>CM065895.1:57129922-62129922 GCA_033439115.1 Firmiana major
GATTTATCTTTAAGGTTCAGCCCATTCAAAGGCCATCGGCTGGCATCCCATTGGGTCCCGAACCCCCAGGTTTACCTTAACTCAATAAAAACATGTGCGAGCAAGCTCCAACACTTTCTCAAAACCATCGTGCGAGTTAAACTCCAGCACGGCACATCAAAAGCATAGAAACATGTACGAGATAACACCCCAGCACATAGTCAAGTCATTAAAACGAGTGTGAGTTAGAGCTACAACACCAATCTCATCTCAAATTCGATAGGTGCCTATTTTCTCTTTTTAAAACTCAAAACATGTTTATTTATGCAGCATGCCTCTTCATGCTAAAACGTGTAAAATTAGCCAACCTATCATTATCATTTCTCAATCACCAATATCGATACAAAAATTGAGAAAAACATTGAAAACATGCAAATCATGTTATTTCCTTACCTTATCCCATTTCTCAATACATATATATATATATCATAGTACATTTAATGCTTCCATATCATTTCATAGAATCGTAGCATCGTACTAATTCTCACATTATATCCATGAAATTATCGTAAAATACGCATGAACATCTCTATAGCTAACACACGGTCCCTTACCTCGATTTACTTGAGTGCGACTCTCCTCCTTTATGCTTCTTGCGTTCTTATCTCGACTTGCTCCGGTGTATCATCGAAAACTGAAATTCATCCATCAAGCACTTGAGTTAACGTTTCTAACTCTTGTTCAACTAAGCATTTATCCAATGCCATAAATATACATTTTACCCCTTGTGGTAAATCTCACAATTTATCCCAATATCAGCACATCCAAATCATACCCACATCACAATCATCCTCTTAAGGTAACTCATTCATCATTAATACTTCTACATTCCACTTTCTCACACTAGACCATTTTTAGGTTATGGTGGATTCTTTACTTTCTAGGTAGTTTCCATCATTTCTATGCATACTAATCATTTCCCACATCAATATCCAAACAAATATACTTAGGTATTTGCATTATAAACTCACCTAGCTTAATTTCCTCCTTGTTCCAATAGAAATGCACCTTGTTGCTTAAATCCAACAAATGGGGAAAATGCCTCCCAACTATGTTGTCCTTCTCTTTGATGTGAAAAACTTTGTCTCTAATAGCTTTCCCTCAAATCTTACTGAAAATGGCTAGATTTAGGAGTGAGAATGAAATGGAAAGGGTGAAGTGTTTTTTCAGAATCTGCAGATTCACTGCTCCTATTTATAGAATTGGCTTGATGAGATCGATCTGCTCTAGGAGGAGATCGATCTGTTCCCTTTAAATCCCTCTTTTTCATGACATTTTAAGCATGAGATCGATCTGTCGAAACTTGAGATCGATCTGCTCCAAACAGAGAGCTAAGGAGATCGATTTGTTCCCTTAAGGATCGATCTGCATTTTACAGAATGTTTTGGACATCGATCTTGCTCCCTTGGAGATCGATCTGCCTTATACCATTGCTCAAATAAGAGCATTTTGGTTCTTCCAGATCGATCTCTCATCCTATGAGATCGATCTGACCTTTATATTTCCAAATTTTTTACAATTTTTTCTGCATAACACATACCAAACAATCCCTCAATTTACTGCCTTAGTTATTTTTCCATCCGATCACCTATGAGACTTGAAAATGGCACCCATTAATACTTCATACTCATTAAAACTCGTGTGAAATCTTTGTATACCCAAAGGTACTTAGTATAAACCAAATATAAGTGCACAACTTATGCAATTCTTCCTTCCATTTTACCACACTACTCATATTCCATTTCACTCACATTCTTCCCATGTTTAAGTCCATTTCTTCATATTCATATATAATGTAACTTGTACGTACAATCACAACTCCTATTACATGTGTGTACCTTAAACTTATGGACTTACATTACATATAATTCACATTACAAGTATATCACCATACTTATGAATTCATTTACATATATATATATAAGGTTAAACCTATACGGGGTCTTACATAAAATACGAAAACCTGGCATCACGCGTGTCCAGACGGCTGGTGACTCGGTCAGCAAATTGGAAGTGGTCCAGTCTCCTTTAGTCCGTTTTCAACCCAATTTTGACTGAAACGACTGAGTTTCATCTGGATTTAATTTATCTGCACATTAAATGAATTTTAATTAAATTGAGGGGATTATTAATAAAATAATATGGAGATTAAATAAATAATTAGGAAATTAAGCACAAATAATTCTATTAAAAATAGAATTATCAATGACAGAGTAAATCCCTATAAATAGGGGTCAGGTACAATTCGTTAACCTAAGTCTCTATTCCCTTTACTGAAACTCTGTCTAATTCTCTGGCTGACATAATCATCGGAGTGCCAACACAGGGAACAACTCATGCGTCTCTCTGATCATTCTTTTTTTTTATAGAGTTTTCGGTAACACGTGGCAGAAAGATCAAGGCGAAGACGTCAGCGATTCGTCACCATTGTTTCAGGTAACAACAATTGGTGTCGTCTGTGGGAATCGAAGAAAAAGTCATTCTGAAAAGATAGTATGGACACATTCAGCAATAGAGAGACGAGAAGATAGTGAAGACATGGCGAGTTCTCCCATGACTGATTTCAGAGAAGGAGCGATGATGCCAAAAGAAGTGAATATGATGGCGATTCTCGTCGCTAAATTCGAAGCAATGTGGAAGCAAGGGGAAGAGACCGTCCAAGCTTTGTGAACAATGGTGGACCTATTCAAGGGTGTTTTCTCGCGTGTGAATCTACCACCAACCGTCCAACATTGGGTACTCATTTATTAGTATTGTGCCCAATGATGTAGGCATTCATGCCTTTTACTCACTTATATGCGAATGAAGGCGGTATGAATAAATGTGTGGCACCAGGATTAATGAACATATGTACTTCATTATTCATAACAAGTGTGGTAACGTACACCACATCCATGAAACATCAATAGTGTCCTGGTCCAAAACATCCTCTCGCCTCCGTCCAACAGCCTACTTTGCTTTTTCTTTTCGGCTATTGCCTCCCTTTTCGTTGCAGCTATACCAACGAAGTTTTTCTGCCTCTTTACTTTTCTGTGGGACGATTTCGCCCAATTCTGTGCAATCAAAATCAATGGTCCGTCATACCACATTTAACGGCCATTTTCCATCAATACAGTGATATAGACCCTCTTTCCGTGGTATCCACCACACATCCCGCACTGCTTACAGTGATCACACTGCTACTCTGCTTCGTAGCAGGTCGGGGTCCTCCAATCACAATGCCCCCCAAGAGTGCCAAAATTGGAAACACTGGGGCCTTACCAATTATCTTAGCCCATAACTCGTCAAATCAGATCTTTTACTAATTACCATTTTTCCATTTTAACATCTTTGTCATTTCTCGATTCTCTTTTCTGTCTCTATTTCGGCCCTCACTACCTTTTCAAATCTCAGAGGCGTGCAATTCATGTTCTTATTTACCCAACTGTAAATCTGCACACTGCCTCGGTATAAGTAATATCTCACGGGGTCAATTGGACTCTGATTGACAATCTGAGCCCTTCCATAAACTTTTAGACATCTCGACTGTCACTGTTCATGTGTCGAGGTAATGTCTACCAAAGAATATAACTGAGTTTCATACTCATAATCAATTTAGTATTCCTGGGCGGCGTAAGAAATTTTTTCTTTAAATCATGTCCGGGATATCCTGTCATCGAAATACATCCAATAAGATTTCTCATCTTAGCTATGGATGTTTAACACTTAAGATGGGTCGAGCGGGTTTCCACCAATGTTCCGCTACGCCCTCTGATCTCATTCATAATCTGAGCAATTAGCTCCTCAAAATAATTCCCATTCTCCGCTTCAATCTCGCGAAGCGTCTCTCAATACTGTCCGATCTCTCTGTCGGACTCTGTGAGGCATTCTCAACATTCGCATCTATTCCAATTTCATTCTGATTCTCATAGGTCAACTCAGCACGACTAGCAGGCTCAAGTCTACCTCTACGACCTCTGCCTCGTGCACTATCTCATCCAACGCGACTCATATTAGGCATTCCTGCATTCTCGACCATTTCTTAGTCAAAACCCATCTCGATATACACTATTGTATCTAACCAAGCACAGTAACACGGGGATGTAATTTTCTAATTACTGACACTGACACACATCAGACCAATTGCTGCTCTGATACCATAATAATTGTCACGACCCAAACTATCCAAAAATCAGAGTTAATTTTTCGCGTTTTATTATTTACTTAAATTCTTACCTGTCCTCGAATCGTGACCAACACTCCACTAATAATTGGGCTGTGCGTCAATGCCAGTCCCACCATTCAATTATCATCTAACTTATTTCTTCTCCAGTCATTTATAATTGTTTACATTATTTATACATCCCCTAAAGTTACTTACAAACATGTTACTGTGCTATGCTTATGTAGATACAATATGTACAAGTGTATATACCTTATGTTGATGGGCAGCAGCGGATATCTGGAATGCAGTACTGAGTCGTCGCAACTTCAACTGGAGATTATCTGTGGGAGAATATGAAAGGGGTGAGCACATCAAGCTCAGTAAGGCAATCCTACGAACAAGTAGGTAACCATACTACCTACATGAACGTGGTGCCATGCATAAACCACCATTTCTCCACACATTTTAAAACAATGATATGCGTTATGATGTTATGTAAAACACATTTGCACGGAAAATCAACATGCAATTATTACAAATCATTTCTTTCTCAATTAAAATTTTCACAATAAAGTCAGGACTCGACCCCTCCTGCGGGTGATCCTGACTCACACAAAACCATGAAAACGGTTTACATCACACGTGGGTTTGAAAAGCATGGAAATACCATCATGCAAATTTAGTTTAAAAACCCAGTTTAAATCATCGAAATCGTCGACATGCGAGACTAGGCAACATCTGTATATAGGCAAATAACCAGGACTATGGCCATATGTGTCCTCGGGAGTTCCTCAACTACACGGATCCTAGTGTGCGGGTTCTCACCATGATCGGAAACCGCCCAAGAGGTGGGTCAATCCATCCCGTCAGTCTTATCCGATCCCAGGCATCCGAAGATGCTGCATCCGGAGATGCCGTATCCGAAGATACCACACGGTACATCGTACTCCATGCTACTTGCACGGTACATCGTACTCCGTGAACCCATATAATATCTCTATACTCATGCCATGTCTCAAAACGCACGTGCGGGCCTATTTAATCGGTGACACACAGTCTACCCGATACTCCAAGCACGGCTCATCGCATGTTCTCATAAAATCAGTGCGAGCGATTTTATTGTGACGGCCAACCCCTGCCCGGCCAACCCCTGCCAACGGCCATGGCAACCCTTCTTGGGCCCATCGACAACGTTGGTGGTCCAACAACGGGTGGTCCAACAACGGGTGGTGCAACAACGTCAACAAGTCCAACGTATTGTCCGCTGATGCTCAGCACTCTCATCAATCAAGTAAAACTGGCAGAGCCCGCTTTACATCCCCACAAGGCCGCCAACCTCATCCCTCACTCTCACCCCACCTAAGAGGTCTTCTGAGCCTGTTGGGCCTTTTGGCTGACTCCAAGGGCAGACAGCGCTACTCCACAAATCCAGTAAATCTAGTGCGAGCTAAGCTCAACACTTTGTATATAAATCACATGAAAATCTTATAAAATCTGGTGCGAGTTAGACTCTAGCACCGTGTCACGAAAAAGCATGTGAAATCTGGTGCGAGTTATACTCTAGCACCTATGCATGTAAAACTCTAGTGCGAGCTCTCGCTCCAGCACTAATGCATGCATCACACAAATCAAACATCGTGCGAGCTGAGCTCTAGCACGTCACATGTAAATAAAAACACGTAGGCGGCTCGGTTATCTCCAAATAGTTTTCACAGAAATTACATCGTTTAAGGTATGCAATGCTATGCATTTTCCTTTAAAAGTGAGCCAACCTACTCATGCATGTGTTAAAATACCTCCAAAACGAGCAGGAACCTCTTGTCCTTGCTCCTCCCAATTTTTTCCTAAATTTGTAAATATTTACCCTTAACAAGGGTATTTCAGAAATTTTGCCCATACGAGGCACTAAAATTATTATTTGACCTCTAGACCCTTCAGGTAATTTTTAAAGACTGCAAATGAACTTAAAATTGCGTAAAGTTACCTCTAGCAGTCCGTAGAATTCCCTTACCTTATTTTCCTGTCGAGTCTGACCTTTTCTTTTCCATTGTTGTCTCGTCGCGCAGTCCGTTATGCTCCCAATCAAATGCCCGGAACTGCGTATCAATATTCCTCAGGTCAGATATTATACAATTTAATTGTATTTCTTATTTTCTGGGCTTAATTTAAATCATTGGGCCCGTTTACCCCTATTGGGCCCGATTGCACCTTAATGGGCCTTAATCGGCCTTAAGCCCGTTTTCCACTTAATTTTCACTTTATCGAGGCCTATTGGGCTCATTGGGCCCACCAATAATTTATTTGGCCTCGTTCTAATTCTCGAATAGCTAAATCGATTATTTACGACAATTTATCTAAATTTCCATAATTTAATTCAATTTATGCGGAAATTAAATCAATATCACGCATAACGAGGTAATTGTCGTAAATAAGGGTTACTTACCCGAGATTCCATGCTAGTCCGCAAATCGAGGCTATCTCGAGCTCTCGTTGGATGCCAATCGTCGAGCTACATAATTTCATAATTTTTCGGGTAAGTTTTCAGCCCAAAATTAATTAAATTAAATACTCCGAAATTTAAATCGGGTCAATTCGACCGCTTATCGACTTACCCGAAGCTCGATTGCATCACAAAAATTTTCCCCAATTTTTTCTCTTTTTCTTTTTCCCTTTTTTCTTCCTTTTTCCCCTCTTTTTGGCTGAACCGGTTCAGTCCGGTTCGGACCAGTTCAGACCGCCGGTTCTCTCCGGTTCGGTCGGTTCACCGCCTTGCCGGCCGGTTCTCTACCGGCTTCCACCGCCAGCAGCTCCGTGAGGCTGTCCGCATCTCAGATCTGGGCTTGGTTCGCCTCAACGTCGCCGGAAAATGGCTGGTCCGGCTATTCTCCTCTTCGCCGTCGGACCCATTTTCTTCTCCTGCCGTTTTCGGCGCCGTCCGCCGATTTCGGTGGCTGCCACCACCACCAATCTGCTCACCGTCGCCTGGGGAAGCTTCGGCTGGGGTCGATCGGGCCTGAATCGTCGTCGATCGCCGGAAATCTCTCTCCCCTCTCGGTCTCGGTTTTCCGCCGTTTTGCTCGCCGGTGGCCGCCGTTCGGGTCTCCAAGGGGCCGGTGATGGGTCGGGCTGCGTCTGGCTTGCCTTCGCCGGCCTCGCCTGGTCGCCTGGCCGTCGGCAGGGGCTCGACCCTGCTCCGTTTTCCGTTTCCCTTTTTCTTTCGCGTTTTCGCGATTTCGATTTTTTTTTTCAGCTTCTTTTTCTTTTTTTTTGTTTTATTAATTTTATTATTATTATTATTATTATTATTTATTTTAATTATTTTACTATTCATTAAAATATATTAAAATACCCAAAATATCTCTCAAAAATTATTATTTAAATTCTAAATTCTTTAATTTAATTTAATTTAATTTATTTATTATATTTTAACCCCTTTTTTCGGGTATAATTTCTCCGTATTTTCGGGATATTGTCCCGGGTGACTTTTCGGTATATTTTTCGATTATTTTCGGGATTATTTTTCCAAACTAAAAATCTTGATTAATTCCCATAAATTAATATCTTGATCAATTTAACCAAAAATAAATTTATTTCATCTTTATTGACCAAGATTTCTCAAATCCATATTTTAATTAAATTTTTCTTATCGAAATTATATCGACCTTTGGTCTTTTGACCATTTTGCCCTTACACGTGTTCGAGATTAATTTAACCCGACTTCCTTCATACTTTCCCCATCTTTTCTTATTTAATTTCCGTATTTTAATTAAATTCGGGTCTTACAAATGGTTTTAGGTTTGGTTGAGGGTTGGCCGTGAGATTGGAGTGGGAACTGGATTGTAGTTTTTTTAGGGTTGGAGTAAGTGATGAGCCGTGGTTTTTTGTGGTGGATTGGTGGGTTCACAGCGGTAGAGATCAGAGGTGATTAGTATCTTAGGTTACTGGGTATTGAATTTTTTTTTTTTTGCTGCTACTTTTTTATATTTGATGCGTAGTCTATATATCATGTTAATTGCTAGTCTCTGTTGTTTTAAGTAAAATCCCCTTGCCATTTTGGGTTTACACTGATCCAATCCTTGATATTTTCAGGAGATATGATCATATAGTAGCTGTTTTTCAGCTGCCATTGCAGTCGGGCAATGATTGAGGGGGAACATAGGGTGGGCTTGCAGCATGATTTTGGCTGCTAGCCACCCCACGACACCACCTATTTTGTTTTTTATTTTTTATTTTTTATTTTGTTCCTTTTCAGTTAACTGTCTTTTATTATTATACAAACAAAAAAGTTGGGCCTCTAATGTTTTTTCCTGAATTAGGTTTGGATTTGTTGAGCCTATATCCTCCCATTTTTTATTGGTCTTGGGCTTGTTAGGCCCACATAGTCATGGGCCGTAAAGTCTAACCTGACATAAAGAGGCCTAATGACCTTCCAATGAAATTGGAACGAACTTTCACGAGTTAAATTTAATTTTCAGATTATTCGAATTATTTCGAACTTTAAATTAAACTTAAATTTGAAACTTGTCAAAACAGTTTAAATCAATGACCTTGAGCTTAATCAAGTCAAATTAATTAACAAGCAAAATTCTTGGACCAAATATCTTTATAGTCTTGGAGAAAACTATGTGTCTACACTGACAAAATATGTTAGTCGAATATGTAACATGTATAAAAGAAAAAGCAAGTGTTGTATTTCTAGCCATTTAAACTCTGAAGTGCATCAAGAAAGACTTAGGCACTGAAGCTGCATGGTTCAAGCAACAGCTGGCCACCTAAATCAAGGAAATTTGAAACATTTATCAGCATTTTATAACAACTTCACTCGCTTATGCTCGTAGTTGGGAACATAATTCTTAAAGAAACTTGCTTAGAATACTAAAGTACCGAACATTCAAACTCGTCAGACTTCCTAGCATAACTTTGACAAAATAAAATAGAACCCAAGTAGGAGTCCCCCTAGAGTCCACTTCTTCTCCATATTATGATTAAATGGGAAAATATAAGGGCCACAATTAAAGCAGTCGAAGCAAGACTTATCATTTCCATAAATTCTCAAGAAGTCAATATATAAACTCTCGACTTAATACGTCAGTGGAAAGTTATACACATAATAAGTTAAAGTAGAATCAAGCATTAAGAATAGTACAAAGCGAAGGATTTGAGCAATTATCACAGTAGTAAATATATATATATTTACTACTGTGATAATTGCTCAAATCCTTCGCTTTGTACTATTCTTAATGCTTGATTCTACTTTAACTTATTATATATATATATATATATATTGTTGTTGTCAAACACAACAGTGATGTACTGTTGACGTCTTCGCTTTGATATTTGTGTCACATACTACTAAAGGCTCTGCAAGAAAAATAATAATCAAAGAGACGCAGAGATTTTTTCTTACTTAAGCACTCCGATGCTTAAGTCAGAAAGAGAATTTGACAGAGTTTTTGTAAACAAAATTAAATCTTAGTCTCATGAATCATACCTGATCGCTATTTATAGAGATTAATTCCACTCTTAATTACATATTTATTTGCTAATTAAATGTCTCTTACTGTTTTATGAGTCCTACATAATTAAGGATATTTAAGGGTAAAATCGTCCGAATGAATTTTAACACAGGGACCCCTCAACGCATGATTTTTGCATATTCGGACTTATATGTGGGTGTGCCACGCATCGCACCCAGATCATGGGCAGGAGAATCCTCCTGCCCATGTAAAACTAGGTTTGATTGTGGCCAGGAGGATCCTCCCACCTATACTTATCAGTCGTGGGTGCGCCACGCATTGTGCCCACGATCATAGGCGGGAGAATCCTCACGCCCATGTAAAACTAAGTTTGATTATGGGCGTGTCACAGTTGATTGTCAGAGACCCCTCCTGCTTGATTGCTAGAGGGTATTCTCCCGCATATACCATAAGCTGGCGCCATGTGGCATTTTTTTTAGATATTCACAACAATTGCTCCTCACTCTTTCGCTAGGTATAAATTTACGGAAGAGTACATATATTCTTGTCATAGTCTCATGTCAAATTCTCACGCTAAACTCTGAAGTTAAATTCTCAAGTCAAACTCTGATGTCAAATTCTCAAGTCAAACTCTGAATTCAAAATTTCAAGTCAAACTCTGAATTCAAATTCTTACGCCAAACTTTTCAACTGAAGATATCTGCTTGGATTTTCATATTTTCTAATCGTCGATTTTATCACTTGCTTCCCAATGGTCGGATAAGGTAGCGAAAAATAAATAAATTTAGGTCCCTCTTCCAAGCTTAGGGGATCTGACCTTTGGTCTATTCGTAACACTTTCCTCTTCCTATAGGTTACTCTTATAGGCTCCCAACTAAAGCAGAACGCGCTCCTCAAGAAGTTAGTTGCGACGTTCCTGTACATCGAGCCTTATTGGAATTTAGATTTCGCTTTCTTTCGTAAGTATGGCTTATTTCACGCATTCTTTGTTTAGAGAGGGTGATTTTTCTTGCACACTTTTACTTTAAGCCCTTATTTGAGTGCGTGACTTACCTCGTGCATTTTTCGCTTCAAGTCTTTGTTTGAGTGCGTGGCTTACCTCATGCATTTTTCACTTCAAGCCCTTACACTTTTTCTTTGTGGCTTACCTCACGCATTTTTCCCTTCAAGCCCTTGTTTGAGTGCGTGACTTACCCCGCCCATTTTTCGCTTCAAGCCCTTGTGCCAGTGCATGGCTTACTTCGCGTATTTTTCAGTTCAAGCCCTTATTTGAGTGCGTGTTTTACCTCGTGTATTTTTCGCTTCAAGCCCTTGCACTTTTTCTTTGTGGCTTACCTCGTGCATTTTTCGCTTCAAGCCCTTATTTGAGTGCGTGACTTACCTTGCGCATTTTTCACTTCAAGCCCTTGCACTTTTTCTTTGTGGCTTACCTCGTGCATTTTTCACTTAAAGCCCTTGTTTGAGTGCGTGGCTTACCTTATGAATTTTTCATTTCAAGCCCTTGCACTTTTTCTTTGTGGCTTACCTCGTGCGTTTTCGCTTCAAGCTCTTACATTTTTTCTTTGTGCCTTACCTCGCGCATCTTTCGCTTCAAGCCCTTGTTTGAGTGCGTGACTTACCTCGTGCATTTTTCACTTCAAGCCTTTGTTTGAGTGCATGGCTTACCTCGCGCATTTTTCGCTTCAAGCCCTTGTTTGAGTGCATGGCTTACCTCGCGCATTTTTCGCTTCAAGCCCTTGCACTTTTTCTTTGTGGCTTACCTCACGCATTTTTCACTTCAAGCCCTTGTTTGAGTGCGTGGCTTACCTTGTGAATTTTTCATTTCAAGCCCTTGCACTTTTTCTTTGTGGCTTACCTCGTGCGTTTTCGCTTCAAGCTCTTACATTTTTTCTTTGTGCCTTACCTCGCGCATCTTTCGCTTCAAGCCCTTGTTTGAGTGCGTGACTTACCTCGTGCATTTTTCACTTCAAGCCTTTGTTTGAGTGCATGGCTTACCTCGCGCATTTTTCGCTTCAAGCCCTTGTTTGAGTGCATGGCTTACCTCGCGCATTTTTCGCTTCAAGCCCTTGCACTTTTTCTTTGTGGCTTACCTCACGCATTTTTTGCTTCAAGCCCTTGTATTTTTTCTTTGTGGCTTACATCGCGCATTTTCGCTTCAAGCCATTGTTTGTGTACAATTAGTCACCTATTAATTATTTGAAAACCTCAATGGGTAACAAAATATCAATATATAATAAATCATAGTTCAATAAATGAAATCTCAACCTATAGTTCAATAACAAGAAATAACACTGAATAAATCGAAGTTTTACTGCCAATATGGTTTAAAATGGTTGGTGTTCCATGTCTTTGCTATCTTCTTAACTTGTAAACTTTCTAAGATACCGGTGGCAGGTCATATCATCCTTCTGACTCTGTAGGGTCCTTCTCAATTTGCCATGAATTTCCCATCTTCCTTCAAGGCATTGGTGATGGCTTAGGTGGCCTGACAATAGTAATAGTTTCTTTTATTTGAATTCCCTTACATGTAGTTGACGCAACATTACGCTTTCTTGCTCTCCTTTGATATCCTTTTACCTGTCATACACCTTCAGGAGTTGGGAACTTCATTAACAAATAACACGGAGAAAGTACGACTCTCGTGTCACTCATTAATGGTCGTCCTAGAATAACATTGTATGCTAGAGATGTCGATTTAACTATCATAAATAAAACTTTTCCCGTAACACTTTTAGGGTTCTCTCCCAAAGTAACAGGTAGCTCGATGGCCAAAGGCCGAGTGGAAACTATAATAGGACCCAAGGTCTCGTCCTAAATTCCCCTCACCTTTTTTAGGGAATTGAAGCATTTCAGTTCTTTCGATTACAATTAAGATTGAAGCACATGGCTCGATAAACTGCGTGTAATTAGCATACCTCAACTTTGGAGCTTTACCTGATTCATTTGATCTTCTTGTGTTTTTATCATCAGGTTCTCTCTCTCGCTTTCTCCCTTCCTTAAAGTCGTGTGTTGGTATCATTTTCATCAGTTCTTCTTGAGCGATGTACTTATTTGCTAGGGAGAACAAGTTCGAAATCGTCGTCGACTGATCCAATGATAGCAACTCTTGTAACTTTTCAGATTTTGTCCATTGTAGCATAGCTGTCACAGCTACTCTAGTTTGTAGATCACGCACTTCAAGAGAAGCATCACGAAGCTGATCTACATAACTTTTCAGTGATTCTTTATTTCCTTGTCTCAAGGTAAGCAGATAAGTGGTCTCCTTCTTCTTCTGGCTATTTATCACGAAAGCCTTTAAAAACTCACTCCTAAATTGATCAAAAGATGAAATAGACCCTTCCGCCAAACTATTGAACCACTTCAGCGCATGACCAGTGAAAGTCAATGAGAATGCCATGCACATCATTTCATCTTGCCATCCATGCAAAAGTATTAATGACTCATAATTCTAAATGTGGTAAGAGTGTCTTACGTGTATATACTATTATCTGCAGCATCTTGAATTTTGAGGGCAAGGGTTTCCCCATGATTACCACACTTAACGAGATCTTTCTCTTCTGGTTTTTTTTTTTTTCAGCAGAAACTAACATTTTTTCTTCTAAAATTTGTTCCACCATTTTCTTTATATTTGTAGCCTCTTGCGCCCTGGGTGTAGGTCGATTTTGCATCTTTTTGGTGTTATATGAATCAGCCTGATCACAATCAACAACCTCCTTTCCCTTACTTTTTAGGTTATAAGTTGGCCTTTGATGAGTCATAGGTGGCAAGTTTACCATTTCCATTTCAGGGTTCCAAGTTTGATCCATTTTCGAGCCTGTCCTCCAACTATGGGACTATGTCATTCCAACACCTCCTATACCATTCAAACATCCAGAATCTACTACACCTGAACTCCCTATATCTCCAACACCTTGACGTCTTGGGCTCTTTGTAGTCTCACGTGCAGGGTCTCCCGCACCTTGGTGCCATGGATTTTTCACACCCTAATTGTCACGACCCAATTCCATTCTCTTTAACCGAGAATCACTAAAAATTTTTCGCGTTTTACTGTTACCTTACCCGGTCGTGAACTAAACTCACCACACACTGTTGGGCTGTGAGTCAATAATAAACACCACATCTCATTCATTCTCAATTAATTAAAACGATGTCATACATGTGCATTTAATCGTGTATTTGTACGAATACATGTTTTACTGACATCTACATCCCCCATAAGTACAACTCAAAAGAATACTGTGCTTTTACATTGTTTAGATACAAAAAGAATCACTGTGTATATACCTTTCAGCGATGGAGATGCAGCGGAGTCCAAAATAATACACTTCAGTCCTCACTGGGCTACTATGCACGCTCTGTAGGGGGAAAATAGAGTGGGATGAGCAACCACACGCTCAGTAAGGCAATAATGCAAGCATGGTAGATAACTACTCTATCTACATGCTGATAGTGTTATGCCTAAATCATTTATAGTAGGAGCATGAGGAATAAAACTATGCCATATGAGTATACATATATATCATGTATCAAAGTCATGTAAAATTGGCATATAAAACATGGTAAAACATCATGTATAAATCATCTCATGCTCGATCTCATTTAAATTCATAAAAAGGGCAATTCATTAAGAAACCTCCTTTTTAAACCCACGTCATAAATCTCTTTCTCATCACATACAATCACATCACATCAATTCACAATCACAACCACGTTTTCATTTCACAATTTAAATCCACGAGGCTCGACCCCTCCTTCGGGTCTACCTTAAACAATCACAATCACACTTAGAGATTAAAATCATGTGGTAGTAAGTAATTCAAGCAAGGAGACAGGTTACTATATCTCAAGTGACTACATTGGCCAATCGTCACATATCATCCCAGACCACACGGATTCCGGTGTGCGGGGTATCATGCTGGCACGAAGGTGGGTTAGTTCTCCGCCAGACTTTCTCAAATCAAGTAACCACCACGCGGTACATCGTACTCCATGTGATATACACGGTACATCGTACTCCGCGGACCCATAACATGGTTAGGGGGTGCCTGCCATAGGTCTTATCTACCCCATACCGAGTGTAACCTTTATAGTCTCAAGAGCGCGTGGGAGTAACCGCAATACCAGGTCCTAGCCCCTCATGGCCTTGCTCGCCCCTGTTGGGTTCCCTGATCCAGGTCCTAGCCCCTCACCCTCACCTCACCTAAGAGGTCTGTTAGGCCTGTTGGGTTCCCTGGATGGATTATGTCAGGTCCTAGCCCCTCACCCTCACCCCACCTAAGAGGTCTGTCAGGCCTGTTGGGTTCCCTGAGTTAATCCGTATCTCTCACCATGGCCTCATACATACCACAGTGTGAAAACCAGCGCGAGCTACGCTCTAGCGCGAATTCATGCATCAAAACCAATCACTTCGTACGAGCAACGCTCTGGTACGGCATTTATGCATAAAATATGAAGAAAACATGTACGAGCATAGCTCCAGTACAGTTATATGCATAAGAAAAACCACTCAAATCCACGTACGAGCATAAGCTCCAGTACGGTTTATAAACATCATCACAATTCAATTTCAAAGTGCGAGCTAAGCTCAAGCACGTTTCACACAAGTGAAAACATAGAAATCTCGCGCGAGCGAGGCTCTAACGCGAATTATATCTCATACACGTGATAGGCAGCTTACATGCATTCAAGACATCTCATAATATGCTTAGTGCCTCATATGGGCTATTTCACAACATCATTCAAGTACTAGCCAGCCTATCCTTTTATTTGCTCAAATCAAAGCATTGTGTTTTGTAAAAACATTCAAAACACATGATTTATGCAATTATTAGCCTTACTATCCCTTTTCAATAACCATCTCAAACCACCAAATCTCATACAAATACTCATACACCATCAAAACACATTTCTATAAGTCCATGCATATTTCCAAAGCCCTATAAATACCCACGAGTTCAAAATACGAGCAGCTACCTCTATATACTTACAAAATTCCCTTACCTGGAATCGCGATGCGTGATTCCACTTCCTTAAGCTGCTTTCTCGTACGGTTTGGTTCGCCTTCAACGAACTCTTCGGGACTGCACAAAATCGTATCCCGCGTTATATTCGATCCATATATTGCAACCCTTGTGCTTGCTATAGGCAATTTAATCTATAGCCTCTATTAAAGCTTATTTGGCCTCGTTTCATTACTTTATCCATAACTCGAGTCTATGGATCTTCTTAGGCCTATTTACTTATTCAAAATCGATATTAAATCGACATTAAGCCCATAGTGTTCATATTCCAGGAATCCCCTCACTATGGCATTTTTCAATCATATACATACCCATTTCCACAATTCCTCCAAACTCACAATGTAATCTCATTTAAAATCATAAATATTACCACAATAACAACTTTAGCATGCCATAAATCATAGGCTCATTTAATCCCACATATCCTCACATTATACCCATTTTAGATTTCTAGGTCACACCACTTCCACTACATTCCTAGGTAGTTTATCCATCAATACTCATATAAATCAACTCCAAAATCAATTAAATAGCTAATGCATTTGGATTGGAGTGTTAGAATCTTACCAATATGATTTCTCTCCTTGCTCCAAATGGTAATGCCCTTAACTCCTTCAATTCCAAGAATGGGAAAGTGCCCTCTCACTATGTTGTTCTCCTCTTTGATAGGAACAACTTTGCCTCTAATGATCTCTCTTCAAATCTCACTGAAAATGGTTGATTTTAGAGAGGGAAAGTTAGGTTTTTGGGGTTGAAATTGTAAGGTTAAGTGTTTTCTGAGATTTCCAGATTTTTCAGCTCTCCTTATATAGAAATGACTTGAGGAGATCGATCTGGTCCAAGAGGAGATCGATCTGGTCCCTTAAAATCCCTCTTTTTCACGGCATTTTTAAGCCTGAGATCGATCTGTCGAAGCAATAAGATCGATCTGTTGAGGCATGAGATCGATCTGTCGAAGCATGAGATCGATCTGGTCCCAAACAGAGAGCTAAGGAGATCGATCTGGGTGCTTGGGGATCGATCTTTCCACTACAGAATGCTTGAGAGATCGATCTGGCTCCATTGGAGATCGATCTACTCAATTCTTTCGCCCAAATAAGAGCATTCTGGCTCTCCCAGATCGATCTCTCATCCTGGGACATCGATCTGGACCTCATGTTTTCCAGATTTCCTGCAGTTTCATTGCTGCAACTCATACCAACACCTCCTTAATCTATTGCCATGGCCATTTTCTCATCCATCCACATTTATAACTTGAAAATGGCATCCATTCATACCTTATGCACCTTGAAACTTGTGTGCATTCATTATATGTCCCAAGGTATGCTACATAAAACCAAATGGAAGCATAACTCCATTCCATTTTACCACACTACTCATCTTGAGTCTCAATCACATCCATCACTTGTCATAACTCATTTCTTCGTATTCATACTCAATGGAACTTGTATGTACGTTACAATTTATATTACACATACATACATTGAATCCATGGACTTACATCAATCACATTTTACATCACAAGTCCATTCATATTATTTGATCCAAGTACACACATTACCCTTATACATATACGGGGTCTTACACTAATGCCTCAAGTCTACTGCAGTCTCACGCACAAGGTCTCTCACAGCCTGACACCATGGCACTTTGACACCCTGACGCCTCAAGCTTGATGCAGTCTCACGTAGCTTGACGCCATGACTCTTCGACACTCTAACGCAGTCTCACGCACAGGGTCTCTCGCAGCATGATGCCATGTCTCCTTGACACCCTAACGCCTCAAGCCTGACGTAGTCTCACGCACGGGGTCTCCCGTATCTTGACGCCTCAGGTCTACCGCAACCTCACGCATAAGATCTCCCGTAGCGTGACGTCATGGTTCCTCGACACCCTGACGCCTCAAGCTTGACGCAATCTCATGCATAGGGTCTACCGCAGTCTGATGTCTCAAGTCTGCAGTAACCTCAGGCACAGGGTCTGCCGTAGCCTGACGCCAAGGCTCTCTAGCATTCGCTACGTCTGAAGTACACCTCCTTTGGCTTCCTTCTCCTATAAGGTTTTGAACAATTAGAGGTAAGTTCATTAATGCACCTTTAAACAAGTTAACCATGACCCGCAATGCTTGGGCTGTCTCTTCTTCCTACTTCTTCATGGCTTCAAATTCTGCCACAGAGACTGTGTTCACAGGTGCCTCTCTTTCCTCTTGAGCCTCATGGCCTGAGTTACCAATCGGGGAACTCACAATATCTTCATTTTCATCACTCCTCCATGCTGCTGATCGTGTCCTCACCATTTTTATAGAGCAAAAGGCTTTTCTTTTGTTTTCCACAGATGGTGCCAATTGTTGTTACTAAACACAACAATGATGTATTCCTGACGTCTTCGCTTTAATATTTATGCCACATGCTACCAAAGGCTCTGTAAGAAAAATGATAATTAGAGAGACGTATGAATTTTTTCCTGTATAAGGACTCCGATGCATAAGTCAGAAAGAGAATTTGACAGAGTTTCTATAAACAAAATAGAGTTCTAGTCCCATGAATCATACTTGGTCCCTATTTATAGAGATTGATTTCACTCTTAATTACATATTTATCCGCTAATTAAATGTCTCTTACTGTTTATATGAATCCTGCATAATTAAGGATATTTAGGGATAAAATTGTCCAAATGAATTTTAACACAAGGACCCCTCAACGTATGATTTTTGCATATTCGAACTTGTATGTGGGCACGCCACGCGTCGCACCCACGATTATGGGCGAGAAAATCCTCCCGCCCATGTAAAACTAAGCTTGATTGTGGGTGCACCACGTGGCGCGCCCACAATCATGGGCGGGAGGATCCTCCCGCATATACCATCAGCTGATGCCACATGGCGCTTTTTTTTAAAAAAAAATTAGATATTCACAACATATATATATATATATATATATATATATATATATATATATATATATATATATATATATATATATATATATATATCAGCGAAGTTGAAGATCAAATCTTTATCAGTCAGGTTTACCCTCATTTAACCGAATTTTCTTTCATTCTAGTAAAAGGGGCATTTGGTTATCTCATTTTGATAGTTGACTACTTTATGAGATGTTAACAACCCTATATGAATAATTGACCATCTTCTCAAAGTATTTGATTGCCTTCTTAGAGTATCCAACTGTTGTAATTAAAAAATATAATAAAAATGTTCTTTGACAAAGGTAGTTGACTATCTTTATAAGATTCGCCTGATTGAATTCAATTTGATTTTCTTAACCCTAAACGTTATTAAAACAATAGTTTATTAATTTCATTGGTTAAACTTTATATTTAACTAATTATTCATCTACTTGTTTTGAAAATTATCTAACAATGTTTTTTCCCTATTATTTAAAGTTATGGTATCAATTAAGATCAGTTTCTCCTTTTCCGTTAAGCGGCCTTTTTTGTTCCTAAAGCCAAGCTTTTAAATGCGGCAATGGTATAAATGGCAGAAGAGGGAGAAAACGTAAAGAAAGAGAGGAGAGGAAGAAAGAGAGGAGAGGTAGTAGTCATTTAGCGGTATTGGGCCTCCAACCCAATCAAAACCAAAGCCGAAAACTGACCAAAAGTCCAGCTCTTTTATACATCCAAATTGGAATATCATTTTGTTCAACGTGAAGGTCACAAATTATGTTTTAATGCACCCAAAAAGAAAAAAAAAACATGTAAAACGAAAAATTCAGTTAATTCCAAAGTCGTGCCCAAGTGAAAAACAAGTTCAACTCTCCACACGTTAGTAAAGGATTCTGACTTTATGACATCGGAATTGATTGAATTATGAAAAAAAGGAGGAAAGTTCCTAAACACGTAATGCCCATTATACCCAAATACCTTACAGAAATAAAAACCAAACTCCCCCAGCACAGCCGTATATCCCGTACTTCATCAGGGGCACATCAGTCATTGTGAGCTAAATAATTGTGCGGTTATTACGTTCCGCGTCTTCGTTTGCCAAGTATATAGAGATCTTTTATAGACCCGCAGACACGTTCACGATCTTTTCAAATTAAACACAAAAAGAAAAAAAGAAACTGAGGAAATAAGACAAATATTTCGAATTTTGAAAGGGTTGTACAGAGTAAATGGGAGATTGCAGACCATTGGGGTTCTTACTGGGACTGCCATTTGCCCTTGTTGCACTGGTTTTGTCTGTAGTAGGTGCGGTTATCTGGGTTCTTGGGTATGTATTCTTTCATTCTTTTAGTTCTTTTACTAGTATTTCCTGCTGATGGTTTCTTCTTTAATCTTTTCTTTTTTCTTTTTTCTTTGTAACAACCTGCAAACTTCCTTTAAACTTACAAGTTTTATGCATTATTTTTTCTTTTCATTGGTGAAAGTATAAAGGAATATGGCTAATTTCTGGTATTATGATCAAAGTCAAAGTCGACCGCAAATTTTTTTTTTCCTTTTTGTTGCTTTAATATTGAGAAAACGTGTTTAAAGCTGTGGTTCTGATATTCCGTTTATTCAATCTTGGCAATGGCAGGACAATATTAAGTTGTCTGTGCCCATGTTGCATTTGCTGTGCTGGACTTGCCAACTTTGCTGTGGATCTTGTCAAGCTTCCTGTTAAAGTTCTTAGATGGTTTATTGATCAAATCCCATGTTGATTGATGTTGCCTCAATTTCTCAGATGTCTTCGACAGATTTTTTTCCCTTTGATCAGATCTTCGAGAAAGTATATTTGGTTTTAATTTGTTATTGTTTGATGTTTTGTAAAATGATGTTATTTCATTGAGTTTATTATTTATTCTGGGATGATTAAAATATGTTTAAGCATTGACTCTTGATTCTGAATGCTCTCTTTTGGCGTATGTGTAGCGTTTTAGATTGTTCTGTTCTTACTTTGGGGTGAAATTAATTGGTTTTAGGATATTTCAAGAAGACGGGGGAACTAGTGCGCAATGTCGGTAGATGTCCCTCAATTGGGAAAATGAGGTGAGTGGAGAGAAATAGAAAGAAATAATAAAAGAGAAAAGGGAGAAAGGTTAGAGGAGACCGTTGGGAATTAAGACATCAAACACTAAAGCAATAGATACAGAATTAATCCAAAAGCTTAATATTCAAAATTCAAATACAAGATTACTCGAAGACATGTCTCACATAATTTAGCACAGCAAAAGGAAGAAACGGTTACTTAATCATGATAATCAATCACACCAATCAATGCTTGCAGCTAGCCATAAGATTAATATTCAATTTCTTCAAATGCCGGCCATGCTCTTAGCTTATAGAAGGAACGAGCTAGTCCTATTCCAAATGGGACTTGTATGCCTATTATGCTTTTCAAGTAAAGCATCAGTTAGATTATTGAATTCAATTAGTTGATTTTTCAATTTTAATTTTTCATTTAATAATTACTTTTAATGTGTACTAAATATTTAGCCCGCGCAGAGTTTTTATTATCTTAGCTATCTTAGCAAAATTCAAAAAAGTAGATCATAGAAGAAATAGGTAAACAAAAGATAAAATCTTAGTCATAAGAGAAGTATAATTTGGTTAATAAAAGAGAACCACACAGCTGCTAAAAAGGTTTGAAACTTAAGGAGCTATGGTGTTGGTAGTTCAGAGGATTCGTTTACTGCTTTCTGCTTGAAACTGTCGGTCCAATCAATATAGATTGAAATTACTTGTCCCTTTTCCATGACCCAAAAAAGAAAAGTAAGATTGAAATACCTGATTCTGCTCAAAACAATTTGATAGAATATTAAGCTCAGAGTAAGGGCAGGGAATGCAATGACTTCTACAAATTCTTATAATTCTGGTACCCTTTTCAACCTTGACTTGGTTGTACGTCTGATGATCCTGTTTTTCAGATATGTAATCATTAGTGTAATGCAGAAACCTCTAAGTAGAAGGAAAATGGCAAAGACAGAATAAACTTGTGACAATATTTCAAGAAGAGAGCATGTCAATCTTTTTTAGGAAAATTATAAATTGGCAGAGACAGGATCCTTTGTTTCCCTAATATAAACTTGTGAAAGTATTAAATACTATAAAATACAAATCATACCTCAAAGTCAAACAAACAAGTAATAAGTAAAAAACTTGAAAATCCATAATTCTGGAAAAAAAATTAAAGAGCAATGACAAAAAGAACTTCAAAACCTATAATTAGAACACATAAATGCCAATTTGTTGAACAGGTAGTGAATTAACATCAATATACCACTTTTAGTCAATGAGAATGGGTCGCCCCCTACTGAATTGAAGGGATTAAAAGCATAGAACAAAACTTTTTACTTTTTGGCTCATGTGTCACGACTCTCAATCCACCGAAAATCCACTACGAATTTTTCATTCTTCGTTTCTTATTTAATTCAATTCTTATTTGTTCTTTAACTCTACCTTATCTGATCGTGAACAGCTACACCATCAATAGTTGGGCTGTGTATCGGTGTCAACTTCATCCGATCATATCATTTTGAATTACAATTCATTTAAATGTAAACACTTGTATTTCTAAATCAGAGTTACTGTTTACATGTGTTTATAATCTTCTACATCCCCAAAGTTACATTTCAAGATATCACTGTGCTTTGACATGTCTAGATACAAAAACTATAAGTGTGTATACCTCGTGAGATGGGATGCAACAGACACTAAAAATCCAATCCTCAGTCGCCCATTATCTACTGTAAGTGCTCTGTAGAGGGGAGAAATAAGGGGAGTGAGCAAACCACAAGCTCAGTAAGACAATCATGCGAGCAGTAGATAACTGTACTATCTACATGATCGTGATGCCATACTTAAATCACACATTTATATGTCATACTCTAAAACGATGCTCATGCTTGTGTTTATGCCATGTAAAGCAAATCATGCTATATAAATTAGTGCACAGTTCTTAAAACATAGCATGGAAAAATCATCATGCGTAATCAAAATCAAAGCCTGAAAAATTATCATGCAAAGTGCACTTAAAAGCATTTCCAATTCTCAACACAAGCCGATACAAAATCATCACTTGTCATGACTCAGCCCCTCCCATGGACTATCCTGACCGACAAAACACATTTCAAAACATGGATTTCTCATTCAACAATAGGCATGTGAGATAAGCATATAATATAAATAAGGGTAATAACTAGGACTATGGCCATATCCTCTGTGCTCCTAGGCTACAAGGATCCTAGTGTGCGGGGTATCACAACTATCTGCTTTCGCACGGGAAGTGGGTCACGTCTAACCCATCGGTCCATCACAGAATCCAACGTCCGAAGACGACATATATATAATATCACACATGGTACAACGTACTCCATGCTACTTGCATGGTACAACGTACTCCGTGGACCCATATCATCACATCATACACTGCCACATCTTAATACGCATGTGCGAGCCTATTTAATCAGTGTGGCACACAGCCTACCCGAAGCTCCCAGCACGGCTCCCAACATGTCATAAAATCATGTGCGAGTAGTCTCAAGCACAACAACAAGTGAAATGGACATCTAGTGCGAGCTATACTCCAACACCATGTGAAAACTCGTATGAAACTAGTGCGAGCTAGGCTCCAGCACAATGTCATAAAATCTATGTAAAAACTAGTGCGAGCTAAGCTCCAGCACTCATGCAATGTAAAACTCTCGTGCGAGCATCGCTTTTAGCACTAATGCACGTATAAAACGCGTCAAATCTCGTGCGAGCAGCGCTCTAGAACGTTTCATTTCCACAAAACTCATGTAGGTGGCTCATTCTTTGCAAAGCATGGTTGTGAAACCAAATCAAGCTACTTTTTGTGCAAATCATTTCAAATGCTAGCCAACCTACCAATTACATGCTAAAAAGCAATAAAAAAGGATTTCAAAGCGTCATGCTCTTGGTTTTAATGCATATTTCTCAAAAACCCAACTCTTTACCCTTCAAACATTCATTTCATCCTATGACTTTTAGATATATTAAAAATCGCCCATGTGCCCGAAAGGCGTACAAATATCCCTAGGGCTAACACAATTCCCTTACCTCGATTCTTTTGGAGGCAACTCTTTCTTCCTTTCCGCTTTTCGCGATTTAGTTCAACTTGCTCCAGATGTATCCTCAGGAGCTGCACACATTCATAAATCATATGAGTCAATATCGATAACTCATATTCAAGCTTCAACTAATCGATATATCTCATCGGGCCTATTTCATTAAGTTCGACCATTTTCACATTTGGCCATCATTATGCTATTTCTAGTCAATTTAACTAGCAACACACTTGGTTACTTATCACACCCTTGGCATAAATGTTTATCCATAATCTTTCATCATTGATGCATTCTCTACAACACCATTTATGCACATTTTTATCACTTGACTAATCTCACAATGTGGCTTCATCCAATCATCTCAAAATCATGCACATTACCTCACAATAACTTGATATAATCCTTTTTATCACCTAATCAACCACATTCCATTTTCTCACACTAAACTCATTCTAGGCTATGCTTGTATCATTACATTCTAGGTAGTTTCATTCATCAATACAAACACCAATCTACTCACAACAACCACTAGATAAATATACTTAGAGTTTGTGTATTGAAAACTCACCTAGCTTGACTTTCTTCTTTTCCAAGTTTGGAAGACTCCTTAGCTCGTTCAATTCAATGAGCTGAATGTTGGCTCCAAGCTATGTTGTTCTTTTCCTCAAAATGAAGAACTTTGCTCTAATAGCTTTTTCTCAAGTCCTTATGGAAGAGGGAGCATTGGTATTTTGGGTAAAAATGGAAGAGGTGTGTTGGTTTGTTGAAGAAAGAGGGTTTGTCGTGGGGTATTTATAGATTGAGAGTGATGAGATCGATCTGCTAGGGTAAGGACATCGATCTTCCTTTTTTTTTTAGCCATCAAATTCTCAGGTTTAAAATGGGAGAGATCGATCTGCTTATTGAGGAGAGATCGATCTTGGCTTGGTAGAAGCCTGAGGAGATCGACTTGCTTATAGGGAGGGATCGATCTGCTATTGACAGAATCAAATAGAGATCAATCTGCACTTAAAGGGGGATTGATCTGGGCTTGGCAGAGGCTAATGCAGATCGATCTGCTCATTGGGGAGATCGTTCTGCTTGGTGGAGAGATCGATCTGCCTTAGTAGATTCACTTAGAATTGCTCTGTTTTGCACAAGGGATTGATCTACCTTGAATTGGAGATCGATCTGGCCTTCATCTGTAGCCCTTTTGCTACAATTTTTTCAGAATTTCTAAGGGAGAACTTGCATTCAATTGCTTCGCTAGTCATTTTGTAATCTATTCACACTTCGAGCATGGGAAGGTTCATTTCTTATGGTTTTTTGTGTTATGGAACTTGTGTGTATTGCTTGGAAATTAGAATGGATAAACAAAATTTGCAATCCATGTATTATCATTTCGTGTTTTAACTCCTTATCTCCAGTCCGGATGCTTTAAGTTCTATTCGTTTAGTCTACGACCACTTCGGCCCTTATTTATCCTTAACTTGTATCATGACACATCATTTATCATATTGCAATACATTCACATTTATATGATCTAAAATAATTTGTCTTATACTTTCATGTACATATAATTAAGTCATACATACATAGGGTCTCACAATCTCCCCCACTTAGAAAATTCGGTGCTCCAAATTGGAACCAATTTAGTTTGTGAACAACTCGGGGTACTTTCCCCGCATCAAACTCTCCAATTCCCATGTAGCTTCTTCTGCAGTGTGGTGCTGCCAAAAGACTTTCACTAAGGGGATCGTCTTCGATCTCAACACCTTCTCCTTCCCATTTAATATTAGAACCGACTTCTCAACATATGACATGCTCTCGTTGAGCTCCAATGTCTCGTATCTAATTACATGTGCCGGGTCCGGGTGGTACTTTCGTAACATAGAGATGTGGAAGACGTTGTGAACGCCCGTTAGCTCAGGTGGTAATGCTAGCCTGTAGGCCTTATCTTCTACTCTATCCAATATCTCAAAGGGTCAAATGTAACAATGACTTAACTTTCCTTTCTTTTTGAACCTCGTTATACCATTGAAAGGAGAAACTCGCAAAAACACCGATTCACCCACTGTGAATTCCAATGGTATCTGTCTCTTATCAGCATAACTCTTTTGTTTGTTCTGAGTTATTCGTAATCTCTCACAAATCAACTGGACATCCTCAGAGGCTTGTCTCACTAAGTCGGGAACAAATATCAGTCACTCACCAACCTCTTCCCATCCAATAGGGGAACGACATCTGCGGCCATACAAGGCTTCATACAGTGCCATCCCGATACTCGAATGATAACTGTTATTATAGGCGAACTCTGCGAGTGGCAAATGGTCATCCCAAGAGCCTCCAAAATCTAATGCACATGCTCCCAACATATCCTCCAAGGTCTGTATAGTCCTCTTTGACTGACCATCTATCTGAGGATGGAACGCTGTGCTAAAACTCAGTTGGATCCTCATCGCTTCCTGAAAATATTCCCAAATGTGGGAAGTGAAGCAGGCATCCTTATCAGAAACAACGTTCACCGGAACACCATGCAATCTCACTATCTCGAGCACATATAGTTTTGTCAGTGTACTAAGAGTATCAGTGGCTCTCATAGCTAGGAAGTGTGCCGACTTCGTCAATCTGCCCGCTGTCACCCAAATTGCATCGTGATTCTTACGGGTCCTAGGTAAACCATCATGAAGTCCATAGTGAGATGCTCTCATTTCCAAGTCGGTATAGATAGAGGTTGCAATAGCCCTACAGGCTTTTGATGCTCTACCTTCACTTGCTGACAGACAAGACACTTTGCCACAAATTCAGCTACATCTCTTTTCATCCCTGACCATCAATACACTCTCCGGAGATTCTGATACATCTTGTTACTTCCCGTTGTAGTGTATACTTCGTCGAATGAGCTTCTATCAAGATCAACCTCCTGATTTCTGGATCATCGGGAACACATATTCTACCCCTGAACCTCAGCAAATCATCATAACTCAATTCAAATTCAATCTCTGTACCCCTCTATATCTGCCCAACAATATCACTACATTGCTGATCAATCGCTGAGCCTGCCAGATACGATCTATAAGATCCAGTTCCAACCGCAGGCTAGCTACCATAAAGCCACTTTCAGCATTAAGCGGGGTCACATCCAAACTGAGGCTCGCGAACCGTTTCAACAGTTCGTGTTCCCTGATCATCATATACGATACCAACCCGAGATGCTTTCTACTCAATGCATCTGCTACCACATTCGCTTTACCCGGGTGGTATAGGATCTCGCAATCATTATCTTTCAGAAGCTTGAGCCACCTCCGCTGTCTCATGTTCAACTCTTTATGTGAGAACAGATACTTAAGGCTGTATATACAAAAAAACCTCTTGAGCTGGTAGGAATGGTGAGAATCGAAGCTGTGGTTAATCTCTTCTTCAACTCCTGAAAACTCTTCTCACATCTATCGTCCCACATAAAGTCAATATTCTTCTTCGTGAGACGTGTTAATGGAGCAGCCAATCTCGAGAATCCCTCCATAAATCGTCGATAATATCCTGCTAAACCCAGGAAACTTCTGATCTTTGTGACTGTCTGGGGTCTCTGCCATTGAACCATTGCTTCAATCTTGGATGGGTCCACTGACAAACCATCCTTTGATACTATATGACCCAGAAAAGAGAACTGCTCTAGCCAAAAGTCACACTTACCAAGTTTAGCGTATAACTTCTTCTCCCGGAGGGTCTGTAGCACTATCCTTAGGTGTTGCTCATGCTCCTCCCTAGACCTCGAATACACCAAAATATCATCGATGAATATAATAACGAACCGATCCAAATACTGGTGAAACACCTCATTCATCAATGACATAAAAGCTGCGGGAGAATTCGTCAACCCGAATGGCATAACCATAATCTCAAAATGACCATACTGGGTGTGAAAAGCTGTCTTGGGTACATCTCCTTCTCGAATTCTCAATTGGTGGTACCCAAATCTCAGATCTATCATTGAAAAGACCTGCACTCCCCGAAGCTGATCCAACATGTCATCGATACGTGGAAGGGGGTACTTATTCTTAATAGTCACCTTATTCAACAATCTGTAGTCAGTACACAGTCAGAGGCTTACATCCTTCTTCTTTACAAACAGAACCGATGCTCCCCAAGGCGATACACTCGGTCTGATGAACCCCTTATCCAACAACTCTTGTAACTGCTTCTTCAGTTCCTCCAATTAAATTGGAGCCATTCCGTACTGTGGCTTGGATATCGGTTCTGTATCAGGTGCCAAATCTATACAAAATTCTATCTGTCTATCTAGTGGTAACCTTGGTAAATCATCCGAAAAGACATCTAAAAATTTTCTGACCACTGGGATGTATCACAATTCTGGGCATGCCTTATCAGCCTCAACCACGTACGTAAGATAACCTTTCAAAATATCAATCATTAAATCAATACAAAAATTTATATATTTCACTCACAACCACAACTGCTTTCATTAATTTTCAAGGGGATTTACATTATATTTCTCGGGGAAACTTACGGTAACGCTATCTACCCCTGGAAATGTTACCGTCTTAGAAAAACAATCCACTACAGCATGGTTTGCAGCCAAGCAATCCATTCCTAGGATTATATCAAAGTCTCTCATATACATTAAAATGAGGTCGGTTGTCATTTCCTTTTCCCCTACTTTAAACTTACAATCTTTAAATACATATTTCACTAGCTGACTATTATTCATGGGAGTACTTATTAGCATCTTCCTACTCAACGGGGTAAGCTTCACATACTTAAAGAATTTACGTGCAAATGCAGGTGATACAAATGAATACGTGGCACCAGGATCTATCAAAACATAAGCTTCAAGATCAAAGATTAAGATGGTACCTTTCACCACATCTGATGACTGATCTGTAGTATCCTGGTCCAAGGAGTGTACTCATCCTTTGCCAATCACCTGCTTTCCCTTCTCTTTAACTGTCGCCCTTCGTCCCGGAGTAGGATTATCAGTAGGAGCTCTCTCTGGCTCCTTGCCCTTCTGTGGGGTATTCTCAGTCACCTCTGGGCAATTTATGATCATATGCCTTGGTTTTCCACAATGAAAACATACTGCAGGAGATCCATAACATGGCCGAGTCCCATGGTACCTACCGCACTTACTACATTATTCTGTAGTAGGTCGGGGCCCTCCAATCACTATTCCCTTTACTGGAGCTTTGGCCAAAAACACGAGAGGCTTAACTGTCCTCTCCCGGATCTCCTCAATCCTTGGCCTCTTCTCAGAAAATCTCATGCTTCTCTTATAATTGAAGCTTCTGTCCACTATGGGTCTCTTCCTATCTTTGTCCCTCACTCTACCAACCTTCCCAAACTTTGAGTCAACCCACTCAATATCTTGCTCGCACAACTGTGCCCTATGCACTGCCTCATCATAGGTCGGTATGTCAAAAGGGACCAATCGAGACCTGATGGATGGTCTTAGTCCGTCCATAAACTTTCAGACCTTCTTGACCTCACTGTCCATCGTATCAAGATCATACCTGCCCAAAGAGATAAATTTAGTATCATACTCATCCACTGATTTGTTCCCTTAGGTCAAATCAAAGAATTCCATTTGCAGTCTCTGCTGCGCAGTATCCAGAACATATTGCCTTTGGAAGGCCTCCAAAAATACATCCCAGCTGATCTCTGCATGCCGGGCTCTTAGAATGGGTCGGGTGGACTTCCACCAGTGCTCTGCTGATCCTTTCAGCATGAATACTGCAAATGCTATCATCTCGGTAGTAGTGCAATCGAAAAACCCATATAGTTTTTCAATCTCATTCACCCAATCCTTTGCAGCTACTGGGTTCTTAACTCCACTGAAAGATGGTGGGTTAAAATTTTGAAACTTTCGTAACCTATCCAAGTCACATCCATAACCCCAATCTCTACTTCTCTGTGGTGGAGCAACAATAGAAGGTGTTTCCCATATTGGAGGGGGTGTTGGAGTATCTGTAGTTTGAGGTTCTTGGTTTGGCTATGCAGGTATCTCAAGAGCAACAAACGGTTCATCATCATCACCCTGTGCGGCTGACTCTTGCCCGCCCCCAGCTCCAGATAACGTCTGGGTAATCAATTCCAAAATTGCCTCTAAGCTCTGCTCTATCCTCGCGAAGCATGCCTCAGTACTCTTTGATCTCTCAGTCGGACCCTATGTACCGGATGATGATACCCTGAAGAGACAGATATTGAGAGAATCTCACTGCTCGCGATACACCATGCACTCGGAGAGTACTAAGATGTACCGGGATTTGAGAAAGGTGTATTGGTGGAGTGGTATGAAGCGAGATGTGGCAGATTATGTGGCTAAATGTTTAGTGTGCTAGCAAGTGAAAGCTAAGCATCAGAAGCCCAGAGGATTATTATTGTGAGATCCACAATTTTTGTATGATATTCCTTATGATTTCCATATTGTATGACATTATTTTATGTTAATGGATTCGTAAGATGGTTGATTCGGATTTGATAAATGTGGATGAAATGAAATAACGTACATAAAATTGAATAAGGATAAATCGAAAAAACAATGAAGCAACAAGTTTGTTTAAGGAATTTAATCGAGTTGACTGAAAATAAGGAATTGGAAATAGGAAAAAGATTGTGGATTTATGAAAGAAAGTCGATTCAATTTAGTCCCAAACACGTGCAAGGGTAAAATGGTCAAAAGACCAAAATATGGTATAAATTCGATAAGTAATTTTCATTAAATTATGGAATTTACGAAATCTGGATCAATACCGAGGAAAATATTTAAATTCTAGTCCGATTGATCTAGTTATTAATTTATGAGAATTAATCAAAATTAATTCAGAATTAATCGAGATTCTTAATTTGAAAAATTATCTCGAAAATAATCGAAAACAATATACCGGAAAGACGAAAATAGACTGAGAAATTCATTTATTGATTAAATGGATAAAATAATAATTTTTAAGATTTTTTTGGATATTTGGATTATTTTAATATATTTTAAGGTATTAAAATAATAATAAATGAATTAATAATAAAAAAATTAAAAGTCTAAAAAATTATCGGGGAGAGAGAAACGCAGGAAACCGAAACAGAACCCGCGAAACCCGACAGCCGACCCGAGGAGCCCGAGGAGCCATCGACGGTCGACGAGCCCAGCTACCGATCGAAAAAGGAAGAGCGAAGCCCGACGGTTCCATTGGTACCGGTGACGGGCGTTGACGGTCCCTATCTCCGACGAATCGACGATCGAAAGATCCAAGGAGAAATCGCGTCGGTCCGGACGAACGGCGGTGTCCCAGTGCCGATTCAGCCCAGTCGAGCAGTCCCTTGGCCGAGGCGGTTCTTTTGAGCCTACTGGCAGCCGACAAGATGGCCAGAATCACTGGCGACGGCAAACGGGCCAAAACGGCACCGTAGCCGAGAAGGAAAAAAAAGAAAAAAAAGGAAAAGAAAAGAAAAAGAAAAGGAAAAAAGAAAAGAAAGAAAAGGGAAAGAAAGAAAGAAAGAAAGTGTACCCGGGGATGACTCGAAATTTGGGTAAGTGACCGAGGGTCGGGATTGACTTGCAGATAAATTTCGAGAATTCAATTTAATATTATTTTATTAAAAAATGACCCAGATTTATATAATTGTGCAGTGTTACTACAGAGCCCGAACAAGAGCCGATTTAGCTCCGATTTTCATACCCTGCACCATATTAGGTAAGTATATTTTAATTACGATAATATGAGTCCTTAAATGCAGAGTTAAGATTAATTTACGAATTAATTCTGCATAAAAGGAATTTTATTCGAAATTTCAAAGTAATTATCGTAAATAGTATCCGAGCTATCCAACGAGTTTGGAATGAAGCCCGATGATTATTGATAAACCAAATGAGCCCAGTAAGCCCGAAGAAGGGATTTAAAAGTGGAAACGGGCTGAAAAAGGGGTTCGAGGCCCATTAAAGTGCAATCGGCCCAATAGAGTAAAACGGGCCCAGAGCTTTAGATTCGATTAATAAGAGTGAAATACTGATCAATATATTTGAACTGAACCCATATGTGGTTATATGCAGCTTCATAGACGAGCGAATTGGACTGAGAGACCTGGTACGACCGAGTCGGGATAAGCTCGCGCGTGATTTTAGGTAAGAGAATTTTATGAACACTTAAAGGTAGCTGTACGTAGTTTCGAGGGGATTTAAATTACATTAAATTCATTAGGCTACCCAAAAACAGAATAATAATTTATGCAAAAAAATATGGAAATAGTGACAAATGACTATTTTACCCCCAGTTAGGAAAATTTCAAAAAAGGTAGTAAGGCTATGAAATTGCATGAAATTCATGATTTTAATGTTTTCATGATGATATTGCTTTAATTCAAGCAATTTATGGATAGGTTGGCTATTATTTTCATGTTTTAAGCGAAAAGGCACAAGTTAGGTGCCAATTGATATTTATTTAACATGTTTTGATAAAAATTGAGCCACCTATCAGTGTTATATGAGTTTTAACCGTGCTTAAGCACTACCTGCACTGGATTTTATATTTTAACTCATGCACAGAGTGCTGGAGCCCTGCTTGCACTATTTTACAGATTTATTTCATATGACTACCGTACTGGAGTTTTTCTCGTACGAGGTTTTCATTGAGTTTTTATACACACCTGTACTAGAGCATTGCTCGTACGTGGACTATGATTGAATTTATAATCAGTTTAAGTCGTACTGGAGCGCTGCTCGTACGCAGATTTTATTGATTTCTATGAAACCGTGCTAGAGCTTCGCTCGCACGAGGTTTTCAGATATCATGAATATGCATGGAGCCGTACTAGAGCTTCGCTCGCACAGGAATTTATATGACATGCATATAGCCGTGTTAGAGCCTCCTATAGACTGTGTGTCATAGTGAGATGATATGCTCACACGTGCATACTGAGACATACTTGACATGGGTGGATAAGACCTATTATAGGCACCCCTGATTGAGCTTGGGTTCATAGAGTACGTTGTACCGTGTATGTCACGCGGAGTACGCTGTACCATGGGGATTGTTAGAGTGGAGTGGCATTAGCCACAAGACAGCAAGTCTTGCCTTCGCAATCCTGATATTATGCTGTTCTGGCGGGTAGGACCGACCCACTCCCGTTTCAGGTGTGACACCCCGCACAGTAGGATCTGTGTGCTAGGGATCACGAGGTTATGGTCATAGTCCTGGATATTACCGATATAGTCACTTACATGTCTCACATGATATAATTATTGGTCTTGATAGACCAGGGTAGACCCGAGGGAGGGGTTAGGCCCCGATTTTCTTATGATTTCAAATGAGTTTTGATGGTTCCCATGGAGGGATTTTATAAAACTTTCATTGATTTGTAACCCTGTGAGAAGGGTGATTTTATAACGGACATTTGAAAATAAAGAATTTCGTTGAAATGGATTTTGATTTCGTGAGTGTATCATATTTTGACCCAGATGGGGTATTTTAAAACGTATCGATCCATTTGAGCATGAGATGTTTCCACATGAGAATTATTCCATGTTTTAATATGTCGATTTCCTGTTTTAGAATAGATGATATTATATATATATGACATATCATTGTTTTTACCTCATGCTCACATATATCCTGATTTCTCATCAGCATGTAGATAGTATAGTTATCTACCCATTTGTATTATTGCCTTACTGAGCATGTGGAGCTCACCCTTTCATTTTCCACCCACTTTCAGTGTTTCCACCATAGAGATAGCGGGTGTAGAGAGTAGACGACAAAGCTGATATCTGTGTTTCCCATAGACTGTCAGGTATACATCACGTACAGAATTTTGTATTAGTATGCCCACAGCACAATATTGTATATGAAAGAATATTTACGGATGTAAATATAGAATCATGTGATGTATAAACATACCAACCACTCTATTATAATATGATTGATGTCATTATATATATATGTACATGTGATATTTTAATGGTTAAAAAAGGGTATATCGATATTGATTCACAGCCCGACCTGTTTAGAGGGATATGTCACGAGGAGGTAAGAAAGATTTTCCAAAAGCGAAAAATTTGTACTGATTCTGGTAGTATTGGGTCGTGACAATTATAGCCTTTACCTGTGCCTACATGAAAATGGGAGCATGTCACCATGGACTTTATTATGGGTTTACCGAGGACCCAAAGAGGTCATGATGTGATATGGGTCATAGTGGATAGATTGACAAAAAGTTCCCACTTCTTTCTCATCAAGAGCACAAATATTGTGGATGCCTTAGCTGAGTTATATGTTAGCGAGATAGCTAGATTACATTGGGCTCCAGTGAGTATTACTGCTGACAGAGATTCCCAATTTACTTCAAGATTTTGGACCCAATTTCAGGAGTCCATGGGATCCCGATTAAGCTTTAGTACCGCCTATCATCCTCAGACAGATGATCAATTAGAGAGGATAATTCAGACCCTGGAAGATATGTTGAGGGCTTATACGATAGATTTTAAGGGATCATGGGATGATCACCTACCCCTAGCAGAGTTTGCCTATAATAATAGCTATCATGCGAGTATTGGAATGGAACCTTTTGAGGCTCTATATGGTAGGAGGTGTAGATCCGTTGTAGCTTGGGAAGAAGTGGGTGACAGAAAGATAAATACTCTCGAGCTTGTTGAACAAGCTATACTGAGTGTGAAACTTATATGTGAGAGATTACGAGCTGCAAAGAGTAGACAGAAAAGTTATGCAAAAATGTGTAGACAGCCACTCGAGTTTAATGTTGGTGATGCAGTATTTGAAGATATCACCGAGTAGGGGTATCATGAGGTTTGGAAAGAAAGGGAAATTGAGTCATCGATACATTAGACCATTCGAGATTCTTGAGAGAGTGGGAGAGGTAGCCTACAGGTTGGCATTACCCCTAGAAATGTCCAGAATACACAATGTCTTTCATGTATCTATGATGAGGAAGTACCACCCGGACCCTTCTCATGTCATAGAGTATGAACATACAAGAAGACATGAGCTACACTGAAGAACCCGTCCAAATCCTCGATAGGAAAGAGAAGGTGCTTCGGACTAAAATCATCCCATTAGTGAAAGTTTTATGGAAACATCACTCAACGGAAGAGGCAACTTGGGAATTGGAAAGCCTCATGAAGGAGAAGTACCCCATTTGTTTGACGAGTCGAGTTAAATTTGAAGGACCAAATTCTTTAAAGGTGGGGAGGATATGAGAACTACGAATTTTATGTACCCCCAGTTATGAGAATTGTAATTTGATGTATGTAATTATGATATGTTGATGTACACGCAAGTTTTAAATATGATGAAGTATAAGAGGATGAGGTTTTTAGGTCTTGAATGTGTATGGATTGAAATATGGATTATGGGGTAGATTATGGGAAGTTTTTCATTAAATTTTTTGTAAATTGATGCAGCAGCAGTGCAATCTGTGAAGGCCAGATCGATCTCGAATGATGAAAGATCGATCTTATGGCTCCAGAATGTAGGAAATGTGCAAGAACAGACAGGCAGATCGATCTCATAAGGAAGCAGATCGATCTCCAAATGTTTCTGTAAAGAGTAGATCGATCTCCTATATGAGCAGATCGATCTAAAAATGTTTCTGTAAAATGAAGATCGATCTCCTCAAGATTATGAGATCGATCTCACCCCTCGACAGATCGATCTGGTAGGCATAAAAAGTGCCCAGAACGTTCTAAAAATTTAAAGGCAGATCGATCTCCTATAGGAGCAGATCGATCTCCTACCCTCCGCTTATAAAAAGACCCCTGTGTTTTTCCTGCATTTCATCCTTTCTCTCTCCAAAAAATCGACCCTAGCTTTCTCTCTCCTCCAAAGTGCCCATTCCCATTGGAATCAAAGGTTGTGGCAAGAGGAAAAGTTGTTCCTCATCAAAAGGAGAACAATATACTTGAAAATCGAAGGGCGATTTGAGCTGAGGTGTGAGTTGAGCACTCCACAAGTTTTGGGTGTATTTCTAAGCTTTGATCTTTGATTTTGAAGTAGATTTCTACGATTGTGGCTTTAGATGTAGTGATAAATGGGCTAAAAATGATTAGGGTTGTTAGAAATATTGCGAATTATGAGAAATTGGTTAATGAGGTTTTGAGATGTTAAATGAGAATGTGAGCAATTATGCTCAATATTGAGATTTGAGACAATGTGATAACGTATTGATGATGTTTTTACATCGTTGTGACAGCTCGGGAGTTCCAAAGAGGAATGTGGGGCTAGTCCGTCGTTATGGGGAAACGATTGCCCTATACGAGGTGCAACGAGGTAAGGAAAAATTTAAACTCAATTGTGTATGTGATTTGTGATGATATTGTAGCATGAAATGTGATTTGAGAAAATAAGCATGTTTTATGGGTTGTGAATGAGTTATTGCACACAGTTTTATAGTCGGTTGGGGCCCAATTTTTATTAGTTGTAAACTAAGTGTGAAACTGTTTTACAACTGTTTTTAGTTTAAAAAGTAAAAAGTGATTTGGGTTCTACGTTAAGGCGTACTGAGGTTTGAGAAGTGTGTGCGTGGTTTTGTCAGTTTGAGCTCGGTTTTAACATAATTTGTGGTGAGTACACAAATGATTTTAGATGAATTTTATGAGAGAAAACCATTATGAGTTCTACGTGAAGGCAAAATGGTTTTATATGATAATAACTATTACTGAGACTTAGGCGTGTCATGTTGAATACACATCGGGCCTTACTTTGGTAGCATGTAAGTTTGGGCCTTGCTCTGGTAGCATATAAGTTCGATATTCCTCTGTTCTGGTAACGTGAGATAACCTTTGCTCTGGTAGCGCTGGGTGGCCTTGCTCTAGTCGGATGTAAGTCCGATAATTTTCCCCCACTTTGGTAGCGTTGGGAGGCCTTACTTTGGTAGCATGTAAGTCCGGGCCTTGATTTGTTAGCATGTAAGACCGATAGTGTACATGAGGAGAGGCTTTGCTCTGGAGCATGTAAGGCTGGGCCTTGTTTTGCTAACGCGTAAGTCCAATATACCATGTACACGACCATATTGTCGACGTTCCCTCTTTTGAGGATGCCTGGGATACGTACCCAGAGGAGAATTATATTGATGTGCCATGACGAGTATTTTATCTGAGTTTATTTGCCTAGTCTCCTTTTTACACATGAGATTATGTTTTGGTGGCTACGCCACGTGCATTACTACTGAGGTGATTTTTATCACGTTTTTACGAGAAAAACCATTATTGCATTTTTATTTCCATATGCTTGTGACTATGGTTTTATGTTGAGCCAATTACTCTCATGTTTTTACATGATATTTGAGAAAGAGATGATGATGATGTTTTAATGAATTCATGCTACCTTTTCTACTGAGTTTATTGAGTTTCACTCTCAAAATAAAATGATTGTGCTGTGCAAATCATTATTTTAGTAATGAGTCCCTTGCCCCCTTACTGAGCGATTTAGAAGCTCACTTTGTTTTTATATCCCCTCAAATTTCTTCAAGTGAAGAGAGTTTTTCCTGCGACCTACGGAGTAGTGGCTAGTGGAGGACTTGAGCTCCAAGTCATATATTGTATTTGAGGTATACTTTAACATTTCATGTACCCAGACTAAAGTTGTATTTATAGACACTTGATGTACAATGATTTATGGGATGTATTAAGATTAAATTAACTCTGTATTGGGGATTGTATGCATTATGATATATGAAAATATTAGAGAATGAGATCCTGAGGTGAAAGTTTTATGATATATATATATATATATATATGGTGATGCATGACACTGTACAGGAATGCACCCAGAATTGTGTATTGATGAAAAAATAAGTTTTAAATTTGCCATATTTTTCGTGCTTCTGGGGCGTCACAGAGTTTTCTTGGTATCAAAGCTTAGGGTGTTTAGTACTGTCAGTGTCGGTTAAGTGAAATACAATACATCCCAAGTGTCTGTATAAGTCTGGTCATGAACTGAAATTGAGGATTGAGATTTCAATCAAGTTTGATGTGTACGCGCAAGAACGTATTGAGATTGAGAATGAGTGGATGACTGGTCGTTCGAGGAAGTAGACAGTGTCGCGACCCAAAAATCAGAGTAATTTTTTTTTTGTTTTTTATTCATACTTACCTGTCCTCTGATCATGACGACACTCCACTAACAATTGGGCTTTACGTCAATGCCAGTCCCACCATTCATTCATCATATAACTTAACTCTTTATTAAATGAAAGGTAAACACATGCATTTTTTCACTAATTCTTTCACATTCATTTACAAGTGTTTACATTATCTATACATCCCCGACAGTTACTTACAAACATATTACTGTGCTATACTTATTTAGATACAATATGTACAAGTGTATATACCTCAATTGATGGGCAACAACAGATATCAGAAATGCAGTACTCAGTCGCCTCAAAGTCTACTGGAGGAAATCTGTGTAGGAAAATGAAAGGGGTGAGCACATCAAGCTCAATAAGGCAATCCTACGAATAAGTAGGTAACCATACTACCTACATGAACGTGGTGCCATGCATAATCCACCCATTCTCCACACATTTCAAAACAGATACTACAATTCGTGATGTCATGATGTCATGTAAAACAAGTTCACATATGGATTTCAAAAGCATGGAAAACTCGACATGCAAATCCATTTAAAACATTTCTCATTAAAATTTCAAAACAAAGCCAGGACTCAACCCATCCCTTGGGTGTTCCTGACTCACACAAAATCATGAAATCATATGCTTTTCAAAGTAATAGTAGCATGCGATACACTGAATGTCATGTAAAACCAGTTGACATCATTCTTGGGTTTAAATAGCATGGAATGTCATGTAAAACCAGTTGACATCATTCTTGGGTTTATATAGCATGGAAAATAACATCATGTAAGTTTTCGTTTAAAACCCAGTTTCATTCTAATCAAAATCATATCACAGTCAGAATCCAACCCCTCCATCGGGTGATCCAAACTCACACAAAATCCACAATATGAGTTTCTCAAAACATCAACATGCGAGACTAGGCAATATATAGATCTCAGGAAAATAACTAAGACGTTGGCCATATGTCCTTGTGATCCCACTGCTACACGGATCCTAGTGTGCGGGGTCTCACCACTATCGAGAATCGCCTTGGGAGGTGGGTCAGTCCATCTCGTCGGTCCTGCTCGATCACTCGCATCCGAAGATGCCACTCACATCTGAAGATGCCACGCATTAGAAGATGCCACTCGCATCCGAAGATGTCACATAATCAATCCCAGCACAGTACAGCGTACTCCATGTTACTTGTACGGTACAATGTACTCTGTGGACCCATATCTCATATCCATACTCATGCCCTGCCTCAAACTGCACGTGCGAGCCTATTTAATCGGCGTGACACACAGTCTACCCGATACTCCAAGCACGGCTCATTGCATGTCTCATAAAATCAGTGCGAGCGATGCTCCAGCACTCTCAACAAATCAAGTAAAACTAGTGCGAGCTAAGCTCCAGCACTCTGTCAAAATCATGTAAAACTAGTGTGAGCTAGGCTCCAGCACTGTGTCATAAATAATCAAGTGAAAATCTGGTGCGAGTTAGAATCTAGCACCCTGTCACAAAATCATGTGAAAATCTGGTGCGAGTTAGACTCTAGCACCGTGTTACGAAAATCATATACAAGTCTGGTTCGAGTTAGACTCTAGCACCAATGCATGTAAAACTCTAGTGCGAGCTCTCGCTCCAGCACTAATGCATGCATCACACAAATAAAGACTCATGCGAGCTGAGCTCTAACACGTCACATTTTCATAAAATCACGTAGGCGGCTATATTTCTCAAATCACTTTCAGAGAAAATCAACATTGTTGAAAATATGTAATGCTGTGCATTTTTATTTAAAAGTTAGTCAGCTTACCCATGCATGTGTCAAAGACCTCAAGAACGAGCAGGAACCTCTTGTTCTTGCTCCTCCCAAGTTTTTCTAAATTTGAAAAATTTACCCTTCATAAAGGTATTTTGGTAATTTGCCAATCCAGGGCACTAAAAATTTTATCTGAAATCTAGACCCTTCAGACAATTTAAGAGACTGCAAATGAATTCGAAATTGCGTAAAGTTACCTCTAGCAGTCCATAAAATTCCCTTACCTAGAATCACGCGCGAGCTTATCCCGACTCGATCATACCAGGTTTCTTAGTCCAATTCGCTCGTCTACGGAGCTGCATATAACCACATATTGGTTCAGTTCAAATATACTGATCAGTATTTCACTCTTACTGATCGAATCTAAAGCTCTGGGCTCGTTTTACTCTATTGGGCCCGATTGAACTTTAATGGGCCTCCTTTGTCAGCCCGTTTCCACTTTTTAAATCCCTTCTTCGGGTTTACTAGGCTCATTTGGCTTATCAATAATCATCGGACTTTGTTCCAAACTCGGATACTATTTACGATAATTACTTTGAAATTTAGAATAAAATTCCTTTTATGCATAATTAATCCGTAAAATCCGTAAAATAATCTGAACTCTGCATTAAAGGACTCATATTATTGTAATTATAATATACTTACCCAATGTTATGCGGGGTACAAAAATCGGAGCTCAATCGGCTCTCGTTCGGGCTGTGTCGTAAAATTGCACAATTTTATATTTAATTTCGGGTTAATTTTCGATAAAAATATAATTTAAATAAATTTCTCGAATATTAAATTGGTCACTTTTGACCTTGTATCGACTTACCCGAAGTCTGGTGTATCCCCAAAATTTTTTCCCTTTTTCTTTTTCTTTCTTTTCTTCATTTTTCTCCCTTTTTCCTCTTTCTTGGCTGAACCGGTTTGGTCCGGTTCAAACCGATCCAATTCAGTCGGTTCAGTCCGGTCTGATTTTCTTCTTTGCCGTTCGGAGCTCGACCGGTTAGTTTTTCATCGGCTTTCGTCGCCAGCAGCTTCGCGGGGTAGTCCGATTCACGAATTTGGCCTCGGTTTCACCAACGGTGGTCGAAAAGTGGCCGGTCCGACCTATTCTCTCATCGCCGTCGGTACCCATTTTCTTTTTTCGCCGTTGCTGGTGCTGGCCGCCATTTCCCGAGCCCTTTTTGCCACCAATCGGCTCGCTATCACATGGGGGTCCCTCGGCTGGCGATGGTCGGGGTCGAATCGACGCCGGTGGCCGTCGATTTCGCTTCCCTTCTCCGTGTCTTCTCTCCCTCGATCCGACGTTCTCCGGCATCGGTGGGGCGCGTCGCCAAACCAGGGAGGTCGTGCCGATATCCTCTTCCTTTTCCTGCCCTTTACCTGGCCGCTGGGTCATCAGTGGTCGTTCGGTGCTCGTGTCTTCCTCGTCGGTCTTCTCGGTGTCGTTTTCTGTTTTCATTTCCCAGAATCGCGAATTCTGCGATTCTTTTTTTTAATTATTTATTTATAATTTATTTTAATATTAATTTAATCATTAAAATATTCTAAAAATCCCAAATATCCTTAAAAAATTATATTTTATTCAAATTAATTAATTTAATTTATTTATTGTATTTTAATCCTTTTTTCGGTATATTTCTTCGCATTTTCGGGATATTGTCCCAAATGAATTTTTGGTAAACCTTAATAATTTCGGATCTTGATCAATTGAACTCGAAATTCAATATTTTTCTCGTTATTGATCAAGATTTCTCAATTCCATATTTTTAAATGAAATTTTCTTGTCTAATTAATACCGAGTTTCAGTCTTTTGACCGTTTTACCCCTACACGTGTTTGGGACCAAATCAGTCCAACTTCCTTTCACGAACACTCACTCATTTCGTGTTTTAAATCCTTATCTCTAGTCTGAATCCCATTGGTTTAAATTTATGACCATTTTCAATCCTTTATAAGAAACTACGATATAATTTTGGGTCTTACAGACAGAGCCACCTCTGCCACCTGCCCCAAAACCAAAGAGTCCTAACTCTCGATTTAACCAGATTGAGACAGATGTATGGCAGTGTTTTGAGTAGCTGGCAGTACTATTCGCACAACATTTTGGAGTTAATACGTCGGGTACTACTCCTACACCACTATAAGGACCTCCCACGCCTACATTACAGATGGACCCAGTGCCTCCCGCAACTTAACCCGATGACAGAAATATGGTTCGACTGAGGGACTTTTTAAAAATGAATCCACCAGCGTTCAAGGGGAGAAAGGATCCCGTAGAGGCTGAGGAGTGGCTGACTGAGTTGAGAGCCATATTTGACTATTTGGGATGCACTCATGTTGAGAGGGTCAGTATAGGTACCTATATGTTGAAAGGGAGAGCTCGAGATTGGTGGGATACTACCCAGAGTATTCTGATGTCCCGACCAGATGTGATTAGCTGGGAATAGTTTCAAAAGGTCTTTAGAGCCCAATATGTACCACGAGCTGCCTAGAAAAGGATGCAGGCTGAGTTTTCGAGTTTGGTACAAGGTGATATGTCGGTGGATGACTATGAGAGTTGATTTACCACTCTGTTGAAATATGATCCAGAGACCTTTAAAGATGAAGAGCTCCACACTGAGAGATTTGTATATGGACTGAAGCCCATCATCAAAGATCGATTGATACGACTGTGTATTACTGAGTTTGGAGATACTCTGAGACGAGCACAAAAGATTGAGAGGGGAATCAAAATGGTATAATCCCAGAATGAGTTCAGAGCAGTGCCTAGAGATAAGAGCAAGAGACCAGCAATTTCTCAGACAGATGTATGAAGAGGTTCCTTTAGAAAAAGAAGGATTGAGGTACAAAAGGGCAGATTGGAGAGACTCAGAGCTTATCCCATCATTAGGGAGAATCCTCGAGATGTCAGACCTGAGATAAGGGTTAGCAGAGATTGTGGCCGATCGCATGAGGGAAATTATACTGGGTTGATCTGTGGATGTTTTAGATGTGGAGACATGGGACATAGAGTAAAAGACTATCCTCAACCTCAGAGACCACATGCTCCGGAGCCTACCAGACAGCAGCCTCAGAGAGTAAATTCCCTGAGACAGGCCACTGCTGCAGAGAAAGGAAAGAAACCCGTCACAGTGTGACGTGTGTTTGGTCTGGATAAGGAAACAATAGACACTTCTGCAGAAACTATAAGAGGTACACTCTTTGTCTGTAATCATAAGGCTTATGTGTTGATTGATCCAGGATCAACACATTCCTTTATTTCTGAGCATTTTGCATGTAGCTTAAATTTGAAGTTTGAACTGTAGAGTATATTCTACATGTAAATACCCCTATACATGAGTTCCAGAGAACAGATATAATCTGTAGAGGATGTGAAATAAAGGTGAGAGATAGAGTAATGTTAGCAGATATAATAATGTTAAATATACATGAGTTTGATGTAATTTTGGGAATGGATTGGCTGGCAACCAATCGAGTGAGTTTAGACTGCTATACTAAGATTATAACTTTCTCCCTACCTGAACCTTACAGTGTACGTTTGAAATATTGGGGAAATAAATGTGTGGAAATTTTGTAAGCAATTTGAAATTATGAAGTTACCTTTTGAGAGTATTAAAATTGCTTTTGATGTGAAGGTTATGAAGAGCTCATTTCAGATGATAATTGGGAACATCTGAGGATTGAGGATATACCCGTGGTGTGTGAATTTTTGGATGTATTCCCAGATGAGTTACCCGGTTTACCACCAAAGAGAGGGCTGGAGTTTACCATTGATTTGGTATTAGATACTCAGCCTATCTCTAGACCTCCGTATAGGATGACGTTAGTGGAACTAGAGGAATTGAAGAAACAACTGCAGGAGTTATTGAATCAGGGATTTATTAGACCTAGTGTCTCACCATGTGGAGCACCAGTGTTATTTGTAAGAAAGAAAATGGTAGTCTCAGATTATGCATAGACTACCGACTATTAAATAAAGCCACGGTGAAGAATAAATACCCATTGCCTAGGATTAACGATCTGCTTGACCAGTTGAGAGGGGCTTCAGTCTTCTCTAAGATTAATTTAAGATCGGGCTATCACTAATTGAGGATTAAGGAGGAAGATATTCTGAAGATGACCTTCAGGACAAGATATGGCCATTATGAATTTCTAGTGATGCCCTTTGGATTGACGAATGCCCCTGCAGCCTTTATAAGATTAATGAATGAAGTGTACATGGACTATCTAGATAAGTTTGTGATAGTCTTTATTGATGATATCTTGGTGTACTCTCGGTCTTATGAGGAGCACGCACAACACTTGTGGTTAGTACTTTAGATACTTCGAGATAAGCAATTATATGGAAAGCTTAGTAAGTGTGAGTTTTGGCTGGATCAGATTGCTTTCCTTGGACATATAGTTTCAGCGGAGGGTGTATCAGTTAATCCAATTAAAGTAGAGGCTGTGCTTAATTGGAAAAGATCGAGGACAGTTACAAAGGTACGAAGCTTTCTTGGTTTGGCAGGGTATTACAGAAGATTTGTTGAGAGATTTTCAAGGATTGCCACTCCTTTGAAAAAACTCACGTGCAAAGAGACTCCGTTCATATGGACTGATCAATGTGAGCTCAATTTTTAGGAGTTAAAGAGGAGATTAACAGCGACACCTGTGTTGACTATCCCTAAGGGATCAGGAGGATTTTTAGTGTATAGTGATGCATCCCATCAAGGATTGGGGCATATGCTCATGCAGCATGAAAGAGTGGTTGCCTATGGAACGCGACAATTGAAAGACCATGAGCGGAACTACCCCACGCATGATTTGGAGTTAGCTGCTATGGTATTTTCATTGAAGATCTAGCTGCACTACTTATATGAGGAAAGATTCCAGATCTTCACTGATCACAAGAGTTTGAGGTATCTGTTTGATCAAAGAGAGTTCAACATGAGACAAAGGAGATGGATGGAACTCCTTAAGGATTATGACTGTGAGATTCTGTACCATTCGGGAAAGGCCAACGTGGTTGCTGATGCCCTGAGTAGGAAGAGTATGATATTTGCTATGATGATCAGGGAATGAGATTTATTAGAGCAGTTCGTCGAACTCCGGATCAGAGTTAAAGAGGTAGAGATTGGATTTTTGGCTAGCTCGCGAATAAAGCGCAGTATCTTGGATCGGATTAGAACTAGGCAAGTGATGATCAGAGGTTGATTGATATGGTTAGCCAAGTTGAGCAGACTTTACAGTCAGATCTCATAGTCAGTGAGGATGGATTGTTAAGATTCATAGGATGAATTTATGTACCAGACGATGATACCCTGAAGAGACAGATACTGAGAGAATCCCACAGCTCATGATACACCATGCATCCAGGGAGTACTAAGATGTACCGAGATTTGAGAAAGGTGTATTGGTGGAGTGGTATGAAGCGAGATGTGGCAGATTATGTGGCCAAATGTTTATTGTGCCAGCAAGTGAAAGTTGAGCATCAGAAGCCTGAAGGATTATTACAGCCTTTACCTGTGCCTACATGGAAATGGGAGCATGTCACCATAGACTTTATTATGGGTTTACCGAGGACCCGAAGAGGTCGTGATGCGATATGGGTCATAGTGGATAGATTGACAAAAAGTACCCACTTTGTTGCCATCAAGAGCAGATATACTGTGGATGCCTTAGCTGAGTTATATGTTATCGAGATAACTAGATTACATGGGGCTCCAGTGAGTATTACTTCTGACAGAGATTCTCGATTTACTTCCATATTTTGGACCTAATTTCAGGAGTCCATGGGATCTCGACTGAGCTTTAGTACCACCTATCATCCTCAGACAGATGGTCAGTCAGAGAGGACTATTCAGACCCTGAAGGATATGTTGAGGGCGTGTACGATGGATTTTAAGGGATCATGGGATGATCACCTGCCCTTAGCAGAGTTTGCATACAATAATAGCTATCATGTGAGTATTAGAATGACACCTTTTGAGGCTTTATATCGTAGGAGGTGTAGATCCGTTGTAGCTTGGGAAGAAGTGGGTGACAGAAAGATAAATGCTCCCGAGCTTGTTGAACAAGCTGTACAGAGTGTGAAACTTATATGTGAGAGATTACGAGCTGAAAGAGTAGACAAAAGCTACGTGGATGTGTATAGACAGCCCTTCGAGTTTAATGTTGGTGATGCAGTATTTCTGAAGATATCACCAAGTAGGGGTATCATGAGATTTGGAAAGAAAGGGAAATTGAGTCCTTGATACATTGGACTATTCAAGATTCTTGAGAGAGTGGGAGAGGTAGCCTACAGGTTGGCATTACCCCCACAAATGTCCGGAATACACAATGTCTTTCATGTATCTATGATGAGGAAGTACCACCTGAACTCTTCTCATGTCATAGAGTATGAAGAGATGAACATACAAGAAGACATGAGCTATACTGAAGAACCTGTCCGAATCCTCAATAGGAAAGAGAAGGTGCTTCGAACTAAGACCATTGCATTAGTGAAAGTTTTATGGAAACATCACTCAACGGAAGAGTCAACTTGGGAATTGGAAAGCCTCAAGATGGAGAAGTACCCTCATCTATTTGACGAGTCGAGTTGAATTTGGAGGACCAAATTCTTTAAAGGTAGGGAGGATGTGAGAACTGCGAATTTTATGTACCCCCAGTTATGCGAATTGTAATTTGATGTATGTAATTATGATATGTTAATGTACACGCAAGTTTTAAATATGATGAAGTATAAGAGGATGGGGTTTTTAAGTCTTGAATTTGTATGAATTGAAATATGGACTATAGGTTAGATTATGAGAAGTTTTACATTAAGTTTTCTGTAAATTGATGCAGCAGCAGTGCAATATGTGAAGGCCAGATCGATCTCCAAGGATGAGAGATCGATCTCATGGCTCCAGAATGTAGGAAATGTGCAAGAACAGACAGGCAAATCGATCTCATAAGTAAGCAGATCGATCTCCTATATGAGCAGATCGATCTAAAAATATTTCTGTAAAATGAAGATCAATCTCCTCGCAAGGAGCAGATCGATCTCCTCAAGATTATGAGATCGATCTCACCCCTCGATAGATCGATCTGGTAGGCATAAACAGTGCCTAGAACGTTTCCGAAATTCAAAGGCAGATCAATCTCCTACAGAGCAGATCGATCTCCTTCCCTCCGCCTATAAAAGGACCCTTGCATTTTTCTTGCATTCATCCTCTCTCTCTAGAAAATCGAAAACCCTTATTTTTGGCCGAACCCTAGCTTTCTCTCTCCTCCAAAGCGCCTACTCCCATTTGAATCAGAGGTTGTGGTAAGAGGGAAAGTTGTTCCTCATCAAAAGGAGAACAACATACTTGGAAATCGAAGGGCGATTTAAGCTGAGGTGTGAGTTGAGCACTCCATAAGTTTTGGGTATATTTCTAAGCTTTGATCTTTGATTTTGAAGTAGATTTCTGCGATTGTGGCTGTAGATGTAGTGATAAATGGGTTGAAAATGATTAGGGTTGATAGAAATATTGAGAAATTGGTTAATGAGGTTTTGAGATGTTAAATGAGTATGTGAGCAATTATTCTCGATATTAAGATTTGAGACAATGTGATAACGTATTGATGATGTTTTTACATCGTTGGGACAACCCGGGAGTTCCAGAGAGGAATGTGAGGCTAGTCCGTCGTTAGGGGGAAACAATTGAACTATACGTAGTGCAACAAGGTAAGGGAAAACTTAAACTCGATTGTGTATGTGATTTGTTATGATATTATAGCATGAAATGTGGTTGAGAAAACAAGCATGTTTTATGGGTTGTGAATGAGTTATTGCACACAGTTTTATAGCCGGTTGGGGCCCAATTTTTATGAGTTGTAGACTAAGTGTGAAATTGTTTTACAACTGTTTTGAGTTTAAAAAGTAAAAAGTGATTTGGGCTTGGGCTCTACGTTAAGGCGTACTGAGGTTTGAGAAATGTGTTCGTGGTTTTGTCGATTTGAGCTCGATTTTAACATGTTTTGTGTTGAGTACACAAATGTTTTTAGATGAAGTTTATGAGAGAAAACCATTATGAGTTCTACGTGAAGACAAAATGGTTTTATATGATAATGGTTATTGCTGAAACTTAGGCGTGTAATGTTGAATGCACATCGGGCCTTCCTTTGGTAGCATGTAAGTCTGGGCCTTGCTCTGGTAGCATATAAGTCCAGGCTTTGCTCTGGTAGCATATAGGTCCGATATTCCTCTGTTCTGGTAACGTGAGATGATCCTTGCTCTGGTAGCGCTGGGTGGCCTTGTTTTGGTAGCATGTGAGTACAATATTTTTCCCCCGCTTTGGTAGCGTTGGAAGGCCTTGCTTTGGTAGCATGTAAGTCTGATAGTGTGCATGAGGAGAGGCTTTGCTCTGGTAGCATGTAAGGCCGAGCCTTGTTTGGTAACACGTAAGTCCAATATACCATGTACACGACCATATTGTCGACGTTCCCTCTTTTGAGGATGTCTGGGATGCGCACCCAGTGGAGAATTATATTGATGTTCCAAGATGAGTATTTTATCTGAGTTTATTTGCCTAGTCTCCTTTTTACACATGAGATTGTGTTTTGGTGGCTGCGCCATGTGCATTACTACTGAGATGATTTTTATCATGTTTTTACGAGAAAAGCCATTATCGCATCCTTATTTCCATATGCTTGTAACTATGGTTTTATGTTGAGCCAATTACTCTCATGTTTTTACATGATATTTGAGAATGAGATGAGGATGATGTTTTAATGAATTTATGCTACGTTTTCTATTGAGTTTATTAAGTTTCACTCTCGAAATAAAATGATTGTGTTGTGCAAATCATTATTTTTGTAATGAGTCCCTTACCCCCTTACTGAGCGATTTGGAAGCTTACCTTGTTTTTATATCCCCCTAGATTTCTTTAAGTGAAGAGAGTTTTTCCTACGACGTCTTAAAATCATACCCATAACACTATTACCACATCTAGATATCCCATTTCTCATTAATCTCCATACATTCCACTTTCTCACACTAGACCATTTCTAGGTCATAATCATTCCAATGCATTTTAGATAGTTTCTAACAATACTAAGCACCTCAATCAACCTCAAACATGAATAGCTTAACAATGTACTTAAGTTGGTGCTTTAGAAACTCACCTCTTTAGATTTCCTCTTTGCTCCAAATAGAAATGCCCCTCGTTCCTTCAATCCAACAAATGGGTAAATATCTCCAAAATATTGATAATTCTATTTTTTATAGAATTATTTGTGCTTAAATTCCTAATTATTTACTTAAATCCCCTTATTAATTCATTAATAACCCCCTTATTTAATTAAAATTCCTTATTGTGCAGATAAATTAAATCCAGATGAAATTTAGTCGTTTTAGACGAAATTGGGCTGAAAACGGGCTAAAAGAGACTGGACCACTTCTAATGTGTAGACCGAGTCACCAGTCGTTTGGACACGCGTGATGCCAGGTGTCGATATCTTATTTGCTCTGAAACGATAAGATTAACAGACACCGAGCGAATATTCTGGAAGGCAGACGCTGGGCCACATCGCACAGCTAATTGGACAAAAAGACTGATGACGTGGAAATATCTACTCTGCAGCAAATCAAAGGAAGACAAGTGGCCAAACAATGCCAACTCATCTAGGATGACAATTTACCATTGTACCCCTATGATTTGTGTATAAATAGAGCATGGTGGCAATTGAAAAATCAAGTAGTTTTTAGAGTAGAATAGGAGTAGGAGTAGTGTAGGTTACGGTAGAATAGCTTTAGATTTATTTTCCTTGTTATTTTCTTTGTTTACTGTTCATTTCTTTTCATGAAGCTTTGTTCATTTTGATGAAAAGCATATTTCAGTTTCCTTTCAAGCCCGGTTTTTAATCACCAAATCTTTCATTTGCTAATGTTGGTTCACAATGATTGGTCCTTATTTAAGCTCTCGGTTTCTTCATTATTGTTTTCAACAGTTTTTCATCATTTAATTTTCAAGCTCTCGGTTCTCCATTGTTTTCTAAGCTCTCAGTGTTCTTTGCTATTACTTGCTGTCTAAGAGCTGCTGAGTACGGAATGAGGATGGTCGTGTAAAGAGTGTTCAGAATTAGGAAAAAGCACAATCTGTCAACATGGGTGCAGTAGCATGGTGATTTGCTGTTCCAAACGGAAAACTATGACTGGGCAGATTTCATACTCTGTTGTGCTCTGTGTTGAGAGCTTGATACTGTTCATTTTCTTTTCATGATTTTATTAATCTAAGTTATGGTAGCTACAGGTTTTCATGGATATGTGCTGACCAAACTGTTGTGTGGATGTAGATGTGTAGGTGGTAGCTGAAGTTGTGAAGGATGTAGAGCTTTGTGTTTAAGTTTGGTTCCAGCTTTGTTTCATTTTCTGTTTTGTGCTTATTATTTCTATGTTTTGTTTTGTTGCCTTATTTCTAGTTACTTATTCAAGTTTGGTTTTTCATTTCATTTCATAGTTATATTATAGTTGCATTAAAATTGTTTAGCTTTTCCAGTTTTTACATTGCTGATTGTATTTGCTAATTCTATTCTTCAATTCAGTCTGTCGGGTTTCATTTATAAGAGGTAGTGCAGTGATGGATACAGCAATCAGAATTTGCACAAGTCTAGCACGAGTTGCAGAGCAGGGAAGCAAGACTCATGCTAAGTTGATCATGGCAGCACAGTACGGTGTATACGGGATAAGTTGCTCTGCCGAGAATAGACGAGGACATGAAGCTGAGGCAGAAGCAGACAGAATTGCAGGACGCAGCGGCCAGCACCTGGAAACAGAACTGCAGGAGCAGAGGCAGAAGCAGCAGCACACCCGAGCAGGCCAGCTGGAACGTGCAGCAACAACGGCAGTACACACCTGGAGACAGCACAGCAGGAGCAGAGGCGAGAATGGCAGAAGCATTTCCACGCGGGAAGCTGCTGGAGAAGACAGTACAACAGTGCCTATTCGAGACCACTTACTGTTTTATGGCCTAAGGCCATGTTTGCCACATCCTTCCCTTTCACTTAATTAGTTAATGCATTTACATTGTTTGCTTTTATTAGTTGTTAATTAGGTTAGTTAATTCTAGTGTTTTAGTTTGTAAATTTCATTTTTAGTCTTAGTTTTTATTAAATAGTTGATTTTATATTTATGTGTTAGGACTTTAATTTAGTTGCAATCTAGATTAATTGTGTTCATGCATTGTTAGTTAATTTGCTTTCAATTTAATTTGTTAGGATTAGTTGCTTTGTTTACATAGTTTAACTTAGATTTAATTTAGTTGCATTTTATTTTAAGCTTATTTAATTTTAGTTTAATTAGTTTTATTGTTTAATTGCGTTTTATTTTAATTACGTTGATTAGTTTTAACTGTTTTAATTTTCTTTTGTAGGTTGTTTTTAATAGCTTGGAGTATTGTAAGTACTTTGAGCTCAGTTTTATTTTACTTTTAATTAGCTGTAGATCACCCTCCATCATTTCATAATTTGCTAGGATATACTTAGGGTAAAAGTAACCGGTAGTTAATTAGGCTAACAAACTTCTCTGTGGGACGATATCTCGGGACTCAAATCCCATTATTACTTGGACGACCCGTGCACTTGCGGATAAGATACCTTTAGGGCCTCGTCAAGTTTTTGGCGCCGTTGCCGGGGAAGTTTAATTAGTCTTTAGTTAATATCGGTGAAATTATGCTTAGGTGTAATTCTAGCTTGTAAATATTTAGGGTGTAAATATTTAGAGCCTTAGCTTAGGTTAGTTAAATTTTCTCTTAATTAAAATTTAAAAAAAAAATCAAAAAAAAATAAAAAAAAAATAAAAAATTTTAAGGACTTTTCGATGATTGCAAGCGTAGAGCCAGAAATTTTGATTGCTTTCCTCTAGATCCTAAAATCGAACGAAAAATTCAAAAGGACTCTAGGAAATTTATAGCTCCGCTGCAAAACATCATGACAGAAAATAGGAAAATTAGGACAGTCGGAGATTATGCAATGCCGACGATGGGGGGGTATCATTTCGGCATTAGGCCACCAGCTGTCCATGCAAACAATTTTGAAATTAAGCCCACAATCATCCAGATAATCCAAACATCTTTGCAGTTCAGTGGGCTTCCTCACGATGACCCACATGCTCACCTTGGGCAATTCTTGAACTTGTGCAACACATTTAAATATAATGGATTATCTGACGATGCTGTTAGGCTTAGATTATTTCCCTTCTCACTAAGGGATAGGGCGAGACACTGGTTAACCTCTCTGCCTCTAGGATCAATTTCTACATGGGATGAGTTAGCCCATCAATTTCTATCTAAGTTTTTCCCTCCCTCTAGAATGGCCCAACTCTGTAGTAATATATCTTCCTTTGCTCAGTACGACTTTGAATCTCTTTACGAAGCATGGGAACAATATAAGGAGCTTCTTAGGAAGTGCCATCACCATGGCCTACCTTTGTGGTTGCAAGTCCAGACCTTCTACCACGGACTTACAAGCCCAAATAGGACCATTGTTGACACTGCGGCAGGTGGAGCCCTGATGTACAAAACAGAGGAGGAAGCTTACGAGCTTTTAGACAAGATGGCGGCTAACAACTATTTGTGGTCCTCGGAGAGGCAAATGCTAAAGAAGCCAGCGGGTATTTATGAGCTCGACACACTGTCTACCTTGACCTCTCAAATCGTTAATCTTACGAAGAAGGTAGAGTCGCTCAGTACCCAGCATAATCCTCCCACCAGTCCTAATCCAATTTATTCTGTTCAAAGTCTTTTTCCTTCCTGCGAGTTGTGTAGTGGTACCCACTCTGTAGATAGGTGTCCGCTCAACTTAGAATCGGTTCAGTATGTTGCTCCCCCTACGCAACAGAACAACCCTTTTTCAAACACCTATAATTCAGGGTGGAGGAACCATCCTAACTTCTCCTGGAGCCAAAACCAAGGGCAAACTTCTAATCCCATATCTGTAGGACCCCCTAGTTTTCAAACTCCACCGGTTCAGGTACCACCACAACCGCAATTTCAATTTTCACACCATCCACATCATCCATCCCCACCTCAATTTCAATATCATCCATCACCACCACCACCACCACCACCACTCATGCAGCCCCAATTCTACCACACACCAGCAGCTGAGAAGAAGCCTACATTAGAGGAGATGTTCACGACTATCCTGCAAGATCAAGCTTCTTCAATTAAGAACTTAGAGGTTCAGGTGAGACAAATAGCTAGTGCTCTTAGCCAACATCCTCAAGGGACCCTTCCTAATAATACCGAAGTTAATCCTGATAAGCAAGGGGAGGGTAAGGAACATGTTAGATCTATCACCCTTAGGAGTGGCGGAGAGTTAGATGCACCACAAGTCAAGTCCCAACCTGAACAGCACATAGTTAAAGAATTCGTAAGTTCTAACGAAGCAGTTCAGAAAGAGCAGGAACATCAGGATCGGGCTGCCAAGGAAATAAAGCTAAGCGCTTCTTCATCTATACCTTCTTCTTATTCATTGCCTTCCTCGCCCTCTGATACTACAAAGTTGACGATGAGAGTCCAAGATCAGGAAATGAAGTTTAATGTTTTCAAACCTTTGAAACTCCCTGATGACTCTCAAGAGTGTTTTAAGATAGGGATTGAGGAGAATATAAGGCTTGAGCATAGGAATTCTCGAAGAATGAGGGAAGTAATGAGAGCTCAGGAGGATTTAACTGTTAACATTCTGTCACCATTATGGCTAATCCTCCTGCTCTTTGCCCTGCTGCTGAGTGTAGTGTTTTTCAGCTGCATTTGAAGTGGTTGTGTTTTCACTTTCACTTTGTATATAGTTCTTTTTCTTTTTCTTTTCTGTTGTTTCTTTCTTTGTTTGTGTTGCAGGTTTATTTTCTAGTTTTATGCTTTCAATCAAGTTTCGATTGTCATCATCATCATCAGAAAGGGGAGTACTCTGTCCTGAACTTCAATTCTTATATTATCTGCACACTGAGGACACTGTGCACTTCAAGTTTGGGGGAGGGGATATTATTTGAGCAGTTTTCGAAAATTTGAGCAAAAATTGAAATTTTTTTCAAAATTTTTTCGAAAATTGGAGCTTAAACTGTTTGATTTTAGGATGATTTAGTACTTAACATATAGTTTTTCCATATTCCGATGATATGACCCCATGATTTAGTATGACTTTGATTGACTTAGAAGCATGATTATAGGAAAGCATGAAGTTGAATTCTTGAATTTGTCTTGATTCTGATTGTGATTTCCTCATCATATGCACATGTCATGTCATGAATTTGTATATTTATTTAGAGAAAGCTTATGTGAGTTAGGATTGCATTTGTTCAATTGATTTTGTGCATCATATTCTAGAATTTGTTTGATCTGATCTCGAGGCGAAATATTAGATCACACTTAATTAGGGAGATGATTTAGGCCATCTTTGGATCGTTTGAGCCTTTCTTGCTATCCTTGTACATATTTTATCCCTAGTCACCCATTTGGGCCAAATAAGCTTTTTTTTTTCTGTAAATACACTTGCGTTATTTTCCTTAGCTTAAAATATTCTTTTCCTATCCCTTACCCCGAAAGCATAGAAATTTATTGTGATATATTGTGAGCTCTGTACATATGGGTACTAAGCGATAGGGAAGGAGTATTTATTCCAAAAAAAAAAGTGAAGAAAAAGAAAAAAAAGAAAAAAAAAGAAAAAAAAAAAGAAGAAAGAAGAAAATACAAAAATAGAATAAAATGTTTAGTGAAATAAAATAAGTTTGGGGGAAATAAATAGAGCTCTTACATTACAGATCCTAGAAAGTAATGCATGATAAGGGGTAATTAAACCTAAATAGATTTTATCATACCTTAACCCCAGCCTGACATTACAAGCTTAATGAAGTCCTATTGATCTTTGATTGAGTGTGACTACATTAGTGGAGAGATTAGTGAAAAGCAAACGTATGAGAATGTTCACATGTCATTGACTTTGCATTCACTATGCCTGCATAATCTGATCCGAATAATGTACTTTGAAGTGGCTTTGACATTTCTCACACACACACGAGGAGTCCAATTTGGGTTAGGACTTATGATTGGATGATTCTGAATGTTTGACTTGTAATTGTGATTCTTTTAGATCATAGTCTGTACTTTATCTTTGAGGATAATATTGGGGAAACTGTTATGTTTTGTATTTGTCGTTCCTACTATTGTTTTGTTTTGCTTGAGGACAAGCAAAAGCTCAAGTTTGGGGGTGTGATAATTCTATTTTTTATAGAATTATTTGTGCTTAAATTCCTAATTATTTACTTAAATCCCCTTATTAATTCATTAATAACCCCCTTATTTAATTAAAATTCCTTATTGTGCAGATAAATTAAATCCAGATGAAATTTAGTCGTTTTAGACGAAATTGGGCTGAAAACGGGCTAAAAGAGACTGGACCACTTCTAATGTGTAGACCGAGTCACCAGTCGTTTGGACACGCGTGATGCCAGGTGTCGATATCTTATTTGCTCTGAAACGATAAGATTAACAGACACAGAGCGAATATTCTGGAAGGCACACGCTGGGCCACATCGCACAGCTAATTGGACAAAAAGACTGATGACGTGGAAATATCTACTCTGCAGCAAATCAAAGGAAGACAAGTGGCCAAACAATGCCAACTCATCTAGGATGACAATTTACCATTGTACCCCTATGATTTGTGTATAAATAGAGCATGGTGGCAATTGAAAAATCAAGTAGTTTTTAGAGTAGAATAGGAGTAGGAGTAGTGTAGGTTAAGGTAGAATAGCTTTAGATTTATTTTCCTTGTTATTTTCTTTGTTTACTGTTCATTTCTTTTCATGAAGCTTTGTTCATTTTGATGAAAAGCATATTTCAGTTTCCTTTCAAGCCCGGTTTTTAATCACTAAATCTTTCATTTGCTAATGTTGGTTCACAATGATTGTTCCTTATTTAAGCTCTCGGTTTCTTCATTATTGTTTTCAACAGTTTTTCATCATTTAATTTTCAAGCTCTCGGTTCTCCATTGTTTTCTAAGCTCTCAGTGTTCTTTGCTATTACTTGCTGTCTAAGAGCTGCTGAGTACGGAATGAGGATGGTCGTGTAAGGAGTGTTCAGAATTAGGAAAAAGCACAAGCTGTCAACATGGGTACAGTAGCATGGTGATTTGCTGTTCCAAACGAAAAACTATGACTGGGCAGATTTCATACTCTGTTGTGCTCTGTGTTGAGAGCTTGATACTGTTCATTTTCTTTTCATGATTTTATTAATCTAAGTTGTGGTAGCTACAGGTTTTCATGGATATGTGCTGACCAAACTGTTGTGTGGATGTAGATGTGTAGGTGGTAGCTGAAGTTGTGAAGGATGTAGAGCTTTGTGTTTAAGTTTGGTTCCAGCTTTGTTTCATTTTCTGTTTTGTGCTTATTATTTCTATGTTTTGTTTTGTTGCCTTATTTCTAGTTACTTATTCAATTTCGGTTTTTCATTTCATTTCATAGTTATATTATAGTTGCATTAAAATTGTTTAGCTTTTCCAGTTTTTACATTGCTGATTGTATTTGCTAATTCTATTCTTCAATTCAGTCTGTCGGGTTTCATTTATAAGAGGTAGTGCAGTGATGGATACAGCAATCAGAATTTGCACAAGTCTAGCACGAGTTGCAGAGCAGGGAAGCAAGACTCATGCTGAGTTGATCATGGCAGCACAGTACGGTGTATACGGGATAAGTTGCTCTGCCGAGAATAGACGAGGACATGAAGCTGAGGCAGAAGCAGACAGAATTGCAGGACGCAGCGGCCAGCACCTGGAAACAGAACTGCAGGAGCAGAGGCAGAAGCAGCAGCACACCCGAGCAGGCCAGCTGGAACGTGCAGCAACAACGGCAGTACACACCTGGAGACAGCACAGCAGGAGCAGAGGCGAGAATGGCAGAAGCATTTCCACGCGGGAAGCTGCTGGAGAAGAGAGCACAACAGTGCCTATTCGGGACCACTTACTGTTTTATGGCCTAAGGCCATGTTTGCCACATCCTTCCCTTTCATTTAATTAGTTAATGCATTTACATTGTTTGCTTTTATTAGTTGTTAATTAGGTTAGTTAATTCTAGTGTTTTAGTTTGTAAATTTCATTTTTAGTCTTAGTTTTTATTAAATAGTTAATTTTATATTTATGTGTTAGGACTTTAATTTAGTTGTAATCTAGATTAATTGTGTTCATGCATTGTTAGTTAATTTGCTTTTAATTTAATTTGTTAGGATTAGTTGCTTTGTTTACATAGTTTAACTTAGATTTAATTTAGTTGCATTTTATTTTAAGCTTATTTAATTTTAGTTTAATTAGTTTTATTGTTTAATTGCGTTTTATTTTAATTACGTTGATTAGTTTTAACTGTTTTAATTTTCTTTTGTAGGTTGTTTTTAATAGCTTGGAGTATTGTAAGTACTTTGAGCTCAGTTTTATTTTATTTAGTGTTTATTATTTTACTTTCAATTAGCCTTAGTAGATCACCCTCCATCATTTCATAATTTGCTAGGATATACTTAGGGTAAAAGTAACCGGTCGTTAATTAGGCTAACAAACTTCTCTGTGGGACGATATCTCGGGACTCAAATCCCATTATTACTTGGACGACCCGTGCACTTGCGGATAAGATACCTTTAGGGCCTCGTCAAATATGTTGTTCTTCTCCTTGATGTGAACAACTTTGCCTCTAATAGTCTTCCCTCAAATCTCCTTGAAAGTGGTTGGATTTAGAGAGAGAAAACTAGGTTTTGGGTTGGAAAGGGAAGGAAATGATTTTGTCCCGAAATCTGCAGATTTTCAATGCCCTTTTTATAGAAATAGCTTGAGGAGATCGATCTGCACAAGGAGGAGATCGATCTGGTCCCCTTAAATTCCACTTTTCCGCGGCATTTTAATCATGAGATCAATCTGTCAAAGCTTGAGATCGATCTGCTCCAAACAGAGAGCTAAGGAGATCGATCTATATGCTTGAGGATCGATCTTTTCATTACAGAATGCTTAGGAGATCGATCTAGCCCCATTGGAGATCGATCTACCCTATTCCTTTGCTCAAATACAAACATTTTTGGCTTATCCAGATCGATCTCTCATCCTATGAGATCGATCTGGCTTGCAAAATTTCCAGATTTTGCTACAGTTTCCTGCAGAAACTTATACCAAAACATCCTTAATTTGCTGCCATGGTCGTTTTATCATCCAATCATCTTTGAGACTTGAAAATGACATCCATTAATACTTCATACACATTAAAACTTGTGTAGAATCTTTGTATAACCAAAGATACTTAATATAAACCAAATGGAAGTGCATACTCATGCAAATCTTCATTCCATTTACCACACTACTCATATTCCATTTTACTCACATTCTCCACCTGTTTAAGTCCATTTCTTCACATTCATACATAATGTAACTTGTATGTACAATCACAACTCTGATTACATGTGTGTACTTTAAACTGATGGACTTACCTCATTTATACTTCACCTATGAATTCATAGTATAACTCCATTTACATTTCTATGTACATATTACAATTATACATATACGGGGTCTCATAACTTCTTGTTTGTAATCATGGAATGCATGTTTTGTTTGACCTAGGTTCCACACACTCCTTCTTCTCCCCACAGTTTGCACACAATTTGCATTTACAACCTGAGCCTCTAGGTTATATGCTACACATAAGCACACCCATGCAAGAATCACGAATGATTGATATGGTGTGTAAGAATTGTGAAATCAAGGTAGGAGATAGGATAATGTTAGCAGATCTAATTTTGTTTAATATGTATGGCTTTGATGTAACCTGAGGCATGAATTGGCTAGCTACCAATTGTGTAAGTCTAGACTGCTATATTAAAACTGTAACCTCCTCCATACTTGAAAAATTTAATGTATGCTTTGTTAATAAGAAATGAAATGTATGATATTATGTTCTATGAAGCTATATGGTGTTTATATGTTTAAAATTTCTGATGACTTTGATTTTTGTGAAGGTTATATTGCTTTTGTGTCTGATAGTAATTGAGAACCACCGAATATACATGATGTTACAATAGCTTGTGAGTTTCCCTACGTTTTTTGGATAAATTATCGAGGTTACCACTTGAGAGGGAATTTGAGTTTACTGTTGATTTGGTGCCCAACACTCAGTCATCTCTAAACCACCTTATTGGATGGCACTGGTTGAATTGGAAGAACTAAAAAATAGTTGCAAGAGTTGCTTGATAAGGGGTTTATTAGACTGAGTGTATCTCCATGGGGTGCTCTGATATTTTTTGTTAGAAAGAGAGATGGGAGTTTCCATTCATGTATCGATTATCGGGTTTTGAGTAAGGATAAGTAAAGAATAAGTATCCCTTACCAAGGATAGATGATTTATTTAATCAGTTGAGAAGGGTTTCAGTGTTTTCTAAGATAGATATAAGATCGGGTTATCATTAGTTAATGATTAGAGAGGCGGACGTACGTAAGATAATCTTCAGGATCAGATACGATCATTTTGAGTTTTCAGTGATGCCTTTTGGTCTAACTAATGCACCTGCTACTTTCATGAGTTTAATGAATGATGTATTTCGGGAGTATCTACACAGATTCGTTATAGTATTTATTGATGATATTTTAATCTATTCTAAGTCCCAAGAGTAGTAGAGCTGCATTTGAGGATTGTGCACTAGATTCTTCATGAGAAGAAATTATATGGAAGTTAAGTGTGAATTCTGGTTGGATCAGATTACTTTCCTTAAGCATATTGTATTTAAGAATAATATGTCTGTTGATCTGTCTAAGGTTGATGCAGTTCTAAAGTGGGAGAAACTAAGGACAATGACAAAGGTTCGAAGTTTCCTAGGATTAGCTGGGTATTATCAGAGATTTGTTGAGAGGTTTAGATTGCAGCTCCATTGACCAGATTGACGTGTAAGTATGTTCCATTTGAATGGTCTGATCAGTGTGAGTAGAGCTTCTAAGAGCTGAAGCATCAGTTGACTAATGCACAAGTCTTGACCATTCTGAGTGGATCAGGAGGGTTTGCAATGTACAGTGATGCCTCCCACCAAGGTTTGAGCTATCTGCTTATGTAAAATGGTAGGGTGGTAACTTATGTTTCCCGCTAGCTTCACGACTATGAGCAAAACTATTCCACTCACAATTTGGAGTTAGGTGTAGTGGTTTTTGCTTTGAAGATATGACGACATTATTTATATGGAGAGAAGTTCCAGATCTTCACTGACCACAGCAGTCTTAAGTATATTTTTTATCAGAGGGAACCAAATATGAGACAGAGGAGATGGGTAAAGCTCTGGAAGGATAATAAATATGAAATCTTGTACTATTCATGCAAGGCTAATGTGGTTACAGATGCCCACAGTAGAAAGGGTATGGTGTCTTATACGATGATACGGGTGTGACATTTGTTTGGACAGTTTATCGATCTCAATATCAGTATTAATAAAGTTGACGATGGGTTTATGAAGCCTACTAATTGAGCCCAATATTTTGGATCAGATCAGGTTAGGGTAGAGAAATGATCATGAGTTATTGGATATGGTTAACTAGGCTGAACAAAGATTGCAGTCAGACTTCTCAATCAGTGATGATGGAATGCTATGGTTTTGGGAGCGTGTTTAAGTGTCGAACGATGATACCCTAAGACATAGGATTTTGAGAGAGTCCTATTATTCTTATTTCACAATGTACCTTGCAAGTACTAAGATATACCATGATCTCTGTAAGGTGTATTGGTAGGTTAGAATTAAGAGAGATGTGGCAGACTTTGTGGCCAGATGTTTAATGTGCCAGCATATTAAGGTTAAGCACCAGAAGCCAGCAAGGCTACTTAAGTCATTACCGGTGTCTACTTGAAAATGGAAGCACATTATAATGAATTTCATTATGGAATTACTGAGGACCTAGAAGGGTCTTGATGCAGTCTGGGTGATTATGGATAGACTGATTAAGAGTGCCCACTTCCTTGCCATCAAGGGCAGAGATTCACTCAATGCTTTGGCAAACTTGTATGTTAAAGACAGAGTTGCACAAGTTTATGTGAGTATTACTTCTGATAGAATCCTGATTTACTTCTTGATTTCGGGCTTATTTTCAGGAAGCTATAGGGTCTCAGTTACATTTGAGCACTGCCTACCACCCTGTTAGACCAGTACTTTTATGTAGCTTGTTCCTTATGATTCCTATGTGTATGAACACTCTATTATTATAGTTGAATCATAAGAAAAGTATTTACTAGATTTACAGTGTATGTGAAATGATTTAACACTTAAAAGCTACATAAAAGCCAAATATGAGCTATAAGAGCCACAGGTTAAACCGAGTGGATTTGAATCATTTTGACTAAAGAGAAGAAATTAAAATGAGAAAATATAGAGAACTCATGAAGGAAAGTCGGATTGATTTAGTCCCGAACATAGAGAACAAGAGTAAACACTAAAAAGGGTAAAACATACCTTTTTAACGATTTAAGGTATTTAAGGCATATTTACCTACCGAAAATGGCTAAAACGTAAAGACGAGAGTGTAAGACATAAGATATGACACTTTCGAAATTTTGAGAAAAAATTAACTTGGTCAATGATTAAGGAAAAAGTCAACTATAGTTAAGAAAATTGGACTTTTACCATAGTTGACTAATCATGGTTAAAAATTAACCTAAGTATGGAGAAAAAATCTGGGGACAAATATTTTTGGTCAGAATACAAGATAATCATCCCCGAAAGTAAGGAAAATTTATTCGGAAGGATTCCAGATTAAATTTAATGGATAAAAACGTCATGGGCCGAAATGAAGATTTTAAAGCCCATTAAGGTATACTAAATGTAGATCGAAATTCTTGGGTCCCTTAGACCGAATTTTTGGACCAATAGATAGGCCAAATATTTAGATAAATAAAGGCCCGAGGTATAGTAAAAATTTCAGCCCGAAAGCCCATTAAAAAAGCCTAAACCGAGAGGCCCAATTGTAAGGCCCATTAGGATTAAATATCTAACCTTAGTTAAAGCTAACTATGACTCATTAGGTGACTCATAACTAAACCTTAGGAAGTCAATTATAATGGCTGGAAAGTAAGGCTTAATGGCTAAGTTAATGGCTTATAAAATCAGCCACACCATTGTCATCTTCACCATACCATTCTCGGCTAGAAGAAGAAACCATTGAATTACATTTATCTAAGCTTTCTCTCACTAGAAATCACTAGGATTTATGCATATTTGGAACTTGCAACCTTCATGAAAGTTGTTCCAAATTGAGAGGAGAGTGACATATGTTGGAATTGGCTATCAAGAAGCCATAGTGTGCAAACCGTGAGGCTCCAAAGTTTTGGCCTAGTGTGAACACAAATACTAGGTATATTTTCAAGCTTTCAAATTCATATATGTTAATGTATGAATGATTTTAAGTATATTGGTATATGTTTTAAGCATTGAAACATATAAAATCACTATGATCATGGTTAGGTCGAGAGTGAGTAATGAAATATTAATGAATGCACATATGATTTTAAGGCACAAATGAGATGATATACATGTGTTAATGATTATGGTATAGTTAGAATTAATCAATGTGATTAATTGATACATGTATTTAGTTGGCAATCAAGGTGTTTGATAAAATGCCTAAATGAACTATGTGAAGCTTAAGAACATTGCCAACCAAGTGTTTGTGAAAATACCTAAGTGAAATTTGCTAAACAAATGGACATGGACGACATGCCATGGTGTGACCGACGACATGGGATGCTTTCGGTCATGGCATGTGGCCGAGAGGTCTAATGGGCCAAGCCTAATTATTTTAGGCCCAATGTGATGTAATGGGTCTCGGATAAACCCAGTAAGAGTTGATGGGCTCCACAAGCCCAATAGGCCCAATGAAAATGTAAAACCCGATTTTATTTAAAACACGAAATGAAAAATACAAAAGGATTGAAATTGTATTTCCGAACACGTGTAAGGGTAAAACGGTCAAAAGATCAAAATTCAGTATTTATCGTGACAAGAAAATTTAATTAACAATATGAGATTGAGAAATCTTAATCAATAACGAAGAAATAATTAAATTTCGGGTTAAATTTATCAAGATATGAATTTATAAGAATTAATCAGACTTTTTACTTCAGAAAACGATCCTGAAAATAGTGGAAAAATATACCGAAAAGGTAAAATTAGATTGAGAAATTCATTTACGGATTAAATGAATAAAATAGTTTTTTTTAGATATTTTTGAGATTTTAATATTATATTAATGATTAAAATAATATTAAAATAAATTATAAAAATAATAAAATAAAATAAAATAAAAAACTGAAAAGAGTAAAATCGTGGAGAGAGGAAATCAAAATGTAAAAAGGAAAGAAAACAAAACCGACGCAGACGACGAGGAAGAAGGACTACCGGATGACCACCACCGGTGACCCAGCAACCAACGAAGGGCCGAAAAAAAGGCGCCAGCGACCCCGCGACCCTCTAGGGACCGGCAATGCGCCCCACAGGCATCGGAGAGAGCAGATCGAAGAAGGAATAGCCGCAGGAGAGAAGCTTCGATCGGCGGCCATCGACGCCGATTTGGTCCAACTCGAGGCCCAATTATGGAAGCCTTGGCGATGGCGCGTCGAACGGCAGTGGTGAGGCACCGAGAACCGCCAGGACGGTGTCGGAACGACCAAATGATGCCTGAACCTGTATGACCAGTTCAGCGCAGTGAGGGTAAGCTGAACCGGATCGGACCGGTTCAGCAAAAAAAAAAGAAAAGAAAAAAAAGGGAAAAAGAAAAAGAGGAAAAATTAGGAAAAAATTCCAGTGATGCAATCGAGCTACGGGTAAGTCGGTAAGCGGTCGAATTAATATTTAATTTGCTTAATATTCGACTGAAAGTTTACTCGAAAAAATATTAAATTGTGTAGCTTGACAATTAACGTTAAACGAGAGCTCGAGACAACCTCGATTTGTGTATGATCATGGAATCTCAGGTAAGTAACCCTTATTTATGACAATATTGCATCATTATGCGTGTTAGATAAATTACGGATTTAATTTTCGCATAAAATGAATTAAATTCAAAAATTAGAGATAAATTGTCGTAAATACTAAATTAAGCTATCTGAGAATTTAGAACGAGGTCCAATAAATACTGATGGGCCCAGTGAGCCCAATAGGCCTCGATAATGTGAATAATAAGTGGAAAATGAGCTTAAGGCCGATTAAGGCCCATTATGGTACAATCGGGCCCAATATGGGTAAACAGGCCCAATGATTTAAATTAAGCCCAAAAAAATATGAAATACAATTAATTGTATTGTATTTGACCTGATGTATACGTATCCGCAATTTCGGAGATTGGATTTGGAGCAAATCGGACTGCATGACGAGTCATCAGTGGAAAGGTCAGACTGTACAGAAAAATGAGGTAAGGGAATTGTGTGAGTAGCTAGAGGTAGCTGTGCGTATTTTAATAGCTTTTCTGTACACTGGATATGTATGTATGCCCTGATTATGTATAAAGGTCCAAAAAATGGTTTAAAGATTTGAAGGACTCAGAATAGGTAAAAGTCTATTTTACCCCTATTGAGGAAAGTTCACCTAAGGATGGTGAAAGCATGACATGCATGAAATGCATGATTTAAGGAATTTTCTGAATTATGGAATTTTATTGATTTTAATCAAAGCAAATCGGTAGATTGGCCAGTAATTGTATAAATTTCACAAGATAACACTACGTAGGTGTTATTTATATTTAAATGAAATTTCTTTAGAAAACGGCCAACTATCAAGTTTATATGGAAACAGATAGTGTTGGCGCATAGCTCACACTACATCTGAGTTTGTGAGTGTGCATAAATGTGTTTGAGCGGTTGGTCGCACCGACTTGTGTGACATCATATGCATGAAATGTGCTAGAGCGGTTGCTCTCACTGATTTTTATTCTTGTGAAATGCATGAGAAGTGCTAGAGCGTAGCTCGCACTTTGTTTTGACATGTTCTGACATGTTTTGACATGTTTTGATTGCTTTGACTTGATATGCATAAGAAGGTGCTGGAGCGATTGCTCGCACTAGTTTTTATGATTTGACATGCATGAGGGGTGCTAGAGCTTAGGTCGCATCCTGTTTTGATATTATATTGCATGAAAGCCGTACTGGAGTGTAACTCGCACGAGATTTGATTTATTTATGCATAAGGCCGTGCTGGAGTGTAACTCGCACGAGATTTGATTTACTTGAGCATTCATTTGTGCTGGAGCATGCTCACACGAAGTTTTATATGGTTTTATAACTCATTTTAAAGCCGTACTGGAGTTTTTCTCGTACGAGATTTTCACTGAGTTTTTATACATATTCGTACTAGAGCATTGCTCGTACGTGGATTTTACTTGAATTTATAATTATTTTAAGTCGCTCTGGAGCGCTACTCGTACGCAGATTTCATTGATTTCTATGAAATCGTGCTAGAGTTTCGCTCGGACGAGATTTTTTGATATCATGAATATGCATGGAGCCGTGCTAGAGCTTCGTTCGGACAAGGAATTATATGACATGCATATAGCCGTGTTGGAGCCTCCTGTAGACTATGTGTCACAGTGAGATGATATGCTCACACGTGCATACTGAGACAGAGATGATATGTGTGGATAAGACCTATTGTAGGCACCCCTGACTGAGCTTGGGTTCACAAAGTACGTTGTACCGTGTATGTCACGCGGAGTACACTGTACCGTGGAGATTGTTGGAGTGAAGTGGCATTAGCCAGAGGCAGCAAGCCTTGCCCTTGCAATCCTGGTGTTATGCTCTTCTGGCGGGTAGGACGACCCACCTCCCGTTTCAGGTGTGATACCCCGCACACTAGGTACTGTGTTGCCAGGGATCATAAGGTTATGGCCATAGTCATATGTTGTTACTGATAGTCCCCTACATGTCTCACATGATATAACTATTGGTCAGTAGACCAGGGTAGACCCGAGGGTGGGGTTAGGTCCCCGATTTTATGATTTTTTTTTACCATGCTAATATATGTTTTAGAGGATTTTATGAGATGATTGACTCGTAAGGGTTAGTTTATACTGCAGTTTTAATGAAATGATTTGAATGCAGTAGCATGATGGTGTTTTCCATGCTTTCATTTCAAATTCATGATTTTTCTTACATGACATGAAAGAATGCATGATCTTGTTTTACTTCATGCCAATTATGATTTAAGGATGTCACATAAAATGCTATTGATGCATGAATTACATGCTTTCTAGATGCATAAATAGATTTGATAAACTATGTCATGGATATATGCATGGTTTTATGCTTGAGATTTTAATGAAAAGAAATGGATTTTTAAGGGCATGGCATTATGAGCATGTAGATAGTGGAGCTATCTACTTACTTGCATAATTGCCTTACTGAGCGTGTGGTTTGCTCACCCCCTTATTTCCCATCTTTTCAGAGCACTCACAGTAATTAATAAGCGGCTGAGGACTTGCATGCTTGGTATCCGTTGCTTCCAATCGAGAGACAGGTATACACATTTGTATAGTTTTTATATCTAAATATGTAATGCACAGTACTGTAAACGTATATGATGTCGGGGATGTAAGGTTATGTAAATACCATCGTGTATGTATTTAATTAAAGTCAAAGGATAGTAAACTCTGATGTATGAATGTGATTATGGAAATGGAATGGACATAGTGTGAGGTGACTAACACGGAATCATAGCCCAACTGTTTGGTAAGATGGTCACGATGAGAGAAAGGTAAGAATTAAATAATAAATGAAAAAGTGAAAAATTTACTCTGATTTTTAGGTAATTTGGGTCGTGACAAGTTTAATGGTATCAGAGCTTGAGTTGGCTTGATATGAGTCAGTGTTAGTGGTTAAGAAAGTTTACATCCACATGTACTGTGCATTGTTTAGATACAATTGTGTATATCGAGATGGAAGTGCAGCTAAGAATTTGGTTTGAATGCAAGAATAGACTCATTAACTGATAGCCTCTATGGTAGAGAGGCGAGTACACGAGCTCGAAGCTATAAAGGTAGGCCCGAGAGTCGTACTGAGTCGCAACATGAGACTCAAGATGAGATTGACGTGGAGGCTGATATTGAGCATGCCCCATAGAGTCCGACAGAAAGATCGGACAAAGTCCGACAGAGAAATCGGACAGTATTGAGACACGCTTCGTGATGTTGGAGCGGAGTGTGGAGAATATTTTTGCGAGCTAATTACTCAGAGTATGCATGAGATTTGAGGGCGAGTTGGAGCATTGGTGGAAGCCCGCTCGACCCACCTTAAGAGTTAGACATCCAGATTAGACATGAGAACATAATTCTAGATGTAGTCCGGTGACAGAATATCCCGGACACTGCTTAAAGGAAATTACAGATAAAATTATTTACTCTGACCTAGAGGAACATGTTGATTGACGAGTATAAATCTCGGTTTATATTCCTGGGCAGATATGACTCCGACACTATGGACGGTGTGTGTCGAAATGTCTGAAAGTTCATGAAGGGCTCAGATTGTCGATTAGAGTCCGATTGGGCCGTTAGATATCACTACCTATGTCGAGGCAGTGTGCATACTACAATGTGTGAATAAGATCTTGAGTTGCATGCCTCTGAGATTGGAAAAGGTAGTAAGGGCTAAAATAGAGATAAAAAGAAAATACCGAATGACATAGATGTCAAAACGGGAAAAAGGTAGTTTGATAAAAGATTTGAGCTGATGAGTCATGGGGAAAGATGATTGGTAAAGCCCCAGTGTATTCAATTTCAATTCTTACGAGGGATATTGTGAGTGGAGGACCCCGACCTGCTACGGAGTAGTGTAGCAGTGTAGCAGTGTAAGCAGTGTAAACAGGGTAGGATATGTGGTAGATACCACAGAAATAAGATGTTGGACGAGGGCGAGTGTATGCCGTGGACCGGGACACTACTAATGTTTCATTTGATGTGGTGGAAGATACCACACTGGTTGTGAATAATGAAGTAATTATTTTAATTAATCCTGGTGCCACGCATTTATTCATACTGCCTTCAGTTGCTTATAAGCTAGTGAAAGATGTGAAGCCTGTACCCTTAGACAAGATGATGATAGTTAGTTGATTTTCACTAACTGAATATGGGTATAGGGATTATAAGTTGAAAACGGGGGAAAAAGGATATGTTAGCCAATTTTATTTAATGAAATATGAATAATTTTGAAGTAATATTTAAGAATAGATTGATTCGGCTGCAAACTATGATGTTTATATTGCTATCCTAAGATAGGGATGATTTCAACCCTGAAAAGTATACTGTAAGTTTTAATAAGTAAGAGTTTGTTATAAGTGATATATGAAAGGAGATAAGTTTTGAGATGTGATAGATCTTGAATACGAGATATATTGGAATAAGAGGCGTATGCAAGGTAAGAATATCTTTGATATATAAAGTAAATTGGATTAAACGATATGTAGGGAATATGAATTGCGACCAAGGATAAGAGGAGGATATATCCATAACCAGTCTATGTGGTCAAGTCTGAGGGTAATAAAGGTATTTCAAAATACTTCCCTGCTGAAGATTTGACAGCGTCTAGAAGCGCACACATAACATATAAATTGAAATCAACAGTCGTAATATATACATTTAAAATTTGAATACCATTGCTGGTACGATAAAGAAATATAGAATTCGATTAATCATGAAGGTTTAAAAATTAAAATTTTATAAAAGCCGTTAATATAAGAAAAATGAAATGACGTGGGTTAGTATCTTGAACGGAAACGATTTCGAAATGATGATTTACGTTCATGTGTACACAGGTCAAGGAGATGAGTGATTGAAATATCTAGTGGAACTCAACTACGATGAGGTATTTAAACCTTACCTAGACTGATTGGTTGTCATCTTTAGCGATGATATTTCGATGTATTTGAAGTCTAGGGAAGAGCATGAGTAGCAATAGGAAACTGTCTTATAGACAAGTTGTTGAGAGTTTCTCGAAATGGGCTGCTTAGTTGACACATCTTGTTCAGAAAAAGACTTTATACGAGTGGGATGATAAGTATGAAAATGGCTTCTGTGAGTTTTGGTATATGAAAGTAATAAATTGATCACCGTAATTATTCTCAACATAACCAACAGCTCAAGAGGTTTCAGTGTGTATGGATACCTCAAAATAAGGATTAGACTGTGTATTGACGTCAGATGGAAAGATAGTCGTTTATAGATCCAGTTAGTTCAAGGACCATGAGAGAAACTGTTTGACCCATGATTTAGAGTTGGCAGCCGTAGCGTTTACACTAAAAGTATGGCGCCACCACTTATACAGTGAGAAATTTCAGATATGCACTGATTATAAAAGCCCCGAGTATCTGTTTTCACAGAAAGAGTAGAATATGAGATAACAAAGAGGGTTAGAGCTTCTAAGTATTATGATTGTGAACATTGTACCTCTTAGGAAAGGCTACTGTAATGGCTGATGCCTTGAGCAGAAAGAGCCTCGGGATGGTATCGCATATGATGGTCAGGGAGCGTGAGCTGCTAGAGCAGTTGTGAGCCTCAATAGTGATGTGATCCCTTTATATGATGACGATGATTTTGTGACAGCTAGCCTGAGGTTAGAACCAGATTTGAGTGACCAGGTTTGCCAGGCTTAGCGTGATGATCGGCATGGTGTCGATAGTGTGGGTCAGATTCAGAAGGGTATAGTGACAGAGTTCATAGTGAGTGATGATGACTTACAGAGGTTCAGAGACAGTATTAGTGCACCCCAGGACCACAGTTGATAAGATAGTGTTATTGTAAGAAGCTCACTCTTTGGGATATACAGTGCATACAGGAAGTAATAAGTATATCGAAATCTCTGAAAAGGGTATTGGTGGTCAGATATGAAAAGAAATATTGTTGAGATTGTGGAAAAGTGTCTCCTATGTCAGCAGATTAAGGTAGAGCAAAAGGAGTTACAGGGTTATTGCAACCTCTACCTATATCGACACGAAAAAGAGAACAAGTTACCATGAATATTGTGATGGGTTACAAAGGACCCAGATAAATCACGAGGCTATCTGGGTGATAGTCGATATATTGATTTAGTTTACCCACCTTCTGGCTATGGAAATCCCCAGATACTCTGAGTGTGTAGGGGAATTTATTTGTACGTAAAATTATAGAACATTATGTAGCGTTCCAGTGAGCATGGTATCAAATAGGGATTCTCGCTTCACTTCCCATTTCTGGGAATATTTTTTAGAAGCTATAGGAACCCGACTGAATGTTAGCACAGCTTCTGTCGTCAGACAGATGGTCAGTCAGAGAGGACTGTACAGGTTCTAGAGGATGTGATGAGAGTGTGTGCCATTGATTTTATAAGCTCCTGGGATGATCAGTTGTTACTAATCGAATTCGTCAATAATGACAGTTGTCACTTGAGTCTCGGGATGACTTTATATGAGGCATAATATAGCCGTAGGGAGTTGTTCCCTGACTTGGATAAGAAAAGTGGGTGAGAGATAGAGAATTATTCTCGAATTGGTAAGACAAATCTCTGAGGATATTCAGTTGATTGTGAGAGATTAAGAACTTCTCAGAGCAGACAGAAAAGTTATGTTGACAAGAGACAGAAAACCATTGGAATTCACCGAGGGTGAATTAGTATTGAGTTGCATTAATTGAATCCCTTGGGATATTGGACTAAGTGGGAGATAAGGCCTGTAGGTTGGCGTTACCACTTGAATAAGCAGGCATCCACAATGTGTCCTATCTTTTGATGCTTCAAAAATACTATCCGGACCTAACATAGGTGATCAGATATGGGCTTCAACAGCTTAGCTCAATGAAAGTATATCGCATGTTGGAAAATCGATTCGGGTATTAGACGGAAGGAGAAAATGTTGAGGTTTGAGACAATCTCCCTAGTTAAGTATGTTGGTAGTATTACACTCCGAAAAAAGGTCACTTGAGAATGACAGTATATGATACGATAGACGCACCCAGAGTTGTTTATGGACCCATTTGACTTGGTTCCAATTTAAAGGACCAAATTTCTTTAGTGGGGGAGATTGTAAAACCCAATTTTATTTAAAACATGAAATGAAAAATGCAAAAGGATTAAAATGGTATTCCCGAACACGTGCAAGGGTAAAACGGTCAAAAGATCAAAATTCGATATTTATCGTGACAAGAAAATTTAATTAAAAATATGGGATTGAGAAATCTTGATCAATAACGAAGAAATAATTAAATTTTGGGTTAAATTGTTTAAGATATGAATTTATAAGAATTAATCAGAATTTTCATCTCGGAAAACGATCCCGAAAATAGTGAGAAAATATGCCGAAAAGGAAAAATCGGACTGAGAAATTCATTACGGATTAAATGAATAAAATAATATTTTTTAAGATATTTTTTAGATTTTAATATTATTTTAATCATTAAAATAATATTAAAATAAAATATAAAAAATAATAATAAAATAAAATTAAAAAAATGAAAACGAGTAAAACCGTGGAGAGAGGAAACCAAAATGTAAAAAGGAAAGAAAACAAAACCGACGTAGACGACGAGGAAGAAAGACCACCGGACGGCCACTACCGGCGACCCAACGACCAACGAAGGGTCGAAAAAAGGGCGCCAGCGACCTCGCGACCCACTAGGCACCGGCGACGTACCCTACCGACGTCGGAGAGAGCAGATTAAAGGAGGAATAGCCGCAGGAGAGAAGCTTCGATCGGTGGCCATCGACGCCGATTTGGTCCAACCCGAGGCTCGATTTTGGAAGCCCAGGCGATGGTGCATCGAACGGCGGTGGTGAGGCACCGGGAACCGATCGAATGGCGTCGGAATGACCAAATGATGCCTGAACCGGTAAGACCGGTTCAGCGCAGTGAGGGTAAGCTGAACCAGACTGGACCGGTTCAGCCAAAAAAAAGAAAAGAAAAAAAAGGGAAAAAGTGTCAGACCCACTTTGTATGTATTTGTTGCTATATTCCTTATGATTCATGTGATGTACACTTCCATATATTCATTGAATCATAAGAAGAGCATTGACTGAATTAAATTTGTAAAGAAGAATAAAATGGAATATCGGTGAACGCCGGAAGTAATTAAATACGAGCCAAATTGGCCACAGGTCAAACGAAAATGATCAAAATGAAGTTAACCGAAAATACGAAATTAAAATAAGAAAAGATGGGGATGTATGAAGGAAAGTCAGGTTAAATTGATTCCGAAACAAGAGCAGGGGTAAAATGGTCAAAAATACCAAAATTCGGTATTAATGCGATAAGAAATTTTTAATTAAAAATAAGGCTGTAAGATATCTTGATCGATAATGAGGAAATTATACAATTTTGAGTCAATTGATCAAGAGTCGAAATTTTTAAAAATACCGAAAAGTTACCCGGATCAATATCACGAATATACGAAGGAATAATATCGAAAATTGGAGAAAAATGTATTCAATAAATTAAATAAAATAAATTAAATTAAATTAGAATAAAATAATACAAGTTGTAGATATTTTTGAATATTGCAGAGTATTTTAATGAATAGTATAATAATAAAATAAATTATAAATAATAATAATAATAATAATAATAATAATAAAAGAGGAATCTGAAAACAAAAAAAATCGGGATAAACCCGAAACAGAAAACCCGAAGGAAACCGTGAGGAACCCGAGACCACCGAAGGAGCACCGACGATCCTTGACCGCCGATGAGCAGCCGAGGTGAAAGAGGAGAGGCCGGCGATCTTCAGGGCACCGAAAACGCGCCATGTAGTGGTCGGAGGACACCGATCAGAGTGAAGGAAAAGTCGAGGAGAAACGGGCCGATTCTCGATGAACCACCGTGACTGGGCTTAAACGGAAGCCACTGACGCGTTCAGGGGGAGGAGCCGGTTCTTTTGAGACCGGTATTAGCCGGTAAGATCGTCGGAAACGCCGACGACGGCAAAGTGGCAGAAACAGCACCGTTTGGTCGAAAGGAAAGGGAAGGAAAAGAGGGAAAAGGAAGGAAAGAGGAAAAGAAAAGAAAAGAAAGGAAAAAAAAGGGAAAAGGAAAGAAAATTTACCGGGGACAACTCGAGATTCGGGTAAGTTGATCGAGGGTCGAGATTGACCCAGGGTAAATTTCAGAAATTTATTTAATATTATTTTAATGGAAAGTAACCCGGATTTACCTAACTGTGCAGCTTTACGGCAGAGACCAAACGAGAGCCGATGAGTTATGACTTTCATACCCCGCATCGTATCGGGTAAGTACATTTTAATTTCGACAATATGAGTTTTTTAATATAGAGCTTTGATTATTTTACGAAATTATGGATTAATTTCGTATAGAAAGGAATATTTTTCGAAATTGTAATGTAATTGTCATAAATGGTATACGAGCTATCCAATGAGTTTGGAACGAAGCCCGATAATTATCGGTAAGCTGCATGAGCCCGGTATACTCAAAAAAGGGAATTAATAAAAATAAAAGGACTGAAAATGGGCCGAGACCCAATAAGGTAGATAGGGCCCAATACTTTAAAGTTGGTCAGTAAATGTGATATACTGATCAGGATAATTGAATTGACCTCAACTGTGTGGTTATATGCAGTTACGTACCTTTGGTTGGCGCGTATTTGGGCTGAGAGATTCGGTATCATCGAGAGAGGTTAAGTTTGCGCGCGATTCCAGGTAAGGGTTACGAATTTTTGACGCCATTTACAGTCTTTTAAATTGTCTGAAGGGTCTAGATTTGAAGTAAAAATTTTAGGGCCCTGGATGGGTGAATTACCAAAATAACCTCGTCAAGGGTAAAATTTCAAATTTTAGGAAAAAGTGTAAGGAGCAACAACAAAGGGTTCCCGCTCATTTTTGAAGTATTTTGGTACATGCATGAGTAGGTCGGCTAACGTTTAAATGAAATTGCACAACATTTCATATTTTTAACAAATGTTGATTTTCGTTGAAATCGATTTGAGAAATGTAGCCGCTTACGTGACTTTTCAGAAATGTGACGTGCTAGAGCTCAGCTTGCACGAGTTTTGATTTGTGCAATGCTTACATTAGTGCTGGAGCGAGAGCTCGCACTAGAGTTTTACATGATTTTCATGACAAGGTGCTGAAGTCTAACTCGCACCATATTTTTATATATGATTTTCATGACAGAGTGCTAGAGCTTAGCTCGCACTAGTTTTACTTGATTTTATGAGAGTGCTGGAGCACCGCTCGCACTATCTTTTCTGAGATCATACGATAAGCCGTGCTTGGAGCAGCGGGTGACTGTGTGGCACACCGATTAAATAGGCTCGCACGTGCGTTTGGAGACATGGCATGAGTATGCAGATATGATATGGGTCCACGGAGTATGTTGTACCGTGCAAGTAGCATGGAGTACGTTGTACCGTGTGGCATCTTCGAATGCATGGTGTCTTCGGATACGTGTGGCATCGACGGATGCGTGGGGTCGGATAAGACCGACGGGATGGAGTGACCCACACCCAGGTGGTTCCTGATCGTGGTGAGACCCCGCACACTAGGATCCGTGTAGCAGAGGGACTCCCGAGGACACATGGCCATAGTCCTGGTTATTACCGATATACAGATATTGCCTAGTTTCGTGTCCCGTATATTTATGTTTTTTGACATTGATGTTTTCGAGAAACATAATTTTATGGATTTTGTGTGAGTCAGGGCTACCCGAGGGAAGGGTTGAGTCCTGATCTTATTATGAAATTTTAACGAGAAATAAATGATTTAAAAGATATGCATGTTAAGGTTTCATGCTTTTTGAGATTACATGCGAGTTATTTTACATTTCATCATAACATAGCATCCGTTTTGGAAATGTGTGGAGAAAGGGTGGTTTATGCATGGCACTACGTTCATGTAGGTTGTATTGTTATCTACTTGTTCGTAGGATTGCCTTACTGAGCTTGATGTGATCACCCCTTTCATTTTCTCACACATATTTCTTCCAGTAGATTGGGAGGCGACTGGGTACGGCATTCTAGTTGTCCGCTGCTGCCTATCTTTTTTTAGGTATATACACGTTATATATGTTTCTTGTATCTGAATAACATGAGCACAGTACTATATTTTGTATGACACTGGGATGTATAGAGTGGGTATAAATATTTAATGAAATGGAAGAAGTTTAGTGCAGAATATATGAACTTATATTTAAATTAAATTGTGCACTAATTGTAAATGTATGGAGATGATATGGGCACTGACATACAGCCCAATTATTGGTTATGGTTGGTCACGATCAGAGGTAAGTATGAAATAATAAAACGCGAAAAATTTACTCTGATTTTCGGGTAGTTTTGGGTCGTGACAATAAAGGTAGTATCAGAGCGAAATTGGTCTGATGTATGTCAGTGTCAATTACTAGGAATTACATCCCTATGTTGCTGTTCTTGTTTAGATACAATCGTGTATATTGAGATGGGTTTTAATTAAGAAATGGTTGTGAATACAGGACTATAGGTAAGATGCCTGTTACTTGTCGCGGTAGAGGAGGTCGGGCACGAGGCAGAGGCCGTAGAGGTAGGCCTGCGACTGATAGACGTGCCGAGTTACCTCATGAGACTCAGGAGGAGGCTGAGGTAGAGACCGGGGTGGAGCATGTCCCTCAGGGTCCTACAGAGAGAGATACTACAGAGCAGGGTACTGCAGAGAGGGATACTGCAGAGAGATCTGTTAAGGCGATTGAGGCGCGTTTCGCTAGGATAGAGCTGAGCCTCGAGATGCTTATGGAGTTGGTTTCGCAGTCAGTACAGGGAGTTAGAGGTGGACAGGGTGATGCTGGACAGGCAGCTACTCCTGATGCGCCTGCTCAGCCAGTTCAGGATACAGAGACTCCTACACCCCCACCGGTCCAAGACATGGATTCTCCTGTCGCCCCACACCAGAGTATTAGGGATTAGGGTTACAGTTGTGATATGGACAGACTGCGACAGTTCCAGAAGTTCAGACCACCGGCATTTAGCGGGGCGAAGGACCCAGTGGTAGCTGAGGATTGGTTGAGCGAGATGGAGAAGCTATACGGGTTCTTCGAGTGTACCTCTACGGAGATGGTGGCATTCGCGGTTTTTATGTTTAGGGGATCGGCGGAGCATTGGTGGAAGTCCACCAGACAGATTCTCAAAGCTAAACATACCGTGATTAGCTAGGAGATATTTTTAGAGGCCTTTCGGAGGCAGTACGTCCCAGATATAGCGCAGCGGAAGCTGCAGTCTGAGTTTTTGAACCTGACCCAGGGGAGTCGATCGGTAGATGAGCATGAGACGAGGTTCATCTCCCTCGGCAGATATGATCCGGACACCATGAGTAGTGAGACTAAGAAGGTCTAGAGATTTATTGATGGATTGAGGCCAGCGATCAGATCTAGATTGGTCCCTTTGGTTATTTCAACTTACGAGGAGGCAGTGAGTAGGGCGCAGCTGATTGAGCAGGATTTTAATAGGACTGCCTCAGAGTTCGGGAAGACTGGCAGCAGACATAGAGAGAGGAAGAGACTAGTGGGAGATAGAGGGTCTGGTTATAGAGGGGACAGACAGTTGATTGGGAAGAGGTCGAGGATAGAGGAGATTCGAGAGAGGTCAGCTAGACCTCTAATTTATCCGGCCGTTTCTTCTGCTCCACAGAAGGGTATTGTGATAGGTGGGCCACGCCCTACGACTGAGAGATGCGGTAGGTGTGGTAGATATCATGGTGATAGACCCTGCTTTAGTCCTACAGTGGTATGCTATAGATGCAGGAAGCCCAGGCATGTGCTCAGAGATTGTCCCGAGATAGTTGAGAGTGCCCCACAAAAGGGCAAGGGTTCAGAGAGGGCTTCTGGCGATACATCTGCGCCGCGGAGGAAAGCGACAGCGGCAGAGAAGGGGAAGCAAGCGGTTGGTACAGGGCGAGTGCATGCTCTTGACCAGAATACAGCGGATCAGTCATCAGATGTGGTGAAAGGTACTTTTCTGATCTATGATTTAGAAGCATATGTGTTAATAGATCCTGGTTCTATGCATTCATTTGCATCGCCTTTGTTTGCATTTAAATTGTGTAGTTATGTGAAACCTACTCCTCTGAGTAGAAAGCTATCTATAATGACACCCATGAACACTAGCCAATTAGTGGAGTATGTATTGAGGGATTGTGAGCTGAAATTAGGTGGTAGAGTGATGACAGCCAATCTAATCTTGATGCATATGAGAGATTTTGATGTAATCCTAGGAATGGATTGGTTGGCTGCTCATCGAGCTGTTTTAGATTGTTTTGCCAGGACAGTCACGTTTCATATTGTGCAATTTCCTTGAAGTAAATGAGAATGAGAATTTTATAAGAGTATGAATGAATGACATACGAATTTGGTGATAATGTTGTGAAGGTTATATTACGTACGTGGTAGATACGGCTGTGGTACGTCCGAAATTGACAGACATTTCAGTAGTCAGAGAATTTCCAGATGTCTTTCCGGATGAGTTACCAGGGTTACCGCCAGTGAGGGAGACAGAGTTCAGTATTGATATGACACCTAGTACAGAGCCGATATCTAGACCGCCGTACAGGATGGCTCCAGTTGAGTTAGAGGAGCTGAGGAAACAGTTACAGGAACTGTTTGAGAAGGGGTTCATCAGACCGAGTGTGTCACCATGGGGAGCACCGGTTCTGTTTGTTAGGAAGAAGGATGTGAGCCTTCGGTTGTGTATCGACTATCGATTATTGAACAAGGCTATCATCAAGAATAAGTACCCCCTTCCGAGGATTGATGATTTACTGGATCAGCTACGGGGAGCACAGGTCTTTTCCAAGATTGATCTGAGATCTGGGTACCATCAGTTGAGAGTTCGGGATGGAGACGTACCCAAGACAGCTTTTCGCACCCGTTATGGTCATTTTGAGTTTATGGTTATGCCATTCGGGTTGACGAACGCTCCCGCAGCTTTTATGACATTGATGAATGAGGTGTTTTGGCCTTATTTGGATCAATTTGTGATTATCTTCATCGATGACATACTGGTTTATTCGAGGTCCAGAGAGGAGCATGAGCAGCACTCGAGGATTGTATTACAGACCCTCCGTGAGAAGCGATTGTATGCTAAGCTCAGTAAGTGTGACTTTTGGCTTGAGCAGATCTCCTTCTTGGGACATATTGTGTCGAGGGATGGTGTGTCAGTAGACCCATCCAAGATTGAGGCAGTAGTATAGTGGCAGAGGCCTCAGACATATACGGAGATCAGGAGTTTTCTGGGTTTAGTTGGATATTATAGACGATTTGTGGAGGGGTTTTTGAGATTGGCTGCTCCGTTGACACGTCTCACTCGGAAGAGGGTTGCATTTGAGTGGGACGACAGATGCGAGGAAAGTTTTCAGGAGCTGAAGCGTCGATTGACCTCTGCTCCAATTCTCACCATTCCTACCAGCTCAGGAGGTTTTTCTGTTTACACAGATGCTTCTTACCAAGGACTGGGCTGTGTATTGATGCAGGACGGAAAGGTAGTCGCTTATGGATCCAGACAGCTGAAGGATCATGAGAGGAACTACCCAACCCATGACTTAGAGTTGGCGGCAGTAGTGTTTGCATTGAAGATATGGCGCCACTATCTGTATGGTGAGAAATTTCAGGTATTTACCAATCACAAAAGCCTCAAGTATCTATTCTCACAAAAGGAATTGAACATGAGACAGAGAAGGTGGCTTGAGCTTCTGAAGGATTACGACTGTGAGATCTTATACCACCTGGGTAAGGTGAATGTAGTGGCTGACGCATTGAGTAGGAAGCATCTCGAGTTGGTTACTTATATGATGGTACGAGAGCACGAGTTATTAGAGCAGTTTGCGAGCCTCAGATTGCATGTGATCCCGCCTGATGCTGATAGTGATTATATGATTGCTAGCTTGCGATTGGAGCCAGATTTGATGGATCGAATTCGACAGGTTCAGCGTGATGATCAATAGTGTATTAAGATAGTCAAGCAGATGCAGAGGGGTATTGAGACTGAGTTTGAGTTGAGTTCAGATGGATTACTGAGGTTCTAAGACAGGATATGTGTTCCTGAGGATCCTGAGATCAGGAGGTTGATCTTGACAGAGGCTCATTCGTCGAGGTATACCTTACATCCAGGTAGTACGAAGATGTATCAGAATCTTCGAAAGGTGTACTGGTGGTCAGGGATGAAGAGAGATATAGCAGAGTTTGTTGCGAGATGTCTCATCTGTCAGCAGGTGAAGGTAGAGCATCAGAAGCCTGCAGGGTTATTACAGCCTCTACCTATACCGACTTGGAAATGGGAGCATGTCACCATAGACTTTGTGATGGGCTTACCGAGGACTCGTAGAGGGAATGATACCATATGGGTGATAGTCGACAGATTGATGAAGTCGGCACATTTCCTAGCAATGAGAGTCACTGATACTCTGAGTAGATTGGCGGAGCTATATGTGCGCAAAATTGTGAGACTGCATGGTGTCCCTGTGAGTATTGTGTCGGATAGGGATTCTCATTTCACTTCTCGTTTTTGGGAACACTTTCAGGAAGCTATGGGGACCCAGTTGAGATTCAGTACAGCTTTCCATCCTGAGACAGATGGGCAGTTAGAGAGGACTATACAGACCCTCGAGGATATGTTGAGAGCTTGTGTACTTGATTTTAGAGGCTCCTAGGATGATCACCTACCACTCGCGGAGTTCGTCTACAATAATAGTTATCATTCGAGTATCGGGATGGCACCATATGAGGCCTTGTATGGCCGTAGATGTCGATGTCCTGTAGGATGGGAGGAGGTTGGTGACAGGCAGATATTCGCTCTTGATTTGATACGTCAGGTCTCTGAGGATGTCCAGTTGATTTGTGAGAGGTTGAGGACAGCTCAGAGTCGACAGAAAAGTTATGCTGACAGGAGACGTAGACCGTTGGAGTTTACAGCAGGGGAGTCAGTATTTTTGAAGGTTTCTCCTTCCAAGGGTATTACGAGATTCGAGAAGAGAGGGAAGCTGAGCCCTCGCTTCATAGGACCTTTTGAGATACTCGAGAGAGTGGGAGATCGAGCTTACAGGCTAGCGTTGCCACCAGAGCTAGCAAATGTCCATAATGTCTTCCACGTCTCCATGCTTCGGAAGTATCAGCCGGATCCGTCGCATGTGATCAGATACGAGCCACTGGAGCTCAGTAAGGGTATGTCCTATGTTGAGAGATCAATTCAGATTGTGGATAGGAAGGAGAAGGTATTGAGATAGAAGACGATTCCTCTGGTGAAAGTACTATGGCAGCATCACACTCCAGAGGAAACGACTTGGCAGTTAGAGAGTTGGATGAAAGAGAATTACCCGGAGTTGTTCAGAGACTGATTTGGTTCTAATTTGGAGGACCAAATTCTTTTAGTGGGGGAGATTATGTAAGACCCACTTTGTATGTATTTGTTGCTATATTCCTTATGATTCATGTGATGTACACTTCCATATATTCATTGAATCATAAGAAGAGCATTGACTGAATTAAATTTGTAAAGAAGAATAAAATGGAATATCGGTGAACGGCGGAAGTAATTAAATACGAGCTGAATTGGCCACAGATCAAACAAAAATGATCAAAATGAAGTTAACCGAAAATACGAAATTAAAATAAGAAAATATGGGGGATGTATGAAGGAAAGTCAGGTTAAATTGATTCTGAAACAAGAGTAGGGGTAAAATGGTCAAAAATATCAAAATTCGGTATTAATGTGATAAGAAAATTTTAATTAAAAATAAGGATGTAAGATATCTTGATCGATAATGAGGAAATTATACAATTTTGAGTCAATTGATCAAGATTCAAAATTTTTAAAAATACCGAAAAGTTATCCGGAGCAATATCACGAAAATACGAAGGAATAATATCGAAAATTGGAGAAAAATGTATTTAATAAATTAAATTAAATTAAATTAGAATAAAATAATACAAGTTGTAGATATTTTGGAATATTGTAGAGTATTTTAATGAATAGTATAATAATAAAATAAATTATAAATAATAATAATAATAATAATAATAATAATAATAATAAAAGAGGAATCTGAAAACAAAAAAAATCGGGATAAACCCAAAACAGAAAACCCGAAGGAAACCGTGAGGAACCCGAGACCACTGAAGGAGCACCGGCGATCCTTGACCGCCGACGAGCAGTCGAGGTGAAAGAGGAGAGGTCGACGATCTTCAGGGCACCAGAAACGCACCGTGTAGTGGCCGGAGGATGCCGATCGGAGCGAAGGAAAAGCCAAGGAGAAACGGGCCGATTCTCGACGAACCATCGTGACTGGGCTTGAACGGAAGCCACCGACGTGTTCAGGGGGAGGAGCCGGTTCTTTTGAGACCATTATTGGCCGGTAAGACCGCCGGAAACGCCGACGGCGACAAAGTGGTATAAACGGCACCGTTTGGCGGAAAGGAAAGGGAAGGAAAAGGAGGGAAAAGGAGGGAAAAAAAGGGAAAAGGAAAGAAAATTTACCGGGGACGACTCGAGATTCGGGTAAGTTGATCGAGGGTCAAGATTGACCCATGGGTAAATTCCGAAAATTTATTTAATATTATTTTAATGGAAAGTAACCCGGATTTACCTAACTGTGCAGCTTTACGGCAGAGACCGAACGAGAGCTGATTGAGCTCTGACTTTTGTACCCCGCATCGTATCGGGTAAGTACATTTTAATTTCGGTAATATGAGTTCTTTAATATAGAGCTTTGATTATTTTACGGAATTATGGATTAATTTCGTATAGAAAGGAATATTTTTCGGAATTGTAATGTAATTGTCATAAATGGTATACGGGCTATCCAATGAGTTTGGAATGAAGCCCGATAATTATCGGTAAGCTGCATGAGCCCGATATACCCGAAAAAGGGAATTAATAAAAATAAAAGGACTGAAAATGGGTCGAGACCCAATAAGGTAGATAGGGCCCAATACTTTAAAGTTGGTCAGTAAATGTGATATACTGATCAAGATAATTGAATTGACCTCAACTGTGTGGTTATATGCAGTTACGTACCTTTGGTTGGCGCTCATTTGGACTGAGAGATTCGGTATCATCGAGACAGGTTAAGTCTGCGTGCGATTCCAGGTAAGGGAATTTTACGAACTGCTAGAGATAGCTTTACGAATTTTCGACGCCATTTACAGTCTTTTAAATTGTCCGAAGGATCTAGATTTGAAGTAAAAATTTTAGGGCCCCGGATGGGCAAATTACCAAAATACCCTCGTCAAGGGTAAAATTTCAAATTTTAAGAAAAAGTGTAAGGAGCAAGAACAAAGGGTTCTTGCTCGTTTTTTAAGTATTTTGGTACATGCATGAGTAGGTCGGCTAACTTTTAAATGAAATTGCACAATATTTCATATTTTCAACAAATGTTGATTTTTGTTGAAATTGATTTGAGAAATGTAGCCGCCTACGTGACTTTTCAGAAATGTGACGTGCCAGAGTTCAGCTCGCGCGAGTTTTGATTTGTGCAATACTTACATTAGTGCTGAAGCGAGAGCTCGCACTAGAGTTTTACATGATTTTCATGACAAGGTGCTGAAGTCTAACTCGCACCATATTTTTATATATGATTTTCATGACAGAGTGCTAGAGCTTAGCTCGCACTAGTTTTACTTGATTTTATGAGAGTGCTAGAGTACCGCTCGCACTATCTTTTCTAAGATCATACGATAAGCCGTGCTTGGAGCAGCGGGTGACTGTGTGGCACACCGATTAAATAGGCTCGCACGTGCGTTTGGAGACATGGCATGAGTATGCAGATATGATATGGGTCCACGGAGTACGTTGTACCGTGCAAGTAGCATGGAGTACGCTGTACCGTGTGGCATCTTCGGATGCATGGTATCTTCGGATACGTGTGGCATCGACGGATACGTGGGGTCGGATAAGACCGACGAGATGGAATGACCCACATCCCGGGCGGTTCCTGATCGTGGTGAGACCCCGTACACTAGGATCCGTGTAGCAGAGGGACTCTCGAGGACACATGGCCATAGTCCTGGTTATTACCGATATACAGATATTGCCTAGTCTCGTGTCCCGTATATTTATGTTTTCTGACATTGATGTTTTCGAGAAACATAATTTTATGGATTTTGTGTGAGTCAGGGCTACCCGAGGGAAAGGTTGAGTCCTGATCTTATTATGAAATTTTAACGAGAAATAAATGATTTAAAAGATATGCATGTTAAGTTTTCATGTTTTTTGAGATTACATGCGAGTTAGTTTACATGACATCATAACATAACATCCGTTTTGGAAATGTGTGGAGAAGGGGTGGTTTATGCATGGCACTACGTTCATGTAGGTTGTATTGTTATCTACTTGTTCGTAGGATTGCCTTACTGAGCTTGATGTGCTCACCCCTTTCATTTTCTCACACAGATTTCTTCCAGTAGATTGGGAGGCGACTGGGTACGACATTCTTGTCTGCTGCTGCCTATCTTTTTTTAGGTATATACACGTTATATATGTTTCTTGTATCTGAATAACATGAGGACAGTACTATATTTTGTATGACACTGGGATGTATAGAGTGGGCATAAATATGTAATGAAATGGAAGAAGTTTAGTGCATAATATATGAACTTATATTTAAATTAAATTGTGCACTAATTGTAAATGTATGGAGATGATATGGGCACTGACATACAGCCCAATTATTGGTTATGGTTGGTCATGATAAGAGGTAAGTATGAAATAATAAAACGCGAAAAATTTACTCTGATTTTTGGGTAGTTTTGGGTCTTGACAAAAAGAAAAAGAGGAAAAATTGTGAAAAAATTCCAGTGATGCAATCGAGCTACAGGTAAGTCGGTAAGCAGTCGAATTGACTGATTTAAATTTTAGAATATTTAATTTGCTTAATATTCAACTGAAAGTTTACCCGAAAAAATATTAAATTGTGTAGCTCGACAATTGACGTCAAACGAGAGCTCGAGACAGCCTCGATTTGTGTATGATCATGGAATCTCGGGTAAGTAACCTTTATTTACGATAATATTGCATCGTTATACGTATTAGATAAATTACGGATTTAATTTTAGCATAAAATGAATTAAATTAAAAAATTAGAGATAAATTGTCGTAAATACTAAATTAAGTTACCTGAGAATTTAGAACGAGGTCTAATAAATACTGATAGGCCCAGTGAGCCCAATAGGCCTCGATAATGTGAATAATATGTGGAAAACAGGCTTAAGGTCGATTAAGGCCCATTATGGTACAATCGGGCTCAATATGGGTAAACGGGCCCAATGATTTAAATTAAGCCCAGAAAAAAATGAAATACAATTAATTGTATTGTATTTGACCTGATGAATATGTATCCGCAGTTCTGGAGATTGGATTTGGAGCAAACCGAACTGCGTGACGAGTCATCAGTGGAAAGGTCAGACTGTACAGAAAAATGAGGTAAGGGAATTATGTGAGTAGCTAAAGGTAGCTACGCATATTTTATTAGCTTTTTTGTACACTAAATATGTATGTATACCCTGATTATGTATAAAGGTCCTAAAAATGGTTTAATAATTTTAAGGACTCGAAATAGGTAAAAGTCTATTTTACCCCTATTAAGGGAAGTTCACCTAAGGATGGTTGTGAGACCCCGTACATGTATAGCTATGTATATAGGAACATGGGAATGTAAATAAAATTATAAGTAAGATGATGTATTGTAATGTGAAGTGTATGCAATGTAAGTTTATAAGATTATGTACGCACTTGTAGTAAGAATTGTGATTATATGTACAAGTTGCATTATGAATGAGTAGGAAGAAATGAACTTAAAACGAGAAGAATGTGATCGAAATGGAATATGAGTAGTATAGTAAAATGGAAGGAGAGATTTACATAAGTGTATATTTCCATTCGAGTAATATGGTATATATTTGGTCATACAAAGATTCTACACAAGTTGTAATGTGTATGTAGTGAGGATGGATCCCATTTTCAAGTCTCAAAGATGAATGAATGAGGAAATGACCATGGTAGTAAATTAAGGGTGTTTGGTAAGAGTTGTTGCAGAAAAACTGCAAGAAATATGGAATTTATGAAGGCCAGATCGATCTCATAGGATGAGAGATTGATCTGGGAGAGCCAGAATACTCTTATGTGAGAAATGGAAGGGAACAGATCGATCTCCAAAGGAAGCAGATCGATCTCCTTAGCTCTCGGGTTGGGAGCAGATCGATCTTCCCTAAGACCAGATCGATCTCTTTAGCTCTATGGTTGGAAGCAGATCGATCTCCCATAAGACCAGATCGATCTCCTTAAGCTTCTGTTTGACAGCAGATCGATCTCCAGTCTCGACAGATCGATCTCCTACCTTTAAAACGTCTCAGAAAAGAGGGATTTTTGAGGAACAGATCGATCTCCACCCAAGGAAGATCGATCTCATCAAGTCAAAACTATAAATGGGAGCAGTTGGATCATTAGAATTTCGGGAAAACATTTCCATTTCACTTCAACTCAAAGAAATCTAGTTTCTCACTCCTAAATCCAGCCATTTTCAGTAGGATTTGAGGAAAGGCTATTAGAGACAAAGTTGTTCACATCAAAGAGAAGAACAACATAGTCTAGAGGCATTTCCCCATTTGGTGGATTGAAGAAATAGAGGGCAATCCTAATTGGAGCAAGAGGAAATCCAATGAGGTAAGTTCTAATGCACAAATCCAAGTACATTGGTTTAGTTAATGATTATAAAGATATTTGGGTGTGCATATTGTGGATAGAACTACCTAGAATGGTATGAAATGAATATAACTTAGAAATAGTCAAGTGTGAGAAAGTGGAGTGTGGAAGTGTTTATGATAAATGGGATATCTTGAGTGGATGATTATGTTGTGGGAATGGTTTGGACATGTTGATATTGGGATAAAAGTGTGAGGTTTACCACAAAGGGTAAAAATGTGTAATTAAGGCATTGGATAAATGCTTAGTTGAAAAAGAGTTAGAAACATTAACTCAAATGTTGATGGATGAATTTCAGTTTCGGATGATACGCCGGAGCAAGTCAAGATGAGAACGCAAGAAGCATAAAGGAGGATAGTTGCACACAAGTAAAACGAGGTAAGGGACTGTGTGTTAGCTATAGAGATGTTCGTACGTATTTTACGGCAATTTCGTAGATATATTGCTAGACTAGTACGATATGATAATTCTATGAAATGATATGGAAGTATGCAAAATACTATGACGTATATATGTATTGAGAAATGGGATAGGGTAAGGAAATAGCATGATATGCATGTTTTCAATGATTTTCTCAATTTTTCATTGTTATTTATGATTGAGAAATGTTGATGATAGGTTGGCTAATTTTACATGTTTTAGCATGAAGAGGCATGCTTTATGAATAAACGTGTTTTGAGTTTTAAAAAAGAAAATAGCCATCTATCAGTTTTGAGATGAGATTTAGTGTTGAAGCGCTAGCTCACACCCGGTTTAAAGCCTTGATGTACCGTGCGGGAGTTTTAACTCGCACGTGGGTTTTGAGAAAGTGCGGGAACTTTGCTCGCACCTGTTTTATTGAGTTAAGGTAAACCTGGGGGTCTAGGACCCAAGGGGATACCAGCCGACGGCCAATTGAACGGGCTGGGCCTTAACGATAAATCGTACCGCGCTGGAGCTTTGCGTTGACTGTGTGTCACGCTGCTTGCTCGCCTGGTATATGAGACATGGTTTAAGGATAAAAAGTCCATCGGAGTTGGAGTATGGACTTGGGTCCACGGTCGTACGTAGAATAGTGTAGTCACCCTTTGGTATACTATGTACCGTGCTGGGTGCACGTGAGTACGAGTATCGCGTAGATGACACACGACGTACCTTCACCGTGAGTATACGAGGAGATGAGGTGGATTGAAATGAGCCGGAGGGTAGGACTGACCCATCCCCCTTCAGGCGAAGTGATACCCTGTGCACACCCGATCAGTGAGGCCTGGGATCACTGACTGTGGCCATAAGTCCTGGATATTTGATTGCCAAAAATTTCATGCCTGTCTCAGAGATTCGAGAAAACAGAGACAATCTCAGAAAAGAAAGAGATTTGCGAGAAAGAATGATTTGAGAAGTGAAAGAGATTTCGTGTTTTAATAAATCTCTGATTTCACACTCGTGCCATGAGGGCACTATTTATGAGCATGTTTTAAATGGAAGTTTGACATTTGATTTACACGAAAATGCTAGTGAGAAATATGTGTTTAAATGCATTGTTCGTATGATATTTCCATTTATAACGAAAACATGGTTTTGGTTTATGCATGCATGGGCTATGTAGGTAGTACGATATCTACCTGCTAGCATACATTTCCTTACTGAGCTGTGGTTTGCTCATCCCACTATTTTCCCCCTCCAGGTACTGAGAAGTAAGAGAGCGGTGGTCTCTAAGTCTTTTGTGTTGAACAGCTCCCACGATTCGGTAAAAGGTATAAGAATTGTATACACGAGTATTTTGTATCTAATTTATCGTATCGCACAGTTATATCTTGGAATTGTAATCAGTATTATGGGGATGATATGTAAGCACATGGTATTTATACAATTAATTTTGTGTATTTACACACACACCTGGGAGTGTGAATTAAAGTTTTAAATATTGCGCTGTAAATAAATAAATTTTTAGTAATTACATCTTCTCACAGCCCAACCGTAGTAGAGAATGTATGGATAGAAGGGTTCCCGACAGAGGGGCATGACAGGCTTGGTATCAGAGCATGGTTGGTCTGATGTGAGTTGATGTTTAGGACTAAGAAAACATACATCCCCAAGTTACTGTGCGATATTTAGATACAAATGTGTATACGGAGCTGGTAGTGAATTAAATGTTTGTTATAACGCAGGAAAGTTATCAGGCTAGTGAGTTATGCCTGAGAGACACCGCAAGAGGGGAGAGAGCTCGAGAGCTCGAGGGCAAAATGACAGGACCGAGAGGCACAGTAGATCATCCTCTAGTCATGAGCCCCAGGAACAGATAGAGGCTTCTGATCCCCGAATAACTCGATTGGAGGAAGACATGCGCACGATGATGACCATGATGGGTCAGATCATGGCTAGGTTTGAGGGTACACCTGGTACAGCTAGACAGGTTGCACCGAATCCCCCAGCAGCTGCACCTGAGCCTGAGAATGTTGCACCTGCGCAAGCTGAACCGGTTAGGCCACGGGAACCTCATATTCGACCCGTACCTCCTCCAGTAGCCCCACAGCAGTATGATGATGATTTGGGGTATGGATATGACTGTGATATGGAGAGATTGAGGCATTTTATGGACTTTAAGCCTCCTTCGTTTAGCGGGGTAAAGGATCCGACGGTGGCTGAGGACTGGATCAATCAAATGGAGAAGTTATTCGACTTCTGTAGATGTTCAGCTACAGAGAGAGTAGCACTTGCGGCCTTTGTATTGAGAGACGAAGCAGAGCACTGGTGGAAGTCCGTCAGGCCGATGTTAAGAGCTCAAGGAATGGTCATCACTTGGGATATGTTCTTGGACGTTTTCAAAGAGCAATACATCCCAGATACTGCTCGACGGAGACTACAGATGGAATTTCTGAATCTGACTCAAGGGAATCGAACAGTTGATGAGTACGAGTCACGATTCACTTCACTGGGTCGATATGATCCGGACTCGATCAGGAGTGAAGCTGTCAGAGTCTGTAGATTTGTAGATGGACTGAGGCCTTCGATCCAAGCGAAGTTGGCCCCATTTGATGTCGCTACATATAGAGAGGCTGTGCGACGGGCCCAGTTATGTGAGCAGGATCATGACTTGCAGATTTTTGAGTTTAGTTGGGGAAAGGACAAGGGACAAAGGAAGCTGGTAGATGGCAAGAGTGCCAAATTTGGTCAAAAATTCATGAGTAAACGTCGGAGAGAGGTAGATGAGTTCCAGAAAAAGGTTATTAGACCTTATATGCCTCTGACTCAGACGCCAGCCAGGGGTATAGTGATTGGTGGACCCCGACTGACTACAGATCAGTGTAGGCTATGCGGTCGATACCATGGTGGTAGGCCATGTCATCTTCAAGGTACCCGATGTTTCAGATGTGGTAAATTTGGACATTATGCCAGAGAGTGCCCGGAGATAGTTGAGGCAGTTCCACAGAGGGGTAAAGAGCCAGAGAGGGTTCCTCCAGTTGCACCTCCTGCAAGGAAGAAAGCCTCGGCTGAAGAGAAAGGAAAACAAGTTGTGGGACAAGGCAGGGCGTATGCGATAGACCAGGCATCGGCTGATACCTCTTCTGAAGTGATAAAAGGTACAATCTTGATTTTCAATCTAGAGGTTATAGCTTTGTTTGATTCTGGTGCTACGCATTCCTTCATATCACCTGCATGTGCATCTAAGTTAAAAGGTTTTGTAGAACCCACATACTTGAGTAGGACCTTACTGATAAGTACTCCAATGAGAGTTAGCCAATTAGTTGAACAAGTGTATAAAGATTGTAAAGTGAGAGTGGGAGATAAGTGCATGACAGCCAACTTGATTTTGTTGAATTTGTATGACATTGATGTAATTTTGGGAATGGATTGGTTAGCCGCCAATCATGCTGTCATAGACTGTCGTTCTAAGTCCATTAAGTTTTCTCTACCTGAAGAATGTGTTGTAAGATTTTAAGAGAAGAAATGAAATCTTAAATTTTGTATTAAGTAAAGTACTTTGGTATAAATGGCTTGAGTGTTGTTTTGAAGGTTTTGTTGCTTATGTGGTGGATTTGAACAAAGTACATCCGGATATGGAGGACATCTCAGTGGTCAGAGAATTCCCTGATGTCTTTCCAGACGATCTACCAGGATTGCCACCTGATAGAGAAACGGAATTCGGAATAGACTTGACGCCTGGAACCGAACCAATATCGAAGTCACCATATAGGATGGCCCCAGTTGAGTTAGAGGAATTAAGGAAACAGCTGCAAGAGTTGTTAGAGAAGGGGTTCATAAGACCGAGCGTCTCACCATGGGGAGCCCCGGTATTATTTGTGAAGAAGAGAGATGAGAGCCTCAGGTTGTGCATTGACTATCGGATGTTAAACAAGGCTACCATCAAGAATAAGTACCCCTTGCCACGCATTGACGATTTATTGGATCAGCTTCGGGGAGCACAGATCTTCTCCAAGATAGATCTGAGGTCTGGGTATCATCAATTGAAGATTCGGAAGGAGGATGTGCCCAAGACAGCATTTCGTACCCGCTATAGCCATTACGAATTCTTAGTGATGCCTTTTGGGTTGACCAATGCGCCGGCAGCTTTTATGGCTCTAATGAACGAAGTATTCAAGCCATACCTGGACCAATTCGTAATTATTTTCATTGATGACATATTGGTGTATTCAAGGTCCAGAGAAGAGCATGAGCAGCACTTAAGGATTATTTTGCAGACCCTTCGAGAGAAAAGGTTATATGCCAAGCTTAACAAATGTGACTTTTGGCTATAACAGATTTCTTTTCTAGGCCATGTTATATCGAAGGATGGGGTGTCAGTAGATCCATCCAAGATTGAGGCAGTTGTTCAGTGGGAACAACCTAGGACAGTCACAGAGATCAGAAGTTTTCTGGGATTGGCTGGTTACTACAGAAGATTTGTAGAGGGTTTCTCTAGATTAGCTGCTCCATTGACACGTCTTACGAGGAAGAGTGTGGAGTTTTCATGGGATGAAGCTTGTGAGAGAAGTTTTCAGGAACTTAAGCGCAGATTAACTACCGCGCCAGTTCTTGTCATCCCTAACAGTTCAGGGAATTACTCGGTGTATACAGATGCTTCGCATCAAGGACTAGGCTGTGTTTTGATGCAAGATGGAAGGGTAGTAGCTTATGGATCTAGACAGCTGAAGGATCATGAGAAGAACTACCCCACTCACGATTTGGAGTTAGCGGTCGTAGTGTTTGCGTTGAAGATATGGCGCCACTACTTATATGGTGAGAGATTTCAGATCTTTACGGATCATAAGAGTCTGAAATATCTATTCTCACAAAAGGAGTTAAACATGAGACAGAGGAGGTGGTTGGAACTCCTCAAGGATTACGATTGTGAGATCTTGTACCACCCGGGGAAGGCAAATGTGGTTGCCGATGCATTGAGTCGGAAGAGTCTCGGGTTGGTATCACATATGATGGTTAGAGAGCACGAGTTGTTGGAACAATTCACGAACCTTAGTCTGGATATGACCCTACCTGAGATTGGCAGCTATGGGATCATTGCTAGCTTGAGATTAGAACCGGAGTTGATTGAGAGAATCCGACAAGCTCAGCAAATCGATTAATGGTGTATTGTCATGATTAGCCAAATCCGGAAAGGGAAGGATGCTGATTTTATATTGAGTCCAGATGGAATACTAAGGTTTGGAGATAGAATATGTGTTCCTAAGGATTTAGAGCTGAGAAAGCTGATCTTATCAGAGGCACACTCGTCGAGATACACGATACACCCGGAGAGTGGTAAGATGTATCAAAACCTCCGAAAAGTATATTGGTGGTCTGGAATGAAGAGAGACATAGCTGAGTATGTCGCTAGATGTCTCATTTGTCAGCAAGTAAAAGTCGAACATCAGAAACCAGGAGGACTATTACAACCTCTATCGATACCAACATGGAAGTGGGAGCATGTCACCATGGATTTTATGATGGGGTTACCGAGAACCCGTAAGAACCATGATGCGATATGGGTGATAGTAGATCGGTTAACGAAATCGGCACATTTCTTAGCCATGAGATCTACAGATACATTGAGTGCACTGGCGAATCTGTATGTGCGAGAAATAGTGAGATTGCATGGAGTCCCAGTGAGTGTTGTTTCGGATAGGGATGCCCGCTTCACTTCCCACTTTTGGGGACATTTCCAGGAAGCGATGGGGACCCAGTTGAGTTTTAGCACCGCTTTTCATCCTCAGACAGATGGTCAGTCAGAGAGGACTATACAGACCCTGGAGGATATGTTGAGAGCGTGTGTGCTGGATTTTAGAGGCTCATGGGATGATCACTTGCCATTGATTGAGTTCGCCTGCAATAACAGTCATCACTCAAGTATTGGTATGGCCCCTTATGAGGCACTATACGGTCGTAGATGCCGATCGCCCATTGGTTGGGAAGAAGTTGGTGACAGACAATTGCTCGCCCCCGATTTGGTTAAGCAAGCCTCCGAGGATGTTCAGATAATATGCGAGAGGCTGCGAACAGCTCAAAGTCGACAAAAGAGCTATGCTGACAGGAGACGGAGACCACTTGAGTTTGATGTTGGCGAATCTGTATTTTTGAAAGTATCTCCTTCTAAGGGAATAATGAGGTTTGGGAAGAAAGGAAAATTAAGTCCTCGTTACCTTGGTCCCTTCGAGATTTTGGATAGAGTGGGAGAAGGAGCATATAGGCTAGCCTTACCACCTGAGCTAGCAGAAGTCTACAATGTCTTCCACGTTTCTATGCTTCGGAAGTACTACCCGGATCCGACACATGTAATTAGTTATGAGCCGTTGGAGCTCAAGAAAGATATGTCGTATGTCGAGAGACCGATCAGTGTGTTGGATAGGAAAGAGAAGGTGTTGCGGAACAAGACGATTTCATTGGTTAAGGTTTTGTGGCAACATCACACTGTGGAAGAGGCCACATGGGAACTGGAAAGTTTGATGCGGGAAAAGTATCCCGAGTTATTCACAGATTAAATTGGTTCTAATTTGGAGGACCAAATTCTCTAAGTGGGGGAGAATGTGAGACCTCGTACATGTATAGCTATGTATATAGGAACTTGGGAATGTAAATAAAATCATAAGTAAGATGATGTATTGTAATGTGAAGTGTATGCAATGTAAGTTTATAAGATTATGTACGCACTTGTAGTAAGAAATGTGATTATATGTACAAGTTGCATTATGAATGAGTAGGAAGAAATGAACTTAAAACGAGAAGAATGTGATCGAAATGGAATATGAGTAGTATAGTAAAATGGAAGGAGAGATTTACATAAGTGTATATTTCCATTCGAGTAATATGGTATATATTTGGTCATACAAAGATTCTACACAAGTTGTAATGTGTATGTAGTGAGGATGGATCCCATTTTCAAGTCTCAAAGATGAATGAATGAGGAAATGACCATGGTAGTAAATTAAGGGTGTTTGGTGGAATTTGTGAAGGCCAGATCGATCTCATAGGATGAGAGATCGATCTGGGAGAGCCAGAATGCTCTTATGTGAGAAATGGAAGGGAACAGATCGATCTCCAAAGGAAGCAGATCGATCTCCTTAGCTCTCGGGTTGGGACCAGATCGATCTCCCCTAAGACCAGATCGATCTCTTTAGCTCTATGGTTGGAAGCAGATCGATCTCCCATAAGACCAGATCAATCTCCTTAAGCTTCTGTTTGACAGCAGATCGATCTCCAGTCTCGACAGATCGATCTCCGACCTTTAAAACGTCTCAGAAAAGAGGGATTTTTTAGGAACAGATCGATCTCCACCCAAGGAAGATCGATCTCATCAAGTCAAAACTATAAATGGGAGCAGTTGGATCATCAAAATTTCGAGAAAACATTTCCATTTCACTTCAACTCAAAGAAATCTAGTTTCTCACTCCTAAATCCAGCCATTTTCAGTAGGATTTGAGGAAAGGCTATTAGAGACAAAGTTGTTCACATCAAAGAGAAGAACAACATAGTCTAGAGGCATTTCCCCATTTGGTGGATTGAAGAAATAGAGGGCAATCCTAATTGGAGCAAGAGGAAATCCAATGAGGTAAGTTCTAATGCACAAATCCAAGTACATTGGTTTAGTTAATGATTATAAAGATATTTGGGTGTGCATATTGTGGATAGAACTACCTAGAATGGTATGAAATGAATATAACTTAGAAATAGTCAAGTGTGAGAAAGTGGAGTGTGGAAGTGTTTATGATAAATGGGATATCTTGAGTGGATGATTATGTTGTGGGAATGGTTTGGACATGTTGATATTGGGATAAAAGTGTGAGGTTTACCACAAAGGGTAAAAATGTGTAATTAAGGCATTGGATAAATGCTTAGTTGAAAAAGAGTTAGAAACATTAACTCAAATGTTGATGGATGAATTTCAGTTTCGGATGATACGCCGGAGCAAGTCAAGATGAGAACGCAAGAAGCATAAAGGCGGATAGTTGCACACAAGTAAAACGAGGTAAGGGACTGTGTGTTAGCTATAGAGATGTTCGTATGTATTTTACGGCAATTTCGTAGATATATTGCTAGACTAGTACGATATGATAATTCTATGAAATGATATGGAAGTATGTAAAGTACTATGACGTATATATGTATTGAGAAATGGGATAGGGTAAGGAAATAGCATGATATGCATGTTTTCAATGATTTTCTCAATTTTTCATTGTTATTTATGATTGAGAAATGTTGATGATAGGTTGGCTAATTTTACATGTTTTAGCATGAAGAGGCATGCTTTATGAATAAACGTGTTTTGAGTTTTAAAAAGAGAAAATAGCCATCTATCAGTTTTGAGATGAGATTTGGTGTTGAAGCGCTAGCTCACACCCGGTTTAAAGCCTTGATGTACCGTGCGGGAGTTTTAACTCGCACGTGGGTTTTGAGAAAGTGCGGGAACTTTGCTCGCACCTGTTTTATTGAGTTAAGGTAAACCTGGGGGTCTGGGACCCAAGGGGATACCAGCCGACGGCCAATTGAACGGGCTGGGCCTTAACGATAAATCGTACCGCGCTGGAGCTTTGCGTTGACTGTGTGTCACGCTGCTTGCTCGCCTAGTATATGAGACATGGTTTAAGGATAAAAAGTCCATCGGAGTTGGAGTATGGACTTGGGTGCACGGTCGTACGTAGAATAGTGTAGTCACCCGTTGGTATACTATGTACCGTGCTGGGTGCACGTGAGTACGAGTATCGCGTAGATGACACACGACGTACCTTCACCGTGAGTATACGAGGAGATGAGGTGGATTGAAATGAGCCGGAGGGTAGGACTGACCCATCCCCCTTCAGGCGAAGTGATACCCTGTGCACACCCGATCAGTGAGGCCTGGGATCACTGACTGTGGCCATAAGTCGTGGATATTTGATTGCCGAAAATTCCATGCCTGTCTCAGAGATTCGAGAAAACAGAGACAATCTCAGAAAAGAAAGAGATTTGCGAGAAAGAATGATTTGAGAAGTGAAAGAGATTTCGTGTTTTAATAAATCTCTGATTTCACACTCGTGCCATGAGGGCACTATTTATGAGCATGTTTTAAATGGAAGTTTGACATTTGATTTACACGAAAATGCTAGTGAGAAATATGTGTTTAAATGCATTGTTCGTATGATATTTCCATTTATAACGAAAACATGGTTTTGGTTTATGCATGCATGGGCTATGTAGGTAGTACGATATCTACCTGCTAGCATACATTTCCTTACTGAGCTGTGGTTTGCTCATCCCACTATTTTCCCCCTCCAGGTACTGAGAAGTAAGAGAGCGGTGGTCTCTAAGTCTTTTGTATTGAACAGCTCCCACGATTCGGTAAAAGGTTTAAGAATTGTATACACGAGTATTTTGTATCTAATTTATCGTATCGCACAGTTATATCTTGGAATTGTAATCAGTATTATGGGGATGATATGTAAGCACATGGTATTTATACAATTAATTTTGTGTATTTACACACACACCTGGGAGTGTGAATTAAAGTTTTAAATATTCCGCTGTAAATAAATAAATTTTTAGTAATTACATCTTCTCACAGCCCAACCGTAGTAGAGAATGTATGGATAGAAGGGTTCCCGACAGAGGGGCATGACAGGCTTGGTATCAGAGCATGGTTGGTCTGATGTGAGTTGATGTTTAGGACTAAGAAAACATACATCCCCAAGTTACTGTGCGATATTTAGATACAAATGTGTATACGGAGCTGGTAGTGAATTAAATGTTTCTTATAACGCAGGAAAGTTATCAGGCTAGTGAGTTATGCCTGAGAGACACCGCAAGAGGGGAGAGAGCTCGAGAGCTCGAGAGTAAAATGACAGGACCGAGAGGCACAGTAGATCATCCTCTAGTCATGAGCCCCAGGAACAGATAGAGGCTTCTGATCCCCGAATAACTCGATTGGAGGAAGACATGCGCACGATGATGACCATGATGGGTCAGATCATGGCTAGGTTTGAGGGTACACCTGGTACAGCGGGACAGGTTGCACCGAATCCCCCAGCAGCTGCACCTGAGCCTGAGAATGTTGCACCTGCGCAAGCTGAACCGGCTAGGCCACGGGAACCTCATATTCGACCTGTACCTCCTCCAGTAGCCCCACAGCAGTATGATGATGATTTGGGGTATGGATATGACTGTGATATGGAGAGATTGAGGCATTTTATGGACTTTAAGCCTCCTTCGTTTAGCGGGGTAAAGGATCCGACGGTGGCTGAGGACTGGATCAATCAAATGGAGAAGTTATTCGACTTCTGTAGATGTTCAGCTACGGAGAGAGTAGCACTTGCGGCCTTTGTATTGAGAGGCGAAGCAGAGCACTGGTGGAAGTCCGTCAGGCCGATGTTAAGAGCTCAAGGAATGGTCATCACTTGGGATATGTTCTTGGACGTTTTCAGAGAGCAATACATCCCAGATACTGCTCGATGGAGACTACAGATGGAATTTCTGAATCTGACTCAAGGGAATCGAACAGTTGATGAGTACGAGTCACGATTCACTTCACTAGGTCGATATGATCCGGACTCGATCAGGAGTGAAGCTGTCAGAGTCCGTAGATTTGTAGATGGACTGAGGCCTTCGATCCGAGCGAAGTTGGCCCCATTTGATGTCGCTACATATAGAGAGGCTATGCGACGGGCCTAGTTTTGTGAGCAGGATCATGACTTGCAGATTTCTGAGTTTAGTTGTGGAAAGGACAAGGGACAGAGGAAGCTGGGAGATGGCAAGAGTGCCAAATTTGGTCAAAAATTCATGAGTAAACGTCGGAGAGAGGTAGATGAGTTCCAGAAAAAGGTTGTTAGACCTTATATGCCTCCGACTCAGACGCCAGCCAGGGGTATAGTGATTGGTGGACCCCGATCGACTACAGATCAGTGTAGGCTATGCGGTCGATACCATGGTGGTAGGCCATGTCATCTTCAGGGTACCCGATGTTTCAGATGTGGTAAATTTGGACATTATGCCAGAGAGTGCCCGGAGATAGTTGAGGCAGTTCCACAGAGGGGTAAAGAGCCAGAGAGGGTTCCTCCAGTTGCACCTCCTGCAAGGAAGAAAGCCTCGACTGAAGAGAAAGGAAAATAAGTTGTGGGACAAGGCAGGGCGTATGCGATAGACCAGGCATCGACTGATACCTCTTCTGAAGTGATAAAAGGTACAATCTTGATTTTCAATCTAGAGGTTATAGCTTTGTTTGATTCTGGTGCTACGCATTCCTTCATATCACCTGCATGTGCATCTAAGTTAAAAGGTTTTGTAGAACCCACATACTTGAGTAGGACCTTACTGATAAGTACTCCAATGAGAGTTAGCCAATTAGTTGAACAAGTGTATAAAGATTGTAAAGTGAGAGTGGGAGATAAGTGCATGACAGCCAACTTGATTTTGTTGAATATGTATGACATTGATGTAATTTTGGGAATGGATTGGTTAGCCGCCAATCATGCTGTCATAGACTGTCGTTCTAAGTCCATTAAGTTTTCTCTACCTGAAGAATGTGTTGTAAGATTTTAAGAGAAGAAATGAAATCTTAAATTTTGTATTAAGTAAAGTACTTTGGTATAAATGGCTTGAGTGTTGTTTTGAAGGTTTTGTTGCTTATGTGGTGGATTTGAACAAAGTACATCCGGATATGGAGGACATCTCAGTGGTCAGAGAATTCCCTGATGTCTTTCCAGACGATCTACCAGGATTGCCACCTGATAGAGAAATGGAATTCGGAATAGACTTGACGCCTGGAACCAAACCAATATCGAAGTCACCATATAGGATGGCCCCAGTTGAGTTAGAGGAATTAAGGAAACAGCTGCAAGAGTTGTTAGAGAAGGGGTTCATAAGACCGAGCGTCTCACCATGGGGAGCCCCGGTATTATTTGTGAAGAAGAGAGATGGGAGCCTCAGGTTGTACATTGACTATCGGATGTTAAACAAGGCTACCATCAAGAATAAGTACCCCTTGCCACGCATTGACGATTTATTGGATCAGCTTCGGGGAGCACAGATCTTCTCCAAGATAGATCTGAGGTCTGGGTATCATCAATTGAAGATTCGAAAGGAGGATGTGCCCAAGACAGCATTTCGTACCCGCTATAGCCATTACGAATTCTTAGTGATGCCTTTTGGGTTGACCAATGCGCCGGCAGCTTTTATGGCTCTAATGAACGAAGTATTCAAGCCATACCTGGACCAATTCGTAATTATTTTCATTGATGACATATTGGTGTATTCAAGGTCCAGAGAAGAGCATGAGCAGCACTTAAGGATTATTTTGCAAACCCTTCGAGAGAAAAGGTTATATGCCAAGCTTAACAAATGTGACTTTTGGCTATAACAGATTTCTTTTCTAGGCCATGTTATATCGAAGGATGGGGTGTCAGTAGATCCATCCAAGATTGAGGCAGTTGTTCAGTGGGAACAACCTAGGACAGTCACAGAGATCAGAAGTTTTCTGGGATTGGCTGGTTACTACAGAAGATTTGTAGAGGGTTTCTCTAGATTAGCTGCTCCATTGACACGTCTTACGAGGAAGAGTGTGGAGTTTTCATGGGATGAAGCTTGTGAGAGAAGTTTTCAGGAACTTAAGCGCAGATTAACTACAGCGCCAGTTCTTGTCATCCCTAACAGTTCAGGGAATTACTCGGTGTATACAGATGCTTCGCATCAAGGACTAGGCTGTGTTTTGATGCAAGATGGAAGGGTAGTAGCTTATGGATCTAGACAGCTGAAGGATCATGAGAAGAACTACCCCACTCACGATTTGGAGTTAGCGGCCGTAGTGTTTGCGTTGAAGATATGGCGCCACTACTTATATGGTGAGAGATTTCAGATCTTTACGGATCATAAGAGTCTGAAATATCTATTCTCACAAAAGGAGTTAAACATGAGACAGAGGAGGTGGTTGGAACTCCTCAAGGACTACGATTGTGAGATCTTGTACCACCCGGGGAAGGTAAATGTGGTTGCCGATGCATTGAGTCGGAAGAGTCTCGGGTTGGTATCACATATGATGGTTAGAGAGCACGAGTTGTTGGAACAATTCACGAACCTTAGTCTGGATATGACCCTACCTGAGATTGGCAGCTATGGGATCATTGCTAGCTTGAGATTAGAACCGGAGTTGATTGAGAGAATCCGACAAGCTCAGCAAATCGATTAATGGTGTATTGTCATGATTAGCCAAATCCGGAAAGGGAAGGGTGCTGATTTTATATTGAGTCCAGATGGAATACTAAGGTTTGGAGATAGAATATGTGTTCCTAAGGATTTAGAGCTGAGAAAGCTGATCTTATCAGAGGCACACTCGTCGAGATACACGATACACCCGGGGAGTGGTAAGATGTATCAAAACCTCCGAAAAGTATATTGGTGGTCTGGAATGAAGAGAGACATAGCTGAGTATGTCGCTAGATGTCTCATTTGTCAGCAAGTAAAAGTCGAACATCAGAAACCAGGAGGACTATTACAACCTCTATCGATACCAACATGGAAGTGGGAGCATGTCACCATGGATTTTGTGATGGGGTTACCGAGAACCCGTAAGAACCATGATGCGATATGGGTGATAGTAGATCGGTTAACGAAATCGGCACATTTCTTAGCCATGAGATCTACAGATACATTGAGTGCACTGGCGAATCTGTATGTGCGAGAAATAGTGAGATTGCATGGAGTCCCAGTGAGTGTTGTTTCGGATAGGGATGCCCGCTTCACTTCCCACTTTTGGGGACATTTCCAGGAAGCGATGGGGACCCAGTTGAGTTTTAGCACCGCTTTTCATCCTCAGACAGATGGTCAGTCAGAGAGGACTATACAGACCCTGGAGGATATGTTGAGAACGTGTGTGCTGGATTTTAGAGGCTCATGGGACGATCACTTGCCATTGATTGAGTTCGCCTACAATAACAGTCATCACTCAAGTATTGGTATGGCCCCTTATGAGGCACTATACGGTCGTAGATGCCGATCGCCCATTGGTTGGGAAGAAGTTGGTGACAGACAATTGCTCGCCCCCGATTTGGTTAAGCAAGCCTCCGAGGATGTTCAGATAATATGCGAGAGGCTGCGAACAGCTCAAAGTCGACAAAAGAGCTATGCTGACAGGAGACGGAGACCACTTGAGTTTGATGTTGGCGAATCTGTATTTTTGAAAGTATCTCCTTCTAAGGGAATAATGAGGTTTGGGAAGAAAGGAAAATTAAGTCCTCGTTACATTGGTCCCTTCGAGATTTTGGATAGAGTGGGAGAAGGAGCATATAGGCTAGCCTTACCACCTGAACTAGCAGAAGTCTACAATGTCTTCCACGTTTCTATGCTTCGAAAGTACTACCCGGATCTGACACATGTAATTAGTTATGAGCCGTTGGAGCTCAAGAAAGATATGTCGTATGTCGAGAGACCGATCAGGGTGTTGGATAGGAAAGAGAAGGTGTTGCGGAACAAGACGATTTCATTGGTTAAGGTTTTGTGGCAACATCACACTGTGGAAGAGGCCACATGGGAACTGGAAAGTTTGATGCGGGAAAAGTATCCCGAGTTATTCACAGATTAAATTGGTTCTAATTTGGAGGACCAAATTCTCTAAGTGGGGGAGAATGTGAGACCCCGTACATGTATAGCTATGTATATAGGAACATGGGAATGTAAATAAAATCATAAGTAAGATGATGTATTGTAATGTGAAGTGTATGCAATGTAAGTTTATAAGATTATGTACGCACTTGTAGTAAGAATTGTGATTATATGTACAAGTTGCATTATGAATGAGTAGGAAGAAATGAACTTAAAACGAGAAGAATGTGATCGAAATGGAATATGAGTAGTATAGTAAAATGGAAGGAGAGATTTACATAAGAGTATATTTTCATTCGAGTAATATGGTATATATTTGGTCATACAAAGATTCTACACAAGTTGTAATGTGTATGTAGTGAGGATGGATCCCATTTTCAAGTCTCAAAGATGAATGAATAAGGAAATGACCATGGTAGTAAATTAAGGGTGTTTGGTAAGAGTTGTTGCAGAAAAACTGCAGGAAATCTGGAATTTGTGAAGGCCAGATCGATCTCATAGGATGAGAGATCGATCTGGGAGAGCCAGAATGCTCTTATGTGAGAAATGGAAGGGAACAGATCGATCTCCAAAGGAAGCAGATCGATCTCCTTAGCTCTCGGGTTGGGAGCAGATCGATCTCCCCTAAGACCAGATCGATCTCTTTAGCTCTATGGTTGGAAGCAAATCGATCTCCCATAAGACCAGATCGATCTCCTTAAGCTTCTGTTTGACAGCAGATCGATCTCCAGTCTCGACAGATCGATCTCCTACCTTTAAAACGTCTCAGAAAAGAGGGATTTTTGAGGAACAGATCGATCTCCACCCAAGGAAGATCGATCTCATCAAGTCAAAACTATAAATGGGAGCAGTTGGATCATTAGAATTTCGGGAAAACATTTCCATTTCACTTCAACTCAAAGAAATCTAGTTTCTCACTCCTAAATCCAGCCATTTTCAGTAGGATTTGAGGAAAGGCTATTAGAGACAAAGTTGTTCACATCAAAGAGAAGAACAACATAGTCTAGAGGCATTTCCCCATTTGGTGGATTGAAGAAATAAAGGGCAATCCTAATTGGAGCAAGAGGAAATCCAATGAGGTAAGTTCTAATGCACAAATCCAAGTACATTGGTTTAGTTAATGATTATAAAGATATTTGGGTGTGCATATTGTGGATAGAACTACCTAGAATGGTATGAAATGAATATAACTTAGAAATAGTCAAGTGTGAGAAAGTGGAGTGTGGAAGTGTTTATGATAAATGGGATATCTTGAGTGGATGATTATGTTGTGGGAATGGTTTGGACATGTTGATATTGGGATAAAAGTGTGAGGTTTACCACAAAGGGTAAAAATGTGTAATTAAGGCATTGGATAAATGCTTAGTTGAAAAAGAGTTAGAAACATTAACTCAAATGTTGATGGATGAATTTCAGTTTCGGATGATACGCCGGAGCAAGTCAAGATGAGAACGCAAGAAGCATAAAGGAGGATAGTTGCACACAAGTAAAACGAGGTAAGGGACTGTGTGTTAGCTATAGAGATGTTCGTACGTATTTTACGGCAATTTCGTAGATATATTGCTAGACTAGTACGATATGATAATTCTATGAAATGATATGGAAGTATGCAAAGTACTATGACGTATATATGTATTGAGAAATGGGATAGGGTAAGGAAATAGCATGATATGCATGTTTTCAATGATTTTCTCAATTTTTCATTGTTATTTATGATTGAGAAATGTTGATGATAGGTTGGCTAATTTTACATGTTTTAGCATGAAGAGGCATGCTTTATGAATAAACGTGTTTTGAGTTTTAAAAAGAGAAAATAGCCATCTATCAGTTTTGAGATGAGATTTGGTGTTGAAGCGCTAGCTCACACCCGGTTTAAAGCCTTGATGTACCGTGCGGGAGTTTTAACTCGCACGTGGGTTTTGAGAAAGTGCGGGAACTTTGCTCGCACCTGTTTTATTGAGTTAAGGTAAACCTGGGGGTCTGGGACCCAAGGGGATACCAGCCGACGGCCAATTGGACAGGCTGGGCCTTAACGATAAATCGTACCGCGCTGGAGCTTTGCGTTGACTGTGTGTCACGCTGCTTGCTCGCCTGGTATATGAGACATGGTTTAAGGATAAAAAGTCCATCGGAGTTGGAGTATGGACTTGGGTCCACGGTCGTACGTAGAATAGTGTAGTCACCCTTTGGTATACTATGTACCGTGCTGGGTGCACGTGAGTACGAGTATCGCGTAGATGACACACAACGTACCTTCACCATGAGTATACGAGGAGATGAGGTGGATTGAAATGAGCCGGAGGGTAGGACTGACCCATCCCCCTTCAAGCGAAGTGATACCCTGTGCACACCCGATCAGTGAGGCCTGGGATCACTGACTGTGGCCATAAGTCGTGGATATTTGATTGCCAAAAATTCCATGCCTGTCTCAAAGATTCGAGAAAACAGAGACAATCTCAGAAAAGAAAGAGATTTGCGAGAAAGAATGATTTGAGAAGTGAAAGAGATTTCGTGTTTTAATAAATCTCTGATTTCACACTCGTGCCATGAGGGCACTATTTATGAGCTTGTTTTAAATGGAAGTTTGACATTTGATTTACACGAAAATGCTAGTGAGAAATATGTGTTTAAATGCATTGTTCGTATGATATTTCCATTTATAACGAAAACATGGTTTTGGTTTATGCATGCATGGGCTATGTAGGTAGTACGATATCTACCTGCTAGCATACATTTCCTTACTGAGCTGTGGTTTGCTCATCCCACTATTTTCCCCCTCCAGGTACTGAGAAGTAAGAGAGCGGTGGTCTCTAAGTCTTTTGTGTTGAACAGCTCCCACGATTCGGTAAAAGGTATAAGAATTGTATACACGAGTATTTTGTATCTAATTTATCGTATCGCACAGTTATATCTTGGAATTGTAATCAGTATTATGGGGATGATATGTAAGCACATGGTATTTATACAATTAATTTTGTGTATTTACACACACACCTGGGAGTGTGAATTAAAGTTTTAAATATTTCGCTGTAAATAAATAAATTTTTAGTAATTACATCTTCTCACAGCCCAACCGTAGTAGAGAATGTATGGATAGAAGGGTTCCCGACAGAGGGGCATGACAATGGTGAAAGCATGACATGCATGAAATGCATGATTTAAGGAATTTTCCGAATTATGGAATTTTATTGATTTTAATCAAAGCAAATCGGTAGATTAGCTAGTAATTGTATAAATTTCACAAGATAACACTACGTATGTGTTATTTATATTTAAATGAAATTTCTTTGGAAAACGGCCAACTATCAGGTTTATATGGAAACAGATAGTGTTGGCGCATAGCTCGCACTACATCTGAATTTGTGAGTGTGCATAAATGTGCTTGAGCGGTTGCTCGCACCGACTTGTGTGACATCATATGCATGAAATGTGCTAGAGCGGTTGCTCGCACTGATTTTTATTCTTGTGAAATGCATGAGAATTGCTAGAGCCTAGCTCGCACTTTGTTTTAAGATGTTCTGACATGTTTTGATTTATTTTGACTTGATATGCATAAAAAGGTGCTGGAGCGATTGCTTGCACTAGTTTTTATGATTTGACATGCATGAGGGGTGCTATATCTTAGCTCGCATCCTATTTTGATATTATATTGCATAAAAGCCGTGCTGGAGTGTAACTCGCACGAGATTTGATTTACTTGAGCATTAATTTGTGTTGTAGCTTGCTCGCACGAAATTCTATATGGTTTTATAACTCATTTTAAAGCCGTACTGGAGTTTTTCTTTTTCGAGGTTTTCACTGAGTTTTTATACATGTCTGCACTAGAGCATTGCTCGTACGTGGATTTTACTTGAATTTATAATTATTTTAAGTCGTACTGGAGAGTTGCTCGTACGCAGATTTCATTAATTTCGATGAAACCGTGCTAGAGCTTCGCTCGCACGAGGTTTTCTGATATCTTGAATATGCATGGAGCCGTGCTAGAGATTCGCTCGGATAGGGAATTATATGACATGCATATAGCCGTGTTGGAGCCAGATATGCTCACACGTGCATACTGAATCAGAGATGATATGTGTGGATAAGACCTATTATAGGCACCCCTGACTGAGCTTGGGTTCACGGAGTACGTTGTACCGTGTATGTCACGCGGAGTACGCTGTACTGTGGGGATTGTTAGAGTGGAGTGGCATTAGCTAAAGGCAGCAAGCCTTGCCCTCATAATCTTGGTGTTATGCTGTTCTGGCGGGTAGGATGACCCACCTCCCATTTCAGGTTTGATACCCCGCACACTAGGTACCGTGTTACTAGGGATCACGAGGTTATGGCCATAGTCCTATGTTGCTGCTGATAGTCACCTACATGTCTCACATGATATAACTATTGGTCGATAGAACAGGGTATACCCAAGAGAGGGGTCAGGCCCCCGATTTTATGATTTGTTTTACTATGCTAATATATGTTTTAGAGGATTTTATGCGATGATTGACCCAGAAGGGTTAGTTTATACTGCAGTTTTAATGAAATGATTTGAATGCAGTAGCATGATGGTGTTTTTCATGCTTTCATTTCAAATTCATGATTTTTCTTACATGACATGAAAGAATGCATGATCTTGTTTTACTTCATGCCAATTATGATTTAAGGATGTCACATAAAATGCTATTGATGCATGAATTACATGCTTTCTAGATGCACAAATAGATTTGATAAACTATGTCATGGATATATGCATGGTTTTGTGCTTGATATTTTATTGAAAAGAAATGGATTTTTAAGGGCATGGCATTATGAGCATGTAGATAGTGGAGCTATCTTCTTACATGCATAATTGCCTTACTGAGCATGTGGTTTGCTCACCCCCTTATTTTCCATCTTTTCAGAGCACTCACACTAATTAATAAGCGGCTAAGGACTTGCATGCTTGGTATCCGCTGCTTCGCATCGAGAGACAGGTATACACATTTGTATAGTATTTGTATCTAAATATGTAATGCACAGTACTGTAAACATATATGATGTCGAGGATGTAAGGTTATGTAAATACCATTGTGTATGTATTTAATTAAAGTCAAAGGATAGTAAACTTTGATGTATGAATGTGATTATGGAAATGGAATGGAATGAAAATAGTGTGAGGTGACTAACACCGAATCATAGCCCAACAGTTTGGTAAGATGGTCACGATGAGAGAAAGGTAAGAATTAAATAATTAATGAAAAAACAAAAATTTTACTCTGATTTTTAGGTAATTTAGGTCGTGACAAAAAATAAATAGTAAAATGGAAATGGGCTTAAGGCATAGTTAGGCCCATTAAGGTTTATTAAAGCCCATTAAGTGAAATAGACTGTATTTAATGTGAAATACAATAGGAAAAGTGTAATTAACCTGATAAATGGTTATATCAGCTTCAGAGATTATTGGAGGAGCGAATTGGACTGCTGGATCGAGTAGCGTTGAGAAAGTAAAATTTCTCGAGTAATTGCAGGTAAGGGACTTTTGTGAGTAGTTAGAGACACCTGCATGTATTTTCATCTGCTTTTACATTCACTTAAAAACTCTGAGGGTCAGAGAAAGTGAATAATAATTATTGTGACCCGATAGTGGTAAATTACGATTTTTCCCTTAGTTAGAAAAAAGTTAACTTTTGTGAAAAGTTGTAAAAAGCATGGAAACCACCATTTTGACTATTTTTTCTATTGTTTAGCAACAGAGTAGATAGATTGGCTAATGATTTTAAGGTTGATGTGAATTAACACACTTTATAGTGCTGATTTCGATATTTTGAAAAACATCCCTTTTTAAAGAGCCATCTATCGAATTATGTGCGAATAAATCATGCTAGAGCACAGCTCGCACTAGATTTCATATATTTTTCACATATGTTAGTGTTGGATTGTGATTCGCATTAGATTTTCATGACATGCATGATAGAGTGCTGAAGTTATTACTCATACTCGAATTTTACGTGAGATGAATGACAGAGTGCTAGAGCGTTGCTCGTACTCGATTCTTCATGATTTATACATGACATAGTACTTGAGCTATTGCTTGTACTTGATTTGAAAAATGAACTATGCATTGACCTAGTTGCTGGAGGTTTACTCGTACTAGAGTTTGAGTTTGTGATGTGAAACAGTGTTTGAGCGAAGTGTCGACTATAAGTCGTGCTCAAAGGCGCACATTGTATTTTATGTGATATATAAGACATGTTGAAAAATCGTGCTTGATTTCCTCGTGTAGACTGAGTGTCACACTGTGAAATGCTCGTAAATGGATTTAGAGACATGATATGTATATTCCATGGTTTGAGGGTTAAGACCTATGACAGGCACCCCGACTGTGATGTAGGGTCCATGGAGTACGTTGTACCATGCGAGTGGCATGGAGTACACTGTATCGTGTGGTGTTGTGGAGTTGAGGAGTTGATAGCTGGCGATTGTGATAGACTGACCCCCCTCCCGTTGCTACACTGATGCCCCTCACACTAGGATTCCGTGTAGCCTGGGATCACTATTATAGGATATGGCCATAGTCTAGGATATTATTACATTTCACCACAGAGTCTCACATGATATATCTGTGAAGACCTACCCAGCACCAAAAGCCCACTAGCCTCCACAGGCAACAACCCCTCTTGGGTCCCCCTGGGCCGACTAGCGCAGTGGCTACTGGGCGCAACACCAATAATCCGTATTATCCTCTTTGCAGGCCTCGGCCCAATCAAGGTTTTGTTCAACATGGGAGGGCAAGTGTGAAGACCCACCCAGCACCAAAGGCCCACCAGCCTCCACAGGCAACAACCCCTCTTGGGTCCCCCTGGGCCGACTAGCGTAGTGACTACTTGGCACAACACCAATAATCCGTATTGTCCTCTTTGCAGGCCTCGACCCACTCAATGTTTTGTTCAACATGGGAGGGCAAGCCCATCACCAATATGACGCGTCCCCAGAGATTCGAACCAGGGACAACACCCTTAGTTTGTCTCTGTTGGTAACATTGAGTTCGCGAGCTCAATTGTAAGACCCAATTTTTTTATCATAAAAGCAAATGGAATTAATAGAAATTTTCGAGTGCATTTAAAATTGCAAAAATGATTTAAATGGTATTCCCGAACACGTGAAGGGTAAAACGATCAAAAGATCAAAATTTTTATGTTAATCGGGATAAGAAAATTTAATTAAAAATATGTGATTGAGAAATCTTGATCAATAACGAAGAAATAATTAAATTTCGAGTCCAATTGATCAAGATATCAATTTATTTAATATTTTTAGAATTTTTACCTCGGAAAACGATCCCGAAAATAGTAAGAAAATATACCAGAAAGGTAAAATCGAATTGAGAAATTCATTTACGGATTAAATGAATAAAATAGTATTTTTTAGATATTTTTGAGATTTTAATATTATTTTAATGATTAAAATAATATTAAAATAAATTATAAAACAATAATAAATAAAATAAAATTAAAAAAATCTGAAAAACGCGATTTGGAAGAAAAGCAAAAGGCGAAAACGAAGCAGGAAACCGAAGGAACGGTTTCCCTCTCACCGGTGAGTCACCGTCGAGGCTTAGGGGCCGACGAGGGCTGGCAAAGACAGGTCGACCTCGGGCGAACCATCAACGGCCAAGACGCGTCGTGGAGAAGTCGGAATCACGTCGAAAATGGAGGGAGATACCATAGGAGAGAAGCTTCGATCGGCAGCCATCAACGTCTTTTCGAGCCACATTGAGGCCCGATTTTGGAAGCCCAGGCGATGACGCGCCGAATGGCATCGAAAATGGCCAGAGAACCGACCAAACGGCGCGGAAACGGCAAAATGATGCCTGAACCGATGGACCAGACTGAACCGTTGGACCGAACCGGACTGAACTGCTGGACCAAACCGGTCTGAACCGGGTTAAACCGGACTGAACCGGTTCAGCCAAAAAAATAAAAGAAAAGAAAAGAAAGAGAAAAAGGGGAAAAAGAAAAGAGGAAAATTTGGAAAAAATTTCAGTGATGTAATCGAGCTACGGGTGAGTCGGTAAGCGGTCGAATTGACCAATTTAAATTTTAAAATATTTAATTTGCTTAATATTCGACTGAAAGTTTACCCGTAAAAATTATTTAATTGTGTAGCTCGACAATTGACGTCAATCGAGAACTCGAGATAGCCTCGATTTGCGTACTATCATGGAATCTCAGGTAAGTAACCCTTATTTACGATAATTTACATCGTTATGCGTGTTAGATAAATTACGAATTTAATTTTCGCATATAATGAATTATATTCTGGAAATTTGAGATAAATTGTCGTAAATAATTCATAAGCTAACCAAAATTTAGAACGAGGCTCAATAAATACTGATGGGCCCAATGAGCCCAATAGGCCCCGATAATATGAATAGTAAGTGGAAAACAGCTTAAGGCCGATTAAGGCCTATTATAGTACAATCATGCCCAATATGGGTAAATGGGCCCAATGATCTAAATTAAGCCCAGAAAAAATATGAAATACAAATTAATTGTATTGAATTTGACTTGATGAATATTTATCCGTAGTTTCGGAGATTGGATTCAGAGCAAATCCGACTGCGTGACGAGACATCAGGGAAAGGTCAGACTGTACAGAAAAATGAGGTAATGGAATTGTGTGAGTAGCTAGAGGTAGCTACGCGTATTTTAATAGCTTTTTTGTACACTGAATATGTATGTATACCCTGATTATGCATAAAGGTCCTAAAAATGGTTTAAAGATTTTAAGGAATCGAAATAGGTAAAAGTCTATTTTACCCCTATAGAGGGAAGTTCACCTAAGGAGGGTGAAAGCATGACATGCATGAAATGCATGATTTAAGGAATTTTTTGAATTAAGGAATTTTATTGGTTTTAATCAAAGCACATCGGTAGATTGGCCAGTAATTGTATAAATTTCACAAGATAACACTACGTAGGTGTTATTTATATTTAAATGAAATTTCTTTGGAAAACGTCCAGCTATTAAGTTTATATGGAAACAGATAGTGCTGGCATAAAGCTCGCACTCTATCTATGTTTGTGAGTGTGCATAAATGTGCTTGAGCGGTTGCTCGCACCGACTTGTGTGACATCATATGCAAGAAATGTGCTAGAGCGGTTGCTCGCATTGATTTTTATTCTTGTGAAATGCATGAGAAGTGCTGAAGCCTAGCTCGCACTCTGTTTTGACATGTTTTGACTTGTTTTGACCTGATATGCATAAAAAGGTGCTGGAGCGATTGCTCGCACTAGTTTTAATGATTTGACATGCATGAGAGGTGCTGGACCTTAGCTCACATCCTGTTTTGATATAATAATTGCATAAAAGCCGTGCTGGAGTGTAACTCGCACGAGATTTGATTTATTTATGCATAAAGCTGGCTGGTGTGTAACTCGCACGAGATTTGATTTATTAATGCATATCACCGTGCTGGAGCTCGCTCGTACATGATTTTGTATGGATTTATAACTCATTTCAAAGTCGTACTGGAGTATTTCTCATACACAGATTTTACTGATTTTTATGAAACGTGCTAGAGCTTCGCTCGCACGAGATTTTCTGATTCATGAATATGCATGGAGCCATGCTAGAGCTTCGGTCACACAGGGATTTATATTACATGCATATAGCCGTGTTGGAGCCTCCTGTAGACTGTGTGTCACAATGAGATGATATGCTCACACGTGTATACTGAGACAGAGATGATATGGGTGGATAAGACCTATTGCAGGCACCCTTGACTGAGCTTGGGTTCATGGAGTACGTTGTATCGTGTATGTCACGCGAAGTATGTTGTACCATGAGGATTGTTGGAGTGGAGTGGCATTAGCCACGAGGCAGCAAGCTTTGCCCTCGCAATCCTGATGTCATGCTGTTCTGGCGGGTAGGACCGACCGACCTCCTGTTTCAGGTGTGATACCCCGCACACTAGGTACCGTGTTGCCAGGAATCACTAGGTTATGGCCATAGTCCTTGTTGTTACTGATAGTCACCTACTTGTCTCACATGATATAACTGGTGGTCTCGATAGACCAGGGTAGACCCGAAGGAGGGGTTAGGCCCCCGATTTTATGATTTTATGATATGTGACCCTGAAAGAAGGGTGGTTTTATAACAGAAGTTTTATAATGAATTTTAATGAATTATTTTATGAGATGATTGACCTGGAAAGGTCAGTTTGTACTGCAGTTTTAATGAAATGATTTGAATGCAGTAGCATGATGATGTTTTCCATGCTTTCATTTCAAATTCATAATTTGTCTTACATGACATGAAAGAATGCATGATCTTGATTTACTTCATGCTAATTATGATTTAAGGATGTGACATAAAATGCTTTTGATGCATGAATTACATGATTTATATATGCACAATTTGTTTTGATAAACTATGTCATGGATATATGCATGATTTCGTACTTGAGATTTTAATGAAAAGAAATGGATTTTAAGGGCATGGCATTATGAGCATGTAGATAGTGGAGCTATCTACTTACTTGCATAATTGCCTTACTGAGCGTGTGGTTTGCTCACCCCTCTTATTTTCTCATCTTTTCAGAGTACTCATAGTAATAGTAAGGGGCTGGGGACTTGCATCTTGGTATTTGCTGCTTCCCATCGAGAGACAGGTATACACATTTGTATAGTTTTGTATCTAAATATGTAATGCACAATACTGTAAACAGATATGATGTGGGGGATGTAGAGTTATAAATACCATTGTGTATATATATTTAGTTAAAGTCAAAGTATAGTAAACTCTAATATGTGAATGTGATTATGGAAATGGAATGGTAAATAGTGTGAGGTGACTAACATCGAATCATAGCCCAACTGTTTGTAGGATGGTCACGATGAGAGAAAGGTAAGATTTAAATAATAATCGAAAAGCGAAAAATTTATAATGATTTTAGGTAATTTGGGTCGTGACAGGTTTAATGGTATCATAGCGGAATTGGCCTGATATGAGTTGGTGTTAGTGGTTAAGAAAGTTTACATCCGCATGTACTATGCATTATTTAGATACAATTGTATATATCGAGATGGAAGTGCAGCTAAGAATTTGGTTTCGAATGCAAGAATAAACTCATGAACTAATAGCCGCTATGGTAGAGAGGCGAGTACATGAGCTCGAGGCCGTAGAGGTAGGCCCGAGAGTGGTACTGAGTCCCCACATGAGTCTCAAGATGAGATTGAAGTGGAGGCTGATATTGAGCATGCCCCACAGAGTCTGACAGAGAGATCGGATAGAGTCCGACAAAGAGATCGGACAATATTGAGACATGTTTCGCGAGGTTGGAGCGGAGTGTGGAGAATATTTTGTGAGCTAATTGCTCAAAGTATGCATGAGATTTGAGGGCGAGTCGGAGCATTGGTGGATGTCCGCTTGACCCATCTTAAGAGTTAGACATGAGAAATAATTCTAGATGTATTCCGGTAACAGAATATCCCGGATATTGTTTAAAGAAAATTAGAGATAAAATTCTTTACTCTGAACCAGAGGAACTGGTTGATTAACGAGTATGAAACTAAGTTTATATTCTTGGGCAGATATGACTCCGACACTATGAACAATGAGAGTCAGAATGTCTGAAAGTTCATGGAAGGGCTCAGATTGTCAATTAGAGTCCGATTGGGCCATTAGATACCACTACCTATGCCGAGACAGTGCGCACACTACAGTTGTGTGAATAAGATCATAAGTTGCACATCTCTAAGATTGGAAAAGGTAGTAAGGGCCGAAATAGAGACAGAAAAAGAATAGAGAATGATAGAGATGTCAGAACGGGAAAAAACATAGTTTGGTAAAAGCTTAGAGCTGTTAATGAGTCACGGGGTAAGATGGTTGGTAAGGCCCCAGTGTATCCAAATACAGTACTTTTGAGGGGTATTGTGATTTGAGGACCCCGACCTGTTTTGTAACAGTGTAAAATATGTGGTAGATACCACGAAAATAAGATGTTGGATGAGGGCGAGTGTATGCCTTAGACCAGGACACTATTGATGTTTCAACTGATGTGGTGGAAGATACCACACTAGTTGTGAATAATGAAGTAATTATTTTAATTGATCCTGGTGCCACGTATATATTCATACCGCCATCAGTTATTTATAAGCGGGTGAAAGATGTGAAGCCTGTACCCTTAGGCAAGATGATGATAGTTAGCTGATTTTCACTAACTGAATATGGGTATAGGGATTGTAAGTTGAAAATGGGGGAAAAAGGATATGTCAGCAGATTTTATTCAATGGAATATGAATAATTTTGAAGTAATATTTGAGAATAGATTGATTCGGCTACAAACTATGATGTTTAGATTGCTATCCTAAGATAGTGATGTTTTCACCCCTGAAAAGTGTATTGTAAGTTTTAATAAGTAATGAAAGAGTTTGTTATAAGTGATATATGAAAGGAGATAAGCTTTGAGATGTGATGATCCTGAATACGAGATGTATTGTTATAAGAGGCGTATGCAAGGTAAGAATATCTTTGATATGTAAAGTAATTTGGATTAAGCGATATGTAGTGAATATGGATTGCGACCAAGGATAAGGAGAGGATATATCTACACCCAGTCTATGTGGTCAAGTCTGAAGGTTAATAAAGGTATTTCAAAATACTTCCCCGCCTGAAGATTTGACAGTGTCTGGAAGCGTACACATAACCTATAAATTGAAATCGACAGTCGTAATAGATACATTTAAAATTTGGGTACCTTTGCTAGTACGATAAAGAAATATAGAATTTGATTAATCATGAAGGTTTAAAAATTAAAATTTTATAAAAGTCGTTAATATAAGAAAAAGGAAATAACGTGGGTAGTATCTTGAACGGAAGTGATTTTGAAATGACATTATACGTTTATGCGTACATAGGTCAAGGATATGGGTGATTGAAATATTTAGTGGAACTCAACTACGATGAGGTATTTAAAGCTTACTTGGACCGATTGATTGTCATCTTTAGCGATGATATTTTGATGTATTCGAAGTCCAGGGAAGAGCATAAGTAGCAACAGGAAACTATTTTACAGACGAAGTGTTGTGAGTTTCTCGAAATGGGCTGCTCAGTTGACACATCTTGTTTGGAAAAGATTGTATATGAGTGAGATGATAAGTATGAAAGTAGCTTCGGTGAGTTTTGGTATATTGAAGTAATAAACTGACCACCGTAATGATTCTCACCATAACCAACAGCTTGAGAGGTTTCAGTGTGTATGGATACCTAAATAAGGATTGGGCTGTGTATTGATGTAAAATGGGAAGATAGTCGTTTATGGATCCAAATAGTTCAAGGACCATGAGAGAAACTATCCGACTCATGATTTAGAGTTGGCAGCCGTAGTGTTTACACTAAAAGTATGGCACCACCACTTATACTGTAAGAAATTTTAGATATGCACTGATTATAAAAGCTCCGAGTATCTGTGTTCATAGAAAGAGTAGAATATGAGATAACCAAGAGGGTTAGAGATTCTGAAGGACTATGATTGTGGAAATTGTACCACCCAGGAAAGGCTAATGTAATGGCTGACGCCTTGAGTAGAAAGAGCCTCAGGATGGTATCACATATGATGGTCAATGAGCATGAGCTGCTAGAGCAGTTGTGAGCCTCAGTAGTGATGTGATCCCTTTTGATGATGGCGGTGATTGTGTGACAGCTAGCCTGAGGTTAGAACCAAATTTGTGTGATCGGATTTGCTAGGCTTAGCGTGATGATCGACATGATGTCGATAGTGTGGGTCAGATTTAAAAGGGTACAGTGACAGAGTTCACAGAGTGTAGTGATGACTTACAGAGGTTCAGAGACAGCATAAGTGCTCCCCAGGACCATAGTTGATAAGATAGTGTTATTGTCAAAAGCTTACTCTTCGGGATATACAGTGGATCCGAGAAATAATAAATATATCTGAATCTCTGAAAAGGGTATTGATGGTCAGATATGAAAAGATATTGTAGAGTTGTAGCGAAGTGTCTCGTATGTCAACAGAGTAAGGTAGAGTACTAGAAGTCTGCAGGGTTATTGCAGCCTCTACCTATATTCACATGAAAATGGGAACAAGTTACCATGAATTTCGTGATGGGTTATAGAGGACCCGAATGAATCTTGAGGCTATCTGGGTGATAGTCGATAGATTGACTAAGTCCACCCACCTTCTGACTATGAAAAAAATCCCCAGATACTCTGAGTGCATAGGCGAAGTTATATGTAAGAAAGATTGTTGAACATTCTGTAGCGTTCCAGTGAGCATGGTATCAGATAGGGATTCCCGCTTCACTTCTCACTTTTGGGAACGTTTTTTAGGAAGCTAAGGGAACCCGATTGAGTGTTCGCACAACTTTGCATCCTCAGATAGATGGTCAGTCAGAGAGGACTGTACAGGTTCTGGAGGATATGATGAGAGAGTGTGCCATTGATTTTATAAGCCCCTAGGATGATCATTTGTTACTAATTGAATTCACCAATAATGACTGTTATCACTCAAGTATTGGGATGACTTTATATGAGGCTTTGTATAGCCGTAGGGAGTTGTTTCCCTGACTTGGATAAGAAAAGTGGGTGACTGATAGAGAATTGTTTCTGTATTAGTAAGATAAACCTCTGAGGATGTTTAGTTAGATTGTAAGAGATTAACAACACCTCAGAGCAGACAGAAAAGCTATGTTGACAAGAGACAGAAACTATTGGAATTCATCGAGGGTGAATCAATATTGTTGAAATTATTTGTCACGACCCAAATATCCTAAAATCACTACAAATTGTTCATTTTTCCATTTATTATTTAATTCCTACCTTTCTCTCATCGTACAAACAGTTGGGCTATGATTCAGTGTTAGTCACCTCTCACCTATTTACCATTCCATTTCCATAATCACATTCACATATTAGAGTTTACTATCTTTTGACTTTAACTAAATACATAAACATTGGTATTTATAACTCTACATCCCCGACATCATATCCTTTACAGTACTGTACATTACATATTTAGATACAAAACTATACAAATGTGTATATCTGTCTCTCGATGGGAAGCAACAGATACCAAGAATGTAAGTTCTCAGCCGCTCATTAACTATTGCGAGTGCTCCGAAAAGATGGAAAAATAAGGGGGGTGAGCAAACCACACGCTCAGTAAGGCAATTATGCAAGTAAGTAATAGCTCCACTATCTACATGCTCATAATGCCATGCCCTTAAAATCCATTTCTTTTAATTAAAATCTCAAGCACAAAATCATGTATTTCATCAATGACTTAGTTTATAAAACTGTTCGTGCATATATCATTCATACTACTTATGTATCAATGGCATTTTATGTGACATCATTAAATCATACTTAGCATGAATTAAATCAAAATCATGAACTATTCCATGCGATGTAAAACAAATCATGAGATACAATCCTTTTATGAATTTCTCATTAAAGCATGGAAAACACATCATGCTACTACATTCAAATCATTTCATTAAAATTGAAGTATAAACTAACCTTTCCAGGTCAATCATCTCATAAAACAATTCATTAAAATTTATTATAAAACTTCAGTTATAAAACCACCCTTCTTTCAGGGTCACATGTCATAAAATCATAAAATCGGGGGCCTGACCCTTCACTCGGGTCTACCCTGGTCTATCGACCAATAGTTATATCATGTGAGACATGTAGGTGACTATCAGTAACAACATAGGACTATGGCAATAACCTCGTGATCCCTGGCAACACGGTACCTAGTGTGTGAGGTATCAGACCTGAAACGGGAGGTGGGTCGGTCCTACCCGCCAGAACAGCATAACATCAGGATTGCGAGGGCAAGGCTTGCTGCCTCATGGCTAATGCCACTCCACTCTAACAATCCCCACGGTACAGCGTACTCTACGTGACATACACGGTACAACGTACTCCGTGAACCCAAGCTCAGTTAGGGGTGCCTGCAATAGGTCTTATCCACTCATATCATCACTGTCTCAGTACGCACGTGTGAGTATATCATCTCACTGTGACACACAGTCTACAGGAGGCTCCAACACGGCTATATGCATGTCATATAAATCCTTATGCGAGCGAAGCTCTAGCACGACTCCATGCATATTCATGAAATCAAAAAATCTGGTGCGAGCGAAGCTTTAGCACGATTTCATAGAAATCAATGAAATCTGCGTATGAGCAATGCTCCAGTACGACTTAAAATAATTATAAATTAAAGTAAAATCCATGTACGAGCTATGCTCTAGTACGGATATGTATAAAAACTCAATGAAAACCTCGTACGAGAAAAACTCCAGTACGGCTTTAAAATGAGTTATAAAACCATATAAAATTTCGTGCGAGCCACGCTCCAGCACAAATGAATGCTCAAGTAAATCAAATCTCGTGCGAGTTGCACTCTAGCATGGCTTTATGCATAATTAAATCAAAACTCGTGCGAATTACACTCTAACACAGCTTTTATGCAATTATCATATCAAAATTGGATGCGAGCTAAGCTCCAGCACCTCTCATACATGTCAAATAATTAAAACTAGTGCGAGCAATCGCTCCATCACCATTTTATGCATATCGGGTCAAAACAAGTCAAAACATGTCAAAACAGAGTGCGAGCTAGGCTCCAGCACCTATCATGCATTTCACAATAGTAAAAATCAGTGCGAGCAACCACTCTAGCACATTTCATGCAAATGATGTCACACAATTCGGTGCGAGCAACCGCTCAAGCACATTTATGCACACTCACAAATGCAGATATAGTGCGAACTATGCGCCCGCAGTATCGTTTCCATATAAACTTGATAGTTGGCCTATTTTCCAAAGAATTTTTCATTTAAATATAAATAACACTTACGTAGTGTTATTTTGTGAAATTTATGCAATTACTGGCTAATCTATCGATTTACTTTGCTTAAAAACAAATAAAATTCCTTAATTCAGAAAATTCCTTAAATCATGCATTTCATGCATGTCATGCTTTCACCATCCTTAGGTGACTTCCCTCAATAGGGGTAATATAGTCTTTTACCTATTTCAGGTCCTTAAAATCTTTAAACTATTTACTAGGACCTTTATACATAATCAGTGTATACATACATATTCAGTGTATACAAAAGCTATTAAAATACGCATAGTTACCTCTAGCTACTCACACAATTCCCTTACCTCATTTTCCTGTACAGTCTGACCTTTCCATTGATGACTCGTCACGCTGTCCGATTTGCTATGAATCCAATCTCCGAAACTACGGATAAATATTCATCAGGTCAAATACAATACAATTAATTTTATTTCATATTTTTTGGGCTTAATTTAAATCATTGGGCCCATTTACCCATATTGGGCCTGATTGTACCATAATGGTCCTTAATCGGCCTTAATCGGCCTTAAGCCCGTTTTTCACTTATTATTCATATTATCGAGGCCTATGGGTTCACTAGGCCCATTAGTATATATTGGACCTCGTTCTAAACTCTCAGATAGCTAAATTAAATATTTATGACAATTTATCCCAATTTTCAGAATATAATTCATTTAATACGGAAATTAAATCCGTAATTTATGTGAGAATTATCTAACACTCATAACGATGAAAAATTGTCGTAAATAAGGGTTACTTACCCGATATTTCATGATAGTACGTAAATTGAGGCTGTCTCGAGTCCTCGTTTAACGTCAATCATCGAGCTACACAATTTAATATTTTTTCGGATAAATTTTCAGTTGAATATTAATCAAATTAAATATTCCAAAATTTAAATTGATCAATTTTGACCGCTTACCGACTTACCCGTAGCTCGATTGCATCACTGAGATTTTCTCCAATTTTTTCTCTTTTTCTTTTTCCCTTTTTCATCCTTTTCCTTTTCTTTTTGGCTGAACTAGTTCGGTCCGGTTCAACCGCTTCAAACCGTCGGTTCAGTTCGGTTCGGTTAGGCTGGTTCAGTCTGGTTCGATCGGTTCAGGCATCATTTCACCATTTTGAAGTCGTCCGATCGGTTCTCGGGCCGTTTTCGATGTCGTTCGGTGCGCCATTGCCTAGGCTTCCAAAATTGGGCCTCGGTGTGGCTCGAATCGACGTCGATGGCCGCCAATCGAAGCCTTTCTCCCGTGGTATCTCCATCCATTTTCGACGTGCTCCGACGTTTCCACGGCGCGTCACCGCCGCTGTGATGTCGTCCGAGGTCAGGCTGTCTTTGTTGGCCCTCGCCGGCCCCTAAGCCTCGTCGATGGCTCGCCGGTGAGAGGGAAACCGTTCCCTCGGTTTGCCTTCCCCATTTCGTATTTTGCTTTTCTGTTTCTTTTCTCTCTCCCTGATATTCCTTTCCAGATTTCCAATTTCGTTTTTTTATAATTTATTTTAATTATTATTTTAATAATATTATATTATTATTTTACCAAAATATATGAAAAAATTATATTTAATTCATTTAATCTGTAAATGAATTTATTAGTCCGATTTTGCCTTTTCGGTATAATTTTTGATTATTTTTGGGCTCATTTTTCGAGGCAAAAATTCAGATTTATTCTAATAAATTTATCTTGATCAATTTAACCCGAAATTTAATTATTTCTTCGTTATTGATCAAGATTTCTCAATCCTTTATTTTTTCAATTAAATTTTCTTGTCCCAATTACTACTGAATTACGATCTTTTGACCATTTTATCCTTGCACGTGTTCGGGAATTCCATTTCAATCCTTTTGCATTTTTCATTTCGTGTTTTAATTAAAATCGAGTCTTACAATCTCTCCCACTTAAGAAATTTGGTCCTCCAAATTAGAACCAAGTCAAATGGGTCCATAAACAACTCCGGGTACGTCTATCACATCATACTTTTTAATTCACATGTGACTTTTTTCGGAGTGTAATACTACCAAAGGACTTTAACTAGGGAGATCATCTTAAACCTCAACACTTTCTCCTTCCATCTAATACCCGAATCGATTTTTTCAACATACGTTATACTTTCATTAAGCTAAGCTGTTGGAGCTCATATCCAATCACACATGCTGGGTTCGGATAGTGTTTTCGAAGCATCAAAAGATGGGACACATTGTGGATGTCTGCTAATTCAGGTGGTAACGCCAACCTACAGGTCTTATCTCCCACTTTATCCAAACTCTCAAAGGATTCCATCTAATGAAACTCAATACTGATTCACCCTCGGTGAATTCCAATAGTTTGTCTCTTATCAGCATAGTCTTTCTGTCTGCTCTGAGGTGTTCTTAATCTCTCACAATTCAACTGAATATCCTCAGAGGTTTGTTTTACCAATTCGGGAACAATTCTCTATCTGTCACCCACTTCTTCTTATCCAAGTCGGGGAAACAACTCCCTACGGCCATACAATGTCTCATATAAAATATTATCCCGATACTCAAATGACAACTGTCATTATTGGTGAATTCGATTAGTAACAACTGATCATCCCAAGAGCTTATGGAATCAATGGCACACGGTCTCATCACATCCTCCAGAACCTGTACAGTTCTCTTTGACTGACCATCTGTCTAAGGACGAAAAGCTGTGCTAATACTCAATCGAGTTCCCATAGCTTCCTAAAAAACGTTCCCTGAAGTGGGAAGTGAAGTGGGAATCCCTATCTGATACCATGCTCACTGGAACGTTACTTAATGTTTTACAATTTTTCGTACACATAAATTCGCCTACGCACTCAGAGTATCTGGGGATTTTCATAGCCAGAAGGTGGGTAGACTAAATCAATCTATCGACTATCACCCAGATAGCCTCGTGATTCATCCAAGTCCTCTATAACCCATCACAATATACATGGTAACTTGTTCTCTTTTTCGTGTCAATATAAGTAGAGGCTGCAATAACTCTGCAGACTTCTAGTACTCTACCTTACTCTGCTGACATACGAGACACTTTTCCACAATCTCAACAATATTTCTTTTCATATCTGACCACCAATACCTTTTTCAGAGATTTTGATATATTTATTACTTCTTGGATGCACTGTATAACCCAAAGAGTGAGCTTCTAACAATAACACTATCTCATCAACTGTGGTCTTGTGGAGCACTTATACTGTCTCTAAACCTCTGTAAGTCATCATCACTCACTGTGAATCTTTTCACTATACCCTTCTGAATCTGACCCTTACTATCGAAACCATGCCAGTCATCACCCTAAGCCTGGCAAATCCAGTCACTCAATTTCGGTTCTAACCTCAGGCTAGCTGTCACAAAATCACCGTCATCATCAGAAGGGATCACATCACTACTGAGGCTCACAGTTGCTTTAACAGCTCACACTCCCTGACCATCATATGTAATACCATCCTAAGGCTCTTTCTGCTCAAGGCATCAACCATTTCATTAGCCTTTCCCGGGTGGTACAATGTTCACAATCATAATCCTTAAAAGCTCTAACCTTCTTGGTTATCTCATATTCTACTCTTTCTGCGAAAACAGATACTCGGGGCTTTTACGATCAGTGCATACCTGAAATTTCTTACCATATAAGTGGTGGCGCCATACTTTTAGTGTAAACGCTACGGCTGCCAACTCTAAATCATAGGTCGGATAGATTCTCTCATGGTCCTTGAACTATCTGGATCTATAAACGACTATCTTCCCATTTTACATCAATGCACAGCCCAATCCTTATTTTGAGGTATCCATATATACTGAAACCTCTTGAGCTGTTAGTCATGGTGAGAATACTTACGGTGGTCAGCTTATTACTTCCATATACCAAAACTCACAGAAACCATTTTCATACTTATCATCCTACTGACATACAATCTTTTCTGAACAAGATGTGTCAACTGAGCAGCTCATTTCGAGAAACTCACAACACCTTGTATGTAAGACAGTTTCTAATTGCTACTCATGCTCTTCCCTGGACTTTAAATACATCAAAAATATCATCGCTCAAGATGACAACCAATCGGTCCAGGTAAGGTTTAAATACCTCATCGTAGTTGAGTTCCACTAAATATTTTAATTACCCATATCCTTGACCTATGTACGCATAAACGTATAATGTCATTTCGAAATCGTTTCCATTCACGATACTAACCCACGTCATTTCCTTTTTCTTATATTAATGGCTTTTATAAAATTTTAATTTTTTAAACCTTCATGATTAATCGAATTGTACCAATAAAGGTACCCAAATTTTAAATGTATATATTACGACTGTCGATTTCAATTTATAGGTTATGTGTGCGCTTCCAGATGTTGTCAAATCTTTAGGCGGGGAAGTATTTTGAAATACCTTTATTAACCCTCAGACTTGACCACATAGACTGGTTATGGGTATATCCACCCCTTATACTTGGTCGCAATCCATATTCACTACATATCGCTTAATCCAAATTACTTTACATATCAAAGATATTCTTACCTTGCATACGCCTCTTATTCCAATATATCTCGTTTTCAGGATCTATCACATCTCAAAGCTTATCTCCTTTCATATATCACTTATAATAAACTCTTTCATTACTTATTAAAACTTACAGTACACTTTTTCGGGGTGAAATCATCACTATCTTAGGATAGCAATCTAAACATCATAGTTTGCAGTCGAATCAATCTATTCTCAAATATTACTTCAAAATTATTCATATCCATTTGAATAAAATCGGCTAACGTGTCCTTTTTCTCCCGTTTTCAACTTATAATCCCTATACCCATATTCAGTTAGTGATAATCAGCTAACTATCATCATCTTGCTTAAGGGTACAGGCTTCACATCTTTCACTAACTTATAAGCAACTGAAGGCCACATCAAATGAAACATCAATAATATCCTGGTCTAAGGCATACTCTTGCCCTCGTTTAATATCTTATTTTCGTGGTAACTACCACACATTCTACACTGTTTACACTGTTACACTGCTCACACTGCTACACTGTTACACTGCTCACACTGCTACACTGTTCCATAGCAGGTCGGGGTCCTTCAATCACAATACCCCTCAAAAGTGTTGTATTTGGATACACTGGGGTCTTACTAATCATCATACCCCATGACTTATCAACTCTAAGCTTTTACCAAACTACCTTTCCCAATGTCAGAGGCATGCAACTCATGATTTTATTCATACAATTGTAGTCTGCGCACTGCCTCGGCATAGGTAGTGATATCTAACGGGGCTAATTGGACGCTAATTGACAATCTGAGCCCTTCCATGAACTTTCAGACATTCTGACTCGCACTATTCATAGTGTTGGAGTCATACCTTGACAGGTATATAAACTGAGATTCATACTCATTAATCAACCAGTTCCTCTGGGTCAGAGTAAAGACTATCATCTGTTATTTCCTTTAAACAGTGTCCGAGATATTTTGTCACCGGAATACATCTGAAATTATTTTTCCTGTCCATTCTGGATGTCTAACTCTTAAAATGGGTCGAGCAGGCTTCCACCAATGTTTCGAATTGTCCTCAAATCTCATGCATACTTTGAGCAATTAGCTCTGAAAATATTCTCCACACTCCACTCCAACCTCGCGAAGCATGTCTCAATACTGTTCGATCTCTTTGTCGGACTCTATTTTATCTCTCTGTCAGACTCTGTGGGGCATGCTCAATACCAACCTCCACGTCAATCTCATCTTGAGTCTCATGTGGTGACTCAGTACGACTCTCAGGCCTACCTCGACGGCCTCGAGCTTATGTACTCGCCCCTCTACCATAGCGGCTATTAGTTAATGAGTCTATTCTTGCATTTGAAAATCAAATTCTTAGCTGCACTTCCATCTCGATATACAAAATTGTATCTAAACAATGCACAGTATATGTGGATTAAAACTTCCTTAACCACTAACACCGACTCATATCAGGCCAACTTAAGCTCTGATACCATTAAACCTGTCACGACCCAAATTTCCTAAAATCACTATAAATTTTTCACTTTTCCATTTATTATTTAATTCCTACCTTTCTCTCATCATGACCATCCTACAAACAGTTGGGCTATGATTCGGTGTTAGTCACCTCTCACCTATTTACCATTCCATTTCTATAATCACATTCACATATCAGAGTTTACTATTATTTGACTTTAACTAGATACATACACATTGGCATTTATAACTCTTCATCCCCGACATCATATCCTTTTATAGTACTGTGCATTACATATTTAGATACAAAACTATAGAAATGTGTATACCTGTCTCTCGATGGGAAGCATCGGATACCAAGAATGCAAGTTCTCAGCCACTCACTAACTATTGTGAGTGCTCTGAAAAGATGGAAAAATAAGAGGGTGAGCAAACCACACGCTCAGTAAGGCAATTATGCAAGTAAGTAGATAGCTCCACTATCTACATGCTCATAATGCCATGCCCTTAAAATTCATTTCTTTTCATTAAAATCTCAAGCACAAAATCATGTATTTCATCAATGACTTAGTTTATAAAATTGTTCGTGCATATATCATTCATACTACTTATGCATCAATGGCATTTTATGCGACATCATTAAATCATACTTAGCATGAATTACATCAAAATCATGCACTATTTCATGCGATATAAAACAAATCATGAGATACAATCCTTTCATGAATTTATCATTAAAGCATGGAAAACACATCATGCTTCTGCATTCAAATCATTTCATTAAAACTGCAGTATAAACTAACCCTTCCGGGTCAATCATCTCATAAAACAATTCATTAAAATTCATTATAAAACTTCGATTATAAAATCACCCATCTTTCAGGGTCACATGTCATAAAATCATAAAATCATAAAATCGGGGGCCTGACCCCTCCCTCGGGTCTACCCTGGTCTATCGACCAATAGTTATATCATGTGAGACATATAGGTGACTATCAGTAACAAAATAGGACTATGGCCATAACCTAGTGATCCCTGGCAACACGGTACCTAGTGTGCGGGGTATCACACCTGAAACAGGAGGTGGGTTGGTCCTACCCGCCAGTAACATTAGGATTGCGAGGGCAAGGCTTGCTGCCTTGAGGCTAATGCCACTCCACACCAACAATCCCCACGGTATAGCATACTCCGCGTGACATACACGGTACAACATACTCCCTGAACCCAAGCTCAGTCAGGGGTGCCTGCAATAGGTCTTATCCACCCATATCATCTCTGTCTCAGTACGCACGTGTGAGCATATCATCTCACTGTGACACACAGTCTATAGAAGGCTCCAACATGACTATATGCATGTCATATAAATCCCTGTGCGAGCGAAGCTCTAGCATGGCTCCATGCATATTCATGATATTAAAAAATCTTGTGCGAGAGAAGCTCTAGCACGGTTTCATAGAAATCAATGAAATCTGCGTACGAGCAGCGCTCTAGTATGACTTAAAATGATTATAAATTCAAGTAAAATCCACATACAAGCAATGCTCTAGTACGGATATGTATAAAAACTCAATGAAAACCTCGTACGAGAAAAACTCCAGTACGACTTTAAAATGAGTTATAAAACCATATAAAACTTCGTGCGAGCGACGCTCCAGCACAAATGAATGCTCAAGTAAATCAAATCTCGTGCGAGTTACACTCCAGCACGGCTTTATGCATAATTAAATCAAAACACGTGCGAGTTACACTCCAACACGACTTTTATGCAATTATCATATCAAAACTGGATGCGAGCTAAGCTCCAGCACCTCTCATGCATGTCAAATAATTAAAACTAGTGTGAGCAATCGCTCCAGCACCATTTTATGCATATCAGGTCAAAACATCTCAAAACATGTCAAAACAGAGTGCGAGCTAGGCTCCAGCACCTCTCATGCATTTCACAATAGTAAAAATCAGTGCGAGCAACTGCTCTAGCACATTTCATGCATATGATGTCACATAATTTGGTGTGAGCAACCGCTCAAGCACATTTATGCACACTTACAAACGCAGATATAGTGTGAACTATGCGCCAGCACTATCTGTTTCCATATAAACTTGATAGTTGGCCTATTTTCTAAAGAATTTTTCATTTAAATATAAATAACACTTATGTAGTGTTATTTTGTGAAATTTATGCAATTACTGGCCAATCTATCGATTTACTTTGCTTAAAAACAAATAAAATTCCTTAATTCAGAAAATTCCTTAAATCATGCATTTCATGCATGTCATGTTTTCACCATCCTTAGGTGACTTCCCTCAATAGGGGTAAAATAATCTTTTACCTATTTCGGGTTCTTAAAATCTTTAAACCATTTACTAGGACCTTTATACATAATTAGTGTATACATACATATTCAATGGATATAAAAGCTATTAAAATACGTGCAGCTACCTCTAGCTACTCACACAATTCCCTTACCTCATTTTTCTGTACAGTCTGACCTTTCCATTGATGACTCGTCACGCAGTCCGATTTGCTCCGAATCTAATCTCTGAAACTGCAGATAAATATTCATCAGGTCAAATACAATACAATTAATTAAATTTCATATTTTATGGGCTTAATTTAAATCATTGGGCCCGTTTACCTATATTGGGCCCGTTTACCTATATTGGGCCCGATTGTACCATAATGGGCTTTAATCGACCTTAAGCCCGTTTTCCACTTATTATTCACATTATCGACGCATATTGGGCTCACTGGGCCCATCAGTATATATTGGACCTCGTTCTAAACTCTCAGATAGCTAAATTAAATTTTACGACAATTTATCCCAATTTTCAAAATATAATTCATTTAATGTAAAAATTAAATTCGTAATTTATGCGATAATTTCTAAAACGTATAACGATGTAAAATTATATAAATAAGGGTTACTTACCTGATATTCCATGATAGTATGTAAATCGAGGCTATCTCGAGTCCTCGTTTTACGTCAATCTTCAAGCTACACAATTTAATATTTTTTCGGGTAATTTTTCAGTCGAATATTAATCAAATTAAATATTCCAAAATTTAAATCGATCAATTTTGACTGCTTACCGACTTACCCGTAGTTCGATTACATCACTGAGATTTTCCCCAATTTTTCCTCTTTTTATTTTTCCCTTTTTCTTCCTTTTCCTTTTCTTTTTGGCTGAACTGGTTTGGTCCGGTTCAACCCGGTTCAAACAGTCGGTTCGGTTCGGTTCAGTTCGGTAGGTTCAATCCAGTTCGATCGGTTCAGGCATCATTTCACCATTTTGACATCGTCCGGCTAGTTCTCGGGCCATTTTCGGTGCCGTTCGGCACGCCATCGCCTGGGCTTCCAAAATCGAGCCTCGATGTGGCTCGAATCGATGTCGATGGCCGCCGATTGAAGCCTCTCTCCCGTGGCATCTCCCTCTATTTTCGGCGTGCTCCGACGTTTCCACGGCGCGTCACCACCGCTGTGATGTCGCCCGAGGTCGGGCTGTCTTTGCCGACCCCTAAGCCTCGTTGGTGGCTGGCCGGTGAGAGGGAAACCGTTCCCTCTGTTTGCCTTCCCCATTTCATCTTTTGCTTTTCTGTTTCTTTTCTCTCTCCCTGATATTCCTATCCAGATTTCCAATTTCATTTTTTATTTATAATTTATTTTAATTATTATTTTAATCAATATTAAATTATTATTTTACCAAAATATATGAAAAAAATTATATTTAATTCATTTAATCCGTAAATGAATTTATCAATCCGATTTTACCTTTTCGGTATAATTTTTGATTATTTTTAAGCTCATTTTTTGAGGTAAAAATTTAGATTTATTACAATAAATTCATATGTTGATCAATTTAACCCAAAATTTAATTATTTCTTCGTTATTGATCAAGATTTCTCAATCCCTTATTCTTTTAATTAAATTTTCTTGTCCCGATTACTACCGAATTTTAGTCTTTTGACCGTTTTACCCTTGCACGTGTTTGAGAATTCCATTTCAATCCTTTTGCATTTTTCATTTCGTGTTTTAATTAAAATCGGGTCTTATATTACTTGTCCTAAGAGCATAACGAGATTTAGAAAAAAAATGCAAATAGAGTTTCGTTAGATGGAATCCTTTGAGAGATTGGACAAAGTGGGAGATAAGGCCTGTAGGTTGGCGTTACCACTTGAATAAACAGGCATCCACAATGTGTCCCATCTTTTGATGCTTCAGAAATTATATTCGGAGCTAGCATATGTGATTGGATATGAGCTCCAACAACTTAGCTCAATGAAAGTATAATGTATGATTGGAAAATCGATTCGGGTATTAGACGGAAGGGATAAGATGATCTCCCTAGTCAAGTCTGTTGGTAGTATTACACTCTAAAAAAAGGCACATGAGAATTAAAGAGTATGATGCGATAGACGTACCCGGAGTTGTTTAATGAATCATTTGACTTGGTTCTAATTTGGAGGACCACATTTCTTAAGTGGGGGAGATTGTAAAACCCGATTTTTTTTATCGTAAAAGCAAATGGAATGAATAGAAATTTTTGAGTGCATTAAAAAATGCAAAAAGGATTTAAATGGTATTCCCGAACACGTGAAGGGTAAAACGATCAAAAGATTAAAAATTCTATATGAATCGGGATAAGAAAATTTAATTAAAAATATGTGATTGAGAAATCTTAATCAATAACGAAGAAATAATTAAATTTCGAGTCCAATTGATTAAGAAATAAATTTATTTAATATTTTTAGAATTTTTGCCTAGGAAAACGATCCCGAAAATAGTGAGAAAACATACCGAAAAGGTAAAATCAGACTGAGAAATTCATTTACGGATTAAATGAATAAAATAATATTTTTTTAGATATTTTAAAGATTTTAATATTATTTTAATGATTAAAATAATATAAAAATAAATTATAAAAACAATAATAAATAAAATAAAATTAAAGAAAATCTGAAAAACGCGATTTGGAAGAAAAGCAAAAGGCGAAAACAAAGCAGGAAACCGAGGGAACGATTTCCCTCTCACCGGGGAGTCAATGTCAACGCTGAGGGGCCGACGAGGGCCAGTAAGGACAGGCCGACCTCGGGCGAACCATTAGCGGCCAAGACGCGCCGTGGAGAAGTCGAAATCACGCTGAAAACTGAGGGAGATGCCGTAGGAGAGAAGCTTCGATCGGCAGTCATCGATGCCGATTCGAGCCACACCGAGGCCCGATTTTGGAAACCCAAGCAATGGCACACCGAATGGCACCAGAATCGGGCCAGAGAATCGATCGGACGGTGCCGAAACGACGAAATGACGCCTGAACCGGCTGAACCGGACTGAACCACTGGATCGAACCGGATTGAACCGCAAGACCAAACCAGTCTGAACCGGGTTGAACCAGACTGAACCGGTTCAGCTAAAAAAGAGAAGAAAAGAAAGAGAAAAAGGGGAAAAAGAAAAGAGGAAAATTTGGAAAAAATTTCAATGATGTAATCGAGCTACGGGTAAGTCGGTAAGTGGTCGAATTGACCGATTTAAATTTTGAAATATTTAATTTACTTAATATTTGTCTGAAAGTTTACCCGAAAAAATTATTTAATTGTGTAGCTCAACAATTGACAGCAACTGAGAGCTTGAGATAGCCTCGATTTGCGTACTATCATGGAATCTCGAGTAAGTAACCCTTAGTTATGATAATTTGCATCGTTATGCTGTTAGATAAATTACAGATTTAATTTTTGCATATAATGAATTATATTCTGAAAATTTGGGATAAATTATCGTAAATAATTCATAAGCTATCAGAAAATTTAGAATGAGGCTCAATAAATACTGGTGGGCCTAATGAGACCAATAGGCCTCGATAATGTAAATAGTAAGTGAAAAACGGGCTTAAGGCCGATTAAGGCCTATTATGGTACAATCGGGCCCAATATGGGTAAACGGGCCCAATGATCTAAATTAAGCTTAGAAAAAATATGAAATACAAATTAATTGTATTGAATTTGACCTGATGAATATTTATCCGCAGTTTCGAAGATTGGATTAAGAGTAAATCGGACTTCGGGATGAGACATTAGGGAAAGGTCAGCTGTATAGAAAAATGAGGTAAGGGAATTGTGTGAGTAGCTAGAGGTAGCTACGCGTATTTTAATAGCTTTTCTGTACACTGAATATGTACGTATAGCCTGATTATGTATAAAGGTCCTAAAAATGGTTTAAAGATTTTAAGGATTCAAAATAGGTAAAAGTCTATTTTACCCCTATTGAGGGAAGTTCACCTAAGGAGGGTGAAAGCATGACATGCATGAAATGCATGATTTAAGGAATTTTTGAATTAAGAAATTTTATTGGTTTTAATCAAAGCAAATCAGTAGATTGGCCAGTAATTGTATAAATTTCACAAGATAACACTACGTAGGTGTTATTTATATTTAAATGAAATTTCTTTGGAAAACGGCCAACTATCAAGTTTATATGGAAACATATAGTGTTGGCATAAAGCTCGCACTCTATCTGCATTTGTGAGTGTGCATAAATGTGCTTGAGTGGTTTCTCACACCGACTTGTGTGACATCATATGCATGAAATGTGCTAGAGCGGTTGCTCGCACTGATTTTTATTCTTGTGAAATGCATGAGAAGTACTGGAGCCTAGCTCGCACTCTGTTTTGACATGTTTTGACTTGTTTTGACCTGATATGCATAAAAAGGTGCTGGAGCGATTGCTCGCACTAGTTTTAATGATTTGACATGCATGAGAGGTGCTGGACCTTAGTTTGCATTCGGTTTTGATATGATAATTGTATAAAAGCCGCGTTAGAGTGTAACTCGCACTAGATTTGATTTATTTATGCATAAAGCCATGCTGGAGTGTAACTCACATGAGATTCGATTTATTTATGCATAACAACGTGCTGGAGCTCGCTCGCACGTGATTTTATATGGATTTATAACTCATTTTAAAGTCGTATTGGAGTATTTCTCGTACACAGATTTTACTGATTTTTATGAAACCTTACTAGAGCTTTACTCGCACAGGGATTTATATTACATGCATATAGTCGTGTTAGACACTCCTGTAGACTGTGTGTCACAGTGAGATGATATGCTCACACGTGCATACTGAGACAGAGATTATATGGGTGGATAAGACCTATTGCAGGCACCCTTAACTGAGTTTGGGTTCATGGAGTACATTGTACTATGTATGTCACGCGGAGTACGTTGTACCATGGGGATTGTTGGAGTGGAGTGGCATTAGCCACGATGCAGCAAGCCTTGCCTTCGTAATCCTGATGTTATACTATTTTGGCGGGTAGGACCGACCCACCTCCCGTTTCAGGTGTGATACCCCGCACACTAGGTACCGTGTTTCCAGGGATCACTAGGTTATGGCCATAGTCCTTGTTGTTACTGATAGTCACCTACTTGTCTCACATGATATAACTTGTGGTCTCGATAGACCAGGGTAGACCCGAGGGAGGGGTCAGGCCCTCGATTTTATGATTTTATGATATGTGACCCTGAAAGAAGGGTGGTTTTATAACCGAAGTTTTATAATGAATTTTAATGAATTATTTTATGAGATGATTGACCCGGAAGGGTTAGTTTATTCTGCAGTTTTAATGGAATGATATGAATGTAGTAGCATGATGATGTTTTCCATGCTTTCATTTCAAATTCATAATTTGTCTTACATGACATGAAAGAATGCATGATCTTAATTTACTCCATGCTAATTATGTTTTAAGGATGTGACATAAAATGCTGTTGATGCATGAATTACATGATTTATATATGCACAATTAGTTCTGATAAACTATGTAATGGATATATGCATGATTTCGTGCTTGAGTTTTTAATGAAAAGAAATGGATTTTAAGGGCATGGAATTATGAGCATGTAGATAGTGGAGCTATCTACTTACTTGCATAATTGCCTTACTGAGCATGTGGTTTTCTCACCCCCTTATTTTCTCATCTTTTCAGAGCACTCATAGTAATTAGTAAGCGGCTGGGGACTTACATCTTGGTATTCGTTGCTTCCAATCGAGAGACAAGTATACACATTTGTATAGTTTTGTATCTAAATATTTAATGCTCAGTACTGTAAACGGATATGATGTCGGGGATGTGGAGTTATAAATACCATTGTGTATATATTTAGTTAAAGTCAAAGGATAGTAAACTCTGATATGTGAATCTGATTATGGAAATAGAATGGTAAATAGTGTGAGGTGACTAACACCAAATCATAGCCCAACTGTTTGTAGGATGGTCATGATGAGAGAAAGGTAAGATTTAAATAATAATCGAAAAGCAAAAAATTTATAGTGATTTTAGGTAATTTGGGTCGTGACATCAATTATACCAGCAGAGACGAACTAAGGGTGTTGTCCCTAGTTCAAATCTCTGGGGATGCATCATATTGGTGATGGGCTTGCCCTCTCATGTCGAACAAAATCGTGATGGGCTTCGACCCAATAACGGACAATACGTGGATGTGTGGGGCGCCAGTAGGTGTTGCGCTCGGTACCCACTGTGCTTGTCGGCCCAGGGGACCCATCGATGATGGGTGTTGCCTATGGAGGCTAGTGGGCCTTTGGCGTCGAGTGGGCCTTCACTGCTGGAGTGGCCTTTACAATATCACCTGACTGATTGAATTATTTATGATACGGATAGACCTGAGGGATGGGTCGAAATCCAATTTTGTGTTGTGAATGATTTAAATGCCATATTTATTGTGATTTAAATATACATGGCATAATTTATCTAGAGGCATTGTGATATTATAAAGATGCATTATTTTTCACTATATGCGTATATTTGAGAAAGGAAGCATGATTTCTGTACATGCGATTTAATCTGTACAAGTACATGTACATATTTAAAGACTTGCTTTTAAAGTGAATTAAGGAAATGATATTTTTGAGGCATAGCATTATTTTGAGTAGATAGTGTAGATATCTACTTGCTTGCCTGATTTCCTTACTAAGCGCGTTGTATGCTCATCCCCCTTTATTTTCCCTCTCTGCAGAGCATCAGAAGTAGAGCGAGTGTGCTTGAGGGATAGTATTCCTATTGTCCGCTGCTATTTCCTATTGATCGACGGTATACATATTTTGTACTGTTATGTATCTAAACATAGAAACAACACAGTAATGTATACGATACATATTTTGGGGAATGTATTTGTATTAGATTTTATACAATCTTACATGTATTATATAAGAAGTTTACAATTAGAAATAATATATTGACATGTATGCATGGTAATGAATGATATGGTACGCGAGGAAACTAAAATTGAATCATAGCTAACCATTGATGAAAGGAAATGTAAGTTAAAATGCAAAAAATTTGTAGTGGTTTTGGTTAAGTCAGGAAAGGTCTTGACAGAATGGTATCAGAGCAGAGGTTGGTCTGATGTGAGTCGATTTTAGAAAATAGGAAAGTGTGCATCCCCATATTACTGTGCTGTGTTTAGATACAACTGTGTATACCAGATGGGAGATGGACTAATTCATGATTGTGAATGCAGGAACTTTGCCTATATGACAAATACTCGTAGTGGTAGAGGGACGAGAGGTAGGGCTCGAGGCTGTGGAGATAAGCTTGAGAGACGAGCTGCTGTCGAGCCATTACCTACCCATGAGACTCCAGGTGCTATCGAGGCACCAGAGTGTGCTGAGACACGTTTTACGAGATTAGAGCGTAGTCTAGAGACGATAGTAGAGATATTGGCACAGACGATGCCAGGTAGGCAGGGACAGGAGGCAGGGGCTGCGACAGGAGAGGTAGTTACCCCTGATACACCTACACAGACAGCTCATGCACCGTAGACTACCGATACTCCTACACCCCCACCAATTTTGGGTAGTAGTGGATTAGGGTACAGATGTGATCTGGATCGATTGCGACAGTTCCAGAAGTTTAGACCTCATCTTTTAATGGGGTCAAGGACCCAGTAGCTGCTGAGGAGTGGGTTACCGAGATGGAGAAGGTTTTTAGAGTCTTCGAGTGTACGACATCGGAGATGGTCGCATTTGCTATGTTCCTACTGAAGGGAGCTGTAGAGCATTGGGGGAAGTCCACCAGACCCCTATTGAGAGCCCGACATACAAATATTAGTTGGGAGATATTTCGGGATGCCTTTAGGAGGCAGTTTATTCCTGATTCGCACAGCAGAAACTATAGGCTGAGTTTTTGGGACTGAGCCAGGGAAGTTTATCCGTGGATGAGTATAAGACTAGATTCCTATCCCTGGGAAGATATGACCCAGATACCATGTATAGTGAGGCCAGGAAGGTCCACAGGTTCATCAATGGATTGAGATCGGTTCTGAGGTCCAGATTAGTCCTATTTGATATAGCCACATATAAGGAAGCAGTGCGCAGGGCGCAACTGTGTGAGCAGGATTATGAGCGAAATGCTTTCGAGTTCGGGAAGTTTAGTCGGAGCTAAGATACACAGATGAAGAGGTCGATGAGAGATAGAGGTTTCAGTTATCGAAGAGGGAAGAGACTCTTCGGTAAGAGACCACCGATTGAGGAGGCACGAGAGAGACCTGCCAGGCCTCCTACTTATCCGATCGTTACTCCAGCGAAGGGTATTGTCATTAGAGGACGGAGACCTACTACCGATCAATGCAGTAGATGCGGTAGACAACATGGAGGTTGTGAGATTTGAGAATTTTAGATATATTTTAGTTATGTAATATGAACTTGATGTGTAATTTATTGAGCTGAGTGAAATGTATAAGTAATGAACGAGAAATAATCAAGTAGTGAATTGTGGAAATTACATTTGGAGATTTATATGTTAAAGTGTGAAACTATGGGGCCAGATCGATCTTAGAGAAGAGAGGATCGATCTGGTAAGTTAAAAATGACAAGGAAGGAGGAAATTAAGTGAACAGATCGATCTCCAATGGAAGAGGATTGATCTCCTTATGATTCTGTATTGAAGAGATCGATCTCATGAGGAAGGAATCGATCTCAAAATGTTTCTGTTTGGGAGAAGATCGATCTCCTCAAGGAGCAGATCGATCTCATGAAGCATTCTATAAACTAGAGATTGATCTCATAATTGGAGTAGATCGATCTCATGAAGCCATTAAGAGATCGATCTTACCCCACGACATATCGATCTCCTAGGCATAAAATTACCCCAAATCATCCCCAAATTCAAATGCAGATCGATCTCATCAAGAGCCAGATCGATCTTTTACCCTCTGTCTATAAAAGGACCTCTGTGTTTTCCTGCATTTCATCTTTTCTCTCTCTTTCAAACCTCCATTTCAACCGAGCACTAGTTGTTGCCCACCCAAAGGAGAACAACATACTTGGAAATCGAATGACGAATCGAATCAAGATGTGAGTTGAGCACTCCACAAGTTTGGGTAATTCTCTAAACCTCGATCTTTGATTTTTAAGTAATCTTTGGTGATTATGAGCATGGGCATTATGAGGAAATAGTTGGAAAATGATTAAAGATTGATGAAACTATGATTTTGTTGGAGTAGAGATGTTATTATGCGATTATGGTAATTTTGGGAATTATGGCTATAAATTGGAATTGAGACAATGTGGTGAATTTAGCGTGGAATGTAGTACGAGAAATGTAAAATTTTGAGATGTAGTGGGTGAGAATGTGAGCTGTGATAGAATTGTGAAGATTTAAGTTAATTGAGGTGTTAATGAGAAAATGAGTAAATGTGTGCTCAATAATGCGATTGAGTTGGGTTATTGATGTTTTTAACATTGTTTGGACAGCTCGGGAGTTCCAAAGTGGAATGCGAGGCTAGTCCATGATACGGGGGAACGATTGTACTATACAAGGTGCAAAGAGGTAAGGGAAACTAAACCATTTGTGTATGTATTTTGATGAATTGTTTGTAGCATGAACCGTGATTTGAGAATACAAGCATGTATAGTGTTGTGTCGTGATATGATTGCACATGATTTTTATAGCCGATTGGAGCCCATCGTTTTATGAGTTTATAAGCTAAGTTTTAAATTGCTTTATAAACTGTTGACTGTGCGTGAAAAGTAACTTGGGCTCTATGTTAAGGCAATAATGAGATTTGAGAAAATGTGTGCATGTTTTGTCAGTTGGAACTCGGTTTTAACATGTTTTGTGTTGAGTACACGAATATTTTAAATGAGTTTTATGAGAGAAAACCATTATGAGTTCTACGTGATGGCAAAACATTTTATATGATAATGGCTAATGATTGAGACTTAGGTGTGTCATGTTGAATACACATCAGGCCTTGCTTTGGTAGCATGTAAGACTGTTATAGTGGGACGCCTGGGAACCGACCCAGGGACCACAGGCCTTGTTCTGGTAACATGTAAGTCTGATTATTCCTCCGCTTTGGTAGCGTTGGGAGGCCTTGCTCTGGTATCATGTAAGTTCGGGCCTTGCTCTGGTAGCATGTAAGTCCGATATTCCTCCGTTTTGGTAACGAGAGATCCCTCCGTTTTGGTAACGTGAGATAACCCCCGTTCTGGTAATGCTGGGTGGCCTTACTTTGGTACCATGTAAGACCGAGAGAGTTGGCCGCCTGGGAACCGCCCAGGGACCACGTGATAGTGTGCATGAGGCGAGGCATTACTCTGGTAGCATGTAAGGTTGGGCCTTATTCTGGTAACATATAAGTGCAATATACCATGCATACGACCATATTGTCGACGTTACCTCTTACGAGGATGCCTGGGATGCGCACGCAAAGGAGATTATATAATTGATGTGCCATGACGAGTTTTATATAAGTTTTATTGCCTAGTCTCGTTTTACACATGAGTTGTGTTTTGTGATCTTGTCGCGTGCTATTTACTGAGGTGATTTTTATCACATATTTTGAGAAAAGCCATTATCGTATATATTTACACATGCTTGTGAATGCTCTAGATTGAGCCTTTTTACCTTCATGTTTTCACATGATTTATGAGCTATGAGATGATGATGTTTTGAGAACTTTCATGCTACTTTTTCAAATGAGTATACTGAGTTTCATATACAAAGACATATTTGTGATGTGTGATATGGAACTGAGTCCCCTTACCCCCCTTACTGAGCGATTTAGAAGCTCACCCTATTTTCTTCCCCCTTCAGATTTCTTCAAGTGAAGTGAGTTCCTTGCGACATACGAATTTGAGGCTAGTGCAGGACTTGAGCTCCAGGCCATATTTTCTGTATTGAGGTAGATATTTAACATTCATGTATCCAGACTAGAGTTATATTTACAGACACTTGTTGTATAATGATGTATGGGATGTATTAGGATTAATTAACTCGAAATTGAGTAATGTATATTATATGATATATACTAATTTATGATGAGATCCTGATGACATGATAAGTATGATGATGTATGACACTACACAGGAATGCACCCTTAATTGTGATTTGATGAGTAAAAAGTTTTAAATTTGTCCTATTTTTTACGTTTTCGGGGCGTCACAGAGTTTTCTTGGTATCAGAGCTTAGGGTGTTCAGTACTGTCAATGTCGGTTAAGTGAAGTAGAATACATCCTAAGTGTCTGTAGTTGTCTGGTCATGAATTGAAAATTGAGGATTGAGATTTCAATCTATTTTGATATGTACGCGCAGGAGACAAGTTGAGATAGAGAATGAGTAAACGACGAGGTCATTCGAGGAGGCAGGCAGAGTCCCCTCCGCCACCTGCCCCACAACCAGAGAGTCCTAACTCTCAATTTAATCGGATTGAGACCGATGTGAGGTAAGGATTTGAGCAAATGGCAGCGCTATTCGCGCAACACTTTGGAGTTAATGCCTCGAGTACTACTCTTACACCACTACAAGGACCTCTCGTACCCCCAGTATAGATGGACCCAGTACCTCCCGTCACTCGGCCTGATGACAGAAGTATGGTCCAACTGAAGGACTTTTTGAAAATGAATTCACCCGTATTTAGGGGAAAGAAGGATCCTACAGAGGCTGAGGAGTGGCTAACGGAGTTGAGAGTTATATTTGACTATATGGGGTGCATCGATACTGAGAGAGTCAGTATGAGTGCCTATATGTTGAAAGGGAGAGCTCGAGATTGGTGAGGTACTACCCAGGGTATTCTGATGTCCCACCAGGATGTGATTGGTTGGGAAGAGTTCCAGACAGCTTCAGAGCCCAATACGTACCACGAGCTGCCCAGAGAAGGAGGCAAGCAGAGTTTTTGAGTTTGGTACAGGGCGACATGTCTGTAGATGATTATGAGAGATGATTTACTGCTCTGCTAAGATATGACCCAGAAACCTTCAAGAATAAAGAGCTCCGTACAGAGAGATTTGTATATGGATTGAAGCCCATCATCAGAGATCGATTGATTGGGTTGTGTATTACTGAGTTTGGAGCTACTCTGAGACGAGCACAAGAGATTGAGAGGGGAATTGAAATTGTACAATCTCAGAGTGAGTTCAAAGCAGTGACTAGGGACAAGGGCAAGAAGCCAGTGATGTCCCAGGAGATGTTCGGAGAGGTTCCTTCCGAAGAGGAAGGATTGAGGTATAGAAGGGCAGATTGGAGAGACCCAGAGCTTATCCTATTATCAAGGAGACCCCTCGATATGTCAGGCCTAAGATAAGGGTTTGTAGAGACTGTGGCCGATCGCATGAGGGAAGTTGTACTGGGTCAATCCGCAGATGTTTTAGATGTGGTGACATGGGTCACAGAGTGAAGGACTATCCTCAACCTCAGATACCACATGCTCCAAAGCCTACTAGACAGCAGCCTTAGAGAGTGAATCCCCAGAGACGGGCCACTGCTGCAGAGAAAGGGAAGAAGCCTGTTACACAGGGACATGTGTTTGCCCTAGATAAGGAAAGTACGAACACTTCTGCAGAAACTATAAGAGGTACACTCTCTGTTTGTAATCATAAGGCCCATGTGTTGGATCCAGGATCCACGCATTTGTTTATTTTTGAGTATTTTGCATGTAGATTAAATTTGAAGTTTGAACATCTAAAGTATATACTACATGTAAATACCCTTATGCGTGAATCCCAGAGAACTGAGTTAATCTATAGAGGATGTGAAATAAAGGTGGGAGGTAGAGTAATGTTAGCAGATCTAATAATGTTAAATATACATTGGTTTGATGTAATTTTGGGAATGGATTGGTTAGCAACCAATCGAGTGAGTTTAAACTAGACTGCCACACTAAGATTGTAACTTTCTCCCTACCTGAATCTTACAATGTACGGTTGAGATATTGAGGAAATGAATATATGAAATTCTAGTAAGTAATTTGAAATTTTAATATTATTCTTGAGAGTATTAAATATGATTGTTCATGTGAAGGTTATGAAACACTCATCTCAAATGATGAGTGGGAACATCCGAGGATGGAGGATATACCTGTGGTGTGCGAATTTTCGGATATTTTCCCAAATGAGTTGCCAGGTTTGCCACTAGAGAGAGAGCTGGAGTTTACCATTGATTTGGTACCGGATACTCAGCCTATCTCTAGACCTCCATACAAGATGGCATTAGTGGAACTTGAGGAACTGAAGAAACAACTACAGGAGTTATTAGATCAAGGGTTTATTAGACCCAGTGTTTCACCGTGGGGAGCACCAGTCTTATTTGTGAGAAAGAAGGATGGTAGTCTCAGATTATGTATAGACTACTGACTATTAAATAAAGCCACAGTGAAGAATAAATACCCATTACCCAGGATAGATGATCTACTTGATCAGCTGAGAGGGGCCTTAGTCTTTTCTAAGATTGATTTGAGATCAGGTTATAACCAATTGAGGATTAAGGAAGAAGATATTCCGAAGATGGCCTTCAGGACAAGGTATGGCCATTATGAATTTCTAGTATGTCCTTTGGATTGACGAATGCCCCTGCAGCCTTTATGAGATTAATGAACAAGGTGTTCAGAGAATATCTAGATAAGTTTGTGATAGTCTCTATTGATGATATCCTGGTGTACTCTCGGTCATATGAGGAACATGCACAGCATTTGTGGTTAGTACTTCAAATACTCCGAGATAAACAACTATATGGAAAGCTTAGTAAGTGTGAGTTTTGGCTAGATCGGATAGCTTTCCTTGGTCATATAGTCTCTGAGGAAGGAGTATCAGTGGATCCAAGTAAAGTAGAGGTTGTGCTTAATTGGGAAAAACCGAGGACAGTTACAAAAGTACGAAGCTTCCTTGGTTTGGCAGGGTATTACAGAAGATTTGTGGAAGGATTTTCCAGGATTGCCGCTCCCTTGACTAAGGTCACACGCAAGGAGACTCCGTTTATATGGACTGACCAGTGTGAGCTTAATTTTCAGGAATTAAAGAAGAGATTGACAGCGGCACCTGTGCTGACTATTCCTAAGGGATCAGGAGGATTTTCAGTTTATATTGATGCATCCCATCAAGGATTGGGGTGTGTACTCATGCAGCATGGAAGAGTGGTCGCTTATGGATTGCGGCAATTGAAAGACCATGAGCGGAATTACCCCACGCATGATTTGGAGTTAGCCACTATGGTTTTTGCCATGAAGATCTGGCGGCACTACTTATATGGGGAAAGATTCCAGATCTTCACTGATCACAAGAGTTTGAGGTATCTATTTGATCAGAAAGAGTTAAACATGAGACAAAGGAGATGGATGGAACTCCTTAAGGATTATGACTGCGAAATTCTATACCATCCGGGTAAGGTGAACGTAGTTGCTGATGCCCTAAGCAGAAAGAGTATGATATCGGCTATGATGATCAGGGAATGGGATTTACTGGAGCAGTTTGCCAAACTTTGAATCAGAGTTAAAGAGGTAGAGATTGGATTTTTGGCTAGCATACGAATAGAGCTCAGGATCGTGGATCAGATTAGAGCTGGGCAGCGTAGTGATTAGAGGTTGATAGATATGATTAGCCAAGCTGAGTAGACTTCGCAGCCAGACCTCACAGTCAGTGAGGATGGATTGTTGAGATTCAGAGGACAGATTTGTGTACCGGACGATAATACCCTAAAGAGACAGATACTGAGAGAATCTCATTGCTCGCGATACACCATGCACCAAAGGAGTACTAAGATGTACCGAGAGTTGAGAAAGGTGTACTGGTGGAGTGGTATGAAGCGAGACGTGGCAGAGTATGTGGCCAGATGTTTAGTGTGCCAGCAAGTGAAAGCTGAGCATCGAAAGCCCGGAGGACTACTACAGCCTTTACATATACCTACATGGAAATGGAAGCATGTCACCATAGACTTTATTATAGGTTTACTGAGGACCCGAAGAGGTCGTGATGCGATATGGATTATAGTGGATAGACTAACCAAGAGTGCCCACTTCCTTGCCATCAAGAGCACAGATACTGTGGATGCCTTAGCTGAGTTATATGTCAACAAGATAACTAGATTACATGTGGCTCTAGTGAGTGTTACTTCTGATAGAGATTCCCGTTTACTTCCTGATTTTGGACCAAATTTCAAGAGTCCATGGGATCTCGATTGAGTTTTAGTACCGCCTATCATCCTCAGACAGATGGTCAGTCAGAGAGGACTATTCAGACCCTGGAGGATATGTTGAGGGCATGTACGATGGATTTTAAGGGATCATGGGATGATCACCTGCCCCTAGCAGAGTTTGCGTACAATAACAGCTATCATGCGGGTATTGGAATGGCACCTTTTGAGGCTTTATATGGTAGGAGGTGTAGATCCCCTGTAGCTTAGGAAGAAGTCGATGACAGAAAGATAAATGCTCCCGAGCTTGTTGAATAAGCTGTACAGAGTGTGAAACTCATATGTGAGAGGTTATGGGCTGCACAAAGTAGACAGAAAAGCTACGCAGATGTGCGTAGACGGCCACTCGAGTTTGATGTTAGTGATGCAGTATTTCTGAAAATATCACTGAGTAAGGGTATCATGCGATTTGAGAAGAAAGGAAAATTGAGTCCTCGATACATAGGACCATTTGAGATTCTTGAGAGAGTGGGAGAGGTGGCCTACAGATTGGCATTACCCCCACAGATGTCTGGAATACACAATGTCTTTCATGTATCAATGTTGGGGAAGTACCACCCGGACCCTTCTCATGTCATAGAGTATGAAGAGATGGACATACAAGAGGACATGAGCTACACTGAAGAACCCATCCGGATTCTCGATAGAAAGGAGAAGGTACTTAGAACCAAAAACATCCCATTAGTGAAACTATTGTGGAAACATCACTCAATGGAAGAGGCAACGTGGGAATTAGAGAGTCTCATGAAGGAGAAATACCCCCATCTATTTGACGAGTTGAGTTGAATTTGGAGGACCAAATTCTTCTTGAGGTGGGGAGGATGTGAGATTTGAGAATTTTAGATATATTTTAGTTATGTAATATGAACTTGAAGTGTAATTTATTGAGCTGAGTGAAATGTATAAGTAATGAACGAGAAATAATCAAGTAGTGAATTGTGGAAATTACATTTGGAGATTTATATGTTAAAGTATGAAACTATGGGGCCAGATCGATCTTGGAGAAGAGAGGATCGATCTGGTAAGTTAAAAATGACAAGGAAGGAGGAAATTAAGTGAACAGATCGATCTCCAATGGAAGAGGATCGATCTCTTTATGATTCTGTATTGAAGAGATCGATCTCATGAGGAAGGAATCGATCTCAAAATGTTTCTGTTTGGGAGAAGATCGATCTACTCAAGGAGCAGATCGATTTCATGAAGCATTCTGTAAACTAGAGATCGATCTCATAATTAGAGCAGATAGATCTCATGAAGCCATTAAGAGATCGATCTTACCCAACGATAGATCGATCTCTTAGGCATAAAATTACCCCAAATCGTCCCCAAATTCAAATGCAAATCGATCTCATCAAGAGCCAGATCGATCTCCTACCCTCTGTCTATAAAAGGACCCTGTGTTTTCCTGCATTTCATCTTTTCTCTCTCTTCCAAACCTCTATTTCAACCGAGCCCTAGCTTTCTCTCTCTTCCAAATCTCTCATTTCTATCCAAATCAAGAGTTGTGGTAAGAAGGAAGTTGTTGCCCACCCAAAGGAGAACAACATACTTGGAAATCGAACGACAAATCGAATCGAGGTATGAGTTGAGCACTCCACAAGTTTGGGTAATTCTCTAAACCTCGATCTTTGATTTTTAAGTAATCTTTGGTGATTATGAGTATGGGCATTATGAGGAAATAGTTGGAAAATGATTAAAGATTGATGAAACTATGATTTTGTTGGAGTAGAGATGTTATTATGCGATTGTGGTAATTTTGGGAATTATGGCTAGAAATTGGAATTGAGACAATGTGGTGAATTTAGCGTGGAATGTAGTACGAGAAATGTAGAATTTTGGGATGTAGTGAGTGAGAATGTGAGTTGTGATAGAATTCTGAAGATTTAAGTTAATTGAGGTGTTAATGAGAAAATGAGTAAACGTGTGCTCAATAATGCGATTGAGTTGGGTTATTGATGTTTTTCACATTGTTTGGACAGCTCGGGAGTTCCAGAGTGCAATGCGAGGCTAGTCCGTGATACGGGGGAACGATTGCACTATACGAGGTGTAAAGAGGTAAGGGAAACTAAACCATTTGTGTATGTGTTTTGATGAATTGTTTGTAGCATGAACCATGATTTGAAAATACAAGCATGTATAGTATTGTGTCGTGATATGATTGCACACGATTTTTATAGCCGGTTGGAGCCCATTGTTTTATGAGTTTATAAGCTAAGTGTGAAATTGCTTTATAAACCGTTGAGTGTGTGTGAAAAGTAACTTGGGCTCTACGTTACGGCAATAATGAGATTTGAGAAAATGTGTGCGTGTTTTGCTGGTTGGAACTCGGTTTTAATATGTTTTGTGTTGAGTACACGAATGTTTTAAATGAGTTTTATGAGAGAAAACCATTATGAGTTCTACGTGGAGGCAAAACGTTTTATATGATAATGGCTGATGATTGAGACTTAGGTGTGTCATGTTGAATACACATCAGGCCTTGCTTTGGTAGCATGTAAGATCGATATAGTGGGACGCCTGGGAACCGACCCAGGGACCACAGGCCTTGTTCTGGTAACATGTAAGTCCGATTATTCCTCCGCTTTGGTAGCGTTGGGAGGCCTTGCTCTGGTAGCATGTAAGTTCGATATTCCTCCGTTTTGGAAACGTGAGATGACCCCTGTTCTGGTAACGCTCGGTGGCCTTGCTTTGGTAGCATGTAAGACTGAGAGAGTGGGCCGCCTGGGAACCGACCTAGGGACCACGTGATAGTGTGCATGAGGCGAGGCATTGCTCTGGTAGCATGTAAGGTCGAGCCTTGTTCTGGTAACATATAAGTCCAATATACTATGCATACGACCATATTGTCGACATTCCCTCTTACGAGGATGCCTGTGATGCGCACCAAGAGGAGATTATATAATTAATGTGCCATGACAAGTTTTATATGAGTTTTATTGCCTAGTCTCGTTTTACACATGGATTGTGTTTTGTGACCTTGTCACGTGCTATTTACTGAGGTGATTTTTATCACATATTTTGAGAAAAGCCATTATCGCATATATTTACACATGCTTGTGAATGCTCTAGATTGAGCCTTTTTACCTTCATGTTTTCACATGATTTATGAGCTATGATATGATGATGTTTTGAGAACTTTCATGCTACGTTTTCAAATGAGTATACTGAGTTTCATATACAAAGACATATTTGTGATGTGTGATATGGTTTATATAACTAAGACTCCTTACCCCCCTTACTGAGCAATTTAAAAGCTCACCCAGTTTTCTTCCCCCTCTAGATTTCTTCAAGTGAAGTGAGTTCCCTGCGATGTACGGATTTGAGGCTAGTGGAGGACTTGAGCTCGAGGCCATATTTTCTGTATTGAGGTAGATATTTAACATTCATGTATCCAGACTAGAGTTATATTTACAGACACTTGTTATACAATGATGTATGAGATGTATTAGGATTAATTAACTCGAAATTGAGTAATGTATATTATATGATATATACTAATTTATGATGAGATCCTGATGACATGATAAGTATGATGATGTATGACACTCCACAGGAATGCACCCTTAATTGTGATTTGATGAGTAAAAAGTTTTAAATTTGCCCTATTTTTCGCATTTTCGGGGCGTCACAAAGGTAGACCTTGTCATCTGACTCCTATAGTGTGCTTCCGATGAGAGAAACCAGGGCATATTGCTAGAGCTTGCCCAGAGATGGTTGAGACTGCTCCACTAAAGGGCAGGGAGCCAGAGGGAACTCCAGTTGATCCTTCTGCTTCGAGGAGGAGAGTGACAGCAGAAGAGAAGGGGAAGCAAGTGATCGATCGAGGGCGCGTACATGCTTTGGACCAAGGCACAGTTGATGCTTCATCGGATGTTATACGAGGTAACATCTTGATTTATGATATTGAAGCATATGTTTTAATTGATCTTGGTGGCACACATTCTTTTGTATCGCCTTCATTTGCATGTAGATTAGCAAGAGATGCAGAGCGTACACCGTTACATATGATGATGTTGATTAGTATGCCTATGAATAGTAGTTAGATTGTAGAGTATGTATTTAATGATTGCAAGTTGTGAGTAGGGAATAAGGAGATGACAGCCAATCTAATATTGCTAACTATGAGTTACTTTGATATAATCTTAGGAATGGATTGGTTATCTGCAAACCATGCTGTTTTATATTATTATGCTAAGATAGTTATGTTTCCTAACCCTACTAGATATGTTGTAAAGTTTAATGAAAATAAATGAAAGGAGTAGTTATGATTATGATATGATTTACTAACTTAGAAAACCTTCAACATATCAAGGTTTCATTACGTACGTGGTAGATATGGATAAGGCACATCCAAAGTTGTTAGATATTCATGTGGTCAGTAAGTACCCAAATGTTTTTTTGGATGAGTTGCCAGGGTTACCACCAGATAAAGAGATGGAGTTCTGTATAGATTTGGTGCTTAGTACGGAGCCTATTTCGAGACCACCATATTGTATGGCCTTAGTTGAGCTAGAGGAGCTCAAGAGACAGTTGCAGGAGCTGTTGGATAGGGGTTTTGTTAGATCGAGTGTTTCACCTTGGGGAGCACCGATTTTATTCGTGAGGAAGAAGGATGGGAGCCTCTGATTGTCTATAGATTACCAATTTTGAATAAGGCCACCATCAAGAATAGGTATCCCCTTCCACGCATTGACGACTTGTTAGATCAGCTTCGGGGAGCACAGGTCTTTTCCAAGATTGATCTGAGGTTTGGGTATCCTCAACTGAGAGTTTAGAGTGGAGATGTACCCAAGACAGCGTTTCGTACCCGATATAGTCATTATGAGTTCTTGGTCATGCCATTTGGACTGACGAATGCTCCCGTGACTTTTATGGATTTGATGAACGATGTGTTCAAACCATATTTGGATCAGTTTGTTATTGTATTTATCGATGACATATTGGTATATTCGAGATGATGAGCACCTTAGGATTGTATTGCAGACTCTATGAGAGCAGAAGTTATATGCTAAGCTCAGTAAGTGTGACTTTTGGTTGTCACAGATCTCGTTTTTGGGACCTGTTGTATCGAGGGATGGTGTATTAGTCGATCCATCCAAGATAGAGGCTGTAGTTCAGTAGGAATAGACGAGGACAGTCACTGAGATCATAAGTTTTTTGGGTTTAGCTAGATATTATTGGAGATTCGTTGAGGGATTTTCGAAGTTGGCCGCTCCGTTGACACGTCTCACTCGGAAGAGTGTACCGTTTTTATGGAACAAGGATTGTGAGAAGAGTTTTCAGGAGTTAAAGCGTCGATTGACCACCGTTCCGATTCTCACTATCCCTACCAGCTCAGGAGGATTTGCAGTATATACCAATGTTCGCATCAGGGACTGGGCTGTGTGTTGATGTAGGATGGAAGGGTAGTTGCTTATGGATCCAGACAGCTGAAAGATCATGAGAAGAACTATCCGACCCATGATTTGGAGTTAGCAGCAGTAGTGTTTGCGTTAAAGGTATGGTGCCACTACTTGTATGGTGAGAAGTTCCAGATATTTACCGACCACAAGAGCCTCAAGTATCTGATCTCATAAAAAGAATTGAACATGAGACAGAGAAGATGGATACAGCTTCTGAAGGACTACGATTGCGAGATACTTTATCTTTCGGGTAAGGCTAATGTTGTAGCTGATGCTTTGAGTAGGAAGAGATTAGGGATGGTATCGTATATGATGTTAGGGAACATGATTTGCTAGAGCAGTTTGCTAGCCTCAGTCTGGGAGTTGTGCCTTGTGACATGGATACAGGCTATGTGATAGCTAGTTTAAGTTTGGAGCTGGATCTGTTGGACAGGATCAGAGTGGCTCAACAGACTGACCCGTTTTGTATTGATGTGAGTGGTCTGATGTAGAGGGGCACAGTGACTGATTTTGAGTTGAGTTCGGATGGACTACAGAGGTTCAAAGGTAGATTGTGTGTTCTCGAGGATCCAGGACTCAAGAGATTAATATTGGCAGAAGCTCATTCATCGAGGTATACGTTACATCCGGGGAGTAATAAGATGTATCAAAACCTCCGGAGGGTATACTGGTGGTCGGATATGAAGAGAGATGTAGCAGATTCTGTGGCAAAATATCTCTTATGTCAGCAAGTGAAGGTAGAGCATCAGAAACCTGCAAGGTTATTATAGCCTCTACATATACCGACATGGAAATTGGAGCATATCACCATGGATTTCGTGATCGGTTTACCTAGGACCCGCAGGAATCACGATGCTATATGGGTGATCGTCAATAGACTGACGAAGTCAGCCCACTTCCTAGCTATGAGAGCTACCGATACTCTGAGCACATTGGAAAAGCTGTATGTACATAAGGTAGTGAGGTTAGTGTACCAGTGAGCATAGTCTCTGATAGGGATTCCTGCTTCACTTCCCACTTTTGGGAACATTTTTAGGAAGCCATGGTAACCCAGTTGAGTTTGAGCACCGGTTTCCATCCTCAGATAGATGGTCAGTTAGAGAGGACTATACAGACTTTGGAGGATATGTTGAGAGCATGTGTGCTAGATTTTAGAGGCTCCTAGGATGACCACTTGCCACTAGCCTAGTTCGCCTACAACAACAGTTATCATTCGAGTATCGGGATGGCACCATATGAGGCTTTATATGGACGTAGATGTCTTTCCCCTATTGGATGGGAAGAAGTGGGTGACTGTAAGATCTTCGCTCCTGACTTGGTTACACAAGCATCTGAGGACGTCCGTTTGATTCTAGAGAGATTAAGGACAACTCAGAGTAGACAGAAGAGTTATGCTGACAAGAGACGAAGGCCACTAGAGTTTACAGTTGGTGAATCCGTGTTCCTGAAAGTTTCTCCTTCCAAGAGCATAGCGAGATTTGGGAAGAGAGGAAAGCTGAGTCCTCGCTATATTAGACCCTTTGAGATACTTGATCAAGTGGGAGATAAGGCCTATAGGTTGGCGTTGCCACCAGACTTATCAGGTGTCCATAACGTCTTCCACATATCGATGCTTCGGAAGTATCACCCGGATCCGACACATGTGATTAGTTATGAGCCTTTGAAGCTTCGAGAGGACATGTCATATGTTGAGAGACCGATTTGGATACTGGATAGGAAGGAGAAGGTATTGAGATCGAAGACTATCGAATTAGTGAAGGTCCTCTGGCAACATCATACTTCAGAGGAGGCTACTTGGGAGTTGGAGAGTCTGATACGAGAGAAACACCCCCATCTGTTTGATGACTGACTTAGTTCTAATTTGGAGAACCAAATTTTCTTAGTGGGGGAGGATTGTCAGACCCGTACTTTTATGTAGCTTGTTCCTTATGATTCCTATGTGTATGAACACTCTATTATTATAGTTGAATCATAAGAAGAGTATTTACTAGATTTACAGTGTATGTGAAATGATTTAACACTTAAAAGCTACATAAAAGCCAAATGTGAGCTATAAGAGCCACAGGTTAAACCGAGTGGATTTGACTCATTCTGACTGAAGAGAAGAACTTAAAATGAGAAAATATAGAGAACTCATGAAGGAAAGTCGGATTGATTTAGTCCCGAACACAAAGAACAAGAGTAAACGCTAAAAAGGGTTAAATGAACCTTTTTAACGATTTAAGGTATTTAACGCATATTTACCTATCGAAAATAGCTAAAATGTAAAGATGAGAGTGTAAGAAATAAGATATGACACTTTCGAAATTTTGAGAAAAAGTCAACTTGGTCAATGATTAAGAAAAAAGTTAATTATAGTTAAGAAAATTGGACTTTTACCATAGTTGACTAACCATGGTTAAAAATTAACCTAAGTATGGAGAAAAAATTTAGGGAAAAATATTTTTGGTCAGAATACAAGATAATCATCCCCGAATGTAAGGAAAATTTATTCTGAAGGATTTCAGATTAAATTTAATAGATAAAAACGTCATGGGCCGAAATGAAGATTTTAAAGCCCATTAAGGTATACTAAATGTAGATCAAAATTCTTGGGTCCCTTAGACCAAATTGTTGGACCAATAGAAAGGCCAAATATTTAGACAATTAAAGGCCCGAGGTATAGTGAAAATTTCAGCCCGAAAGCCTATTAAGAAGCCCAAACCGATAGGCCCATTACGATTATATATCTAACCTTAGTTAAAGCTAACTATGACTCATTAGGTGACTCATAACTGAACCTTAGGAAGTCAATTATAATGGCTGGAAAGTAAGGATTAATGGCTAAGTTAATGGCTTATAAAATCCGCCACACCATTGTCATCTTCACCATACCATTCTTAACTAGAAGAAGAAACCATTGAAATACATTTATCCAAGCTTTCTCTCACTAGAAATCACTAGGATTTATGCATATTTGGAACTTGTAACCTTCATGAAAGTTGTTCCAAATTGAGAGGAGAGTGACATATGTTGGAATTGGCTATCAAGAAGCTATAGTGTGCAAACCGTGAGGCTCCAAAGTTTCAGCCAAGTGTGAACACAAATACTAGGTATATTTTCAAGCTTTCAAATTCATATATGTTAATGTATGAATGATTTTAAGTATATTGGTATATGTTTTAAGTATTGAAACATATGAAATCACTATGATCATGGTTAGGCCAAGAGTGAGTAGTGAAATATTGATGAATGCACATATGATTCTAAGGCACAAATGAGATGATATACATGTGTTAATGATTATGGTATAGTTAGAATTAATCAATGTGATTAATTGATACATGTATTTAGTTGGAAATCAAGGTGTTTGATAAAATGCCCAAATGAACTATGTGAAGCTTAAGAAAATTTCCAACCAAGTGTTTGTGAAAATTCCTAGGTGAAATTGGCTAAATAAATGGACATGTACGGCATGCCATGGTGTGACCGACGACATGGGATGCTCTCGACCATGGCATGTGGTCGAGAGGTCCAATGGGCCAAGCCCAATTATTTTAGGCCCAATGTGATGTAATGGGTCTCGGATAAACCCAATAAAAGTTGGTGGGCCCCACAAGCCCAATAGGCCCAACGAAAATGAATAGTAAAATGGAAATGGGCTTAAGGCATAGTTAGGCCCATTAAGGTTTATTAAAGCCCATTAAGTGAAATAGACTGTATTTAATGTGAAATACAATAGGAAAAGTGTAATTAACCTGATCAATGGTTATATGTAGCTCCAGAGATTATTGGAGGAGCGAATTGGACTGCTGGATCGAGCAGCGTAGAGAAAGTAAAATTTCTCGAGTGATTGCAGGTAAGGGACTTTTGTGAGTAGTTAGAGACACCTGCATGTATTTTCGTCTGCTTTTACATTCACTTAAAAACTCTTAGGGTCAAAAAAAGTGAATAATAATTATTGTGACCCGATAGTGGCAAATTACGATTTTACCCTTAGTTAGGAAAAAAGTCAACTTTTGTGAAAAGTTGTAAAAAACATGGAAACCACCATTTTGACTATTTTTGCTATTGTTTAGCAACTGAGTAGGTAGATTGGCTAATGATTTTAAGGTTGATGTGAATTAAGCACACTTTATAGTGTTAATTTTGATATTTTGAAAAACATCCCTTTTTAAAGAACCATCTATCGAATTATGTGAGAATAAATCGTGCTAGAGCATAGCTCGCACTAGATTTCATATATTTTCCACATATGTTAGTGTTGGATTGTGATTCGCACTAGATTTCCATGACATGCATGATAGAGTGCTGAAGTTATTACTCGTACTCGAATTTTACGTGAGATGCATGACAGAGTGCTAGAGCGTTGCTCGTACTTGATTCTTCATGATTTATACATGACATAGTACTTGAGCTATTGCTCGTACTTGATTTGATGAGTTTTTGCATAGCATGGTATTGAAGCTATTGTTTGTACTTGATTTGAAAAATGAACTATGCATTGACCTAACTGCTAGAGGTTTACTCGCACTAGAGTTTGAGTTTGTGATGTGAAATAGTGTTTGAGTAGAGTGTCGACTATGAGTTGCGCTCAAAGACGCGCACTGTATTTTATGTGATATATAAGACATGTTGAAAAATCGTGCTTGATTTCCTCGTGTAGACTGAGTGTCACACTGTGAGATGTTCGCACGTGGATTTAGAGACGTGGTATGTATATTCCATGGTTTGAGGGCAAAGACCTATGGCAGGAACCCCGACTGTGATGTAGGGCCCACGAAGTACGTTGTACCGTGAGAGTAGCATGGAGTACACTGTACCGTGTGGTGTTATGGAGTTGAGGAGTTGATAGCTGGTAGTTGTGATGGACTTACCCCTCTCTCGTTGCAGCAGTGATGCCCCACACACTAGGATTTCGTGTATCCTGGGATCACCATTATAGGATATGGCCATAGTCCAGGATATTATTGCATTTCACCACAGAGTCTCACATGATATATCACCTGACTGATGGAATTATTTATGATACGGATAGATCTGAGGGATGGGTCGAAATTCGATTTTATGTTGTGAATGATTTAAATGCCATATTTACTGTGATTTAAATATACATGGCATAATTTATCTAAAGGCATTGTGATATTATAAAGATGCATTATTTGGCACTACATGCCTATATTTGAGAAAGAAAGCATGATTTCTATACATGGGATTTAATCTGTACAAGTATATGTATATATTTTAAAGACATGCTTTTAAAGTGAATTAAGGAAATGATATTTTCGAGGCATAGCATTATTTTGAGTAGATAGTGTAGATTATTACTTGCTTGCCTGATTTCCTTACTGAGCGCGTTGTATGCTCATCCCCTTTTATTTTCCCTCTCTACAGAGCATCAGCAATAGAGCAAGTGTGCTTGAGGGATAGTATTCCTGTTGTCCACTGCTATTTCCTACCGATCGATAGGTATACATATTTTGTACGGTTATGTATTTAAACATAGAAACAACACAGTAATGTATACGATACATATTTTGGGGAATGTATTTGTATTAGATTTTATATGATCTTACATGTATTATACAAGAAGTTTACAGTCAGAAATAATATATTGACATGTATGTATGGTAATGAATGATATGGTACGTGAGGAAGCTAACATCGAATCACAACCCAACCATTAATGAAAGGAAAGGTAAGTTAAAATGCGAAAAATTTGTAGTGGTTTTGGTTAAGTCAGGAAGGGTCTTGACACATCCTCAGATAGACGGTCAGTCTGAGTGAACTATTCAAACCCTAGAGGACATGTTAAAGGCATGTGCATTAGATTTAAAAGGCTCATGGGATGATCATTTGCCCCTGCAGAGTTTGGTTACAATAATAACTATCATGCCAGTATTGGAATGGCACTATATGAGGCTGTGTATGGCAGAAGATATTGGTCCCGTGTAGCGTGGGAAAAAATGGGTTACAGAGAAATATTAGCTCCCGATCTTATTGAGCAAGCAGCTAAAGGTGTTCAACTTATTTATGGTAGATTGAGGATGACACAGGGCAGATAGAAACGTTACGCCGATGTGCGTAGATGGCCACTAGAATTTCAAGTTAGAGACTTTGTATTTGTAAAAGTGACTCTTTACCTATAAATGAATTTATAAATATTGTTTCGATACATGTCTGAATTGTCTAAAATGTTGTACGTATCTCCGATGAAAGGTGTCATGTGCTTTAGAAAGAAAGTGAAGTTGAGTCTTCACTTCATCGGTCCATTCAAGATATTAGAGAGAGTGGGGGATGTTGCCTATCGACTTTCCTTACCTCCACAGTTGTCTAGGGTACATGACGTCTTCCACGTCTCCATGTTGAGGAAGTATTATCCGGACCTCTCCCATATAATTGATTATGATCTGTTAGACATTCAGGGAGATATGAGTTATGTTAAGCGACCGATTTGGATTCTCGACAGAAGAGAGAAAGTAGTTTGATCCAAGACAATCCCAATAGTAAAGGTTCTTTGGCAAGCCCACTCGATAGAAGAAGTTACATGGGAGCTAGAGAGCCACATGAGAGAGAGGTACTCTCGATTGTTTGATGGACTAGCCTGAATTTAAAGGACCAAATTCCTAAAAGGTTGGGAGAATGTGAAGCTTAAAAGTTTTCTATTATTGTTTATTTGGAAACTAGAAAGAAATTAAGACACTTAGAATAATATTTATCTAGGGTCTAGAATAACCGAAGCACTCGGATTAGTGGCAATAAGCTCCGGGCATGAAACCCAAGGTAAGATTTTAAATTAAAGTATTTCTCAAGAGGTTACAGTTATATAAGTATTATTTGGTAGTTAACAAGTAAAACTAAAGCATCAAAAGTGAAATAGCTAGCAAAAAACTCGAGTTAGCGCTAAATTGAGAAATTTTTCAAGAACCTGAAATAAATTCAAAATAAATTCTATAAATTTGGGAAAATTATTTCGAGCCCATATGAAATTAGTATGTGGTATATTTAAGTTGGAGAATTAAATTGGAGTGGAAAAAGTGAGGTTAAAACCTTTAAATAAAATTTTAAAGAAAAATAAAAATTTTAACGGTTTAGTGTCAGGAAAGGTTAAATCGCGTAAAACGAAATTTTTCCAAAACAAATGGACCCCAAACTTCCTAGAAAACAACTAGAGACATAGTAGAATATTGGAGAAGTGGAAAATTTGACAAATAAGCTTAAAAATAATTTTTAAATTTTTTTCAATGCAGGCCAACCTGCACAGCTTCTGCTGGGCTGAAGAAATGGCCCAATTTGGACGAGTTATAAATAAGTTTTGACCTGGACTTCTAGAAAAGTAAAGTAAATCCATTACCCTTTTCAAAAAGGTATTAAAGCCCCTATAATTAAAAAAAATCAGAAAGATCTGCCTCTTGGAATTTCCCATACACGTAATCCTTTGTTTCACCCTTATGGGATTTTTTTGGCCACCTTCAAACCAGAATTAGAGTTCATCCAAAAGGACTGAATTTGTCCCTAAATGTCCCTTACAACATATTAAAATTTCAACCGAATCCAAGGCCAATTGCCTAGTGAAAAGTTAGTGAGAAAATTTCAGGGCAGAACTACTCTGTTTTGCAAGGTGAGAGAAAGCTTTGGTTTTATTCTTTGGTTCAATTATAAGGTTGTTTAAGGTATCTTAAAGTTACATACATGTTGTCTTGCAGCCAAGAGGGATTGGTGGTAGACAAAAGTCAAGTCAAAGTTTGGTTAAAGGAGGTAGAAATTGTTCGAAGTTTATGAATTTCATATATATTGATGTTTAATGTGTTTAAATGATTTTGGCTAAAGCAGAATTTGGAGTTGGATTTTGTATGGGATAGCTTAAGTTTTTGCCAGCTTTGGCTTTGTATAGAAATGCTGAAGTTTGATGGAATGTGATGATTGTAAGACCCACTTTTATTATCTGTTGATGTATTTCCTTATGATTCATGTGATGTACATTTTCATATATTCAATGAATCATAAGAAGAGCTTTGACTGAAATACAATTTGCAAGTATAATAAAAATGAAATCTCTGTGAATGTCGAAAATAGTCAAATACGGATCGAAAATGGCCACAGGCCAAACGGAAAGGATTGAAAATAAAGTTTACCGAAAATACGAAATTAAATAAGAAAATATGGTGGATGTATGAAGGAAAGTTAGGTTAATTTGGTTCCGAAACAAGTGCAGGGGTAAAACGATCAAAAGATCGAAATTCGGGATAAATTCGATAAGAAAAATTTAATTAAAAATAAGGATTTAGGATATCTTGATCAATAATGAGGAAATTATACAATTTCGAGTCCAATTGATCAAGATCCGGAATTTTTAGAAATACCGAAAAGTCACCCAAGACAATATCCCGAAAATACGGAGAAACTATACCGAAAAAATGATTAAAAATATAATAAACAAATTAAATTAAACTAAATTTATTTATTTGGAATAAAATAATAGAATTGTAGATATTTTCAGATTTTTTTAGACTATTTTAATGAATATTTTAATAATAAAACAAATTGTTAAATAATAATAATAATTCAAAAAAAAGAGAGAAGTCTGAATCGGGAGAACCCGAAAACAAGAAAAAAGAGAAACCGAAAGCGACCCGCGACCCTCACCGACGATCCCAGTGCACCGGCGACCGACAGCCTCCGACGAAGCCACGAGGAGGAAGAGGAGAGGCCAGCGGTCACGTGGACACCGGAATCACGCCGTCAGGTGGCCGGAGGAAGCCGATTGGAGCGAAGGGAGACCGAGAGAGAAACGGGCCAATTCCTGATGAACCACCGTGACTGGGCTGGAACGGAGGCCACCGACGCATTCAGGGGGAGAAGCCGGTTCTTTTGAGACCGGTCTTGGCCGGCGAGACCGCCGGAAACGCCGACGACGACAAGTGGCAGGAAACGGCACCGTTTGGCCGAAAGGAAAGGAAAGAAAAGAAAGGAAAAAGGGGAAAAGGAAAGAAAATTTACCGGGGACGACTCGAGATTCGGGTAAGTTGACTGAGGGTCGAGATTGACCTACGGGTAAATTTTGAAAATTTATTTTAATATTATTTTAATGGAAAATAATCCGGATTTACCTAATTGTGCAGCTTTACACAGAGACCGAACGAGAGCCGATTGAGCTCTGATTTTTGTACTCCGCATCGTATCGGGTAAGAACAGTTTAATTTTGGCAATATGAGTTCTTTAAATACAGAGTTTTAATTATTTTACGGAATTATGGATTAATTTCGCATAGAAAGGAATATTTCTCGGAGTTGTAATATAATTGCCGTAAATGGTATACGGGCTATCCAATGAATTTGGAACGAAGCCCGATAATTATTAGTAAGCTGCATAAGCTCGGTATACCCGAAGAAGGGAATTAATAAATATAAAAGGGCTGAAATGGGCCGAGACCCAATGAAGTAGATAGGGCCCAATACTTTAAAGTTGGTCAGTAAATGCAATATGCTGATCAAGATAATTGAATTGACCTCAACTGTATGGTTATATGCAGTTACGTACCTTTGGTTGGCGCGCATTTGGGCTGAGAGATTCGGTATCATCGAGGCAGGTTAAGTCTGCGCGCAATTCCAGGTAAGGGAATTTCGTAGGTGCATAGAGATGCCTATACTTATTTATTGAGGGGATTTAAAGGGCCTAGAATTTCTTTAAGTATCTAGAAAATGAAATAATAATTTTTACGAAAATCGGGGCTTAGATGAATAAAGAAAAATGACGATTTTGCCCCTGAGAGTAAAATTTATAAAAAAGGGTAGTAAGGCAGATAAATTGCATGATTTCATGTTTTTAATGTTTTATATGAATATCTTGCTTTGATTTAAGCAAATATGCACATAGGTCGGCTATTGATTTCGTGAATTATACGAAAGAGTACCGGTTTGGACCGGTTACTATTTTAAAAGATGTTTTATCAAGATTAAGCCACCTATCGTATTATATGAATAAAAAAGAGTGCTAGAGTCTTACTCGCACTCAAGTTTATTGATTTATTTCTCTTGAAAAGTCGTACTAGAGCATTGCTCGTACGAGAAATTTATGTGTGCACAAAACCGTGCCGGAGCTTCGCTCGCACGAAATTTTAGATATCATGATATGCATAGCGTGGTGCTGGAGCTTCGCTCGCACTAGACGTGAGTTGACATTCATATAGTCGTGCGGAAGCCTCTTGTAGACTGTGTGTCACAGAGAGTTGAGATGCTCGCACATATACTTTGAGACATGGGTTGGTTATCGACATAGTATTGGGGTGGATAAGACCTACAGCAGGCACCCCCAGACTATGATATGGGTCCACGGAGTACGATGTACCGTGTATGTCACACAGAGTACGCTGTACCGTGCAGTCATGATGACTCTATGATGTTACTTGCTATTCTGGCGGGTAGGAATTGACCCTACCTCCCATTGCAGTTGTGATACCCCGCACACCGGGATCCGTGTAGCCTGGGATCACAGGGACAAAGTATGGCCATAGTCCTCGATTTTCATACAGTAACCTACATGCTTCATATGATATCATACGATCTGGATAGACCAGGACAAATCCGAAGGAGGGGTAATGTCCCGATTTATGTTTTTTAAAAGAGATTTGATTTAATGAATCAAGGTATTCCCGAGTGATGGGTTTAGCCTTGATGTGATTTGTTTATGATGAAACAAATAAGTTTTAAAGTGAAGAGTTTATGATGAAACAAATAAGTTTTAATGTGACGAGCATGAGATGTCATACATGATGATTTTCCATGTTGAATAATTGTCGATTTCATGATTTCTTGTATATGATATATACATACATGTGGCATCGTTTTAATCTTACCTCATGCTCCAAAAGTAAACGATTTTTATATCATGATATTATCAGCACGTAGATAGTATAGTTATCTACCTGCTTACATTATTGCCTTACTGAGCTGTTTATGCTCACCCTTTCATTCTCGACCCTCCACAGAGCATCTGCAGTAGTTGAGAGCAGGTAGAGATAGCATCCCTAGTTGTCCGCTGCTCCCATCGCAAATCAGGTATACACATTGTACAGTTTTGTATCTAAACAATTAATAGCACAGTTTAGTAACGAATACAATTATGGGGAATGTAAATATATGGAAACATATGTACATACAGTTGTATAATATATGTACTTATTATTACACTGTTTGAAATTCTAATATGATTACCATGGTAAGAATGAGATGATCAATTGGGATAAGAGTTGGGATTATTACTGACTCATAGCCCAACTCGTTAAAAATGGAATTGTCACGGGAGGTGAGAAATATAGAAAAAGTGAAAAATTTGTAGTGATTTTTAGGTAATTTGGGTCGTGACAAAGGTGGTATCAGAGCTAAAGTTGGTCGGATATGAGTCAGTAATAATAGTCAAGAAATTAAATCCCCATAATACTGTGCTTTGTTTAGATATAACTGTGTATACCAATATGGGACTAGACTAATAAATGGTTGTGGATGCAGGAACTTAGGCATTATGCCTGTCACTCGCCGTGGTAGAGGGGCAAGTTCACGTGCTAGGGGCCGTAGAGGTAGGCCCGAGAGCCGTGCAGAGCCAGAGACTAGCCAGGCTCCGCAAGACCCCATTGAAGGACCAGGGGATACTGAGGCCCGCTTAGCAGGATTGAGCGAAGTATAGAAAGTCTTGTTGAGATAGTTACACAGACTTTAGGGGCTGGTGATAGACGAGGCCCAGTTGGACAGTCTACTGCTACTGGACAGACTACAGATACTGTTACACCACCACCGGTATAGGATACAGCTTCTCCTATCACTCCACAGCCGAGCGGTAGTGATCTGGGCTATGACTGTGAGCTAGACAGATTACGGCACTTCCAGGAATTTAGACCTCCAGTTTTTAGAGGAGTGAAGGACCCAGTTATTGCAGAGGATTGGATATATGAGATGGAGAAATTGTATGGGTTCTTCAGATGTACATCGACTGAGAGGGTTGCCTTTGCCGTATTTATGTTGAAGGGCGAGGCAGAGCACTGGTGGAGGTCTACTGTGTCTATCTTGAGAGCCCGACACTTGGTGATTACTTGGGAGATATTTTTAGAGGCTTTTAGAAGACAATATATTCCGACCACTGAACAGCGGAGATTACGGATGGAGTTTATGAGTTTAGTTCAGGGGAACCGCTCTGTTGATGAGTACAAGTCGAGGTTCATATCCTTAGGGAGGTATGACCCTGATACATTGAGCAGTGAGAGTCGGAAGGTTCAGAAATTCATAGATGGATTGAGACCGGCCATCAGATCTAAGTTAGCTCCGTTTGACGTCTCTACTTATGAGGAGGCAGTGCACAGAGCTCAGTTGTGTGAGCAAGATTTTGAGCGGAGTGCATCAGAGTTTGGGAAGGTCAGCAGAGCTAGAGATAGAGACCGGAAGAGATCCGGAGGGGATAGGGTGATCATGAGAGGAGGTCAGAGGTTTGCTGATAAGAGACCTCGGATTGAGGAGATACAGGAGAGGACGGGTAAGCCTCCTTTATATCCGACTTTACCATCATCGAGAGGTATTGTTATTAGAGGGGCACGACCGACTACCGAGCAGTGTAGGAGGTGTGGAAGATTTCATGGTACCAGGCCTTGTCCGATGACTACTGGGGTATGTTTTCATTGTGGGAAGTCGGGGCATGTCATAAGAAACTGTCCCGAGATGATTGCTACTGCCCTACAGAAGGGCAAAGAGCTAGAGAGAGCTCCTGTTGAGACTCTGCTCCTAGGAGAAGAGCCACTGCTGAGGAGAAGGGGAAGCAAGTTATGGGCAGAGGGTGAGTGCATGCATTGGATCAGGACACCGCAGATGCTTCAGCTGATGTAATTAAAGGTACTATCCTAATTTTTGATTTAGAAGCATTTGTGTTATTTGATTCTGGTGCTACACATTCCTTCATATCGCCTTCATTTGCTCATAAATTGTTGAAATATGTACAACCTACATTGTTAGATAGAATGTTGTTAATCTCTACACCTATGAATGACAGTCAGTTGACTGAGTATGTATATAGAGATTGTAGGCTGAGAATAGGGGGAAAGGACATGTCACTCGACCTTGTCTTACTGAATATGAGGGATTTTGATGTAATTTTAGGGATGGATTGGCTGACTGTAAACCATGCTGTTTTAGATTGCTATGCTAAGACAGTAATGTTTTCAGGGACAGATAGTCTTACTGTAAGTTTTGCTGAAAAGAAATAAAAAGCATATAATTACTGCATTTGGAAGAGTATAGTTGTAATTCATCATATTTGGGAGGTAAATTTATTTATTAATAATGGATACTTATATGATGAATTATGTTACTAATGGTGAAAAGGTATTTTGAAGGGTTCATTGCATATGTGGTTGACATAGATAAGGCACGTCCAGAATTGAGAGACATTCCAGTTGTGAGTGAATTTTCAGATGTATTTTCGGATGTGTTACCAGGGTTACCGCCAGTGCGAGAGACAGAATTCATTATTGATTTGACACCTAGTACAGAGCCGATATCTAGACCACCATACAGGATGGCTCCGATTGAGTTAGAGGAGCTGAGGAAACAGTTGCAGGAATTATTAGAGAAGGGGTTCATCAGACCGAGTGTGTCACCGTGGGGAGCACCGATTCTGTTTGTGAGGAAGAAGGATGGGAGCCTTCGATTGTGTATCGACTATCGATTATTGAACAGGGCTACCATCAAGAACAAGTATCCCCTTCCGAGGATTGATGATTTACTGGACAAGCTATAGGGAGCACAGGTCTTTTCTAAGATTGATCTGAGATCTGGGTACCATCAGTTGAGAGTTCGGGATGGAGATGTACCCAAGACAGCTTTTCGTACCGGTTATGGTCACTTTGAGTTTATGGTTATGCCATTCGGGTTGACAAACGCTCCCGCAGCTTTTATGTCATTGATGAATGAGGTGTTTCGGCCTTATTTAGATTGATTTGTGATTGTCTTCATCGATGACATCCTGGTTTATTCGAGGTCCAGAGAGGAGCATGAGCAGCATCTGAGGATTGTATTGCAGACCCTCCGTGAGAAGCAGTTGTATGCTAAAATCAGTAAGTGTGACTTTTGGCTTGAGCAGATCTCCTTTTTGGAACATATTGTGTCAAAGGATGGTGTGTCAGTAGACCCATCCAAGATTGAGGCAGTAGTATAGTGGCAGAGGCCTCAAACAGTTACAGAGATCAAGAGTTTTCTGGGTTTAGCTGGATATTATAGACGGTTTGTGGAGGGGTTTTCGAGATTGGCTGCTCCGTTGACACGTCTCACTCGAAAGAGTGTTACATTTGAGTGGGACAACAGATGTGAGGAGAGTTTTCAGGAGCTGAAGCGTCGATTGACCACTGCTCTGATTCTCACCATTCCTACCAGCTCAGGAGGTTTTTCTGTTTACACAGATGCTTCTTACCAAGGACTGGGCTGTGTATTGATGCAGGACGGGAAGGTAGTCGCTTATGGATCCAGGCAGCTAAAGGATCCAGGCAGCTAAAGGATCATGAGAGGAACTACCCGACCCACGACTTAGAGTTGGCAGCCGTAGTGTTTGCATTGAAGATATGGCGCCACTATCTGTATGGTGAGAAATTTCAAGTATTTACCGATCACAAAAGCCTCAAGTATCTGTTCTCGCAGAAGGAATTGAACATGAGACAGAGAAGGTGGCTTGAGCTTCTGAAAGATTACGATTGTGAGATACTATACCACCCGAGTAAGGCGAATGTAGTGGCTGATGCGTTGAGTAGGAAGCACCTCGGGTTGGTTTCTTATATGATGGTACGGGAACACGAGTTGTTAGAGCAGTTTGTGAGCCTCAGTTTGGATGTGACTCCGCCTGATATTGAGAGTGGTTATATGATTGCTAGCCTGCGATTAGAGCCGGATTTGATGGATCGGATCCGACAGGCTCAGCGTGAGGATCAGCAGTGTATTGAGATAGTCAGGCAGATGCAGAGGGGTATTGAGACTGAGTTTGAGTTGAGTTCGGATGGATTACTGAGGTTTCGAGACAGGATATGTGTTCCCAGGGATCCTGAGATCAGGAGGTTGATCTTGACAGAGGCTCATTCATCGAGGTATACCTTGCATCTGGGTAGTACAAAGATGTATCAGAATCTCTGGAAGGTATACTGGTGGTCAGGGATGAAGAGAGATATAGCTGAGTTTGTTGCGAGATGTCTCATCTGTCAGCAGGTAAAGGTAGAGCATCAGAAGCCTGCAGGGTTATTGCAACCTCTACCTATACCGACTTGGAAATGGGAGCATGTCACCATGGACTTTGTGATGGGTTTATCGAGGACTCGCAGGGGAAATGATGCCATATGGGTGATAGTTGACAGATTGACGAAGTCGGCACATTTCCTAGCTATGAGAGTCACCGATACTCTGAGTAGATTGGTGGAGCTATATGTACGCGAGATTGTGAGATTGCATGGTGTCCCAGTGAGTATTGTGTCGGATAGGGATTCCCGCTTCACTTCCCGTTTTTGGGAACATTTTCAGGAAGCTATAGGAACCCAGTTGAGATTCAGTACAGCTTTCCATCCTCAGACAGATGGGCAGTCAGAGAAGACTATACAGACCCTCGAGGATATGTTGAGAGCTTGTGTACTTGATTTTAGAGGCTCTTGGGATGATCACCTACCACTCGCAGAGTTCGCCTACAATAACAGTTATCATTCGAGTATCGGGATGGCACCATATGAGGCCTTGTATGGCCGTAGATGTCGTTCTCCTGTAGGATGGGAGGAGGTTGATGACAGGCAGATATTCGCTCTCGATTTGATACGTCAGGCCTCTGAGGATGTCCAGTTGATTTTTGAGAGGTTGAGGACAGCTCAGAGTCGACAAAAGAGTTATGCTGACAGGAGACATAGACCGTTGGAGTTTACAGCAGGGGAGTCAGTATTTTTGAAAGTTTCTCCTTCTAAGGGTATTACTAGATTCGGAAAGAAAGGAAAGTTGAGCCCTCGCTTCATAGGACCTTTTGAGATACTTGAGCGAGTGGGAGATCGAGCTTATAGGCTAGTGTTGCCACTAGAGCTAGCAAATGTCCATAACGTTTTCCACATCTCCATGCTTCGGAAGTATCAGCTGGATCCGTCGCATGTGATCAGAGACGAGCCACTGGAGCTCAGTGAGAGTATGTCCTATGTCGAGAGACCGATCCAGATTGTGGATAGGAAGGAGATGGTATTGAGATCGAAGACGATTCCCCTGGTGAAAGTACTGTGGCAGCATCACACTCCGGAGGAAGCGACTTGGGAGTTAGAGAGTTTGATGAAAGAGAAATATCCGGAGTTGTTCAGAGACTGATTTGGTTCCAATTTGGTAGACCAAATTTTTTTTAGTGGGGGAGATTATGTAAGACCCACTTTTATTATCTGTTGATGTATTTCCTTATGATTCATGTGATGTACATTTTCATATATTCAATGAATCATAAGAAGAGCTTTGACTGAAATACAATTTGCAAGTAGAATAAAAATGAAATCTCTGTGAATGTCGAAAATAGTCAAATACGGATCGAAAATGGCCACAGGCCAAACAGAAAGGATTGAAAATGAAGTTTACCGAAAATACGAAATTAAATAAGAAAAGATGGTGGATGTATGAAGGAAAGTTAGGTTAATTTGGTTCCGAAACAAATGCAGGGGTAAAACGATAAAAAGACCAAAATTCGGGATAAATTCGATAAGAAAAATTTAATTAAAAATAAGGATTTAGGATATCTTGATCAATAATGAGGAAATTATACAATTTCGAGTCCAATTGATCAAGATCCGAAATTTTTAGAAATACCGAAAAGTCACTCGAGACAATATCCTGAAAATACGAAGAAATTATACTGGAAAAATGATTAAAAATATAATAAACAAATTAAATTAAACTAAATTTATTTATTTGGAATAAAATAATAGAATTGTAGATATTTTCAGATTTTTTTAGACTATTTTAATGAATATTTTAATAATAAAACAAATTATTAAATAATAATAATAATTCAAAAAAAAAAGAGAAGTCTGAATCGGGAGAACCCGAAAACAAGAAAAAAGAGAAACCGAAAGCGACCCGTGACCCTCACCGACGACCCCAGCGCACCGGCGACCGACAGCCTCCGACGAAGCCACGATGAGGAAGAGGAGAGGCCAGCGGTCACATGGACACCGGAATCACGCCGTCAGGTGGCCGGAGGAAGCCGATCGGAGCGAAGGAAGACCGAGAGAGAAACGGGCCGATTCCCACTGAACCACCGCGACTGGACTGGAACGGAGGCCACCGACGCATTCAGGGGGAGAAGCCGGTTCTTTTGAGACCAGTCTTGGCCGGCGAGACCGTCGGAAACGCCAGCGACGGTAAGTGGCAGGAAACGGCACCGTTTGGCCAAAAGGAAAGGAAAGAAAAGAAAAGAAAAAGGGGAAAAGGAAAGAAAATTTACCGGGGACGACTCGAGATTCGGGTAAGTTGACCGAGGGTCGAGATTGACCTACAGGTAAATTTTGAAAATTTAATTTAATATTATTTTAATGAAAAATAATCCAAATTTACCTAATTGTGTAGCTTTACGACAGAGACCGAACGAGAGCCGATTGAGCTCTGATTTTCGTACCCCGCATCGTATCGGGTAAGAACAGTTTAATTTCGACAATATGAGTTCTTTAAATACAGAGTTTTAATTATTTTAAGGAATTATGGATTAATTTCGCATAGAAAGGAATATTTCTTAGAGTTGTAATATAATTGCCGTAAATGGTATACGGGCTATCCAATGAATTTGGAACGAAGCCCGATAATTAGTAGTAAGCTGCATAAGCCCGGTATACCAGAAGAAGGGAATTAATAAATATAAAAGGGCTGAAATAGGCCGAGACCCAATGAAGTAGATAGGGCCCAATACTTTAAAGTTGGTCAGTAAATGCAATATGCTGATCAAGATAATTGAATTGACCTCAACTGTATGGTTATATGCAGTTACGTACCTTTGGTTGGCGCGCATTTGGGCTGAGAGATTCGGTATCATCGAGGCAGGTTAAGTCTGCGCGCGATTCCAGGTAAGGGAATTTTGTAGGTGCATAGAGATGCCTATACGTATTTATTGAGGGGATTTAAAGGGCCTAGAATTTTTTTAAGTATCTAGAAAATGAAATAATAATTTTTACGAAAACCGGGGCTTAGATGAATAAAGAAAAATGACGATTTTGCCCCTGAGAGTAAAATTTATAAAAAAGGGTAGTAAGGCAGATAAATTGCATGATTTCATGTTTTTAATGTTTTATATGAATATCTTGCTTTGATTTAAGCAAATATGCACATAGGTCGGCTATTGATTTCGTGAATTATACGAAAGAGTACCGGTTTGGACCGGTTACTATTTTAAAAGATGTTTTATCAAGATTGAGCCACCTATCGTATTATATGAATAAAAAAGAGTGTTAGAGTCTTACTCGTACTCAAGTTTATTGATTTATTTCTCATGAAAAGTCGTACTAGAGCATTGCTCGTACGAGAAATTTATGTGTGCACAAAACCGTGCTGGGCTTCGCTCGCACGAAATTTTAGATATCATGATATGCATAGCGTGGTGCTGGAGCTTCGCTCGCACTAGACGTGAGTTGACATGCATATAGTCGTGCGGAAGCCTCCTGTAGACTGTGTGTCACAGAGAGTTGAGATGCTCGCACATATACTTTGAGACATTGGTTGGTTATCGACATAGTATTGAAGTGGATAAGACCTACGACAGGCACCCCTAGACTATGATATGGGTCCACAGAGTACGATGTACCGTGTATGTCACACGGAGTACGCTGTACCGTGCAGTCATGATGACTCTATGATGTTACTTGCTATTATGGCGGGTAGGAATTGACCCCACCTCCCGTTGCAGTTGTGATACCCCGCACACCGGGATTCGTGTAGCCTGGGATCACAGGGACAAAGTATGGCCATAGTCCTCGATTTTCATACAGTAACCTACATGCCTCATATGATATCATACGGTCTGGATAGACCAGGACAAACCCGAAGGAGGGGTAATGTCTCGATTTATGTTTTTTAAAAGAGATTTGATTTAATGAATCAAGGTATTCCCGAGTGATGGGTTTAGCCTTGATGTGATTTGTTTATGATGAAACAAATAAGTTTTAAAGTGAAGAGTTTATGATGAAACAAATAAGTTTTAATGTGACGAGCATGAGATGTCATACATGATGATTTTCCATGTTGAATTATTGTCAATTTCATGATTTCTTGTATATAATATATACATACATGTGGCATCGTTTTAATCTTACTTCATGCGCCAAAAGTAAACGATTTTTATATCATGATATTATCAGCACGTAGATAGTATAGTTATCTACCTGCTTACATTATTGCCTTACTGAGCTGTTTATGCTCACCCTTTCATTTTCCACCCTCCACAGAGCATCTACAGTAGTCGAGAGCAGGTAGAGATAGCATCCCTAGTTGTCCGCTGCTCCCATTGCAAATTAGGTATACATATTGTACAGTTTTGTATCTAAACAATTAATAGCACAGTTTAGTAACGAATACAATTATGGGGAATGTAAATATATGGAAACATATATACATACAGTTGTATAATATATGTACTTATTATTACACTGTTTGAAATTCTAATATGATTACCATGGTAAGAATGAGATGATCAATTGGGATAAGAGTTGGGATTATTACTGACTCATAGCCCAACTCGTTAAAAATGGAATTGTCACGAGGAGGTAAGAAATATAGAAAAAGTGAAAAATTTGTAGTGATTTTTCGGTAATTTGGGTCGTGACAATGATTGTTTCACATTAGGTAAATCTGAAAAGTTTGGTTTAAGCTTCAGGTTAATCGAAATCCATAAAAATGATGAAAATGGTACTCTGGCATGTTATGGATTGTTATGGAAAGCCTTAAAATGAGTAAATGAATGTTGTTTAACATGTATAAGAATTGAGTGAGTTTAAATTGAAGTGAATGAGCTAAACCGAAAGGCTCAGTTTATCCTCGGTTTAAGTAAACAATATGAAATAATGAAAAATGGCATATAAGGAAGTTGTAAAACATAAGTTATGGGTGGAAATGAACGAATGAAGTGTTATTTTGATAAGTCTAAGTTTAAGAAATGAAAAGTTATCGAAATAGCTAAATGACACATTTATCGACAAACTTGAGTAAATAACAATGTTTGCAAAAATGGCCAAGTTTAATGAAGTTTATGTAAGTTGGTGTATTATGTTTAAATATAATAAGCTGAGTTGAGTATTTTTTTTATGGTTTTGGAATTATTTTACGCAACGTGAAATGCTGGCATGTAAATCGAGGTAAACTCAGTATCCGATTATTTTATGCTGCCCTGAGATTCGATAAGTAATTGATGTAATTTATAGTGGTAATAGTGCCCTTTTATTTTTATTGCCAACATGATTTAAAGTTTGATCGAGTTGTGAATGTGTTCCATTTTTGAAAAGTACTATTTATGTATAAACTGAAACTGAGAGAAAAAAATAATGTTTCCAAAACCTCCAAGTGTACGTTCTTTGCATCTGTAAGATGTTTTGGAAAAAAGTAAGCTTTGATGCGAAAATATGTTTTATGAATATGCTTCAGAAATGTAAAAATTCGGTATAAGCTTGATTCTGTTAGTATGTGGTTAAATAAGCCCGAAAGGAGATTTGTAAGCTTCGAATTGAGACAAAAGGCATCCTGTAGTCTCTGAAACTTGTCATGCATGGCCCATGTAGGCTTGATTCTTCGTGGTGCATACCTTATACTGCATTGTGTATGTTTGTTTTGGTCCTTTGTGGTGCATGTTTAACCACATTGTGCATGTTATGCCCACTCGGTGCTTGATTTGCCCACGTCGTGCATGTTATGCCCACATCGTGCATATTTGTTTTGGTCCTTTGTTGTGCTTGTTCCTTCGTAGGATGATTTCTACCACTTCGTGTATGTTTGTTTTGGTCCTTAGTGGCGTAGGGTGTTGTACGACCTTGATCCAGTCTATAGTCCCCTTACCATTGCTATCAGTAATCTGTTTGTTCATTTGATTCCCTCTTCGGAGGGTGAGAGATCATGACATATGCTAGCTATATGGATCTACCTAGTCTCCGTGATATTCTGTGTGATTTTGAAAGTAATATGATAAGTTTTTTGATGTATGATATATGTTATCTGAATGTGTTTGATTTGCTTTCTAAAGCTAAGCATGTTTCGATATATGTTTGTTTTCTGAAACTTTGTATTAAAGTATCCGAAAGTGATTTTAAAGTATGAAATGCATTTTAAAAGCATCCCATTTTTCATATGTTTTGATACTAGATTTGTTTTAAATGCATTTTTTATTGGGTTTTTCAGAAGCTCATCCTCTTTCTCTACTTTTACAGATTTTTTGCAGTGATCTTTCTATACTTGCCACATATTCGACATAGGTTGGTGGATATGATTCTCTCCTCAAGTTGCCTTTGGTATACGTTAAGTTTTAGTCCTGTTTTTATTACCAAACATCTTGTACAACATAGACACTTCTGTATAAAAGATATTTTGAGATGTAATCTATATCGGTGTGTATGTAAAGTTTGTTAACTTATAGTTTATACAGTAAAATGTCATTCCGAGATATTAAGGAAATAGAGTGGAATGTATGTTACGAAAATCACTATTGATTATAAAAGGTGATGAAAAACAACTGCCTTGGGATTGTAAATTATATATTTTTTAAATATTGCAAGAAGGCAAGTTCATGACTAAGCCATTATGCCGACAAATTTTCGTTAAAATGAAAAGGATACTAAATTGAACCACTCAACTGATAACGATTAAGAAATGAAAGGTTAAGTAAATGGAACTGAACATGAATGCAACTTAAATAAGAAATTAAGTTAAAAAAAGTTATCCCTAATTTTCACGTTTTTAGGACATTACAATTTACGTGGTATCAGAGCAAAAGTTGTCTAGTATTGTCAATGTCGACTAGTTGAAGTAAGATTTATCTATGCTTGTCTGGTTATAAATTAAGTATAGCTGTTAAAGTTATGACTAAAACCTTAGTTTACGCGCAGGTAATTGATCACGAATCATGAGCGGGAGACAAAGTCGTTCACATAGGCAGACACAACCCCTTTACCATCATCCCCTCAGCCAAAAAACTCAAATACCAGAATAAACAGACTCGAGCAGAGTATACAAAGTATGAGAGAAGGGTGCATTACACTCATTACCATGTTTGCTTAGTAGTTTGGGGTAAATACCTTAGGTATCGGAACTACTGTGCTGGTACCCACTCCTCTACCTTCTCTACCACAGGTTCCTCCGGCAACCCCAGCTCTTCAGACTCTATCCCAAAGCCTAAAGAGGACAAAGATACTCAAAGATTACAGGACTTCCTCAGGATGAATCCCCCAATGTTTATAGGGGTTAAGGATCAAGTCAAGGCTGAAGAGTTGTTGTTAGATATTGAGATGACATTTCAGTATTTGGGGTGTATGGATACCGAGAGAGTAGTTATGGCTATTTACATGTTGAGAGGTCAAGCTAAATTTTGGTGGAGATCAATTCAGACAGCTTTGACAAATAGTTAGACATATATTCCATGGGATACTTTTCTGACTGCGTCCAATATGTTTTGTGTACTACCCAAAAAAATATGTCGACTAATTTTTTGAATTTGGTTCAAGGTAGTATGGCGGTTGATGAGTAAGAAAACAAATTCACTACTTTAATGAGAAATGACCTCGAGAAAGTGAGGGTTCTAAAGTATCATATCGGGTGATTTTTGTCTGGATTGAGACAAGGGATCAGAGATTGACTGTTGTGGCTCTAAGTTACAAAGTTCAAGGATGCCCTCAGTCGAGTTAAGGAGATTAAGAGAGGTCTTGATGTCACTTAGGCATAGTATGGGTCTAAAGACAAGAGTAAAGATAAAGGCAAGAGATTAGAGGCATCTAGACTAAAGTAGAGGCGGGGTAAGCCTACGAGACATCAGACAGATGAGTCTCAAGCTAGGGCTGGTAAGCCCAAGACCCTTACTAACAGTACAAATACCACCAAAGGCTTGGGGGTTGAATCATGATGCTGTAGGGATTATGGCAAGCCGTATGGAGGGCTGTGCCGCCAAGTCATGGGTGGCTGTTTCATGTGCGAAGATAAGGGTCGTTAGATCAAGGATTGCCCTCAGATGAGACTTTTGGAGCCTTAGGAGCAGTCGCAACAGCCCGAGAGATAGGCTTTCCAGAAACAAGCCCTATAGAGATGGGCTACAACCGTACAGAAGGGCAAGAAGCTTATAACTCAGGGACGCATGTTTGCCTTAGATAGGGAGACTGGTGACACCTCATCCTAGATTATTAAAGGTAGATTTTTTGTCTATAATCATGAGGCACATGCTTTGTTTGACCCAGGTTCTGTACACTTCTTCATCTCTTCACAGTTTGGACACAATCTGCACCTAGAACATAAGTCTTTTGGTCACATGCTACACATAAGCGCACCCATGCATGAATCTCATATGAATGATATCATATGTAAGAATTCTAAAATCAAGGTAGGAGATAAGATAATGTTAGCAGATCTAGTTTTGTTAAATATGTATGGCTTCGATATAATCTTAGGCATGGATTGGCTAGCTACCAATCGTGTAAATCTAGACTGCTACACTAAAACTGTGTCCTCCTCCTTACCTGAAAAATTTGATGTATGCTTTGTTAATAAGAAATGAAATGTATGATATTGTGTTCTGTGAAGTTATATGGTATTTATATGTTTGAAATTTCTAATGACTTTGATTTTTGTGAAGGTTATATTGCTTTCGTCTCTGATAGTAGTCTAGAACCACCGAGTATACAAGATGTTCCAGTTGTTTGTGAGTTTCCCAATGTTTTTTTGGATGAATTATCGAGGTTGCCACTTGAGAGGGAATTTGAGTTTACTATTGATTTTGTGCCCGACACTCAGCCCATCTCTAAACCACCCTATCAGATGACATTGGTTAAATTGGAAGAATTGAAGAAGCAGTTACAAGAGTTGCTTGATAAGGGGTTTATTAGACTGAGTGTAACTCCATGGGGTGCTTGATTATTATTTGTTAAATAGAAAAATAGGATTCTTCGTTTATGTATCGATTATGGGATTTTGATTAAGGCTATAGTAAAGAATAAGTATTCTTGGCTAAGAAGAGATGATTTATTTGATCAATTGAGAGGGACTTTGACGTTTTCAAAGATTGATATGAGATTGGGTTGTCATCAGTTGAGGATTAGGCAGGCATATGTACTGAAGACAGCCTTCAGGACCAGATACGATCTTTTCAAGCTTTTAGTGATGCCTTTTGGTCTAACTAATGCACTTGCTACTTTCATGAGTTTAATGAATGATGTCTTTTAGGAGTATCTGGATAAATTCGTTATAGTATTTATGGATGTATTTAATCTATTCTATGTCTCGAGAGTAGCATGAGCAGCATTTGAGGATTGTGCTCAGATTCTTCAAAAGAAATTATATGGGAAGTTCAGTAAGTGTGAATTCTGATTGGATCAGGTTGCTTCCTCGGGCATATTATATTTAAGGATGAGGGGTTTGTTGATCCGTCTAATGTTAATGTAGTTTTAAAGTGGGAGAGATCGAGGACAGTGATAGAGGTTTGGAATTTCGTGGGATTGGCAAGGTATTATCAGAGATTTGTTGAAGGTTTATTACAGCTCCATTGACCAAATTGACATGTAAGGATGATTCGTTTGAGTGATCTGATTAGTGTGAGCAGAGCTTCCAAGAGCTCAAGCATCGGTTGACTACCGTACCAGTCTTGACCATTTCGAGTGGATTGGAAGGGTTGCAGTGTACAGTGATGCCTTCCACCAAGGTTTGGGCTATGTGCTTATGCAGAATGGTAGGGTGGTCATTTATGGTTCCCACCAACTTAAGGACCATGAGCAGAACTACCCCACTCATGACTTGGAATTAGTCGTAGTGATTTTTGCTCTGAAGATATGGCAGCATTATTTATATGGTGACGTTCCAGATCTTCACTGACCACTAGAGGCTTTGGTATATTTTGATCAAAAGGAGCTTAGTATGAGACAAAAGAGATGGATAGAGTTCTTAAAGGATTATGATTGCAAAATCTTATTCCATCCGAGCAAGGCGAATGTGGTTACAGATGCCCTTAGTAGAAAGGGTATAGTGTCTTATATGATCAAAGAGTGGGATTAGTTGGGACAGTTCACCGCGCTCAGTATGAGTGTTGATAGAGTTGACGATGGGCTTAATGATTGGCCTATAGATTGAGCCCTGTATTTTGGATCAGATCAAGTTAGAACAGAGAAATGATCAAGAGTTACTGAATATGGTTGGCTAGGTTGAACAGAGATTGCAGTTAGACTTCTCGGTCAGTAATGATGGATTGCTAAGGTTTCAAGTGTAAGACCCGATTTTATTCAAAACACGAAATGAGAAAAAAATCAAATGAAGGATTGAAATGGTAGTCCTGAACACGTGCAAGGGTAAAACAGTCAAAAGATCAAAATTCGGTATTTATCGTGACAAGAAAATTTAATTAAAAATATGGGATTGAGAAATCTTGATCAATAACGAATAAATAATTAAATTTCGAGTCCAATTGATCAAGATATGAATTTATTGGAATTAATAAGAATTTTCACCTCGGGAAATTATCTCGAAAATAATCAAAAAATATACCGAAAAGCCGAAATATGACCAATAAATTCATTTAGTGATTAAATGAACAAAATATAATTTTTTTAGATATTTTTGGAATTTTTACTAATATTTTAATCAATTAAAATAATATTAAAATAAATTACTAATAAATAAATTAAATTAAATAAAATTAAAAAAGAAGAAGAAATTTTCGCGAAACGCGAACTGAAGAGGAAACGGACGCGGAGCTTCCTCTGCCTCACCGACGGACGGCCACCGGGAAGAGACGCAGAGGAAGCTAGATGAGAGTCGAGCCACCACTGGCCTAAAGGATCGACAAACTGCGATGATCGGCAATGAGAGAGAGAAAGAGAAAATCGAGAGAAGGAGAAAGGAGATCTGGTGACCGGCGTCGATTCAGACCCGGCCACTGCCTGTCGAAGGTGCGCCACGCCAAAACCGACTGATCAGTGGCTGAATCGGCTGGTAGAACGGCAGCCAGGGCCGAAAATGGCGGCCAAACAAAAAAGGCACCAATGAGAAGGAGAGAAGAGCAGGACCGGCCACTTTTTGGCCACCTCGGACGAAACCGACCCCAGATCCGTGCACCGAACGACCCCGCGGAGCTATTGGCGGAGGAAGCCAGCGGAGAACCGACAGGCGAAGCCTTGAACAGGCTAAACTGGACTAAACCGGCTAGACCAAACCGGTCTGAACCAGGTTGAACCAGACCGAACCAGTTCAGCCAAAAAGAAAAGGAAAAAGAAGAAAAAAAAGGAAAAAGAAAAAAAGGAAAAATTGGGAAAAAATACCAGTGATGCAATTGAGCTACGGGTAAGTCGGTAAGTGGTCGAAATTGATCGATTTAAATTTTGAAATATTTAATTTGATTAATATTCGACTGAAAGTTTACCCGAAAAAATATTTAATTGTGTAACTCGACAATTGACATCAAACGAGGACTCGAGTCAGCCTCGATTTGCATACTATCATGGAATCTCGGGTAAGTAACCCTTATTTACGATAATTTTGCATCGTTATGCATGTCAAAAATTATCGCATAAATTACGGATTTAATTTTTACATAAAATGAATTATAATCTGGAATTAGAAATAAATTGTCGTAAATACTAAATTAAGTTATTCGAGAGTTAGAACGAGGCCCAATAAATACTGATGGACCCAATGAGCCCAATAGGCCTCGATAATATGAATTAGTAAGTAGAAAACGAGTTTAAGGTCGATTAAGGCCCATTATGGTATAATCGGGCCCAATATGGGTAAACGGGCCCAATGATTTAAATTAAGCCCAGAAAATATGAAATACAATTAATTGTATTGTATTTGACCTGATGAATATTTATCCGCAGTTCCCGAGATTGGATTCAGAGCAAATCAGACTGCGTGATGAGTCATCAGTGGAAAGGTCAGACTGTACAAAAAAAATGAGGTAAGGGAATTATGTGAGTAGCTAGAGGTAGCTACGCGTATTTTAATAGCTTTTGTATACACTGAATATGTATAAAGGTCCTAGAAATAAATTAAAGATTTTAAGGACTCAAAATAGCTAAAGACTATTTTACCCCTATTGAGGGAAATTCACCTAAGGATGGTGAAAGCGATGTGCATGAAATGCATGATTTAACGAATTTTCCGAATTAAGGAATTTTCTTGATTTTTAAGCAAAGCAAATCGGTAGATTGGCCAATAATTGCATAAGTTTCACAAAATAACACTACGTAAGTGTTATTTATATTTAAATGAAAATTCTTTGGAAAATGGGTCAACTATCAAGTTTATATGGAAACAGATAGTGCTGGCACATAGCTCGCACTATATCTGCGTTCGTGAGTGTGCATAAATGTGCTTGAGCGGTTGCTCGCACCAACTTGTGTGACATCATATGCATGAAATGTGCTAGAGCGGTTGCTCGCACTGATTTTTATTATTGAGGAATGCATGAGAGGTGTTGGAGCCTAACTCGTACCTTGTTTTGACTGTTTTGACGGTTTTGATGGTTTTGATTGTTTTGACAGAAATGCATAAAAAGGTGCTGGAGCGATTGCTCGCACTAGTTTTAATGATTTGACATGCATTAGAGATGTTGGAGCTTAGCTTGCATCCTGTTTTAACATGATAAATGCATAAAAGCCGTGCTGGAGTGTAACTCGCAGGAGATTTGATTTATTTATCCATAAAGCCGTGCTAGAGTGCAACTCGCACGAGATTTGATTTATTGATGCATAACACCATGCTGGAGCTTACTCGCACGAAATTTGATATGGATTTATAACTCATTTTAAAGTCGTACTGGAGTGCTACTCGTATGCAGATTTTACTGATTTTTATGAAATCGTGCTAGAGCTTTGTTCGCACGAGATTTTTTGATATCATGAATATGCATGGAGCCGTGCTAGAGGTTCGCTCACACAGGGATTTATATGACATGCATATAGCCGTGTTGGAACCTCCTGTAGACTATGTGTCACAGTGAGATGATATGTCCACACGTGCATACTGAGACAGAGATGATACGGGTGGATAAGACCTATTGCAGGCACCCCTGATTGAGCTTGGGTTCGAGGAGTACGTTGTACCGTGTATGTCACGCGGAGTACGTTGTACCATGGGGATTGTTGGAGTGGAGTGGCATTAGCCACAAGGTAGCAAGCCTTGCCCTCACAATCCTGATGTTATACTGTTCTGGCGGGTAGGATCGACCCACCTCCCATTTCAGGTGTGATACCTCGCACACTAGGTACCGTGTTGCCAGGGATCACTAGGTTATGGCCATAGTCTTCGTTGTTACTGATATAGTCACCTACTTGTCTCACATGATATAACTATTGGTTGATAGACCAGGGTAGACTCGAGGGAGGGGTTAGGCCCCCTATTTTGTGATTTTTACTGAGATGTGTTTTTTAACAGAATTTTATAACGAATTGTTTTATGAGTTTGAAATTGAATTATGAGATGGTTAACCCTGAGGGGTTAGTTTATACTACAGTTTTAATAAAATGATTTAAATGCAGTAGCATGATGAGTTTTCCATGCTTAAATGATAAATTCATGAAACGAATTGTTTCTCATGATTTGATTTACATGGCATGAACTAATTTATGATCATGATTTAATTCATGGTAATTATGATTTAATAATATCACATAAAATGCCTTTGATGCATGAATTACAGGATTTCTATATGCACAAATAGTTTTGATAAACTATGTCATTGATGTATTCATGGTTTTGTGCTTGAGATTTTAATGAAAAGAAATGGATTTTAAGGGCATGGCATTATGAGCATGTAGATAGTGGAGCTATCTACTTACTTGTATAATTGCCTTATTGATCGTGTGGTTTGCTCACCCCCCTTATTTTCCCATCTTTTCAGAGCACTCGCAGTAGTTAGTGAGTGGCTAAGGACTTGCAATCTTAGTATCTGCGACTTCCCATCAAGGGACAGGTATACACATTTGTTTAGTTTTGTATCTAAATATGTAATGCACAATATTGTAAATGGATATGATGTCGAGGATGTAAAGTGATGGAATACCATTGTATATGTATTTAGTTAAAGTCAAAAGATAGTAAACTCTGATATGTTAATGTGATGATGGAAATGGAATGGTAAATGGGTGAGAGGTGACTAACACCGAATCATAGCCCAACTGTTTGTAGGATGGTCACGATGAGAGAAAGGTAAGAATTAAATAATAAATGAAAAAACGAAAAATGTACTCTAATTTTTAGGTAATTTGGGTCGTGACAGATTTTGGTATCAGAGTTAAGTTGGCCTGATATGAGTCGGTGTTAGTGGTTAAGGAAGTCTACATTTCCATGTACTGTGCATTGTTTAGATACAATTGTGTATATTGAGATGTAATTGCTGCTAAGAATTTGGTTTTGAATGCAAGAATAGACTCATTAACTGACAGCCGCTATGGTAGAGGGGCGAGTACACGAGCTCGAGGCCGTAGAGGTAGGCCTGAGAGTCGTACTGAGTCGCCACATGAGACTTAAAATGAGATTAAAATGGAGGCTGATGTTAAGCATGCCCCACAGAGGCCGACAGAGAGATCGGACAGAGTCCACCAAAGAGACTAGACAATATTGAGACACGCTTCATGAGGTTGGAACGGAGTGTGGAAAATATTTTAGGAGCTAATTGCTCAAAGTATGCATGAGATTTAAGGGCGAGTTGGAGCATTGGTGGAAGTCCGCTCGACCCATCTTAAGAGTTAGACATCAAGAATGGATAGGGAAAGAAATTTTAGATGTATTCCGGTAACAGAATATCCCAAAAACTGCTTAAAGGAAATTACAGATAAAATTCTTTACTCTGACCCAGAGGAACTGATTGATTAACGAGTATGAATCTCAGTTTATATACCTGGACAGGTATGACTCTGACACTATGAACAGTGCGAGTCGGGATGTCTGAAAGTTCATGGAAGGGCTCAGATTGTCGATTAGAGTCCGATTGGCCATTAGATATCACTACCTATGCCGAGGCAGTGCGCAAACTACAGTTGTGTGAATAAGATCATGAGTTACACGCCTCTAAGATTGGGAAAGGTAATAAGGGCCGAAATAGAGACAAAAAGCGAATAGAGAATGACAGAGATGTCAGAACGGGAAAAAAAGGTAGTTTGGTAAAAGCTTAGAGTTGGTGAGTCACAGGGTAAAATGATTAGTAAAACCCCAGTGTATCCAATTTTAGCACTTTTGAGGGGTATTGTGATTGGAGGACCCCGACTTGCTATGGAACAGTATAGGATGTGTGGTAGATACCACGAAAATAAGATGTTGGACGAGGGTGAGTGTATGCCTTGGACCAGAACACTATTGATGTTTCATCAGATGTGGTGGAAGATACCACACTGGTTAAGAATAATGAAATAATTATTTTAATTGATCCTGGTGCCACGTATATATTCATACCGCCTTCAGTTGCTTATAAGCTAGTGAAAGATGTGAAGCCTGTACCCTTAGGCAAGATGATGATGGTTAACTGATTTTCACTAACTGAATATAGGTATAAAAATATGTCAGTCGATTTTATTCAAGGGAATATGAATAATTTTGAAGTAATATTTGAGAATAGATTGATTCGGCTGTAAATTATTATGTTTAGATTGCTATCCTAAGATAGTGATGTTTTCACCCCTGAAAAGTGTATTGTAAGTTTTAATAAGTAATGAAAGAGTTTTTTATAAGTGATATATGAAAGGAGATAAGCTTTGAGATGTGATAGATCCTGAATACGAGATATATTGGAATAAAAGGCGTATGCAAGGTAACAATATCTTTGATATGTAAAGTAATTTGGATTAAGCGATATGTAGTGAATATGAATTGCGGCTAGGAATAAGAGGAGGATATATCCATAACCAGTCTATGTGATCAAGTCTGAGTGTTAATAAAGGTATTTCAAAATACTTCCCCGCCTGAAGATTTGACAGCGCCTAGAAGCGCACACATAACCTATAAATTGAAATCGACAGTCGTAATATATACATTTAAAATTTGGGTACCTTTACCGATACGGTAAAGAAATATAGAATTTGATTAATCATGAAGGTTTAAAAAAATTAAAATTTTATAAAAGCTGTTAAAATAAGAAAAAGGAAATGACGTGGGTTAGTATCTTGAATGGAAGCGATTTCGAAATGACATTATACGTTTATACGTACATAGGTCAAGGATATGGGTGATTGAAATATTTAGTGGAACTCAACTATGATGAGGTATTTAAACCTTACCTAGACTGATTGGTTGTCATCTTAAGCGATGATATTTTGATGTATTCGAAGTCCAGGGAAGAGCATGAGTAGTAACAGGAAACTATCTTACAGACGAGTTGTTGAGAGTTTCTCGAAATTAGCTGCTCAGTTGACACGTCTCGTTTGGAAAAAGATTTCATATGAGTAGGATGATAAGTATGAAAGTAGCTTCAGTGAGTTTTGGTATATTGAAGTAATAAACTGACCACCATAATTATTCTCACCATAACCAATAGCTCAAGAGGTTTCAGTGTGTATGGATACCTCAAAATAAGGATTAGGTTGTGTATTGATGTAAAGTGGGAAGATAGTCATTCATGGATCCAGATAGTTCAAGGACCATGAGAGAAACTATCTGACCCATGATTTAGAGTTGGCGACCATAGTGTTTACACTTAAGGTATGGCGCCACCACTTATACGGTAAGAAACTTCGGGTATGCACTGATCATAAAAGCCCTGAGTATCCATTTTCACAGAAAGAGTCGGATATGATAACAAAGAGGGTTAGAGCTTCTAAGGAAGTATGATTGTGAAAATTGTACCACCCAAGAAAGGCTGATGCCTTGAGCAGAAAGAGCTTTAGGATGGTATTACATATGATGGTCAGGGAGTGTGAGTGGCTAGAGCAATTGTGAGCCTCAGTAGTGATGTGATCCCTTCTGATGATGACGATGATTTTGTGACAGGTAGCTTGAGGTTAGAACAAGATTTGAGTGATCGAATTTGCCAGGCTTAGCATGATGATCGACATGGTGTCGATAGTGTGGGTCAGATTCAGAAGGGTATAGTGACAGAGTTCACAGTGAGTGATGATGGCTTACAGAGGTTCAGAGATAGTATAAGTGCTCCCCAAGACCATAGTGCTGTGATAGTGTTATTACCAGAAGCTCACTCTTCGGGATATATAGTGCATCTGAGAAGTAATAAATATATCGAAATCTCTAAAAAGGGTATTGGTGGTCAGATATGAAAAGAGACATTGTAGAGTTGTAGCGAAGTGTCTCGTATGTCAGCAGAGTAAGGTAGAGTACTAGAAGTTTGCAAGGTTATTATAGCCTCTACCTATACTGACATGGAAATGGGAACAAGTTACCATGAATTTTGTGATGGGTTACAGAGGACCCGGATGAATCACGAGGCTATCTAGGTGATAGTCAATAGATTGATTAAGTCTACCCACCTTCTAGTTATGAAAATCCCCAGATACTCTAAGTGCGTAGGCGGAGCTATGTGTATGGAAAATTGTGGAACATTATGTAGTGTTCCAGTGAGCATGGTATCAGATAGGGATTTTTGCTTTACTTCCCACTTCTGGGAATATATTTTTCAGAAAGCTATGGGAACCCGATTGAGTGTTAGCATAGCTTTCTGTCCTCAGACAGATGGTCAGGCAGAGAGGACTGTACAGGTTCTGGCGGATATGATGAGAGCGTGTGCCATTGATTTTATAAGCTCCTGGGATGATCAGTTGTTACTAATCGAATTCGCCAATAATGACAGTTGTCACTTGAGTATCGAGATGACTTTATATGAGGCATTTTATAACCATAAGGAGTTGTTTCTCGACTTAGATAAGAAGAAGTGGGTGATAGATAGAGAACTGTTTTCGAATTGGTAAGACAAACCTTTGAGGATGTTCAGTTGATTTGTGAGAGATTAAGAACACCTCAGAGCAGACAAAAAGACTATGCTGACAAGAGACAGAAACCATTGGAACTCACTAAGGGTGATCAATATTGTCGGAAGTTACATGCCCTTAGGACATAGCATAAGGACATAATGAGATTCGAAAAGAAGACAAATTGAGTTTCGTTAGATTGAATCCTTTGAGACATTGGACAAAGTGGAAGATAAGGCATGTAGGTTGCCGTTACCACTTAAATAAACAGGCATCCACAATGTGTCCCATATTTTGATGCTTCGAAAATACTATCCGGACCCAGCATATGTGATCGAATATGAGCTCCAACAGCTTAACTCAATAAAAGTATAATGTATAAAATCGATTCGGGTATTAGACGGAAGGAGAAAGTGTTGAGGTTTAATGTGATATCCCTAGTTAAGTATGTTGGTAGTATTACACTTCGAAAAAAGTCACATGAGAATTAAAGAGTATGATGCGATAGACATACCCGTAGTTGTGTATGGACCCGTTTGACTTGGTTCTAATTTGGAGGACCAAATTTCTTAAGTGGGGGAGATTGTAAGACCCGATTTTATTCAAAACACAAAATGAGAAAAAAATCAAATGAAGGATTGAAATGGTAGTCCCGAACACGTGCAAGGGTAAAACGGTCAAAAGATCAAAATTCGATATTTATCGTGACAAGAAAATTTAATTAAAAATATGAGATTGAGAAATCTTGATCAATAACGAAGAAATAATTAAATTTCGAGTCCAATTGATCAATATATGAATTTATTGGAATTAATCAGAATTTTCAACTAGGGAAATTATCCCGAAAATAATCGAAAAATATATCAAAAATCTGAAATAGGACCGATAAATTCATTTAGTGATTAAATGAATAAAATATAATTTTTTAGATATTTTTGGAATTTTTACTAATATTTTAATCAATTAAAATAATATTAAAATAAATTATAAATAAATAAATTAAATTAAATAAAATTAAAAAAATTTCGTGAAACGCGAACTGAAGAGGAAACGACGCCGAGCTTCCCTCTGTTCACCGACAGCCTCACCGATGGATGGCCACCGGGAAGAGACGTCGAGGACCTACGAATGGCGACGATCGACGGTGAGGGAGAGAAAGAAAAAGCCGAGAGAGGGAGAAAGGAGATCCGATGACCGATGTCGATTCAGGCCCTACCACCGCCAGCCGAGGGTGAGCCACACCAAGACTGGCTGATCAGTGGCTGAATCGGTCGGAGAACGGCTGCCAGCACCAAAAACGGAGGCCAAACAGAAAAGGCACCGACATCAAGGAGAGAAGAGTTGGACCGACCACTTTTCGACCACCTCGGACGAAACCGACCCCAGATCCGTGCATTGGATGAGCCCGTGGAGCTGCTGGTGGTGGAAGCCAGTGGGGAACTGACCGGCGAAGCCTTGAATCGGCTGAACCGGACTGAATCGGCTAGATCGAACAGGTCTGAATCGGGTTAAACCGAACCGAACCGGTTTAGCCAAAAAGAAAAGGAAAAAGAACAAAAAAGGGAAAAAGAAAAAGAGGAAAAATTAGGGAAAAATCCTAGTGATGCAATCGAGCTACGGGTAAGTGGGTAAGCAGTCGAAATTGACCGATTTAAATTTCAAAATATTTAATTTGATTAATATTCGACTAAAAGTTTACCCAAAAAAATATTTAATTGTGTAGCTCGACAATTGACGTCAAACGAGGACTCGAGTTAGCCTCAATTTGCGTACTATCATGGAATCTCGGGTAAGTAACCCTTATTTATCAAAATTTTACATCGTTATGCGTGTCAAAAATTATCGCATAAATGACGGATTTAATTTCCGCATAAAATGAATTATATTCTGGTATTAGAAAGAAATTGTCGTAAATACTAAATTAAGCTATTCGAGAGTTAGAACGAGACCTAATAAATACTGATAGGCCCAATAAGCCGAATAGACCTTGATAATGTGAATTAGTAAGTAGAAAACGGGCATAGGGCCGATTAAGGCCCATTATGGTACAATCGGGCCCAATATGGGTAAACGAGCTCAATGATTTAAATTAAGCCCAAAAAATGTGAAATACAATTAATTGTATTGTATTTGACCTGATGAATATTTATCCGCAGTTTCAGATATTGGATTCGGAGCAAATCGGACTGCATGACGAGTCATCTGTGCAAAGGTCAGACTATACAGAAAAATGAGGTAAGGGAATTGTGTGAGTAGTTAGAGGTAGCTACGTGTATTTTAATAGCTTTTGTATACACTGAATATGTATAAAGGTCCTAGAAATAAATTAAAGATTTTAAGGACTCAAAATAGCTAAAGACTATCTTACCCCTATTGAGGGAAATTCACCTAAGGATGGTGAAAACATGACATGCATGAAATGCATGATTTAAGGAACTTTTCGAATTAAGGAATTTTTCGAGTTTTTAAGCAAAGCAAATCGGTAGATTTGCCAATAATTGCATAAGTTTCACAAAATAACACTACATAAGTGTTATTTATATTTAAATGAAAATTCTTTGGAAAATGGGCCAACTATCAAGTTTATATAGAAACAGATAGTGCTGGCACATAGCTTGAGCGGTTACTCGCACCAACTTGTGTGACATCATATGCATGAAATGTGCTAGAGCGGTTGCTCGCACTGATTTTTATTATTGGGAAATGCATGAGATGTGTTGGAGCCTAGCTCGCACCCTATTTTAACTGTTTTGACGGTTTTGATTGAAATGCATAAAAAGGTGCTGGAGCGATTGCTCGCACTAGTTTTAATGATTTAACATGCATGAGAGATGTTGGAGCTTAGCTCGCATCCTGTTTTGATATGATAATTGCATAAAAGCCATGCTAGAGCTTGCTCGCATGAAGTTTTATATGGATTTATAACTCATTTTAATGTCGTACTAGAGTGCTACTCGTACGGAGATTTTATTGATTGTTATGAAACCGTGCTAGAGCTTCGTTCGCACGAGATTTTTTGATATCATGAATATGCATGGAGCATGCTAGAGCTTCGCTCGCACAGGGATTTATATGACATGCATATAGCCGTGTTGGAAACTCCTGTAGACTGTGTGTCACAGTGAGATGATATGTCCACACGTGCATACTGAGACAAAGATGATATGGGTGGATAAGACCTATTGCAGGCACCCCTGATTGAGCTTGGGTTCACGGAGTACGTTGTACTATGTATGTCACGCGGAGTACGCTGTACCATGGGGATTGTTAGAGTGGAGTCGCATTAGCCACGAGACAGTAAGCCTTGCCCTCGCAATCCTGATGTTATGCTATTCTGGCGCGTAGGACCGACCCACCTCCCTTTTCAGGTGTGATACCCAGCACACTAGGTACCGTGTAGCCAGGGATCACTAGGTTATGGCCATAGTCCTCTTTGTTAATGATATAGTCACCTACTTGTCTCACATGATATAACTATTGGTCGATAGACCAGTGTAGACCCGAGGGAGGGGTCAGGCCCCCGATTTTGTGATTTTTACTAAGATGTGCTTTTTAACAGAATTTTATAACGAATTGTTTTATGAGTTTGAAATTGAATTATGAGATGGTTAACCCTGAGGGGTTAGTTTATACTGCAGTTTTAATAAAATGATTTAAATGCAGTAGCATGATGAGTTTTCCATGCTTAAATGATAAATTCATGAAAAGAATTGTTTCTCATGATTTGATTTACATGGCATGAACTAATTCATGATCCTGATTTAATTCATGCTAATTATGATTTAATGATGTCACATAAAATGCCTTTGATGCATGAATTACAGGATTTCTATGTGCACAAATAGATTTGTTAAACTATGTCATTGATGTATGCATTGTTTTGTGCTTGAGATTTTAATGAAAAGAAATGGATTTTAAGGGCATGGCATTATGAGCATGTAGATAGTGGAGCTATCTACTTACTTGTATAATGGCCTTACTGAGCATGTGGTTTGCTCACCTCCTTATTTTCCCATCTTTTTAGAGCACTCGCAGTAGTTAGTGAGTGGCTAAGGACTTGCAATCTTGGTATCCGTTGCTTCCCATCTAGAGACAGGTATACACATTTGTATAGTTTTGTATCTAAATATGTAATGCACAGTACTGTAAATGGATATGATGTTGGGGATGTAAAGTGATGTAATACCATTGTATATGTATTTAGTTAAAGTCAAAAGATAGTAAACTCTGATATGTGAATGTGATTATGGAAATGGAATGGTAAATAGGTGAGAGGTGACTAACACCGAATCATAGCCCAACTGCTTGTAAGATGGTCACGATGAGAGAATGGTCAGAATTAAATAATAAATGAAAAAGCGAAAAATTTACTCTGATTTTTAGGTAATTTGGGTCGTGACATCAGGGGTGTATTTACATGCCAAACAATGACACCCTAAGACAGAGGATTTTAAGAGAGTCCCACTGTTCTTAATTCGCCATGCACCTAGGAAATACTAAGATATACCATGATCTGCGTAAGATGTATTGCTATATTGGAAAGAAGAGAGACGTGAGAAACTTTGTGGCCAGATGTTTAGTGTGCCAACAGATCAAGGTTGAGCATTAGATGCCAGCAGAGCTTCTTACATCATTACTGGTGCCTACTTGAAAATGAGAGCACATGACTATGGATTTTATTATGAAATTACCGAGGATCTAGAAGGGTCATCATGCTGGCTGGGTGATTGTCGGCAGATTGACTAAGAGCATAGATTCACTCAATGCTTTGGTAAACTTATATGTTAAAAAGATTGCACTGTTGCACGGAGCTCCTGTGAGTATTACTTCTGATAGAGATTCCCGATTTAATTCTTGATTTTGGGTTCATTTTCACGAAGCTATGGGGTCTCAGTTACATTGGAGCATTGCCTACCATCCTTAAACAGACAGTCAGTTCTAGTAGACTATTCAGACCCTAGAGGACATGTTGAAGGCATGTGCATAAGATTTTAAAGGCTTAAGGGGTGATCATCTGCCCCTCGCAGAGTTTGCCTACAATAATAACTCTTATGCTAGCATTGGAATGACACCATACGAGGCTATGTATGGCAGAAGATGTAGGTCCCCTGTAACGTGGGAAGAAATAGGTGACAGGGAAATATTAGCTCCCAATCTTGTTGAGTAAGTAGCTAAAAGTGGCAACTTATTTGTAATAGATTAAGGATGGCATAAAGCACATAGAAAAGTGTAAGACCACAATTTTCTTATACCGAATGTCTCATCTGTGTATGTATATTGGAATTTAAAAATTTGGAGTTCTTTGTTTTAGGAATGTACGGAATGAAAATACACTAGATTTTAGCTTTTATAGTTAAGTCGGATTGGGAGTCCGAATTAACATAATTAGAACAAACTAATATAATATTAAGATACTTAAAATAATAGAATAAAGGAACATAAAAATTTAAGTGAAGAGTTAAATTCAATTAACATAGTGTGAACACATTTTAAATGCATCATGTATGTGCATGAATGTGTTCATGAACTCAATTAATTAAGTAGTAAATAGATTCATGTGACCAGATTAGGATAGATTAAGTTAATCTACCTTTAGTTATTATGTTAAACGTACATGAATGTAAAATTAAATCAAATTCATGCAAGTAAACTTAGGTAAGTGTACCAAAAAAATTTAATAGAAACATAGACTAATTCGGTTAAATAGAATTCATCAAGGGTAAATTAATTAGGATGATTAAAATTTAGGTAATCTAACTAAGTTAATTAAGTGATAAAATAAATTTAATAAGGTAACATAATAAAACAAAAATTTTAAAGTAAATGACAACATTTGGGAAGAATTAAGCCTATGTACAAATTGTAAATTGGAAATATATGTATATACAACCATATATTTAGTAATTTTCAGAATATATATAAATATAAATATATATATATATATATTATTTTATAAATATAAATCTAAAAAATACAAAAATAAAAAAAAATAAAAAAGGGTAGAGAACGTTAAAACCAAAGAAAGAACTGGTTCCCCTTTTGCTTTTCTTTACCTCTCACGAACTAACCCCCCTTTGCTCACCACCAGATTCCCAAACAGCCAGCAAAACCTACAAAATTCAGTTTGCATGTTAGAATTAAGTGATTTTCAAATAGTCTTAAAGTTAGATTACTAGTTCTTACACCTAAAATTCATACTTCCTATGAAATTCTGTTCAACTAAGAGACCAAAGCCCACCGTCCCCAAACCGTGAGCTTCCAAAGAGAAAGAGGAGAGATTAGCCGAACCTGCAAAGGGAGAACACACCAAACGAAATTGAATTGGTGCAGAGTGTCACGATCCGTTCTAACAAAATCCCTACAAATTTTTCGCTTTTTCATTTCTTTACCCGTCGTGAACAGTTACACTACCAACAGTTGGGCTATGAGTCGATGTTAGTCCCTCCTGTCATGTTACTTACCTTAACATCTATTTTCCATATTTCATTTACATATCAATTTATTTTAACTAAATACATCCCCAATATTACATTCGTGTATAGTACTGTGCCTCTATATGTTCAAATACAAAAATTATACGAATGTGTATACCTGGTCTTGATAGGAAGTAGCAGATAACCGAAATGCAAGACTACTGTTGCTCTCTTCTACTGAATGTACCATGTGGGGTGGAAAATGAAAGGGTGAGCGAAACTTGCTCAGTAAGGCAATAATGTAACCGGGTAGATAACTATACTATCTACGTGCTGATAATGTCATGATATAAAATCATTTATATTTGGAGCATGAGGTATTACTAAAACGATGCCACATGTATGTATATATTATATAAGAGAAATCATGAAATCGACATATAAAACAAACATGGAAAAATTATCATGTATGACATCTCATGCTCGTCACATTAAAACTTATTTGTGTTCATCAAAAACTCATCACGTTAAAACTTATTTGTTTTATCACAAAACAACCACATCAAGGCTAAACCCATTCCCCGGGAATACCTTGATTCATTAAATAGTATCTCATTTAAAAACATAAATCGGGACATTACCCCTCCTTCGAGTTTGTCCTGGTCTATTCAGACCGTATGATATCATGTGAGGCATGTAGGTTACTGTATGAAAATTGAGGACTATGGCCATATTATGTCCCTGTGATCCTAGGCTACATGGATCTCAGTGTGTAGGGCATCACAACTGCAACGGCAGGTGGGGTCAAATCCTACCCGTCAGAATATCAAGTAACATCATTGAGTTAACATGATTGCATGGTACAGCTGTAAGACCCGAGTTTTATCGTAAGAGCAAAAGGGAATGAATAGAAATTTTTGAGTGCATTTAAAAAATGCAAAAGGATTTAAATGATATTCCCGAACACGTGCAAGGGCAAAACGATCAAAAGACCAAAATTCGGTATTAATCGGGACAAGAAAATTTAATTAAAAATATGAGATTGAGAAATCTTGATCAATAACGAAGAAATAATTAAATTTCGGGTTAAATTGATCAAGATATGAATTTATTGGAATAAACCAAAATTTTCGTATCGAAAAATAATCTCGAAAATAATTGAAAATTATACCGAAAAGGTAAAATCAGACTGATAAATTCATTTACGGATTAAATGAATAAAATAATAATTTTTCAGATATTTTGGTAAAATAATAATATTTAATTGACTAAAATATTATTAAAAATAAAATAATAATAAAAATAATAATAAACAAAAAAATAAGTAAAAAAAAAAGAAATTTGAAATCTGGAAAAGGATTATCAGGGAGAGAGAAACTAAAGAGAAAACAGAAGAAACAAGCGAACTGAAGGAGACGGAACCGAGGGAGTCGGTTCCCTTCGTCCGGTAAGCCACTGGCGAAGCAGAGGTGCGGGTAATGACCGAGAGAGGAGCCCGACCACACCTCGACCCACCAGCGGCGGCGACGCGCCGTGGAGTCGTCGGAACCGGCAGATCGACGGAGTGAAAGCCGCGGGAGAGAAAACTAGTTTCACCGGCGATGGCTGCGTTTTAACTCCAGCCGAGGGCCGATTTTGGAAGCCCAGGCCGTGGCGTACCAATTTGTGCCGGAATCGCGCCGGGAACCGATCGGACGGCGCCGGAATGACCAAATGGTGACTGAACCGGTCGAACTGGACTGAACCAGCCGAGCCGGACCGAGCAGAACCGACGGTCTGAACCGGGTTGAACCGGACCAGACCGGTTCAGCCAAAAAGAGAAGGAAAAAAAGGAATAAAAAGGGAAAAACAAAAAGAGGAAAAATTTGGAAAAATTTCAGTGATGCAATCAAGCTTCGGGTAAGTCGGTAAGCGGTCGAATTGATCGATTTAATTTTTAGAATATTTAATTTGATTATTATCCGACTAAAAATTTACCCGAAAAAATATTAAATTGTGTAGCTCGACAATTGGCATCCACCAAGAGCTCGAGACAGCCTCGATTTGTGTACAGTCATGGAATAACGGGTAAGTAACCTTTATTTACGACAATTTTGCATCGTTATGCGTGTTAATGAATTACGGATTTAATTTCTGCATAAATGAATTAAATTCTAGAAAATTGGGATAAATTGTCGTAAATATTAAATTGAGATATCCGAAAATTTAGAATGAGGCTAAATAAATTACTGATGGGCCCAATGAGCCCCATAGGCCTCGATAAAGTGTAGTAAACGGGCTTAAGGCCGATTAAGGCCCATTAAGGTGCAATCGGGCCCAATATGAGTAAACGGGCCCAATGATTTAAATTAAGCCCAGAAAAATATGAAATACATTAAATTGTATTGTATTTGACCTGATGAATGTGTACCCGCAGTTCCGAAGATTGGATTCAGAGCAAATCGGACTGCGTGATGAGTTATCGGTGTAAAGGTCAGACTGTACAGAAAAATGAGGTAAGGGAATTGTGTGAGGTAGCTACGCGTATTTCAATAGTTTTCTGTACACTGAAATTGTATGTATACACTGATATTGTATAAAGGTCCTAAAAGTGGTTTAAATTATTTAAGGATCGAAATAGGTGAAAAGACTATTTTACCCCTATTGAGGGAAGTTCACCTAAGGATGGTGAAAGCATGACATGCATGAAGTGCATGATTTAAGAAAATTTATGGTTTAAGGATTTTATTGGTTTTAATCAAAGCAAATCGATAGATTGGCCAGAAACTGCATAAATTTCACAAGATAACACTACGTAGGTGTTATTCATATTTAAATGGAATTTCTTTGGAAAATAGGCCAACTATCAAGTTTATATGGAAACAGATAGTGCGACACGTAGTTCGCATTATATCTACATTTGTGAATGTGCATAAATGTGTTTGAGCAGTTGCTCGCACCGATTTGTGTGACATCATATGCATAAAATGTGCTGGAGCAGTTGCTCGCACTAATTTTATGATTTGATATGCATGAGAGCTGCTAGAGCCTAACTCGCACTCTGTTTTGACATGTTTGACATGTTTTGACTTATTTTGACTGAATTTGCATAAAGAAGTGCTGGAGAGATTGCTCGCACTAGTTTTACTGATTTGATATACATGAGAGATGCTGGAGCTTAGCTCGCATCTAGTTTGAAATGATAATTGCATAAAAGCCGTGCTGGAGTGTAACTCGCACGAGATTTGATTTACTTGAGCATTTATTTGTGCTGGAGCTTTCTCGCACAAAGTTTTATATGGTTTTTATAATTCATTTGAATGGCGTATTGGAGTTTTTCTCGTACGAGGTTTTCATTGAGTTTCTATACATATCCGTACTAGAGCATTGCTCGTACGTGGATTTTACTTGAAATTATAATCAGTTTAAGTCGTACTGGAGCGCTGCTCGTACGTAGATTTTACTGATTTTTATGAAACCGTGCTAGAGCTTCGCTCACATGAGGTTTTCTGATATCATGAATATGCATGGAGCCGTGCTTGAGCTTCGCTCGCACAGGGATTTATATTACATGCATATAGCCGTGTTGGAGCCTCCTGTAGACTGTGTGTCACAGTGAGATGATATGCTCACACGTGCATTCTGAGACAGAGATGATTTGGGTGGATAAGACCTATCATAGGCACCCCTGATTGAGCTTGGGTTCATGGAGTACGTTGTACCGTGTATGTCACGCGGAGTACGCTATACCGTGGGGATTGTTGGAGTGGAGTGGCAGTAGCCAGGAGGCAGCAAGCCTTGCCCTCACAATCCTGGTGTTATGCTGTTCTGGCGGGTAGGACGACCCACCTCCTATTTCAGGTGTGATACCCCGCACACTAGGTACCGTGTTGCCAGGGATCACTAGGATATGGCCATAGTCCTCGATGTTACTGATAATTACCTGATTGTCTCACATGATATAACTTGTGGTCTGTTAGACCAGGGTAGACCCGAATGAGGGGTCAGGCCCCCGATTTGGACGATTTTATGATTTTTTACTATGCTCAAATATGTTTTAGATGATTTTATGATCTGTGACCCTGAAAGAAGGGTGGGTTTTATAACCGGAGTTTTATAATGAACTTTACTAAATTGTTTTATGAGATGATTGACCCGAAAGGGTTAGCTTTTACTGCAGTTTTAAATGAATTGATTTAAATGTAGAAGCATGATGATGTTTTTCATGCTTTTATTTGAAATCCATGATTTGTTTTACATGACATGAAAGACTGCATGATCTTGATTAAATTCATGCTTATTATGATTTAATGATGTCACATAAAATGCTATGAATGCATGAATTACATGATTTATATATGCACAAATAGTTTTGGATAAACTATGGCATTGAATATGCATGACTTTGTGCGTGAAATTTTAAATGAAAAGAAATGGATTTAAGGGCATGACATTATGAGCATGTAGATAGTGGAGCTATCTACTTACTTGCATAATTGCCTTATTGAGCGTGTGGTTTGCTCACCCCCCTTATTTTCCCATCTTTTCAGAGCTTTCACAGTAATTAGTAAGCAGCTGAGGACTTGCATGCTTGGTATCTGCTGCTTCCCATCGAGTGATAGGTATACACATTTGTATAGTTTTGTATCTAAATATGTAATGCACAGTACTGTAAACGGACATTGATGTCGGGGATGTAGAGTTATAAATACCAATGGGTATGTATTTAATTAAAGTCAAAGGATAGTAAACTCTGATGTATAAATGTGATTATGGAAATGGAATTGGTAATAGTGTGAGGTGACTAACACCGAATCATAGCCCAACTGTTTGTAGGATGGTCACGATGAGAGAAATGTAAGAATTAAATAAATAAATGAAAAAATGAAAAACATTTACTCTGATTTTTAGGTAATTTGGGTCGTGACAACAGCGTACTCTGTGTGACATACATGGTACAACGTACTCCATGTGACATACACGGTACAACATACTCCGTGGACCCATATCATAGTCTAGGGGTGCCTGCCGTAGGTTTTATCTGTAAACACCGCAAATTTTCTGTATTTAAATTAAATATATATATATATATAATAAATGAAAATATGTTATAGGGAAATATGTGAATATATATATATATATATATATTTGTTAAGTTAAAAAAATGAAGGATAAAAATAATTACAAAAAAAATATATATATATATACATGTAATTGTCCAAGAATGAAAATATAATTAAAAATATACATATATATATAAAAATACAAATATAACATATACAATAAAAATATAAAAAATATATATAGATATAAATATAAATATATATATATATATAATATATATATAATAAAAAATATTAAAAAAAACTAAAAACTAAATGGAAAAAAAAAAGAAAAAAAAAGGGATCGCGCGATAATTGCGCGATCCTAAAAAGAAAACCCCCCTGTTCCTCTTCTCTGCTACCGCCGACTAAGTTTCTCCCCAACTGTTCGCCTGTCGACCTTCCTTTCCCTCACCGGTCGACAGAACCGAGCCCCAAACTAGCGACGATCGGCGACCTCCCCTTTTCTCCCTTCCTTCCTCGTTCCCGAAACCTCTCCCCGTTTTTCCTGCTATCTTTCATTTCATCACCGACGGCCACACAGCGCCGGGAGTTCCCCTCCGACGGCTCCCCTCACCTGGACGTGGACCGGCTTCCTTCTCCCTCTCCCCTCGCCTGGAAACAAAAACGGAAACAGAGGGATTTCTCCTCTGTTCGCGGATTGCAACGACTAGGGAGACCCGACGCCGGCCACCACTGAACCCAAGCCCGGCAACCTCCCTTACCTGTCCTTCCCCGTCCGGCCACCCCTATTTCCAACGCTACAGTGTCAAACAAAAAAAAAACACAGATAAATTTCCCAATTTTTGTTTCCCTATCCTTGTACCAGTTGATCCCTAGGTAAAAACCCAAACTTTATTTAGTTTAATGTATGTATAAATTGTATTATGGAAGCATGATGTTGTATGAATTAATTGAAATACAAGCATGTTTAGTGTAGATTTAATTTGGCAAAAATTGGAAATATGAGAAGTAGACAAATATGTGTATGTATGAGATAAGGAAAAAAAATAGGAAAACAAAATTAATATATATATACATGTATAAGAGTGTGTATATATATATATGTATATTTATTTATTTAGGTACATGTACAAATAGGTATATATAATGAATTGGGTATGCTAGTATTTGTACAAAAAGAAAAAATATGTATGCATATGTGATAAGGAAAACATGAAAACAATAAAAGTATATATATATATATATGTATATATACATATAGGAGTGTATATATATATATATATAAATATATATTTATGCGTGTATACATGTGGATGTATATAATAAAGGTATATGTTAATACTTATAGGAGCAAATATATAAATAGTGAAGAAATATATAAATGTGCGTGTCGGCCTAAGGATATACAATAATACGTACACACGCAGTAGCAACGATAAATTACGATTTTAACGTAATTCGCATGAATAAGGTGCTAAGTCTACAATTTCGGTGTAGGTGATTGTAGAAGGGATTAAAGGAGGTACTAGGAGACGTCACCGTTCAAATTCGGGATATCTGATAAATCGAGGTAAGGAGTATTACTTAACTTAGTTTTGATATTACATTCTTGTTTCTCTGATAAATGATTTTATGAAAGAGCATATGATTTGAAATGATTTACCAATGCTTCCATACTTACGAAACTGTTTACAAAACATGATTTCGTTTTACAAATGTTCGCTAGAACATCTATGTTTATGAAATAAACTTTCGAATTATGAAAATGCATGGAAGTTTTATGATGAGTTGAAAACTCATATTTACGCTTTGAAATGGAACTTTTGACGTTTTCAAAAGTATTTACGAAAAGAGAAAAGATGTTTTGAGACTATAGGCTTCATGCATGGTTACTTCTTGTGGTGTTCCAGCTTCACCACTTGGGTGCCGGTACGTAGGCCCCTTTAGCACTTGACTCGACCTGTGTGGAAGATGTCGTGCTATTGGTGGTTTATGATGATATTTCGACAGTATCTCGTGCCCGCGCAGCACGCAATTATGTTTCCTACATGGAGAGTGCCACTGGTGCCCGTGTCCTAGCTAAGTGCTAGTGACTATAAGTAAGATAGATACTACCCATACTTTACGAAAGGGCTGTACGACCCTGATCCAGTCTACAGCCCACTTACCATAGCCATAGGTATGATGACTCTCTACGGAGAATGTCACGTATCACATGACTTAGTTATAGCCTGGTCTCCTCGATTTTAATTATAAAATCGACTATGATGAGAGTTTATGAAATGATTATGAAATATGCATGCAATGTTTATGAAATGATTATGAAATATTCATGATATGTCTACGAAATGATTTATGAAATGTTCATGAAAATGGTTAAGCATGTTAATGGTTTTATTGACATGCATGCTTTATGACGTTTATGCATGAAATGAAAATTTCTATATTTCATTAAGTTTCATTCCATGAACAATTTCAAATACTTTTACATGTCAGAATTGTTTTAATAGTACTATCTTATTGGGCTTTTCCCCAAAAGCTCACCCCTCTACCTTCAGATCATTTGCAGTGAATCTATAGACGCTACCTGCCGCGTACACGACGTAAGCTGGTGGGAAGAGCTACCCTAAGCTACTTTTGTATACGCGAAAGGTATACATTTACATTCCTGTACCAGACATAATTGTATGCACAGACACACATATTGGAATTATCAGTTGGGATGTAATTTTGTAAGGAACGATGTAAACATTACTACTTTGGGATCATGTTTTGAGATAATATTTTGAGATGACTAGTATTAAATTGAAATGGATGTATTTATTAAGTGGTAAAGATGAATTTGGAAAGTATGCTTGGTAGTGGTGGATATCTAGGATTATTAGAAAGCATGCTTGGTAGTTGTGGATATCTAGGATTGCCAAAAACAACTGATTTGCAGGTGGGTAGGCTCATATATAAGCCGTTATGCTGCCAAAATTTCTATCGGCCATATAAGTTAAAATATAGAAATTAATTATAATTACAAATAAAGTATTAGGAAAAGTGTTTTGACACTGCACAAGAATACAACCTAAGTGAATAAGGGAATAAGTGGGTAAATTAAATTCAAAAAAAAAATTCCCCGATTTTCAAGGGTCAAGGGTCGTTACAGTTTAAGGTGGTATCAGAGCGAAGGTTGTCTAGTACTGTCAGTGTCGGAGATAAGGATAAAATTACATCCCAATGTCTGTGCTTGTCTGGTTGTAGGTAATGTATACCTAATAACTTTAAGGTTTGATCTTTGAAATTACGTGCAGGTATTAGATCACTGCATGATGAGGGGAAGACGCGGACGTCCTCGGAGGCAGGCTCAGCCACCTCCACCTCCTCCACCGGAGCCAGAGAGTCCTCATACTCGTATGGCTCAGCTCGAGTAGCGTTTAGAGTAGCTTCTCGAGTGAGGTTTGGAGTCGATTGCTGCCATGGTTGCCCAACACCTAGGGGCAAACGTTTCGGATTCAGGTGGCACGGCACCAACTCCTAATCCGGTGCCAACTCCTCCGCAAGCACCACCTCCTCCTCCTCCACAAGTTCCTCCAGTACCTATGGCGCCTCAGCCTCCTGTACAGGCCCAGAGGGAGGAGAGGGATTTCGGTAGGATGAGAGCTTTCCTGAAGATGAAGCCTCAAGCATTCAAGGGAATTAAGAACCAGTAGAGGCTGAAGAGTGGCTGGTGAGCCTCAGGAAGATCTTCGATTTTCTAGGGTGTTCTGATGTTGAAAAGGTTTCCATGGCCACCTACATGCTATAGGACCAAGCAGAATATTGGTGGGGATCCACCAAGGTCCTTCTGACTGCTCATGTCAACTCCCATCTCCCATACATGACCATACCAAAAACCACAACAAATTTTTTCACTTTTTACTTACCTTTATCTCCTCAACAGTTGGGTTGTGAATAGGCATTAGTCTCCTCATCCATACATACCTTACCATTCTTTTTCGTATCATACATACATGACATTCATATCATAAGTAAATTCATATACTTAAATATAATTACATCATTACATCCCCCATATTAAAACGTGTACATCACTGTGTTTATACATTGTTCAGATACAAAAGAGTACGCATGTGTATACCTTTCGTTAGATGGGGAGTGGCAGCGGTCCAAAGGAATGCAATACCTCAGCCGACTCAATCTACTGACGAGAATCTGTAGAGATGGGGGGAAAATGAATGGGATGAGCTATCAACGCGCTCAGTAAGGAAATCAGGCAAGCAAGTAGACATCCATACTATCTATAGAAAATAGTGCTTTGCCTTTCCTTCTCTCAATTCAAAAGCATGTTTAAAATATATATAATATAGTACAGATTTAAAATCCCATGTACTAAACACATGCTGGTTTATCAATCAGAGGCATTGGTTCAAAACAGTGCATATTAAATCATTTAAGAATGCCTTTATATAAAATATGCCATTTACATTCAAAACACAGTAAATATGGCATTTCTCATCATAACACAAACAAATCAATCAGGTTCCGACCCATCCCTCCGGTCTACCCGTATCATAAAACACATGTGATATATCATGCGAGACTCAGTGACTAAATGCAATCTCTCCAGACTATGTAAGAGAGCCTCCCCGCCGAACAGAGCCTCCCCGCCCACTTTGGCTTAAGGATTTTGGGCTTAAGGATCTTACCGTAAGAGAGCATCTCCAGACTATGGCCATATCCTAACAATGGTGAAATCCAAGGCAACACAGTACTCGGTGTGCGGGTTATCACTGCTGTAATGGGAGGGGGGTCAGTCCATCATAACCGCCAGCTATCAACAACTCTCCTTCACAACTCCACAACAAAACACGATACAGTGTACTCCATGCCACACGCACGGTACATCGTACACTCTTGGACCTTACATCATGGTCGGGGTGCCTGCCATAGGTCTTAGCCGCTCATACCATGGAAATACATCATAGTGGGGTGCCTGCCATAAGTCTTAGCCCTCATACTATGGAATAAATGCCACATCTTTAAATCCACGTGAGAACATCTCAACAGTGTGACACTTACTCTACACGGAGGAAATCGTCACGGTTTTCCTAACATGTATATATATCACAAAAAACTACAGTGCGCGTCTTGAGTGTGACACATAGTCAGTGCTTCACCTCAAAACACTGTATATGCATGTCAAAATATCAACACTAGTGCGAGTAAACCTCTAGCACCAGGTCATGCATAGTTCTCATTACAAATCAAGTACGAGCAAATCGCTCAAGTACAATGTCATGTACAAATCATGAAAAATCGAGTGCGAGCAACGCTCCAACACTCTGTCATGCATCTTATGTAAAACTCGAGTACGAGCTAATCGCTCCAGCACTCTATCATGCACAAATCACATAAGAACTGAGTACGAGCAACGCTCTAGTACTCTAACATGCATGTCAAATAAATGTAGTGCAAGTAAACCTCCAGCACTAATGTATGTGAAAAACATCTGAAATCAAGTGCGAGTTGTGCTCTAGCACGATTGTTTCCACATAATTCGGTAGATGGCTCTTTAAAAACAGGGATGTTAAAAATCACTAAAATCAGCACTATAAAGTGTGCTTAGTTTACATCGACCTCAAAACATTAGCCCATCCACCTACTCTTCTGCTACACAGCAGGAAAAACCACTCAAAACATCATTTCCATGCTTTTTGAAACTTTTCCCAAAATTTCACTTTTTGTCTAACTAGGGGCAAAAATCATAATTTACCCATATCGAGTCCCTATAATATTATCGATTTTCTCTGACCCTCAAACAATTTCAGTGAATGTAAAATCCAATGAAAATATACACAGATATCTCTAACTACTTGCAAGAGTCCCCTACCTCGGATCACGTTGTGTGACCTCTCTTCCTCTGTGCTGTCAAATCTCGCAGTCCGGTCAACTCTCAATATGACTTTGGAGCTGCATTTAACCATTCACTGGGTTAATTTCATGTTTCCTACTGTATTACACATTTAATACAGTTCATTTCACTTAAATGGGCCCGTTTACTCTTAATGGGCCTTAAACACTTTAATTGGGCCTTAATCCGTATTAAGCCCGTTTATCAGGGTCTATTGACTCATTGGGCCTATCAATACCCATTGGGCTTTATTCCAAGCTCTTTGGATAGCCCGTATATCATTTACGACATTTATTTCAAAATTCCTGATATAATTCACTAATTGCGGAATTTAATCCGAAATGCGTAAATTAAATCTTAAATATGCATAAATCACTTAATTGTTGTAAATGAGCTTTACTTACCCGAGATTGTGCGATGGTGCGTGAATCGGAGTTCGATCGGGCTTTCGTTCAGAAATTTATCGTCGAACTGCACAATTTTGTATATTTAACTCCGGGTCAATTTTTGATTAAATATAATTTAAATAAATTTATCAGAAACTAAGACTTACCCGAAGTCCGGTGAAATCCCAAAAATTTTCCTTTTCCTTTTTCTTTCTTTTTTTCCCTCTTTTTCTCTCTCCTCCTTGGCTGAATCGGTCTGGTCCGATTTAGTTTAGAAGGTTCTGCCCTGAACCGCCGATCGATTCAAGGATGATTTGGCCGTGCCGGCGTCGTCCGGCCGGTTCTCCGAGAGCTGCTACTGTCGTTCGGTGCGCCACAGCCTGGGGATCGTTCGGCTGGGCTCGATCGGAGCCTAGCACCGCCGGTGGCTGTCGGATTCCCTTCTCTTCTTCGCGGCCTTCAACTCCGTCGATCTCCCTTTTCTGGCACCGGTGAGGCGCGTTACCGGTGGCTGGGAGGTCGCGGGGTTACGCTCTTCCTTTTCCAGCCGTTCGCTGGTCGATGGGGTCACCGGTGGTGGTTGGTCCGGCGAATCTTCTTCTCTGTCGGTTTGCCTCGGTTTCTCGCTCTCTCTCTCTCCCCGTGTTTCAAATTTCAGATTTTCTTTTCTTTTTTTTTTTCAATTTCTTTATAATATATTTTTAATATTATTTTAATCCTTAAAATAATATTAAAAATCCTAAAATATCCCAAAAATATCCCAAAAATTTCTATTAAATTTATTTAGTTCGTAAATGAATTTATCAGTCCGATTTTACTTTTTTGGTATATTTTTCTAATATTTTTGAGCTCGTTTTTCGAGACAAAAATTCTAAAAATATTAAATAAATTCATATCTCGATCAGTTGGACTCGAAATTCAATATTGGCCCCGTTATTGATGAAGATTTCTCAATTTCATATTTTTAATGAAATTTCCTCATCAGATTTATACCGAATTTCAGTCAATTGACCGTTTTACCCCTGTACTTGCTCAAAAATTAATTTAACCCTTATCTCACTGTTATGTAGCCTACATGCATTTTTAATTCTCAATAAATCGATTGCATGATAGTAAATACTCTTCTTATGATTCAACTATGAAATATAATGTTCGTACACATAAGAATCATAAGGTACAAGCTACATACATAAATCGAAAACTTGGGTCTGACAATCCTCCCCAACTAAACGAATTTGGTCCTCCAAATTAGAACCAAATCAATCATCAAACAACTGGGGGTGCTTCTCTCGCATCAAATTCTCTAACTCCCAAGTAGCCTCCTCGGAAGTGTGATGCTGCCATAAAACCTTCACTAACCCGATAGTCTTCGATCTCAAAACCTTCTCCTTCCTATCCAGTATCCGAATCGGCCTCTCAACATATGACATGTCCTCACTGAGCTCCAAAGGCTCATAACTAATCACATGTGCCGGATCTGGGTGATACTTTCGAAGCATCGAAATGTGGAAGACGTTGTGCACGCCTGACAAATCTGATGGCAATGCCAACCTATAGGCCTTATCTCTCACTCGATCAAGTATCTTAAAGGGTCCAATGTAGCGGGGACTCAGCTTACCTCTCTTCCCAAAACTCGCTATACCCTTGGAAGGAGAAACCTTCAGAAACACGGACTCACCAACTGCGAACTCAAGTGGCCTACGTCTCCTATCAGCATAACTCTTCTGTCGACTCTGAGCTATCCTCAATCTCTCAACTATCAACCGGACATCATCAGAAGCCTGTGTAACCATATCAGGAGCAAAAATCTTTCGATCACCTACTTCTTCCCACCTAATAGGGGAATGACATCTACGACCATACAAGGCCTCATACGGTGCCATCCCGATACTCGAATGATAACTGTTGTTGTAGGCGAACTCGGCTAGTGGCAAATGATCATCCCAGGAGCCTCTAAAATCTAGCACACGTGCTCTCAACATATCCTCCAGAGTCTGTATCGTCCTCTCTGACTGACCATCTGTTTGAGGATGGAAAGCTGTGCTCAAACTCAACTGGGTTCCCATAGCTTCCTGAAAATGTTCCCAAAAGTGGAAAGTGAAGCGAGAATCCCTATTTGAATCAATGCTCACTGGAACACCATGCAACCTCACTACCTCGCGTACATACAACCCTGCCAACGTACTCAGAGTATCGGTAGCTCTCATAGCTAGGAAGTGGGCTAACTTCGTCAGTCTATCAATGATCACCCATATAGCATCGTGATTCCTCCGGGTCCTCGGTAAACCCATCACAATCCATGGTGATATGTTCCCATTTCCATGTCGGTATAGGTAGAGGCTGCAATAATCCTACAGGTTTCTGATGTTCTACCTTCACCTGCTGACATATAAGACATCTCGCCATAAAATCCGCGACATCTCTCTTCATACCTGACCACCAGTACACCTTCTGGACGTTCTGATACATCTTGCCACTCCCCGGAGGCAACGTGTACCTCGATGAATGAGCTTCTGACAATATCAATCTCCTGAGCTCTGGGTCCTCGAGAACACACAATCTACCTCTGAACCTCAGTAGTCCATCAGGACTCAACTCAAAATCTATCATTGTGCCCCTCTGCATCTGACCAATCACATCGATGCACTGCAGATCTGTCTGCTGAGCCTGTCTGATCCTGTCTAATAGATCTAGCTCTAAGCGTAGACTCGTAATCATACAATCTGCATCTCTGTCCGAATGTACAACTCCCAAACTGAGGCTAGCAAACTACTCTAGCAGCTCGTGCTACCTAACCATCATATACGATACCATCCCAAGGCTCTTCCTACTCAAAGCATTTGTTACAACATTAGCCTTACCCGGATGATAAAGTATCTCACAATCATAATCCTTCAGAAGCTCTAGCCATCTTCTCTGTCTCATGTTCAGCTCTTTCTGTGAGAACAGGTACTTGAGGCTCTTGTGGTCGGTAAAAATCTGAAACTTCTCACCATATAAGTAGTGGCGCCATACCTTCAACGCAAACACTACTGCTGTCAACTCTAAATCGTGGGTCAGATAGTTCTTCTCATGGTCCTTTGGCTGTCTGGATCCATAAGCAACTACCCTCCCATTCTACATCAACACACAGCCCAGTCCTTGATGTGAAGCATCGGTATATACTGAAAATCCTTCTGAGCTGGTAGGAATAGCGAGAATCGGAGCGGTGGTCAATCGACTCTTCAGCTTCTGAAAACTCCTCTCACAATCCTCGTCCCACACAAATGCAACATTCTTCTGAGTGAGAGGTGTCAATGGAGCAGCCAACTTCGAAAATCCCTTAATGAATCTCCGATAGTACCCTGCTAAATCCAAAAAACTCCTGATCTCGGTAACTGTCCTCGACTGTTCCCACTGAACTACAGCCTCAATCTTGGATGGGTCTACTGACATACCATTCCTCGACACTATGTGTCCCAAAAACAAGATCTCTGCCAACCAAAAATCACACTTGCTGAGTTTAGCATACAACTGTTGCCCTCGTAGAGTCTGTAATACGATCCTGAGGTGCTCTTCATGCTCCTCTTTGGATCTAGAATACACTAATATGTCATCTATGAAAACGATAACAAACTGATCCAGATATGGCTTGAACACATCGTTCATCATAGCCATGAAAGCCGTGGGAGCATTCGTCAGTCCAAATGGCATAACTAGGAACTCATAGTGGCCATATCAAGTCCTAAATGCTGTCTTGGGTACATCTCCACTCCGAACTCTCAACTAATGATACCCAGACCTCAGATCAATCTTAGAAAAGACCTGTGCTCCCCGAAGCTGATCCAGTAAGTCGTCAATACATGGAAGGGGATATCTATTCTTAATGGTAGCCTTATTCAACAATCTGTAGTCTATACACAATTGGAGGCTTCCATCCTTCTTCCTCACAAACAGAACCGATGCTCCCCACGGTGAAACACTCGGTCTGATAAAACCCCTATCCAATAGCTCCTGCAACTGTCTCTTGAGCTCCTCCAGCTCAACTAAGGCCATACGATACGGTGGTCTCAAAATAGGCTCAGTACCAGGTACCAAATCTATATAGAACTCCATCTCTTTATCTGGTGGTAACCCTGGCAACTCATCTAGGAAAACATCTGGGTACTCATTGACCATAGGAATATTTACCAACTCCGAATGTACCTTATCCGTATCCACTACGTACGCAATGAAACCTTCAAGATATTTATCTCTCAGTTAGCAAAATATTTTTATTTATTAACAACATATTTATTTCTTTCATTTCTTCCCATCAAACTTTACAACAACTTTCGTAGGGTTAGGAAACATAACTGTCTTAGCATAACAATCTAAAATAGCATGGTTTGCAGATAACCAATCCATACCTAATATTACATCAAAGTCACTCATACTTAGCAATATTAGATTGGCTGTCATATCCTTTTTCCCTACTCTTAACTTACAATCATTATACACATGCTCAACTAGCTGACTGGAATCCATAGGCGTACTAATCAACATCATCATCATTAAAAGAGTATGCTTTACATGCTTTTCTAACTTACATGCAAATGATGGCGATACAAATGAATGCGTGGCACCAGGATCAATTAAAACATATGCTTCTAAATCATAAATCAGGATGTTACCTCTAATCACATCCGTAGAAGCATCAGCTGCGTCCTGGTCCAAGGCATGTACTCGCCCTCGACCCATCACCTGCTTCCCCTTCTCCTCTGCCGTCGCTCTACCTCTTTGAGCAGACGTACCAGCTGAAGCTCTATCATGCTCTCTGCCCTTCTGTAGGGCAGTCACATATGTCTCTGGGCACTCTCTAGCAATATGCCCCTGTTTCCCACATTGAAAACACACAACAGGGCTCAACGGACAAGGTCTACCGCCATGATGTCTACCACATCGGCTGCACTGATCAGTAGTAGGCCTCGATCCTCCAATCACAATGCCCTTCGCAGGAGCTATGGTCGGGTATTAGGAGGTCTAACTGGTCACTCTCGCACCTCCTCTATTCGTGGTCCCTTACCGAAGAGTCTCTTCCCTCCTCGATAACTGAACCCTCTATCTCTAGTCGACCTCTTCCTCTCTCTATCTTGGCTCCGACTGAACTTCCCAAACTCAGAGGCATTTCTCTCATAATCCTGCTCACAAAGCTACGCTCTGTGCACTACCTCATCATTTGTACCAATGTCTAGTGGTACCAATCTAGACCGCAACACCGATCTCAATCCGTCAACAAATCTGCGGACCTTCCTAGTCCCGCTGTACATGGTATTGGGATCATACCTCTCTAAGGCCAAAAATCTAGTCTCGTACTCATCCACTGTGAGACTCCCCTGGCTCAATCCCAAAAACTCGACCTGCAGTCTACGCTGCGCTGTATCAGGAACAAACTGCCTCCTAAAGGCCTCAAAAAACATCTCCCAACTGATCTCAACATGTCATGCTCTCAATATCGGTCTGGTGGACTTCCACCAATGCTCTGCCGTTCCCTTCAGTAGGAACGCAGCAAATGTGACTCTCTCTGAAGTCGTACAATCAAAGAAGTCGTATAACTTCTCCATCTCGCTAATCCACTCCTCTGCACTAGCTAGGTCCTTGACCCCTCGAAAAGATGGAGGTCCAAGCTTCTGGAACTATCGTAACCGATCCAAATCACACCCATATCCTCTACCACCTTGAACTGGTGGGGGTGTAGGAGTATCAAAAGTCTGTGTCCTCTGTACAGGCTGCGTAGATGTATCAGGTGCAACTGCCTCTCCAGTCGCAGTCTCTGCATCCTGTCTCTGTCTACCTGGCAAAGTCTGTGCCAACAGCCCTACTATCACCTCTAGGCTACGCTCTATCCTTGTGAAGTGTGCCTCAGTCGTATCTGGTACCTCAACAGTACCTGGGGGTGTATGGGTAGTCGAAGACTCACCCTGGCTAGCCGACCTACCTCTGTGGCCTCCAGCCCTACCCTTCGTCCCTCTACCATGGCAGGTAATTGCCATAATGGCTAGATTCCTGCATTCACAAACATTAATTTGTCAACTCTTATCTTGTATACACAATTGTAACTGAACAAAACACAGTGATATGGGGATGTACACATTTTTCTAATTACTAATGCCTAGACACATCAGACCATCTACGCTCTGATACCACTCGGTCACGCCCTCCTCCCACACGCGACTTTACCAAAAACCATAAAAAAATTTTTCACTTTTTACTTACCTTTATCTCCTCAACAGTTCAGCTGTGAATAGGCATTAGTCTCCTCATCCATACATACCTTACCATTCTTTTTCGTATCATACATACATGACATTCATATCATAAGTAAATTCATATACTTAAATATAATTACATCATTACATCCCCCATATTAAAACGTGTACATCACTGTGTTTATACATTGTTCAGATACAAAAGAGTATACATGTGTATACCTTTCGCTAGATGGGGAGTGGCAGCGGTCTAAAGGAATGCAATACCTCAGCCGACTCAATCTACTGACGAGAATCTGTAGAGATGTGGGGAAAATGAATGGGATGAGCTATCAACGCGCTCAGTAAGGAAATTAGGCAAGCAAGTAGACATCCATACTATCTACTGAAAATAGTGCTTTGCCTTTCCTTCTCTCAATTCAAAAGCATTTTTAAAATATATATAATATAGTACAGATTTAAAATCACATGTACTAAACACATGCTGGTTTATCAATCAGAGGCATTGGTGCAAAACAGTGCATATTTAATCATTTAAGAATGCCTTTATATAAAATATGCCATTTACATTCAAAACACAATAAATATGGTATTTCTCATCACAACACAAACAAATCAATCGGGTTACGACCCATCCCTCAGGTCTACCCGTATCATAAAACACATGTAATATATCATGCGAGACTCAGTGGCTAATTGCAATCTCTCCAGACTATGTAAGAAAGCCTCCCCGCCCACTTTGGCTTAAGGATGTTGGGCTTAAAGATCTTACCGTAAGAGAGCATCTCTGGACTATGGCCATATCCTAACAATGGTGAAATCTCAGGCAACACAGTACTCGGTGTGCGGGTTATCACTGCTGTAACGAGAGGGGGTCAGTCCATCACAACCGCCAGCTATCAACAACTCTCCTCCATAACTCCATAACAAAACACGGTACAGTGTACTCCATGCCACACGCACGGTACAACGTACACTCGTGGACCCTACATCATGGTCGGGGTGCCTGCCATAGATCTTAGCCGCTCATACCATGGAAATACATCATAGTGGGGTGCCTACCATAGGTCTTAGCCCTTATACTATGGAATAAATGCCACGTCTCTAAATCCACGTGAGAATATCTCAACAGTGTGACACTCAGTCTACACGGAGGAAATCGTCACGATTTTTCTAACATGTATATATATCACGAAAAACTACAGTGCGCGTCTTGAGTGTGACACACAGTCAATGCTCCGCCTCAAAACACTGTATATGCATGTCAAAATATCAACACTAGTGCGAGTAAACCTCTAGCACCAGGTCATGCATAGTTCTCATTACAAATCAAGTACAAGCAAATCGCTCAAGTACGATGTCATGTACAAATCATGACAAATCGAGTGCGAGCAACGCTCCAGCACTCTGTCATGCATCTCATGTAAAACTCGAGTACGAGCTAATCGCTCCAGCACTCTATCATGCACAAATCATATAAAAATTGAGTACGAGCAACGCTTTAGTACTCTATCAAGCATGTCAAATAAATGTAGTGTGAGTAAACCTCCAGCACTAATGTATGTGAAAAACATCTGAAATCAAGTGCGAGTTGTGCTCTAGCACGATTGTTTCCACATAATTCAGTAGATGGCTCTTTAAAAACAGGGATGTTAAAAATCACTAAAATCAGCACTATAAAGTGTGCTTAGTTTACATCGACCTCAAAACATTAGCCCATCCACCTACTCTTCTGCTACACAGTAGGAAAAACCACTCAAAACATCATTTCCATGCTTTTTGGAACTTTTCCTAAAATTTCACTTTTTACCTAACTAGGGGTAAAAATCGTAATTTACCCATATCGAGTCCCTATAATATTATCGATTTTCTCTGACCCTTAAACAATTTTAGTGAATGTAAAATCCAACGAAAATATGCACAGATATCTCTAACTACTTGCAAGAGTCCCCTACCTTGGATCACGTCGTGTGACCTCTCTTCCTCTGTGCTGTCAAATCTCGCAGTCCGGTCAACTCTCAATATGACTCTGGAGCTACATTTAACCATTCACTGGGTTAATTTCACGTTTCCTACTGTATTACACATTTAATACAGTTCATTTCACTTAAATGGGCCCGTTTACTCTTAATGGGCCTTAAACACTTTAATTGGGCCTTAATCTGTATTAAGCCCATTTATCAGGGTCTATTGACTCATTGGGCCTATCAATACCGATTGGGCTTTATTCCAAGCTCTTTGGATAGTCCGTATATCATTTACGACATTTATTTCAAAATTCCTAATATAATTCACTAATTACAGAATTTAATCTGAAATGCGTAAATTAAATCTTAAATACGCATAAATCACTTAATTGTCGTAATGAGCTTTACTTACTCGAGATTGTGCGATGGTGCGCGAATCGGAGTTTGATTGTGCTTCCGTTCGAAAATTTATCGTCGAATAACACAATTTCGTATATTTAACTCCAGGTCAATTTCTGATTAAATATAATTTAAATAAATTTATCAAAAATTAAATTGGTCACTTTTGACCTCGTATCGACTTATCCAAAGTCCGGTGAAATCTCAAAAAATTTTCTTTTCCTTTTTCTTTCTTTTTTTCTCTCTTTTCTCTCTCCTCCTTGGCTGAACCGGTCCGGTCTGGTTCAGTTTAGAAGGTTCTGCCCTGAACCGTCGACCGGTTCAGGGATGATTTGGCCATGCCGGCGTCGTCCGGTCGGTTCTCCTGGAGCTGCTGCCGCCGTTTGGTGCGCCACAGCCTGGGGATCGTTCGGCTGGGCTCGATCGGAGCCTAGCACCGCCGATGGCCGTCGGATTCCCTTCTCTTCTCCGTGGCCTTCAACTCCGTCGATCTCCCTTTTCTGGCGCCGGTGAGGCGAGTTACCGGTGGCTGGGAGGTCGCGGGGTTACGCTCTTCCTTTTTCGGCCGTTCGCTGGACGCTGGGGTCGCCGGTGGTGGTTGGTCCGATGAATCTTCTTCTCCATCGATTTGCCTCGGTTTGTCGCTCTCTCTCTCCCCGTGTTTCAAATTTCAGATTTTCTCTTCTTTTTTTCAATTTGTTTATAATATATTTTTAATATTATTTTAATCCTTAAAATAATATTAAAAATCCTAAAATATCCCAAAAATTTCTATTAAATTAATTTAGTCCGTAAATGAATTTATCAGTCCGATTTTACTTTTTTGGTATATTTTTCTAATATTTTTGAGCTCGTTTTTCGAGATAAAAATTCTAAAAATATTAAATAAATTCATATCTCGATCAGTTGGACTCGAAATTCAATATTTGCCCCGTTATTGATCAAGATTTCTCAATTTCATATTTTTAATGAAATTTCCTAATCGGATTTATACCGAATTTCAGTAAATTGATCGTTTTACCCTTGTACTTGCTCAAAAATTAATTTAACCCTTATCTCGCTGTTATGTAGCTTACATGCATTTTTAATTCTCAATAAATCGATTGCATGATAGTAAATACTCTTCTTATGATTCAACTATGAAATATAACGTCCGTACACATACGAATCATAAGGTACAAGCTACATACGTAAATCAAAAACTCGGGTCTGATAGCTCAGCATCCGGTGATTAGTTGGGATGCATTCGCCACAGCTTTTAGGAAGCAGTATGTTCCACTAGCTGCCCAGCAGAAGTTGAGGATGGACTTTCTGAGTTTGGTACAAGGCAGTATGACTATGGATGAGTTCGAAAGTAAGTTCACCATGCTGATGAGGTATGATTCGGAGACGTTCCAGAATGAAGATCGTCGGACTGAGAGGTTCTTACCAGGATTAAGGCCAGCTATCAGAGATCATCTTTTGGGGTTATGGATTACGGAATTTTAGGATGCCCTGGGTAGAGCATAGATGGTTGAGAGAGGCCTAAATGTCACACAGGCGAAATATGGCCTTAAGGGAAAGAGCAGGGATAAGAGTAAGCAGACAGAGTTTGTGAGACAGGATTTCAGGAGGGTCAGCCCAAGAGGCAGAGGACAGATGAGTTTCGACCTAGACTTGATAGACCCATCATTCCAGTACCTGCTCCTCAGATTGCTAGAGGTCCGTAATAGTATAGGTCAGTGTGCAAACAGTGTGGAAAGCTTCATGGAGGTGTGTGCCTTTTGACCACCGGGAGCTGCTTTGTGTGCGGGCAAAAGGGACATATAATGAGAGATTGCCCACAAAACCAGGTTCCACAACGCCCAGAGCCACCACAGTAACCTGAGAGGCAAGCTCCCCAGAGACAAAACCCATAGGGATGGGCTACCGCAGCAGAGAAGGGTAAGAAGCCTGTCATGCATGGGAGGGTCTTTGCCTTGGATAAAGAGACTGCAGATACCTCCACTGAGACCATTCATGGTAAGCTTTTAATTTGTAATCATGAGGCATAAGTATTGTTTGATTCAGGTTCCACCCACTCTTTTATATCACCATATTTTGCACGTCAATTGCATGTTAAGCCTGAATCTCTAGACTTTACATTACACGTTAGTACACCCATGTATAAATCACAAAAGACCGATATGGTGTGTAGAAATTGTGAAATCAAGGTAGGAGATAGGATCATATTAGCATATCTAATCTTGTTGAGCATGTATGGCTTTGATGTAATTTTGGGTATGGATTGCCTAGCCACCAACCGTGTAAGTTTAGACTGCTACTCTAAGACTGTAACCTTCTCCTTACCTAGTAAGTTTAGTGTATTCTTTGCAATGAAGGAATAAACTTTATGATTTTGACAATTGATGAAAAATTTTGATGAATGTGTTAATGTGAAGGTTATGTTGCATTCATCCTCGATACTAGTCGAGAATGTCCAAGTATTCAGGACATACAAGTGGTATGCGAGTTCCCGGATGTATTTCCTGATGAACTACTGGGATTACCACCAGAGAGAGAGTTAGAATTCACGATAGATTTGGTACCAGAGACTCAACCAATCTCAAAGTCTCCTTACCGGATAGCCATTGTTGAACTTGAGGAATTGAAGAAGCAGTTGCAAGACTTGCTAGACAAAGGGTTCATTAGGTCAAGTGTATCCCCATGGAGAGCTCCGGTATTATTTATGCGGAAGAAGGATGGTAGTCTTAGGTTATGTATAGACTACAGGCTGCTGAACAAAGCCACAATTAAGAACAAGTATCCCTTGCCCAGAATAGATGATCTATTTGACCAGCTAAGAGGGGCTACGATGTTCTTGAAGATTGACCTGAGATCGGGCTATCACCAATTGAGGATTAGGAAGGAAGATGTTCTGAAGACGACCTTCAGAACGAGATATGGTCACTATGAGTTCTGTGTGATGCCTTTTGGTCTAACTAATGCCTCAGCTTCATTCATGAGCTTGATGAATGAGGTGTTCCAGGAGTATCTAGATCGGTTCGTCATTGTTTTCATCGACGATATTCTGATCTACTCAAAGTCCCGAGAGGAGCATGATCAGCATTTGAGAGTAGTGCTCCGAACTCTCAGAGAGAAGCAATTATATGGGAAGTTGGATAAGTGTGAGTTCTGGTTGGAGCAGATAGCATTTCTAGGCCATGTTCTATCTAAAGACGGGGTGTCGGTGGATCCGTCTAAGGCTGAGGCAGTACTCAATTGGGAGAGACCAAAAATTGTTACGAAAATTCAAAGTTTTTTGGGACTAGCTGGATACTACAGGAGATTTGTAGAAGGTTTCTCCAAGATTTTCACTCCACTGACTAAGCTGATACGCAAGGATGTTCCATTCGAGTGGACTGATCAGTATGAGCAGAGTTTTGAAGAACTCAAGAAGAGGTTGACTACCGCCTCAGTCTTAACCATTCCTAGTGGGTTTGGAGGCTATGCAGTATACAGTGATGCATCATATCAAGGCTTGGGGTGTGTACTTATGCAGCATGGAACAGTGGTTGCATATGGTTCTCAATAGCTTAAGAACCATGAAAGGAATTACCCCACCCATGACTTGGAGTTAGCCGCGGTTGTTTTTGCTTTGAAGATATGGTGGCATTATCTGTATGGAGAGAGATTTTAGATTTTTACTGACCATAAGAGCTTGAAGTATATATTTAATCAGAAGGAGCTAAATATGAGACAGAGACTGTGGATAGAGCTCCTCAAAGATTATGATTGCGAGATTCTGTATCACCCTAGCAAGGCAAACGTAGTGGCAGATGCTTTAAGCAGGAAGGGAATGATTTCTTTTATGATGGTTAGAGAATGGGAGTTACTAGAGCAGTTTGTCGAGCTCAGTGTTAGTGTGGAAACAACAGATGTTGGGTTCATAGCTAGTTTTCAGATTGAACCTAATATACTTGATCAGATCATAACTAGACATAGGGGTGATCAGAAGTTATTAGATATGGTCAGTCAGGCAGGACAGGACGTACAGTTAGACTTTGTGGTCGGTGAGGATGGATTGATGAGATTTAGGGGCCGTATATGTCTCCCAAACGATGATGCCCTATGGCAAAGGATCTTAAAGGAGTCCTATTGTTCTCGGTACACCATGTACCAATGAAGCACTAAGATGTACCAGGATTTACGGAGGGTGTATTGGCGGGTTGGTATGAAAAGAGATGTAGCTGAGTTTGTGGCCAAGTGTCTGATTTACCAACAAATTAAGATCAAACACCAAAAACCAGCAGGACTACTTAAGTCTCTTCCAGTGCCTACTTGGAAATGGAAGCACATTACTATGGATTTTATTATGGGGTTACCAAGGACCCGAAAGGGGCATGATGCGATATGGGTAATTGTAGATAGGTTGACAAAGAGTGCCCACTTCCTAGCCATAAAAAATACAGACTCCTTGAGTGCTTTAGCAGAGTTGTATGTGAGAGCGATAGCTCGACTGCATGGGGCACCTGTGAGCATTACGTCAGATAGAGATTCCCGATTCACTTCTAGATTTTGGGCTCATTTTCAAGAAGCCGTGGGATCTCAGCTTAACTTGAGCACAACCTATCATCCTCAGATCGATGGTCAGTCCGAGAGGACCATTCAAACCTTAGAGGATATGCTGAGGGTGTGCATTTTGGAGTTCAAGGGCTCATGGGATGATCACTTGCCTCTTGCAGAGTTTGCTTATAACAACAGCTATCATGCTAGCATCGGGATGGCACCTTATGAGGCCTTGTATGGTAGGAGATGTAGGTCTCCAGTGGCTTGGGAAGAAGTGGGTGACAAAAGGATCTTGTCTCCTGAGTTGGTAGAACTGGCAGTAGAAGGTGTTCGGATAATCTGTGATAGACTTAAGACCGCACAAAATAGGCAGAAGAGTTATACGGATAAGCATATATGGCCACTTGAGTTTCAGATTGGGGACTCCGTGTTTTTGAAAGTATCCCCGAGCAAGGGTATTATGTGCTTTGGAAAGAAGGAGAAACTGAGTCCTCGCTTCATTGGTCCTTTTGATATTCTAGAGAGAGTGGGAGACGTAGCCTACAGACTTGCCCTACCCCCACAGCTCTCCGGGGTACATAATGTCTTCCACGTCTCGATGTTAAGGAAGTATAATCCGGATCCCTCACATATCATTGAGTATGAGCCTTTGAGCATTCAAGAGGACATGAGCTACATTGAAAGACCTATCCGGATTTTGGACAGAAAGGAAAAGGTACTTCGATCGAAGACGATTCCTCTGGTAAAGGTTCTCTGGCAACACCATTCAATTGAAGAAGCTACATGGGAGCTAGAGAGCCTCATGAGGGAGAAGTACCCTCATCTATTCTGAAGGACCAAGATGAATTTGGAAGACCAAATTCTTTAAAGGTGGGCAGAATGTAAACACCGTAAATTTTTTGTATTTAAATTAATATATATGTATATATATATATATATATACACATAATAAATGAAAATATGTTATAGGGAAATATGTGAATATATATATATTTTAAGTTAAAAAAAATGAAGGATAAAAATAATTACAAAAAAAATATCCATGTAATTGTCCAAGAATGAAAATATAATTAAAAATATACATATATATAAAAATACAAATATAACATATATAATAAAAATATAAAATATATATAAATATAAATAGATATATATAAATAATATATATAATAAAAATAAAAAAATTAAAAAAAACTAAAAACTAAACGGAAAAAAAGGGATAGCGCGATCCCAAAAAGAAAAACCCCCTGTTCCTCTTCTCTGCTACCGTCGGCCAAGTTTCTCCCCGACCGTTCGCCTGCCAACCTTCCTTTCCCTCACCGGTCGACTGAACCGAGCCCCAACAGCGACGATTGGCGACCTCCCCTTTTCTCCCTTCCTTCCTCGTTCGCTCGAAGCCGAAACCTCTCCCCGTTTTTCCTACTGTCTTCCGTTTCATCACCGATGGCCACACAGCGCCGGGAGTTCCCCTCCGACAGCTCCTCTCACCTGGACGTGGACCGGCTTCCCTCTCCCTCTCCCCTCGCCTGGAAACAAAAACGGAAACAAAGGGATTTCTCCTTTATTTACGGATTGCAGCGACTAGGGAGACCCAACGCCGGCCACCACTGAACCCGAGCCCGACAACCTCCCTCGCCTGTCCTTCCCCATCCGGCCACCCCTATTTTCGACGCTACAGTGTCAAACAAAAAAAAACACAGATAAATTTCCCAATTTCTGTTTCTCCATCCTTGTACCAGTTGATCCCTAGGTAAAAACCCAAGCTTTATTTAGTTTAATGTATGTATAAATTGTATTATGGAAGCATGATGTTGTATGAATTAATTGAAATACAAGCATGTTTAGTGTAGATTTAATTTGGCAAAAATTGGAAAGATGAGAAGTAGACAAATATGTGTATGTATGAGATAAGGAAAAAAATGGGAAAACAAAATTAATATATATATATATATATATATACATGTATAGGAGTGTATATATATATATATATATATATATATATGTATATTTATTTATTTAGGTACATGTACAAATAGGTGTATATAATGAATTAGGTATGCTAGTATTTGTACAAAAAAAAATTATGTATGCATATGTGATAAGGAAAACATGAAAACAATAAAAGTATATATATATATATACATATAGGAGTGTATATATATAAATATATATATATATATTTATGCGTGTATACATGTGGATGTATATAATAAAGGTATATGTTAATACTTGTAGGAGCAAATATATAAATAGTGAAGAAATATATAAACCTGCGTGTCGGCCTAAGGATATACAATAATACGTACACACGCAGTAGCAACGATAAATTACGATTTTAACGCAATTCGCATGAATAGGGTGCTAAGTCTACAATTTAGGTGTAAGTGATTGTAGAAGGGATTAAAGGAGGTATTAGGAGACGTCACCGTTCGAATTCGGGATATCCGATAAATCGAGGTAAGGGGTATTACTTAACTTAGTTCTGATATTACATTCTTGTTTCTTTGATAAATGATTTTATGAAAGAGCATATGATTTGAAATGATTTACCAGTGCTTCCATACTTACGAAACTGTTTATAAAACATGATTTCGTTTTACAAATGTTCGCTATAACATCTATGTTTATGAAATAAACTTTCGAATTATGAAAATGCATGAAAGTTTTATGATGAGTTGAAAACCCATATTTATGCTTTGAAATGGAACTTTTGACGTTTTCAAAAGTATTTACGAAAAGAGAAAAGATGTTTAGAGACTATAGGCTTTATGCATGGTTACTTCTTATGGTATTCCGGCTTCACCACTTAGGTGCCGGTACGTAGGCCCCTTTAGCACTTGACTCGACCTGTGTGGAAGATGTCGTGCTACTGGTGGTTTATGATGATATTTCGATAGTATCTCGTGCCCGCGCAGCACGCAATTATGTTTCCTACACGAAGAGTTCCACTGATGCCCGTGTCCTAGCTAAGTGCTAGTGAATGTAAGTAAGATAGATACTACCCATACTTTATGAAAGGGTTGTACGACCCTGATCCAGTCTACAGCCCACTTACCATGGCCATAGGTATGATGACTCTCTACGGAGAATGACACGTATCGCATGACTTAGTTATAGCCTGGTCTCCTCGATTTTAATTATAAAATCAACTATAATGAGAGTTTATGAAATGATTATGAAATATGCATGTGATGTTTATGAAATAATTATGAAATATGCATGGATGTTTATGAAATGATTATGAAATATTCATGATATGTTTACGAAATGATTTATGAAATGTTTATGAAGTAATCTTTGGTGATTGTGAGCATGGGCATTATGATTAAATAGTTGGGAAATGATTAGGGATTGAGGAAACTATGATTTTGTTGGAGTAGAGATGTTATTATGCAATTATGGTAATTTTGGGAATTATGACTATAAATTGGAATTGAGACAATGTGGTGAATTTGGCATGGAATATAGTACGAGAAATGTAGAATTTTGAGATGTAGTGGGTGAGAATGTGAGTTGTGATAGAATTGTGAAGATTAAGTTAATTGAGGTGTTAATGAGAAAAAGAGCAAATGTGTGCTCAATAATGCGATTGAGTCGGGTTATTGATGTTTTTAACATCGTTTGGACAGCTCGGGAGTTCCAAAGTGGAATGCGAGGCTAGTCCGTGATACGGGGGAACGATTGCACTATACGAGGTGTAAAGAGGTGAGGGAAAACTAAACCATTTGTGTATGTGTTTTGATGAACTATTTGTAGCATGAATCATGATTTGAAAATACAAGCATGTTTAGTGTTGTGTCGAGATAAAATTGCACACGATTTTATAGCCGGTTGGAGCCCATTGTTTTATGAGTTTATAAAGTGAAGAGTTTATAAGCTAAGTGTAAAATCGCTTTATAAACTGTTGAGTTTGCGTGAAAAGTAAATTGGGCTCTACGTTAAGGCAATATTGAGATTTAAGAAAATGTGTGCGTGTTTTGCCGGTTGGAACTCGATTTTTATATGTTTTGTGTTGAGTACATGAATGTTTTAAATGAGTTTTATGAGAGAAAACCATTATGAGTTCTACGTGAAGGCAAACCGTTTTATAAGATAATGACTAATGATTGAGACTTAGGCATGTCATGTTGAACACACATCAGGCATTGCTTGATAGCATGTAAGACTGATATAGTGGGACGCTTAGGAACCGACCCAGGGACCACGGGCCTTGTTCTGGTAACATGTAAGTCAGATTATTCCTCCACTTTAGTAGCGTTGGGAGGCCTTGCTTTGGTAGTATGTAAGAACGATATAGTGAGCCGCCTAAGAACCGACCTAGGGACCACGTGAGATAGTGAGCCGCCTGGGAATCGACCCAGGGACCACATGATAGTGTGCATAAGGCGAGGCATTGCTCTAGTAGCATGTAAGGCCGAGCCTTGTTCTGGTAACATATAAGTCCAATATACCATGAACACGACCATATTTTTGTCGTTCCCTCTTGCGAGGATGCCTGGGATGCGCACCGAGAGGAGATTATATATATTTGATGTGCCATGATGAGTTTTATATGAGTTTTATTGCCTAGTCTCGTTTTACACATGAGTTGTGTTTTGTGACTTTGTCACGTGCTATTTACTGAGGTGATTTTTATAACATATTTTGAGAAAAGTCATTATCGCATATATTTACACATGCTTGTGTGTGAGACCCCGTACATGTATATTTGTAACGTGTGTAATCGGATCAATTAATGTGAATGGACTTGTAATGTAAAGCATAAGTGGTGTAAGTCCATGGATTCAACGTACATATGTGTTATATGATTTGTAATGTACACACGAGTTCCATTTTATATGAATATGAAGAAATGAGTTCTTGCAAGTGATAACTGTGATTAGAACTCAAAACGAATAGTGTGGTAAATGGAAGAAAGTTGTATGAATATAAATGCTTCCATTTGGTTTTATATAGTGGGATATACAATAAATGCACATAAGTTTCAATGTGCATAAGGTATGAATGGATGCCATTTTTAAGTTATAAAGGAGGATGGATGAGAAAATGGCTATGGTAGCAAATTAAGGGTGTTTTGGTGTGAGTTGCAGCAGGAGAACTGCAGAAAATTTGGAAAATATGAAGGCTAGATCGATCTCATAGGATGAGAGATCGATCTGGAAGAGCCAGACTGCTCTTATTTGGGCAACGGAATAGAGCAGATCGATCTCCAATGGGGTCAGATCGATCTCCTAAGCATTCTGTAATGAAAAGGTCGATCCTCAAGCATATAGATCGATCTCTTTAGCTCTCTGTTTGGGAGCTGATCGATCTCCTACTTCGATAGATCGATCTCATGCTTAAAATGTCGTGAAAAATAGGGATTTAAGGGGACCAGATCGATCTCCTCTTGGTGCAGATCGATCTCCTCAAGTGATTTCTATAAAAGGAGTGCTGAAAATCTGAAAAATTCGAGAAAAACATCAACCTTCCACTATTAACCCAAAAACCTAACTTTCTCTCTCCAAAATCAGTCATTTCCAGCAAGAATTGAGGGGAGGCCATTAGAAGTAAAGTTGTTTATATTGAGGAAGAGAACAACATAGTTGGAACCCAAAATCCCATTGTTGGTATTGAAGGAGCTAAGGGCATTGACATATGGAGCAAGAAGAGAAATCACATTTGGTAAGATTCTAATACTACAATCCAAGTACATTGTTTATTTAAGTGATTTTGGAGTTGGGTTGGATGTGTATTGATGGATAAATTATCTAGGGATGTGGTGTGACCTAGAAAACCTAGAATGGGTATAATGTGAGAAGATATGGGTTGAATGAGTTTATGACTTATGGGTATGCTAAAGTTGTTATTAAGGTAATGTGTATGATTTTAGATGGTTAAATGGAATTACATTGTGGGTTTAAGTGAAATTATGAAAATGAGTATGTAAATGCTTGATAAATGCCATAGTGAAGAAGTCAATGAAATATGAACACTATGGACTTAGTATCGATTTAATATCGATTTGGAATAAGTTGATAAGCCTAAAAGGAATCCATAGTCAAGAGAAATGAAACAAGACCTTCAGAGCGTTAATAGAAACTATAGGTCAAATCGACTATAGTGAACGCACGGTGTCCTGTTATATGGATCGAACATAATGTGAAATATGATTATGCGCAGTTTCGAAGAGTCTGGTGGAGACGAATCGAACCATACGAGTAAGCAGCTTAAGGAAGTGGAATCACGCATCGCGATTCTAGGTAAGGGAATTTTGTGAGTATATAGAGGTAGCTGCTCGTACTTTGAACTTGTGGGTGAATATTGAGTGTTTTATGAAATGCATGGTTGCTCAAGTAAATGATTGATGGTATTCATGAATGATGATAAGTATATGCGTGATTTTGGTTTTGAAGTGGATTCTATGAAATGGGATAGTAAGGCTAATAATTGCATAAATCTAACATTTTGATGTTTTACAAAACGTAATTACCTTGTTTTAAACAAGCTTTTAGATGGATCGGCTAGTGTTTATTAATGTTGTGGAAAAAGCATTTTTGAAGTGCTAAACTCAGTTGTCGGGATTGTTTGATTGTGTATGAGCCTCCTATCGTATTTGTATGACATAAATCGCGCTAGAGCCTCGCTCGTGCTGAATTTCGATATTTTCACTTGTGTGAAATGTGCTAGAGCTTAGCTCGCACTTTATTTTGGAACTATGACGATGTTTTATAAATCGTATTGGAGCTTACGCTCGTACGTGGATTTGTGTGGTTTTTCTTATGTATATAACTGTACTGGAGCGATGCTCGTACGTGGTTTCTTCATATTTTTATGCATAAATGTCGTACTAGAGCGTTGCTCGTAATAAGTGATTTATTATGATGCATGAAATCGCGCTAGAGCGTAGCTCGCGCTGGTTTTCACACTGTGGTATGTATGAGGCCGTGGTGAGAGATACGGATTGGTGTTCAGGGAACCCAACAAGCCTAGCAAACCTCTTAAGTGGGGTGAGGGTGAGGGGCTAGGACCTGACATAATCCATTCAGGGAACCCAACAGGCCTAACAGACCTCTTGAGTGGGGTGAGGGGCTAGGACCTGGTATTGAGGGTACTCCCACGTGCACTTGAGACTATAGAGGTTACACTTGGTATGGGGTAGATAAGACCTACGGCAAGCACCCCCAACCTTGTTATGGGTCCGCGGAGTACGATGTACTGTGTATATCACATGGAGTATGATGTACTGCGTGGTGGTTACTTGATTTGAGAAAGTCTGACGGAGAACTAACCTACCTTTGTACCAGCATGATACCCCGCACACCGGGATCCGTATGGTCTAGGATGATATGTGACACAGTTGGCCAACATAGTCAGATGAGTTATAGTAACCTGTCCCCTTGCTTGATTTACTTACTACCACATGATTTTAATCTCTAAGTGTGATTGTGATTGTTCAAGGTAAACCCAAAGGAGGGGTCGAGCCTCGTCGAATTGATTTGTGAAATGAAAATGAGGTTGTGATTGTGAATTGATGTGATGGGATTGTATGTGTTTGAGAAAGAGTTTTATGACGTGGGTTTAAAAAGGAGGTTTCTTAATGAATTGCTTTTTTTATGAATTTAAATGAGATTGAGCATGAGATGATTTATACATGACGTTTTTACCATGTTTTATATGCTAATGTACATGATTTTGATACATGATATATATGTATACTCATATGGCATAGTTTTACTTCATCGTGCTCCTACCATAAACGATTTATGCATAACATTATCAGCATGTAGATAGAGTAGTTATCTACCATGCTTGCATTATTGCCTTACTGAGCGTGTGGTTGCTCATCCCTCTCTATTTTCCCCCTCCTACAGAGCGTGCATAGTAGCCCAGTGAGGACTGAGGCGTGGTAATTTGGACATCCGCTGCATCTCCATCACACAGAGGTATATACACAATGATTCTTTTTGTATCTAAACAATGTAAAAGCACAGTATTCTTTTGAGTTGTAATTATGGGGGATGAAGATGTCAGTAAAACATGTTTTTGTATAAGTACATGATTAAATGCGAATGTATGACATCATTTTATTTAACTGAGAATGAATGAGATGTGATGTTTATTATTGACTCACAGCCCAACAGTGTGGTGGTAAGTTTGTTCACGACCGGGTAAGGTAACAGTAAAACGTGAAAAATTTATATTGAATTTTCGGTTAAGGGAATGAAAATGGGTCGTGACATTGTGAATGCTCTATATTGAGCCTTTTTACCCTCATATTTTCACATGATTTATGAGCTATGAGATTAGGGTGTTTTGAGAACTTTCATGCTACGATTTTAAATGAGTATACTGAGTTTCATATACAAATACATATTTGTGATGTGTGATATGGTTTATATAACTAAGTTCTCTTACCCCCCTTACTGAGCGATTTAGAAGCTCACCCTGTTTTCTCTTCCCCCCAGATTTCTTCAAGTGAAGTGAGTTCCCTGCGATGTACAGATTAGAGGCTAGTGGAGGACTTGAGCTCCAGGCCGTATTTTCTGTATTGAGGTATATATTTGACATTCATGTATCCAGACTAGAGTTATATTTACAGACACTTGTTGTACAATGATGTATGGGATGTATTAGGATTAATTAACTCGGAATTGAGTAATTGTATATGATATGATATTTTCTATTTTATGATGAGATCCTGAGGCATGATAAGTATGATGATATATGACACTGCACAGGAATACACCCTTAATTGTGATTTGATAAGTGAAAAGTTTTAAATTTGCTATATTTTTCACATTTTCGGGGCGTCACAATATCCGACAATGGTGATCCCAGGCAATACAGTACTCAGTGTGTAGGGCATCACTGTTGCAACGGGATGGGGGTCAGTCCATCACAACCGCCAGCTATATCCTCCTCAACTCCACAACCCCACACGGTACTGTGTACTCCATGCCACATGCACGGTACAATGTACTCCATGGACCCTACATCACAGTCGGGGTGCCTGCCATAGGTCTTAGCCCTCAAAACCATGGAATATCATACCACGTCTCTAAATCCACATACAACCCTCTCATAGTGTGACACTCAGTCTACACGAGGAATTCAAGCATGGTTTTCAACATGTATTATATATCACATACAGTGCACGCCTTTGAGCGCGACTCATAGTCGACACTCCGCTCAAGCACTGTTCACATCACAAACTCAACTCTAGTGCGAGTAAACCTCCAGCAACTAGGTCAATGCATAGTTCATGTTTCAAATCAAGTACGAGCAATAGCTCAAGTACCATGCTATGCACAAAATTCATCAATCAAGTACGAGCAATAGCTCCAGTACTATGTCATGTATAAATCATGAAGAATTGAGTACAAGCAACGCTTTAGCACTCTGTCATGTATCTCATGTAAAATTGGAGTACGAGCTAATCACTCCAGCACTCTCTCATGCATAAATCACATAAAACTGAGTACGAGTAATAACTCCAATACTCTATCATGCATGTCATGGAAATCTAGTGCGAATCATAATCCCGCACTAATATATGTGGAAAATATATGAAATCCAATGCGAGTTGTGCTCCAGCACAATTTATTCTCACATAATCTGATAGATGGCTCTTTAAAAAGGGATGATTTTCAAAACATCAAAATCAACACTCTAAAGTGTGCTTAATTCACATCAACCTTAAAAACATTAGCCCATCTATTTATTCTTCTGCTAAACAGCAGTAAAACACTCAAAATGGTGGTTTCCATGCTTTTTACAACTTTTCACAAAAGTTGAATTTTTTCCTAACTAAGGGCAAAATCGTAATTTACCACTATCGGGTCACAATAATTATTATTCACTTTCTCTGACCCTCAGAGTTTTAAGTGAATGTAAAAGCAGATGAAAATACGTGCAGGTATCTCTAACTACTCACAAAAGTCCCTTACCTCGGATCACATAGTGTGACCTCTCTTCCTCTGTGCTGTCCAAACATCGCAATCCAGTTACTCTCAATATGACTCTGGGGCTGTATTTAACCATTCACTGGATTAATTTCATGTTTCCTACTGTATTACACATTTAATACAGTTCATTTCACTTAAATGGGCCCGTTTACTCTAAATGGGCCTAAATACTTTAAATTGGGCCTTCATCCGTATTAAGCCCGTTTTCCACGTATTATTTCCCTTCATCAGGGTCTATTGACTCATTGGGCCTATCAATACCCATTGGGCTTTATTCCAAGCTCTTTGGATAGCCCGTATATCATATACGACAGTAAATTCAAAATTTTGAATATAATTCACTAAATGTGGAATTTAATCCAAAATGCGTAAAATAAATCTTAAATACGCAATAATCACATAAATTGTTGTAAATGAGCTTTACTTACCTGAGATTATGTAATGGTACGTAAATCGAAGTTAGATCAGGCTTCTGTTCGAAATTTATCGTCGAACTGCACAATTTTGTATATTTAACTCCGGGTAAATTTTCGATTAAATATAATTTAATTAAATTTATCGAAAATCAAATCGGTCACTTTTGAACTCGTATCGACTTACCTAAAGTCCGGTGAAATCCCAAAAAATTTTCTTTTTCTTTTTCTTTCTTTTTTTCTTCTTTTTCCCCTTTTCTCCTTGGTTGAACCGGTCCGATCCAGTTCAGTGTAAAAGGTTCTTCCCTGAACCGCCGATCGGTTCAGGCTTCCTTTGGCCGTACCGGTGTCCTTCGGTCGGTTCCCGGCGTCTCAGAACCGCCGTTCGGCGCGCTACAGCCTGGAGACCTCTCGTCTGGCCTCGATAGGGACCAAGCACAATCGATGGCCGTCAGATTCCTCTTTTCCTCTGCGGCCTTCTCTTCTTCGATTCGTCGGCATCCAGCGTCGGTCAAGTGCGTTGTCGATGCCGATGGGTGCGCACAAACCTCCTCTTCCTTTTTCGGCCCCTTTCCTGGCCGCTGGTCACCGGATAGTGGCCGTCCGGTGGTCCTTCTTCCTCGGCTTGCTTCTGTCGGCTTGCCTCTTCTCTCTCCCCGATATTCCTTTCCAAATTTCGTTTTCTGATTTTCAATTTCTTTTTTTTTATAATAGATTTTTATTATTATTTTATTCATTAAAATAATAATAAAAATTTGAAAAATATCCCAAAATATCTAAAAAATCATATTAAATTCATTTAATCCGTAAATGAATTTATCAGTCCGATTTCACCTTTTCGGTATATTTTTCTCCTATTTTTGGGCTCGTTTTTTTATGTAAAAATTTTGATAAATTCTAATAAATTTATATCTTTATCAATTGGACTCAAAATTAAATATTTTCCTCGATTTTGATCAAGATTCCTCAATTTCATATTTTTATTGAAACTTTTTCATCGGATTTATACTGAATTTCGATCATTTGACCGTTTTACCCCTGTACTTGTTCGAAAATCACTTTAACCCTTATCTCGTTGTTATGTAGCTTACATGCATTTTTAATTTCTTAAATTGTCGATTGCATGATAGTAAATACTCTTCTTATGATTCAACTATAATAATAGAGTGTCCATACACATAGGAATCATAAAGAACAGGCTACATAAAATGCGGGTCTGACATTGGTTAACTAGTCAAAGCTTATTCTTCAATTCTCACTTTTTCTCTTAGCTTTGACCATTGATCACATTTGACCAAAGTTGAAAAACCCAATTATATACATTTCAATGCTTGGTTAGTTCATCTTGATGTTTTGGCTACCCTTGGTAGGCGAAAGTGTTAAAAACACCTCAAACGATCAATTTTAAGCTCGTTTGGGCACTTTTTGGCATTTTCACCACTTCAACACTATTGAGACCAAACCAAACCAAACCAACTTCCTTTCTTGAACTATCCTTAATTTGATGTTTTAAGTTCTTATCTCCAATTAGATTTTTCAGAATCCTTTTGGTTTAGCCTGAGCTCACTGTAGCTCAGAATTGGCACTTTCATGCATTCATGGCATTTTCTACTTTCACTTGGACTTGGATTTGAAATACAACTTTCCTTATGATTCCAATAACATGTTTCAATGTTTACATTGATGGATCATAAGTAATACAATGGAAATTTTTGGGTTTTACAGAAACATATGAATCGATTTTAGGCTATAATGGGAAAGATATGTATTGATTTATCCATGTTAAATGCTAAGGTGTAATTGGTTTTGGATAGGTTTTAGGCTAGTTAGTTTAGTTTAATTGATGAGATAAAAGATCATGGTATTTTTCTCTTTTGATGTTGAATTCTAACTTAAATAAAGTTTTATAAAAAAGTTGAAAGTATTTTGATTGTTATGATTATTGAAGTGAATACTTTCTAAAGAGTTTTATGTGATTGTATTAATTAATATGATTAAGCATGTGATATTTGTTTTGTAATTTTATCTATTGACTTTAGTCCTAAGCTAGGTTCAAGTAAATAAGAATGTCTTTTAAAGAAAAAGATTTGAAAAAAAAGAGAATGATATGAAAGAAAAATAAAGAGGTTAAGAAAAGAAAATTTGTTATAACTACTACATTGTTTTGAGTCACTTAAGCCTTATAACATGAATTATATTTAATGACTTGCAATATGAGTATGCAAAACACTCTAAATACGAAAACTAACTTAATCTTCAAGTGAGTACTTTGAGAAGCCATAATATGTAAGACCCGTAAATTCCTATGTAATGTTTATGATTATTGAATGTACAGGCAAGTTACATTACATATGCATTACAAGAAATAGATGTTTGTAAGTATTAAGTGTGAATAAATCGCAAAATGAGTATAGAATCAATAGGATGGAAGCTTAACTTCAAAAATTTGAGAAAATTGCAACTAGAATGCTGCAGGAAGCAAGGCAGGTCGATCCCATGCAAGGAGAGATCAATCTCATGCTGTCTCGAGTTGGACCAGCTCGATCTCCTCCCTTAGGCAGATTGATCTCCATTGGTCTCTAGATGGGCCAAATCGATCTCCTCTTAAGGCCAGATCGATCTCCAAAGCCTTCTGCCTGAAACAGATCGATCTCATCACCTTGAGCGAATCGATCTCATGCATTTTAACAGATCGATCCCCTGCCTGCAAAATGTCGAATTCTGAAGGTTTCAAACAAGGCCAGATCGATCTCCACCCTATGCATATTGATCTCTTAAGGCATTTTTTTATATAAACGGGGCAGTTGGATTTGCAATTCATGGGAACAAATCCATTTCCTACATTTTTACCATTAACCTAGCTTTCTCACTCTAAAACCATCGCATTTCCATAAAGTTTTAAGAAAAAGATATTAGAGAAAAGTTGTTCATTGTGCGGAGAAGAACCACATAGCTTGGAATCAACACTTCATTTGTTGGATTGAAGGAGCAAATGAGTGTTCTTATTTGGAGCAAGAGGAAAGTCAAGCTAGGTGAGTTTCTAATACACCAACTCAAAGTATATTTATCTAGTTGTCATTGTGAGTAAATTGGTGTATGTAATTGTCACGCCCCGAAAATGCGGAAAATAGGGCAAATTTAAAACTTTTTACTCATTAATTCACAATTAAGGGTGCATTCCTGTGCAGTGTCATACATCATCATAATTATCATGCCTCAGGATTTCATCATAATATAGTGTATATTGAATCATATACATTACTCAATTCCAAGTTAATTAATCCTAATACATCCCATATAATGTTATACATCAGGTGTCTGCAATTACAATAATAGTCTGGGTACATGAAAAGATAAAATATACCTCAAGATACAATATATATATGGCCTGGAGCTCGAATCCTCCACTAGCCACTACTCCGTACGTCACAGGGAGATCCTTTTTCACTTGAAGAACTCTGGGGGGAAAGGAAAACAGGGTGAGCTTCTAAATCGCTCAGTAAGGGGGGTAAGGTACTCATTTCATAAACCAAAATGCACATCACAAAGTATTTATTTGTATGTGAAACTCATTTGAAAACCATAGCATGAAAGTACTCAAAACGATATTCTCATATCTCAAATCATGTGAAAACATGAAGTAAAAAGGCTCACTCTAGAGCAATAACAAAGCATGTGAAAATAACGCGTTAAACGCTTTCTCAGATAACGTGATAAAATCACAGTAAAAATAATGCACGTGGCACAGCCACAAAACACACGTGGCATAGCCACTGATTTAATTTCTCACGTGGCATAGCCACAAAACACACGTGGCAAAGCCACTGATTTAAAATCACTCGTGGCATAGCCACAAAACGCACGTGGCACAGCCACTGATTTAATTTCTCGCGTGGCATAGCCACAGAATAGGGTTTCTCAACGTGGCACAGCCACCAATGGGGTATAACGTGGCACAGCCACCAATGGGGTATAACGTGGCACAGCCACCAATAGGGTTTCTCAAAGTGGCACCAATTATACGTGGCATAGCCACAGAATAGGTTATTCTCATGTTACCAGAATGGAGAAGAAATTGGGCTTACATGCTACCAGAGCAATGCCCGGTGTGTACTCACAACTACACACCTAAGTCTTATCACATAAGACTGGTTTGCCTTCACGTAGAACTCATGATGGTTTTTCTCTCATAAAACCCTTTTGAAATCGTTTTGTACTTAACACAAAACGTAATAAAACCGAGTTCCAACCGGCAAAGCACACGCACACATTTCTCAAATCTCAATATTGCCTTAACGTAGAGCCCAGTTATAAACTCATAAAAACATTGGGCTCCAACCGGCTATAAAATCGTGTGCAATTTAATCTCAACACAAAACACTCAACATGCTTGTTTTATAAACCACAAATCATGCTATAACAGTTCACAAATCACATACACAAATGGTTTAGATTTCCCTTACCTCTTTGCACCTCGTATAGTGCAATCGTTTCCCCCGTATCACGGACTAGTCTCGCATTCCACTCTGGAACTCTCGAGCTGTCCAAACGATGTTAAAACATCAATACTCAATTATCTCATAACCTCAATTCTCAAAATCGAGCATAATTGCTCATAACACCTCAAATCTCTTGATTCTCGTAACTCAACCCTAAACTACAACCTCATTCACAACATCTCAACGTCCTACATTCCTCATGCCAATTATCTAGGCTAATTCTCCACATTGTCTATATTTCCATTTATAGCTCAAAATTCCTAAAATTACCAAAATCACCAAATATCTACATTACTCCAACTACATTGCAATTTCATCAATCCCTAATCCTTTCTCAACTATTTCAACGCAATGACAACCACCAATAACATCAAAATCAGCTCAAATATCAAGATCGAGGTTTAGAAATTACCCAAAGCTTGTGAGACGCACAACTCACGCCTCGATCCGATTCGTCCTTCGATTTCCAAGTATGTTGTTCTCCCTTTGATGAGGAACAACTTTCCTTCTTACCACAACAGCTGATTCGACCGAAAATGGGTGATTTGGATGAGTGAGAAAGCTAGGTTTTCAAAAAAATGGGGGTTGGAAGAGAGAGAAAGTGAAATTACAGGAGAAAACACGGGTTCCTTATATAGACTGGAGGTAGGAGATCGATCTGCCTCTTGATGAGATCGATCTGCGTTTGAAATTTGGGGACGATCTGGGTAATTTTATGCCTAGAAGATCGATCTGTCGAGGGGTGAGATCGATCTCTTTATGGCTTTATGAGATCGATCTGCTCCTAAGGAGATCGATCTTCTCCCCAAACAGAATCATTTGGAGATCAATCTCTTCCTCATGAGATCGATCCTTTCTCAAACAGAATCATTTGGAGATCGATCTCTTCCATTGGAGATCGATCTGCTCCTCAAATTCCTCCTTCCTCGTCATTTCTAACTCACCAGATCGATCTCTCCTTCTCCCAGATCGATTTGTCCTCATACTTCATGCTTATTTTACACACTTAACATATAAATATCCAATTATAATTCCCACAATTCACTTAGCTCAATAAATTACACTTCAAATTCTTATTACATCATTAAAATATGTCTGAATTTCTCAGATCTCACAGTAATGAAGATTCAAACTACCTAGAATGTAAGGTAACAAGCATAACCTAGAATGAGCTAGTGTGAGAAAATGTGATATGGTTGAGTTGATGATAAATGGATTATATTAAGATGTTAGTGGTGATAAGCATGATTTTGAGATGATTGAATGAAGCTACATTGTGAGATTAGTCAAGTTATGAAAATAAGCATATGAGGTGTTTGATAAATTGCCATAATGAAGTAAATGATGAACTAGAGGCACTGTGGACTTAATACTGATTTAGTGTGAATCAATAGGCCTAAAGAATTTAATAGATTCGAGAAATAAGTAGAGCAATCAAAATAGGGCCTTATAAGTATTAATGAAAACTATAAGTCGAATCGACTATAGTAAACACAAGAATTTGATTTCATTGGATTAAATTGATGTGATACGTAATTTCGTATGATAATTCTATTTTTAATAGAATTATTAGTGCTTAAATTCCTAATTATTTATTTAATCCCCATATTATTTTATTAATTATCCCCTTTATTTATTTAAAATTCTCTTATGTGCAGATAAATTAAATCCTGATGAAACTCAGTCGTTTCAGTCAAAATTGGGCTGAAAATGAGCTAAAGGAGATTGGACCACTTCAAATTTTACAGACCAAGTCACCAATCGTCTGGACACGAGTGATGCCAGGTGTCTGTACTTTATTTGCTCTGAAACGATAAGATCAATAGATACCGAGTGAATATTCTTGAAGGCACATGACGGGCCACATCGCACAGCCAACTAGACAAACCGACAAGTGACGTGGAAATATCTATTCTGCAGCAAATCAATTGAAGACAAGTGGCCAAATAATGCCAACTCATCTAGGATGAAAAATTACCATTGTACCCCTATGTTTGTGTATAAATAGAACATGATGGCAATTGAAAATGTATGTAGGTTAGGGTAGAATAGCTTTTAGATTAATTTTAAAAGTTTTCTTTAAATTTTCGCATAGTTTTTTGTTTACAAGTTGTTTACTGTTCATCCCATTTTCTTCATTAATCTTTGTTAAATTTCATTTCAATAGAAACTCACTTTCATTTCATGCTCTCGGTTTGGAACCATTAAGCTCTTTTATTTGCCAATTTTTTTTTTATTCACAAAGATTACTTCTTATTATAGCTCTCGATTTTTCCTTGAACATTGTTTATGTTTCTTTAGTTTTATTTGAAAAAGCCATCATCTTTAAAAGCTTTCGGCTTGTTCCTTTTTGGTGCATTCGAGTTTCAAGATATCTTCATTCAGTCTTCTCCCCTTTGATTCTGTTGCCTTGATGTAGGATGATGCAAATCATTTGTCCACATCAAGAGCTATGTGGAGTCACGGCTGGAGAAGAAAATGAAGCTACCCGAGGAGTCACACTTTACGTTGTTGAAGCTCTCGGACGATGTGGCAATGGTGTTGTTGTTAAATCGTTTCGGGTTTAAAATCATATGCTGCTTTGCATCATTGTTTTATTCTTTCCTTATTCCATTTTGTATTTGCATTTTTTCCTTATTCGGTGCTTGCTTGTAGTTAGAGTATGACTTCCATCTTTACTGCATTTATTTTCATTCCCTGCATATTATTTCATTTACTGCATTCTACTTCATTTTCATTATAGTTTGTTACTTGCTAGTTAGTGAAAAGGTTGGGATGAGTTTTCCGGTGTAGAGTCTCAAGAAGTAATCCGTAGGAGCATAAGTTCAGACCCGTGCATTTTTACTCTCTGTTATGCTCTGTTTCGATTATTGCTTACTATTTCTATAAGTTTTGTGTTAACTGGTTTTGTTGCTTGTTGTTATTGTTGCTGAGCATAAAAGTTGGGCACCGAGGAGGCTGAAAAAGATGTTAGACCAGGATGCAGCTGCTGCAGTTGAAGTAATCCCTTGGCACCCAGCAGTTGTACACGAGTTGAGTGATGCAGAAATCAGAAGCAACATGTTGCAGTAGACATTAGCTGGGCAGAGGGCGTGTGAAGCAGAACAACATGTCGGACGTGCCTGCTAGTTGGGCAGGACAGCAGCTGGGAGCAGCCGCACGACAGGAGCAGAGTCCAGGACAAAGCATACTGGCGGCATGTCCATAGCACCTGGAGGCAGATCAAACTAACAAAGAAGATAGTGCAACAGTGCACTTGCTAAACAAAATCGGGACCACTTGTTTATTATTTGATAAGGCCACGTTTGGCTAGATCATTGTATTTGTTTACTTCATTTTACATGCATTATTAGATAGATTAATTTCAAGTTTATTAGTTAGCTTAGTTAGTTGATTTCTCAATTGCATGTTAGTTATATTTTCTTTGTTTCAATAGTTTAACTTAGATTTAGTTAAATCAGTAATTAATTTTTATTCTAGTATTAGGGGTTGTGCTTAATATTAATTTAGATAAACTCATTTTATGCATTTTAAGTTTTAGTGAAAATTCCAAAAATGTGTTTCATGCATTAGTTAGATTTTAGTGTTAATTTAGTATTTAGATATATCTAGGAGTAATTTTAGAGTCATTAGTTTAGACATTTAAATTTATGATTATTTTTTTAGGATTTTATTTTATTAGATCTTAGGTTAGTTTAAATTGCAATTTTTATTAATTAGATTAATTTGCATGCACATTTCATTTTAAGTTTGTTTAAATCTTAGTTTAATTAATTCCTTTATTTTTATATTCACATTTTAATTGTGTTAATTTATTTTAACTGTTTTAATTTTCTTTTGTAGGTTATTTGCTTTTAATTGCTCGAAGTACTGTAAGTAAATTCTGCTCGGTTTCATTTCCTTTAGTTCTTATTGTTTTATTACTTTCCAGTATTATTTTTAATTAGCCTTAGTAGATCACCCTCTTTAACTTCATAATTTGCTAGGATATACTTAGGGTAAGATTAACCGGTAGTTAATTAGGCTAGTCAACTTCTCTGTGGGACGATAATTTCGGGACTCAAATCCCATTATTACTTGGACGACTCGTGCACTTGAGGATAATACCCTTAGGGCGTGTCAAGTTTTTGGTGCCGTTGCCGAGGAAGTTTTAATTAGTCGTTAATTGATATCGGTAAAATTATGCTTAGGTGTAATTCTAGCTTGTAAATACTTAGATCCTTAGTTTAGTTTAATTAATTTCCTTATAAATAATATATATATATATATATATATTTAAGGACTTTCTGATGTTTGCATGCGTAGAGCCAGGAGTTTTGATTGCTTTCCTCTAGATCCTGAAATTGAACGAACTCTTAGAAAAATTCGTAAGGACTCTAGGAAATTTATAGCTCCGCAGCAAAACACGATGGCAGAAAATAGGGAAAGTAAGACCGTTGGAGATTACGCGATGCCAACGATTGAAGGATATTATATCGGCATTAGGCCACCAGCTGTCCCTGCGAATAATTTCGAAATTAAGCCTTCCATCCTTCAGATGATCCAAACTTCTTTACAGTTCAGTGGGCTTCCACACGATGACCCACATGCTCACCTTGGGCAATTCTTGGACTTGTGCAACACATTCAAACATAATGGATTATCTGATGATGCGCTTAGACTCAGACTATTCCCCCTTTCACTTAGGGATAGGGCAAGACACTGGTTGACCTCCCTACCTCCAGGATCAATTTCTACAGGGGACGAGTTAGCCCACCAATTTCTAGCCAAATTTTTTCCTCCCTCTAAAATGGCCAGACTCCGTAGCGATATATCCTCTTTTGCCCAGTACGACTCTGAATCCCTTTACGAGGCATGGGAACGATATAAGGAGCTTCTTAGGAAGTTCCCTAACATTGGCCTACCTCTATGGCTACAAGTCTAGACCTTCTACAATGGACTTACAAGCCAAAATAGGACCATAGTGGACGCTGCTTCAGGAGGAGCCTTGATGTGCAAAACAGAGGAGGAGGCTTATGAGCTACTAGATAAGATGGCGGTTAATAACTCTTAATGGTCCTCGGAAAGGCAATTGCCAAAGAAATCGGCGAGTATATATGAGCTCGACACTTTATCCACCTTGACCTCTCAAATCGCTAATCTTACAAAGAAGGTGGAGTCGCTCAATACCCAATCTGATCCTTCCAACAATCCTAACCCTGTGTTTTCTGTTCAAAGTCCTTTTCTCTCTTGCGATCTGTGTAGTGGTACCCATGCTGTAGATAGGTGTCCACTTAACTTAGAATCGGTTCAGTACGTTGCCCCCAAGCAATAGAACAACCCTTTTTCAAACACCTATAATCCAAAGTGGAGGAACCATCCTAACTTTTCTTGGAGCCAAAACCAAGGGTAAACTTCTAATTCTAGACCAGTAGGACCTCCGGGTTTTTAAGCTTCATCGGTTCAGGTACCACCACAGCATCAATTTCCTCACCACCCACCACCACAGTATCCACATCATCCACCTAACCATTCCCATCCATCCCACGTCCACCAACCACCATCACAACCCCAGCACTTACCAGCAGTTGATAAGAAACCCTCGCTTGAGGAAATGTTCACAACAATCTTGCAAAATTAAGCAGCTTCAATTAAGAACCTAGAGGTTCAGTAGGACAAATAGCAAACACTCTTAGTCAACGTCCTCAGGGGACCCTTCCTAGTAACACTGAAGCCAATCCTGATAGGCAAAGGGAAGGGAAGGAACATGTGAAAGCTATCACCCTTAGGAGTGGCAGAGAGCTAGTAACTCCCCCTGTTAAGTCCAGACTTGACCAGCCCACAGTTACGAAACCCATAGGTTCTAGTGAAGCAGCTCAGAAGGAGCAAGAATCAAAAGATCAAGCTGTAAAGGAAACAAAGCCAGGCATTTCTTCACCTTTACCTATTTCTTTGTCACAACCTTCTTTAACCTCTGATGCTACAAAAGTTCCCACTACATCTCCTCATGTTGACCACCAATCCCTTTTCCTCAGAGATTTCACAATCAAAAACTGGATCAACAATTTACAAAATTTCTTGAGGTTTTTAAGAAACTTCACATCAACATTTCATTCGCAGATGCCTTAGAGCAAATGCCAAGCTATGTGAAGTTTATGAAAGACATCCTCTGTAGGAAAAGAAGATTGGAAGATTACGAGACGGTGGCCTTAACGGAGGAATGTAGCGCTGTTATTCAGAGGAGATTAAGGATCCAGGGAGCTTTACCATACCATGCACTATTGGAAATTTATTCTTTGGTAGAGCCCTATGCGATTTAAGAGCTAGTATAAATTTGATGCCATTGTCTATCTATCATAAGTTAGGAATAGGGGATGTCAAGCCCACCACAGTGACCCTCCAGTTGGCCGATCGATCAATTAAATATTCGAAGGGGGTCATTGAGGATGTCTTAGTAAAAGTGGACAAGTTTATTTTCCCTGTGAATTTTATCGTGTTGGACATGGAGGAAGACAAGGAAGTCTCAATTATACTAGGCAGGCCATTCCTAGCAACTGGTAGAACTTTAATAGATGTACAAAATGGGGAGTTAACAATGAGAGTTCAAGATCAGGAAGTCAAGTTTAATGTGTTCAAATCTCTAAGGTTCCTTGACGACTCTCAAGATTGTTTTAGGATGGATTTAGTGGATAAGGATATCACTGAGGAGTTTTCCATGACACATCCTTTAAACCCTTTAGAAGCCTCCTTAGTGAAATATGTTGATCTTAGAGAATATGGTGAAGATGATGATGAGGTCTACGAGACTTTACAGTTATTAGAGGTCACTCCTTTTGAGGAAATTACCCAATTTGAGACACTAGACTCTTCATCTATTCCAAATTCAAATATCTTTCCATCCACCAGTGATCCTCCAGCATTAGAACTCAAACATTTACCCTTACACCTTAGGTATGCTTACTTAGGTGAATCCTCCACACGACCAGTAATAGTATCTACTGCTCTCTCCAGTGATCAGGAAGCAAAATTACTACAAGTGCTAAGAGAGCATCAGAAGGCTATAGGCTGGTCTATCTCTGACCTTAAGGGTATTAGTCCCTCTATTTGTATGCATAAGATACTATTGGAGGAGGGGTATAGGTCATCCATAGAGCGCCAACGTCGATTGAACCCTGTAATGAAAGAAGTTGTCAAGAAGGAGATCTATCCCATTTCTGACAGTGTCTGGGTGAGCCCAGTACAATGTGTCCCTAAAAAAGGAGGATGACAGTGATCGAGAATGAAAATAATGAGCTCATCCCCACTAGGACTGTCACTGGTTGGCGAGTATGTATGGATTATAGGAAACTCAACAAAGCTACTAGGAAAGACCACCTCCCTTTACCCTTCTTGACCAAATGTTAGATCGATTAGCTGGTCATGAATTCTACTGTTTGCTGGATGGATACTCTGGGTACAATCAGATAGCTATAACCCCATAAGACCAAGAAAAGACTCCCTTCACCTGTCCCTATGGGACCTTTGCTTTTAGAAGAATGCCTTTCGGCCTATGCAATGCACCTGTTACATTCCAGCGTTGCATGATGGCCATATTCCATGATATGGTGGAAGATATTCTTGAGGTTTTCATGGATAATTTCTCAGTATTTGGAGATAGCTTTGATTCATGTTTGCAGAATTTAGCACTAGTGCTGAGGAGGTGTGAAGAAACAAATTTAGTGCTTAATTGGGAGAAATGCCACTTTATGGTGAAAGAAGGCATAGTGCTAGCGCACAAAATCTCTGCTAGGAGGATAGAAGTGGATAAGGCCAAGGTGGAAATTATTGAGAAGTTACCTCCCCCTACCACTGTAAAAGGAATTAGAAGTTTCCTGGGCCATGCAGGATTTTACAGAATGTTCATTAAGGATTTTTCGCAGATATCTAAACCTTTATGTAATCTCCTTGAGAAGGACACTGTGTTTTGCTTTGATGAGAAATGCTTAGAAGCATTTAAGACTTTGAAGGAAAAATTAGTTACAGCCCCTATAATCATAGCTCCAGATTAGAGTTTACCTTTTGAGCTTATGTGTGATGCAAGTGATTATGCTGTCGGGGTGCACTAGGATAAAGAAGAGGAAGAGTCTTCTATGCTATTTACTATGCAAGCAAAACACTTAATGAGGCCCAGATGAACTATGCTACTACCGAGAAGGAGCTGTTAGCTGTGGTATTCGCCTATAATAAGTTTCGCTCCTATCTCATTGGTACTAAGGTAGTAGTATATACTGATCATGCTACCATTAAATACTTAGTTTCCAAGAAAGATGCAAAGTCGAGGCTAATTCGATAGATCCTCCTACTACAGGAGTTTGACTTGGAGATTAAGGATGAAAAGGTACGAAGAATCAAGTTGCTGACCATCTATCTAGATTAGAGAGTGGACTTAAAGAAGATGGTACAGCTATTAATGAGTCATTTCCTGATCAGCAGCTATTTACTTTCGGGCACTCCAGATTGCCTTGGTATGCTGATATTATAAATTATCTGGTGAGCAATGTGATGCCACCTGATTTAACTGCCCAGCAAAAGAAAAAGTTTTTGAGTGATGTCAAGTATTATGTTTAGGATGAACCCTTCCTGTATAAGCAATGTAAAGATCAGATTTTGAGAAGGTGTGTTCCCATGGAAGAAGTAGAGGATATACTTAGATATTGTCATTCTTCTGATTATGGAGGGCATTTTGGAGGAGAGAGAACAGCAACCAAGGTTTTACAATCTGGATATTACTGGCCCACGTTATTTAAGGATGCCCACTACTTTGTGATAAAATGTGATAGATGTTAGAGGGTAGGTAATATTTCCAAAAGAAATGAGATGCCTCTGACTAATATTTTAGAAGTAGAACTCTTTGATGTCTGGGGCATTGATTTCATGGGACCATTTGTTCCTTCATATGGCAATCTCTATATTCTAGTGGTTATGGACTATGTGTCAAAATGGGTTGAAGCAATGGCCTTACCAACTAATGATGCCAAAGTAGTGATAAGGTTTTTAAAGAAGAATATTTTCACACGATTTGGCACACCTAGGGCTATCATTAGTGATGGAGGATCCCACTTTTGCAATCGAAGTTTTGATGGGCTGTTAAGGAAATATGGGGTCAAACATAAGGTAGCCACTGCTTATCACCCACAGATGAGTGGCTAAGTAGAGTTATCCAATAGGGAAATTAAGGGGATATTAGAGAAGACAGTGAACCCAAGTAGGAAGGACTGGTCCATTAGGTTAGAGGATGCACTTTGGGCCTATAGGACAGCCTTCAAAACACCTTTAGGAATGTCCTTTTATCAGCTTGTTTATGGTAAAGCCTGTCATCTACCAGTAGAGCTTAAGCACAAGGCCTACTGGGCCCTTAAGAACCTGAATTTCAATTTTGAGGCAGTAGGGGAGAAGAGGCTGCTGCAGCTTAATCAGTTAGATGAGTTCAGGTTGCAGGCATATGAAAATGCCAAGCTCTATAAGGAAAAGACTAAGCGATGGCATGATAAGAAAATTAAGGAGAGACACTTCGAGCCAGGCCAGCAGGTTCTGTTATTTAATTCACGCTTGAAGTTGTTTCCAGGAAAGCTTAACTCCAGGTGGTCAGGGCCCTTTACCATTACACAAGTATTCCCTCATGGAGCCATTGAAATTATGGATGAGACCCTGAATCAACCCTTTATGGTTAATGGGGGCAGACTGAAACACTATTTTGGAGGAGGATTTGATCGTCAGTATTCTGTGACCACTTTAGCTGACCCTCCTACTTCTGATCCTGCTACTTAGCTTCATTTTTCTTTTTCACTTTTTGTATAGTTTTTTTCATTTCTGTTGTTGCTTTCTTTGTTTATTTTACAGATGTCTCTTCTAGAATTACATTTTTAATCAAGCTTCAAATGTTCATCATCATCAGATAGGGGAGTACTCTGTTCCTGAACTTCAATTCTTATATTATTTGCAAACTGAGGATACTGTGCACTTCAAGTTTGGGGGAGGGGATATCACTTGAGTATTTTTCAAAAATTTGAGCAAAATTGAAAAAATTTTCAAAATTTTTTCAAAAATCTGAGCTTAAACTGTTTGGTTTTGGGATGATTTAGTGCTTAGCATGTAGTTTTCTCATATTCCGATGATATGACCCCATGATTAAGTATGATTTTGATTGACTGAGAAGCATGATTATAGGAAAAGCATGAAGTTGAGTTCTTGAATTTGTCTTGATTCTGATTGTGATTTCCTCATCTTACGCACATGTCATGTTATGAATCTGTATATTTATTTAGAGAAAGCTTATGTGGACCTAGGATTGCATTTGTTCAGTTGATTTTGTGCATCATATTCTAGAATTTGTTTGATCTGATCTCGAGGTGAAATATTAGATCACACTTAATTAGGGAGATGATTTAGGTAATCTTTGGATCGTTTGAGCCTTTCTAGCTATCCTTGGACATATTTTATCCCTAGTCACTCATCTGGGCCAAATAAGCTCTTCTCTGTAAATACACCTGCATAATTTCCTTAGCTTAAACTCTTTTCCTATCCTTTACCCCGAAAGCATGGAAAGTCATTGGATATATTTTGAGCTTTGTACATATGGGTATCTGGAGATAGTGAAAGTTCAAAAAAATGAAAAAAAAAAGAAAAAGAAGAAAGAAGAAGAAAGAAGAAAAATACAAAAATAGAATGTCTAGTAAAAGGAATAAGTTTGGGGGAAATAAATTGAGCTCTTACATTAAAGATCCTAGAAGTAATGCATGTTAAGGGGTAATTAAACCTAAATCGACTTTATCATACCTTAGCCCCAGCCTTACATTACAAGCTTAATGAAGTCCTATTGATCTTTGAGTAAGTGTGACTACATTAGTGGAAAGATTAGTGAAAAACAAACTTATGGGAATGATCACAAGTCATTGACTTTGCATTCACTGTGCTTGCATAATCTGATCCGAATAATGTACTTTGAAGTGGCTTTAACATTTTTCACACACGCACGAGGAGTCCAATTTGGGTTAGGACTTATGATAGAATGATTCTAGGTGTTTGACTTGTAATTAAGATTCTTTTATATCATAGTCTGTACTTTATCTTTGAGGATAATATTGAAGAAATTATTGTGTTTTGTACTTGTCATTCCTACATTCATTTTGTTTTGCTTGAGGACAAGCAAAAGCTCAAGTTTGGGGGTGTGATAATTCTATTTTTAATAGAATTATTAGTGCTTAAATTCCTAATTATTTATTTAATCCCCGTATTATTTTATTAATTATCCCCTTTATTTAATTAAAATTCTCTTATGTGCAGATAAATCAAATCCTGATGAAACTCAATCGTTTCAGTCAAAATTGGGCTGAAAATGAGTTAAAGGAGATTGGACCACTTCAAATTTTGCAGACCGAGTCACCAGTCGTCTGGACACGCGTGATGCCAAGTGTCAGTACTTTATTTGCTCTGAAACGATAAGATCAATAGATACCGAGTGAATATTCTGGAAGGCACACGGCGGGCCACATCGCACAGCCAACTAGACAAACCGACAAGTGACGTGGAAATATCTATTCTGCAGCAAATCAATTGAAGACAAGTGGCCAAATAATGCCAACTCATCTAGGAGAAAAATTACCATTGTACCCCTATATTTATGTATAAATAGAACATGATGGCAATTGAAAATGTATGTAGGTTAGGGTAGAATAGCTTTTAGATTAATTTTAAAAGTTTTCTTTAAATTTTCGCATAGTTTTTTGTTTACAAGTTGTTTACTGTTCATCCCAGTTTCTTCATTAATCTTTGTTAAATTTCATTTCAATAGAAACTCACTTTCATTTCATGCTCTCGGTTTGGAACCATTAAGCTCTTTTATTTGCTAATTTTTATTCACAAAGATTACTCCGTATTATAGCTCTCGGTTTTTCCTTAAACATTGTTTATGTTTCCTTAGTTTTATTTGAAAAAGCCATCATCTTCAAAAGCTTTCGGTTTGTTCCTTTTTGGTTCATTCGGGTTTCAGGATATCTTCATTCAGTCTTCTCCCCTTTGATTCTGTTGCCTTGATGTGGGATGATGCAAATCATTTGTCCACATCAAGAGCTATGTGGAGTCACGGTTGGAGAAGAAAATGAAGCTACCCGAGAAGGTTGAGTTCTCTGTTTACGTTGTTGAAGCTCTCGAACGATGTGGCAATGGTGTTGTTGTTAAATCCTTTCGGGTTTAAAATCATATGCTGCTTTGCATCATTGTTTTATTCTTTCCTTATTCCATTTTTTATTTTCATGTTTTTCCTAATTTGGTACTTGCTTGTAGTTAGAGTATGACTTCCATGTTTAATGCATTTATTTTCATTCCCTGCATATTATTTCATTTACTGCATTCTACTTCATTTTCATTATAGCTTGTTACTTACTAGTTAGTGAAAAGGTTAGGATGAGTTTTTCGGTGTAGAGTCTCAAGAAGTAATCCGTAGGAGCATAAGTTCAGACCCGTGCATTTTTACTCTCTATTATGTTCTGTTTCGGTTATTGCTTACTGTTTCTATAAGTTTTGTGTTAACTTGTTTTGTTGCTTGATGTTATTGTTGCTGAGCATAAAAGTTGGGAACCGAGGAGGCTGAAGATGATGTTAGACCAGGATGCAGCTACTGCTGTTGAAGTAATCCCTTGGCACCCAGCAGTTGTTCACGAGTTGAGTGATGCAGAAATCATAAGCAAAGTAAACATTAGCTGGGCAGAGGGCGTGTGAAGCAGAACAACATGTCAAACGTGCCTGCTAGCTGGGCAGGACAGCAGCTGGGAGCAGCCGCACGGCAGGAGCAGAGTGCAGGACAAAGCAGACTGGCTGCATGTCCGTAGCACCTGGAGGCAGATTAAACTAACGAAGAAGACAGTGCAACAGTGCACTTGCTAAACAAAATCGGGACCACTTGTTTATTATTTGATAAGGCAACGTTTGGCTTGATCATTGTATTTGTTTACTTCATTTTACATGCATTATTAGATAGATTAATTTCAAGTTTATTAGTTAGCTTAGTTAGTTGATTTCTCAATTGCATGTTAGTTATATTTTCTTTGTTTCATTAGTTTAACTTAGATTTAGTTAAATCAGTAATTAATTTTTATTCTAGTATTAGGGGTTGTGCTTAATATTAATTTAGATAAACTCATTTTATGCATTTTAAGTTTTAGTGAAAATTCCAAAAATGTGTTTCATGCATTAGTTAGATTTTAGTGTTAATTTAGTATTTAGATATATCTAGGAGTAATTTTAGATTCATTAGTTTAGACATTTAAATTTATGATTATTTTTTTAGGATTTTATTTTATTAGATCTTAGGTTAGTTTAAATTGCAATTTTTATTAATTAGATTAATTTGCATGCACATTTCATTTTAAGTTTGTTTAAATCTTAGTTTAATTAATTCCTTTTTTTTTTATATTCACATTTTAATTGCGCTAATTTATTTTAACTGTTTTAATTTTCTTTTGTAGGTTATTTGTTTTTAATTGCTCGGAGTACTGTAAGTAAATTCTACTCGGTTTCATTTCCTTTAGTTCTTATTATTTTATTACTTTCCAGTATTATTTTTAATTAGCCTTAGTAGATCACCCTCTTTAACTTCATAATTTGCTAGGATATACTTAAGGTAAGATTAACCGGTAGTTAATTAGACTAGTCAACTTCTCTGTGGGACGATAATTTCGGGACTCAAATCCCATTATTACTTGGACGACCCGTGCACTTGCGGATAATACCCTTAGGGCGTGTCATCGTGCAGTCTCAGAGATTTCGTTGGAGGCGAATCAAACTGCACAAATGAGCAGCTCTAAGGAAGTGGAATCACTTGACACGATTCCAGATAAGGGAATTTTGTAAGTACTTAGAGATAGCTGCACGTATTTTATGGGTGTATATAGGGCTTTGCAATGGTTTGGTTATCTAAAAAAGAATAAATGGTTTGTGTGAACGACTACAAACATAGATGATTTGGTTTTGAAGTGAATCTTACAAAAAGGGATAATAAGGTTAATAATTGCATAAATATCATGTTATGATATTTTTATGAAATGCATTGCTTGGGTTTAAGCAAACTTACGGATAAGCTGGCTATTTGATTTCCATGATTTCATGAAATAGAACGAGTCAGGTGCAAATTGTGATTTTGAATGTGTTTTGTTGAAATGGAGTCGCTTATCGGATTTGTATGAGTTAAATCGTGCTGGAGCCCCGCTCGCACTGGATTTTGATGTTTTGATATGTATGAAATGTGCTGGAGCCTAGCTCGCACCATGTTTTGAATTATGATGTTTTATAAACCGTACTGGAGCTTTAGCTCATACGTGAATTTCAATTGATTTTCTTATGCATATAACGGTACTGGAGCTTTAGCTCGTACATGGTTTCCATTGATTTTATTATGCATAAAAGTCGTACTAGAGCGTTGCTTGTACGAGGGAATTTATTGATGATGCATGAATCGTGCTGGAGCTTAGCTCGCACAGGTTTTCGCACTGTGATATGTAATGAGTCGTGCTGGATGCCTCGTGTAGACTTTGTGTCACACGGATGAGATGCTTGTACGAGCCGTGCTGGATGCCTCGTGTAGACTACTAGTCACATGGATGAGATGCTCGCACGTGCACTTGAGACTGAGTAGGTTATACATGGCACGAGGTAGATAAGACCTACAGCTGGCACCCCCAACAATGATATGGGTCCACGAAGTACGTTGTACCGTGTGGTTTGTGATGTTGATTAAAAAGTCTGGCGAAGAATTAACCCACCTTCGTTCTAGTATGATGCCCCGTACACCGGGATCGTGTGGTCTGGGATGATTATGACATAGTTGGCCAACATAGACCTTGATATATATAGTGACCACCTGTCTCACATGATATCACATTGTTTTACATACTGAGTATGATTGTGTTGTCTAGGGTAGACTCGAGGAAGGGGTCGAGCCTTAAGGGATTATGTTTAAAGATATGGTATTGCTATTTGTGATGAATTTTGACGTGTTTTGAGAAAGTGATAAAATCTTGAGGGATGTTTTGTGTTGAGTTTCCCTTTTTATGATGAGTTTTAATGATGATGAGCATGAGAGGTTTTATATGATGATCTTTCCATGTTTTACATGCCTATTTCCATGTTTTCAATGCATGATATATGTATATACATGTGGCATAGTTTCAATATTTCCTCATGCTTAGGATATTAATGATTTTAAGCATGACATTATAAGTGTCAGACCCCACTTCTAGGTGTCCTTCATTCATACATATACTACTAACGGTTGGGCTGTGAGATGATGCAATTACTAAAATTTCATAAATTTACAGCGAAATTATTTAAAACTTTAATTCACACTCCCAAGTGTGTGTAGTTATACAAAATCAATTATATAATATATTATCTTTTCATAACATTACCATACAACTGTTTACAACTTTAATTCATAACTGTGCGATACATTACAATAGATACAAAATGCTCATGTGTATACAAATCTTGTACCTTAGCAACTGGTCGGAGCTATCCAACCCAAAAGGAATTTAGAGACCACCGCACTGTTCTACTTCTCAATATCTGGAGGGAAAAATAGTGGGATGAGCAAACCACAGCTCAGTAAGGAAAAGGATGCTAACATGTAGATATTGTACTATCTACATAGGCCATGCATGCATAAACAAAACCATGTTTCAATAATAGAGGAAATATTACTAGAAAATGCATTTAAACATTTATTTCTCACAAGCATTTCCATGTAAAACCGTATGTAATATTCCCCATTAAAACATGTCAGAAATCAGTGCCATCATAGCACAAGTAATCAAATTAAGAGATTTATCAAACCAAAATATCTCTTTACTTTTCTCAAATCATTTCTTTTGTCATATCTCTTTCCTTTCTTTCTGAGTTTCTCATTTTCTCGTATCTCTAAGACAGGCATGGAATTCTCGGCAAACTAATATCCACGATATATGGTCATAGTCAGTGATCCCAGGCCTCACTGATCAGGTGTGCACATGGCATCACTTCGCCTAAAGGGGGATGGGTCAGTCCTACCCTCCGACTCATCTCAATAGTCAACATCAACATCTCCCCATCATATCACATATGCTCACGATACAAGGTACGCCATGTGTCATCTACGCGATACTTGTACCCACGTGCACCCAACACGGTACATAGTATACCAACGGACAACTACACAGTACTACGTACGATCATGGACCCAGTCCATACTCCAACTCCGATGGACTTATCATCCTAAACCATGTCTCATATACCAGGCAAGCAAAGCGACGTGACACACAGTCATCACAAGGCTCTAGCACGGTATCTCTCAGTGCGAGCAACTGCTCCTAGCATTGTAATGTGATACCCCATGCATGTGTAGTTTGTGATATGTGTAAAGGGATCAAATGAATGTGAAGCATAAGTGATGTAAAGTCCATAAATGTAATGTACACACTTATAATATGAGTTTGTAATGTACATACAAGTTTCATTGTGTATGAATATGGAGAAATGGACTTTTCTAAGTGATGAATGTAATTGGAACTCAAAATGAGTAGTGTGGTAAAATGGAATGAAGTTGTACTTCCATTTAGATTGGTATGGTATACCTTTGGCTATACCATGAATACACACAAGTTTGAATGTGTATAAAGAATGAATGGATGTCATTTTCAAGCCTTAAAGGTGGTTAGATGAGAAAATGATCATGGCTGCAAATTAAGGATGTTTTGTGTGAAGTTACTGCAGAAAATCTAAAAAATATGAAGGCCATATCGATCTCATAGGATGAGAGATTGATCCGGAAGAGCCTAAATTGCTCTTATTCGAGCAATAGGAACAGTGCAGATCGATCTCCAATGGAGATAGATCGATCTGCTAAACATTCTGTAAAATGAGGATCGATTCTTAAGGCAAACAGATCGATTTTCTTAGCTCTCGAGTTGGAGCAGATCGATCTCCCTTGGATGCATATCGATCTCCTTAAGCTACTGCCTGAGACAGATCGATCTCAAGCTTTCGACAAATCGATCTCATGCATTCAAATTGGCGTGAAAATGATGGATTTAAGAGGACCAGATCGATCTCATGCTTCGACAAATCGATCTCAACAAGTAATTTCTATAAAAGGGAGCAGTGAAATCTGCATTTTTCCAAGATAGAACCTTTCCTTTTCCATTTTCCACTCAATACCTAGATTTTATCTCTCTAAAATCACCCATTTCCAGTAAGAATTGAAAGGGAGCTATTAGATACAAAGATGTTCATCTTAAAGAAGAGAACAACATAGTTAGGAATCAAATCCTCATTGTTCATAGTTGGTAAGTTTCTAATACTCCAGCCCAAGTACATTTGTCTATTTAATTGATTTTGGAGTTGATTGGTATGTATATTGATGGTTGAAACTACCTAGGATGAATGGAATTAATGTGACCTAGAAAATGGAATGAGTCTAGTGTGAGAAAGTGTGATTTGGGTATGTTGATGATTTATAGATTATGTTAAGTTGTTATTGGAGTAATGTGGATGAATTGAGTTAGTTAAATGGAGTTGCATTGTGAGTTTGGGGAAATTATGGAAAATGAGTATGTAAATGCTTGATAAATGCCATAGTGAAGAAATCAATGAAATATGAACACTATGAGCTTAATATCGATTTAATATCGATTTGGAATAAGTTAATAGGCCTAAAAGGATCCATAGACTCGCGTTGTAAGACCCAATTTTATTGTAAGAGCAAAAGGGAATGAATAGAAATTTACGAGTGCATTTAAAAATGCAAAAAGATTGAAATGGAATTCTCAAACACGTGCAAGGGCAAAATGGTTAAAAGACCGAAATTTGATATAAATTCGACAAGAAAATTTTATTAAAAATAATGGATTGAGAAATCTTGGTCAATAAAGGTGAAATAATTAAATTTCGGGTTAAATTGATCAAGATATGAATTTATGGAATTAATCGGGATTAAACCGAAATTTTTAATTCGAAAAATAATCCCGAAAATAATCAAAAAATATACCAAAAAGTCAAAATAATACTGATAAATTCAATTAGGGATTAATTGAATAAATTAATAAATTTTTTTAGATATTTTTGACAAAATAATAGTATTTTAATGATTAAAATAATAATAAAAATAATTAATAAAATTATATAAAAAAAGGGAAACTCAGAATCGCGTTTCGCGATTCTGAAGAAACAACAGAAAACAAAGCGGAGGCTGAGCCCCTTGCCGGCGATCGATGGCCGACGGAGGCCGAGGGAGGAAGCCCGACGAGGCTCGGACCACCACCGGCCTAAAGGAGCCACGAACGGCGGCCACCGGCGAGAGGAACGGCGAGAAACGAAACCGAGGAAGGAAAGGAAGAAAATCGGCGACCGGCGCCGATCTGGCCGACCCCACCCCTAGCCGAACGTTCCCGAGGCACAGGTGAGCTGATTGGTGGCGGCCACGACCGGCGAAACTGCCGGCAGACGCCGAAAACGGCGAAAAGAGGAAATGGGTACCGACGGTGGAGAGAACAGGCCGGACCGGTGACTTTTCGACGGCCTTGGACGAAACCGAGGGTAGATCGTGCTGCGGACGGCCCAGCGAAGCCACTGGCGGCGGAAGTCGGCGGAGAACCGGTCGGCAAGGCACTGAACCGATCGAACCGGAGTGAACCGACGGTTCGAACCGGGTCTGAACCGGATCGAACCGATTCAGCCAAGAAAGAGGGGAAAAGGAGAAAAAGGGAAAAAGAAAAAGTGGAAAAATTGAGAAAAAATCCCGATGATGTGATTGAGCTACGGGTAAGTCAGTAGCGGTCGAAATTGACTGATTTAAATTTTGAAATATTTTATTTAATTAATTTTCGACTGAAAATTTACCCGAAAAAATTATGAAATTGTGTAGCTCGACAATTGGCATCCAACGAGAGCTCGAGATAGCCTCGATTTGCATACTAGCATGGAATCTCGGGTAAGTAACCCTTATTTACGACAATTTACATCGTTATACGTGCTTCAGATTTAATTTCCGCATTTATTTAAATTAAATTTTGGAAAGTCGGATAAATTGTCGTAAATAATAAATTGAGCTATTCGAGAGTTAGAACGAGGCCCAATAAATTGTTAGAGGCCCAATGAGCCCAATAGGCCTCGATAATGTGAAAATTAAGTGGAAAACGGGCTTAAGGCCGATTAAGGCCCATTAAGGTGCAATCGGGCCCAATAGGGGTAAATGAGCCCAATGATTTAAATTAAGCCCAGAAAATAGGAAATACAATTAAATTGTATGATATCTGACCTGAGGAATATTTATACGCAGTTTCGGAGGTTTGATTGGGAGCAAATCGGACTGCGTGACGAGATAGCAGAGGAAAGGTCGGACTCTACAGAAAAATAAGGTAAGGGAATTCTACGGACTGCTAGAGGTAACTTTACGAAATTTCAAAGTCATATGCAGTCTTTTAAATTATCTGAAAGGTCTAGAAGTAAGTTAATAATTTTAGTGCCCCGAATGGGTAAATTACTAAAATACCCTTGTTAAGGGTAAAATTTACAATTTTAGGAAACATTTGGGAGGAGTAAGAACAAGAGGTTCCTGCTCATTCTGGAGATGTTTTGATGCATGCATGAGTAGGCTGGCTAACCTTGAAAGAAAAATGCATAGCATTGCATATTTTCAATGATGAAATTGTTTTGAAAACTGTTTTAAAGAAACAGAGCCGCCTACGTGTTTTTATTCACATGTGACGTGCTAGAGCTCAGCTCGCACGATGTTTTGATTTGTGTGATGCATGCATTAGTGCTGGAGCGAGAGCTCTCACTAGAGTTTTACATGCATTGGTGCTGGAGTCCAACTCGCACCAGATTTTATATATATATATATATGATTTTCGTGACACGGAGCTAGAGTCTAACTCGCACCAGATTTTATATGATTTTCGTGACAGGGTGCTAGAGTCTAACTCGCACCAGATTTTCCACATGATTTTATGAGAGTGCTAGAGCTTAGCTCGCACTAGTTTTACTCGAATTGACGAGAGTGCTGGAGCATCGCTTGCACCCCCCACTGATTTTTATGAGAACATGCGTGAGCTGTGCTTGGAGCTTCGGGTAGACTGTGTGTCACCGATTAAATAGGCTCGCACGTGCATTTTGAGACATGGCATGAGTATAGAGATATGATATGGGTCCACGAAGTACGTTGTACCGTGCAAGTAGCATGGAGTACGTTGTACCGTGTGGCATCTTCGGATGCGTGGTATCTTCGGATACATGTGGCATCTTCGGATGCGTGGTATCTTCGGATACGTGTGGCATCTTTGGATGCGTGGTATCTTCGGATACGTGTGGCATCTACAGATACGTAGGGTCAGATAAGACCGACGGGATGGAGTGACCCACCTCCCGGGCGGTTCCCGATCGTAGTGAGACCCCGCACACTAGGATTTGTGTAGTAGAGGGACTCCCGAGGACACATGGCCATAGTCCTAGTTATTACCGATATACAGATGTTGCCTAGTCTCGCATGTTGATGATCTTGACGATGATTGAAACTGGGTTTTAAACTAAATTTGCATGATGCTATTTCCATTCTTTTTAAACCCATGTGTGATGTAAACTGATTTTCATGGTTTTGTGTGAGTCAGGACCACCCGAAGGAGGGGTTGAGTCCTGACTTTATTGTGAAATTCTTAAATGAGGAAGAAATGATTTAAAAAGAGTTGCATGTTGAATTTTCCATGCGAACGTGTTTTACATGACATCATGAATCACTGCATCAGTTTTGAAATGTGTGGAGAAATGGTGGTTTATGCATGGCACCACGTTCATGTAGGTAGTATGGTTACCTACTTGTTCGTAGGATTGCCTTACTGAGCTTGATGTGCTCACCCCTTTCATTTTCTCACACAGATAATCTCCAGTAGATGTTGAGGCGACTGAGTACTGCATTCCGGATATCCGCTGCCGCCCATAATTTAAGGTATATACACTTGTACATATTGTATCTAAATAAGCATAGCACAGTAACATGTTTGTAAGTAACTTTAGGGGTTGTATAAATATTGTAAACACTTATAAATGACTGAGAAAGAATTAAGTTATATGGTAAATGAATGGTGGGATTGGCATTAACGCACAACCCAATTGTTAGTGGAGTGTGGTCACGATCAGAGGACAGGTAAGTATGAAAGAAAATAACAAAACGTGAAAAATTTATTTTAATTTTTGGGTAGTTTTGGGTCGTGACACGCGTTATGGGTAGAGTAATGAAACGAGGCCTCGTAAGCATTAATAGAGACTATAGGTCGAATCGACTATAGTAAATGCAAGAGTTGGATTATAATGGGCTAAAATGTTGTGAAATACGTTTATGTGCAGTTTCGGAGAGTTCGTTAGAGACGAATCGAACCGCACGAGTAAGCAGCTTTAAAGACGTGGAATCACGCGTCACGATTCTAGGTAAGGGAATTTTGTAAGTATATAGAGGTAGCTGATTGTATTTTGTGGGTATATAAGGTGTTCTAAAAATGCATGCGTATTTAGAAATAAGTTTGACGATGTATGGAAACAACTATGAGTATTTGTATGAGATTTGGTGGTTCGAAATGTTGTTATAAAGAAATGGGATAGTAAGGCTAATAATTGCATAAATCACATGTTTTGAATGTTTTCACAAAACTCAATACTTTGTTTTGGGTAAGTAAAAGGATAGGTCGGCTAGTGATTTATTGATGTGGTGGAATAGTACATGTGAGGTGATAAACACGTTTTGAGATTTGTTTCAATGTATCTGAGCCACCTATCGAGCTATGTAAATTAAAACGTGCTGGAGCTTAGCTCGCACTGGATTTTGATGCTTTTACTTATATGAAACGTGCTGGAGCATAGCTCGCACCTTGGCTTGATCCATGATAATATTTTATGAATCGTATTGGAGCTTCTGCTCGTACATGGATTTCAAGTGGCTTTTTTATGCATATAATCATACTGGATCTATACTCGTACGTGGTTTTATCATGTTGTTATGCATAAATGTCTACTAGAGCGCTGCTCGTACGAAGTGATTTAATGATAATACATGAATCGTGCTAGAGCTTAGCTCGCATGGGTTTTCACACTGTGGTATGTATGATGTCGTGGTGAGGGTAATACGGATTGGAATTCAGGGAACCCAACAGGCCTAACAGACCTTTTGAGTGGGCTGAGGGTGAGGGGCTAGGACCTAACACTAATCCATTCAGGGAACCCAACAGGCCTAATAGACCTCTTGAGTGGGGTGAGGGTGAGGGGCTAGGACCTGAATCAAGGAACCCAAAAAGGGCGAGCAAGGCCATGAGGGGCTAGGACCTGGTATTAAGAGGACTCCCACGTGCATGTGAAACGATAGAGGTTACACATGGCATTGGGGTAGATAAGACCTACAGCTGGCACCCCCAACCATGATATGGGTTCGCGGAGTACGTTATACCTTGTGTATCACATGGAGTACGATGTACCGTGTGGTGGTTACGTGATGAGTAAGTCTGGAGGAGAACTAACCCACCTTCGTTCCAGCATGATACCTTGCACACCTGGATGCATGTGGTCTGGGATGATTTATGATGTAGTGGGCCAACATAGTCCACTGAGATATAGTAACCTGTCTCCTTACTTATTACATAATACCCCATGGTTTTGATACTTGAGTGTGATTTTAACTATCCAGGGTAGACCCGAGGGAGGGGTCGAGCCTTGTGGAATTTGATTTGTGAAATGGTAATGATGTTTGTGATTGAGAAAATGATTTGTGATGGGATTGTGCGTATTTGAGAAAGAGATGTGATTCAAAAGGATGTTTCTTAAAAGAATTGCCCTTTTCTTTAAGATTTGACAATTGATGAGCATGAGATGATTTGTACATGATGATTTTACCACGTTTTATATGCCAGTTTTCGTGATTTAAATACATGATATATGTTTATTCATATGGCATAGTTTTAATTCCTCATTCTCATGTTATAAATGATTTATGCATAACACTATCAGCATGTAGATAGAGTAATTATCTACCATGCTTGCATTATTGTCTTACTGAGTGTGTGGTTGTTCATCCCTCTCTATTTTCCCCCTCCTACAAAGCGTGCATAGTAGCCTAGTGAGGAGTGAGGCATTGTGTTTTGGACATCCGCTGCTTCCATTGCCAAAAGGTATATACACAGGATTCTTTTTGTATCTAAACAATGTAAAGGCACAGTAGTCATTTTGAGTTGTAATTATGGGGGATGTAGATGTCAGTAAAACATGTTTTGTATAAGTAAATGATTAACTTTGAATGTATGACATCGTTTTATTAAACTGTGAAGGAATGGTAAGTAGTGATTATTATTTACTCATAGCCCAACTATGTAGCGGTGAGATGTTCACGACCAGGTAAGGTAACAATAAAACACGAAAACTCTATTGAGATTTTCGGTTAAAGGGAATGAAAAAAGGTCATGACAGAGATTGGTATCAGAACTGATTTGGCTTGATGTGAGTCAGTAATAAAACGTAAGAAAAGTACATCCCCATATTACTATGCTTTTGTTTAGATATAACTGTGTATACCGTGATGGATTGAGCTTAATAAATGATTTTAATACAGGAAGTTATGCATTATGCCTGTTACACGCCAAGGTAGAGGGGCGAGAGCACATGCTAGAGGCCGTAGAGGTGGGCCTAAGAGCCATGCGAAGCCACAAACTGATCAGGCTCCACAGGACCCTGCTGAGAGATCAGGGGATACAGAGGCTTGCTTCGCTAGGATAGAGCGGAGTATAGAGAGCCTAGTTGAGATTGTCACGCAGGCATTGGGTGCCGGTGATAGATAAGGTCCCGCGGCACAGTCTACTACAGGAAAAGCAGCTATAGATGCGGAGAGACCTCAGACTACAAAGACTGCTAAAGTTACACCTCCAGTCTAGGATACAGCTTCTCCTATCGCACCACAACAAAGCGATAGCAATTTGGGTTACGACTGCGAGTTGAGCAGATTGCGAGAGTTCCAAGGGTCGAAACCTCCAGTATTAAGAGGGGTAAAGGACTCGGTGATTACGGAGGATTGGGTATATGAGATGGAGAAACTATATCGGTTCTTTAGATGCACACCAGCTGAGAAGGTAGCTTTTGTCGTGTTTATGCTGAAGGGCGAGGCAGAACATTGGCAGAGATCCACCGAGGCTATTTTGAGGGCTCGACACTCCGAGATTACATGGGAGATATTTTTGGAGGCCTTCAGGAGACAGTACATCCCAGCCACCGCATAGAGGAAATTACAGATGGAATTCATGAACTTGGTTCAGGGGAACCGTACTGTGGACGAGTATGAGTCCAAGTTTATGACCTTATGGAGATATGACTCGGACACCATGGGTAGTGAGACCCAGAAGATTCAGAAGTTCGTGGATGGATTGTGGTTGGCCATCCGAACTAAGTTAGCTCCCTTTAACATTCAGAATTATGAGGAGGCGGTACACAAGGCTCAGTTATGCAAGTAAGACTTTGAGCAAAATGCCTCCAAGCTTGGGAAGACTAGTGTCAAAAGAGACAGAGATCGAAAGAGATCCGGGATGGATAGAGTGGCCAAGAGGGGAGGCCAGAGATTTTTCTACAAGAGACCTAAGATCGAGGAGGTGCAAGAGAGAGCTGCTAGACCTCTGGTGTACCAGGCTTTAACTGCACTGAAGGGTATGGTTATTGGAGGACCACAACCTACTACTGATCAGTGTAGGAGATGTGGGAGATACCATGGGACTAGACCATGTCAGATACCCCCTGTGTCATGTTTTAGGTGTAGGAAGCCCAGATATATCTTGAGATACTGTACTGAGGTGGTTGAGACTGTCCCACAGAAGGGCAAGGAGCTAGAGAGAGCTCCAGTTGAGACAGCTGCCCCGAGGAGGAGGGCCACGGCTGAGGAAAAGGGGAAGCAGGCAGTGGGTGTGAGCAGAGGAAGAGTGTACGCATTAGACAAAGACACTGCAGACACATCGACGGATGTGATTAAAGGTACCATCTGAATCTTTGATTTAGAAACATTGGTATTATTTGACCCTGGTGCCACGCATTCTTTCATATCGCCTTCCTTTGCACATAAATTGTTGAAGCATGTGAAACCTACATTGTTGGATAAAAATGCTAATGATTTCCACACCCATGAATAATAGTTAACTGACTGAGCATGTATGTAGAGATTGTAAGTTAAAGAGAAAGGGAAAAGAAATGATAGCCAATTTAATTTTATTGAATATGAATGATTTTGATGTAATATTGGGAATGGATTGGTTGACTACCAATCATGTAGTTATGGACTGTCATGCTAAGACTTTGATGTTTCCAGAGATAGGAAATCAAGTTGTATAATTTGTGAAATGAAATAAAAGAACCTGATTTCTATAAATGAAAAGAGTATAATCTTATTGAATGTATTTGAGAGGTGAATTCCTATGCTTATGTTGAATATTAATGTGATGACTTGTGACACTAACAGTGGAAAGAATGATGTGAAGGGTTCATTGCCTACATGGTCGATATAGATAGGCACACCTGAAATTGAAGGACATACTCGTAATTGTGGATTACCTTGATGTCTTTTCGGACGAATTACTAGGACTACCACCTGAAAGGGAAATGGAATTTTGCATAGAGTTAGTGCCTGCTACGGAGTCGATATCAAAACCACCATATAGAATGACACTGATTGAGTTGGAAGAGCTAAAGAAACAGCTGCAAGAGTTGCTAGAGAAGGGGTTTATTAGGCCGAGTGTCTCACCTTGGGGAGCACCGATTCTGTTTGTAAGGAAGAGGATGGAAGCCTCTGACTGCTTATAGATTACCGGTTGTTGAATAAGGCCACCATTAAGAACAAGTACCCCCTTTCACGCATAGATGATTTGTTGGATCAGCTCCAAAGAGCTCAAGTGTTTTCAAAGATAGACCTGCGGTCAGGGTACCATCAGTTGAGGATCAGGAGTGGAGATATACCTAAGACAGCATTTCGTACCCGTTATGGCCACTACGAGTTCTTGGTGATTCCATTCCGAATGCCCCCGCAACATTTATGGCACTGATGAATGATATGTTTAAGCCATACCTGGACAAGTTTGTGATTGTGTTTATTGATGACATTTTGGTTTATTCCAAGTCCAGGGAAGATCATGAAGAGCACTTGAGGATAGTTCTGCAGACCCTCCGAGAGAAAGAGTTATATACCAAACTCAGCAAGTGTAACTTTTGGTTAGAGCATATCTCATTTTTGGGTCATGCTGTGTCGAAGGATGGGGTATCAGTGGATCCATCCAAGATAAAGGCAGTTGTACAGTAGGAACAGCCCAAGACAGTTACTGAGATTAGAAGTTTTCTGGGATTGGCAGGATATTATCGGAGATTTGTAGAGGGTTTCTCCAGACTAGCTGCTCCGTTGACACGCCTCACACGGAAGGATGTCAAGTTCGTGTGGGATAAGGCATGTGAGAGGAGTTTTGAGGAGCATAAGCGTCGATTGACTATTACTCCAGATCTCACCATTCCGACTAGCTCAGGAGGTTTCTCGGTGTATACGGATGCGTCACACCAGGGACTGGGTTGTGTGCTTATGCAGGATGGGAAGGTAGTTGCCTATGGATCTAAACAGTTGAAAGATCACGAGAGGAACTACCCGACACATGATTTGGAGTTGGCGACCGTGGTGTTTACTTTGAAAATATGGCGCCACTACCTCTATGGTGAGAAATTTCAAGTTTTCATAGATCATAAGAGCCTTAAGAACTTGTTCTCGCAGAAAGAGTTAAACATGAGACAGAGAAGATGGCTCGAATTTTTAAAAGATTATGATTGTTAAATCATGTACCACCTGGGTAAGGCAAATATAGTTGCTGATGCCTTAAGCAGGAAGAACCTTGGGTTGGTGTCTTATATGATGGTACGGGAACATGAGTTGTTGGAGCAATTTACGGACTTCAGTTTCGATGTGACCCCACCTAGTCCAGAGAGACTAGAGATCATGGCTAGTTTGAGACTGGAGCTAGAATTGATTGGCTGTATTCGGCAGGCTCAGCAGGACGATCGACGGTGTATCGATTGGCTGAGGCAGACACAGACAGGTGTGGGTAGTGATTTTGAGCTGAATGCGAATGGGTTATTGAGGTTCAGAGACAGATATGTGTTCCTGACACGCCCTGAAGGTATTGTCCGCAAGTGCACGGGTCGCACAAGTAATAATGGGATTTGAGTCCCGAGTTATCGTCCCTTAGAGAAGTTGGTTAGCCTAATTAATTACCGGTTAATCTTACCCTAAGTATATTCTAGCAAATTATGAAATTGAAGGTGGGTAATCTACTAAGTCTAAAATTAAAATTACTAGAAAGCAATAAAATAATAAAAACTAAATAAAATCGAGCAAAATTACTTACAGTGCTCCACGCAATTAAAATAAAAAACCTACAAAAATAATTAAAACAGTTAAAAATAATTAACGCAATTAAAATAAAATGCAATTATGAAAATAACAAAGCAAGATTAATTAAATTAAAATTAACAAACCTAAAATGCAATTTAAACTAACTTAAGATTTAATGAAATAAATCTACCCCTAATCTAATTCTAAATGAACACTTAATTAACTATTAACCTAATTAAAACTAAGTTTTATACCACTAAGCAAGAATACTAACATGCAATTTAATTAAAGACTCTAAACTAAGCTAACAAATTAAATTGAAATTAAACTATACTAAAAATGCATGAAAATGAATTAATTGGCTACTATGCACTAGCTAAACAAATCCTTAACAAATTTGAAATCAGCCAAGAGGTCCCTCCATTCACTATGCACGTCTTCAATATTGTTTATTTTCATTTCCAGGTGCTTTCGGGTTGTCCTCTACTCCAGGCTGTTGTCCTCGGTCTAACTCTCACCAACTCTACTTGATTTCATGCTCAGCTTAATTCCTGTAACTCCAACACATCACGTTCCATTCATCAGCAACCAAGCTCTAACACGTCAGCCTGCCCAGACCTGCTCTACACGTCCTCGATCCCGATTCCCTGCAACCATCTGCTGTTTCGTTTTCATTCATCAACAAGACAAGCAACTGCTCTCGGTTTCGTGTGTAGCATCCATTCCTGTAACAGCCCAGCACAGCATGCCAGCCCCACGTTCCTGCCAACCCAGCTAGTGTCACGACCCATTTTTCCTAAAAACCCCTACAAATGTTTCCTTACTTTTTCATTTCCTTACCCGTCGTGAACATTTACACCACTAACAGTTGGGCTATGAGTCGATGTTAGTCCCTTCTGTCATGTTACTTACCTTAACATTTATTTTCCATATTTCATTTACATATCAATTTATTTTAACTAAATACATCCCCAATATTACAATTCGTGTACAGTACTGTGCCTCTATATGTTCAGATACAAAAATTATACGAATGTATATACCTGATCTTGATAAGAAGCAGCGGATAACTGAAATGCAAGACTACTGTCGCTCTCTTCTACTGAATGTACCCTGTGAGGTGAAAAATGAAAGGGTGAGCGAAACTTGCTCAGTAAGGCAATAATGTAAGTAGGTAGATAACGATACTATCTACGTGCTGATAATGTCATGATATAAAATCGTTTATATTTGGAGCATGAGATAAGACTAAAACGATGCCACTTGTATGCATATATCATATAAGAGAAATCATGAAATCGACATATAAAACAAAACATGGAAAAATCATCATGTATGACATCTCATTCTCGTCACGTTAAAACGTATTTGTTTTATCATAAAACAACCACATCATAAACTCATCACGTTAAAACTTATTTATTTCATCATAAACTCATCACATTAAAACTTATTTGTTACATCATAAAACAACCACATCAAGGCTAAACCCATCTCTCGGGAATACCTTGATGCATTAAATCGCATCTCATTTAAAAACATAAATAGGGATATTACCCCTCCTTCGGGTTTGTCCTGGTCTATTCAGACCGTATGATATCATCTGAGGCATGTAGGTTACTGTATGGAAATCGAGGACTATGGCCATACTATGTCCCTGTGATCCCAGGCTACACGGATCCCGGTGTGCGGGGCATCACAACTACAACTGGAGGTGGGTCAAATCCTACCCGCCAGAATATCAAGTAACATCATCGAGTCATCATGACTACATGGTACATCGTACTCCGTGGACCCATATCATAGTCTGGGGGTGCCTGCCGTAGGTCTTATCCACCCTAATCTATGTCGATAACCAACCCATGTCTCAAAGTATACGTGCGTGCATCTCAACTCTCTGTGACACATAGTCTACAGGAGGCTTCCGCATGACTATATGCATGTCAACTCACGTCTAGTGCGAGCGAAGCTCCAGCACCACGCTATGCATATCATGATATCTAAAATCTCGTGCGAGCGAAGCTCCAGCACGATTTTGTGCACACACAAATTTCTCGTACGAGAAATGCTCTAGTACGGCTTTTCATGAGTAATAAATCAGTAAACTTTAGTGCGAGTAAGACTCTAGCACTCTTTTTACTCGTGTAAATATGATAGGTGGCTTATTCTTTATAAAACATCTTTTAAAATCGTAACCGGTACAAACCGGTACCCTTTCGTATAATTCATGAAATCAACAACCAACCTATGTGTAAATTTGCTTAAACCAAAGCAATACATTCATATAAACATTAAAACATGAAATCATGCAATTTATCTGCCTTACTACCCTTTTTGTAAATTTTACTCCCAGGGGCAATATTTTCTTTTTCCTTTATTCACTTGTGCCCCGATTTTCGTAAAAATTATTATTTCATTTTTTTAGATACTTTAAGAATTTCTAGGCCCTGTAAATCCCCTCAAAATACGTATAGAAATCTCTATGCACCTACAAAATTCTCTTACCTCGATTTACGCATAAACTTATCTCGTCTCGATAATATCCGATCTCTCAGTCCAACTGCGCGTCAATCAAGTCTACGAAACTGCATATAACCACATAACTGGGGTCAATTCAATTATCTTTATCAGTATATCACCTTTACTGATCAAATCTAACGTACTGGGCTCGTTTTACTTTATTGAGCCCAATTGCACTTTAATGGGCCTCGAGCCCGTTTTCAGCCCGTTTATACTTATTAAATCCCTTCTTCGGGTTTACTGGGCTAATTCAACTTATCAATAATCATCAGGCTTCGTTCCAAACTCATTGGATAGCCCGTATACTATTTATGGTAATTACGTTGCAATTTCAATTAATATGCCTTTTTATACAGAATTAATCCGTAAATTCCATAAAATAATCGAAACTCTGTATTAAAGGACTCATATTATCGTAATTAAAATATACTTACCCAATATGATGCGGGGTACAAAAATTGAAGCTCAATCAGCTCTCGTTCGGGCTTTGTCGTAAAACTGCACAATTATATATTTAATTCCGGGTTAATTTTTTATTAAATATAATTTAAATAAATTTCTCAGAAACTAAATCGGTCATTTTTAACCTCGTATCGACTTACCCGAAGTTTGGTGTATCCCCAAAAATTCTTTCCCTTTTTCTTTTTTCTCTTTTTCTCCTTTTTTCCCTTCTTTCTTGGCTGAACCAGTTCGGTCCGGTTCAACCCAGTTCAGACCGATCCGGTTCAGTCCGGTTCACTCCGGTTCGGCCGATTCAGGGCCTCGCCGATCGGTTCTCTACCAACTTCCACCGCCAGCAGCTTCGCTGGGCCGTCCGATGCACGGATCTGGGGTTGGTTTTGTTCAAGGCAACCGAAAAATGGCCGGTTCGGCCTTTCTCCTCTTCGGCGTCAGTGGTTCTCCCTCTTTTCGTCGGTTTCGCCAGTCGTGGCCACCACCAATCGTGTCGCCTGGGCCTGGGGAAGCCTCGGCTGGGGTCGGTTAGGGCTAGATCGACGTCGGTTGTCGTCGATATCCTTTTCACCCTCGGGTTCTCTCCTTCGATTTCGCCGAATTTCGACGTCGGTGGGCTATGCCGCCGGTACCAGGGAGGTCACGTCGGTGTTCTCTTCATTTTTCGACCCTCACTTAGCCGATTGATCACCGGAGGGTCAACAGTGGTTCGAGTCTTCCTCGATTTCGTTTTTCGTTTTTCTATGGGTTTTCTCTCTCCTCGACATTTTCGATTTCTCTTCTTCTTTTTTTAATTAATTTAATTTAATTTATTATTTAATTTTATTAATATTTTAATCATTATTTTATTCTAAAAATCCCAAAAATATCTTTAAAAAATTATATTTTTTACTAATTAATTTATTTAATTTATTTAATCTATTTTTCCACTTTTTCGGTATATTTTCTCCATCTTTTCGGGATATTGTCCCGAGCAAAAATTTCGATTAATTCCAGTAAATTCATATCTTGATCAATTTAACTTGAAATTTAATTATTTCTTCGTTATTGATCAAGATTCTCAAATCCATTATTTTTAATTAAATTTTCTTGTAAAATTTATACTGAGTTTCAGACTTTTGACCGTTTACCCTTGCACGTGTTCGGGATTATTTAACCCGACTTCCCTTCACGAATACTCATTCATTTCGCATTTTAAATCCTTATTTCCAGTCCGAATCCCATTCATTTAATTTGGGACCATTTCAATCCTTCCTTTCACGAACACACTCATTTCGTGTTTTAACTAAATTCGGGTCTTACAATCTCCCCCACTTAAGAAATTTGGTCCTCCAAATTAGAACCAAGTTAAATGGATCCATAAACAACTCCGGGTACGTCTATTGTATCATACTCTTTAATTCCCATGTAACTTTTTCGGAGTGTACTACTACCAACATACTTTAATTAGGGAGATCGTCTTAAATCTCAACACTTTCTCCTTCCTGTTTAATACCCGAATCGATTTTCCAATCATACATTATACTTTCATTGAGCTAAGCTGTTGGAGCTCATATCTAATTACATATGTTGGATCCGGATAGTATTTTTGAAGCATCATAAGATAGGACACATTGTGGATGCCTGCTAATTCAAGTGGTAACGCCAACCTACAGGCTTTGTCTCCCACTTTGTCCAATCTCTTTCCAAATCTCGTTATATCCTTAGGACCAATAACTTCCAACAATACTAATTCACCCTCGGTGAATTCCAATGGTTTTCTGTCTCTTGTCAGTATAGCTTTTCTATCTGCTCTAAGGTGTTCTTAATCCTTCATAATTAATTGAACATCCTCAGAGGTTTGTCTTACCAATTCGGGAACAATTTTCTATCTATCACCCACTTCTTCTTATCCAAATCGGGGAAACAACCCTTACGGCCATACAATGGCTCTTCTGAAGTCATCCAATACTCAAGTGACAGCTGTCATTATTGACGAATTCAATTAGTAACAACTAATCATACCAGGAGCTTATCAGATAAATGGCACACGCTCTCATCATATCCTCCAGAACCTGTACAGTCCTCTCTGATTGACCATCTGTCTGAGGATGAAAAGCTGTGCTAATACTCAGTCGGGTTCCCATAGCTTCCTGAAAACATTCCTCGAAGTGAGAAGTGAAGCGGGAATCCCTATATGATACAATACTCACTGGAAAATACTTGGTATTCCACAATTTTTCCATACACATAAATCCGCCTACACACTCAGAGTATCTGGGGATTTTCCTAACCAGAAGGTGGGTAGACTTAGTCAATCTATCGACTATCACCCAGATAGCCTTATGATTCATCCGGGTCCTCTATAACCCTTCACGAAATTCATGGTAACTTGTTCTCATTTTCATGCCAATATAGGTAGAAACTGCAATAACCCTGCAACTTCTTTTGCTCTACCTTACTCTGCTGACATACGAGACACTTTTCCACAATCTCTACCATATCTCTTTTCATATCGGATCACCAATACCCTTTTCTAAGATTTCGATATATTTATTACTTCTCGAATGCACTGTATATCCCGAAGAATGAGCTTTTGACAATAACTCTATCTCATCACTGTGGTCCTAGGTGTAAGACCCGAATTTAGTTTTAAAAAATGAATGAATGAGTATTTGTGAAGGGAAGTCGGTTAAATTAATCCCGAACACGTGCAAAGGTAAAACGGTCAAAAGACCGAAATTTGGCGTAAACCCGATAAGAAAATTTTATTAAAAATATGGGATTTAGAAATCTTGATCAATAACGAAGAAATAATTAAATTTCGAGTCCAATTAATCAAGATCCGAAATTTTTAGAAATACCGAAAAGTCACCCGGGACAATATCCCGAAAATACAGAGAAATTATACCTGAAAAAGGGTTAAAAATATAATAAATAAATTAAATAAAATTAAATAAATTAATTTGAATAAAATAATAATTTTGGTAGATATTTTTTATTCTTTAATATATTTTATTGATTAAAATATTAATAAAATTAAATAATAAATTAAATTAAATTAATTCAAAAAAAAAGAATTAGAAATTGAAAGTTTCAGGGAGAGAGAAGAAGGAAAACGAAAGCCAAAACCGAGGAGACCACCGACGAGCCACCGGCGGCCAGAGACCCAGGCGAGGGCATGCGAAGGCCGCCCAACCCCGGGCAACTGCACAGCGCCGACGACATGCCGTGGAACTCGTCAGAGATCGACGAATCGGGGAGAGAAAGACCGATAGGAGAGAAGAGCTCAGTCCCGACAATCCACGACAGCTGGGCGTAAGCGAGGGCCACCGGCATGATTGGGAGGAGTTGCAGGTCATTTTGAGACCCGTAGCTGCTGGCGAAACGGTCGGAATCGTCGGCGATGGCTAAACCCAGAAATTGGTACCGACGGCGGAGAGAACAGGCCGGACCGGCAACTTTCCGGTGACCTCGACCAAAGCCAACCCCAGATCTGAGATGCGGACGACCCAGCGGAGCCACTGGCAGGGGAAGTCAGCTGAGAATTGGCCGACAAAGCACTGAACCGGTCGAATCGGAGTGAACTGATGGTCTGAACCGGGTTGAACCAGACCGAACTGGTTCAGCCAAGAAAGAAAAAAAAAAGAGAAAAAAGACAAAAAAAGGAAAAAGGGGAAGAATTTTCGGGGATACACCGGACTTCGGGTAAGTCGATACGAGGTCAAAAGTGACTGATTTGATTTTCGAGAAATTTATTTAAATTATATTTAATCAGAAATTAACCCGAAATTAAATATAATAATTGTGCAGTTTTACGACAAAGCCCGAACGAGAGCCGATTGAGCTTCGATTTTTGTACCCCGCATCATATTGGGTAAGTATATTTTAATTACGATAATATGTGTCCTTTAATACAGAGTTCGATTATTTTACGGAATTTATGGATTAATTATGTATAAAAAAGAATATTAATCAGAATTGCAACATAATTACCGTAAATAGTATACGGGCTATCCAATGAGTTTGGAATGAAGCCCGATGATTATTGGTAAGCTGAATGAGCCCAATAAACCCGAAGAAGGGATTTAAATAGTAAAAACAGGTTGAAAACGGGCTCAAGGCCCATTAAAGTGCAATTGGGCTCAATAAAGTAAAACGGGCCCAGTACGTTAGATTCGATCAGTAAATGTGATATACTGATAAAAATAAGTGAATTAACCCAAAATATGTGGTTATATGCAGTTTCGTAGACTTGGTTGACGCGCAGTCGGACTGAGAGATCGGATATTATCGAGACGAGATAAGTTTACACGTAAATCGAGGTAAGGGAATTTTATAGGTGTATAGAGATTTCTATACATATTTTGAGGCGATTTACAGGGCCTAGAATTCTTAAAGTATCTAGAAAATAAAATAATAATTTTTACGAAAATCGGGGCATAAGTGAATAAAGAAAAAGACGATATTGCCCTTGGAAGTAAAATTTACAAAAAGGATAGTAAGGTAGATAAATTGAATGATTTCATGTTTTTAATGTTTTATATGAATCTATTACTTTAATTTAAGCAAATATGCACATAGGTTGGCTGTTGATTTTGTGAATTATACAAAAGGATACCGATTTGTATCGGTTATGATTTTAAAATATGTTTTATCAAGATTGAGACACCTATCATATTTACACGAGTAAAAAGAGTGCTAGAGTCTTACTCGCACTAAATTTTACTGATTTATTTCTCCTGAAAAGTCGTACTGGAGCATTGCTCGTACGAGAAATTTATGTGTGTTCACAAAACCATGCTGGAGCTTCGCTCGCACGAGATTTTATATATCATGATATGCATAGCGTGGTGCTGGAGCTTCGCTCGCACTAAACGTGAGTTGACATGCATATAGTCGTACGGAAGCCTCCTGTAGACTGTGTCACAGAGAGTTGAGATGCTCGCACGTATACTTTGAGACATGGGTTGGTTATCGACATAGTATTGGGGTGGATAAGACCTACGGCAGGCACCCCCAGACTATGATATGGGTCCACGAAGTACGATGTACCGTGTATGTCACACGGAGTACGCTGTACCGTGCAGTCATGATGACTCTATGATGTTATTTGATATTCTGGCGGGTAAGAATTGACCCTACCTCCCATTGCAGTTGTGATACCCCACACACCAGGATCCGTGTAGCCAAGGATCACAGGGACAAAGTATGGCCATAGTCCTCGATTTCATACAGTAACCTACATGCCTCACATGATATCATATGGTCTGAATAGACCAAGACAAACCCGAAGGAGGGGTAATGTCCCGATTTATGTTTTTAAAAGAGATGTGATTTAATGAATCAATGTATTCCTGAGTGATGGGTTTAGCCTTGATGTGATTGTTTTATGATAAAATAAATGAGTTTTAATGTGATGAGTTTATGATGAAATAATAAGTTTTTAATGTGACGAGCATGAGATGTTATACATGATGATTTTTCCATGGTTGTTTTATATATCGATTTCATGATTTCCCTTATATGATATATACATACATGTGGCATCGTTTTAGTCTTACCTCATGCTCCAAATATAAACAATTTTATATCATGACATTATCAGCACGTAGATAGTATAGTTATCTACATGCTTACATTATTGCCTTACTGAGCTGTTTATGCTCACCCTTTCATTTTCTACCCCACAGGGTACATTCAGTAGAAGAGAACAACAGTAGTCTTGCATTTCGATTATCCGCTGCTTACTATCAAGACCAGGTATACATATTTGTATAATTTTGTATCTGAACATATAGATGCACAGTACTGTATATGGATGTAATATTGCGGATGTGTTTAGTTTAAATAAATTGATATGTAAATGAAATATGAAAATGGAATGGTAAATAGGTGAGAGGTGACTAACGCCAAATCATAACCCAACTATTTAGTAGTGTAACTGTTCATGACGGGTAAGGAAATGAAAAAGCGAAAAATTTACTCTGATTTTTAGGTAAGTTGGGTCGTGACAAAAAAGATGGTATCAGAGCAGAGTTGGCCTGATATGAGTTGGTGTTAGTGGTTAAGTAAATTTACATCCCCATGTACTGTGCATTGTTTAGATACAATTGTGTATATCAAGATGGAACTGCAGCTAAGAATTTAGTTTCGAATGCAAGAATCTAGTTTTTATAACTGATAGCCGTTATGGTAGAGAGGCGAGTACATATGCTCGAGGCCATAGAGATCGGCCTGAGAGTCAAATGAGTCGTCACATGAGACTCAAGATGAGAGTGAGGTGGAGGCTGATGTTGAGCATACTCCACCGGGTCCTATAAAGAGACCAAATAGTATTGAGACACGCTCCGAGAGGATGGAGTGGAGTGTAGAAAATATTTTGGAGTTGTTTACTCAATCTATGCAGGTAGTTGAGGATAGGTAGGGTAAAGCCTAAACAGATGCCTCAGACTATAGAGATTTTCACACCCCTCCGGTATATAGCGAAGTAAAGAAAACAATAGTTGCTGAGGACTGGGGGAATGAGATAGCGAAGTGCTATGGATTCTTTTGATGTATGTCGACCGAGAATGTGACTTTTAAATACGTTTATGTTGGAGTCGAGATGGAGCATTGGTGAAAGTCCGCTCAACCCATCTGAAGAGTTAGACGTCCAGAGCCGACATGAGAAGTATTTCTAGATGTATTTCGATGACAGAATATTTCGGACACTACTTAAGGGAAATTACAATTAAAATTTCTTACACTGACCCAGAGACACTAGTTGATTGATGAGTATGAAACTCAATTTATATCTCTGGGCAGATGTGAACCTGACACTATGGGCAGTGAGAGTCGGAAAGCCCAAAAGTTCATGAAAGGGCTCAAATTATCGATTAGAGTTCGATTAGCTCATTACCTATGTCGAGGCAGTGCGTAGATTACAATTGCGTGAATAAGATCATGTGTTGCACGCCTTTGAGATTGGAAAAGGTAGTAAGGGTCGAAATGGAGATAGAAGAAAATAGAGAATGACAGAGATATCAGAGCGGGAAAAAGACCAGTTGGTAAGACATTAGAGCTGATGAGTCATGGGGTAAGATGATTGGTAAGGCCCCAGTGTGTTCAATTTTAACACTTATTAGGGGTATTGTGATTGGAGAACCCCGACCTGTTATGAAGCATTGTAACAGTGTAAGCAGAGTTAGCAGTGTAAGTAGTGTAGGATGTGTGGTAGATACCACGAAAGTATGGCCTACACCTACACTTTATTGACTAAAATAGGCGTTAATTGGGGTAAGACAGGCCACTTAATTAATGATTGCTCAAAGTTGGGTGAGACTGCCCCACAAAAGAGTAAAGAGACAGAGAAAACTCTGTTGATATCTCTGCACTAAAAAAGGGAGGCCACAGCCGAAGAGAAAAAGGGAAAATAGGTTGTTGGATGAGGGCGAGTGTATGCCTTGGACCAGGACACTATTGATGTTTCATATGATGTGATGAAAGATACCACACTAGTTATGAATAGAGAAGTAATTATTTTAACTAATCCTGGTGCCACGTATTTAGTCATACCGCCTTCATTTGTATATAAGTTAGTAAAAGACGTAAATGCCTACACCTTTGGGCATAATGCCGATAGTTAGTACACCAATGAAGGAGGGTTAACTAACGAAATAATTATGAAGAGATTATAAGTCGAAAACGGGGGAAGAAGTATAAGTCAGCTGATTTTATTCAGTGGACTATGAATAATTTGAAGTAATATTTGAGAATAAATTAGTTGGCTGCAAATTATGATGTTCAGAGTTCTATTCTAAGACAGTGCTGCGTTACCCCTGAAAAGTATACGGTAAGTTTTAACAAGTAATAAAAGGGGTGTAGCAATTGAAATTAAAGGAGTAAATGATTGTATTCACGAAATGAGTAATGACAGAGTTTTGTTATAAGTGAATACGAAAGGAGATAAGCTTTGAGATATGATAAATCCTGAATGTGAGATAGACTGGAATAAGAGACGTATGTAAGGTAAGAATATCTATGATAAGTGAAGTAATTAGGATTAAAGCAATTAGTAGCGAATATGAATTGTGACCACATGGACTGATATGTAAAGTAATTGTGGTCAAGTCTGAGGGTTAATAAAGGTATTTCAAAATACCTCCCCGCCTGAAGACTTGACAGCGTCTAAAAGTATACATAACCTATAAATTGAAAGCGACAATCGTAAAATATACATTTAAAATTAGGGTACCTTTACTGGTACAATAAGAAATATAGAATTCGATTAATCAAGAAGGTTTAAAAATTTAAAATTTTATAAAAGCCGTTAATATAAGAAAAAGGAAATGACGCGGGTTAGTATCTTGAATATAAGCGATTTCAAAATAACATTATACGTTTATGCGCACATAGGTCAAGGATATGGGTGATTGAAATATTCAATGGAACTCAACCACGATGAGGTAATTAAACTATACCTGAACCGATTTGTTATCATCCATATTGATGATATTTTGGGTGTATTTACAGTTCAGGGAAAATTATAAGCAACAATTGGAAATTATTTTTACAAATGATTTGTTGAGAGTTCTCAAAATAGACTACTTTGTTGACACGTTTAACTTAGAAAAAGTTGTATTTGAATGGAATGATAGGCGTGACAGGAGTTTTGGTGCACTGAAGTAATAAACTGACCACCGTGATTATTTTCACCATACCCAACAGCTCAAGAGGTTCTCCGTGTGTATGAATGACTCAAAATAATGAATGAACTGCGTATTGATACAAAAGGGGAAGATAGTCAATTATGAATCCAGACAACTCAAGGATCATGAAAGGACTATCCGGTCCATGATTTAAAGTTGATAGCGATAGTGGTTGTATTGAGTAAATGACACTACTATGTATACGGTAAAAAATTTCAGGTATGCACTGATGATAAAAGCCCCAAGTATCTGTTTTTACAGAAAGAGTCAGATATGAGATAACAAAGAGGGTTAGAGCTTCTGAGGAATTATGATTGTGGAAATTGTACCACCCAAGAAATGCTAATGTAATGGCTAATGCCTTGAACAGAAAGAGCCTCGGGATGGTATTACATATGATGGTCAGGGAGTGTGAGCTGCTAGAGCAGTTGTAAGCCTCAATAGTGATGTGATTCCTTCTAATGATGACAATGATTGTGTGACAACTAGCCTGAGATTAGAACCGGATTTGAGTGACCAGATTTAACAGGCTTAACGTGATGATCGGCATGGTATTGATAGTATGGGTCAGATTCAGATGGGTACAGTGATAAAGTTCACAAAGAGAGATGATGGCTTACTAAGGTTCAGAGATAGTATAAGTGCTCCCCGGGACCATAGTTGATGAGGTAGTGATATTGTCAGAAGCTCACTCATCGGGATATACAGTGCATCCGAGAAGTAATAAATATATCAAAATCTTAGAAAAGGGTATTGGTGGTCAGATGTGAAAAGAGACATGGAGAAAGTGTGGAAAAGTGTCTCGTATGTCAGCAGAGTAAGGTAGAGCAAAAGAAGTTGTAGGGTTATTATAATTTCTGCCTATATCGACATGGAAATGGGAACAAGTTACCATGAATATCGTGATGGGTTATAGAAGAACCGAATGATTCACGAGGCTGTCTGGGTGATAGTCGATAGATTGACTAAGTCTACCCACCTTCTGGCTATGAAAATCCCCAGATACTCTGAGTGTGTAGGCGAATTTATGTATATGAAAAATTGTGGAACACCAATTATTTTCCAGTGAGCATTGTATCATATAGGGATTCCCGCTTCACTTCCTACTTTTGGAAATGATTTTCAGGAAGCTATGGGAACCCGACTGAGTGTTAGCACAGCTTTCCATCCTCAGACAGATGGTCAGTCAGAGAGAACTGTATAGGTTCTGGAGGATATGATGAGATGTGTGTGCTTGATTTGATAAGCTCCTGGGATGATCAATTGTTACTAATTGAATTAGCCAATAATGACAGTTGTCACTTGAGTATCGGGATGACTTCAGATGAGACATTGTATGGCCGTAAGGGTTGTTTCCCTGATTTGGATAAGAAGAAGTGGGTGACAGATAGAAAATTGTTCCCGAATTGGTAAGAAAAACCTCTGAGGATGTTCAGTTAATTGTAAAGGATTAAGAACACCTCAGAGCATATAGAAAAGCTATGTTGACAAGAGACAGAAATTTTTGAAATTTACCGAGGGTGAATTAGTATTGTTAGAAGTTACATGCCCTTAGAAGATAGCATAAGGACATAACAAGATTCAGAAAGAGATTGGACAAAGTGGGAGACAAGGCCTGTAGGTTGGTGTTACCACCTGAATTAGCAGGCATCCACAATGTGTCCTGTCTTATCATGATTCAAAAATACTATCCTGATCCAGTATATGTGAACGGATATGAGCTAGCTCAATGAAAGTATAACGTATGATTGAAAACTTGATTCGGGTATTAAAACGGGAAGTAGAAAATGTTGAGGTTTAAGACGATCTCCCTAGTCAAAGTCCTTTGGTAGTATTACACTCCGAAAAAAGTCACATAAGAGTTAAAGAGTATGATATGTGTGAAATATCCGGAGTGATTTACAGACTAACTTGGTTCTAATTTGGAGGACCAAATTTCTTAAGTGGGGGAGATTTTGTAAGACCCGAATTTAGTTAAAAAAATGAATGAATGAGTATTCATGAAGGGAAGTCGGGTTAAATTAATCTCGAACACGTGCAAGGGTAAAACGGTCAAAAGATCAAAATTCGGTATAAACCAGATAAGAAAATTTTATTAAAAATATGGGATTTAGAAATCTTGATCAATAACGAAGAAATAATTAAATTTCAAGTCCAATTGATTAAGATCCGAAATTTTTAGAAATACCGAAAAGTCACCTGGGACAATATCCCGAAAATACGGAGAAATTATACCCGAAAAAGGGTTAAAAATATAATAAATTAATTAATTTGAATAAAATAATAATTTTGGTAGATATTTTTGATTCTTTAATATATTTTATTGATTAAAATATTAATAAAATTAAATAATAAATTAAATTAAATTAATTCAAAAAAAAAGAAAAAGAAAGAATGAGAAATTGAAAGTTTCGGGGAGAGAGAAGAAGGAAAACGGAAGCCAAAACCAAGGAGACCATCGGCGAGCCACCGGCGGCCAGAGACCCAGGCGAGGGCCGGCGAAGGCAGCCCAACCCCGGGTGAGTTCACAGCGCCGGCAACGTGCCGTGGAACTCGTCGGAGATCGACGAATCGGGGAGAGAAAGACCGACAGGAGAGAAGAGCTCGGTCCCGGCGATCCACGACAGCTGGGCGTGAGCGGGGGCCACCGACCTGATCGGGAGGAGGAGCCGGTCATTTTGAGACCCGTAGCTACCGACGAAATGGCCGGAATCGCCGACGACGGCCAAGCCCAGAAATGGGTATCGACGACGGAGAGAACAGGCCGGACCGACCACTTTCTGGCCACCTCGACCGAAGCCAACCCCAGATCTGAGATGCGGACGACCCAGCGGAGCCACTGGCGGCGGAAGCCGGCGGAGAACCGATCGGCAAGGCACTGAACCGACCGAACCGAAGTGAACTGGCGGTCTGAATCGGGTTGAACCAGATCGAACTGATTCAGCCAAGAAAGAAAAAAAAGAGAAAAAAGAGAAAAAAAGGAAAAAGGGGAAGAATTTTTGGGGATACACCGGACTTCAGGTAAGTCGATACGAGGTCAAAAGTGACCGATTTGATTTCCGAGAAATTTATTTAAATTATATTTAATCAGAAATTAACCCGAAATTAAATATAATAATTGTGCAGTTTTACGATAAAGCCCGAACGAGAGCCTATTGAGCTCCGATTTTTGTACCCCACGTCATATTGGATAAGTATATTTTAATTACGATAATATGTGTCCTTTAATACAGAGTTTGATTATTTTACGGAATTTATGGATTAATTCTGTATAAAAAAGAATATTAATCGGAATTGCAACGTAATTACCGTAAATAGTATACGGGCTATCCAATGAGTTTGGAACGAAGCCCGATGATTATTGGCAAGCTGAATGAGCCTAGTAAACCTGAAGAAGGGATTTAAATAGTAAAAACAGGCTGAAAACGAGCTCGAGGCCCATTAAAGTGCAATTGGGCTCAATAAAGTAAAACGGGCCCAGTACGTTAGATTCGATCAGTAAATGTGATATACTGATAAAAATAAGTGAATTAACCCAAAATATGTAGTTATATGTAGTTTCGTAGACTTGGCTGACGCGCAGTAGGACTGAAAGATCGGATATTATCGAGACGAGATAAGTTTGCGCATAAATCGAGGTAAGGGAATTTTGTAGGTGTATAGAGATTTCTATACATATTTTGAGGGGATTTACATGGCCTAGAATTCTTAAAGTATCTAGAAAACAAAATAATAATTTTTACGAAAACCAGGGCATAGGTGAACAAAGAAAAAGACGATATTGCCCCTGGGAGTAAAATTTACAAAAAGGGTAGTAAGGCAGATAAATTGCATGAGTTCATGTTTTTAATGTTTTATATGAATGTATTGCTTTAATTTAAGCAAATATGCACATAGGTTGGTTGTTGATTTCGTGAATTATACAAAAGGATACTGGTTTGTACCGGTTACGATTTTAAAAGATGTTTTATCAAGATTTAGCCACCTATCATATTTACACGAGTAAAAAGAGTGCTAGAGTCTTACTCACACTAAATTTTACTGATTTATTTCTCCTGAAAAGTCGTACTGTAGCATTGCTCGTATGAGAAATTTGTGTGTGTGCACAAAACAGTGTTGGAGCTTTGCTCGCACGAGATTTTAGATATCATGATATGCATAGCGTGGTGTTGGAGCTTCGCTCGCACGAGACGTGAGTTGACATGCATATAGTCAACCCGAAGCCTCCTGTAGACTGTGTCACAGAGAGTTGAGATGCTCGCACGTATACTTTGAGACATGGGTTGGTTATCAACATAGTATTGGGGTGGATAAGACCTACGGCAGGCACCCGCAGACTATGATATGGGTCCACGGAGTACGATGTATCGTGTATGTCACACGAAGTACGCTGTACCATGCAGTCATGATGACTCTATGATGTTACTTGATATTCTGGCGAGTAGGAATTGACCCCACCCCCCGTTGCAGTTGTGATACCCAGCACACCGAGATCCGTGTAGCCTGGGATCACAGGGACAAAGTATGGCCATAGTCCTCGATTTCATACAGTAATCTACATGCCTCACATGATATCATAAAGTCTGAATAGACCAGGACAAACCTGAAGGAGGGGTAATGTCCCGATTTATGTTTTTAAAAGAGATGTGATTTAATGAATCAAGGTATTCCCGAGTGATGGGTTTAGCCTTGATGTGATTGTTTTATGATAAAACAAATGAGTTTAAATACAATAATAAAGCTAAAAGAATATTATTAGACAATATTAGTATAGCAAATTAAGCACTTATCAAATTCCCCCACACTTAAACTTTGCTAGTCCTCTAGCTAATTCTAAAGTCCTAAATTCAATCCTAAGTATCAAATCTTAACATACTTTCATAATCACGATTGTATTTGGCTTATGCAACCAGCCTTTAAACCCCTAGGTCACCCCTAGTGAATGAGTTGTGTCTCGTGAGGCCTTTTAGGAGATATACGCACAAAGTCTTTTACTTAGACTCAACCTAAATAATTTAGAAATATGGTTTAGCAAAGATCATGAATATTTATCAATCTTTCAATTTTCAATTCATAACTCAACAAAATCAAATAATCAAGTCAATTGTATCTCAACTATTATTTTATATTCATGCATACTTCTAAATAAGCTAATGTAAAATACACAATTCATATTAATTGAAACATATAACATAAGCATACAACTTACCCATATCCATTACTACAAGCATCAACAATAAATTAAGAATTCTTCATAATTTCAAGCTTTAGAGGTCATATTATGACACGATCCTTTTCATCCATTTCATCTAAAAATCACCATAAATTTTTCATTTTTTTTCATTTCCTTACCCGGTCATGATCAACTCTCACAAATAACAGTTGAGCTGTGAGTCAGTATTAATCACCATTTCCATACATCTTTCAATTAATCAAAAGCATACATTTGAAAGTTTAAGTCATATACTTATACATGACATATTTTCTAACATTTAAATCCCTCATATTACAATTCAAAATGATTACTGTGCTTTTAGATGTTTAGACACAAAAACAATTCCTGTATGTATACCTCTTGGCGATAGAGAGCAGCGGATATCCAAATGTAATGCCTCAGTCCTTCACTAGGCTACTATGTGCGCTTTGTAGAGGGGGAAAGTGAATGGGATGAGCAACCACACGCTTAGTAAGACAATAATGCAAGCATGGTAGATAACTACACTATCTACATACTTATTGTAATACCTGTAACTCCATACGTATTTATTGTATGAAGTATGATGTAAATGTACGATGATACAAGTATAGCTTGAGAAGCTATGATGAATGTATATGTATTATTACGAGTAAAAATGATAGGAGAATGTAAGGATTTTTGGAAATTTAATGCAAACATCCCCGATATTAAGTTGTGTGCACAAGTTTTAATACCTTTGAACTATATGGAATGGATGCTATTATATGTTAATTATGCATGGAATGAGAATTGAGGTATGCAGCAAAAGAGGGTAGGTGTACAAGTGAGAAATCTGCAGAAAATAAGGGTACAGGGGATAAGAGATCGATCTCATATGAAGGAGAGATCGATCTTCCCTCATGAAAATGCCCAGAATCTGTCGAATGGAACAAGGCAGATCGATCTTATGGGAAGCTAGATCGATCTCCTTAAGGTTTTGTAACGAGCAGATCAATTCCCTTAAGCGACATATCAATCTCATTAAGGTTCTGTAAGGAGTAGATCGATCTCCTACAAGAGCATATCGATCTCCAAGAGGAAAAACTGGCCTTCGACAGATCGATCTTATTAAGGAAGCAGATCGATCTGGTAGTAGTTATGTTTAGTGAAAAGGACTACCAAACCATGAAGAGATTGATCTCTACAAGGACCAGATCAATCTCATGTCTCTGCATCTATAAAAAGGGCACAGGATTTGGACTGAAAAACTCAGATTTCTCCCACCAAACCCGCACCTGCCATTTTCTCTCAAAGACCCAAGCTTTCTCACTCTAAAAAATCACTATATTCCAGCAAGAATCTGAAGAAGCTCAAGAAGGGAAAGTTGTTCCTTGAAGCAAGGAGAACAACATACCCAAAAATCACACATTGGTGTGACCAAGAGGAAGAGTTTTGGCTACCACAAGTTTGGCTAAGTAAAGGGGTAAGCTCTTTAACCTTAAGGCTTTAAATATGGATTTCTAGGCATTTAATGGGTTGAATGATATGTGATATATTATTAGAAATGATGAGTGTAGTGATGAGTGAGTAGTATTGAGAGGGATTTATGAAGAGGAAATCCATGGAAAAGTGATGGAAAGCTTAAGAGAAGATAAAATGATGATAGTGGGAAGGTAAAATGTGATTTAATGGTTTGAGGAGTATAAATAGATAAATAAATGACAATGTGGAGGTTAAGAGGAAGGAAAAAAATAACTTAATGATTTACATGTGTAGATTGAAATACGTGGAACCCGACTAACCCGGATTACAAACGGAGCAAACGTGATGACGGGAATACTAGCACGATTCGAGGTAAGGGACTGTATGTTAGCGATAGAGGTATTTGTACGTATTTTACAGTGATTTCAGTAGTTATGACGCTAGAAGTAGTATACTTAGCTATTAAGCTATGAATTTGATATGAGAGCATGGAATGTATATGGTATATGTATTGTGAAAATGGGATGTGGTAAGGAAATAGCACGATATGCATGTTTTCGATGTTTTCTCAATTATATATATTGATTTTGTGATTGAGAAATGACGATGGTTAGGTTGGCTAGTTTTACATGTTTAGCATGGAACAACATGCTACGTGAATATACATGTTTTGAGTTTTTAAAAGAGATAAAATAGCCACCTATCAGATTTGAGATATGATTTGGTGTTGGAGCGTTAGCTCACACCCATTTTAATGCTTTTAACTATGTTGGAGTTTTACTCGCATAGGTTTGAATGATTTGATAAACCGTGCTAGAGTGTGACAAACACGTGGTTTTATAATGATAATGTGCTGGAGTTTTAGCTCGCACATGTTTCTATGGTTTTGGTATGCCGTGCTAGAGAGTACCTCGCACGATGGTTTATGAGAAAAGTGTTGGACCATTGCTCGCACTAGTTTTGCTGAGTTTGAGATGATACAGTGTCACAACCCTTTTCCATTCCCTTTAATCGAAAATCTCAATAAATTTTTCACATTTTACTATTACCTTACCCGATCGTGAACAACTCACCGCTACATAGTTGGGCTGTGAGTCAATAATAATCACTACCTACCATTCCTTCACACTTTAATAAAACGATGTCATACATTCGAAGTTAATCATTTACTTATACAAAACATGTTTTACTGACATCTACATCCCCCAAAATTACAACTCAAAATGACTACTGTGCCTTTACATTACTTAGATACAAAAGAATCCTGTGTATATACCTTTTGGCGATGAAAGTAGCGGATGTCCAAAACACAATGCCTCAGTCCTCACTGGACTACTATGCACGCTTTGTAGGAGGGCGAAATAGAGAGGGATGAGCAACCACACGCTCAGTAAGATAATAATGCAAGCATGGTAGATAACTACTCTATCTACATGCTGATAGTGTTATGCATAAATCATTTATAACAAGAGCATGAGGAATTAAAAGTATGCCATATGAATATACATATATCATGTATTTAAATCACGAAAACTGGCATATAAAACATGGTAAAATCATCATGTACAAATCATCTCATGCTCATCAATTTTCAAATCTTAAAGAAAAGGGCAATTCTTTTAAGAAACATCCTTTTGAATCACATCTCTTTCTCAAATACGCACAATCCCATCACAAATCATTTTCTCAATCACAAACATCATTACCATTTCACAAATCAAATTCCACAAGGCTTGACCCCTTCCTCGGGTCTACCCTGGATAGTCAAAATCACACTCAAATATCAAAACCATGTGGTATTATGTAATAAGCAAGGAGACAAGTCACTATATCTCAGTGGACTATGTTGGCCCACTACATCATAAATCATCTCAGACCACACGCATCCAGGTGTGCGAGGTATCATGCTGGAACGAAGGTGGTTAGTTCTCCGCCAGACTTACTCATCATGTAACCATCACGCGGTACATCGTACTCCATGTGATATACATGGTACAACGTACTCCGCGAACCCATATCATGGTTGGGGGTGCCAACCGTAGGTCTTATCTACCCCAATGCCATGTGTAACATCTATAGTTTCACATGCACGTGCGAGTACTCTTAATACCAGGTCCTAGCCCCTCATGGCCTTGCTCGCCCCTTTTGGGTTCCTTGATTTAGGTCCTAGCCCCTCACCCTCACTCCACTCAAGAGGTCTGTTAGGCCTGTTGGGTTCCCTGAATGGATTAGTGTCAGGTCCTAGCCCCTCACCCTTACCCCACTCAAGAGGTCTGTTAGGCCTGTTAGGTTCCCTGAATTCCAATCCGTATTACCTTCACCACGGCATTATACATACCACAGTGTGAAAACCCGTGCGAGCTAAGCTCTAGCACGATTCATGTATTATCATTAAATCACTTCGTACGAGCAGCGCTCTAGTATGACATTTATGCATAAAAACATGATAAAACCATGTACGAGTATAACTCCAGTACGGTTATATGCATAAGAAAGCCACTTAAAATCCACGTACGAGTAGAAGCTCCAGTACGATTTATAAAACATTATCATGGATCAAGCCAAGGTGCGAGCTAAGCTCCAGCACGTTTCATACAAGTAAAAGTATCAAAATCCAGTGCGAGCTAGGCTCCAGCACGTTTTAATTTACATAGCTCGATAGGCGGCTCATATACATTCAAACAAATCTCAAAATGTGTTTAGCACCTCACATGTGCTATTCCACCATATCAATAAATCACTAGCCGGCCTATCCTTTTACTTACCCAAAACAAAGTATTGAGTTTTGTGAAAACATTCAAAACATGTGATTTATGCAATTATTAGCCTTACTATCCCATTTCTTTATAACACCATTTTGAACCACCAAATCTCATACAAATACTCATAGTTGTTTCCATACACCGTCAAACTCATTTCTAAATACGCATGCAATTTTTACAACACCCTATATACCCACAAAATACGAGTAGCTACCTCTATATACTTACAGAATTCCCTTACCTGGAATCGCGACGCGTGATTCCACTTCCTTAAAGCTGCTTACTCGTACGGTTCGATTCGTCTCTAACGAACTCTTCGGAACTGCACATAAACATATTTCATAACATTTTAGCCCATTATAATGCAACTCTTACGTTTACTATAGTCGATTCGACCTATAGTCTCTATTAACGCTTACGGGGCCTCGTTTCATTACTCTACCAATAACGCGAGTCTATGGATCCTTTTAGGCCCATTAACTCATTCCAAATCGATATTAAATCGATATTAAGCTCATAGTGTTCATATTTCATTGATTTCTTCACTATGGCATTTATCAAGTATTTACATACTCATTTTCCATAATTTCCCCAAACTCACAATGCAACTCCTTTTAACTAACTCAATTCATCCATATTACTCTAATAACAACTTAACATAATCCATAAATCATCAACATACCCAAATCACACTTTCTCACACTAGACTCATTCCATTTTCCAGGTCACATTAATTCCATTCATCCTAGGTAGTTTCAACCATCAATATACATACCAATCAACTCTAAAATCAATTAAATAGACAAATGTACTTGGGCTGGAGTATTAAAAACTTACCAAATCTAGTTTCTCTTCTTGCTCCTTCAATACCAACAATGAGGTTTTGATTCTCAACTATGTTGTTCTCTTCTTTAAGATGAACAACTTCGTCTCTAATAGCTCCCATTCAATTCTTACTGAAAATGGCTGATTTTAGAGAGATAAAATCTAGGTTTTGGGTAAAAATTGGAAAGGAAAGGTTCTATCTCAAAAAAATGTAGATTTCACTGCTCCTTTTTATAGAAATTACTTGATGAGATCGATCTGTCATAGCATGAGATCGATCTGGTCCTCTTAAATCCCTCATTTTCATGCCAATTTGAATGCATGAGATCGATCTGTCGAAAGCTTGTGATCGATCTGTCTCAGGTAGTAGCTTAAGGAGATCGATCTACATCCAGGGGAGATCGATCTGCTCTAACCCGAGAGCTAAGGAAATCGATCTGTTTGCCCTAAGAATCGATCCTCATTTTACAGAATATTTAGTAGATCAATCTATCTCCTTTGGAGATCGATCTGCAATGTTCCTATTGCTAGAATAAGAGCAATTTTGGCTCTTCCAAATCGATCTCTCATCCTATGAGATCGATCTGGCTTTCATATCTTCCAGATTTTCTGCAGTTTTTCTGTAGCAACTTCACACAAAACATCCTTAATTTGCTGCTATGGTCATTTTCTCATCTAACCACCTTTAAGGCTTGAAAATGACATTCATTCATTCTTTATACACATTCAAACTTGTGTGTATTCATGGTATAGCCAAAGGTATACCATACCAAGCTAAATGGAAGTACAACTTCATTCCATTTTACCACACTACTCATTTTGAGTTCCAATTACATTCATCACTTAGAAAAGTCCATTTCTCCATATTCATACACAATGAAACTTGTATGTACATTACAAACTCATATTACAAGTGTGTACATTACATTTATGGATTTTACATCACTTATACTTCACATTCATTTGATCCCTTTACACATATCACAAACTATACACGCATGGGGTCTCACATTCTCCCCTCCTTCAAGGAATTTGGTCTTCCAAATTAGAACCGAGTTATCTTAAAGCAATTTTGGGTACTTCTCCTGTATCAAATTCTCCAATTCCCATGTGGCCTCTTCCACCGTGTGATGTTGCCAAAGAACTTTCACCAAGAAAATTGTCTTATTCCGTAACACTTTCTCTTTTCTGTCCAATATCCGAACCGACTTCTCAACATATGTCATACTCTCATTGAGCTCCAACGGCTCATATCTTATCACATGTGTCGGGTCCGGGTGATACTTTCGAAGCATAGAGACGTGAAAGACGTTATGAACGTTTGCCAAGTCCGGTGGTAATGCCAACCTATACGCTTTATCTCCCACTCTCTCTAAAATCTCGAAGGGACCGATATATCTAGGGCTCAGCTTGCCTTTCTTACCAAATCTCATAATGCCTTCGAAGGTGAAACTCTCAGAAATACTGACTCACCCACATCAAACTCCAGTGGTCTCCGTCTCTTGTCAGCATAACTCTTTTGACGGCTCTAAGATATCCTTAATCTCTCACATATCAATTGGTCATCCTCATATGCCTACTGCACTAAATTCGGAGCAAAAATTTATCGTCACCAACTTCTTCCCGTCTAATGGGGGATCGACATCTGCGTCCATACAATACATCATAGGGTGCCATCCTGATACTCGCATGATAGCTGTTATTATAGGCGAACTCGACTAACTGTAGGTGATCGTCCCAAGAGCCTCCAAAATCCAGCACACACGCTCTCAACATATCCTCTAGGGTCTGTATAGTCCTCTCTGACTGTCCATCTGTCTGAGGATGAAAAGCGGTACTAAAACTCAAGTGGGTCCCTATCACTTCCTGAAAATGCTCTCATAAATGAGAAGTGAAGCGGGCATCCCTATAAGAAACAACGCTCACCGGTACACCATGTAGCCGCACTATCTCTCGAACATACAGGTTTGCCAACTAACTCAGAGTATCGATAGCTCTCATAGCTTGGAAATGGGCTGACTTAGTCAACCGATCCACAATAACCCATATGGCATCATGACCTCTGCGGGTCCTCGATAATCCCATCAAAAAATCCATGGTGACATGCTCCCACTTTCAAGTCGGTATCGGTAGAGGCTGTAATAATCCTGCAGGTTTTTGATGCTCTACCTTCACCTGCTGACAAACGAGACACTTAGCGATATATTCTGTAATGACTCTTTTCATTCCAGACCACCAATAAACCTTCAGAAGGTTTTGATACATCTTAGTACTCCCCGAATGTATCGTGTACTTTGATGAGTGAGCCTCTGATAGAATCAGTCTCTTGAGCTCATGGTCCTTGGGAACTGATAATTTTATATTTTTTTTATTTGTGCTTAATTTCCTAATTAATTATTTAAATCCTCAATTTATTTTGTTAATTATCCCCTTTATTTAATTAAAATTCTCATGTTTGCAGATAAATTAAATTCGGATGAATTTTGAATATTTCGATAGAAAATGGACTGGAATTTGGCTAAAATCGAGATTGGACCATGCAGACAACACGGGCCTAGCACATCCAATTGGACAAAAAGACAGATGACATGGAAATATTTTTTTCAAAGAGCCAATGGTGTGAAGACAAGTGGCTAAACAATGCCAACTCATCTAGGATGAAAAAATTACAATTTTACCCTTAAGTGTGTGTATAAATAGGAAAGGATGGCAATTGAAAAACTATGTAAGTTAGTGTAAAAGTAGGAGTAGGACTAAGTAGGAGTAGAACTAAGTAGGAGTAGGGAATGTAATGTAAGTAGGAGTAGGAAATGTAATGTAAGTTAGGAGTAGTGTTAGTGTAGAGGTAGTTTTAGTGTAGAACTAGTTAGATTAGTGTAGGTAAAATAGTTTCTAGTTTTATTTTGATTGTTTTTAAACTTTCTAGCTAATGTTAGCATTTTCCTTATTTTTCACTGTTCATTTCATTTTGATGTTTTTCTCTTGGATATTTTCTAATTCATGGCAATCAATTCATCATTTCATGCTTCTCGGTTCTGTTAAATCCAGTTCTTTTAATTGTCAAGTTTTATTTTACATAGCATTTTTTTCCTAGGTAGCTCTCGGTTTTGCTTCCTATTGGTAGTTGTTTGTTATTTTGTAATTGTTCAATGTAAGCTCTCGGTTTGCTTTGATCCAAGGTTCTATGTCTCAAGGTTGTGGTGAGCTGAATTGATCTCATGAGCCAAGAAGGAAACCTGAGAGGACAACAGCAGCAAGCAATCCGAGAGCAACAATAGCCATAACCGAGAGTTCTCCTCCGTCTTGTGAATTAATTACTGTTCATCTTCTTTATTTGGTTTAGTTTATAGTTTCAGTTGTTTTAAGCTTTCTTTTGTTCTTCATTTACTGCTGAACCTATATTCCAACAATGTTTGCTGGTCTCCTTTGTTGAGCATAGCAGAATGAAGGAAAGAACGTTGGTATAGTGTCGGTTTTTGGTTTACATCAGTGCAGGAAATAGCTGAGATATGCGGAGAAGACGCTAGCTAGGTAGACAGGAACGTGGGGCTGGCATGCTATGCTGGGTTGTTGCAGGAATGGATGCTACACACGAAACCAAGAGCAGTTGCTTGTCTTGTTGATGAATGAAAACGAAACAACAGATGGTTGCAAGGAATCGGGACCGAGGACGTGTAAAGCAAGTCTGGGCAGGCTGGTGTGTTGGAGTTTAGTTGCTGATGAATGAAACGTGATGTGCTGGAGTTGCAGGAATGGAGCTGAGCATGAAACCGAGCAGAGTTGGTGAGAGTCAGATCGAGGACAACAGCCTGGAGTAGAGGACAACCCGAGAGCACCTGGAAATGAAAATAAACAATATTGAAGACGTGCACAGTGAATGGAAGGACCTCTTGGCTGATTTAAAATTTGTTAAGGCTTTGTTTGGCTAGTGCATAGTAGCTAATTAATTCATTTTGATGCATTTTTAGTATAGTTTAATTTCAATTTAATTTGTTAGCTTAGTTTAGAGTCTTTAATTAAATTGCATGTTAGTATTCTTGCTTAGTGGTATAAAACTTAGTTTTAATTAGGTTGATAGTTAATTAAGTGTTCATTTAGAATTAGATTAGGGGTAAATTTATTTCATTAAATCTTAAGTTAGTTTAAATTGCATTTTTATTAAGTAGTTTAATTGCATTTTAGGTTTGTTAATTTTAGTTTAATTAATCTTGCTTTGTTATTTTCATAATTACATTTTATTTTAATTGCGTTAATTAGTTTTAACTGTTTTAATTATTTTTGTAGGTTTTTTATTTTAATTGCGTGGAGCACTGTAAGTAATTTTGCTTGGTTTTATTTAGTTTTTATTATTTTATTGCTTTCCAGTAATTTTAATTTTAGACTTAGTAGATCACCCACCTTCAATTTCATAATTTGCTAGAATATACTTAGGGTAAGATTAATCGGTAGTTAATTAGGCTAACCAACTTCTCTGAGGGATGATAACTCGGGACTCAAATCTCATTATTACTTGTGCGACCCGTGCACTTGCGGACAATACCTTCAGGGCGTCTCAAGTTTTTGGCGCCGTTGCCGGGGATGTTTTAATTAGTCGTTAATTAATATTGGTGAAATTATGCGTAGGTGTAATTCTAGCTTGTAAATATTTAGGTTGTAAATATTTAGAAGTTCAATCTAGATTAGTTAATTGAAAAATTAAAATAAAAAAACTTGAAAAATTTAACAAAATTTTCTAAGGACTTTTTATTGATTGCATGCGTAGAGCCAGAAGTTATGATTGCTTTCCTTTAGATCCTGAAATTGAACGAACACTTAAAAAAATTCAAAAGGATTCTAGGAAATTAATAGCTTCGCTGCAATTCACCATGGCAGAAAATAAGGAAATTAGGACCGTTGAAGATTATGTAATACCGACTATTGGAGGTTATTATACCAGCATTAGGCCACCAGCTATCCCTGCAAATAACTTTGAAATTAAGCCTTCCATCCTCTAGATGATCCAGACCTCTTTACAGTTCAGTGGGCTTCTATACGATGACCCACATGCTCACCTTGGGCAATTCCTGGACTTGTGCAACACGTTCAAGCACAATGGATTATCTGATGATGTGCTTAGACTTAGATTATTCCCTTTCTCGCTTAGGGATAGGGCACGACACTAGTTAACCTCCTTGCCTCCAAGATCCATTTTTACATGGGACGAGTTAGCCCATCAATTTCTAGCCAAGTTTTTCCCTTCCTCTAAAATGGCCAGACTCCGTAGTGATATATCTTCCTTTGCCCAGTACGACTCTGAATCTCTTTACGAAGCATGGGAACGATATAAGGAGCATCTTAGGAAGTGCCTTCACCATGGCCTACCTTTGTGGCTGTAAGTCCAGACCTTCTACAATGGACTTACAAGCCAAAATAGGACCATTGTTGACGCTGCTGCGGGTGGAGCCCTGATGTGAAAAACAGAGGAGGAAGCTTACAAGCTCTTAGACAAGATGGTGGCTAATAACTATCTATGGTCCTCGGAGAGGCAATTGTCAAAGAAGCCGACGGGTATTTATGAGCTCGACACACTGTCTACCTTGACCTCTCAAATTGCTAATCTTACGAAGAAGGAAGAGTCGCTCAGTACCCAGCATAATCCTTCCTCCAGTCCTAATCCTGTTTATTCTGTCCAAAGTCCTTTTCTTTCCTGTGAGTTGTGTAGTGGTACCCACTATGTAGATAGGTGTCCACTTAACTTAGAATCGGTTCAGTACGTTGCCCCTCCTAAGCAACAGAACAACCCTTTTTCAAACACCTAAAACCCAAGGTGGAGGAACCCTCCTAACTTTTCTTGGAGCTAAAACCAAGGCAAGCGTCTAATTCTAGATCTGTAGAACCCCCTAGTTTTCAAGCTCCACTGGTTCATGTACCACCACAACCGCAATTTACATATCATCCGCCTCATCAACCATCCCCACCTCATTTTTAGCATTATCCACCTCATTACCATCAACCACCACCACCACCGCAACCTCAGCACTTACTAGCAGCTGAAAAGAAGTCTTTGTTTGAGGAAATGTTTACAACGATCCTGCAAAATCAAGTAGCTTAAATTAAAAATTTAGAGGTTCAGGTTGGACAAATAGGGAATGCTCTTAGTCAGCGTCCTCAAGGGACCCTTCCTAGTAACACCGAAACCAATCCTGTTAGGCAAATAGAGGGTAAGGAACATGTGAAATCCATCACCCTTAGGAGCGACAGAGAGCTAGATGAGCCACAAGTCAAGTCTGGACCTGAACAACCCATAGTTGAAGAACTCGTAAGTTCTAAAGAAGCAGCTCAGAAAGAGCAAGAACAAAATGAAAATCAGGCTGCAAAGGAATTAAAGATAGGTGCTTCTTCATCTATACCTTCTTTTACTTCACAGCCTTCAAAGTCGTCTGATGCTATACATGTTACCACTACATCCCTTCCAGTTAGGCCACCAGTACCTTTTCCTCAGAGGTTCCAAAATCAAAAGCTAGAGCAACAATTCACCAAATTTTTTGAGATTTTTAAGAAACTTCACATCAACATTGCTTTCGCAGATGCTTTAGAGCAAATGCCAAGTTATGTGAAGTTTTTGAAGGACATCCTCTCTAGGAAAAGAAGATTAGAAGATTATGAGATGGTGGCCTTAACTAAGGAATGTAGTGCTATTATCCAGAGAAGATTACCCCCCAAGCTTAAGGATCCCGGGAGTTTTACCATACCATGCACTATTGAAAATTTATTCTTTGGTAGAGCCCTGTGTGATTTAGGAGCTAGTATAAATTTGATGCCTTTGCCTATCTATCATAAGTTAGGAATAGGGGATGCCAAGCCTACTACAGTAACCCTCCAGTTGGTTGATCGATTAATTAAATATCCGAAGGGGGTCATTGAGGATGTGTTAGTAAAGGTGGACAAATTTGTTTTCCCTGTGGATTTTATTGTTTTAGACATGGAGGAAGACAGGGAAGTCCCCATTATACTAGACCTTTCCTAGTGACTGGTAGAACCTTAATTGATGTACAAAAGGGGGAGTTAACGATGAGAGTCTAAGATCAGGAAGTAAAGTTTAATGTTTTCAAACCTTTGAAGTTCCCTAATGACTCTCAAGAGTGTTTTAAGATGGATATTGAGGGGGATGTAAGGCTTAAGCATAAGAAATCTGAGAGAAAGAAGGAAGTAGATAGAGCTAAGGAGGAGTTAACTATCAACATTCTGTCACCACTCTGGATGACCCTCCTACTCTTCGCCCTACTGCTGAGTGTTGTTTTCTTCAGCTGCATTTGAAGTGGATGTGTTTTCCTTTTCACTTTGTATATAATTCTTTTTCTTTTTCTTTTTCTTTTCTGTTGTGTCTTTCTTTGTTTATTTTGCAGGTTTCTTTTCTAGTTTTATGTTTTCAATCAAGATTCGATTGTTCATCATCATCAGATAGGGGAGTACTCTGTTCTTAAACTTCAATTCTTATATTATCTACACATTGAGGACACTGTACACTTTAAGTTTGGGGGAAAGGATATCACTTAAGCAATTTTGTGAAAAGTTGAAAAAATTTTCAATTTTTTTTTCAAAAATCTAAGAAAGAATTTTCAAATTTTTTTCGATAATATGAGCTTAAATTGCTTGATTTTGGGATGATTTAGTGCTTAGCATGTAGTTTTCCCATATTCCAATGATATGACCCCATGATTTAGTCTAACTTTGATTAATTGAGAAGCATAATTATAGGAAAAGCATGAAGTTGAATTCTTGAATTTGTCTTAATTTTGATTGTGATTGCCTCATCTTATACACATGTCATGTCATGAATCTATATATTTATTTAGAGAAAGCTTATGTGTACATAAGATTGCATTTTTTCAATTAATTTGGTGCATCATAGTCTAGAATTTGTTTGATCTAATCTTGAGGTGAAATATTAGATCACACTTAATTAGGGAGATGATTTAGGCCATCTTTGGATCGTTTGAGCCTTTCTAGCCATCCTTGTACATATTTCACCCCTAGTCACCCATCTGGGCCAAATAAGCTTTTCTCTGTAAATACACCGCACCTGCTTATTTTTCTTCCGTAGCTTAAATACTATGTTCATATCCCTTACCCCAAAAGCATGAAAAGTCATTGGGATATATTGTGAGCTATATGGGTATTAAGTGATAGTGAAGGAGTATGTATTGAAAAAAAATGAAAGAAAAAGAAAAGAAGAAAGAAGAAAAATACAAAATAGAATAAAAAGTTTAGTGAAATAAATAAGTTCGGGGGAAATAAATTTGAGCTCTTACATTGAAGATCCTAGAAGTAATGCATGTTAAGGGGTAATTAAACCTAAATCGACTTTATCATACCTTAGCCCCAGCCTTACATTACAAGCTTAATGAAGTCTTATTGATCTTTGATTAAGTGTGACTACATTAGTGGAGAGAGAAGTGAAAAGCAAACTTATGGGAATGATCACATGTCATTGACTTTGCATTCACTGTATTTGCATTATCTGATCCGGATAATGTACTGAGAAGTGACTTAGACATTTTTTCACACACTCACGAGGAGTCTAATTTGGGTGAGGACTTATGATTGAATGATTCTGAATGTTGGACTTGTAATTGTGAGTCTCTGAGATCATAGTTTGTACTTTTTCTTTGAGAATGATATTGGAGAAATTATTGTGTTTTGTACTTATCATTCCTACAATTATTTTGTTTTGCTTGAGGATAAGCAAAAACTCAAGTTTGGGGGTGTGATAATTCTATATTTTTTAGAATTATTTATGATTAATTTCCTAATTAATTATTTAAATTCCCAATTTATTTTGTTAATTATCCCCTTTATTTAATTAAAATTCTCATGTTTATAGATAAATTAAATCCTGATGAATTTTGAATATTTCGGTAGAAAATGGACTAGAATTTGGCTAAAATCGAGATTGGACCACGCAGACAACACGAGCCTAGCAAATCCAATTGGAAAAAAAAGACAGATAACATGAAAATATTTCTTTCAATGAGCCAATGGTGTGAAGACAAGTGGCCAAACAATGCCAACTCATCTAAGATGGAAAAATTATAATTTTACCCCTAAATGTGTGTATAAATAGGAAAGGATGGCAATTGAAAAACTATGTAAGTTAGTGTAAAAGTAGGAGTAGGACTAAGTAGGAGTAGAACTAAGTAGGAGTAGGGAATGTAATGTAAGTAGGAGTAGGAAATGTAATGTAAGTTAGGAGTAGTGTTAGTGTAGAGGTAGTTTTAGTGTAGAACTAGTTAGATTAGTGTAGGTAAAATAGTTTCTAGTTTTATTTTGATTGTTTTTAAACTTTCTAGTTAATGTTAGCATTTTCCTTATTTTTCACTGTTCATTTCATTTTGATGTTCTTCTCTTGGATATTTTCTAATTCATGGCAATCAATTCATCATTTCATGCTTCTCTATTTTGTTAAATCCAATTCTTTTAATTATCAAGTTTTATTTTACATAGCATTTTTTTCCTAGGTAGCTCTCGGTTTTGCTTCCTATTGGTAGTTGTTTGTTATTTTGTAATTATTCAATGTAAGCTCTCGATTTTCTTTGATCCAAGGTTCCATGTCTCAAGGTTGTGGTGAGCTGAATTGATCTCATGAGCCAAGAAGGAAACCCGAGAGGACAACAATAGCAAGCAATCCGAGAGCAGCAGTAGCCATAACCGAGAGTTCTCCTCTATCTTGTGAATTAATTACTGTTCATCTTCTTTATTTCATTTAGTTTATAGTTTCAGTTGTTTTAAGCTTTCTTTTGTTCTTCATTTACTACTGAACCTGTATTCCAGCAATGTTTGCTGGTCTGTTTTATTGAGCATAGCAGAATGAAGGAAAAAACGTTGGTATAGTGTCGGTTTCTGGTTTACATCAGTGCAGGCAGTAGCTGAGATATGCGGAGAAGACGCTAGTTGTAAGACCCGAATTTAGTTAAAACACGAAATGAGTGTGTTCGTGAAAGGAAGGATTGAAATGGTCCCAAATTAAATGAATGGGATTCGGACTGGAAATAAGGATTTAAAATGTAAAATGAATGAGTATTCGTGAAGGGAAGTCGGGTTAAATTAATCTCGAACACATGCAAGGGTAAAACGGTCAAAAGATCAAAACTCGGTATAAATTCAACAAGAAAATTTAATTAAAAATAATGGATTTGAGAATCTTGATCAATAACGAATAAATAATTAAATTTCAGGTTAAATTGATAAAGATATGAATTTATTGGAATTAATCGAAATTTTCGCTCGGGACAATATCCCGAAATGACGGAGAAAATATACCGAAAAAGTGGAAAAATAGATTAAATAAATTAAATAAATTAATTAGAATAAAATATAATTTTTTAGATATTTTTGGGATTTTTAGAATAAAATAATGATTAAAATATTAATAAAATTAAATAATAAATAAAATTAAATTAATTAAAAAAAAGAAAGAGAAATCGAAAATGTCGAGGAGAGAGAAAACCCATAGAAAAATGAAAAATGAAATCGAGGAAGACCCGAACCACCGTCGACCGTCCGGCGATCAATCGACCAAGTGAGGGTCGAAAAATGAAGAGGACACCGCAGCGACCTCCCTGGTACCGGTGGCACAGCCCATCGACGCCGAAATCCAGCGAAATCAAATGAGAGAGAACCCGAGGGAGAAAAGGAGATCGGCGGCAATCGGCACCGATCTAGCCCCAACCGACCCCAGCCGAGGCTTCCCCTGGCCCAGGCGACGCGATCGGTGGTGGCCACGGCTGGCGAAACCGACGGACGGCGTCGAAATCGACGGAAAGAGGGAGAACCACCGACGTCGAAGAGGAGAAAGGCCGAACCGACCACTTTCCGGTGGCCTTGAACAAAACCAACCCCAGATCCATGCATCGGACGGCTCAGCGAAGCTGCTAGCTGTGGAAACCGGTGGAGAATCGGCTGGCGAGACCCTGAAACGACCGAACTGGAGTGAACCGGACCGGTCTGAACCGAGTTGAACCGGTTCAGCCAAGAAAGAAGGGAAAAAAGGAGAAAAAAAGAAAAGGGAAAAAGGGAAAGAATTTTCGGGGATACACCAGACTTCGGGTAAGTCGATACGAGGTCAAAAATGACCGATTTGGTTTTCAAGAAATTTATTTAAATTATATTTAATCAAAAATTAACCTGAAATTAAATATATAATTGTGCAGTTTTATGACAAAGCCCGAACGAGAGCCGATTGAGCTCCGATTTTTGTACCGCGCATAATATTGGTTAAGTATATTTTAATTACGATAATATGAGTCCTTTAATACAGAGTTTCGATTATTTTACGAAATTTACGAATTAATTCTGTATAAAAAGGCATATTAATCGGAATTGCAAAGTAATTACCGTAAATAGTATATGGGCTATCCAATGAGTTTGGAATGAAGCCTGATGATTATTGGTAGGTTGAATGAGTCCAGTAAACCCGAAGAAGGGATTTAATAAGTATAAACGGGCTGAAAATAAGCTCGAGGCCCATTAAAGTGCAATTATGCCCAATAAAGTAAAACGGGCCCAGTACGTTAGATTTGATCAGTAAAGGTGATATACTGATAAAGATAACTGAATTGACCCCAGTTATGTGGTTATATGCAGTTTCATAGACTTGATTGACGTGCAGTTGGACTGAGAGATCGGATATTATCGAGACGAGATAAGTTTACGCGTAAATCGAGGTAAGGGAATTTTATAGGTGCATAGAGATTTCTATACGTATTTTGAGGGAATTTACAGGGCCTAGAAATTCTTAAAGTATCTAAAAAAATGAAATAATAATTTTTGCGAAAATCGGGGCACAGGTGAATAAAGGAAAAAGATAATATTGCCCCTAGGAGTAAAATTTACAAAAAGAGTAGTAAGGCAGATAAATTGCATGATTTCATGTTTTAATGTTTTATATGAATGTATTGCTTTGGTTTAAGCAAATTTACACATAGGTTGGCTGTTGATTTCATGAATTATACGAAAGGGTACAGGTTTGTACCAGTTACGATTTTAAAAGATGTTTTATAAAGATTGAGCCACCTATCATATTTACACGAGTAAAAAGAGTGCTAGAGTCTTACTCGTACTAAAGTTTACTGATTTATTACTCATGAAAAGCCGTACTGGAGCATTGCTCGTACGAGAAATTTGTGTGTGCACAAAACCGTGCTGGAGCTTCGCTCACACGAGATTTTAGATATCATGATATGCATAGCGTGGTGCTGGAGCTTCGCTCGCACTAGATGTGAGTTGACATGCATATTGTGAGATCTGAGAATTTTAGACATATTTTAATTATGTAATATGATCTTGAAGTGTAATTTATTGAGCTAAGTGAATTGTGGGAATTATATTTGGAGATTTATGTGTAAGTGTTTAACATAAGTGTGAAACTAAGAGGTCAGATCGATCTTGGAGAAGGAGAGATCGATCTGGTGAGTTAAAAATGACAAGGAAGGAGGAATTTAAGGAGCAGATCGATCTCCAATGGAAGAGGATCGATCTCCTTATGATTCTGTTTGAGAGAAGATCGATCTCATGAGGAAGGGATCGATCTCCAAACGTTTATGTTTGGGAGAAGATCGATCTCCTCAAGGAGCAGATCGATCTCATAAAGCCATAAAGAGATCGATCTCACCCCTCGACCGATCGATCTCCTAGGCATAAAATTACCCCTGATCGTCCCCAAATTCAAATGCAGATCGATCTCATCAAGAGCCAGATCGATCTTCTACCTTCAGTCTATATAAGGAACCCCTGCTTTCTCCTACAATTTCATTTTCTCTCTCTTCCAAACCCCATTTTCACCGAGCCCTAGCTTTCTCACTCATCCAAAGCACCCATTTTCGTCCAAATCAGAGGCTGTGACAAGAAGGAAAGTTATTCCTCATCAAAGGGAGAACAACATACTTGGAAATCGTAAGACGGATTGAATCGAGGCAAGAGATAAGCTCTCCACAAGTTTTAGGTAATTTTTAAACCTCGATCTTAATATTTGAGATGATTTTGGTGATAATGGTTGTTGGCATTGTGTTGAAATAGTTGGAAAATGATTAGGGATTAATGAAATTACGATGTAGTTGGAGTGATGATATTTAGCAATTTTGGTAATTTTGGGAATTTTGATCTATAAATGGAAATTTAGACAATGTGGTGAATTAGCATAGATAAGTTGACATGAGAAATGTAGAACGTGGAGATGTTGTGAATGAGATTGTAGTTTGGGGTAGAGTTACAAGAATCGAGCGATTTGAGGTGTTATGAGCAATTATGCTCGATTTTAAGAATTGAGGTTACTGTAATGATGAGTATTGATGTTTTAACATCGTTTAGACAGCTCGGGAGTTCGAGAGTGGAATGCGAGACTAGTCTGTGACAAGGGGGAAACGATTGCACTATACGAGGTGCAAAGAGGTAAGGGAAACTAAACCATTTGTTTATCTGATTTGTGAACTATTATAGCATGATTTTCGATTTATAAAACAAGCATGTTTGATGTGTTGTGTTTTGATGAGAATGCACACGATTTTTATAACCGGTTGGAGCCCAATGTTTTTATGAGTTTATAAGTTACGCATGAAACCGTTTTATAAACCGGTTTGTTTGTGTGAGAAATGAATTGGGCTCTACGTTAAGGCGATATTGAGATTTGAGATATGTGTGTGTGTTTTGTCGGCTGGGACTCAGTTTTAATATGTTTTGTGTTGAGTACAAAACGGTTTTAAATGAGTTTTATGAGAAAGAAACCACTATGAGTTCTACGTGAAGGCAAACCAGTCTTACATGATAATGGCTGTTGATAAAAACTTAGGTGTGTAATTTTGAGTACACAACGGGCATTGCTCTGGTAGCATGTAAGTCCGATTCTTCTCCGTTCTGGTAACGTGAGATCCCCCATTCTGTGGCTGTGCCACGTATATTTGGTGGCCGTTGCCATGTGAGAACCCTAATTGGTGGCCGTTGCCACGTGAGATCCCCTATTCTGTGGCTGTGCCACGTATATTTGGTGGCCGCTGCCATGTGAGAACCCTAATTGGTGGCCGTTGCCACGTGAGATCCCCCATTCTGTGGCTGTGCCACGTATATTTGGTGGCCGTTGCCACGTGAGAACCCTAATTGGTGGCCGTTGCCACGTGAGATCCCCCATTCTGTGGTTGTGCCACGTATATTTGGTGGCCGTTGCCTTGTGAGAACCCTAATTGGTGGCCGTTGCCACGTGAAACCCTATTCTTTGGCTGTGCCACGTGTGAATCTAAATCAGTGGCTATGCCAAGTATATTTGGTGGTCGTTGCCACGTGAAACCCTATTCTATGGCTGTGCCACATGTGAATCTAAATCAGTGGCTATGCCACGTATATTTGGTGGCCGTTGCCACGTGAAACCTATTCTGTGGCTGTGCCACGTGTGAATCTAAATGAGTGGCTATGCCACGTGTGTTTGGTGGCTGCGCCACGTGCATTATTATTACAGTGATTTTATCACGTATATTGAGAAAGCCATTATCGCATTATTTTCACATGCTTGTTACTGCTCTATACTGAGCCTTTTACTTCATGTTTCCACATGATTTTGAGATATGAGAATGTCGTTTTGAGTACTTTCATGCTATGGTTTTCAAATGAGTATACTGAGTTTCACATACAATAAATATCTTATGATGTGCATTATGGTTTATGTAATGAGTCCCTTACCCCCTTTACTGAGCGATTTAGAAGCTCACCCTGTTTTCTTTTTCCCCCAGATTTCTTCAAGTGAAAAGGGTTTCCCTGCAACGTACGGAGTAGTGGCTAGTGGAGGACTTGAGCTCCAGGCCACATATATTGTATTTTGAGGTATCTTTTATCTCTTCATGTACCAAGACAATTATTGTAATTACAGACACTTGATGTATAACATTGTATGGGATGTATTAGGATTAATTAACTTGAGATCCTGAGGTATGATAAATATGATGATGCATGACACTGCACAGGAATGCACTCTTAATTGTAAATTGATGAGTAAAAAGTTTTAAATTGGCCATATTTTCCGCGTTTTCGGGGCGTGACACATATAGTCGTGCTGAAGCCTCCAGTAGACTGTGTGTCACAGAGAGTTGAGATGCTCGCACGTATACTTTGAGACATGGGTTGGTTATCAACATAGTATTGGGGTGGATAAGACCTACGGCAGGCCCCCCCAGACTATGATATAGGTCCACGGAGTACGATGTACCATGTATGTCACATGGAGTACGATGTACCGTGCAGTCATGATGACTCGATGATGTTACTTGATATTCTGGCGGGTAGGATTTGACCCCACCTCCCGTTGCAGTTGTGATGCCCCGCACACCGGGATCCGTGTAGCTTGGGATCACAGGGACATAGTATGGCCATAGTCCTCGATTTTCATACAGTAACCTACATGCCTCACATGATATCATACGGTCTGAATAAATCAGGACAAACCCGAAGGAGGGGTAATGTCCCTATTTATGTTTTTAAATGAGATGCGATTTAATGAATCAAGGTATTCCCGAGAGATGGGTTTAGCCTTGATGTGATTGTTTTATGATGAAACAAATAAGTTTTAACGTGATGAGTTTATGATGAAATAAATAAGTTTTAACGTGATGAGTTTATGATGTGGTTGTTTTATGATAAAACAAATACGTTTTAACGCGACGAGCAAGAGATGTCATACATGATGATTTTTCCATGTTTTGTTCTATATGTCGATTTCATGATTTCTCTTATATGATATATGCATACAAGTGGCATCGTTTTAGTCTTACCTCATGCTCCAAATATAAACGATTTTATATCATGACATTATCAGCACGTAGATAGTATAGTTATCTACCTGCTTAGATTATTGCCTTACTGAGCAAGTTTCGCTCACCCTTTCATTTTCCTCCCCATAGGGTATATACATTCATATAATTTTTGTATCTAAACATATAGAGGCACAGTACTGTACACGAATTGTAATATTGGGGATGTATTTAGTTAAAATAAATTGATATGTAAATGAAATATGGAAAATAAATGTTAAGGTAAGTAACATGACAGAAGGGACTAACATCGACTCATAGCCTAACTGTTAGTGGTGTAAATGTTCACGACGGGTAAGGAAATGAAAAAGTAAGGAAACATTTGTAGGGGTTTTTAAGAAAAATGGATCGTGACAAAAAGGTGGTATCAGAGTAGAGTTGGTCTGATATGAGTCGGTGTTAGTGGTTAAGTAAATTTACATCCCTATGTACTGTGCATTGTTTAGATACAACTGTGCGTATTAAGATGGAACTGCAGCTAAGAATTTAGTTTCGAATGCAAGAATATAGTTTTTATAACTGATAGTCGCTATGGTAGAGAGGTGAGTACATATGCTCGAGACCATAGAGATCGGCCTAAGAGTCGAATGAGTCGTCACATGAGACTCAAGATGAGAGTGAGGTGGAGGCTGATGTTGAGCATACTCCACAGGGTCCTATAAAGAGACCAAACAATATTGAGACACGCTCCGAGAGGATGGAGTGGAGTGTAGAAAATATTTTGAAATTGTTTACTCAGTCTATACAGGTAGTTGGGGATAGGCAGGGTAAAACCTAAACAAATGCCTCAGACTATAGAGATTTTCACACCCCTCCGGTATTTAGCGAAGTAAAGAAACCAATAGTTACTGAGGACTGGGTGTATAAATAGCGAAGTTGTATGAATTCTTTCGGTGTATGTCGACTGAGAAAGTAACTTTAAATACGTTTATGTTGGAAGGCGAGGCGGAGCATTGGTGGAAGTCCGCTCGACCTATCTGAATAGTTAGACGTCCAGAGCCGACATGAATAATTCTGGATGTATTTCGGTGACAGAATATCCCGGACATTGCTTAAAGGAAATTACAGGTGAAATTTCTTACACTAACCCAGAGACACTGGTTGATTGACGAGTATGAACATTAGTTTATATACTTGCCCAGGTACTAACCCGACATTTTGGGCAGTGAGAGTCAGAAAGCCCAAAAGTTCATGGAATGACTCAAATTGTCGATTAGAGTCCGATTGGCTCACTACCTATGTCGAGGCAGTGCGCAAAATATAGTTGTGTGAATAATATCATGTGTTGCACACCTCTGAGATTGGAAAAGGTAGTAAGGGTCGAAATAGGGACAGAAGAGAATAGAGAATGACAGAGATGTCAGAGCGGGAAAGAGACCAGTTAGTAAGAGATTAGAGCTGATGAGTCACGGGGTAAGATGAGTGGTAAGACCCCAGTGCATCCAATTTTAGCACTTCTGAGGGGTATTGTGATTTGAGGACCCCGACCTGCTACGGAGTAGTGAAGCAATGTTAGCAGGGTGAGCAGTGAAGCAATGTTAGCAGGGTGAGCAGTGGAGCAATGTTAGCAGTGTGAGCAGTAGAGCAGTGTAAGTAGTGTAAGCAGTGTAATAGTGTAAGCAGTGTAGCAGTGTAAGCAGTGTAGGATGTGTGGTAGATACCACGGAAGTATGGCCTACACCTACACTTTATTGACTAAAATAGGCGTTAAGCATGGTAAGACGGGCCCATTATTTAATGATTGCTCAGAGTTGGGTGAGACTGCCCCACAGAAGGGTAAAGAGATAGAGAAAACCCTATTGGTATCTCTGCACCAAAAAAGGGGTGTAGCGATTGAAATTAAAGGAGTAAATGATTATACTCACGGAATGAGTGATGACAGAGTTTATTATAAATGATATAAAAAAATGAGATAAGCTTTTATATGTGATAGATCCTGAATACAAAATCTACTAGAATAAGAGGCATATGCAAGGTACGAATATCTATGATACGTGAAGTAATTTGAATTAAAGTAATTAGTAACGAATATGAATTATGACCACATGGACTGATATGTAAAGTAATTGTGGTCAAGTCTGAAGGTTAATAAAGGTATTTCAAAATACCTCCCCGCCTGAAGACTTGACAGCGTCTAAAAGTATACATAAACTTATAAATTGAAATCGACAATCGTAATATATACATTTAAAATTAGGGTACCTTTACTGGTATAATAAGAAATATAGAATTCGATTAATCAAGAAAGTTTAAAAAAATTAAAATGTTATAAAAGCCGTTAATATAAGAAAAAGGAAATGACGCGGGTTAGTATCTTGAACGGAAGCGATTTTGAAATGACATTATACGTTTATATGTACATAGGTCAAACATATGGGTGTATTTAAAGTCCAGGGAAAATTATAAGCAACAATTGAAAATTGCTTTTCAGATGATTTGTTAAGAGTTCTCGAAATGGACTAATTTGTTGACACGATTAACTTAGAAAAAGTTGTATTTGAATGGAATGATAGATGTGACAGGAGTTTTGGTGTACTGAAGTAATAAACTGACCACTGCATTTATTCTCACCATACCCAATAGATTAAGAGGCTTCTCATGAGTCTATGGATACTTCAAAATAATGAATGGGCTGTGTATTGATGCAAAAAGGGGAAGATAGTCGATTATGAATCCAGACAACTCAAAGATCATGAAAGGACTATCCAGCCCATGATTTAAGTTGACAGCGATAGTGGTTGTATTGAGTATATGACACTACTATGTATACAGTGAGAAATTTTAGGTATGCACTGATCATAAAATCCTCGAGTATCTATTTTCACAAAAAGAGTGAGATATGAGAACAAAAAGGGTTAGAGCTTCTGAGGGATTACGATTGTGAAAATTGTACCACCCAGAAAAAAGCTAATGTAATGGCTAATGCCTTGAGCAGAAAGAGCCTCGGGATGGTATTACATATGATGGTCAGGGAGCGTGAGCTGCTAGAGCAGTTGTGAGCCTCAGTAGTGATGTGATCCCCTTTGATGACGACAGTGATTATGTGACAGCTAGCCTGAGATTAGAACCGTATTTGAGTGACCAAATTTGACAGGCTTAGCGTGATGATCGGCAGGGTGTCGATATTGTGGGTTAAATTCAGATGGGTACAATGACAGAGTTCACAGAGAGTGATGATAACTTACTGAGGTTCAGAGGCAGTATAAGTGCTCCCTAGTGTCACGACCAAAATTACCTAAAAATCAGAGTAAATTTTTCGCTTTTTCATTTCCTTACCCGTTGTGAACAGTTACACTACTAAACAGTTGGGCTATGATTCGGTGTTAGTCACCTCTCACCTATTTACCATTCCATTTTCATATTTCATTTACATATCAACTTATTTAAACTAAATACATCCCCAATATTACATCCATATACAGTACTGTGCATCTATATGTTCAAATACAAAATTATACAAATATGTATACCTGGTCTTGATAATAAGCAGCGGATAATCGAAATGCAAGACTACTATCGTTCGCTTCTACTGAATGTACCCTGTGGGGTGGAAAATGAAAGGGTGAGCATAAACAGCTCAGTAAGGCAATAATGTAAGCAGGTAGATAACTATACTATCTACGTGCTGATAATGTCATGATATAAAATCATTTATATTTGGAGCATGAGGTAAGACTAAAACGATGCCACATGTATGTATATATCATATAAGGGAAATCATGAAATCGATATATAAAACAACCAAGGAAAAATCATCATGTATGACATCTCATGCTCGTCACATTAAAAACTTATTGTTTCATCATAAACTCATCACGTTAAACTTTTGATGTTATAAGCATTGAAAATAGGTTAACGGAAGAAATAGAGCTAAAAAGACATTTTTTGCACTTTTTACATTTTTAGACCAGCATGGATATTATTGTAATTTTACCTCTGTTCGAATTTTTTTGGAAAAGTGGCCTTCTTCAATGTTGTAGAGAACTTCTCAAGCTTTCTGGATGTCCAAGATCATCCAAATTGGACTTCGTTTGATGGGTCAAAAGTCCTTGTAAAGTTAGCAATAAAATTAGGAAAGTCAACTCCTAATCAAAGTGGAACTCTTGTAAGGATAATTGAAGAAATTAGTTGAAGCCTTTTGAAGGATAATTTCTTGAAATAAGACATTAATTAGATGTCTTAATAAGAAAGATGAGAAGAATTGGAAGCTAAGACAACTATTGAAGAGTTTTTATTAGATAAATATTATAATTAAGAATCATTATCCTAGTCATATTGTACTTAGATCTTTTAGTTCCAATAGGACAAGAATTATTCCCTCACTATATAAAGGGACCTTAAGGGGCTGAATTAATCATCAAATCAGCCTTAGTTTTCTTTTAGTTTTCTTACTTTATAATAGATAAAATTGATTTCTTCTTTATAAATAAAAAGTTGGCCGATTGGAAATATTCACTTTAATATTGTTCTTGCTTTCTTTTGTATGCTCTTTCTTCTTTATTTTCGTGTCAAAATTGATCGCTCCTTTTTGTTTCCTTCTTTATATTAGTTCGATTTCATAGCTTATAGTTTTTATAGAGTAGTTCTTGCATGAATTGATAAAACTGATTTCATCCTTTATATATATATAAAACCCGATTTCTCCAAGATTAGTTCATTAATTGTTTTTTTATTCATACTTTGATTCTTTTACATTCTTTTATAGTAGTTTAGTATAGTTTAAGTTAATATTACATTCTTGCATCTAGTTATCAAAATAATTTTAATAAATTAATAATTATAAATTGTAAAGATAAAAATAATAAATTATATACAAACGATAAGTGCTTAATTTTCTATACTAATATTGTCGAAGAATATTCTTTTACATTTATTATTGTGTTTAAAAGTGCTACTTAACCTTCTTTTGATGTTATAGGCATCAAAAATAGGTTAATGGAAGAAAATAGAGCTAAAAAGACATTTTTTGCACTTTTTTCATTTTAACACTAGTAGAGATATTTTGGTAATTTCACCTCTAAAAGTGACCCCTTAATGTTGTAGAGGACTTCTCAAGCTTTCTGGACTGTCCAAGATCATCCAAATCGGAGTTCGTTTGATAGGTCAAAAGTCCTCGCAAAATCAGCACTAAAATTAGGAAAGTCAACTCCTAGTCAAAGTGGAACTATTGTAAGGATAATTGAAGAAATTAATTGAAACATTTTTAGAGGATAATTGTTGGAAAGAAGACATTAATTAGATGTCTTAATAAGAAGGAAAAGAAGAATTGGAAGCCAAGACAACTATTAAAGAGTTTTATTAGATAAATATTGTAATTAAGAATCCTTATCTTAGTCATATAGTACTTAGATCTTTTAGTTCCAATAGGACAAGAATTATTCTCTCGCTATATAAAGGGACCTTAGGGGGCTAAATTAATCATCCAATCAGCCTTAGTTTTCTTTTATTTTTCTTACTTTATAATAGACAAAATTGATTTCTTCTTCATAAATAAAAAGTTGGCTGATTGAAATTATTCACTTTAATATTGGTCTTGCATTCTTTTGTATGCTCTTTCTTCTTTGTTTTCTTGTCAAAACCAATTGCTCCCTCTCGTTTCCCTCTTTATATTAGTTTGATTTCTTAGCTTATAGATTTTATATAGTTCTTGCATGAATAGTTAAAACTGATTTCATCCTTTATATATATAAAAGCCGATTTCTCTAAGATTAGTTCATTAATTGTTTTTTTATTCATACTTTGATTCTTTTGCATTCTTTAATAGTAGTTTAGCATAGTTTAAGTTAATATTACATTCTTGCATCTAGTTATTAAATCTTGCATTATTTGCTTTCTTGATTTGTATTCTTGCATGATATTTAGGTTTTTGAGCATTTAGATTTAGTTTTTAGCATGTTTTATTGATTATTAGCAGAGTTCATACATAAACACAAAATCTTGCATACTTTTTTTATATTTTTATTTTCTTGAATATTGATTACTTTAATTGCATATTTAGATAGGAAATTACAATAGCATCAAAGATAAATAGACTAAGTATAAATAGACCCGACCAGGAGGAGAGGGTCCATGTGTTATTTACTTTTGATATTTTTATTTCTTTTATTTTTTTACTTTCTTGAACTGTGATTAACTTGATTCTTTTTACTACGGTCTCTGTGGGATGACCTCTACTTCCTCTAGGTACTTGTTTGTAATTTAAAGTATTTATTTTTGGTAGCCTGATATCACGACCTCCTTCCGTGACTTACCAAAAACCACTACAAATTTTTCGCTTTTTACTTTACTTACTTTTCTCTCCTCGACAGTTGGGCTGTGATTCGATATTAGTCATCTACTCACATTCATTCACAATATACATAGAATTTAGTATTCTTTTCGATAACATAAACTGTTATACAACATTTGTACATATACATCTCGACCGTATAATAGTTTACGTAACTATGCTTATACATTGTTCAATACAAAATATTCAAGTGTGTATACCTCTCGTAAGATGGATAGGTAACGGATACAATGAATGCTATACCTCAGCCGGACTCAATCTACTATGGATGATTTGTAGAGAGTGAAAAATAAAGGGGGATGAGCAAACAACGCGCTCAGTAAGGAAATTAGGCAAGCAACTAGACGTCCACACTATCTACTGAAAATAAGGCTTTGCCTTTCCTTCTCTCATCTCAAAAGCATGTATCAAAACTGATATAATAATAGTACAGAATAAATTCCATGTACTTAAAATCATGCTGAGTTATCAAATGTTTGAAACTTCAAGTTTAATGTATAAAACTACGTCTATATATATATATATATATATATATATATATATATATATATATAATACAGCATATAATAAAACTTTTTAATTTGATTCTTTGTCAAACAAGAAGTTTAACCATTAAAAAGATGTCCTACTATAAGCAGAGCATTTCTAACATTTCTCCTATCCTCTCCTCTCCTCCCCTCTCCTATATGCAAGACTTCAGATAATCGATAATTTACCATCCAAGTGCAGGCTTCATATGATTTTTTTTTAATGGTTGGAAACTGGAATGAATTTTATTTTCTTATTCATGATAATATGGCAATGTCAAATTTGGTCCCTTTCCAGCAGATGCAGAGAAAGGACCTGATTCATTTATAAAATTCAGAATGCCTTTCTATCAATCATGCCATTTACATATAAATCACAATAAATATGGCAGTTCACAACATAAATCGATTTACGACCTATCTCTCTCAGGTCTAACCGTATCATGAAAACAAGTGATATATCATGCAAAACTCAGTGGCTAAATGCAATACTCTCCTGGACTATGGCCATATCCTAAAATGGTGAAATCTCAGGCAACACAGATCTCGGTGTGCGGGTAATCACTGCTGTAACGAGAAGGGGATCAGTCCATCACAACCGCCAGCTATATACTCCTCAACTCAACAACTCCACCACATGGTACAGTGTACTCCATGGCACTCGCACGGTATAACGTACACCCATGGACCCTCTCCTCATGGTCGAGATGCTTGTCATAGGTCTTAGTCCTCACACTATGGAAATACATCATAGTCGGGTGCTTGCCATAAGTCTTAGCCCTCACACTATAGAATAAATACCACGTCTCTAAATCCACATGCGAACATCTCAATAGTGTGACACTCAGTCTACAGGGAGGAAATCGTCACGATTTTTCTTTAACATGTCTTATATATCACATAAAAACTACAGTGCGCGTCTTGAGTGTGACTCACAATCAACACTCCACCTCTTAAACACTGTGTATGCATCTGAAAATATCAAACACTAGTGCAAGTAACCTCTAGCACTAGGTCAATGCATAATTCTCTTTTCAAATCAAGTACGAGTTATTACTCAAGTACTATATCATGTATAAATCATGAAAACTGAGTTCGAGCAATGCTCTCAGTACTCTATCATGTAAAACTGAGTATGAGCAAAGCTCCCAATACTCTATATGCATCAATCACAAACTAAGTACGAGCAATGCTCCCAGTACTCTAACATGCATAAATTAGCATTAAAATATAGTACGAGTATATCCTCCAGTACTATATGATGCATATCTCAAAATATAGTGCGAGTATTCTCTAGCACTTATGGTTTTCACACAAAACCAGATAGATGGCTTGTTCAAATCACATTTCACACAAGTAGATTAAATAAGCAATCAAATGTGTTGTTTTGCTTATACATGAAAACATTAGCAATTCTATCATGCAACTCATGCATTTTGGGTCACAACATGCTTCTAAGGTATTTGCATCCTATTTTTGGATAAAACATACTTTATCTCATTAATCCTTAGCACAACAACATGTCTATTTCAAGGAATTCATATAGAGTATAATATTAAAACTCTAATTCAAATATACATGTAGCTATCTCTAGCTACTCACGCAATTCCTTTACCTCGGATCACATCAAGTGACCTATTTTCCTCGGTTCTACTCACTCTTGCAGTCCGATCAGCTTCCAAGGTAATTTTCAAAGTTGTTATAATTATTGGCATTAGTATATCACTATATACTCATTTCATTCGCCAAATCTCAATTTAATACATAGTTTTTCATCACTTTCTCCAAATATGGTATAAATCCACATTTTCACATAACTATTTTTATTTCTCTTTATTTCCAATTTATGCATTTCATAAGATTATCTCATATTCTTCCATACATGCATATTTCATCATTAAATCAATGTTAATACCATTTCCTTATCACTTTCTCATTTTCTCACCAATATCTAGGCCATGGTGATTTTTCATTATCCTTTCATTTCCAACGAATCATATATACACCAATAACCTTATCAACACATCTATTTTAACATATATCAACTTGGTGCATTAAATCTTACCTAGCTGAACTTTCCTTCCTTTTCACCAAAATGGTAAAATCCTCCTTGCTCCTTCAACTCTTGATGTCAATCCTTTGTTTTAAAGTATGTTGTTCTCCTCTTTCCTAAGAAAAACTTTGCTCACTAATATCTCACTCAAAACTGATCACAAACTGAAGTTTTCTTGTATTTCTTGGCTAGGTTTGTGAGACCCCGTATATGTATGGTTGTAACGTGTGTAATTGAATCAATGAATGCTAATGGACTTGTAATGTAAAGTATAATTGATGTAAGTCCATGGATTCAATGTACCTATGTGTAATATGATTTGTAATGTACATAAAAGTTTCATTGTGTATGAATATGAAGGAATGAGTTCTTATAAGTGATGAATGTGAATGGAACTCAAAATGAGTAGTGTGGTAAATGGAAGGAAGTCGCATGAATATAAATGCTTCCATTTGGTTTTATATAGTATACCTTTGGATATACAAGGAATGCGCACAAGTTTCAATGTGTATAAGGTATGAATAGATGTCATTTTCAAGTCATAAAGGTAGATGGATGAGAAAATGACTATGGCAGCAGATTAAGGATGTTTTGGTGTAAGTTGTAGCAGAAAAACTATAGAAAATCTGGAAAATATGAAGGCTAGATCGATCTCATAGGATGAGAGATCGATCTGGTGTCACGACCCAATTCCATTCTCTTTAACCAAAAATCACTGAAAATTTTTCGCGTTTTACTATTACCTTACCCGGTCGTGAACTAAACTCACCACACACTGTTGGGCTGTGAGTCAATAATAAACACCACATCTCATTCATTCTCAATTAATTAAAACGATGTCATACATTTGCATTTAATCGTGTACTTATACGAATACATGTTTTACCGACATCTACATCCCCTATAATTACAACTCAAAAGAATACTGTGCTTTTACATTGTTTAGATACAAAAAGAATCACTGTGTATATACCTCTTAGCAATGGAGATGCAGCGGAGTCCAAAATACCACGCCTCAGTCCTTACTGGGCTACTATGCATGCTCTGTAGGGGAAAATAGAGTGGGATGAGCAACCACACGCTCAGTAAGGCAATAATGCAAGCATGGTAGATAACTACTCTATCTACATGCTGATAGTGTTATGCATAAATCATTTATGGTAGGAGCATGAGGAATAAAACTATGCCATGTGAATATACATATATATCATGTATCACAATCATGTGCATTGGCATATAAAACATGGTAGAAACATCATGTATAAATCATCTCATGCTCAATCTCATTTAAATTCATAAAAAGGGCAATTCAATAAGAAACCTCCTTCTTAAACCAACATCATAAACCTCTTTCTCAACACATAATTACCACCAAATCAACTCACAATCACAACCACATTTTCATTTCACAATTCACGCATGTGTATAAAAACTAGGTCACTTTATCAAAAGTGCCTATGTGGACCATTACATCATAAATCATCCCAGACCACACGCATCCAGGTGTGTGGGGTATCACGCTGGCACGAAGATGGATTATCCCTCGCCAGACTTTCTCATCACATAAGCATCATGCGGTACATCGTACTCCATGTGATATACACGGTACAGCGTACTCCGCAGACTCATATCGTGACTGGGGGTGCCATTCCTAGGTCTTACCTACCCCATACCAAGAGTTTTCCATATCCGTGAAGGAGAACCTCCCTGCCGAACAGAGCCTCCCCGCCTAACAGAGCCTCCCTGCCTCCTCGGGCTTAATGATGTTAGCTTAAGGATGTAGGGCTTAAGGATCCTTCCGTAAGAGAGCCTCCCCACCGAACAGAGCCTCCCCGCCTAACAGAGCCTCCCCTCCTCTTTGGGCTTAAGGATGTTGGCTTAAGGATGTAGGGCTTAAGGATCTTACCGTACCCATGTAGGAGAGCCTCCCTGCCTAACAGAGCCTCCCCGCCCCTCCAGGGCTTAAGGATGTTGGCTTAAGGATCCCACCGTAAGAGAGCCTCCCCACCGAACAGAGCCTCCCCGCCTAATAGAGCCTCCCCGCCTCTTTGGGCTTAAGGATGTTGGCTTAAGGATGTAAGGCTTAAGGATCTTACCAACTTTCACAACCTTATACTTGTCACAATGTGCAAACTTGTGCGAGCAAAGCTCTAGCACGACTCAGGCATCCTCTAATACAGAGACGCGTACGAGCATAGCTCTAGTACGGTTATACTCATAAGACAACCACTCAAAATCCACGTACGAGCAGAAGCTCCAGTACGATTTATAAACATCATCATAGTTTCCAAATCAAGGTGCGAGCTAAGCTCCAGCACGTTTCATACAAATGAAAACATAGAAATCCAGCGCGAGCGAGGCTCTAGCGCGATTTATGACATACAGATACGATAGGCGGCTCATACACAATCAAACAATCCCGGCAATCGGGTTTAGCACTCACAAATGCTTTTCCACAACAACCATACAATACTAGCCGACCCATCTACAAGCTTGCTTAAAACCAAGCAATTTCGTTATGAAAAGCATCAAAACATTAGATTTATGCAATTATTAGCCTTACTATCCCATTTCATAAAATCCACTTCGAATCCAAAACCACGCATATACTCCTCATCATTCACGAATACCATCAGTCATTTATTTAAGCATCCATGCATTTCATAAAACACCCAATATTCACCCACAAGTTCAAAGTACGAGCAGCTACCTCTATATACTCACAAAATTCCCTTACCTGGAATCGCGATGCGTGATTCCACTTCCTTAAGCTGCTTACTCATACGGTTCGATTCGCCTTCAACGAACTCTTCGGGACTGCACAAAATCGTATCCCGCATTATATTCGATCCATATAATATGACATCATGCGTTCACTATAGTCAATTCGACCTATAGTTTTCTATTAATGCTTGTGAGGCCTCGTTCCATTACTTTATCCATAACTCGAGTCTATGGATCTTCTTAGGTCTATTAACTTATTCAAAATCGATATTAAATCGACATTAAGCTCATAGTGTTCATATTCCATGAATCCCCTCACTATGGCATTTACCAAGCATATACACACCCATTTTCACAATTCCTCCAAACTCACAATGTAATCTCATTTAACCATCTAAAATCATAAACATTACCTCAATAACAACTTTAGCAATGCCCATAAATCATAAACTCATTCAACCCATATATTCTCACATCATACCCATTCTAAGTTTTCTAGGTTACACCAATTCCACCACATCCCTAAATAATTTATCCATCAATAGTCATGCCAAACAACTCCAAAATCAATTAAATAGACAATGTATTTGGATTGGAGTGTTAGAATCTTACCAAATATGATTTTTCTTCTTGCTCCAAATGGCAATGCCCTTAACTCCTTCAATACCAACAATGGAAAAATGCCTTCACACTATGTTGTTCTTCTCTTTGATAGGAACAACTTTGCCTCTAATGGTCTCTCTTCAAATCTCACTGAAAATGGTTGATTTTAGAGAGGGAAAGTTAGGTTTTTGGGTTGAAAGTGGAAGGTTAGTGTTTTTCCCGAGATTTCCTGATTTTCAGCCCTCCTTATATAGAAATAGCTTGAAGAGATCGATCTGGTCCAAGAGGAGATCGATCTGGTCCCTTAAAATCCCTCTTTTTCACGGCATTTTTAAGCCTGAGATCAATCTGTCGAAGCATGAGATCGATCTGTCGAGGCATGAGATCGATCTGCTCCCAAACAGAGAGCTAAGGAGATCGATCTGGGTGCTTGGGGATCGATCTTTTCACTACAGAATGCTTGGGAGATCGATCTGGCTCCATTGGAGATCGATCTACTCTATTCTTTTGCCCAAATAAGAGCATTCTGGCTCTTCCAGATCGATCTCTCATCCTATGAGATCGATCTGGCCCTCAAGTTTTCCAGATTTCCTGTAGTTTCCTTGCTGCAACTCATAACAATACATCCTTAATCTATTTCCACGGCCATTTCTCATCCATCCACCTTTATAACTTGAAAATGGCATCCATTCATACCTTATGCACATTGAAACTTGTGTGCATTCATTGTATGTTCAAAGGTATGCTACATAAAACCAAATAGAAGCATAACTCCATTCCATTTTACCACACTACTCATCTTGAGTTTCAATCACATCCATCACTTGCCAGAACTCATTTCTTCATATTCGTACTCAATGAAACTTGTATGTACATTACAATTCATATTACACATACGTACATTGAATCCATGGACTAACATTAATCACACTTTACATTACAAGTCCAATCATATTCATTACACATTACAACTTTACATATACGGGGTCTCACATCTGGAAGAGCCATAATGCTCTTATTTGGCAATTGAATAGAGCAGATCGATCTCCAATGGGGCTAGACCGATCTCCTAACCAATCTGTAATGAAAAGATCGATCCTCAAGCATACAGATCGATCTGCTTAGCTCTCTGTTTGGGAGCCGATCGATCTCAAGCTTTGATAGATCGATCTCATGCTTAAAATGCCGTGAAAAAAAAAAGATTTAAGGGGACCATATTGATCTCCTCCTAGTGCAGATCAATCTCCTCAAGCTATTTCTATAAAAGGAGCGCTGAAATCTGAAAATTTCGAGAAAACAACATCACCCTTCTATTTTTCGCCCAAAACCTAAGTTTATCTCTCTAAAATCAGCTATTTCCAGTAAGAATTTAGGGGAGGCTATTAGGTACCAAGTTGTTCATCTTGAGGAAGAGAACAACATAATTGAAACCTAAAATCCCATTGTTTGTATTGAATGAGCAAGGAACATTTCCCTTTGGAGCAAGAAGAGAAATCAGATTTGGTAAGCTTCTAAGACTCCAATCGAAGTACATTGTCTATTCTATTGATTTTGGAGTTGATTGGTATGCATATGGATGATAGAAATCATCTAGAAAGCAATGGAACACATATAACCTAGAAAATGGATATAGTCTAGAGTGAGAAAGTGTAAATTGGGTATGTTGATGATTTATGGATTATGTTAAGTTGTTATTCTTGTAGTATGGATGATATGAAATAGTTAAATGTAATTACATTGTGAGTTTAGAGGATTTATGGAATTGAGAATGTGAGATGCTTGATAAAATGCCATAGTGAAGAAATCAATGAAAGATGAACACTATGAGCTTAATGTCGATTTAATATCGATTTGGAATGAGTTAATAAGCCTAAGAAGATCCATAGACTCGAGTTATGGGTGGAGTAATGAAACGAGACCTCATAAGCATTAATAGAGGCTATAGATTGAATTGACTATAGCAAGCACAAGGGTTGCGTTATAATGGACTAAAATGATGTGAAATATGATTATGCACAGTTTCGAAGAGTCCGATGGAGACGAATCGAACCGTACGAGTAAGCAGCTCTAAGGAAGTGGAATCACGCGTCGCAATTCCAGGTAAGGGAATTCTGTAAGTATATAGAGGTAGCTGCTCATATTTTGTGGCTATATAGGGCTTTGGAAATGTGCATGAGTTTGTGAAAATGTGGTTGACAATGTATGGAAATTATTATGAGTATTTGCGTGAGATTTGATTGTTGAAGTGGTATTATAAAGAAATGGGATAGTAAGGCTAATAATTGCATAAATTGAATGTTTTGAATGATTCCACCAAACATGTGTTTTGTATTGAGCGAGTTGATAGATAGGCTAGCTATTGTTGTTTGATGTTGTGTGATAGCACATGTGAAGTGCTAAATATATTTTGAAATTGGTTTTGAAAACTCATGAGCGCCTATCATGTTTATGCGAATTAAACCGTGTTGGAGCCTAGCTCACACTGGTTATTGATGTTCTCACATGTTTGAACGTGCTAGAGCTTAACTCGCACTTTATTTTGGAACTATGACGATGTTTTATAAACCGTATTGGAGCTTTTACTCGTACGTGGATTTTGAGTGGTTTTCTTATGCATATAATTGTACTGGAGCGATGCTCGTACATGGTTTCTTCATATTTTATGCATAAATGTCGTAATAGAGCGTTACTCGTACGAGGTGATTTATTATGATGCATGAATTCACGCTAGAGCATAGCTTGCGTTGGTTTTCACACTATGGTATGTATGAGGCCGTGGTGATGATAATACGGATTGGTGTTCAGGGAACCCAACAGGCCTAACAGACCTCTTGAGTTGGGTGAGGGTGAGGAGCTAGGACCTGACATAATCCATTCAGGGAACCCAACAGGCCTAACAGACCTCTTGAGTGGGGTGAGGGTGAGGGGCTAGGACCTGAATCAGGGAACCCAAAAGGGCGAGCAAGGCCATGAGGGGCTAGGACCTGGTATTAAGAGTACTCCCACGTGCACTTGAGACTTGAGGTTTCATTCAGTATGGGGTAGATAAGGCCTAATGTAGGCACCCCCAACCATGTCATGGGTCCGCGGAGTACGATGTACCGTGTATATCACATGGAGTATGATGTACCACGTGGTTGAGTTATTGATGAGAAAAGTCTGGCGGAGAACTAACCCACTTTCATTCCAGCATGATACCCTGCACATCGGAATCCGTGTGGTCTGGGATGATATGTGACATGTTTTCCAACAAAGTCAGTTGAGATATAGTGACCTGTCTCCTTGCTTGATTTACTTACTACCACATGATTTTAATCTATAAGTGTGATTGTGACTGTCCAGGATAAACCCGAGGGAGGGGTCGAGCCTTGTGGACTTGATTTGTGAAACGATGATGATGTTTGTGATTGAGAATTGATTTTTATGCGATTTTAATGTATTTGAGAAAAAGATGAGTTTTAAAAAGGATGTTTCAAGTGAATTTCCCTTTTTATTATGTGATCTGACAATTGAGCATGAGATGATTTGTACATGATGATTTACCATGTTTTATTATGCCAATTTACATGATTTTAATACATGATATAGGTATACGCATATGGCATAGTTTTGTTTTCCTCATGCTCCGAACTATAAATGATTTATGCATACACTATCAGCATGTAGATAGAGTAGTTATCTATCATGCTTGCATTATTGCCTTACTGAGCATGTGGTTGCTCATCTCTCTCTATTTTCCCCCCCCTACAGAACGTGCGTAGTAGCCCAGTGAGGACTGAGGCATTGTGTTTTTGGACATCCGCTGCTTCCATCGCCGAAAGGTATATACACAGGATTCTTTATGTATCTAAACAATGTAATGGCACAGTAATGATTGAGTTGTAATTATGGGGGATGTAGATGTCAGTAAACATGTTCTATATAAGTGAATGATTTAATTTCGAATTTATGACATCGTTTTTATTAATTGTGGATGAATGGTAAGTGGTGATTATTATTGACTCACAGCCCAACTGTATGTGGTGAGTTTGTTCACGACCGGGTAAGGTAACAGTAAAATGCGAAAAATTTATAGTCATTTTCGGGTAAAATGCGAGTAAACCTCCAGCACTAGATCATGCATAGTTCTCATTTAAATCAAGTATGAGAAAATCGCTCAAGTACTATGTCATGTATAAATCATGAAGAATCGAGTACGAGCAACGCTCCAGCACTCTGTCATGCATCTCATGTAAAACTCGAGTACGAGCTAATCGCTCCAGCACTCTATCATGCACAAATGACATAAAACTGAGTACGAGCAATGCTCTAGTACTCTATCATGCATGTCAAATAAATGTAGTGCGAGTCTCACTCTAGCACTAATGTATGTGAAAAACATCTGAAATCAAGTGCAAGTTGTGCTCCAGCACAATTGTTTTCATATAGTTCGGTAGATGGCTCTTTAAAAATAGGGATGTTTCAAAACATGAAAATCAGCACTATAAAGTGTGCTTAGTCTACATCAACCTTAAAACATTAGCTCATCTACGTACTATTTTGCTACACAGTAGTAAAAACACTCAAAAACATTGTTTCCATGCTTTTTATAACTTTTTCCAAAAGTTGACTTTTTGCCTAACTAGGGGCAAAATCGTAATTTATCCATAGCGGATCCCTATAAATATTATTGATTTTCTCTGACCCTCAGACAATTTCAGTGAATGTAAAAGTAGACGAAAATACTCACAAATATCTCTAACTACTTGCAAAAGTCCTTTACCTCGGATCACGTCAAGTAACCTCACTTTCTCTGTGCTGCTCAAACCTCGCAGTCCGGTCAACTCTCAATACAACTCCGGAGCTGCATTTAACCATTCACTGGGTCAATTATATTTTTCCTACTGTATTACACATTTAATACAGTAAATATCCCTTAATGGGCCCGTTTACAGTTATTGGGCCTTAAACACTACACTTTAATTGGGCCTAACTTTGTCTTAAGCATGTTTTCCACTTATTAATTCCCTCCATCAGGGTCTATTGGCTCATTGGGCCTATCAATACCCATTGGGCTTTATTCCAAACTCTTTGGATAGCCCGTATATCATTTACGACAGTTAATTCAAAAATTCGGATATAATTTATTTTATGCAGAAATTAATCCGAAATTTGCAAACTAAATTCAAATTGCGCAATTATCATACTATTGTCATAAATGAGCTTTACTTACTCGAAATTATGCAATGGTACGCAAATCGAAGTTTGATCGCTCACGTTCAAAATTTATCATCGAACTGCACAATTTGTATATTAAATTTCGGGTAAATTTTCGATCAAATATAATTTAAATAAATTTCCCGGAAATCAAAGCGGTCACTTTTGACCTCTTACCGACTTACCCGAAGTCCGGTGTATCCCCGAAAATCTTCTCTTTTTTTTTCCTTTTTTTTTCTTTTTCTTTCTTTTTCTTCCTTTTCTCCTTGGCTGAACCAGTCCAGTCCAGTTCAGCGCAGTTTCTTTTCCCGAAACCGGTTGTCCAATTCATTCTCCTTTTGTCATTTTCGGTGCTGTCGGTTGGTTCTCCGGTTGATTCCACAGCCAATCGGCTCGACTTCGCTCCTAGAGCCTTCTTTTGGCCTGGGCTAGGGTAGATCGACGTCGGATTCTGCCCGATTTACACTTCTCTCCCGCGGCCTCCCCCTTCTCTGATCTCCTCGTCGACGGCGATTCCAGGCGCGTGGTGGTTGTCGATCATTCTCTGGCTGCCGATCGTCCCTTCGCCCAGCACCCCTCACGCCGTCCACCTCTGTGTCGTCGTCGGCAAAGAGAATCAGAGGAGAGTCGGTTTCCTCTTCTGGTTCGCGTTCTAGTTTCACGTTTCTGATTTCTCTTCTTTTTTTAAATTATTTATAATTTATTTTGTTATTGTTTTAATCATTAAAATATTATAAAAAATCCCAAAATATCTCAAAAAATCATATTTAATTCATTTAATCCATAAATGAATTTATCAATCTTATTTTTTTCATTCCGGTATATTTTTCCAATATTTTTGGGATAGTTTTTCGAGGTGAAAATTCCGATTAATTCCAATAAATTCATATATTGATCAATTGGACTCGAATTTCAATATTTTTCTCGTTATTGATCAAGATTTCTCAAATCCATATTTTTAAATGAAATTTTCTTATCGAATTTATACCGGATTTTAGTCTTTTGACCGTTTTACCCCTGCACTTGTTCGAAACCAATTTTACCCGACTTTCCTTCATAAACCCACTATCTTTTCTTATTTTAACTTCTTATTTTCAATCAACTTGATTTCGATCCCTTTTTAGGTTGGCATATAGCCATCTCGGCCCTTATTTGGCTTTGATGTAACTTACATGCATTTTTATTCTTTAATTGTCAGTTGCATGATAGTAAATGTTTTTCTTATGATTCAACATAAAGTGTTCATACACATAGGAATCATAAGGAACAAGCTACATACATAAATCGAAAACACGGGTCTGACAATCCTCCCCAACTAAAAGAATTTGGTCCTCCAAATTAGAACCAAATCAATCATCACACAACTGGGGTGCTTCTCTCGCATCAAGCTCTCTAACTCCCAAGTAAACTCCTCAGAAGTGTGATGCTGCCATAGAACCTTCACTAACCCGATAGTCTTCGACCTCAAAACCTTCTCCTTCCTATCCAGTATCCGAATCGACCTCTCAACATATGGCATGTCCTCACCAAGCTCCAACAGCTCATAACTAATCACATCTGTTGGATCCGGGTGATACTTCCGAAGCATCGAAATATGGAAGACGTTATGCACGCCTGACAATTCTGGTGGCAATGCCAACCTATAGGCCTTATCTCCCACTTGATCAAGTATCTCAAAGGGTCTAATGTAGTGAGGACTCAGCTTACCCCTCTTCCCAAACCTCGTTATACCTTGGAAGGAGAAACCTTCAGAAACACGGACTCACCGACTACGAACTCAAGTGGCCTATGTCTCCTATCAGCATAGCTCTTCTGTCGACTCTGAGCTGTCCTCAATCTCTCAACTATCAACCAGACATCCTCAGTAGCCTGTGTAACCAAATCAGGAGCAAAAAGTTTTTGATCACCCACTTCTTCCCACCTAATAGGGGAATGACATCTACGGCCATATAAGGCCTCATACGGGGCTATCCTGATACTCGAATGATAACTATAGTTGTAAGCAAACTTGACTAGTGGCAAGTGATCATCCCAGGAGCCTAGAAAGTCTAGCACACACGCTCTCAACATGTCCTCCAAAGTCTGTATAGTCCTCTCTGACTGACCATCTGTCTGAGGATGGAAAGCGGTGCTCAAACTCAACTGGGTTCCCATGGCTTCCTGAAAATGTTCTCAAAAGTGGGAAGTGAAGTGAGAATCCCTATCAGAGACTATGCTCACTGGTACACCGTGTGACTTCACTACCTCGCGTACATACAACCCTGCCATCGTACTCAAAGTATCGGTAGCTCTCATAGCTAGGAAGTGGGCTGACTTCGTCAGTCTATCAATGATCACTCATATAGCATCGTGATTCCTCCGGGTCCTCGGTAAACCCATCACGAAATCCATGGTGATATGCTCCCATTTCCATGTCGGTATAGGTAGAAGCTGCAATAACCCTGCAGGTCTTTTATACTCTACCTTCACCTGCTGATATACAAGACATCTCGCCACAAAATCCGCCACATCTTTCTTCATACCCGATCACCAGTACACCTTCCAGAGGTTCTGATACATCTTGCCACTCCCCGGATGCAACGTGTACCTCGATGAATGAGCTTTCGACAATATCAATCTCCTGAGCTCTGGGTCCTCGGGAACACACAGTCTACCTTCGAACCTCAGTAGTCCATCAGAACTCAACTCAAAATCAGTCATTGTGCTCCTCTGCATCTGACCCATCACATTGATGCAATACGGATCAGTCTGCTAAGCCTGTTTGATCCTATCCAATAGATCAGGCTCTAAGCGTAGACTCGCAATCATACAATCCGTATCCATGTCGAAAGGCACAACTCCTAAACTGAAGCTAGCAAACTGCTCTAGCAACTTGTGCTCCTTGACCATCATATACGATACCATCCCCAGGCTCTTCCTACTCAAAGCATCTACTACAACATTAGTCTTACCTGGATGATAAAGTATCTCACAATCATAGTCCTTCAAAAGCTCTAGCCATCTTCTCTGTCTCATGTTCAGCTCCTTTTATGAGAATAGGTACTTGAGGCTCTTGTGGGTGATAAATATTTGAAACTTCTAACCATACAAGTAGTGGCGCCATACCTTCAATGCAACACTACTGCTGCCAACTCCAAATCGTGGGTCGGATAGTTCTTCTCATGGTCCTTCAGTTGTTTGGATCCATAAGCAACTACCCTCCCATCCTGCATCAACACACAGCCCAGTCATTGATGCGAAGCCTCGATATATACTAAAAATCCTCTTAAGCTGGTAGGAATAGTGAGAATCGAAGCGGTGGTCAATCGACTCTTCAGCTCCTGAAAACTCCTCTCACAATCCTCGTTTCACACAAATGCAACACTCTTCTGAGTAAGACGTGTCAACGGAGCAGCCAACTTCAAAAATCCCTCAACGAATCTCCGATAGTACCCTGCTAAACCCAGAAAACTCCTAATCTCGGTAACTGTCCTCGGTTGTTCCCACTGAACTACAACCTCAATCTTGGATGGATCTACTGATACACCATCCATCGACACTACGTGTCCCAAAAATGAGATCTCTGTCAACCAAAAGTCACACTTACTGAGTTTAGCATACAGCTGCTGCTCTCGTAGAGTCTACAATACAATCTTGACGTGCTGCTCATGCTCATCCTCGGATCTCGAATATACCAATATGTCATCGATGAAAACAATAACAAATTTAAATAAGTATGGATTGAACACATCGTTCATCAGAGCCATGAAAGCTGCTGGAGCATTCGTCAGTCTAAATGGCATAACTAGGAACTCATAGTGGCCATATCGGGTCCTAAATGCCGTCTTGGGTACATCTCCACTCCGGACTCTCAACTGATGATACCTAGACCTCAGATCAATACTAGAAAAGACCTGCGCTCCCCAAAGCTGATCCAGTAAGTCGTCAATGCGTGGAAGGGGAAACCTATTCTTGATGGTAGCCTTATTCAACAATCTGTAGTCTATACACAATCAGAGGCTTCCATTCTTCTTCCTCACGAATAAAACCGATGCTCCCCACGGTGAAACACTCGGTTTGATAAACCTCCTATCCAACAGCTCCTGCAACTGTCTCTTGAGCTCCTTCAGCTCAACTAAGACCATGCGATACAGTGGTCTCGAAATAGGCTCAGTACCAGGCACCAAATCTATACAGAACTCCATCTCTCTGTCCGGTGGTAGCCTTGGTAACTCATCCGGGAAAACATCTGGGTACTCACTGACCACAAAAATATCTACCAACTTCGGATGTACCTTATTTATATCCATCACGTACGCAATGAAACCTCTAATCACATCCGTAGAAGCATCAGCTGTGTCCTGGTCTAAGGCAAGTACTCGCCCTCGACCCATCACCTGCTTCCCCTTCTCCTCTGCTGCCACTCTCCCCCTCTGAGCAGACGTACCAACTAGAGCTCTATTAGGCTCCCTGCCCTTCTGTGGGGCAGTCTCAAATGTCTCTGGGCAAGCTCTAGTAATGTGCCCCTATTTCCCATATCGAAAACACACAATAGGGCTCAACGGATAAGGTCAACCACCATGATGTCTACCGCATCTACTGCACTGATCTGTAGTAGGCCTCTGTCCTCCAATCACAATGCCCTTTGTCGGAACTATGGTCGGGTATGTAGGAGGTCTAACTGGTCGCTCTCGTACCTCCTCTATCTGTGGTCTCTTACCGAAGAGTCTCATCCCTCCTCGATAACTGAAACCACTGTCTCTAGTCGGCCTCTTCCTCTCTATCTTGGCTCCGACTAAACATTCCAAACTCAGAGGCATTCCTCTCATAGTCCTGCTCACAAAGCTGCGCCCTGCGCACCGCCTTATCATATGTACCAATATCAAATGGTACCAACCTAGACCGTAACACTGGTCTCAATCCATCGACAAACCTGTGGACCTTCCTGGTCTCGCTATACATGGTATTGGGATCATACCTCCCCAAGGTTAAAAATCTAGTCTCATACTCATCCATTGAGAGACTCCCCTGGCTCAATCCCAAAAACTTGACCTGTAGTCTGCGTTGCGCTGTATCTGAAACAAACTGCCTCTTGAAAGCATCTAGAAACATCTCCCAACTAATCTCTATGTGTCGGGCTCTCAATATCGACCTGGTGGACTTCCACCAATACTCTGTCGTTCCCTTCAGTAGGAAAGCAACAAATGCGACTCTCTCTAAAGTCGTACAATCAAAGAAGTCGTACAACTTCTCTATCTCTCCAATCCACTCCTCAGCACTAGCTGGGTCCTTGACCCCTCGAAAAGATGGAGGTCTAAGCTTCTGGAACTGTCGTAGTCTGTCAAGATCACGCCCATATCCCAATCCAATACTACCCTGAACTGGTGGGGATGTAGGAGTATCAGTAGTCTGTGGCATCTGTGCAGGCTGTGCAGGTGTATCAGGTGCAACTGCCTCCTCAGTCGAAATCTCTACATCCTGTCTCTGTCTACCTGGCAAAGTCTGTGCCAATAACTCTACTATTGCCTTTAGGCTACGTTTTAACCTCGTGAAGCGTGCCTTAGTAGTCTCTGGTACCTTAGTAGTACCTCTACGTCACCAGGTCAAATGAGAACTCATCTCGACTCTCAGGCCTACCTCTAGGGCCTCTAGCCCTACCTCTCGCCCCTCTACCACAGCTGGTATTAACCATAATGGCTCAATTCCTGCATTCACAAACATTAATTTGTCAGATTCCCATCTTGTATACACAAATGTAACTGAACAAAATGCAATGATATGGGGATGTACATTTTCCTAATTACTAACACCTACTCACATCAGACCAACTTAGGCTCTGATACCATTTTGTCACGATCTCCTTCCGTGACTTACCAAAAACCATAATAAATTTTTCATTTTTTTCTTACCTTTCTCTCCTCAACAGTTGGGCTGTGATTAGACATTAGTCTTTTCATCCACACATACCTTACCATTCTTTTTCGTATCACACATACATGTCATTATAAATATTTATTGATTGTACGTACACTTTTCTTATAAGTAAATTCATATACTTTAATATAATTACATCCCCAATATTAAAACGTGTACATCACTGTGTTTATACATTGTTCAGATACAAAAGATTACGCATCGTGTATACCTTTCGCTAGATGGGGAATGGCAGCCGTCAAAAGGAATGCTATACCTCAGTCGACTCAATCTACTAACAATGATCTGTAGAGAGGGAAGAAAATGAAAGGGGTGAGCTATCTAGCTCAGTAAGGAAATCAGGCAAGCAAGTAGACATCCATACTATCTACTAAAAATATTGCTTTGCATTTCCTTCACTCAATTCAAAAGCATGTTTCAAAATATATATAATAATAGTACAGATTTAAAATCCCATGTACTAAACATATTCTGAGTTATAAATCATAAACATTCATGCAAAACAGTGCATATTTATCATTTTGAAATGCCTTTATATAAAATATGCCATTTACATTCAAAACACAGTAAATATGGTATTTCACAACACAACACAACAACTGGGTTTCGACCCATCCCTTAGGTCTACTCGTATCATAAATACATGTGATATATCATGCGAGACTCAGTGGCTAAATGCAATATCTCCTGGACTATGGTCATATCCTAACGTGTGAAATCCCAAGCAACACAGTACTCGGTGTGCGGGTTATCACTGCTGTAATGGGAGGGGGGTAAGTCCATCACAATCGCCAGCTATCAACAACTCTCCTCCACAACTTCACAACAACACACGGTACAGTGTACTCCATGCCACACGCACGGTACAACGTACACCCGTGGACCCTACCTCATGGTCGGGGTGCCTGCCATATGTCTTAGCCCTCATACCACAGAATAATCAATGCCACGTCTCTAAATCCACGTACCAACATCTCCAGTGTGACACTCGGTCTACACGAGGAAATCGTCACGATTTTTCTAACATGTCTATATATCACGTAAAAACTACAGTGAGCGTCTTGAGTGTGACTCACAGTCATAACTCCTCCTCTAAACACTGTATATGCATGTCAAAACATCAAACACTAGTGCGAGTAAACCTCCAGCACTAGATCATGCATAGTTCTCATTTAAATCAAGTACGAGCAAATCGCTCAAGTACTATGTCATGTATAAATCATGAAGAATCGAGTACAAGCAACACTCCAGCACTCTGTCATGCATCTCATGTAAAACTAGAGTACGAGCTAATCGCTCTAGCACTCTATCATGCACAAATCACATAAAACTGAGTACGAGCAATGCTCTAGTACTTATCATGCATGTCAAATAAATGTAGTGCGAGTCTCACTCTAGCACTAATGTATGTGAAAAACATCTGAAATCAAGTGCGAGCTGTGTTCCAGCACGATTGTTTTCACATAGTTTGGTAGATGGCTATTTAAAAATAGGGATATTTCAAAGCATGAAAATCAGCACTATAAAGTGTGCTTAGTCTACATCAACCTTAAAACATTAGCTCATCTACGTACTCTTCTGCTACACAACAGTAAAAACACTCAAAAACATTGTTTCCATGCTTTTTATAACTTTTTCCAAAAGTCGACTTTTTGCCTAACTAGGGGCAAAATCGTAATTTACCCATAGCGAGTCCCTATAAATATTATTGATTTTCTCTGACCCTCAGACAATTTCAGTGAATGTAAAAGTAGACGAAAATACTCACAGATATCTCTAACTACTTGCAAAAGTCCCTTACTTCGGATCACGTCAAGTGACCTCACTTTCTTTGTGCTGCTCAAACCTCGCAGTCCGGTCAACTCTCAATACAACTCCGAAGCTACATTTCACCATTCACTGGGTCAATTATATTTTTCCTACTGTATTACACATTTAATACAGTTAATATCCCTTAATGGGCCCGTTTACAGTTATTGGGCCTTAAACACTTTAATTGGGTCTAACTATATCTTAAGCTCGTTGTTCACTTATTGATTCCCTTCATCAGGGTCTATTGGCTCATTGGGCCTATCAATACCCAATGGGCTTTATTCCAAACTCTTTGGATAGCTCGTATATCATTTACGAAAGTTAATTAAAAAATCCAGATATAATTTATTTTATGCAGAAATTAATCCAAAATCCACAAACTAAATTCAAATTGCGCAATAATCATACTATTGTCGTAAATGAGCTTTACTTACTCGAAATTATGCGATGGTATGCAAATCGGAGTTCGATCGGCTCACATTCAGAATTTATCATCGAACTGCACAATTTGTATATTAAATTTCGGGTAAATTTTCGATCAAATAAAATTTAAATAAATTTTTCGAAAATCAAAGCGGTCACTTTTAACCTCTGACCGACTTACCCGAAGTCCGGTGTATCCCCAAAAATCTTCCCCTTTTTTTTCCTTTTTTTTCATTTTCTTTCTTTTTCTCCATTTTCTCCTTGGCTGAACTGGTTCGGTCCGGTTCAGCGCAGTTTCCTTTCCCTGAACCGACTGTCCGGTTCAGTCTCCTTTTGCCGTTGTCGGCGCTGTCGATCGGTTCTCCGATCGATTCCACCGCCAATCGGCTCGGCTTCGCTCCTAGAGCCTTCTTTTGGCCTGAGCTGGGGTAGATCGGTGCCGGATTCCGCCCGATTTACCCTTCTCTCCCGCTGCCTCCCCCTTCTCAGATCTCCTCATCGGCGGTGATTCCAAGCGCGTGGTGGCTATCGATCATTCTCCCAGTGCCGGTCGTCCCTTCGCCTAGCACCCCTCGAGCTGTCCGCCTCTGTGTCGTCGTGGGCAAAGAGAATCAGAGGAGAGTCGGTTTCCTCCTCTGGTTCGCATTCCAGTTTCACGTTTCTGATTTCTCTTCTTCTTTTTTAATTATTTATAATTTATTTTATTATTATTTTAATCATTAAAATATTGTAAAAAAATCCCAAAATATCTCAAAAAATCATATTTAATTCATTTAATCCATAAATAAATTTATCAGTCTTATTTTATCTTTTCGGTATATTTTTTCAATATTTTCGGGATAGTTTTTCGAGGTGAAAATTCTGATTAATTCTAATAAATTCATATCTTGATCAATTAGACTCAAATTTCAATATTTTCCTTGTTATTGATCAAGATTTCTCAAATCCATATTTTTAAATGAACTTTTCTTATCGAATTTATACCAGATTTTGGTCTTTTGACCGTTTTACCCCTGCACTTGTTCGAAACCAATTTTACCCGACTTTCCGTCATAAACCCACTATCTTTTCTTATTTTAACTTCTTATTTTCAGTCAACTTGATTTCGATCCCTTTTTAGGTTGGCCTATGGCCATCTCGGCCCTTATTTGTCTTTGATGTAGCTTACATGCATTTTTATTCTTTAATTGTCAATTGCATGATAGTAAATACTCTTCTTATGATTCAACCATGAAAATAAAGTGTTCATACACATATGAATCATAAGGAACAAGCTACATACATAAATCGAAAACACCGGTCTGACACTAGGAGATCGATCTGCTCTGCATTTTTCCTCTTGAAACCGACCTTCCAGATCACATGAGATCGATTTGCTCTATCATGAGATCAATCTGCACAACACAGAACCTTAAGGAGATCGATATGCTCTTATATGAGATCGATCTACTCTTGTATGAGATTGATCTGTTGCAAGTCAGTAGCTTAAGGAAATCGATTTGACCCTCTTGGGATCGATTCCTTCATCAAAAAATGCTTAGAAGATCGATCTGGCCCCATTGGAGATCGATCTAACCTGTTCCATCGCTCAATTAAGAGCATTTTTTGCTCTTTCAGATCGATCTCTCTTCCCATGAGATTGATCTCTCATTCACATTTTCCAGATTTTACTGCAGGTTTCTGTAGTAAATACACACCAACTTCACTTATTTTGCTGCCATAGTCATTTTCTCATCCAATTACCTTTAAGGCTTGAAAATGACATCCATTCATACTTTATATACATTGAAACTTGTGTGCACTTATTGTATAGCCAAAAGTATATAATACACATCCAAATGAAAGTATAAAACTTATTCCATTTTACTTAACTACTCAAAACTTAAGATATTCCCATTTCACTCGTGGAAATATCCCTTTTACACTTGCTATACACTTTAAAACTTGCATGTATTCATTCCATACACATTTACAAACTTCACATATACATTCCTCATAATTTATATTAAATGTGACATTGCTCATACATCACAAGTCATAAAGGTTACATTTACAAATTTTTGGTCTTACAATCCCCCCTCCTTAAAAGAATTTGGTCCTCCAAATTAGAACCAAGTTACTCTACAAACAAATTGGGGTATTTCTCTCGCATCAAACTCTCTAGCTCCCAAGTAGCTTCCTTTGAAGTGTGATGGTGCCAGAGAATCTTCACTAACCCGATAGTCTTATTCCTCAAGACTTTCTCCTTTCTATCTAGTATCTGAATCAGTCTCTCTACATAAGTCAGATCATCTTTGAGCTCCAATGGTTCATACTGAATCACATGATTTGGATTTGGATGATACTTCCTTAGCATCGAAATGTGGAAGACATTATGCACTCCCAGTAAATCAGGTGGCAAAGCTAATCTGTATGCCTTATCTCTCACTCTGTCCAGTATCTCAAAGGGTCCAATGTAGCGAGGACTCAATTTACCTCTCTTCTTGAATCTCGCTATACCCTTCGAAGGAGAGACCTTCAAAAATACGGACTCACTAACTGCAAACTCAAGTGGCCTACGTCTTTTGTCAGCATAACTCTTTTGTCTACTCTGAGCTGTCCTCAATCTCTCAACAATCAACCAGACATCCTCAGAGGCCTATGTAACCAAATCAGGAGCAAAAATCTTTCTGTCACCCATTTCTTCCCAACCGATAGGGGAACGACATTTACGACCATATAAAGCCTTGTACGGTATTATCCCGATACTCGCATGATAACTGTTGTTGTAGGCGAACTCGGCTAGTGGCAAATGATCATCCTAGGAGCCTCTAAAATCCAGCACACGCTCTCAACATATCCTCCAGGGTCTATTTAGTCCTCTCTGACTGCACATATGTCTGAGGATGAAAAACGGTACTCAAACTCAACTGCGTTTCCATAGCTTCCTGAAAATGTTCCCAAAAGTGAGAAGTGAATGGGGAATCCCTATCCGAGATAATACTCACTGGAATACCATGCAACCTCACTACCTCATGTACGTACAGTTCCGTCAATGCACTTAGAGTATCGGTAGCTCTCATAGCTAGAAAGTGGGCTGACTTCGTCAGTCTATCAACAATCACCCATATAGCATCGTGATTCCTCCGGGTCCTCGGTAAACCCATCATGAAATCCATGGTAATATGCTCCCATTTCCATGTTGGTATAGGTAGAGGCTGCAATAACCCTGTAGGTTTCTGATGCTCTACTTTCACTTGTTGACATATAAGATATTTTGCCACAAAATTTGCAACATCTTTCTTCAGACCTGACCACCAGTACACCTTCCAAAGAATCTGGTACATCTTGTTACTTCCCGGATAAAGCGTGTACCTCGACGAATAAGCTTCCGACAATATCAATCTCTTGAGCTCTGGGTCATCGGGAACACACAATCTGCCTCTAAACCTCAGGAGTCCATCTGAACTTATCTCAAAGTCAGTCACTGTGCCCTTCTGTATCTGACCTTTCATGTTAATGCAATACGGATAAGTCTACTGAGCCACTCTGATCCTTTCTAACAGATCCAGCTCTAAGCGTAGACTAGCAATCACACAATCTGTATCCATGTCAGAAGGTACAACTCCCAAACTGCTCTAGCAACTTATGTTCCCTAACCATCATATACGATACCATTCCAAGGCTTTTCCTACTCAAAGCATCAGCTACAACGTTAGCCTTACCTAGATGATAAAGTATCTCACAATCATAGTCCTTCAAAAGCTCTAGCTATATTCTTTGTCTCATGTTCAATTCTTTCTGTGATAACAGGTACTTAAGGCTCTTGTGGTCGGTAAATATCTGAAATTTCTCTCCATACAAGTAGTGGCGCCATACCTTTAATGCAAACACTATTACCGCTAACTCAAAATCATAGGTCAGATAGTTCTTCTCATGATCCTTCAACTGTCTGGATCCATAAGCAACTACCCTCCTATCCTACATCAATGCACAACTCAGTCCCTGATGCGAAGCATCAGTATATACTGAAAATCCTCTTGAGATGGTAGGGATAATGAGAATCGGAGCAGTAGTCAATCGACTCTTCAACTCCTGAAAACTCTTCTCACAATCCTCGTTCCACACAAATGCTACACCCTTCCTAGTGAGACATGTCAACGGAGTAGCTAACTTCGAAAATCCTTCTACGAATCTTCGATAATATCCTGCTAAACCACTGAACTACAGCCTCAATCTTGGATGGATCCACTGATACACCATCCATCGACACTACATGTCCTAAAAATGAGATCTGTGACAACCAAAAATCACACTTGTTGAGTTTAGCATATAGCTTCTACTCTCGTAAAGTCTGCAATACAATCCTGAGGTGTCTCTCATGCTCTTCCTCAAACTTAGAGTATACCAGAATGTCATCGATGAAGACGATAACAAACCGATCCAAATATGGCTTGAACACATCGTTCATCAAAACCATAAAAGCTGCAGGAGTATTCGTCAATCCAAATTGCATAACCAATAACTCATAATGGCCATATCGGGTCCTAAATGCTGTCTTGGGCACATCTCCACTCCGAACTTTCAGCTGATGATACTCAAACCTCAGATCAATCTTAGAAAAGTCTTGCACTCCCCGGAGTTGATCCAACAAATCATCAATTCACGAAAGAGGATATCTATTCTTGATGGTTGTCTTATTCAACAATCTGTAATCTATACATAATCGAAGACTTCCATCCTTCTTCCTTACGAATAAAATCGGTGCTCCCCAAGGCGAAACACTCGGTCGAATAAAACCCCTGTCTAGCAGCTCCTATAACTGTTTCTTGAGCTCCTCTAGCTCAACTAAGGCCATACGATATTGTGGTTTCGATATAGGTTCAGTACCAGGCACCAAGTCTATACAGAATTCCATCTCTCTGTCCGGTGGCAACCTTGGCAATTAATCCGAAAAGACATCTAGGAATTCACTAACCACAGGTATATCTTCCAACTCTGGATGTACCTTATCCGTATCAACCACGTACGCTATGAAACCTTCAATTTATTCATTTCTCAGTCAGCATAGTACATTATCAATTACAACCATAACTATTACTTTTATTTCTTTGCATCAAACTTTACAACATATTTTTTAGGGTTAGGAAACATAACTGTCTTAGCATAACAATCTAAAACAGCATGGTTTGACGATAACCAATCCATACCTAATATTACATCAAAGTCACTCACACTCAACAATATCAGAATGGCTGTCATATCCTTTTCCCCTACTCTTAACTTACAACCATTTAACACATACTCAACTAGCTAACTATTATCCATAGGCATACTAATCAACATCATCTTATTTAAAGGAGTACGCTCTACATGTTTTGCTAATTTACATGCAAATGAAGGCGATACAAATGAATGCGTGGCACCAGGGTCAATCAAAACATGTGCTTCTAATTCATAAATCAGGATGTTACCTCTGATCACATCCAATGAAGCATCTGTTGTTCCCTGGTCCAAGGCATGTACTCGCCCTCGTCCCATAACTTGTTTCCCTTTCTCCTCTGCTATCGCTCTCCTCCTTGGAGTAGACGTATCAGCTAGAGCTCTCTCTGGCTCCTTACCCTTCTGTGGATCAGTCTCAACCATCTCTGGGCAAATTTTAGCAATATGCCCTGGTTTCCCACATCGAAAACATATAATAGGACTCATCAAACAAGGTCTACCACCATGGTATCTACCACATCTACTGCACTGATCAGTAGTAGGCCTCGGTCCTCAAATCATAATGCTCTTCGCCAGAGCTATAACCGAGTATGTAGGAAATCTCACAATCTTTTCCTGTACTTCCTCAATCTTTGGTCTCTTACCAAAGAGTCTCCTCCCTCCTCGATGTCCGAAACCTCGAGCACGGTCACTCACCGGCCTCTTTCTATCTCTGTCTTTACCTTTGTTGACTGATCTAAACTCTGAGACATTCCTCTAATAATCTTGTTCACAGAGTTGCGCCCTACGCACAGTCTCATCGTAAGTAGAAATGTCAAATGGAACCAGTTTAGACCGTAACACTGGTCTCAGTCCATCTATAAATTTGCAGACCTTCCTAGTCTCGCTGTAAATGGTATCGGGGTCATACTTCCCAGGGCTAAAAATCTAGTCTCGTACTCATCCATTGAAAGACTCCCTTGGCTCAACCCCAAGAATTCGGCCTGCAGCCTCTGCTGTGCCGTATTTGGAACAAACTACCTCCTGAAGGCATCTGAAAATATCTCCCAACTAATCTCAGCATGTCGGGCTCTCAATATGGGCCTGGTGGACTTCTACTAATGCTTTGTCTTTCCCTTCAGTAGGAATGCAGCAAATGCGACCCTCTCTAAAGTCATATACTCAAAGGATTTGTACAACTTCTCCATCCCTCCAATCCACTCCTCAGCAACAACTGCGTCCTTGACCCCACGAAAAGATGGTGGTCTAAGCTTCTGAAATTGTCGCAATCTGTCCAAATCACACCTATATCCCAATCTATTACTATCCTGAATTGGTGGGGGTGTAGGAGTATCTGCAGCATGTGGTATCTCAGGTGCAGGCTGTACAAGTGTGTCAGGTGCAACTGCCTCTCCTGTCGCAGTCTCTACATCTTATCCCTATCTACCTGGCCTAGTCTATGCCAGTATCTCCACTATCATCTCTAGGCTACACTTAATCCTCGTGAAGCTTGCCTCGCAGTCTCTGGTACCTCATTCTGACCAATCTCATTTCGGATCTCCGACCTACCTCTATGGCCTCGAGCCCTACCTCTCGCCCCTCTACCTCGACTGGTATTAACCATATAGACTAAATTCCTACATTTATAATCATTAATTAGTCCAATTCCTATCTTGTATACACAATTGTAACTGAACAAGCACAGTACTAGGGGATGTATATTTTCTTAATTACTAATACCGACTCACATCAGACCAACTACGCCCTGATACCATTCTATCCAACCTTCTTCCGTGACTTACCAAAAACCATTACAAATTTTTCACTTTTTACTCTACTTACCTTTCTCTCCTCGACAGTTGGGTTGTGATTCGATATTAATCACCCACTCATATTCATTCACAATATACATAGAATTTAGTATTCTTTTCGATAACATAAACTGTTATACAATATTTGTACATATACATTCCGATCGTACAATAGTTTACATAACTGTGCTTATACATTGTTCAGTACAAAATATTCGAGTGTGTATACCTCTCGTAAGATGGATAGGCAGCGAATACAATGAATGTTATACCTCAGCCGGACTCAATCTACTACGGATGATCCATAGAGAGTGGAAAATAAAGGGGGATGAGCAAACAATGCGCTCAGTAAGGAAATCAGGCAAGCAAGTAGACGTCCACACTATCTACTGAAAATAAGGCTTTACCTTTCCTTCTCTCATCTCAAAAGCATGTATCAAAACTGATATAATAATAGTACAGAATAAATTCCATGTACTTAAAATCATGCTAAGTTATCAAATGTAGGCATTCATGCAAAACAGTGCATCTTTATAAAATTCAGAATGCCTTTATATCAATCATGCCATTTACATATAAATCATAGTAAATATGGCAGTTCACAACACAACACAAACCGGTTTTTGACCTATCTCTCTCAGGTCTAACCGTATCATGAAAACAAGTGATATATCATGCGAGACTCTATTGCTAAATACAATACTCTCCTAGACTATGGCCATATCCTAAAATGGTGAAATCTCAGGCAACGTAGATCTCGGTGTGCGGGTAATCACTGTTGTAATGGGAGGGGGGTCAGCCCATCACAACCGCTAGCTATATACTCCTCAACTCCACAACTCCACCACACGGTACAGTGTACTCTATGGCACTCGCACTGTACAACGTACACCCATAGACCCTCTCCTCATGGTCGGGATGTCTGTCATAGGTCTTAGTCCTCACACCATGGAAATACATCATAGTCAGGGTGCTTGCCATAAGTCTTAGCCCTTACACTATGGAATAAATGTGACGTCTCTAAATCCACATGTGAATATCTCAACATTGTGAAACTCAGTCTACACTGAGGAAATCGTCACGAGTTTTCTTTAACATGTCATATATATCATATAAAAACTACAGTGCCCATCTTGAGTGTGACTCACAATCAACACTCCGCCTCTTAAACACTGTGTATGCATATTAAAATATCAAACACTAGTGCGAGTAACCTCTAGCACTAGGTCATTACATAATTCTCTTTTCAAATCAAGTACGAGTTATTACTCAAGTACTATATCATGTATAAATCATGAAAACTGAGTAGAGCAATGCTCTCAGTACTCTATCATGTAAAACTGAGTATGAGCAAAGCTCCTAATACTCTATATACATCAATCGCAAACTGAGTACGAGCAATGCTCCCAGTACTCTAACATGCATAAATTAGCATTAAAATATAGTACGAGTATATCCTCTAGTATTATATGATGCATATCTTAAAATATAGTGCGAGTATTCTCTATCACTTATGGTTTTCATACAAAACCAGATAGATGGCTTGTTCAAATCACATTTCACATAAGTAGATCAAATAAGCACTCAAATGTGTTGTTTTCGCATATACATGAAAACATTAGCCATTCTATCATGTAACTCATGCATTTTGGGTCATAACATACTTCTAAGGTATTTGCACCCTATTTTTGGATAAAACATACTTTATCTCATTAATCCTTAGCACAACAACATGTCTATTTCAGGGAATTCATGTCACGCCTTCCTCCCACACGCAACTTTACCAAAAACCACAATAAATTTTTCACTTTTTACTTACCTTTATCTCCTCAACAGTTGGGCTGTGAATAGGCATTAGTCTCCTCATCCAGACATACCTTACCATTCTTTTTCGTATCATACATACATGACATTTATATCATAAGTAAATTCGTCTACTTAAATATAATTACATCATTACATCCCCCATATTAAAACGTGTACATCACTGTGTTTATGCATTGTTCAGATACAAAAGAGTACGCATGTGTATACCTTTCGATAGATGGGGAGTGGCAGAGGATCAAAGGAATGCAATACCTCAGCCGACTCAATCTACTGACTAGAATCTGTAGAGATGGGGGGAAAATGAATGGGATGAGCTATCAACGCGCTCAGTAAGGAAATCAGGCAAGCAAGTAGACATCCATACTATCTACTGAAAATAGTGCTTTGCCTTTCCTTCTCTCAATTCAAAAGCATGTTTAAAATATATATAATATAGTACAGATTTAAAATACCATGTACTAAACACATGCTGGTTTATCAATCAGAGGCATTCATGCAAAACAATGCATATTTAATCATTTAAGAATGCCTTTATATAAAATATGTCATTTACATTCAAAACACAGTAAATATGGCATTTCTCATCACAACACAAATAAACTGGGTTTTGACTCATCCCTTAGGTCTACCCGTATCATAAAACACATGTGATATATCATGTGAGACTCAGTGGCTAAATGCAATCTCTCTAGACTATGTAAGAGAGCATCCCCGTCGAACAGAGCCTCCTAGCCCACTCTGGCTTAAGGATGTTGGGCTTAAGGATCTTACCGTAAGAAAGCATCACCGGACAATGTACATATCCTAACATCTGGTGAAATCCCAGGCAACACAGTTGTGACGCCCCGAAAGCGCGGATAGGGCTAATTTAAAACTTTTTATTCATCAATTCACAATTAAGGGTGCATTCCTGTGCTGTGTCATACATCATCATAATTATCATGTCTCAGGATCTCATCATAATATAGTATATATTGTATCATATACATTACTCAATTCCAAGTTAATTAATCCTAATACATCCCATACATCATTGTACAATAAGTGTCTGTAAATATAACTCTAGTCTGGGTACATGAATATCAAATATCTACCACGATACACAAAATACGGCCTGGAGCTCAAGTCCTCCACTAGCCTCTAACCCATACGTCGCAGGGAACTCACTTCACTTGAAGCGATCTGGAGGGAAGAGAAAACAGGGTGAGCTTCCAAATCGCTCAGTAAGGGGGGTAAGGGAACTCAGTTATATAAACCATATCACACATCACAAATATGTATTTGTTTAAGAAGCTCATTTGAAATCGTAGCATGAAAATTCTCAAAACATCATCATCTCATAACTCATAAATCATGTGAAAACATGAAAGTAAAAAGGCTCAATATCGAGCACTCACAAGCATGTGTAAATATATGTGATAATGGCTGTTCTCAGAATACGTGATAAAAATCACCTCAGTAAATAGCACGTGACAAGGTCACAAAACACAACTCATGTGTAAAACGAGACTAGGCAATAAAACTCAATTAAAACTCGTCATGGCACATCAAATACGTAATCTCCTCTGGGTGCGCATATCAGGCATCCTCGTATAGAGGGAACGTCGACAATATGGTCGTATGCATGGTATATTGGACTTATATGTTACCAGAACAAGGCCCAGCCTTACATGCTACCAGAGCAATACCTCGCCTCATGCACACTATCACATGGTCCCTGGGTCGGTTCCCAGGCGGCCCACTCTCTCGGTCTTACATGCTACCAAAGCAAGGCTACCCAGCGTTACCAGAACGGAGGTCATCTCACATTACCAAAACGGAGGAATATCGGACTTACATGCTACTAGAGCAAGGCCTCCCAACGCTACCAAAGCGGAGGAATAATCGGACTTACATGTTACCAGAACAAGGCCTGTGGTCCTTAGGTCGGTTCCCAGGTGTCCCACTATATCGGTCTTACATGCTACTAGAGTAAGGCCCGATGTGTATTCAACATGACACGCCTAAGTCTCAATCATTAGCCATTATCTTATAAAACGTTATGCCTTCACGTAGAACTCATAATGGTTTTCTCTCGTAAAACTCATTTAAAACATTTGTGTACTCAACACAAAACATATTAAAACCGAGTTCCAACAAGCAAAACACGCACACATTTTCTCAAATCTCAATATCGCCTTAACGTAGAGCCCAATTTACTTTTCACGCAAACTCAAAAGTTTATAAAGCAATTTCACACTCAGCTTATAAACTCATAAAATAATGGGCTCCAACCGGCTATAAAAATCGTGTGCAATTATATCACAACACAACACCAAACATGCTTGTATTCTCAAATCATGGTTCATGCTACAACAATTCATCAAAACACATAGACAAATGGTTTAGTTTTCCCTTACCTCTTTGCACCTCGTATAGTGCAATCGCTTCCCCCGTATCACGGACTAGCCTCACATTCCACTCTGGAACTCTCGAGCTGTCCAAACGATGTTAAAACATCAATACTCATTATCACATTAACCTCAATTCTCAAAATCAAGCATAATTGCTCATAACTCCTCAAATTTTTCAATTCTCATAACTCCATCACAAACCACAATCTCGCTCCCAACACCTCAACATTCTATATTTCCTATGCCACAATATCTATGCTAATACACCACATTGTCTAAATCTCCATTTATAGCTCAAAATTCCTAAATGTACCAAAGTTGCTAAATATCATCTTCACTCCAACTACATTGTAATTTCATCAATCCCTAATCATTTTTCAGCTATTTCAACACAATGCCAACAACTATCATTACCAAAATCATCTCAAATATCAAGATCGAGGTTTAGAAATTACCCAAAACTTGTGAAGAGCTTATCTCTTGCCTCGATTCAATCCGTCTTATGATTTCCAAGTATGTTGTTCTCTCTTTGATGAGGAACAACTTTCCTTCTTGCCACAGCCCCTGATTTGGACGGAAATGGGTGCTTTGATGAGTGAGAAAGCTAGGGTTCGGTGAAAATGGGGGTTGGAAGAGAGAGAAAGTGAAATTACAGGAGAAAGCAGGGATTTCTTATATAGACTGAGGGTAAGAGATCGATCTGGCTCTTGATGAGATCGATCTGCATTTGAATTTGGGGACGATTTGGGGCAATTTATGCCTAGGAGATCGATCTGTCGAGGGGTGAGATCGATCTCTTTATGGCTTTATGAGATCGATCTGCTCCTTGAGGAGATCGATCTTCTCCCAAACAGAAACATTTGGAGATCGATCTCTTCCTCATGAGATCGATCTTCTCTCAAACAGAATCATAAGGAGATCGATCCTCTTCCATTGGAGATCGATCTGCTCCTTAAAGTCCTCCTTCCTTGTCATTTTTAACTCACCAGATCGATCTCTCCTTCTCCCAGATCGATCTGTCATCATGGCTTCACACTTATTTTAAACACCTAACATATAAATCTCCAATTATTATTCTCACAATTCACTTAGCTCAATAAATTATACTTCAAGTTCATATTACATAATTAAAATATGTCTGAAATTCTCAGATCTCACATCCTCCCCGCCTTAAAAGAATTTGGTCCTCCAAATTCAACTCAACTAGTCAAAGAGATGGGGATATTTCTCCTTCATGAGGTTCTCTGGTTCCCACGTTGCCTCTTCCCTTGAGTGATGTTTCCACAAAACTTTCACTAATGGGATGTTTTTGGTTCTCAGTACCTTCTCCTTCCTATCGAGAATCCGGACGGGTTCCTCAGTATAGCTCATGTCCTCCTGTATGTCCATCTCGTCATACTCTATAACATGAGAAAGGTCCGGGTGGTACTTCCTCAACATAGACACATGAAAGACGTTGTGTATTCCGAACATCTGCGGGGGTAATGCCAATCTGTAGGCTACCTCTCCCACTCTCTCAAGAATCCCGAATGGTCCTATGTATCGAGGACTCAATTTTTCTTTCTTCCCAAATCGCACGATACCCTTACTCGGTGATACTTTCAGAAATACTGCATCACCAACATCAAACTCAAGTGGCCGTCTACGCACATCCACGTAGCTTTTCTGTCTACTCTGTGCAGCCCGTAGCCTCTCACATATGAGTTTCACATTCTGTACAGCTTGCTTAACAAGCTCGGGAGCATTTATCTTTCTGTCACCGACTTCTTCCCAAGCTACAGGGGATCTACACCTCCTACCATATAGAGCCTCAAAGGGTGCCATTCCAATACTTGCATGATAGCTGTTATTGTACGCAAACTCTGCTAGGGGTAGGTGATCATCCCATGATCCCTTAAAATCCATCGTACACGCCCTCAACATATCCTCCAGGGTCTGAATAGTCCTCTCTGACTGACCATCTGTCTGAGGATGATAGGCGGTACTAAGACTCAATCGAGATCCCATGGACTCCTGAAACTGGGTCCAAAATCTGGAAGTAAACCGGGAATCTCTATCAGAAGTAATACTCACTGGAGCCCCATGTAATCTAGCTATCTCGCTGACATACAGCTCAGCTAAGGCATCCACAGTATCTGTGCTCTTGATGGCAAGAAAGTGGGCACTCTTGGTCAATCTATCCACAATGACCCATATCGCATCACAACCTCTTCGGGTCCTCGGTAAACCCATAATAAAATCCATGGTGACATGCTCCCATTTCCATGTAGGTACAGGTAAGGGCTGTAGTAGTCCTCCAGGCTTCCGATGCTCAGCTTTCACTTGCTAGCATATTAAACACCTGGCCACATACTCTGCCACATCTCGCTTTATACCACTCCACCAGTACACCTTTCTCAAGTCTCAGTACATCTTAGTACTCCCTGGGTGCATGGTGTATCGCGAGCAGTGGGATTCTCTCAGTATCTGTCTCTCCAGGGTATCATCGTCCGGTACACAAATCCGTCCTCTGAACCTCAATAATCCATCCTCACTGATGGTGAGATCCGACTGCGAACTCTGCTCAGTTTGGCTAACCATATCTATCAACCTCTGATCACTGCGCTGCCCAGTTCTAATCTGATCCATGATCCTGGGCTCTATCCGCAAGCTAGCCAAAAATCCAGCCTCTATCTCTTTAACTCTAATCCGAAGTTCGGCAAACTGCTCTAGTAAATCTCATTCCCTGATCATCATAGCAGATATCATACTCTTCCTGCTAAGGGCATCAGCAACTACATTCGCCTTACCCGGATGATATAGAATCTTGCAGTCATAATCCTTAAGGAGTTCCATCCATCTCCTTTGTCTCATGTTTAACTCTTTCTGATCAAAGAGATATCTCAAACTCTTGTGATCAGTGAAGATCTGGAATCTTTCCCCATATAAGTAGTGTCGCCAGATCTTCAAAGCAAATACCACAGCGGCTAACTCCAAATCATGCGTGGGGTAATTTCGTTCATGGTCTTTCAACTGTCGCGATCCATATGCGACCACTCTTTCGTGCTGCATAAGCACACACCCCAATCCTTGATGAGATGCATCACTATACACCGAAAATCCTCCTGATCCCTTAGGAATAGTTAACACAGGTGCCGCTGTCAATCTCCTTTTTAACTCCTGAAAACTGAGCTCACATTGATCAGTCCATATGAACGGAGTCTCCTTACGCTTGAGTTTAGTCAAAGGAGCGGCAATCCTTGAAAATCCTTCCACAAATCTTCTGTAATACCCTGCCAAACCAAGGAAGCTTCGCACCTCAGTAACTGTCATCGGTCTCTCCCAACTAAGCACAGCTGCTACTTTACTTGGATCCACTGATACTCCTTCCTCTGAGACTATATGACCAAGGAAAGCTATCTGGTTCAGCCAAAACTCACACTTACTAAACTTTCCATATAATTGCTTATCTCGGAGTATCTGAAGTACTAACCACAAATGCTGTGCATGCTCCTCATATGATCGAGAGTATACCAGGATATCATCAATAAAGACTATCACAAATTTATCTAGATAGTCTCTGAACACTTCGTTCATCAACCTCATAAATGCAGCAGGGGTGTTCGTCAATCCAAAGGACATCACCAGAAATTCATAATGGCCATACCTTGTCCTGAAGGCCGTCTTGGGAATATCTTCTTCCTTGATCCTCAATTGGTGATAGCCCGATCTCAAATCAATCTTAGAAAAGACTGAGACCCCTCTTAGTTGATCAAGTAGATCATCAATCCTGGGCAGTGGGTATTTATTCTTCACCGTGGCATTATTCAACAGCCGGTAGTCTACGCATAATTTGAGACTACCATCCTTCTTCTTGACAAATAAAATCGGTGCTCCCCACGGTGAAACACTAGGCCTAATGAACCCTTGATCCAATAACTCCTGTAGTTGTTTCTTCAATTCCTTAAGTTCCACTAATGTCATCCTGTAGGGAGGTTTAGAGATCGGCTGAGTATCTGGTACTAAATCAATGGTAAACTCCAGCTCTCTCTTTGGTGGCAAACCTGGCAGCTCATCTGGGAAAACATTCGGGAATTCACACACCACAGGTATATCCTCAATCTTCGGATGTTCCCACTCATTGTCTGAGATGAGTGTTTCGTAACCTTCACATGAACAATCATATTTAATACTCTCAAAAATAATATTAAAATTCTCAAATTACTTACTAGAATTTCACATATTCATTTCCTCAATATCTCAACCGTACACTGTAAGGTTCAGGTATGGAGAAAGTTACAATCTTAGTGTAGCAGTCTAAACTCACTCGATTGGTTGCTAACCAATCCATCCCCAGAATTACATCAAACCCGTGTATATTCAACATGATTAGATCTACTAACATCACTCTATCTCCCACCTTTATTTCACATCCTCTACAGATTAACTCAGTTATCTGGGATTCACGCATAGGGGTATTTACATGTAGTACATACTCTAGAGGTTCAAACTTCAAATTTAAACTACATGCAAAATGCTCTGAAATAAACGAATGCGTGGATCCTGGATCTATCAATACATGAGCCTTATGATTACAGACAGAAAGTGTACCTCTTATAGTTTCTGCTGAAGTGTCCGCAGTTTCCTTATCCAGGGCAAACACACGTCCCTGTGTCACAGGTTTCTTCCCTTTCTCAACAGCAGTGGCCCGTCTCTGGGGATTCACTCTCTGAGGCTGCTATCTAGTAGGCTCCGGAGCATGTGGTATCTGAGGTTGAGGACAGTCCTTCACTCTGTGACCCATGTCACCACATCTAAAACATCCACGGATCGACCCAGTACAACTTCCCTCATGCGATCGGCCACAGTCTCTACAAACCCTTATCTCCGGCCTGCCATATCGAGGGGTCTCCTTGATAATAGGATAAGCTCTGGGTCTCTCCAGTCTACCCTTCTGTACCTCAATCCTTCCTCTCCTGAAGGAACCTCTCCGAATATCTGCTTGAGACATCGTTGGCCTCTTGCCTTTGTCCCTAATCACTGCTCCAAACTCATTCTGGGACTGTACAATTTCAATTCCCCTCTCAATCTCTTGTGCTCATCTCAGAGCATCTCCAAACTCAGTAATACACAACCCAATCAATCGATCTCTGATGATAGGCTTCAATCCATACACAAATCTTTCTGTGCGGATCTTTTCATTCTTGAAAGTCTCTGGATCATATCTCAGCAGAGCGGTAAATCAGCTCTCGTAATCATCTACAGATATGTCACCCTGTACCAAACTCAAAAACTCTGCTTGCCTCCTTCTCAGGGCAGCTCGTGGTACATATTGGGCTCTAAAGGCTGTCTGGAACTCTTCCCAGCCAATCACATCCTGGTGGGACATCAAAATACCCTGGGTAGTACCCCACCAATCTCGAGCTCTCCCTTTCAACATATAGGCACTCATACTGACCCTCTCAGCATCGGTGCACCCCAGATAGTCGAATATAACTCTCAACTCCGTCAGCCACTCCTCAGCCTATGTAGGATCCTTCTTTCCCCTAAATGCAGGTGGATTCATTTTCAAAAAGTCATTCAGTCGGACCATACTTTTGTCATCAGGCTGAGTGATGGGAGGCACTGGGGGAATGGGAGGTCCTTGTGGTGGTGTAGGAGTAGTACCCGAGGCATTAACTCCAAAGTGTTGCGCGAATAACGCTGCCATCTGCTCAAAACCTTGCCTCATATCGGTCTCAATCCCATTAAATCGAGAGTTAGGACTCTCTGGTTGTGGGACAGGTGGTGGAGGGGACTCTGCCTGCCTCCTCGAACGACCTCGTCGTTTACTCATTCTCTATCTCAACTCGTCTCCTGCGCGTACATATCAAAATCGATTGAAATCTTAATCCTCAGATTCAGTTCATGACCAGACTATTACAGACACTTGGGATGTATTCTATTTCACTTAACCGACACTGACAGTACTAAACAACCTAGGCTCTGATACCAAGAAAACTCTGTGACGCCCCTGAAGCGCAAAAAATAGGGCTAATTTAAAACTTTTTACTCATCAATTCACAATTAAGGGTGCATTCCTATGCAGTGTCATACATCATCATAATTATCATGCCTCAGGATCTCATCATAATATAGTATATATTGTATCATATACATTACTCAATTCCAAGTTAATTAATCCTAATACATCCCGTACATCATTGTACAATAAGTGTCTGTAAATATAACTCTAGTCTGGGTACATGAATATCAAATATCTACCTCGATACACAAAATACGGCCTGGAACTCAAGTCCTCCACTAGCCTCTAACCCGTACGTCGCAGGGAACTCACTTCACTTGAAGCGATCTGGGGGGGAAGAGAAAACAGGGTGAGCTTCCAAATCGCTCAGTAAGGGGGGTAAGGGAACTCAGATATATAAACCATATCACACATCACAAATATGTATTTGTTTAAGAAGCTCATTTGAAATCGTAGCATGAAAGTTCTCAAAACATCATCATCTCATAACTCATAAATCATGTGAAAACATGAAGGTAAAAAGGCTCAATATCGAGCACTCACAAGCATGTGTAAATATATGCGATAATGGCTGTTCTCAGAATACGTGATAAAAATCACCTCAGTAAATAGCACGTGACAAGGTCACAAAACACAACTCATGTGTAAAACGAGACTAGGCAATAAAACTCAATTAAAACTCGTCATGGCACATCAAATATGTAATCTCCTCTGGGTGCGCATCCCAGGCATCCTCGTATAGAGGGAACGTCGACAATATGGTCGTATGCGTGGTATATTGGACTTATATGTTACCAGAACAAGGCCCGACCTTACATGCTACCAGAGCAATGCCTCGCCTCATGCACACTATCACGTGGTCCCTGGGTCGGTTCCCAAGCGGCCCACTCTCTCAGTCTTACATGCTACCATAGCAAGGCCACCCAGTGTTACCAGAACGGGGGTCATCTCACGTTACCAAAACGGAGGAATATCAGACTTACATGCTACCAGAGCAAGGCCTCCCAACGCTATCAAAACGGAGGAATAATCAGACTTACATGTTACCAGAACAAGGCCTGTGGTCCTTGGGTCGGTTCCCAGGCGTCTCACTATATCGGTCTTACATGCTACCAGAGTAAGGCCCGATGTGTATTCAACATGACACGCCTAAGTCTCAATCATTAGCCATTATCTTATAAAACGTTATGCCTTCACGTAGAACTCATAATGGTTTTCTCTCGTAAAACTCATTTAAAACATTTGTGTACTCAACACAAAACATATTAAAATCGAGTTCCAATCGGCAAAACACGCACACATTTTCTCAAATCTCAATATCGCCTTAACGTAGAGCCCAATTTACTTTTCACACAAACTCAAAGGTTTATAAAGCAATTTCACACTCAGCTTATAAACTCATAAAATAATGGGCTCCAACCGGCTATAAAGACCGTGTGCAATTATATCACAACACAACACCAAACATGCTTGTATTCTCAAATCATGGTTCATGCTACAACAATTCATCAAAACACATACACAAATGGTTTAGTTTTCCCTTACCTCTTTGCACCTCGTATAGTGCAATCGTTTCCCCCGTATCACGGACTAGCCTCGCATTCCACTCTGGAACTCCCGAGCTGTCCAAACGATGTTAAAACATCAATACTCATTATCACATTAACCTCAATTCTCAAAATCGAGCATAATTGCTCATAATTGCTCATAACTCCTCAAATTTCTCAATTCTCATAACTCCATCACAAACCACAATCTCGCTCCCAACACCTCAACATTCTATATTTCCTATGCCACAATATCTATGCTAATACACCACATTGTCTAAATCTCCATTTATAGCTCAAAATTTCTAAATTTACCAAAGTTGCTAAATATCATCATCACTCCAACTACATTGTAATTTCATCAATCCCTAATCATTTTTCAGCTATTTCAACACAATGCCAACAACTATCATTACCAAAATCATCTCAAATATCAAGATCGAGGTTTAGAAATTACCCAAAACTTGTGGAGAGCTTATCTCTTGCCTCGATTCAATCTGTCTTATGATTTCCAAGTATGTTGTTCTCCCTTTGATGAGGAACAACTTTCCTTCTTGCCACACCTCTGATTTGGACGGAAATGGGTGCTTTGGATGAGTGAGAAAGCTAGAGTTCGATGAAAATAGGGGTTGGAAGAGAGAGAAAATGAAATTGCAGGAGAAAGCAGGAATTCCTTATATAGACTGAGGGTAGGAGATCGATTTTGCTCTTGATGAGATCGATCTGCATTTGAATTTGGGGACGATTTGGGGCAATTTATGCCTAGGAGATCGATCTGTCGAGGGGTGAGATCGATCTCTTTATGGCTTTATGAGATCGATCTGCTCATTGAGGAGATCGATCTTCTCCCAAATAGAAACATTTGGAGATCGATCTCTTCCTCATGAGATCGATCTTCTCTCAAACAGAATCATAAGGAGATCGATCCTCTTCCATTGGAGATCGATCTGCTCTTTAAAGTCCTCCTTCCTTGTCATTTTTAACTCACCAGATCGATTTCTCCTTCTCCCAGATCGATCTGTCCTCATGGCTTCACACTTATTTTAAACACCTAACATATAAATCTCCAATTATTATTCTCACAATTCACTTAGCTCAATAAATTATACTTCAAGTTCATATTACATAATTAAAATATGTCTGAAATTCTCAGATCTCACAACAGTACTCGGTGTGCGGGTTATCACTGCCGTAACGGGATGGGGGTCAGTCCATCACAACCACCAGCTATCAACACTCTCCTCCACAACTCCACAACACAAAACACGATACAATGTACTCCATGCCACATGCACGGTACAACATACACCCGTGGACCCATACATCATGGTCGTGGTGCCTGCATAGGTCTTAGCCTCTCATACCATAGAAATACATCTTAGTCGGGGTGCCTGCCATAAGTCTTAGCCCTCATACTATGGAATCAATGCCACGTCTCTAAATCCACGTGAGAACATCTCAATAGTTTGACACTCAGTCTACACGGAGGAAATCGTCACAGTTTTTCTAACATGTGTATATATCACGAAAAACTACAGTGCGCATCTTGAGTGTGACACACAGTCAACACTTCGCCTCAAAACACTGTATATACATGTAAAAATATCAACACTAGTACGAGTAAACCTCCAGCACTAGGTCATGCATAGCTCTCATTCAAATCAAGTACGAGCAAATCGCTCAAGTACTATATCATGTACAAATCATGAAGAATCGAGTACGAGAAACGCTCCAGTACTCTGTCGTGCATCTCATGTAAAACTCGAGTACGAGCTAATCGCTCCAGCACTCTATCATGCACAAATCACATAAAACTGAGTACGAGCAATGCTCCAGTACTCTATAATGCATGTCAAATAAATGCAGTGCGAGTAAACCTCTAGCACTTATGTATGTGAAAAACATCTGAAATCAAGTGCGAGCTATGCTCCAGCACGATTGTTTCCACATAATTCGGTAGATGGCTCTTTAAAAATAGGGATGTTTAAAATCATTAAAATCAGTACTATAAAGTGTGCTTAGTTTACATCGACCTCAAAACATTAGCTCATCCACCTACTCTTCTGCTACACAGCAGTAAAAACCATTCAAAACATCATTTTCATGCTTTTTACAACTTTTCCCAAAGTTTCACTTTTTGCCTAACTAGGGGTAAAATCGTAATTTACCCATATCGGGTCCCTATAATATTATCAATTTTCTCTAACCCTCAAACAATTTCAGTGAATGTAAAATCCAACGAAAATATGCACAGATATCTCTAGCTACTTGCAAGAGTCCCCTACCTCGGATCACGTCGTGTGACCTCTCTTCCTCTGTGCTGTCTAATCTCGCAGTCCGGTCAACTCTCAATATGACTCTGGAGCTGCATTTAATCATTCACTGGGTTAATTTCACGTTTCCTACTGTATTACACATTTAATACAGTTCATTTCATTTAAATAGGCCCGTTTACTCTTAATGGGCCTTAAACACTTTAATTGGACCTTAATCCGTATTAAGCCCGTTCATCAGGGTCTATCGACTCATTGGGCATATCAATACCCATTGGGCTTTATTCCAAGCTCTTTGGATAGCCCGTATATCATTTACAACATTTTATTCAATTTTCTGAATATAATTCACTAAATCTGAAATTTAATCTGAAATGCGTAAATTAAATCTTAAATACGCATAAATCACATAATTTGTCGTAAATGAGCTTTACTTACCCGAGATTGTACGATGGTGCGTGAATCGGAGTTCGATTGGGCTTCCGTTCGGAATTAATCGTCGAACTGCACAATTTTGTATATTTAACTCCGGGTCAATTTTCGATTAAATATAATTTAAATAAATTTATCGAAAATTAAATTGGTCACTTTTGACCTCGTATCGACTTACCCGAAGTCCGGTGCAATCTCAAAAATTTTTCTTTTCCTTTTTCCTTCTTTTTCCTCTTTTTCCCCTTTTATCCTTGGCTGAACCGGTCCGGTCCGGTCCAGTTCAGTTTAGAAGGTTCTGCCCTGAACCGCCGACCGGTTCAAGGATATTTTGGTCGTGCCGACGTCGTCCGGTCGGTTCCCGTCGTCTCACCACCGCAGTTCGGCGGGCCTCGATTTGGGGATCTCTCGGTTGGGCTTGATCGGACCTTAGCACCGTCGGTGGCCGTCAGATTTCACTTTTTCTCCGCGACAGTTTTTCCCTCGATTCACCGGCGTCCGGCATCGGTGGAGGGTTGTGACCGGTGCCGATGGGTGCGCGCCGAGGTCCTCTCCCTTTTTCGGTATCTGGCTCGACCGTGGGATCGCCGGTGGTGGCTCGTCGGTGATGAATCCCTCGGGTCGCGTCTTCGTCGGTTTCGTGCGGGTTTCCTATTTCTAACTTTCCAGATTTCTATTCTCTTTTTTTTCTTTATAATATATTTTTAATATTATTTTAATCCTTAAAATAATATTAAAATTCCTAAAATATCTCCACAATATCCCAAAAATTCCTATTAAATTCATTTAGTCCGTAAATGAATTTATCAGTCCGATTTTACTTTTTCGGTATATTTTTCTCTTATTTTTAGGCTCGTTTTTCGATAAAAAAATTCTAAAAATATTAAATAAATTCATATCTCGATCAATTGGACTCGAAATTCAATATTTTCCTCGTTATTGATCAAGATTTCTCGATTTCATATTTTTAATGAAATTGTCTCATCGTATTTATATCGGATTTCGATCAATTGACTCTTACCCCTGTACTTGCTCGAAAATTAATTTAACCCTCATCTCGCTGTTATGTAGCTTACATGCATTTTTAATTCTCAATAAATCGATTGCATGATAGTAAATACTCTTCTTATGATTCAACTATGAAATATAACGTTCGTACACATAGGAATCATAAGGTACAAGCTACATACGTAAATCAAAAACTTGGGTCTGACAATTCATATAGAGTATAATATCAAAACTCTAATTCAAATATAAGTGTAGCCATCTCTAGCTACTCACGCAATTCCCTTACCTTGGATCACATCAAGTGACATCTCTTCCTCGGTTCTGCTCACTCTTACAATTCGATCAGCTTCCAAGGTAATTTTCGAAGCTGTTATAATTATTGGCATTAGTATATCACTATATACTTATTTCATTCGCCAAATCTCAATTTAATACATAGTTTTTCATCACTTTCTCCAAATATGGTATAAATCCACATTTTCACATAACTATTTTTATTTCTCTTTATTTCCAATTTATGTATTTCATAAGATTACCTCATAATCTTCCATACATGCATATTTTATCATTAAATCAATGTTAATGTCATTTCCTCATCACTTTCTCATTTTCTCACCAATATCTAGGTCATGGTGATTTTTCATTATCCTTTCATTTCCAACAAATCATATATACACCAATAACCTCATCAACACATCTATTTTAACATATATCAACTTGGTGCATTAAATCTTACCTAGCTTAACTTTCCTTCCTTTTCACCAAAATGGTAAAATCCTCCTTGCTCCTTCAACTCTTGATGTCAATCATTTGTTTTCAAGTATGTTGTTCTCCTCTTTGCTAATAACAACTTTGCTCACTTATATCTCACTTAAAACTGATCACAAATTGAAGTTTTCTTGTATTTCCTGGCTAGGTTACACTTGGGTTATTGAATGAAATAGTAAATCCCGTGAAAACTGAAATGCAGAAGTCCAGTATTTATAAAATTATCTTGATGAGATTGATCTGCTACCCTAGGAGATCGATTTGCTCTGCATTTTTCCTCTTGAAACCGACCTTCTAGATCACATGAGATCGATCTGCACAATACAGAACCTTAAGGAGATCGATCTGCTCTTGTATGAGATCGATTTGTTGCAAGTCAGCAGCTTAAGGAAATTGATCTGACCATCTTGGGATCGATTCCTTCAACACAAAATACTCAGAAGATTGATCTGGCCCCATTGGAGATCGATCTGACCAGTTTCATCGTTCAATTAAGAGCATTTTTTGCTCTTTCAGATCGATCTCTCATTCACATTTTTCAGATTTTACTGCAGTAAACACACACCAACTTCACTTATTTTGCTGCCATAGTTATTTTCTCATCCAATTACCTTTAAGGCTTAAAAATGACATTCATTCATACTTTATATACATTGAAACTTGTATGCACTTATTGTATAGCCAAAAGTATACAATACACATCCAAATGAAAGTATAAAACTCATTCCATTTTACGTAACTACTCAAAACTCAAGATATTCCCATTTCACTCATGGAAATATCCCTCTTACACTTGCTATACACTTTAAAACTTGCATGTATTCATTCCATACACATTTACAAACTCACATATACATTCCTCATAATTACATTAAATGTGACATTGCTCATACATCACAAGTCATAAAGGTTACATTTACAAATTTTTGAGTCTTACACGTGATGACATACCAACAAATTTACATATATATATATATGTATTTATAATTTACTTAAATACATATTAAAAATTTTTAAAACTTTTAAACAAAAATAGTTTGACAAAAAAATATAAATTTGAAATATTGGGATAAATTGTAAAAGTGTTTTCCATCATAAATCCAGTGAATCACTAAACCTTGCCCTTCCAATCTCAAACTTTAGCGACGTTGGAAGTTTTGAAGATTTTAACTAGTTAAGATTTATAAAAGTCGATGTCATCACACTGAAGGTGTGATACATCCAAACTAAACTTTATGGTTCATTTGGATCGTGAAGAGATTGATTTTAATGAGATTGAAAGCAGTGATAACAATAAGATTAGTTACTATAGCGTTATGATTAAAATCAATAGTGAGAGATGTGTTGGATGCAAATGCAACGGTGGTAGTAAAATAAAGTGTTTTGAAAGTAGAAAATGACCACGAAAAACATTAGATAAAACTTTAAAATTAATTAAATTTATTGTATATATTTATAATTATAAAATTAAATAATTAAGAAATTATTAAAATTACTTTATATAAAGAACTTATTAAATTATTTTGATATCAAGTATTACTTTCATTATTAAAATATTTAAAAATTATTTTATCTATATTCTAATGTTATTTAACATTTAAAGTTTTTAAAGTTTTCTTCAATAAATGGTATCACATTATATTTAAGATTTTAAATAATAAATAAATTAATAATTATATATTTAAATAAAAAATAATAACATATATATAAGTTTACATATATATAAAATTTTATTTATAATTTAAATAAATACATAATAAAAAATTTCAAAATAAATATATCATAAAATTAAAAATAAAACATCAAAGTAAAAAATAAATAATTAAAAAACTTTTGAAAAAAAAATTGTTTAATAAAAAATATTAAAATTTGATTAAAAAAAAAAGGAATAAAGGGTAAAAGCATTTTCAATTAGTGAATCACTATACCCTTACCCCTCCAGTCTCCAATTGGAAAGGCGACGAAAATTTTGAAGATTTTAACTGCATCAATGGTGCATCCAAATGCACCCAAATAAATTTTATAAACAGCTTGGGATGCCATCACACTAAAAGTGCAATAGCATCCAAACCAAACTTAGTCTAAATAGTCTCAATGCCACGTCAACTCAAATTTTCTTTTATAATTAAACCTTCGTTTACTTATTTATGATTGATTTATTATTTAACTTAATCAATGAAAAATGTTAATTTTCTCTGACCCTCTTTCTATTCAATCTTTTTTTTCAAAGTTATGAAAAAATCCAAAATATAATTCTTGCTCTTATTTGGTTTGAGATTAAAGAGCAAAATTTACTAAATCAATTTGCCATCAAAATACCTTTTGTTCAGGATTTTTAATAAGAAGGTAAGATGTTTGAAGATTTTATACAATTTTTTATTTAAATTTTATTTAGGGGTTTTGAAAGTTTTTATAGGGTTTCAAATATAGTTATTTTCATATTGTGATTTAGGGTAGTATTTTAGAGGTTTTATTTCATGGTATTCTAATTTGAAAATTTAGGCATGTGAAATGGCTATTTGATTATGGGTTTGTTTCCTAAACTTTTCTTTTTATCTTTGATTTTTCCCTATTTTTGGTTAATATATTGGCTATTTCTAGATTATATGTTGTTTTCCTATTTATTGATGTGTATATTCTTTGTTTTTTTTTTTTTTTTCTTTTGGTTCATAGGAGGTATAAGGGGAAGGGGGAATCGAACATTGGACTTAATCTCTCCTAAAGAGAGGTAAAACTGCTAGGTCAAATCTCAATTATTTGTTTCTTTTGTACATTGTAAATTTTGGAATATCTGCTCCTCATTATTTATATAGCACATATCTTGCATTTTACACTAAAATTTTACTCTTTTGCATTTTATAATTATAATTTTACTCTCATTTTTTTTAGAAAAATAAGGATTTAACCAAGTCAAGTTTTAGTTTAACAAGTAAATTTCATTATCTTAGCTTTTATCTTAATATTATGATAACTTACATAAACCAATATATGAAATCACGCTAAGTCGTTGGCATAGATTCTTTTTCTACACTCATTTCTATACATGGTATTTTGTTCTTCTAACTTTCATTCTACCATATTTTTTCAGATAACTTCCTTCTATGTCTTTTTCAGTTTTTTCACTAGTTTTGACTGTTTTTGCATCACTTATAGCCTTCACTCTCTTAGTTAGAGCATCCACAGGTCTAGTTGAATGTGTCTAAACCAATATAGATGATTTTCACTTATCTTGTATTCGATAGGTGTAACTCCAACATTCCTGTCAATGTATTCATTTCTCATTCTATCTATTCTCATATATCTGCAAATCAATCACACCATTCGCATTTCTGTTAACTCATCTTTTGTGTATGGAGTTTTTAGTCGTCCAACATTCACTACCAAACAATAATGTTGGTCTAACAACTGTTTTGTAAAATTTGTCTTTCAACCATATAGAAATTCTTTTATCGCATAACGTACCTGTAGTATTTCTCCACTTATTCCAACCAACTTGGATCAAATGGATCATATCATCATCAATCTCTTCATTCATTTGTACAATCAACCTTAACCTATATGAAATATTCTCTTTTAGGGATTACCGCCTCATCTACCATCACTATGTTTCGATCTTCCTCAACATGTAAATTTAAAGAAAAAATAATAAAATTTCTTAATTTTTGAGTAAAAGCTTATGTAATATTTTTCCCATTAGTTAATTTTATCCTTCATTTGTTTGTATATTATTTTCCTTTTGTACGATTTCTTAATTATTTATTTATTTTTTGAATTTATCAATTATTTAATTTATTTGATCAAATTTGAATAATATTTACTTCATATAAAAAATAAATAATTATTCTATACATTGCCAGTGGAATTTTTAATTCCACAAGCGGGGTTGGATGATTACATATGTCCTTTAAAAATATTAAAAAAAATAAAAAATAAATAAAATAGGACATGTATAATCATCTTAACCTCGCTTGTAGAGTCAAAAAACTCTACTGGCTGTATATATGATAAATACCTATAAAAAAATATATAAAATTTTAATTATATTTAAAAAATTAACTTGATAATTGTAATTAAAAAATTTTGATTCACGTCAACGCGAGTAAAGGTGTAAACGAATCGAACATAAATTGACGTTACTAAGTTTGCGTTCGTTCGTTTATTTTTTAAAACTATTCATGTTCGTATTTATGTTAGTTAAACTTGTTCACGAATATTAACGAACACGTATTTATGAATATTAAACGAATATATTCACAAACACTATTCGCAAACATAAAACGAATATGTTCATGAACACTAAAAAAAAAAATTATACAAACAAATTGTATTCACCCTAATATATATGATGCCAAATTAAAAAAATTTTCATAAATATATAATTTTAATAATTATATATTAAAATAACTTAGGAGTAAATATATAATTTAAAATTTTATTATTATCAGATAATAAACAAATACTAAATAATTCATTAAACAAATGAATTTTAAATGAATTATAAAACGAGTTTGTTTACAAATATAAATGAACGAATTATATCTTTATTCATAAGTGTTTGTAAAAAATAATAAACAAATATAAATAATAAAAAACTAAAACATATTTTTAAATAGTTTATAGGACCTGTTCGTTTACACTGGGTGTGCATCTAGTATCCACTGTCCATCGCATGCCATAAACCTTCGGGCTTTAAAATAGGATAAGTCTAAATCCGCTTCGGCCCGGTCCAAATACAGTCTACTCACAGTTTAGTTAAGAGACCAGGGTTGCTTGAGAAGAAATTCAATTACAAGTATATAATAAATAAATAAATAAAAATATAGGTAAAAACGTTCTCGTCTTCTTTTTGCTTCAAAGCCCTCTCACTCCCCAAAAAAGTCCCCCAAGTAAAGCAAGAGAACCGAGTGCCCTAATCGATGTCGGATCCGAAAAGTGGCGCCGGACCCTCCCAGGTGAAGGCTCCGGCCAAGGACCCCAAGAAGAAAGATGAGAAGAAGGAGGAGGATCTGGTGAGTCGCCGTTCGGGATTTGGGTTAACTGTACCGATTTATATAACTTAATTTAGTTTCGTTTTTTTGGCATACGCAGTCGGAAGAGGATTTGGCTTTGAAGCAACAGTTGGAGCTATACGTAGAAAGAGTTCAGGATCCTGATCCTGAACTCCAGAAAGTAGCTCTTGAGAGCATGAGGTAATCAGCTTGCGAATTTGAGTAAAAATGTAAAGGAAAGGAAGCTTATTTATAGTTCGAAAGAGTGTTTATTTGTGCTTGTGTTTTATTAACATTTCATGAAGTCGATAGGTCGTCAAAATGTGAAATTGCCGCTGTGAATGTATCAACTTAATTTTTGTTGATTTTACTGTTAGTGGGAGAATCCATGTGTGCGTTTAGCTGCAATACCTGAATAAAGCGTCCTGTTTTTAGAGCTTGATTTGATATCCTCTTTTTAGGCAAGAAATCCGCACCTCAACAAGCTCCATGACTTCTGTTCCAAAGCCATTGAAGTTTCTTCGTCCTCACTATGGAACCTTAAAGGCTTTTTATGAGACAATGCCAGAAACGGATTTGAAGGTATTAGTTGTTTTGATTTAATTATCTCCCATTACATCTTTTATAAAGGGTAATCTATTTGGGATAAGCATTGCAGGGAAGGATGATCTAGATGGAGCCATTATTTTATACGTGTTGATTTATATTTCATGGGCATAATAATCGTTACTTATATAAATTTTTAGGGGGTATGTAGGCTATTTTTTTTGGTTGGTTCGTCTGTTTATCAACTGGATTTAGGAAGTAGCCTATACATGCCCATATTCTTTCAGGTTACAATTATCCATGTTCTCAAAAATTGAGAATTTTCTTGATGTCTTTCCTTTCCTAGGTATTTCCTTTTTCTCCTTGTGTACTAAGTTACTTAACTTGTTTGCAGAAATACCTAGCTGATATCCTGTCTGTGTTGGCGTTGACCATGTCTGCAGAGGGCGAGCGGGTAGCTTTCCGCTTTTTTATTTTTATATGTTTGGGAATACTATACATGGAGAGTTAGAAAAGTTTTGGTACCCTCTACGTTTTGATATTTTCTTTTCCCATTTGACTATCCTACAGGAGAGTTTAAAGTACAGATTGTTGGGTTCAGAAGGCGATATTGGTTCGTGGGGCCATGAGTATGTTAGGTGAGCATTGTCTCACTTGATAACATACTATTTTACTAATTTTCTTCTGGAAATGTTGTATTATCAGTGCTTCATTGGCTATAACTCATTGAACTTGTTTTAGATTTTGACTATGTTTTAAGTTTTATCTCTTGGTATATTGGTTGCCACTGCTGTGTTGGTGCTCCAACATTTTTTTCTTAGACTTTGTAGCCTAAGTATTACCTTTGTGAGCTTTTTCCTTCTATTGTATTGTCTCTCAATGTTGGTGTTGAAATCTAACAGAAATTTTTTGTTTTGTTAATTTATTTGTTTTCAGGAACTTGGCAGGAGAAATTTCACAAGAGTATATGAAACGACAGGTTAGAGATCTAAGGAAACTTCAAATATCTAGTATCTTTTATGAGCTATGCACTTTAGAACATTTCTTAAGTAATGCTGTTTTCCTTATTGGTGAGACATTAATCTGGATTTTTGTATTTACTTACTTTGCTGCCAATACAGAGTGAAGAGGGCCCAATTGAAGATTTAATGGAGCTTGTGCAACAAATTGTTGCTTTTCACATGAAGGTATGGCTCTGTTCTTGTTATATGTAACTTGTAATTGATTTATTGCAAATGAACAATATTTTTTTTTTTCAGAATTTTTCATGGTTTCCTGTTTCTAATATTTTTGTACTTTCTATGCAGCACAATGCTGAACCTGAAGCTGTTGATCTTTTGATGGAGGTACCGCGCAACATTATTTCTTTCTTCAGGTTTCTTTTTTGAGTTTCCTGCTTTTATTGAACTTGAAACATAATGCAGGTTGAAGATCTTGATCTTTTAATTGAGCACGTTGATAGTACAAATTTCAAGAGAACCTGTCTATACCTCAAAAGTTCTGCTAGGTAACTGGAGCTTCTGAACATATTGTTTATCGCAGAAAATTTACAAAAAGTGTTTTTATTTGTTCTCCTGATGCATGTCTTCTTTGGTGAATTCTGATTGAGTATTCTCCAATCAATCATATGTAAAATTTAGCAAGTCCTACATGCTGATCTAAAATTTTCAACTAGATCTCTGATGTATTCTTATTCATGACAAATGGTTTTGCTCTTCTTGCGCTCCCCTTGTTGACATTTCATACTGAAATATTTTGCAGATACCTTCCTGGACCAGATGACATGCTAGTTTTGGATATCGCATACACAATATATCTTAAGTTTGAGGAATACGCTTATGCTCTTCAGATTGCACTTTCCCTTGACAACATGCAGGTTTGTTTTCTAATATGTCCCTATCTTATCATTCCTTATGGCTTTGTTGAGAAATTCTTTCTTCAGGATGTAAGAAATTCATGGATTTTGTTGTTCCTAACAATTTAGAATGTCTTCTTGTAGCATGTGAGACAAGTGTTTGAATCTTGTGATGATCTGCTGAGGAAGAAGCAATTTTGCTACATTCTTGCTCGACACGTAAGTACTAGGTTTCCTTTGGCTTGATTCTTTGTGCTGGAAAGCATTTCAACTGTTTGTTTCTAAGTATGTCATTTGGTTTAAATTTTCTTTTAATTATGGATGATTAAATTTTCATTTTCTCATGGTCAAAATTGGTCATTGATGGGTTTAAATTTCTCTAGACTGGTTTGTCTCTGTATGTATTCATTTGTTTGATGTGCATGACATTTTCTAAATTATTAGTTTCTTTGTGTATTTATTTTTTATTTTATTTGTTTTGCAGGGGATTGAATTTGAACTTGATGATGAGATGGTTGAAGACGATGGTGACAGAGAGTTTTTACAGGATATGATCAACAATGCTAAATTAAGTGAAAGTTATCTCACCCTTGCTCGTGATATTGAGGTTATGGAGCCTAAATCTCCAGAAGATATCTATAAGGTATGGACTTCAATACTTGCTAAACATTTTAAGGTAGTTGATAAGATTTGATGCTCTGTATCAATAGTGGTGTGGCTGGTTGCACCCCCTCTCCCCCGCATCTTTTTTTTCCCTTTACTAATGGAGGGTGTGAAGTTCTTACATGCATGGTCGGTTATTACAGTGAGCCCTTTATTTATTTTACATTGACATTGCCCATCTTGACTAATTTACTGCATGAAATTGATGACTTACATACTTGGATTTTGTTAGGCTCACTTGCTTGATGGCCGTGCTAGTGCTGGTGCAAGTGTTGATTCTGCTAGACAGAACTTGGCTGCTACATTTGTCAATGCATTTGTTAATGCAGGCTTTGGCCAGGTGTGGTTTGCAAACTTAAAATTATGAGAGTATGGGAGCTGAGTTTTTTTTATGTCAATTATTATTATTATTATTTTTCCGTTGCAGGATAAGTTAATGACGGTCCTGGCAGACTCTTCAAGTGGTGGTTCAACTGGAAATTGGCTTTTTAAAAACAAAGAACATGGGAAGACCAGTGCTGCAGCAAGTCTGGTAGTGTATCCTTCTATAGTAAATTTGGCTTCCATATGGGCATGCATACACTGTTATTCGATTTCCTGTTAGGAGTTTAGCTTAAGTATAAGTTTCTCATCGTTTCCTCATTACAGGGAATGATTTTATTGTGGGATGTTGACTCTGGGCTTGCTCAGATTGACAAGTATTTCCATAGCAACGATAACCACGTGATTGCTGGAGCGTTATTAGGAGTTGGGATAGTTAACTGTGGTGTTAATAATGATTGTGATCCTGTGAGTTTTCTTTTCTTCTCATCACTTGGTTTGTGTGCACAGGCTAGAGGGTATAATGTTTGCTATGTGTCTCTTATTTTTCTTTTCAGGCACTGGCTCTTCTGAGTGAATATATAGGTAAAGAAGATTCTTCAATCCGAATTGGTGCAATTATGGGTTTGGGAATTGCGTATGCGGGTGCTCAAAATGAGCAGGTATTCATCTCTCTCTCTTTCCTCTCTCCAGTCAATGAGCCTGGTAGTTCATGGCATTGGCAATTATTTCATATGCGATGAATGCAGGTTACCTCTGCCATTCTTTTATTAGATGTGCTTAATGTTTTGGTCATTTGAATATCTAATAATTCTGTTGAGTTTTCTTTTGGAATTTGGCTGAAATTGTGAATGGGACATATTTAGTTTCTAATGAAAGCTTACCAATGTAATTGACAGATTCGTAGCAGCTTGACTCCCATACTTAATGATGCAAAAGCCCCCCTTGATGTGATTGCATTTACTGCTATTTCATTGGGTTTGATATATGTTGGTTCCTGCAATGAGGAGGTTGCACAGGCTATTATATTTGCTTTAATGGACCGAAGTGAGTCAGAATTTTCGGAGCCCCTCACTCGGCTTTTGCCTCTTGGTCTTGGTCTTCTATACCTTGGGAAGCAGGTGAATAACTAGTTTTGGGCTTTTGGCATATATTTGTTTCTCTTAATTGAATTACTTATTCTTTTGGCCTTAGCATCTATGACCAAGTTTAGTGCATAGGATAAAGGAAAGAATAGAATGATAATTTTAAGAATCGGATGGCAAAGAGGATTAATCTTCCTCTTAGTTTAAGATGATTCAATACTCTCTAAAAGAGAATGATTACTTCTAATCCCATGTGATTAGATTATAGACTTATATTTTTATCTTTACAATTTACATTAAAAACTATCTTAAACATTCAATACGATGACAAGGGTCATTGTTTAATTGGTTAAACTAAATTATTTTTTTCCTTTTTTCCTTTTTTTACGGCCTTTATCTTTCTTTCTTTCTTTTTTTGAATAAAGAAGAAGTATAGTTAAAGATAAAATAATAATAACTTTTAAAAGAATTAAATGTTTTCAAAATTATTTTTTTGGAACAATTGATTTCTTAAAATCAGTCTTTTGATAAATATCTCTTAAACAAAAAAGTATTATGAATTATATTTTTGATTTATAAATTTAGCAAGTATTTTTTTGAATTCTATATTTTTTCGGCTCTCTTTTACTTTTTATTTTTTCTGTTTTAGAATTTTTCCTTTTTTCCCTCATCAGCAGGGAAAGAAAAGAAAATGAAGAAACGATCCTCGTACTCGCCAAACATAAGATTGGATGATATTATCCAATCCAATGTAATCTATAATTTTATAATATCTTATTCTATCTATAATCTTGTGCACCAAACCTACCCTATAGGTTTTAATTTTCAGTTTCAGAAAAAGTCTAGTCTGCTATATGCAATTTTCAAACATTTCATCCTGATTTGTTTGCAAAATCTTTTACTTAACAGGAAAATGTGGAGGCCACTGCAGAGGTCTCAAAAACGTTTAATGAAAAGATAAAAAAATATTGTGATATGACACTGCTTTCTTGTGCCTACGCTGGAACAGGGAATGTTCTAAAGGTAATCTCTTAATTTCATTAAAATGCTGTTCAAAATTGGAATTAGCGTACATGTTAGCTAAACTGTTCTATATGCAGGTCCAAAACCTTCTCGGTCATTGTGCTCAACATCTTGAAAAGGGTGAAACGCACCAGGGACCGGCTGTACTTGGAATTGCCATGGTAGCAATGGCTGAAGAATTGGGTCTTGAGATGTCAATCCGTTCCCTAGAGCATCTTCTGCAGTATGGTGAGCAGAATATCCGGCGGGCAGTTCCTTTGGCTCTTGGTCTCCTTTGTATATCAAATCCAAAGGTAAGTTTATCTCATTACATTTGGCTGAAAACTTAGTTCTGCCATTTTTGAGTGGATGGAATTTTTAGGTTGAGGATTTGAAGGCACCACTTTTTCATCTGTAGCAAATGAGCTAAATTATTGAGTTTGATCAATATGACTTGGGAGTAAGTCCAACTGAGAAGCGGAGTACAATTAAGTTGAATTATTTCATCACAATTTGCATGACCATGCTCTTAAACCCAAGAATAAATGTCAAGATTCATTAGGTTGAGGATTTGAAGGCACCACTTTTTCATCTGTAGCAAATGAGCTAAATTATTGAGTTTGATCAATATGACTTGGTGTAAGTCCAACTGAGAAGCGGAGTACAATTAAGTTGAATTATTTCATCACAATTTGCATGACTATGCTCTTAAACCCAAGAATAAATGTCAAGATTCATTAATGTTCAGAAAGCTGCAGAGAGCTGTGCAATTTTTTGATGTCCATCTCACCTGTTCACTGGTTGCACATATATTCTACAGGTTAATGTTATGGACACTTTAAGCAGGCTTAGTCACGACACAGATTCAGAAGTTGCAATGGTAAGATTATTACAGTAAAGCTTTTTTCTTTATTATTCTTGTTCCATCAGCAAGCAGTTAAATGTTTATGTGGATGCTATAGGCTGCAGTTATCTCCTTGGGTTTGATAGGTGCTGGAACCAATAATGCTCGCATAGCTGGCATGCTTCGCAATCTTTCAAGTTATTACTACAAAGATGCTAGCCTCTTATTCTGTGTATGTTTTTTTTAGTATTTGCATTCATATTTTCTTGATACCATGTGCTTTGTTAGGGAACTAAGGCTGGATTGTTTTTGCAGGTTCGAATTGCTCAAGGCTTAGTACATTTGGGGAAGGGTCTACTGACTCTTAATCCCTATCATTCTGATCACTTTTTGCTATCTCCGTAAGTGGTTCTTTCCACATTCATCAAAATAAAAATAAAATTCACAAATGATATATTCAGTTTTAACTTTGGGGAGTGGCTTTCTTTCTGTAAACTGCTGGTAGATGCTTCATTTTGGTTCACCTTATGAAGATTTCTTTCTTTGTTACCTTCAGGACTGCGCTTGCTGGTTTGGTTTCAATGCTGCATGCTTGTCTTGATATGAAAGCTATAATACTGGGGAAATACCATTATGTTCTCTACTTCCTTGTTCTGGCGATGCAGGTTCATTTCAGTCACTACCATCCTGTGTGTTTGTCAATGCAGTTTTTCCCGTTCTCATATAATAATATTGTTTTCTTGTACAGCCAAGGATGTTGATGACTGTTGATGAAAACCTGAAACCTCTCTCTGTCCCAGTGCGGGTGGGTCAGGCTGTGGATGTTGTTGGCCAGGCTGGCCGACCGAAGACTATCACTGGTTTCCAAACCCATTCCACCCCAGTTCTTCTTGCTGCCGGTGATAGAGCTGAATTGGCTACTGAAAAGTAAGTTACCTTGTGAGTGACTCTTAGGATTGTTGCATTGAATTCTGATTTCTCTAACGATTCCATTCGAACAGGTATATTCCCCTCTCACCCATCCTAGAGGGCCATGTTATATTGAAAGAAAATCCGGAGTACAGAGAGGATAATTAGGTTAGAAGTACGAATTTGGAGAATACTTTGATGGCTGTTGACTGTAACTTTGATTTTTAATTTTGGAACCATCATACTATTTCCATTTGTCCTCTACAGTCTTCCCTTGGCGCTGTATTAGAATCACAAATTGCAATAGCTTTCAAGATTTCTTTTTAGTAATTTATCCAAAAAAAAGGATTTCTTTTTAGTGAACTGCTTCTTCATGCACTCATTTAGCGATAAAAAAAAAAGTGGAAATTAACAAATGTACTCACTGATTCTTTCGGACTCGTCTCTTTCGTAATTTAAGCCCCTCAAAATCATTTCCCATCTGTGTTACTATGTTTGGGTGGAATTAGTGGTGATGTTGGTAAGGTCTGCGATTTTTTTTTTTTTTTTTTGGTTCAAAGGGATACAAGGAAGAACGGAGTAGCAGAAATTTGAACTTAAACCTTCTTATTGAAGTAGGGTTAATAATTGCTGGATCTTTTTTTTTTTTTTAAGGAACAATTTTTTAATGAGACGTGATTACATCCTAATTCTTCTACGGAGAACCACTCCTATGAAGTCCAAGAAAATATGATGTATAACAGGAGGAGGTACATCAAAAACAACAAAATCCAGCTCCAAGTTAGCTCTTAATTAAGCAAGTCCGTCGGCACTCACATTAGCTTCTCTGTAGATATGTTTGATCTCAGCGTTGTCCAACCCCCTTCATGAGGTACCTGCAATCTGACACGAGCGTAGTAAGGATGTGAAGCATTAACACCATCAATAACATACCTTAGCACCAATTGGGAGTCGACGTCCACTTGAACATTCTTGTAACCAAAATTCAGTGCAAGCTTCAGCCCATCATGTAACCCCCAGAGCTCAACACACGGGCTTGTAGCCTTGCCCAGCTTTCGTGCGAAACCTCTTATCTAGTTTCCCATATGATCCCTTTTAGGACTCCAACTGAATTTGCCTTGCCATGGTTCCTTTTGTGACACTCGAAATTTTTCACGTTATTATTCATTTTAAGATAAATCGAGAAGTTTAAGACTCATGTAAATATTTTTGTAGGGTTCAGAAACCTCTTATCTAGTTTTCGTGCGAAACCTCTTATCTAGTTTCCCATATGATCCCTTTTAGGACTCCAACTGAATTTGCCTTGCTATGGTTCCTTTTGTGACAATCGAAATTTTTCACGTTATTATTCATTTTAAGATAAATCGAGAAGTTTAAGACTCATGTAAATATTTTTGTAGGGTTCAGAAAGATCGAGCCGCCCGGGATAGTGGCATAAAGCCCGAGGCACATGTTTTGAGGTAAGATCTCATTTCTTGAAAAATATGATTTTAAGTATGTTATGATGATTAGAAAGTGAAACTAAGACATAAGCAGCGAAAAAGCTAGTAAAACTCGGGTTTACACTAAATCGAGCAAATGGGCCCTGAAATATAAATAAATTCGGAATAAATTCTAGAAATTCACAAAAATTATTCTGAGACTATAGGAAATTAGTATAAGGCATAATTTACATGAGGAATGAAAATTGAGTGGCAAATGGAGGTTTCGATGATCGAATGAATTTTTAAAGTAAACCGAAAACCTCAAAGTCATTTTATTCGGTAATGACCAAATCGCGCGAAATAAGCTCAATCGGGGAACTTTTCTTAAACAAGTGACCCCCAAATTTTTATGAGACATACTAGGGACATAGTATAACACTTGGGAAGTGAGAATTTGGAGGAAGTTGGATTAGAAAGAATTTTTATGAATTTTCCAAAACAGAACAAAAAATTTCTCTACTTCAGGAAACTAACCAGCCAGTAGAAATCTTTAAATTTGGAGACCTTCTAGAAATTTGTTGACCCTGATATTTTCCAGATTAAAAGTTGACTTATTAAGCTTTCAGAAAAGGTAAAAATCATCCCCAACCGACCTTCAACCCGAGAGAACCAACCCTCCATTTCTGTCATACGCATATTCTCCAAGCCTTCATTGTGCAATTTTTCCGACGACCTATATAACATATAAAAAATATCTTCCTTCTTCAGTTCTCTATAACATATAAAAAATTCAACCCTAAAGGAGTTCATTTGCTAGGTGAAAATCTAGTGAGAAGAATAGGGGCAGAAACTGCCCTGTTTCGAGGTGAGAGAAAGTTCAATTTTTGAAAGTTTTTTATTGGATTTTTGAGTAGTTTTTGATGATTCTAAGCTATATATATGTTGAATTACAGTTGAGGATCAATTTGGAGGATCAAAAACGTGGTCAACCTTGGTCAAAGTTGAGGTAAACTTGATGAATGATGATGAACATGAGATGTGTTCTTTTTTTATGTTTTTGAATGATTTTTGGTAAAGTAGAATTGAAAAAAATAATTTTTAGGAGAGTGTATAGGTTCGGCCAGCCTAGGGTTCATGTGTTTGTGATGAAATTTGGATGAATTCAAGATTGTTAACAGTTAAATTTATACAAAAAAAGTTCAGTTTATAGTTTAGTTTAGTGAAAAGCCGAAAGGTATGAGAATTGGTAAAATTGGATTGATGACAAGTATGAATTATGGATGTGAATGAGAATTTCGGTCATTAAGATGGTGAATGTGAAGTTAGAATAATAAATTTGGCTAAAATAGTTTAAACCGGCACTTAAATCAGGAAAATCGAGAAAATAAGAAAAGTTGATAAAAAAGTCAAAATTGATCAACTTTTAAGAAGATAAATACATATTTGAGTATGTTGAGATGAAATTGAATAATATTTGATGATTTGTCATTGTTTTGGGCAGCTCGAGAAATCGACATGCAAAACGAGGTAAACTCGAGCCCCGTTGAATTAACGCTGCCTTAGCTCCGTTGAGGTAAGGGATATAATTTAGGATAGTAATGACTTCCTGTAGCTATTTACGCGTCATAAAATGACTTGAAATATATATGAAAAGCTTTCGAGGAAAGAACCGAGCTTTTCCCAATAGGAAATTCCCGAAAGCCTTAACCCCGATTTATCCTGAAATCGAGTTTTCATCCATGGTATATAAATTTTGATATATTGACATTTTATAGTCAAAACTATATGATTTTATGACTTATGTTTCGAAATAATTTTAAATGATTATGAAAGTAAGTAAAAAAAAAAGAGATTTTGAGACTAGAAGGCTACCCATTAGCATATGTTTGTGCATATCATGCTCATTACTTGTAGTGCCTCGGCTCTGCCACCTGTAGTGCCTGATACGTGGAACTCGTGTAGTGCTTGTCTTCACCTTTGTGGTGGTTGCCTTCGCTACACGTGGTATATGTTTTCGTAGTATCTCGTGCCTACGCAACACATACGTATGTCTCCCGCACGGCGAGTGCCATTGGTGCCCGTGCCCTAGCTGTGTGCTAGTGTAAAGTTTTTATAGATACTACACATGTTTCCTATACGACCCTGATTCCGTCTACAGCCCTTACCATGTCCATCGGTACTTTATACCCTTTACGGAGGATGACATATGTTGCATGTTAGCTACCCAGACATAGCCTAGTCTCCATGTTTTGATGTATGATGTTTTAGCGAAAGAAAGTATGCATGATATTTTAATGTAAGTATGATATATTTCAAAGTAAGCATGTAAATCAGTTTCATAAGTATGTATGTACGAAAGTATGTTCACCTGGTTTTCCACTTGTTTTTTTTAAATGGTCAGAATTATTTTAAATGCCTTCCTTACTGAGTTTTATCAAAAACTCATCATTTGTTTTCTCCATTTTAGAGTACCTGCAGTAAGATTACTTAGCTATTTACAAAGTACTTGACTAGTTGGTAGATTCAGTGCCTCCCAGACTACTTTCAGTACACACTCAGACATATCATTGGACGTTTATTTCCAGACATGTAGATTGTACAGATACTGAATTGTATATAAACACTTTTAGGATGTAATCAGTTATTTTATGGATTAGTGTGTAAATGATTTGGAAAGTGAATGAAATACTGGTGATACTGAGTATAAATATGAATGTTGTAGCTGTAAAAATGTAGAGTTGAAAAATAATAAATTTAAGAAAATAAAATCAACTGTATTACGAGTATAAACTGCGTTTTATTGCAGGGAGGTAGGCTAAAATATAAGAGGTTATGCTGTCAAAATTTTTGACAAAACTAAATGATTAAGAGAATAAGTAGAGGAAGAAAGTAAGTATCCCACACTGTACAGGAATGCAATCTAAGTAGGAAAATAAGATTTAAAGGAAAAAGTTAGCCCTTATTTTCGCGCTTCCGGGGCGTTAAACCTTTGGTCTATCCATCTGTCTTTAACTTGATGAAGTTGACTGGGTAAGGGATCCAACTAATATCTCCATAGGCGTGCTGTTTCAGTTTTCTTTTCGGGGCCATTAGTGCCCAGAATTCTTTGGAGGAAAGCATCAGTTTATCATACCACTTACTTGCCGATTCAGTAATGTTTTCAAAAACAAGGTTGCTTTTATTGTTCCAAATGAGCAAATATCGCACCAGAAAAAGCAATACCCAAGGAATATTAAAGGCCTCAAACATGGTATCATCACGTCTTTTCCTTAAAATCCATTCCTCAATCTCAGAATCAACAATCTGCATGAAGACAGGTAGGGGCCTCAAAAGTTGCCATAGTTCTTTCACTTTCGGGCAATCATGTAGGCAATGGAAAATTGATTCCTCATTTTCATTACATCTAGGACAGAGGGGGAGAGGTGCAAAGGTCTCTATTGAAGATAACCTGTCATGTGGGGATTTTTTTGTGCCAACATTTCCATATGAAGTGATTGATCTTCGGCATATTTTGGATTTTCCAAATAATATTCCAAAGAAAATTATTCCATATGGTAGGCTCTCTAGCGAACTTGTAAGTAGATTTCATGCTAAAAGTCCCAGAAGGAGAACCTTTCCAGCTAATGCAATCTTTCTCTTCTTGTTTCAGCTATTTAGGGATAGCAGTTATCTCCTGCTTAGTAGTCATGGGTAGCTCATAGCTTAATCTGCTAAAGTCCTATGTTCTGTATTTTGTCAAGACATTCCTGACTGTGAGAGCCTAGTCTTACAGGGTTTAAAGGTTGTCACCCATTGCCTTAAGTGGTCTATTTCTTGTCCAGTCATCTTTCCAGATTAGTGCCCGATTACTCGATTTAACAACCTATCTCAGACATTTCTCAATCACATTGGTTCTTTTCATCATTCCCGACTAGAGTGGTGAGCAAATATTTCTTCTAAACTCCCAATTTCAAAAACACCTAGTCCTTAGGATTTTGACCCAAATGCCAACCCAATTTTTCCATGTTGGCTTCATTCAACTGTCGCATATCTCTGATGCCAAGTTCCCCCTTTTCTTTTAGTGTTATGGTAGTATTCCAATCTACCATATGCATTTTTTTATCATTCGATGATCCCCACAAAAGTTTCTATATATTCTTTTCATCTCGTTACATATGCTAGCTGGTAAACATGTGCCTTACATGTAAAACATGAGGATCGCCCCTAAAACAAACTTAATCAAAGTCATTCTACTAGTAAAGAAAAGCAGTCTAGATTTCCATCTGCTAACTTTTGATTTAATTTGTCCATAAAGAATATGAAGTTAATAGCTTTTCTTTCCTTAGTTATCAGGAATCCCAGGTATTTTTCTATATCCTCAGTGAAATTCATCTGTAGCATATTACAAATAGACTGTCTCTTGCTTTTCTAAGTGTTAGGAGATAAATGGCCGTGGATTTAGAAAAGTTGATAGACTATCCAGACAAGGCACAAAATTTTTCCAGTGTTTTGATCATTGCTCTGCAGGTGCTATCATTTACTTTTTCCATGAGCATTAAGTTGTTAGTGAAGAAAAGATGGGAGATATTTGGTCTTCCTTTTGAGAGCAGTATAAGTTCCTATTGCCTTCCTTCACATTCTTTAAGTATCTGTAGGCAAAAGAATTCCATGCACAAGATATAGATGGTCTTCTTAGTGAATACCATGGGATGGGATAATCTTGGAGCTTTGTTCTCCGTTAACCAAAACTGTCATACGAACAGTGGTAATACATGACATGATAATTTTAATCTAATCCTGCGGGAAGTTGAAGAAAACTAGGACTATTTTTTATGAAACTCTATTCAAGTTTATCATAGGCTTTCTCCAAATCGATTTTAACCATCATAAGTGTAAGACCTGAAATTTGTATTATTCCACTGTAAATATATCATTGTAAATATACACTTTTGATATATTGATTTATAAAGAAGGAATGATACAATGTTAAGTTCATTGAATTTAGAAAATAAAACTAAGTGCTTTAAATTGAGAAATAAGAACTTCGGTGTCAGACCTGTATTTTTATGTAGCTTGTTCCTTATGATTTATATATGTACAGACATGTATTAAGTTATTTAAATAAGAAGAAGAGTATTTACTAGATTTAAATGTTAGTGATGTCACGACCCAAATTACCTAAAAATCCCTACAAATTTTTCGCTTTTCATTTCCTTACCCGTCGTGAACAGTTATACTACGAAACAGTTGGGCTATGATTCGGTGTTAGTCACCTCTCCCCTATTTACCATTCAATTTCCATATTTCATTTATATATCGATTTATTTAAACTAAATACATCCCCAATATTACATCCATATATAGTACTGTGCATCTATATGTTCAGATACGAAATTATACAAATGTGTATACCTGGTCTTGCTAAGAAGCAGCGGATAACCGAGATGCGAGACTATTGTCGCTCTCTTCTACTGAATATACCCTGTGGGGTGGAAAATGAAAGGGTGAGCGAAACGTGCTCAGTAAGGCAATAATGTAAGCAGGTAGATAACTATACTATCTACGTGCTGATAATGTCATGATGTAAAAATCGTTTACTTTCGGAGCATGAGGTAAGATTAAAACAATGCCACATGTATGTATATATCATATACAAGAAATCATGAAATCGACATATAAAGCACACATGGAAAATCATCATGTATGACATCTCATGCTCGTCACATTAAAACTCATTTATTTCATCATAAACTCTTCACTTTAAAACTCATTTGTTTAATCACAAAACTCATCACTTTGAAACTTATTTGTTTTATCATATATTCATCACATTTAAAACTCATTTGTTTCATTATAAAACAACTTCATCAAGGTCAAACCCATCTCTTAGGAATACCTTGATTCATCAAATCACATCTCTTTTAAAAACACAAATCGGGACTACCCTTCCATCGGGTTTGTCCTGGTCTATCCAGACCGTATGATATCATGTGAGGTATGTAGGTTACTGTATGAAAAATCGAGGACTATGGCCATACTTTGTCCCTGTGATCCCAGGCTACACGGATCCCGGTGTGCGGGGTATCACAACTGCAACGGGAGGTGGGGTCAAGTCCTACCCGCCAGAATATCAAGTAACATCATAGAGTCATCATGACTGCACGGTACAGCGTACTCCGTATGACATACACGGTACATCGTACTCCGTGGACCCATATCATAGTCTGGGGGTGCCTGCCGTAGGTCTTATCCATCCCAATACTATGTCGATAACCAACCCATGTCTCAAAGTATACGTGCGAGCATCTCAACTCTCTGTGACACACAGTCTACAGGAGGCTTCCGCACGACTATATACATGTCAACTCGCGTCTAGTGCGAGCGAAGCTCCAGCACCACGCTATGCATATCATGATATCTAAAATCTCGTGCGAGCAAAGCTCCAGCACGGTTTTGTGCACACACAAATTTCTCGTACGAGCAATGCTCCAGTACGGCTTTTCATGAGAATAAATCAGTAAACTTGAGTGCGAGTAAGACTCTAGCACTCTTTTTACTAGTGTAAATATGATAGGTGGCTCACTTTTAATAAAACATCTTTTAAAATAGTAACCGGTACAAATCGGTACCCTTTCGTATAATTCATAAAATCAACAGCCAACCTATATGTAAATTTGCTTAAACCCAAGCAATACATTCATATATAATATCAAAGCATGAAAATCAAATAATTTACACGCCTTACCACCCTTTTTGTAAATTTTACTCTCAGGGGGCAAAATCGTCTTTTTTCCTTTATTCACTTATGCCCCGATTTTCGTAAAATCATTATTCCGTTTCTATATAGTTTATGAAATTCTAGACCCGGTAAACCCCCTCAAAATACGTATAATTACCTCTATGCACCTACAAAATTCCCTTACCTCGATTTTCCTGTCGAATCTGACATTTTCTCTGATATCAAGTCGCGCAGTCCGATCTGCTCTCAATCCAATGTTCGGAACTGCGTATAAATATTTCTCAGGTCAGATATTATACAATTTAATTGTATTTAATACTTTCTGGGCTTAATTTAAATCATTGGACTCATTTACCCCTATTGGGCCCGATTGCACCTTAATGGGCCTTACTCGGCCTTAAGCCCGTTTTCCACTTAATTTTCACATTATCAAGGCCTATTGGGCTCATTGGGCCCACCAACAATTTATTGGGCCTCGTTCTAGCTCTCGAATTGCTAAATTTATTATTTACGACAATTTATCTAATTTTTCATAATTTAATTCAATATATGCGGAATTTAAATTCATATCATGCATAAAGATGTAAATTGTCGTAAATAAGGGTCACTTACCCGAGATTCCATGATAGTACGAAATTCGAGGCTGTCTCGAGCTCTCGTTGGATGCCAATTGTCGAGCTACATAATTTCATAATTTTTCGGGTAAATTTTCAGTCCAAAAATTAATTAAATTAAATACTCCGATATTTAAATCGGGTCAATTTCGACCACTACTGACTTACCCGTAGCTCGATTGCATCGTCGGAATTTTTCTCCAATTTTTCCTCTTTTTCTTTTTCCCCTTTTCTTCCTTTTTTTCTCTTCTTTTTGGCTGAACCGGTTCAGTCCGGTTCAGACCGGTTCGATCCCCATTTGGTCATTCCGGCGCCGTCTGGCCGGTTCCCGACGCCTCACCACCGCCGTTCGACGCGTCTGCACCTGGTCATCCAAGATCGGGCCTCGGCTGGAGTCGAAACGCAGCCATCGCCGGCGAATCTTTCCTTCTCCCCCCGCGGCTGTCACCTCTCGATCCGACGGATTCCGACGGTTTCGCCGGCCGATACTGGTCTCAAAAGAACCGGCTCCTCCTCCCGATCACACCGGTACCCGCCGTTCGAGCCCAGCTGCCGTGGGTCGCCGGAACCAACTCCGTTTTCTCCGCGGGCTTCTCTTCCTCCGTTCGGCGATCTCCGGCCTCCTTGACGCGCGTCGCCGGTGCCAACAGCTTCGCCGGCCTCTCCTCTTCCTGTTCGGCTGTTCGTCGACGGTCAAGGATCGCCGGTGGTGGTTCGTCTGTCGGCCACGCGCAAGCAGCTCCCTCGGTTTGCATTTTCTTCTCTCTCCCCGATAAATTTTCAGTTCTTCTTCTTTTTTTTTTCAATTATTATTTTATTTAACAATTTATTTTATTATTAAAATATTCATTAAAATAGTCTAAAAAAAATCTGAAAATATCTACAATTCTATTAATTTATTCCAAATAAATCAATTTAATTTAATTTAATTTATTTATTATATTTTAATCCTTTTTCGGGTATAATTTCTCTGTATTTTCGGGATATTGTCCCGAATGACTTTTCGGTATATTTTTCGATTATTTTTGGGATTATTTTTCCGAACTAAAAATCTCAATTAATTCCGATTAATTTCCATAAATTAATATCTTGATCAATTTAACCCAAAATAAATTTATTTCACCTTTATTGACCAAGATTTCTCAAATCCATATTTTTAATTAATTTTTTCCTTATCGAAATTATTCCAACTTTCGGTCTTTTGACCATTTTACCCTTGCGCGTGTTCGGGATTAATTTAGACCGAGTTCCCTTCACGAATACTCATTCATTTTATGATTTGAATCCTTATTTTCAGTCCGAATCTCATTCCTTTAAATTTGTGAGCATTTTTCTACCTCATAAAATTTACGATTTAATTTCGGGTCTTACAAATCTCCCCCACTTAAGGAATTTGGTCCTCCAAATTAGAACCAAGTCATATGAGTCCATATACAACTCCGGGTACATCGATCGTATCATACTCTTAAATTCTTATGGGACCTTCTCCGGAGTGTATTACTAACAAAGGACTTTAATTAGGGAGATCATCTTAAACCTCAATACTTTCTCTTTCCAGTTTAATACCTGAATCAACTTATCAATATACTTATATTTTCATTAAACGGAACTTTTGGTGTCACGACCCGAATTACCTAAAAATCAGAGTAAATTTTTCGCTTTTTCATTTATTATTTAATTCTTACTTTTCTCTCGTCGTGACCATCCTACAACACAGTTGGGCTATGATTCGGTGTTAGTCACCTCACACTATTTAACATTTCATTCCCATAATCATATATCAGAGTCTACTATCCTTTTTACTTTAAATAAACACATACCCAATGGTATTTACATGACTCTACATCCCCGACATAATATCCGTTTACAGTACTGTGCATTACATATTTAGATACAAAACCATACAAATGTGTATACCTGTCTCTCGATGGGAAGCAGCAAGCAGCGGATATTAAGCATGCAAGTCCTCAGCCGCTCAATAATTATTACAAGTGCTCTGAAAAGATGGGAAAATAAGGGGGGTGAGCAAACCACACGCTCAGTAAGGCAATTATGCAAGTAAGTAGATAGCTCCACTATCTACATGCTCATAATGCCATGCTCTTAAATCCATTTCTTTTCATTTAAAATTACACGCACAAAGTCATGCATATTCAATGCCATAGCTTATCCAAAACTATTTGTGCATATATAAATCATGTAACTCATGCATTCAAAGCATTTTATGTGACATCATTAAATCATATTAAGCATGAATTTAATCAAGATCATGCAGTCTTTCATGTCATGTAAGACAATTCAAGGTTTTCAAATGAAAGCATGGAAAACACATCATGCCACTGCATTTAAATCAATTCATTTAAAACGCAGTATAAAATAACCCCTCTGGGTCAATCATCTCAAAACTCATAAAACAATTTGTTATATTTCATTATAAAACTTGAGTTATAAAACCACCCTTCTTTCAGGGTCACATATCATAAAATCATCTGAAATCATCAAATCATCAAATCGGGGGCCTGACCCCTCCTTCGGGTCTACCCTGGTCTAACAGACCACAAGTTATATCATGTGAGACAATCAGGTAATTAACAGTAACATCGAGGACTATGGCCATATCCTAGTGATCCCTGGCAACACGGTACCTAGTGTGCGGGGTATCACACCTGAAACGGGAGGTGGGTCGTCCTACCCGCCAGAACAGCATAACACCAGGATTGCGAGGGCAAGGCTTGCTGCCTCGTGGCTAATGCCACTCCACTCCAACAATCCCCACGGTACAGCGTACTCCGCGTGACATACACGGTACAAAGTACTCCGTGAACCCAAGCTCAGTCAGGGGTGCCTGTAATAGGTCTTATCCACCCATATCATCTGTCTCAGAATGCACGTGTGAGCATATCATCTCACTGTGACACACAGTCTACAGGAGGCTCCAACACGGCTATATGCATGTAATATAAATCCCTGTGCGAGCGAAGCTCAAGCACGGCTCCATGCATATTCATGATATCTGAAAATCTCGTGCGAGCGAAGCTCTAGCACGGTTTCATAAAAATCAGTGAAATCTGCGTACGAGCAGCGCTCCAGTACGACTTAAACTGATTATAATTTCATGTAAATTCCACGTACGAGCAACGCTCTAGTACGGATATGTATATAAATTCAGTGAAAACCTCGTACGAGAAAAACTCCAGTACGGCATTCAAATGAATTATGAAAACCATATAAAACTTTGTGCGAGCAACGCTCCAGCACAAATGAATGCTCAAGTAAATCAAATCTCGTGCGAGTTATACTCCAGCACGGCTTTATGCATAACTAAATCAAATCTCGTGCGAGTTTCACTCCAGCACTATTTTATGCATACCACGTCAAAACAAATCAAAACATGTCAAAACATGTCAAAACAGAGTGCGAGCTAGGCTCCAGCAGCTCTCATTTCACAATATTAAAAATCAGTGCGAGCACCATGCTCTAGCACATTTCATGCATATGATGTCACAAGTCGGTGCGAGCAACTGCTCAAGCACATTTATGCACATTCACAAACGCAGATATAGTGCGAACTACGTGTCGGCACTATCTGTTTCCATATAAACTTGATAGTTGGCCGTTTTCCAAAGAAATTTCCATTTAATTATTAATAACACCTACGTAGTGTTATTTTGTGAAATTAAACAATTTCTGGCCAATCTATTGCTTTGCTTTGATTAAAACCAATAAAATTCCTTAATCATCAAAAATCCTTAAATCATGCATTTCATGCATGTCATGCTTTCACCATCCTTAGGTGAACTTCCCTCAATAGGGGTAAAATAATCTTTTCACCTATTTCGATCCTCAAAATTATTTAAACCACTTTTAGGATCATTATACAATAACAGTGTATACATACATAATCAGTGTACAGAACACTATTAAAATACGCGTAGCTACCTCTAGCTACTCACACAATTCCCTTACCTCATTTATCTGTACAGTCTGACCTTTACATCGATGTCTCGTCACGCAGTCCGATTTGCTCTGAATCCAATTCAAATCTCCGGCACTGCGGATACATATTCATCAGGTCAATTACAATACAATTAATTGTATTCACAATTTTCTGGGCTTAATTTAAATCATTGGGCCTGTTTTCTCATATTGGGCCCGATTGCACCTTAATGGGCCTTAATCGGCCTTAAGCCCGTTTACCACACTTTATCGAGGCCTATTGGGCTCATTGGGCCATCAGTATTTATTTAGCCTCATTCTAAATTCTCAGATATCTCAATTTAATATTTACGACAATTTATCCAATTTTCCAGAATTTAATTCATTTATGCGGAAATTAAATCCATAATTTATGCGTTAAATATCAATCACGCATAATGATGAAAAATTGTCGTAAATAAGGGTTACTTACCCGAGATTCCATGATAGTATGTGAATCGAGGCTGTCTCGAGCTCTCGGTTGATGCCAATTGTCGAGCTACACAATTAAATATATTTTCGGGTAAACTTTCAGTCGATTATTTATCAAATTAAATATTCTAAAAATTAAATCGGTCAATTTGACCGCTTACCGACTTACCCGAAGCTCGATTGCATCACAGGAATTTTTTCCAATTTTTTCTCTTTTTCTTTTTCCCTTTTTCTTCCTTTTTTTTCCTCTCTTTTTGGCTGAACCGGTCCGGTCCGGTTCAACCCGGTTCGGACCGCCGGTTCGGTCTGGTCCGGTTCGGCCGGTTCTGTCCGGTTCGGCCGGTCCAGGCTCCCTTTGGTCGTGCCGGCGCTGTCCGGTCGGTTCTCTGGCCGATTCCGGTGCCGTTCAACGCGCCATAGACTGGGCTTCTCAAATCAGGCCTCGGCCTGGGTCGAATCGGCGCCGATGGTCGCCGATCGACGTTTCTCCCCCGCGGCATCCCTTTCGTTTTTCGATGTTTTTCGCCGTTCCCGGCGCGCGTCTGGCCGCCTGTGGGTTCGCCTGAGGTCGGCCGACCTTCGCCGACCCTCGCCTGGGGCCCTTGGCCGCCGGTGAGGCTCGTCCGTCGTCTTCTCTTCCTCGGCTCGCCTTTCGCGTTTTTCTTCTTCTCTGTTTCTGTTTCAGACTTTCGTTTCCTCTCTGTTTCAATTCGCGTTTTTTTTTTTATTTATTTATTTATTTAATTTTATTATTATTTTAATCAATAAAATAATAGTATTTTGTCAAAAATATCTTCAAAAATTAATATTTAATTCAGTTAATCAATAAATGAATTTCTCGGTATTATTTCGACTTTCCGGTATATTTTTCGATTATTTTCGAGATTATTTTTCGATACGAAAATCTCGGTTTATTCCAATAAATTCATATCTTGATCAATTTAACCCGGAATTTAATTATTTCTTCGTCATTGATCAAGATTTCTCATTTTCATATTTTTAATTAAATTTTCTTGTCCCGATTAATACCGAATTTTGGTCTTTTGACCATTTTGCCCTTGCACGTATTCGGGAATGTCATTTAAGTCCTTTTGCATTTTTTAAATGCACTCGAAAATATCGGGTCTTACAATCTCCCCCACTTAAGAAATTTGGTCCTCCAAATTAGAACCAAGTAATATGAGTCCATAAATAACTCCGGGTACATCTATCGTATCATATACTGTCATCCTCAAGTGACTTTCTCCGGAGTGTAATATTACCATCATACTTAACTAGGGAGATTATCTTAAACCTCAATACTTTCTCCTTCCGTTTAGTGCCCGAATCAATTTCTCCAATAATACGTTATATTTTCATTGAGCTAAACTGTTGGAGCTTAAATCCAATCACATATGCTGAGTCCGGATAGTATTTCTGAAACATCAAAAGATAGGACACATAGTGGATGCCTGCTAATTCAAGTGGTAATGTCAACCTACAGGTCCTATCTCCCACTTGTCCAATATCTCTATCCGAATCTTGTTACGTCTTTATGACAAATAATGTCAACTATACTGATTCACCCTCGGTGAATTTCCAATGATTTCCTGTCTCTTGTCAGCATAGCTTTTCTATATGCTCTGAGGTGTTCTTAATTTCTCATAAATCCACTGAACATCCTCAGAGGTTTGTCTTACCAATTCGGGAACAATTTTCTATTTGTCACCCCCTTCTCCTTATCAAAGTCAGGGAACAACTCCCTACGGCCATACACTGCCTCATATAAAATATTATCCCGATACTCAACTGACAACTGTCATCATTGGCGAATTTGATCAGTAGCAACTAATCATCCCAGGAGCTCATAAAATCAATGGCACACGCTCTCATCACATCCTCCAAAACCTGTACAGTCCTCTCTGACTGACCATCTGTCTGAGGGTGGAAGCTGTGCTAACACTCAATCAGGGTCCCATAGCTTTCAAAAACAATATTCCCAGAAGTGGGAAGTGAAGCGGGAATCCCTATCTGATATCATGCTCCCTGGAACACTACATATTGTTCCACAATTTTCCATACATAAAAATCCGCCAACACACTTAGAGTATCTGGGGATTTCATAACTAGAAGGTGGGTAGACTAAATCAATCTATCGACTATCACCCAGATAGCCTCGTGATTCATTTGGGTCCTCTTTAACCCATCACGAAATTCATGGTAACTTGTTCCCATTTCCGTGTCAATATAGGTAGAGAATGCAATGACTCTGCATCTTCTTTTACTCTACCTTAATCTGCTGACATAGAAGACACTTGTAAACAATCTCTACAATATCACTTTTCATACCTGACCACCAATACCTTTCTCAGAGATTCAAATAAATTTATTATTTCTCGGATGCACTGTATATCCCGAAGAGTGAGCTTCTGTCAATAACATTATCTCATCAACTGTGGTCCTGGAGAGCACTTATACTATCTCTGAACCTCTGTCAGTCATCATCACTCACTGTGAACTCTGTCACTATACCCTTCTGAATCTGACCCACACTATCGACACCATGTCGAAATCATCATGCTAAGCCTGGCAAATCCGGTCACACAAATCCGGTTCTAACCTCAGGCTAGCTGTCATAAAATCACCGTCATCATCAGAAGGGATCACATCACTACTGAGGTTCACAACTGCTCTAGCAGCTCACGCTCCCTGACCATCACATGTAATACCATCCCGAGGCTCTTTCTGCTCAAAGCATCAGCCATAATATTAGCCTTTCCTGGGTGGTACAATGTTCACAATCATAATCCTTAGAAGCTCTAACCCTCATGGTTATCTCATCCGACTCTTTCTGTGAAAACAGATACTCGGGGGTTTTTACGATCAGTGCATACCCGAAATTTCTTACCATTTAAGTGGTGACGCCATACTTTCCGTGTAATCGCTACGGCTGCCTACTCTAAATCATGGGTCGGATAGTTTCTCTTATGGTCCTTGAATATATCTGGATCCATAAACGACTATCTTCCCATTTTACATCAATACACAGCCCAATCCTTATTTGGAGGTATCCATACACACTGAAACCTCTTGAGCTGTTGGTTATAGTGAGAATACTTATGGTGGTCAGTTCATTACTCCAATATACCAAAACTCATTGAAGCTATTTTCATACTTATCATAACACTCGTATGAAATCTTTTCCCGAATGAGACGTGTCAACTGAGCAACTCATTTCAAGAAACTCATAACACCTTGTCTGTAAGACAGTTTCCTGTTGCTACTCATTCTCTTCCCTGGACTTTGAATACATCATAATATCATCACTAAAGATGACAACCAATCGGTCCAGGTAAGGTTTAAATACCTTAACGTAGTTGAGTTCCACTCAATATTTCAATTTTTCATATACTTGACCTATGTACGCATAAACGTACAATGTCATTTCGAAATAGCTTTCGTTCAAGATACTAGCTCACGTCATTTCTTTCCTCTTATATTGACGGCTTTTTATAAAATTTTAATTTTTAAACTTTCATGATTAATGAATTTCTATATCTTTTTATCATACCAATAAAGGTACCCAAATTTTAATGTATATATTTCACAATTGTCGATTTCAATTTATAGATTATGCGTGCGCTTCCAGACGCTGTCAAATCTTCAGGCAAGGAAGTATTTTAAAATACCTTTATTATCCCTCAGACTTGACTACATACCGCTTAATCCAATTTACTTTGCATATCAAGGATATCCTTACCTTGCATACGTCTCTTATTCCAATATATCTCCTTTTATATATCACTTGTGACAAACTCTTTCCTTACTTGTCAAGTTACAATACACTTTTCAGTGATATTTTCTCCCCTATTTTCAACTTACAATCCCTATACCCATATTCAGTTAGTGAAAATCAACTAACTATCATCCTCTTCATGCTTAAAGGTATAGGCTTCACATTTTTTTCACTAACTTATAAGCAACTGAAGGCGGTATGAATAAATGCGTGGCACCAGGATCAATTAAAATAATTATTTCATTATTCTTAACCAGTGTGGTATCTTCCACCACATCCTATGAAACATCAATAGTGTCCTGGTCCAAGGCATACACTCGCCTTCATCCAACATCTGATTTTCGTGATAACTACCACACATCTTACACTGTTCACACTGCTACTCTGTTATACTGTTACGTAGCAGGTCGGGGTCCTCGAATCACAATACCCCTCAATAGTGTTGAAATTAAATACACTGGGGCCTCCAATCATCTTACCCCGTGACTCATCAACTCTAAGCTTTTACCAAACTACTTTTTTCCCGTTCTGACATTCTTGTCATCCTCTATTCTCTTTTTGTCTCAATTTCAGCCTTTACTACCTTTCTCAATCTCAGAGGCGCGCAATTTATAATCTTATTTACACAACTGTAGTCTGCGCACTGCTTCGGCATAGGTAGTGATGTCTAACAGACAAATCGGACTCTAATTGATAATCTGAGTCCTTCCATGAACTTTCAGACATCTCGACTCTCACTGTTTATCGTGTCCGAGTCACATCTGCCCAGGAATATAAACTGAGTATTATACTCGTCAATCAACATGTTCTTCTGGGTCAGAGTAAATAATGTTATTTGTAATTTTCTTTTAAACACTGTCCGGGATATTCTGTCACCGGAATACATCTGAAATTATTTTTCATGTCCATTCTGGATGTCGAAATCTTCAAATGGGTCGAGCGAACTTTCATCAATGTTCCGACTCGCCCTCATACATACCCTGAGCAATTAGCTCGCAAAATATTCTCCACACTCCGCTCCAACCTCGCGAAGCGTATCTCAATACTGTCTGATCTCTCTGTCAGACTCTATCCGATCTCTTTGTCAGACTCTGTCCGATCTCTCTGTTGGACTCTGTGGGGCATGATCAACCAGCCTCCACGTCAATCTCATCTCCAGTCTCATGTGGCGACTCAGTACAACTCATGGGCCTACCTCAACGGCCTTGAGCTCGTGTACTCGCCTCTCAACCATAGCGGCTATCAGTCAATGAGTCTGTTCTTGCATTTAAAACCAAATTCTTAGCTGCACATCCATCTCGATATACACAACTGTATCTAAGCAATGCACAGTACATGGGGATGTAAACTTTCTTAACCACTAACACCGACTCATATCAGGCCAACTCAGCTCTGATACCATTAAACCTGTCACGACCCGAATTACCTAAAAATCAGAGTAAATTTTTCGCTTTTTCATTTATTATTTAATTCTTACTTTTCTCTCGTCGTGACCATCCTACAACACAGTTGGGCTATGATTCGGTGTTAGTCACCTCACACTATTTAACATTTCATTCCCATAATCATATATCAGAGTCTACTATCCTTTTTACTTTAAATAAACACATACCCAATGGTATTTACATGACTCTACATCCCCGACATAATATCCGTTTACAGTACTGTGCATTACATATTTAGATACAAAACCATACAAATGTGTATACCTGTCTCTCGATGGGAAGCAGCAAGCAGCGGATATTAAGCATGCAAGTCCTCAGCCGCTCAATAATTATTACAAGTGCTCTGAAAAGATGGGAAAATAAGGGGGGTGAGCAAACCACACGCTCAGTAAGGCAATTATGCAAGTAAGTAGATAGCTCCACTATCTACATGCTCATAATGCCATGCCCTTAAATCCATTTCTTTTCATTTAAAATTACACGCACAAAGTCATGCATATTCAATGCCATAGTTTATCCAAAACTATTTGTGCATATATAAATCATGTAACTCATGCATTCAAAGCATTTTATGTGACATCATTAAATCATATTAAGCATGAATTTAATCAAGATCATGCAGTCTTTCATGTCATGTAAGACAATTCAAGGTTTTCAAATGAAAGCATGGAAAACACATCATGCCACTGCATTTAAATCAATTCATTTAAAACGCAGTATAAAATAACCCCTCTGGGTCAATCATCTCAAAACTCATAAAACAATTTGTTATATTTCATTATAAAACTTGAGTTATAAAACCACCCTTCTTTCAGGGTCACATATCATAAAATCATCTGAAATCATCAAATCATCAAATCGGGGGCCTGACCCCTCCTTCGGGTCTACCCTGGTCTAACAGACCACAAGTTATATCATGTGAGACAATCAGGTAATTAACAGTAACATCGAGGACTATGGCCATATCCTAGTGATCCCTGGCAACACGGTACCTAGTGTGCGGGGTATCACACCTGAAACGGGAGGTGGGTCGTCCTACCCGCCAGAACAGCATAACACCAGGATTGCGAGGGCAAGGCTTGCTGCCTCGTGGCTAATGCCACTCCACTCCAACAATCCCCACGGTACAGCGTACTCCGCGTGACATACACGGTACAAAGTACTCCGTGAACCCAAGCTCAGTCAGGGGTGCCTGTAATAGGTCTTATCCACCCATATCATCTGTCTCAGAATGCACGTGTGAGCATATCATCTCACTGTGACACACAGTCTACAGGAGGCTCCAACACGGCTATATGCATGTAATATAAATCCCTGTGCGAGCGAAGCTCAAGCACGGCTCCATGCATATTCATGATATCTGAAAATCTCGTGCGAGCGAAGCTCTAGCACGGTTTCATAAAAATCAGTGAAATCTGCGTACGAGCAGCGCTCCAGTACGACTTAAACTGATTATAATTTCATGTAAATTCCACGTACGAGCAACGCTCTAGTACGGATATGTATATAAATTCAGTGAAAACCTCGTACGAGAAAAACTCCAGTACGGCATTCAAATGAATTATGAAAACCATATAAAACTTTGTGCGAGCAACGCTCCAGCACAAATGAATGCTCAAGTAAATCAAATCTCGTGCGAGTTATACTCCAGCACGGCTTTATGCATAACTAAATCAAATCTCGTGCGAGTTTCACTCCAGCACTATTTTATGCATACCACGTCAAAACAAATCAAAACATGTCAAAACATGTCAAAACAGAGTGCGAGCTAGGCTCCAGCAGCTCTCATTTCACAATATTAAAAATCAGTGCGAGCACCATGCTCTAGCACATTTCATGCATATGATGTCACAAGTCGGTGCGAGCAACTGCTCAAGCACATTTATGCACATTCACAAACGCAGATATAGTGCGAACTACGTGTCGGCACTATCTGTTTCCATATAAACTTGATAGTTGGCCGTTTTCCAAAGAAATTTCCATTTAATTATTAATAACACCTACGTAGTGTTATTTTGTGAAATTAAACAATTTCTGGCCAATCTATTGCTTTGCTTTGATTAAAACCAATAAAATTCCTTAATCATCAAAAATCCTTAAATCATGCATTTCATGCATGTCATGCTTTCACCATCCTTAGGTGAACTTCCCTCAATAGGGGTAAAATAATCTTTTCACCTATTTCGATCCTCAAAATTATTTAAACCACTTTTAGGATCATTATACAATAACAGTGTATACATACATAATCAGTGTACAGAACACTATTAAAATACGCGTAGCTACCTCTAGCTACTCACACAATTCCCTTACCTCATTTATCTGTACAGTCTGACCTTTACATCGATGTCTCGTCACGCAGTCCGATTTGCTCTGAATCCAATTCAAATCTCCGGCACTGCGGATACATATTCATCAGGTCAATTACAATACAATTAATTGTATTCACAATTTTCTGGGCTTAATTTAAATCATTGGGCCTGTTTTCCCATATTGGGCCCGATTGCACCTTAATGGGCCTTAATCGGCCTTAAGCCCGTTTACCACACTTTATCGAGGCCTATTGGGCTCATTGGGCCATCAGTATTTATTTAGCCTCATTCTAAATTCTCAGATATCTCAATTTAATATTTACGACAATTTATCCAATTTTCCAGAATTTAATTCATTTATGCGGAAATTAAATCCATAATTTATGCGTTAAATATCAATCACGCATAATGATGAAAAATTGTCGTAAATAAGGGTTACTTACCCGAGATTCCATGATAGTATGTGAATCGAGGCTGTCTCGAGCTCTCGGTTGATGCCAATTGTCGAGCTACACAATTAAATATATTTTCGGGTAAACTTTCAGTCGATTATTTATCAAATTAAATATTCTAAAAATTAAATCGGTCAATTTGACCGCTTACCGACTTACCCGAAGCTCGATTGCATCACAGGAATTTTTTCCAATTTTTTCTCTTTTTCTTTTTCCCTTTTTCTTCCTTTTTTTTCCTCTCTTTTTGGCTGAACCGGTCCGGTCCGGTTCAACCCGGTTCGGACCGCCGGTTCGGTCTGGTCCGGTTCGGCCGGTTCTGTCCGGTTCGGCCGGTCCAGGCTCCCTTTGGTCGTGCCGGCGCTGTCCGGTCGGTTCTCTGGCCAATTCCGGTGCCGTTCAACGCGCCATGGACTGGGCTTCTCAAATCAGGCCTCGGCCTGGGTCGAATCGGCGCCGATGGTCGCCGATCGACGTTTCTCCCCCGCGGCATCCCTTTCGTTTTTCGATGTTTTTCGCCGTTCCCGGCGCGCGTCTGGCCGCCTGTGGGTTCGCCTGAGGTCGGCCGACCTTCGCCGACCCTCGCCTGGGGCCCTTGGCCGCCGGTGAGGCTCGTCCGTCGTCTTCTCTTCCTCGGCTCGCCTTTCGCGTTTTTCTTCTTCTCTGTTTCTGTTTCAGACTTTCGTTTCCTCTCTGTTTCAATTCGCGTTTTTTTTTTTTTTTTTATTTATTTATTTAATTTTATTATTATTTTAATCAATAAAATAATAGTATTTTGTCAAAAATATCTTCAAAAATTAATATTTAATTCAGTTAATCAATAAATGAATTTCTCGGTATTATTTCGACTTTCCGGTATATTTTTCGATTATTTTCGAGATTATTTTTCGATACGAAAATCTCGGTTTATTCCAATAAATTCATATCTTGATCAATTTAACCCGGAATTTAATTATTTCTTCGTCATTGATCAAGATTTCTCATTTTCATATTTTTAATTAAATTTTCTTGTCCCGATTAATACCGAATTTTGGTCTTTTGACCATTTTGCCCTTGCACGTATTCGGGAATGTCATTTAAGTCCTTTTGCATTTTTTAAATGCACTCGAAAATATCGGGTCTTACATTTGGAGTTCATATTCGATCACCTATGCTGGATCCGGATAGTATTTTCGAAGCATCAAAAGATGGGACACATTGTGGGTGCCTGCTTATTCAAGTGAAAATGCCACCTGCAGGTCTTATCTTCCACTTGTCCAATCTCTAAAATATTCAATCCAGCGAAACTCAACTTACCTTCTTCCAAAAGCTCGCTATGTCCTTATTCTCTTAGGACAAGTAACTTTCAACCATACTAATTCACACTCGGTGAATTCCAATACTTTTCTATCTACTCTGAGGTGTTCTTAATCTCTCATCCTTAACTAAACATCCTCAGAGACTTATTATCCAAAGTTGAAAATAATTCTATCTGTCACCCACCTATTTTATCCAATTCGGGGAAACAACCCCTACGACCATACACTGTCTCATATTTGTTATCCCGATACTCAAGTGGCAACTGTCACTATTGGTGTATTCGATTTGTAATAACTGATCATCCCAGGAGCATAAAAATCAAGGGCACACGCTTTCATCGGATCCTCCAGAACTTGTACAGTCCTCTCTGACTGACCATCTGTCTAAGGACGGAAAGCTGTGCTAATACTCAGTCGGGTTCCAATAGCTTCCTGAAAAATATTCCCTGAAGTAGAAAGTGAAGCGGGAATCCCTATATAATACAATGCTCACTGTAACGCTACATAATGTTCCACAATCTTCCTTATACATAAATCCTCATATACACTCTGAGTATTTGGGGATTTCATAACCAAAAGGTGGGTAGACTTAGTCAACTTAGCAACTATCATCCAAATAGCCTCGTAATTCACTTGGGTTCTCTGTAACCCATCATAAAATTCATGGAGACTTGCTCCCATTTCCCGTGCCGTGTCGATATAGGTAGAGGCTGCAATAACCCTGCAGACTTTTAATACTCTACCTTATTCTGCTAACTTACTAGGCACTTTTCCACAATCTCTACCATATCTCTTTTCCACATCTGACCACCAATACCCTTTTCGAGATTTCAATATATTTTTATTACTTTCTGTATGCACTGTATATCCCGAAGAGTGAGCTTCTGACAATATTACTATCTCATCAACTGTGGTCCTGGGGAGCACTCATACTGTCTCGGAATCCTCAGTAACTCATCATCACCCACTGTGAACTCTATCACTGTACCCTTCTGAATCTGACCCACACTATCGACACCCTGCCGATCATCACGCTAAGCCTGGCAAATCCGAGCACTCTCATCCGGTTCTAGTCTCAGGCTAGCTGTCATACAATCACTGTCATCATCAGAAGGGATCACATCAATACTGAGGTCCACAACTGCTCTAGCAGCTTACGCTCCCTGACCATCATATGTAATACCATCCCGAGGCTCTTTCTACTCAAGGCATCAGCCATCACATTAGCCTATCCTGGGTGGTACAATTTTTTTCACAATCAAAATCTCTCAGAAGCTCTTACCCATTATGTATTCTCATATTCGCCTCTTTCTGTGAAAAACAGATACTCGGGACTTTTATGATTAGTGCATATCCAAAATTTCTCACCATGTTCATAATAGTACCATATCCTCGGTACAAGTACTACCGCTACCAACTTTAAATCATGAGTCAAATAGTTTATTTCGTGATCAAGGAGTTGTCTGACTCCATAATTGACTATCTTTCCATTATACATCAATACACAGCTCCTTCATAATTTCGAGGTATCCATACTCACTGAGAGCCTCTTGAGCTGTTGGGTATGGTGAAATTAATCACGGTGGTCAGTTCATACTTCACTACACCGAAATTCATGTCACATCTATCATCTTATTTATCATCTCATTCAGAGACCACGTTTTCTTAGTTAAACGTGTCAACCAAGTAGACCATATTGAGAACTCGCAACAGCCCATTTGTAAAAGCCATTTCCAATTATTGCTTATAATTTGCCCTGGACTTTGACTTCACCCAACATATCATCAATAATGATGATTACGAATCGGTCCAGGTCAAGTTTAAATAACTCATCGTAATTGAGTTCCACTGCATAATTCAATCGCCTATATCCTTGACTTATGTACGCATAAGCGTATCAGATCCTTCAAAATCGCTTACGTTTTCAGGTACTAACCTGCGTCATTTCTTTTTTTTCTTATCTTAACGGCTCTTATTAAATTTTACTATGTTAACCTTTATGATTTGTCGAATTTTAATATTCTTATCGTCTTAGTAAAGGTATCCTAATGCTAAAGGTATTTATTACGACGATCGATTTCACGTTATAGGTTATATATATATACTTTTAGACGTTGTCAAGTCTTCAGGCGGGGAGGTATTTTGAAATACCTTTATTAACCTTCAGACTTAACCACAATTACTTTATATACCAGTCCATGGGGTCACAATATATATTCGCTACTAATTGCTTTAATTCTAATGACTTCATATACGCACTCTTACTCCAATACATCTTGTATTCAAAATCAAGCATATCATATCTTAAAGATTATCTCTTTCGTATATCAATTATGACAAAATTATTTCATTATTCATTTCATGAGTACCATCATTTGCTCCTTTAATTTCAACTGTTGCACCCCTTTTTTTTTTTTCACTTGTCAACACTTACAGTATACTTTTCAGTGATGTTTTCACTCCTGTTTTCAACTTAAAATCTCTATCTCCATATTCTGTTTATTAATCATCCTCTATTGGGGTACTCATTTATCAGTATTGTGCCCAATGATGTAGACATTCATGCCTTTTACTCACTTATATGCGAATGAAGGCGGTATGAATAAATGTGTGACACCAGGATCAATAAACATATGTACTTCATTATTCATAGCAAGTGTGGTATCTTACACCACATCATATGAAACATCAGAAATGTCCTGGTCCAAGACATCCTCTCGCCTTCGTCCAACAGCCTACTTTCCTTTTTCTTTTCGGCTATGGCCTCCCTTTTCATTGCAGCTATACCAACGAAGTTTTTCTCTGTCTCTTTACTTTTCTGTAAGGCGATCTCGCCCAACTCTGTGCAATCAAAATCAATGGTCCGTCTTACCACACTTAACGGCCATTTTCACCAATACAGTGTAGGTATAGACCCCCTTCCGTGGTATCCACCACACATCCCACACTGCTTACAGTACTTACACTGCTACACTGCTTTGTAGCAGATCGGGGTCCTCCAATCACAATGCCCTTCAAGAGTGCCAAAATTGGTTGCACTGGGGCCTTACCAATTATTTTACTCCAGGACTCATCAAATTAAATCTTTTACCAATTACCTTTTTCCCATTTTAACATCTTTGTCATTTCTCGATTCTCTTTTCTGTCTCTATTTCAGCCCTCACTACCTTTCCCAATCTCAGAGGCGTGCAATTCATGTTCTTATCTACCCAACTGTAAATCTACGCACTGCCTCGATATAGGTAATATCTCACGGGCCAATCGGACTCAAATTGAAAAGTTGAGCCATTTCATGAACTTTTAGACATCTCGACTGTCACCTGTTCATAGTGTCGAGGTAATATCTGCCCAGGAATATAACCAAGTTTCATACTCATAAATCATACTCATCAATAAATCAAATCCTCTGGGTCAGAGTACGGACTTTTATCCATAATTTCCTTTAAATCATGTCCAGGATATCCTATCACCGGAATACATCCAAAATATTTCTCATCTTAGCTCTGGATGTTTAACACTTAAGATGGGTCGAGGGGGTTTCAATCAATGCTCCGCTGCGCCCTCTGATCTTATGTCTACTCTGAGCAATTTGCTCCTCAAAATAATCTCCACACTCCGCTCCAACCTCACGAAGCATGTCTCAATACTATTCGATCACTCTGTCGGACTCTGAGAGGTATGCTCAACATTAACCTCTATTTCAATCTCATCCCGATTCTCATGGGTCAATTCGGCACGACTTAGCAGACTCAGGTCTACCTCTACGACCTCTGCCTCATGCACTATCTCATCTTGAGTCTCATATCATGACTCATTCGATTCTCAGGCCGATCTCTACGGCCTCGAGCATGTGTACTCGCCACTCTACCATAGCGGCTATCAGTTGTAAAAACTATATTCTTGCATTCGAAACAACATTCTTAGCTGCAATTCCATCTTGATATACACAATTGTATCTAAACAATGCACAGTACATGGGGATGTAAATTTACTTAACCACTAACACCGTCTCATATCAGGCCAACTCTGCTATGATACCATTAAATTTGTCACGACCCAAATTACCTAAAAATCCCTACAAATTTTTTGCTTTTCATTTCCTTACCCGTCGTGAACAGTTATACTACGAAACAGTTGGGCTATGATTCGGTGTTAGTCACCTCTCCCCTATTTACCATTCAATTTCCATATTTCATTTACATATCGATTTATTTAAACTAAATACATCCCCAATATTACATCCATATATAGCACTGTGCATCTATATGTTCAGATACGAAATTATACAAATGTGTATACCTGGTCTTGCTAAGAAGCAGCGGATAACCGAGATGCGAGACTATTGTCGCTCTCTTCTACTGAATATACCATGTGGGGTGGAAAATGAAAGGGTGAGCGAAACGTGCTCAGTAAGGCAATAATGTAAGCAGGTAGATAACTATACTATCTACGTGCTGATAATGTCATGATGTAAAAATCGTTTACTTTCGGAGCATGAGGTAAGATTAAAACAATGCCACATGTATGTATATATCATATACAAGAAATCATGAAATCGACATATAAAGCACACATGAAAAATCATCATGTATGACATCTCATGCTCGTCACATTAAAACTCATTTATTTCATCATAAACTCTTCACTTTAAAACTCATTTGTTTAATCACAAAACTCATCACTTTGAAACTTATTTGTTTCATCATATATTCATCACATTTAAAACTCATTTGTTTCATTATAAAACAACTTCATTAAGGTCAAACCCATCTCTCAGGAATACCTTGATTCATCAAATCACATCTCTTTTAAAAACACAAATCGGGACTACCCTTCCATCGGGTTTGTCCTGGTCTATCCAGACCGTATGATATCATGTGAGGCATGTAGGTTACTGTATGAAAAATCGAGGACTATGGCCATACTTTGTCCCTGTGATCCCAGGCTACACGGATCCCGATGTGCGGGGCATCACAACTGCAACGGGAGGTGGGGTCAAGTCCTACCCGCCAGAATATCAAGTAACATCATAGAGTCATCATGACTGTACGGTACAGCGTACTCCGTGTGACATACACGGTACATCGTACTCCGTGGACCCATATCATAGTCTAGGGGTGCCTGCCGTAGGTCTTATCCACCCCAATACTATGTCGATAACCAACCCATGTCTCAAAGTATACGTGCGAGAATCTCAACTCTCTGTGACACACAGTCTACAGGAGGCTTCCGCACGACTATATGCATGTCAACTCGCGTCTAGTGCGAGCGAAGCTCCAGCACCACGCTATGCATATCATGATATCTAAAATCTCGTGCGAGCAAAACTCCAGCACGGTTTTGTGCACACACAAATTTCTCGTACGAGCAATGCTCCAGTACGACTTTTCATGAGAATAAATCAGTAAACTTGAGTGCGAGTAAGACTCTAGCACTCTTTTTACTCGTGTAAATATGATAGGTGGCTCACTTTTAATAAAACATCTTTTAAAATAGTAACCGGTACAAACCGGTACCCTTTCGTATAATTCATAAAATCAACAGCCAACCTATATGTAAATTTGCTTAAACCCAAGCAATACATTCATATATAATATCAAAGCATGAAAATCAAATAATTTACATGCCTTACCACCCTTTTTGTAAATTTTACTCTCAAGGGGCAAAATCGTCTTTTTTCCTTTATTCACTTATGCCCCGATTTTCGCAAAATCATTATTCCGTTTCTATATAGTTTATAAAATTCTAGACCCGGTAAACCCCCTCAAAATACGTATAATTACCTCTATGCACCTACAAAATTCCCTTACCTCGATTTTCCTGTCGAATCTGACCTTTTCTCTGATATCACGTCGCGCAGTCCGATCTGCTCTCAATCCAATGTTCGGAACTGCGTATAAATGTTTCTCAGGTCAGATATTATACAATTTAATTGTATTTAATACTTTTTGGGCTTAATTTAAATCATTGGACTCGTTTACCCCTATTGGGCCCAATTGCACCTTAATGGGCCTTACTCGGCCTTACGCCCGTTTTCCACTTAATTTTCACATTATCAAGGCCTATTGGGCTCATTGGGCCCACCAACAATTTATTGGGCCTCGTTCTAGCTCTCGAATTGCTAAATTTATTATTTACGACAATTTATCTAATTTTTCATAATTTAATTCAATTTATGCGGAATTTAAATTCATATCACGCATAAAGATGTAAATTGTCGTAAATAAGGGTCACTTACCCGAGATTCCATGATAGTACGAAATTCGAGGCTGTCTCGAGCTCTCGTTGGATGCCAATTGTCGAGCTACATAATTTCATAATTTTTGGGTAAATTTTCAGTCCAAAAATTAATTAAATTAAATACTCCGATATTTAAATCGGGTCAATTTCGACCACTACTGACTTACCCGTAGCTCGATTGCATCGCCGAGATTTTTCTCCAATTTTTTCTCTTTTTCTTTTTCCCCTTTTCTTCCTTTTTTCCTCTTCTTTTTGGCTGAACCGGTTCAGTCCGGTTCAGACCGGTTCGATCCCCATTTGGTCATTCCGACGCCGTCCAGCCGGTTCCCGACGCCTCACCACCGCCGTTCGACGCGTCTGCACCTGGGCATCCAAGATCGGGCCTCGGCTGGAGTCGAAACGCAGCCATCGCCGGCGAATCTTTCCTTCTCCCCCCGCGGCTGTCACCTCTCGATCCGACGGATTCTGGCGGTTTCGCCGGCTGATACTGGTCTCAAAAGAACCGGCTCCTCCTCCCGATCACACCGGTACCCGCCGTTCGAGCCCAGCTGCCGTGGATCGTCGGAACCAACTCCGTTTTCCCCGCGGGCTTCTCTTCCTCCGTTCGGCGATCTCCGGCCTCCTTGACGCGCGTCGCCGGTGCCAACAGCTTCGCCGGCCTCTCCTCTTCCTGTTCGGCTGTTCGTCGGCGGTCAAGGATCGTCGGTGGTGGTTCGTCTGTCGGCCACGCGCAGGCAGCTCCCTCGGTTTGCATTTTCTTCTCTCTCCCCGATAAATTTTCAGTTCTTCTTCTTTTTTTTTTTTCAATTATTATTTTATTTAACAATTTATTTTATTATTAAAATATTCATTAAAATAGTCTAAAAAAAATTTGAAAATATCTACAATTCTATTAATTTATTCCAAATAAATCAATTTAATTTAATTTAATTTATTTATTATATTTTAATCCTTTTTCGGGTATAATTTCTCTGTATTTTCGGGATATTGTCCCGAATGACTTTTCGGTATATTTTTTGATTATTTTCGGGATTATTTTTCCGAACTAAAAATCCCAATTAATTCCGATTAATTCTCATAAATTAATATCTTGATCAATTTAACCCAAAATAAATTTATTTCACCTTTATTGACCAAGATTTCTCAAATCCATATTTTTAATTAATTTTTTCCTTATCGAAATTATTCCAACTTTCGGTCTTTTGACCATTTTGCCCTTGCGCGTGTTCGGGATTAATTTAGACCGAGTTCCCTTCACGAATACTCATTCATTTTATGATTTGAATCCTTATTTTCAGTCCGAATCCCATTCCTTTAAATTTGTGAGCATTTTTCTACCTCATAAAATTTACGATTTAATTTCGGGTCTTACAAGTGAACTGCTTTAACACTTAAAAGCTACATAAAAGCTTAATGTGAGCTACAAGAGTCACAGGTTAAACTGAGTGGATTTGAATCATTCTGACTGAAGAGAAGAACCTAAAATGAAAAAATATAGAGAGCTCATGAAGGAAAGTCGATTTGATTTAGTCCCGAAAACAAAGAACAAGAGTAAACGCTCAAAAGGGTAAAACAGACCTTTTTAACGGTTTAAAGTCTTTAAGGTATTTAAGGCATATCTACCTACCGAAAATGGCTAAAACGTAAAGACGAGAGTGTAAACTATAAAATATGACACTTTCAGATTTTTGAAAAAAAGTCAACTTGATCAATGATTAAGGAAAAAGTCAACTATAGTTAAGAAAAGTGAACTTTTGTCATAGTTGACTAACCATGATTAAAAATTAACCTAAGTATGGAGAAAAATTTGAGAAAAAATATTTTTGGTCAGAATACAAGATAATCATCCCCGAAAGTAAGAAAAATTTATTCGGATGGATTCCGAATTAAGTTTAATGGATAAAAACGTAATGGGCCAAAATGAAGATTTTAAAAGCCCATTAAGGTATACTAAGTATAGATCGAATTTCTTAGGTCCCTTAGACCGAATTGTTGGACCGATTGATAGACCAAATATTTAGACAATTAAAGGCCCGAGGTATAGAAAAAATTTCAACCCAAAAGCCTATTAGGAAGGCCCAAACTGAGAGGCCCAATTGTAAGGCCCAAATGGATTAAATATCTAACCTTTAGTTAAAGTTAACTATGACTCATGTGATGACTATTAACTAAACTTTATGAAGTCAATTATAATGGCCGAAAAGTAAGGCTTAATGGCTAAGTAAATGGCTTATAAAATCAGTCACCACATTGTCTTCTTCACCATACCATTCTCGGCTACACAAGGAAACCATTGAAATACATTTATCCAAGCTTTCTCTCACTAGAAATCACTAAGATTTAGGCATATTTGGAACTTGCATTCTTCATGAAAGTTGTTCCAAATTGAGAGGAGAGTGACATATGTTGGAATTGGCTATCAAGAAGCCATAGCGTGCAAACCGTGAGGCTCCAAAGTTTTGGCCAAGTGTGAATACAAATTCTAGGTATAATTTCAAGCTTTTAAATTTATATATGTTAATGTATGAATGATTTTAAGTATATTGGTATATGTTTTAAACATTGAAACATATGAAATCACTATGAACATGGTTAGGCTGAGAGTGAGTAGTGATATATTGATGAATGCCCATATGATTTTAAGGCATAAATGAGTTAATGTACATATGTTCATGATTATGGTATAGTTAGAATTAATCAATTTGATTAATTGATACATGAATTTAATTGGAAACCAAGGTGTTTGATAAAATGCTTAAATGAACTATGTGAAGCTTAAGAACATTGTAAACCAAGTGTTTGTGAAAATGCCTAAGTGAATTGACTAAATAAATGGACATGGACGACATGCCATGGTGTGACCGACAGCATGGGATGCTCTCGGCCATGGCATGTGGCCGAGAGGTCCAATAGGTCAAGCCCAATTGGTTTCGACCCAATGTGATGTAATGGGTCCCAGATAAGCCCCATAAGAGTTGGTGGGCCCCACAAGCCCAATAGGCCCAACGAAAATAAATAGTAAAATGAAAATGGGTTTAAGGCATAGTTAGGCCCATTAAGGTTTATTAAAGCCCATTAAGTGAAATAGACTGTATTTAATGTGAAATACAGTAGAAAAAAATATAATTAACCTGATAAATGGTTATATGCAACTTCAGAGATTAGTGGAGGAGCGAATTGGACTGCTGGATCGAGCAACGTTAAGAAAGTAAAATTTCTCGAGTGATTGCAGGTAAGGGACTTTTGTGAGTAGTTAGAGATACGTGCACGTATTTTCGTTTGCTTTTACATTCACTTAAAAATTCTGAGGGTCAGAGAAAGTGAATAATAATTATTGTGACCCGATAATGACAAATTATGATTTTGCTCTTAGTTAGGAAAAAAGTTAACTTTTGGAAAAAGTTGTAAAAAGCATGGAAACCACCATTTTGAGTGTTTTACTTCTATTTAGCAGAAGAGTAAATAGATGGGCTAATGTTTTTAAGGTTGATGTGAATTAAGCACACTTTATAGTGTTGATTTTGATATTTTAAAAATCATCCCTTTTTAAAGAGCCATCTATTGAATTATGTGAGAATAAATCGTGCTAGAGCACAACTCGCACTTGATTTCATATATTTTCCACATGTATTAGTTTTGATGTACGATTCGCACTAGATTTCCATGAGATGCATGATAGAGTACCGAAGTTATTACTCGTACTCAGTTTTATATGATTTATGCATGAGAGAGTGCTGGAGCGATTAGCTCGTAATCGAATTTTTCATGAGATGCATGACAGAGTGCTAGAGCATTGCTCGTACTCGATTCTTCATGATTTATACATGACATAGTACTGGAGCTATTACTCGTACTTGATTTGATGAGTTTTGTGCATAACATGGTACTGGAGCTATTGCTCATACTTGATTTGATACATGAACTATGCATGACCTAGTGCTGGAGGTTTACTCGTACTAGAGTTGAGTTTGTGATGTGAAATAGTGTTTGAGCGGAGTGTTGACTGTGAGTCGCGCTCAAAGGCGCACACTGTATTTTATGTGATATATAAGACATGTTGAAAAAAATCGTGCTTGATTTTCTCGTGTAGACTGAGTGTCACACTATGAGATGTTCGTATGTGGATTTAGAGATGTGGTATTCATATTCCATGGTTTGAGGGCTAAGACCTATGATAGGCACCCTAACTGTAATGTAGGGTCCATGGAGTACGTTGTACCGTGTGAGTGGCATGGGGTACACTGTACCGTGTGGTGTTGAGGAGGTTATAACTAATGGTTGTGATAGACTGACCCCCCTCCCGTTGTAGCAGTGATGCCCCGTACACTAGGATTCCGTGTTGCTTGGGATCACCATTATAGGATGTGGCCATAGTCCAAGATATCATTGCATTTCACCACAGAGTCTCACATGATATATCACCTGATTGATTTATTTTATGATACGGATAGACCTGAGGGATGGGTCGAAATCTGATTATTGTGTTGTGAATGATTTAAATGTCATATTTACTGTGATTTGAACATAAATGGCATGATTTATCTAAAGGCATTGTGATATTTTAAAGATGCATTATTTTGCACTACATGCCTACATTTGATAACGAAAGCGTGATTTCTGTTCATGTGATTTAATCTATACAAGTATATGAATATATTTTAAAGACATGCTTTAAAAGTGAGTTAATGAAATGATATTTTGAGGTATAACATTATTTTGATTAGATAGTGTAGATGTCTACTTGCTTGCCTGATTTCCTTACTGAGCTGTGAGCTCACCCTATTTTTTTTTTACATTTCTCTACAGAGCATCAGCAGTAAAGTGAGAGTGTTTGAGGGATAGTATTCCTGTTGTCTACTGCCATTTCCTATCGATCGACAGGTATACATATTTTGTATGGTTCTGTATCTAAACATATAAACAGTACAGTGATGTATACAATATATATTATGGGGAATGTATTTGTATCAGATTTTATATGAGCTCACATGTATTATAAAATGAATTACAGTCAGTATATAGCGTATTGACTTGTATGTATGATAATGGATGATATGGTAAACGAGGATGCTGACATCGAATCACAGCCTAACTATTGATAAGGAGAAAGGTAAGTTAAAATGCGAAAAATTTGTAGTGATTTTGGTTAAGTCATGGAGGGTCAAGACATTCGGTGAGTTCAGGATAAACCGAACAAAATTTGGTAAAACCGACTGAAAATATGGACTCAGAACGTTAAAATATAGGGAGTCTAAGAAGGAAAATTAGTATGAATTTTTTTAAACCCGAAAATTATCTCACCATGGGAATTTATCTCGAAAATATAAAAAATATATTTTCGGAAAAAAAAATAAGATAGGATGTACATATATATTTGTCGAAACAAATTAAATAATATGTATGTACATAGGTGTGTGGATATTAATGTATAAAATACATTAGGATAATATAACATTATTATAATAATATAAGATATTGGTATATTATTATTATAATAAGGTTATATTATAAGATATTTATATATATATATGTGTATTATAATATATTAAGGTATAATACATTATATTACATATATATAAATAAATGGAAAAAAATAAGAAAAAAGAAAAGGAAATGAAAAAAAAGAAACAGAATAGAAACAGAAGCACGAAAACAGGGGGAGGGATCGGAAAACCCGATCCCCCTGTTTCCTTTCACCGATGGTGGTACAGGGGGAGAGAGCGCGAGGGGCGGTCGGAGAAGGGACGACTGACACCAAGGGAGCGTCTGAGCACCGTCACGCTCCCTGGGGTCGCCGAAAAACGCAGATCAGAGAGGGAGAGGCCGCGGGAGAGAAGAGGAGAAATCGACGGCACCAGTGCCAATTTGCCTCAGCCCAAGCCAGTCGAAGGCTCCTCTCCACCGTACGACATCATTGGACGAAAACAGAGCCGAGATCTAGCCGAAAAGACGCCTGAACGACAATTTGGCCCTTGAACCGGTTCGAACCGGTTCAGTGTGAAAGGGGTTGAACCTGTTCAGCAGGAGAGAGAAAGAGGAGAGAGAAAATTTTTTTTGGAAAAATATTCGGTGTCGACTCGGCTCAACAGTAGACCGGTAAACAGTCGGAATTGATCGATTTATTTTTCGAAATATTTATTTGAATTTATATTTGACCGAAATTGACCCGGTTCAAATATATAAATGTGTAGCGCGACAATAGGCGACGAACATGAGTTTGATTGAGCCTCGAATTTGCGTGCCATCGCGAAATCTCGGGTAAGTGAAATTCCCGTACTATAACTGGTATAATTATACGAGTTAGGAATTAATCGCATAAATTACGGATTTATTTCGAATGAAATGTTTTAAGTTTTGGAATTGGAAACTGGCTATCAAAAGTAAGAAATAAGTATATCAATGTGATTGGTAACTATCTGCAGCTCAGAGATATACACGGAGTCGGATAGACCAAATTACGCGAAGTGGGAAAATGAGAAAAAAAATACCTTCAGCTTGATTCGAGGTAAGAGAATTGTGTAGGCTATAGAGATATCTACACGTATTTTCATCGCCATTTACAGTCACTTAAAATTTGTGTAGAGTCTAGATATGAGGATTCTAGATTTCTCCTGAATAAGGGTAAAATTACCAAAATACCCCTAGTTATGACAAAAATCTGAAAATGTCTGAAAATGCATGAAATAACATATCTCACTGTTTTCTTGGTGAAAAAGTTATTTTTGATAATTAAAATAATAGACGGGCTCTATATTTGACTGATTGCATTAAATTGTATATTTTTTCTGCGTGATGAGTGATTTGATGGGAAGTGGTCCCTTTCACTCCGTTTCGCGCCGTTTTGTGTGGAACTCGATTTTGGGGTACCGATCCACCTGAAATGAGCCGTCTATTGATTTTATATATGAAATAGTGCTAGAGCGTTGCTCACACTCGATTTTATATGATATGCATAAAACTATGCTTGAGCCGTTGGGTTTACTGTGTGTTACGCCGACCTGCTCGTATTGGATTTTGAGACAAGCGACGGTTGATGATCTAAGTTGGGGTGGTAAGTTCCTATGATAGGCACCCCCAGACTTGTGATTTGGAAATTGAGGTCAACGGAGTACGTTGTACCGTGTAAGTAACACGGAGTACGCTGTACCGTTGCTGAGAGTCGTTAGACGACTGATTGACCGGCTGTGAGATCTGAGAATTTCAGACATATTTAGTGATGTAATAATAAATTGAAGTGTAATTTATTGAGCTATGTAAATTGTGGAAATTATAATTGGAGATCTTTATGTTAAGTGTGTAAAATAAGCAAGAACTATGAGGAGCAGATCGATCTGGGAGAAGGAGAGATCGATCTGGTGAGTTAAAAATGACAAGGAATGAGAAATTTGAGGAGCAGATCGATCTCCAATGGAAGAGATCGATCTCCTTATGAATTTGTTTGAGAAGGGATCGATCTCATGAGGAAGAGATCGATCTCCAAATGCTTCTGTTTGGGGAGAAGATCGATCTCCTCAGGAGCAGATCGATCTCATAAAGCCATAAAGAGATCGATCTCACCCCTCGACAGATCGATCTCCTATGCATAAAATTGCCCAGATCGTCCCCAAATTTCAAACGCAGATCGATCTCATCAAGAGGCAGATCGATCTCCTACCTCCAGCCTATATAAGGAACCCGTGTTTTCTCTGTAATTTCACTTTCTCTCTCCTCCAAAACCTCCATTTTTCTGAAAACCTAGTTTCTCACTCCTCCAAATCCCCCATTTCCGGCCGAATCAGCTATTGTGGTAAGAAGGAAAGTTGTTCCTCATCAAAGGGAGAACAACATACTTGGAAATCGAAGGACGAATCGGATCGAGGCGTGAGTTGTGCGTCTCACAAGCTTTGGGTAATTTCTAAACCTCGATCTTGATATTTGAGTTGATTTTGATGTTATTGGTGGTTGTAATTGTGTTGAAATAGTTGAGGAATGCTTAGGGATTGATGAGATTGTAATGTAGTTGGATTAATGTTGATATTTGGAAATTGTGGCAATTTTGAGGATTGTGCTATAACGGAAATATAGACAATGTGGTAAATTAGCGTAGATAATTGGTATTAGAGATATTGAACATTGGGATATTGTGGATAATGTTGTAGTTTAGGGATTGAGTTACGAGAAACCAAGAGAATTGAGGTGTTATGAGCAATTATGCTCGATCTTGAGAATTGAGAATTATGAGATAATTGAGTATTGATGTTTTAACATCGTTTGGACAGCTCGGGAGTTCCAGAGTGGAATGTGAGACTAGTCCGTGATACGGGGGAAACGATTGCACTATACGAGGTGCAAAGAGGTAAGGGAAAACTAAACCATTTGTGTATGTATTTTGATGAATTATTGTAGCATGAACCATGATTTGAGAATACAAGCATGTTTTGTGTTGTGATGTAATTGCACACGATTTTTATAGCCGGTTGGAGCCCATTATTTTATGAGTTTATAAGCTGAGTGTGAAATTGCTTTTTAAACCTTTGAGTTGCGTGAAAAGTAAATTGGGCTCTACGTTAAGGCGATATTGAGATTTGAGAAAATGTGTGCGTGTTTTGCCGGTTGGAACTCGGTTTTAATATGTTTTGTGTTGACCCAGGGACCACAGGCCTTGTTCTGGTAACATATAAGTCCGATTATTCCTCCGCTCTGGTAGCGTTGGGAGGCATTGCTCTGGTAGTATGTAAGACCGAGAGAGTGGGCCGCCTGGGAACCGACCCAGGGACCACGTGTCAGTGTGCATTAGGCGAGGCATTGCTCTGGTAGCAAGTAAGGCCGGGCCTTGTTCTGGTAACATATAAGTCCAATATACTTTGCACACGACCATATTGTCGACGTTCCCTCTATACGAGGATGCCTGGGATGCGCACCCAGAGGAGCTTATATATATTTGATGTGCCATGACGAGTTTTAATTGAGTTTTATTGCCTAGTCTCGTTTTACACATGAGTTGTGTTTTGTGACCTTGTCACGTGTGATTTACTGAGGTGATTTTTATCACGTATTTGAGGACAGCCATTACTGCATATCTTTACACATGCTTGTGAGTGCTCGATGTTGAGCCTTTTATCTTCATGTTTTCACATGATTTAACGAGTTATGAGATGATGTTTTGAGAATTTTCATGCTACGATTTCAAATGAGCTTTATAAATAAATACATATTTGTGATGTGTGAAATGGTTTATATAACTGAGTCCCTTACCCCCCTTACTGAGCGATTTAGAAGCTCACCCTGTTTTCCTTTCCCCCCAGAGTTCTTCAAGTGAAAAAGGATCTCCCTGCGGCGTACGGAGTAGTGGCTAGTGGAGGACTTGAGCTCCAGGCCCTATATATTGTATTTGAGGTATATTTTATCTTTTCATGTACCTAGACTATTAATATGATTACAGACACTTGATGTATGTCATTGTATGGGATGTATTAGGATTAATTAACTTGTAATCGAGTAATGGGTATAATATAATATTTATTATATCGTGAGGAGATCCCGAGGCATGATAATTACGATGATGTATGACACTGCACAGGAATGCACCTTTAATTGGGAATTAATGAGTAAAAAGTTTTAAATTGGCCCTATTTTCCGCAAATTTTCGGGGCGTGACACCGGCGGGTAGCATTTGACCTCCTCCCGCGTTAACGAGACACTCTTGCACACCTGGCCCATGATGCTTGGGGTCTCCGACTATGGCCATGAGCCCGTTATACATTGTGACATCCCTGCCTGATCTCTGATGTTTTTGGTTTATATGTACCTGATGGTACAAGTGGGTGAATAGGGTTTCACCACACCGAATTGTAACTTATTTTATACCGGTGAGTGAATAGGATTTCACTACACTGAGTTGGAAACCTATTTTGATTTTATACAGGGTAAATTTTTATACATAGCGGTGGTCACTATTGATTTTACTGTTTTGGGTGTAGTGTGTAAATCGAAAACAAGTTTTACACCGATGTGTTAAATATATATATATATATATATATATATATATATAGCGAATGTTGCTATCTACTTATATTATGATTTTGTTTCTGACAAAAATGTTTTCTGCATAATGCATAGCATTATATTCATGTAGATAGTGGGGTTATCTACTGCGTGCATACTTTCCTTACTGAGCGTGTGGTTGCTCACCCCTTTACTTTCCTCTCTCTCCAGATTTTTGTTAGTAGTCTGAGAGTGTCGCGGTAGATCCTGCATTTCCTTGTATTCGCTGACCTTTTTGTTTGCACAAAGGTATACACTCTTGTAGTCTTTTGTATCTAAACATTTCGTAGCATAGTATTGTATAAGTATAAGTATCGCTGATGTAACGAACGTAAATGATTGTAAATTAATATAAATATAATTTCTCACCATGATAGTATATCTCATGTGCATGGATTGAAAAATAAGAAAAGTGATGGATTAACATCAACTCATAGCCCAACTATTGAATGTAAATGTAAGCGAATTCGGTTGCGATAATAAGACCATGCTTTCCTTTCTTTTTCTTCATTGAATGGATAACCTCTTGAGCGATGATAACATTGTCTTGAGCTTTCCTTATTGCAGTGAAACTAGACTGGAAATGGTGGATACATCGCGAGATAATAGGTTTTATACATTTAACAAGCACCTTGGAGACCATTGTGTAGATTGTTTTACGTAGTCTGATTGGTTTGAATTGGGCTATCTTACCTGGGCTATTTACCTTTGGAATGAGGCAGATAAAACATTCATTAATGCTCTTTGGAATAACTTGGTTAGCAAAGGTCTCTTTAACAAAGTTATAAATAGATTTTCCCATAGTATGCCAGTTATTTTGGAAGAACACTGGATGAAGTCCATTTAAGCCTAGAGCTTTCAAAGGTTTCATGCCAAAGACAACTTTGAACACTTCAACCTCAGTGATAGGTTTCGAGATATTGTCCTTTTAAAAACTTGAAGAGGATTAGCAAAAGAGCTGTATAGGTCATCATACCATGGAGAGCTCATGAAAGAGGAACCATAGAGCTCATTGAACTGTTTAGTGATGATGTTCTTGATTCTCATAGGATCTTGTAACGCCCTAGTGATGGTTACTTTGTTTCTTTTTTTACTTGATCTTTTAATCGTTTAAAGTTCGTTTATAAATTTTGCATCATAACCTTTTATACTTTAACCTACCTCCCTGCAAATAGACAAGATCATAGTTTATAACTTCAAGCAGTTGTTTTTATTTTTCTTAAACTTATTATCTCTCGATTTACCATATTTCTCAACTAACCAAGTTGTTCCCATACTTAATATTATCAAAAGATTTCATTCATTCATTTGCTTCCAAAACCATTTATATACAAATTTATAACAATAGATTACATCCCAAAAGTGTTTACAAACAAGCATTTGTACAATATAAAGTCTAGAAATAAACATCGGATGATATACCTTAGTGTATACCAAAGGTAACTTGGAGAGGCTCAAAATCCATCAGTCTAACTTGAGTACTCCGCGAATAGCTTAAACAATATCACTGTAGGTAATCTGAATGGAGAAAGAGGGGGATGAGCTTTTGAAAAAGCTTAGTAAGAAAAACATTTAAAATAATCCTAACAACCCCAAAACATGTTGAAAATCATAATTATCATGCGTTCAAAAAGTTTGCATACTTTATCCAAATCATATATGCTTACTCACTTACTGTAGCAAAATCAATACTTACTTACTTTAACAAAGTATACATACATACTTACTAACTCACTTTAATAAAGCTTACTTACTTACTTACTTACTTTTCATAATTCAAAACATTCATACGTGAAAAACATGGAGACTGGGTTGGGTTCGTATAGCTATCATGCAAAACAGAGATATCATCCTCCATAGAGGGAATAAAACACCGATGGCCATGGTAGGGATTGTAGATTGGATCAGGGTCGTACAACAAAATAAGCATAGTATCTAAATAAACTAGCACACAACTAGAGCATGGACACCAGTGGCACTCACCGTGTAAGTAACATAACATACATGCGTGCTGTGCGGACACGAGATACTATGGAATATGCACCATGTGTAGCAAAGACAGACACCATAAAGGCGGAGACGAGCACTACAAGGGTGAAACAGGCACTACAAGTAGCAGAGACGGGCACCACAAGTAGCGAGCATGATATGCACACAACATACACTATCGGGTTAGCCTCTAGTTAAAAAAAAAATACTTTCTTACTTGCTTACATACTTACTTAAAAATCATACGAAAAATTTTAATCATTAAATCATACATTTCAATTATAAAATATTAATATTTCAAAGACTTATGTATCATAGTAAAAATATGAGTTTCGATAAAGTTTTAGGTTCAAGGTTAAATCGAGATTTAATTTCTTTTAGAAACTTATGTTGAAAGGTTCGGGTTTCATGTTAATTCTTCATGCATATATCAAATCATTTCAATAAATATAAATAGGTAAAGGAAGCCATTATTACTTTAAATTGCATCCCTTACCTAGCGTATACCATGCAACAAGCACTTCTCGAGTATCGAGTGCACCTCGATATGCGCGCTCACACCTCGAACTGCCATAACAAATCTGAACATCCACTATTAGTATTTAATATTATTTCATATGAATCCACACATCACTTTACCAATAAAACATCTTTATCTTATCGATTTTCGTTAATTCCTTTGTTTAGTCGATTTTTGTCGATAAACTCGATTTTCAGTTTTATCTTTTTTAGCGATATTCTTTGGATTTAAATTTATTTCTATCATGTTTTATACCATTTAGAGTGACTATATTCCTCATCTTCCATCATTTACATAATGCTAACATTAACTTCCAATTTCACCGTTTTATAGTTTTTCACTAAATCGAAGGTATAACTTAGGCTTCTCAGTTTAACTAACTTCCTTAGGACACTCAGTTCTATTAATTTACACCATTCCTTATACTTTTCTCTAAGTCATTCTCACCATTGCAAAATAAATCTACTTGCACAATTTCATCATTTTCATAGTTTTCAGTTAAATCGAAGCTTAAACTGAACTTTTCAATCTAGCTAACACCGTAATAACCATAAAACATACCAAACTTCATCATTTTTCATGCACAACCAAAGCTGACCAAAACCCTAGCTATCCATAGAAATCTTATTTCAAATTTCTACTTTAGTAAAAATCATACAAATCCAGAAAACATTTACATATATCTATCTCATCTTCTTCCAACAACTTTACCTTATTATTGACCAACTTTGACCTCAATTTCTTCCTCCAAAATTCATTCTCAGCTGTAAAACAACATGTATATAGTTTAGAAATAACTTAAACAAGCTTAAAAATCCATCAAGGAAGCAAGAAATTCATTTTCTCTCACCTTGCACAACATGGTAGATTCTGTCCTTGTTCTTCTCACTAGTTTTCACCCACTTAGAGAGTTTCTTTGTTGCTGACTATTTTATATGTTATAGCAAACTTGATGGAGAAGATTTTATCTTTAGACGAGCTTTAATTCTGCCTGGAAGGAGGTTAAAAAAATTCTACAAGAGGAAACAGGGTAAGACGCATCGGGTAACTTCCAGAGTAGATATCTCTCTGGTTCTAAAGAGTTACTGGAATATAATATCATTTTAAATATTAAATTGGGTCTACTATCTTGGGCTAAAATTTCAAGCCCAAAGCTTATCTGAAACCCTTTCAAATTGGACTTTCTTTTTGGCTAAGCAGATGTAGAAAATTAGGTCTGCTATGTAGCCTGCATTGAAAAATCCATAAAAATATTTTTCAGCCCATTTTTGCTATTTGGTCACTTCTCAAGTGTTCTACTATGTGTCTAGTTGTTGTCTATGAAATTTGAGGAAAAAGTTTTGTTTGGGCCCGTTTTATCCGATTTAGTCTTTACCAATAAAAAGTTTTGCTTTAAAAATTTATTTAAGTGTCTAAACCTCAATAATTCTTCCCAAATTTAATTGTCTCACTTAGTTATACCTCATACTAATTTCCTATGGTTTCAGAATAATTTTTTTAAATTTACAAAATTTATTTTGAATTTATTTCGGTTTCTTAGCAACTTTCTCGGTTTAATGGTAACTCGAGTTTTTACTAATTTTCTCACTTTCCAAAGCTTGAGTTCTACTTTCTAACCATCAAATCATACTTATATACATATAACTCTCAAGAATTACTTAAATTTAGAATCTCACCTCGGGTTTTGTGCCTCGATCTTCGTGCCATTAATTCGACCCTTCGATTGCTTTGGGGCCCTGTATCAGCACCAAAATGAGTCTCTTAATTTATTTCTAGTTTTCAAATAAATAATAATGATATTTCAAGTTTTACAGATCTGAAATAGGATTAGCCGCAACATCATTTAGGAGCAGAATTTTGTTTCTTTTTCAATGTTGAAGTGTACTCGTGTGGATACCATCACTTATCCATTCGACTCTAGATCTCAAAACCCAAAGTTCTTTTTTTTCTAACTTAAGGATATGTTGATAATTGTTTTCTAGATCCTCTTCCAGTTTTTGAAGCCAAGGGTTATGCTCTATCGATAATTACTCTTTGGATACCATCAATCCTGGCCTTGATTCTCTTTTTCTGATGGAAAATATTACCAAAGGTGGTCTTGTTCCACCTCTTAATATTCACTTTGAATATATTAATAACTTCAATAAAAGAAAAGTTTGCTTCTCTCTAAGAATGTTCCACAACATGGAGCAACTCCAAATGCAAAAAACCACACGGTCTTAAAACTTGATTGGTATTGGTCTGAGCCTTGTTTCGATGGATGCCATCAAATAGTAGAGGGTTATGATCAGATTTAATTTTGGTGAGATGAAAGACTGTTGTGTTGGGAAACATCAGCTTCCATCTCACATTCGCCCACGCCCCGTCTATTCTTTCTCTGATGATTTGGCCATGGTGGTTCTTGTTAGTACAAGTGAATTGTTGCCCAATGAACCTAAGATCCACTATGCCACATTCAATAATGCATTCTTGCTAGAGACGAGCTTTGAGTTTATTTATAGGACTGCCTCTAAATTTTTAGATTCAGACAGGACATCATTAAAGTCTCCCATCATAAGCCATGGGTAGGAATAAGAGCTAGCAAACTGTACAAGTTCCTTCCATTGCAATTTTCTTTTCTGAAATTGGGGCCTCGCATAGATAGCAGAAATAACCCAAGGAATATAAAGATTAACATTATTATTAAAATTGTTTAAGGGAATCATATCGGTGCTTACCTGAATGGTTCCGTGAATTACTTAGTTGGACGAGTGAAGAATATTGATAGTGACTTCAGTTGTGCGCCAAAGTAACCAAATCCCTTCAGTGAAACCTTCTATGTCCACTTTGAAACTATTATCAAAGCCCAAGGAGTCATACATCCTTTTAGCCGTGTCTTCTGAAATTATGGTCTTTGTGATGATCATAAAGCTCAGATTATTGATCCGATCAGTTCCATGAAAGGCCTCCGAAAATTCAGGCTTCCCACCCCCTCATTGGAAATAATTCAGCTGTCGTTTGGTTGAGTAACCAATTGGCTATCTCTGGGATTGCTTAGACTTCTCCTATCGGTGTCTTGCATAACACATTGGGAGTAAGATGGTTCCGTGGAAGAAACACTAACCCGTACCCTATCGTGAAAGTCTTGGCCGCTGATTTTGGTTCGTTCACCACTGTAATAGGGTTGGGCATCAGTGGCAAGGTAATTAACCACACTTTTTTGCTTTCCCTGTCCATTCCTATCTTCCTTATAGTGTCCAGCGCCACCATTTTCATCTGTAGTGCACTGAGACTTGGTAGTTTATCTATGGGTTTGGGAAGGATGGGCTATGAAATTTCTCTTATTAGGCGTAAGTACGGCTGAGGATCCGGGACATCGATCGCCAGTATCAGGTTGTTCCAGGCTAGAGCTATGTCCTCCTCTCTCTCTATTTTAAATTTAGGTCCTTGTACCTCAAAAGGATTTCCATGGTTTCTGTCATTTTGATGACTTTCTCCTCCAAAGTTAATAACATAATTTCCAGTTACGGGAACATTTTTAGAGCTACTTCTCTGTTTCGCGCCTGACTTGCTTTCAAATACTTTATTGCTTCCCAAGCTTGTTCTTACTTTAAGCAGTTCACTTGATGAGTCCTTACTAATAAAACTAAATGACCTGTTTTATTTAGTTTGGTTCAGTTTCATTGACATTAAACTCTCTTTTGTTTCATCGGACTTAGTTGGCAACTGCTTAGTTGTTCTTTATTTGGAGGTGGGGCCATAGGTCTTATCAAGACCTTGCTTGGAGGACTGTCCCAAGTCTACAGAAGTTTTGTGGGGTAGCCGTTGTGAGTTGTTACCCATGCCACTTTCACTTTTGCTCCTTCCCTCGTCCATTTTTCTGGATGAGATTGGTTTTGGTGTGGGTAGAAAATAAATTTATCGAATAAAAGCGGAAGCAAATTCAAAAGTTTTTTTCACCTAATTAACTAAATGTGTAACTATGATATTATAATGATAATTAAATAATATAATTTCAGCAAGTAAAAACTGTCAAAAATCAGTCGTAACAGTAAACACAAAAGACAATCAATTTTTACGTTGAAAACCCCTTCAAATTGAAGGGTAAAAATCACGGGACTTAAGAGTCCACTCAAAAGGCTTCACTATCAAGAGAAAGTTCTTACAAAATAATGTTCTTAACTCCTACAATGAGTACACAACTCCATTCTCAACAATCATCAAGTTATCACTAAGAACAAAAGAGAAAAATTGGAGATTTCACCCAAAAACACAACCACTGTTCAGACCCAATTCAGAATGCTACAGTAGCCTGATGGAAAAATCAATCGTCCAATATCGGCGTCTACGTGTCCACTTCCCACTGTCAAAAAATCAGCTAAATCGGACCACAAAAGACCATTCAATCGTCAAGTTGATGAAGGCTGGACAGAGTTTCAAAATCTGCTCTTTCTCCTGCTATATACTTTCAATTCTGTAATTTTTGTTAGGTTAAAAAAAGCAGCAGCCCCCACACATTTTTAACCTCTTAAAGTCTTAGTGAAAGACCTAAAAATGGGCTAAAAACAAAAGGCCAAATGTGACCCAAAACTATGAGTTTTTCCACATAGGAGGGAACCCCATAAAATCCAACAAATCTCCCCCTCCCGACTATGTGGAGGTGCTCGCCAATCCGACGAACAAGCAACATCTTTCAAACTTTACTCTTGGAAAAGTTTTAGTCAACATATCAGCACAATTATCATCAGTATGAATTTTCTCAAGTTCTAGTAATTTAGCATCTAGAACATCTCGTATCCAATGATACCTCACATCAATATGTTTAGATCTAGCATGGAAAGTTGAATTCTTACCAAGATGTATAGCGCTTTGGCTATCACAAAACAACACATACCTCTTCTATGTAAAACCGAGTTCATACATAAATTTCTTCATCCATAGCAACTCTTTGGATGCTTCAGTCACTGCAATAAACTCTGACTCAGTAGTAGACAACGCAACACACTTTTGTAGTCTAGATTGCCAAGCCACAACTCCCCCTGCACAAGTGATTAAGTAACCTGAAGTAAACTTTCTAGAATCAATATCTCCAGCCATATCAGAATCTGTACACCCAACTAGAACAGGTTTCTCACTACCGAAACAAAGCTTCAAGTTGGAAGTACCCCGAAGATATCTCAAAATCCACTTCACTGCATTCCAATGCTCTCTGCCTGGGTTAGAAAGGAACCGACTAACAGTAGCAACAGAAAAGGCTAAGTCAGGTCTGGTGCAAACCATTGCATACATCAAACTACCCACTGCTGAAGCATAAGGAACTTTTTGCATGTCTTCCTTCTCTTCTTCCGTTGAGGGACTTTGCTTGACACTTAATCTATGGTGGGTAGCAAATGGAGTGCCCACCACTTTAGATCTATCCATGTTAAACCTCTAAAGTACTTTTTCAATGTACTTCTCCTGTGATAACCACAACTTCTTGACCATTCTATCACGTGTAATCCTTATGCCAAGGATCTGCTTTGCTGGTCCCAAGTCCTTCATTGCAAAGGATTTACTCAAATCTTGCTTGAACTTGTCAATCTGAGAAGCATTACAGCCAACAATGAGCATATCATCAACATAGAGCAATAAAATAATAAAGTCATCGTCAGAGAATTTCTGAACAAAGACACAATGATCTGATGTAATCTTTTTGTAGCCAAGCTCCCCCATAATAGACTCAAACTTTCTATACCATTGTCTAGGAGCTTGCTTAAGACCATACTAGCTTTTCTTCAACTTGCACACATAATCTTCTTTCACTTCTACACTGAAACCCTCTGGTTGCTCCATGTAGAGCTCTTCCTCCAAATCACCATGAAGGAAAGCTGTTTTCACATCCATCTATTCAATTTCTAGATCATAGTAGGCTGCCAAACTTAATATGGTTCTGATAGAAGACATTTTTACAACTGGTGAGAATATTTCCTCAAAGTCAATCCCCTTTTTTTGACTGAAACCCTTGACAACCAATTGAGCTTTGTAACGTGGACATAAAGCATTCTCATCTTGCTTTAACCTATAAACCCACCGATTTTTCAAAGCTCTCTTGCCTTTAGGTAGTTTCACCAGCTCAAATGTGTGGTTTTCATGCAAAGATTTAAGTTCATCTTTCATAGCATCAACCCACTGATCTTTGTGTTCACTCTCCATAGCCTCTTCATAACACTCTGGTTCTCCCCCATCAGTTAGAAGAACATACTCATCAGGAGGATATCTCATAGAAGGCTGTCGATCTCTAGTAGATCTTCGAAGTGGAATTGCTGGTGGAGTCATGGTTGCCTGTTGCTGATTATCCACATCACCATCCATCAGAGCATTAAACTCTCCAATACCATGCTGGCCATCATGAACATCTTCTGGCACGTCATTCTCAATTGGATTTGGTGAAGGAGTCGAAGGATTAAGATCCATATCAGTCAAGTCATGACTATCCTGTGGGGTTTCTTTCTCTACCTTATTAATGTCTTCAATAGTCTGATCCTCAAAGAACATTACATCTCTGCTTCTGACTAGCTTCTTCTCAATTGGATCATACAACCTATACCCAAATTCATCTTGACCGTAACCAAGAAATATACACTGACAAGTTTTGGCATCTAACTTGGACCTCTCATCCCTTGAGACATGAACAAATGCCTTGCAGCCAAACACTCGCAGATAATTATAAGAGACGTCCTTGCCAAACCAAACTTTATCTGGAACGTCACCCTGCAAAGAAACACTAGGAGACAAATTAATCACATGAGCCACTGTATATAAAGCTTCACACAAAAAAGGTCTAGGCAATTTTGCATCTGAAAGCAAACATCTAACTCTCTCAATCAGAAATCTATTCATTCTTTCAGCCAAGCCATTCAACTGTGGTGTCTTAGGAGGTGTCTTCTGATGTCTAATTCCCTGTTGGCGGCAATACTCATCAAATGGTCCACTGTACTCACCACCATTATCAGAACGGATGCACTTTAACTTCTTCCCTGTCTGCCTCTCAACTGAAGCTTGAAAAAGTTTGAACACATCAAGGACTTGGTCTTTTGTTTTTAATGCATAGACCCAAAGTTTCCTTGAATGGTCATCAATAAAGGTCACAAAATAAAGCGTACCACTATGTGATCTTACCCTTAAAGGACCACAAACATCTGAATGTACCAACTCTAACAAATCTGATTTTCTTGAAGGAGGATGGCTCTTAAAAGAAACTCTTCTTTGCTTACCAGCTAAACAGTGATGACACTTCTCTAATGTAGCACTCTTTAATCCTGGAAGTTGATTTTTCTTGATTAAGCAACTAAGCCCCTTTTCACTCATGTGATTGAGTCGTTTGTGCCACAACCCAGCTGAATTTTCGTTTGCCATTACATTAACAGTGCCTTCAGAAATCGAAGCCTGCATTAAATACAAGTTTGAACACTTCCTTCCCCGAGCCACAACTAAGGAGCCTTTACACAATTTCCACCGCCCATCATAAAAAGTGTTACAATATCCCTCATCATCAAGCTTTCTTGTAGAAATCAAATTCAAACTGATATCCGATGCATGCCTAACATTTCTAAGTGTAAACTCTATCCCATTATTAGTCTTTAAACAGACATCCCCCATACCAATAACAGGTAACAAGCCATCATTACCCATCTTCAATACACCGAAGTCATCGGGTGTATAAGAAGTGAAAAATTCCTTTCGTGGAGTAACATGAAGAGAAGCGCCACTATCTATCACCCAGCTTGTCTTTTGAAATGTTAGGTTGATCACATTCTTATCACAAATAATTAACAGATCATCAGAACTAGCAGTAGCAACACGGTCATTATTGTCCTGATCTTTCTTGTCTTGTTTATCACTGCCACCCTTGTTTTCTCTCTTCCACTTATAGCAATACTTTTTTATATGACCCTTCTTGCCACAATGATGGCACTCAAGATTTTTATATTTTGACTTTGACTTGCTTTGACTTTTATCTCTACCCCTTTCACGCTTGTTTTTACTTCTCCCCCTATTCTCTGTAACAAGGACCTCAGAATGTGATGAAGAACCTTGAGACTTTCTTCTCACTTCTTCATTCAAAACACCGTTCTTCACAAGTTCCATGGTCACAACACCATCAGGAGCAAAATTAACAAGTGAAACTCGAAGTGTTTCCCAAGAATCTGGCAAAGTAGCAAGTAGCCAAAGTCCTATCACCTCATCATCAAATTTAACTCCTATGCCAAGTAACTGATTTATAACACCTTGAAATTCATTTAAGTGATCAGCTACTGATGTTCCATCTGTATACTTCAGCTGCATCATTTTTTTAAGCAAGAATAACTTGTTATTACAACTCTTTGAAGCGTACAAGTTCTCTAACTTATTCCACAAAGTCTTAGCATGTGTCTCTTGCTCAATGTGATTGTAAACACTTTCTTCAACAAAGTGCCGAATAAACCCACAAACTTGCTGATGCTCAAAATCCCATTCCTCATCACTCTTACCTTCAGGCTTTTGAGTAGCAAACACTGGAAGATGCAAGGACTTCACAAACAACAAATCTTTCATTTTATTCTTCCACAAAGGATAGTTTGTGCCATTTAATAAGATCATTCTACTTATACTAATATCCATAGTCACACAAATACCAACCAAGCTCTGATGCCAATTGTAGGGTAGAAAACAAACTTATCGAATCAAAGCGGAAGCAAATTCGAAAGCTTTTTCTCACCCAATTAATCAAATGTGCATCTACGATATCACAATGGCAATTAAATAATATAATTTCAGCAAGCAAAAACTGTCAAAAATAAATTGTAACAGCAAACACAAGAGACAATCAATTTTTACGTGGAAAACCCCTTCAAATCGAAGGGTAAAAACCACGGGACTTAAGAGTCCACTCAAAAGGCTTCACTATCAAGAGAAAGTTCTTACAGAATAATGTTCTTAGCTCCTACAATGAGTACACAACTCCATTCTCAACCATCATCAAGTTATCACTAAGAACAAAAGAAAAAAATTGGATATTTCACCAAAAAACACAACCACTGTTCAGACCCAATTCAGAATGATACAGTAGCCTGATGGAAAAATCAACCGTCCAATATCGACGTCTACGTGTCCACTTCCCACTGTCAAAAAATCAGCTAAATCGGACCACAAAAGACCCTCCGAACGTCAAGTTGATGAAGACTGGACAGAGTTTCAAAATCTACTCTTTCTCCCGCTATATACTCTCAATTCTGTAATTTTTGTTAGGTTAAAAAAAGCAGCAGCCTCCACACATTTTTAACCTCTTAAAGTCTTAGTGAAAGGCCTAAAAATGGGCTAAAAACAAAAGGTCAAATGTGACCCAAAACTATGGGTTTTTCAACATAGGAGGAAACCCATAAAACTCAACATTTGGAACATTGAAACCCGTTTTTTAGTTTCGGTCATTTATGGGTTTCATCCTTGATACCACCATCCAAGGGCCATATTGATCAGCTTTCTCATCTTTAACTGTTTCCTCTACCCAAGAGGTCTCACTTGCCTCTTAGTCCATGCAGTCATTTATTGTCGGCCCTTGAACCATTTCCGTGTTTGCATTTTGTTCACCTTCAGCCTTCTCATGTTTGGGAATCTTGTCAGTTTTGTAGTGTTCTTTCCTGTGGCCTATTATGCCATCACTCCCTCATAAAGGACATTATGAACCATCCCACCAATTCTGATTTTGGGGGTGAGGGGTTTGTCGAAATCAACCTAAATATAAAATCTTGCATACTTTCTATATGCATTCTGTTCCGTGTAGCTGTCAATCTTCAGTAACTTCCTTAGTTGGTTTCCAATTCTCTTGAGGATGTTTTTATCTAAGAGCTCAATTGAGAGTCCTAGGATTCTAACCCAAACAGTAGTGGATAAAGCCGATGAGGAATCAGGGGTGAATCCTTGTTCCCAAGTTTTCATTGTCAGGTAGTACGGGCCAACAAACCACGAATGTGATTGACCCTATGAAAGTCAGTGAGAAGATTGAATTGGAAGAGAAAAAAAATCATTTCCTTAGTCAATACAGTCCATGCTACCCAAAGGCTTCCATTAGGCTTTGACTTTGGGAAGAAGAAAGTTATAGCTAACTTGTTTGCCAAAATTTCTGACAATAATAGCATTCTTCCAGGGTCTTTTTATCCTGTTTTTTCCTCCTTTGAGAGCAAAATGGTGGGTATGTTGTCTTGTACTTCCTGTTCCTGGTCAGATTCTTCATCCTTGAAGATGTGGTTAATGAAGGAGAAGTTTGAGTCATCTTGATTTCCCATCAGCGTGTCCTTGTAAGAAAAACACGACATGCGATTTTCCAGCATCTCCTGATCATGCTCATTTTGATCGTTTTGTTTAAAATAACTGTTCTTCGTTTGTTTTAGGGTTTGATTAATGGACGTTGTTCTAGACGTTAGCCATCCCTTTTCTCCTTTCAAACTTTGATTATTGGCATTTTGGTAAATGACTTCGTGCTAGACCAAGTTTTGATTGTTCTATATTATAGTTTTACTTTTGCATAACTCAAGATATTAAAAATTTATGGTCACATAGGCATAGCAAGAAAATAATATTTCATTAGTGCTCGAAGCCTTTATACATGAGACTGCAATTTTTTAAATGTAGAAGCACAACGTGAAATAAGATTGTTTTAGATGTAAAAGCAGAATGTGAAATAAGATGGATATTTGAGAAGCAGTTAAATGCTGTCTCTCACTCTCATAATTTATGTAATATGATTTGAGCACCATATTGTGGTTGAAGTGTTACGGCAGCATTTGGAGCGTGAGTATAGGATGGCGACAGCTCGAATGAGAAATTTTGCAGGATTTTGGCCATGGTCAATTTGGATTCAAGCATCGCAAAGTTTTGTCCGACACATATTCTTGGCCCCCACCCAAAAGGGAAGTAGGATATTTTATCTTTGGCTGCTTTGAAAATCCCTTCCGAGAATCTTTGTGGCCTGAACTCCATTGCATCCTCTCCCCATTGCTCTGTATCCCTGTGGACAAGGTGCAATGGCATAAACAGCTGCACCCCTGCTGGAAGAGTGATATTACCGAGCTTCGTCTCTTTGTATGTGCATCGAATGAGTGATGTCGAGGGATATAGTCTCAATACTTCAAGCAGGATCATGTTTACCTTGTCAAAACGAAAAGATAATGATGAATCTTCGATCAAACAACAGAGAAAAGAGAGAAACAAAACTAACCACTGCTGCACTTACAATCTTCAAGCGATTCAAGCCATCATAGGTTGGTTTATTCTTCCCAAAAACATGCAATACTTCTTCCCTGGCTCGCTCCTGCCATTCACTATGCATGCTCAATACAATCATGGTCCACGTCAACAAATTAGCTGTGGTTTCCTGGCCAGCAAAGTAGAACAATTTGCACTCTTCGATCACATCTTCCATGGTCATCCCGGCATTGGAATCCTCCTTTTCTTCTAGCTCATCCAGATTAGACTTGAGTAGCAAACCCAACAAATCGTCTTTGTGATCTCCTGCTCTTACGGCCTTCTCTCTCTTTTTTATTATGCCTGTCAATAAGGATCGAACTTCTTCGTGGATGTGCTTCATTCTTTTGTTTATCTTGGTTGGCAGAAACCTTGTTGAGAGGGAATTTTCGGAATGAAAAAAGCAACAATTAATAATGAGGAGATTTATTCAGGTTGTTTTACAATTCTGGGACATTTCAGAAATTTCTGATATTTATGGGGTTTCTTCTTATTGTAAATATCTCAAAGTAGTCTAAACGTAGAGCTAGAATTACCAAGCAAATGTACCTTAACAGTGGGAAATTGATGCTCGTCTGAGATTGTAAAAAAAGCCGGCCTTGTTCCTTCTGGAGGAGAAATATCAACCTCCCTTCATTGAAATTGCTACCAAAAGCTGCTCTGGATATGACATCCCCAGTTAAGTTCTGAAATTCAACAGACATATCCACTTCACAGGATCCCATGAAGTTCACTAACTTGATCCACTTTTCAATCAATTCTTCCGTACAAACAGCAAATGCTGGCAACATATGCTAACAATAGCACCAAAAGGATGAAATAAGTCGTCAATAATACTGGAAACTATGCTAAAGAAGAAAGCTGGGGAAGAAAAATAAACCTTCAACTTCTCTATGTGGAAGGCAGGATTAACGATTTTCCTGTGTTTGGCCCATTTATCTCCATTATAGCTTGCAAGGCCAGTGACGAACAGCTTAGTGAATGAATTTATTTTTGGCTTAGGGAAATCACCAGATTTGTTGTTCAAAATCTCTTTTATTAAGTTTGGCTCCATGATTGCCACACGAGGAGTTGTTCCGTACCAAATAACGAACCATTTCTCTGCATGGTTTTCACATACACATACGCAGTGAGGCTTAACATACATGGCCATCGGCAGCTTATCCTTTTACGCAATTTTCTACTTTACTTTAAGGATCCAAATGTCATACCCATATGAAGTACTAAACAAAAAGGTTAGATAGATGACAAAAGCAGTTACAAGTAAAACTAAAAAAATATGGCGAATGAAGGAGACAAACAAACTTCTAGGATAAGAAAAGTTGATATTTTCTATGCTGAATCAACCTAGAATTCATCAATATCATACTGCTATATGCTCCATATATTTTGTCGTTTTCTTTGTCCAGAATATTTTAGAACAGTTATATATATATATATATATATGTATATATATATATATATATGTATATATTGATGCGTGCTAGTTTGAAATTGTAGGTTGGACAATGGAGATTAATCCCACAACTCAACATGATGTTCGAAAGTCTAACAACCATCGTTTTTAATGATTCATAAGTTTTTCTTTTTTCAAAAGCAGATCGCCGCTATGCAAAAGTTGGAAACAGAAGGAAACAAGCAAGACTGAAAATTGGTGAAAGCAGTTAACAACATACGTGGGAAAAGAAATATAGTAGCATAACATACTGTAAGTGGTGACGAGGTTATGAAGCAAAGGATTGATACGAGGCAAGATGTCGTGCGGCTGCTCAACGGGTTCCGACCCTTTCTCCTTGGCTAACTTGATCATCTCCTTGATGTTCCCATGAATCAACTTGTACGGATATCCAAAGATGCCCTGTTTCCAAAGCTGCTTCTCTATCTTTTTGGGTCTCCACCATATCACATACAAAAGTTTCAGACCCCAGGCTATGGTCACAAATGAGAGAACGGCAATCAACACTGCCATGATCAACTTCTATTCGCCTTTGCCTTTGTTCTGTTTGGAGACTTGGGAACGTAGCAAGGAACTGAAGTCTTTAAATGGGGATACAGAGAATTGTATCTCACTAGACCGTGAAAACTACGTTGTTCATTAATTTTACAATATCAAGAAGTTCGTTTGTCTTGTCGATTGCATATAAAAATTGGAATAAACTTCCAAATCTGAAGTAAATGAAATGAAAATATTAATTAGTCACCATATCTTATGCCCTACAGGCCTAATTGATACTGTATAAAACATTTCAATTAAAGATTTTTGTGGATTCAATGGCATAAATATTTTAGATTTCAAAGAAATGTGGATGGGGACATTATTGATGGCTGAATTTTGATTCTTGGTTGACCTCTCCATCTGTAAATTTTATCAGAAAGAAAAAAACCATAAGTTATCTTCCAGAAATTATGTCAAATTCAATCACAAAATAATTGATTTATATATATATATATGTATACATATATTTTTGAAATAATTTATATTCTTATATGCCGGCCAGTCCAGTGATTGAAAACGATTCCATTATTATTTTAGTGTTATTAAACAAATTCGGGAACCATCCGTTGCTAAATCAACAATTGGATCGCATAGTTGATTTTTATCCATAACCATGATTTAAAAATTGATATAATTATTCTATAATTTGTTTTATACTTTTTATCCTCAATCATGATATATTTTTTATTTTCTTTTGGTGTTCTTTTCAACAAATTATTTTTTTTTTCTCTCTAGAATAATAATAAAAAAACTTAAAGTTGGTATCATCGGGAATCACTAGTGCTGATTGAGTTATAGAGAATGAAAATTTACATTAGGGACTGAAATGACATAGCTGAGTATGTTGGTTAGGCACATCCTTTTCTATGTAAACTCCAGGGCTTACTCGAAAATGCCGAAGTTTCAAACATGCCCAAATCAATTATTGTTTCAAATGGAGGTAGATGGGATTATTATTTACTCAAGATCTGCCGTGATTATTATTTTCTTGGTGGGTTTTGAGATATAAAGTCACAGCAGAAGAAAATGATATCAAAACCTATAAAACATAATGGTTTATAAAAATATTCTAAAAACAATTTTCATTTTTTGTTTTTTGAAATTTGAAAAACATGTTTGGTACTTGAAAATGAAAACTTGTTTTTGAAAATAAAAATTATAAAAATGCGTTTGGTATCTACATTTTCAAAACAAAAACTAAAAAATTAAATAAATTACAATTTTTTACCAAAAAAAAGTAAAATGTTACTAAATAATATATAAAAATAAATTGTAAAAATGAACAAAACACAATAATTCAAATTACTAAAATGTATTTTAGTATTTAACCTTTAAGCCAATTGCTATTGTTTTCGAAATCTCAATTTTGTCTATAACTATTCCCTTCTCTAACTTGAGCCATTTCAGCTGTTTGTGACATATCAAATGCAATTTGCTCATTGCTCAAACTGGCAGAAGTTACTTTTGTGTCATCAAATTCTTGCACAAATTTTCTTTCACCCTTTTCAAATAATTCATCTTTTTCAGCTTCCAACCTAATGAAATTGTGCATAGTAAGTATAACACGCTTTTGGTATATGACTTTTGTTTTCTAAGAGGATTGTTAGGCATATCTCTCAATATGGTAAATCTTTTTTTTAAGCACTCCGTTCAATCACATTACGGGCAGAAGAATGCTTCTTATTAAATAATTCTACTTTCCCTCTAGGTTAAAGTCCTGTGCATGGTATCTTTGTTCACGAAATGGTGCTAAAATTCTTGGTATGTTCGGGTATCCAGCATCCACAATTTAATATGTACCTATAATATCAACATTAATCATTTATAAATAAGAAATATGAATGTAGGCATTAAAAAAATAATAATTAATTAGTATTATTAGTTAATTAAATTAAATATTTAATTAATTGATAATTTCTAATAAATTGGTGATAAATAAAAATTATCAACCAATTGTATTATCTCTAATTAAATTAAATTAATTAGAGATAAATCCTGAAGTGATCGAGTCCCTTTAGAACTCTCTACCATCAAGCATTATAAATAGAGAGCTCTTCCACACTCAGAAAGACACAGAAGAAAATTGTACTCACATATAAATACAAAAAATTGAATTTTATCACTAATTCGTGTTTAATTTTACAGACGCGAAAATTTGTGTATACAAATTTCTGGCACACCCAGTGGGACCTCTCTGCCTCTCATCTCGCTCTCCATTATCAATCAAGATCAACCGATTGATCAGATCTATGGCTCCGAAGACTGCTGCACCAAGTCACAAATTCAACCCTGCTGCGACCGTGCAACCTGGTTACACTGGACCGACGACTCGTGCTAGAGTACGATATCTTGCAACACAAGGTCAAGACTTAATGGGGCCAATCAACAATGTTGCTCATCAACCTGTCATCTCGATGGATCTTTTGGCAGGAAGAAAATCTGCTTTGCAAGAACAATCAGCGTCTACTCTCCAAACCATGTCTGCGATGGTTACTAATGCGACTACTCTAGAGGAAAGGATCTCTGAAATGGAGAGGATGATGTCGACCCTGCACAAGATAGTCGAAGAAAAGGATGTTGAAATTGCGATGTTGAAGAGTCAACTAGAAGCTCAACACGATGAAGAATCCAACGATAATCCAACACCAAACAGACCAACTGCTGAAGCCGCTAGGAAACTGAAAGCAGTTCATGGTGCTGAAAACCCCGAAAACGGATCATCACCGATATCAGTTGGGTCTTTGTCTGTTCAACAACTACAAGAGATGATTGCAAATACCATCAAGGCTCAGTATGGTGGATCGTCATCTAAGTCCTATTATGCATACATTAAACCGTACACGAGGAGAATTGATGATTTAAGGATGCCGGCAAATTATCAACCTCCTAAGTTCCAGCAGTTCGATGGGAAGGGAAATCCACGTCAACACGTGGCCATTTTGTGGAGACGTGTAACAATGCAGGAACATACGGAGATCTTCTGGTTAAACAGTTTGTAAGGTCGTTGAAAGGAAATGCCTTCGAATGGTATACCGACTTGGAATCCGAGTCTATTGATAGCTGGGAACAACTTGAGAGGGAGTTTCTCAATCGTTTCCTTAGTACTCGCCGCACAGTGAGTATGACAGAGCTAACCAATACCAAGCAAAGGAAAGACGAACCAGTCGTCGACTACATCAACAGATGGAGAGCGTTAAGTCTTGATTGCAAAGATAAGCTCTCTGAAATTTCTGCTGTTGAGATGTGCATCCAAGGTATGCATTGGGAACTTCTTTACATTCTCCAAGGGATAAAGCCGCATACTTTCGAAGAATTGGCCACTCGTGCTCATGACATGAAATTGAGTATTGCTCATTCTGGTAACAAAACTTCTTCGATTCTTGATCCTAGGAGAGACAAGAAGGATTTCAAGAAGGTTGAGAGGCCTTTAAAGAGCACTGTTAAGGAGTCTCTGTTCGTTGAGACTAAACCTTTAAAATTTTCCTCCAAAGGCACTAAGAAGGCTGAGGAAAATATCACGCGGCCTCAAATGAGAAATATACAACGCCTGAGCTTCGAAGAAAGAGAAGCAAAGAAATATCCTTTCCCTGATTCAGATGTGCCTGACATGCTGGATCAACTCCTGAAGCAAAAGCTGATTGAACTTCCAGAGTCCAAAAGGCCAGGAGAAAAGGGAAAAGTTACTGATCCAAAGTATTGCAAGTATCATGGAATCATTGGTCATCCCACTGAAAAATGTTTTGACCTGAAAGATTTGATAATGAAGCTAGTGAATGAGCGCAAGATTGAACTTGATATGGACGACGTAGTAGAATCAAATCATGCTACTTTCACTTCTTTGCCTACAAAAGGCATGACGTATCAACTGATTCAATTTGGCTGCTTGGAACCTGTTGCCCTGCCAGTTGCGGTAACAAGCTCAAACACTAGCTCTTTTAAAGATGTTGAATCTGCTGCGGATGATGAAGTTCAATGGACACTGGTAACGCGACGAAAATCGCGAAAGCGATATGTCCGATCCGCAAACCTTCCTTTTCAAAAGGGAATTCAGCAGATGAATAACTCGCATCTACGTTGGGGACAGAAGAAAACTATGAAGCATCCCCAATTCCAAAATTGTTTAAGGCAAAAGCCTCGAAAACAAATAACACTAGAAGAATTCTTTCCTAAAGGTTTTCTTAGGGAAGAACAAGTGAGTGTTGGTGTTCATACAGTTTCGTTTAAAGAGGAATCAGAGGGAGAAAGCTCAAAGGCTATTAAGGCTCGAGGAGATGGTCAGACTGAAATAGTCCGAGAAGAATGTCTTAAGATCTTGAAAGGGATCTCTTCTCATCTTACCATCTACGAGTTGTTGCAGTATCCAAAGGCAACACGTGACGTGATTGCACATGCTTTGGAAAACTCAGAAATTTACGCTGCACATCTCCCAGCTCCCACAAAACCTGCTTCAGATGATGGTTTTTGTGATTACTGCTTGACAACTCTTGCATTCACAGATGAGGATCTATTGTTAGGGTCAAAACCCCACAATCGGCCACTTTATGTTTATGGATACATCCGAGAACAAAGGGTGAATCGCATGTTGGTCGATAATGGATCTACAATTAATATCATGCCCAAGGCAACAATGGAGGAACTTGGCATAACAATTAATGAATTGTCAAAAAGCCGACTTTTAATCCAAGGTTTCAATCAAATGGAGCAACGTGCCTTGGGAATAATACGAGTGGATGTCGCGATCGGTGAATTAATGTCGAGTACAATCTTTCATGTCATCGACGCCAGAACTACATATAAGTTGTTGCTCGGACGACCTTGGATTCATGCAAATGGCGTTGTGCCTTCTACACTGCATCAATGTTTAAAGTTTTATCGAGACGGACCGAGAAAGGTTGATGCTAATTTAAAACCATTCAATGAGGTCGAATCTCACTATGCTGATGCCAAGTTCTACTCAGAGAACTGTGATATAAAAGAAGTTTTACCCACTCAAATGCCAAGCACCGGAAAAATTGAAATTAAGGGTAAAAAGAAAATAGAGCCTAATGTGATGAAAGAGCCTTTAGATACATCCCTTGAAGGTGTTCCCAAGCTTACATTGGAAGAAACCGTAAGGGGCAATCCAGTTGAATCTGCATCCAGAGAGGCAAAAGAAACTCCAGTTCTTCGCTATATTCCAAAGGCTCGTCGCAAGGAAGGCCAATCGCCATTCTTGGAATGCTCAGAATTTAATCAAGCAGAGTGTTCTCCTGACAGAATAAAAGAAGACATAAAACTGTTGAAGGATGCTTGCACATTGCCTCTAACTAAGATGGCTCATAGTCAAGCCAAGAAGCCGTTGAAAGGGTTCGTTCGACCGTCCCAAGGCGCAATAGAATATGGGACTTTGCCTCAAGGTCGTACTGATGAAAATTATGATCCAAAGGCTTATAAACTGATCGCTAAGGCTGGGTTCGACTTTTCCAAGTCATCGTCCATGAATGAGTTGCATGATGGAAAGACGACTGCAAAGTTGCAAGGGATCATTGAAACCCATAAAAAGCTGATAAACAAGTCGGATGGGAAACCTTTTCCAAAAGATGGATTAGGATGTGAATCCTAAAACCCGATACGAATTCGTGTTGGCAGGAAGAGTAAATCAGTCAGTACTCAACACATTTCGGTGGAGGTTACTGAAGAATGTGATGAGCCAAAAGCGTCTCCAACTCATCGTCCTCAAAACACTACTCGTGTGTCAGTATTCAATCGATTGGGAACGTCAGCAACTCGTATTTCAGTGTTTGATAGGCTCAATGTCCCTCACCCTGAGTTACGTGAAGCACCTAGAAGACGCAATTCAGTTTTTGATAGATTGAATGTTTCAAGCAGTGAAGTGCAGCAAGAAGAAAGTCAAAACTGCACTGAATTGAAGGATGATAAAGAAATCCGAAGCTCGATTCCATCTCGCATGAAGAGGCGTTTAGAGCTTGAAATCTCTGCAGAAGGGCCATTGAAAGTGCGACGTCATACTGTTGTGGACACCAGTTCATCAGTACATCTCAAAGAAGATGAGACAGAGATTTATTCAACATATCATGTAACCATCCAAGAAAGTGCAGATGATGAATCATCAGAAGATGAGTCTGAAGAACCATCTGAAATTGAAGAAGAAGAAGCTCCTGCTGCTTTAGAAGATGGGGGGCAAGCAACTGTCGACAGGCTGGAAGAGGCAAATCTTGGCACCTCGGATGCACCACGCCCTATATTTTTGAGTGCACTCCTTAGCCCAGAAGAAAAAGAAGAGTATGTCGCACTATTGTTAGAATACAAAGACGTCTTCGCCTGGACATATAAAGAGATGCCCGAACTTGATCCGAAAGTTGCAGTTCATAACTTGGTTGTTCGAAAGGGAGTAAAGCCAATCAAACAGCCCCAAAGGCGCTATAGACCTGATCTTATCCCGCTCATAGAAGCCGAAGTCAACAAGTTAATTGATGCAGGATTCATACGTGAAGTGAAATATCCATCTTGGATAGCCAATATAGTGCCAGTCAAAAAGAAGAATGGACAACTTCGCATTTGTGTCGACTTTCGCGATCTAAACAATGCGTGCCCAAAAGATGACTTTCCACTACCCATCACCGAAATAATGGTTGATGCTACTACAGGGCATGAGGCTTTGTCATTCATGGATGGATCGTCTGGTTATAATCAGATTCGAATGGCGCCAAAAGATGAAGAGCTAACCGCATTTCGAACACCTAAGGGGATTTATTGCTATAAGGTAATGCCCTTTGGTTTGAAAAATGCTGGTGCAACTTATCAACGTGCCATGTAGAGAATTTTTAATGACCTACTGCATAAAACAGTAGAATGTTATGTTGATGATCTTGTGGTCAAGTCAAAGAGAAGAAACGACCATTTAGAAAATCTTCGTTCAGTGTTTGATAGGCTGAGGAAGTACCAACTGAAGATGAACCCGCTGAAATGTGCCTTTGGAGTGACATCTGGAAAGTTCCTTGGCTTTATCGTGAGACACCGAGGCATTGAAATAGATCAGTCCAAGATAGACGCTATCCAGAATATGCCAGAGCCTAAGAACCTAAAAGAGCTTCGGAGTCTGCAAGGTAAATTGGCATACATTCGAAGGTTTATTTCAAACCTAGCTGGAAGATGCCAACCATTCAGTCGACTAATGAAGAAGGACATACCATTCGAGTGGGATGAATCCTGTAGCAATGCTTTTAATGCGATTAAGAGATACTTGCTTAATCCTCCAGTTTTGGGAGCACCAATTCATGGAAAGCCATTAGTCCTTTATATTGCTGCACAGGACAAGTCCTTGGGGGCATTACTCGCACAAGAAGATGAGCAAAGGAAACAAAGGGCTTTATACTATTTAAGTCGAACACTTGTAGGGGCAGAATTAAATTACTCCCCTATTGAGAAAATGTGTCTTGCTTTGTTCTTCGCTGTTGATAAACTAAGACACTACATGCAAGCATACACCGTCCATTTAATAGCACGAGCAGATCCTGTGAAATATATTTTGTCCAGACCAGTTCTTTCTGGGAGATTGGCAAAGTGGGCGGTAATCCTTCAACAATATGACATTGTTTATGTTTTCCAAAAGGCGGTGAAGGGGCAAGCCTTGGCAGATTTTCTAGCAGATCATCCTATCCCGTCTGATTGGAAATTGTCAGATGATCTACCCGATGAGGAAGTCCTTTTTGTCAACTTGAAGCCAAGCTGGAGGTTATTCTTTGACGGTGCTTCAAGACAAAGTGGAGCAGGAGCGGGTGCAATTCTCGTTAGCCCTTACAATCAAGTCTTGCCATATTCTTTTATCTTGAGCGAATTATGCTCTAACAATGTTGCTGAGTATCAAGCACTTATTTTAGGCTTAGAAATGGCACTTGAAATGGGGATTAAAAACATCGAAGTGTATGGAGACTCTAAGCTAATCATACATCAACTCTTGGCGGAATAAGAAGTCAAGAAAGAAGATTTGATTCCATATTTCAAATATGCTAAACGGTTGATGGATAAGTTTGATTACATAACGTTGAAGCATATCCCAAGAGCTGAAAATCGGCAGGCAGATGCTTTAGCCAACTTGGCAACAACTTTGGCTATCAATGAGGATGAAAAGTTGAGTGTCCCAATATGTTGCAGATGGATAGTGCCTCTACAAGACATAGTTCATGAAGAAGTCAGTGCGATATCGGCATGCACAATTGAAGTTGAAGATTGGCGACAGCCTATTATTGATTATCTTCAGCATGGCAAACTTCCGAATGATTTACGTCACAAGTCTGAAGTGCGGCGAAGAGCAACAAGGTTCATCTATTATAAAGATACCTTGTATCGCAGGTCATTTGATGGGCAATTCTTACGTTGCCTAGGAAGTGAGGAAGCCAAACAAGTGTTAGAAGAGGTTCATTCTGGAATCTGTGGCGCACATCAATCTGGGCCGAAAATGCATTACAAGATCAAGAGAATGGGGTATTATTGGCCTACAATGGCGCAAGATGCTATAGATTTTGCAAAGAAATGCCAACCATGCCAGTTCCATGCCAATTACATACATCAGCCACCAGAGCCTCTTCATCCCACAGTTGCATCGTGGCCTTTCGATGGATGGGGTCTTGATCTTGTAGGACCATTGCCTAAGTCTTCAAGAGGACACTTATACATTCTGGCTGCAACAGATTATTTCTCTAAGTGGGCAGAAGCATTACCTTTCAGAGAGGTCAAGAAAGAACAAGTGGTAGAATTCATTCGTGTGCAGATCATCTATCGCTATGGAGTTCCTCGGTACATCATCACTGACAACGGCAAACAATTCTACAATAGCCTCATGGATAATTTGTGTGAGAAATTCAATTTCAAACAATACAATTCTTCCATGTATAATGCCCCAGCAAATGGCCTTGCAGAAGCATTCAACAAGACACTTTGTAATTTGTTGAAGAAAGTTGTTGCGAAAAGCAAAAGAGATTGGCATGAAAGAATCGGAGAAGCACTCTGGGCGTATCGCACTACATATCGAACACCCACGCAAGCTACTCCATATGCTCTTGTTTATGGTGTCGAAGCCATTCTTCCATTGGAATGTCAAATTCCTACCTTAAGAATTGCCATCCAAGAAGGCTTAACACAAGAGAGCAATGCCCAATTGCGCCTTCAAGAGCTTGAAGCATTGGATGAAAGACGTCTGCAAGCACAACAACATCTTGAATGTTATCAAGCACGCCTCTCTAAAGCTTTTAACAAGAAAGTTCGCCCACGTTCCTTTCAAGTAGGAGATTTAGTGCTCGCCATGCGCAGGCCAATTAACTTCCATCATCATCCTGGTTATAAGTTTACCTCCAAGTGGGATGGACCTTATGTTGTGCAAGAAGTTTATACAAACAATGCTTACAAGATAGTCGACAGTGACGGATTGCGAGTCGGCCCTATCAATGGCAAATTTTTGAAACGCTATTACGCGTGAAAGCTCCAATTTCTATGCACAACATCAAATAAAAAAAACAAAGCCTGCTAGATTGAAAACCCCATCGGGGCGGTCTAGGCAAAAGTTAAGGCAAAGCCTGCTAGATTGAAAACCCCATCGGGGCGGTCTAGGCAAAAACTAAGGCAAATAAAAAAAGGCCTGCTAGATTGAAAACCCCATTGGGGCGGTCTAGGCAAAAATTAAGGTAAAATAACAAAAATAAATAAATGAACTACGTAATGACTTGATCCTTCTCTTAGAAGGTACGTAGGCAGCTTAGGAAACCCATCCATCCTAAGTTCAGTCACACCAAATAAAAAAAAAAAATCATCATTGTAATGATTAAAATCCTATATGACATAGATGAAATGCTGAAAATGTCTATTACAAATGAAATAAAATAAAATGCTCAAGCAATATCTAGGACTTGCTGCTCCAACTGTCGACCAAAGAGTCTCGATGAGTCTGCAATGCTCTCCTGAGCTCTTCAATATTCTCCATGTCTTCATCAGCAATGGAAACTGTGGCTTCTAATTCAGTCATCAGCTTTTCAAAGGAAGCAATTTCATCACTGGCCTTGCTTACTTCAACAACTCGAGCATCCAAATCAGTCTTCACCTTCAATTCCTCCTTTCGAAGTAAATGCAACTTCTCTTCTAGTGCAGCACGTTCATCTTGCAAAGCTTGAAGCTTTGTGGCTTGTGCTTCATAATGTTGTTGCTTCGACGTCAATGAAGACTTAGCGCATTCCAGCTGTTCTGTTACTTCAGCCCTCTTCCTTTCTAAAGTTTTTTGAGAAAGACGACCATCAAGTTCTTTCTCAAGGCACAATAATGCCTTCACCTCCCCAACATAGGAGTCAACAATCTTTTTTAAGGAAGTCGGATCACCATGCAAACTTTCAATGCCTGAATAAACAGTGGAAGCATCTTCGTAAAGCTTACTAACTTGAGAAAAAGAGGCATCTCTAAGTCGAAGTAAGAAATCATGTCCGATCCCTTTAATGGCTTTTTCAAAAATCTTGGAAGAGTACTTGCCAGGATGATAAGTCGAAACAGAGATAGTATCTCGTTCAAGAGAGCGATTGGTTGGCAACTGAGGCGGATCCTGATTAGGAGGTTTATTCCCAACTGTGTTGTCACCTCGAGCTCTCTTAGTCGATGAATTGATTGAAATAGACTTAGAGCTACCCTTGGTTGAAGATGTGGAGCCTATTTTAGCAGACAACTGTTTCACTTGGTTTCGAACTTTACCAGCATCACTTACAGATTCTTCACTTTTTGAAGGCTCATCATCGGGCATGATGTTTTTAACCTGGTCAACAGTGTTTTTCTTTAACATCTCTGTAAGAGGAATCGCATCATCACCGGTCGAATCAGCAACTTCTTCCTGTGCAATCGGAGTCCTCTTCTCAAACTCCTCGCGGTCAGTTTCAGGACATCTCCTCTTTAAGGAAAGACGAAGCCTACCATGACAAGATTTCTTAGGGGAATCAACCCTTGTTGCTTGACTTGAAATCTTTGGTTGCTCGGAGACTATCACTTTTCTTTTCAAAGAAGATCTCACACCTCTCCTAAGCCTTCTGGGATTGCATCTGTCACTATCATGATCACTGATAGGTTCCACAGGTCTATCACTACAATCATCACACTGGAGAGGTTGTTCATCTCTGACAACGAGAGCTTCTCTCCCATCCACAGCAGGGGTTAAAGAACCTTTGCTTTGTTCAAATTGCCCCATGTCAAGGCGTTGCGTCATGGTAACATCATCAATATCTTCAGCTTCAAGGTCAGAAGTCTCAATCAAAGGCTGCACTTACTTCGATAATCTTTCTTTACAAGAGCTAGAGGAGGCAAGTTTGAAATTAGTACTTGTGCTATCCTTCAAGATGGGTATACTAGTACGGTAGTAATCTCCTATTTGACCTTGCCACCATACAAAGAATTTTCTTGTTACAAACAAGTGTTCATTAGTGCTACTCCATTTAGGAATAGTCACTTCACAGCTTGGACCTCTCAACACGCTACATCGCCAATAGCGCAACAACCCTCTCAAACTGGCAGTTCTAATAGCAGTTGTCAAAGATCCCGAAACATCTTGACAGTATCCAAATTGCCTTGCAAAGCGATGAGGACTATATGATTCTACCAAGTGAAAATTGCCTCTTCGTAGAGTCAAAAATGAAGATCGAAGGCTGACCAAGTATTCAAAATCATCGGTCTTAAGTCGGTTCCCAGGGGTGTCCAAGAGTTTAGTCTTACAAGTGTCAAATATGCTAGTGGCTTGCCAATCTATGCCAAGCAATTGTTGAATGATTTCTCGACTTTTGACCTCACCGTAAGATTTGTGACCAAAGGATCCCCCGTACTTGCACATCTTAGGTCTTCTCGGTGCTCTATTTGATCCAGGATGAGTCTCAAAGTAAGATGCCATCCACACATGCACAAAATGCCAAGGAAGAGCAACATTGCATTGACCAGGACCATCAACGCAAGTAGCAATTTGATTCAGTCCATTGTATATGCTTGCCAAGACAGGAATAGCAAGACTAAATCGGGTACCTTTTGCTATGAAAGAAGCCACTTTGAAAGTCTCAGGTCGAATGACATCACCACAGGTACTCGGAAGAATAAAAGAGCATAGCCAGACTGATAAGAATGCTGCTAAGAACACCTCATCTCTATCAACGTCAAGAACACCCAGATCAAGGAAAACTTCATTTTCCTTTCTAGTACGAAGTCGATGTCTGAAACGACCATCGGGAGTATATAGAGAATTTTTCTTGCCTTTGATCGTGATCGAATCATAAGGATCATTGTATTTGCTTTTGCCTCGAAACCAAAATCTCACCCAAGCAAAAGCAGAAACTTCATTGCTTTTCGAAGCCCCATGATCCTCCTGCAACCTGATGAGGTGATATGCAAGAAAAAGGTATCGACAACTGACCGGAAGAATGGGACATGAAGATTCATCAAGACCGGTTATTTCTTCTAAACTGGGGGCAACCTCGTCGTAAAACTCTCCAACAATAGGAAGGCCTCCTAAAATCTTCAAATCCCACAGTGAAATGGAAATCTCCCCACGAGAAGATAAAAACGTATTGGTGGTTGGACACCAAGCTTCGCACAAGGCATGAATCATATTTCGACCTTGGTCATAAACAAACAGCGAAGCGAAGATCGATTCATAGACACCCGCTTGCTCTAAAATCTGCTTGTGCTGACTCAAAATAAGCTCTGACCATTCCCAATATCCGGGAGGAGGAACAAATTCTCCACGTGGTTGAAAGCCATGCCAAGAAACTTCGCGTCTACAAATACGGTGACCCAAAGTGGTGAGGGCAGTGTATTTGACGCTCTCTTCATGGTGACTATCTTGTAACTTCAGCACCGTCTTAAAGACACCCTTTTGAGCAATGTGAGAATTGCAAGAAAATACCTCATCGACTTCTTCAGAAGTCCAGACATCCAAATGGTAAAGAGTTGCCACATCGGAATCTCAGTTATTTGCATTACTACCAATAGCTGGAGTGTGAACTAAACACCTAGTAGCTTTCTTTATATCCTCATTGGACTTGTCTCGGATAAGTAAAAAATCACGTAGACGACCTTTATACTCCTCTTGAGTCTTTTAAAAAAAGGGTCTACCCTTAACTTCATCTTGGCAATGCTTGACAATAGATGGTCTCCGAAGGCGATACGAAGGAAATTCGTCCATGACTACAAAAAAAAATGGTAAGAAAAGAGGATCAAATAACTTCAAAAAAAAAAAAAATCAATCAATCAATCAAAAAAGAAAAAATCAAATATATATATATGTAAAAAAAAAAAAAAGAGAAAAGGGGGATGCGTTATCATAGCACCCCGATGTGCCCATGATTCTTAGGCAACCATTTTTATCAACTCAAAACATGGCCGAAAATTTGTGTATACAGTAACCTATAGTTCCTCGGATTCTTGAGATTTTTGAATGCTTAACATCGCCTCTATTTAGCAGCCAAGACAGGCCGAAATCTGATACTTTAGGCTGGTATTTACAGTCTAGGAGAATGTTCTGAGGCTTTATATCACAATGGAGAACCCATTCCAAACATTCTTCATGTAAATAAGCTAACCCTCTTGCAGTTCTGACGGTAATTTGAAATCTCGTTTTCCAGTCAAGTGCTTTAAAAGAGAGGTTTTCAGCTAAGGATCCATGCTCCATGTACTCGTACACCAGAAGCCTATGCTTTCCCTCCGCACAATAGCCCCACATCTCTATCAAGTTCATGTGATTAAGCTTTCCAATGGTGTTTAATTCTACTAGGAATTCTGCTTCCCCTTAATTAGCATCAATGAGTCGCTTGATTGCTGCAGCTCGACCATTGGACAGTGTGGCTTTGTACACGATTCCTCCTGCACCTCTACCAATCTCTTCCGAGAAACTACTTGTGGCCTTTTCTCACGCATATTTTCTCACAGCCCTCTAATATAACATTAGTATACATGTTGTAATCATAGCCATAGAATTCAACATGGCGGAGTTTCAGGAAACCAACCTCAGTTTGGTTACAAGAAATATGAAATTCTGGCTCACATCCCAGAGACCAACCAGCATGATTCTTCATCTTATATCCTGGAATGTAAGAGCATTTCCTGCCAAAATCGGGAATATAAATGCATATGCTGTTCGGTCCACAACATCCATGAACCGCGCATGGTTGAGGGAAGGCTTGCCATGAAACAACCCAAGTTTCTCCATCCTCTTTTAGACTATACAGTCAAATATTGCCATCAAAATCCGTCTTTAACATTCTGGAAATCTTTGAGCCGTAGTCAGCCGACAAGAAGGTAAAATTATCGGTTGAACTAAAATTGCCCAAGGAATCAAGAACTGCAATTTTGCTATTATTGAATGTGGATCTTCCAGCTTCCCATCTCAAAAGCCATGGACTTGGCCAGTAAATGCTTGAAAACTCAGGACCTTTGTACATAAGGCAGAGGACATTATCAGTGTCGAAGTAAAGCTAAAAAAAAACCCGAGGAGTAGTTTCTTTGGCTTCTTGATGAGATGAGCTTCGAGTTCTCGTTGAATGGTTGGAGAAGAAGTAGAGTATCAGTGGGTAAATCGTAGCTTTGCCACAATATACGGTCTTCCATGTTACGTAGGACAAGATTGCCACCATCTTCAAGTTTTAAATGGGTATATGAATTCGATACGGTTTTGGTTTCCCAAACAGGGATCCGACCAGCATCTTTTAGAGGGAGATTACCTGATTCCAGTAGACTCAGCTTTGAGTATCTACCATTAACTGGTTGGTCCCGATTTGCAATCCAAACTATGGTGCAATTGTTAGCAATGCAGGGTGGTCTGTTGAACCATATCGCAAAGGAATAAGCATTCTGGCCAACAGGGTGGAAACCAGCACTGAATGTGCCATCAGGTGAAGTCAACACATCACCTGAAGTCTCCACCGATAGAGATGAGCCCGCCGATAAACCATCATAATGTGAAGACGATGGTGGACAAAATAAAGCCAAAAAAAAAAGAAGAGCAAGAACAGTGGTGTAGCCATGAAAATTTTTGTGATGATTGCAGACAAGAGAAGACTTGATGAAAGACCAGGCATCAAAGTGTGAATCTAATTTAAGGTATCTCAAGGATTCTGCACCTTCTTCTTCTTGGGAAAGAATGGAGAACTAGTTGCCGCAAAGAAGAGGATGAAACAGAATGCTTGCTGCTGACAGAGAATTAGCTACTGTGATGGAGAGCTAGTTACCACGAAGAAGATGATGAAACAGAGAGCTGTCGTAATAGAGAGCTAGCTGCTGTGTTGGGGAGCTAGCCGCCGCAATAAAAAAAAAAAACAATGAAACAGAGAGTTGCTGTGATGGAGATAGCGGCAGAGAGTTAGCTGCTGTGATAGAAAGCTAACGGCCGACAGAAAGCTAGCTGCTGTGATGAAGAGCTAGCCGCCGCGGTGAAGATGATGGCCACAGCGATGGCACAGTATAACAACAAAATTCAAGCAAACAAAATAGCAGTATAGATGGCCACAACAATAATTCAAACATAGACATACAGATGGTTTATCATGGGTGTGCGAGCATACATTCACAAAAAAAAAAAAAAAAAGAGTTTTACCTAATGATCTGCAGAATTGATCTGAACTGCTTGAAATTTTATGAAGAGGAGTTTATGATTATTAGTCAATATATAGTTTGACAGAAGAATTTAAGATGAACTCTAACTGAAGAGATGTAATTGTAATCTACTTCTTTAGTTCAATTTGTGTTAAAAATAAACACAAAATTCAATATATATATATATATATATATAAATATATATATATATATATATATATAAAGCACAAAAAGAAAAAAATATATTGTGCTATTAAAAAAAAAAAAATCAAAGAATTTGTCATAGCACGCATGCTTTTGACATTGATGGACTTTAAGTTCCATACGTACTTCATGCCTAGCATACGCACGCCCGTATCTTGAAGTGGGGGCATTTGTAGGCATTAAAAAAATAATAATTAATTAGTATTATTAGTTAATTAAATTAAATATTTAATTAATTGATAATTTCTAATAAATTGGTGATAAATAAAAATTATCAACCAATTGTATTATCTCTAATTAAATTAAATTAATTAGAGATAAATCCTGGAGTGATCGAGTCCCTTTAGAACTCTCTACCATCAAGCATTATAAATAGAGAGCTCTTCCACACTCAGAAAGACACAGAAGAAGACTCAGAAAATAGTCAGAAGACAGAAGAATTCAGTCAGAAGACTCAGAACACTCAGAAGAAGCAGACAGAAAGCACTGAAGAATAGAAGTCTCAGCCTCCTCAGAGAATTGAAAGCCTGCAGAATACCGGCCGTTCTCCGATCAAGCCTTCTCTTCAGTCAAGTCTTTTCTTCAACAATCAGCCGTGCCGCTACAAATCCACGAGGAACCACAAACCGTTCTCTCAACGTTCAGCCACGTCGCTGCAAGTTCAAGAGGAACAACAAGCCCCTCGGCCGTTTCTCTCAACAATCACTCATTCCACTCCGTCGGGATCAAGCGTCACGCCCTCGACAAGTGCAATCAGGAGACCGAATCAGAGGATCATAATTCTTTTTGTAAAGAATTCAAAACAGAGAATTGTACTCACATATAAATACAAAAAAATTGAATTTTATCACTAATTCGTGTTTAATTTTACAGACGCGAAAATTTGTGTATACAATGAAAACTACAAAAAACAATATTATCAAATTAAGTAGTTCTTAGGAAAAAAATAAATCAGTTAAAGCATATCGGCACTTAGCATTGGAAAAAAATTTTTTGCAGCAGAGTTATTTAGTACTACATTAACAAAAACTCGTGTCATGAGTTGTTCCCTCCCATCCAGCACATACAAATGTAAAAAGCATGTCATGAGTGCAAGTTACCATTACATTCTGCGATATATTTTTCTTTATATTTCGAATATATATATATATATATATATATATATATATATCATACCTTGAAATATGGAAACCATATAGGATTTCTTGCAAGTTCTGGTTGAACATCACCTCAATCTCTTAGACAAATGATTTTAGTTCCCAATTTACAAACAACAATCAAAACTTTTTCAAACCATGCAAAAACAGTTTCAGTTGAATATTGAAATCGATCACATGTAACTCTTTGTCTCTCATTTTGACCAATTACATATATAAACATTGCAACTGCTTCTTCCACAGAAACCATTTTTTCATCATGTAAAAGATGTTCCATCCAAAATCTCCATAACATATGCCTTTCCACTCAATATAGAAGTCCTACATGGCATCTTGGTAAGTGGGCCTTGTACTACTGATAAACATATTTCATAAGGATAAATTGCTCAATCTCATCATCTAAATCAGACGAGTTTTCTGAACTAGAGCTAACACTTATTACAATTACTTGCACAAATGAAAAATATCAATGTTATATTAACGCATAATATTTGCTATAATAATTTCAATTAATATAACAAATTTTAAAGAGAATTTATCAATCACTCAATAATAATAAATAATTCCAAGCATTCCACGCTATAATATTAGAATATTATTACATCACATAAAAATAGAAGTCAAATATCGATATGTAAAAAACCAAAAACTAGGATTAAATAAGATTATCCACCCAATCTTTTCGCCTCACATAAGACATTCCCACAAAAAAAATGCCTCCATTCTGCTTATGTGAATTTCTCTATTGTATTATTATAAGAACATGAAGAATCACCTTCCATTTTTTTTAAGAAGACTCATTCATATGCTTATAGAATAAAGGTCAGAAGGGGTACTTCCACTAGCAGTAGATGATCTATATCTCTCAGTTTTGCTTTAGCAGCTTCTTCTTTTGCTCTCAATGTGGCTGCACACTTCTCCAAAGATAAATCCATCTTCTCCATTTTATTCACCTTACTAGATCGACGCTCATTAGGAATTGAATGGATCTTAGGCCTTTTATCTTTTCCATCCCTTTCACCTTCGGAACTATTACCACCAAAATCAACATGCATAGAACCAGATAAAAATTCTTCTTCCAAACGCCTTTCTTCGGTGGGAGATAATAGATCTTCAGTGGATAATGTTGAAGTTTTTTAGTTACAGTTGTTGTGTTCAATATTTCACCAAGTAATTCATACTCTGCACAACCTCATTTCTTGAATTTTTTGAAATTTTATGTTTCTACATGTTGTGGCGTCCTAACTCAACCGGTAGCGACTCACTTAATCGTATTGTCCGTTTAGGTCCCGCCTTTACGGTTCCGCCCTCACGGTTTTATCGCGTCCTCAGAGGTTCGAACTCAATACCTTAAAGTCTTTGTTCTCACAAATATGATACCAATAGAATAATTAGTATCATTTGTGTAAGAACAAAAACTTTAAGGTCTTGGGTTCGAACCTCTGAGAACGCGATAAAACCGTAAGGACGGAGCCTGAGGGCAGAGACCAAAGCGGACAATACGATTGAATAGGTCGCTACTGACTGAGTTAGGACGTCATAACACTACATAACAAATCAACATACGCATAAGCTTAAAAAACATAGATTATAATTTATAAATTAAAAAAGAAATATATATTAATTATACCTTAAAAATGTCTTCCTAAATTGTTTGTGTCGCATCCCATTTTACTCCAGTATGTCCAATTAATTCAAAAAAATAACGATGAGTGGTCGTAATCGATTGAACTTACCCTTCAATCTTTCAACACCCTACTACTCCAATTATATCATGCAACTCGTTGATCTCTGACCACACTTCTTTTTTAAAACATAGATGATTGCAACTTTTCTAATTAAGAGATGAATAAAATGCCATTTCTTTTTCTTTTAGCCAATCTTTCACATCAACATCTTTACCTCTCCCTCCCATCTGAACTATTATTTAGAGGACAAGTCAATCATCAACAAAGCAATTTAATACCATGTATCAATAACAAGTTCTATTACATGCTATTACAAGTGCACACGTGCACTAAAACAATTAGTGCAACAGAAATACCGTCATTAAAGCTAATTTGGTATTTTGAAAGGATTAAAATATATAAAAAAAATATAAAACTAATTAATCAAAGAACAAGGGCAGTGACTTAGCAATTGAGGTTGTAGGGAACCATAGAGTGATTACAGCATCCTATTCTTAAAAAAAAAGTGTAATTGTTTATCTCACAGTTCCTTGAAACTCAAGAACACCTGGCTGAAGGGATGAGCCGAGGAAGGCAGTAACATTTTTTTAATGAAAAAACTAAGAAGTCTCGATTTTCATATATGCAGCAATAGTTATTAAATGAATCTTTATCTCGGTTTGTAACCCAGACAATCGTAGCATTACATTCTTTCTCCATTCTACTTCTTTATACTTAAAATCTTCGCAATAATAAAAACTTCAATTTTATTTAACCTGAAGTCTGAAAATTTATAACGCCATTAACGTCAGAAAAGCATCCCTTTCTTCCTCTATTTCTACTGAGTGGAAATCCTTTGTTATTGTAAATACCGTAAAATTTTCAAGTATTTGGCTTGTCAATGAATAACGACTTAACCATTGATAATATGAAGAACCGAGGAGAATTTAATTTATTAGATATTTCAAGTAAAGAATGTGGACATATACATATGATATATGCAAGAATGTAAACATATATATATATATATATATATACATATATATGTATGTATTTATATTTATACGTACAAGTATAGGTATAGGCATGTACAAAAAAATACGTAAATACATAAATATATAAATAAGGATGTATAAATACAAAATTTGTACAAGAGTAAAGACATATATCTATATATATAAAAGAAAGGATAAATATATATAAATATACATACCTACACAACTACATGGACCGAGAATTACCTTCAAAGGGATACATAAATAAGGAAATATAGACATATATATAAAAGAATTCAAAGAAAAGAGGAAGGAGAAAAGCATGATGAAGCATGAAACGTAATTGGAGTAGACAACAATGAGCAAAAGAAATGATGGCAGTAGGAATCGAGGCACTTGTAACGACCCTTGACCCTTGAAAATCGGGGAAATTTTTTTTTTTGAATTTAATTTACCCACTTATTCCCTTATTCACTTAGGTTGTATTCCCATGTAGTGTCAAAATACTTTTCCTAATTCTTTATCCGTAATTATATTTAATTTCCATATTTTAACTTATATGACCGATAAAAATTTCGACAGCATAACGACTTATATATGAGATTACCCACCTGTAATTCAGTTGTTTTCAACAATCCTAGATATCCACAACTGCCAAGCATGCTTTTCAACGATCCTAGATATCTACAAATACCAGGCATATTTTCCCAATTCACTTTTACAACTCAATATATCGATTTCGATTTAATACTAGCCATCTCAAAATATACACCCAAAATAATATTGTTTACATCGTTTTTCCTTACAAATTACATCCCAACAAAAATATTCCCAATATACGTGTCTGTGCGTACAGATATGTCTGGTACAGGAATGTAAATGTATACCTTTTTGAGTGTACAAAAAGTAGCCTAGGGTAGCTCTCCCTACCAGCCTACGTCGTGTACGCGGCAGGTAGCGTCTACGGATCACTGCAATTAATCTGAGAGGTAGAGGGGTGAGCTTTCGGGAAAAATCCCAGTAAGAAAATGTATTTAAAACGATCCCAGCATTTCAAATATGTAGAAAACATAATAGTACGTGTAATGATACTTTCTGAAAACTAATATAAATGACATTCAAAGATTAAGGAAAATCAGAAACATCGAGATTCAAAACGTAATTCTTTAAGTACGTGAAACTTAACAGATATTATGTAAAACGGGTCGTACATTCAGAATTCCAAACAGGAATACATATCAAATCACATACTACAAAATCCGTTTCTGAAATCAGAGTTTAATTTTCAAATTGAGACTACATCGGTCCACATAATTATCACGCGGCAATAACAAATTCGTCACGCGGCAAATAACCAAGTCATCCTCCGTAGAGGGAATTCAGAACCCAAGGGTAATTCCACACGCCACAAAGGCGAAGTACAGGCGTCACGAAGGCGAAATACAGGCGCCACGAGGGCGAAATACAGGCACCACAAGGGTGAAATACAGGCGCCATGAAGGCGAAATACAGTGCGCTACGAAGGCGAGTTCAAACGCCATACAGGCGAGTCAGACGCCACACAGGCGAAGTTGACAAGCGTAAGCATATAACATAAATGGCCCTTAGTCTCAAAACAACTATAGTTTTCATATACGAAAACATCGAAATAAAATCATTTTATTCGAAAGATCATTTCAGAAGACATGGTCATATTCCGAAATCAAAATCAGTTATATACAATTATTCAAAAATATAAATACAGAAAGCATAGTCTTGATCAGAAATATAATTTAGAAACATGCACGAAAATCATACTTCATGTCTTTGCAAGCTTTCTTTATCAAGGTTCAGAAAGTAACTATTACCGTTTTAAATTATATCCCCTTACCTCGATCTATCGAAATCTCCATGCTCGAGTCGTGACGCCTCTTAGTACCTCCCTTAATTCCTTCTACGATCACCTACACCGAAATCGTACACTTAGTACCCTATTCGTGCGAATTGTCCGAATTGCGTTAAAATCGTAACCTATTCGTTACTACTGCATGTGTACGTATTATTGTACGTATCTAAGTCAACACGCACGTTATATATTTTCTCTTACCACATATTATTTTGTATGTACAATTATTGACATACACTGTCACGACCCAATACCATTCTCTTTAACCGAAAATCACTGAAAATTTTTCGCGTTTTACTGTTACCTTACCCGGTCGTGAACTAAACTCACCACACACTGTTGGGCCGTGAGTCAATAATAAATACCACATCTCATTCATTCTCAATTAAATTCATAAAAAGGGCAATGTCATACATGTGCATTTAATCGTGTACTTATACGAATACATGTTTTACTGACATCTACATCCCCCATAAGTACAACTCAAAAGAATACTGTGCTTTTACATTGTTTAGATACAAAAAGAATCACTGTGTATATACCTCTTAGCGATGGAGATGCAGCGAAGTCCAAAATAATACGCCTCAGTCCTCACTAGGCTGCTATGCACGCTCTGTAGGGGGGAAATAGAGTGGGATGAGCAACCACACGCTCAGTAAGGCAATAATGCAAGCATGGTAGATAACTACTCTATCTACATGCTGATAGTGTTATGCATAAATCATTTATAGTAGGAGCATGAGGAATAAAACTATGCCATATGAGTATACATATATATCATGTATCAAAGTCATGTAAAATTGGCATATAAAACATGGTAAAACATCATGTATAAATCATCTCATGCTCAATCTCATTTAAATTCATAAAAAGGGCAATTCATTTAGAAACCTCCTTTTTAAACCCACGTCATAAAACTCTTTCTCATCACATACAATCACATCACATCAATTCACAATCACAACCTCATCTTCATTTCATAATTCAAATCCACGAGGCTCGACCCCTCCTTCGGGTCTACCTTACACAATCACAATCACACTTAGAGATTTAAAATCATGTGGTAGTAAGTAAATCAAGCAAGGAGATAGGTTACTATATCTCAAGTGACTACGATGGCCAATCGTCACATATCATCCTAGACCACACGGATTCCGGTGTGCAGGGTATCATGCTGGCACGAAGGTGGGTTAGTTCTCCGCCAGACTTTCTCAGATCAAGTAACCTCCACGCGGTACATCGTACTCCATGTGATATACACGGTACATCGTACTCCGCGGACCCATAACATGGTTGGGGGTGCCTGCCATAGGTCTTATCTACCCCATACCAAGTGTAACCTTTATAGTCTCAAGAGCGCGTGGGAGTAGCCTCAATACCAGGTCCTAGCCCCTCATGGCCTTGCTCGCCCCTGTTGGGTTCCCTGATCCAGGTCCTAGCCCCTCACCCTCACCCCACCTAAGAGGTCTGTCAGGCCTGTTGGGTTCCCTGGATGGATTATGTCAGGTCCTAGCCCCTCACCCTCACCCCACCTAAGAGGTCTGTCAGGCCTGTTGGGTTCCCTGAGTTAATCCGTATCTCTCACCATGGCCTCATACGTACCACAGTGTGAAAACCAGCGCGAGCTACGCTCTAGCGCGAATTCATGCATCAAAACCATTCACTTCTTACGAGCAACGCTCTGGTACGGCATTTATGCATAAAATATGAAGAAACCCTGTACGAGCATAGCTCCAGTACAGTTATATGCATAAGAAAAACCACTCAAATCCACATACGAGCGTAAGCTCCAGTACGGTTTTGTAAACATCATCACAATTCAATTTCAAAGTGCGAGTTAAGCTCAAGCACGTTTCACACAAGTGAAAACATAGAAATCCAGCGCGAGCGAGGCTCTAGCGCGATTTATGTCATACAAATATGATAGGCGGCTCATATACAATTTATCAATCCCGGCAATTCGGGTTTAGCACTCACATATGCTTTTCCACAACAACAATACAATACTAGCCGACCTATCTACAAGCTTGCTTAAAACCAAGCAATTCGTTTTGAAAAGCATCAAAACGTTAGATTTATGCAATTATTAGCCTTACTATCCCATTTCATAAAATCCACTTCAAATCCAAAACCACGCATATACTCATCATCATTCACGAATACCATCAACATTTATTTGAGCAATCATGCATTTCATAAAACACCCGATATTCACCCACAAGTTCAAAGTACGAGCAGCTACCTCTATATACTCACAAAATTCCCTTACCTGGAATCGCGATGTGTGATTCCACTTCCTTAAGCTGCTTACTAGTACGGTTCGGTTCGCCTTCAACGAACTCTTCGGGGCTGCACAAAATCGTATCCCGCATTATATTCGATCCATATATTGCAACCCTTGTGCTTGCTATAGTCAATTTAATCTATAGCCTCTATTAAAGCTTATTTGGCCTCATTTCATTACTTTACCCATAGCTCGAGTCTATGGATCTTCTTAGGCCTATTAACTTATTCAAAATCGATGTTAAATCGACATTAAGCTCATAGTGTTCATATTCCATGAATTCCCTCACTATGGCATTTATCAACCATATACATATCCATTTTCACAATTCCTCCAACTCACCATGTAATTCCATCTAACCATCTAAAATCATAACATTACCCCAATAACAACTTTAGCATGCCATAAATCATAGGCTCATTCAATCCCACATATCCTCACATTATACCCATTTTAGATTTCTAGGTCACACAAATTCCACTACATTCCTAGGTAGTTTATCCATCAATACTCATATCAATCAACTCCAAAATCAATTAAATAGCTAATGCATTTGGATTGGGGTGTTAGAATCTTACCAATATGATTTCTCTTCTTGCTCCAATTGGTAATGCCCTCAACTCCTTTGATTCCAAGAATGGGAAGATGCCCTCTCACTATGTTGTTCTTCTCTTTGATAGGAACAACTTTGCCTCTAATGATCTCTCTCCAAATCTCACTGAAAATGGCTGATTTTAGAGAAGGAAAGTTAGGTTTTTGGGGTTGAAATTGTAAGGTTAAGTGTTTTCCGAGATTTCCAGATTTTCAGCTCTCCTTATATAGAAATGACTTTAGGAGATCGATCTGGTCCAAGAGGAGATCGATCTGGTCCCTTAAAATCCCTCTTTTTCACTGCATTTTTTAAGCCTGAGATCGATCTGTCGAAGCAATCAGATCGATCTGTTGAAGCATGAGATCGATCTGTCGAAGCATAAGATCGATCTGGTCCCAAACAGAGAGCTAAGGAGATCGATCTGGGTGCTTGGGGATCGATCTTTCCACTACAGAATGCTTGGGAGATCGATCTGGCTCCATTGGAGATCGATCTGCTCAATTCTTTCGCCCAAATAAGAGCATTCTGGCTCTTCCAGATCGATCTCTCATCCTATGAGATCGATCTGGGCCTCATGTTTTCCAGATTTCCTGCAGTTTCATTGCTGCAACTCATACCAACACACCCTTAATCTATTGCCATGACCATTTTCTCATCCATCCACCTTTATAACTTGAAAATGGCATCCATTCATACCTTATGCACATTGAAACTTGTGTGCATTCATTGTATGTTCAAAGGTATGCTACATAAAACCAAATGGAAGCATAACTCCATTCCATTTTACCACACTACTCATCTTGAGTCTCAATCACATCCATCACTTGCTAGAACTCATTTCTTCGTATTCATACTCAATGAAACTTGTATGTACGTTACAATTTATATTACACATACATACATTGAATCCATGGACTTACATCAATCATGCTTTACATTACAAGTCCATTCACATTATTTGATCCAATTACACACATTACCATTATACATATACGGGGTCTTACATACACCTTATTATATACCTCTACATGTATGTACACATAAATATATATATATATATATATATATGTATACACTCCCATATGTATATATATTTTTATTTGTTTTCATTCTTTTCCTATCTCATATATACATTCTTTGCATGTACATAAACTAGCACACATTCATCTTATATACACCCATATGCATATACACCTCAATATATTATATATATAAATATATATATATATATATATATATATATATATATATATATACACTCCTATACATATATATATTTTTATTGTTTTCCATTTTTCCATATCACATATACATACATATTCTTGTATGTACATTTACTTAACATATCCATTCATTATATACACCCATATGTATATATATATATATATATATATATATATATATATATATATATATATATTCACTTAAATACACATTTATCTTATATACACCCATATGGATATACACCAATATATATATATATATATATATATATATATATATATATATATATATATATATATATATTTGCCTACTCATCATTCCCACTTTTATCTAATTCAAACTATACTAGCATGCTTATATATACCACACATATATATTCATGTATATTAATACACATATATACATATATGTATTTTACCCCTTTTTTTTTCTTCCATTTTCATTTCACACACATTAATACACACCAAGCCTATATCTCAAACATGTATACATATATATACTTAACCTTATCATACTTATACACAACCACCTATCTATATACATGTACAATTTAAATATACCTATATACACATATTTTTTTACCTTTTCTTTTCTTTCTCTCTTCTTTTTTTTTTCTTTTCTTCCTTGGTTTCACGTTTCTAGCTCTGTTTCGATTTTGTTTCAGCCCTCGGTTTGCTTCAATACAAGCCCCGATCTTATTCAGTCTTCTTCTCCCGTTAAGCCTCTCGATTTTCTTCCATTTCCAGCCCCTGTTTTGTTCTCTGTTTTCCAGGTGTTGCTTCAATTGAAGCCTCGGTTCCAGCCTCTCCTCCCTCTTCCTCGGTTTTGTCATGCTTTCACCCCCTTCGGTTTCCCTCTCCATCTCCCCTGCCTCTCGGTTCAGCTTGCTATCTCCCTCTCGGTTCCCAGCTTCAGCTTACTTCGTTCCTGTTCTGCTTTCTTTTTACTTTGCTTCAATTCGGTTATAATCCATCCTCGGTCTACTCCAATTTCCAGGTTTCGGCCTTCTTTAGTTTCTTTTCCCTCGGGTCAGCTCCAACTCCAGATTTCTCCTGCTTCAGTTCGGCTTCAATCCTCCTTGTCCCAACTCAACCTCGGCTTTCACCCTCTCTCGGTTTCGAGCCTTCTCCCTCTTCCCCTCTTCCCCTCTTCCTCTTTTCCTTTCCCTTTTCTCTCCCGGCCAGCCCCCTTTTTCTCCCTTTCCTTCTTCCTCCCGGCCAGCCCTCTCCTTATCCCTTCCTTTTCTTTTCTTCTCTTCTTTTCCCCAACCGAGCAACCCTTCTTCCATTCTCTTCCTTTCTTTCTTTGGTTTCCCGCCCGTTATCTCCTCTGTTTTTTTATTTCCTTTTCAATTCCAAATAGTGGCAGACGGAATTGGCTTTTCTAAGCCAATTCCGTACATGCCATAAAATATATATATATATATGTTGTTTTAATATATATATATATATATATATTATATTAGTATATACGTATTATTTGTTTATATATTTTGTATTGTTATTTTTATTATTTATTTATTTATTTATTTATTTATTGTTTTGTGTCCATTTATATATTCTTGTCTCATGCTTTATTTATCATTTACTAATACTTATATATTAAATAATATACATTACATAATATATATTTGTTATATATATATATATTATTACCTATCTATTTAAATGTCATGTATATTTATACATACATGTACGCCTATGTATATATATCTATATATACACATTTTCTTGTAAAATTACCCAAGGACATAATATCCATGCCTTCCATGAAACTCTTATTATTTCGAAAATGAAATATTATCGGGATTCCATCACTCCTCACGAATTCCCGCTACACGTTCTTACATCAACAGTTTTCAACTAATAATTTGAAAATTTCCAATCCCTCCATACTTGCATTTTCTTTATCACTTCTTGTATCTTCAGGTTCCTGGTCATTCACGGGTTTCTCGGCTCCTATATTCCTCGAGCCCTACAACGAACATTCACACTTCCATAAAAATATAAAATTTCCCTTTTTATATAATCTAATTAATCGTAAAAAATTTGTGGGGCTTACATTCTCCCCACCTTAAAAGAATTTGGTCCTCCAAATTCATTCGGGTCCATCTGTCTACGATCACCCATATTGTATCATGCCCCTTTCAGGTTCTTGGTAACCCTACTTACACCCATTCTTAATACACTGTGACCCAAGAGACTCTGAGTCTCCTTAAAATTTAACACCAGTACACTCCAAAGTGGGTCACTGGGTCCGAAAAATCTCCCTTTCATGTAGTTCTTATAATCGCTCTTTCAACGTTTCTAATCCAAGAAAGGTCACTCAGTACAATGGTTGAGTAATTAATTCTATACCACCTGCTAAATTAATTTTAGAACTTCTCCTTTTAGTTTAGGGGTAACTTGATAAATCATTTGATCATGTGTCCCTTTTATCCACACCTACAGCAACTCCCTGTGGACCAGTGACACGTACCTCTATGGAAACTACCACACCTAGTGCATAATCTCTCATACTGTTGGAAGCCTCTGGTAGTCTGTTGAGCAGGTACAGTGTCACGCCCCGGAAGCGCAGAAAATAGGGCTAATTTAAAACTTTTTATTCATTAATTCACAATTAAGAGTGCATTCCTGTGCAGTGTCATACATCATCACCTATATTATACCTCAGGATCTCGTCATTGAATAGTATATATTATATCATATACATTACTTGATCTCAAGTTAATTAATCCTAATACATCCCATACAATGTTATACATCAAGTGTCTGCAATTATGATAATTGTCTGGGTACATGAAAAGATAAAAGATACCTCAAAATACAATATATGGCCTGAAGCTCAAGTCCTCCACTAGCCACTACTCCGTACGTCGCAGGAAAACCCTTTTCACTTGAAGAGATCTGGGGGGAAAGAAAATAGGGTGAGCTTCTAAATCGCTCAGTAAAGGGGGTAAGGGACTCATTTCATAAACCAAAATGCACATCACAAAATATTTATTTGTATGTGAAACTCATTAATCTCATTTGAAAATCATAGCATGAAAGTACTCAAAACGACATTCTCATATCTCAAATCATGTGAAAACATGAAATAAAATGCTCAGTATAGAGCAATAACAAAGCATGTGAAAATAATGCGATAATCGCTTTCTCAATAAACGTGATAAAATCACTGAAATAGTAATGCACGTGGCGCAGTCACTAAACACACGTGGCATAGCCACTGAGTTAAATTTACACGTGGCACAGCCACAGGATAGGGTTTCACGTGGCAACGGCCACCAATTAGGGTTCTCACGTGGCAACGGCCACCAAATAGGGTTCTCACGTGGCAACGGCCACCAAATGGGGTTCTCACGTGGCAACGGCCACCAAATAGGGTTCTCACGTGGCAATGGCCACCAAATAGGGTTCTCACGTGGCAACGGCCACCAATTATACGTGGCATAACCACAGAATGGGATTTCTCACGTTACCAGAACGGAGAAGAATCGGGCTTACATGCTACCAGAGCAATGCCCGGTGTGTACTCAGAATTACACACCTAAGTCTTAATCACATAAGACTAGTTTGCCTTCACGTAGAACTCATAGTGGTTTTTCTCTCATAAAACTCATTTAAAACCGTTTTGTACTCAACACAAAACATATTGAAACCGAGTCCCAACAGGCAAAACACGTATACATTTCTCAAATCTCGATATTGCCTTAACGTAGAGCCCAGTTATAAACTCATAAAAACATTGGGCTCCAACCGGCTATAAAAATCGTGTGCAATTGTATCACAACACAACACTCAACATGCTTGTTTTATAAATCACAAATCATGCTATAATAGTTCGCAAATCACATACACAATTGGTTTAATTTCCCTTACCTCTTTGCACCACGTATAGTGCAATCGTTTCCCCCTTGATACGGACTAGTCCCGCATTCCACTCTGGAACTCCCGAGTTGTCCAAACGATGTTAAAACATCAATATTCAACTATCACATTAACCTCAAATCTCAAAATCGAGCATAATTACTCATAACTCCTTAAATTTCTCAATTCTCATAACTCCACCACAAACCACAATCTCGCTCACAACACCTCAACATTCTATATTTCCTATGCCACAATATCTATGCTAATACACCACATTGTCTAAATCTCCATTTATAGCTCAAAATTCCTAAATTGCTAAATATCATTATCACTCCAACCACATTGTAATTTCATCAATCCCTAATCATTTTCCAGCTATTTCAGCACAATGACAACAACTATTATCACCAAAATCATCTCAAATATCAAGATCGAGGTTTAAAAATTACCCAAAGCTTGTGAGGTGCACAACCCATGCCTCGATTCGATTCGTCCTTCGATTTCTTAGTATGTTGTTCTCCCTTTGACGAGGAACAACTTTCCTTCTTGCCACAACTTCTGATTTGGACGGAAATGGGTGCTTTGGATGAGTGAGAAAGCTAGGTTTCGGTGAAAATGGGGGTTGGAAGAGAGAAAAAGTGAGATTGCAGGAGAAAAACAGGAGTTCCTTATATAGGCTGAGGGTAGGAGATCGATCTGGCTCTTGATGAGATCGATCTGCATTTGAATTTTGGGGATGATTTGGGCAATTTTATGCCTAGGAGATCGATCTGTCGAGGGGTGAGATCGATCTCTTTATGGCTTTATGAGATCGATCTGCTCCTTGAGGAGATCGATCTTCTCCCAAACAGAATCATTTGGAGATCGATCTCTTCCTCATGAGATCGATCTTCTCTCAAACAGAATCATAAGGAGATCGATCCTCTTCCATTGGAGATCGATCTGCTCCTTAAATTCCTCCTTCCTTGTCATTTTTAACTCACCAGATCGATCTCTCCTTCTCCCAGATCGATCTGTCCTCATAGCTTCACACTTATTTTAAACACTTAACATATAAATCTCCAATTATCATTCCCACAATTCACTTAGCTCAATAAATTACACTTCAAATTCTTATTACATATTTAAAATATGTTCGAAATTCTTAGATCTCACATACAGGAACTGTGGGCCTATCAACCCTAGTTCTAGACTCGTCTGTCCTCAGTCTCTTAGGTTGGCCCCTCCGAAAGTCCTGTCTCACAAACTTCGTTTGCTTACTCTTATCTCTGTTCTTTCTCTTAAACGCTGGGGGCTTCATCTTTCGAAAATCCCTAATCCCACCGATATCCCTCTCCTCCCTTCGGGCCTGTACAGGAGGCTAAGGCACCATAGATACTGGAGGAACTTACGGAGGAGGAGGTGGTGGTGCTTGTGGAGGAGTCGGCACCGGAGTAGGAATTGGTGCCGTGCCAACTGAATCGAAAACGTTTGCCCCTAGATGTTGGGCAATCATGGCAGCTATCGTGCTCGAGGCGCTGCTCTAATCACTGCTCGAATTGAGTCATACGAGTATTAGGACTCTCTGGCTCCGGTGGAGGAGGTGGAGGTGGCTGAGCCTGCCTCCGAAGACATCCACGTCTTCCACTCATCATGCAAGTGATCTAATACCAGCGCGTAATTCCAAAGATCAAGTCTTAATTCCATTAGGTATACATTACCTACTACCAGACAAGCACATACATTGGGATGTAATTTAATCCTTATTTTCGACACTGACAGTACTAGACAACCTTCGCTCTGATACCACTTAAACTGTAACAACCCTTGACCCTTGAAAATCGAGGAAATTTTTTTTTTGAATTTAATTTACCCATTTATTCCCTTATTCACTTAGGTTGTATTCCTGTGTAGTGTCAAAACACTTTTCCTAATTCTTTATCCGTAATTATATTTAATTTCCAAACTTTAACTTATATGGCCGATAAAAATTTCGATAGCATAACGACTTATATATGAGCCTACCCACCTGCAATTCAGTTGTTTTCGACAATCCTAGATATCCACAACTACCAAGCATGCTTTCCAATGATCCTAGATATCTACAACTACCAGACATACTTTCCCAATTCAATTTTACAACTCAATATATCGATTTCGATTTAATGCTAGCCATCTCAAAATGTACACCCAAAATAATATTGTTTACATCGTTTTTCCTTACAAATTACATCCCAACAAAAATATTCCCAATATACGTGTCTGTGCGTACATATATGTCTGGTACAAGAATGTAAATGTGTATCTTTCTGTGTGTATAAAAAGTAGCCTAGGGTAGCTCTCCCCACTAGCCTACGTCGTGTACGCGGCAGGTAGCGTCTACGGATCACTGCAATTAATCTTAGAGGTAGAGGGGTGAGCTTTCGGGAAAAAGCCCAGTAAGAAAATGTATTTAAAACGATCCCAGCAATTCAAATATGTAGAAAACATAATAGTACGTATAATGATACTTTCTGAAAACTAATATAAATGACATTCAAAGATTAAGAAAAATCAGAAACATCGAGATTCAAAACGTAATTCTTTAAGTACGTGAAACTTAACAGATATTACGTAAAACGGGTCGTACATTCAGAATTCCAAACAGGAATACATATCAAATCACATACTACAAAATCCATTTCTGAAATCAGAGTTTAATTTTCAAATTGAGACTACATTATCCCACATAATTATCACGCGACAATAACAAATTCGTCACGCGGAAAATAACCAAGTTATCCTCCGTAGAGGGAATTCAGAACCCAAAGGTAATTCCAGACGCCACAAATGAGAAGTACAAGTGCCACGAAGGTGAAATACAGGCGCCATGAGGGCGAAATACAGGCGCTAAGAGGGCGAAATACAGGCGCCACGAGGGCGAAATACAGGCGTCACGAAAGCGAAATATAGGCGCCACGAAGGCGAAATACAGGTGCCACGAAGGCGAGTTCAAACGCCACACAGGCGAAGTTGACAAGTGTAAGCATACAACATAAATGGCCCTTAGTCTTAAAACAACTATAGTTTTCATATACGAAAACATCGAAATAAAATCATCTTATTCGAAAGATCATTTCAGAAGACATGCTCATATTTCGAAATCAAAATTAGTTATATACAATTATTCAAAAACATAAATACAAAGAGCATAGGCTTGATCTTAAATATAATTTAGAAACATGCATGAAAATCATACTTCATGTCTTTGCAAGCTTTCTTTATCAAGGTTCGGAAAGTAACTATTACCGTTTTAAATTATATCCCCTTACCTCGATCTATCGAAATCTCCGTGCTCGAGTGGTGACGCCTCTTAGTACCTCCCTTAATTCCTTCTACGATCACCTACACCGAAATCGTACACTTAGTACCCTATTCGTGCGAATTGTCCGAATTGCGTTAAAATCGTAACCTATTCGTTACTACTGCGTGTGTACGTATTATTGTACGTACCTAAGTCAACACGCACGTTATATATTTTCTCTTACCACATATTATTTTGTATGTACAATTATTGACATACACCTTATTATATACCTCTACATGTATGTACACATAAATATATATATATATACACTCCCATATGTATATATATATATATATATATATATATATATATTTATTTATTTATTTGTTTTTAGTCTTTTCCTATCTCATAAATACATTCTTTGCATGTACATAAACTAGCACACTTTCATCTTATATACACCCATATGCATATATACCTAAATATATATATACACTCCTATGCATATATATATTTATTGTTTTCCATTTTTCCTTATCACATATGCATACATATTCTTGTATGTACATATACTTAACATTTCCATTCATTATGTACACCTATATGTATATACCCATATATATATATATTCCCTTAAATACACATTTATCTTATATGCACCCACATGTATATACACCAATATATATATATATATATTTGCCCACTCCTCATCATTCCCACTTTTATCTAATTCAAACTATACTAGCATGCTTATATATACCACACATATATATTCATGTATATTAATACACATATATACATATATGTGTTTTACCCCTTTTTTTTCTTCCATTTTCATTTCACACACCTTAATACACACCAAGCCTATATCTCAAGCATGTATACATATATATACTTAACCTTATCATACTTATACACAACCACCTATCTATATACATGTACCATTTAAATATACATATATACACATATATTTTTACCTTTTCTTTTCTTTCTCTCTTCTTTTTTTTTCTTCCATGGTTTCACGTTTCCAGCCCTGTTTTGGTTTTGTTTCAGCCCTCGGTTTGCTTCAATACAAGCCCCGATCCTGTTTAGTCTTCTTCTGTCACGCCCCGAAAACGCAAAAAATAGGGCAAATTTAAAAACTTTTTACTCATTAATTCACAATTAATGGTGTATTCCTGTGCAGTGTCATGCATCATCATATTTATCATACCTCAGGATCTCATCACTAGATAACATGTATCGTATCATATACATTACTCAATATTAAGTTAATTAATCCTAGTACATCCCATACAATGTTATACATCAAGTGTCTGCAATTACAATAATTGTTTGGGTACATGAAAAGATAAAAGATACCTCAAAATACAATATATGACCTGGAGCTCAAGTCCTCCACTAGCCACTACTCCGTACGTCGCAGGGAAACCCTTTTTCACTTGAAGAAATTTGGGGGAAAGAAAACAGGGTGAGCTTCTAAATCGCTCAGTAAAGGGGGTAAGGGACTCGTTATATAAACCATAATGCACATCATAAAATATTTATTTGCAAGTGAAACTCAGTATACTCATTTGAAAACCATAGCATGAAAGTACTCAAAACGACATTCTCATATCTCAAATCACATGAAAACATGAAGTAAAAAGGCTCAGTCTAGAGCAATAACAAGCGTGTGAAAACAATGCGATAATCGCTATCTCAATAAATGTGATAAAATCACTGTAATAATAATGCACGTGGCACAGCCACTAAACACACGTGGCATAGCCACTGATTTAAATTCACACGTGGCACAGCCACAGGATAGGGTTTCACGTGGCAACGGCCACCAATTAGGGTTCTCATGTGGCAACGGCCACCAAATAGGGTTCTCATGTGGCAACGGCCACCAAATAGGGTTCTCACGTGGCAACGACCACTAAATATACATGGCATAGCCACAGAATGGGGTTTCTCACGTTACCAGAACGGAGAAAAATCGGGCTTACATGCTACCAGAGCAATGCCCGGTGTGTACTCAAAATTACACACCTAAGTCTTTATCATATAAGACTGGTTCGCCTTCACGTAGAACTCATCGTGGTTTTTCTCTCATAAAACTCATTTAAAACCGTTTTGTACTCAACACAAAACATATTGAAATCGAGTCCCAACCGGCAAAACACGTATACATTTCTCAAATCTCAAGATCACCTTAACATAGAGCCCAATTATAAACTCATAAAAATATTGGGCTCCAACCGGCTATAAAAATCGTGTGCATTCTCATCAAAACACAACACATCAAACATGCTTGTTTTATAAATGACAAATCATGCTATAATAGTTCAAAATCACATACACAATTGGTTTAGTTTCCCTTACCTCTTTGTACCTCGTATAGTACAATTGTTTCCCCCTTGTCACGGACTAGTCTCGCACTCCACTCTGAAACTCCCGAGCTGTCCAAACGATGTTAAAACATCAATATTCATCATCACAGTAACCTCAATTCTCAAAATCGAGCATAATTGCTCATAACACCTCAAATCTCTTGATTCTCGTAACTCTACCCTAAACTACAATCTCATTCACAACATCTCAACGTTCTATATTTCTCATGCCAAATTATCTATGCTAATTCACCACATTGTCTAAATTTCCATTTATAGCTCAAAATTCCCAAAATTACCAAAATTGCTAAATATCAACATCACTCCAACTACATTGTAATTTCATCAATCCCTAATCATTTTCCAGCTACTTCAATACAATGCCAGCAACTATCATTACCAAAATCATTTCAAATATCAAGATCGAGGTTTAGAAATTACCCAAAACTTGTGGAAAGCTTATCTCTTGCCTCGATTCAATCCGTCTTACGATTTCCAAGTATGTTGTTCTCCCTTTGATGAGGAACAACTTTCCTTCTTGCCACAGCCTCTGATTTGGACGAAAATGGGTGCTTTGGATGAGTGAGAAAGCTAGGGCTTCAACAAAAATAGGGGTTAGAAGAGAGAGAAAATGAAATTGCAGGAGAAAGTAGGGGTTTCTTATATAGACTGAGGGTAGGAGATCGATCTGGCTCTTGATGAGATCGATCTGCATTTGAATTTGGGGACGATTTGGGGTAATTTTATGCCTAGGAGATCGATCTGTCGAGGGGTGAGATCGATCTCTTTATGGCTTTATGAGATCGATCTGCTCCTTGAGGAGATCGATCTTCTCTCAAACAGAAACATTTGGAGATCGATCCCTTCCTCATGAGATCGATCTTCTCTCAAACAGAATCATAAGGAGATCGATCCTCTTCCATTAGAGATCGATCTGCTCCTTAAATTCCTCATTCCTTGTCATTTTTAACTCACCACATCGATCTCTCCTTCTCCCAGATCGATCTGACCTCATAGCTTCACACTTATTTTAAACACTTAACATATAAATCTCCAAATATAATTCCCACAATTCACTTAGCTCAATAAATTACACTTCAAGTTCTTATTACATCATTAAAATATATCTAAAATTCTCAGATCTCACATCCTCCCCACCTTAAAAGAATTTGGTCTTCCAAATTCAACTCAACTAGTCAAATAGATGGGGGTATTTCTCCTTCATGAAATTCTCTAGTTCCCACGTTGCCACTTCCATTGAGTGATGTTTCCACAAAACTTTCACTAATGGGATGCTCTTAGTTCTCAGTACCTTCTCCTTTCTATCGAGAATCCGGACGGGTTCCTCAGTATAGCTCATATCCTCTTGAATGTCCATCTCGTCATACTCTATGACATGAGAAGGGTCCGGGTGGTATTTCCTCAACATAGACACATGAAAAACATTATGTATTTCGGACATCTATGGGGGTAATGCTAATCTGTAAGCTACCTCTCCCACTCTCTCAAGAATCTCGAATGGTCTAATGTATCGAGGACTCAATTTCCCTTTCTTCCTAAATCGCATGATACCCTTACTTGGTGATATTTTCAGAAATACTGCATCACCAACCTCAAACTCGAGTGGCCGTCTACGCACATCCGCGTAGCTTTTCTGTCTACTTTGTGCAGCCCGTAACCTCTCACATATGAGTTTTACATTTTGTACAGCTTGCTCAACAAGCTCGGGAGCATTTATCTTTCTGTCACCGACTTCTTCCCAAGCTACAGGGGATCTACACCTCCTACCATATAGAGCCTCAAAAGGTGCCATTCCAATACTCGCATGATAGCTGTTATTGTACGCAAACTCTGCTAGGGGCAGGTGATCATCCCATGATCCCTTAAAATCCATCGTACACGCCCTCAACATATCCTCTAGGGTCTGAATAGTCCTCTCTGACTGACCATATGTTTGAGGATGATAGGCGGTACTGAAACTCAATCGAGATCCCATGGATTCCTGAAATTGGGTCCAAAATCTGGAAGTAAACCGAGAATCTCTATCAGAAGTAATACTCACTGGAGCCCTATGTAATCTAGCTATCTCGCTGACATACAGCTCAGCTAAGGCATCCACAGTATCTGTGCTCTTGATAGCAAGGAAGTGGGTACTCTTGGTCAATCTATCCACTATAACCCATATAGCATCACGACCTCTTCGGGTCCTCGGTAAACCCATAATAAAATCCATGGTGACATGCTCCCATTTCCATGTAGGTACAGGTAAGGGCTGTAGTAGTCCTCTGGGCTTTCGATGTTCAGCTTTCACTTGCAGGCATACTAAACATCTGGCTACATATTCCGCCACGTCTCGCTTCATACCACTCCACCAGTACACCTTTCTCAAATCTCGATACATCTTAGTACTCCCGGGGTGTATGGTGTATCGCGAGCAATGGGATTCTCTCAGTATTTGTCTTTTTAGGGTATCATCTTCCGGTACACAAATCCATCCTCTGAATCTCAACAATCCATCCTCACTGACTGTGAGATCCGACTGCGAACTCTGTTCAGCTTGGCTAACCATATCTATCAATCTTTGATCACTGCCCTGCCCATTTCTCATCTGATCCATGATCCTGGGCTCTATTCACAAGCTAGACAAAAATCCAGTCTTTATCTCTTTAACTCTAATCCGGAGTTCGGCAAACTGCTCTAGTAAATCCCATTCCCTGATCATCATAGCAGATATTATACTCTTCCTGCTCAGGGCATCAGCAACTACATTCGCTTTACTCGGATGATATAGAATCTCGCAGTCATAATCCTTAAGGAGTTCCATCCATCTCCTTTGTCTCATGTTTAACTCTTTCTGATCAAAGAGATGTCTCAAACTCTTGTGATCAGTGAAGATCTAGAATCTTTCCCCATATAAGTAGTGTCGCCAGATCTTCAAGGCAAATACCACAGTGGCTAACTCCAAATCATGTGTGGGTAATTTCGCTCATGGTCTTTCAACTGTCGCGATCCATATGCGACCACTCTTCCATGCTGCATAAGCACACACCCCAATCCTTGATGAGATGCATCACTATACACCGAAAATCCTCCTGATCCCTCAGGGATAGTTAACACAGGTGCCACTGTCAATCTCCTCTTTAACTCCTGAAAACTGAGCTCACATTGATCAGTCCATATGAACGGAGTCTCCTTGCATGTGAGTTTAGTCAAATGGGCGGCAATCCTTGAAAATCCTTCCATAAATCTTTTGTAATACCCTGCCAAACCAAGGAAGCTTCGTACCTCAGTAACTGTCCTCGGTCTCTCCCAATTAAGCACAGCCTCCACTTTACTTGGATCCACTGATACTCCTTCCTCTGAGACTATATGACCAAGGAAAGCTATCTGATCCAGCCAAAATTCACACTTACTAAGCTTTCCATATAATTGTTTATCTCGGAGTATTTGAAGTACTAACCACAAATGCTGTGCATGCTCTTCATGCGACTGAGAGTATACCAGGATATCATCAATAAAGACTATCACAAATTTATCTTGATAGTCTCTGAACACCTCGTTTATCAATCTCATAAATGCCGCAGGGGCGTTCGTCAATCCAAAGGACATCACCAAAAATTCATAATGGTCATACCTTGTCCTGAAGGCCGTCTTTGGAATATCTTCTTCCTTGATCCTTAATTGGTGATAGCCCGATCTCAAATCAATCTTAGAAAAGACTGATGCCCCTCTCAGCTGATCAAGTAGATCATCAATCCTGGGCAATGAGTATTTATTCTTCACCGTGGCTTTATTCAACAACCGGTAGTTTACGCATAATCTGAGACTACCATCCCTCTTCTTAACAAATAATACTGGTGCTCCCCACGGTGAAACACTGGTTCTAATAAACCCTTAATCCAATAACTCCTGTAGTTGTTTCTTCAATTCCTCAAGTTCCACTAATGCCATCCTGTAGGGAGGTTTAGAGATCGGCTGAGTATCTGGTACCAAATCAATGGTAAACTCCGGCTCTCTCTCTGGTGGTAAACCTGGTAACTCATCTAGGAAAACATCCAGAAATTCACACACCACAGGTATATCTTCCATCCTCAGATGTTCCTGTTCATCATCTGAGATGAGTGTTTTATAACCTTCACATGAACAATCATATTTAATATTCTCCAAAATAATATTAAAATTTTCAAATTACTTACTAGAATTCCACATATTCATTTTCTCAATATCTCAACCGTACACTGTAAGGTTCAGGTAGGGAGAAAGTTACAATCTTAGTGTAGCAATCTAAACTCACTCGATTGGTTGCCAACCAATCCATCCCCAAGATTACATCAAACCCATGTATATTCAACATGATTAGATCTACTAACATCACTCTATCTCCCACCTTTATCTCACATCCTTTATAGATTAACTCAGTCCTCTGGGATTCACGCATAGGGGTATTTACATGTAGTATATATTCTAGAGGTTTAAACTTCAAGTTTAATCTACATGCAAAATGCTCAGAAATAAACGAATGCGTGGATCCTGAATCAATCAACACATGAGCCTTATGATTATAGACAGAGAGTGTACCTCTTATAGTTTCTGCAGAAGTGTCTACGGTCTCCTTATCCAGGGCAAACACACGTCCTTGTGTAACAGGTCTCTTTCCTTTCTCTGCAGCAGTGGCCTGTCTCTGGGGATTCACTCTCTGAGGCTGTTGTCTAGTGGGCTCCAAGACATGTGGTTTCTGAGGTTGAGGGCAATCCTTCACCATGTGACCCATGTCTCCACATCTAAAACATCCATGGATCGACCCAGTACAACTTCCCTCATGCATTCGGCCACAATTTCTGCAAAACCTTTTCTCAGGCCTGACATCTTGAGGGGTCTCTCTAATGTTAGGGTAACCTCTAGGTCTCTCTAATCTGCCCTTCTGCACCTCAATCCTTCCTCTTCTGAAGGAACCTCTCCGAGCGTCTGTTTGGAAAATTGCTGGCCTCTTGCCCTTATCTCTATTCACCGCTCTGAGCTCATTCTGGGATTGTACCATTTCAATTCCTCTTTCAATCTCTTGTGCTCGTCTCAGAGCATCTCCAAACTCAGTAATACATAGCCCTATCAATCTATCTCTGAGCTCTTCATTCTTGAAGGTCTCTGGGTCATATCTCAATAGTGCGGTGAATTGGCTCTCATAGTTATCCACAGACATATCACCCTGTGCCAAACTCAAAAACTCGGCCTGTTTCTTTCTTTGGGCGGCTCGTGGTACATATTGGGTCCTAAAGGCTGTCTGAAACTCTTCCCAAGCAATCACATCCTGGCGAGACATCAGAATACCCTGGGTAGTACTCCACCAATCTCGAGCTCTCCCCTTCAACATATAGATACTCATACTGACCCTCTCAGCATCGGTGCACCCCAGATAATCGAATATAACTCTCAACTCCGTGAACCACTCCTCAGCCTCTGTAGGATCCTTCTTTCCCCTAAATGCGGGTGGATTCATCTTCAAAAAATCCTTTAGTCGGACCATACTTCTGTCCTCAGGCTGAGTGATGGGAGGCACTGGGTCTATCTGTACTGGGGGTATGGGAGGTCCTTGTGGTGGTGTAGGAGTAGTACCCGAGGCATTAACTCCAAAGTGTTGCGCGAATAACGCTACCATCTGCTCAAAACCTTGCCTTACATCGGTCTCAATCCGATTAAATCGAGCGTTAGGACTCTCTGGTTGTGGGGCAGGTGGCGGAGAGGACTCTGCCTGCCTCCTCGAACGACCTCGTCGTCCACTCAATCTCTATCTCAACTCGTCTCCTGCGCGTACATATCAAAATCGATTGAAATCTCAATCCTCAGATTCAGTTCATGACCAGACTATTACAGACACTTGGGATGTATTCTATTCACTTAACCGACACTAACAGTACTAGACACCCTAAGCTCTGATACCAAGAAAGCTCTGTCACGCCCCGAAAACGCGAAAAATAGGGCAAATTTAAAAACTTTTTACTCATTAATTCACAATTAAGGGTGTATTCATGTGCAGTGTCATGCATCATCATATTTATCATACCTCAGGATCTCATGACTGGATAACATGTATCGTATCATATACATTACTCAATATTAAGTTAATTAATCCTAATACATCCCATACAATGTTATACATCAAGTGTATGCAATTATAATAATTGTCTGGGTACATGAAAAGATAAAAGATACCTCAAAATATAATATATGGCCTGGAGCTCAAGTCCTCCACTAGCCACTACTCCGTACGTCGCAGGAAAACCCTTTTTCACTTGAAGAAATCTGGGGGAAAGAAAACAGGGTGAGCTTCTAAATCGCTCAGTAAAGGGGGTAAGGGACTCGTTATATAAACCATAATGCACATCATAAAATATTTATTTGCACGTGAAACTCAGTATACTCATTTGAAAACCATAGCATTAAAGTACTCAAAACGACATTCTCATATCTCAAATCACATGAAAACATGAAGTAAAAAGGCTCAGTCTAGAGCAATAACAAGCGTGTGAAAACAATGCGATAATCGCTATCTCAATAAACGTGATAAAATCACTGTAATAATAATGCACGTGGCACAGCCACTAAACACACGTGGCATAGCCACTGATTTAAATTCACACGTGGCACAGCCACAGGATAGGGTTTCACGTGGCAACGACCACCAATTAGGGTTCTTACGTGGCAACGGCCACCAATTAGGGTTCTCACGTGGCAACGGCCACCAAGTATACGTGGCATAGCCACAGAATGGGGTTTCTCACGTTACCAGAAAGGAGAAGAATCGGGCTTACATGCTACCAGAGCAATGCCCGGTGTGTACTCAAAATTACACACCTAAGTCTTTATCATATAAGACTGGTTTGCCTTCACGTAGAACTCATCGTGGTTTTTCTCTCATAAAACTCATTTAAAACCGTTTTGTACTCAACACAAAACATATTGAAACCGAGTCCCAACCGGCAAAACAAGCACACATTTCTCAAATCTCAAGATCGCCTTAACGTAGAGCCCAATTATAAACTCATAAAAATATTGGGCTCCAACCGGCTATAAAAATCGTGTGCATTCTCATCAAAACACAACACATCAACCATGCTTGTTTTATAAATCACAAATCATGCTATAATAGTTCAAAATCACATACACAATTGGTTTAGTTTCCCTTACCTCTTTGCACCTCGTACAGTACAATTGTTTCCCCCTTGTCACGGACTAGTCTCGCACTCCACTTTGGAACTCTCGAGCTGTCCAAACGATGTTAAAACATCAATATTCATCATCACAGTAACCTCAATTCTCAAAATCGAGCATAATTGCTCATAACACCTCAAATCTCTTGATTCTCGTAACTCTACCCCAAACTACAATCGCATTCACAACATCTCAACGTTCTACATTTTTCATGCCAAATTATCTATGCTAATTCACCACATTGTCTAAATTTCCATTTATAGCTCAAAATTCCCAAAATTACCAAAATTGCTAAATATCAACATCACTCCAACTACATTGTAATTTCATCAATCCCTAATCATTTTCCAGCTACTTCAACACAATGCCAACGACTATCATTACCAAAATCATCTCAAATATCAAGATCGAGGTTTAGAAATTACCCAAAACTTGTGGAGAGCTTATCTCTTACCTCGATTCAATCCATCTTACGATTTCCAAGTATGTTGTTCTCCCTTTGATGAGGAACAACTTTCCTTCTTGCCACAGCCTCTGATTTGGACAAAAATGGGTGCTTTGGATGAGTGAGAAAGCTAAGGCTTCGATAGAAATGGGGGTTGGAAGAGAGAGAAAATGAAATTACAGGAGAAAGTAGGGGTTCCTTATATAGATTGAGGGTAGGAGATCGATTGGCTCTTGATGAGATTGATCTGCATTTGAATTTGGTGACGATTTGGGGTAATTTTATGCCTAGGAGATCGATCTGTCGAGGGGTGAGATCGATCTCTTTATGGCTTTATGAGATTGATCTGCTCCTTGAGGAGATCAATCTTCTCTCAAACAGAAACATTTGGAGATCGATCCCTTACTCATGAGATTGATCTTCTCTCAAACAGAATCATAAGGAGATCAATCCTCTTCCATTGGAGATCGATCTGCTCCTTAAATTCCTCATTCCTTGTCATTTTTAACTCACAAGATCGATCTCTCCTTCTCCCAGATCGATCTGACCTCATAGCTTCACACTTGTTTTAAACACTTAACATATAAATCTCCAAATATAATTCTCACAATTCACTTAGCTCAATAAATTACACTTCAAGTTCTTATTACATCATTAAAATATATCTAAAATTCTCAGATCTCACATCTTCTCCCCTCAAGCCTCTCGGTTTTCTTCCATTTCCATCCCCTGTTTGTTCTCTGTTTTCCAGGTGCAGCTTCAATTGAAGCCTCGGTTCCAGCCTCTCCTCCCTCTTCCTTGGTTTTGTCCTGCTTTCACCCCTTCGGTCTCCCTCTCCATCTCCCCTACCTCTCTGTTCAGCTTGCTATCTCCCTCTCGGTTCCCAGCTTTAGCTTGCTTCATTCCTGTTCTGCTTCCGTTTTACTCTGCTTCAATTCGGTTATGCTCCATCCTCGGTCTACTCTAATTTCCAGCTTTCGGTCTTCTTCAGTTTCCTTTCCCTCAGGTCATCTCCAACTCCAGATTTCTCCTGCTTCAGTTCGTCTTCAATCCTCCCTGTCCCAACTCAACCTCGGCCTTCACCCTCTCTCGGTTTCGAGCCTTCTCCCTCTTCCCCTCTTCCTCTTTTCCTTTCCCTTTTCTCTCCCGGCCAGCCCCCTTTTTCTCCCTTTCCTTCTTCCTCCTGGCTGGCCCTCTCCTTCTCCCTTCCTTTTCTTTTCTTCTCTTCTTTTCCCCAGCCGAGCAACCCTTCTTCCCTTCTCTTCCTTTCTTTCCTTGGTTTCCCGCCCGTTATCTCCTCTGTTTTTTTATTTCCTTTTTAATTCCAAATAGTGGCAGACGGAATTGGCTTTTCTAAGCCAATTCCGTACATGCCATAATATATATATATATATATGTTATTTTAATATATATATATATTAGTGTATTTGTATTATTTGTTTATATGTTTTGTATTGTTATTTTTATTATTTATTTATTTTTTTATTGTTTTGTGTCCATTTATATATTCTTGTCTCATGCTTTATTTGTCATTTACTAATACTTATATATTAAATAATATACATTACATAATATATATTTGTTATATATATATTATTACCTATCTATTTAAATGTCATGTATATTTATACATACATGTACGCCTATGTATATATATCTATATATACACATTTTCTTGTAAAATTACCCAAGGACATAATATCCATGCCTTCCTTGAAACTCTTATTATTTCGAAAATGAAATATTATCGGGATTCCATCACTCCTTACGAATTCCCGCTACACGTTTTTACATCAACAGTTTTCAACTAATAATTTGAAATTTTCCAATCCCTCTGTACTTGCATTTGCTTTATCACTTCTTGTATCTTCAGGTTCCCGGTCATTCACGGGTTTCTCGGCTCCTATATTTCTCGAGCCCTACAACGAACATTCACACTTTCATAAAAATATAATATTTCCATTTTTATATAATCTAATTAAACGTAGGAAATTTGTGGGGTTTACAGTACCCATGCCTCCTGCACACCCACCTCCTGTACCCTAAGCCCCTGACCGAACCCACTCCCATTTTCCCCCATTTTACGTCATCAGGTTTTTATCATTAAACCATGCTTGCTCTGCCCGACTTGTACATTGATAAAAGTAAGATAGAGAGAAGAAATCGAGACTATATATATATGGAAGCAGTGTTGGGGACTGAAACAAGGAAAGAAAACGTGAGGGAGAGGTGATGAATGAAACCGAGGCAAAGCTGTATCTGTTGTAGTATTATTTTACTGCAGCAGAAGAGAAAAAAAAAGAGGAAGAGAGGAACGTGGATGGTAGTTGGAGAAGAATGAAGGCGAAAGCAGCGGTGTGATCAAGGAAGCGATAGTGGAAGATATCAGGAAACATAAACAGAGGACGAAACCTTGGAACTGAGAGGGATGAAAAGTAACAGGGGCTGGAAACAGAACTAAAGCAGGACGATAGGTACTGACCGAGAGAGAAAGAAAGACAAGCAGAGAAGCTCCTCGGGTCCTAGTAGCAGTGGCCAAAAGGAAGCAGAAATGAGGAACAACCATTGTGACTGACAGGAATGGGAAAAGAGGGACGGACCATCTAAAACAGTAGGAAAAAAATAGAAGAGTTCCATTCTCTAGAAGCCGAAGTGGAAGAGGACGAAGCAGAGAGGTGGAGGTCGAACCTCGAGTAGAGACGGGGCTGAACAGTGGAGGCTGAAAGGATGATGATGATGGTGGAGGTCGGCTGAATGCTCGTGTGTGGCCTGGAATGGGAAGAAACAGAGGCGAACAGGGGTGGCCTGGATGTGAAGATGATGGTGATGGTAGAGGTCAGTTGGAGGCTCGGGTGTGGCCTGGAACGGGAAAAAACAGAGGCGATCAGGGGACGGAGCCGCCATTACTGGAGGAGGATGGTCTGGATGTGAAGATGATGGTGATGGTGGTGAAAAACAAAAAGAAAGAGATTAGAAAATGGCAAGCCGAAAGGATGAAAGAATGATGAACAATATGGGTCGGGTAGTGAGAAAGAAGAAGGAAGAGATTTTGGCGGGAATGGAAGAAGGTTTAAAAAAAGAAGAAGAAATAATATATATATATAAAAGATTATATATATATAAATAAAAATATTTGGAGATAGGAAAGAAGGTACAGAGAAATTAAGAAAATCGTGGAAAGAAGCTCCGAAAAAATTAACTGAGTAGACAAGACCCACTGGCTTCAGTCACTAAGGCATCGAGGACGACAAACAAACATCGAGGTAAGAGATTTAAGCAAGCTATTAGAGATAACCATACATATTTTTATGATCTCCAGTAGCTAAATAGATACCGTAGAGAAAATAGATAATGAAAAAGTCTAGGTAAAAACCTGGAGATAGAAAATCCCATATTACCCTACTTATAGACTGAATCGTACCTAAAGTGTTGGAAAATCATATATGCATAAATTTCATGTTTTTAGTGTTTTCATCATTGATTACTTTTTTCAACGGTATATGGATATGGTGGCTAGTTTCTATTGTCTGCATAAAATAGCACGTTTTACGAAGTTAAGCGTGCTTGAGTGGGAGAAATTTCACGATGGGTGACCTCCTGAGAAATCTCCACTCACATATCGTTTATGCACTATTTTTATACAGAACATTGATTTTTATATCATTTTTGAAAGAATTGAACCACCTATCCGAATTTCGAATGAAATAGTGCTAGAGCCCTCGTGTAGACTGTGTGTCACATTGAATTGCTTGCATTGGATTTTGAAATAATTTATGAGTAAAAACGTGTTGGAGTCGTCGTGTATTGTTGTGTGATCTTACACTGACCTGCTCGCACTGAATTTTGAGACAAGGTGATGGTTGATGTTGATGCTGGAGGTAAATCCTTGAGATTACTTAGTGCCCTCAATCATATTGTGTAAGACCCATATATTTTTATGTAGCTTATTTCTTATGATTCTTATATGTATAAACATTCTATTATGTTGGTTGAATCATAAGAAAAATATTTACTAGAATGAAATCGTAAGTGAAGTGATTTAATTCATATAAGCTACGAAAAGGTCAAATATGGGTTATAAGAGCCACAGGCTAAACCGAATGGATTTAAATCATTTTGACTAAAGATAAGAACTTAAAATGGGAAAATATAGATAGCTCATGAAGGAAAATCGGTTTGATTTGGTCCCGAACATTTTGAAATAAAGGAAAGACCAAAAAATGGCTAAACGAGTTCGAAATGGTCCGTTTGAGGTGTTTTGACATATTCACCTCCCGGAGATGGCCAAAACATAAAGATGAGAGTGTAAACCATGAAAAATGAGATTTTTATATTTTTGAGAAAAAGTCAAACGTGATCAATGGTCAAGAAAAGTCAAGGGTAGTTAAGAAAAGTTGACTTTGAACAAAAGTTGACTAATCATGGTTAAAATTTAACCTAAGGTTAAAAAGTGAGGAATATATATTCTTTGTTAAAACACTAGATATTCATCCCCTTAAGTGTGAAAAATTTATTTAATCGAAGTTCGAATTAAATTAAACGGGTAAAACTCAATGAGCCAACGATGAAATTTTTAAAGCCCATTAAGGTGAAACAAGTGTGGGCCGAATTGTTGGGCCATTTGGTGGGCCCAATATTAAGTCAATTTAAGGCCCAATTGATAGAAAAATTTTCAGTCCAAAAACCAAAAAGAAAAGCCCAAACCGAGAAGCCCAAAACTCAAGCCCATTAGTTAAATTTGAAGCCCATTAGTAAATGAATTAAAGCCCAAATGGTAAACTAAAAACCCAAAACTCTTTAGCCCATATTAAGGGCTGAAATTGTGACTTAATGACTAAGTGTTCTTACTTATAAATCAACCAACACACCATCATCTTCTTCATAGCTCTCGGCTAAACAAGGAAAAGCCATTAAAACCATAGTTTCAAGCTTTATCTCTCTAGAATTCATCAACCTACAAACCAAAGTGGAAAACGTTGCCCTCATGGAAGTTGTTACCAATGATGAGTAGACTAGCATAGTCTAAAGCCAATACCTAAAGAGCTGATTTCAACACTCTAAGGAATTCTACAAGTCTTGGTCAAGAAGAGAAAGTGAATCTAGGCATAATTTCAAGCTTCCAACTTCATATATGTTTATCTATGGATTAATTCAAGTTGATTGGTGTATGTTTTATGGATCAAAACACATGGAAACACCATAAATCAATGATGGCCGAAATTGGGTATTTAGGGTTTCATGAAGAAGCATGTGATTTTAATGCATGGTTAGGTTGGTAAACATGTATACATGATGATGGCATGCTTAATTTCAATTGATTTGATCAATTGGTTAATGAATTGAAGATGGCACATAAAGTGTTTGATAAAATGCTTAAGTGAACAAAAACTAAGGCTTAAGGCATGCACATATGGTGTTTGATGAAATGCCTAAGTGAATAGCTAGCTAGATGACCATGGTTGGCGTGGTGCTCGGCCATGGGCGACGTGATGGCTCTCGGCCACATGCCATGACCGAGAGGCCAAATGGGCCTTGTCGATGTGGTCTTGGCCCAATAAGCATTCGTGGGCCTCGACAAAGCCCAATAAGTTTTGGTGGGCTCCACAGGCCCAATAGGCCTAGATGAAATGAATGGTAAAGTGAAATGAGCTTAAGACAATATTAGGCCCATGAAGATGCATTAAGGCCTAATAAGAATAAACAGTCACATTAAGTGAAATAGATTGTATTAAATGTGGAATATAGTTGGAAAAATATAATTAACTTGATAAATGGTTATATGCAGCTCCAAAGTTTATATTGGGAACTAATTAGACTGTGCGATAGAGCAGCGTCGGGAAAGTGGAATTGCTCGACGTGATTTCAGGTAAGGGAATTTTATAGGTAGTTAGAGATATCTGCGCATTGTTTATTTACTTTTACATTCATTTAAAAAGTCTGAGGGTCAGAGAAAGTGAATAATATTTATAGAGACCCGATATAGGTAAATTACGATTTTACCCCTAGTAAGGATAAAAAGTCAAAGTTTAGGAAAAGTCGTAAAAAGCATGAAAAACTTGTTTTTGAGTGTTTTTACTACTGTTTAGCAGAAAAATAGATAGATTGGCCAATGTTTTTGTTAAATACACAAAATAGCATAATTATGGTGTTGATTTTACGAATTTGAAATATCCCTATTTAAAGGGGTTGCCTATTGAGTTGTGTGAAAACAGATTATCCTGGAACACTGCTCACACTTGATTTTATGTGTTTTCTATATGAAAAGTGTTGGAGTGATTATTCGCACTTGATTTCTCATGATATGCATGATATAATATTGGAGCATTGCTCGTACTTGATTTGAAATGTGAATTATGCATAACCTAGTGCTGGAGGGTTACTCGCACTAGTGTTCGATTTTGTGATATGCGTGAAACAGTTTTTGAGCAGGGTGTTGACTGTGAGTCGCACTCAAGGCGCGTACTGTAGTTTTAATGTGATATACATGACATGTTTAAAACCGTGCTAATTTTCTCGTGTAGACAGGGTGTCACATAGATAAGATGTTCGCATGTGGATTTAGAGACATGGCATTGATTATCTATTGAGATAGGGTCCACGGGTGTGCGTTGTACCATGTATGTATCATGGAGTATGCTATACCGTGTGTTGTTTGGGAGTGATATGTGGAGTTGAGGAGTTGATAGCTAGCGATTAAGGATTTGACCCACCATCCGTTGTAGCAGTGATGCCCCACACATTGAGATTCGTGTATCCTGAGATCACCGTATAGGATATGGCCATAGTCAAGTATATTATTTCATATAGCCACCGAGTCTCACATGATTATATCATATGATTTTATGATTTCGAGTAGACCTGAGGGATGGGTCGGAACCTGATTTATATGCTTTAATTGCTGAAATGCCATATTTAACATGTTTGAATTTAAATGGCATGATATACTTTAAAGGCATTATGAGTTTACATAAAATGCAGTGTTTTGCATGAAATGCCTACGAACTCAGCATGATTTCAGTATATGTAATTAAATATGTACACACTATATCAGTTTTTCAATTAATGCTTTAAATGTGAAACTAAGGAAAGAGTATTTCAAGGCATGACAGTATTTTCAGTAGATAGTGTAGTTATCTACTTGCTTGCCTGATTTCCTTACGAAGCTAGTGAGTTCACTCATTTCATTTTCCACCTCTCTACAGAGCATCTGCAATAGATAGAGTAGACTGAGGATTTACATTCCTTTTGTCCGCTGCATTCCCATCGAGCGAAAGGTATACACATCACGTACGATTTTGTTTTTGAACATATAACAACACAGTGATGTAAACTATTGTAATAATGGGGGATGTATTTGTATTTAAATTTATGTGAGCTCACTTATGGTATAAAAGTAATTACAATCAATAAATAGTTTATATTGACATGTATGCATCGTTTTGAATGGATGATATGGTAAGCAAAGGTAATAATACTAATACGGAATCACAGCCGAACCGTTGATTGTTAAATTATGACAAAAAGAAAGGTAAGAAAATGCGAAAAAATTTGTAGTGATTTTTGATAAAAGTCGATCGTGACAGAATGATATCAGAGCAGAGTTGGTCTGATGTGAGTCGGTCTTAGTGGTTAGGAAAGTTTACATCTTTATATTATTGTGTTGTGTTGGGATACAAATGTGTATTTTGAGATGGGAATTGACTAAGTAATGGTGGTGAATGCAGGAATCGAGCCATTATGGCTAATACCAACCGTAGTAGAGGGGCGAGAGGTCAGGCTAGAGGCCACAGAGGTAGGCCTGAGAGTCGAGACGAGTCTTCGTTTGACCATGAGTCACAGGGTCCATTGAGGTACCAGAGAGTATTGAGGTACATTTTACGAGGTTAGAGCGTAGCCTAGAGACCATGATGGAGATGTTTACACTGGCTATGCATAGGAGGCAGGGCCCAGATACGGGGACTGCTACTAGACAGGCATTTGCTCCTAAAATGCCAGCGTAGACACCACAGCATACAGATACTCCTATACCTCCATCAGTTCAGGATATGCCATCTCTTGTTGACCCACAGTAGGGTAGTCATGGATTGGGGTATGGTTGTGAGCTTGATTATTTACGATAGTTCTAGAAGTTTAGACCACCATCGTTTAGTGGAGTCAAGGACCCAGTAGGTTTTGAGGACTGGGTGAGTGAGATCGAGAAATTTTACGTGTTCTTTCAGTGTACGACTACAGAGAGGGTTGCCTTCATCGCATTCTTGCTGAAGGGAGCGACAGAACATTAGTGGAAGTCCACCAGACCGATACTAAGAGCTCGACATACTGAGATCAGTTAGGATATATTTTTGAATGCCTTCAGTAGGCAGTATGTTCCAGATACAGCGTAGTGGAAGCTGCAGATGGACTTTTTGGGGTTGAGCCAGGGGAGTCAATCAGTGGATGAGTACGAGATGAGATTTATGTCCTTGAGAAGGTATGAGCTCGATACTATGATCAGTGAGACCAATAAGGTCCGAAGATTTGTGGATGGACTGAGACCGACACTACTGTCTAGATTGGTTCCACTAGATATTACTACATGCGAGGAAGCAGTGCGCAGGGCTCAACTTTGTAAACAAAAGTATGAGAGGAATGCCTTTGAGTTCGAGAAGGTTAGTTGGAGCCGAGATGGAGATAGGAAGAGGCTGGTGAAAGATAGAGGTTTCAGATTTGAGAAAGGAGGAGACTCTTTGGTAAGAGACCATGGAGCGAGGAGATACGAGAGAAAATTGTGAGACCTCTTGTATATCCAGCCATAGCTCCAGCTAGAGGTATTATTATTGGAGGAGAGAGGCCTACTATTGAGCAGTGTAGTAGATGCGATAGATATCATGGTAGTAGGTCTTGTCCGATGATGCATGTAGTTTGTTTTCGATGTGGGAAACCAGGGCATATTGCAAGAGCTTGCCCAGAGTGGATAGAGCCTGCCCTACAGAAGGGCAAAGAGTCAAAAAGAGCTCTAGTAGATATGTCTGCTCCGAGAAGGAGAGCGACAACTGAGGAGAAGGGGAAGCAGGTGGTTGGTCGAGGGCGAGTACATGCTTTGGACTAGGGCACAACTGATTCTTCATCAGATGTGATTAAAGGTAACATCTTGATTTTTGATATTGAGGCATATGTTTTATTTGATCCTGGTGCCATGCATTCATTTGTATCGCCTTCATTTGCATCTAAGTTATAGAAACATGTAGAGCGTACAGCTTTAAGTAGGATGATGTTGATTAGTACGCCTATGGATAACAGTCAGCTAGTCGAGTATGTGTTTAATGACTGTAACCTAAGAGTAGGGGAAAAGGATATGTCAGCCAATCTAATTTTTTTAAGTATGAGTGATTTTAATTTAATCTTAGGAATGGATTGGTTAGCTGCAAACCATGCTATTCTAGATTGCTATTCTAAGATGGTTATGTTTCCTACCCCTACGAAATATATTGTAAAGTTTACTGAAAAGAAATGAAAGAAGTAGTTGTAGTATTTAGTAGAAAATGTATTATGCTGACTAAGAAATCAAAATGTTGAAGGTTTCATTACGTATATGGTTGTTACGGATAAGGCGCATCCGGAGTTGGCAGATATCCCTATGGTTAGGGAGTTTCTTGATGTCTTTTCGGATGAACTGCCAGGGTTACCACCAGACAGAGAGATGAAGTTCTGTATAGATTTGGTGCCTGGTACTGAACCTATTTCAAAACCACCATGTCACATTAACTTAGATGAGTTGGAGGAGCTCAAGAAGTAGTTGCAGGAACTGTTGGATAGAGGGTTCATCAGACTAAGTGTTTCGCCTTGAGGAACATCGGTTCTGTTTGTGAAGAAGAAGGATGGAAGCCTTCGATTGCGTATTGATTACAGATTGTTGAATAAGGCTACCATCAAGAATAGGTATCCCCTTCTGCGGATTGATGACTTGTTGGATCAGCTTTGGGGAACGCATGTCTTTTCTATGATTGATCTGAGGTCTGGGTATCATCAGTTGAGAGTTCGGAGTGAAGATGTACCCAAGGCAGCATTTTAGACCCGATATGGCCATTATGTGTTCTTAGTTATGCCATTCAATTGACGAATGCTCCCATAACTTTTATGGTTATGATGAATGATGTGTTCAAGCCATACTTGGATCAGTTTGTTATCATATTTATCGATGACAGTTTGGTGTATTCAAAGTCTCAAGAAGAGCATGAGCAACACCTGAGGATTGTATTACAGACTCTCTGAGAGAAGGAGTTGTATGCTAAACTCAGTAAGTGTAACTTTTGGTTAGAGCAGACCTCATTTTTGGGACACATTGTGTTGAAAGATGAAGTGTCAGTAGACCCATCCAAGATAGAGGCTGTAGTTCAGTGGGAACAACCAAGGATAGTCACAGAGATCAGGAGTTTTTTAGGTTTAGCTGGTTATTACCGGAGGTTTGTTGAGGGATTTTCGAAGCTAGCTCCTTCGTTGACCCATCTCACTCGGAAGAATGTTACGTTCGTATGAGATTATGATTGTGGGAGGAGTTTTCAGGAGTTGAAGCGTCGATTGACCACCGCTTCGATTCTCACAATTCCTACCAGCTCAAGAGGTTTTTCTGTGTATACCAATGCTTCGCATCAGGGACTGGGCTGTGTATTTATGCAGGATGGGAAGGTAGTTGCTTATGGATCTAGACAACTGAAGGACCATGAGAAGAACTATCTGACCCGTGATTTGAAGTTAGCAGCAGTAGTGTTTACGTTAAAGATATGGCGCCACTACTTATACGGTGAGAAGTTCCTGAATTTTACTGACCACAAGAGCTTCAAGTATCTGTTATCGTAGAAGAAACTGAACATGAGACAAAGAAGATGGTTAGAGCTTCTGAAGGACTATGATTGCGAGATACTTTATCATTCGGGTAAGGCTAATGCTGTAGCTGATGCTTTGAGCAGGAAGAGCTTTGGGATGGTATCGTATATGATGGTTAGGGAGCACGAGTTGCTAGAACAGTTTGCTAGCCTCAGTTTGGATGTAGTGCCTTCTGACATGGATATGGACTGTGTGATTGCTAGCCTGAGGTTGGAACCAGATTTATTAGACAGAATTTGACAGGCTCAAAATATTGATAAGCAGTGTATTGATATGACTAGTCAGATGCAGATGGGCATAATGACCGAGTATGAGATGAGTTCTGATGGACTATTGAGGTTCAAAGGTAGAGTGTGTGTTCCCGATGATCTAGAGCTCAGGAGATTGATTTTGTCGAAAGCTCATTCTTCGAGCTACACGTTACATCCAGACAGTAACAAGATGTATCAGAATCTCCGAAACTTTTATTGGTGGTCAGGTATGAAGAAGGATGTGGCCGAGTATGTGGCGAGATGTCTCGTTTGTTAGCAGGTAAAGGTAGAGCATCAGAATCCTATAAGATTATTATAGCCTCTACCTATATCGACATGGAAATGAGAGCATATGAAAATGGATTTTGTGATAGGTTTACCGAGGTCCCGTAGGAATCACGATGCTATATGGATGATCGTTGATAAACTGATGAAGTCAACCCACTTCCTAGCTATGAGAGCTACCGATTGTCACGACCCTCTCTCTCTCTCGCTCTCTCGTGACTTTTACCTTACTTTCAACAGTTGGGCTGCGAGTCAACATCCAATCCATATCTCATCCATTTATAATTTAATAAATTCATTTAAATGAAGTAGAATAGAAACTGGACTTTTATATAAATGTGCGGAAGCGTTTACATCAGTTTCTATTATATACATCCTCCATCATACAAAAGACAAACTTTACTGTGCATTAATTTACAGGATACCAAATTTTTCATCTCAAGTGTATACCTCTATACTGCTGGATGACTGAAGCAACACGATAGCAGGAACGACTGCAGTGTACTCACTACTGTGTAGAATTTGTGCAGGAGAAATAAGGGGGTGAGCTAACAAGCTTAGTAAGTAAAATATGAAAGCAGGAGATAACGACACTATCTACATGCTAAAATATATATTCATTTTCCTTATAAAACATATGCATTCTTTAAAATAGCTTCCATAGATGCAAAATCATTAATTCGCGAGATGGGTATATGCATATTTACATAGCATGCTCTTTCACACAGCTCATGTCACGACCCTCAACTTACCAAAATATGTACAAATTTTCTGCATTTTCATGGATTATCTATTATTCGTCCTTCCTCGATCGTGAACAACTACTCTCCTCAACAGTTGGGCTATGTGTCAATGTCTATCTCATTCCACCATACCAATTTAATTTGCATTTTTAAAATAAGGTAACCACTTGTATAATTAAATCAGAGTGCTGTTTACATTGCTTTACATCCCTAATAGTTACATACAAAATGCTACTGTACTATAGAAAGTTTAGATACAAAAATCTCATCAGTGTGTATACCTTACGTGATGGGATGCAACGGATACCAAAAGGGAACGCGTCCAGTTGTTATTAATCTATACTCAAATCTCTGTAGAGAGGGAGAAAATAAGGGGGGTGAGCAAACCACACGCTCAGTAAGGCAATCATGCGAACAAGTAGATACTGCTCTATCTACGTGATCGTGATGCCATGCTAAAAAACCACATAATTCTCATTCACATCTTAAAAGGATTATTTCGTGCTTGTGTTAATGACATGTAAAGCAAGTCATGGTGTTTAGTTCAGTGCACAAATCAAATTTAAAGCATGGCATAAATCATCATGCATATTTCACAAATAAAGCATGACATTAATCATCATGCATCACTGCACTATAAAACCATTAACATACTTTCTCATCTCAATAAAATCACCACTGGCCAGGATTCATCCCCTTCCACTCGGACTGTCCTGACCCACAAAGGATTTCAAAAACATGGATTTATTCATAAAACAAGACATGTGAGATAGGCAATATAATAAGAGAAATTCGTCTGGGACTATGGCCATATCCTGTGATCCCAGGCTACACGGATCAGGTGTGCAGGGTATCACCACTATCTGCTTCCACACGAGAGGTGGGTCAAGTCTAACTCACCGGTCCATAGCAGATCTCATCCGAAGACGGCATAACACAATCTCAACACGGTACAACGTACTCCACGCTACATGCACTGTACAACGTACTCCATGGACCCATATCAACACATCATATCACGCCACATCTCTAAAACGCACGTGTGAGCCTATTTAATCAGTACGACGTCTTGTCTACTCGAAGCTCCTAACACGGCCGTCAACATGTTAAAATCTCAAAAATGCACGTGCGAGCCTATTTAATCGGTGTGACACCCAGTCTACCCGAAGCTCTCAGCACGACATCAAGTATGGTGGGCATCTAATGCGAGCTATGCTCTAGCACTATGCCAAAATCGGTATAAAGTTTGTGCAAGTTCCATTCTCGCACAACATAATGAAAATCTATGCACTCATACGTATAAAATACATCAAATCTCATGCGAGTAATGCTCTAACACGCTTTCATTCTCACGAAGTCCATATAGGTGGCTCAGTTCTTTGCAAAACATGGTTATCAACCAAATCAAATAATTTCTTTTGCAAATCATTTCAAATATAGCGTACAACTTCTTCTCTCGGAGGGTTTGCAGCACTATCCTTAGATGCTGTTCATGCTCTTCTCTAGATCTTGAGTACACCAATATATCATCAATAAACACAATGACAAATCGATCCAAGTACTGGTGGAACACCTCATTCATTAACGACATAAAAGCTGCGGGAGCATTTGTCAACCCGAATGGCATAACCATAAACTCATAATGTCCATACCGGGTGTAAAAATTTGTCTTAGGTACGTCTCCACTCCGTATCTTCAACTGATGGTACCCAGATCTCAGGTATATCTTGGAAAAGACCTACGCTCCCTTAAGCTGATCCAACAAGTCGTCGATACGTGGAAGGGGATACTTATTCTTGATGGTGGCCTTATTCAACAACCGGTAATCTATACACAGTCAGAGGCTTCCATCCTTCTTCCTTACAAACAGAACCGATGCTCCCCAAAGTGAGACGCTCGGCTTGATGAACCCATTCTCCAGCAACTCTTGCAACTGCTTCCTTAATTCTTCCAACTCAACTTGAGCCATTCTGTATGGTGGCTTGGATATTGGCTCTATACCAGGTGCCAAATCTATACCAAATTCCATCTCTCTATCTAGAGGTAACCCTGGTAAGTGATCCGGAAAGACATCTGAAAATTCTTTAACCACTGAAATGTCTATTAACTCCAGACGTGCCTTATCCATCTCAACCACATAAGCAATGTATCCTTCACATTATCCTTTCCATCGTTAGTAACACAAATCATCACATACACATATGCAATTGATAAACAAATTCATCTCTTGAGTATTATGAATTAAAATCATACTCTTCTCATTTATAAAGATCATGTCATTTCATTTCTTTTCATCAAAGTTTACAATAAGATTGTCTAATTCTAAAAATATTAAGGTTCTAGCACGACAATCCATAACAACATGGTTTACAGCGATATAAAAGAGTACGTCGCACCAGGATCAAACAATACAAATGCTTCTAAATCAAAGATTTGGATGGTACCTTTAACCACATCCGAATACTGATTCACAGTGTCCTGGTCCAGTGCGTGCACTCTTTCTCTGCTCACACCCACTGCCTGCTTCCCCTTTTCCTCAGCTGTAGCCCTCCTCCTTGGAGCAGTTGTCCCAACTGGAACTCTCTTTGGCTCCCTGCCCTTCTGTTGGGCTCTCTCTGTTATCTCTGGGAAATCTCGAATTATGTACCCTGGTTTCCCACATCTAAAGCATACTTTAAGAGATCTATAATATGGTCAAGTACCGTGGTACCTCCCACACTTGCTGCACTGCTCAGTAGTAGGCCGTGGCCCTCCAATTATAATTCCCTTAGCTAGAGCTATAGCCGGATACATGGAAGGATTAACTGTCCTCTCTCGGATCTCCTCAATCCTCGACCTCTTCCTAGCAAACCTCTTGCTTCCCTTATAACTGAAGCCTCTATCCATCACTGGTCTCTTTTTCTCTTTATCCCTCACTTTACCAACCTTCCCAAACTCTGAGGTGATTCTATCAATATCTTGTTTACACAATTGCGCCTTGCGCACAGCCTCCTCGTAGGTCGGTATATCCAAGGGAACTAATCTGGATATAATGGTTGGTCTCAACCCATCCATAAACTTTTGGATCTTTTCGACCTTATTACTCATCGTGTTGGGATCATATTTGCCCAGGGAGATAAAGATCGTCTCATACTCATCCACCGCCCTACTCCATTGGGTCAGTCCCAAAAATGCCATCTTCATTTTTCTCTGTGCAATATCCAAAACATACTGTCTCCAGAAGGCCTCTAAAAACACCTCCCAGCCAATCTTTGTATGTTGGGCTCTCAATATAGGCCTGGTGGATTTCCACCAATGTTCTACTGATCCATTCAGTATGAATGCGGCAAATGCTACCATCTCGGTAGTAGTACACTCGAAGAACCCATACAACTTCTCAATTTCATTTATCCAATCTTCAGCAGCTAGTGGGTCTTTAACTCCGCTGAAAGACGATGGTCCAAACTTCTGGAACTGCTGCAGTCTATCCAAGTTATAATCATAACCCCAGCCTCTACTGGCTTGTGGTGTAGCAACAGGTGTAGGCATATCCTATGCAGGTGGGGGTGTAGGTGTATCTGTCGTCTGAGGTCTCTGGGCCGGTCGTGCCCGTGCCTTAGGAGCTGTCGCCTGCTCAGCATCACCCTCTATAGCGGGACTCTATCTGCCCCTAACTCCAGGTAATGACTGAGTGACCAACTCTAAGATCATCTCAATGCTTTGTTCAATCCTCGCAAAGCGTGCCTTAGTACTCTTGGGTCTCTCTTCTGGACTCTGTGGAGCATGCTCATCACCATCCTCCACCTGAATCTCTTCCTGAGCCTCGTGTGTTTTCGGCTCAACATGACCCCCAGGCCTACCTCTACGGCCTCTAACTTGCGCTCTCGCCCCTTTACTGTGACTGGTATTAGGCATAATTGCTCAATTCCCTACATTCACAACAATTTCTTAGTCAACCCATCGACACACACAATTTGTATCTAAACAAGCACAATAACATGGGGATGTAATTTTCCAACTTATTATGTATTTTAGACATCGACACACGTTAGACCAACTCAGCTCTGATACCAACTTCTTTCATGACCCTCGACTTACCAAAATACATACAAATTTTTCACATTTTCATGCATTATCTATTATTCGTCCTTCCTCGATCGTGAACAGCTACTCTCCTCAACAGTTGGGCTGTGTGTCAATGTCTATCTCATTCTACCATACCAATTTAATTTGCATTTTTAAAATAAGGTAACCACTTGTATAATTAAATCAGAGTGCTGTTTACATTGCTTTACATCCCCAATAGTTACATACAAAATGCTACTGTACTATAGAAAGTTTAGATACAAAAATCTCATCAGTGTGGATACCTTACGTGATGGGATGCAGCAGATACCAAAAGGGAACGCCTCCAGTCGCTCTCAATCTATACTCAAATCTCTGTAGAGAGGGGAAAATAAGGGGGTGAGCAAACCACATGCTCAGTAAGGCAATCATGCGAACATGTAGATACTGCACTATATACGTGATCATGATGCCATGCTAAAAAACCACACAATTCTCATTCACATCTCAAAAGCATTATTTCGTGCTTCTGTTAATGTCATGTAAAGCAAATCATGTTGTTTAGTTCAGTGCACAAATCAAATTTAAAGCATGGCATAAATCATCATGCATATTTCACAAATAAAGCATGGCATTAATCATCATGCATATTTCACAAATAAAGCATGACATTAATCATCATGCATTAGTGTATTATAAAACCATTAACATACTTTCTCATCTTAATAAAATCACCACTGGCCAGGATTCATCCCCTTCCACTTGGACTGTCCTGACCCACAAAGCATTTCAAAAACATGGATTTATTCATAAAACAAGACATGTGAGATAGGCAATATAATAAGGGAAATCTCCTCTAGGACTATAGCCATATCCTGTAATCTCAGGCTACACGGATCAGGTGTGCGAGGCATCACCACTATCTGTTTCCACATGGGAGGTTGGTCAAGTCCAACCCTTCGGTCCATAGTAGATCTTGTCCGAAGATGACATAACACAATCTTAACATGGTACAACGTACTCCATGCTACATGCATGGTACAACGTACTCCATGGACCTATATCAACACATCATATCACGCCACATCTCTAAAACGCACGTGTGAGCCTATTTAATCGGTACGACGTCTTGTCTACCCGAAGCTCCTAACACGGCTATCAACATGTCAAAATCTAAAAAATGCACGTGCGAGCCTATTTAATCGGTGCGACACCCAATCTACCCGAAGCTCCTAGCATGGTATCAAGTATGGTGAGCATCTAATGCGAGCTATGCTCTAGCACTATGCCAAAATCGGTATAAAGTTTGTGCAAGTTCCATTCTCGCACAACATCATGAAAATCCATGCACTCATACGTATAAAATATATCAAATCTCGTGCGAGTCATGCTCTAACATGCTTTCATTCTCACGAAGTCCATATAGGTGGCTCAATTCTTTGCAAAACATGGTTATCAACCAAATCAAATAATTTCTTTTGCAAATAATTTCAAATGTTAGCCAACCTACCAATCATTTATTAAAAAGCAACAAAACAAGGTTTTCAAAGCATTATTCTTTTGTTTTCATGCACTTTTCTCAAAAACCCAACTTTTACCCTTTAATCACCAAATTTCATTTCCTAATATCTCATGCATTCAAGCAAAGCATTTAAGCTCCCAAATTGCGGACAAATATCTCTAAGAGTCCACACAATTCCCTTACCTTGATTTCCTCGGGGTGCGACTCGCCTCCTCTTAGCTTCTTAAGTCTTAAGCTCCACTTGTTCTGGCGTATCCTCAGAAGCTGCAATTCATTCATCCAAACACTTGAGTTAACGTTCTTAACTCTCATTCAACTATACCTTTTTACCCAATGCCTTAAATACTAATTTTACTCTTTTTGGGTAAGCCCTTTTATTCATTCCATAACACCATCTTAAACTCATACCTACAACACTATTATTACCTTAAGATATCCCATTCATCATCTAATCCTCTACATTTCACTTTCTCACACTATCCCATTTCAGGTTAAAACCATTCCATTGCATTTTTGATAGTTTCTAACATTACTAAGCACCCCAATCAACCCCAAACATCAATAGCTTAACAATGTACTTGAGTTGGTGCTTTAGAAACTCACCTCTTTGGATTTCCTCCTTGCTCCAAATAGAAATTCCCATTGTTAACAAATGGGGAAATGCCTCCAAGCTATGTTGTTCTTCTCCTTGATGTAAACAACTTTGTGTCTAATAGCCATCCCTCAAATCTTCTTGAAAATGGCGAGATTTAGAGGGTAAAATCTAGGTTTTTGGATTGAAAGATGAAAGAAGTTGGTTGTTCCCGAAATCTGCAGATCCAACTGCTCCTATTTATAGATTCAGCTTAATGAGATCGGTCTGCTTTGGGTGGAGATTGATATGGTCCTCATAAAATCCCTCTTTTTTTCATGACATTTGAAGGCAGGAGATCGATCTGTTGAAGACTGGAGATCGATCTGTCTCAGGCAGTAGCTCTGGGAGATCAATCTGGCTTGGGAGGAGATCGATCTTGCTTTAACTCGAGAGTTAAGGAGATCGATCTGTTTGCCTTAAAATCGATCTTCTCTTTACAAAGTGTTTAGCAGATCGATCTGACTCCATTGGAGATCGATCTGCACTACTTCATTACTCAAACAAGACCTTTTTCGCTCTTCCAGATCGATCTCTCATCCTATGAGATCGATCTGGCCTTCATATTTTTCAGATTTTACTGCAGTTTTTCTGCAGCAACTTTACCCAAAACATCTTTAATTTGCTTCCATCTCATTCAATCATCTTTGAGACTTGAAAATGGCATCCATTCATACTTTATACCTATTAAAACTTGTGTGAAATCTATGTATAACCAAAGGTACATGATATAAACCAAATGGAAGTGCACCACTTATGAAATCTTCCTTCCATTTTACCACACTACGCATATTCCATTCTACTCACATTCTTCACATGTTTAAATCCATTTCTTCATATTCATACATAATGTAACTTGTACGTACAATCACAACTCTTATTACAAGTGCGTACATTAAACTTATAGACTTACATCATTCATGCTTCACATTACAACTCTATCACCATTTACACATATACAAAGTTATACATATATGGGGTCTCACCACTCATCTTTACAATCATAAAATTCATATTTAGAAATCAGTTTGCACTCAGCAAATCAATATACATGAGACATAATTAATGGTAATCATATTCCCAGACACACAACAAGGGAAATATATGGCACCACACACAGTAGTGACAATGTCATATCATTTAGATAAATATAGGACTTATAACCATGGTCGGATTCCAGGTAACACTGATCAGGCGTGCAAGAACCCTATGCTTGGGGAGGCGGATCAACCATCCCTTCAGTCGATACTGAAATCATGGCACATCGTACTCCATGGCTAACGCTCACGGTACATTGTGCTCCCGTGGACCTTATCACCTATTTTTATTGTCTCAAAATCTTGTGCGAGTGGGTCTATGTAAGACACACATCAGTACACGACGGCTCTAGCACAGTTTTGTACTCATTACATCACATCCATTAAACCACGTGCGAGCAGGTCAATGCAAGACATATAGTAGTGCATGACGGTTCAAGCACGGTTTTACTCAACACACAACATAGTCATAAAAACCTTGTGCGAGCAACTCAGCATAAGAGCACGCCACATACCTGAGGCATCGAGCACCATTTTACTTGAAAATTACATGCGAGCATAGTTAGAACAAGACAAACAACAATACTCGAAGGCTCCAGCATGATTCCCAAAAATCTAGTGCGAGCTCTCAAGTGGAACACATAGCATCACTCGAGGCATCAAGAACCTTTTTGTTTTTTTTTCTCAGAAATCCTTTCAAAAATGATGTGCGAGCAGGGCTGGTAAATCTACCGTTGCCACTTAGGCTCTAGCACAATTTCACATAGAAAAGAAATAGAAGGTTTCATTCACTGAGTATAAGTGAGAGGGCAATCTCCTTCAATCACTCGTCCAAAAGCTTTTCATGCAAATTATTAAACTGGGAGCCCATCTATTATTACTCTTTCTCAAAACGTTGAAAAAAATGTATTTTTACAACAATAACATAGAAGTCATGCAACTCATACTTATAGGTTGATTATCATACATAGTTTTCTACCTAGATATACAAATATCTATATACTTATCGCATATATTTGCACACAGTAGATAAGAAAACATATGTATAGCTATCTCTAATAGCTTGCATAAATCCCTTACCTCGAATCACACTCGAATCACTTTCCTTTGATTTCCACTTCTCGTGATTCGGTCTTATCGACTCCAATTATATCTTCTGGAGCTAAAATTGTGTACTACACACATTAGTATAGTTACATATACTTCATTTCACTTGCATGATATTCAAATCAATACATTTACCATTTACATCTTATTGGACATGATTCTCTCTTACGTCCATTTCGATTATACAATTCATTTCTCGAGAATCTCTACTAATTCACATTAAATCGGCATTTACCCCACAATGCCTTAGTTTCTTTTTATACCTCATATGCTTATTTTCAACGATTATTGTTTCTAGCATATGGACTTCACCAACTATCTTACAATCATATAAACATGTTCACTAACATTGATTCATGCCTAATTCATCATCAATTCCATGCCTAAGCTAATTTCTCGCATTAAGCTATTTGTAGGTCATGGAAGATTAAGCATGTTCATGGATGTTTCAACCATCAATACATACACCAATCAACTCATTAAAACATCTAGATTAATATACTAGAAGTTGGTGTATTGAAATCTTACCTATCTTAACTTTTCTCCTTTTTGGCAACTTTGGGGGAAAACTCTTTGTCTCCTTCAATCCAACGATTCACCCTCTCGTTTTCAAATATGTTGTTCTCCTTCTATTTAGGAACAACTTTGCTGAATTAAACTCCTCTCAACACTGATTGGAAGTTAATGAGAATTTAGAGAGAGAGACTAGGTTACTTTACTTTAAAAATGGAAGGTTTTGATCTTTTTTGGGGAAGAAGCAAAATGTCGGGCTCTTTTATATAGAATTCACCTTATGAGATCAATCTCCTAAGGTAGAGATCGGTCTCCTGTTGCCCTAATTTCATGATTTATAGCCTTGGAGAATGATCTGCTCTAAAGGATAGGATCGATCTTGGCTAGGCAGAGAGCTTCAGAGATCGATCTGCCAAAGGGATGAGATCGATCTACTTCTGGTTGAGACTCAATGAGATCGATTTGCTTGAGGATGAGATCAATCCTTGCTTGGCAGAAGCATACTAAGATCAATCTGGCTTGAAGGAGGGATCGATCTCCCATTGCTCTGCAGCATACTTAGCTGAAATTCATCCCAGATTTTCAAAGTTATCTTCATATCAATTTGCTTCACTACTCATTTTGCATTTAATACACATTTATCACTTAAAAATGTCCATTTCTTGTAATTTATACATAAAGAAACTTGTGTGTACAACACGAACTCACATAATAAGTGTGTATATCAAATTTACGAACCTTACATCTCTTATGATTCATATTACATGTACAAGTGTATACTTAGGGAATAATAAGGATTACATATGGAAATATGAGCCTTACATTCCTCCCCTCCATTAAGAAATTTGGTCATCCAAATTTGAACCAAGTTACTCCTCAAAAAGTCAGGGGTACTTCTCTCGTATGAGATTCTCCAATTGCCAAGTAGCTTCCTCTGAAGTATGGTACTGCCAGAGAACCTTAATAAGTAGAATCGTCTTGTTCTGTAGCACATTTTCATTCCTATCCAGTATCAAAATCGATTTCTCTACATATGAAAAATCATTCTTGAGCTCCAATGACTCATACCAAATCACATGGGTTGGATCTGGATGGTACTTTCGAAGCATAGACACATGGAAGACATTATGTATGCCTGCTAGCTCAGGTGGCAACGCTAGCCTGTAGGCCTTATCTCTCACTCGCTCTAATATCTCAAACGGTCCGATATACTGAGGGCTCAACTTACCCTTCTTACTGAACCTTATAATCCCTCTCGAGGGAGAAACTTTCAAGAATACTGAGTCACCCACAGTGAACTCTAGTGGCCTCCATCTCATGTCAGCGTAACTTTTTTGCTTGCTTTGAGCTGTTCTCAATCTCTAACATACCAACTGAACAACCTCAGATGCTTGCTATACCAAATCAGAAGCAACAATTTTCCTTTCATCCACTTCTTCCTAACCAATTGGGGAATGACACCTTCTACCATACAAGGCCTCATATGGTGCCATCCCGATACTCGAGTGATAACTATTGTTGTATGCAAATTCGGGTAACGATAAGTGATCATCCCAGGAGCCTTTAAAATCCATAACACTCACTCTTAGTATATCCTCTAACATCTGGATGGTTCTCTCTGATTGACTATCGGTCTGAGGATGGAAAGCAGTACTGAAACTCAATCAGGTTCCCATAGCATCCTGAAATTATTCCCAAAAGTGAGAAGTGAAGAGGGAATCCCTATCCGATACAATGCTCACTGGAACACCATTTAGCCTTACTACCTCTTATACGTATAACTCTGCCAAAGTACTCAGAGTATCTGTGAATTGTATATGCAAAAAGTGGGTGAATTTCATCAATCTGTCAACTACTACCTAGATAGCATCATGGTTTCTCTTAGTCTTCGGTAATCCTATGATGAAATCCATGGTGACATGCTCCCTTTTCCAAGTTGGTATAGGTAGAGGCTGTAATAACCCTATAGGTTTTTTATGCTCTACCTTCACTTGCTGACAAACGAGATATCTTGCCACAAACTTTGCGATATCTCTTTTCATCCCTGACCACCAATACACTTTTCGGAGATCTTGATACATCTTGTTACTCCTCGGATGCAATGTGTATCTCGATGAATGAGCTTCTGTCAAAATTAATCTCTTTAGCTCTGGGTCATTTGGAACACAAATCCTACCTCTAAACCTCAGTAAGACATCATCACTCACTAAGAATTCAGCCACATCACCCCTCTGAATCTGACTCACACGATCCTCACATAGTAGATCGACATGCTGAGCCTGACGTATCCAGTCAATCAAATCTGGTTCCACTCGCAGGCTAGCTATCACACAGTCTCTGTCAATATCAAGAGGGTCTATATCCAACCTGAGGTGAGCAAACTGCTCGAGCAGCTCATATTTTCAGACCATCATGTGCGATACCATTCTGAGGCTCTTTCTACTCAGGGCATCCGCCACAACATTAGCTTTCCATGGATGGTATAGTGTAATGCTCGTAATTTCACACGTATTGATGAAGATATGATGTATATGTACGTTGTTACAAAAATAGCTTGAGAAGCTATGATGTATGTATATGTATTGTTACATGAGTATAAATGATATGAGGATGTAAGGATTTTGGAAATTTAATGAAACATCCATGATTTCAAGTAGTGTTCACAAGTTTTATTATCTATAAACTATATGGAATGGATACCATCATACGTTAATTGTGCACGGAATGAGAATTGAGGTATGAAGCAAATGAAGGTAAGTGTACAATTTGGAAATCTGTAGAAAACTGCAAAAAATAAGGGTGCAGGGGATAAGAGATCGATCTCATATGAAGGAGAGATAGATCTCCCCTTATGAAATGCCCAAAATTTGTCGAATGGAACATGACAGATCGATCTCATGGGAAGGAAGATCGATCTCCTTAAGCCTGGAAGGAATCCATCTCTCGCAAGGCACAGATCGATCCCCTTAAGCCTCGGCCAAGAATAGATCAATCTCCCCTAAGCGGCAAATCGATCTCATTAAGGTTCTGTAAGGAGCAGATTGATCTCCTACAAGAGGTAGATCGATCTCCAAGAAGAAATTTGCTTGCAAATAGATTGATCTCATCATGGAAGCATATTGATCTGGTAATAGCTGCGTTCGGTAAAAAGGACTACTAAACCATGCAGAGATCGATCTCCACAAGGGCTAGATCAATCTCATGTCTTTGTATTTATAAAAAAGGGCACGAGATTTGGACTGAAAACTCAGATTTCTCCCACCAAACCCGCACCTGCCATTTTCTCTCAAACCCACCAAGTTTTCTCACTCTAAAAATCACTACATTCCAGCAAGAATTTGAAGGAGCTCAAGAAGGGAAAGTTGTTCCTTGAAGTAAGGAGAACAACATACCCAAAAATCACACATTGGTTTGACTAAGAGAAGGAGATTTTGGCTACTACAAGTTTGGCAAAGGAAAAAGACTAAGCTAGGTAAGCTCTTCAACTTTCAAGATTTACATATGGATTTCTAGACACTTTATGGGTTGAATGGCATGTGAAACCTTGATAGGAATAATGAATGTAGTGATGGGTGAGTAATATTAAAAGGAAATTTATGAAGGGAAAATCCATGGAAGTGATGAAAAACTTAGGATGAGATATAATGAGATTAGAGGGAAAGGTGGAATATGATAAGAAGCTTCAGAAGTATAAATAGCTAAATAAGTGAAATGAATATGTCTAAGTGAAAGAAAAGGAAATAACTTAATGATTTAAACGTGTAGATTGAGATACGTGGAACACGATTAACCCGGATCACGAACAGAGCAAACGAAAGGAAGGGAATATAAGCGCGATTCGAGGTAAGGGACTGTGTGTTAGCGATAGAGTTATTTGTACATATTTTATAGCAATTTTAGTAGATATGACGCTAGTAATAGTATGTTTAGCTATTGAGTTATGAGATGATATGAAATCATGAAATGTATTATGGTATATACATTGTGAAAAAGGGATGTGGGAAGGAAAACAACCTGACATGCATGTTTTTAATACTTTTACATCTATACGATGTTTTTGATGTTTTCTCAACTATGTGTTGGTTTTGAGATTGAGAAATGATGATGGATAGGTTGACTATCTTTACACATTTAGCATGGGATGGCATGCTATGTAAATGATCTTGTTTTGAGTTTTTAAAAGAGAAAATAGCCACTTATCAGATTTGAGATGTGAATTGGTGTTGGAGCTTTAGCTCACACCCGTTTTAATGATTTTGACTATGCTGGAGTTTCACTCACATATGTCTACATGTTTTGATACACCGTTGACACGCCCTAAAGGTATTACCGCAAGTGCACGGGTCGTACAAGTAATAATGGGATTTAAGTCTCGAGCTATCGTCCCTCAGAGAAGTTGGTAAGCCTAATTAACTACCGATTAATCTTACCCTAAGTATATTCTAACAAATTATGAAATTTTGATGGGTGATCTACTAAGTCTAAAATTAAAATTACTGGAAAACAATAAAATAATAAAAACTAAATAAAACCGAGCAAAATTACTTACAGTGCTCCAAGCAATTAAAATAAAAAATCTACAAAAGAAATTAAAACAGTTAAAACTAATTAATGCAAATAAAATGCAAATATGAAAATAACAAAGCAAGATTAATTAAACTACAATTAAACTAACCAAAAATGCAATTAAACTACTTAATTAAAATGCAATTTAAACTAAACTAAAACTTAATGAAAATAAAGACTAAATTAAAATAAAAAATGCATGAAACACATTTAATCTAGATTAACTCTAAATGCATCTAAACTAAAATAAAATCCTAAAACATTTAATATAAAATTAACTACTATAAAAATTAAGACTAAAAATTGAATTAACAAATTAAAACACAAGAAATAATCTAAAATGACAACTAACAGCTATCCTAAACTAACAACTAATTAAACTATACTAAAAATGCAAGAAAATGGATTAATGCAAGAGTTGAATGCCAAACAAAGCCTTAGATTTAAATCAACCAATAAATCCCTCCAAACACTGTTCATTCTTCATTTCATTTTTTGGTTTCCAGGTGTGGTCTCGGTTTGTCCTCTGGTCCAGGCTTTTACCTGCTATTCGGCCCCAATTCTCGGTCTGTCATGCAATACTGACACTGCAACTTACTCCAGGCTGCTCTAGGTCTGCTTTCGATCTGCTCCAGGTTGCTGTTCGTGCTCTCCAATTGGCCTCCAACCTTTGCATCAGTCGCTGTCCAGGTTCGCATATCTGTTGCTGCTACTGCTCTGCCTCGCATGCTCGGTCTGGACACGCACTGCTCTCGGTCCTGTATTTGCTGCTGATCAAGCTCCCAACCGCTGTCCTGCCTGCGTACTGTAGTAGGTCATCAAAAGTTCATCCTCATGCAGCAATCTAACATCGGTAATCTGCCACAATTCCTGCTAGCAACCTGTTCCGCGACATTTTGTTTCTGTCCTGGACCCTTATCTCATCCACTGGACTGCCACCACTGCTCCAGCTGCTGGTACTGAAGGCATGTCCGACTTCTGCTCAGGTGCTGTTAAACCGAGAGCTTAAGCACGCAGCACGCACAACAGCACCTCCCTAGAACCGAGAGCAACTAGCCTTGGCAACACCATGACAAGTTAGTACCCCGAGTCGACCAGGAGACGCCCAACAATGCCCAACTACAGCTTGGTTCCTCCTACACCCTCCACAGTAGCTCGGTTACAGTAATGCTATCCTACAGCCGTGTTAATGACAAACAAAACAATGATGAACAGTACAAGGCTCATGAAACAGAGGAGAACAGAGTAAGTCTCTTGTTTCTGCCTTGCTTCGGGATGCTAGCTGCTGCCTCTCCAAATCTGCACCACAACCTTGAGCTACAATGAAAGAGTTATATAGCTGAAGAAGATGGCCACTGTCACCGGCTTCTCCTTCCTCTCTTTACTGTTCATCTGAACTCTAGAAAATTAAAGGAATAAAACTAACTAACTAAGCTACCCGAGACTAGGAAAAATATAGATTTTCTTTCAAATAAAAACATAAGCAATTTAAGAAGCAAACTGAGAAGAAGGATGAGCAAATGAGGCTGCAAATCAACATGAAAAGTTTTTCATAAATGAAAACAAGTGAAGATGAACAGTAACGTAGAACATAGTTTTGGGAAAAGGTTCTAACAATAATAAAAACTAAACTAATCTAACTAAGCTACTCTAACACTATTCCTAAAATTACATTACATTACACTACTCCTACTCCTAAAATTACATCCTCTTTCAATTGTCATCCTTTCCTATTTATAAACACACTAGGGGTAAAATTGTAATTTTAACATCCTTGATGAGTTGACTTTTTTTGGCCACTTGTCTTCACACCATTGGCTCCTTGAAAAGATATTTCCATGTCATCGGTCTTCTTATCCAATTGGATGTGCTAGGTGGCATGACTTGTGTTGTCCGCGTGGCTCAATCTCGATTTTAGCCCAATTTTGGTTCATTTTCTACCGAAATATTCAAAATTCATCAGGATTTAATTTATCTGCAAACATGAGAATTTTAATTAAATAAAGGAGATAGTTAACAAAATAAATTGGGAATTTAAATAATTAATTAGGAAATTAAGCACAAATAATTCTAAAAATATAGAATTATCACACCCCCAAACTTGAGCTTTTGCTTGTCCTCAAACAAAACAAAATAGATGTAGGAATGACAAGTACAAAACATAATAATTTCTCCAATATTATCCTTAAAAATAAAGTATAGACTATGATCTTAAAGATTCACAATTACAAGTCAAACACTCAGAATCATTCAATCATAAGTCCTAGCCTAAATTGGACTCCTCGTGAGTGTGTGAAAAATGTCTAAGCCACTTCAAAGTACATTATCCGGATCAGATTATGCAAACACGGTGAATGCAACGTCATTGACATGTGATCATTCCCATAAATTTGCTTTTCACTTATCTCTCCACTAATGTAGTCACACTTAATCAAACATCAATAAGACTTCATTAAGCTTATAATGTCAGGCTGGGGGTTAAGGTATGATAAAGTTGATTTAGGTTTAATTACCCCTTAACATGCATTACTTTCTAGGATCTTTAATGTAAGAGCTCATATTTATTTCCCCAAACTTATTTCTTTCACTAGACATTTTATTCTATTTTTGTATTTTTCTTCTTCTTCTTTTTCTTTTTCTTTTTTTTTCTTTCATTTTTTTTGAACTTTCACTATCACCAGATACCCATATGTACAAAGCTTAAAATATATCCAATGACTTTCCATGCTTTCGGGGTAAGGATAGGAAAAGAGTTTAAGCTAAGGAAATTATGCAGGTGTATTTACAGAGAAAAGCTTATTTGGCTCAGATAGGTGACTAGGGTAAAGTATGCATAGGGATGGCTAGAAAGGCTCAAATGATCCAAAGATGGCCTAAATCATCTCCCTAATTAAGTGTGATCTAATATTTTGTCTTGAGATCAGATCAAACAAATTCTAGAATATGATGCATAAAATCAACTGAACAAATGAAATCCTAGGTCCACATAAGCTTTCTCTAAGTAAATATACAGATTCATGACATGACATGTGCGTAAGATGAGAAAATCACAATCAAAATCAAGATAAATTCAAGAACTCAACTTCATGCTTTTCCTATAATCATGCATCTCAGTAAATTAAAGTCAGACTAAATCATGGGGTCATATCATCGGAATTTGGGTAAACTACATGCTAAGCACTAGATCATCCCAAAATCAAACAGTTTAAGCTCAGATTTTTGAAAAAATTTTAAATTGTTTTTTCAATTTTGCTCAAATTTTTGAAAAATACTCAAGTGATATCCCCTCCCCCAAACTTAAAGTGCACAGTGTCCTCAGTGTGCAGATAATATAAGAATTTAAGCTCCAGAACAGAGTACTCCCCTTTCTGATGATGATGAACAACTGAAGCTTGATTGAAAGCATAATACTAGAAAAGAAACCTGCAACACAAACAAAGAAAGAAACAATAGAAAAGAAAAAGAAAAAGAACTATATACAAAGTGAAAAGAAAAAACACAACCACTTCAAATGCAGTTGAAGAAGACAACACTCAGCAGCAGGGCGAAGAGTAAGAGGATTAGCCAGAATGGTGATAGAATGTTAACAGTTAAATCCTCTTGAGCTCTATCTACTTCCCTCCTTCTTTCAGATTTTATATGGTCAAGTCTTATGTCATCCTCAATCTCCATCTTAAAACATTCTTGAGAGTCATCAGGGAGCTTTCAAGGTTTGAAAACATTAAACTTCACTTCCCGATCTAGGACTCTCATAGTTAACTCCCCCTTTTGTACATTAATTACTGTTCTAAGTAGCTAGGAAGGTCTGCCTAGTATAATGGGGACTTCCCTATCTTCTTCCATGTCCAAAACGATAAAATCCGCAGGGAAAATAAACTTGTCCACCTTTACTAAGACATCCTCAATGATCCCCTTTGGATATTTAATTGATTGATCAGCCAACTGGAGGGTCACTGTGGTGGGCTTGGCATCCCCTATTCCTAACTTATAGTAGATAGACAATGGCATTAAATTTATCCCAGCTCCTAAATCGCACAGGGCTCTACCAAAGAATAAATTTCCTTTAGTGCATGGTATGGTAAAACTCCCGGGATCCTTGAGCTTGGGGGATAATCTTCTTTGGATAATAGCACTACATTCCTCAGTTAAGGCCACCATCTCATAATCTTCTAGTCTTCTCTTCCTCGAGAGGATATCCTTTAAAAACTTCACATAGCTTGGCATTTGCTCTAAGGCATCTACGAAAGGAATGTTGATGTGAAGTTTCTTAAAAACCTCAAGGAATTTGGTGAATTGTTGATCGAGTTTTTGATTCTGAAACCTCTGAGGAAAAGGAACCGGTGGTCTAACTAGAAGGGATGTAGTGGTAACATGTATAGCATCAGAGGACTTTAAAGGCTGTGAAGTAGAAGAAGGTATAGATGAAGAAGTATCTAACTTGGATTCCTCTGCAGCTTGATCCTTAGGTTCCTGCTCTTTCTGAGCTGCTTCGTTAGAACTTAAGGATTCTTCAACTATGTGCTGTTCAGGCTGGACTTAACTGGTGGCTTATCTAGCTCTTTGTCACTCCTAAGGATAATGGATTTGACATATTCTTTACCTTCCCTTTGCTTAACAGGATTAGCTTCAGTGTTACTGGGAAGGGTCCCTTGAGGACGTTGGCTAAGAGCATTTGCTATTTGTCCCACTTGAATCTCCAAGTTCTTAATTGAAGCAGCTTGATTTTGTAGGATAGTCGTGAACATTTCCTCAAGCGAGGGCTTCTTCTCAGCTGCTGGTGCATGGTAGGGTTATGGTAGTGGTGGTGGTAGTGGTTGGCGGAAGTGAGGTGGATGATGCTGAAATTGAGGTAGGGATGGATGATATGGTGGATGGTGCAGAAATTGCCACTGTGGTGGTACATGAACCGGTAGAGCTTGAAAACTAGGGGGTTCAATAGGTCTAGAGCTAGAAGTTTACCCTTGGTTTTGGCTCCAAGAGAAGTTAGGATGGTTCCTCCACCTTGGATTATAGGTGTTTGAAAAAGGGTTGTTCTGTTGCTTCTGAAGTGGAACAATATACTGAACCGATTCTAGGTTGAGCGGACACCTATCTACAGAATTGGTATCACTACACAGCTCGCAGGAAAGAAAAGGACTTTGGACAGAAAACACTGGGTTAGGATTAGTGGAAGGATTATGTTGGGTACTAAGCGACTCTACCTTCTTCGTAAGGTTAGCAATTTGAGAGGTCAAGGTAGACAGTGTGTCAAGCTCATAAATACCCGTCGGCTTATTTAATAATGGCCTCTCCGAGGACCATAGATAGTTGTTAGCCGCTATCTTGTCTAAAAGCTCATATGCTTCCTCCTCTATTTTGCACATTAGCGCTCCACCCGCAGCAACGTCAACAATGGTCCTATTCTGGCTTGTAAGTCCGTTGTAGAAGGTTTGGACTTGCAGCCACAAAGGTAGGCCATGGTGAGGGCACTTCCTAAGAAGCTCCTTATATCGTTCCCATGCTTCGTAAAGAGATTCAGAGTCGTACTAGGCAAATGAAGATATATTACTACGGAGTTGGGCCATTTTAGAGGGAGGGAAAAACTTAGATAGAAATTGATGGGCTAACTTATCCCATGTAGAAATGGATCCTGGAGGCAGGGAGGTTAACCAGTGTCTCGCCCTATCCCTAAGTGAGAAGGGGAATAATCTAAGCCTAAGCGCATCATCAGATAATCCATTATGTTTGAACGTGTTGCACAAGTCCAGGAATTGCCTAAGGTGAGCATGTGGGTCATCGTACGGAAGCCCACTAAACTGTAATGAAGTCTGGATCATCTGGAGGATGGAAGGCTTAATTTCAAAATTGTTTGCATGGACAGCTGGTGGCCTAATGCCGGTATAATAACCTCGAATAGTCGGCATTGCATAATCTCCAACGGTCTTAATTTCCCTATTTTTTGTCATGATGCTTTGCAGCGGAGCTATGAATTTCCTAGAATCCTTTCGAATTTTTCTAAGAGTGCGTTTGATTTTAGGATCTAGAGGAAAGCAATCAAAACTTCTGGCTCTACGCATGCAATCATCGAAAAGTCCTTAGAAATTTTTTTTTAAGTTTTTAATTTTTCAATTTTTTTATTTTAATTCACTAATCTAGATTAAATATTTACAACCTAAATATTTACAAGCTTGAATTACACCTAAGCATAATTTCACCGATATTAATTAACAACTAATTAAGACTTCCCCGGCAACGACGCCAAAAACTTGACACGCCCTAAAGGTATTACCGCAAGTGCACGGGTCGTACAAGTAATAATGGGATTTGAGTCCCGAGTTATCGTCCCTCAGAGAAGTTGGTTAGCCTAATTAACTACCGGTTAATCTTACCCTAAGTATATTCTAACAAATTATGAAATTTTGATGGGTGATCTACTAAGTCTAAAATTAAAATTACTGGAAAACAATAAAATAATAAAAACTAAATAAAACCGAGCAAAATTACTTACAGTGCTCCACGCAATTAAAATAAAAAACCTACAAAAGAAATTAAAACAGTTAAAACTAATTAATGCAAATAAAATGCAAATATGAAAATAACAAAGCAAGATTAATTAAACTACAATTAAACTAACCTAAAATGCAATTAAACTACTTAATTAAAATGCAATTTAAACTAAAGTAAAACTTAATGAAAATAAAGACTAAATTAAAAATAAAAATGCATGAAACACATTTAATCTAGATTAACTCTAAATGCATCTAAACTAAAATAAAATCCTAAAACATTTAATATAAAATTAACTACTATAAAAATTAAGACTAAAAATTAAATTAACAAATTAAAACACTAGAACTAATCTAAATTGACAACTAACAACTATCCTAAACTAACAACTAATTAAACTATACTAAAAATGCAAGAAAAATGGATTAATGCAAGAGTTGATTGCCAAACAAAGCCTTAGATTTAAATCAACCAATAAATCCCTCCAAACACTGTTCATTCTTCATTTCATTTTCTGGTTTCCAGGTGTGGTCTCGGTTTGTCCTCTGGTCCAGGCTTTTGCCTGCTGTTCAGCCTTCATTCTCGATCTGTCATGCAATACTGACACTGTAACTTACTCCAGGCTGCTCTAGGTCTGCTTTCGTTCTGCTCCAGGTTGATGTTCGTGCTCTCCAATCGGCCTGCAACCTCTGCATCAGTCGCTGTCCAGGTTTGCATATCTGCTGCTGCTGCTCTGCCTCGCATGCTCGGTCTGGACACACATTGCTCTCAGTCCTGCATTTGCTGCTGATCAAGCTCCCAACTCCTGTCCTGCCCGCATACTGCAGTAGGTCATCAGAAGTTCATCCTCATGCAGCAATCTAACATCGATAATCTGCCACAATTCCTGCCAGCAACCTGTTCCCCGACATTTTGTTTCTGTCTTGGACCCTTATCTTATGCACTGGACTGCCACCGCTGCTCCAGCTGCTGGTACTGAAGGCATGTCCGGCTTCTGCTCAGGTGCTGTTAAACCGAGAGCTTAAGCACACAGCAGACGCAACACGCACATCGGCACCTCCCTAGAACCAAGACCAACCAGCCTTGGCAACACCACGACAAGCCAGCACCCCGAGTCGACCAAGAGATGCCCAGCAATGCCCAACTACAGCTCTGTTCCTCCTACACTCTCCACAGCAGCTCGGTTACAGTAATGCTATCCTACAGCCGTGTTAATGACAAATAAAACAATGATGAACAGTACAAGGCTCATGAAACAGAGGAGAACAGAGTAAGTCTCTTATTTCTGCCTTGCTTCGGGATGCTAGCTACTGCCTCTCCAATCTGTACCACAACCTTGAGCTACAATGAAAGAGTTAAATAGCTGAAGAAGATGGCCACTGTCACTGGCTTCTCCTTCCTCTCTTTACTGTTCATCTGAACTCTAGAAAATTAAAGGAATAAAACTAACTAACTAAGCTACCCGAGACTAGGAAAAATATAGATTTTCTTTCAAATAAAAACATAAGCAATTTAAGAAGCAAACTGAGAAGAAGGATGAGCAAATGAGGCTGCAAATCAACATGAAAAGTTTTTCATAAATGAAAACAAGTGAAGATGAACAGTAACGTAGAACATAGTTTCGAGAAAAGGTTCTAACAATAATAAAAACTAAACTAATCTAATTAAGCTACTCTAACACTATTCCTAAAATTACATTACATTACACTACTCTTACTCCTAAAATTACATCCTCTTTCAATTGTCATCCTTTCCTATTTATAAACACACTGGGGGTAAAATTGTAATTTCTACATCCTTGATGAGTTGGCATTTTTTTGGCCACTTGTCTTCACACCATTGGCTCCTTGAAAAGATATTTCCATGTCATCGGTCTTCTTGTCCAATTGGATGTGCTAGGTGGCATGACTTGTGTTGTCCACGTGGCTTAATCTCGATTTTAACCTAATTTTGATCCATTTTCTACCGAAATATTCAAAATTCATCCGGATTTAATTTATCTGTAAACATGAGAATTTTAATTAAATAAAGGAGATAATTAACAAAATAAATTGGGAATTTAAATAATTAATTAGGAAATTTGGCACAAATAATTCTAAAAATATAGAATTATCAACCGTGCTGGAGCGTGACTCGCACGTGGTTTTATAATAATAATGTGCTGGAGTTTATCTCGTACATGTTTCCATGGTTTTGATATGCCGTGCTGGAGTTCATCTCGTACGATGGATTTGAGAAAGGTGCTGGAGCATTGCTCGCACTAGTTTTGCTGAGTTTGATATGACATAGTGTTAGAAGCAGATGCTCGCACTGAGAGATACCGCGCTGGAGCCTTGTGATGACTGTGTGTCACGCTGATTTGTTCACCTAGTATATGAGACATGGTTCAGGATGCCGAGTCCGTCGGAGTACGGTGGATGCACTGGGTCCACGATCGTACATTGAACTGTCTAGTTGTCCATTAGAATACTATGTACGGTGCTGGGTGCACGTGAGTACGAGTATCATGTAGATGACACATGACGCACGTTATACCGTAAGTAAATGTGATATGATGAGGAAGATGATGATGATTATTGAGATGAGCTGGAGGGTAGGACTGACCCATCCCCCTTCAGGCAAGTGATGCCTTATGCACACCTAATCAGTGAGGCCTGAGATCACTAACTATGACCATATATCGTGGATATTAGATTGCTCGAGAATTCCATGCCTGTCTCAGAGATAAGTGAAATTGAGAAACTCAGAAAAGAAAGAGATTTGATGAAAGGAAATGATTTGAGAAAAGCAAAGTGATATTGTGATTTGATAAATCTCTTGATTTGAATGTTTGTGCTGTGATATAATTGTTTTATGACATTTTTTAAATGGAAGTATTGAATATTAGTTTTTATGAAAAAGCCTATGAGAAATATATGTTTAAATGCATTTTCTAGTAATATTTCCATTTATATTGAAGTATGGTTTTGTTTATGCATGCATGGGCTATGTAGATAATACAGTATCTACCTGTTAGAATTCTTTTCCTTATTGAGCTGTGGTTTGCTCATCCCAATATTTTTCCCCCTCCAGATACTGAGAAGTAGAACTGTACGGTGATCTCTAGATCCCTTTTTGTGTTGGACAGCTCCCACCAGTTGCAAAGGTATAAAGATTTGTATACACATGGGCATTTTGTATCTATTATAATGTATCGCACAATTATGAATTGAAAATGTAAACAGTTGTATGAGGATGTTATGTAAAGATATTATATTATACAATTGATTTTGTATATCTACACACACACCTGAGAGTGTGAATTAAAGTTTTAATTTTTTTTGCTATAAGCATATGGAATTTAGTAATTACATTGACTCACAGCCTAACCGTTAGTAGTATATGTATGGATAAAGGGCACTCGGAAGTGGGGTGTGACATACAGTATCTCCCACTCATAATCCTTTAGAAGCTCTATCCATCGTCTTTGCCTCATATTTAACTCTTTCTGTGAAAACAGATATTTGAGGGTCTTATGATCTGTATACACTTGAAATTTCTCACCGTACAAGTAGTGATGCCATATTTTCTATGCAAATACCACGTGAGCTGTCGGTAACCTCTCACAAATCAACTGGACGTCCTTCGAGGCCTGTCTCACTAAGTCGAGAGCAAATATCTTTCGGTCATCCACCTCTTCCCATCTAATAGGGGAACGACATCTACGGCTATACAAAGCCTCATATGGTGACATCCCGATACTCGAATGATGACTGTTATTATAGGCGAACTCTGCGAGTGGTAAATGGTCATCCCAGGAGCCTCTAAAGTCCAGTGCACACACTTTTAACATGTCCTCTAGAGTCTGTATAGTCCTCTCTAACTGACTATCTATCTGAGGATGGAAAGCTGTGCTAAAACTCAGTTGGGTCCTCGTAGCTTCTTGAAAATGTTTCCAATAGTGGGAAGTGAAGCAGGAATCCTATCTGACATAATGCTCACCAGAATACCGTGCAACCTCACTATCTCACGCACATACAAATCCGCCAGACTACTCTGAGTATCAGTGGCTCTCATAGCTAGGAAGTGTGCCGACTTCGTCAATCTGTCCACTATCACCCAAATCGCATCGTGATTCTTGCGGGTCCTAGTAAACCCATCACGAAGTCTATAGTGACATGCTCTCATTTCCAAGTCAGTATAAGTAGAGGTTGCAATAACCCTGTAGGTCTCTGATGCTCTATCTTTACCTGCTGACAGATGGGACACTTCGCCATATACTTCACTACATCTCTCTTCATCCCTAACCACCAATACACTCTTCGGAGGTTCTGATACATCTTGTTACTCCCTGGATGCTGTGTATACTTCGACAAATGAGCCTCTGTCAAGATCAACCCTTTGATCTCTGGGTCATCGGGAACACATATTCTACCACTGAACCTCAGCAATCCATCTGAACTCAACTCAAAATCAATCTCTATACTCCTCTGTATCTACCCGATAATATCAGAGCACTACTGATTAATCTACAGATCCTGCCAGATACGATGTACCACATCCGGTTCCAACCTCAGGCTAGCTACCATACAACCACTATCAGTATTAGGTGGGCTCACATGTAAACTAAGGTTCATGAACTGTTCCAACAGCTCGTGTTCCCTGATCATCATGTACGATACCAACCCAAGATGCTTCCTACTCAGTGCATCAGCTACTACATTCGCCTTACCTGGGTGGTACAAAATCTCACAAACATAGTCCTTCAGGAGCTCGAGCCACCTTTTCTATCTCATGTTCAACTCCTTCCGTGAGAACAGATACTTGAGGTTCTTATGGTCAGTAAATACCTGATATTTCTCACCGTATAGATAATGGCGCCATATCTGCAAGGCGAATACCACAGCCGCCAACTCTAGATCGTGGGTCGGGTAGTTCCTCTCATGATCCTTCAGCTGTCTAGATCCATAAGTGACTACCTTTCCATTCTGTATCAGTACACAGCTCAGTCCTTGGTACAAAGCATCTGTGTATATAGAAAAACCTCCTGAGCTAGTAGGAATGGTAAGAATCGGAGCGGTGGTCAATCGACGCTTCAACTCTTGAAAACTCTTCTCACATCTATCGTCCCACACGAATTCAACATTCTTCCTCATGAGATGTGTCAACGAAGCAGCTAGTCTCGAGAATCCCTCCAAAAATCGTCGATAATACCCAACTAAACCTAGGAAACTCCTGATCTTCGTGACTGCCTAGGGTCTCTACCACTGAAGCACTGCCTCAATCTTAGATGCGTCTACTGACACACCATCCCTCAATACAATATGACCCACAAAAGAGATTTGCTCTAGCTAAAAGTCATACCTATTGACTTTAGCGTATAACTTCTTCTCTCAGAGGGTCTGTAACACTATCCTCAGGTGTTGTTCATGCTCTTCCCTAGATCTTGAGTACACCAAAATGTCATCGATAAAAACGATAACAGACCGATCCAATTACTGGTGAAACACCTCATTCGTCAACAACATAAAGGCTGCGGGAGCATTCGTCAACCCAAATGACATAACCATAAACTCATAATGACCATACCAGGTGCGAAAAGCAGTTTTGGGTACATCTCTATCTCGAACTCTGAACTGATGGTACCCAAATCTCAGATCTATCTTAGAAAAGACCTACATTTCCCGAAGCTGATCTAACAAGTCATCGATGCGTGGAAGGGGGTACTTTTTCTTTATGGTCACCTTATTCAACAACTTGTAGTCAATACACAGTTGGAGGCTCCTATCCTTCTTCTTTACAAACAGAACCGGTGCTCCCTAAGGCGATACACTCAGTTTGATGAACCCCTTATCCAACAACTCCTATAACTGTTTCTTTAGTTCCTCCAACTCAATCGAAGCCATTTTGTACAGTGGCCTAGATATCGGCTTTGTACCAGCTGCCAAATCTATACAAAAAAGTCCATCTCCCTGTTGGGTGGTAACCTTGGTAAATCATCCGGAAAGACATCAAGAAACTCTACAACCATTGGAATGTCTCTCAATTCTGGACGTGCCTTATTTGTGACAACTACATATGCAATGAACCTTAAAATTATCCTTTTCCACCGTTAGTAACATAGATCATCATATTAACATTCATGATTAACAAGCAAATTCATCTCTTAAATATGATGAATTAAAATTATACTCTTCCCATTTGCAATAATCATGCTTCTTCATTTCTTTTAAGCAAAACTTATAGTAAGGCTATCTATCCCTGAAAACATTACTGTCTTAACATAATAATCTAAAACATCATGATTCGTAGCCAACCAATCCATTCCTAAAATTACATCGAAATCACTCATATTCAGTAAGATAAGATCGGCTGACTGATTGCGTCCTTCCTAGACGGGTATACCGCAAGTGCACGGGTCGCAAAAGTAATAAAAGGAACTGAGTCCCAGATTATCGTCCCACAGAGAAACACAGTTAGCCTAACTAAATACCAGTTAATTTTACCCTAAGTAGATCCTAGTAAATTATGAATATTAAAAGGGTGATCTACAAGGTTTAATTTGCAAATACTGGAAAGCAAAGAAAATAATAAAAACACTAAAATAAAGCAAAATAGAGCAAAAATTACTCACAAAGCTCCAAGCAAAATAAAAGCGAGAATCTGCAAAAGAAAGATAATACTAAAACTCGAATTAATTAGTGTAAATGGACTAAAGAGGTAAATATAAGAAAATAAAGAAATAAAATAAATAGATTAAAACTAGAAAATCCTAATATAAAAATTACATATGTTTAATCTAATTAATTAACAGAAATAAAATGCAAAGTAATCTAACCTAAGGCCTAATGAAATAAAACTCTAATAAAAATTCTAAAAAAATTTCTAAGTATAACTTTAAACTTAATTGCTTAATTTGGTAACCCTAAATTATGTTTAGCTCTAGATAATTTCTAAATTAATAATATGCCTAAATAAATAATAAAATTTATTCCAAATGATGCAACAAAAATAAAATATTTTTTGAGTTTCTAAAATTTAAAGTGAAAACTATCCTAAAGATGCATAAAATGAGTCTACCCCTAAACTAACTCTAAATGCAATACATAAGCACTACACTGAAAATTAAATCTTAAATCCTATTGCATTCAAAAATTAAATATTATTATAATTAGAATTAAGTCTTAAACTAAAAGGCAAAGAAAATTAAGCTAGCATGCAAATTAATTCAAGAATCATAATTTAAACACTAATACTATTACCTAAACTAACAAATAGTAATAAAAGAAAAACTAACATCGAACAATTAATATGAAAACATGATAAGCAAATTGTAAAATCCCAAAAGTGACAAAAACACAGCCATGCACTGCACTCTGCCATGCAACACGTCCCTGTACTGTACCACCTCAACTACTCTGCACCAACATTCCTGCATCTGCTTTAGCATGGGCCATCTTTGCCACCAGCTACTTGTCACGACCCATTTTCATTCCCTTTAACCGAAAATCACTATAAATTTTTCGTGTTTTACTAATTCCTTACCTGATCCTGAACAAACTCACCACATACAGTTGGGCTGTGAGTCAATAATAATCACCACTTACCATTCATCCACAATTAACAAAAACGATGTCATATATTTGAAATTAAATCATTTACTCATACAGAACATGTTTACTGACATCTACATCCCCCATAATTACAACTTAATCATTACTGTGCCATTACATTGTTTAGATCAAAAGAATCCTGTGTATATACCTTTCGGCGATGGAAGCAACGAATGTCCAAAAACACAATGCCTCAGTCCTCACTGGGCTACTACGCACGCTCTGTAGGAGGGGAAAAATGGAGAGAGATAAGCAACCACACGCTCAGTAAGGCAATAATTCAAGAATGGTAGATAACAACTCTATCTACATGCTGATAGTGTATGCATAAATCATTTATAGTTCGGAGCATGAGGAAAACAAAACTATGCCATAAGCTACATATATCATGTATTAAAATCATGTAAAGTGGCATAATAAAACATGGTAAATTATCATGTACAAACCATCTCATGCTCAATTGTCAGATCATATAATAAAAAGGGAAATTCACTTGAAACATCCTTTTTAAAACTAATCTCTTTCTCAAATACATCAAAATCTCATAAAAATCAATTCTCAATCACAAACATCACCATCACAAGGCTCGACCCTTCGCTCGGGTCTACCCTGGACAGTCACAATCACACTTATAGATTAAAATCATGTGGTAGTAAGTAAATCAAGCAAGGAGACAGGTCACTATATCTCAACTGACTATGTTGGCTAACTATGTCACATATCATCCCAGACCACATGGATCCTGATGTGCGGGGTATCATGCTGGTACGAAGGTGGGTTAGTTCTTCGTCAGACTTTCTCAAATCAAGTAACCACCATGCGATACATCGTTCTCCATGTGATATACACAGTACTTTGTACTCCGCGGACCCATAACATGGTTGGGGGTGCCTACATTAGGTCTTATCTACCCCATATCGAGTGAAACCTCTAGTCTTGAGTGCACGTGAGAGTACTCTTAATACCAGGTCCTAGCTCCTCATAGCCTTGCTCACCCCTGTTGGGTTCCCTGATTCAGGTCCTAGCCCTTCACCCTCACCCCACTTAAGACGTCTGTTAGGCCTGGGTTCCCTGAATGGATTATGTTAGGTCCTAGCCCCTCACCCTCACCCACTCAAGAGGTCTGTTAGGCTTGTTGGGTTTCCTGAACACCAATCCGTATCACTGTCACCACTGCCTTATACATACCACAATGTGAAAACCAGCACGAGCTACACTCTAGTGCGAATTCATGCATCATAATAAATCACCTCGTACGAGCAATGCTCTAGTACTACATTTATGCATAAAAATATGAAGAAACCATGTATGAGCATCGCTCTAGTATGGCTATATGCATAAGAAAACCACTCAAAATCCACGTATGAGCAAAAGCTCCAATACGATTTATAAAACATTCTTATAGTTCCAAAACAAAGTGTGAGCTAAGCTCTAGCACGTTCAAACATGAGAACATTAATACCCAGTGCGAGCTAGGCTCCAGCACAGTTTAATTCGCACAAACATGATATACGGCTCATGAGTTTTCAAAACCAATCTCAAAATATATTTAGCACTTCACATGTGCTATCACACAACATCAAACAACAATAGCCAGCCTATCTATCAATTCGCTGAAAACAAAACACATGTTTTCTGAAAGCATTCAAAACACTTGATTTATGCACTTATTAGCCTTACTATCCCATTTCTTTACAATACCATTTCAATAACCAAATCTCATACAAATACTCGTAGTTATTTCCATACATCGTCAAACACGTTTCTATAAAATCATGCACTCTTCCAAAGCCCTACGTACCCACAGAATACGAGCAGCTACCTCTATATACTTACAAAATTCCGTTACCTGGAATCGCGAGGTGTGATTCCACTTTCTTAGAGCTGCTTACTCGTACGGTTCGATTCGTCTCCACCAGACTCTTCGAAACTGCGCATAATCATATTTCACATCATTTTAGTCCATTATAACGTAACCCTTATGCTTGCTATAGTTAATTTAATCTGTAGCCTCTATTAACGCTTATGAGGCCTCGTTCCATTACTCTACCCATAATTCGAATCTATTGATTCTTACCAAATCAATATTAAATCGATATTAAGCTCGTAGAGTTCATATTTCATCATTCCTTCGCTATGGCATTCATCAAACACTATATGTGCTGATTTTCATAATTTCACTTAAACCCACAATGTAATTCCATTTAACCATCTAAAATCATACATATTACCTTAATAACAACTTTAGCATGCTCATAAATCATAAACTCATTCAACCCATATCTTCTCACATTATACCCACTCTAGGTTTTCTAGGTCACACCAATTCCACCACATTCCTAGATAATTTATCCATCAATACACATCCAACTCAACTCCAAAATCAACAATTAGACAAATGTACTTGGGCTGAAGTGTTAGGAACTTACCAATCTAGTTTCTCCTCTTGCTCCAAAGTGAAATGTTCCTTGCTCCTTTAACACCAACAATGAGGTTTTGATTCCCAACTATGTTGTTCTTTTCCTCAATATGAACAACTTTATATGTAAGACCCGAATTTAATTAAAATATAAAATAAAGGAGTATTTGTGAAGGGAAGTCGGGTTAAATTAATCCCAAACACGTGTAAGGGCAAAACGGTCAAAAGACCGAAAGCCGGAGTAAAATCGATAAAGAAAATTAATTAAAATATGGATTTAAGAAATCTTGGTCAATAAAAGTGAAATAAAATTATTTCGGATTAAATTGATCAAGATATTAATTTATGAAAATTAATCGGGATTAATCGGGATTTTTAGTTCGGAAAAATAATCCCGAAAATAATCGAAAAATATGCCGAAAGGTCACCCGGGACAATATCCCAAAAATACGGAGAAATTATACCCGAAAAAGGATTAAAATAAATTAAATTAAATTAAATTAATTAATTAAGAATAAAATAATAATTTTAAGAGGTATTTGGGTAGTTAATATATTTTATTGAATAGTAAAATAATTAAAATAAATAAAAATAATAATAAAATTGATAAAATAAGAAGAAAAAAAAAGTAATTGAAACAAAAAAAAAAAAGAAAAAGAGAGAGGAAATCAGAATTCTATCGGGGAGAGAGAAACAGAAGAGAGAAACCGAGGGGAGACCGCGCGTGGCCGTCCGACCCACGTCCACCGGCGATCTTCACCCTCCGACGAAGGGCCGAGCAGCAAGAGGAGAGGCCGGCGAAGCTAATGGTACCGGCGGTGCAGCCTACCGACGCCGGAGATCGCCGAACGGAAGAAGAGAAACCCGCGGGGAAAACGGAGTCGGTGCCGGCGATCCACGGCAGCTGGGGGCGAACGGCGGGTACCGGCGTGATCAGGAGGAGGAGCCGGTCCTTTTGAGACCGGTATTGGCCGACGAAACCGCCGGAATCTGCCGGATCAAGAGGTGGCAGCCGCGGGAGAAGAGATGGCCACCGGCGGTGAACGGCGGCGATCCAGGCGAAATCGAGGCCAGATTTCGAAAGCCCAGGCGACGGTGATCATTTCTGCACCGGTCTCATGCGACGAAACGACGGGAATCGCCGGCGACGGCCAAGAGGAGAAATGGGTCCGACGACCGAGAGGGAGAACAGCCGAACCGGCGGCATTCCGGCGACGTTGGGCGAAGCCGAGCCCAGATTCGAGCTGCGGACGACCCAGCGGAGCTGCTGGCGGTGGAAGCCGGCGGAGAACCGGCCGGAAAAGGGGCGAACCGGCGGTGAACCGGTCGAACCGGGGTGAACCGGCGGTCTGAACCGGGTTGAACCGGTCTGAACCGGTTCAGCCAAGAAAGAAGGGAAAAAAAGAAGAAAAAGGGAAAAAGAAAAAGAGGAAAAAATTGGGGAAAATTCTTGTGATGCAATCGAGCTTCGGGTAAGTCGACAAGCGGTCAAAATGACCCGATTTAAGTTTGGAATATTTTATTTAATTAATTTTGGGCTGAAAACTTACCCGGAAAAATTGTGGAATTGTGTAGCTCGACGATTGGAATCCACCGAGGGCTCGAGACAGTCTCGATTTGAGGACTAGCATGGAATCTCGGGTAAGTGATCCCTATTTACGACAATTACCTCGTTATGCGTGATATTGATTTAAATTCCGCATAAATTGAATTAAATTATGGAAATTTAGATAATTGTCGTAAATAGTGAATTTAGCTATTCGAGAGCTAGGACGAGGCCCAATAAATTATTGGTGGGCCCAATGAGCCCAATAGGCCTCGATAAAGAGAAAACTAAGTGGAAAACGGGCTTAAGGCCGATTAAGGCCCATTAAGGTGCAATCGGGCCCAATAGGGGAAAATGGGCCCAGCGATTTAAATTAAGCCCATAAAAGTATTAAATACAATTAAATTGTATAATATCTGACCTGAGGAATATTAATACGCAGTTCCGGGCGTCTGATTGGGAGCATATCGGACTGCGCGACGAGACGACAAGGGAAAAGAAAAAGGTCAGACTCGACGAGAATCGAGGTAAGGGAATTCTGCGGACTGCTAGAGGTAACAGTACGCAATTTTAAATTCATATGCAGTCCTTTAAAACTAATTGAAGGGTCTAGAGGTCGAAGAACAATTTTAGTGCCCCGTATGGGCAAATTACCAAAATACCCTTGCTAAGGGTAAAATTCTAAAAAAAATTTAGGAAAAAGATGGGAGGAGCAAGGACAAGAGGTTCCTGCTCGTTCTGGAGGGATTTCAACACATGCATGAGTAGGCTGGCTCACTTTTAAAGAAAAATGCATAGCATTGCATATCTTAACTGATGTGATTTCTGTGAAAACTATTTGGAAATAACCGAGCCGCCTACATGTTTTATTTACATGTGACGTGCTAGAGATCAGCTCGCACGATGTTTGACTTGTGTGATGCATGCATTAGTGCTAGAGCGAGAGCTCGCACTAGAGTTTTACATGCATAGGTGCTAGAGTATAACTCGCACCAGATTTCACATGATCTTCATGACAGGGTGCGGAAGTTTAACTCGCACTAGACTTTATAAGATTTTCATATGATTTATGTACAGAGTACTGAGCATAGCTCGCACTAGTTTTACTGGATTTGTGGAGTAGCGCTGTCTGCCCTTGGAGTCAGCCAAAAGGCCCAACAGGCTCAATAGACCTCTTAAGTAGGGTGAGAGTGAGGGATGAGGTTGGCGGCCTTGTGGAGATGTAAAGCGGGCTCTGCCAAGTTTACTTGATTTGATGAGAGTGCTGAGCATCGCTCACACTGATTTTTAAGAGAACATACGATGAGCCGTGCTTGGAGCATCGGGTAGACTGTGTGTCACCGATTTAATAGGCTCGCACGTGCGTTTTGAGACATGGCAACGAGTATTGAGTTATGAAAACCTCTGTGGGAAGCAGGCCAATTGGGCTGGAGTACCTAGAGTGATATGGGTCCATGGAGTACGATGTACCGTGCAAGTAGCATGGAGTACGATGTACCGTGGGGTATCTTCGGATACGGTATCTTTGTGATACAGAGTATCTTCGGATATGGTATCTTTGTGATACGGGGTATCTTTGTGATACGGTATCTTCGTGATACGGGGTATCTTCGGATACGGCATCGACGGATGCGTGAGATCGGATAAGACTGACTGGTTGGATTGACCCACCTCCCGGGCAGTTCCCGATCAGGGTGAGACCTCGCACACTGGGATCCGTGAAGCTAGAGGACTCACGAGGACATATTGGCCAGTCCTGGTTATTACCGATATACAGTATTGCCTAGTCTCGTATCTTGTATATATATACGTATGTTTTCGATACCGATGCTTTTGAGAAATTCTATTTCCATGGTTTTGTGTGAGTCAGGATCACCCGAAGGAGGGGTCGAGTCCTGACTTCATTGTGAAATTTTTAAAGAGAAAGAAATGATTTAAAATAATTGCATGTTGAGTTTTCCGTGCAACTGGATTTACATAACATCACAACATCATATCATATGTTTTAAAATGTGTGGAGAAAGGGTGGTTTATGCATGGCACCACGTTCATGTAGGTAGTATGGTTACCTACTTGTTCGTAGGATTGTCTTACTGAGCTTGATGTGCTCACCCCTTTCATTTTCTCCCACAGATGATCTCCAGTTGAAGTTGAGGCGACTCAGTACTGCATTCCGGATATCCGCTGCTGCCCATCAACATAAGGTATATACACTTGTACTTATTGTATCTACATAAGCATAGCACAGTAACATGTTTGTAAGTAACTTTAGGGGATGTATAAATAATATAACAACTATAAATGACTGGAGAAGAAATAAGTATTGGGGTAGATGTATGGTGGGACTGGCATTGACGCACAGCCCAATTAGTAGTGGAGTGTTGGTCACGATTCGAGGACAGGTAAGAATTAAGTAAGAAAATAAACAAAAACGCGAAAAATTCACTCTAATTTTTGGATAGTTGGGTCGTGACATTATATCTAATGGCCTCCCCTCAATTCTTACTGGAAATGGCTGATTTTAGAGAGATAAAACTAGGTTTTGGGTGAAAAATGGAAGGGTGATGTTGTTTTCTCAAAATTTTTAGATTTCAGCGCTCCTTTTATAGAAATAGCTTGAGGAGATTGATCTGCACTAGGAGGAGATCGATCTGGTCCGCTTAAATCTCTCTTTTTCACGGCATTTTAAGCATGAGATCGATTTGTTGAAGCTTGAGATCGATCTGCTCCCAAACAGAGAGTTAGGGAGATCGATCTGTATGCTTGAGGATCGATCTTTTCATTATAGAATGGTTAGGAGATCGATCTGGCCCCATTGGAGATCGATCTGCTCTATTCTATTGCTCAAATAAGAGCATTCTGGCTCTTCAAGATCGATCTCTCATCCTATGAGATCGATCTGGCCTTCATATTTTCCAGATTTGCTGCAGTTTTCTGTAGTAATTCACACCAAAAAAATCCTTAATTTGCTGCCATAGTCATTTTCTCATCCATCCACCTTTATGACTTGAAAATGGCATCCATTCATACCTTATTCACATTGAAACTTGTGTGCATTCCTTATGTATCCAAAGGTATACTATATAAAACCAAATGGAAGCATTTATATTCATGCAACTTCCTTCCATTTACCACACTGCTCATTTTGAGTTCCAATCACATTCATCACTTATAAGAACTCATTCCTTCATATTTATACATAATGAAACTTGTATGTACATTACAAATCATATTGCACATATGTACATTGAATCCATAGACTTACATCAATTATACTTTACATTACAAGTCCATTAGCATTCATTGATCCAATTACACACGTTACAACTATACATATACGGTGTCTCACATTCTCCCCATCCTTCAAGGAATTTGCTCCTCCAAATTAAAACCAAGCCACTCTTCAAAAAGTAGGGGGTACCTCTCCCGTATCAAGTTCTCCAATTCCCGTGTGGCCTCTCCCACCATGTGATGTTGCCAAAGAACTTTCACTAAGGGAATTGTCTTATTCCATAACACTTTCTCTTTTCTGTCTAATATTCGTACCGACTTCTCAACATATGTCATACTCTCACTGAGCTCCAACGGCTCATATCTTATCACATGTGTCGGGTCCGGGTGATACTTTTGAAGCATAGAGATGTGGAAGACGTTATGAACATTTGCCAAGTACGGTGGCAATGCCAACCTATACGCCTTATCTCCCACTCTCTCCAAAATCTCGAAGGGTCCGATATATCTAGGGCTTAGCTTACCCTTCTTACAAAACCTCATAATACCCTTCGAAGGTGAAACTCTTAGAAATACCGACTCACCCACATCAAACTCTAGTGGTCTCCATCTCTTGTCAACATAACACTTTTACCGGCTTTGAGCTGTTTGTAATCTCTCACATATCAACTGAACGTCCTCAGATGCTTGTTGCACTAAGTCCAGAGCAAAAATCTGTCTGTCACCAACCTCTTCCCATCTAATGGGGGGTTGAAATCTGCGTCCATACAGTGCCTCATAGGGTGCCATCCCGACACTCACATGATAGCTATTATTATAGGCGAACTTAGCTAACTGCAGGTGGTCATCCCAGGAGCCTTCAAAATCCAGCACACATGCTCTCAATATATCCTCCAGGGTCTATATAGTCCTCTCTGACTGCCCATTTGTTTGAGGATGAAAAGCGGTGCTAAAACTCAGTTGGGTCCCCAACGCTTCCTGAAAATGTTCTAAGAAATGGGAAGTGAAGCGAGCATCCCTATTAGAAACAATGCTCACTAGCCGTACTAGCTCTCAAATATACAAGTTCACCAACTGACTCAGTGTATCGATAGCTCTCATAGCTTAGAAATGAGTGGACTTAGTCAACTGGTCCATACTAACCCATATGGCATCATGACCTCTGTGGGTCCTTGGCAACCCATCACAAAATTCGTGATGACATGCTCCACTTCCAAGTCGGTATCGGTAGAGGCTGTAATAATCCTGCAGGCTTTTGATGCTCTACCTTCACCTGCTGACAAACGAGACACTTAGCGACATATTCAACAATGTCTCTTTTAATTCCAGACCACCAATAAGCCTTCCGAAGGTTTTGATACATCTTAGTACTCCTCGGATGTATCGTGTACTTCGATGAGTGTGTCATGACCCTTCCTGACTTAACTAAAACCACAACAAATTTTTTGCATTTTTAGCTTACCTTTCCTCTCTTCAATGGTTGGGCTGTGATTCGATGTTAGCTTCTTGGCATACCATATCATCCATTATCATACATACATGTCAATATACTGTTATTGACTGTAACTTCTTTTATAATACATGTGAGATTATATAAAATCTAATACAAATACATTCCCCATAATATATATCATATACATCACTGTGCTATTTCTATGTTAAGATACATAACCGTACAAAATATGTATACCTGCCGATCGATAGGAAATAGCAGCAGACAACATGAATACTATCCCTCAAACACACTCGCTCTACTGCTGATGCTCTATAGAGAGATGTAAAAGAAAGGGGGTGAGCATACAATGCACTCAGTAAGGAAATCAGGCAAGCAAGTAGACATCTACACTATCTACTCAAAATAATGCTATGCCTTGAAAATATCACTTCCTTAACTCACTTTAAAAGCATGTCTTTAATATATATATATATATATATACTTGTACAGATTAAATCCCATGTACAGAAATCATGCTTGCTTTCTCAAATGTAGGCATGTAGTACAAAATAATGCATCTTTATAATATCACAATGCCTTTAGATAAATCATGCCATGTATATTTAAATCATATTAAATATGGCATTTAAATTATTCACATCACAACAATCGGATTTCGACCCATCCCTCAAGTCTATCCGTAAATAAATCAGTCAATCATGTGATATATCATGTGAGACTCTGTGGTGAAATGCAAAAATATCCTGGACTATGGCCATATCATATAATGGTGATCCCAAGCTACACGGAATCCTAGTGTGCGGGGCATCACTGCTGCAACGGGAGGGGGGTCAGTCCATCATAACCACCAGCTATATCCTCCTCAACTCCACAACACCACACAGTACAGTGTACTCCATGCCACTCACACGGTACAACGTACTTCGTGGACCCTACATCACAGTCGGGGTACCTGCCATAGGTCTTAGCCCTCAAACCATGGAATATCATACGACGTCAATCCACATGCGAACCTCTCATAGTGTGACACTCAGTCTACACGAAAAAATCAAGCATGGTTTTCAACATGTATTATATATCACATAAATTACAGTGCACGCCTTTGAGCGCGACTCACAGTCGACACTCCGTTCAAACACTGTTTCACATCACAAACTCAACTCTAGTGCGAGTAAACCTCCAGCAACTAGGTCAATGCATAGTTCATGTTTTAAATCAAGTACGAGCAATAGCTCCAATACCATGCTATGCACAAAACTCATCAAATCAAGTACGAGCAATAGCTCTAGTACTATGTCATGTATAAATCATGAAAAATCGAGTACAAGTAACGCTCTAGCACTCTATCATGTATCTCATGTAAAATTCGAGTACGAGCTAATCGCTCCAGCACTCTCTCATGCATATATCATATAAAACTGAGTACGAGTAATAACTCCAGCACTCTATTATGAATGTCATGGAAATCTAGTGCGAATCACAATCCAGCACTAATATATGTGGAAATTATATGAAATCAAGTGCGAGCTGTGCTCTAGCACGATTTATTCTCACATAATTCGATAGATGGCTCCTTAAAAAGGAATGATTTTCAAAACATCAAAATCAGCACTATAAAGTGTGCTTAATTCACATCAACCTTAAAATCATTAGCCCATCTATTTATTCTTCTGCTAAACAGCAGTAAAACACTCAAAATGGTGGTTTCCATGCTTTCTACAACTTTTCACAAAAGTTGACTTTTTCCTAAATTATTGCAAAATCATAATTTGCCACTATCGGGTCACAATAATTATTATTCACTTTCTCTATCCCTCAAAGTTTTTAAGTGAATGTAGAAGAAAACAAAAATACATGCAGGTATCTCTAACTACTCACAAAAGTCCCTTACCTGCAATCACTCGAGAAATTTTACTTTCTTAACACTGCTCGATCCAACAGTCCGATTTGCTCCTCCAATAATATCTGGAGCTGCATATAACCATTTATCAGGTTAATTATACTTTTCCTACTGTATTTCACATTAAATACAATCTATTTCCCTTAATGGGCTTTAATAAACCTTAATGGGCCTAACTATGCCTTAAGCTAATTTTTATTTTACTATTCATTTTCGTTGGGCCTATTGGGCTTGTGGGGCTCACCAACTCTTATTGGACTTGTCTTAGACCCATTACATCACATTAGACTTAAAATAATTGGACTTGGCCCATTGGACCTCTCGGCCACATGCCATGGCCGAGAGCGTCCCATGTCGTCGGTCACACCATGGCATGCCGTCCATGTCCTTGTCCTTAGCCAATTCACTTAGGCATTTTCACAAACACTTGGTTGGTAATGTCCTTAAGCATCACATAGTTCATTTTGGAATTTTATCAAACACCTTGATTGCCAACTTAATACATGTATTAATTAATCAAATTGATTAATTCTAACTATACCATAATCATTAACACATGTACATTAACTCATTTATGAATTAATATCATATGGGCATTCATCAATATTTCACTACTCACTCTCGGCCTAACCATGATCATAGTGATTTCATATGTTTCAATGCTTAAAACATATACCAATATACTTAAAATCATTCATACATTAACATATATGAATTTGAAAGCTTGAAAATATACTTAGTATTTGTGTTCACACTTGGCTAAAACTTTGGAGCCTCACGGTTTGCACACTATGGCTTCTTGACAGCCAATTCCAACATATGTTACTCTCCTCTCAATTTGGAACAACTTTCATGAAGAATGCAAGTTCCAAATATGCCTAAATCCTAGTGATTTTTAGTGAGAGAAAGCTTGGATAAATGTATTTCAATGGTTTCCTTGTGTAGCCGAGAATGGTATGGTTAAGATGACAATGGTGTGGCTGATTTTATAAGCCATTTACTTAGCCATTAAGCCTTACTTTTCAGCCATTAAAATTGACTTCCTAAGGCTTAGTTATGAGTCACCTAATGAGTTATTTAATGAGTCATAGTTAGCTTTAACTATGGTTAGATATTTACCTAATGGGCTTTACAATTGGGCCTCTTGATTTGGGCTTTCTTTATGGGCTTTCGGGCTGAAAATTTTACTATACCTCGGCCTTTTATTGTCTCAATATTTGGCCTATCAATCGATCCAACAATTCGGTCTAAGGGACCTAAGAATTTCAATCTACATTTAGTATACCTTAATGGGCTTTAAAATCTTCACTTTAGGCCCATTACGTTTTTAACTATTAAATTAAATCCGAAATCCTTCCGAATATATTTTCCTTACTTCTGGGGATGATTATCTTGTATTCTGACCAAGAATATTTTTCCCCAATTTTTTCTCCATACTTAGCTTAATTCCTAACCATAGTCAACTATGGTAAAAGTTCACATTTCTTAACTATAGTTAGCTTTTTCCTTAATCATTGACCAAGTTGACTTTTTCTCACAATTTCGAAAGTGTCATATCTTATGTCTTACACTCTCGCCTTTACATTTTAGCCATTTTCGGTTGGTAAATACACCCGAAACACCTTAAATACTTTAACTTGCTAAAAACGTCCATTTTACCCTTTTTAGCTTTTACTCTCGTTCTCTGTGTTCGAAACTAAATCAAACTGACTTTCCTTCATAAACTCTCTATATTTTCTCATTTTAAGTTCTTATTTTCAGTCAGAATGATTCAGATCCACTCGGTTTAGTCTGTGACTCTTATAGCTCACATTAGGCTTTTTTGTAGCTTATGCGTGTTAAATCATTTCACCTACTCTTTAAATCTAGTAAATACTCTTCTTATGATTCAACTATAATAATAGAGTGTTCATACACATAGGAATCATAATGAACAGGCTACATAAAATACGGGTCTGACAATCCTCCCCTACTCAGAAAATTTAGTCCTCTAAATTAGAACCAAATCAATCATCAAATAGCTGGGGGTGCTTCTCTCGCATCAGACTCTCCAGCTCCCAAGTATCCTCCTCTGAAGTATGATGCTGCTAGAGAACCTTCACTAATCCGATACTCTTTGTTCTCAATACCTTCTCCTTCCTATCCAATATTCGAATCGGTCGTTCAACATATGATATGTCCTCTTGGAGCTCCAAAGGCTCATAACTAATCACATGTGCCGGATCCGGGTGATACTTTTAAAGCATCGATATGTGGAAGACGTTATGGACACCTGATAAGTCTGGTGGCAATGCCAATCTATACGCCTTATCTCCCACTCGATCAAGTATCTCAAATGGTCCAATATAGCGAGGATTCAGCTTTCCTCTCTTCCCAAAACTCGCTATGCCCTTGGAAGGAGAAACTTTCAGAAACACGGATTCACCAACTGCAAACTCTAGTGGCCTTTGTCTCCTGTCAGCGTAACTCTTCTATCTACTCTGAGCTGTCTTCAGTCTCTCTACAATCAAGTAGATGTCCTCAGATGTTTGTGTAACCATATTAGGAGTGAAAATCTTACGGTCACCCACTTCTTCCCATCCAATACAGGAACGACATCTACGGCCATATAAAGCCTCATACGGTGCCATCCCGATACTCGAATGATAACTGTTGTTGTAGGTGAACTCGGCTAGTGGTAAGTGGTCATCCCAGGAGCCTCTAAAATCTAGGACACATGTTCTCAACATATACTCTAGAGTCTGTATAATCTTCTCTGACTGACCATCTGTCTGAGGATGGAAAGTGGTGCTCAAACTCAACTGGGTTCCCATGGCTTTCTGAAAATGTTCCCAAAAGTGGGAAGTGAAACGGGAATCCCTATCAGAGACTATGCTCACTGGTACACCATGTAACCTCACTACCTCTCGTACATACAGCTTTGCCAATGAACTCAGAGTATCGGTCGCTCTCATAGCTAGGAAGTGGATTGACTTCGTCAGTTTGTCGACAATCACCCATATAGCATCGTGGTTCCTACGGGTCCTCGGTAAACCCATCACGAAATCCATGGTGATATGGTCCTATTTCCATGTTGGTATAGGTAGAGGCTGCAATAACCCTGCAGGTTTCTGATGCTCTACCTTCACCTGCTGACATACGAGACACTTTGCCATAAAATCTGCTACATCTCTCTTCATACCTGACCACAAGTATACCTTCCGGAGGTTCTGATACATCTTGTTACTCCCTGGATGTAACGTATACCTCAATGAATAAGCTTTCACCAATATCAATCTCTTGAGTCCTGGATCCTCGGGAACACACAATCTGCCACTGAACCTCAATAGTCCATCAGAACTCAACTCAAAATCAGTTACTGTGCCCTTATGCATCTGACCACTCACATCCATACAAAACAGATCGTCTGCTGAGCCACTCTGATCCTGTCCAATAGATCTAGCTCCAAGCGTAGACTAGCTATCACATAGCCTGTATCCATGTTAGAAGGCACAACTCCCAGATTGAGGCTAGCAAACTGCTCTAGCAACTCATGTTCCCTAACCATCATATACGATACCATCCCTAGGCTCTTCCTATTCAAAGCATCAGCTACAACGTTAGCCTTACCCGGATGATAAAGTATCTCACAATCGTAGTCTTTTAGAAGCTCTAGCCATCTTATTTGTCACATGTTCAGCTCCTTCTGTGAGAACAGATACTTGAGGCTCTTGTGGTCGGTAAATATCTGGAACTTCTCACCATACAAGTAGTTGCGCCATACCTTCAATGCTAACACTACTGCTACTAACTCCAAATCATGGGTGGGATAGTTCTTCTCATGATCTTTCAGCTGTCTGGATCCATAAGCAACTACCTTCCCATCCTGCATCAATACACAGTCCAGTCCCTGATGCGAAGCATTGGTATACACTGCAAATCCTCTTGAACTGGTAGGGATAGTGAGAATCGGAGCGGTGGTCAATCGACGCTTCAACTCCTGAAAACTCTTCTCACAATCCTCGTTCCATACGAACTGTACACTCTTTCGAGTAAGACGTGTCAACAGAGTAGCTAACTTTGAAAATCCCTCAACGAATCTTTGATAATATCCAGCTAAACCCAAAAAACTCCTGATCTTGGTGACTATCCTCGGCTGTTCCCACTGAACTACAGCCTCTATCTTGGATGGATCTATTGATACACCATCTCTTGATACAACATGTCCCAAAAACGAGATCTATGACAACCAAAAGTCACACTTACTGAGCTTAGCATATAACTTCTACTCCCATAGAGTCTGTAATACGATCCTAAGGTGCTCCTCATGCTCCTCCTTGGATCTTGAATACACTAATATGTCATAGATAAAGACGTTAACAAACTGGTCCAAATATGGCTTGAACACCTTGTTCATCAAAGCCATGAAAGCAGCTGGAGCATTCATCAATCCGAATGGCATGACTAAGAACTCATAATGGCCATATCGGGTACGAAACTCTGTCTTGGGTACATCTCCACTCTGAACTCTCAGCTGATGATACCCAGATCTCAGATTAATCTTGGAAAAGACCTGTGCTCCCCGAAGCTGATCTAACAAGTCGTCAATGCGTGGAAAGGGATACTTATTCTTGATGGTGGTCTTATTCAACAATCGGTAATCTATACACAATCGGAGGCTCCCGTCCTTCTTTCTCACAAATAAAATCGGTGCACCCCAAGGTGAAACACTTGGTCGAACAAAACCCCTATCCAACAGCTCCTGCAACTGCCTCTTGAGCTCCTCCAGCTCAACTAAGGCCATGTAATATGGTGGTCTTGAAATAGGCTCTGTACCAGGCACCAAGTCTATACAGAACTCCATCTCTCTGTCTGGTGGTAACCCTGGCAACTCATTCGAAAAAACATCTGGGTACTCACTAACCACAGTAATATCTAACAACTCCGGATGTGCCTTATCTATATCTACCACGTACGCAATGAAACCTCGTATCACATCCGATGAAGCATCAGCTGTCCCCTGGTCCAAAGCATATACTCTCCCTCGACCAATCACTTGCTTTCCCTTTTCTTCTGCTGTCGCTCTCCTCCTCGAAGCAGAAGGATCAACTGGAGCTCTCTCTGGCTCCTTGCCCTTTAGTGGAGCAGTGTCAACCATCTCTAGGCAAGATCTAGTAATATGTCCCTATTTCCTGCATCGAAAACACACTACAGGAGTCAGCGGACACGGTTTATCTCCATGTTGCCTATTGCATCTTCTGCATTGATTAGTAGTAGGTCTCGATCCTCCTATGACAATACCCTTTGCTGGAGCTATTGTCGGATAAGCAAGAGGTCTAGTAGGTCTCTCTCGTGCCTCCTCAACTCGTGGTCTCTTACCAAAGAGTTTCCTCCCTCCTCGATAACTGAAACCTCTATCTCTTGTCGATCTCTTCCTCTGTATATCTCAGCTCCGACTAAACTTCCCAAACTCGTAAGCATTCCTCTCATAATCTTGCTTGTACAGTTGCGCCCTGCGCACTGCGTCCTCATAGGTGGTTATATCTAATAGGACCAACCTGGACCGCAGAACCGGTCTCAATCCATCGATGACCCTGTGGACCTTCTTGGCCTCACTATACATGGTATCTGGGTCATATCTCCCCAAGGATAGGAATCAAGTCTCATACTCGTCCATTGACAAACTCCCCTGGTTCAGTCCCAAAAACTCAGCCTGTAGTTTCGGCTGTGCGGTATCTGGAACAAACTGACTCCTAAAGGCATCCCAAAATATCTCCCAACTAATATCTGTATGTTAGGCTCTCAATATGGGTCTGGTGGACTTCCACCAATGCTCTGCAGCTCCCTTCAGTAGGAACGTAACAAATGCAACCATTTTTGATGTCGTACACTCGAAGAATCCATAAAGCTTTTCCATCTCAGCAACCCACTCTTCAGCAGCTACATGGTCCTTGACCCCACTAAAAGATGGAGGTCTAAACTTCTGGAACTATCGTAACTGATCCAGATCACATCCATACCCTAATCCACTACTACCCGAAACTGGTGGGGGTGTAGGAGTATCTACAGTCCTCGGTGCATGAGCTGGCTGTATAGGTGTATTAGGGGCAACTGCTTCTCCTGTCGCAGCTCCTGTCTCCTGTCCCTGCCTACCTGGCATTGTCTGTGCCAATATATCTACTATCGTCTCTAGACTACGCTCTAATCTTGTAAAGCGCATCTCAGCACACTCTGGTGCCTCAGTAGCACCTGGAGTCTCATGGGTAGGTAATGGTTCGACAGTAGCTCATCTATCAGGCCTATCTCTCGTCCCTCTACCACTACGAGTATTTGCCATATAGGCAAAGTTCCTGCATTCACAATCATGAATTTGTCCGTCTCCCATCTGGTATACTCAGTTGTATCTAAACACAGCACAGTACTATGGGGATGTACACTTCCTTATTTTCTAACATCGACTCACATTAGACCAACCTCTACTCTGATACCATTCGGTCAAGACACTTCCTGACTTAGCCCAAACCACTACAAAATTTTTGCATTTTTAACTTACCTTTCCTCTCTTCAATGGTTGGGCTGTGATTCGATGTTAGCTTCCTCGCATACCATATCATCCATTATCATACATACATGTCAATATACTATTACTAACTGTAACTTCTTTTATAATACAAATGAGATTATATAAAATCTAATACAAATACATTCCCCATAATATATATCGTATACATCACTGTGATGTTTCTATGTTTAGATACATAACCGTACAAAATATGTATACCTGTCGATCGATAGGAAATAGCAGCGGACAACAGGAATACTATCCCTCAAACACACTCGCTCTACTGCTGATGCTCTGTAGAGAGATGTAAAAGAAAAGGGGTGAGCATACAACGCGCTCAGTAAGAAAATCAGGCAAGCAAGTAGACATCTACACTATCTACTCAAAATAATGCTATGCCTTGAAAATATCATTTCCTTAACTCACTTTAAAAGCATGTCTTTAATATATATATATACTTGTACAGATTAAATCTCATGTACAGAAATCATGCTTGCTTTCTCAAATGTAGGCATGTAGTGCAAAATAATGCATCTTTATAATATCACAATGCCTTTAGATAAATCATGCCATGTATATTTAAATCACATTAAATATGGCATTTAAATTATTCACATCACAACAATCGGATTTCGACCCATCCCTCAGGTCTATCCGTAAATAAATCAGTCAATGAGGTGATATATCATGTGAGACTCTGTAGTGAAATGCAATAATATCCTGGACTATGGTCATATCCTATAATGGTGATCCCAAGCTACACGGAATCCTAGTGTGCGGGGCATCATTGCTGCAAAGGGAGGGGGTCAGTCCATCACAACTGCCACCTATATCCTCCTCAACTCCACAACACCACACGGTACAGTGTACTCCATGCCACTCGCACGGTACAACGTACTCCGTGGACCCTACATCACAGTCGGGGTGCCTGCCATAGGTCTTATCCCTAAAATCATGGAATATCATACGACGTCTCTAAATCCACATTCGAATCTCTCATAGTGTGACACTCAGTCTACACGAGAAAATCAAGCATGGTTTTCAACATGTATTATATATCACATAAATTATAGTGCACGCCTTTGAGCGCGACTCACAGTCGACACTCCGCTCAAACACTGTTTCACATCACAAACTCAACTCTAGTGCGAGTAAACCTCCAGCAACTAGGTCAATGCATAGTTCATGTTTTAAATCAAGTACGAGCAATAGCTCCAGTACCATGCTATGCATAAAACTCATCAAATCAATTACGAGTAATAGCTCTAGTACTATGTCATGTATAAATCATGAAGAATCGAGTACGAGCAACGCTCTAGCACTCTGTCATGTATCTCATGTAAAATTCGAGTATGAGCTAATCGCTCCAGCACTCTCTCATGCATATATCATATAAAACTGAGTATGAGTAATAACTCCAGCACTTTATCATGCATGTCTTGAAAATCTAGTGCGAATCACAATCCATCACTAATATATGTGGAAATTATATGAAATCAAGTTTGAGATGTGCTCTAGCATGATTTAGTCTCACATAATTCGATAGATGGCTCTTTAAAAAGGGATGATTTTCAAAACATCAAAATCATCACTATAAAGTGTGCTTAATTCACATCAACCTTAAAATCATTAGCCCATCTATTTATTTTCCTGCTAAACAGTAGTAAAACACTTAAAATGGTGGTTTCCTTGCTTTCTACAACTTTTCACAGAAGTTGACTTTTTTCCTAAATAAGGGTAAAATCGTAATTTCCACTATCGGGTCACAATAATTATTATTCACTTTCTCTTTCCCTCAGAGTTTTTAAGTGAATGTAGAAGCCGATGAAAATACATGCAGGTATCTCTAACTACTCACAAAAGTCTCTTACCTGCAATCACTCGAGAAATTTTACTTTCTTAACACTGCTCGATCCAACAGTCCGATTTGCTCCTCCAATAATATCTGGAGCTGCATATAACCATTTATCAGGTTAATTATACTTTTCCTATTGTATTTCACATTAAATATAGTCTATTTCCCTTAATGGGCTTTAATAAACCTTAATGGGCCTAACTATGCCTTAAACCTATTTCCATTTTACTATTCATTTTCGTTGGGCCTATTGGGCTTGTGGGGCCCACCAACTCTTATTGGGCTTGTCTTAGACCCATTACATCACATTGGGCTTAAAATAATTGGGCTTGGCCCATTGGACCTCTCGGCTACATGCCATGGCTGAGAGCATCCCATGCCGTCGGTCATATCATGGCATGTCGTCCATGTCCTTGTCCTTAGCCAATTCACTTAGGCATTTTCACAAACACTTAGCTGGTAATGTTCTTAAGCATCACATAGTTCATTTAGGCATTTTATCAAACACCTTGATTGCCAACTTAATACATGTATTAATTAATCAAATTGATTAATTCTAACTATACCATAATCATTAACACATGTACATTAACTCATTTATGCCTTAATATCATATGGGCATTCATCAATATTTCACTACTCACTCTCGGCCTAACCATGATCATAGTGATTTCATATGTTTCGATGCTTAAAACATATACCAATATACTTAAAATCATTCATACATTAAAATATATGAATTTGAAAGCTTGAAAATATACCTAGTATTTGTGTTCACACTTGGCTGAAACTTTGGAGCCTCACAGTTTGCACACTATGGCTTTTTGATAGCCAATTCCAACAAATGTTACTCTCCTCTCAATTTGGAACAACTTTCATGAAGAATGCAAGTTCCAAATATGCCTAAATCCTAGTGATTTCTAGTGAGAGAAAGCTTAGATAAATGTATTCAATGGTTTCCTTGTGTAGCCGAGAATGGTATGGTGAAGATGACAATGGTGTGGCTGATTTTATAAGACATTTACTTAGCCATTAAGCCTTACTTTTCAGCCATTAAAATTGACTTCCTAAGGCTTAGTTATTAGTCACCTAATGAGTCATCTAATGAGTCATAGTTAGCTTTAACTATGGTTAGATATTTACCTAATGGGCTTTACAATTGGGCCTCTCGGTTTGTGCTTTCTTTATGGGCTTTTGCGCTGAAAATTTTACTATACCTCGGGCCTTTTATTGTCTCAATATTTGGCCTATCAATCCTGTTGGCTCTACCGAGAGGGGGGGTGAATCGATTTTCTAACGTTAATGGCAAATTTTAAATTAATCCTAATTTAATCGGCAAATGATAATGAGCAATACAATGAAATTAAACAATTTAATGCAAGATAGGGAAGAGAGAAACAAACACAATCGTTTATAGAGGTTCGGCCAATCTCTTGCCTACGTCTTCTCTCCTTGACCTTCTTGTCAAGTGCTTTCTTTCTCTCCTTCAACAGAAGTTACAATGTTCCTTTTTCAGGTTAAGGAATAACCTCTCTACCCTTTGCAATACAAAGAAGTATTCACCCTTTTACAATGTTTTTCTTACTGAGGAATAATCCTCTTCTCTTTTGAGGTAAGGATGAATACAATGTCAAGCTTTAATGTGGGTAGGACAATTACAGCTTTTGCACTTAAGCTTATACAACAAACTCAATAAATGAGGAATGAAGACACAAGGAATGAAAGAATTAAACTCTTGAGAATGTAAGAAAAATGTGCAGCAATGGTCTCTATTCTTATTGTCTTCAATGCTTGGTTAAATACTGAAGGATTGGTAGTTGGAGCATTAAATGCTGTTTTTCCCGTTGAGATTTTTGCAGAACTAGCCGTTGAGTACCTCCAGTAGAATGCTAGATCGATTTGCCATCTTGACCAGATTGATCTCTTAGTTATAAATCCTGCAAGATCAAAGCAAAATAACACAAGGAGATCGATCTCATATGTGACCAGATCGATCTCATGATTTGAAAATATTAGAGGAGATCGATCTGTCGAATAGGCAGATCGATCTTCCAATCTCTCTGTTTGAGTATAGATCAATCTCACAGATCGATCTACTGTCTTTACTTTAGGGGAGATCGATCTCTCAATAACCCAGATCGATCTCCTTAGCTCTTTGACTTTGAGAAGATCGATCTCTTCCTTACCAGATCGATCTCATAAGCTCTCTATTTGAGTGTGGATCGATGTTATAGATCGGTCTACTGTCTTTGCTTTGACGGAGATCAATCTCTTTCTAGATCAGATCGATCTCCTCAACTCCAGTATTAGGCAGATCGATCTCATAACCCTTATAGATCGATCTCACTCTTCCTCAATACCTTTGTATAGGTTCAAAGCTTGGCAGATCGATCTCATGTCTTCCTGAGATCGATCTCTCATCCAAGAAAATCCCAGGAGATCGATCTCTCATAACCCAGATCGATCTCTCATCAACAGAAATGTAAGTTCTGGTACTGATAACCTCTAAACATGTTTTTATATCATCTTTACATTATTGAATTTACTTGTTTTGTCATTTCAAAATACATTAACTCAACAATCTCCCCCTTTTTGATATGACAAAACCTATTCAATCAACATGTTTAGTTGCCTATTTTCAGTTTGCACAAACTCCCCCTTTTTGTAAACTCCCCCTTACTTTTGGCTTTAGATCTCTAAACTTTCTTAACTCCCCCTCATTTTAATCATTCCTTTTAACCATTAGATATGATTCTTAAAGTCATTTAAACATGTTTTAACCAACGCATGTGTTCTTAACATTATTTCTTCTCCCCCTTTTTGTCATATCAATGGCAAGAAAGAAATCTAAACAATACTCCTGTCATTTCAAATTAACATTTCATTAAAAACTCATTTAATAACACAGAGGGCAGCTCATTCAAGCAAATTCAGTTAAAACAACAACGAGTAATGAAATCAAAACTAGATCTAGCAAATAAGTCCTACGGTGGAGGAGGAAATCGATCCATGAGATCCTCAACGTGAGTACGAGTGTCTTGAAGCTCATCAAACATCGCCTCCTGAGTCTCATGAAGATTTGCAAAGCCTTCATCCACTTTGCGGTTCAGCTCCTCGAACATCCACTGCTGGGTTGCATGAAGGTTTACAAAGCCTTCATCGATCTTTCTGTTCAGTGCACTCAACATTGTCACAATGGACTCCATGTCAGCAGTTGAGGAAGCAGGTGCAGTGGGCTGAGGAGTCGAGGACGATGGACCCGCAGTTGGTGCAGCAAGTGGATCCATAGGCTCATCGGAGGGATCTTCCTCCATAGCTGCAGCAGACTGCTGTTCCCTCTTCTTCTTCTAGTCGCCCCGAAAGTCCTTGTAATAGCCTATGTGGTGGAGTGTCCCGATGTTGAGGACGCTCTTTGGAGAAGGCATTTCACATGTTGCGCAGCTGCTGTCCACTCCGAGTCGTTGGAGAAAGTACTCCAATGGTTACGAAAACACTATCGTTGTGGCTTGGCAGCGTACGATCTTCAACCAATCTTGATAGAGAAAGTGGACGAGGTTGGGTTTTTGACTGGTGGAGTGAATGTGGTGAATCCAGAATCTATCTAACCGCCTAACAGTGGAGTGACGGGTACCGAATGGATGAAGGTTCCAAGATATGATGAGGTGGAGTAACCGTGGGTGCATTGGGAGGTCACTCACCTTATCCCCGGGAATATCAAACTCCAAAGGGACTTCCTCATCTTCATTTGTCAACCCTTCATCGCGTATGTTGAAAGCGTGGGCTAGGACTTCAGTGTCTATTGTAATGGATTTACCCATGACATACGTTGTAAACCCGAGAATTTTACAAGTGTCGTTAGGATCATAGGTGAGTTTGGCATTGGAAAAGAATGCTCGAACGATGTTTGGAGGTACGGGAGTATTGATTTTGAGGAACGACATCCAACCAAATTCTTCAAATTTGGACAGATAGGGAAAATCAATGCGGTTTAAGAAGGAGAAATCGATGGTTCGCCAATGTTTAATTGGCATGGTGGAAAAATATTCTTCATATCGCTTCCTTTTCGCAGGTGTTTTAAAACACCTGTTGAAGGTAGCGACTGAAGAGGGAGGAATGGATTGGGAAGATGACCCTTGTTCTACATTAGATCGGGGAGGTTTTTGTCCTGCTCTCTTAAGTCTAGGCATGGTTTTAGACACGGGAATTACTCTAAGACAGGTTCACAAACAAAAATCAATGGAACAGTGACTAGATTTGCCCTAGAATGAAATTTAACACAAATCTTAAGAAATTTTTGAGAAAACAATAAGGAATGTGGGTTACTATACCAGTAAACGAAGGAGAGATGCGACGAAGACCCTACCGAGATCGATCTGAGCAGGAATCGAGAGAGGAAGTGCGAGGGAAGTTAGGGATTTGAGGTTTTGGGGATTTCAAATTTGGGGATTTTTCGCCAGTTTTATAGTCTAGGGCATAGGAGATCGATCTGTCGAGACGACAGATCGATCTGTCATTTCCAGAAGCCCGAAGAGATCGATCTGTGGTTCCATAAGATCGATCTGCAGAACACAGAAGCTTAAGGAGATCGATCTGTCGTATGCACAGATCGATCTGCTGTTTGAAAGAGGCTTAGGGAGATCGATCTGTCGAATGCATAGATCGATCTTCAGAATACAAAGGCTTGAAGAGATCGATCTGTCGTATGCACAGATCGATCTGCTGTTAAACAGAGGCTTAAGGAGATCGATCTTATGGATAGAAGATCGATCTGCTTAGCTTAACCTTAATGCTTTAGGCTTGTTGGAAGTATGGAGATCGATCTATATAGATAGGAGATCGATCTCTCATGCTTGTTGCCCAGAAAAATCTTTGTAAAACTCTTTTAAAACCAACTTAAAACCAAGATTTTGAAGCATATATATATATATATATTAAGGGATATTCATGAGTCCTAATTCACCTCTAAGGATACAAAACCTATCTCTATCAAGGGGTTTGGTGAATATATCAGCTATTTGATGTAAAGTGTCAATATACTCTAGAATTATATCCCCTTTTTGCACATGGTCTCTAAGGAAATGATGCCTAATCTCAATGTGCTTGGTTCTAGAGTGTTGAATAGGATTTTTAGATAGGTTGATAGCACTGGTATTGTCACATTTAATAGAAACTTGTTTCATGTCAATACCATAATCTTTCATTTGTTGTTTAATCCACAACACTTGAGCACTACAACTACCTACTGCTATGTATTCAGCTTCAGTTATGGACTGAGCCACACTGTTTTGTTTCTTAGAGAACCAAGAGATTAATCTATTTCCTAAGAATTGGCAGGTACCTGAAGTATTTTTCCTATCTATTTTGCATCCCCCAAAATCTGCATCTGAAAATGCATGAAGTGTAAAGGTAGAGTCCTTGGGGTACTAAAGTCCTAGAGAGGGAGTGTCCTTAAGGTATCTAAAGATCCTTTTAGTTGCTAATAAGTGTGATTCCCTAGGAGAGGATTGAAATCTAGCACAAAGGCATACACTAAACAAAATATCTGGTCTACTTGCAATTAAATAGAGCAATGAGCCAATCATAGACCTATAGAGTTTAGTGTCTACACACTTACCACTTTCATCTTTATCAAGCTTGATGTTGGTGCCCATTGGAGTTGCTTGAGGTTTGCAATTGTCCATTCCAAATCGCTTGAGCAAATCCTTAGTATACTTTGCTTGATTGATGAAGGTTCCATCTTTTGTTTGCTTCACTTGAAGTCCCAAGAAGAAGGTGAGTTCTCCCATCATACTCATTTCAAATTCTCCTTGCATGATCTTAGCAAACTCTTGACATAAAGACTCATTAGTTGAACTAAAAATAATATCATCCACATACACTTGTACAACTAGTAAATCTTTATTTTTATTTTTGATGAATAATGTGGTATCCACTTTTCCTCTTGAAAATCCCTTTTCTATTAAGAATTTTGACAACCTTTCATACCAAGCTCTAGGAGCTTGTTTCAAGCCATAGAGTGCCTTAGATAATTTGAAAACATGTTCAGGAAATTCATGATTTTCAAAGCCGGGAGGTTGTTCAACATAGACTTCTTCATTAATGAAACAATTTAAGAATGCACTTTTTACATCCATTTGATATAACTTGAAGTTTTTATAGCATGCAAAGGCAAGTAACATTCTTATTGCCTCTAATCTAGCTACCGGTGCATAGGTTTCATCATAGTCTATACCTTCCTCTTGTCTATATCCTTGTGCAACTAACCTAGCATTGTTCCTTATGATCACACTATTTTCATCCATCTTGTTCTTGAATATCCATTTAGTTCCAATTATAGAGTGATCACTAGGCCTAGGAACTAGTTTCCATACTTTGCTTCTCTCAAATTGATTTAATTCTTTTTACATTGCTAGGAACCAATTATTGTCATCTAAAGCTTCATTGACATTCCTAGGCTCTATTTGAGATACAAAGGCTATATATTGACACATATTCCTTAGAGATGATCTAGTTCTAACTCCAAGAGTTGGATCTCCTACTATTTCACAATCTTTTACATATCCTAACTCTCTTGGTGCTCTAGACTCTCTCTCTAATATCTCTATCTCTTCTTCATCTTCTTTATTCAAGTCAAGTTTTTCTAATAAATCATCTTCTAAGTTTGGGATTTCCTCCAAGTTTTCATCAAATATTCCAACATCCTCATCATTGGTTGAATCTTTAGATACATCATTTGACTCATCAAATATAACATGAATAGATTCTTCAACCATCAATGTTCTTTTGTTATATACTCTATAAGCCTTTAAATTCAATGAGTACCCTAGAAAGATTCCTTCATCACTCTTGGCATCAAATTTTCCTAAATTATCTTTACCATTATTTAAGACAAAACATTTGCAACCAAAAGGATGGAAGTAGCTAATGTTAGGCTTCTTACCTTTGTAAAGCTCATAAGGAGTTTTCTTTAGCATGGGTCTAATCATAGCTCTATTAATTATATAGCAAGATGTGTTTATAGCTTCAGCCCAAAAATACTTTGATAAATTATTCTCACACAACATGGTTCTAGCCATTTCTTCCAATGTTCTATTTCTTCTCTCAACTACACCATTTTGTTGTGGTGTCCTAGGGGCTGAAAAATTATGGCTAATTCCTGATCATTGCAATACTCATCAAATCCTATATTTTTAAATTCCTTGCCATGATCACTTCTAATACTAGTTATTGTGTATCCCTTTTCATTTTGAGTCACTTTTTTATAGGCTATGAATTTTTCTAAGGCTTCATTTTTTACTCTAAAAAAGAACACCCAAGTGAACCTAGTGTAATCATCAACTATTACAAATCCATAGTGTTTCCCACCAAGGCTTGTTGTTCTAGTTGGTCCAAATAAATCTAGGTGAAGTAATTGAAGAGGCCTAGAGGAGGATACACTATTCTTTGGCTTAAATGTTGTCCTTTTATGTTTTCCTTTAACACATGCTTCACATATTTTTTCATAATCAAAGGACATTTTAGGCAATCCCATAACTAGATCCTTTCTAGCTAACTTAGAAAGTATGCATGCTAGCATGGCCTAGTCTTCTATGCCATAACCAAGATTCCTTTTTATTATCTACCATTAGGCATATGTTTTCATTCTTAAGTTCATTAAGATAGACAATGTATATATTACCTTGTCTATGGCCTAAGAAAAGAACTCTATTTGTCTTAGGATCTATAACATGACATTTCATACAATCAAAAGTTACTTTGTAACCTTTGTCACAAAGTTGACTTATGCTTAGTAAGTTATGCTTTAGACCCCTAACAAGCAATACTTTTTCTAATGAAATATAGTCATTACCTATTGAGCCACTTCCTTCAACTTGGCCTTTGGAGTTGTCCCCAAATGTGACTTCTCCACCAACCTTTGATTTAAAAGAGTTGAAGTGGCTTCTATCTCCCGTCATGTGTCTTGAGCATCCACTATCCAAGTACCATGCTTCCTTTGTTTTAGCTTTGTGGCCATGCTCAATCACCTACAAAAAGATTCAAACTCAAGTCTTAGGTACCCAAATTCTCTTGGGTCCTTTGAGGTTAGTGAATGCAATTCTTGATCCCTTTGGGATCCATTTTGCTAATTCATTAACATCCTTTGAGTGAATTACTTCTTTTGGAATCCATATCCTTTTTACTATTTTTCCTTTAAGAGAGCTCATATTTATATTGCAATTATGTGATACATGTCCCTTTCTATTACAATATGAACAAGAAGTTGAGAGTTTATTTATACTATTTCTAGCAACAAAGCTTTTAAGATGAGTCTCTCTACTTTTTGTATTATATCCTAACCCATTTTTGTCAAAGAATGCCCTTTAGGTCTCTAGCATGCTATCTAACTTTTGTTGACCCATGTGGAACCTATTAAAGGAATTATGTAGATTGTCATTTTTCTCTTTAAGGTCACAAATTTCAAGATTTGAAATTTCTAGTTTCTTTTCACATTCTAATTTGTCCCTTAGCATTAACTCATTTTCTTTTCTCAATTTGGATATTATCTTTTTATATTTCATACTCATGCATTCATACTCTAATGCAAGATCATCAAAGGCATCTTGCAATTCATCAAAAGAATATTCATTGAGGTTTGAAGTTACCTTTTCATCCTCAATAGCCATGAAGCACAAGTTGGCAATGTCCTCATTTGAGTCATCATCGGAGCAGTCACTGTCGCTCCATGTTGCCACCATTGCCTTCTTTCTGTGGAACCTATCATTGGACCTTTTAAGAAGAAGGCAGTTAAACTTAATGTGTCCTGGTTTTTTACATTCATAGCACACAATTGAATCTTTTCTACCTCATTCTTCTTGATCTCTCTTATTGTTTCTCCTATTACTGCCACTAGCTCTCATTCTCATGAACTTGTTAAATCTTTTGGCAAACATTGCCATTTCAAGGTCCTCTTCACTACCACTCTCATTCTTAATCTCCTCTTGAGCAATGGATTTTAGAGCAACTCCCACTTTCTTGGGTGGCTCTTCATTTCTTCTTAATTTCATCTCATAAGTGAGTAGTGATCCTATTAATTCATCTAAAGACAATGTGTGAGGATCCTTAGATTCCTCAATTGCAGTCACTTTAGCTTCCCATGATTTAGGTAAGCTATTTAATATTTTCTTGACCATTTCAATATTAGAGTAAATTTTTCCTAAGGACTTTAATCCATTAATTACATCCGTGAATCTAGTGAACATATCACTAATTGATTCTCCTTCCTTCATCCTAAAAAGCTCATAGTCATGTGTGAGCATTCCTACCTTGGTCTCCTTTACTTGGGTTGTACCCTCATGAGTTATTGCCAATTTGTCCCAAATTTGTTTGGCATTGTCACATTCGGAGACCCTATTGTATTCATTTGGACCTAAGGCACAAAATAATGTGTGCATAGCCTTAGCATTTAGCTGAGCACATTTAATGTCATTTGAATCCCATTCATCTTCTTCTTTAGGGATATCTCTTCCCTCTATTCTCTTTGTAGGGATTAGAGGTCCTTTAATTATAATCCTCCACACCTCATAATCATTTGCTTGAATGAATAACATCATCCTAGTCTTCCAATAAGCATAATGTTCTCCATTGAACATAGGAGGTCTAACCGTAGAGTGCCCCTCTCCTACCAAACTAGTTGCTACATTGTTGTGAGCCATTTGATCGTTTCTAACTATTAGGAAGTTGTTCCTATGCGATTAAAGAGTCCTAGCTCTGATACCAATTGTTGGCTCTACCTAGAGGGGGGGTGAATCGGTTTTCTAACGTTAATGGTAAATTTTAAATTAATCCTAATTTAATCAGCAAATGATAATGAGCAATACAATGAAATTAAACAATTTAATGCAAGATAGGGAAGAGAGAAACAAACACAATTGTTTATAGAGGTTCGACCAATCTCTTACCTACGTCCTCTCTCCTTGACCTTCTTGTCAAGTGCTTTCTTTCTCTCCTTCAACAGAAGTTACAATGTTCCTTTTTCAGGTTAAGGAATAACCTCTCTACCCTTTGCAATACAAAGAAGTATTCACCCTTTTACAATTTTTTTCTCACTGAGGAACAATCCTCTTCTCTTTTGAGGTAAGGATGAATACAATGTCAAGCTTTAATGTGGGTAGGACAATTACAGCTTTTGCACTTAAGCTTTTACAACAAACTCAATAAATGAGGAATGAAGACACAAGGAATGAAAGAATTAAACTCTTGAGAATGTAAGAAAAATGTGCAGCAATGGTCTCTATTCTCATTGTCTTCAATGCTTGGTTAAATACTGAAGGATTAGTAGTTGGAGCATTAAATGCTGTTTTTCCCGTTGAGATTTTTGCAGAACTAGCCGTTGGGTACCTCCAGTAGAATGCCAGATCGATCTGCCATCTTAACCAGATCGATCTCTTAGTTATAAATCCTGCAAGATCAAAGCAAAATAACACAAGGAGATCGATCTCATATGTGACCAGATCGATCTCATGATTTGAAAATATTAGAGGAGATCGATCTGTCGAATAGGCAGATCGATCTTCTAATCTCTCTATTTGAGTATAGATTGATCTCACAGATCGATCTACTGTCTTTACTTTAGGGGAGATCGATCTCTCAATAACCCAGATCGATCTCCTTAGCTCTCTGACTTTGAGAAGATCGATCTCTTCCTTACCAGATCGATCTCATAAGCTCTCTGTTTGAGTGTGGATCGATCTTACAGATCGGTCTACTGTCTTTGCTTTGAGGGAGATCGATCTCTTTCTAGATCAGATCGATCTCCTCAACTCCAGTATTAGGCAGATCGGTCTCATAACCCTTATAGATCGATCTCACTCTTCCTCAATACCTTTGTATAGGTTCAAAGCTTGGCAGATCGATCTCATGTCTTCCTGAGATCGATCTCTCATCCAAGAAAATCCCAGGAGATCGATCTCTCATAACCCAGATCGATCTCTCATCAACAAAACTGTAAGTTCCCGTACTGATAACCTCTAAACATGTTTTTATATCATCTTTACATTATTGAATTTACTTGTTTTGTCATTTCAAAATACATTAACTCAACAAATCCGTCCAACAATTCGGTCTAGGGACCTAAGAATTTCGATCTACGTTTAGTATACCTTAATGGGCTTTAAAATCTTCACTTTAGGCCCATTACGTTTTTAACCATTAAATTAAATTTGGAATCCTTCTAAATAAATTTTCCTTACTTTCGGGGATGATTATCTTGTATTCTGACCAAAAATATTTTTTTCAAATTTTTTCTCCATACTTAGGTTAATTCCTAACCATGGTTAGTCAACTTTGGTAAAAGTCCACTTTTCTTAACTATAGTTAACTTTTTCCTTAATCATTGACCAAGTTGACTTTTTCTTACAATTTCAAAAGTGTCATATCTTATGTCTTACACTCTCATCTTTACGTTTTGGCCATTTTCGGTAGGTAAATACACCCAAAACACCTTAAATACTTTAACTTGCTAGAAAAGTCCATTTTACCCTTTTTAGCTTTTACTCTCGTTCTCTGTGTTCGAAACTAAATCAAACTGACTTTCCTTCATAGGCTCTCTATATTTTCTCATTTTAAGTTCTTATTTTCAGTCATAATGATTCAGATCCACTCGGTTTAGCCTGTGACTCTTATAGCTCACATTAGGCTTTTATGTAGCATATGCGTGTTAAATCATTTCACCTACTCTTTAAATCTAGTAACTACTCTTCTTATGATTCAACTATAATAATAGAGTGTTCATACACATAGGAATCATAAGGAACATGCTACATAAAATACGGGTCTGACAGAGTGAGCCTCTGATAATATTAACTTCCTGATCTCAGGATCTTCGGGAACACATACTCTGCCCCTGAACCTCAATAAGCCATTTGTACTCAGCTCAAAATCACCACCCACACCTTTCTGTATCTGCCTCAGCCAATCGATGCACCGTCGATCGCTCTGCTGGGCCTGTCGAATACGGCCAATCAACTCTGGCTCTAATCTCATACTAGCCATGATATCCAATCTCTCCGATCCAGGTGGGGTTATATCCACACTGAGGTTTGCAAAGTGGTCCAACAATTCATTTTAGTCCATTATAACGCAATCCTTGTGCTTGCTATAGTCAATTCAATCTGTAGCCTTTATTAACACTTATGAGGGCTCATTTCATTACTCTACCCATAACTCGAATCTATTGATTCTTACCAAATCGATATTAAATCGATATTAAGCTCATAGCGTTCATATTTCATCATTCCTTCGCTATGGCATTCATCAAACACTATATGTGCTGATTTTCATAATTTCACCTAAACCCTCAATGTAATTCCATTTAACCATCTAAAATCATACATATTACCTCAATAACAACTTTAGCATACCTATAAATCATAAACTCATTCAACCCATATCTTCTCACATTATACCCACTCTAGGTTTTCTAGGTCACACCAATTCCACCACATTCCTAGATAATTTATCCATCAATACACATCCAACTCAACTCCAAAATCAATAATTAGACAAATGTACTTGGGCTGAAGTGTTAGGAACTTACCAATCTAGTTTCTCCTCTTGCTCCAAAGTGAAATGTTCCTTGCTCCTTCAACACCAACAATGAGGTTTTGATTCCCAACTATGTTGTTCTCTTCCTTAAGATGAACAACTTTGCATCTAATGGCCTTCCCTCAATTCTTACTGGAAATAGTTGATTTTAGAGAGATAAAACTAGGTTTTGGGTGAAAAATGGAAGGGTGATGTTTTCTCGAAATTTTTAGATTTCAGCGCTCTTTTTATAGAAATAGCTTGAGGATATCGATTTGCACTAGGTGGAGATCGATCTGGTCCCCTTAAATCCCTCTTTTTCACGGCATTTTAAGCATGAGATCGATCTGTCGAAGCTTGAGATCGATCTGCTCCCAAACAGAGAGCTAAGGAGATCGATTTGTATGCTTGAGAATTGATCTTTTCATTATAGAATGGTTAGGAGATCGATCTGGCCCCATTGGAGATCAATTTGCTCTATTCCATTGCTCAAATAAGAGCATCTGGCTCTTCTAGATCGATCTCTCATCCTATGAGATCGATCTGGCCTTCATATTTTTCAGATTTGCTGCAGTTTTCTGTAGTAATTCACACCCAAAAAATCCTTAGTTTGCTGCCATAGTCATTTTCTCATCCATCCACCTTTATGACTTGAAAATGGCATCTATTCATACCTTATTCACATTTAAACTTGTGTGCATTCCTTGTATATCCAAAGGTATACTATATAAAACCAAATAGAAGCATTTATATTCATGCAACTTCCTTCCATTTACCACACTACTCATTTTGAGTTCCAATCACATTCATCACTTATAAGAACTCATTCCTTCATATTCATACACAATGAAACTTGTATGTACATTACAAATCATATTACACATATGTACATTGAATCCATGGACTTACATCAATTATACTTTACATTGCAAGTCAATTAGCATTCATTGATCCGATTACACACGTTACAACTATACATATACGTGGTCTCACACTACTACCACGCCTTCATTCCCTGCATAGCAGTACCTTTACTCTCGAGTGGTACCTCCAACAAGCAGCCATGTACTAGTAACTATAACAGGAACACGCACACAGCAGTAGCTCCGCCCTTGTAGTGGACAACGAAAGAAGCAGGCAGTGCAGTGACGGACCAAAAAAGAAAATGCAAACTGAAAATAGAACAAAAACGTGATGCAAGGAAAATAAAAGAAAACTCTAAACTCTAACTAAACTTGGTTATTATAAATCTGAACTTAACTTAGAATTCAATAATAATTATAACTTCATGATAGGAAACGTAAACAGTAAAGAAAGATTTAAGCAACTTAAAAATAACAAGTAGTAGAAATGAAAATTAGATTTTTAGTAAACTAAATTGTTTAAACAAAACTTAATTGAAAAGCTTTCTAACCTAAAGTAAACTATATCTGAATTAATCTTCAAACAAAAAAAGAAGTGTTTAAAATAAAGTCTTAACTTAAAACAGTCACTATATTAAAGAATCTGAAACAACAGAGAAACTTGAAACAAAATGGTATAGACAAGGTTGTTGTCACCTGTCTCTCTCATTCCCCTCGTTAACATGCAGTCGATATGTAGCCTAGCATCGTTGTACAACCCAACATAGCAGCAGAAAGTAGAATAACATAGATGTCGAAGCTTGAAGAACTAAAAAAAGATAACAGTAACTAGAACTGAAAACAGAGCAGAAAGAGGTAGCTAACGGCTAAGTCACGGTTTCATGTTATGCGCCTCTACCTACAACAAACCTTGTTGTGTCGTTCTTCCTCTGCACCAGCAGTGAAAATAGTAGCCAGCAAAGGCTTAAAATGCAGCAACAAACAAAGTAAGATGATGGCAGCCTGTCACGCCCAATAGCAACAGACCAAACAGCCTCCAGCAACCTCTCACGCCACCAAGAACCACCAGCAGCTAAGCAACATCATTCGACCTCTTACTAAGCTAATAAAACAGTTGAGAGAAGGAAAGCAATACAAATCAGGGAACAGCCGCTTCCCACTTTTTTTTTATCTCTTCTAAAGATGTAAAAATAAAAATCTAATCCACTCCTAAGCTAAGGAAAACAGTGAAGATGAATTTTCAGAAAACGGTGATGACCAAGAGCTGCTATCACCAGCCTCCAACATCCCGATTGAATAGTGAAGGAAAATGGAAAATAGAATAGTAAATGAAAACTAGTAAAATCGGAAATAAAGATTTTTCATTTAAAGAAGGTTAAAATGTGTCAAATACCAGAAATGAAAACTTGCTAATCCTAGACAATGGTGGCTGTCTCAACCAACGTGAGAACCTAAAAAAAAAAACTAAAGACAATGTATCACTAACCTAAAACCTAGTAGCCAACATAAAACAAACTTTAACCTAAAAACTCTAAAAAAACTCCTTTTGTAAAATTGTCTGATCTTTTTCTTTTTATACACATCAAAATAGGGGTAAAAAGGAAAATTTTAATCCTAGATGAGTTGGTATTGTTTGGCCACTTGTCTTCATACCATTGGCTTCTAGAGAAGATATTTCAATGTCATTTGTCTTCTTGTCCACTTGGATGTGCAAGGTGGCATGACTTGTGTCTTTCATGAGGTGGCCAAGGTGTCCTTTGATCTTATCCTTTAAAGGTGAATAAAATATGGACACTTGGCATCACATGTGTCCAGAAGAATGGTGACTCATGCTACACGATGAAATGGTAGCGGTCCAATCTCCTTTTTAGCTCATTTTCAATCCATTTTCTACTGAAATGACTGAAATTCATCTGGATTTAATTTATCTGCAAACATGAGAATTTTAATTCAAATGAGGGGTTAATTAATAAAATAATATAGGGATTAAAGTAGTTAATTAAGAAATTAAATATAAATAATTCTATTTTAATAGAATTATCACACCACCAAACTTGAGCTTTTGCTTGTCCTCAAGTAAAACAAAATATATGTAGGAACTAACAAGTACCAAACATATTGATTTTCCCAATATTATCCTCAAAGAAAAAGTACAAACTCTGATATCAAAGATTCACAATTATAAGTCTAACACACAAAATCATTCAATCATAAGTCTTAACCCAAATTGAACTCCTCGTGTGTCTGTGAAAATGTCAAAGCCACTTCACATTACATTACTCAGATCAGATTATGCAAACACAGTAAATGCAAAGTCAATGACAAGTGATCATTCCCATAAGTTTGCTTTTCACTTCTCTCTCCACTAATGTAGTCACACTTAACCAAAGATTAATCGGACTTCATTCAGCTTGTAATGTAAGGCCAGGGCTAAGGTATGATAAAGACGATTTAGGTTTAATTACCCCTCAACATGCATTACTTCTAGGATCTTTTGTCACGACCCTTTTTATCTAATTTGTCAAAGAATCACTATAAATTTTTCGCATTTTTCATTTCCCTTACCCGCTCGTGAACAACCCTTACCAATAACAATTGGGCTGTGAGTCAATATTAATCATCATTTCTCATTCATTTCCAATTAATCAAAAACAATGGCATACATTGAGGTTAAGTCATATTTCTAACATTTACATCCCCCATATCACAATTCAAAATGGTTATTGTGCTTTTACATGTTTAGATACAAAAAGAATCCCTGTGTGCATACCTCTTGACGATGGAGTGCAGCGGATGTCCAAAAACAACGGCTCAGTCCTCACTGGGCTACTATGTGTGCTCTGTAGAGGGGAAAAATGGAGGGATGAGCAACCACACGCTCAGTAAGGCAATAATGCAAGCATGATAGATAACTACACTATCTACATGCTGATAATGTCATGACATAAATCGTTTATGTCACGACCCAAAAATCAGAGTAAATTTTTTGTTTTTCTTTCATACTTACCTGTCATCTGATCGTGACCACACTCCACTAACAATCGGGCTATGCATCAATGCCAGTCCCACCATTCGTTCACCATATAACTAAATTCCTTATTAAAGGAAAAGTAAACACATGAGTTTTTCACTAATTCTTTCCCATTCATTTACAAGTGTTTACAGTGTGTATACATCCCCGAAAATTACTTACAAACATGTTACTATGCTATTCTTATTTAGATACAATATGTAGAAGTGCATATACCTCAAGTGATGGGCAGCAGCGGATATCAGGAATGCAGTACTCAATCGCCTCAAAGTCTACTGAAAATGATCTGTGTGAGAAAATGAAAAGGGTGAGCACATCAAACTCAGTAAGGCAATCCTACGAACAAGTAGGTAACCATACTACCTACATAAACGTGGTACCGTGCATAAACCACCCTTTCTCCACACATTTCAAACAGATGCTACAATTCATGATGTCATGTAAAACAAGTTCACATATGAATTTCAAAGAGAATGGAAAACTCAACATGCAAATCCATTTAAATCATTTCATTCTCGTTATTGATCAAGATTTCTCAATTCCATATTTTTAATGAAATTTTCTTATCGAATTTATATCGAATTTTGATCTTTTGATCGTATTGCCCTTCTACACGTTTGGGACTAATTTAGATCGACTTTCCTTCTTGGAGCCACTATAATCTCTCATTTAAAATTCGTATCTCTGTCCGGACAATTCAAATCTCATAAATTTAATTTGAAATTCCTTAACTCTCAGTTTTCGAGTTTTACGTACGTTCGACTACTTCATTCATATTTATATGATCAAAATCATCCGTCTTATGATTCCATTAACATATAACAATATCCATACAATATGTGAATCATAAGGAAATACGATAAAAAATGGGTCTTACATAATCTTCCCTACTTAAGAAATTTGGGCCTCCAAATTAGAACCAAGTTAGTCTGTAAACCACTCCGGATACTTCACACATATCATACTCTTACTCTCCAACTCCTATTTGAATTCCTCCGAAGTACTTTAATTAGGGAGATTATCTTACACTTCAACACCTTTTCCTTCCTGTTTAATACCCGAATCTCATTATACCTTTAGAAAGAGAAACTTCTAAACACACTGATTCACACTTGATGAATCCTCACGATCCCCATCTTTTGTCAGCATAGCTTTTCTATCTGTTCTGAGGTGTTCTCATTCTCTCATAATCAGCTGAACACCATCAGAGGCTTATTATACTAGATCGAGAGTAATTTTCTATCTGTCACCCACTTCTTTCTATTCATTCGAAAAAGCAACCCTTATGGCCAAACAATGCTTCACACAATACCATATCGATACTCGAGTGATAACTATTGTTGTGGGCAATTTAGCTAATAACGAATGATTATCCCAAGTGCTTCTAACATCAATTGCACACGTTCTTATCATATCCTCCAGAACTCGTACAGTCCTCTTTGACTGACCATCTGTCTGAGGACAGAACGTTGTACTCACACTCAACTAGGTTCCCATGGCTTCCTAAAACATGTTCCCAGAAGTGGGAAGTGAAGCGGGAAATCCCTATCTAATACAGTACTCCCCAAAATGCTACCTATTATTCCACAATCTTCTTACTTATATAAATCTGCTCACGCATTCAGAGTATTTATGGCTTTCATAACTAGAAAGTGGGTAGACTCAATCAATCTATCGACCATTACTCAAATAGCCTCGTGATTCCTACGGTCCTCTATAACTTGTCACAAAATCCATGGTAACCTGCTCTCACTTCCATGTCAGAATTGGTAGAGGCTACAATAATCCTGTAGACTTCTAGTGCTCTACCTTAATCTACTAACATAAGAGACACTTCGCCACAACTCTCCGATATCTCTCTCATGCCTGACCACCAATACCCTTTTTCAAAAATTTTGATATATTTTATTGCTTAGCGAATGCACTGTATATCCCAAATAGTGAGCTTCTGTCATTAACAATCTCAACAGTTGTGGTCTTTGGGAGCCACTATTCTATCTCCAAACCTCAGTAAGTTATCATCACTCATTGTGAACTCTGTCACGGTACCCATCTGAATCTAACTAACACTATCGACACCCTGCTGATCATCACGCTAAGCCTGTCAAATCCGATCAACCAAATCCGATTTTAACATCAGGCTAGCTGTCACATAATCACTATCATCATCAGAAGGGATCACATCACTACTGAGGCTCACAAACTGCTTTACAGCTCACGCTCCCTGACCATTACCATCCCGAGGCTCTTTCTGCTCAAAGCATCAGCCACTATATTAGCCATTTCCTGGGTGGTACAATATCTCACAATCATAATCCTCTAGAAGCTCAAACCCTCTTTGTTATTTATTCATTTCTTTTTATGAAAACAGATACTTGGGACTTTTATGATCAGTGCATACCTGAAATCTCTCATCGTAAAAGTAGTGGCGCCATACCCTTAGTGCATTACTATGACTACCAACTTTAAATCATAGGTCGGATTGTCTTTTCATGGTCCTTAAACTGTCTGGATCCACACGTGACTATTATCTCATTTTGCTTCAACACATAGCCAAATCTTGGTTTCAAGACATCAATATACCCTGAGAAGCCTTTTAATCTATTGGGTATGGTGAGAATAAATGCGGTGGTCAATTCATACTTTAATACACCAAAACTCCTATCACGTCTATCATCCCATTCAAATACAACTTTTTTTATGTTAAACGTGTCAACAAAGTAGTCCATTTCGAGAACTCTCAACAAATTATCTGTAAAAACAATTTCCAATTGTTGCTTATGATTTTCCCTAGACTTTAAATACATCCAAAATATCATCAATAAGGATGATAACAAATCGATCTAAGTAAAGTTTAAATACCTCATTCATCAATGCCCTAACAAGTACAAAGAATTGTCTTGGGCACATCCACATTCCAAATTCTCAACGGATAAAACCCAAACTTCCAATCGATCTAAAAAAATTTGCGCTCTTCGCAGCTAACCCAATGGATCATCAATAGTAGAACAAAATACTTATAGTATCACTGATCTTGTTCGATTCGATAAATCTAGTCTAGTTTTTAACTTTTAGGCTCACTACCACAGAACCAATGTCAATATGAGAAAAGAACCTCATCGTAGTTGAGTTCCACTAAATATTTCAATCACTCATATCCTTGACCTATGTACGAATAAACGTATAATGTCATTTCGAAATCACTTCTGTTCAAGATACTAACCCGCGCCATTTCCTTTTTCTTATATTAATGGCCTTTATAAAATTTTAATTTTTAAACCTTCATGATTAATCGAATTCTATATTTCTTTATTGTACAAGTAAAGGTACCCTAATTTTAAATGTATAGATTACAACTGTCGATTTCAATTTATAGGTTATGTGTACTTCTAGATGCTGTCAAGTCTTCAGGCAATGAGGTATTTTGAAATACCTTTATTAACTCTCAGACTTGACTACATGGACTAGTTATGGATATATCCCCCCTTATCCTTGGTCGCAATTCATATTCACTACATATCGCTTAATCCAAATTACTTCACATATCAGAGATATTCTTACCTTGCATACGCCTCTTATTCCAATATATCTTGTATTCAGGATCTATCACATCTCAAAGCTTATCTCATTTCGTATATCAACTATAACAAAACTCTTTCATTACTTGTTAAAACTTACTGTACACTTTTCTAGGGTGAAACATCGCTATCTTAGAATAGCAATTTCAACAACATAGTTTGCAGCCAATCAATTTATTCCCCATATTACATCAAAATACTCATATTTCATAGAATGAGATTGGTCCGCATGTTCCTTTCCGCCACTTTCAACTTATAATCTCTACCGACATATTCAATTAGCAGACTATCCTTCATTGGGGTGCTAACTATCAGCATTTCACCTAATGATATAGGCTTCACATATTTCACTAACTTATATGCAAATGACGACAATATGAATAAATGTGTAGTACCAGGATCAATTAAAATAATTGCTTCAATATTAACAATCAAGATGGTACCTTACACCACATCAAATGAAGCATCAATAGTGTCCTAGTCCAAGGCATACACTCGTCCTCATTCAATCGCCTATTTTCGTGGTAACTACCACACATCCAACACTGCCCATTAGTAGGTCGGGGTCCTCCAATCACAATATCCGTGTAAGCGTTGAAACTGGATACACTAGGGCTTACCAATCATCTTACCTCATAACTCACTAACTCTAAATGTCCTACCAAACCTCCTTTTTCCCGCTTTGACATCTCCGTTATCCACTATTTCTTTTTTGTCTCTATTTCGGCCCTTATTGCCTTTCTCAAACTCATAAATTCATCTGTAACTTCCTCTGAGCAGTATTTGGGATATACTTTACCCGAAATGCATCCAGACTTATCTCCCATATCAGTCTTAGATGTCTAACTCTTAAAATGGGTTAAGCAGATTTCTACCAATGCTCCGCCTCGCCCTTCAACATAAACGTATTTAAAAGTCACTTTCTCGGTTGACATACACTGAAAGAATAATACAACTTCGCTATCTCATTCACCCAGTCCTTAGTAACTATTGGTTTCTTTACTTCGCTAAATACCGAGGGGTGTGGGAATCTCTATAGTCTGAGGCATATGTTCAGGCTTTACCCTGTCTATCCCCAACTACCTGCATAGACTGAGTAAACAACTCCAAAATATTTTCTATACTCCACTCCATCCTCTTGAAGGGTGTCTCAATACTGTCTGGTCTCTTTATAGGACCCTGTGGAGTATGCTCAACATCAGTCTCCACCTCAACCTCCCCATGGGTCTCATGGATCGACTCAGCATGACTAGCAGGCTCAGGCCTACCTCTACAGCCTCTGCCTCGTGCTCGACCTCCTCTACCGCCTCTGGTAACAGGCATAATGCCTATATTCTTGCATTCACAACCATTTCTTAGTTAAAACCTATCTCAATATACACGATTGTATCTAACCAAACACAGTAACATGGGGACATAATTTTCTTATTACTAATACTGACACACATCAGACCAATTTCGTTCTGATACGACCAATTGTCATGACCCAAAAATCAGACTAAATTTTTCGTTTTTCTTTCATACTTACTTGTCCTATGATCGTGACCACACTTCACTAACAATTGGGCTATGCGTCAATGCCAATCCTACCATTCATTCACCATATAACTAAATTCCTTATTAAAGGAAAGGTAAACACATAAGTTTTTCACTAATTCTTTCCCATTCATTTACAAGTGTTTACAATGTCTATACATCCCCAAAAATTACTTACAAACATGCACTGTGCTATTCTTATTTAGATACAATATGTACAAGTGTATATACCTCAAGTGATGGGCAACAGCGAATATTAGGAATGCAATACTCAATCGCCTCAAAGTCTACTGGAAATGATCTGTGTGAGAAAATGAAAGGGGTAAGCACATCAAGCTCAGTAAGGCAATCCTATGAAGAAGTAGGTAACCATACTACCTACATGAATGTGGTGTCGTGCATAAACCACCCTTTCTCCACACATTTCAAAACATATGCTACAATTCATGATGTCATGTAAAATAAGTTCACATATGGATTTCAAAGAGCATGGAAATCTTAACATGCAAATCCATTTAAATCATTTCATTCTCGTTATTGATCAAGATTTCTCAATTCCATATTTTTAATGAATTTTTCTGATCGAATTTATATTGGATTTTGGTCTTTTGATCGTTTTACCCTTCTACACGTTTGGGACCAATTTAGATCGACTTTCCTTCTTCGACCCACTATAATCTCTCATTTAAAATTCGTATCTCTGTCCGGACAATTCAAATCTCATAAATATAATCTGAAATTCCTTAACTATCTATTTTCGAGTTTTACGTATGTTCGACTACTTCATTCATATTTATATGATCAAAATCATCTGTCTTATGATTCCATTAACATATAACAATATCCATACAATGTGTGAATCATAAGGAAATAAGATAAAAATCGGGTCTTACAGTTTATAGTCGGAGTATGAGGAAATAGAACTATGTCGCATGTATATACATATATCATGTACTGAAAACATGGAAACAGGCATGTAAAACATGGTAGAATCATCATGTAAAACCTCTCATGCTCATCGTTATTAAAACTCATCATAAAAAGGGAAATTCAATATGAAACATCTTTTAAGATTTATCACTTTCTCAAAACACATCAAATCTCATCACAAATAGAATATCCTTTCTTTAAACAAATCCCACAAGGCTAGATCCCTCCCTTAGGTCTACCCTGGACAACACAATCACAATCAGTGTATAAAAAACCATGTGGTACTATGTAATATTAGGTGAGATAGGCGGTCACTATATCTCAAGGACTATGTTGGCCAACTATGTCATAATCATCCCAGACCACACGGATCCTGGTGTGCGGGGCATCATGCTGGAACGAAGGTGGGTTAGTTCTTCACCAGACTTTTCAAATCAATGTCACCACTAGCGGTACAGCTACTCCATGTGATTTATATGGTACAACGTACTCCACGGACCCATATCATGGTTGGGGGTGCCAGCCGTAAGTCTTATCTACCCCATACCATGAATAACCTACACAGTCTCAAGTGCACGTGGGAGCTTTTCGTTTTCATGTAGGAGAGCCTCCCGACCAACAGAGCCTCCCCACCCCAACGGGCTTAAGGATGTTGGCTTAAGCATCCTACAGTAAGAGAGCCTTCCCACCGTACAGAGCCTCCCCACCTCGTCGAGCTTAAAGATGTAAGGCTTGAGGATCTTACCATCTCCAGGGCATCATACATACCACAGTGTGAAGACCTGTGCAAGCTAAGCTCTTGTACGATTCATGCATCATCAATAAATCTCCTCGTACGAGCAAGGCTTTAATAGGCTTTATGCATAAAATCATGAAGAAATCACGTACGATCATAACTCCAGTTCGGTTATATGCATAAGTGAGTAAAATCGAAATCCATGTATGAGCAGAAGCTCCAGTACGGTTTATAAAACATCATCACAATTCAAATCAAGGTGCAAGCTAAGCTCCAGCACTTTTCATACATGTCAAAACATCCAAAATCCCATGCGAACAAAGCTCCAGCACGATTTTAACTCACATAAATACGATAAGTGGCTCTACTTCAATAAAACATTCTCAAAAACCGTGGTTGGCACCTCTCTTGTGCTTTTTCACAAAATCAAGAAATCACTAGCCAACCTATCCATCATTTTGCTTAAACCAAAGCAATGTGTTTTTGTAAAAGCATCAAAACATGTGATTTATGCAATTATTAGACTTATTATCCCTTTTATGAGAATCACTTCAAAACCAAATCATATACAAAATACTTGTTGTCATTCACACATACCACCAATCACTTTCTTAATTAACCATGCATTTTACAAAGCCCTATATTCAACCACGAAATACGAACAACTATCTCTATACACTCACAAAATTTCCTTACGTGAATCGTGTCGCGTGATTCCACTTCCTTAAAGCTGCTTAATTGGATGATTCATTTCGTCTCCAATGAACTCTTCGGGACTGCACAAAATCATATTCCACGTCAATTGGGTCCAATATAACATAATCCTTGCGTTTACTATAGTCGATTCGACCTATAGTTTCCATTAACGCTTATAAGACTTCATTTGATTGCTCTACTCATATCTCAAGAGTCTTTGGACTCTTTTAGATCCATTGATTCTTACTAAATTGATATTTAATGCTTGAGTGTCTCTAGTTCATCATTTACTTCACTATGGCATTTTGTCATACACCTTATATAGTCATTTTCAAAATTTGACTATCCTCATAATGTAACTTTATTTCATCATCTTAAAATCATGCACATTACTCCACTAATATTCTAACATAATCCATTTATCATCAACTCACCCATAACACATTTTCTCACACTAGACTCATTTTAGGTTATACTTGTTCCATTACATTCTAGGTAGTTTCTATGATTAATATACACACCAATCAACTCCAAAATCAATAACTAAACAAATGTACTTGGGTTGGTACATTAGAAACTTACCTAGCTTGATTTCCTTCTTGCTCCAAATGAGAACACTCCTTGCTCCTTCAATCCAACCAATAGGGTATTGATTCCAAACTATGTTGTTCTTCTCTTTATAATGAACAACTTTGCTCTAATGTTTTTTTCTTAAATCTTAATAGAAATGGGGTGATTTTAGAGTGAGAAAGTTAGGTTTTAAGATTGAAAATGGAAGAATGAAGTTGTTCCCATGAAATGTAGATCGAACTGCTCCCTTTTTATAGAAATAGCTTGATGAGATCGATCTGCATAGGATGGAGATCAATCTGACCCTCTTGAATCATTCAGTTTCTCGACATTTTGCAAACATGAGATTGATTTGTTTGCTGCATGAGATCGATCTGTCGTGTTGTATGGGATCGATCTGTTTAATGAAACAGGATCGATTTGTCTCAGGCAGAGAGCTTAGGAGATCGATCTGGCCTTAAGGGGAGATTGATCTGGTCCAGTTTGAGAGTAATAGAGATCGATCTGCTTGAGTGAGGGATCGATCTCCCTCTTCCAACATGCTTGATATTACATTTTCCAGGCTACAAGATCGATCTCTCCTTGCATGGGATCGATCTGGCCTTCATCTTGCACCCTTTTTGCTGTAAATTTTCCATTTAAACTCATACTCAATCACTTCAACACTCATTTATCAATCCATTCACACTTAGAACTCAAAAACGTTTTTTTCTTGTAATTCATATGTAATGTAACTTGTTTATACATCAAATAATCAAATACATTACATAGAAATTTACAGCTCTACAATCCTCCCCTCCTTCAATGAATTTGGTCCTCCAAATTAGAACTAAGTTAATCTGAAAATAACTCCAGGTACTGCTCTTGCATCATACTTTCTAACTCTCATGTAGCTTCTTCCGGAGTGTGATATTACCATAGAACTTTCACTAAAGGAATCATCTTTGTCCGCAACACCTTTTCTTTCCTATCCAATATATGAACCGACTTCTCAACATACGTCATACTCTCATTGAGCTCTAATGGCTCATATCTTATAACATGTGCCAGGTCCGAGTGATACTTCTGAAGCATAGAAACGTGGAAGACATTATGAACACTTGCCAAGTCTGGTGGCAACACCAACCTATAAGCTTTATATCCCACTCTCTCCAAAATCTTGAAGGGTCTGATATATCGAGGGCTTAACTTACCCTTTTTACCAAACCTCATAATCCCTTTCGAGGGAGAAACTCTCAAAAATATCGACTCACCCATAGCAAACTTTAGGGATCTTTGTCTCCTATCAGCATAACTCTTTTCTCGACTCTAAGCTGTCCGTAATCTCTCACATATCAGTTGGACGTTCTTAGAGGCCTGCTACACTAAATCAGGAGCAAAAATCTGTCTGTCACCAACCTCCTTCCATCCAATAGGGGATCGACATCTGTGTCCATACAGTGCCTCATATGGTGTCATTCTGATACTCGCATGATAGCTGTTATTATAGGCGAACTCGGCTAACGGTAGGTGATCATCCCAAGAGCCTCCAAAATCCAGCACACACGCTCTCAACATATACTCAGGGTCTGTATAGTCCTCTCTGACTAACCATCTTTCTGAGGATGAAAAGCGGTGCTAAAGCTCAAGTGGGTCCCCATCGCTTCCTGAAATTGTTCCTAGAAGTGAGAAGTGAAGCGGGCATCTCGGTTAGAAACAATGCTCATTGGTACACCATGTAACCGAACTATCTCTCGAACATACAGGTTCGCCAACTAACTCAGAGTATCAGTAGCCCTCATGGCTAAGAAATGGGTTATCTTCGTCAATCGATCCACAATAACCCAAATGGCATCATGACCTCTACGGGTCCTCGATAATCCCATCATAAAATCCATGGTGACGTGCTCCCATTTCCATGTCGATATTGGTAGAGGCTGTAATAACCCTACAGGCTTCTAATGCTCTACCTTCACTTACTGACAAACGAGACATCTAGCGACATATTCAATAATGTCTCTTTTCATTCCAAACCACCAATAAACTTTTCAAAGGTTTTGATACATCTTAGTACTCCCCGGATGTATCATGTACTTCGATGAGTGAGCCTTTGATAAAATTAACCCCTTGATCTCTAAATCCTTGGGAACGCATACTTTGCCTCTGAACCTCAATAATCCATCTGCACTCTGCTCAAAATCAGTACCCACACCTGTCTGAGCCTGACTCAACCAATCGATGCACTTTTGATCACTCTGCTGAGCCTGTTGAATACGACCAATCAACTCTGGCTCCAATCTCAAACTAGCCATAATATCCATTCTCTCTGAACCAAGTGGTGTTACATCCAAACTGAGGTTCGTAAATTGCTCCAACAACTTATGTTCCCGAACCATCATATAAGACATCAACCCGAGGTTCTTCCTGCTCAGGGCATCGGCAACTATATTCGTCTTACCGGGTGGTACATGATCTCACAATCATAATCTTTCAGGAGTTTGAGCCATCTCCTCTGTCACATGTTCAACTCTTTTTAAGAGAACAGGTACTTAAGGCTCTTATGATCTGTATAAACCTAAAATTTCTCACCATAGAGATAGTGGCGTCATATCTTCAATGCAAACACTACTGCCGCCAACTCTAAATCATAAGTCGGATAGTTCCTCTCATGATCCTTCAACTGCCTGGATCCATAGGCAACTACCCTCTCATCCTGCATAAGTACATAGCCCAGTCCCTGGTGTGATGCATCCGTATACACAGAGAAACCTCCTAAGCTGGTAAGAATGGTGAGAATCGGAGTAGTGGTCAACCGACGCTTAAGCTCTTGAAAACTCCTCTCACATGCCTCATCCCACACAAACTTAATATCTTTCCGCGTGAGGCGCGTCAATGGAGTAGCTAGTCTGGAGAAACCCTCAACAAATCTCCGATAATAACCAGCCAATCCTAGAAAACTTCTGATCTCAGTAACTGTATTGGGCTGTTCCCACTGTACAACTGCTTGAATCTTAGATGGATCCACTGATACCCTATCCCTCGACACAACATGGCCCAGAAATGAGATATGCTCTAACCAAAGCTACACTTATCGAGTTTGGCATATAATGTCACATTCCACTTTCGAGTTCCCTTTATCCATACATATATTACTAACAGTTGGGCTATGAGTCAATGTAATTACTAAATTTCATACACTTATAGAGAAAAATTTAAAACTTCAATTCACACTCCCAAGTGTGTGTAAATATTCAAAATCAATTGTATAATAATTTATCTTTACATAACATCCCTATACAACTATTCACATTTTCAATTCATAACTGTGCGATACATTATAATAGATACAAAATGCTCATGTGTATACAAATCTTTATACCTTTGCAACTGGTGGGAGATGTCCAACACAAACAGAGATCTAGAGATCACCGTACGGCTCTACTTCTCAGCATCTGGAGGGGGAAAAATAGTGAGATGAGCAAACCACAGCTCAGTAAGGAAAAAGATGCTAAAAGGTAGATATTGTACTACCTACATAGCCCATGCATGAAATAACAAAACCATGTTTCAATATAAATGGAAATATCACTAGTGAATGCATTTAAACATGCTTCTCATATAAGCATTTTCATAAAAACTAATATTCAATACTTTCCATTTAAAAACATGTCATAAAACAATGCTATCACAGCACAGCATTCAAATCAAGAGATTTATTAAATCACAATATCTCTTTACTTTTCTCAAATCATTTCTTTTCATCAAATCTCTTTCTTTTCTGAGTTTCTCAATTTCTCTTATCTCTGAAACAGTGAAATTCTATTTTTAATAAAATTATTTGTACTTAATTTCCTAATTAATTATTTAAATCCTCAATTTATTGTATTAATTATCCCTTTTATTTAATTAAAATTCTTTAATGTGTAGATAAAATAAATCGGATGAAAGTCAATCGTTTCAATAAAAAATGGGCTGAAAATGGGCTAAAGGAGACTGGACCACTTCCAATTTACAGACCGAGTCACCAGTCGTCTAGACACGCATGATGCCAGGTGTCTGTATTTTATTCGCTCCGAAACGATAAGATCGACGGACATCGTGCCAACCTTCTGGAAGACACACGCGCGGACCACATCGCACAACCAACTGGACAAACCGACAAGTGACGTGGAAATATCTACTCTGCAGCAAATCAAAGGAAGACAAGTGACCAAACAATACCAACTCATCTAGGATGAAAAATTACCATTGTACCCCTAAGTGTGTGTATAAATAGAACATGATGGCAATTGAAAAAAAAAATCAAGTAGCCTAAGGTATAAGTAGTGTAAAATTTAGGAGTAGTGTAGAGTAATTTTAGGAGTAGAGTAATATAGTATAGAGTAGTTAGGGTAGAAGTAATTTTAGGTTAGCTTTGGTTTTCTTGGTTAAAGTTTTTTTTTCTTTGTATTTTCACAAGCTTTTACGTAAAGTGGCAGCCACCATTGTTCGTTGTTCTTCTCAGTTTAAACAAGTTTTATTCCCTTGTTGATTTAACATTTTCAAGCTTTATGGACAATGTCATTCCCTTTTTCAGTAGATCATTGTTACTAATTGGTTTTCCTTATGTTTGATCTCTTCATTTAGCATTTATGCTTTCCCGATTCCTTGGAATATTACGTGCTACCATTATAGTTGTATGTGTAAAAAATCTGGTTGCTGCTGTGGATGTTGGCCGAGGCAAGAATCTCTCCTGGAGGTTACCGATTGCTCACACACATATGTGCAGTGTTGGAGAGGCGAGCTACTGCTGGTAACGGCTGAAGCAGAGAAGGAGAGAGTTAATGCCGAAGCTGGTGGGTTAGCTGGCATCGGTACAAACCAAGCTAGAATGAGCGGTTGCGGTGATCAGTGATCGAAACATAACCCTCTGTTTTCCCCTATTTTCTGCACCACTTACTGTTCATTTTCTTCATTTACTTGTATCTTTGGCTTTCATTGTAGTTTGCATTCTCTGTTTTTTAGTTTCTACTTTAAGTTTACAAATTTACAATTTCAGCTTGTGTTCCATTGTTAATCTTGTAAAATCCAGCTTTACTATTCTGCTCATCCTTTGTTGTTTTGTGCAGGAGTTGTGTCAACGTTAATCTGTGCCGGTATGTGTGTTTACAACTAGAGAGGTGGTGCGTGTAGCAGTGCTGAGCGATGCAGAAACCAGAAGCAAGCATGCTGAAGTAGACGCTCGCTGGGCAAGCCGAGGAATGTGCAAGACATCAGTACTCGATCCAGCCGTTTATGATAGAACATAGAGCAGCATCTAGAGCAAGTTGTGAGCAGTACCTAGAGTAGGTTATGAACAGCACCTGGAAGCAGCAGGAAAGGACAACAGCTAGATGTAGCGATGCAAGACAGAACCGAGAGCAAGAGCCAGATATCGCCTGGAGCAGAATAGGCAGGAATAAAGCACGTACAGCAAGACAGTGCATGGTCGGGGGAGAGTCTGGTTACTAACTGCCAAATTGTGCAAGGCCATGTTTGGCTGCACTTAATGATAGTTTCATTAATTTTTTTTAATTGCTATTATGTCTTTTATTACTTGTTAGCTTAGTTATACATTAATTTGCATAATAGTTTAATTTTCTTAGTTTATTAGTGTAAGGTTTAGTTTAATTTTATTAATAGTTAATTTGTGATTAAATTAGGATTTATGAATTAGATATTTCATTTAGAATTAAATTAGAGTAAAATCAATTTATGCATTTTTTTTAAGTTTTCATTTTAAATTGAAAATTTCAAAAAAAAAATATTTCTCATGCATTATTTAGATTTTGTTTTATTGTAGTAATTAGTTAGAATTAGATTTAATTTAGGATTATTTTATAGGTAGTTAATTTCTTAGTTAGATTTAAGAATTTGTTTTAGGTTAATAGAATTTTATTTTATTAGACCTTAGGTTATTTTAATTTGCATTTTTATTAGTTAGTTTTATTATATGCATATTTTATTTTAGGTTTGTTTAATTTAGTTGAATTAATTTAGTTTCCTTATTTTTATATTTTTCATTTTAGTTTATTTTCATTAATGAATTTTAACTATTTTAATTATCCTTTGTAGGTATTTTCTTTAATTGCTCAGAGCTCTATAAGTAATTCTTAGCTCGGTTTTATTTAGTTTATAGTTTTTATTATTTACAGTATTGTTAGCCTTGTAGATCACCCATTAAAACTTCATAATTTGCTAAGATATACTTAGGGTAAGATTAACCGGTAGTTAATTAGGCTAATCAACTTCTCTGTGGGACGATAATCCGGGACTCAAATCCCATTATTATTCGTACGACCCGTGCACTTGCGGAGAGAACGTCTAGGTCTCTTATAGTGGGCACTAGACTCGTACCAGACAGGCATGGAATTCTCAGCAATCTAATATCCACAGCATATAGCCATAGTCAGTGATCCCAGGCCTCACTGATTAGGTGTACACAGGGCATCACTTGCCTGAATGGGGGATGGGTCAGTCCTACCCTCCGGCTCATCTCAATCACTATCATCATCTTCCTAATCAACTCACAGTACAATGTACGCCATGTGTCATCTATGCGATACTCTTACTCACGTGCACCCAGCATGGTACATAGTATTCCCCGGACAACTACATAGTTCAACGTACGACCGTGCCGATGGACTCATCATCCTGAACCATGTCTCATATACCAAGCGAGCAAATCAGCGTGACACACAGTCATCGCAAGGCTCCAGCGCGGTATCTCTTAGTACAAGCAACAGCTTCTAGCACTGTATCATCTCAACTCAGTAAAAACTGGTGCGAGCAATGCTCTATCACTTCTCTCAAAAATCATCGTGCGAGTTAAACTCCAACACGACACATCAAAAACATAAAAACATGTGCGAGCTAAAACTCCAGCACATTATCATTATAAAATCACGTGCGAGTCACGCTCCAGCACGGTTTATCAAAACATGTAAATGTATGCGAGTGAAACTCCAGCATTATCAAAATCATTAAAACATGTGTGAGTTAAAACTCGAACACCGATTCACATCCCAAATCCGATAGGCGCCTATTTCTCTTTTAAAAACTCAAATCAAGTTTATTAATGTAACATGTCGTCCCATGCTAAATATGTAAAACTAGCCAACCTATCCATCATCATTTCTCGATCTCAAAATCAACACATAGTTGAGAAACCATCAAAACATTGTATGGATGTAAAAGCATTAAAAACATGCATGTCAGGCTGTTTTCCTTCCCACATCCCATTTTCACAATATATATATATATCATACTACATTTCATGATCCCATACCATTTCATAGCTCAATAGCTAACATACTATCGCTAGCGTCATAACTACTAAAATTGTCGTAAAATACGTACAAATACCTATATCGCTAACATACAGTCCCTTTCCTCAAATCGCGCTTGTATTCCCTTCATCTCGTTTGCTCAGTTCGCGATCTGGGTTAATCATGTTCCACATATTTCAATCTACACGTGTAAATCATTAATTTATTCTCCTTTCCTTCTACTAAACCTCCACATTGTCATTTATTTATTTATTCATACTTCCCAATCCTTAAAATCATATCTCACCTTTCCCACTAGTATCATTATATCCTCTCTTAAGTCTTTCATCACTTTTTCATGGATTTCCCTTCATAAATTCCTCTTAATATTACTCATTTATCACTACAATCATCATTCCTACCAATATTTCATATACCATTCAACCCAATAAATGTCTAGTAATCTTATATTTTAGGCTTGAAGGTTGAAGAGCTTACTAGCTTAGTCTTTTTCCTTAGCCCAAACTTGTGGTAGCCAAAACTCCTTCTCTTGGTCACACCCACATGTGATTTTTGAATATGTTGTTCTCCTTGCTTCAAGGAACAACTTTCCCTTCTTGAGCTTTTTCAGATTCTAGCTGGAATGTAGTGATATTTAGAGTGAGAAGGCTTGGTTTCTTGGAGAGAAAATGACAGATGTGACTTAGAGAGAAAATCTCGTGCTCCTTTTATAGATGCAAAAACATGAGATCGGTCTGGCCCTTGTGGGGATCGATCTCTGCATGGTTTGGTAGTCCTTTTTACCTAACGCAACCACTACTAGATCGATCTGCTTTTCATGATGAGATCGATCTGTTACAAGCAAATTTCTTCTTGGAGATCGATCTGCCTCTTATAGGAGATCTATCTGCTCCTTACAGAACCTTAATGAGATCGATCTGTTGCTTAAGGGAGATCGATCTCTACTTGGCAGAGGCTTAAGGAGATAGATCTGTGCCTGTGAAAGATCGATTCCTTCCAGGCAGAGACTTAAGGAGATTGATCTGCCTTCCCATGAGATCGATCTGCCTTGTTCCATTTAACAAAATCTTAGCATTTTAGAAGGGAAGATCGATCCTTCCTTCATATGAGATCGATCCTTCATCCCCTGCACCCCAATTTCTGCATTTTTCTACAAATTTCCAACTACATACTCACCCTCATTTGGTTCATACCTCACTTTGCATTCCGTGCACAATTAACGTATATTGGCATCCATTTCATATAGTTCATAGGTAATAAAACTTGTGCACACTACTTGAAATCATGGATGTTTCATTAAATTCCCTAAATCCTTACATCCTCGTATCATTTATACTCATGTAACAATACATATACTTACATAATAGCTTCTCAAGATATCCTTGTAGCATTACAGGCATTACATTTCTCCCCTCCTTAGAAAATTTAGTCCTCCAAATTTAACCCAGTCTATTCCTTAAAAAGTTGGGGATATTTCTCCTTCATTAGCTCTTCTAACTCCCAAATGCTTCCTCCGATGTATGATGTTGCCACAGGACTTTAACCAATGAAATCGACTTATTCCGCAACACTTTCTCTTTTCTATCCAATACCTGGATTGGTTTCTCTACATACAACATATCCTCCTTGAGCTCCAATGGCTCATAGCTAATTACATGTGTTGGATCCGGGTAGTACTTCTAAAGCATAGAAACATGGATAACATTGTGAACTTCTGCTAGCTCAGGTGGTAAGGCTAGCTTATATGCTATATCTCCCACTCTATCCAAAATCTTGAAGGGACCAATGTAATGAGGACTTAGTTTTCCTTTCTTCCCGAACCTCGTTATTCCCTTAGAGGGACATACTTTCAAAAATACAGACTCACCCACAGTGAACTCAAGTGGTCTCTATCTCCTGTCGTATAGCTCTTTTATCGACTTTGACCTGTTCGCAACCTCTCACATATTATCTGAACATCCTCGGAGGCTTGTCTATCCAAATCAGGAGCAAGCAACTGTCTGTCACCAACTTCTTCCCAACCAATAGGTGATAGGCATCTACGACCATATAGTGCCTCATAAGGGGCCATACCAATACTTAAGTGATAACTGTTATTATAGGCGAACTCAATCAATGGCAAGTGATCGTCCCAAGAGCCTCTAAAATCCAGCACACACGCTCTCAGCATATCCTCCAAGGTTTGTATAGTCCTCTTTGACTAACCATCTATTTGAGGATGAAAAGCGGTGCTAAAGCTCAATTGGGTCCCCATCGCTTCCTGAAAATGTCCACAAAAGTGGGAAGTGAAGCAGGCATCCCTATCAGAAACAACACTCATTGGGACTCCATGCAATCTCACTATCTCCCGTACATACAAGTTCGCCAGTGCACTCAAAGTATTTGTAGATCTCATGGCTAAAAAGTGTGTCGATTTCGTTAACCGATCTACTATAACCCATATAGCATCACGGTTCTTATGGGTTCTTAGTAACCCCATCACAAAATCCATGGTGATGTATTCCCACTTCCATGTCGATATCGGTAGAGGTTGCAATAATTCTCCAGGTTTTTGATGCCCTACCTTTACCTGCTGACAGATGAGACATCTAGCAACATACTCAGCCATGTCTCTTTTCATTCCGAACCACCAATATATCTTTTGGAGATTCTGATACATTTTACTGCTCCCTAGGTGTACTGTGTATCTCGATGAGTGAGCCTCTGATAAAATCAACTTTCGAAGCTCTGAATCCTTAGGAACACATATTCTATTTCTGAACCTTAGTACTCCATCTAAACCCAATACAAATTCAGTACCCTTACCCTTCTGAATTTGGCTAATCACATCAATACACCATTGATCATTTTGTTGAGCTTGCTGGATTCTCTCAATCAGCTCCGACTCTAATCTCAAGCTAGCAATAATCCCATATCTGCCAATCTCAGGTAGAGTCATATCTAAACTAAGGTTCGTAAATTATTCCAATAACTCGTGCTCCCTAACCATCATATATGATACCAACCCGAGACTCTTTCTACTCAATGCATCGGTAACCACATTCGCTTTCCTCGAGTGGTACAAAATCTCACAACCATAGTCTTTGAGGAGTTCTAACCACCTTCTCTGTCTCATATTCAACTCTTTCTATGAGAACAAATACTTAAGAATCTTGTGATCCGTAAAGATCTAAAATCTCTCACCATACAAGTAATGGCGTCATATCTTCAATGCAAATATTATGGCCGCTAACTCCAAATCGTGAGTAGGATAGTTCTTCTCATGATCTTTCAACTGTCTAGATCTATAAGCGACTACCCTTCCATTCTGCATCAAAACATAGCCCAATCCTTGGTGCGAGGCATCTGTGTAAACAGAAAAGTCTCCTGAGCTGTTGGGAATGGTGAGAACTGGTGCAGTGGTTAATCTGCGCTTAAGTTCCTGAAAACTCCTCTCACACGCTTCATCCCATGTAAACTCCACATTTTTTATTGTAAGACGTGTTAACGGAGCAGCCAATCTAGAGAAACCCTCTACAAATCTCCTATAGTAACCTACCAAACCCATAAAGCTTCTAATCTCAGTGACTGTCCTGGGCTATTCCTATTAAACAATAGCCTCAATCTTGGATGGATTCATTGACACCCCATCCTTTGATACAACATGGCCCAGAAAAGAAATATGCTTTAGCCAAAAGTTATATTTACCAAGTTTGACATACAACCTTCTCTCTCGGAGGGTTTACAGTACAATCCTTAAGTGCTGCTCATGTTCTTCCCTGGACCTTGAATACACCAATATATCATCAATGAAAATGATCACGAATTGGTCCAGGTATGGCTTGAATATCTCATTCATTAGAGCCATAGAAGCTGCTGGCACATTCGTCAACCTGAAAGGCATCACCAGGAATTCGTAATGGCCATAGCGGGTATGGAAAGCTGTCTTGGGCACATCCTCCTTTCGAATCTTTAATTGATGATACCCAGACCTCAGGTCTATCTTGGAAAAGATTTGAGCTCCCCGAAGCTGATCCAATAAATTGTCGATGCGCGGCAAGGGATATTTATTCTTGATGGTAGCCTTATTCAACATCCGATAATCAATACATAACATAAGGCTCCCATCTCTCTTCTTCACAAACAATACCGAGGCTCCCCATGGTGAGACGCTCGATCTTATAAACCCCTTATCTAGCATATCTTGTAACTGCTTCCTTAATTCCTCTAGTTCAATTGGAGCCATCCTATATGGTGACTTGGATATTGGCTCTGTACCAGGTGTCAAGTCTATTCCAAATTTCATTTCTCTATCCGGTGGTAATCCCGGTAAGTCGTCTGGAAAGATATCAGGGAATTCTCTAATCACTGGAATGTCATTCATATCCGAATGTGTTTTGTCCAAATCCACCACATAAGCAATAAAACCTTCAAAATAGCATTCATAACATTTATGTACCAATGCACTTTACTTATCACAAAATTCAAGATTTCATTACTTCTCTTAAAATCTTTCAACACATTCTTCGGGTAGAGAAAATGTAATGGACTTAAAATGACAGTCTAATACAGCATGATTAGTAGCTAACTAATCCATTCCCAAGATTACATCAAAGTCATACATATTCAACAAGATCAAATTAGTTGTCGTGTACTTATCTCCTACTCTCACTTTACAATCTTTGTATACTTGTTCAGCTAATTGACTAACTCTCATTGGAGTACTTATTAATAAAGTCCCATTTAAGTATGTAGGTTCTACAAGACCTGTCAACTTTGATGCCCATGCAGGTGATATAAATGAATGTGTAGCACCAGAATTAAACAAAGCTATAGCTTCCAAATTAATAATCAAAATTGTACCTTTTATCACCTCAAAAAAGGTATCCGTTGATGCCTAGTCTATTACAAACACCCTGCCTTGACCCACAACTTGCTTCCTTTTTTCTTCAGATGTGGCTCTCTTCCTTGCAGGAGGTGTAACTGTAGGAACTTTCTCCGACTCCTTACCCCTCTGTGGGACTACCTTAACTGCTTCTGGACATTCCTTTACATAGTGCCCAAGCCTACCATATCTGAAGCATCGTGTACCCTGAAAATTACAGGGCCTACCACCATGATATCGATAACATACTCTGCATTGGTCAGTAGTTGACCGGGGTCCACCGATCACTATACCCCTAGCTGGTCTAAGAGTCGGATGTATATAAGGTTTAGTTTGTTTTAGTTAAAGTTTTAAGGTTATTTTTTTCTAGTATTTTTCCAAGCTTTCCCCGAATAGTTTTTTTTTTAGACACCATCTTTATTTTACTGTTCATTTAATCTTCATATTTATGAAAAGTTTGTTTTTCAATTCTAGTTTCTTGGTATTTCACGTTAGTTAATGGCAACCACTTCCAATTTTTTTATTCTCTATTTTGTTAAGGTTCCTTTTTATTATTTACATGCTCGATTTTTGTTATGAAAAGCTTATGTGTGTTTTTATTGTTTAAAGCTCTCAGTTTTAATGGGTTACTACTTTGTGTCATTTAATCATTTGGTTGCTTAATCTTTTTCCTTCATTTCTGCCTTTCAGTTTTGGTGCTTAGATGTGGGTTGATGTCGAGCATTGTTCCACATCAATGGCAATGTGGAATCATGGTAGTAGGAGCTGAAATTAAAGTAACCCGAGCTAATGATTTATGTTGAAGTGCTGGACAGTATTGATAATCTTGTTTTAATTTTCTATTATTAGTGTTACTTCTTTTCAGGTTTACACTTATATCCTACTTGGCCTTGTGTTCTTTTTCTATCTCATTTTTTTAGTCTATATTACATGGATTCTCCTCTATTCTGCATTTAGAATGTTATTTTCATCACTTTTATTTCAGTACTCAAGCTTTATTGTTCTTTGATTAGCATTTGTCTTCTCAGTTTTTTTTTTTTTTAATTTGGGTTAGTTTCTACTTGTTGCTGGCATAACCGAGAAGGACGTAGCTGGCGGGTAGTACAGTTGTGATAATAGCAAACCAGCAAACCAAATCATGAGCTATACAGTGAACAGGACCAATAACCAAAAATCCTCCTCTGTTCTACTCTGTTCCAATTTTTTTTACTGTTCATTAGCTATTTTTTTATGTATTAATCTTATTGTTGCTTAATGTTAGGCTGTTATTGATGGATGTTTAGATGATTTAATAGTGTTGATACGAGGCAGTGGTTGTAGAACGGGTATACACAAGTGCCGAACTGAGGCCTTGTTGCTAGGATGTATGCTGTTTCCTCGCGGGCTGCTGTCAACTTAAAGAAGTTGACGAGTGTTACTGCTAACTGGGCTTACTGATGTGCGTTGTGTATGGCTTGCTGATGTACGCAGTATTTGCAGTGTGCCTGTTGATGTAGGGAATGAAGCTGGGAAGAGGACGAGTTGCACAGCAGAACAGAGCTGGCAACGTGCGCAGGGAGAAAAAACTGAAGCATTCATCGTATACTATCGTGACACTATACCATCAGCAAAAGCATAGCAGGAGCAGGACAGCAGAAGCAGAACGCGCCTGTTGGCAGCAGCTGTTTTGTGCTGGGCTAGGCAAAACAAGCTGGTGACGTGCTATAAGCTGTTGTTGGAAGGAATGAAGCAGAGTAGGAGTTGGACATTCACCATCTGCTGAGTGCCAGTGCACAGTCGGGGCAGTTGGCAGATTACACATTTCAGCTAAGGCCATGTTTGGATTCTAGGAAATTAATAGCTCCACTGCAAAACACCATGGCAGAAAATAGAGAAATTAGGACCGTTGGGGATTACACAGTACCAACGATTGGAGGATATTATACCGGCATTAGGCCACCAGCTATCCCTGCAAACAATTTCAAAATTAAGCCTTTAATTCTTCAGATGATCCAAACCTCTTTACAGTTCAATGGGCTTCCTCATGACGACCCACATGCTCACCTTGGGCAATTCTTGGACCTGTGCAACACATTCAAGCATAATGGATTATCGGATGACGCATTGAGGCTTAGATTATTTTCCTTCTCGCTTAGGGATAGGGACGACACTGGTTAACCTCCTTACCTCCAGGATCCATTTCTACTTGGGATGAGTTAGCCCATCAATTTTTAGCTAAGTTTTTCCCTCCTACTAAAATGGCCAAACTCCGTAGTGACATATCTTCCTTTGCCCAATTTGATTCTAAATCTCTTTACAAAGAATGGGAACGATATAAGGAGCTTCTTAGGAAGTGCCCTCATCATGGCCTACCTTTATGGCTGCAAGTCTAGACTTTCTACAAAGGACTTACTAGCCAAAATAGGATCATCATTGACACTGCTACGGGAGGAGCCCTAATGTGCAAAATAGAGGAGGAAGCTTACAAGCTCTTAGACAAGATGGCTGCTAACAATTATCTATGGTCCTCAGAGAGGCAACTTCCTAAAAGGTCGACGGGTATTTATGAGTTAGATACGCTGTCTACCTTGACCTCTCAAATTGCTAACCTTACGAAGAAGGTAGAGTCACTCAGTACCCAACATAATCCTTCCACCAGTCCTAATCCTGTCTATTCTGTACAAAGTCCTTTTCTTTCTTGTGATCTATGTGGTGGTACACACTCTATAGATAGGTGTACGCTTAATTTAGAATTGGTTCAGTACGTTGCCCCATCTCAGAAGCAACAGAACAATCCTTTTTCAAACACCTACAATCCAGGGTGGAGGAACCATCCTAACTTTTCCTGGAGCAAAAACCAAGGGCAATCTTCTAATTCTAGACCTGTAGAACCCCCTGGTTTTCAAGCTATACCAGTTCATGTACCACCATATCAGCAATTTCCACACCATGTAAGATCCGATTTTAGTTAAAACAAGAAATTAAAAATGCAAAAGGACTGAAAATGGAATTCTCGAACACGTTGAAGGGTAAAATGGTCAAAAGACCAAAAGCCGGTGTAAATTTGATAAGGAAATTTAATTAAAAATATGAATTTGAGAAATCTTGGTCAATAACGGTGAAATAAATTTATTTCGGGTTAAATTGATCAAGATATGAATTTATGAGAATTAATCGGAACTAATCGGGATTTTCACTTCGAAAAATAATCCCGAAAATAATCAAAAAATATACCAAAAATGGTTAAAATAAATTTAATAAAATTAAATAAATTAATTTATAATAAAATAAGAAATTTGTAGATATTTGTAGAATATTGTGAATATTTTAATGATTAAAATATTAATAAAATAAATAAATAATTAATTAATTAATTAATTTAAAAAAAGAAGAAGAAGAAGAAGAAAAAAAATAGAATTTGGTCGAGGAGAGAGAAGAAAGAGACAGAAAATGGAAGCCAAAACGAGGAAGACCGATCGGCCACCGTCCGGTGACTAACGGCCAAGCGAAGGGCCGAAAATGGAAGAGGAGAGGCCGACGACCTCCTTGGTACTGACGACGCACCACACCAACATCGGAGGAGGCCGAAAACGGCAGGAGAAGCCCCAGGAAGGAATGCTCCGATCGGCGGCCAACGGCGCTGATTCGAGCCCTACCAAGGCTCGATTCTGGAAGCCCAGACGACAGTGAGCTGATTGGTGGCAGCCACGACCGGTGAAACTGCCGAAAAATGTCAGAAACGACGGAAAGAAGAAATGGGTTTCGACAGTAGGAGAGAAGAGGCCGGACCGACGACTTTTCGACGGCCTTGGATGAAACCGAGGGCAGATTCGTGCTGGGACAACCCAGCGGAGCCACTGGCTGCGGAAGCCGACGGAGAACCGGCTGGCAAGGCCGTGAACCGGCCGAACAGGGGTGAACCGACGGTCCGAACCGGGTCTGAACCGGACCAAATCGGTTCAGCCAAGAAAGAGGAAAAAAAGGAGAAAAAGGGAAAAAGAAAAAGAGGAAAAATTGGAGAAAAATCCCGATGATGTAATCGAGCTACGGGTAAGTCAGAAGCTGTCGAAATTGACCGATTTGAATTTTGGAATATTTTATTTAATTAATTTTTGACTGGAAATTTACCGAAAAATTTATGAAATCGTGTAGCTCGACAATCGATGTCAAACGAGAGCTCGAGACAGCCTCGATTTGCATACTAGTATGGAATCTCGGGTAAGTAACCCTTATTTACGACAATTTACATCGTTATGCGGGCTTCGGATTTAATTATCGCATAAAATAAATTAAATTATGAAAATTTAGATAAATTGTCGTAAATAATAAATTAGCTATTCGAGAATTAGAACGAGGCCCAAGAAATTATTGGTGGGCCCAATGAGCCCAATAGGCCTCGATAATGTGAAAATTAAGTGGAAAACGGGCTTAAGGCCGATTAAGGCCTATTAAGGTGCAATCGGGCCCAATAGGGGTAAATGGGCCCAATGATTTAAATTAAGCCCAGAAAATAGGAAATACAATTAAATTTTAGGATATCTGACCTGAGAAATAATTATACGCAGTTTCGGACATTGGATTGGGAGTAAATTGGACTGCGTGACGAGACAGCAGTGGAAAAGGAAAGGTCAGACTCTACAGAAAAATAAGGTAAGGGAATTCTGCGGACTTCTAGAGGTAACTTTACTAAATTTCAAAGTCATATGCAGTCTTTTAAATTATCTGTAGGGTCTAGAAGTAAATAAATAATTTTAGTGCCCCGAATTGGTAAATTACCAAAATACCCTTGTTAAGGGTAAAATTTACAATTTTAGGAAAAATTGGGAGGAGCAAGAAAAAGAGGTTCCTGCCCGTTCTGGAGGTGTTTTAACGAATGCATGAGTAGGCTGGCTAACCTTGAAAGAAAAATGCCCAGCATTGCATATTTTCAATGATGAAATTGTTTTGAAAACTGTTTTAAGGAAACAGAGCCGCCTACGTGTTTTTATTGACATATGACATGCTAGAGCTCAGCTCGCACGATGTTTTGATTTGTGTGATGCATGCATTAGTGCAGGAGCGAGGGCTCGCACTAGAGTTTTACATGCATTGGTGCTGGAGTCCAACTCGCACCAGATTATATATATATACATAATTTTCGTGATACGGTGCTAGAGTCTAACTCGCACCAGGATTTATATGATTTTCGTGACAGGGTGCTAGAGTCTAACTCGCACCAGATTTTTCACATGACTTGATGAGAGTGCTAGAGCTTAGCTCGCACTAGTTTTACTTGAATTGACGAGAGTGCTGGAGCATCGCTCGCACCCCCCACTGATTTTTTTATGAGAACATGCGATGAGCTGTGCTTGGAGCATCGGGTAGACTGTGTGTCACCGATTAAATAGGCTCGCACTTGCGTTTTGAGACAAGGTATGATATATGGGTCCACGGAGTATGATGTACCGTGCAAGTAGCATGGAGTACGATGTACCGTGTGGCATCTTCGGATGTGTGGTATCTTCGGATACGGCATCTTTGGATGCGTGGGATCGGATAAGATTGACGAGATGGACTGACCCACCTCTCGGGTGATTCCCGATCATGGTGAGAACCCGCACACTAGGATCCGTGTAGCAGAGGAACTCCCAAGGACACATGGCCATAGTCCTGGTTATTACCGATATACAGATGTTGCCTAGTCTCGCATGTTGATGATCTTGACAATGATTGAAACTGGGATTTAAACTAAATTTGCATGATGCTATTTCCATGTTTTTTAAATCCATGTGTGATGTAAACTGATTTTGATGGTTTTGTGTGAGTCAGGACCACCCGAGGGATGGGTTGAGTCCTGGATTTGTTGTGAAATTTTAAATGAGAAAGAAATGATTTGAAATAGTTGCATGTTGAATTTTCCATGCAAACTTATTTTACATGACATCATGAATCATAGCATCAGTTTTGAAATGTGTGGAGAAATGGTGGTTTATGCATGGCACCACGTTCATGTAGGTAGTATGGTTACCTACTTGTTCGTAGGATTGCCTTACTGAGCTTGATGTGCTCACCCCTTTCATTTTCTCACACAGATAATCTCCAATAGATGTTGAGGCGACTGAGTACTGCATTCCGGATATCCGCGGCTGCCCATCACTTAAGGTATATACACTTGTATATATTGTATCTAAATAAACATAGCACAGTAACATGTTTGTAAGTAACTTTAGGGGATGTATAAATATTGTAAACACTTATAAATGACTGAGAAAGAATTAAGTTATATGGTAAACGAATGGTGGGACTGGCATTGACACACACCCAATTGTTAGTGGAGTGTGGTCACGATCAGAGGACAGGTAAGCATGAAAGAAAATAACAAAATTTGAAAAATTTACTCTGATTTTTGGGTAGTTTTGGGTCGTGACATATAAAGGTGGTATCAGAGCAGAAATTGGTCTGATGTGTGTCAATGTCAGTAATTAAGAAATTACATCCCCGTGTTACTGTGCTTGGTTAAAAACAATAGTGTATATCGAGATGGGTTTTAACTAAGAAATTGTTGAGAATGCAGGAATGCCTAATATTAGTCGCGATAGAGAAGGTAGAGCACGAGGCAGAGGTTGTAGAGGTAGACCTGAGCCTGCTAATCGTGCTGAGTTGACCTATGAGAATCAGTATGAGATTGAAATGGAGGCTAATGTTGAGTATGCCTCATAGAGTTCGACAGAGTGATCGGACAATATTAAGACACGCTTCGCGAGGTTGGAGCGGAGTGTGAAGAATATTTTGGGAGCTAATTGCTCAGAGTATGTAAGGGATTTAAGGGCAAGTCGGAGCATTGATGGAAGTCTGCTCGACCCAACTTAAGAGTTAGACATCCAGAGTTGACAAGAGAAATATTTCTGGATGTATTCCAGTGATAGAATATCCCGGACACTGTTTAAAAGGAATGATAGATAAAATCCTTACTCTGACCCAGAAGAATTGATTTATTGATGAGTATGAATTATGAGTATGAAACTCGGTTATATTCTTGGGCAGATATTACCTCGACACTATGAACAGTGACAGTCGAGAGGTCTAAAAGTTTATGGAAGCGCTCAGATTGTCGATTAGAGTCCGATTGGCCCATGAGATATTACCTATGTCGAGGTAGTGCGTAAACTAGAGTGGTGTGAATAAGATTGTGAGTTGCACGCCTCTGAGATTGGAAAAGGTAGTAAGGGCCGAAATAGAGACAGAAAGAGAATCGAGAATAATAGAGATGGCAAAACGAGAAAAAGGGGTAGTTTGGTAAAAGATTTGATTTGATAAGTTATGGGCTAAGATGATTGGTAAGGCCACAGTTATCCGATTGTAGCATTTTTGAGGGGTATTGTGATTGGAGAACCCCGATCTGCTACGGATCACTGTAGAATGTGTGGTAAATACCATGGAAGTAGGACCTACACCTACACATTATTGATGAAATTGGCCATTAAGTGTGGTAAGACGGACCATTTATTAATGATTGTTCAAAGTTGGGCGAGATTGCCCCATAGAAAGGTAAAGAGATAGAGAAAACTCTGTTGAGATAGCTGCATCGGAAAGGGAGGCCACAGCAAAAGAGAAAAGGAAAGTAAGCTGTTGGACGAAGGCGAGTGTATGTCTTGGACCAGGACACTACTGATGTTTCACAGGATGTGGTGAAAGATACCACACTGCTTATGAATAAAGAAGTAATTGTGTTAATTTATCTTGGTACCACGTATTTCTTCATACCGTCTTTATTCGCTTGTAAGTGAGTAAAAGACATGAATACATACATTCTTGGGCACAATGCTGATAAATGAGTACCCCAATAGAGGAGCGTTAACTAACGGAATAATTATGAAGAGATTTTAAGTTGAAAACGAGGGAAGAAGTATAAGTCAGCTGATCTTATTCAATGGACTATGAATAATTTAAAATAATATTTGAGAATAAAGTGGTCGGTTGCAAGCTATGATGTTCGGATTTCTATCCTAAGATAGTGATATGGTTACCCCTGAAAAGTATACTGTAAGTTTTGACAAGTAATAAAAAAGGGTGCAACGGTTGAAATTAAAGGAGCAAATGATGGTACTCACGAAATGAATAAGGACAGAGTTTCATTATAATTGATATACGAAGGAGATACTCTTTAAGATATGTTTGATCCTAAATACAAGATGTATTGGAATAAGAGGAGTATGTAAGGTAAGAATATCTATGATACGTGAAGTAATTAGGATTAAAGCAATTAGTAGCGAATATGAATTGTGACCATAGGGACTGATATGTAAAGTAATTGTGGTTAAGTCTAAGGGTTAATAAAGGTATTTCAAAATACCTCCTCGCCTGAAGACTTGACAGCGTCTAGAAATATATATATATAATCTATGACTTGAAATCGACTGTGGTAAGATATAAATTTAAAATTTGGATACTTTTACTAGTACGATAAAGAACTATAAAAATTCGATTAATTATGAAGGTTAAAATATTAAAATTTAATAAAAGCCGTTAATATAAGAAAAAGGAAATGACACGGATCAGTATCGTGAACAGAAGCAATTTTGAAGTGATATTATACGCTTATGCGTACATAGGTCAAGGATATGGGCGATTGAAATATGTAGTGCAGCTCAACTACAATGAGTTATTTAAACTTTACCTGGATCGATTGGTCATCATCCTTATTGATGATATGCTGGGTGTAGTTAAAGTCCAGGGAAAATTATGAGCAACAATTGGAAATTGGCTTTTACAGATGGTTGTTGCGAGTTCTAAAAAAGGTATACTTTGTTGACACGTTTAACTAAGAAGCGTGGTATTTGAATGGGATGATAGACGTGATAGGAGTTTTGGTGTAGTGAAGTATAAACTGACCACCGTGATTATTTTCATTATACCCAACAGTTCAAGAGGTTTCTCAGTGTGTATGGATACCTCAAAATCATGAATGAGCTAGGTATTGATGCAAAAAGGGAAGATAGTCGATTGTGGATCCAAACAACTCAAGGATCATGAAAGAAACTATCTGACCCATGATTTAAAGTTGGTGGCGGTAGTACTTGTACTGAGGATATGGTACTATTATGTACATGGTGAGAAATTTTGGATATGCACTGATCATAAAGCCCCAAGTATCTGTTTTCACAGAAAGAGGCGAATATGAGAATACATAGTGGGTTAGAGCTTCTGAGAGATTTTGATTGTGAAAAATTGTACCACCCAAGAAAGGCTAATGTGATGGCTGATGCCTTGAGCAGAAAGAGCCTCGGGATGGTATTACATATGATGGTCAGGGAGCGTGAGCTGCTAGAGCAGTTGTGAGCCTCAGTAGTGATGTGATCCCTTCTGATGATGACAGTGATTGTGTGACAACTAGCCTGAGACTAGAACCGGATGAGAGTGCCCGGATTTGACAGGCTTAGCGTGATGATCGGCATGGTGTCGATGGTTTGGGTCAGATTCAGAAGGGTACAGTGACAGAGTTCACAGAGAGTGTTGATGATTTACAGAGAGGTTCAGAGACAGTATAAGTGCTCCCCAGGACCACAGTTGATGAGATAATAATATTGTCAGAAGCTTACTCTTCGGGATATACAGTGTATACAGGAAAGTAACGAATATATATATGAAATCTCAAAAAAGGGTATCGGTGGTCAGATGTGAAAAGAGATATGGTAGAGATTGTAGAAAAGTGCCTAGTATGTCAGTAATATAAGGTAGAGTATTAAAAGTCTGCAGAGTTATTGCAGCCTCTACCTATATCGACATGGCACCGAAATGGGAGCAAGTCTCCATAAATTTCGTGATAGGTTATAGAGGACTCAGATGAATCACGAGGCTATTTAGATGATAGTCGCTAAATTGACTAAGTCTACCCACCTTCTGGTTATGAAACCCCCAGATACTCAGAGTGTGTATGAGGATTCAAGTATAAGGAAGATTGTGGAACATTATGTAGCGTTCCAGTGAGGATGGTATCATATAGGGATTCCCGCTTTACTTCCCACCTCTGAGAATATTTTTTAGGAAGCTACGTGAACCCGATTTAGTATTTGCACAGATTTCCATCCTCAGACATATGGTCAGTTAGAGAGGACTATACAGGTTCTGGAGGATACGATGAAAGTGTGTGCCGTTAATTTTATAAGCTCCTGGAATAATCAGTTATTACAAATTGGATTCGTCAATAACGATAGTTGTCACTTGAGTATCGGGATAACAAGATATGAGGCATAATATGGCCGTAGGGGTTGTTTCCCTGACTTGGATAAGAAAAAGTGGGTGACAGATAGAAATTTCTTCTGAATTAGTATAATAAGTCACTGAGGATGTTCAGTTGAGTGAGAGATTAAGAACACCTCAGAGCAGACAAAAAGCATTGGAATTCACCGGGGGTGAATCAGTAATCGTTGAAGTTATTTGTCTTAAGGGAATAACGACATAACGAGACTCGGGAAGAAGGCAAATTGAGTTTTGCTGAATGGAATTTTTGAGAGATTGGACAAGTGGGAGATAAGACCTGTAGGTTGGCGTTATCACCTGAATAAACAGGCATCCACAATGTGTCCCATCTTTTGATACTTCGGCAATACTATCCAGATCCAGCATAGGTGATCAGATATGAACTCCAATAGTTCACCTCAGTGCAAATATAAATATATTGAAGAAGTTGATTCGGGCATTAAACAGGAAAGAGAAAGTATTGAGGATTAAGACGATCTCCCTAATTTAAGTCCTTCTGTAGTATTACACTCTGAAAAAAGGTCACATGAGAATTAAAGAGTATGATATGAGAAAACGTACCCGGAGTTATATATGGACCCATATGACTTGGTTCTAATTTGGAGGACCAAATCCCTTAAGTGGGGGAGATTATGTAAGACCCGATTTTAGTTAAAACACGAAATTAAAAATGCAAAAGGACTGAAAATGGAATTTTCGAACACGTTGAAGGGTAAAATGGTCAAAAGACTGAAAGTCGGTGTAAATTCGATAAGGAAATTTAATTAAAAATATGGATTTGAGAAATCTTGATCAATAAAGGTGAAATAAATTTATTTCGGGTTAAATTGATCAAGATATGAATTTATGAGAATTAATCGGAATTAATCGAGATTTTCACTTCGAAAAATAATCTCAAAAATAATCGAAAAATATACCGAAAATGGTTAAAATAAATTAAATAAATTAAATAAAATTAAATAAATTAATTTAGAATAAAATAAGAAATTTGTAGATATTTTTAGAATATTGTGAATATTTTAATGATTAAAATATTAATAAAATAAATAAATAAATAATTAATTAATTAATTAGTTTAAAAAAAAAAGAAGAAGAAGAAAAAAAAACAGAATTTGGTCGGGGAGAGAGAAGAAAGAGACGGAAAACGGAAGCCAAGATGAGGAAGACCGGTAGGCCACTGTTCGGCGACCAACGGCCAGGCGAAGGGCCGAAAATGGAAGAGGAGAGGCCGACGACCTCCCTGGTATTGGCGACGCGCCACACCGACTCCGGAGGAGGCCGAAAACGGCAGGAGAAGCCGCGGGAAGGAATGCTCCGATCAGCGGCCAACAGCGTTGATTCGAGCCCCACTAAGGCTCGATTCTAGAAGCCCAGGCGACGGTGAGCTGATTGGTGGCGGCCACGACGGGCGAAACTGTCGAAAAACGCTGGAAACGGCGGAAAGAAGAAATGGGTTTCGACGGCAGGAGAGAAGAGGCCGGACTAGCGACTTTCCGGCGGCCTTGGACGAAACCGAGGGCAGATTCGTGCTGCGGACGACCCAACCGAGCCACTGGTGACGAAAGCCGGAGGAGAATCGACCGGCAAGGCCGTGAACTGGCCGAACCGGGGTGAACCGGCGGTCTGAACCAAGTCTGAACCGGACCAAACCGGTTCAGCCAAGAAAGAGAAAAAAAGGAGAAAAAGGGAAAAAGAAAAAGAGGAAAAATTGGAGAAAAATCCCGGTGATGTAATCGAGCTACGGGTAAGTCAGAAGCTGTCGAAATTGACCGATTTGAATTTTGAAATATTTTATTTAATTAATTTTTGACTGGAAATTTACCTGAAAATTTATGAAATTTTGTAGCTCGACAATCGACGTCAAACGAGAGCTCGAGACAGCCTCGATTTGCATACTAGCATGGAATCTCGAGTAAGTAACCCTTATTTACAACAATTTACATCGTTATACGTGCTTCAGATTTAATTATCGCATAAAATAAATTAAATTATGGAAATTTAGATAAATTATCGTAAATAATAAATTTAGCTATTCGAGAATTAGAACGAGGCCCAAGAAATTGTTGGTGGGTCCAATGAGCCCAATAGGCCTCGATAATGTGAAAATTAAGTGGAAACGGCCTTAAGGCCGATTAAGGCCCATTAAGGTGCATTCGAGCCCAATAGAGGTAAATGGGCCCAATGATTTAAATTAAGCCCAGAAAATAGGAAATACAATTAAATTTTAGGATATCTGACCTGAGGAATAATTATACGCAGTTTCGAACATTGGATTGGGAGTAAATCGGACTGCGTGACGAGACAGCAGTGGAAAAGGAAAGGTCAGACTCTACAGAAAAATAAGGTAAGGGAATTCTGTGGACTGCTAGAGGTAACTTTACAAAATTTCAAAGTCATATGCAGTCTTTTAAATTATCTGTAGGGTCTAGAAGTAAATAAATAATTTTAGTGCCCCGAATTGGCAAATTACCAAAATACCCTTGTTAAGGGTAAAATTTACAATTTTAGGAAAAATTGGGAGGAGCAATAACAAGAGGTTCCTGCTCATTCTGGAGGTGTTTTAACGCATGCATGAGTAGGCTGGCTAACCTTGAAAGAAAAATGCCCAGCATTGCATATTTTCAATGATGAAATTATTTTGAAAACTGTTTTAAGGAAACAGAGCCGCCTACGTGCTTTTATTGACATATGACGTGCTAGAGCTCAGCTCGCACGATATTTTTATTTGTGTGATGCATGCATTAGTGCAGGAGTGAGGGCTCGCACTAGAGTTTTACATGCATTGGTACTGGAGTCCAACTCGCACCAGATTTTATATATATATACATGATTTTCGTGATATTGTGCTAGAGTCTAACTCGCACCAGATTTTTCACATGACTTGATGAGAGTGCTAGAGCTTAGCTCGCACTAGTTTTACTTGAATTGACGAGAGTGCTGGAGCATCGCTCGCACCCCCCACTGATTTTTTTATGAGAACATGCGATGAGCCATGCTTGGAGCATCGGGTAGACTGTGTGTCACCGATTAAATAGGCTCGCACGTGCGTTCTGAGACAAGGTATGATATATGGGTCCACAGAGTATGATGTACCGTGCAAGTAGCATGGAGTACGATGTACCGTGTGGCATCTTCGGATGTGTGGTATCTTCGGATACGTGGTATCTTCGGATACAGCATCTTCGGATACGTGGGATCGGATAAGACTGACGAGATGGACTGACCCACCTCTCGGGCGATTCCCGATCATGGTGAGAACCCGCACACTAGGATCCATGTAGCATGGAACTCCCGAGGACACATGGCCATAGTCCTGGTTATTACCAATATACAGATATTGCCTAGTCTCGCATGTTGATGATCTTGACAATGATTGAAACTGGGATTTAAACTAAATTTGCATAATGCTATTTCCATGCTTTTTTAATCCACGTGTGATGTAAATTGATTTTGATGGTTTTGTGTGAGTCAGGACCACCCGAGGGATGGGTTGAGTCCTGGATTTGTTGTGAAATTTTAAATGAGAAAGAAATGATTTGAAATAGTTGCATGTTGAATTTTCCATGCAAACTTGTTTTACATGACATCATGAATCATAGCATCAGTTTTGAAATGTGTGGAGAAATGGTGGTTTATGCATGGCACCACGTTCATATAGGTAGTATGGTTACCTACTTGTTCGTAGGATTGCCTTACTGAGCTTGATGTGCTCACCCCTTTCATTTTCTCACACAGATAATCTCCAGTAGATGTTGAGGCGACTGAGTATTGCATTCCGGATATCCCCGGCTGCCCATCACTTAAGGTATATACACTTGTATATATTGTATCTAAATAAGCATAGCACAGTAACATGTTTGTAAGTAACTTTAGGGGATGTATAAATATTGTAAACACTTATAAATGACTGAGAAAGAATTAAGGTATATGGTAAACGAATATGGTAAACGAATGGTGGGATTGGCATTGACGCACAGCCCAATTGTTAGTGGAGTGTGGTCACGATCAGAGGACAGGTAAGCATGAAAGAAAATAACAAAACGCAAAAAATTTACTCTGATTTTTGGGTAGTTTTGGGTCGTGACACACCATCCACCTCATCATCCCCATCCACCTCAATTTCACCATCCACCAGCAGCACCACCACCACCACTAATGCAGCCCCAACATTACCATACACTAGCAGCTGAGAAGAAGCCCTCGCTTGAGGAAATGTTCACAACGATCCTGCAAAATCAAGTTGATTCAATTAAGAACTTACAAGTTCAGGTTGGACAAATAGCTAGTGCTCTTAGCCAACGTGTAAACCCCACAAATTTCTTACGTTAATTTAATTATATAAAAAAATGGAAATAATATATATTAATGGAAGTGTGAATATTCGTTGTAGGGCTCGAGGACTATAGGAACCGAGAAGCCCGTGAATGATCGGGAACCCGAAGATACAATAAGTGATAACGCGAATGTGAGTATGAAGGGATTAGAGAATTTTAATTTGTTAAATGGAAAATTGTTGATGTAAACACTTGTATCGAGAATTTATGAAGAATGATGAAGTCCCGATACTATTTCATTTTCGGAATAAAGAAAATTTCATGGAAGGCATGATACTACGTTTTTGGGTAAATTATATAAGAAAATGTATATATGTAGATATATACATAGGTGAATATGTATATATATATATACATATATACTAGACATTTAATTAAAAGAATAATAATATATATAGCATATATATATAATATTTAGTGTATAGTATTTAATATATAGTATTAATAAATAAATAAATAAATAAAACATGAGACAAATAAAAATAAAAATGAGAAAATGAAATTAAAGGAAATGGAAATAATAAAAAAACACAAATAATAACAAAACAAATAATACACTATCAAATAAACAAATACATATATATATATATATCAATATAATATATATATATATATATCAATAAAATATAATATATATGTATATAGTATAATACTAATATATATACCTATAAGGTGTACGGAATTGGCTTCAAAAAGAAGCCAATCCCGCACCTAGAAATTGAAAGAAACAAAGAGGAGTGTATTCGAAAAATAGAGGAGACTCGAGCGGGAAAAAGAAGAGGAGAAAAGGAGGAGGCGCTCGGCTGGAGAAGAAGGGAAGAAGAGAGAAAAAGGAGAAAGGAAAGAGAGGTGATCGGTTGGAGAAGAAGAGCTGGGTCGGCGAGGAAGAAGAAAAGAGAAAGAAAAAGAAAGAAGGAAGGAAGCTGATCCTGTTGAGAGAGAAAGGAAAGAAAGAAAGGAAGAAAAGAAAATAGAGGGACTGCTGGCCAAGGAAGAGAGGAGAAGAAAAAGGGAAGGAAGGAAGGAGAGGAAGAAGAGGAGAGAGGCTAAAGCTGGAGCAGACCGAGGCTTGAGGGCTGATTGGGAGAGCTGAAACCGAGAGGAAAGAAAGGGAGGACAACAGCTGACCGAGAAGAAGAAGAAACCGAAGCCAGGAGCAGAACAGAGTAGATTGAAGCAGTAGCAGCCAGGAAGTGATGATAACAGGGGAAGAATAAAGCTGAAACCGAGGAAGAAGAAGACTGCTATTAGAGATGGAAACCGAGACCAAAACTGAAGCTGGAAATCGAGACCAAAAATGAAGCTCGGAACCGAGAATTGAGGGAGACCAAAGGCAGCACCGAGAGGGGAAATTGAAATCAAAACAGAGGCTGAAGAGGTAGCAGAATAGTGGGAGTTGGAGCTGGAAACGGTAGAAGAAGGAGGTGAGGCTGAGAGGAGACGAAACAGAGGGTGAAGCATTGGAACCGAGAGGCATAAAGAGGAAAAGCAGCTGGAACCGAGAAAGGAGAAAAGAAAAGACAAAAAGAGAAGGAAAAAAAAAGGAAAGAAGAAAAAGGAAATAGAAAAGGTAAAAGGGTATATTTATGTTTATGTGTATATTTAATATACATGTACATTTAGATTGAAATACAAGCATGTTTAGTGTGGATTTAATTTGGCAAAAATGGGAATGATGAGGAGTAGACAAATATGTGTGTATATGTGATAAGGAGAAAAAAAAGGGAAAATAATATTAATATGTATATATATACATATATAGGAGTGTATATATATATATATATATATATATATATATATATATATATATATATTTAGGTGCATATACATATAGGTGTATATAATGAATTGGGTATGCTAGTATTTGTACAAAAAATAATATGTATGCATATGTGATAAGGAAAAATGGAAAACAATGATAATATATATATATAAAGGAGTGTATATATATATTTATTTATTTATTTAGGTGCATATACATGTGGGGGTATGTAAGATGAATGTGTGCAAGTGTATGTATATACAAAGAATGTATATATATGAGGTAGGGAAACATGAAAATAAATAAAAGTATATATATGTATATACAAAGAATGTATATATATGAGATAGGGAAACATGAAAACAATAAAAGTATATATATATATATATATATACATATAGGAGTGTATATATATATATATATATATAATTATGTGTATATACATGTGGATGTATATAATAAAGGTATATGTTAATACTTGTAGGTACAAAATATATAAATAGTGAAGTAATATATAAACGTGCGTGTTGGCTTAAGGATATACAATAATACGTACACACGCAGTAGTAACGATAGGTTACGATTTTTAACGCAATTCGGACAATTCGCATGAATAGGGTGCTAAGTATACTATTTCGGTGTAGGTGATTGTAGAAGGGATTAAAGGAAGTACTAGGAGGCGTCACCGTTCGAATTCGAGATACCCGATAAATCGAGGTAAGGGGTATTATTTAACTCAGTTCTGATAATGCATTTTTGTTTCACCGATAAATGATTTTATGAAAGAGCATGTGATTTGAAGTGATTTATTAATGCTTTTATACTTGTGAAACTGTTTACAATGCATGTTCTAAATTCATCGAAATATTCACCGAGTACTTTCCATGTTGTGAAATGAATTTTTCTAAAGTATGAAGTGTATGGATGTTTTACATTTATTAATGTTTTTATATCCATATTGTTAAAGAAACTTTTGACAATTTCAAAGGTTTTAAAGAAAAAAAATTTGTTTTCGAAAGGGGATTATGAGGGGCACCTCTTGAGTCCTACAGGAACAAAGTGCCACACAGTCTTTCGGTTTTATGAAAGAGTTTTCAGATTTCAAGGAAATTCGATGTTATTACTCGATATGAGTTTATGGGTTATAAAACCCAAGAAAGATTTTGAAACTCTGTTTTGAGACTATAGGCTTCATGCATGGTTACTTCTTGTGGTGTTCCGGCTACACCACTTGGGGTGCCGGTATGTGGGCCCCTTTAGCACTTGACTCAACCTTTGTGGAAGATATCGTGCTACTGGTGGTTTACGATGATGTTTTGGTAGTATCTCGTGCCCGCGCAGCACGGATGAATGTTCCCCGCACGGTGAGTACCACAGGTGCCCGTGCCCTAGTTATGTGCTAGTATATGATAAGAAATAAGAAGATACTATCCATGTTTATAATTATTATTGTTGTACGAACCTGATCCATTCTACAACCCCCCTTACCATGGCCATAGGTATGATGACTCTCCACGGAGAATGACACGTATCGCATGACTTAGTTATAGCCTAGTCTCCTCGATTTGATTATGAAAAATCGACTATGATGAATGAATATGTGTTTTCATGATTACGAAATATTCATGAAATATTTACGAAATGATTATGAATTATTCATGAAAAGTTTACGAAATGATTATGAAATATTCATGAAATGTTTACGAAATGATTATGAATTATTCATGAAAAGTTTACAAAATGATTATGAAATATTCATGAAATGTTTACGAAATGATTATGAATTATTCATGAAATGTTTATGAAATGATTTATGAAATGTTCATGAAAGGTTTATGAAAAGTTGCAAAACGGTTAAGTATGTGATTTGTTTTAAAGACACGCATGCTTTATGACGATTACGCATGAAATGGAAGTTTATGTATTGCATTAAGTTTCATTCTATGAACAATTTCAAATGCTTTTATATATCAGAACTGCTTTAAGAATATTATCTTACTGGGTTTTTCCCCAAAAGCTCACCCCTTTACCTTCAGATCATTTGCAGTGTATCTATAGACGTTACCTGCCGCGTATACGACGTAGGCTTGTGGGAAGAGCTACTATAGGCTACTTTTTGTACACGCAGAAAGGTATACATTTACATTCCTGTACCAGACATATCTGTACTCACAGACACATATAATAGAAATAATTTGTCGGGATGTAATTTATAAGGAAAACGATGTAAAGAATATGATTCTTGGGATTAGGTTTTCAGAGGATTGATATTAAATCGATATGGATGTATTAATTTGTAAATGTGGATTGGGAAAGTATGCTTGGTAGTTGTGGATATTTAGGGTTGTTGGAAAGTATGCTTGGTAGTTGTGGATATTTAGGATTGTCGAAAAACAACTGAATTGCAGGTGGGTAGGCTCATATATAAGCCATTATGCTACCGAAATTTCTATCGGCCATATAAGTTAAAGTATGGAAATTAATTATAATTATGAGTAAAGAATTAGGAAAAATGTTTTGACACTGCACATGGATACAACCTAAGTGAATAAGGGAATAAATGGGTAAATTAAATTCAAAAAAAAATTATCCCAATTTTCAAGGGTCAAGGGTCAAGGGTCGTTACAGTTTAGGTGGTATCAAAGTAAGGGTTGTCTAGTACTGTCAGTGTCAAAAATAAGGATTAAATTACATCCCAATGTCTGTGCTTGTCTAGTAGTAGGTAATGTATACTTAATGAATGTAAGACTTGATCTTTGGAATTACGCGTAGGTATTAGATCACTTGCATGATGAGTGAAAGACGTGGATGTCTTCGGAGGCAAGCTCAGCCACCTCCACCTCCTTCACCCGAGCCAGAGAGTCTTCGTACTCGTATGGCTCAGTTCGAGCAGCGGTTGGAGCAGCGCCTCGAGCGAGGTTTAGAGTCGATAGCTGCCATGATTGCCCAACATCTAGGGGTAAACGTTTTCGATTTAGCTGGTACGGCATGAATTCCTACTCCAATGTCGACTCCTCCACAAGCACCGCCACCTCCTCCACAAGTTCCTCAAGTACCTATGGTGCCTCAGCCTCCTGTATAGGCCCGGAAGGAGGAGAGGGATATCGGTAGAATGAGGAATTTCCTGAAAATGAAGCCTCCAACATTTAAGAGAAAGAACAGGGATAAGAGTAAGCGAACAAAACCTGTGAGACAGGACTTTTGGAGGGGCCAACTTAAGAGACAAAGGACAGATGAGACTCGGGCTAGGATTGATAGACCCACGGCTCTTGTAGCTACCCCACAGACTACTAGAGGTCCGCAACAATATGAGAAGTTATGTAGGACGCGCGATAAACCCCATGAAGGTATTTGTTACTGTGCCACAAGGATATGCTTTGGGTGTGGGCAGAAGGGGCACATGGTAAAGGATTGCCCACAGAAGCAGATTCCATAACCCCTGGAGCTACCACGACAACCTGAAAGGCAAGCTCCCCAGAGACAAGTCCCACAGAGACGGTCTATTACAGCAGATAAAGGCAAGAAGCCTGTCACTCATGGAAGGGCCTTTGCCTTAGACTGATATGGTGTGTAAGGATTGTGAAATCAAGGTAGGAGATAGGACCCTATTAGCAGATCTAATTTTGTTGAGCATGTATGGTTTTGATGTAATTTTGGGTATGGATTGGCTAACCACCAACCATGTAAGTTTAGACTGCTACTCTAAGACTGTAACCTTCTCCTTACCTAGTAAGATTAATGTATGCCTTGCAGTTAAGGAATAAAGTGTATGATTTTGACTATTAATGAAAGTTTTTGATGAACGTGTTGATGTGAAAGTTATATTGTATTCATCTCCGATACTAGTCGAGAATGTCCAAGTATTCAGGACATATCTGTGGTATGCAAGTTTCGGATGTGTCCTGAGGAACTACCGGGGCTACCACTAGAGAGAGAGTTGGAATTTACTATAGCTTTGGCACTAGAGACACAGTTAATCTCGAAGTCTCTTTGTCGAATAAACTTTGTGGATCTTTAGGAATTGAAAAAGGAGTTGCAAGAACTGTTAGATAAAGGAAGTTCAGAAACCCATAGGAGATATTGAGATATTTAGTCAAGCTAAGATGACTTCATTTGAAATTACTTTGAGGAAATAGAGCGCAAGGCGCAATTATGATGATATGAATTCTATATTTCTAAAGTCACTAAGAGAGGGAAAGATAAAGAGAATGACGGAAAAGAGATCTACAAAGGAAATAGTGACAATGAAAGAGCACAGTCACTATACTGGAAGAATGAATCAGGGAACCAACGGTATAAATAAGACTCTAAAGGTCGCACTGCTTACATGATTGATAAAGATAGGGCGTGTTCGGGGTATAGAAATATCCCTGTAAACAGGGAAAGTTTTCTGACACATGATCAAATAATTTATCAAAGTTACCCCTAAACTAAAAGGAGAAGTTCTAGAATTGATTTAGCAGGTGGTATCAAATTAATTACTCAAACCACTGTACTGAGTGACCTTGCTTGGATTAGATATGCTGAGAGAATAATTATAAGGATTACAAGAAAAAGAGATTATCGGATCAGGTGATTCGTTTTGGAGTTTACCGGTGTTAAATTTTAAGGAGACCCGGAGTCGTTTTGGTCACGATATGTTAAGAACGGGTGTTAATTGGATTCCCAAGACATGGATTATAAATCAGTGGGGAAAGACCCAAAACTCTTAAAGATGATTTACAGTTGAGATATAAGGAAACTTTGGAATATGGATTACATATTGAATCTAAGGATTGTAACTGCTATATTTTTATGTTTTGAATGTGAGACTTAATTGGAATGAGGAAAGAGTTCTAATATAATTAATATACGAAATGAGACGAGCTTTGAAATGAGATAAATCTTGAATATACGAGTCATATTGGAATAAGAGATGTATGCAAGGTATGAATATCTCTGGTATGTGAAGTGATTTGGATCAAGTGATATAAATTAAGAATAAGTTCTCATTAAGGATAAATGGAAAAAGTGATAAGTTTAGTGTCTCAAACGATGATACCCAAAGGCAAAGGATCTTAAAGGAGTTTTATTGTTCTCAGTACACCATACACCCGGGAAGCACTAAGGTGTACCATGATTTACGAAACGTATATTGGTTAGTCGGTATGAAAAGAAATGTAGTTGAGTTTGTGGCCAAGTGTTTGATTTGCCAACAGATTAAGATCGAACACCAAAGACCAGCGGGGATTACTTAAGATTTTTCCAGTGCCTACTTGGAAATGAGTGCACATTACTATGGATTTCATAATGGGATTACCAAGGACCCGAAAGGGGCATGATACAATCTGGGTGATCGTAGATAGATGGACCCGAATGAATTTGGAGGACCAAATTCTTTTAAGGTAGGGAGAATGTAAACCCCACAAATTTCCTACGTTAATTTAATTATATAAAAAATGGAAATAATATATATTAATGGAAGTGTGAATAATCGTTGTAGGGCTCGAGGACTATAGGAACCGAGAAGCCCGTGAATGATCGGGAACCCGAAGATACAATAAGTGATAAGGCGAATGTGAGTATGAAGGGATTAGAGAATTTTAATTTGTTAAATGGAAAATTGTTGATGTAAACACTTGTATCGATAATTTATGAAGAATGATGGAGTCTCGATACTATTTCATTTTCGGAATAAAGAAAATTTCATGGAAGGCATGATATTACATTTTTGGATAAATTATATGAGAAAATGTATATATGTAGATATATACATAGGTGAATATGTATATATATATATATATATACTAGACATTTAATTAAAAGAATAATATATATATATATATATATATATATCATATATATATATTATTTAGTGTATAGTATTTAATATATAGTATTAATAAATAAATAAATAAAACATGAGACAAATAAAAATAAAAATGATAAAATGAAATTAAAGGAAATGAAAATTAAAAAAAAAAACACAAATAATAACAAAACAAATAATACACTATCAAATAAACAAATACATATATATATATATATATATCAATATAATATATATATATATATATATATATCAATAAAATATAATATATATGTATATAGTATAATACTAATATATATACCTATAAGGTGTACGGAGTTGGCTTCAAAAAGAAGCCAATCTCGCACCTGGAAATTGAAAGAAACAAAGAGGAGTGTATTCGAAAAACAGAGGAGACTCGGGCGGGAAAAAGAAGAGGAGAAAAGGAGGAGGTGCTCGGCTGGAGAAGAAGGGAAGAAGAGAGAAAAAGGAGAAAGGAAGGAGAGCTGATCGGCGGGAGAAGAAGAGCTGGGTCGGTGAGGAAGAAGAAAAGAGAAAGAAAAAGAAAGAAGGAAGGAAGCTGATCCTGCCGAGAGGGAAAGGAAAGAAAGAAAGGAAGAAAAGAAAATAGAGGGACTGCTAGCCGAGGAAGAGAGGAGAAGAAAAAGGGAAGGAAGGGAGGAGAGGAAAAAGAGGAGAGAGGCTAAAGCTGGAGCAGACCGAGGCTTGAGGGCTGATTGGGAGAGCTGAAATCGAGAGGAAAGAAAGGGGGGACAGCAGCTGATCGAGAAGAAGAAGAAACCGAAGCCAGGAGCAGAACAGAGTAGATTGAAGCAGTAGCAGCCAGGAAGTGATGAGAACAGGGGAAGAATGAAGCTGGAACGAGGAAGAAGAAGACTGCTATTAGAGATGGAAACTTAGACCAAAACTGAAGCTGGGAACCGAGACAAAAAATGAAGCTGGGAACCGAGAATTGAGGGAGACCAAAGGCAGCACCGAGAGGGGAAATTGAAACCAAAACAGAGGCTGAGAGGTAGCAGAACAGTGGGAGTTGGTGCTAGAAACGGTAGAAGAAGGAGGTGAGGCTGAGAGGAGACGAAACAGAGGGTGAAGCATTGGAACCGAGAAGCATAAAGAGGAAGAGCAGCTGGAACCAAGAAAGGAGAAAAGAAAAGGAGAAAAGAGAAGAAAAAAAAAGGAAAGAAGAAAAAGGAAATAGAAAAGGTAAAAGGGTATATTTATGTTTATGTGTATATTTAATATACATGTACATTTAGATTGAAATGCAAGCATGTTTAGTGTGGATTTAATTTGGCAAAAATGGGAATGATGAGGAGTAGACAAATATGTATGTATATGTGATAAGGAGAAAAAAAAAAGGAAAACAATATTAATATAGATATACATATATAGGAGTGTATATATATATATATATATATATATATTTATTTATTTATTTAGGTGCATATACATATAGGTGTATATAATGAATTGGGTATGCTAGTATTTGTATAAAAAATAATATGTATGCATATGTGATAAGGGAAAATGGAAAACAATGATAATATATATATATATATATATATATATATATATATATATATATATATATATATATATATATATATATATATATAGGTGCATATACATGTGGGGGTATGTAAGATGAATGTGTGCAAGTATATGTATATATAAAGAATGTATATATATGAGGTAGGGAAACATGAAAACAAATAAAAGTATATATATGTATATACAAAGAATGTATATATATGAGATAGGGAAACATGAAAACAATAAAAGTATATATATATATATATATATACATATAGGAGTGTATATATATATATATATAATTATGCGTATATACATGTGGATGTATATAATAAAGGTATATGTTAATACTTGTAGGTACAAAATATATAAATAGTGAAGAAATATATAAACGTGCGTGTTGGCCTAAGGATATAGAATAATACGTACACACGCAGTAGTAACGATAGGTTATGATTTTTAACGTAATTCGGACAATTTGCATGAATAGGGTGCTAAGTATACCATTTCGGTGTAGGTGATTGTAGAAGGGATTAAAGGAGGTACTAGGAGGCGTCACCATTCGAATTCATGAAAAGTTTACAAAATGATTATGAAATATTCATGAAATGTTTACGAAATGATTATGAATTATTCATGAAATGTTTACGAAATGATTTATGAAATGTTCATGAAAGGTTTATGAAAAGTTGCAAAACGGTTAAGTATGTGATTTGTTTTAAAGACATGCATGCTTTATGATGATTACGCATGAAATGGAAGTTTATGTATTGCATTAAGTTTCATTCTATGAACAATTTCAAATGCTTTTATAAGTCAGAACTGCTTTAAGAATATTATCTTATTGGGCTTTTCCCCCAAAACTCACCCCTCTACCTTCAGATCATTTGCAGTGTATCTATAGACGCTACCTACCGCGTATACGACGTAGGCTCATGGGAAGAGCTACCATAGGCTACTTTTTGTACACGCAGAAAGGTACACATTTACATTCCTGTACAGACATATCTGTACGCACAGACACATATAATAGAAATAATTTGTCGGGATGTAATTTATAAGGAAAACGATGTAAAGAATATGATTCTTGGGATTAGGTTTTAAGAGGATTGATATTAAATCGATATGGATTTATTAATTTGTAAATGTGGATTGGGAAAGTATGCTTGGTAGTTGTGGATATTTAGGGTTGTTGGAAAGCATGCTTGGTAGTTGTGGATATCTAGGATTGTCGAAAAACAACTGAATTGCAGGTGGGTAGGCTCATATATAAGCCGTTATGCTGTCGAAATTTCTATCGGCCATATAAGTTAAAGTATGGAAATTAATTATAATTACGAGTAAAGAATTAGGAAAAATGTTTTGACACTACACAGGAATACAACCTAAGTGAATAAGGGAATAAGTGGGTAAATTAAATTCAAAAAAAAAACTTTATCCCGATTTTCAAGGGTCAAGGGTTGTTACACAACGTCCACAAGGGACCCTTCCTAGTAACACTGAAGCTAATCCTGTTAGGCAAAGGTAGGGTAAAGAACATGTGAAATCCATCACCCTTATGAGCGATAGAGAGCTAGATGAACCACAAGTTAGGTCTAATCCTGTTAAGCCCATAATAGTAGAGCCCATAAGTTCTAAAGAAGCAGCTCAGAAGAGCAGGAACCAAATGATCAGGCTGTAAAGGAAACAAAAATAGGCGCTTCTTTATCTATACCTTCTTCTTCTTCACAGCCTTCCTCGTCCTCTGATACTACACATGTTACCACTACATCCTTTCCAGTTAGACCACCAGTACCTTTTCCTCAAAGGTTCCAATATCAAAAACTCAATCAACAATTCGCTAAATTTCTTAAGCTTTTTAAGAAACTTCACATTAACATTCCTTTCGCAGATGCTTTAGAGCAAATGCCAAGTTATGTGAAGTTTTTGAATGATATCCTCTCTAGGAAAAGAAGATTAGAAGATTATGAGACGGTGGCCTTAATTGAGGAATGCAGTGCTGTCAGACCCATAATTTATGTAGGTTGTTCCTTATGATTCCTATGTGTATGAATACTCTATTATTATAGTTGAATCATAAGAAGAGTATTTACTATATTTGAAGTGTATGTGTAATGATTTAGCACTCATAAGCTACATAAAAGCCTAATGTGAGCTATAAGAGTCACAGGCTAAACCGAGTGGATCTGAATCATTCTGACTAAAGAGAAGAAATTAAAATGAGAAAATATAGAGAGCTTATGAAGGAAAGTCAATTTGATTTAGTTCCAAACACAGAGAACAAGAGTAAAAGCTAAAAGGGTAAAACAGACCTTTTTAACGGTTTAAGGTATTTAAGGTATTTCGAGTGTATTTACCTACCAAAAACGGCTAAAACGTAAAGACGAGAGTGTAAGATATAAGATATGACACTTTTAAAATTTTGAAAAGAAGTCAACTTGGTCAATGATTAAGGAAAAAGTCAACTATAGTTAAGAAAAGTGGACTTTTACCATAATTGACTAACCATGGTTAACAATTTACCTAAGTATGGAGAAAAATTTAGGGAAAACTATTTTTGATCAGAATACAAGATAATCATCCTCGAAAGTAAGGAAAATTTATTCGAAAGGATTCCGGATTAAAATTAATGGATAAAAACGTAATGGGTCTAAAGTGAAGATTTTAAAGCCCATTAAGGTATACTAAACGTAGATCGAAATTCTTAGGTACCTTAGACCGAATTGTTGGACCAATTGATAGGCTAAATATTTAGACAATTAAAGGCCCAAGGTATAGTAAAAATTTCAGCCCGAAAGCCCAAACCGAGAGGCCCAATTGTAAAGCCCATTAGGATTAAATATCTAACCATAGTTAAAGCTAACTATGACTCATTAGATGACTCATTAGGTGACTCATAACTAAACCCTAGGAAGTCAATTTTAATGGCTGAAAATTAAGGCTTAATGGCTAAGTAAATGGCTTATAAAATCAGCCACACCATTATCATCTTCACCATACCATTCTCGGTTACACAAGGAAACCATTGAAATACATTTATCCAAGCTTTCTCTCACTAGAAATCACTAGGAATTAGGTATATTTGAAACTTACAATCTTCATTAAAGTTATTCCAAATTGAGAGGAGAGTGACATATGTTGGAGTTAGCTATCAAAGAGCCATAGTGTGCAAATCGTGAGGCTCCAAAGTTTCAGCCAAGTGTGAACACAAATACTAGGTATATTTTTAAGCTTTCAAATTCATATATGTTAATGTATGAATGATTTTAAGTATATTGGTATATGTTTTAAGCATTGAAACATATGAAATCACTATAATCATGGTTAGGCCGAGAGTGAGTAGTGAAATATTGATGAATGCCCATATGATATTAAGGCATAAATGAGTTGATATACATGTGTTAATGATTATGGTATAATTAGAGTTAATCAATTTGATTAATTAATACATGTATTAAGTTGGCAATCACGGTGTTTGATAAAATGCCTAAATGAACTATGTGATGCTTAAGAACATTGCCAACCAAGTGTTTGTGAAAATGCCTAAGTGAATTGGCTAAGGAAATGGACATGGACGGCATGCCATGGTGTGACCGACGGCATGGGGTGCTCTCGACCATGGCATGTGGCCGAGAGGTCCAACGTGCCAAGCCCAATTATTTTAGGCCCAATGAGATGTAATGAGTCTAGGATAAGCCCAATAAGAGTTGGTGGGCCCAACAAGCCCAAAAGGCCCAACAAAAATGAATAGTAAAATGGAAATGGGCTTAAGGCATAGTTAGGTCCATTAAGGTTTATTAAAGCCTATTAAGTGGAATAGACTGTATTTAATGTGAAATACAGTAGAAAAAGTATAATTAACCTGATAAATGGTTATATGCAGCTCCATAGATTATTGGGAGAGCAAATCAGACTGCTAGATCGAGCAGCGTTGAGAAAGTAAAATTTCTCGAGTGATTGCAAGTAAGGGACTTTTGTGAGTAGTTAGAGATACCTGCACCTATTTTCGTCTACTTTTACATTCACTTAAAAACTCTGAGGTTCAGAGAAAGTGAATAATAATTTTTATGACCCAATAGTGGTAAATTACGATTTTACCCTTAGTTAGGAAAAAAGTTAACTTTTTGTGAAAAGTTATAAAAGCATGGAAACCACCATTTTGAGTGTTTTACTACTGTTTAGCAGAAGAATAAATAGATGGGCTAATGATTTTAAGGTTGATGTGAATTAAGCACACTTTATAGTGCTGGTTTTGATGTTTTGAAAAACATCCCTTTTTAAAGAGTCATCTATCGAATTATGTGAGAATAAATCGTGCTAGAGCACAGCTCGCACTTAATTTCATATATTTTCCACATATATTAGTGCTGGATTGTGATTCGCACTAGATTTCCATGACAAGCATGATAGAGTGCTAGAGTTATTACTCGTACTCAGTTTTATATGATATATGCATGAGAGAGTGCTGGAGCGATTAGCTCGTACTCGAATTTTACATGAGATACATGATAGAGTGCTAGAGCGTTGCTCGTACTCGATTCTTCATGATTTATACATGACATAGTACTTGAGTTATTTCTCGTACTTGATTTGATGAGTTTTATGCATAGCATGGTACTGGAGCTATTGCTCGTACTTGATTTGAAACATGAACTATGCATGACCTAGTGTTGGAGGTTTACTTGCACTAGAGTTTGAGTTTGTGATGTGAAACAGTGTTTGAGCAGAGTGTCGACTATGAGTCACGCTCAAAGGCGTGCACTGTAATTTATGTGATATATAATACATGTTGAAAACCATGCTTAATTTCCTCGTGTAGACAGAGTGTCTCACTATGAGAGGTTCGCATGTGGATTTAGAGACGTGGTATGATATTCCATGATTTAAGGGCTAAGACCTATGGCAGGCACCCCGACTGTGATATAAGGTCCACGGAGTACGTTGTACCGTGCGAGTGGCATGGAGTACACTGTACCGTGTGGTGTTGTGGAGTTGAAGAGGTTATAGCTGACGGTTGTGATGGACTGACCTCCCTCCCGTTGTAGCAGTGATGCCCCGTACATCGAGATCTGTGTTGCTTGGGATCACCATTTTAGGATATGGCCATAGTCTAAGATATTATTGCATTTCACCACAGAGTCTCACATGATATATCACCTAACTGACTGATTTATTTATGATACGGATAGACGTGAGGGATGGGTCGAAATCCGATTTTGTGTTGTGAATGATTTAAATGCCATATTTACTGTGATTTAAATATACATGGCATGATTTATCTAAAGGCATTGTGATGTTATAAAGATGCATTATTTTGTACTACATGCCTACATTTGAGAAAGCAAGCATGATTTCTGTACATGGGATTTAATCTGTACAAGTATATATATATATATATATATATATATATTTAAAGACATGCTTTTAAAGTGAGTTAAGGAAATGATATTTTCGAGGCATAGCATTATTTTGAGTAGATAGTGTAGATGTCTACTTGCTTGCCTGATTTCCTTACTGAGCGCGTTGTATGCTCATCCCCCTTTATTTTCCCTCTCTATAGAGCATCAGCAGTAGAGCGAGTGTGCTTGAGGTATAGTATTCCTGTTGTCCACTGCTATTTCCTATCAATCGACAGGTATACACATTTTGTACAGTTATGTATCTGAACATAAAAACAGCACAGTGATGTATACGATATATTATGGGGAATGTATTTGTATTAGATTTTATATGATCTCACATGTATTATAAAAGAAGTTACAGTCAGTAACAATATATTGACATGTATGTATGATAATGGATGATATGGTATGCGAGGAAGCTAACATCGAATCACAGCCCAACCATTGATGAGAGGAAGGTAAGTTAAAATGCGAAAAATTTGTAGTAGTTTTGGTTAAGTCAGGAAGGGTCTTGACAAGTGCAGTTATCCAGAGGAAATTACCCCCCAAGCTTAAAGATCCCGGGAGTTTTACCATACCAAGCAAAATTGGAAATCTATTCTTTACTAGAGCCCTGTATGATTTAAAAGCCAATATCAATCTGATGCCCTGGTCTATTTACCAAAAGTTAGGAATAGAGGATGTTAGGCCCACCACAGTGTGTAAGACCCGAATTTATTTAAAATATGAAATGAATGAGTATTCGTGAAGGGAAGTCGGGTTAAATTAATCTCGAACACGTGTAAAGGCAAAACAGTCAAAAGACCAAAAGTCGGTATAAATTTGATAAGGAAATTTAATTAAAAATAATGGATTGAGAAATCTTGGTCAATAAAGGTGAGATAAATTTATTTTGGGTTAAATTGATCAAGATATTAATTTATGGGAATTAATCGAAATTAATCGGGATTTTTAGTTCGAAAAAATAATCCCGAAAATAATCGAAAAATATACCGAAAAGTCATTCGGGACAATGTCCCAAAAATACGGAGGAATTATACCCGAAAAAGAGTTAAAATATAATAAATAAATTAAATTAAATTAAATTAATTAAATTGGAATAAAATAATAATTTTAAGGGATATTTGGGTATTTTAAGGTATTTGAATGATTAAAATAATAAAAATAAATTTTTTTTTAAAAAAAAAAGGTTGGGAAATCAGAAAAATCGGGGAGAGAGAAACACAAAGCAGAGATGGAAAAATGGAAGGCAACCGAGGAACCACCGGCGAGCCGTCCGGCGGCCAGGGACCCAGGCGAGGGTCGACGGAGGAAGCTCGACGCCAGGCGATCTTGCTGCCACCGGAGACGATGCGCCAAGGACGCCGGAGAACGCCGAAAAACGGAGGAGAAAGCCGCGGGAAAGAAATGGTCACCGGCGGCGAACGGCGGCGATTCGGGCGGAACCGAGGCTAGATGCTGAAAGCCCAGGCGACGGCGGTTCTTTTGAGACCGGTATCAGCCGATGAAACGGCGGGAATCGCCGGCGACGACCAAGGGGAGAAATAGGTTTCCGACGCCGGGGAGAAGAGGCCGAACCGACGGCGTTCCGGCGACCTCGACCGAAATCGAGGGTAGATTCGTGCTGCGGACGACCTTGCGGAGGTGCTGGCGGTGGAAGCCGGCGGAGAACCGACCGGCAAGGGGTTGAACCGGCCGAACCGGAGTGAACCGGGGTGAACCGGCGGGTCTGAACCGGTCCGAACTGGACTGAACCGGTTTAGCCAAAACGAGAGGAAAAAAGGGAGAAAAAGGAAAAAAAAAGAGGAAAAATTGGGGAGAAATCCCGACGATGCAATCGAGCTACGGGTAAGTCAATAGTGGTCGAAATTGACCCGATTTAAATTTCGGAGTATTTAATTTAATTAATTTTAGGCTGAAAACTTACCCGGAAAAATTGTGGAATTGTGTAGCTCGACGATTGGCATCAAACGAGAGCTCGAGATAGCCTCAATTTACGTACTAGCATGGAATCTCGGGTAAGTGATCCTTATTTACGATAATTTACATCGTTATGCGTGTATGAATTTAAATTTCGCATAAATTGAATTAAATTATGGAAATTTAGATAAATTGTCGTAAATATTAAATTTAGCTATTCGAGAGCTAGAACGAGGCCCAATAAATTATTAGTGGGCCCAATGAGCCCAATAGGCCTCGATAATGTGAAAATTAAGTGAAAAACGGGCTTAAGGCCGATTAAGGCCCATTAAGGTGCAATCGGGCCCAATAGGGGTAAACGGGTCCAATGATTTAAATTAAGCCCATAAAATAAGAAATACAATTAAATTGTATGTTATTTGACCTGAGGAATATTTATACGCAGTTTCGAAGGTTTGATTGGGAGCATATCGGACTGCGCGACGAGACAACAGTGGAAAAGGAAAGGTCAGACTCTACAGAAAAATAAGGTAAGGGAATTCTATGGACTGCTAGAGGTAAACTTTATGCAATTTCAAGTTCATATGCAGTCTTTAAAAATTATCTGAAGGGTCTAGAGGTCAAATAATAATTTTAGTGCCCCGAATGGGCAAATTACCAAAATACCCTTGTTAAGGGTAAAATTTACAAATTTAGGAAAAATTGGAAGGAGCAAGAACAAGAGGTTTCTGCTCGTCCCGGGAGACATTTTAATGCATGCATGAGTAGGCTGGCTAACCTTGAAAGAAAATGCAAAGCATTGCATACTTTTAACGATGAAATTGTTTTGAAAACTGTTTTGAGGAAACAGAGCCGCCTACGTGATTTTATTTACATGTGACGTGCTAGAGCTTAGCTCGCACGATGTTTGATTTGTGTGATGCATGCATTAGTGCTGGAGTGAGAGCTCGCACTAGAGTTTTACATGCATAGGTGCTAGAGTATAACTCGCACCAGATTTTATAAGATTTTCATGTGATTCATATATAGAGTGTTAGAGCCTAGCTCGCACTAGTTTTACTTGATTTGATGAGAGTGCTGAGCATTGCTCGCATCGATTTTATGAGAACATGCGATAAGCCGTGCTTGAAGCATCGGGTAGACTGTGTGTCACCGATTAAATAGGCCCGCACGTGCGTTTTGAGACATGGCATGTTAAAACAACCTGATGAGCCCGAACGAGGGATAAGGGTTAGAGAAACAACCTGATGAGCCCGAACGAGGGATAAGGGTTAGAGAAACAACCTGATGAGCCCGAACGAGGGATAAGGGTTGGAGATCCACCTGATGAGCCCGAACGAGGGATAAGGGTTGGAGGTCCAGCTGATGAGCCCGAACGAGGGATAAGGCTGGGGGTCCACGGAGTACGATGTACCGTACAAGTAGCATGGAGTACGATGTACCATGTGGTATCTTTGTGATACGTTGGTATCTTTGTGATACGTTGGCATCTTCGGATGCATGGGATCGGATAAGACCGACGAGATGGAGTGACCCACCTCCCGGACGGTTCTCGATCAGGGTGAGACCCCGCACACTAGGATCCGTGTAGCAGAGGGGCTCACAAGGACACATATGGCCATAGTCCTGGTTATTGCCGATATACAGATGTTGCCTAGTCTCGCATGTTGATCTTGACGATGATTTAAACTGAGTTTTTAATTAAATGTGCATGATGGTTATTTCCATGCTTTTTAAACCCATGTGTGATGTAAACCGATTTTCATGATTTTGTGTGAGTCAGGATCACCCGAAGGAGGGGTCGAATCCTGACTTTACTGTGAAATTTTTAAATGAGAAATATATGATTTTGAATATAATTGCATGTTGAATTTTTCGTGCAAATGTGTTTTACATAACATCATAACTCATATCATCTGTTTTAAAATGTGTGGAGAAAGGGTGGTTTATGCATGGCACTACGTTCATGTAGGTAGTATGGTTACCTACTTGTTCGTAGGATTGCCTTACTGAGCTTGATGTGCTCACCCCTTTCATTTTCTCCCACAGATAATCTCCAGTTGAAGTTGAGTCAACTCAATACTGCATTCTGGATATCCGCTGCTGCCCATCATTTAAGGTATATACACTTGTACATATTGTATCCACATAAGCATAGCACAGTAACATGTTTGTAAGTAACTTTAAGGGATGTATAAATAATGTAAACATCTTATAAATGACTGAGAAAGAATTAAGTTATATGGTAAATGTATGGTGGGACTGGCATTGACGCACAGCCCAATTTGTTAGTGGAGTGTGGTCACGATCAGAGGACAAGTAAGCAATGAAAGAAAATAACAAAACGCGAAAAATTAACTTTGATTTTTGGGTAGTTTGGGTCGTGACATAAAAAGGTGGTATCAGAGCGAAATTGGTCTGATGTGTGTCAGTGTCAGTAATTAAGAATTACATCCCCGTGTTACTGTGCTCGATTAGATACAATAGTGTATATCGAGATGGGTTTTGACTAAAAAATGGTTGAGAATGCAGGAATGCCTAATATGAGTCGCGTTAGATGAGATAGTGCACGAGGCAGAGGTTGTAGAGGTAGACCTGAGTCTGCTAAGTCGTGCTGAGTTGACCTGTGAGAATCAATATGAGATTGAAATGGAGGCTAATGTTAAGCATGCCCCACTGAGTCCGACAGAGTGATCGAAAAGTATTAAGACACGCTTCGCGAGATTGGAGCGGAGTGTGGAGATTATTTTGAGGAGCTAATTGCACAGATGATGAATGAGATTCGAGGGCGCAGCGGAGTATTGGTGGAAACCCGCTCGACCCATCTTAAGTGTTAAACATCCAGAACTAAGATGAGAAATGTTTATGGATGTATTCTGGTGATAGAATATCCTGGACACTGTTTAAAAGGAATTAATTTATTAATGAGTATGAATTATGAGTAGGAAACTCAGATTATATTCTTGGGCAGATATTACCTCAACACTATGAACAAGTGACAGTCGAGATGTCTAAAAGTTTATGGAAGGGCTCAGATTGTCAATTAGAGTCCAATTGGCCCCGTGAGATATTACCTATACCGAGGCAGTGCGCAGATTTACAGTTGGGTAAATAAGAACATGAATTGCACGCCTCTGAGATTGGGAAAAGTAGTAAGAGCCAAAATAGAGATAGAAAGAGAATCGAGAAATGACAAAGATGTTAAAAATGGGAAAATGGTAATTGGTAAAAGATTTAATTTGACGAGTCATGGAGTAAGATAATTGGTAAGGCCCCAGTGCATCCAATTTTGGCACTTTTGAGGGGCATTGTGATTGGAGGACCCCGACCTACTACGAAGCAGTGTAGCAGTGTAAGCACTGTAAGCAGTGTGGAATGTGTGGTGGATACCACGGAAAGAGGGTCTATATCTACACTGTATTGATGGAAAAATGGCCGTTAAGTGTGGTAAGACGGACCATTGATTTTGATTGCACAGAGTTGGGCGAGATCGCCCCACAGAAAAGTAAAGAGACAGAAAAACTTCATTGATATAGCTGCAACGAAAAGGGAGGCAATAGCCGAAAAGAAAAGAAAAAAAAGGAAAGTAGGCTGTTGGACGAAGGCGAGGGGATGTCTTGGACCAGGACACTATTAATGTTTCATGGATGTGGTGTAAGATACCACACTTATTATGAATAATGAAGTACATATGTTCATTGATCCTGGTGCCACACATTTATTCATACCGCATTCATTCGCATATAAGTGAGTAAAAAGCATGAATGCCTACATCATCGGGCACAATATTGATAAATGAGTACCCCAATAGAGGAGGATTAATTAACGGAATATGGATATAGAGATTTTAAGTGACAAAAAGGGGTGCAATAGTTGAAATTAAAGGAGTAAAGGATTGTACTCACGGAATGAATAATGAAAGAGTTTCGTTATAATAGATACACTAGGGAGATAATCTTTAAGATGAGATATATTGATCCTAAATACAAGATGTATTGGAGTAAGAGGCGTATGCAAGGTGAGAACATCCTTACGATATGAAGTCATTAGGATTAAAGCAATTAGTAGCGAATACAAATTGTAACCACATGGACTGGTATATAAAGTATATGTGGTTAAGTCTGAAGGTTAATAAAGGTATTTCAAAATACCTCCCCGCCTGAAGACTTGACAGCGTCTAAAAGTATGTATATATAACCTATAACGTGAAATCGATCATCGTAATAAATACCTTTAGTATTAGGATACCCTTACTAAGACGATAAGAATATTAAAATTTGACAAATCATAAAGGTTATCATAGTAAAAATTTAATAAGAACCGTTAAGATAAGAAAAGGAAATGACGCAGGTTAGTACCTGAAAACGTAAGCGATTTTGAAGGATCTTATACGCTTATGCGTAAATAAGTCAAGGATTGGACCAATTTGTAATCATCATTATCGATGATATGTTGGGTGTAGTTAAAGTCTAGCGCAAATTATAAGCAACAATTGGAAAATGGCTTTTACAAATGGCTTGTTGCGAGTTCTCAATATACTCTACTTGGTTGACACGTTTAACTAAGAAAACGTGATCTTTAAATGAGATGATAAATAAGATGATAGATGTGACATGAATTTCGGTGTAGTGAAGTATGAACTGACCACCGTGATTATTTTCACCATACCCAACAGCTCAAGAGGTTCTTAGTGAGTATGGATACCTCAAAATTATGAAGGAGCTATGTATTGATGTATAATGGGTAGATAGTCGATTGTGGACCCAGACAACTCAAGGATCATGAAATAAACTATCTGACCCATGATTTAAAGTTGGCAACAATATTTGTACCGAGGATATGGTACTATTATGTACACGGTGAGAAATTTTGGGTATGCACTGATTATAAAGCCCCAAGTATCTGTTTTCACAGAAAGAGACGAATATGAGAATACATAGTGGGTTAGAGCTTCTGAGAGATTTTGATTGTGAAAATTGTACCACCCAGGAAAGGCTAATGTGATGGCTGATGCTTTGAGTCGAAAGAGTCTCAGGATGGTACCACATATGATGGTCAGGGAGCGTGAGCTGCTAGAGCAGTTGTGAGCCTCAGTAGTGATGTGATCCCTTCTGATGATGACAGTGATTGTGTGACAGCTAGCCTGATGATTAGAACCGGATGAGAGTGCCCGGATTTAACAAGCTTAGCGTGATGATCGGCAGGATGTCGATAGTTTAGGTCGGATTCAGAAGGAGACAGTGACAGAGTTCACAGTGAGCGATGATGAGTTACAGAGGTTCCGAGACAGTATGAGTGCTCCCCAGGACCACAGTTGATGATATAGTAATATTGTCAGAAGCTCACTCTTCGGGATATACAGTGCATACGAAAAGTAAAGAATATATGAAAATCTCAAAAAGGGTATTGGTGGTCAGATATGAAAAGAGATATGGTAGAGATTGGGGAAAAGTGCCTAATATGTCAGCAGAATAAGGTAGAGTATTAAAAGTCTGCAGAGTTATTGCAGCACCTATCTATATCGACACGGCACGAAAATGGGAGCAAGTCTCCATAGATGTCTGATGGGTTACAGAGGACCCAAGTGAATTACGAGACTATTTGGATGATAGTCGATAGAGTGACTAAGTCTACCCACCTTCTGGTTATGAAATCCCCAAATACTCAGAGTGTATATGAGGATTTATGTATAAGGAAGATTGTGGAACATTAAGTAGCGTTCCAGTGAGCATGGTATCATATAGGGATTCCCGCTTCACTTCTTACTTCAGGGAATATTTTTCAGGAAGTTATAGGAACCCGACTGAGTATTAGCACAGCTTTTCATCCTCAGACAGATGGTCAGTCAGAGAGGACTGTACAGGTTTTGGAGGATCCGATGAAAGCGTGTGCCCTTGATTTTTTATGCTCCTGGGATGATCAGTTATTACAAATCGAATTCGTCAATAGTGACAGTTGCCACTTGAGTATCGGGATAACAAGATATGAGGCAGTGTATGGCTATATGGGTTGTTCCCCAAATTGGATAAGAAAAAGTGGGTGACATATAGAATTATTTTTCGACTTTGGATAATAAGTCTCTGAGGATGTTTAGTTAAGGATGAGAGATTAAGAACACCTCAGAGCAGATAGAAAAGTATTGGAATTCACCGAGGGTGAATTGGTATGGTTGAAAGTTACTTGTCCTAAGAGAATAAGGACATAGCGAGCTTCTGGAAAAAGGTATGTTGAGTTTCGCTGGATTGAATATTTTGAGAGATTGGACAAGTGGGAGATAAGACCTGTAGGTTGGCGTTATCACTTGAATAAGCAGGCACCCACAATGTGTCCCATCTTTTGATGTTTCGAAAATATTATCCGGATCCAGCATAGGTGATCGAATATGAATTCCAAAAGTTCAGTTTAATGAAAATATAAGTATATTGATAAGTTGATTCGGGCATTAAACAGGAAAGAGAAAGTATTGAGGTTTAAGACGATCTCCCTAATTAAAGTCCTTTGGTAGTAATACACTCCGGAGAAGGTCACATAAGAATTTAAGAGTATGATACGATCGATGTACTCGGAGTAGTCTATGACTCATATGAATTGGTTCTAATTTGGAGGACCAAATTCCTTAAGTGGGGGAGAGTTGTAAGACCCGAATTTATTTAAAATATGAAATGAATGAGTATTCGTGAAGGGAAGTCGGGTTAAATTAATCCCGAACACGTGTAAGGGCAAAACGGTCAAAAGATCGAAAGCCGGTATAAATTCGATAAGAAAATTTAATTAAAAATAATGGATTGAGAAATCTTGGTCAATAAAGGTGAGATAAATTTATTTTGGGTTAAATTGATCAAGATATTAATTTATGGGAATTAATCAGAATTAATCGAGATTTTTATTTCAGAAAAATAATCCCGAAAATAATCGAAAAATATATCGAAAAGTGATTCGGGACAATATCCCAAAAATACGGAGGAATTATACCCGAAAAAGGGTTAAAATATAATAAATAAATTAAATTAAATTAAATTAATTAAATTGGAATAAAATAATAATTTTAAGGGATATTTGGGTATTTTAAGGTATTTGAATGATTAAAATAATAAAAATAAAATTAAAAAAAAGGTTGGGAAATCAGAAAAATCGGGGAGAGAGAAACATAAAGCAGATACGAAAAAATGGAAGGCAACCGAGGAACCACCGGCGAGCCGTCCGACGGCCAGGGACCCAGGCAAGGGCCGGCGAAGGAAGCCCGACGCCAGGCGATCTTGCTGCCACCGGAGACGTGCACCAAGGACGCCGGAGAACGCCGAAAAACGGAGGAGAAAGCCGCGGGAAAGAAATGGTCACCGGCGGCGTACGGCGGAGATTCGGGCGGAACCGAGGCCAGATTCTGAAAGCCCAGGCGACGACGATTCTTTTGAGACCAGTATTAGCCGACAAAACAGCGGGAATCGCCTGCGACGACCAAGGGGAGAAATGGGTTTCCGACGTCGGGGAGAAGAGGCCGAACCGGCGGCGTTCCGGTGACCTCGACCAAAACCGAGGGTAGATTCGTGCTACGGACGACCTTGCGGAGGTGCTAGCGATGGAAGCCGGCGGAGAACCGGCCGGCAAGGCGGTGAACCGACCGAACCGGAGTGAACCGGGGTGAACCGGCGGGTCTGAACCGGTCCGAACCGGACTGAACCGGTTCAGCCAAAAAGAGAGGAAAAAAGGGAGAAAAAGGCAAAAAGAAAAAGAGGAAAAATTGGGGAGAAATCCCGACGATGCAATCGAGCTACGGGTAAGTCAATAGTGGTCGAAATTGACCCGATTTAAATTTCGGAGTATTTAATTTAATTAATTTTGGGCTGAAAACTTACCCGTAAAAATTGTGGAATTGTGTAGCTCGACTATTGGCATCAAACGAGAGCTCGAGACAGCCTCAATTTACGTACTAGCATGGAATCTCGGGTAAGTGATCCTTATTTACGACAATTTACATCGTTATGCGTGATATGAATTTAAATTTCGCATAAATTGAATTAAATTATGGAAATTTAGATAAATTGTCGTAAATATTAAATTTAGCTATTCGAGAGCTAGAACGAGGCCCAATAAATTATTAGTGGGCCCAATGAGCCCAATAGGCCTCGATAATGTGAAAATTAAGTGAAAAACGGGCTTAAGGCCGATTAAGGCCCATTAAGGTGCAATCGGGCCCAATAGGGGTAAACGGGTCCAATGATTTAAATTAAGCCCATAAAATAGGAAATACAATTAAATTGTATGTTATTTGACCTGAGGAATATTTATACACAGTTTCGGAGGTTTGATTGGGAGCATATCGGACTGCGCGACGAGACAACAGTGGAAAAGGAAAGGTCAGACTCTATAGAAAAATAAGATAAGGGAATTCTACGGACTGCTAGAGGTAAACTTTACGCAATTTCAAGTTCATATGCAGTCTTTAAAAATTATCTGAAGGGTCTAGAGGTCAAATAATAATTTTAGTGCCCCGAATGGGTAAATTACCAAAATACCCTTGTTAAGGGTAAAATTTACAAATTTAGGAAAAATTGGGAGGAGCAAGAACAAGAGGTTTCTGCTCGTCCCGGGAGACATTTTAATGCATGCATGAGTAGGCTGGCTAACCTTGAAAGAAAATGCAAAGCATTGCATACTTTTAACAATGAAATTGTTTTAAAAACTGTTTTGAGGAAACAGAGCCGCCTACGTGATTTTATTTACATGTGACGTGCTAGAGCTTAGCTCGCATGATGTTTGATTTATGTGATGCATGCATTAGTGTTGGATCGAGAGCTCGCACTAGAGTTTTACATGCATAAGTGCTAGAGTATAACTCGCACCAGATTTCACATGCTTTTTCGAGACAGGGTGCTAGAGTTTAACTCGCACCAGGTTTTATAAGATTTTCATGTGATTCATATATAGAGTGTTAGAGCCTAGCTCGTACTAGTTTTACTTGATTTGATGAGAGTGTTGAGCATTGCTCGCACTGATTTTATGAGAACATGCGATAAGCCGTGCTTGGAGCATCGGGTAGACTGTGTGTCACCGATTAAATAGGCTCGCACGTGCGTTTTGAGACATGGCATGTTAAAACAACCTGATGAGCCGGAACGAGGGATAAGGGTTAGAGAAACAACCTGATGAGCCCGAACAAGGGATAAGGGTTAGAGAAACAACCTGATGAGCTCGAACGAGGGATAAGGGTTAGAGAAACAACCTGATGAGCCCGAACGAGGGATAAGGGTTAGAGAAACAACCTGATGAGCCCGAACGAGGGATAAAGGTTGGAGATCCACCTGATGAGCCCGAACGAGGGATAAGGGTTGGAGGTCCAGCTGATGAGCCCGAACGAGGGATAAGGCTGGGGGTCCACGGAGTACGATGTACCGTGCAAGTAGCATGAAGTACGATGTACCGTGTGGTATCTTCGTGATACGTTGGTATCTTTGTGATACGTTGGCATCTTCGGATGCATGGGATCGGATAAGACCGACGAGATGGAGTGACCCACCTCCCGGACGGTTCCCGATCAGGGTGAGACCCTGCACACTAGGATCCGTGTAGCAGAGGGGCTCACGAGGACACATATGGCCATAGTCCTGGTTATTGCCGATAAACAAATGTTGCCTAGTCTCGCATGTTGATCTTGACGATGATTTAAACTGGATTTTTAATTAAATGTGCATGATGGTTATTTCCATGCTTTTTAAACCCATGTGTGATGTAAACCGATTTTCATGATTTTGTGTGAGTCAGGATCACCCGAAGGAGGGGTCGAATCTTGACTTTACTGTGAAATTTTTAAATGAGAAATATATGATTTTGAATATAATTGCATGTTGAATTTTAAGTGCAAATGTGTTTTACATAACATCATAACTCATATCATCTGTTTTAAAATGTGTGGAGAAAGGGTGGTTTATGCATGGCACTACGTTCATGTAGGTAGTATGGTTACCTACTTGTTCGTAGGATTGCCTTACTGAGCTTGATGTGCTCACCCTTTTCATTTTCTCCCACAGATAATCTCCAGTTGAAGTTGAGGTGACTCAGTACTGCATTCCGAATGTCCGCTGCTGCCCATCATTTAAGGTATATACACTTGTACATATTGTATCTACATAAGCATAGCACAGTAACATGTTTGTAAGTAACTTTAGGGGATGTATAAATAATGTAAACATCGTATAAATGACTGAGAAAGAATTAAGTTATATGGTAAATGTATGGTGGGACTGGCATTGACGCACAGCCCAATTTGTTAGTGGAGTGTGGTCACGATCAGAGGACAAGTAAGCAATGAAAGAAAATAACAAAACGCGAAAAATTAACTCTGATTTTTGGGTAGTTTGGGTCGTGACACAGTGACCCTTCAGCTAGCTGATCGATCCATTAAATATCCGAAGGAGGTTATTGGGTACATGTTGGTAAAGGTGGACAAATTTATTTTCCCTGTGGATTTTATCGTGTTGGACATGGAAGAAGATAGGGAAGTCCCCATTATACTAGGCAGACCTTTCCTAGCAACTAGTAGAACTTTAATTGATGTACAAAAGGGGGAGTTAACAATAAGAGTTCAGGATCAAGAAGTGAAGTTTAATGTTTTCAAACCTTTGAAGCTCCCTGATGACTCTCAAGAGTGTTTTAAGATGGAGGTTAAGGAAGATATAAGGCTTGAGCTTAAGTTATCTGATAGAAGGAGTGAAGTAGATAGAGCTAAGGAGGATTTAACTGTCAACACTCTATCACCACTTTGGCTGACCCTCCTACTCTCTGCCCTACTACTGTGTGTTGTTTTCTTTAGCTGCATTTAAAGTGGCTTTATTTTTCTTTTCACTTTTTGTATAGTTCTTTTTCTTTTTCTTTTTTGTTGTTTCTTTTTTTGTTTATTTTACAGATTTCTTTTCTAGTATTACGTTTTCAATCAAGCTTCGGTTGTTCGTCATAATCATCAGATAGGGGAGTACTCTATTCTTGAGCTTAAATTCTTATATTATCTGCACACTGAGGACACTGTGCATTTTATGTTTGGGGGAGGGGATATCACTTGAGCAATTTTGGGCAAAATTGAAAAAAAAAAAGTCAAAAATTTGAGCTTACACTGTTTGATTTTAGGATGATTTAGTGCTTAGCATGTAGTTTTCCCATATTCCGATGATATGAACCCATTATTAAGTCTGACTTTGATTGACTGAGAAGCTTGATTATAGGAAAAGCATGAAGTTGAATTCTTGAATTTGTCTTGATGCTAATTGGGATTTCCTCATCTTATGCACATGTCATGTCATGAATCTGTATATTTATTTAGAGAAAGCTTATGTGGACATAGGATTGCATTTGCTCAGTTGATTTTGTGCATCATATTCTAGAATTTGTTTGATTTGATCTCGAGGCGAAGTATTAGATCACACTTAATTAGGGAAATGATTTAGGCCATCTTTGGATCGTTTGAGCCTTTCTAGCTATCCTTGTACATATTTTACCCCTAGTCACCCATCTGGGCCAAATAAGCTTTTATCTGTAAATACACCTGCTTATTTTTCCTTAGCCTAAACACTCTATTCTTATCCCTTTACCCCAAAAGTATAAAAATTCATTAGGATATATCTTGAGCTTTGTACATATGGGTATTAAGTGATAGTGAAGGAGTATATCTTTAAAAAAATGATGAAAAGAAAAGAAAGAAAAAAATGTGTGAAAAAAGAAAAAGAAAGATACAAAAATAGAATAAAATGTTTAGTGAAATAAATAAGTTTAGGGGAAATAAATATGAGCTCTTACATTAAAGATCCTAGAAGTAATGCATGTTAAGGGGTAATTATACTTAAATTGACTTTATCATACCATAGCCCCAGCGTTACATTACAAGCTTAATGAAGTCCTATTAATCTTTGGTTAAGTGTGACTACATTAGTGGAGAGATAAGTGAAAAGCAAACTTATGGGAATGATATCTTGTCATTGACTTTGCATTCACTGTGTCTGCATAATTTGATCCGGATAATGTACTGTGAAGTGGCTTTGACATTTTCACACACACACGAGGGGTCCAATTTGGGTTAGGACTTACGATTGAATGATTCTGAATGTTGGACTTATAATTGTGAATCTTTGAGATCATAGTTTATACTTTTTCTTTGAGGATAATAATGAGGAAATTATTACGTTGGTACTTGTCATTCCTGTATGAATTTTGTTTTGCTTGAGGACAAGCAAAAGCTCAAGTTTGGGGGTGTGATAATTCTATTTTTAATAGAATTACTTGTGCTTAATTTCCTAATTAATTATTTAAATCCCTAATTTATTTTATTAATTATCCCATTTATTTAATTAAAATTCTTTAATGTGCAGGTAAATTAAATCCGGATAAAACTCAGTCGTTTCATTAAAAAATGGGCAGAAAACGGGCTAAAGGAAACTGGACCATTTCCACTCTGCAGCAAATCAAATGAAGACAAGTGGCCAAACAATGCCAACTCATCTAGGATTGAAAATTACCATTGTAAGCCTAAGTTTGTGTATAAATAGAACATGATGAGCAATTGAAAAAGGAGCCTAGGGTAAAGTAGTTTAGTTTTTTTTAGTTAAAATTTTAAGGTTATTTTTTTCTAGTATTTTTCCAAGCTTTCCCCGACTAGTTTTTTTTTAGACACCATCTTTATTTTACTGTTCATTCAATCTTCATATTTATGAAAAGTTTGTTTTTCAATTCTAGTTTCTTGGTATTTCACGTTAGTTAATGGCAACCACTTCCAAATTTTTTTATTCTCGATTTTGTTAAGGTTCCTTTTTATTATTTACATGCTCGATTTTTGTTATGAAAAGCTTATGTGTGTTTTTATAGTTTGAAGCTCTCGGTTTTAATGGGTTACTGCTTTGTGTCATTTAATCATTTGGTTACTTAATCTTTTTCCTTCATTTCTGCCTTTCGGTTCTGGTGCTTTGATATGGGTTGATGCCGAGCATTGTTTCACATCAATGGCAATGTGGAATCATGGCAGTAGGAGCTGAAATTGAAGCAACCCGAGCTAATGATTTATGTTGAAGTGCTGGACAGTATTGATAATCTTGTTTTAATTTTCTGTTGTTAGTGTTACTTCTTTTTGAGTTTACACTCTTTTTGAGTTTACACTTATATCCTGCTTGGCTTTGTATTCTTTTTCTATTTCATTTTTTTTAGTCTACATTACATGGATTCTCCTCTGTTCTACATTTAGAATGTTATTTTCATAACTTTTATTTCAGTACTCAAGCTTTGTTGTTCTTTTATTAGCATTTGTCTCCTCGATTTTTTTTAATTTGTGTTAGTTTCTACTTGTTGCTGGCATAATCGAGAAGGACGTAGCTGGCGGGTAGTGCAGTTGTGATAATAGCAAACCAGTAAACCAAACCGTGAGCTTTTGCAGTGAACAGGACCAACAACTAAAAATCCTCCTCTGTTCTACTCTGTTATTATTTTTTACTGTTCATTAGCTGTTTGTTTTTTTTATTATGTATTAATCTTGTTGTTGCTTGATGTTAGGCTGTTATTGATGGATGTTTAGATGATTTAATAGTGTGTTGATACGAGGCAGTGGTTGCCCAACGGGTATACACAAGTGCCGAGCTGAGGCATTGTTGCTGGGGTGTTTGCTGTTTCCTCGCGGGCTGCTCTCAACTTGAAGAAGTTGACGAGTGCTACTGCTAAGTAGGCTTGCTGATGTGCGTTGTGTATGGCTTGCTGATGTACGCAGTATTTACAGTGTGCCTGTTGATGCAGGGAATGAAGCTGGGAAAAGGACGAGTTGCACAGCAGAACAGGGCTGGCAACGTGCGCAGGGAGAAAAAACTGAAGCATTCATCGTATACTGTCATGACACTATACCATCAGTAGAAGCATGGCAGGAGCAGGACAGCATAAGCAGAACGCGCCTGTTGGCAGCAGCTGTTGTGTGTGCTGGGCTGTGCAAAACAAACTGGTGACGTGCTGCAAGCTGTTGTTGCAGGGAATGGAGCAGAGCAGGAGTCGGACATTCACCATCTGCTGAGTGCCAGTGCACAGTTGGGGCAGTTGGTAGATTACACATTTCGGCTAAGGCCATGTTTGGCATTCCATTTCTCTATATTTCCATTTTTCATGCATACCTATCACTATTTTTATTAGTATTCCTTTTGATGTTATTTGTTAGCTTAGATTATAGACTTAATTTAATTTGCATATTATTGTTCCTTGCTTGTTAGTTTATATTTAGTTTTAATTAGGAATTTATAATTAAATTTAGTATTTAGGTAGTACATAATTAAAATTAGTAGTAGAAGTATTTTAGGTAATTTTAAGTAAGTTTGCACTTTAAATTGAAAAATCCAAAAATATTTCTCATGCATTATTTAGATTTTGTTTTAGTAGTAGTGATTAGTTAGATTTAGATTTAATTTAGGTTCATATTATAGGTAATTAATTTCTTATTTAGATTTAAGAATTTCTTTAAGTTAATAGAAGTTTTATTTTATTAGACTTTAGGTTAGCTTAATTTGCATTTTTATTAAGTAGTTTAATTACATGCATATTTTATTTTAAGTATGTTTAATTTTAGTCTAATTAATTTTGTTTCTTTATTTTCATATTTTTCATTTTAGTTTATTTGCATTAATTAATTTTAACTGTTTTAATTATCTTTTGTAGGTATTTGATTTTAATTGCTCGGAGCTTTGTAAGTAATTTTCGCTCGGTTTTATTTTCTTTAGTTTATAGTTTTTATTGTTTTCAATACTTTTAATTTTAGCCTTGTAGATCACTCCCTAAAAATTCATAATTTGCTAGGATATACTTAGGGTAAGATTAACCGGTACTTAATTAGGCTAATCAGCTTCTCTGTGGGACGATAATCCGGGACTCAGATCCCATTATTACTTGTACGACTCGTGCACTTGCGAATAACACGTCTAGGTCACTTAGAGTAGGCGTAGTTCGTATCACCTTCTTCTGTGAATCATCTATGTCTCTTCGACACTTACCAGTGCCTTTCTATCCAAACCTAGAACTCTTGCCAACCCCCAATTTCCTCGGACCTTTGTCCTTACCCCAACTAAACTTTGAAATTTGCAGGTCATAGTCTTGCTCACACAACTGGGCCCGTCGTACGGCCTCTCTGTATGTAGCAACATCAAATTGGGCCAATTTAGCTCTAATCGAAGGCCTTAGTCCATCAAAAAACCTACGAACCCTAATAGCTTCACTTCTTATAGAGTTTGGATCATACTGGCCCAATGAGGTGAATCGTGACTCGTACTCATCAACTGTTCGATTCCCTTGAGTCGGATTCAGAAATTCCATCTGTAACCTACGTCGAGCGGTATATGGGATATGTTGTTCTCTGAAAGCACCCAAAAACATATCCCATGTGATTACCATACCTTGAGCTCTCAACATAGGCCTGGTGGACTTCCACCAGTGCTCTGCTTTGCCTCTCAATACAAAGGCCACAAGTGCTACCTCTCCGTAGCCGAACATCTGAAGAAATCGAACAATTTCTCTAGCTGACTTATCCAATCCTTAGCCACTGCCGAATCCTTTACCCTACTAAAGGAAGGAGGTTTAAATTCCATAAAATACCTCAACCTCTACATATCACAATCATATCCATGCCCCGAATCATCATCATCATACTGCTGTGGGGTTACTGGTCGAATAGGGGGATCTCGTGGCCTAACCAGATTAGGTTGTGCAGGTGCAGCATTCTTAGGTTCAGGTGCAACTGCTGGGGGATTCGGTGTAGCCTGTCTCGCTGTGCCAGATACACCCTCAAACCTAACCAAAACCTAACCTATCATAGTCATCATCGTACGTATATCTTCCTCTAATCGGGCTACCCGAGGATCGAAAGCCTCTATCTGTTCCTGGGACTGTGACTAGAGGACGATCTACTGTGCCTCTCAGTCCTATAATTCCACCCCTGAGCTCTCAAGCTCTCTCCCCTCTTGCAATGTCTCTCAGGCATATCTCACAAGCCTGATAACTTTCCTGCATTTATAACAAACTTTTAATTTACTACCAGCTCCGTATACACATTTGTATCTATATATCACACAGTAACTTGGGGATGTATGTTTTCTCAGTCCGAAATATCGACTCACATCATACCAACCAAGCTCTGATACCAAATCTGTCACACCTCACTTTCGGGTGCCCTTTATCTATACATATACTAATAACGGTTGGGCTGTAAGTCAATGTAACTACTAAATTCCATACATTTATAGCGAAAAATTTAAAACTTTAATTCACACACTCCCAGGCGTGTGTAAATATTCAAAATCAATTGTATAATAATTTATCTTTACATAACATCCCCATACAACTATTCACCTTTTCAATTCATAACTGTGCGATACATTATAATAGATACAAAATGCTCATGTGTAAACAAATCTTTATACCTTTGCAACTGGTGGGAGCTATCCAACACAAACAGGGATCTAGAGATCACCGTACGGCTTTACTTCTCAGTATCTTGAGGGGAAAAAATAGTGGGATGAGCAAACCACAGCTCAGCAAGGAAAAGGATGCTAACAGGTAGATATTGTACTACCTACATAGCCCATGCATGAAATAACAAAACCATGTTTCAATATAAATGGAAATATCACTATTGAATGCATTTAAACATGCTTCTCACATAAGCATTTTCATAAAAACTAATAGTCAATACTTTCCATTTAAAAACATGTCATAAAACAATGTTATCACAGCATAAGCATTCAAATCAAGAGATTTATCAAATCACAATATCTCTTTGCTTTTCTCAAATCATTTCTTTTCATCAAATCTCTTTCTTTTCTGAGTTTCTCAATTTCTCTTATCTCTAAGACAGGTATAGAATTCTAGGCAATCTAATATCCACGACATATAGCCATAGTCAGTGATCCCAGGCCTCACTGATCAGGTGTACACAGGGCATCACTTGCCTGAAGGGGGGATGGGTCAGTCCTACCCTCCGGCTCATCTCAATCACTATCATCATCTTCCTCATCAACTCATGATACAATGTACGCCATGTGTCATCCACGCGATACTCTTACTCATGTGCATTCAGCACGGTACATAGTATTCCCCAGACAACTACACAGTTCAACGTACGACCGTGGACCCAGTCCATCCACCCTACTCCGATGGACTCATCATCCTGAACCATGTCTCATATACCAGGCGAGCAAATCAGCGTGACATACAGTCATCGCAAGGCTCCAGCGTGGTATCTCTCAGTGCGAGCAACAACTTCTAGCATTGTATCATCTCAACTCAGTAAAAATTGATGTGAGCAATGCTCCAGCACTTCTCTCAAAAATCATCGTGCGAGTTAAACTCCAGCACAACACATCAAAAACATAGAAACATGTGCGAGCTAAAACTCCAGCACATTATCATTATAAAACCACGTGAGAGTCACGCTCCATCACGGTTTATCAAAACATGTAAATGCATGCGAGTGAAACTCCAGCATTATCAAAATCATCAAAACATGTGTGAGCTAATGCTCCAACACTGATTCACATCCCAAATCTAATAGGTGGCTATTTTCTCTTTTAAAAACTCAAATCAAGTTTATTAGCGTAGCATGTCATTCCATGCTAAACATGTAAAACTAGCCAACCTATCCATCATCATTTCTCGATCTCAAAATTAACACATAGTTGAGAAACCATCAAAACATCTTATAGATGTAAAAACATTAAAAACATGCATGTCAGGCTGTTTTCCTTCCCACATCTCATTTTCACAATATATATATATATATATATATATCATACTACATTTCATGATCCCATACCATTTCATAGCTCAATAGCTAACATATTATCGCTAGCGTCATAACTACTAAAATTACCATAAAATATGTACAAATACCTCTATTGCTAACATACAGTCCCTTACCTCGAATCACGCTTGTATTCCCTTTGTCTCGTTTGCTCCGTTCGCGATTCGGGTTAATCGTGTTCCACGTATTTCAATCTACACGTGTAAATCATTAAGTTATTTTCCTTTCCTTCTTCTAAACCTCCACATTGTCATTTATTTATCTATTCATACTTCCCAATCCTTAAAATCATATCTCACCTTTCCCACTAGTATCATTATATCCTCTCTAAAGTCTTTAATCACTTTTCCATGGATTTCTCTTCATAAATTCCTCTTAATATTACTCACTCATCACTACAATCATCATTCCTACCAATATTTCATAAATTCCTCTGCATGGCTTGGCAGTCCTTTTTACCTAACGCAACCACTACCAGATCGATCTGCTCTTCATGATGAGATCAATATGTTACAAGCAAATTTCTTCTTGGAGATCAATCTGCCTCTTATAGGGGATCGATCTGCTCCTTACAGAATCTTAATGAGATCGATCTGTTGCTTAAGGGAGATCGATCTCTTCTTGGCCAAGGCTTAAGGAGATCGATTTGTGCCTGTGAAAGATCGATTCCTTCTAGCCAAAGACTTAAGGAGATCGATCTGCCTTGTTCCATTTAACAAATTCTTAGCATTTCAGGAGGGGAGATCGATCTCTCCTTCATATGAGATCGATCTCTCATCCCCTACACCCTCATTTTTGCATTTTTTTGTAGATTTTCGACTGCATACTCACCGTCATTTGGTTCATACCTCAATTTGCATTCCGTGCACAATTAACGTATATTGGCATCCATTCCATATAGTTCATAGGTAATAAAACTTGTGCACACTACTTGAAATTATGGATGTTTCATTAAACTCCCAAAATCCTTACATCCTCCTATCATTTATACTCATGTAACAATACATATACATACATCATAGTTTCTCAAGATATCCTTGTAGCATTACAGGTATTACATATAATTCCTTCTCTCAGAGCGTCTGCAAAACTATCCTCAGATGTTGCTCATGATCTTCCTTGGACTTGGAATAAACCAAAATGTAATCAATAAACACAATCACAAACTGGTCTAGGTATGGCTTAAATACATTATTCATCAACGCCATAAATGTTGTGGGGGCATTCGTCAATCCAAATGGCATAACCAAGAACTCATAGTGGACATAACGGGTACAAAATTTCGTCTTGGGTATATCTCCACTTCGTATCCTCAACTGATGGTACCCTGACCGCAGATCTATCTTCGAAAATACATAGGCTCCTCGGAGCTGATCCAACAAATCCAATGCGTGGAAGGGGGTACTTGTTCTTAATGGTAGCCTTATTCAACAACTGGTAATCTATACACAGTCAGAGGCTTCCATCCTTCTTCCTTACAAATAGAATCGAAGCTCCCCAAAGTGAGATGCTCGGTCTAATAAACCCCTTCTCCAGCAACTCTTGTAATTGCTTCTTTAGCTCTTCCAACTCAATCAGAGCCATTCTATACGGTGGTTTCGATATCGGCCCTATATCAGGCACTAACTCTATACAAAATTCCATTTCTCTATCAGGTGGTAGCCCTGGTAATTCATCCAAAAAGACATCAAGAAAATCCGCAATTATGGAAATGTCTCTTAATTTCGGGTGTGCCTTATCAGTGTCAACCACGTAGGCAATTAACCCTTCACATTATCCTTTCCATCGTTAGCAACACAAATCATCACATTAACATACATAATTGATAAACAAATTCATCTCTCAAATATGTTGAATTTAAATTATACTCCTTTTTTTTACAATCATCATGTTTTTCATTTAATTTCACAAAGCTTACAATAAGATTATCTATCTCTGAAGACATCAATGTCTTAGCATGACAATTCATAACAACATGATTTGTAGCCAGCCAATCCATTCCTAGGATTACATCAAAATCATTCATGCTCAGTAAAATTAAATCGGCTACCATCTCTTTTTCTCCTTTCCTCAACTTACAATTCCTATAAACATACTCAGTCAATTGACTATCATTCATCAGTGTGGAACTCATCAACATCTTATCTAACAGTGTGGGTTTTACATGCTTCAATAATTTATGTATAAAGGAAGGCGATATGAAGGAATGTGTGGCACCAAGATCAAACAATACAAATGCTTCTAAGTCAAAAATTAGGACGACACCTTTAATCACATCTGTCGATGCGTCTGCTGTGTCCTGGTCCAGTGCGTGCACTCGTCCTTTGCTCATGCCAATCACCCATTTCCCTTTTTCTTCAGTTGTAGCCCTCCTTCTAGGAGCAGCTGTCTCAACTGGAGCTCTCTCTAGTTCCTTGCCCTTCTGTGGGGTAATCTCCATCATCTCAAGACAATACCTCGCGATATGCCCTGGCTTCCCACATCTATAACATGTAACAGGGGGCGTCTGGCAAGGTCTAGTTCTATGAAATTTGCTACATCTCCTACACTAATCAGCAATAGGTCGTGGTCCTCCAATAACTATACCCCTCGATGCAATCAAAGTCGGGTACACGGGAGGTTTAGCAGCTCTCTCCTACACTTCCTCAATCTTAGGTATCTTCTCGAAAAATCTCTAACCTCCTTTCTTGGCCACTCTATCCAACCCGGATCTCTTTCGGACTCTGTCTCTTCTAACACTAACCTTTCCAAGCTCAGAGGCATTCCGCTCAAAGTCCTGCTCACATAGCTGTGCCCTATGCACTGCCCACTCGTAAGTATGAATGTTAAATGGAGCTAACTTAGTCTGGATAGCTAATCTCAATCCATCCATAAACTTCTGGACCTTCCAAGTCTCACTACTTATCATATATGGTCGTATCTCCCTAAAGACATGAACCCTGACTCATACTCATCCACAGAATAGTTCCCCTGAACCAAGTTAATGAACTCTATCCATAATTTCCTTTGTGCCACGGCTGAAATATATTGCCTCCTGAAGGCTTCCAAGAATATCTCCCATGTGATCTCGGAGTGTCGGGTCCTCAGAATAGATTCGTTGGATCTCCACCAGTGCTCTGCCTCGCCCTTCAGCATAAATACGATAAAGGCCACTTTCTCGGCAGAAGTGCATCCGAAGAACCTATACAAATTCTCCATCTCATACACTCAGTCCTCAGTAATAACCAGGTCCTTTACCCCTCTAAACACTGGAGGTTTCAACTCCTGGAATTGCCTCAACCTACCCAGTTTCCAGTCATAACCCAGGTCACTCTCGCTCGGCTGTAGAGCGATCGGAGAAGCGGTATCCTGAACTAGGGGCGTGATAGTCTCTGTAGTCTGAGGCCTCTCTGCCTCTGCAGCTGCCTATCCAATAGTAGTAGGCTGCGCTGCGGGACCTCCTCTATCACCAATACCTAATGCCTATGTGACTATCTCCACGAGGCTCTCAATACTTCGCTCAATCCTAGTGAAGCATGCCTCTGTATCCCCTGATCTCTCAGCAGGGTCCTATCGAGCCTGGTTAGTCTGTGGCTCCGCACAGCTCTCAGGCTTACCTCTACGGCCTCTAGCACGTGGAGCTGCCCCTCTACCTTAGCGTATAACAAGTATAATGCCTAACCTCCTGTATTCATAATCATTTATTAGTCTCATTCCATCTCAGTATACACAGTTATATCTAAACAAAAGCACAGTAATAGGGATGTAACTTTCCTACTTATTAATATTGACTCACATCAGGCCAACTCAGCTCTAATACCAATCTCTGTCACGACCCTTTTTATCCAATTTATCTAAGAATCACTATAAACTTTTCGCATTTTTCATTTCCCTTACCCGGTCGTGAACAACCCTTACTAATAATAGTTGGGCTGTGAGTCAATATTAATCATCTTTTCTCATTCATTTCCAATTAATCAAAAATAATGTTATACATTGAGGTTAAGTCATAAGCTTATACGTGGCATATTTTTTAACACTTACATCCCTTATATCACAATTTAAAATGCTTACTGTGCCTTTACATGTTTAGATACCTCTTGACGATGGAGTGCAGCGGACGTCTAAAAACAACGCCTCAGTCCTCACTAGGCTACATGTGTGCTCTGTAGAGGGAAAAATAGAAGGATGAGCAACCACACGCTCAATAAGGCAATAATGCAAGTATGGTAGATAACTACACTATCTACATGCTGATAATGTCATGGCATAAATTGTTTATAGTCGGAGCATAAGGAAATAAAACTATGCTGCATATATATACATATATCATGTACTGAAAACATGGAAACAAGCATGTAAAACATGGTAGAATCATCATGCAAAACCTCTCATGCTCATCGTTATTAAAACTCATCATAAAAAGGGAAATTCAATCTGAAACATCCTTTAAGATTTATCACTTTCTCAGAACACATCAAATCTCATCATAAATAGAATATCCTTTCTTTAAACAAATCCCACAAGGCTCGACCCCTCCCTCGGGTCTACCCTGGACAACACAATCACACTCAGTGTATAAAAAACCATGTGGTACTATGTAATATTAGGTGAGACAGGCGGTCACAATATCTCAAAGACTATGTTGGCTAACTATGTTAAAATCATCCCAGACCACATGGATCCCGATGTACGGGGCATCATACTGGAACGAAGGTGGATTAGTTCTTCGCCAGACTTTTCAATCAACGTCACTACCACAGGAACAGCGTACTCCATGTGATTTACACGGTACAACGTACTCCGCAAACCCATATCATGGTTGGGGGTGCCAGCCGTAGGTCTTATCTACCCCATACCATGAATAACCTACACAGTCTCAAGTGCACGTGAGAGCTTTTCGTTTTCATGTAAGAGAGCCTCCCCACCAACAGAGCCTCCCTACCCCAATGGGCTTAAGGATATTGGCTTAAGGATCCTACCGTAAGAGAGCCTCCCCACCGTACAGAGCCTCTCCACCCTGTCGGGCTTAAGGACGTAGGGATTGAGGATCTTACCATCTCCGCGGCATTATACATACCACAGTGTGAAAACCTATGCGAGCTAAGCTCTAGCACGATGCATGCATCATCAATCAATCTCCTCGTACGAGCAACGCTCTAGTACGACTTTATGCATAAAATCATGAAGAAATCACGTACGAGCATAGCTCCAGTAGGTTATATGCATAAGTGAGTAAAATCGAAATCCACGTACAAGAAGAAGCTCTAGTACGGTTTATAAAACATCATCACAAATCAAATCAAGGTGCGAGATAAGCTCCAGCACTTTTCATACATGTCAAAACATCCAAAAACCCATACGAGTGAAGCTCTAGCACGATTTTAACTCACATAAATATGATAGGTGGCTCTACTTCAACAAAACATTCTCAAAAACTGTGGTTGGCACCTCACTTATGCTTTTTCACAAAATCAAGAAATCACTAGCCAACCTATCTGTCATTTTGCTTAAACCAAAGTAATGTGTTTTCGTAAAAGCATCAAAACATGTTATTTATGCAATTATTAGCCTTACTATCCCTTTTATGAGAATCACTTCAAAATGAAATCATATACAAAATACTTGTTGTCATTCACACATACCACCAATCATTTTCTTAATTAACCATGCATTTTACAAAGCCCTATATTCACCCATAAAATATGAGCAGCTATCTCTATACACTCACAGAATTCCCTTACCTGGAATCGCGTCGCGTGATTCCACTTCCTTAAAGCTGCTTGATTGTGCGGTTCATTTCATCTCCAATGAACTCTTTGGGACTGCACAAAATCATATTCCACGTCAATTGGGTCCAATATAGCACAATTGTTGCGTTTACTATAGTCGATTCGACCTATAGTTTCCATTAACGCTTATAAGACTTCATTTGATTGCTCTACTCTTATCTCGAGAGTCTATTAGACTCTTTTAGATCCATTGATTCTTACTAAATCAATATTTAATGCTCGTAGTGTCTCTAGTTAGTCATTTACTTCACTATGGCATTTTGTCATACACCTTATATACTCATTTTCAAAATTTGACTATCCTCACAATGTAGCTTCATTTCATCATCTTAAAATCATGTACATTACTTCACTAACATTCTAACATAATCTATTTATCATCAACTCACCCATAACACATTTTCTCACACTAGACTCATTCTAGGTTATACTTGTTCCATTACATTCTAGGTAGTTTCTATCATTAATATACACACCAATCAACTCCAAAATCAATAACTAAACAAATGTACTTGGGTTGGTGCATTAGAAACTTACCTAGCTTGATTTCCTTCTTGCTCCAAATGAGAACACTCCTTGCTCCTTCAATCCAACCAATGGGGTATTGATTCCAAACTATGTTGTTCTTCTCTTTATAATGAACAACTTTACTCTAATGGCTTTTTCCTAAATCTTAATAGAAATTGGGTGATTTTAGAGTGAGAAAGTTAGGTTTTAAGATTGAAAATGGAAGAATGAAGTTATTCCCGTGAAATGCAGATCCAACTGCTCCCTTTTTTTTATAGAAATGGCTTGATGAGATCGATCTGCATAGGGTAGAGATCGATTTGGCCCTCTTGAATTCTTCAGTTTCTCGACATTTTGCAGGCATGAGATCGATCTGTTTGCTGTATGAGATCGATCTGTCGTGTTGCATGGGATCGATCTGCTCAATGAAATATGATCGATTGTCTCAGGCAGAGAGCTTAGGAGATCGATCTGGCCTTAAGGGGAGATCGATATGGTCCAGCCCGAGAGTAATGGAGATCGATCTGCTTGAGTGAGGGATCGATCTCCCTATTCCAGCATGCTTGATATTGCATTTTCTAGGCCACAAGATCGATCTCTCCTTGCATGGATCGATCTGGCCTTCATCTTACACCCTTTTTGCTGCAAATTTTCCATTTAAACTCATACTCAATCACTTCAACACTCATTTATCAATCCATTCACACTTAGAACTAAAAAATGTTTATTTCTTGTAATTCATATGTAATGTAACTTGTTTGTACATAAATAATGATATACATTACATAGAAATTTATGGTTCTTACATCTTTGATGTAAGAGCTCATAATTATTCCCCCAAACTTATTTATTTTGCTAAATATTTTTATTCTGCTTTTATATTTTTCTTCTTCTTCTTCTTCTTCTTCTTCTTCTTCTTCTTCTTCTTCTTCTTTGAGATTTCACTATCACTTATAACCCATATGTACATAGCTCAAAATATATCCTAGTGAAATTACACGCTTTTGGGGTACGAGATAGGAAAAGAGTGTTTAAGCTAACGAAAAATAAGCAGGTATATTTACAGAGAAAAGCTTATTTGACCCAGATGGGTGACTAGGGGTAAAATATGTATAAGGACGGCTGGAAAGGCTTAAACGATCCAAAGATGGCCTAAATCATTTCCCTAATTAAGTGTGATCTAATATTTCACCTCGAGATAAGATCAAACAAATTCTAGAATATGATGCACAAAATCAACTGAACAAATGCAATCCTATGTCCACATAAGCTCTCTTTAAATAAATATATAGATTCATTACATGACATGTGCATAAAGTGAGGAAATCACAATCAGAATCAAGACAAATTTAATAATTCAACTTCAAGCTTTTCCTACAATCATGCTTCTTATTTAATCAAATTCAGACTAAATCATGGGGTTATATCATTGGAATATGGGAAAAATCACATGCTAAGTACTAAATCAAACAATGTAAGCTCATATTTTGGTAAAATTTTGCAATTCTGCCCAAAAATTTTCAAAAATGCTCAAGTGAATCCCCTCCCCCAAACTTAGAGCGTACAGTGTCCTTAGTGTTCAGATAATATAAGAACTGAAGCTCGAGAATAGAATACTCCCCTATCTGATGATGAAGAACATGTGAGCTTGATGAGAAAGTGTTGCTGCAAAGGCTATCTATACAAGAAACAAAGAAAGAAGCAGTAGAAAAAAGAAAAAGAACTGTACAAAAAGTTAAAAGAAAAATAAAGCAACATCAAATGAAGTGAAGCTAAGTAGCAGGATTAGAAGCATGAGGATCAGCCAAAGTGGCAACGGGATGCTGATGGTCAAATCCTCCCCCAAAATAGAGCTTAAGTCTACACCTATTAACTTTAAAGGGTTGTTTCGGGGTCTCATCCATGATCTCAATGGCTCTATGAGGGAATACTTATGTAATGGTGAAGGGTCCTGTCCATCTAGACTTAAGCTTTTTTCGAAACAACTTCAAGCGAGAATTGAAAAGCAATACTTGCTGGCCTGGCTTGAAGTGTCTCTCCTTTATTTTCTTATCATGTCATCGCTTAGTCTTTTCCTTGTAGAGCTTGGCATTCTCATATGCTTGTAACCTAAACTCATCTAACTGATTAAGCTATAGCACCTTCTTCTCCCCCGCTGCATCTAAATTGAAATTCAGGTTCCTAAGGGCCTAGTAGGCCTTATGCTCAAGCTCCACTGGCAAATGACAGGCCTTACCATAAACAAGATGATAAGAGGACATCCTTATAGGTGTTTTGAAGGCTGTCTTATAGGCCTAAAGTGCATCATCTAACCTAATGGACCAATCCTTCCTACTTAGATTCATTGTCTTCTCTAATATCCCCTTAATCTCCCTATTGGATAACTCTACCTGACCACTAGTCTGTGGGTGATAAGCAGTGGCTACCTTATGCTTGACCTCATATTTTTTTAAAAGCCCATCAAAACTCTTGTTGCAAAAATGGGATCCCTCATCACTAATGATGGCTCTGGGTGTGCCAAATCTTGTAAAAATATTCTTCTTCAAAAACCTTATCACCACTTTGGCATCATTAGTTGGTAAAGCCATTGCTTCAACCCATTTTGACACATAATCTACGACCACCAAAATGTAGATATTTCCATATGAAGGAATAAAAGGTCTCATGAAGTTTATACCCCAAACATCAAAAAGCTCTACTTCCAAAATGTTAGTCAGAGGCATCTCATTTCTTTTGGAAATATTACCTACCCTCGGACATCTATCACATTTCATCATAAAGTGGTGGGCATCCTTAAACAAGGTGGGCCAATAATATCCAGATTGCAAAACCTTAGCAGTTGTCCTTTCTTCTCCAAAATGCCCTCCATAATCAGAAGAATGGCAATGTCTAAGTATATCCTCTACTTCTTCCATGGGAACACACCTTCTTAAAACCTGATCTTTACATTGCTTGTACAGAAAGGGCTCATGTCAGACCCGAGTTTTTGATTTACGTATGTAGCTTGTACCTTATGATTCCTATGTGTACGAACTTTATATTTCATAGTTGAATCATAAGAAGAGTATTTACTATAGTGCAATCGATTTATTGAGAATTAAAAATGCATGTAAGCTACATAACAGCGAGATAAGGGTTCAGTTTATTTTCGAGTAAGTACAGGGGTAAAACGGTCAATTGACCAAAATTCGGTATAAATCCGATGAGAAAATTTCATTAAAAATATGAAATCGAGAGATCTTGATCAATAACGAGGAAAATATTGAATTTCGAGTCCAATTGATCGAGATTTGAATTTAATTAATATTTTTGGAATTTTTATCTCGAAAAACGAGCCCAAAAATAGTGGAAAAATATACCGAAAAAGTAAAATCGGACTGATAAATTCATTTACCGACTAAATGAATTTAATTGGAATTTTTGAGAATTTTTGGGATTTTTATTATTATTTTAATGATTAAAATAATAATAAAAATTCTTTATAAAAAAAAAAAAAAAAGAAATCTGAAAACAGAAAGCTGAAGAAACGAAACCCGCACGAAACCGACGCAAACCGAGGGAAGAAGAGCTTGCCGGACCAGTCACCTCTGGCGATCAGCGGCTAGGCACGCAACCGAAAAAGGAAGGCCGGCACCGTGCGACCTCCCAGCCACCAGGACGCGCGCCACCGGCTCGGAATCCGGCAAATCGAAGGGAGAAAGCCGCGGAGGAAAAAAGGGCATTCGGCGGCCACCGGCGGGAGTTGGCTCCGATCGAGGCCAACCGAGAGGTCCCCTGTCCAATACCCGTCGAACGGCGGCAACGGCACACCGGGAACCGACCGGACGACGCCGGCACGACTAAAAAGGTACTAAATCGGTCGGCCGGTTCAGTGGAAAGTGACTGTGCTGAACCGGACCGGACCGGTTCAGCCAAGGAGAAAAGGGAAAAAAGAGGAAAAAGGAAAGAAAAAGGAAAAGGAAAATTTTTGGGATTTCACCGGACTTCAGGTAAGTCGATACGAGGTCAAAAGTGACCAATTTAATTTCTGATAAATTTATTTAAATTATATTTAATCAGAAATTGACCCGGAGTTAAATATACGAAATTGTGCAGTTCGACGATTAATTCCGAACGGAAGCCCGATTGAACTCCGATTCGCGTACCATCGCACAATCTCGGGTAAGTAAAGCTCATTTATGACAATTTATGTGATTTATGCGTATTTAAGATTTAATTTACGCATTTCGGATTAAATTTTGGATTTACTGAATTATATTCAAAAAATTGAATAAAATGTCGTAAATGATATACGGGCTATCCAAAGAGCTTGGAATAAAGCCCAATGGGTATTGATAGGCCCAATGAGTCGATAGACCCTAATGAACGGGCTTAATACGGATTAAGGCCCGATTAACGTGATTAAGGCCCATTAAGCGTAAAAGGGCCAATTTAAGTGAAATGAACTGTATTAAATGTGTAATACAGTAAGAAAAGTATAATTAACTCAGTGAATGATTAAATGCAGTTCCAGAGTCATATTGAGAGTTGACCGGACTGCGAGATTAGACAGCACAGAGGAAGAGAGGTCACACGACGTGATCCGAGGTAGGGGACTCTTGCAAGTAACTAGAGATATCTGTGCATATTTTCGTTGGATTTTACATCCACTGAAATTTTTTGAGGGTCAGAGAAAATCTATAATAATTATAAGGACCCGATATGGGTAAATTATGATTTTACCCCTAGTTAGGCAAAAAGTGAAATTTTGAGAAAAGTGGTAAAAAGCATGGAAATGATGTTTTGAGTGGTTTTTACTGCTGTGTAGTAGAAGAGTAGGTGGATGGGCTAATGTTTTGAGGTCGCTGTAAATTAAGCACACTTTATAATGCTGATTTTAGTGATTTTTAACATCCTTATTTTTAAAGAGCCATCTACCGAATTATGTGGAAACAATCGTGCTAGAGCATAACTCGCACTTGATTTCAGATGTTTTTCACATACATTAGTGCTGGAGGTTGACTCGCACTACATTTATTTGACATGCATGATAGAGTATTAGAGCATTGCTCGTACTCAGTTTTTATGCGATTTGTGCATGATAGAGTGCTGGAGCGTTTAGCTCGTACTCGAGTTTTACATGAGATGCATGACCTGGTGCTGGAGGTTCACTCGCACTAGTGTTGATATTTTGACATGCATATACAGTGTTTTGAGGCGGAGTGTTGACTGTGTGTCACACTCAAGACGCGCACTATAGTTTTTCGTGATATACACACATGTTAGAAAACCGTGACGATTTCCTCCGTGTAGACTGAGTGTCACATTGTTGAGATGTTCTCACGTGAATTTAGAGACGTGGCATTTATTCCATAGTATGAGGGCTAAGACCTATGGCAGGTACCCCACTATGATGTATTTCCATGGTATGAGCGGCTAAGACCTATGGCAGGCACCCCGACCATGATGTATGGGTCCACGAGTGTACGATGTACCGTGCGTGTGGCATGGAGTACCTTGTACCGTGTTTTGTGTTGTGGAGTTGTGGAGGAGAGTTGTTGATAGCTGACGGTTGTGATGGACTGACCCCCCTCCCGTTACAGCAGTGATAACCCGCACACCGAGTACTGTGTTGCCTGGGATTTCACCACATGTTAGGATATGTACATAGTCCGGAGATACTCTCTAACAGTAAGATCCTTAAGCCCAACATCCTTAAGCCAGAATAGGCGGGGAGGCTCTGTTCGGCGGGGAGGCTCTCTTACATAGTCTAGAGAGATTGCATTTAGCCACTGAGTCTCGCAAGGTATATCACATGTATTTTATGATACGGGTAGACCTAAGGGATGGGTCGAAACCCAGTTTATTTGTGTTGTGATTAGAAATGCCATATTTACTGTGTTTTGAATGTAAATGGCATATTTTATATAAAGGCATTCTTAAATGATTTAATATGCACTGTTTTGCATGAATGCCTCTGATTGATAAACCAGCATGTGTTTAGTACATGGGATTTTAAATCTGTACTATATTATATATATTTTAAACATGCTTTTGAAATGAGAGAAGGAAAGGCAAAGCACTATTTTCAAGTAGATAGTATGGATGTCTACTTGCTTGCCTGATTTCCTTACTGAGCGCGTTGATAGCTCATCCCATTCATTTTCCCCCCATCTCTATAGATTCTCATCAGTAGATCGAGTCGGCCAAGGTATTGCATTCCTTTGATCCGCTGCCACTCCCCATCTAGCGAAAGGTATACACACGCGTACTCTTTTGTATCTGAACAATGTATAAACACAGTGATGTACACGTTTTAATATGGGGGAGGTAATGATGTAATTATATTTAAGAATACGAATTTACTTATGATATAAATGTCATGTATGTATGATACGAAAAAGAATGGTAAGGTATGTATGGATGAGGAGACTAATGCCTATTCACAGCCCAACTGTTGAGGAGATAAAGGTAAGTAAAAAGTGAAAAATTTATTATGGTTTTTGGTAAAGTCGCGTGTGGGAGGAGGGCGTGACAGAGTGGTATCAGAGCCTAGTTGGTCTGATGTGAATAGATGTTAGTAATTAGGAAAATGTACATCCCCATATCACTGTGTTTTGTTCAGTTACAATTGTGTATACAAATGGGAAGTTGACAAATTAATGGTTGTGAATGCAGGAATTGAGCCATTATGGCTAATACCCGCCGTGGTAGAGGGGCGAGAGGTAGGACTGGAGGCCGTAGAGGTAGGTCGGCTAGCCAGGGTGAGTCTTCGACTACCCATACACCCCTAGGTACTGCTGAGGTTCCAGATACTACTGAGGCACGCTTCACGAGGATAGAGCGTAGCCTAGAGGCGATAGTAGGGCTGTTGGCAGAGACTTTGCCAGGTAGACAGAGACAGGATGCAGAGACTGCGACTGGAGAGGCAGTTGCACCTGATACACCTGCGCAGCCTGTATAGAGGCCACAGACTACTGATACTCCTACACCCCCACCAGCTCAGGTTAGTAGAGGATATGGGTGTGATTTGGATCAGTTGCGACAGTTCCAAAAGCTTGGACCTCCATCTTTTCGAGGGGTCAAGGACCCAGCCAGTGCTGAGGAGTGGATTGGCGAGATGGAGAAGTTGTACGATTTTTTTGAGTGTACGACTTCTGAGAGAGTCGCATTTGTTGCGTTCCTACTGAAGGGAACGGCAGAGCATTGGTAGAAGTCCACCAGGCCGATATTGAGAGCCCGACATGCTGAGATTAGTTGGGAGATGTTTCTAGAGGCCTTCAGGAGGCAGTTTGTTCCTGATACTGCGCAGCGTAGACTGCAGGCTGAGTTTTTGGGATTGAGCCAGGGGAGTCTCATAGTGGATGAGTATGAGACCAGATTTTTGGCCCTGGGGAGATATGATCCCGATACCATGTACAGCGAGACCAGGAAGGTCCGAAGATTTATTGACGGATTGAGACCGGTGTTGTGGTCTAAATTGGTACCACTAGACATTGGTACATATGATGAGGCAGTGCGCAGGGCGCAGCTTTGTGAGCAGGATTACGAGAGAAATGCCTCTGAGTTTGGGAAGCTCAGTCGGAGCCGAGATAGAGAGAGAAAGAGGCCGGCTAGAGATAGAGGGTTCAGTTATCGAGGAGGGAAGAGACTCTTCGGTAAGGGACCACGGATAGAGGAAGTGCGAGAGCGACCAGTCAGACCTCCTACATACCCGGCCATAGCTCCGGCGAAGGGCATTGTGATTGGAGGACCGAGGCCTACTACTGATCAGTGCAGCCGATGTGGCAGACATCATGGTGGTAGACCTTGTCCGTTGAGCCCTATTGTGTGTTTCCGATGTGGGAAACAGGGGCATATGGCTAGAGAGTGCCCAGAGACATATGTGATTGCCCCACAGAAGGGCAGGGAGCAAGATAGAGCTCCAGCTGGTACGTCTGCTCAGAGAGGTAGAGCGACGGCAGAGGAGAAAGGTAAGCAGGTGATAGGTCGAGGGCGAGTACATGCTTTGGACCAGGACACAGCTGATGCTGCTACGAATGTGATTCGAGGTAACATCCTGATTTATGATTTAGAAGCATATGTTTTAATTGATCCTGGTGCCACACATTCATTTGTATCACCATCATTTGCATGTAAGTTAGAAAAGCATGTAAAGTGTACTCCTTTAAAGATGATGATGTTGATTTGTATGCCTATGGATTCCAGTCAGCTAGTTGAGCATGTGAATAACGATTGTAAGTTAAGAGTAGGGGAAAAGGATATGACAGCCAAGCTAATATTGCTAAGTATGAGTGACTTTGATGTAATATTAGGTATGGATTGGTTATCTGCAAACCATGCTGTTTTAGATTGTTATGCTAAGACAGTTATGTTTCCTAACCCTACGAAAGTTATTGTAAAGTTTGATAGGAAGAAATGAAAGAAATAAATATGTTGTTAATAAATAAAAATATTTTGCTGACTGAGAGATAAATATCTTGAAGGTTTCATTGCATACGTAGTGGATACGGATAAGGTACATCCGGAGTTGGTAGATATTCCTGTGGTCAGTGAGTACCCAGATGTTTTCCCGGATGAGTTGCCAGGGTTACCACCAGACAGAGAGATGGAGTTCTGTATAGATTTGGTGCCTGGTACTGAGCCTATTTCGAGACCACCGTATCGCATGGCCTTAGTTGAGCTGGAGGAGCTCAAGAGACAGTTGCAGGAGCTGTTGGATAAGGGTTTTATCAGACCGAGTGTTTCACCGTGGGGAGCACCGGTTTTGTTTGTGAGGAAGAAGGATGGGAGCCTCCGATTGTGTATAGACTACAGATTGTTGAATAAGACTACCATCAAGAATAGATATCCCCTTCCACACATTGACGACTTACTGGATCAACTTCGGGGAGCGCAGGTCTTTTCTAAGATTGATCTGAGGTCTGGGTATCATCAGTTGAGAGTTCGGAGTGGAGATGTACCCAAGACAGCATTTAGGACTCGATATGGCCATTATGAGTTCCTAGTTATGCCATTCGGACTGACGAATGCTCCCGCAGCTTTCATGGCTTTGATGAACGATGTGTTCAAGCCATATTTGGATCAGTTTGTTATCGTATTCATCGATGACATATTAGTATATTCGAGATCCGAGGAGGAGCATGAGGAGCACCTTAGGATTGTATTACAGACTCTACGAGGGCAGCAGTTGTATGCTAAACTCAGCAAGTGTGATTTTTGGTTGACAGAGATCTCGTTTTTGGGGCATGTAGTGTCTAGGGATGGTGTATCAGTAGATCCATCCAAGATTGAGGCTGTAGTTCAGTGGGAACAGCCGAGGACAGTTACCGAGATCAGGAGTTTTCTGGGTTTAGCAGGGTACTATCGGAGATTCGTTGAGAGATTTTCGAAGTTGGCTGCTCCGTTGACACGTCTCACTCGGAAGAATGTTGCATTCGTGTGGGACGAGGATTGTGAGAGGAGTTTTCAGGAGCTGAAGAGTCGATTGACCACCGCTTCGATTCTCACTATTCCTACCAGCTCAGGAGGATTTTTAGTATATATCGATGCTTCGCATCAGGGACTGGGCTGTGTGTTGATGCAGGATGGGAGGGTAGTTGCTTATGGATCTAGACAGTTGAAGGACCATGAGAAGAACTATCCGACCCACGATTTAGAGTTAGCAGCAGTAGTGTTTGCGTTAAAGGTATGACGCCACTACTTGTATGGTGAGAAATTTCAGATTTTTACCGACCACAAGAGCCTCAAGTACCTGTACTCACAGAAGGAACTAAACATGAGACAGAGAAGATGGCTAGAGCTTCTGAAGGATTATGATTGTGAGATACTTTATCATCCGAGTAAGGCTAATGTTGTAGCAGATGCTTTGAGTAGGAAGAGCCTTGGGATGGTATCGTATATGATGGTCAGGAAGCACGAGCTGCTAGAGCAGTTTGCTAGCCTCAGTTTGGGAGTTGTGCCTTCGGACAGAGATGCAGATTGTATGATTGCGAGTTTACGCTTAGAGCTAGATCTATTGGATAGGATCAGACAGGCTCAGCAGACAGATCTGCAGTGCATCGATGTGATTGGTCAGATGCAGAGGGGCACAACGATAGATTTTGAGTTGAGTTCTGATGGACTACTGAGGTACAGAGGGAGATTGTGTGTTCCCGAGGACCCAGAGCTCAGGAGATTGATATTATCAGAAGCTCATTCCTCGAGGTACACGTTGCATCCGGGGAGTGGCAAGATGTATCAGAACCTCCGGAAGGTGTACTGGTGGTCAGGTATGAAGAGAGATGTGGCAGATTTTGTGGCGAGATGTCTCGTATGTCAGCAGGTGAAGGTAGAGCATCAGAAACCTGCAGGATTGTTGTAGCCTCTACCTATACCGACATGGAAATGGGAGCATATCACCATGGATTTCGTGATGGGTTTACCGAGGACCCGGAGGAATCACGATGCTATATGGGTGATCGTTGATAGACTGACGAAGTCAGCCCACTTCCTAGCTATGAGAGCTACCGATACTCTGAGTACATTGGCAGGGTTGTATGTACGCGAGGTAGTGAGGTTGCATGGTATTCCAGTGAGCATTGTTTCGGATAGGGATTCCCGCTTCACTTTCCACTTTTGGGAAATTTTCAGGAAGCTATGGGAACCCAGTTGAGTTTGAGCACAGCTTTCCATCCTCAGACAGATGGTCAGTCAGAGAGGACGATACAGACTCTGGAGGATATGTTGAGAGCATGTGTGCTGGATTTTAGAGGCTCCTGGGATGATCATTTGCCACTAGCCGAGTTCGCCTACAACAACAGTTATCATTCGAGTATCGGGATGGCACCGTATGAGGCCTTGTATGGCCGTAGATGTCGTTCCCCTATTGGGTGGGAAGAAGTGGGTGACCGTAAAATTTTTGCTCCTGATATGGTTACACAGGCTTCTGAGGATGTCCGGTTGATAGTTGAGAGATTGAGGACAGCTCAGAGTCGACAGAAGAGTTATGCTGACAGGAGACGTAGGCCACTTGAGTTCACAGTTGGTGAGTCCGTGTTTCTGAAGGTTTCTCCTTCCAAGGGTATAGCGAGGTTTGGGAAGAGAGGTAAGTTGAGTCCTCGCTACATTGGACCCTTCGAGATACTTGATCGAGTGGGAGATAAGGCTTATAGTTGGCATTGCCACCAGATTTATCAGGTGTGCACAACGTCTTCCACATTTCGATGCTTAGGAAGTATCACTCGGATCTGGCACATGTGATTAGTTATGAGCCTTTGGAGCTCAGTGAGGACATGTCATATGTTGAGAGGCCGATTCGAATACTGGATAGGAAGGAGAAGGTTTTGAGATCGAAGACTATCGGGTTAGTGAAGGTACTATGGCAGCATCACACTTCCGAGGAGGCTACTTGGGAGTTAGAGAGTTTGATGCGAGAGAAGCACCCCCAGTTGTTTGAGGATTGATTTGGTTCTAATTTGGAGGACCAAATTCTTTTAGTTGGGGAGGATTGTCAGACCCGAGTTTTTGATTTAAGTATGTAGCTTGTACCTTATGATTCCTATGTGTACGAACTTTATATTTCATAGTTGAATCATAAGAAGAGTATTTACTATAGTGCAATCGATTTATTGAGAATTAAAAATGCATGTAAGCTACATAACAGCGAGATAAGGGTTCAGTTTATTTTCGAGTAAGTACAGGGGTAAAACGGTCAATTGACCAAAATTCGGTATAAATCCGATGAGAAAATTTCATTAAAAATATGAAATCGAGAGATCTTGATCAATAACGAGGAAAATATTGAATTTCGAGTCCAATTGATCGAGATTTGAATTTAATTAATATTTTTAGAATTTTTATCTCGAAAAACGAGCCCAAAAATAGTGGAAAAATATACCAAAAAAGTAAAATCGGACTGATAAATTCATTTACGAACTAAATGAATTTAATTGGAATTTTTGAGAATTTTTGGGATATTTTTGGGATTTTTATTATTATTTTAATGAATAAAATAATAATAAAAATTCTTTATAAATAAAAAAAAAAAGAAATCTGAAAACAGAAAGCTGAAGAAACGAAACCCGCACGAAACCGACGCAAACCGAGGGAAGAAGAGCTTGCCTGACCAATCACCTCCGGCGATCAGCGGCCAGGCACGCGACCGGAAAAGGAAGGCCGGCACTGTGCGACCTCCCAGCCACCAGGACGCGCGCCACCGGCACCGGAATCCGGCGAATCGAAGGGAGAAAGCCGCGGAGGAAAAAAGGGCATTCGGCGGCCACCGGCGGGAGTTGGCTCTGATCGAGGCCAACCGAGAGGTCCCCTGTCCAATACGCGTCGAACGGCGGCAACGGCACACCGGGAATCGGCCGGACGACGCCGGCACAACTAAAAAGGTACTGAACCGGTCGGCCGGTTCAGTGGAAAGTGACTGTGCTGAACCGGACCGGACCGGTTCAGCCAAGGAGAAAAGGGGAAAAAGAGGAAAAAGGAAAGAAAAAGGAAAAGAAAAATTTTTGGGATTTCACCGAACTTCGGGTAAGTCGATACGAGGTCAAAAGTGACCAATTTAATTTCTGATAAATTTATTTAAATTATATTTAATCAGAAATTGACCCGGAGTTAAATATACGAAATTGTGCAGTTCGACGATTAATTCCGAACGGAAGCCCGATCAAACTCCGATTCGTGCACCATCGCACAATCTCGGGTAAGTAAAGCTCATTTACGACAATTTATGTGATTTATGCGTATTTAAGATTTAATTTACGCATTTCGGATTAAATTTTGGATTTAGTGAATTATATTCAGAAAATTGAATAAAATGTCGTAAATGATATACGGGCTATCCAAAGAGCTTGGAATAAAGCCCAATGGGTATTGATAGGCCCAATGAGTCGATAGACCCTAATGAACGGGCTTAATACGGATTAAGGCCCGATTAACGTGATTAAGGCCCATTAAGCGTAAAAGGGCCAATTTAAGTGAAATGAACTGTATTAAATGTGTAATACAGTAAGAAAAGTGTAATTAACTCAGTGAATGATTAAATGCAGTTCCAGAGTCATATTGAGAGTTGACCGGACTGCGAGATTAGACAGCACAGAGGAAGAGAGGTCACACGACGTGATCCGAGGTAGGGGACTCTTGCAAGTAGCTAGAGATATCTGTGCATATTTTCATTGGATTTTACATTCACTGAAATTGTTTGAGGGTCAGAGAAAATCTATAATAATTATAGGGACCCGATATGGGTAAATTATGATTTTGCCCCTAGTTAGGCAAAAAGTGAAATTTTGAGAAAAGTGGTAAAAAGCATGGAAATGATGTTTTGAGTGGTTTTTACTGCTGTGTAGCAGAAGAGTAGGTGGATGGGCTAATGTTTTGAGGTCGATGTAAATTAAGCACACTTTATAGTGCTGATTTTAGTGATTTTTAACATCCTTATTTTTAAAGAGCCATCTACCGAATTATGTGGAAACAATCGTGCTAGAGCATAACTCGCACTTGATTTCAGATGTTTTTCACATACATTAGTGCTGGAGGTTGACTCGCACTACATTTATTTGACATGCATGATAGAGTATTGGAGCATTGCTCGTACTCAGTTTTTATGTGATTTGTGCATGATAGAGTGCTGGAGCGTTTAGCTCGTACTCGAGTTTTACATGAGATGCATGACCTGATGCTGGAGGTTCACTCGCACTAGTGTTGATATTTTGACATGCATATACAGTGTTTTGAGGCGGATTGTTGACTGTGTGTCACACTCAAGACGCGCACTATAGTTTTTCGTGATATACACAAATTTTAGAAAATCGTGACGATTTCCTCCGTGTAGACTGAGTGTCACATTGTTGAGATGTTCTCACGTGAATTTAGAGACGTGGCATTTATTCCATAGTATGAGGGCTAAGACCTATGGTAGGCACCCCACTATGATGTATTTCCATGGTATGAGCGGCTAAGACCTATGGCAGGCACCCCGACCATGATGTATGGGTCCACGAGTGTACGATGTACCGTGCGTGTGGCATGGAGTACCTTGTACCGTGTTTTGTGTTGTGGAGTTGTGAAGGAGAGTTGTGGATAGCTGACGGTTGTGATGGACTGACCCCCCTCCCGTTACCGCAGTGATAACCCGCACACCGAGTACTGTGTTGTCTGGGATTTCACCACATGTTAGGATATGTACATAGTCCGGAGATACTCTCTAACAGTAAGATCCTTAAGCCCAACATCCTTAAGCCAGAATAGGTGGGGAGGCTCTGTTCGGCGGGGAGGCTCTCTTACATAGTCTAGAGAGATTGCATTTAGCCACTGAGTCTCGCAAGGTATATCACATGTATTTTATGATACGGGTAGACCTAAGGGATGGGTCGAAACCCAGTTTATTTGTGTTGTGATGAGAAATGTCATATTTACTGTGTTTTGAATGTAAATGGCATATTTTATATAAAGGCATTCTTAAATGATTTAATATGCACTGTTTTGCATGAATGCCTCTGATTGATAAACCAGCATGTGTTTAGTACATGGGATTTTAAATCTGTACTATATTATATATATTTTAAACATGCTTTTGAAATGAGAGAAGGAAAGGCAAAGCACTATTTTCAAGTAGATAGTATGGATGTCTACTTGCTTGCCTGATTTCCTTACTGAGCGCGTTGATAGCTCATCCCATTCATTTCCCCCCCATCTCTACAGATTCTCATCAGTAGATCGAGTCGACCAGGGTATTGCATTCCTTTGATCCGCTGCCACTCCCCATCTAGCGAAAGGTATACACACGCGTACTCTTTTGTATCTGAACAATGTATAAACACAGTGATGTACACGTTTTAATATGGGGGATGTAATGATGTAATTATATTTAAGAATACGAATTTACTTATGATATAAATGTCATGTATGTATCATACGAAAAAGAATGGTAAGGTATGTATGGATGAGGAGACTAATGCCTATTCACAGCCCAACTGTTGAGGAGATAAAGGTAAGTAAAAAGCGAAAAATTTATTGTGGTTTTTGGTAAAGTCGCGTGTGGGAGGAGGGCGTGACAGCTCATCCCTCACATAATACTTAACATCACTCAAAAACTTCTTCTTTTGTTGGGTAGTCAAATCTGGTGGCATCACGTTGCTCACCAAATAATTCACAAACTCAGCATACGAGGGGAAACTGGAGTGCCCAAAAGTAAATAACTGCTCATCAGGAAAGGACTCATTAATTATTGTACCATCTTCTTTAAGTCCACTCTCCAATCTAGATAAATGGTCAGCAACATGATTCTTTGTCCCTTTCCTATCCCTAATGTCCAAGTCAAACTCCTGCAGTAGGAGGATCCATCTAATCAATCTAGGCTTTGCATCCTTCTTGGAAACTAAATACTTAATGGCAGCTTGATCAGTGTATACTACCACCTTAGTGCCAATGAGATAGGAGTGAAACTTATCAAAAGCAAACACTATAGCCAACAACACATTCCCGGTAGTAGCAAAGTTTAATTGGGCTTCATTCATAGTCTTACTCGTATAATAGATAACATAAAAGACTTTTCCTTTTCTTGTTCCAAGTACAGCCCCAACTGCATAATCACTTGCATCACACATCAGCTCAAAAGGTAAACTCCAATCCGGAGCTATGATTACAATGGTTGTAACTAACTTTTCCTTCAAAGTCTTAAATGCTTCTAAGCTATACTCATCAAAACATAATGCAATATCTTTTTTCTAGAAGATTACACAAAAGCTTTAAGATTTGGGAAAATTCCTTTATGAACCTTTTGTAAAACCCTGCATGGCCCAAAAAACTCCTAATTCCTTTAACAGAGGTAAGGGGAGGTAACTTCTCAATGATTTCCACTTTAACTCTATCCACTTCTATCCCTCTAGCAGATATCTTGTGCCGAAGCACTATACCTTCCTTAACCATAAAGTGGCACTTCTCCCAATTATGCACTAAATTCGTTTCTTCACATCTCTTCAGAACAAGTCCTAAGTTGTGCAGATAAAGATCAAAGCTATCCCCAAATACAGAAAAAACATCCATGAAAACCTCTAAAAAATCCTCCACCATATCATGAAATATGGTCATCATGCAACGCTAGAAGGTAGTAGGTGCATTGCATAAGCCAAAAGGCATCCTCCTAAAAGTAAATGTCCCGTAGGGACAGGTGAATGAGGTATTTTCTTGGTCCTTTAGGGCTATAACTATCTGATTGTACCCGGAGTACCCATCTAATAGGCAGTAGAACTCATGACCAACCAATCTATCTAGCACCTGGTCAATAAAGGGTAGAGGGAAGTGGTCTTTCCTGGTGGCCTTGTGATACGAACTACGCCCACTCTAAGTGACCTAGACGTGTATCCACAAGTGCACGGGTCGCACAAGAAATAATGGGATTTGAGTCTCGAATTATCGTCCGACAGAGAAGTTGATTAGCCTAATTAACTACCGGTTAATCTTACCCTAAGTATATCCTAGCAAATTATGAATTCTTACTGGGTGATCTACTAGGCTAGAATTAACAAGTACTGAAAATACTATAAACTAAAAAAAATAAAACAGAGCAAAAATTTACTTACAAATGCTCCAAGCAACTAAAAGAAATAACCTACAAAAGATAATTAAAATAGTTAAAATTAATTAACGCAAATAAACTCAAATGCAAAATATGAAAATAAAGAAACAAAATTAATTAGACTAAAATTAAACAAGCCTAAAATAAAATATGCATGTAATTAAACTAATTAATAAAAATGTAAATTAAACTAACTTAAAATTTAATGAAATAAAATCCTAGAACATAAAAAAAAATATAACTCTAAATGTCTAAAGTATTGATTCTAAATTAATCCTAACTATAACTAAATACTAATTTAAAAATAAAATCTAAATAATGCATGAGAAATAAATATTTTTGGATTAAATTTAAAATGAAGACTAAATTAAAAATGTATGAAACAAACTTAACCTAAATTAATTCTAAATGCAACTCATAAAATTCTATACTAAAATTAAGTCCTAAATCCTATTATATAAAATTAAATATTAACATAAATGAAAACTAAAAATTAAATTAACAAACAAAGACACTAGAACTAACCTACAATTTAATTTAACTATTTACCTAAATTAACAACTAATAAAAGGAATGAAAACAATCAAAATATTATAAATGCATTAAACATTAAATGGTAAAAATGAAATGTAGCTAAACATGGCCTTAACCGAATGTAAAACCCGATTTTATTTAAAACACGAAGTGAAAAATACAAAAGGATTGAAATGGTATTCCTGAAAACGTGTAAGGGTAAAACGGTCAAAAAGACCAAAACCTGGTATAATTTCAATAAGAAAATTTAATTAAAAATATAGGATTGAGAAATCTTGATCAATAACAAAGAAATAATTAAATTTCGGGTTAAATTGATCAAGATATGAATTTATGGGAATAAACCGAAATTTTCACTTCGAGAAATAATCCCGAAAATAATCGAAAAATATACCGAAAAGGTAAAATCGGACTGATAAATTCATTTACGGATTAAATGAATTAAATATAATTTTTTCAGATATTTTGGAAAATAATAATATTTTAAACAATTAAAATAATAATAAAAATAATAATAAATAATAATAAATTTAAAAAAAATCGTGAAAAACGTGATTTGTGAAACAGAGGAAAACGAAAATGAAGGCCGAGCCTTTGTCGACCACCGGCGAGCAGCCGACGCCGACCCCAGACAAATCCGGCCTAAAGGACCGACGAACGGCGACGATCGGTGAGAGAAAGCGGAAGAGAGAGAACCAAGAGAAGAGAAAAGGCGTTTCCCGACGCTCGGCGTCGATTCGAGGCCGGCCACCACCAGCCGAGCGTTCCCCAAGCGCCGATGGTGCAATTGGTGGCAGCCTTGGCCGGTAGAATGGCGGTCAGCACCGAAAACGACTAGGAAAGAGGAAAGCAACGACGCCTGAAAGGAGAACAGGCCGGACCGGCCACTTTTCGGCGACCTTGGACAAAACTGAGACCAGATCAGAGCTGGGGACGACCCCGCAGAGCTGCTGGCGACGAAAATCGGTGGAGAATCTATCGGCAAGGCACTGAACCGGTCGAACCAGACTGAACCGACGGTTTGAACCGGGTTGAACCGGACCGAACCGGTTCAGCCAAAAAGAAAAGGAAAAGGAAAAAAAAGGGAAAAAGAAAAGAGGAAAAATTGGGAAAAAATTCCAGTGATACAATCGAGGTCGAAAATGACCAATTTAAATTTTAGAATATTTAATTTGATTAATATCCGACTGAAAATTTACCCGAAAAAATATTAAATTGTGTAGCTCGATAATTGCCGTCAACCGAGAGCTCGAGACAACTTCGATTTGTGTACGATCATGGAATCTCGAGTAAGTAATCCTTATTTACGACAATATTGCATCGTTATGCGTATTAGAAATAACCGCATCAATTACAGATTAAATTTTCGCATTTAATGAATTATATTCTGGAAATTTGAATAAATTATCGTAAATAATTCAGTGAGATATCCGAGAATTTAGAATGAGGCTCAATGAATACTGATGGGCCCAATGAGCCCAAGGCCTCGATAATTTGAATAGTAAGTGAAAAACGAGCTTAAGGCTGATTAAGGCCCATTATGGTGCAATCGGGCCCAATATGGGTAAACGGGCCCAATGATTTAAATTAAGCCCAGAAAATATGAAATACAATTTTATATATTGTATTTGACCTGATGAATATTTATCCGCAGTTTCGAAGATTGGATTCGGAGCAAATCGGACTGCGTGACGAGTCATCAGTGGAAAGGTCAGACTGTACAGAAAATGAGGTAAGGGAATTGTGTGAGTAGCTAGAGGTAGCTATGCATATTTTAATAGTTTTGTATACATTGATTATGTATGTATACACTGTTATTGTATAATGATCCTAAAAGTGGTTTAAATGATTTTAAGGATCGAAATAGGTAAAAAGACTATTTTACCCCTATTAAGGGAAGTTCACCTAAGGATGGTGAAAGCATGACATGCATGAAATGCATGATTTAAGGAATTTTTCAAATTAAGGAATTTTATTGGTTTTAATCAAAGCAAATCGATAGATTGGCCAATAATTGCATGAATTTTACATGATACACTACGTAAGTGTTATTTATATTTAAATGGAAATTTCTTTGGAAAATAGGCCAACTATCAAAGTTTATATGGGAACAGATAGTGCTGGCGCATAGCTCACACTATATTCGCGTTTGTGAGTGTGCATAAAATGTGCTTGAGCGGTTGCTCGCACTGATTTGTGTGACATCATATGCATGAAATGTGCTAGAGCAGTTGCTCACACTGATTTTACTATTGTGAAATGCATAAGAGGTGCTGGAGCTTAGCTCGCACTCTGTTTTGACATGTTTTGACATGTTTTAACTGGTTTTGACTTGATATGCATAAAAAGGTGCTAGAGCGATTGCTCGCACTAGTTTTTATGATTTGGCATGCATGAGAGGTGCTGGAGCTTAGCTCGCATCCTGTTTTGATATAATTATGCATAAAGCCATGCTGGAGTGTAACTCGCACGAGATTGGATTTAATTATGCATAAAGTCGTGCTGGAGTGTAACTCACATGAGATTTGACTTACTTGAGCATTCATTTGTGCTGGAGCTTGCTCGTACGAAGTTTTATATGATTTTATAACTCATTTTAAAGTCGTACTAGAGTTTTTCTCGTACGAGGTTTTCACTGAGCTTTTATACATATCTTTACTAGAGCATTGCTCGCACGTGGATTTTACTTGAATTTATAATTATTTTAAGTCGTACTGGAGTGTTACTCGTACGTAGATTTTACTGATTTTTATGAAACCGTGCTAGAACTTCGCTCACACGAGGTTTTCAGATATCATGAATATGCATGGAGCCGTGCTAGAGCTTTGCTCGCACAGGGATTTATATTACATGCATATAGCCGTGATGGAGCCTCCTGTAGACTGTGTGTCACAGTGAGATGATATGATCACACGTGCATACTGAGACAGAGATGATATGGGTGGATAAGACCTATTGCAAGCACCCCTGATTGAGCTTGGGTTCATGAAGTACGTTGTACCATGTATGTCACGCAGACTATGCTGTACCTGGGGATTGTTGGAGTGGAGTGGCATTAGCCACGAGGCAGCAAGCCTTGCCCTCGCAATCCTTGTGTTATGCTGTTCTGGCGGGTAGGAAGACCCACCTCCAGTTTCAGGTGTGATACCCCACACACTAGGTACCGTGTTGCCAGGGATCACTAGGAAATGGCCATAGTCCTTGATGTTACTGATTTAATCAGTTGCCTGTCTCACATGATATAACTACTGGTCGATAGACCAGGGTAGACCCGAGGGAGGGGTCAGGCCCCCAATTTTATGATTTTATGATATGTGCCCTAAAAGAAGGGTGGTTTTACAATCGAAGTTTTATAATGAATTTTAATGAATTATTTTATGAGATGATTGACCCGAAAAGGTTAGTTTATACTACAGTTTTAATGAAATGATTTGAATACAGTAGCATGATGATGTTTTCCATGCTTTCATTTCAAATTCATGATTTGTCTTACATAACATGAAAGAATGCATGATCTTGATTTACTTCATGCTTATTATGATTTAATGATGTCACATAAAATGCCATTGATGCATAAGTAGTATGATTTCTATACACACAAATAGTTTTGATAAACTATGTCATAGACATATGCATGATTTTGTGCTTGAGATTTTAATGAAAAGAAATGGATTTAAGGGCATGGCATTATGAGCAAGTAGATAGTGGAGCTATCTACTTACTTGCATAATTGCCTTGCTGAGCGTGTGGTTTGCTCACCCCCTTATTTTCCCATCTTTTCAGAGTACTCGCAATAGTTAGTGAGCGGCTAAGGACTTGCATTCTTGGTATCCGTTGCTTCCCATCGAGAGACAGGTATACACATTTGTATAGTTTTGTATCTAAATATGTAATGCACAGTACTGTAAACGATTCTGATGTCGGGGATGTAGAGTTATAAATACCATTATGTATGTAGTTAGTCAAAGTCAAGAGATAGTAAACTCTGATATATGAATGTGATTATGGAAATGAAATGGTAAATAGGTGAGAGGTGACTAACACCGAATCATAGCCCAACTGTTTGTAGGATGATCACGATGAGAGAAAGGTAAGAATTAAATAATAACGAAAAAGCGAAAAATTTACTTTGAATTTTAGGTAATTTGGGTCGTGACAGGAGTAACGGTATCAGAGCTTAAGTTAACCTGATATGAGTCGGTATTAGTGGTTAAGGAAGTTTACATCCCCATGTACTGTGCATTGTTTAGATACAATTGTGTATATCGAGATGGAAGTGCAGCTAAGAATTTGGTATTGAATGCAAGAATAGACTCATTAACTGATAGCCGTTTTGATAGAAGGGCGAGTACACGAGCTCGAGGCTGTAGAGATAGGCCTGAGAGTAGTACTGAGTCACCACATGAGACTCAAGATGAGGTTGAAGTGGAGGCCGATGTTGAGCATGTCCCACAGAGTCCGACAGAGAGATCTGACAAAGAGACCAGACAGTATTGAGACACACTTCGTGAGGTTGGAGCGGAGTGTGGAGAACATTTTGAGAGCTAATTGCTCAGAGTATGTATGAGATTTGAGGGTGAGTCGGAGCATTGGTGGAAGTCCGCTTGACCCATCTTAAGAGTTAGACATCCATATTGGACATGAGAACATAATTCTAGATGTATTCCAGTGACAGACTATCCCGGACACTTAAAGAAAATTACAGATAAAATTCTTTACTCTGACCCAGAGGAACTGGTTGATTAACGAGTATGAAATCTCAGTTTATATTCCTTGGCAGATGTAACTCCGATACTATGAACAGTGATAGTTGGGATGTCTGAAAGTTCATGGAAGGGCTCAGATTGTCAGTTAGAGTCCGATTAGCCCATTACATATCGCTACCTATGCCGAGGCAGTACGCAGACTACAGTTGTGTGAATAAGATTATAAGTTGCATGCCTCTGAGATTGAGAAAGGTAATAAGTGTCGAAATTGAGACAAAAAGAGAATAGAAAATGACAGAGATGTCAGAACGAGAAAAAGATGGTTTGGTAAAAGCTTTGAGCTGTTGAGTCACGGGGTAAGATGATTTGTAAAGCCCCAGTGTATCTAATTTCAACACTTATGAGGGGGTATTGTGATTGGAGGACCCCGACCTGCTCCGTCGCAATGAGAGCAGTGTAGCAGTGTGAGCAGTGTAACAGTGTAAGCAGTGTAAGCAGTGTAGCAGTGAGAGCAGTGTAAGTAGTGTAAACAGTGTAGGATATATGATAGTTACCATGAAAATAAGATATTAGACGAGGGCGAGTGTATGCCTTGGACCAAGACACCATTGATGTTTCATCGGATGTGGTGGAAGATACCACACTGGTTATAAATAATGAAGTAATTATTTTAATTGATCCTGGTGCCACGCATTTATTCATATAGCCTTCATTTGCTTATAAGCTAGTGAAAGATGTGAAGCTTATACCCCTAGGCAAGATGATGATGGTTAGATAATTATCACTAACTGAATATGGGTATAGAGATTGTAAGTTGAAAATATGGATGAAAATATCCCTGAAAAGTATACTGTGAGATTTAATAAGTAATGAAAGAGTTGTTATAAGTGATATATGAAAGGAGATAAGCTTTGAGATGTGATAGATCCTGCATACGAGACATATTGGAATAAGAGGTGTATGCAAGGTAAGAATATCTTTGATATGTAAATTAATTTAGATTGAGCGATAAGTAGTGAATATGAATTGCGGCCAAGTATAAGGGGTGGATATATCTACACCTAGTCCATGTGGTTAAGTCTCAAGGTTAATAAAAGTATTTCAAAATATTTCCTCGCCTAAAGACTTGACAGCGTCCAGAAGCGCACAGATAACCTATCAATCGAAATCGACAGTCGTAATATATATATATACATTTAAAATTTGGGTACCTTTACTGGTACGATAAAGAAATATAAAATTTGATTAATCATGAAGGTTTAAAAATTAAAATTTTATAAAAGCCGTTAATATAAGAAAAAGGAAATGACGCGAGTTATTATCTTGAACGGAAACGATTTCGTAACGACATTATACGTTTATGCGTGCATAGGTAAAGGATATGGGAAATTGAAATATTCAGTGGAACTCGACTATGATAAGGTATTTAAACCTTACCTGGACCAATTGTTTGTCATCTTTAGCGATGATATTTCGATGTATTCGAAGTCCATGGAAGAGCATGAGTAGCAACAGGAAATTATCTTACAGATCAGTTGTTAAGAGTTTCTTGAAATGGGCTGCTCAGTTGATACGTCTCATTTGGAAAAAGATTGTATACGGTGAGTTTTGGTAAATTGAAGTAATGAACTGACCACCGTAAGTATTCTCACCATAACCAACAGCTCAAGAGGTTTCAGTGTGTATGGATACCTCAAAATAAGGATTGAGCTGTGTATTGATGTAAAATGGGAAGATAGTTGTTTATGGATCCAGATAGTTCAAGGATCTTGAGAGAAACTATCCGACCCATGCTTTAGAGTTGGCAGCCGTAGCGTTTACACTAAAAGTATGGAGCCACCACTTAAATGGTAAGAAATTTCGGGTATGCACTGATTGTAAAAGCCCTGAGTATATTTGTTCACAGAAAGAGTCGAATATGATAACAAAGAGAGTTAGAGCTTCTAAGGATTATGATTGTGAAAATTGTACCACCCAAGAAAGGCTAATGTAATGGTTGATGCTTTAAGTAGAAAGAGCCTCGGGATGGTATCACATATGATGGTTAGGGACCGTAAGCTGCTAGAGCAGTTGTGAGCCTCAGTAGTGATGTGATCCCTTCTGATGATGACGGTGATTGTGTGACAGCTAGCCTAAGGTTAGAACCGAATTTGTGTGACCGGATTTGCCAGGCTTAGCATGATGATCGGCATGGTGTCGATAGTGTGGGTCAGGTTCAGAAGGGTACAGTAACAGAGTTCACAGTGAGTGATGATGACTTACAGAGGATTAGAGATAGTATAAGTGCTCCCCAGGACCATAGTTGCTGAGACAGTGTTATTGTCAGAAGCTCACTCTTCGGGATATACAGTGCATCCGGGAAATAATAAATATATCAGAATCTCTGAAAAAGGGTATTGGTGGTCAGATATGAAAAAAGACATTGTAGAGTTGTAGCAAAATGTCTCGTATGTCAGCAGAGTAAGGTAGAGCAAAAGAAGTTACAGGGTTATTGCAGCATCTACCTATATTGACACAGAAAAGAGAATAAGTTACCATGATATCGTGATGGGTTACAAAGGACCCAGATAAATCACGAGGCTATCTAGGTGATAGTCGATAGATTGACTAAGTCTACCCACCTTCTGGTTATGAAATCCCGAGATACTCTAGGTTGGTAGGCAAATTTATGTGTATGGAAAATTATGAAACATTATGTAGCGTTCCAATGAGCATGGTATCGAATAGGGATTCCTGCTTCACTTCCCACTTCTGGGAATATTGTTTTTGGAAGCTATGGAAACCTGATTGAGTGTTAGCACAGCTTCTGTTCTCAGATAAATGGTCAGTTAGAGAGGACTGTATAGGTTCTGGAGGATGTGATGAGAGCGTGTGCCATTGATTTGATAAGCTCCTGGGATGATCAATTGTTACTAATTGAATTCGTCAATAATGACAGTTGTCACTTGAGTATCGGAATGATTTTATATGAGGCATTGTATGGCCGTAGGGATTGTTCCCCGACTTGGATAAGAAGAAGTGGGTGACAGATAGAGAATTGTTTTCCGAATTGGTAACACAAACCTCTGAGGATGTTTAGTTGATTTGTCAGAGATCAAGAACACCTCAGAGCAGACAGAAAAGCTATGCTGACAAGAGACAGGAAACCATTGGAATTCACTGAGGGTGAATCAATATTGAGTTACGTTAGATTGAATCCTTTGAGAGATTGGACAATGTGGGAGATAAGGCCATAGGTTGGCGTTACCACTTGAATAAACAGGCATCCACAATGTGTCCCATCTTTTGATGCTTTGAAAATAATATCCAGATCTAGCATATGTGATCGGATATGAGTTCCAACAGTTTAGCTCAATGAAAGTATAACGTATGATTGGAAAATCGATTCGAGTATTAAACCGGAAGGAGAAAGTGTTGAGGTTTAAGATGATCTCCTAAGTTAAGTATGTTGGTAGTATTACACTCCAAAAAAAGTCCTATGAAAATTAAAGAGTATGATGAGATAGACGTACCAGAGTAGTGTATGGACCCATTTGACTTGGTTCTAATTTGGAGGACCAAATTTCTTAAGTGGGGGAGATTGTAAGACCTGATTTTATTTAAAACACGAAGTGAAAAATGCAAAAGGATTGAATGGTATTCCCGAAAATGTGCAAGGGTAAAACGATCAAAAAGACCAAAACTCGGTATAATTTCGATAAGAAAATTTAATTAAAAATATGGGATCGAGAAATCTTGATCAATAACTAAGAAATAATTAAATTTCGGGTTAAATTCATCAAGATATAAATTTATGGGAATAAACCAGAATTTTCACTTCGGGAAATAATCCCGAAAATAATTGAAAAATATACCGAAAAGGTAAAATCGGACTGATAAATTCATTTACGAATTAAATGAATTAAATATAATTTTTTTCAAATATTTTGGAAAATAATAATATTTTAATCAATTAAAATAATAATAAAAATAATAATAAATAAAAATAAATTCAAAAAAATCGTGAAAAACGCGATTTGCGAAACAGAGGAAAACGAAAATGAAGGCCGAGCCTTTGCCGACCACCGGCGACAGCCCAGGCGAGGGGCCGACGGGGGGGAAGGTAGCCGACGCCAACCCCAGACAAATCCGGCCTAAAGGACCAGCGAACGGCGACGATCGACAAGAGAAAGCGAAAGAGAGAGAACCGAGAGATGAGAAAAGGCGTTTCTCGACGACCGACGCCGATTCGAGGCCGGCCTCCACCAGCCGAGCATTCCCTAAGCGTCGACGGTGTGATTGGTGGTAGCCTTGGCTAGTAGAATGGCGGCCAGCGTCGGAAACGACGAGGTAAGAGGAAAGCACTGACGCTGGAAAGGAGAACAGGCCGGGCCGGCCACTTTCCATCGACCTTGGACAAAACTGAGACCAGATCTGAGCTGCGGACAACCCCGTGGAGCTGCTGGCGATGAAAATCGGTGGAGAACCGGCCGGTAAGGCACTGAACCAGCTGAACCGGATTAAACCGGCGGTTTGAATTGGGTTAAACCAGACCGAACCGGTTCAGCCAAAAAGAAAAGGCAAAGGAAAAATAAAAGGAAAAATAAAAGAGGAAAAATTGGGAAAAAATCTCAATGATGCAATCGAGCTACGGGTAAGTTGGTAAGCGGTCAAAAATGACCGATTTAAATTTCAGAATATTTAATTTGATTAATATCCGACTGAAAATTTACCTGAAAAAATATTAAATTGTGTAGCTCGACAATTGCCGTCAGTCGAGAGCTCAAGACAGCTTCGATTTGTGTACGATCATGGAATCTCGAGTAAGTAATCCTTATTTACGATAATATTACATCGTTATGCATGTTAAAAATTACCGCATCAATTACGGATTTAATTTTCGCATTTAATGAACTATATTATGGAAACTTGAATAAATTGTCGTAAATAATTCATTGAGATATCCGAGAATTTAGAATGAGGCTCAATGAATACTGATGGGCCCAATGAGCCCAATAGGCCTCGATAATTTGAATAGTAAGTGAAAAACGGGCTTAAAGCCGATTAAGGCCCATTATAGTGCAATCGGGCCCAATATGGGTAAACGGGCCCAATGATTTAAATTAAACCCAGAAAATATGAAATACAATTATATATATTGTATTTTACCTGATGAATATTTATCCGCAGTTCCGGAGATTGGATTCGGAGCAAATCAGACTGCGTAACGAGTCATCAGTGGAAAGGTCAGACTGTACAGAAAATGAGGTAAGGGAATTGTGTGAGTAGCTAAAGGTAGCTACGCATATTTTAATAGTTTTGTATACATTGATTATGTATGTATACACTATTATTGTATAATGATCCTAAAAGTGGTTTAAATGATTTTAAGGATCAAAATAGGTAAAAAGATTATTTTACCCCTATTAAAGGAAATTCACCTAAGGATGGTGAAAGCATGACATGCATGAAATGCATGATTTAAGGAATTTTTTGAATTAAGGAATTTTATTGGTTTTAATCAAAGCAAATCGATAGATTGGCCAGTAATTACATAAATTTTACATGATAACACTACGTAAGTGTTATTTATATTTAAATGAAAATTTCTTTGGAAAATAGGCCAACTATCAAAGTTTATATGGGAACAGATAGTGCTGGCGCATAGCTCGCACTATATATGCGTTTGTGAGTGTGCATAAAATGTGCTTGAGCGGTTGCTCGCACCGATTTGTGTGACATCATATGCATGAAATGTGCTAGAGCGGTTGCTCGCACTGATTTTACTGTTGTGAAATGCATAAGAGCTGCTGGAGCTTAGCTCGCACTCTGTTTTGACATGTTTTGACTGGTTTTGACTTGATATGCATAAAAAGGTGCTGGAGCGATTGCTCACACTAGTTTTTATGATTTGGCATGCATGAGAGGTGCTGGAGCTTAGCTCACATCCTATTTTGATATAATTATGCACAAAGCCGTACTGGAGTGTAACTCGCACGAGATTGGATTTAATTATGCATAAAGTCGTGCTGGAGTGTAACTTACACGAGATTTGATTTACTTGAGCATGCATTTGTGCTGGAGCTTGCTCGCACGAAGTTTTATATGATTTTATAACTCATTTTAAAGTCGTACTGGAGTTTTTCTCGTACGAGGTTTTCACTGAGTTTTTATACATATCCGTACTAGAGAATTGCCCGTAAGTGGGTTTTACTTGAATTTATAATTATTTTAAGTCGTACTAGAGTGTTACTCGTACGCAGATTTTACTGATTTTTATGAAACCGTGTTAGAGCTTCGTTCGTACGAGGTTTTCAGATATCATGAATATGCATTGAGCCGTTCTAGAGCTTTGCTCGCACAAGGATTTATATTACATGCATATAGCCGTGTTGGAGCCTCCTGTAGACTGTGTCACAGTGAGATGATATGCTCACACGTGCATACTAAGACAGAGATGATATGGGTGGATAAGACCTATTGCAGGCATCCCTGATTGAGCTTGGGTTTACGGAGTACGTTGTACCGTTTATGTCACGCGGAGTACGTTGTACCGTGGGGATTGTTGGAGTGGAGTGGCATTAGCCACGAGGCAGCAAGCCTTGCCCTCGCAATCCTGGTGTTATGCTGTTCTGGCGGGTAGGATGAACCACCTCCCGTTTCAGGTTTGATACCTTGCACACTAGGTACCGTGTTGCCAGGGATCACTAGGATATGGCCATAGTCCTCGATGTTACTGGTATAATCAGTTGCTTGTCTCACATGATATAACTATTGGTCGATAGACTAGGGTAGACCCGAGGGAGGGGTTAGGCCCCCGATTTTATGATATGTGACCCTGAAAGAAGGGTGGTTTTATAATCGACGTTTTATAATGAATTTTAATGAATTGTTTTATGAGATGATTAACCCGGAAAGGTTAGTCTATACTGCAGTTTTAATGAAATGATTTGAATGCAGTAGCATGATGATGTTTTCCATGCTTTCATTTCAAATTCATGATTTGTCTTACATGACATGAAAGAATGCATGATCTTGATTTACTTCATGTTTATTATGATTTAATGATGTCACATAAAATGCCATTGATGCATAAGTAGTATGATTTCTATATGCACAAATAGTTTTGATAAACTATGTCATGGACATATGCATAATTTTGTGCTTGAGATTTTAATGAAAAGAAATGGATTTAAGGGCATGGCATTATTAGCATGTAGATAGTGGAGCTATCTACTTACTTGCATAATTACCTTACTGAGCGTGTGGTTTGCTCACCCCCCTTATTTTCCCATCTTTTCAGAGCACTCGCAATAGTTAGTGAGAGGCTGAGGACTTGCATTCTTGGTATCCGCTGCTTCCCATCGAGAGACAGGTATACACATTTGTATAGTTTTGTATCTAAATATGTAATGCACAGTACTGTAAACGATTATGATGTCGGGGATGTAGAGTTATAAATATCATTGTGTATGTATTTAGTCAAAGTCAAAAGATAGTAAACTCTGATATATGAATGTGATTATGGAAATGGAATGGTAAATAGGTGAGAGGTGACTAACACCGAATCATAGCCCAACTGTTTGTAGGATGGTCACGATGAGAGAAAGGTAAGAATTAAATAATAAACGAAAAATCAAAAAATTTACTCTAATTTTTAGGTAATTTGGGTCGTGACAAGAGTAATGGTATTAGAGCTTAAGTTGGCCTGATATGAGTCGGTATTAGTGGTTAAGGAAGTTTACATCCTCATGTACTGTGCATTGTTTAGATACAATTGTGTATATCGAGATGGAAGTGCAGCTAAGAATTTGGTATTGAATGCAAGAATAGACTCATTAACTGATAGACGTTTTGGTATAAGGGCGAGTACACGAGCTCGAGGCCTTAGAGATAGGCCCGAGAGTCGTACTGAGTCACCACATGAGACTCAAGATGAGGTTGAAGTGGAGGCCGATTTGAGCATGTCCCACTGAGTCCGACAGAGAGATCAGACAGAGAGACCAGACAGTATTGAGACACACTTCGCGAGGTTGGAACGGGGTGTGGAGAACATTTTGAGAGCTAATTGCTCAAAGTATGTATGAGATTTGAGGGCGAGTCGGAGCATTGGTGGAAGTCCGCTCAACCCATCTTAAGATTTAGACATCCAGATTAGATATGAGAACATAATTCTAGATGTATTCCGGTGACAGACTATCCCGAACACTTAAAGGAAATTACAAATAAAATTCTTACTCTGACCTAGAGGAGCTGGTTGATTAACGAGCATGAAATCTCAGTTTATATTACTGGGCAGATGTGACTCTGATACTATAAATAGTGAGAGTCGAGATGTCTGAAAGTTCATGGAAGGGCTCAGATTGTCAATTAGAGTCCGATTAGCCCATTACATATCACTACCTATGCCGAGGCAGTGCACAGACTACAGTTGTGTGAATAAGATTATAAGTCGCACGCCTCTAAGATTGAGAAAGGTAGTAAGGGCCGAAATTGAGAAAAAAAAGAGAATAGAAAATGACAGAGATGTCAGAACGAGAAAAAAGGTAGTTTGGTAAAAGCTTTGAGCTGATGAGTCACGGGGTAAGATGATTTGTAAAGCCCTAGTGTATCTAATTTCAACACTTATGAGGGGGTATTGTGATTGGAGGACCCCAACCTGCTCCGTAGCAGTGAAAGCAGTGTAGCTGTGTGAGCAGTGTAACAGTGTAAGCAGTGTAAGCAGTGTAAGCAGTGTAGCAGTGAGAGCAGTGTAAGCAGTGTAAATAGTGTAGGATATGTGGCAGTTACCACGAAAATAAGATGTTAGACGAGGGCGAGTGTATGCCTTAGACCAGGACACCATCGATGTTTCATCGGATGTGGTGGAAGATACCACACTAGTTATAAATAATGAAGTAATTATTTTAATTGATCCTGGTTCCACACATTTATTCATACAGCCTTCATTTGCTTATAAGCTAGTGAAAGATGTGAAGCCTGTACCCTTAGGCAAGATGATGATGGTTAGATGATTATCACTAACTGAATATGGGTATAGAGATTGTAAGTTGAAAATATGGGTGAAAATATCCCTAAAAAGTATACTGTGAGATTTAATAAGTAATGAAAGAGTTGTTATAAGTGATATATGAAAGGAGATAAGCTTTGAGATGTGATAGATCCTGCATACGAGATATATTGGAATAAGAGGCGTATGCAAGGTAAGCATATCTTTGATATGTAAATTAATTTGGATTGAGCGATAAGTAGTGAATATGAATTACGGCCAAGTATAAGGGGTGGATATATCTACACCCAGTCCATGTGGTCAAGTCTGAGGGTTAATAAAAGTATTTCAAAATATTTCCCCACCTAAAGACTTGACAGCGTCCAAAAGCGCACCCATAACCTATCATTCGAAATCGACAGTCGTAATATATATATACATTTAAAATTTGGGTACCTTTACTGGTACGATAAAGAAATATAGAATTTGATTAATCATGAAGGTTTAAAAATTAAAATTTTATAAAAGTCGTTAATATAAGAAAAAGGAAATGACGCAGGTTATTATCTTGAACGGAAATGATTTTGAAATGACATTATACGTTTATGCGTACATAGGTAAAGGATATGGGAAATTGAAATATTCAGTGAAACTCAACTATGATAAGGTTTTTAAACCTTACCTGGACCACTTGTTTATCATCTTTAGTGATGATATTTCGATGTATTCGAAGTCCAGGGAAGTGCATGAGTAGCAACAGGAAATTGTCTTACAGATGATTTGTTGAGAGTTTCTTGAAATGGGCTGCTCAGTTGATACGTCTCATTTGGAAAAAGATTGTATACGGTGAGTTTTGGTATATTGAAGTAATGAACTGACCACCGTAAGTATTCTCACCATAACCAACAGCTCAAGAGGTTTCAATGTGTATGGATACCTCAAAATAAGGATTGAGCTGTGTATTGATGTAAAATGGGAAGATAGTTGTTTATGGATCCAGATAGTTCAAGGATCATGAGAGAAACTATCCGACCCATGATTTAGAGTTGGCAGCCATAGCGTTTACACTAAAAGTATGGCGCCACCACTTAAATGGTAAGAAATTTCGAGTATGCACTGATCGTAAAAGCCCTGAGTATATTTGTTCACATAAAGAGTCGAATATGATAACAAAGAGAGTTAGAGCTTCTAAGGATTATGATTGTGAAAATTGTACCACCTAAGAAAGGCTAATGTAATGGCTGATGCCTTGAGCAGAAAGAGCCTCGGGATGGTATCACATATGATGGTCAGGGATCGTGAACTGCTAGAGCAGTTGTGAGCCTCAGTAGTGATGTGATCCCTTCTGATGATGACGGTGATTGTGTGACAACTAGCCTGATGTTAGAACCAGATTTGTGTGACCGGATTTGCCAAGCTTAGCGTGATGATCGGCATGGTGTTGATAGTGTGGGTCAGATTCAGAAGGGTACAGTGACAGAGTTCACAGTGAGTGATGATGACTTACAGAGGTTCAGAGATAGTATAAGTGCTCCCCAGGACCATAGTTGCTGAGACAGTGTTATTGTCAAAAGCTCACTCTTCGGGATATACAGTGCATCCAGGAAATAATAAATATATCAGAATCTCTAAAAAATGGTATTGGTGGTCAGATATGAAAAAAGACATTGTAGAGTTGTAGCAAAATGTCTCGTATGTCAGCAGAGTAAGGTAGAACAAAAGAAGTTGCAGGGTTATTGCATCCTCTACCTATATTGACACGAAAAAGAGAATAAGTTACCATGATATCGTGATGGGTTACAGAGGACCCGGATAAATCACGAGGCTATCTAGGTGATAGTCGATAGATTGACTAAGTCTACCCACCTTCTGGTTATGAAATCCCGAGATACTCTAAGTGTGCAGGCGGATTTATGTGTATGAAAAATTGTGAAACATTATGTAGCATTCCAGTGAGCATGGTATCGGATAGGGATTCTCGCTTCACTTCCCACTTCTGGGAATATTGTTTTTGAAAGCTATGGGAACCTGATTGAGTGTTAGCACAGCTTTCGTCCTCAGGCAAATGGTCAGTCATAAAAGACTGTATAGGTTTTGAAGGATGTGATGAGAGCGTGTGCCATTGATTTGATAAGCTCCTGGGATGATCAATTGTTACTAATTGAATTCGTCAATAATGACAGTTGTCACTTGAGTATCGGGATGACTTTATATGAGGCATTGTATGGCCATAGGGATTGTTCCCCGACTTGGATAAGAAGAAGTGGGTGACAGATAGAGAATTGTTTTTCGACTTTGCCCAACTAGGTTCTGGTCGCTGAAACAAGACACGCTCAACCCGAAACTCTGAAAACTATACTAGCAGAAATCAAGATACATAAACAGAAAATGAAAATAAATAGTAATAATGGTTCAAAACAGGGCAGAACAGAGGTGCAAAGCTGGTTTTTGTCCAAAGCCACAGTACAATCCCGCTTCTGTTAAAGCTTGGCACCGATCAACATTTAGCACACCAGCTTACAAGCAAAGTGAAAACAACCAAGAGCAATTAAAAATATCAATCTAAATAATGGCAAAACAAGTAAAAAAAAAAGAAATAAATTAAACGCTGAATGCAAAAATCCACAACTACTCTAAATGCCGAAAGGAGAAGATTTAATATCATGCATCAAATAAACAACTATAATGCAGAATAAATGACGGTGCAACATTATTAAAAGGTATGATTTGAATTAGAGGATGAAGATTAAAAATAAACAAGAGAAACCCGTAAGCACATTAACGTGGATATCTAGCATCCTCGGGTTGCTTCAATTCCTGCTCCAACCTTGATTCCACATTGCTATTGATGTGGAAATAATGCTAGGCATCAAAACCACATCAAAGCACCAGAACCGAGTGGGACAGTAATGAAGGAGAAAGAATCACCCGAATGAGCAGAGGAGACAAAGAAATGGAACCTTAATAATAAGCAACCAAGAACTACCTACTATAGAAAATATAAGCTCTCCATAAAGAAAATTGAACTTAGACATAAATGACTGGAAATTTTAACAAAACCGAGAAGAATAAGAAAAATGGAAGATAAACGAAATAAATAACAATACACAGTGACTGAAAATGAAACAGGAGCAACGGATTGAGGAAGTTTGCTGTTGTCACCAGCCCCTCCAACCCAGATAAACAAAAACAGATGAATAAAAGCAAACTGAAGTAAAAGAAATTAATCGCGGCTTAAAGGAAACATTTTCATTTAAAGAAAATAAAATAGAGCTTGTAAGATTCTAGAAAAATAGTGGCTACCAAACACTAACGGGAAAGGCTAAAAAGAACAAGGAAAAATATAAACTTTGCAATAAAATTTTAACCTAAAAACTACTCTACCTACACTACTCCTAAATTACTCTAAAAACTAATTCTAAAAAAAAACTACTCCTAAATTATTCTACCCTAAAAACTACACCCTTTTTCAATTGCTCATCATGTTCTATTTATACACAAACATAGGGGTACAATGGTAATTTTTCATCCTAGAAGAGTTGGCATTGTTTGGCCACTTGTCTTCGTTTGATTTGCTGCAGAGTAGATATTTCCACGTCACTTATCTGTTTGTCCACTTGACTGTGCGATGTGGCCTGGCGTGTGTGTAAGACCCGATTTTTATCGTATTTTTTTATGATTCACACATTGTATGAATATTGTTATATGTTAATGGAATCATAAGACAGATGATTTTGATCATATAAATATGAATGAAGTAGTCGAACGTCGTAAAATCTGAAAATGGACAGTTAAAGAATTTCAAATTAAATTTATGAGATTTGAATTGTTCGGACAGATATACGAATTTTAAATGAGAAATTGTAGTGGGTCCAAGAAGGAAAGTCGGTCTAAATTGGTCCCGAACGTGTAGAAGGGTAAAATGGTCAAAAGACCTAAAATTCGGTATAAATTCGATAAGAAATTATTATTAAAAATATGGATTTAGGAAATCTTGATCAATAAAGGAGAAATTATTAAATTTCGAGTCCAATTGATTAAGATATGAATTTATTGAAATTAATCAGAATTTTTCCTTCGAAAAACTATCCCGAAAATATTGGAAAAATATACCGGAAAGACGAAATAAGCCAGATAAATTTATTTATGGATTAAATGAATTAAATATGATTTTTTTAGATATTTTGGGATTTTTAATATTATTTTAATGATTAAAATAATATTAAAATAAATTATAAAAAAATAAAATAAAATAAATAGAAATAGGAAATTAAAAAAAAAAGAGAAGAGAGAAATAGGATTGCGCGACACGGTCGCGCGACCAAAACAGAAACAGGGAGCATCCTTGATTTCCAGGAGAACGGCGGCCCGATAAAGGGCGAGACGACCGACGAAGCAAGGCATATACCGAGGAAGCTTTCACCGGCCAGCACGCGCGCCCCCAGCCACTGAAAAACATGAAATCGTCGGGGAGAAACTGAAAGGGGAAGAGAAAATTCGTTGCCACCGGCGCCGATTTGGACAAAACCACCGGCAACCAAAGGACCCCCATGTGATGCCGAGCCGATTGGTGGCAGAAACGGCCTGAGAAACGGTGGCCAGCGCCGGCAACGACGAGAAAAGAGAAAGGCACTGACGCCGGAGGAGAGAAGAGGCTGGACCGGCCACTTTCTGGCCACCGTTGGTGAAATCGAGGCTAGATTTGTGAATCGGACTACCCCGCGAAGCTGCTGGAGGCGAAAGCCGACAAAGAATCGGTCGGCTGAGTTTTGAACGGTGAAGAAGAAAATCGAACCAGACTGAACCGGACCGGTCTGAACTGGGCTGAACCGAACCAAACCGGTTCAACTAGAAAAGAAGAAAAAGAAAGAGAAAAAGGAAAAAAAAGAAAAAGAGGAAAAATGGAGAAAAAATTCCAGTGATGCGATCGAGCTACGGGTAAGTCGGTAAGCGATCTAAATTGATCGATTTAAATTTTGAAATATTTAATTTGCTTAATATTCGACTAGAAAATTTACCTGAAATATATGTAATTGTCTAGCTCGACAATTGACGCCAAACGAGAGCTCGAGTCAGCTTCGATTTACGTACTATCATGGAATCTCGGGTGAGTAACCGTTATTTACGACAATTTGCATCGATATTCGTATAAAATGAATTAAATTCTAAAATTTAAGATAAATTATCGTAAATAATTAATTGAACTATCCGAGAGTTTAGAACGAGGCCCAATAAATATTGATGGGCCCAATGAGCCCAATAGGCCTCGATAATGTGAATAGTAAGTGGAAAACGAGCTTAAGGCTGATTAATGCTCATTAAAGTGCAAACGAGCCCAATAAGGGTAAATGGGCCCAATGATTTAAATTAAGCCTAGTAAAAGTGAAATATGAATTAATATCTTTGGATTTAACCTGATAAATATTTATACGCAGTTCCAGAGATTGGATTGGGAGCAAATTGGACTGCGTGATAAGACATCAGTGGAAAGGTCAGACTGTATAAAAAAATGAGGTAAGGGAATTTCGTAAGCGCTTAGAGATACTTGCACGTATTTTTTGGGTTATTTACATTTCGTAGAATTTCATAAGGTATCTAGAAATAGAATAATAATTTTTACGAAAATCGTGGTATATGTGAAAATTACGATTTTGCCCCTAGTTAGGAAAATTTCCAAAAGAGTAGTAAGGTTGTGAAATTGCATGATTTTCATGTTTTTGATATTTCTATGATTATATTGTTTTAATTTGAGCAAATTATGGGTAGGCTGGCTGTTTATTTCATGTTTTTACATGAATGGGCATGAGTTAGGTGCCAGTTGTGATTTTTGATTTGTTTTAGTGAAATTGAGCAGCTTAGCATGTTTTTATGAGTTTTAAATCGTACGTGGATTTTACTTGGTTTTATGCATCCGTACTAGAGCATTGCTCGTACTTGAATTTAAATTGGATTTATAATTATTTTAAGTAGTACTGGAGCACTGCTCGTACGCAGATTTCATTAATTTTTATGAAACCGTGCTGGAGCTTCTCTCGCACAAGGTTTTTCTGATATCATGAATATGCATGGAGCCGTGCTGGAGCTTCGCTCGCACAGGAATCTTATGACATGCATATGACCGTGTTGGAGCCTCTTGTAGACTGTGTGTCACAGTGAGAAGATATGCTAGCACACGTAGATTGAGACATGGGTTGGTTATCGACATGGTTTGGAGTGGGATAAGACCTATGGCAGGCACCCCCAGACTGTGATATTGGGTTTATGGAGTATGTTGTACTGTGTATATCACACGGAGTACGCTGTACCATGTAGTCATGATTGTTGTATTCACGTGATGTGATATTCTGGCGGGTAGGGTGACCCACCTCCTATTACAGTTGTGATACCCCACACATCGGGATCCGTGTAGCCTGAGATCATAGGGACATAGTCCTCGATTGTTTCCATACAGTAACCTGCATGTCTCACATGATATATATTTGATTGGTCTTATTAGACCTGGGTAGACCCGAGGGAGGGGTCGAGCCCGGATTTGTGATGATTTTCATGAAATATGGGATTAATGAGAAATTGATGGGTTTTATGAGGATATTAATGATTTAAAAGATATGTTGAATCCCTTTGGGATTGTTTTGATGAGTTTTACTATATCGAGCATGAGAGGTTTTACATGAGATGTTTTTCATGTTTTACATGCCGATTCATGTTTTACGATATCTGATATACTCATACATGGCATGGTTTTAATTGCCTCATGCTCGAGATATAAATGTTTTACATGTCATGCCTTTACCAGCATGTAGATAGTGTAGTTATCTACCTGCATGCATTATTGCCTTACTGAGCAAGTTGCACTCACCCTTTCATTTTCCACCCTACAGGGTACATTCAGTAGAAGAGAGTGACAGTAGTCTTGCATTTTGATTATCCGCTGCTTCCTCTCAAGACCAGGTATACACATTTGTATAATTTTGTATTTGAACATATAGAGGCACAGTACCGTACACAGATGTAATATTGGGGATGTATTTAGTTAAAATAAATTGATATGTAAATGAAATATGGAAAATAGATGTTAAGGTAAGTAACATGACAGGAGGGACTAACATCGACTCATAGCCCAACTGTTAGTAGTGAAACTATTCACGACGGGTAAGAAAATGAAAAAATGAAAAATTTGTAGGGGTTTTTAGGAAAAATGGGTCGTGACAGTGTCTTCCAGAAGGTTAGCACGGTATCCGTCGATCTTATCGTTTCGAAGCGAATAAAATAAAGACACCTGGCATCACGCGTGTCCAGACGGCTGGTGACTCCGTCTGCAAATTGGAAGTGGTCCAGTCTCCTTTAGCCCGTTTTCAGCCCATTTTTTACTAAAACGACTGAGTTTCATCCGGATTTAATTTACCTACACATTAAAGAATTTTAATTAAATATAGGGGATAATTAACAAAATAATATGGGGATTAAAATAATTAATTAAGAAATTAAGCACAAATAATTCTATTTTAATAGAATTATCACACCCCCAAACTTAAGCTTTTGCTTGTCCTCAAGCAAAACAAAACAAATGTAGGAATGACAAGTACTAACATAATAATTCCCCAATATTATCCTCAAAGAAAAAGTACAAACTATGATCTCAAAGACTCACAATTACAGGTCCAACACTTAGAATCATTCAATCATAAGTCCTAACCCAAATTGGATTCCTCGTGTGTGTGTGAAAATGTCTAAGCCACTTCACAGTACATTACTCGGATCAGATTATGCAAACACAGTGAATGCAAAGTCAATGACATGTGATCATTCTCATAAGTTTGCTTTTCACTTATCTCTCTACTAATGTAGTCACAGTTAACCAAAGATCAATAAGACTTCATTAAGCTTGTAATGTAAGGCTGGGGTTAAGGTATGATAAAGTCGATTTAGGTTTAATTACCCCTTAACATGCATTACTTCTAGGATTTTTAATGTAAGAGCTCAAAATTATTTCCCCAAACTTATTTATTTCAATAAACATTTTATTCTATTTTTGTATTTTTCTTCTTCTTCTTTTTTTTCTTTTTCTTTTTTTTTTTCAATATATACTCCTTCACTATCACTTAATACTCATATGTATCCTAATGAATTTTTATGCTTTCGGGGTAAAGGGATAGGAACAGAGTGCTTAAGCTAAGGAAAATTTTGCAGGTGTATTTACATAGAAAAGCTTATATAGCCCAGATGGGTGACTAGTGGTAAAATATGTACAGGGATGGCTAGAAAGGCTCAAACAATCCAAAGATGGCCTAAATCATTTCCCTAATTAACTGTGATCTAATATTTCGCCTCAAGATCAGATCAAACAAAGTCTAGAATATGATCACAAAATCAACACAATAAATACAATCCTATTTCCACATAAGCTTTCTTGTAACGACCCTTGACCCTTAAAAATCGGGGGAAATTTTTTTTTTGAATTTAATTTACCCACTCATTCCCTTATCCACTTCGGTTGTATTTCTATGCAGTGCCAAAACACTTTTCCTAATTCTTTACCCGTAATTATAATTAATTTTCATACTTTGACCTATATGGTCGATAGAAATTTCGGCAGTATAACGGCTTATATATGAGCCTATCCACCTGCAAATCAATTGTTTTCGACAATCCTAGATATCCACAACTACCAAGCATGCTTTCCAAACAATCCTAGATATCCACAACCACCAAGCATAGTTTCCAAATCTACCTTTACAATTCAATACATCTATTTCGATTTAATGCTAGTCATCTCAAAATATAATCCCAAAATAATATTGTTTACATCGTTTTCCTTACAAATTACATCCCAACAAAAATATTCCCAATATACGTGTCTGTGCGTACAGATATGTCTGGTACAGGAATGTAAATGTATACTTTCTACGTGTACAAAAAGTAGCCTAGGGTAGCTCTCACCACCAGCCTACGTTGTGTATGCGGCAGGTAGCGCGTACGGATCACTGCAAATAATCTGAGAGGTAGAGGGGTGAGCTTTCGGGAAAAAGCCCAGTAAGAAGATGTATTTAAAATGGTCCTAGCAATTTAAATATATAGAAAACATAATAGTACGTAAACGACTACTTTCTAAAAACTAATATAAAGGACATTCCAAGATTAAGGAAAATCAGAAACATCGAGATTCAAAGCATAATTCTTTAAGTACGTGAACTTAACAGATATTATATAAACTGGCCGTACATTCAGAATTCCAAACAGGAATACATATCAAATCACATACTACAAAATTCGGTTCTGAAAACAGAGTTTAATTTTCAAATAGAGACTACATCGGCCCATATAATTATCACGCGGCAATAAAAAATTCATCACGCTGCAAATAACCAAGTCATCCTCCGTAGAGGGAATTCAGAACCTATGGCCACGGTAAGGCAGAGCCCGAAGGTGAAATTCAAAACCTATGGCCACCGCAAGACAGAACTCGGAGGTGAAATTCAGAACCTATGGCCACAACAAGACAGAACCTGAAGGTGAAATTCAGAACCTATGGCCACGGCAAGACAGAACCCAAAGGTGAAATTCAGAACCTATGGCCATGGCAAGACAGAACCCGAGGGTGAAATTCAGAACCTATGGCCACGGCAAGGCTGTAGGCGTGATCAAGGTCATACAGCGTTTCAGAACCACAAGGGCGTAGTTCAGACGCCACACAGGCGAAGTTGACATGCGTTAGCATACAACATAAATGGCCTTTAGTCTCAAAACATACTGTATTTCTCATATACGAAAACATCGAATTAAAAATCATCTTGTTCGAAAGATCATTTCAGAAGACATGATCTTATTTCAAAAGCACAAATACAGAAAGCATAGTCTTGATCAGAAATATAATTTAGAAACATGTATGAAAACCATACTTCATGTCTTTGTAAGCTTTCCTTAATCCTGGTTCAAAAAGTAACTATTACCATTTTAAATTATATCCCCTTACATCGATCTATCGAAATTCACGAATTCGAGTGGAGACGTCTCTTAGTACCTCCTTTAATTCCTTCTACGATCACCTACACCGAAATCGGATACTTAGCACCCTATTCATGTGAATTATCCGAATTGCGTTACAATCGTAACCTATCGTTACTACTGCGTGTGTACGTATTATTGTATATACCTAGGCCAACACGCACGTTTATATATTTTCTTTACTATTTATATGTTTTATACCTACAAATATTAAGATATACCTTTATTATATACATCTACATGTATATACACAAAAAAAAATATATATATATACACTCCTATATGTATATATATATTTTTATTTGTTTTCATTTTTTTCCCTATCTCATATATACATTCTTTGTATGTACATATACTAGCACACATTCATCTTATATACACCCATATGTATATACACCTAAATATATATATATATATATATATATTTTATTGTTTTTCATTTTTCCTTATCACATATACATACATATTCTTGTATGAACACAAACTAATATACACCCTTATCATATACACCTATTGTATATACCCCTAATAAATATATATATATATATATATATATATATATTCACATAAATACATATATATATATATATTATTACTTATTTCCATTATTCATCATAACATAAATATATATACTTATATATATATATATATACTTTTTTTTGTCTATTATTCATCTCTCCCATTTTTATTTTTATTTCACATTTAATTTAAAATCTACACTAACATGCTTGTATCTACAACATATATATACATGTATATTAAAAATACATATATACATAAATATTTTACCTTTTCTTTTCTTTCTTTCTTCTTTTTTTTCCTTTTCCTTTCTCCTTTTCCTTTCTTCCCTCTCGGTCAGCTTCTCCCTTAATCTCCCCTGCCTCTCGGTTCCAGCCCTTTCTTCAGCTCTCGGTTCCAGCTGCTATTTTCTGCCTTCATTTTCTTCTTCGGTTGCTTCTCGGTTTTCAGCTGCTGTTTTCTGCCTTCAATTTCCAACCTTCCATCATCATCATTTTCCTTCACTCACTCTCCTCTTCAGCCCCATTTCCTGCTTTAGTTCTGTTTCACGTTTCCAGCCCTGTTTCTATTTTGTTTCAGCCCTTGGTTTGCTTCAATACAAGCCTCGATTCTGTTTGGTCTTCTTCTCCCCTCAAGCCTCTCGGTTTCTTCCTGTCCCAGCGTCTTTGCTTCTGCTCTTCTCTTTCTTCTTCGGCCAGCTCTCCTCTTTCTCCTCTTTTCTTTCCTTCTTTCTCTTCTCCTCCAGCCGACCCTCTCCTTCTTCCTTTTCCCAATCAGCCCCTTCTTCTTTCTTTCCCTCTCTTTTCTTTCTCTTCTTCTCTTCTTTCTCTTCTTCTCCAACCGAGCAACTTCCCTCTCCCTTTTCTTTCCTCTCTTCCCGCTCCCCGCTCTTCTCTGTTTTGTTTTCAATTCAAAAACATGGCAGACGAAATTGGCTTAATTGTTAGTAAAATTCAGATGATATATGGCAATTTGGCTTTGAGGCGTGTAGTATTACACTTTCTTAAGTGTAATATTGCTTCACACAGAAGCAAGTTACCCCAGGACACAACAAAGCCTTCAAAGATTTCTTTGTGGATTGTGAAAGATCAAGAGTAATTATTTCTGGAAATCAACCAAGAGTTTTATAGGTTCTGAATAGTTGCAAATCAATGGTTGTAATTGTCTGTTAATTAACAACCATTGATTTTCAACTGTTCCAGACATAACTAAAAAAATATGTATGTTGGAACAGTTAAACAAATTTTAAAATTCAATTTTAAAATTCAAAAAATAAAAATAATAATAATAATAATAAATAAATAAAATAAAAATAAATATTGAATTTAAAAAATAGAATATTTCAGAACCAAGAGCCCAAGTGCCCCAAGTGCCCAAGTGCTCATCTTTTGACTTTTAAAATTAGTCAAAGTTCCAAATAAACCCACAAGCCTTTAGTAATTCAATTTACACTCTAAGTTTGATTTTCTCTTATAAACCCAACTATTGCTTTATTTATAAACAATGTGGGATTGAGTTCAATTACAAGCTATCCAACAATCCCCCACTAGCTTGTAATATAAGTATCTTTCACAACAAATATGACGCATACATAAAGGTATCTTTTCGATTTAAACCTTCAATTTAGTGTAAGTACTTTAGGATGCTAACGAAGTACATGGTGTCCTAAGATTAAACAATGACTCCTTACGATTAGGATCGAAAGTACCACACACATCATATTTGTCTCTTCCACAAAGATCTCTTATTCGCTCCTAGCACTATTTCAATCGCCATGTGCTAGCAATCCAATTTCTGTGAATATTTCAAGAGTAAAACCCCAAAACTCTTGTTGAAGCGGCACCACTTCATATTCACATAGGTGGAGATCCCTTTATTGTCTCTCTTATTTTAAGCAATTCCCATGAACGATCTCCATTAAGAGATTAATCTCAACCTCTCATTGTAACAATAGCACTTTCTTCAATTTAAGTATGAGACTCCTAATATAAGTGCTAAATAGACACTAACCAATAACTTGTTATTACCTATTAAACTTTAGTAATTACCGGTTTGATAATTCAAAGTTGGGTTACCATTATTGGTGTATTGGGGGTTATACTTTAGTCTCATACTACATGCAGTCCTCCAGACTTTATCTCTTGGCAAAGCTTTAGTAAGAGGATCAGCTAAATTTTCTACAGACTTTACATATATAATTGTAATGGTACCACTTGAAATCAATTCTCTAATGTAGTCATGCCTTAGGCTTATATGTCTAGACTTACCATTATAAATATTATTGAAAGCACTAGACATAGTAGCCTCACTATCACAATATAAGGAAAGAGGTGGCATCGGTTGTGGCCACAACTCAATTTCAAACATCATATTTCTTAGCCACTCAGCTTCCTTACCAGGACTAGCCAAAGCTATAAACTCAGCTTCCATAGTTGAGTGTGCATGACACGTTTGTTTCTTAGATGCCCAACTTATAGCACCACCAGCTAGTGTAAATATCCAACCTGTAGTTGAAATATTATCACTAGCTTTTGCTATCCAACTAGCATCCGAGTAACCTTCTAAAATAGCAGGAAATCCTGTATAACACAACTTTAATTTAGCAGTTCATTTTAGGTAGCCAAGTACCCTTTCAACTGCCCTCTAATAAGCTATACTAGGATTACTTGTAAATCTTGACAACTTACAAATAGTAAAAGCAATATCTGGTATTGTACAATGCATAGCATACATCAAACTTCCTATAATACTAGCATAATTTAATTACTCTAGTGGTCTAGCATCATTCTTGACAAGTTTTACACTAGAATCATATGGAGTACTATATTCTTTTATCTTAAGATATTGATATTTATCTAACAACTTTTCTATATAATGAGTTTGGTTTAATGCAAATCCACTATCATGCTTTGTAATCTTTATTCCTAATATTGTGTCTACTTCATTAAGATCTTTCATCTTAAATTTAGAAGTAAGAAAATTCTTAGTTTCATTTATACCGAGTATGTTAGTACCAAATATAAGCATATCATCAACATACAAACAAACAATCACTCCATAGTCACTAGTAAACTTAGAATAAATACATTTATCAGAAGTATTATGCCTAAAACCAAAGGATAAAATAGCATAATCAAATTTCTCATGTCATTGTTTTAGAGCTTGCTTAAGACCATATAAAGATTTGATAAGCTTACAGACTTTTTGTTCATTACCAAGAAGAATAAATCCTTCCAGTTATTCCATACAGACTTCTTTTAAATCACCGTTTAAAAATGCTGTTTTAACATCCATTTGGTGAATATGCAACTTATATATAGAAGCTAGAGCAAAAAGTATTCTAATGGATGTTATTCTAGCTACTGGAGCATAAGTATCAAAGTAATCTAAGCCTTTCTTTTGAGTGAAACCTTTAGCAACTAATCTTGCTTTAAAGGTTTGTACAAAACCATCATAATTATACTTTCTCCTGAAAACCCATTTATTCTTTATAGGTTTTGATCCTGGAGGCAAATCCACCAGGATCCAAGTATTATTAGACATTATAGAGTCCATTTCATCATTTACAGCTTCTTTCCAGAAAGCTGAATCTCTTGAAGCCAAGGCTTCACTCAAAGTTTTAGGCTCATTTTCAATGTTTAATAGTAATTTCATTTTTCTTAAAATTCTATCTCTACTACCTTCAACCAAAAAGGTAATTTGATCAGGAGACACAAAATCAGGATCAAGATATTTATCTTTTCTTGTTCTCTGACTTTTTCTTGGTTCAAATGGTTCACTTATTTCTTTCCTTTTAGAAAGAGATTCATAGGCAGTAGATGTATTTTGATCATTTTCTGGTTCATGCACAACTTGATTTTTAATAAAATTATTTTCAAAAAATTCAACATGTATAGATTCTACAATGACATTAGATTGTAAATCTAATAGTCTATATGCCTTTGAATTTTGAGCATAACCTACAAAAACAGATTTAATACCTCTTGAACCTAATTTTGTTCTTTGAGAATCAGGAAGTCTATAATATGCTATACACCCCCACACTTTAAAATAACTTAGATTTGGTTTCCTTCCATTCCATACTTCATATGGTGAGATATGAGTCTTTTTTGAAGGAACCCTATTATGTGTGTAACAAGCAGTAAGCAAAGTTTCACCCCACAAGTTGAATGGTAATCCAGCATTTAAAATCATTGCATTTACCATATCAACTAGGGTCTTGTTTTTCCTTTCTGCTAAACCATTTTGTTGAGGTGTAAAAGGAGGTGATTTTTGGTGAATTATTCCATGATCTTCACAGAACTTATCAAATTCTGTTGAGAAGTATTCACCTCCTCTATCACTCCTTATTATATTTATTTTCATTTCTTTCTGATTTTCAACTTTAGATTTAAATTCCTTAAATTTATTAAAAGCCTCATATTTGTTTCTTAGTAAGTAAACACTAGTATAACGTGAACAGTTATCTATAAATGTTATAAAATATCTATTTCCTCCTCTTGTTAATTTACCATTCAATTCACAAATATCAGAATGAATTAAATCTAATAACTTTGTTTCACGTTCTACCTTAGGAAATGGTTTTCTAGTTATCTTAGCTTCTACACATATTTCACATTTATCTTGATTATCATGCTTACAGGATATATAATTGTGTTTTGACATATATTTAAGCATAGCATAATTTAAATGTCCTAATCTAGCATGCCATAAAGTAGAAGACTCAACCATATAAGCAGAAGCAACGTTATTTATTTTATTAATACTTAGTTTGAACATGCCATCAAGGGAATAACCCTTTTCCTACAAACACAGCATTTTTAGTTATTATAAACTTATCATATTCTAATACAATCTTAAAACCTCTCTTGCACAACAAATTTGCAGAAACCAAGTTCCTCTTAACATCAGGAACATGATGCACATTGATAAGTGTGAGTTTCTGTTCGGATGTGAAATGGAGTATCACACTCCCTTTTCCCAGCACTTTAACAGGAGCATGGTTTCCCATAAAAACTTCACTTTGTTCTTCAGTATAAGTGTTGAAAAACTCTCTGTTGTTGCAAACATGTATGGTTGCTCCAGAATCTGGAAACCACTCCAAGGTTCCTTCATTTGTTGCCATGTTCAGTTCAGTAACCATGGCCACAAATTCCATGTCATCATCTTTAATAACCATATTGGCTTGATTATATTGTCCAGAACCATTGTCTTTATTTTTCTTATCTTCTACATTCTTGACTCTACAATCTTTGATGTAGTGTCCCTTCTTTCCACAATGAAAACAGGCTTTGTTCCTCTTTTTGTTGTTAAACTTCTTGAATTCACGAGATTTCTGGACCTTAAGTTTGTTTTGATTCTTAACAAACTTATTTCCAGATTTTCCAGAATTGCTCCTTATGGCATTTACTTGTGAATTTCCATTTGAATTAACACCATTTTCTTTCTGGAGCTTTTCGTCTCTGACTCGAGTTTCACACTCAATTTAAATATGAGTTTGGAATTGTTCCAGTGTGAAACTTTCTGGTGATTGTAAGACCTTTTTTCCTGTAGTTGTTCCATGAAGGAGGCAATTTTGACAAAATTGCTCCAATTTGCAAAGTCTCAGGAATAGTCACTTCCAAATCTCTTAATCTAGAAACCAGTATTTGTAGTTCATGGACTTGATCCATTACTAGCATGTTATTAGTCATTTTGAAGTCAAAATAATTTAATGCCAAGAATTTATCTGTACCTTTTTTCTCACTCTGGTATTTGGTTTCCAAGGCACTCCAGATCTCCTTAGGTGTTGCATAGTTTGCGTAAAGATCATACAACCGATCTGTCAATGAATTCAGTATATGTCCTCAACACACCAATTCATCCTCTGCACGTTTCTTTCTTTCTTCTTTTACTTCATTAGTATCTTCTGGTGTTGGTGCTGGCAAGGGTGGCAAATTCGTATCTAGAACATAGAAGACCTTAAGGGTGGTGAGAAGAAACTTCATCTTGTCCTTCCATCTGGTGAAATTAGTCCCATCGAATTGGTTCAACTTGACAGGATCTTGTTGATTAATGAACACAAGATTGGTAATAAGTGCCATATCAAAATATTACACTCAAATTGTTAGTAAAATTCAGATGATATATGGCAATTTGGCTTTGAGGTGTGTAGTATTATACTTTCTTAAGTGTAATATTGCTTCACACAGAAGCAAGTTACCCCAGGATACGACAAAGCCTTCAAAGATTTCTTTGTGGATTGTGAAAGATCAAGAGTAATTATTTCTGGAAATCAACCAAGAGTTTTATAGGTTCTAAATAGTTGCAAATCAATGGTTGTAATTGTCTGTTAATTAATAACCATTGATTTTCAACTGTTCCAGACATAACTGAAAAAATGTCTGTTGGAACAGTTAAACAAATTTTAAAATTCAATTTTAAAATTCAAAAAAAATAATAATAATAAATAAAATAAAAATAAATATTGAATTTAAAAAATGGAATATTTCAGAACCAAGAGCCCAAGTGCCCCAAGTGCCCATCTTTTGACTTTTAAAATTAGTCAAAGTTCCAAATAAGCCCACAAGCCTAATTCCGTACATGCTACTTTATAAATATATTATATTAATATATATATATATATGTTTTTTTTTGTATTATTATTTTTGTTTGTTTTGTATGGTTTCCATTTCATTTTTAATTGTCTCATGCTTTAATTTTAATTTTATTAACACATATATATATATATATATATATTAAATACTATACATTACATAATATATACATTTGTTATATATATATATATATATATATATATATATATATATTATTGTCTATCCATTTAAATTTGTTTAGTGTATATATATATATATATATATATATATATATATATACATTTTCTTTCCTTTTTTTTTTATAAAATCACCTAATGACAATATTCATGCCTTCCATGAAATTCTCATTATTTCGAAAATGAAATAGTATCGGGATTCCATCATTCTTCATAAATTCTCAATACAAGTTTTTACGTCAACTAATTTCAACTAACAAATTAAAATTTTCCAAATCCCTTCGTGCTTGCATTTGCTTTATCACTTCTTGTATCTTCAGGTTCTCGGTCATTCACGGGCTTCTCGGCTCCTATATTCCTCGAGCCCTATAACGAATATTCACACTTCCATTAAAATATAATATTTCCATTTTTATATAATCAAATTAAACGTAAAAAATTTGTGGGGTTTACATTCTCCTTACCTTAAAAGAATTTGGTCCCCAAATTCATCCGAGTCCATCAGAATAGGTGTGGGTACTTCTCCTTCATAAGGCTTTCAAGTTCCCATGTAGCTTCTTCTATCGAATGGTGTTGCTAGAGAACCTTTACCAGAGGTATCGTCTTCGATCGCAGTACCTTTTCTTTTCTGTCCAATATCCGGATAGGTCGCTCAACGTAGCTCATACCTCTTGAATACTCAAGGGCTCATACTCAATGATGTGTGAGGGATCCGGATTATACTTCATTAACATCGAGACATGGAAGACATTGTGTATCCCAGAAAGCTGCGGTGGTAAGCCAAGTCTGTAGGCTACGTCTCCCACTCTCTCTAGGATTTCAAAAGGGCCAATGAAGCACGGACTCAATTTCCCCTTCTTCCCAAACCGCATGATACCCTTGCTCAGAGATACCTTAAGAAACACGGAGTCCACAATCTGAAACTCAAGTGGCCGCCTATGCTTATTCGCATAACTCTTCTGCCTACTTTGCGGTCTTAAGTCTATCACAGATTATCCGAACACCTTTCGCTGCTTGTTCTACCAATTCGGGAGCCAAGATCCTTCTGTCACCCACTTCTTCCTAAGCCACTGGAGATCTACATCTCCTACCATACAAGGCCTCATAAGGTGCCATCCCAATGCTAGCATGATAGCTATTGTTGTAAGCAAACTCTGCGAGAGGTAGATGATCATCCCATGAGCCCTTAAACTCCAAAACGCACACCCTCAACATATCCTCTAAAGTCTGAATGGTCCTCTCGGACTGACCATCGGTCTGAGGATGATAGGTTGTGCTCAAGTTAAGCTGAGATCCCATGGCTTCTTGAAAATGAGCCCAAAATCTAGAAGTGAATCGGGAATCTCTATCTGATGTAATGCTCACAGGTGCCCCATGCAGTCGAGCTATCTCTCTCACATACAACTCTGCTAAAGCACTCAAGGAATCTGTATTTTTTATGGCTAGGAAGTAGGCACTCTTTGTCAATCTGTCTACGATTACCCAGATTGCATCATGCCCCTTTCGAGTCCTTGGTACACCCATAATGAAATCCATAATAATGTGCTCCCATTTCCAAGTAGGCACTGGAAGAGACTTAAGTAATCCCGCTGGCCTTTGGTGTTCGATCTTAATTTGTTGACAAATCAAACACTTGGCCATAAACTCAACTACATCTCTTTTCATATCGACCCACCAATACACCTTCCGTAAATCCTGATACATCTTAGTGCTTCCCGGGTGCATGGTGTACCGCGAACAATGGGACTCCTTTAAGATCCTTTATCGTAGGGCATCATCGTGTGGAACACATACATCCCATCCTCACCGACCACAAAATCTAACTGTACGTCCTGTACTGCCTGACTGACCATGTCCAATAGCTTCTGATCACCCCTCTGTCTAGTTCTGATCTGATCAAGTATACTAGGTTCAATTTACAAACTAGCTATGAACCCAACATCTGTTGTTTCCACACTAACACTGAGTTTGGCAAACTGCTCTAGCAACTCCCATTCTCTAACCATCATAAAAGAAATCATCCCCTTCCTGCTTAAAGCATCTGCCACTACGTTTGCTTTTCCCGGGTGATACAGAATCTCGCAATCATAATCCTTAAGGAGCTCAATCCACCGTCTCTGTCTCATATTTAGCTCCTTCTTATCAAATATATACTTCAAGCTCTTGTGGTCAGTAAAAATATGAAATTTTTCTCCATACAGATAATGCCGCTATATCTTCAAAGCAAAAACAACTGCGGCTAACTCCAAGTCATGGGTAGGGTAATTCCTGTCATGGTTCTTAAGCTGTCGAGAGCCATATGCAACCACTCTCCCATGTTGCATAAGTACACACCCCAAGCCCTGGTATAATGCATCACTGTATACTGAATAGCCTCGAGACCCACTAGGAATGGTTAAGACTGGGGCGGTAGTCAACCTCTTCTTAAGTGCCTCAAATCTTTACTCGCACTGATCAGTCCACTCGAATGGAACATCCTTGCGTATCAGCTTAGTCAGTAGAGCGGTAATCTCAGAGAAACCTTCTACAAACCTCCTGTAGTATCCAACTAGTCCCAGAAAACTTTGGATTTCTGTAACAGTTTTCGACCTCTCCCAGCTAAGTATTGCCTCAACCTTAGACAGATCCACTGACACTCTGTCCTTAGAAATAACATGGCCCAGAAATGCTATCTACTCCAACCAAAACTCACACTTATCCAACTTCCCATACAATTACTTCTCTCAGAGAGTTTGGAGCACTAATCTCAAATGCTGCTCATGCTCCTCTCGGGACTTTGAGTAGATCAAAATATCGTCAATGAAAACTATGACGAACCGATCTAGATACTCTCAGAACACCTCATTCATCAGGCTCATGAATGCAGATGGGGCATTAGTTAGACCAAAGGGCATCACGCGGAACTCATAGTGGCCATATCTCGTTCTGAAGGCCATCTTCGGAACATCCTCCTTCCTAATCCTCAATTGGTGATAGCCCGATCTCAAGTCAATCTTCAAGAACACCGTAGCCCCTCTTAACTGGTCAAATAGATCATCTATTTTGGGCAAGGGATACTTGTTCTTAATTGTGGCCTTATTCAGCAGCATGTAGTCTATACATAGCCTGAGACTACCATCTTCTTCCGCACAAATAATACCGGAGCTCCCCACGAGGATACACTTGGCCTAATGAACCCTTTGTCAAGCAAGTCTTGCAACTGCTTTTTCAGCTCCTCAAGTTCAACAAGGTTCATCCGGTAAGGAGACTTTGAAATTGGCTGAGTCTCAGGTGCCAAGTCTATCGTGAATTCTAACTCTCTCTCTGGTGGTAGTCCCGATAGTTCATCAGGAAACACATCCGGGAACTCGCTTACCACTGGTATGTCCTGAATACTTGGATATTCCCAACTAGTATCGAGAATGAATGCAACATAACCTTCACATTAACACATTCATCAAAATTTTCATCAAAGTCAATGTCATAAAATTTATTTCTTAACTGCGAAGCATACATCAAACTTACTAGGTAAGGAGAAGGTTACACTCTTAGAGTAGCAGTCTAAACTTACACGGTTGGTGGCTAGCCAATCCATACCCAAAATTACATCAAAGCCATACATGCTCAACCAGATTAGATCTGCTAATATGATCCTATCTCCTACCTTGATTTCACAATTCCTACACACCATATCAGTCTTTTGTGATTTATACATGGGTGTACTAACGTGCAACGTAAAATCTAGAGATTCAGGCTTAACATGCAATTTACGTGTGAAATGGGGTGATATAAAAGAGTGTGTGGAACCTGAATCAAACAATACACGTGCCTCATGATTGCAAATTAAAAGCTTACCCTGAATGGTCTCCGATGAGGCATCAGCAGTCTCTGTGTCCAAAGCAAAGACCCTCCCATGAGTGACAGCCTTCTTGCCCTTCTCAGCTACGGTAGCCCATCTCTGTAGGACTTGTCTCTGGGGAGCTTGCCTCTCAGGTTGTCGTGGTAGCTCTGGTGGCTGTGGAAACTTATTCAATGGGTAATTTTTAATCAAGTGTCCCCTCTGTCCACACCTAAAACAACTCCCTGAGGACCAGCGACACGCACCTCTATGGAAATTACCATAACTAGTTCACCATCTCTCGTACTGCTGGAAGCCTCTGGTAGTCTGTGAGGTAGCTATAGGGGCCGTGGGTCTATCAATCCTAGCTTGAGACTTATCTGTCATCTGTCTCTTAGGCTGGCCCCTTTGAAAGTCCTGCCTCACCATCTCCGTTTGCTTACCCTTATCCCTGGTCTTTCCTTTAAAACCATACTCCGTTTGGGTGACATTAAAGCCCCTCTCGACCATCTGTGCTTTACCCAGGGCATCCTAAAATTCAGTAATCCATAACCCTAAAAGACAGTCTTTGATAGCTAGCCTCAACCCTGCTAGGAACCTTTCAGTCCGACGCTTTTCATTCTGGAACGTCTCCGGATCATACCTCATCAGCATAGTGAATTTACTTTCGTACTCATCCACAGTCATACTGCCCTGTACCAAATTCAGAAAGTCCATCCTCAACTTCTGCTGGGCAGCTAGTGGAACATACTGCTTCCTAAAGGCTGTGGAGAAAGCATCCCAACTAATCACCGGATGCTGAGCAGTCAGTAGGACCTTGGTGGATCCCCACCAATACTCTGCTTGGCCCTACAGCATGTAGGTGACCATGGAAACCTTCTCAACATAAGAACACCCCATAAAGTCGAAGATCTTCCCAAGGCTCACCAGCCACTCTTCAGCCTCTACCGGATTCTTAATTCCCTTAAATGCTTGAGACCTCATCTTCAGGAAATCCCTCATCCTACCGATATTCCTCTCCTTCCTCCGGGCCTGTACAGGAGGCTGAGGCACCATAGGTACTGGAGGAACTGGTAGAGGAGGAGGTGATGGTGCTTGTGGAGGAGTCTGCACCGGAGTAGGAACTGGTGCTGTGCCAGCTGAATCAGATACGTTTGCCCCTAAGTGTTGGGCAACTATGGCGGCTATTGTCACGCCCCGAAAATACGGAAAATAGGGCAAATTTAAAACTTTTTACTCATTAATTCACAAATAAAGGTGCATTCCTGTGCAGTGTCATACATCATCATAATTATCATGCCTCAGGATCTCATCATAATATAGTGTATATTGAATCATATACATTACTAAATTCCAACTTAATTAATCCTAATACATCCCATATAATGTTATACATCAAGTGTCTGTAATTACAATAATAGTCTGGGTACATGAAAAGATAAGATATACCTCAAGTACAATATATATATGGCCTGGAGCTCAAGTCCTCCACTAGCCACTACTCCGTACGTCGCAGGGAGATCCTTCTTCACTTGAAGAACTCTGGGGGGGGGGGAAGAAAACAGGGTGAGCTTCTAAATCACTCAGTAAAGGGGGTAAGGAACTCAGTTCATAAACCAAAATGCACATCACAAAATGTTTATTTGTATGTGAAACTCATTTGAAAACCATAGCATGAAAGTATTCAAAACGACACTCTCATGTGTCAAGTCATGTGAAAACATGAAGTAAAAGGCTCACTCTAGAGAATTAACAAAGCATGTGAAAATAACGTGTTAAAACGCTTTCTCAAATAACGTGATAAAATCACAGTAAATATAATGCACGTGGCACAGCCACAAAACACACGTGGCATAGCCACTGATTTTATTTCTCACGTGGCATAGCCACAAAACACACGTGGCAAAGCCACTGAATTAATTTCTCGCGTGGCATAGCCACAGAATAGGGTTTCTCAACGTGGCACAGCCACCAATGGGGTATAACGTGGCATAGCCACCAATGGGGTTTCTCAACGTGGCACAGCCACCAATGGGGTATAACGTGGCACAGCCACCAATGGGGTTTCTCAACGTGGCATAGCCACCAATGGGGTATAACGTGGCACAGCCACCAAGGGGGTATAACGTGGCACAGCCACCAATGGGGTTTTCTCAACGTGGCACAGCCACCAATGGGGTTTCTCAACGTGGCACAGCCACCAAGTTTACGTGGCATAGCCACAGAATAGGTTATTCTCACGTTACCAGAACGGAGAAGAAATCGGGCTTACATGCTACCAGAGCAATGCCCGGTGTGTACTCACAACTACACACCTAAGTCTTATCACATAAGACGGGTTTGCCTTCACGTAGAACTCGTAATGGTTTTTCTCTCATAAAACTCATTTGAAAACCGTTTTGTACTCAACACAAAACGTAATAAAACCGAGTTCCAACCGGCAAAGCACACGCACACATTTCTCAAATCTCATATTGCCTTAACGTAGAGCCCAGTTATAAACTCATAAAAACATTGGGCTCCAACCGGCTATAAAATCGTGTGCAATTTAATCTCAACACAAAACACTCAACATGCTTGTTTATAAATCATAAATCATGCTATAACAGTTTACAAATCACATACACAAATGGTTTAGATTTCCCTTACCTCTTTGCACCTCGTATAGTGCAATCGTTCCCCCGTATCACGGACTAGCCTCGCATTCCACTCTGGAACTCCCGAGCTGTCCAAACGATGTTAAAACATCAATACTCAACATCACATAAACCTCAATTCTCAAAATCGAGCATAATTGCTCATAACTCCTCAAATCTCTCGATTCTCGTAACTCAACCCTAAACTACAACCTCATTTTCAATATCTCAATGTCCTACATTCCTCATGCCAATTATCTAGGCTAATTCTCCACATTGTCTATATTTCCATTTATAGCTCAATTTCTCAAAATTACCGAATATCTACATTACTCCAACCACATTGCAATTCATCAATCCCTAATCATTTCTCAACTATTTCAACACAATTACAACCACCAATAACATCAAAATCAGCTCAAATATCAAGATCGAGGTTTAGAAATTACCCAAAGCTTGTGAGACGCACAACTCACGCCTCGATCCGATTCGTCCTTCGATTTTCAAGTATGTTGTTCTCCCTTTGATGAGGAACAACTTTCCTTCTTACCACAACAGCTGATTCGGCCGGAAATGGGTGATTTGGAGGAGTGAGAAACTAGGTTTTCGGTGGAAATGGGTTTTGGAAGAGAGAGAAAGTGAAATTGCAGAGAAAACACGGGTTTCTTATATAGACTGGAGGTAGGAGATCGATCTTCCTCTTGATGAGATCGATCTGTGTTTGAATTTTGGGGACGATCTGGGTAATTTTATGCCTAGGAGATCGATCTGTAGAGGGGTGAGATCGATCTCTTTATGGCTTTATGAGATCGATCTGCTCCTGAAGAGATCGATCTTCTCCCCAAACAGAATCATTTGGAGATCGATCTCTTCCTCATGAGATCGATCCCTTCTCAAACAGATTCATAAGGAGATCGATCTCTTCCATTGGAGATCGATCTGCTCCTCAAATTTCTCATTCCTTCTCATTTTTAGCTCACCAGATCGATCTCTCCTTCTCCCAGATCGATCTGCTCCTTAAATTTCTCCTTCTTTGTCGTTTATAACTCACCAGATCGATCTCTCCTTCTCCCAGATCGATCTGTCCTCATACTTCATGCTCATTTTACACACTTAACATATAAATCTCCAATTATAATTCCCACAATTCACTTAGCTCAATAAATTACACTTCAAATTCTTATTACATCATTAAAATATGTCTGAAATTCTCAGATCTCACATCCTCCCCACCTTAAAAAGAATTTGGTCCTCCAAATTCAACTCAACTAGTCAAAATAGATGGGGGTATTTCTCCTTCATGAGGCTCTCTAGTTCCCACGTTGCCTCTTCCCTTGAGTGATGTTTCCACAAAACTTTCACTAATGGGATGCTCTTGGTTCTCAGTACCTTCTCCTTTCTATCGAGAATCCGAACGGGTTCCTCAGTGTAGCTCATGTCCTCCTGTATGTCCATCTCATCATACTCTATAACATGAGAAGGGTCCGGGTGGTACTTCCTCAACATAGACACATGAAAAACATTGTGTATTCCGGACATCTGTGGGGGTAATGCTAATCTGTAAGCTACCTCTCCCACTCTCTCAAGAATCTCGAATGGTCCTATGTATCGAGGACTCAATTTCCCTTTCTTCCCAAATCGCATGATACCCTTGCTCGGTGATACTCTCAGAAATACTGCATCACCAACGTCAAACTCGAGTGGCCGTCTACGTACATCCGCGTAGCTTTTCTGTCTACTCTACGCAGCCCGTAACCTCTCACATATGAGTTTCACACTCTGTACGGCTTGCTCAACAAGCTCGGGAGCATTTATCTTTCTGTCACCGACTTCTTCCCAAGCTACAGGGGATCTACACCTCCTACCATATAGAGCCTCAAAAGGTGCCATTCTAATACTCGCATGATAGCTTTTATTGTATGCAAACTCTGCTAGGGGCAGGTGATCATCCCATGATCCCTTAAAATCCATCGTACACGCCCTCAACATATCCTCCAAGGTCTGAATAGTCCTCTCTGACTGACCATCTGTCTAAGGATGATAGGCGATACTAAAACTCAATCGAGATCCCATGGACTCCTGAAACTGGTTCCAGAATCTAGAAGTAAATCGGGAATCTCTATCAGAAGTAATACTCACTGGAGCCCCATGTAATCTAGCTATCTCGCTGACGTATAGCTCAGCTAAGGCATCCACAGTATCTGTGCTCTTGATGGCAAGGAAGTGGGCACTCTTGGTCAATCTATCCACAATGACCCATATCGCGTCATGACCTCTTCGGGTCCTCGGTAAACCCATAATAAAGTCTATAGTGACATGCTCCCATTTCCATGTAGGTACAGGTAAGGGCTGTAGTAGTCCTCCGGGCTTCCGATGCTCAGCTTTCACTTGCTGGCATACTAAACACCTGGCCACATACTCTGCCACATCTCGCTTCATACCACTCCACCAATACACCTTTCTCAAGTCTCGGTACATCTTAGTACTCCCTGGGTGCATGGTGTATCGCGAGCAGTGGGATTCTCTCAGTATCTGTCTCTTCAGGGTATCATCGTCCGGTACACAAATCCGTCCTCTGAACCTCAACAATCCATCCTCACTGATGGTGAGATCCGACTGCGAACTCTGCTCAGCTTGGCTAACCATGTCTATCAATCTCTGATCACTGCGCTGCCCAGTTCTAATCTGATCCATGATCCTGGGCTCTATCCGCAGGCTAGCCAAAAATCCAGTCTCTACCTCTTTAACTCTGATCCGAAGTTCGGCGAACTGCTCTAACAAATCCCATTCCCTGATCATCATAGCAGATATCATACTCTTCCTGCTCAGGGCATCAGCAACCACATTCGCCTTACCCGGATGATAAAGAATCTCGCAGTCATAATCCTTAAGGAGTTCCATCCATCTCCTTTGTCTCATGTTTAACTCTTTCTGATCAAAGAGATATCTCAAACTCTTGTGATCAGTGAAGATCTGGAATCTTTCCCCATATAAGTAATGTCGCCAGATCTTCAAAGCAAATACCACAGCGGCTAACTCCAAATCATGCGTGGGGTAATTCCGCTCATGGTCTTTCAGCTGTCGCGATCCATATGCGACCACTCTTCCGTGCTGCATAAGCACACACCCTAATCCTTGGTGAGATGCATCACTATACACTGAGAATCCTCCTGATCCCTTAGGAATAGTTAACACAGGTGCCGCTGTCAACCTCCTCTTTAATTCTTGAAAACTGAGCTCACATTGATCAGTCCATATAAATGGAGTCTCTTTGCGCGTGAGCTTAGTCAAAGGGGCAGCAATCCTGAAAAATCCTTCCACAAATCTTCTGTAATACCCTGCCAAACCAAGGAAGCTTCGAACCTCAGTGACTGTCCTCGGTCTCTCCCAATTAAGCACAGCTGCTATTTTACTTGGGTCCACTGATACTCCTTCCTTTGAGACTATATGACCAAGGAAAGCTATCCGGTTCAGCCAAAACTCACACTTACTAAGCTTTCCGTACAATTGCTTATCTCGGAGTATCTGAAGTACTAACCACAAATGCTATGCATGCTCCTCATACGACCGAGAGTACACCAGGATATCATCAATAAAGACTATCACAAACTTATCCAGATAGTCTCTGAACACCTCGTTCATCAATCTCATAAATGCTGCAGGGGCGTTCGTCAATCCAAAGGACATCACCAGAAATTCGTAATGGCCATACCTTGTCCTGAAGGCCGTCTTTGGAATATCTTCTTCCTTGATCCTCAATTGGTGATAGCCCGATCTCAAATCAATCTTAGAAAAGACTGATGCCCCTCTCAGCTGATCAAGTAGATCATCAATCCTGGGCAGTGGGTATTTATTCTTCACCGTGGCTTTATTCAACAACCGGTAGTCTACACATAATCTGAGACTACCATCCTTCTTCTTAACAAATAGTACTGGCGCTCCCCACGGCGAAACACTGGGTCTAATAAACCCTTGATCCAATAACTCCTGTAGTTGTCTCTTCAATTCCTCAAGTTCCACTAATGCCATCCTGTAAGGAGGTTTAGAGATCGGCTGAGTATCTGGTACCAAATCAATGGTAAACTCCAGCTCTCTCTCTGGTGGTAAACCTGGCAATTCATCTGGGAAAACATCCAGAAATTCACAAACCACAGGTATATCCTCAACCCTCGGATGTTCCCGCTCATCGTCTGAGATGAGTGTCTCGTAACCTTCACATGAATAATCATATTTAATATTCTCCAAAATAATATTAAAATTCTCTAATTACTCACTAGAAATCCACATAATTATTCTCTCAATATCTCAATCGTACACTGTAAGGTTTAGGTAGGGAGAAAGTTACAATCTTAGTGTAGCAGTCTAAACTCACTCGATTGGTCGCCAACCAATCCATTCCCAGAATTACATCAAACCCATGTATATTCAACATGATTAGATCTGCTAACATCACTCTATCTCCCACCTTTATCTCACATCCTCTACAGATTAACTCAGTTCTCTGGGATTCACGCATAGGGGTATTTACATGTAGTATATATTCTAGAGGTTCAAACTTCAAGTTTAATCTACATGCAAAATGCTCAGAAATAAACGAATGCGTGGATCCTGAATCAATCAACACATGAGCCTCATAATTACAGACAGAGAGTGTACCTCTTATAGTTTCTGCCGAAGCGTCTGCGGTCTCCTTATCCAGGGCAAACACTCGTCCCTGTGCCACAGGTTTCTTCCCTTTCTCTGCCGCAGTGGCCCGTCTCCGGGGATCCACTCTCTGAGGCTGTTGTCTAGTGGGCTCCGGAGCATGTGGTATCTGAGGTTGGGGACAGTCCTTCACTCTGTGACCCATGTCACCACATCTAAAACATCCATGGATCGACCCAGTACAACTTCCCTCATGCGATCGGCCACAGTCCCTACAAACCCTTATCTCCGGCCTGACATATCGAGGGGTCTCCTTAATAATAGGATAGGCTCTAGGTCTCTCTAATCTGTCCTTCTGTACCTCAATCCTTCCTCTTCTGAAGGAACCTCTCCGAGCCTCTGTCTGGAAAAGTGCTGGCCTCTTGCCCTTATCTTTATTCACCGCTCTGAGCTCATTCTGGGATTGTACCATCTCAATCCCTCTTTCAATCTCTTGTGCTCGTCTCAGAGCATCTCCAAACTCAGTGATGCACAGCCCTATCAATCTATCTCTGATGACGGGCTTCAACCTATACACAAACTTCTCTGTGCGGAGCTCTTCACTCTTGAAGGTCTCTGGGTCATATCTCAATAGCGTTGTGAATTGGCTCTCATAGTCATCCACAGACATGTCACCCTGTACCAAACTCAAAAACTCGGCTTGTTTCTTTCTCTGAGCGGCCCGTGGTACATATTGGGTCCTAAAGGCTGTCTGGAACTCTTCCCAACCAATCACTTCATGGTGGGGCATCAGAATACCCTGGGTAGTACCCCACCAATCTCGAGCTCTCCCCTTCAACATATAGGCACTCATACTGACCCTCTCAGCATCGGTGCACCCCAGAAAATCAAATATAATTCTTAATTCCGTCAACCACTCCTCAGCCTCTGCAGGATCCTTCTTTCCCTTAAATGCGGGTGGATTCATCTTCAGAAAATCCCTTAGTCAGACCATACTTCTATTCTCAGGCTGGGTGACGGGAGGCACTGGGGGTATGGGAGGTCCTTGTGGTGGTGTAGGGGTAGTATCCGAGGCATTAACCCTAAAGTGTTGCGCGAATAACGCTGCCATCTGCTCAAAACCTGGCCTCACATCGGTCTCAATCCGATTAAATCGAGAGTTAGGACTCTCTGGTTGTGGGACAGGTGGCGGAGGGGACTCTGCCTGCCTCCTCGAACGACCTCATCGTTTACTCATTCTCTACCTCAACTCGTCCCCTGCGCGTACATATCAAAATTGATTGAAATCTCAATCCTCAATTTCAGTTCATGACCAGACTATTACAGACACTTGGGATGTATTCTATTTCACTTAACCGACACTGACAGTACTAGACACCCTAAGCTCTGATACCAAGAAAACTCTGTCACGCCCCGAAAATGCGGAAAATAGGGCAAATTTAAAACTTTTTACTCATTAATTCACAAATAAAGGTGCATTCCTGTGCAGTGTCATACATCATCATAATTATCATGCCTCAGGATCTCATCATAATATAGTGTATATTGAATCATATACATTACTCAATTCCAAGTTAATTAATCCTAATACATCCCATATAATGTTATACATCAAGTGTCTGTAATTACAATAATAGTCTGGGTACATGAAAAGATAAGATATACCTCAAGTACAATATATATATATATGGCCTGGAGCTCAAGTCCTCCACTAGCCACTACTCCGTACGTCGCAGGGAGATCCTTCTTCACTTGAAGAACTCTGGGGGGGAAAGAAAACAGGGTGAGCTTCTAAATCGCTCAGTAAAGGGGGTAAGGAACTCAGTTCATAAACCAAAATGCACATCACAAAATGTTTATTTGTATGTGAAACTCATTTGAAAACCATAGCATGAAAGTACTCAAAACGACACTCTCATGTGTCAAGTCATGTGAAAACATGAAGTAAAAGGCTCACTCTAGAGCATTAACAAAGCATGTGAAAATAACGCGTTAAAACGCTTTCTCAAATAACGTGATAAAATCACAGTAAATATAATGCACGTGGCACAGCCACAAAACACACGTGGCATAGCCACTAATTTAATTTCTCACGTGGCATAGCCACAAAACACACGTGGCAAAGCCACTGAATTAATTTCTCGCGTGGCATAGCCACAGAATAGGGTTTCTCAACGTGGCACAGCCACCAATGGGGTATAACGTGGCATAGCCACCAATGGGGTTTCTCAACGTGGCACAGCCACCAATGGGGTATAACGTGGCACAGCCACCAATGGGGTTTCTCAACATGGCACAACCACCAATGGGGTTTCTCAACGTGGCACAGCCACCAATGGGGTATAACGTGGCACAGCCACCAAGGGGGTATAACGTGGCACAGCCACCAATGGGGTTTTCTCAACGTGGCACAGCCACCAATGGGGTTTCTCAACGTGGCACAGCCACCAAGTTTACGTGGCATAGCCACAGAATAGGTTATTCTCACGTTACCAGAACGGAGAAGAAATCGGGCTTACATGCTACCAGAGCAATGCCCGGTGTGTACTCACAACTACACACCTAAGTCTTATCACATAAGACGGGTTTGCCTTCACGTAGAACTCGTAATGGTTTTTCTCTCATAAAACTCATTTGAAAACCGTTTTGTACTCAACACAAAACGTAATAAAACCGAGTTCCAACCGGCAAAGCACACGCACACATTTCTCAAATCTCATATTGCCTTAACGTAGAGCCCAGTTATAAACTCATAAAAACGTTGGGCTCCAACCGGCTATAAAATCGTGTGCAATTTAATCTCAATAGAAAACACTCAACATGCTTGTTTATAAATCATAAATCATGCTATAACAGTTTACAAATCACATACACAAATGGTTTAGATTTCCCTTACCTCTTTGCACCTCGTATAGTGCAATCGTTCCCCCGTATCACGGACTAGCCTCGCATTCCACTCTGGAACTCCCGAGCTGTCCAAACGATGTTAAAACATCAATACTCAACATCACATAAACCTCAATTCTCAAAATCGAGCATAATTGCTCATAACTCCTCAAATCTCTCGATTCTCGTAACTCAACCCTAAACTACAACCTCATTTTCAATATCTCAATGTCCTACATTCCTCATGCCAATTATCTAGGCTAATTCTCCACATTGTCTATATTTCCATTTATAGCTCAATTTCTCAAAATTACCGAATATCTACATTACTCCAACCACATTGCAATTCATCAATGCCTAATCATTTCTCAACTATTTCAACACAATTACAACCACCAATAACATCAAAATCAGCTCAAATTTCAAGATCGAGGTTTAGTAATTACCCAAAGCTTGTGAGACGCACAACTCACGCCTCGATCCGATTCGTCCTTCGATTTTCAAGTATGTTGTTCTCCCTTTGATGAGGAACAACTTTCCTTCTTACCACAACAGCTGATTCGGCCGAAAATGGGTGATTTGGAGGAGTGAGAAACTAGGTTTTCCGTGGAAATGGGTTTTGGAAGAGAGAGAAAGTGAAATTGCAGAGAAAACACGGGTTCCTTATATAGACTGGAGGTAGGAGATCGATCTTCCTCTTGATGAGATCGATCTGTGTTTGAATTTTGGGGATGATCTGGGCAATTTTATGCCTAGGAGATCGATCTGTCGAGGGGTGAGATCGATCTCTTTATGGCTTTATGAGATCGATCTGCTCCTGAAGAGATCGATCTTCTCCCCAAACAGAATCATTTGGAGATCGATATCTTCCTCATGAGATCGATCCCTTCTCAAACAGATTCATAAGGAGATCGATCTCTTCCATTGGAGATCGATCTGCTCCTCAAATTTCTCATTCCTTGTCATTTTTAGCTCACCAGATCGATCTCTCCTTCTCCCAGATCGATCTGCTCCTTAAATTTCTCATTCTTTGTCGTTTATAACTCACCAGATCGATCTCTCCTTCTCCCAGATCGATCTGTCCTCATACTTCATGCTCATTTTACACACTTAACATATAAATCTCCAATTATAATTCCCACAATTCACTTAGCTCAATAAATTACACTTCAAATTCTTATTACATCATTAAAATATGTCTGAAATTCTCAGATCTCACAGCTATCGACTCCAAACCTCGCTCGAGGCACTGCTCCAATCGCTGCTCAAACTGAGCCATACGAGTACCAGGACTCTCCGGCTCCAGCGGAGGAGGTGAAGGTGGCTAAGCCTGCCTCCGAGGACGTCCGCGTCTTCCACTCATCGTGCAGTGATCTAATACCTGCGCGTAATTCCAAAGATCAAACCTTAAAGTTATTATGTATACATTACCTACAACCAGACAAGCACAGACATTGGGATGTAATTAAATCCTTATTTTCGACACTGACAGTACTAGACAACCTTCGCTCTGATACCACTTAAACTCTAACGACCCTTGACCCTTAAAAATTGGGGGAAATTTTTTTTTTGAATTTAATTTACCCACACATTCCCTTATCCACTTAGGTTGTATTCCTGTTCAGTGTCAAAACACTTTTCCTAATTCTTTACCCTTAATTATAATTAATTTCATACTTTGACCTATATGGCCGATAGAAATTCCGGCAGCATAACGGCTTATATATTAGCCTACCTGCCTGCAAATCAATTGTTTTCGACAATCCTATATATCCACAACTACCAAGCATGCTTTCCAAACAATCCTAGATATCCACAACCACCAAGCATACTTTCTAAATCTACCTTTACAATTCAATACATCTATTTCGATTTAATGCTAGTCATCTCAAAATATAATCCCAAAATAATATTGTTTACATCGTTTTCCTTAAAAATTACATCCCAACAAAATATTTTCAATATACGTGTCTATGCATACACATATGTCTGGTTCAGGAATGTAAATGTATACCTTTCTGCGTGTACAAAAAGTAGCCTAGGGTAGCTCTTCCCACCGGCCTATGTCGTATACGCGACAGGTAGCGCCTACGGATCACTGCAAATAATCTAAGAGGTAGAGGGGTGAGCTTTCGGGAAAAAGTCCAATAAGAAGATGTATTTAAAACGATCCTAGCAATTCAAATATGTAGAAAACATAATAGTACGTATAACGACTACTTTCTAAAAACTAATATAAAGGACATTCAAAGATTAACGAAAATCAGAAACATCGAGATTCAAAGCGTAATTCTTGAAGTACGTGAACTTAACAGATATTACGTAAACTGGTCGTACATTCAGAATTGCAAATAGGAATACATATCAAATCACATACTATAAAATTCAGTTTTGAAAACAGAGTTTAATTTTCAAATAGAGACTACATCGGCCCATATAATTATCACGCAGTAATAACAAATTCATCACGCAGCAAATAACCAAGTCATCCTCCGTAGAGGGAATTCAGAACCTATGGCCACGGTAAGGCAAAACCCGAAGGTGAAATTCAGAACCTATGGCCACGGCAAGACAGAATCCGAAGGTGAAATTCAGAACCTATGGCCACGAAAAGACAGAACCCGAAGGTGAAATTCAGAACCTATGGCCACGGCAAGGCTGTAGACGGGATCAAGGTCGTACAACGTTTCAAAACCATAAGGGCGAAGTTCAGACCCCACGTAGGCAAAGTTCAGACGCCACACAGGCGAAGTTGACATGCGTTAGCATACAACATAAATGGCCATTAGTCTCAAAACATACTATATTTCTCATATACGAAAACATCGAATTAAAAATCATCTTGTTCGAAAAATCATTTCGGAAGACATGATCTTATTTCAAAAGCACAAATACAGAAAGCATAGTCTTGATCAGAAATATAATTTAGAAACATGCATGAAAATCATACTTCATGTCTTTGTAAGCTTTCCTTAATCATGGTTCAGAAAGTAACTATTACAATTTTAAATTATATCCCCTTACATCGATCTATCAAAATTCACGAATTCGAGTGGAGACGCCTCTTAGTACCTCCTTTAATTCCTTCTACGATCACCTACACCGAAATCGGATACTTAGTACCCTATTCATGCGAATTGTCTGAATTGCGTTACAATCGTAACCTATCGTTACTACTGCGTGTGTACGTATTATTGTATATACCTAGGCCAACACGCACGTTTATATATTTTCTTTACTATTTATATATTTTGTACCTACAAATATTAACATATACCTTTATTATATACATCTACATGTATATACACATAAACATATATATATATATATATATATATATATATACACTCCTATATGTATATATATTTTTGTATTTGTTTTCATTTTTTTCCTATCTCATATATACATTCTTTGTATATACATATACTAGCACACATTCATCTTATATACACCCATATGTATATACACCTAAATATATATATATATATATATTATTGTTTTCCATTTTTCCTTATCACATATACATACATATTCTTGTATGAATACAAACTAATATACACCCTTATCATATACACCTATTGTATATACCCCTAATAAATATATATATATATTCACATAAATACATATATATATTATTACTTATTTCCATTATTCATCATTACATATATATATATATATATACATTTTTTGTCTATTATTCATCTCTCCCATTTTTATTTTTATTTCACATCTAATTTAAAATCTACACTAACATGCTTGTATCTACAACATATATATACATGTATATTAAAAATACATATATACATAAATATTTTACCTTTTCTTTTCTTTCTCTCTTCTTTCTTTTTTTTTTCTTTTCCTTTCTTCCCTCTCGGTCAGCTTCTCCCTCAATCTCCCCTACCTCTTGGTTCCAGCCCTTTCTTCAGCTCTCGGTTCTAGCTGCTATTTTCTGCCTTCGTTTTCTTCTTCGGTTGCTTCTCGGTTTTCAGCTGCTGTTTTTTGCCTTCAATTTCCAGCATTCCATCATCATCATTTTCCTTCACTCACTCTCCTCTTCAGCCTCATCTCCTGCTTTAGTTCTGTTTCACGTTTCCAGCCCTGTTTCTGTTTTGTTTCAACCCTCGGTTTGCTTCAATACAAGCCTCGATTCTGTTCGATCTTCTTCTCCCCTCAAGCCTCTCGGTTTCTTCCTGTCCCAGCGTCTTTGCTTCTGCTCTTCTCCTTCTTCTTCGGCTAGCTCTCCTCTTTCTCCTCTTTTCTTTCCTTCTTTCTCTTCTCCTCCAGCCGACCCTCTCCTTCTTCCTTTTCCCAATCAACCCCTCCTTCTTTCTTTCCCTCTCTTTTGTTTCTCTTCTTCTCTTCTTTCTCTTCTTCTCCAGCCGATCAGATTCCCTCTCCCTTTTCTTTCCTCTCTTCCCGCTCCCCGCTCTTCTCTGTTTTGTTTTCAATTCGAAAACATGGCAGACGGAATTGGCTTTTCTAAGCCAATTCCGTACATGCTATTTTATATATATATATATATATATACATATTAATTTATATATATATATATATATTATATTAATATATATATATTTATGTATGTATTTTTTGTATTATTATTTTTGTTTGTTTTGTATGGTTTCCATTTCATTTTTAATTGTCTCATGCTTTAATTTTAATTTTATTAACACATATATTAAATACTACACATTACATAATATATACATTTGTTATATATATATTATTGCCTATCCATTTAAATTTGTTTAGTATATATGTATATATATATATATGTTATACCTATGTACGTATATATATATATATACATTTTCTTTCCCTTTTTTTTTTTTATAAAATCACCTAATGACAATATTCATGCCTTCCATGAAATTCTCATTATTTCGAAAATAAAATAGTATCGGGATTCCATCATTCTTCATAAATTCTCTATACAAGTTTTTACATCAACTAATTTCAACTAACAAATTAAAATTTTCCAAATCCCTCCGTGCTTGCATTTGCTTTATCACTTCTTGTATCTTCGGGTTCCCGATCATTCACGGGCTTCTCGGCTCCTATATTCCTCGAGCCCTACAACGAATATTCACACTTCCATTAAAATATAATATTTTCATTTTTATATAATCTAATTAAACATAGGAAATTTGTGGGGTTTACATTTCTCTAAATAAATATACAGATTCATGACATGACATGTGCATAAAATGAGGAAATCACTATCAGAATCAAGACAAATTCAAGAATTCAACTTCATGCTTTTCCTATAATCATGCTTCTCAGTCAATCAAAGTCAGACTAAATCATGGGGTCATATCATCGAAATATGGGAAGACTACATGCTAAGCACTAAATCATCCTAAAATCAAACAATATCAGCTCATATTTTCGAAAACAATTCAATTTTGCCCAAATTTTCAAAAATGCTCAAGAGATATCCCCACCCCCAAACTTAAAGTGCACAGTGTCCTCAGTGTACAGATAATATAAACATTGAAGTTTAAGAACAGAGTACTCCCCTATTTGATGATGATGATGAACAACTGAAGCTTGATTGAAACCGTAATACTAAAAAATAAATCTGCAAAATAAACAAAGAAAAAAATAATGGAAGAGAGAAAAGAACTGTACAAAAAGTGAAAAGAAATATTAAGCCACTTCAAATACAGCTAAAGAAAATGACACTCAGTAGCAGGGCGAAGAGTAGAAGGGTCAGCCAAAGTGGTGACAGGGTACTGACAATCAAATCCTCCTGAGCTTTATCTACTTCTCTCCTTCATTCAGATTTCTTATGCTCAAGCCTTATATCCTCCTTAATCTCCATCTTAAAACACTCTTGAGAGTTATCAGGGAACTTCAAAGGTTTGAAAATATTAAATGTCACCTCCTGATTTAAGACTCTCATAGTCAATTCCCTTTTTGTACATCAATTAAAGTTCTACCAGTCGCTAGGAAAAGTCTGCCTAGTATAATGGGGACTTCCCTATCTTCCTTCATGTCTAATAAAATAAAATCTGCAGGAAAAGTAAATTTGTCCACCTTTACTAGCACGTCCTCAATGACCCCCTTCGGATATTTAATGGATCGATCAGCCAGCTGAATGGTTACTATAGTGGGCTTGGCATCCCCTATTCCTAATTTTTGAAAAATAGACGTAGGCATCAGATTGATACTAGCTCCTAAATCACAGAGGACTCTACCAAAGAAAAGATTTCCAATCGTGCAGGGTATGGTAAAACTCCCAGGATCTTTGAGCTTGGGTGGTAACTTCCTCTGAATAATTGCGCTACATTCCTCAGTTAAGGCCACTGTCTCATAATCTTCCAATCTTCTTTTCCTAGAGAGGATATCCTTTATAAACTTCACATAACTTGGCATGTGCTCTAAAGCATCTGCGAAAGAAATGTTGATGTGAAGTTTCTTAAAAATCTCAAGGAATTTAGCGAATTGTTGATCTAGTTTTTAATTTTAGAACCTCTAAAGAAAAGGTACTGATGGTCTAACTGGAAGGGATGTAGTGGTAACATGTGTAGCATCAGAGGACAAGAAAGGCTGTAAAGAAGAAGAAAGTATAGATGAAGAAGCAGCTAACTTAGATTCCTTTGCAGACTGGTCCTGATGTTCCTGTTCTTTCTGAGCTGCCTCTTTAGACCCTAAAGGCTCTACCACTGTGGGCTTAACCGGATTGGACTTAACTTGTGGATCATCTAGCTCTCTGCCACTCTTAAGGGTGATGAATTTAACATGTTCCTTACCTTCACTTTGCCTAACAGAATTAGCTTCAGTGTTACTAGGAATGGTCCCTTATGGACGTTGGCTAAGAGCATTAGCTATTTGTCCAACTTGAACTTCTAAATTCTTGATTGAGGCAGCTTGATTTTGTAGGATCGTTATGAACATTTCCTCAAGCGAGGGCTTCTTCTCAGTTGCTAGTAAGTGCTAGGGTTGCAGTGGTGGTGGTGATTGATGGAAGTGAGATGGATGATGCTGAAATTGCGGTGGTGGATAGGAATGATTAGATGGGTGATGAGGTAGATGATATGGAAATTGCTGCTGTGGTGGTACATGAATCAGTGGAGCTTGAAAATCAGGGGGTTCTACAAGTCTAGAATTAGAAGATTGCCCTTGGTTTTGGCTTCAGGAAAAGTTTGGATGGTTCTTCCACCCTGGATTGTAGGTGTTTGAAAAATGGTTGTTCTGTTGCTTCTAAGATGGGGCAACGTACTGAACTAATTCTAAGTTAAGCGGACACCTATCTACAGAGTGTGTACCACCACACAGATTGCAAGAAAGAAAAGGACTTTGTACAGAATAAACAGGATTAGGACTGGTGGAAGGAGTATGCTGGGTACTGAGCGACTCTACCTTTTTTTGTAAAGTTGGCTATTTAAGACGTCAAGGTAGACAGCGTGTCGAGGTCATAGATACCTACTGACTTTTTAGGCAGTTGCCTCTCCGAAGACCATTGATAGGTGTTAGCAGCCATCTTGTCTAAGAGACCGTAAGCTTCCTCCTCTGTTTTGCACATCAGGGCTCCACCCGCAGCAGCATCAACGATGGTCCTATTTTGGCTTGTAAGTCCGTTGTAGAAAGTTTAGACTTGCAGCCATAAAGGTAGGCCATGATAAGGGCACTTCCTGAGAAGCTCCATATATCGTTCCCAAGCTTCGTAAAGAGATTCAGAATCGAATTGGGCAAATGAAGATATGTCATTACGGAGTTTGGCCATTTTAGAGGGAGGGAAAAACTTAGCTAGAAATTGATGGGCTAACTCGTCCAATGTAGAAATGGATCCTGGAGGCAAGGAGGTTAACCAGTGTCATGCCCTATCCCTAAGCGAGAAGGGAAATAATCTAAGCCTAAGCGCATCATCAGATAATCCATTGTGCTTGAATGTGTTTCACAGGTCCAGGAATTGCCCGAGGTGAGCATGTGGGTCGTCATGAGGAAGCCCACTGAACTGTAGTGAAGTTTGGATCATCTAGAGGATTGAAGGCTTAATTTCAAAATTGTTTGCTTGGACGGCTGGTGGCCTAATGCCGGTATAATACCCTTCAATGGTCAGCACTGCATAATCTCCAACGGTCCTAATTTCTCTATTCTCTGCCATGGTGTTTTGCAGCGAAGCTATTAATTTTCTAGAATCCTTTTTGATTTTCCTAAGTGTTCGTTCAATTTCAAGATCTAAAGGAAAGCAATCATAAGTTTTGGCTCTATGCATGCAAACATCAAAAAGTCCTTAGAAAAATTTTTTTAAGTTTTTTTTTAATTTTTCAATATTTTTAATTTTTTAATTTTTTATGAAAGAGACAATTAACTAATCCAGATTAAAGCTCTAAATATTTACAACCTAAGTATTTACAAGCTAGAATTAAACCTAAGCATAATTTCACCGATATTAATTAATGGCTAATGATCTTCCCCGGCAACGACTCCAAAAACTTGATACGAACTACGCCCACTCAAAGTGATCTAGATGTGTATCCGCAAGTGCACGGGTCGTACAAGTAATAATGGGATTTGAGTCTCGAATTATCGTACCACAGAGAAGTTGATTAGCCTAATTAACTACCGGTTAATCTTACCCTAAGTATATCTTAGCAAATTATGAATTCTTAATGGGTGATCTACAAGGCTAGAATTAACAAGTACTAAAAATACTATAAACTAAAGAAAATAAAACAAAGCAAAAATTACTTACAGATACTCCAAGCAACTAAAAGCAATAACCTAAAAAAGATAATTAAAACAATTAAAATTAATTGACGCAAATAAACTAAAATCCAAAATATGAAAATAAAGAAACAAAATTAATTAGACTAAAATTAAACAAGCCTAAAATAAAATATGCATGCAATTAAACTAATTAATAAAAATGCAAATTAAACTAACTTAAAATTTAATGAAATAAAATCCTAGAAAATAAAAAAATAACTATAACTCTAAATGTCTAAAGTATTGATTCTAAATTAATCCTAACTATAACTAATACTAATTTAAAAATAAAATCTAAATAATGCATGAGAAATAAATATTTTTGGATTAAATTTAAAATGAAGACTAAATTAAAAATGCATGAAACAAATTTAATCTAAATTAATTTTAAATGCAACTCATAAAATTCTATACTAAAATTAAGTCCTAAATCCTATTATATAAAATTAATTATTAACATAAATGAAAACTAAAAATTAAATTAACAAACAAAGACACTAAAACTAACCTACAATTTAATTTAACTATTTACCTAAATAAACAACTAATAAAAGGAATGAAAACAGTCAAAATATTATAAATGCATTAAACATTAAATTGCAAAAATGAAATGTAGCCAAACCTGGCCTTAACCGAATGTCCAGCTAGCAAAAGCCATGCGGTCCCGACTGTGCACTGTACAATACTGTTCATGCTCCACCTTCTTGCTCGGTGCTGTCCTACTCAATTAGTTCCCAGTTCTGTCCACTTGCATCCAGGTGCTGCCTTGTACTGTATGCTCCAGGTGCTGCTCTGGCTGCTCTACATCAAGTATTGTCCGCGCCTGAAATTACCGAGCCATCTCAACAACGTTGTTCTCTGCCCAACTCGCAGGTAACGTTTTTCTCCAGCTATCCACGCAATTTACCCCACTGCTGCTACAATCTGCTCATGCAGCAGCTGGCCGACTCTGTCCAGCTAGGTTCTGGTCGCTACAACAAGACACGCTCAACCCGAAACCCCTGCAAACCGTACCAGCAGAAATCAAGATACATAAAAAGAAAATAAAAATGAACAGTAATAATGGTTCAAAACAGGGTAGAACAGAGGTGCAAAGCTGGTCTTTTTCCAAAGCCACGGTACAATCCCGCTTCTGTTAAAGGTTGGCACCGATCAACATTTAGCACACCAGCCAACAAGCAAAGTGAAAACAACCAAGAGCAATTAAAAATATCGATCTGAATAATGGCAAAACAAGTAAAAAAAAAAAAGAAACAAATTAGAGGCTGAATGCAAAAATCCACAACTACTCTAAATGCCGAAAGGAGAAGATTTAATATCATGCATTAAATAAACAGCTATAATGCAGAATAAATGATGGTGCAACATTATGAAAAGGTATGATTTGAATTAGAGGATGAAGATCAAAAATAAACAAGAGATACCCATAAGCACATTAACGTGGATATCTAGCTTCCTTGGGTTGCTTCAATTCCTGCTCCAACCGTGATTTCACATTGCTATTGATGTGAAAATAATGCTAGGCATCAAGACCACATCAAAGCACCAGAACCAAGTGGGACAGTAATGACGGAGAATGAATCACCCGAATGAGCAAAGGAGACAAAGAAATGGAACTTTAATAATAAGCAAACCAAGAACTACCTACTATAGAAAATATAAGCTCTCCATAAAGAAAACCAAACTTAGACATAAATAACGGGAAATTTTAACAAAACTGAGAAGAAGAAGAAAAATGGAAGATAAACGAAATAAATAACAATACGCAGTGACTAAAAATGAAACAGGAGCAACAGATTGAGGAAGTTTGCTGTTGTCACCAGCCCCTCCAACCCAGATAAACAAAATCAGAGGAATGAAATCAAACTGAAGTAAAAGAAATTAATCACGGCTTAAAGGAAACATTTACATTTAAAGAAAATAAAATAGAGCAAGTAAAATTCTAGAACAATGGTGGCTACCAAACACTAACGGGAAAGGCTAAAAAGAACAAGGAAAAATATAAACTTTGCAATAAAATTTTAACCTAAAAACTACTCTACCTACACTACTCCTAAATTATTGTAAAAACTAATTATTCTACCCTAAAAACTACACCCTTTTTCAATTGCTCATCATGTTCTATTTATACACAAACATAGGGGTACAATGGTAGTTTTTCATCCTAGAAGAGTATGCATTGTTTGGCCACTTGTCCTCATTTGATTTGCTGCAGAGTAGATGTTTCCACATCACTTATCTGTTTGTCCACTTGACTGTGCGATGTGGCCCGGCGTGTGTCTTCCAGAAGGTTGGCATGGTGTTCGTCGATCTTATCGTTTCGGAGTGAATAAAATACAGACATCTGGCATCACGCATGATCAGATGATTGGTGACTCGGTCTGCAAATTGGAAGTGGTTGAGTCTCCTTTAGCCCGTTTTAGCCCATTTTTGACTGAAACGACTAAGTTTCATCCGGATTTAATTTACTTGCACATTAAAGAATTTTAATTAAATACAGGGGATAATTAATAAAATAATATGGGGATTAAAATAATTAATTAAGAAATTAAGCACAAATAATTCTATTTTAATAGAAATATCACCTTGTTAAGTTTCCTATAGTCTATACATACTTGCCAACCAGTGACAGTCCTAGTAGGTACGAGCTCATTATTCTCGTTCTCAATCATAGTCATCCCTCCTTTCTTAGGGACACATTGAACTGGGCTCACCTAGGCATTGTCAAAAATGAGATATATGATCCTAGCATCCAACCACTTAATTATCTCCTTTTTGACCACTTCTTTCATCACAGGATTCAACCTACGCTGTTGCTCTACTGACGACCTATACCCTTCCTCAAATAGTATCTTGTGCATACATATTGAGGGACTAATACCCTTGAGATCTGAAATAGACCAACCTATAGCTTTCTAGTGCTCTCTCAAAACCTATAGTAATTTCTCCTCTTGATCAATGGAGAGAGCAGCAGACACTATCACTGGCCTAATGGAGGAGTTATGTAAGATCCCGTATATGTATAATGGTGATGTGTATACTTGGATCAATAATATGAATGGACTTGTAATGTAAAGTATGATTAATGTAAGTCCATGGATCCAATGTATGTATGTGTAATATAAATTGTAGCGTACATACAAGTTTCATTGTGTATGAATACGAAGAAATGAGTTATGGCAAGTGATGGATGTGATTGAAACTCAAAATGAGTAGTGTGGTAAAATAGAATGGAGTTATGCTTCCATTTGGTTTTATGTTGCATACCTTTGAATATACAATGAATGCACACAAGTTTCAATGTGCATAAGGTATGAATGGATGCCATTTTCAAGTTATAAAGGTGGATGGATGAGGAAATGGCCATGGCAATAGATTGAGGGTGTGTTGGTATGAGTTGCAGCAATGAAACTGCAGGAAATCTGGAAAACATGAGGTCCAGATCGATCTCCTAGGATGAGAGATCGATCTGGGAGAGCCAGAATGCTCTTATTTGGGCGAAAGAATTGAACAGATCGATCTCCAATAGAGCCAGATCGATCTCTCAAGCATTCTGTAGTGGAAAAGATCGATCCCCAAGCACCCAGATCGATCTCCTTAGCTCTCTGTTTGGGACCAGATCGATCTGATTGCTTCGACAGATCGATCTCATGCTTCAACAGATCGATCTCATTGCTTCGACAGATCGATCTTAGGCTTAAAAAATGCCGTGAAAAAGAGGGATTTTAAGGGACCAGATCGATCTCCTCTTAGACCAGATCGATCTCCTCAAGTCATTTCTATATAAGGAGAGCTGAAAATCTGGAAATCCCGGAAAAACACCAAACCTTACCATTTCAACCCCAAAAACCTAACTTTCCCTCTCTAAAATCAGCCATTTTCAGCGAGATTTGGAGAGAGATCATTAGAGGCAAAGTTGTTCCTATCAAAGAGAGGAACAACATAGTGAGAAGGCATTTTTCCATTCTTGGAGTTGAAGGAGTTAAGGGCTTTACCATTTGGAGCAAGAAGAGGAATCATATTGGTAAGATTCTAACACTCCAATCCAAATGCATTAGCTATTTAATTGATTTTGGAGTTGATTGATATGAGTATTGATGGATAAACTACCTAGGAATGTAGTGGAATTGGTGTGACCTAGAAATCTAAAATGGGTATAATGTGAGGAGATGTGGGATTGAATGAGTTTATGATTTGTGGCATGCTAAAGTTGTTATTGGGGTAATGTTTATGATTTTTGATGGTTAGATGGAATTTCTTGGTGAGTTGGAGGAATTGTGAAAATGGATATATATATATATATATATGATTGATAAATGCCATAGTGAGGGGATTCATGAAGTATGAACACTATGAGCTTAATATCGATTTGATATCGATTTTGAGTAAGTTAATGGGCCTAAGAAGATCCATAGACTCGAGCTATGGGTAAAGTAATGAAACGAGGCCCAATAAGCTTCAATAGAGGCTATAGGTTAAATTGACTATAGCAAGCACAAGGGTTGCATAATATGGATCGAATATAATGCGGGATACGATTTTGTGCAGTCCCGAAGAGTTCGTTGAAGACGAATCGATCCGTACGAGTAAGCAGCTTAAGGAAGTGGAATCACGCATCGCGATTCCAGGTAAGGGAATTTTGTGAGTATATAGAGGTAGCTGCTCGTACTTTGAACTTGTGGGTGAATATTGGGTGTTGTATGAAATGCATGAATTGCTCAAATAAATGATTGATGGTATTCGTGAATGATGATGAGTATATGCGTGGTTTTGGATTTGAAGTGGATTTTATGAAATGGGATAGTAAGGCTAATAATTGCATAAATCTAATGTTTTGATGCTTTTCAAAACGAATTGCTTGGTTTTAAGCAAGCTCGTAGATAGGACGGCTAGTGTTGTATTGTTGTTGTAGAAAAGCATTTGTGAGTGCTAAACCCGAATTGCCGGGATTGATGAATTGTATATGAGCCGCCTATCACACTTATATGACATAAATCGCGCTAGAGCCTCGCTCGCGCTGGATTTCTATATTTTCATTTGTATGAAACGTGCTGGAGCCTAGCTCGCACCTTGATTTGGAAACTATAATGATATTTATAAACCGTACTGGAGCTTCTGCTCGTACGTGGATTTTGAGTGGTTGTCTTATGAGTATAATCGTACTAGAGCTATGCTCGTACGCGCCTCTTTATGAGAAGATGCATGATGCATGAGTCGTGCTAGAGCTTTGCTCGCACAAGTTTGCACAATGGGATACGTATAAGGTTGTGGAAGTGGGTAAGATCTTTAAGCCTTACATCCTTAAGCTAACATCCTTAAGCCCAAAGAGGCGGGGAGGCTCTGTTAGGCGGGGAGGCTCTGTTTGGTGGGGAGGCTCTCTTACGGTGGGATCCTTAAGCCAACATCCTTAAGCCCTGGAGGGGCGGGGAGGCTCTGTTAGGTAGGGAGGCTCTCCTACATGGGTACGGTAAGATCCTTAAGCCCAACATCCTTAAGCCCGAGGAGGCAGGGAGGCTCTGTTAGGCGGGGAGGCTCTGTTCGGTGGGGAGGCTCTCTTACGGAAAGGATCCTTAAGCCCTACATCCTTAAGCTAACATCCTTAAGCCCGAGGAGGCAGGGAGGCTCTGTTAGGCGGGGAGGCTCTGTTCGGCAGGGAGGCTCTCCTTCACGGAATATGGGAAAACTCTTGGTATGGGGTAGATAAGACCTAGGAATGGCACCCCCGATCACGATATGAGTTGCGGAGTACGCTGTACCGTGTATATCACATGGAGTACGATGTACCGCATGATGGTTATATGATGAGAAAGTCTGGCGAGGGATAATCCATCTTCGTGCCAGCATGATACCCCGCACACCTGGATGCGTGTGGTCTGGGATGATTTATGATGTAATGGTTCACATAGGCACTTGTGATATAGTGACCTAGATTTATACACATGCGTGAATTGTGGAATGTAAATGTGGTTGTGATTGTGAGTTGATTTGGTGGTGTTATGTTGTTGGTTCAAAAAGGAGGTTTTCTAAATGAATTGCCCTTTTATGAATTTAAATGAGATTGAGCATGAGATGTTTTATACATGATGTCTCTACCATGTTTTATATGCCAATGCACATGATTTGATACATGATATATATGTATATTCACATGGCATAGTTTTATTCCTCATGCTCCTACTATAAATGATTTATGCATAACACTATCAGCATGTAGATAGAGTAGTTATCTACCATGCTTGCATTATTGCCTTACTGAGCTTGTGGTTGCTCATCCCACTCTATTTTTCCCCCTACAGAGCGTGCATAGTAGCCCAGTGAGGACTGAGGCGTATTATTTTGGACTCCGCTGCATCTCCATCGCTAAGAGGTATATACACAGTGATTCTTTTTGTATCTAAACAATGTAAAAGCACAGTATTCTTTTGAGTTGTACTTATGGGGGATGTAGATGTCAGTAAAACATGTATTCGTATAAGTACACGATTAAATGCACATGTATGACATCGTTTTTAATTAATTGGGAATGAATGAGAGGTGGTGTTTATTATTGGCTCACAGCCCAACAGTGTGTGGTGAGTTTAGTTCACGACCGGGTAAGGTAACAGTAAAACGTGAAAAATTCTCAGTGATTTTCGGTTAAAGAGAATGGAAATGGGTCGTGACAAGTTACCTATATAAGCATATCTAAGGTGTGAGGGTAAGGGCTTAAGCTCTAAAGCTAGAGGATCACTGGTGGATGGAGAGATATCTAAAGCTGGAGTAGATGAAGTGCCTAAAGTTTCAAACTGGGCAATCTCCACGAGGGGAGTAACCTCTAACAACTGTAAAGCCTCATAAACATCATCATCATCCTCATTGTATTCCTTAAGATTAATTGATTTCACCAAGGAAGCTTTTAAAGGGTTAAATGGGTGTGTCTTTGAGAACTTCTCGATGATGTCTCTATCTACAATGTCCATCCTAAAACAATCTTGAGAGTCATCAAGGAACCTCAAAGATTTGAAAACATTAAATTTCACTTCCTGATCTTGAACTCTCATGGTCAATTCTCTCTTCTGCACATCAATCAATGCCCTACCATTAGCTAAGAAAGGTCTGACTAGAATAATGAGGACTTCACTATCTTCCTCCATATCCAACACAACAAAGTCTGCAGGGAAAATGAACTTGTCCACCTTAACTAGAACATCCTTAATGATTCCCTTCGGATACTTAATAGATTTGTCAACTAACTGAAGGGTCACTGTGGTAGGCTTTGCATCTCCTACTCCTAACTTCTGATATATGGACCAAAGCATGAGATTAATACTAGCTCCTAGATCACATAGGGCTCTAACAAAGAACTGATCTCCTATGGTGCAAGGTATGGAAAAACTACCTGGATCTTCAAGCTTAGGGGGTAATCTCCTCTGAACGATGACACTACACTCCTCAGTAAGTGTCACTGTCTCATAATCCTCTAATATTCTCTTCCTCAAGAAGATATCCTTCATGAACTTCACATAACTAGGCATTTGCTCTAAAGTATCCACAAAAGGAATGTTAATGTGAATTTTTTAAAACACCTTAAGAAATTTAGCAAATTGTTGATCAAGCTTCTAGTTTTGGAACCTCTGAGGAAAAGGTAATTGGGGTCTAACTGGAGGAAATGTAGTGGTAGCAGGTGTAGTATCAGATGAAGAGGAAGGTTGTGAAGAAAAAGATAATGAAGAAGTGCCTGACTTAGTTTCCTTTGCAACCTGATCATCATGTTCCTGCCCTTTTTGGACTGCCTCTTTAGAACTATAGGCTTAACAGGACTGGACCTATCATGTGGGTCATCTAACTCTCTACCGCTCCTAAGGGTTATGGCCTTAACATGCTCCTTACCTTCCCTCTATCTGATAGGGTTAGCTTCGGTATTACTAGGGATGATCCCTTGTGGACGTTGGCTGAGAGCACTAGATATCTGTCTAACCTGGACTGCTAGATTCTTAATAGAGGCGGCTTGATTCTGCAGGATAGTCGTAAACATCTCCTCAAGTGAAGGCTTCTTCTCAGCTGTAGTTGCTGGTGCAGATAAGTGTTGGGGCTGCACAGGTGGCGGTGGTGGTAGATGATGTTGAAACTAAGGTGGGTGATGGGAATTATTAGACTGATGATGTGGAAGATGTTGAGGTGGTGGTACATGAACATGTGAAACCTGAAAACCAGGGGGTCCCACAGGTCTGGAATTAGAAGACTGCCCTTGATTTTGGTTCCAAGAAAAATTAGAGTGATTCCTCCACCCTGGATTGTAGGTGCTCGAAAATGGATTGTTCTGTTGCTTTTGAGGTGGGGCAATGTACTGAACATACTCTAAGTTTAGTGGGCACCTATCAATTGAGTGCGTGCCACCACACAAAGTGCATGAGATGAAGGGACTTTGGATAGCTAAAACAGGATTGGGACTAGTGGCAGAACTATTCTAGGTACTAAGAGAGTCTACCTTCCTTGTGAGATTGACAATTTGAGAAGTTAAGGTAGAAAGTGTGTCCAGCTCATAAATACCTGCAGCTTTCTTAGGTAACTGCCTCTCTGATGACCACTGATAATTGTTAGCTGCCATCTTATCCAACAAACTATAAGCTTCCTAATCCGTCTTACACATCAAAGCTCCTCCCGCAGCAACATCGACTATGGTCCTATTCTAGCTGGTGAGTCCATTATAGATGGTTTGGACTTGAAGCCATAAGGGTAGGCCATGATGGAGACACTTCCTAAGAAGGTCTTTGTATCGTTCTCATGCCTCATAAAGGGATTTAGAGTCGAATTGAGCAACTAAAGATATATCACTGTGTAGTTTAGCCATTTTGGAAGGAGGAAAGAACTTGGCTAAGAACTGATGGGCTAACTCATCCCATGTGGGTATGTATCCAGGAGGTAAAGACGTCAACCAGTGTCTTGCTCTATCCCTAAGAGAGAAAGGAAATAGCCTAAGCCTAAGTGCATCGTCCGAGAGTCCATTATGCTTGAAAGTGTTGCACAGATCTAGAAATTGCCCTAAGTGAGCATGTGGGTCATCATAGGGAAGCCTACTGAACTGAAGCGAAGTTTGGATCATTTGGAGGATCGAAGGCTTAATCTCAAAGTTGTTTGTTGGGACAGCTGGTGGCCTAATGCTAGTGTAGAACCTCCTATGGTCGGGAAAACATAGTCTCCTACTGTCCTAATCTCTCTGTTTTCAATCATTTTTTCTTGCAGCGGAGCTACTATTTTCCTAGAATCCTTCTTGATTTTTCTAAGTGTTCTTTCTATTTTAGGATCTAAAGGAAAGCAGTCAAAGCTCTTGACTTTACACATACAGACATTCAGAAGTCCTAAGGAATGAATTTTTTTTATTTTAATTTTTTTAGAGAGAGAAAATTAACTAATCTAAATTAATGCTCTAAATATTTACAACCTAAGAATGTACAAAACTAGAATTATACCTAAGCATAATTTCACCGATAATAGTTAATGGCTAAGCAAGATTCCTCGGTAACGGCGCCAAAAACTTGATTTACATCCTTCCTAGACGGGTATACCGCAAGTGCACAGGTCGTACAAGTAATAAAAGGAACTGAGTCCCAGATTATCGTCCTACAGAGAAACATAGTTGGCCTAACTAAATACAAGTTAATTTTACCCTAAGTATATCCTAGCAAATTATGAATATTAAAAGGGTGATCTACAAGGTTTAATTTGTAAATACTGGAAAAAAAATAAAAACACTAAAATAAAGCAAAATAGAGCAAAAATTACTCACAGAGCTCCAAGCAAAATAAAAGTGAGAATCTGCAAAAGAAAAAAAACACTAAAACTTGAATTAATTAGTGTAAATGAATTAAAGAGGTAAATATAAGAAAATAAAGAAATAAAATAAATAGATTAAAACTAAAAAATCCTAATATAAAAATTACATATGTTTAATCTAATTAATTAACATAAATAAAAATGCAAAGTAATCTAACCTAAGGCCTAATGAAATAAAACCCTAATAAAAATTCTAAAAAATTTCTAAGTATAACTTTAAACCTAATTGCCTAATTTGGTAACCCTAAATTATGTTTAGCTCTAGATAATTACTAAATTAATAAAATGCCTAAATAAATAATAAAATCTATTCTAAATTATGCATGAGAAACAAAATATTTTTTAAGTTTCTAAAATTTAAAATGAAAACTATCCTAAAGATGCATAAAATGAGTCTACCCCTAAACTAACTCTAAATGCAAGACATAAGCACTACACTGAAAATTAAATCTTAAATCCTATTGCATTCAAAAATTAATTATTATTATAATTAGAATTAAGTCTTAAACTAACAAGCAAAGAAAATTAAGCTAACATGCAAATTAATTCAAGAATCATAATTTAACCACTAATACTATTACCTAAACTAACAAATAGTAATAAAAGAAAAACTAACATCTAACAATTAATATGAAAACATGATAAGCAAATTGTAAAATCCCAAAAGTGCCAAAAACACAGCCATGCACTGCTCTCTGTCGTGCAACACGTCCTTGTACTGTACCACCTCAGCTACTCTGCACCAACATTCCTGCATCTACTTCAGCATGGGCCATCTTTGCCACCAGCTATTGCCACACCTTCATTCCCTGCACAGCAATACCTTTACTCTCGAGTTGTACCTCCAGCAAGCAGCCATGTATTAGTAACTACAACAGGAACATGCACACAGCAGGAGCTCCGCCCTACAATGGATAACGAAAGAAGCAGGCAGTGTAGTGACAGACCAAAAAAGAAAATCCAAACTGAAAACAGAACAAAAACGTGATGCAAGGAAAATAAAAGAAAACTCTAAACTCTAACTAAACTTGGTTATTATAAATCTGAACTTAACTTAGAAATAAATAATAATTATAACTTCATGACAGGCAACGTAAACAGTAAAGAAAGATTTAAGCAACTTAAAAATAGCAAGTAGTAGAAATGAAAATTAGATTTTTAGTAAACTAAATCGTTTAAACAAAACTTAATTGAAAAAGCTTTCTAACCTAAAGTAAACTATATCTAAAGTAATCTTCAAACATAAAAAGAAGTGTTTAAAATAAAGTCTCAACTTGTGAGATCTGAGAATTTTACACATATCAAGTTATGTAACGAGAACATGAAGTGTAATTGATTGAACTAAATATGATGTACTCATATATTGAGGTGGTATGGAATGAAATTTTAAGTGATGAATGAGTTATAAATGAGATTTTATGTTAAAGTGTGAAACTATTGGGCCGGATCGATCTTAGAGAAGAGAGGATCGATCTGGTAGGTCAAAAATGATAAGGAAGGAGGAATTTAAGCGAGCAGATCGATCTCCAATGGAAGAGGATCGATCTCCTTATGATTCTGTAATGAAGAGATCAATCTCATGAGGAAGGAATCAATCTCAAAATGTTTCTGTTAAGGAGAAGATCGATCTCTCCAAGGAGCAAATCGATCTCATGAAGCATTCAGTAAACTAGAGATCGATCTCATAATTAGAGCAGATCGATCTCATAAAGCCATTAAGAGATCGATCTTACCCCACGACAGATAGATCTCCTAGGCATAAAATTACCCCAAATTGTCCCCAAATTCAAATGCAGATCGATCTCATTAAGAGCCAGATCGATCTCTTACCCTCAGTCTATATAAAGACCCCTTTGTTTTTCTTGGAAATGGATCTCTCTCTCTCTTCCAAACCTCCATTTAAACCGAACCCTAGCTTTCTCTCTCTTCCAAAGTCTCCATTTTCGTCCAAATCAAGGGTTGTGGCAAGAAGGAAAGTTGTTCCTCATCCAAAGGAGAACAACATACTTGAAAATCGAAAGACGAATCGAATCGAGGTGTAAGTTGTGCACTCCACAAGTTTGGGTAATCTCTAAACTTTAATCTTGGATTTTGAAGTGATTTTTGGTGATTGTGAAAATGGGCATTGTGGTGAAATAGTTAGGAAAGGATTAGAGTTGACAAAAATTGTGATTTTATTGGAGTGATGATGATATTAAGTAAATTGTGGTAAACTGGGATTTTTGTCTATAAATTGGAAATTTTAGGCAATGAAGTGATTTTGGCATGGGTATTATGGATGAGAAATGTAGAAGGTTGAAATGTAGTGGATGAGATTATGAATTTGATAGAGTCATTAGAAATAGGATAATTAAGGTATTTAATGAGAATATGGGCAATATGCTCGATGTAGAGATTTGGAGGTTATGTGATAATGAGTTTTGATGTTTTTACATCGTTTGGACAGCTCGACAGTTCCAGAGAGTAATACGAGACTAGTCCGTGATACGAGGGAACGATTGCACTATACGAGGTGCAAAGAGGTAAGGGAAACTTAAACTCGTTTATGTCTGTGAATTGTGAAATGTTGTAGCATGAATTGTGATTGAGAAAACAAAGATGTTTATGTATTGTAAATGATAGATTGCATACGATTTTATAGCCAGTTGAGGCCCAATTTTTATGAGTTGTAAACTATGTGTGAAAATGTTTTACAATTGTTTTGTGTTTAAAAGTGAAAAAGAGATTTGAGCTCTATGTTAAGGCATACTGAGATTGAGAAATGTGTGCGTGGTTTTGCCAGTTGGAACTCGATTTTAACATGTTTTGTGTTGAGTACAAAAATGTTTTAAATGAGATTTATGAAAGAAAACCATCATGAGTTCTACGTGAAGGAAAAACGTTTTATATGATAATGGCTAATGATTGAGACTTAGGCGTGTCATGTTGAATACACATCGGGCCTTGCTTTGGTAGCATGTAAGTCCGGGCCTTGTTCTGGTAACATGTAAGTCTGATTATTCCTCCGCTTTGGTAGCGTTGGGAGGCCTTGCTTTGGTAGCATGTAAGTCGATAATCCTCCGTTTTGGTAACAAGAGATGCCTCCGTTTTGGTAACGTTAGATGACCCCCGTTCTGGTAACGCTGGGTGGCTTTGCTTTGGTAGCTTGTAAGTTCGGGCCTTGCTTTGGTAGCATGTAAGACCGATAGAGTGCGTCACCTGGGAACCGACCCAAGGACCACATGATAGTGTGCATGAGGAGAGGCATTGCTCTGGTAGCATGTAAGGTCGGACATTATTCTGGTAACGCGTAAGTCCAATATACCATGTATACAACCATATGTCGACGTTCCCTCTTATAAGGATGCCTGGGATGCGCACCCAAAGGAGTTATATTATTAATGTACCATGACAAATTTTATATGAGTTTTATTACCCAGTCTCCTTTTTATACACGAGTTGTGTTTTATAGCTGTGCCATGTGCATTTTATTGCGGTGATTTTTATCACGTTTTAATGAGAAAAGCCATTATCGCATCATGATTTTCACATGCTTGTAACTGTGGTTTATACTGAGTTATGTACTCTCATGTTTTCACATGATTTTAGAGAATGAGATGAGAATGATGTTTTATTCAGTTATGTTACATTTTCTAACGAGTTTTCAACTATGAGTTAAAATAATTGTTCTGTGCAAATCATTGTTTTATTGATGAGTCCCTTACCCCCTTACTGAGCGATTTAGAAGCTCACCTTGTTTTCTCTCCACCCCAGATTTCTTCAAGTGAAGAGAGTTTTCCCTGCGACGTACGGAGTAGTGGCTAGTGGAGGACTTGAGCTCCAGGCCTTATATTGTATTGAGGTATAATTTATCTTTTCATGTACCCAGACTAAAGTTGTAATTACAAACACTTGTTGTACAATGATGTATGGGATGTATTAGGATTAATTAACTCGAAATTGAGTAATGTATATGATATGATATATACTATTTTATGATGAGATCCTGAGGCATGATAAGTATGATGATGTATGACACTGTACAGGAATGCACCCTTAATTGTGATTTGACGAGTAAAAAGTTTTAAATTTGCCATATTTTTCGCATTTCTGGGGTGTCACGCAACTTAAAACAGTCACTATATTAAAGAATCTGAAACAACAGAGAAACTTGAAACAAAATGGTAGAGACAAGGTTGTTGTCACCAGTCTCCCTCATTCCCCTCGTTAACATGCAGTTGATATGCAGCCTAGCATCGTCGCACAACCCAACACAGCAGCAGAAAGTAGAACAGCATAGATGTCGAGCTTGAAGAACCAGAAAAGCAGAACAGTAACTAGAACTGAAAATAAAGCAGAACAGAGACAGCTAATGGCCAAGTCACAGTTTCATGTTGTACACCTCTGCCTAAAGCAAACCTTGTTGTGTCGTTCTTCCTCTGCACCAGCAGCGAAAATAGTAGCCAATAAGGGCTTAAAATGCAACAACAAACAAAGCAAGATGATGGTAGCCTGTCACACCCAAGAGCAACAGACCAAACAGCCTCCGGTAACCTCTCACGCCACCAAGAACCACCAGGAGTTAGGCAACATCATTTGACCTCTTACTAAGCTAATAAAACAGTTAAGAGAAGGAAAGCAGTACAAATCAGAGAACCAGCCGCTTCCCACTTTTTTTTTTATCTCTTCTAAAGATGTAAAACTAAAAATCTAATCCACTCCTAAGCTAAGGAAAACAGTAATGATGAGTTTCCAGAAAACAATGATGATCAAGAGCTGCTGTCACCAGCCTCTAACATTCCGATTGAACAGTGAAGGAAAATAGAAAGCAGAATAGTAAATGAAAACTAGTAAAAACGGAAATAAAGGCTTTTCATTTAAAGAATGTTAAAATGTGCCAAATACCAGAAATGAAAACTTGCTAATCCTAGACAATGGTGGCTGCCTCAGCCAATGTGAGAACCTAAAAAAAAAAAAAAACTAAAGACAATATATCACTAACTTAAAACCTAGCAGCCAACATGAAACAAACTTTAACCTCAAAACTCTAAAAAAACTCCTTTTGTAAAATTGTCACATCTTTTTCTTTTTATACACATCAAAATGGGGGTACAAAGAGAAATTTTAATTCTAGATGCGTTGGCATTGTTTGGCCACTTTTCTTCATACCATTGGCTTCTAGAGGAGATATTTCCATGTCATTTGTCTTCCTGTCCACTTGGATGTGCAAGGTGGCATGACTTGTGTCTTCCATGAGGTGGCCAAGGTGTCCTTTGATCTTTTCCTTTAAAGGTGAATAAAATATGGACACTTTGCGTCACATGTGCCCAGAAGAATGGTGACTCATTGTCACGCCCCGAAAGTGCGAAAAATAGGGCTAATTTAAAACTTTTATTCATTAATTCACAATTAAGAGTGCATTCCTGTACAGTGTCATACATCATCACCTATATTATACCTCAGGATCTCGTCATTGAATAGTATATATTATATCATATACATTACTTGATCTCAAGTTAATTAATCCTAATACATCCCATACAATGTTATACATCAAGTGTCTGCAATTACAGTAATTGTCTGGGTACATGAAAAGATAAAAGATACCTCAAAATACAATATATGGCCTGGAGCTCAAGTCCTCCACTAGCCACTACTCCGTACGTCGCAGGAAAACCCTTTTCACTTGATGAAATCTGGGGGGAAAGAAAACAGGGTGAGCTTCTAAATCGCTCAGTAAAAGGGGTAAGGGACTCATTTCATAAACCAAAATGCACATCACAAAATATTTATTTGTATGTGAAACTCATTAATCTCATTTAAAAACCATAGCATGAAAGTACTCAAAACGACATTCTCATGTCTCAAATCATGTGAAAACACGAAGTAAAAAGGCTCAGTCTAGAGCAATAACAAAGCATGTGAAAATAATGCGATAAACGCTTTCTCAATTAACGTGATAAAATCACTGTAATAATAATGCACGTGGCACAGCCACTAAACACACGTGGCATAGCCACTGATTTAAATTCACACGTGGCATAGCCACTAAACACACGTGGCATAGCCACTGAGTTAAATTTACACGTGGCACAGCCACAGGATAGGGTTTCATGTGGCAACGGCCACCAATTAGGGTTTTTCACGTGGCAACGGCCACCAAATAGGGTTTTCACGTGGCAACGGCCACCAAATGGGGTTCTCACGTGGCAACGGCCACCAAATGGGGTTTCTCACGTGGCAACGGCCACCAAATGGGGTTCTCACATGGCAACGACGACCAAATGGGGTTTCTCACATGGCAACGGCCACCAAATAGGGTTTCTCACGTGGCAACGGCCACCAAATAGGGTTTCTCACGTGGCAACGGCCACCAAATATACGTGGCATAGCCACAGAATGGGTTATTCTCACGTTACCAGAACGGAGAAGAATCGGGCTTACATGCTACCAGAGCAATGCCCGGTGTGTACTCAGAATTACACACCTAAGTCTTAATCACATAAGACTAGTTTGCCTTCACGTAGAACTCATAGTGGTTTTTCTCTCATAAAACTCATTTGAAAACCGTTTTGTACTCAACACAAAACATAATAAAACCGAGTTCCAACCGGCAAAGCACGCACACATTTCTCAAATCTCGATATTGCCTTAACGTAGAGCCCAATTCATTACTCACACAAAATTCAACGGTTTATAAAGCAATTTCACACTCAGCTTATAAATTCATAAAATAATGGGCTCCAACCGGCTATAAAAATTGTGTGCAATTGTATCACAACACAACACTCAACATGCTTGTTTTATAAATCACAAATCATGCTATAGTAGTTCGCAAATCACATACACAAATGGTTTAGTTTCCCTTACCTCTTTGCACCTCGTATAGTGCAATCATTTCCCTCGTATCACGGACTAGCCTCGCATTCCACTCTGGAACTCCTGAGCTGTCCAAACGATGTTAAAACATCAATATTCAACTATCACATCAACCTCAATTCTCAAAATCGAGCATAATTGCTCATAACTCCTCAAATCTCTTGATTCTCGTAACTCTACCCCAAACTACACTCTCATTCACAACATCTCAACGTTCTACATTTTTCATGCCAATTGTCTATGCTAATTCACCACATTGTCTAAATTTCTATTTATAGCTCAAATTCCTAAAATTGCTAAATATCATTATCACTCCAACCACATTGCAATTTCATCAATCCCTAATCATTTCTCAGCTATTTCAACACAATGACAACAACCATTATCATCAAAATCATCTCAGATATCAAGATCGAGGTTTAGAAATTACCAAAAACTTGTGGAGAGCTTATCTCTTGCCTCGATTCGATCCGTCTTTCGATTTCCAAGTATGTTGTTCTCCCTTTGATGAGGAATAACTTTCCTTCTTGCCACAACTTCTGATTTGGACGGAAATGGGTGCTTTGGATGGGTGAGAAACTTAGATTTCGGTGAAAATGGGGGTTGGAAGAGAGAGAAAGTGAGATTGCAGGAGAAAAACAGGGGTTCCTTATATAGGCTGAGGGTAGGAGATCGATCTGGCTCTTGATGAGATCGATCTGCATTTGAATTTTTGGGACGATTTGGGGCAATTTATGCCTAGGAGATCGATCTGTCGAGGGGTGAGATCGATCTCTTTATGGCTTTATGAGATCGATCTGCTCCTTGAGGAGATCGATCTTCTCCCAAACAGAATCATTTGGAGATCGATCTCTTCCTCATGAGATCAATCTTCTCTCAAACAGAATCATAATGAGATCGATCCTCTTCCATTGGAGATTGATCTGCTCCTTAAATTCCTCCTTCCTTGTCATTTTTTAACTCACCAGATCGATCTCTCCTTCTCATAGATCGATCTGTCCTCATAACTTCATACTTATTTTAAACACTTAACATATAAATCTCCAATTATCATTCCCCAATTCACTTAGCTCAATAAATTATACTTCAAGTTCATATTACATAATTAAAGTATGTCTGAAATTCTCAGATCTCACATCCTCCCCACCTTAAAAGAATTTGGTCCTCCAAATTCAACTCAACTAGTCAAAGAGATGGGGGTATTTCTCCTTCATGAGGTTCTCTAGTTCCCACGTTGCCTCTTCCCTTGAGTGATGTTTCCACAAAACTTTCACTAATGGGATGCTCTTGGTTCTCAGTACCTTCTCCTTTCTATCGAGAATCTGGACGGGTTCCTCAGTGTAGCTCATATCCTCTTGAATGTCCATCTCGTCATACTCTATGACATGAGAAAGGTCCGGGTGGTGTTTCCTCAACATAGACACATGAAAAACATTGTGTATCCCGGACATCTGTGGGGGTAATGATAATCTGTAAGCTACCTCTCCCACTCTCTCAAGAATCTCGAATGGTCCTATGTATCGAGGACTCAATTTCCCTTTCTTCCCAAATCGCATGATACCCTTACTCGGTGATATTTTCATAAATACTGCATCACCAACCTCAAACTCGAGTGGCCGTCTACGCACATCCGCGTAGCTTTTTTGTCTACTTTGTGCAGCCTGTAACCTCTCACATATGAGTTTCACACTATGTACGACTTGCTCAACAAGCTCGGGAGCATTTATCTTTCTGTCACCGACTTCTTCCCAAGCTACAGGGGATCTACACCTCCTACCATATAAAGCCTCAAAGGGCGCCATTCCAATACTTGCATGATAGCTGTTATTGTATGCAAACTCTGCTAGGGGCAGGTGATCATCCCATGATCCCTTAAAATCCATCGTACACGCCCTCAACATATCCTCTAGGGTTGAATAGTCCTCTCTGACTGACCATCTGTCTGAGGATGATAGGTGGTACTGAAACTCAATTGAGATCCCATGGACTCCTGAAACTGGGTCCAAAATCTAGAAGTAAATCGAGAATCTCTATCAGAAGTAATACTCACTAGAGCCCCATGTAATCTAGCTATCTCGCTGACATACAGCTCAGCTAAGGCATCCACAGTATCTGTGCTCTTGATGGCAAGGAAGTGGGCACTCTTGGTCAATCTATCCACAATGACCCATATCGCGTCATGACCTCTTCGGGTCCTCGGTAAACCCATAATAAAGTCCATAGTGACATGCTCCCATTTCCATGTAGGTACAGGTAAGGGCTGTAGTAGTCCTCCGGGCTTCCGATGCTCAGCTTTCACTTGCTGGCATACTAAACACCTGGCCACATACTCTGCCACGTCTCGCTCATACCATTCCACCAATACACATTTCTTAAGTCTCGGTACATCTTAGTACTCCTTGGGTGCAAGGTGTATCTCGAGCAGTGAGATTCTCTCAGTATCAGTCTCTTCAAGGTATCATCGTCCGGTACACAAATCCGTCCTCTGAATCTCAACAATCCATCCTCACTGACTATGAGATCCGACTGTGAACTCTGTTCAGCTTGGCTAATCATATCTATCAATCTCTGATCACTGCGCTACCCAATTCTAATCTGATCCATGATCCTGGGCTCTATTCGCAAGCTAGCCACAAATCCATTCTCTATCTCTTTAACTCTAATCCGAAGTTCGAAAAACTGCTCCAGTAAATCCCATTCCCTGATCATCATAGCAGATATCATACTCTTCCTGCTCAGGGCATCAGCAACCACATTCGCCTTGCCCGGATGATATAGAATCTCGCAGTCATAATCCTTAAGGAGTTCCATCCATCTCCTCTGTCTCATGTTTAACTCTTTCTGATCAAAGAGATATCTCAAACTCTTGTGATCAGCGAAGATCTGGAATCTTTCCCCATATAAGTAGTGTCGCCAGATCTTCAAAGCAAATACCACAGCGGCTAACTCCAAATCATGCGTGGGGTAATTTCGCTCATGGACTTTCAGCTGTCGCGATCCATATGCGACCACTCTTCCGTGCTGCATAAGCACACACCCCAGTCCTTGATGAGATGCATCACTATACATCGAAAATCCTCCGGATCCCTCAGGAATAGTTAACACAGGTGCCGCTGTCAACCTCCTCTTTAACTCCTGAAAACTGAGCTCACATTGATTAGTTCATATAAATGGAGTCTCTTTACGCGTGAGCTTAGTCAAAGGGGTGGCAATCCGGGAAAATCCTTCCACAAATCTTTTGTAATACCCTGCCAAACCAAGGAAGCTTCGTACCTCAGTAACTGTCCTCGGTCTCTCCCAATTAAGCACAGCCTCCACCTTGCTTGGGTCCACTGATACTCCTTCCTCTGAGACTATATGACCAAGGAAAGCTATCTGATCCAGCCAAAACTCACACTTACTAAGCTTTCCATATAATTGCTTATCTCGGAGTATCTGTAGTACTAACCAAAAATGCTGTGCATGCTCCTCATACGACTGAGAGTACACCAGGATATCATCAATAAAGACTATCACAAATTTATCCAGATAGTCTCTGAACACCTCGTTCATCAATCTCATAAATGCTGCAGGGGCGTTCGTCAATCCAAAGGACATCACCAGAAATTCATAATGGCCATACCTCGTCTTGAAGGCCGTCTTTGGAATATCTTCTTCCTTGATCCTCAATTGGTGGTAGCCCGATCTCAAATCAATCTTAGAAAAGACTGATGCCCCTCTCAGCTGATCAAGTAGATCATCAATCCTGGGCAATGGGTATTTATTCTTCACCGTGGCTTTATTCAACAACTGATAGTCTACGCATAATCTGAGACTACCATCCTTCTTCTTGACAAATAAAATCGATGCTCCCCACGGTGAAACACTGGGCCTAATGAACCCTTGATCCAATAACTCCTGTAGTTGTTTCTTCAATTTCTCAAGTTCCACTAATGCCATCCTGTAGGGAGGTTTAGAGATCGACTGAGTATCTGGTACCAAATCAATGGTAAACTCCAGCTCTCTCTCTGGTGGTAAACCTGGCAATTCATCTGGGAAAACATCCGAAAATTCACAAACCACAGGTATATCCTCAATCCTCGGATATTCCCGCTCATCGTCTGAGATGAGTGTCTCATAACCTTCACATGAACAATCATATTTAATATTCTCCAAAATAATATCAAAATTCTCAAATTACTTACTAGAATTCCACATATTCATTTCCTCAATATCTCAATCGTACACTGTAAGGTTCAGGTAGGGAGAAAGTTACAACCTTAGTGTAGCAATCTAAGCTCACTCGATTGGCTGCCAACCAATCCATTCCCAAAATTACATCAAATCCATGTATATTCAACATGATTAGATCTGCTAACATCCCTCTATCTCCCACCTTTATCTCACATCCTCTACAGATTAACTCAGTTCTCTGGGATTCACGCATAGGGGTATTTACATGTAGTATATATTCTAGAGGTTCAAACTTCAAGTTTAATCTACATGCAAAATGCTCAGAAATAAACGAATGCGTGGATCCTGAATCAATCAACACATGAGCCGTATGATTACAAACAGAGAGTGTACCTCTTATAGTTTCTGCAGAAGTGTCAGCAGTCTCCTTATCTAGGGCAAACACACGTCCCTGGGTAACAGGTCTCTTTCCTTTCTCTGCAGCAGTGGCCCGTCTCGGGGGATTCACTCTCTGAGGCTGTTGTCTAGTGGGCTCCAGTACATGTGGTTTCTGAGGTTGAGGGCAATCCTTCACCATGTGACCCATGTCTCCACATCTAAAACATCAATGGATCGACCCAGTACAACTTCCCTCATGCATTCGGCCATAATTTCTGTAAAACCTTGTCTCAGGCCTGACATCTCGAGGGGTCTCTCTAATGTTAGGGTAACCTCTGGGTCTCTCTAATTTGCCCTTCTGTACTTCAATCCTTCCTCTTCTGAAGGAACCTCTTCGAGCCTCTGTTTGGAAAATCGCTGGCCTCTTGCCCTTATCTCTATTCACCGGTCTGAGCTCATTCTGAGATTGTACCATTTCAATTCCTCTTTCAATCTCTTGTGCTCGTCTCAGAGCATCTCCAAACTCAGTAATACATAGCCCTATCAATCTATCTCTGATGATGGGCTTCAATCCATACACAAATTTCTCTGTGCGGAGCTCCTCATTCTTAAAGGTCTCTGGGTCATATCTCAATAGCGCGGTGAATTGGCTCTCATAGTCATCCACAGACATGTCACCCTGTACCAAACTCAAAAACTCAGCCTGTTTCTTTCTCTGGGCGGCTCGTGGTACATATTGGGTCCTAAAGGCTGTCTGGAACTCTTCCCAACCAATCACATCCTGGCGGGACATCAGAATACCCTGGGTAGTACCCCACCAATCTCGAGCTCTCCCTTTCAACATATAGATACTCATACTGACCCTCTCAGCATCGGTGCACCCCAGATAATCAAATATAATTCTCAACTCCGTCAGCCACTCCACAGCCTCTGTAGGATCCTTCTTTCCCCTAAACACTGGTGGATTCATCTTCAAAAAATCCTTCAGTCGGACCATACTTCTATCATCAGGCTGAGTGACGGGAGGTATTGGGGGTATGGGAGGTTCTTGTGGTGGTGTAGGAGTAGTACCCGAGGCATTAACTCCAAAGTGTTGCGCGAATAACGCTGCCATCTGCTCAAAACCTTGCCTCACATCGGTCTCAATCCGATTAAATCGAGAGTTAGGACTCTCTGGTTGTGGGACAGGTGGCGGAGGGGACTCTGCCTGCCTCCTCGAACGACCTCGTCGTCCACTCATTCTCTATCTTAACTCGTCTCCTGCACGTACATATCAAAATCGATTGAAATCTCAATCCTCAATTTCAGTTCATGACCAGACTATTACAAACACTTGGGATGTATTCTATTTCACTTAATCGACACTGACAGTACTAGACACCCTAAGCTCTGATACCAAGAAAACTCTGTCACGCCCCGGAAGTGTGGAAAATATGGCTAATTTAAAACTTTTTATTCATTAATTCACAATTAAGAGTGCATTCCTGTACAATGTCATACATCATCATCTATATTATACCTCAGGATCTCGTCATTGAATATTATATATTATATCATATACATTACTTGATCTCAAGTTAATTAATCCTAATACATCCCATACAATGTTATACATCAAGTGTCTGCAATTACAGTAATTGTCTGGGTACATGAAAAGATAAAAGATACCTCAAAATACAATATATGGCCTGGAGCTCAAGTCCTCCACTAGCCACTACTCCGTACGTCGCAGGAAAACCCTTTTCACTTGATGAAATCTGGGGGGAAAGAAAACAGGGTGAGCTTCTAAATCGCTCAGTAAAGGGGGTAAGGGACTCATTTCATAAACCAAAATGCACATCACAAAATATTTATTTGTATGTGAAACTCATTAATCTCATTTAAAAACCATAGCATGAAAGTACTCAAAACGACATTCTCATGTCTCAAATCATGTGAAAACATGAAGTAAAAAGGCTCAGTCTAGAGCAATAACAAAGCATGTGAAAATAATGCGATAAACGCTTTCTCAATTAACGTGATAAAATCACTGTAATAATAATGCACGTGGCACAGCCACTAAACACACGTGGCATAGCCACTGATTTAAATTCACACGTGGCATAGCCACTAAACACACGTGGCATAGCCACTGAGTTAAATTTACACGTGGCACAGCCACAAGATAGGGTTTCACGTGGCAACGGCCACCAATTAGGGTTTCTCACGTGGCAACGACCACCAAATAGGGTTTTCACGTGGCAACGGCCACCAAATGGGGTTCTCACGTGGCAACGGCCACCAAATGGGGTTTCTCACATGGCAACGACCACCAAATGGGGTTCTCACGTGGCAACGGCCACCAAATGGGGTTTCTCACGTGGCAACGGCCACCAAATAGGGTTTCTCACGTGGCAACGGCCACCAAATAGGGTTTCTCACGTGGCAACGGCCACCAAATATACGTGGCATAGCCACAGAATGGGTTATTCTCACGTTACCAGAACGGAGAAGAATCGGGCTTACATGCTACCAGAGCAATGCCCAGTGTGTACTCAGAATTACACACCTAAGTCTTAATCACATAAGACTAGTTTGCCTTCACGTAGAACTCATAGTGGTTTTTCTCTCATAAAACTCATTTGAAAACCGTTTTGTACTCAACACAAAACATAATAAAATCGAGTTCCAACCGGCAAAGCACGCACACATTTCTCAAATCTCGATATTGCCTTAACGTAGAGCCCAATTCATTACTCACACAAAATTCAACGGTTTATAAAGCAATTTCACACTCAGCTTATAAATTCATAAAATAATGGGCTCCAACCGGCTATAAAAATCGTGTGCAATTGTATCACAACACAACACTCAACATGCTTGTTTTATAAATCACAAATCATGCTATAGTAGTTCGCAAATCACATACACAAATGGTTTAGTTTCCCTTACCTCTTTGCACCTCGTATAGTGCAATCGTTTCCTCCGTATCACGGACTAGCCTCGCATTCCACTCTGGAACTCCCGAGCTGTCCAAACAATGTTAAAACATCAATATTCAACTATCATATCAACCCCAATTCTCAAAATCGAGCATAATTGCTCATAACTCCTCAAATCTCTTGATTCTCGTAACTCTACCCCAAACTACACTCTCATTCACAACATCTCAACGTTCTACATTTCTCATGCCAATTATCTATGCTAATTCACCACATTGTCTAAATTTCTATTTATAGCTCAAATTCCCAAAATTGCTAAATATCATTATCACTCCAACCACATTGCAATTTCATCAATCCCTAATCATTTCTCAGCTATTTCAACACAATGACAACAACCATTATCATCAAAATCATCTCAGATATCAAGATCGAGGTTTAGAAATTACCCAAAACTTATGGAGAGCTTATCTCTTGCCTCGATTCGATCCGTCTTTCAATTTCCAAGTATGTTGTTCTCCCTTTGATGAGGAACAACTTTCCTTCTTGCCACAACTTCTGATTTGGACGGAAATGGGTGCTTTGGATGAGTGAGAAAGCTAGGTTTCGGTGAAAATGGGGGTTGGAAGAGAGAGAAAATGAGATTGCAGGAGAAAAACAGGGGTTCCTTATATAGGCTGAGGGTAGGAGATAGATCTGGCTCTTAATGAGATCGATCTGCATTTGAATTTTTGGGACGATTTGGGGCAATTTATGCCTAGGAGATCGATCTGTAGAGGGGTGAGATCGATCTCTTTATGGCTTTATGAGATCGATCTGCTCATTGAGGAGATCGATCTTCTCCCAAACAGAATCATTTGGAGATCGATCTCTTCCTCATGAGATCGATCTTCTCTCAAACAGAATCATAAGGAGATCGATCCTCTTCCATTGGAGATCGATCTGCTCCTTAAATTCCTCCTTCCTTGTCATTTTTAACTCACCAGATCGATCTCTCCTTCTCCCAGATCGATCTGTCCTCATAACTTCATACTTATTTTAAACACTTAACATATAAATCTTCAATTATCATTCCCCAATTCACTTAGCTCAATAAATTATACTTCAAGTTCATATTACATAATTAAAGTATGTCTGAAATTCTCAGATCTCACACTCATGCTACACGACAAAATGGTAGTGGTCTAATCTCCATTTTAACTCATTTTCAGTTTATCTTCTACTGAAATGACTGAAACTCATCTGGATTTAATTTATCTGCAAACATGAGAATTTTAATTAAAATGAGGGGTTAATTAATAAAATAATATGGGGATTAAAATAGTTAATTAAGAAATTAAATATAAATAATTCTATGTTAATAGAATTATCACTGACATATCTATTACCCCTATTTTTAGCCTACAGTCCCTATATACATACTCAATCAACTGACTATCATTCATAGGTGTAGAAATCAACAACATTCTATCTAATGATGTAGGCTTTACATGCTTCGATAACTTACGTGCAATGAAGGCAATATAGAGGAATGTGTGGCACCAGGATCAAATAACACAATTGCTTCTAAATCAAAAATCAAGATAGTACCTTTAATCACATCTGCTGAAGCGTCCGCGGTGTCCTGGTCCAATGCATGCACTCGCCCTCTGCCAACCACCTGTTTCCCCTTCTCCTCAGTTGTAGCTCTTCTCCTCAGAGCAGAAGTCTCAATAAGAGCTCTCTCTGGCTTTTTGCCCTTCTATGGGGTAGTCTCAATCATCTCTGGGAAATACCTCATGATATGCCCTAGCTTCCCACATCTGTAACACACACCAGGGGTTATCGAACAAGGCCTGGTACCATGATATCTGTCACATCTCTTACTCTGCTCGATAGTAGACCGAGGTCCCCTAATGACTATACCTCTCGATGGTGTTAAGATCGGATATACAAGAGGCTTAGCAGTCCTTTCCTGTACCTCCTCTGTGAGATCTGAGAATTTCAGACATATTTCAATTATGTATTATGAACTTGAAGTATAATTTATTGAGCTAAGTGAATTGTGGGAATGATAATTGGAGATTTATATGTTAAATGTTTAAAATAAGTGTGAAACTATGAGGACAGATCGATCTGGGAGAAGGAGAGATCAATTTGGTGAGTTAAAAATGACAAGGAAGGAGGAATTTAAGGAGCAGATCGATCTCCAATGGAAGAGGATCGATCTCCTTATGACTCTGTTTGAGAGAAGATCGATCTCATGAGGAGGAGATTGATCTCCAAATGTTTCTATTTAGGAAAAGATCGATCTTCTCAAGGAGCAAATCGATCTCATAAAGCCATAAAGAGATCAATCTCACCCCTCGACAGATCTATCTCCTAGGCATAAAATTACCTCAAATCGTCCCCAATTTCAAATGCAGATCGATCTCATCAAGAGCCAGATCGATCTCCCACCCTCAGTCTATATAAGGAACCCCTGCTTTCTCCTACAATTTCACTTTCTCTCTCTTCCAACCCTCATTTTCACCGAACCCTAGCTTTCTCACTCATCCAAAGCACCCATTTCCGTCCAAATCAGAAGTTGTGGCAAGAAGAAAAGTTGTTCCTCATCCAAGGGAGAACAACATACTTGGAAATCGAAAGACGGATCGAATCGAGGTAAGAGATAAGCTCTCCACAAGTTTTGGGTAATTTTTAAACCTCGATCCTTATATTTGAGATGATTTTGGTGATAATAGTTGTTGGCATTGTGTTGAAATAGCTGAAAAATGATTAGGGATTGATGAAATTACAATGTAGTTGGAGTGATGATGATATTTAGCAACTTTGGTAAATTTAGGAATTTTGAGCTATAAATGGAGATTTAGACAATGTGGTGTATTAGCATAGATATTGTGGCATAGGAAATATAGAATGTTAAGGTGTTGTGAGCGAGATTGTGGTTTGTGATGGAGTTATGAGAATTGAGAAATTTGAGGTGTTATGAGCAATTATGCTCAATTTTGAGAATTGAGGTTAATGTGATAATGAGTATTGATGTTTTAACATCGTTTGGACAGCTCGGGAGTTCCAGAGTGGAATACGAGGCTAGTCCGTGATACGGGGGAAACGATTGCACTATACGATGTGCAAAGAGGTAAGGGAAAAACTAAACCATTTGTGTATGTGTTTTGATGAACTGTTTGTAGCATGAACCACGATTTGAGAATACAAGCATGTTTGGTGTTGTGTTGTGATATAATTGCACACGGTTTTTATAGCCGGTTGGAGCCCATTATTTTATGAGTTTATAAGCTGAGTGTGAAATTGCTTTATAAACCTTTGAGTTTGCGTGAAAAGTAAATTGGGCTCTACGTTAAGGCGATATTGAGATTTGAGAAAAGGCAAGAGGCCAGCGATGTCTCAAGCAGATGTTCGGAAAGGTTCCTTCAGGAGAGGAAGGATTGAGGTACAGAAGGGCAGATTAGAGAGACCCAGAGCTTATCCTATTATCAAGGAGACCCCTCGATATGGCAGGCCGGAGATAAGGGTTTGTAGAGACTGTGGCCGATCACATGAGGGAAGTTGTACTGGGTCGATCCGTAGATGTTTTAGATGTGGTGACATGGATCACAGAGTGAAGGACTATCCTCAACCTCAGATACCACATGCTCCGGAGCCTACTAGACAGCAGCCTCAGAGAGTGAATCCTCAGAGACCGGCCACTACTGCAGAGAAAGGGAAGAAACCTGTGGCACAGGGACGTGTGTTTACCCTGGATAAGGAAACTGCGGACACTTCAGTAGAAACTATAAGAGGTACACTTTCTGTCTGTAATCATAAGGCTCATGTAGTGATAGATCCAGGATCCACGCATTCGTTTATTTCCGAGCATTTTGCATGTAGTTTAAATTTGAAGTTTGAACCTCTAGAGTTGTACTACATGTAAATACCCCTATGCGTGAATCCCTGAGAACTGAGTTAATCTGTAAAGGATGTGAAATAAAGGTGGGAGATAGAGTGATGTTAGCAGATCTAATCATGTTGAATATACATGGGTTTGATGTAATTCTGAGGATGGATTGGTTGGCAACAAATCAAGTGAGTTTAGACTGCTACACTAAGATTGTAACTTTCTCCCTACCTGAACCTTACAGTGTACGGCTGAGATATTGAGGAAATGAATATGTGAAATTCTAGTAAGTAATTTGAGAATTTTAATATTATTTTGGAGAATATTAAATATGATTGTTCATGTGAAGGTTACGAAACACTCATCTCAGATGATGAGTGGGAACATCCGAGGATTGAGGATATACCTGTGGTGTGTGAATTCCCGGATATTTTCCCAGATGAGCTGCCAGGTTTGCCACCAGAGAGAGAGCTGGAGTTTACCATTGATTTAGTACCAGATACTCAGCCGATCTCTAAACCTCCCTACAGGATGGCATTAGTGGAACTTGAGGAATTGAAGAGACAACTACAGGAGTTATTGGATCAAGGGTTCATTAGGCCCAGTGTTTCACCGTAGGGAGCACCGATTTTATTTGTCAAGAAGAAGGATGGTAGTCTCAGATTATACATAGACTACTGGCTGTTGAATAAAGCCACGGTGAAGAATAAATACCCACTGCCCAGGATTGATGATCTACTTGATCAACTAAAAGGGGCCTCAGTCTTTTCTAAAATTGATTTGAGATCGGGCTATCACCAATTAAGGATCAAGGAAGAAGATATTCCCAAGACGGCCTTCAGGACAAGGTATGGCCATTATTAATTTCTCGTGATGTCCTTTGGATTGACGAACGCCCCTGCTGCATTTATGAGGTTGATGAACAAAGTGTTCACAGACTATCTAGATAAATTTATGATAGTCTTTATTGATGATATCCTAGTATACTCTCGGTCGTATGAGGAGCATGCACAGCATTTGTGGTTAGTACTTCAGATACTCCGAGATAAGCAATTATATGGAAAGCTTAGTAAGTGTGAGTTTTGGCTGAACCGGATAGCTTTCCTTGGTCATATAGTCTCAGAGGAAGGAGTATCAGTGGATCCAAGTAAAGTAGCAACTGTGCTTAGTTGGGAGAGACCGAGGACAGTTACTGAGGTGCGAACCTTCCTTGGTTTGGCAGGGTATTACAGAAGATTTGTGGAAGGATTTTCAAGGATTGTCACTCCTTTGACTAAACTCGCGCGTAAGGAGACTCCGTTCATATGGAATGATCAATGTGAGCTCAGTTTTCAGGAGTTAAAAAGGAGATTGACAGCGGCACCTGTGTTAACTATTCCTGAGGGATCAGGAGGATTTTCGGTGTATAGTGATGCATCTCATCAAGGATTGGGGTGTGTGCTTATGCAGCACGGAAGAGTGGTCGTATATGGATCACGACAGTTGAAAGACCATGAGCGGAATTACCCCACGCATGATTTAGAGTTAGCCGCCGTGGTATTTGCTTTGAAGATCTGGCGACACTACTTATATGGGAAAAGATTCCAGATCTTCACTGATCACAAGAGTTTAAGATATCTCTTTGATCAGAAAGAGTTAAACATGAGACAAAGGAGATGGATGGAACTCCTTAAGGATTATGACTGCGAGATTCTATATCATCCGGGTAAGGCGAATGTAGTTGCTGATGCCCTGAGCAGGAAGAGTATGATATCTGCTATGATGATCAGGGAATGGGATTTGTTAGAGCAGTTCGCCGAACTTCGGATCAGAGTTAAAGAGGTAGAGATTGGATTTTTGGCTAGCTTGCGGATAGAGCCCAGGATCATGGATCAGATTAGAACTGGGCAGCGTAGTGATCAGAGGTTGATAGATATGGTTAGCCAAGCTGAACAGAGTTCGCAGTCGGATCTCACAGTCAGTGAGGATGGATTGTTGAGATTCAGAGGACGGATTTGTGTACCGGACGATGATACCCTAAAGAGACTAATACTGAGAGAATCCCACTGCTCGCGATACACCATGCACCCAGGGAGTACTAAGATGTACCGAGACTTGAGAAAGGTGTACTGGTGGAGTGGTATTAAGCGAGACGTGGCAGAGTATGTGGCCAAGTGTTTAATATGCCAGCAAGTGAAAGCTGAGCATCGGAAGTGTGGAGGACTACTACAGCCCTTACCTATACCTACATGGAAATGAGAGCATGTCACCATGGATTTTATGTCACGACCCGAATTACCTAAAAATCAGAGTAAATTTTTCGCTTTTTCATTTATTATTTAATTCTTACCTTTCTCTCGTCGTGACCATCCTACAACACAGTTGGGCTATGATTCGGTGTTAGTCACCTCTCACTATTTAACATTTCATTTCCATAATCATATATCAGAATCTACTATCCTTTTGACTTTAAATAAACACATACCCAATGGTATTTACATGACTCTACATCCCCGACATAATATCCGTTTACAGTACTGTGCATTACATATTTAGATACAAAACCATACAAATGTGTATACCTGTCTCTCGATGGGTAGCAGCAAGCAGCGGATATTAAGCATGCAAGTCCTCAGCCGCTCAATAATTATTACAAGTGCTCTGAAAAGATGGGAAAATAAGGGGGGTGAGCAAACCACACGCTCAGTAAGGCAATTATGCAAGTAAGTAGATAGCTCCACTATCTACATGCTCATAATGCCATGCCCTTAAATCCATTTCTTTTCATTTAAAATTACACGCACAAAGTCATGCATATTCGATGCCATAGTTTATCCAAAACTATTTGTGCATATATAAATCATGTAACTCATGCATTCAAAGCATTTTATGTGACATCATTAAATCATATTAAGCATGAATTTAATCAAGATCATGCATTCTTTCATGTCATGTAAGACAATTCAAGGTTTTCAAATGAAAGCATGGAAAACACATCATGCCACTGCATTTAAATCAATTCATTTAAAACGCAGTATAAAATAACCCCTCTGGGTCAATCATCTCAAAACTCATAAAACAATTTGTTATATTTCATTATAAAACTTGAGTTATAAAACCACCCTTCTTTCAGGGTCACATATCATAAAATCATCTGAAATCATCAAATCATCAAATCGGGGGCCTGACCCCTCCTTCGGGTCTACCCTGGTCTAACAGACCACAAGTTATATCATGTGAGACAATCAGGTAATTAACAGTAACATCGAGGACTATGGCCATATCCTAGTGATCCCTGGCAACACGGTACCTAGTGTGCGGGGTATCACACCTGAAACGGGAGGTGGGTCGTCCTACCCGCCAGAACAGCATAACACCAGGATTGCGAGGGCAAGGCTTGCTGCCTCGTGGCTAATGCCACTCCACTCCAACAATCCCCACGGTACAGCGTACTCCGCGTGACATACACGGTACAAAGTACTCCGTGAACCCAAACTCAGTCAGGGGTGCCTGTAATAGGTCTTATCCACCCATATCATCTGTCTCAGAATGCACGTGTGAGCATATCATCTCACTGTGACACACAGTCTACAGGAGGCTCCAACACGGCTATATGCATGTAATATAAATCCCTGTGCGAGCGAAGCTCAAGCACGGCTCCATGCATATTCATGATATCTGAAAATCTCGTGCGAGCGAAGCTCTAGCACGGTTTCATAAAAATCAGTGAAATCTGCGTACGAGCAGCGCTCCAGTACGACTTAAACTGATTATAATTTCATGTAAGTTCCACGTACGAGCAACGCTCTAGTACGGATATGTATATAAATTCAGTGAAAACCTCGTACGAGAAAAACTCCAGTACGGCATTCAAATGAATTATGAAAACCATATAAAACTTTGTGCGAGCAACGCTCCAGCACAAATGAATGCTCAAGTAAATCAAATCTCGTGCGAGTTATACTCCAGCACGGCTTTATGCATAACTAAATCAAATCTCGTGCGAGTTTCACTCCAGCACGGCTTTTATGCATAATTAAATCAAAACAGGATGCGAGCTAAGCTCCAGCATCTCTCATGCATGTCAAATCATTAAAAGTAGTGCGAGTAATCGCTCCAGCACTATTTTATGCATACCACGTCAAAACAAATCAAAACATGTCAAAACATGTCAAAACATGTCAAAACAGAGTGCGAGCTAGGCTCCAGCAGCTCTCATTTCACAATATTAAAAATCAGTGCGAGCACCATGCTCTAGCACATTTCATGCATATGATGTCACAAGTCGGTGCGAACAACTGCTCAAGCACATTTATGCACATTCACAAACGCAGATATAGTGCGAACTACGTGTCGGCACTATCTGTTTCCATATAAACTTGATAGTTGGCCTCTTTTCCAAAGAAATTTCATTTAAATATTAATAACACCTACGTAGTGTTATTTTGTGAAATTCATGCATTTACTGGCCAATCTATCGTTTTACTTTGATTAAAATCAAGAAAATTCCTTAATCATAAAAATCCTTAAATCATGCATTCCATGCATGTCATGCTTTCACCATCCTTAGGTGAACTTCCCTCAATAGGGGTAAAATAGACATTTCACCTATTTCGATCCTTAAAAATTATTTAAACCACTTTTAGGATCATTTTACAATAATCGTGTATACATACAAAATCAGTGTATACAAAATCTATTAAAATATGCGTAGCTACCTCTAGCTACTCACACAATTCCCTTACCTCATTTATCTGTACAGTCTGACCTTTCCCACTGATGTCTCGTCACGCAGTCCGATTTGCTCCGAATCCAAATCAAATCTCCGGCACTGCGGATACACATTCATCAGGTCAAATACAATACAATTAATTGTATTTCATAATTTTCTGGGCTTAATTTTAAATCATTGGGCCCGTTTCTCATATTGGGCCCGATTGCACCTTAATGGGCCTTAATCGACCTTAAGCCCTTTTACCACACTTTATCGAGGCCTATTGGGCTCACTGGGCCCATCAGTAATTTATTTAGCCTCGTTCTAAATTCTCTGATATCTCAATTTAATATTTACGACAATTTATCTAATTTTCCAGAATTTAATTCATTTATGCGAAAATTAAATCTGTAATTTATGCGTTAAATATCAATCACGCATAACGATATAAAATTGTCGTAAATAAGGGTCACTTACCCGTTATTCCATGATAATACAAAAATTGAGGCTATCTCGAGCTCTCGGTGGATGCCAATCGTCGAGCTACACAATTAAATATATTTTTCCGGGTAAATTTCCAGTCGGAATTAATTAAATTAAATATTCTAAAATTTAAATCGGTCAATTTGACCGCTTACCGACTTACCCGAAGCTCGATTGCATCACTGGAATTTTCCCCAATTTTTTCTCTTTTTCTTTTTCCCTTTTTCTTCCTTTTTTTTCCTCTCTTTTTGGCTGAACCGGTCCGGTCCGGTTCAACCCGGTTCGGACCGCCGGTTCAGCTCGGGTCCGGTTTGACCGGTTCAGTCCGGTTCGGCCGGTCCAGGCAACATTTGGTCGTGTCGGCGCCGTCCGGCCGGTTCCCGGTGTGATTCCGGTGCCGTTCGGCGCGCCATGGCGTGGGCTCGATAAATCGGGCCTCGGCTGGGGTCGAATCGGCGCCATCGTCGACGAAACCAGTTTTCTCTCCCGCGGCCTCACTCCATTGATCTGGCGTTTTCCGGCCGCCTGGCCGCGCGTCGATGCCACCGGTGGGTTCGCCTGAGGTCGGTCGACCTTCGCCGACCCTCGCCTGGGGCCCTTGGCCGCCGGTGGTGGCTCGTCCGGTGGGTTCCTCAGTCGGCCTTCGCGTTTCGCGTTTTTTTTTCCTCTGTTTTTGTTTTTCGCAGATTCGCGTTTTTCGCGAATTCTGTTTTTTTTTTTTTTTTTTTTTTTTCAATTATTATTTTTTTATTTATTATTAACTTTTAATATTATTTTATTCAATAAAATAATATTAAAATGCATAAATATCCTTAAAAAAATTTATATTTTATTCATTTAATCTGTAAATAATTTTCTCAGTCCGATTTTACCTTTTCGGTATATTTTTCGATTATTTTCGAGATTATTTTTCGATGCGAAAATCCCGGTTTATTCCAATAAATTCATATCTTGATCAATTTAACCCGAAATTTAATTATTTCTTCATCATTGATCAAGATTTCTCATTCTCATATTTTTAATTAAATTTTCTTGTCTCGATTAATACCGAATTTTGGTCTTTTGACCATTTTGCCCTTGCACGTATTCGGGAATGTCATTTAAGTCCTTTTGCATTTTTAAATGCACTTGAAAATATCGGGTCTTACATTTTATTATGGGTTTACTGAGGACCCGAAGAGCTTGTGATGCGATATGGGTCATTGTGGATAGATTGACCAAGAGTGTCCACTTCCTTGCCATCAAGAGCACTGATACTGTGGATGCCTTAGCTGAGCTGTATGTCAGCGAGATAGCTAGACTACATGGGGCTCTAGTGAGTATTACTTCTGATAGAGATTCTCGATTTACTTCTAGATTTTGGACCCAGTTTCAGGAGTCCATGGGATCTCGATTAAGTTTTAGTAACCCCTATCATCCTCAGACAGATGGTCAGTCAGAGAGGACTATTCAGACCCTGGAGGATATGTTGAGGGCGTGTACGATGGATTTTAAGGGATCATGGGATGATCACCTGCCCCTAGCAGAGTTTGCGTACAATAATAGCTATCATGCAAGTATTGGAATGGCACCCTTTGAGGCTCTATATGGTAGGAGGTGTAGATCCCCTGTAGCTTGGGAAGAAGTCGGTGACAGAAAGATAAATGCTCTCGAGCTTGTTGAGCAAGCTGTACAGAGTGTGAAACTCATATGTGAGAGGCTACGGGCTGCACAGGGTAGACAGAAAAGCTACGCGGATGTGCGTAGACGGCCACTCGAGTTTGATGTTGGTGATGCAGTATTTCTGAAAGTATCACCGAGTAAGGGTATCGTGCGATTTGGAAAGAAAGGAAAATTGAGTCCTCGGTACATAGGACCATTCGAGATTCTTGAGAGAGTGGGAGAGGTAGCCTACAGATTGGAATTACCCCCACAGATGTCCAGAATACACAACGTCTTTCATGTGTCAATGTTAAGGAAGTACCACCCGGACCCTTCTCATGTTGTAGAGTATGACGAGATGGACATACAGGAGGACATGAGCTATATTGAGGAACCCGTCTGGATTCTTGATAGGAATGAGAAGGTACTGAGAACCAAGAGCATCCCATTAGTGAAAGTTTTGTGGAAACATCACTCAAGGGAAGAGGCAACATGGGAACTAGAGAACCTCATGAAGGAGAAATACCCCCATCTCTTTGACTAGTTGAGTTAAATTTAGATGACCAAATTCTTTTAAGGTGGGGAGGATGTGAGATCTGAGAATTTCAGACATATTTCAATTATGTAATATGAACTTGAAGTATAATTTATTGAGCTAAGTGAATTGTGGGAATGATAATTGGAGATTTATATGTTAAGTGTTTAAAATAAGTGTGAAACTATGAGGACAGATCGATCTGGGAGAAGGAGAGATCGATCTGGTGAGTTAAAAATGACAAGGAAGGAGGAATTTAAGGAGCAGATCGATCTCCAATGGAAGAGGATCGATCTCCTTATGACTCTGTTTGAGAGAAGATCGATCTCATGAGGAGGAGATCGATCTCCAAATGTTTCTGTTTGGGAGAAGATCGATCTCCTCAATTAGCAGATTGATCTCATAAAGCCATAAAGAGATCGATCTCACCCCTCGACAGATTGATCTCCTAAGCATAAAATTACCCCAAATCGTCCCCAATTTCAAATGCAGATCGATCTCATCAAGAGCCAGATCGATCTCCCACCCTCAATCTATATAAGGAACCCCTGCTTTCTCCTGCAATTTCACTTTCTCTCTCTTCCAACCCCCATTTTCACCGAACCCTAGCTTTCTCACTCATCCAAAGCACCCATTTTCGTCCAAATCAGAAGTTGTGGCAAGAAGAAAAGTTGTTCCTCATCCAAGGGAGAACAACATACTTGGAAATCGAAAGACGGATCGAATCGAGGCAAGGGATAAGCTCTCCACAAGTTTTAGGTAATTTCTAAACCTCGATCCTTATATTTGAGATGATTTTGGTGATAATAGTTGTTGGCATTGTGTTGAAATAGCTGAAAAATGATTAGGGATTGATGAAATTACAATGTAGTTGGAGTGATGATGATATTTAGCAACTTTGGTAAATTTAGGAATTTTGAGCTATAAATGGAGATTTAGACAATGTGGTGTAATAGCATAGATATTGTGGCATAGGAAATATAGAATGTTGAGGTGTTGTGAGCGAGATTGTGGTTTGTGATGGAGTTATGAGAATTGAGAAATTTGAGGTGTTATGAGCAATTATGCTCGATTTTGAGAATTGAGGTTAATGTGATAATGAGTATTGATGTTTTAACATCGTTTAGACAGCTCGGGAGTTCCAGAGTGGAATGCGAGGCTAGTCCGTGATACGGGGAAACGATTGCACTGTACGAGGTGCAAAGAGGTAAGGGAAAAACTAAACCATTTGTGTATGTGTTTTGATGAACTGTTTGTAGCATGAACCACGATTTGAGAATACAAGCATGTTTGGTGTTGTGTTGTGATATAATTGCACACGGTTTTTATAGCCGGTTGGAGCCCATTATTTTATGAGTTTATAAGCTGAGTGTGAAATTGCTTTATAAACCTTTGAGTTTGCGTAAAAAGTAAATTGGGTTCTACGTTAAGGCGATATTGAGATTTGAGAAAATGTGTGCGTGTTTTGCCGGTTGGAACTCGGTTTTAATATGTTTTGTGTTGAGTACACAAATGTTTTAAATGAGTTTTATGAGAGAAAACCATTATGAGTTCTACGTGAAGGCATAACGTTTTATAAGATAATGGTTAATGATTGAGACTTAGGCGTGTCATGTTGATTACACATCGGGCCTTGCTTTGGTAGCATATAAGACCGATATAGTGGGACGTCTGGGAACCGACCCAGGGACCACAGGCCTTGTTCTGGTAACATGTAAGTCCGATTATTCCTCCGCTTTGGTAGCATTGGGAGGCCTTGCTCTGGTAGCATATAAGTCCGATATTCCTCCGTTTTGGTAACGAGAGATGCCTCCGTTTTGGTAACGTGAGATGACCCCCGTTTTGGTAACGTTGGGTGGCCTTGCTTTGGTAGCATGTAAGACCGAGAGAGTGGGCCACCTGGGAACCGACCTAGGGACCACGTGATAGTGTGCATGAGGCGAGGCATTGCTCTGGTATCATGTAAGGCCGGGCCTTGTTCTGGTAACATATAAGTCCAATATACCATGCATACGACCATATTGTCGACGTTCCCTCTATACGAGGATGCCTGGGATGCGCACCCAGAGGAGATTACATATTTGATGTGCCATGACGAGTTTTAATTGAGTTTTATTGCCTAGTCTCATTTTACACATGAGTTGTGTTTTGTGACCTTGTCACGTGCTATTTACTGAGGTAATTTTTATCACGTATTTTGAGAACAGCCATTATCGCATATATTTACACATGCTTGTAAGTGCTCGATATTGAGCCTTTTTACCTTCATGTTTTCACATGATTTATGAGTTATGAGATGATGATGTTTTGAGAACTTTCATGCTACGATTTCAAATGAGCTTCATAAACAAATACCTATTTGTGATGTGTGATATGGTTTATATAACTGAGTTCCCTTACCCCCCCTTACTGAGCGATTTGGAAGCTCACCCTGTTTTCTCTTCCCCCAGATCACTTCAAGTGAAGTGAGTTCCCTGCGATGTACGGGTTAGAGGCTAGTGGAGGACTTGAGCTCCAGGCCGTATTTTGTGTATTGAGGTAGATATTTAATATTTATGTACCCAGACTAGAGTTATATTTACAGACATTCATTGTATAATGATGTACGGGATGTATTAGGATTAATTAAATTGGAATCGAGTAATATATAGGATACTATATTATGATGAGATCCTGAGGCATGATAATTATGATGATGTATGACGCTGCACAAGAATGAACCCTTAATTGTGAATTGATGAGTAAAAAGTTTTAAATTAGCCCTATTTTTCGCGCTTCCGGAGCGTCACATCCTCAATCCAAAGTCTCTTTCCAAACAGTCTCTGACCTCCTCTCCTGGTATCTCTATCATCTCTTGATCTCTTTGGATCTCTATCTCTCCAACTACAAACCTTCCCAAACTCAGAGTCATTCTGCTCAAAGTCATGTTCACATAATTGCACCATACGCACTACCTCCTCATAAGTGGGGATGTCAAACGGAGCTAATCTAGATCTGATGGTTGGTCTCAATCCATCTATGAACTTCTGGACCTTCTGAGTCTCACTACTCAAAGTATCCAAGTCATACCTCCCCAAGGATATGAACCTCGACTCATACTCATCAACGGAGTGGTTCCCCCGAACCAAACTCATAAACTTCATTCGCAGCTTCTGTTGTGTAGTGGCCAGAATATACTGCCTCTTAAAGGCCTCCAAAAATATCTCTCATGTAATCTTTGGGTGTCAGGTTCTCAAGATAGATATCATGGATCTCCACCAGTGCTCTGTCTCGCCCTTCAACATAAATACGACAAAGGTAATCCTCTCAATCGATGTACACCTGAAGAACCCATACAACTTCTCCATCTCATATATCCAATCCTCTGTAACAACTGGGTCCTTCACACCTCTAAAGACTGGAGATCTAAACTCTTGGAACTGTCGTAACCTATCCAACTCACAGTCATAACCTAGATCATTACCGTTCGGCTGTGGAACGACAGGAGAAGCTATATCCTGAACTAGTGGCGGTATAACGGTCTCTGTAGTTTGAGGTCTCTCTACAACTGTCTATCCGGTTGGACCTCGTCTATCACCAGCCCTTAATGTTTGCGTGACTATCTCAACAAGGCTCTCAATACTCCGCTCTATCCTAGCGAGCGTGCCCCAGTATCCCCTAGTCTCTCAACAGGGTCCTGTGGAGCCTGATCAGTCTGTGGCTATACACGGCTCTCAGGCCTACCCCTACGACCTCTAGCATGTGAAATCGCCCCTCTACCACGGCAGGTGACCAACATATACCTAAATTCCAGTATCTATAACCATTTATTAGTCTTATTCCATCCCGATATACACAGTTATATCTAAACAAAACATAGTAAAATGAAGATGTAACTTTCTTACTTACTAATATCGACTTATATTAGGCCAACTTAGCTCTAATACCACCACTGTCATGACCCATTTTTACCTAAAATCGCTACAAATGTTCCACTTTTTCATTTCTTTACCCATCGTGAATAGTTTCACTACTAACAATAGGGGTATGAGTGGACATTAGTCCCTCCTGTCATGTTACTTACCTTAACATTCATTTCCATATCACATTTACATATTAGGATCTACTGCCCTTTGACTTTAACTAATTACATTCATAATTGTATTTACATAGGTTTACATCCTCGATATTCCATTCATGTATAGTACTGTGCTTTTACATGTTTAGATACAAAAAAAGATACCAATGTGTATATCTCTTGGTGATGGGAAGCAGCGAACAATAGAAATGCAGTCTCTACCCCCTCTCAACTACTGTGGATGCTCTGTAGGGGTGGAAAGTGAAAGGGGTGAGCACAACTTGCTCCGTAAGGCAATAATGTAAGTAGGTAGTTAACTACACTATTTACATGCTTATAATGTCATGATATAAAAAAATCATTTATATCCAGAGTACTAGGTAATAGATAAAACTATGTCGCATGTGTATAAATATATCATGTACTGTAAAACATGAAAGCAGACATATAAAACAAACATGGAAAAATCACCATGTATGACATCTCATGCTCGTCACATTAAAACTTATCAATTTCATCATAAAACAATACTTCATCCTTTAAAAACATCCCACAAGGTTCGACCCCTCCATCGGGTCTACCCTGGATAACACAAACCATGATTAGTGCATATAAAATCATGTGATATCATGTGAGACATGTGGTTACTGTATACATTTGAGGACTCTATTGGCCAACTATGTCACTATCATCCTAGACCACACGGATCCCGGTGTGCGGGGCATCACGTTGTAACGGGAGGTGGGTCATATCCTACCTGCCAGACTACAACTCAACATCATCACCACACGATACAACGTACTCCATGTGATATATACGGTACAACATACTCTATGGACCCATATCACGGTCGGGGGTGCCTACCGTAGGTTTTATCTACCTCATACCATGTATAACCAACTCAGTCTCAAGTGCACGTGCGAGCATCTTATCCGTGTGACTAATGGTCTACACGAGGCATCCAGCACGACTCATTACATATCAAAGTGTGAAAAGTCTAATACGAGCAAGGCTCTAGCACGATTTCATGCATAATCAGTAAAAATCCTCGTTCGAGCAATACTCCATTACGGTTTTATGCAAAATCAATAATGGTAAAATCATGTACGAGCAAAGCTCCAGTACAGTTATACGCATAAGAAATAAATGAAAACTCACGTAAGAGCAAAAGCTCTAGTACGGCATGCATGCATCTCAACTCAAAATATGGTACGAGCTAGGCTCTAGCACATTTCATGCATGTTAAAATATCAAAACCCAGTGCGAGTAAAGCTCCAGCACGATTAAACTCATATAAATTTGATAGGCGACTCCATTTCAACAAAACACGCTCAAAATCAAAGTTAGCACCTGACTCATGCTATTTCATGAAATTATGAAATCAATAGCCAGCCTATCCGTAAATTGCTTAAATCGAAGCAATATATTTCATAAAAATATCAAAACATGATATTCATACAATTTAGTAGCCTTACTACCTTTTTTTTTTGTAAAATTTGCTCCTTGGGGCAAAATCATCTTTTTCACCTATATCCGAAATTTTCTACAAAAATTATTATTTCTTTTCTAGGTAACCACGCAAATTTAATGCCTTGTAAATACCCTCAAAATAAGTGCAGCTACCTCTAAATACTCACAAAATTCCCTTACCTGGAATCGCGCCGAGTAATTTCACTTTCTCAGAGCTGCTCGATCGTGTAGTCCGATTCGCTCCCAATATAATCTTTGGAGTTGCACAAAATTATTTATCATATTAAATACAGTTTAGTTATCTGTATTTCACTTTTACTACAATCGATTTAACTTATTGAGCCCATTTACTCTTATTGGACCTTACTTTCTCTTAAGTCCATTTCGATTATAATATTCATTTCTCGAGAATCTACTGGGCCCATCAAGCCTATTGATTCATATTGGGCCAGTCTTAGGCCCACAATGCCTTATTGAGCCAAATACTCAATGCTTGGTCCACTTGACCATTCAGTGACACTTGGTGCACCATGCCTAGCCATGGTCGAGACCACGGTTACCTAGTTCTCATAGTTATTTCGGCAAACACTTGGTATGCTTGCCTTAAGTTCATCACTTTCATTCACTAAGGCATTTCATCATACACCTCTTATGCCTACTTTAAATCATCATCTATTCCAACATATTGGTTTCACAAAACCATCTCAAAATCATGCATATAACATCACCAACACCATAGTATAATCAATTCATCAACAAATCAACCATAGCTCACTTTCTCACACTAAACCCATATTAGGTCATGGATGATTATGCATATTCAAGGATGTTTCAGCCAATAATACATAAACAATCAACTCATAAAAATATCTAGATTAACATACTTGAAGTTGGTGTATTGAAAACTCACCTAGCTTAACCTTTATCTTTTGGCCAAAAATGGGAAAACACATTACTCCTTCAATCCATAACTTCAACTACTAGCTTTTGACTATGTTGTTCTCCTACTCACAAGGAACAACTTTGCTAAAAACAACCTTTCACAAATCTGTTTGGAAGGTGATGATATCTTGGAGTGAGAAAAACTTGTTTATTTTGTTATAGAGAGATATTTGTTAAATCTGGGGAAGAAGGCTCGTCTGTCAGGCTTTTATATAGAAATGGTGTTGTGAGATCGATCTCTTAGGGTGAGAGATCGACATTCCTTTGGTTGAACTACACAAATATTCAGTAAACAAGTTGTGGGATCGATCTGCTCCTAGGGTGAGATCGATCCTTTCCAGCCAGAAATCATTGGAGATCGATCTGTGTTTGGGTAGGGATCAATTCTCTCTATGCAGAATCACCTCAAGATAGATCTGCTTTTGGGTAGAGATCGATCCTCTCTATGCAGAATCACCTCGAGATTGATCTGCTTTTGAGTAGAGATTGATCCTCTCTATGCAGAATCACCTCGAGATCGATCTACTTTTTGGTAGAGATCGATCCTCTCTATGCAGAATCACCTCGAGATCGATCTGCTTGCCTTTAGAACCATTGTGATTTCATTCTAGAATTACCAGATTGATCTTATCGTGAAGGGAGATCGATCTGGCCTTCATCTGCAGGATTCTAGCTGCTATTTTTCCTAGAATTTCAAAGGAAAGATCGCTTTTAATCGCTTCACCAATCATTTTGCATTCTAACCACACTTAGAGCATAAAAAGGTCAATTTCTTATGATTCACATATTATGTAACTTGTGTGTACAGCATGGAATCATAAAAGGGTACATATAATTCATGAATATTCATTCATTCTCTTTGCAATTTCATTCAAGTAAAAACTCTTCTTATGATTCAATTAACATATGGAAATGTGTACATTATATGAATCATAAGGAATACATCACCAAAAATGGGTCTTATATGTAAACACTCGCCAATCTATCTATGCACTTACTAAAAGGCAGTAAAAACAATCAAAAACAAGCATTTCATGCTTTTCATAACTTTCCCAACTTTCAAAATTTTACCCTTAATAGGGGTAAAATCCTAATTTACCCATATTGGGTCTCTATAAATTTTATTCTATTTCTATAACCCTCAAAATTTTTAAGTCTCTGTAAATGTCATCGAAAATACGCGTAGCTACCTCTAACTACTCACAAAATTTCCTTACCTCGAATCACGTCGTGCGTGCTCACTTTTCCAACTCTGCCGACCACTCCATCCGTTTAGCTCCCAATATAATCTTCAGAGCTGCATGTAATTATTTATCACATTAATTACACTTATTCATATGTATTTCACTTTTACTACAGTTAATTTAACTTATTGGGCTCATTTACTCTTATTGGGCCTTATTCGCCTTAAATAGGCCTAACCTTATCTTATGCCCATTTTCACTTTACTATTCATTTCATCTGGGCCTATTAGGCTTATTGGGCTTTGTTCGAGGCCCATTGCCTTATTTGGGCCTAAACCACATCGACTTTGCCCATCACACCTCTCAGCCATGGCATGGTGGCCAAGCACCATCTAGCCATCCTTGGTCGAGAGCTACCCATCACCACCCAACCTTGCCAATTGCTCACTTAGGTATTTCATCAAACACTTGGTTGACATGTCTTAAGCTATTTTCATGGTTGATGTTGGCATTTTATCAAACACCTTACATGCCAACATCATACAACCATTCAATTCATCACCATCCATGCATCTTAACTAGTTCATAAATGCATTTAAATCACATGGGTATTCATCAAAATCTAAATACCCATTTTTGGCCAACATGTGTTCATGGTGTTTTAAGTTGTTTTGCTATACAATTCATACACCAATCAACTTAGAATAATCCATAGATAAACATACTTGAAGTTGGAAGCTTGAAAACTTACCTAGCTTACTGTTCCCTACTTGACCGAAACTTCAAGGGATTTCGGGTTGCTCAATTTGGCTCTTTGACTGATTCCAAGATATGTTAATCTTCTCTTAATTTGGAATAACTTCCATGAGGATCACTTGTTCCAATTATGCCTTTAGGTTAGTGATTTCTAGTGTGAGAAAACTTAAAAATTTATACTTTCATGGTGGTTTAGGTCTCGGTTTGGTGAAGAAGATTATGGTGTCGAATTGCTTAGCTCTTAAGACATGATTAGGTGTTTAAATGGTCTTAAATTTCAGCCCATGAAGTGTAAGACCCACTTTTTATTTCTTGTTGATGCATTCCTTATGATTCATGTGATTTATACTTCCACATATTAATTGAATCATAAGAAGAGTTTTGACTGAATTAAATTTACAAATAGAATAAAACGAAATATCGGTGAATGTATGCAGTAGCCAAATACGGGCCGAGATGGTCATAGGTCAAACGAAAGGGATCGAAATTAAGTTGACGGAAAATATGAATTTAAAATAAGAAAAGATAGTGAATGTATGAAGGAAAATCGGGTTAAATTGATTTCGAGACAAGTGTAGGAGTAAAACGATCAAAAGATCGAAATCCGATATAAATTCGATAAGAAAATTTTAATTAAAAATAAGGATTTAGGATATCTTGATCAATAATGAGGAAATTATACAATTTCGAGTCCAATTGATCAAGATCCGAAATTTTTAGAAATACCGAAAAGTCACTCAGGACAATATCCCGAAAAAACGGAGAAATTATACCGAAAAAAGGGTTAAAAATATAATAATCATTAAAATATTCAAACATATTCTAAAAATATCTACAAAATCTATTATTTTATTCCAAATTAATTTATATAATAAAATAATTTATTTATAATAATAATAATAATAATAATAATAATAATAATAAAAGAGAAAAGAGGCTGAAATTGAATCGGGAAAACCTGAAAAACGAAACTGACAAAAACTGAGGGAACCCGAGACCCATGACCCACGCCACCGACAACCGACGACGCCAACGAAGACCCGAGGAGGAAGAGGAGAGGCCAGTGAGCTTGTTGACACTGGAGACGCGCTGTTTGGAGGTCGAAAATCGCCGATCAGAGGAAAGGAAAAATCGAGGAGAAACTGTCCGATTCCTGGTGAACCACGGCAGCTAGGCGCGAACGGAGGCCACCAAAGTGATCGGGAGGAGGAGGCGGTCCTTTTGAGACCGGTAGCTGCCGACGAAATCGCAGGAAATGCCGGCGACGGCAAAGGGGTAGAAACAGCACCGTTTGGCTGAAAAGAAGGAAAAAGGGAAGGAAAGGAAGAGAAAAGAAAAGAAAGAAAAAGGGGAAAAAGGAAAAAAATTATCGAGCATGACTCGAGATTCGGGTAAGTTGACCGAGGGTCGAGATTAACCTACGGGTAAATTTCAAAATTTTAATTAATATTATATTTAATGAAAAATAACCCGGATTTACCTAATTGTGCAGTTTTACGACAGAGCCCGAACGAGAGCCGATTGAGCTTCGATTTTTGTACCCCGCATCATATTGGGTAAGTATATTTTAATTACGATAATATGAGTCCTTTAATACAGAGTTTCGATTATTTTACGAAATTTACAGATTAATTCTGTATAAAAAGGAATATTATTCAAAATTTTAACGTAATTACCGTAAATAGTATACAGGCTATCCAATGAGTTTGGAACGAAGCCCGATGATTATTGGTAAGCTGAATGAGTCTAGTAAACCCAAAGAAGGGATTTTATAAGTAGAAACGGGCTGAAAAAGGGTCGAGGCCCATTAAGGTACAATTGGGTCCAATAAAGTAAAACGGGTCCAGTACTTTAGATTGATCAGTGAATATGACATACTGATAAAGATAAGTGAATTGACCCAAATATCTGGTTATATGCAGTTCCGTAGACTTGGTTGGCGTGCATTTGGACTGAGAGATCGAGTATCATCGAGACGGGATAAGTTTATGCGTGATTCCAGATAAGGGAATTTTGTAGGTGCATAGAGATATCTATACGTATGTTTGAGGGGATTTACAGGGCCTAAAATTTTTTAAAGTATCTAGAAATGAAATAATAATTTTTGCAAAAATCGGGGGGCATGGGTGAATAAAAAAAAGACGATATTGCCCCTGGGAGTAAAATTTATAAAAAGGGTAGTAAGGCAAATAAATTGCATGATTTCCATGTTTTGATGTTTTATATGAATGTATTGTTTTTATTTAAGCAAATATGCACATAGGTTGGCTGTTGATTTCATGAATTATACGAAAGGGTACAAGTTTGAACCGGATACGATTTTAAAGATGTTTTATCAAGATTGAGCCACCTATCATATTATACGAGTAAAAAGAGTGCTAGAGTCTTACTCGTACTAAATTTTACTGATTTATTACTCATAAAAAGCCGTATTGGAGCATTGCTCGTACAAGAAATTTTGTGTGTGTACAAAAATCGTGTTGGAGCTCCGCTCGCTCGAGATTTTAGATATCATGATATGCATAGCGTCGTGCTGGAGCTTCGCTCGCACTAAACGTGAGGTGACATGCATATAGTCGTGCGGAAGCCTCCTGTAGAATGTGTGTCGCAGAGAGTTGATATGCTCGCACGTATACTTTGAGACATGCGTTGGCTATCGACATAGTATGGGGTGGATAAGACCTACGGCAGGCACCCCCAGACTATGATATGGGTCCACGAAGTACGTTGTACCATGTATGTCACACGGAGTACGCTGTACCGTGCAGTCATGATGACTCGATGATGTTACTTGATATTCTGACGGGTAGGATTTGACCTCACCTTTCATTACAGTTGTGATGCCCCGCACACCAGGATCCATGTAGCCTGGGATCACAGGGACTTAATATGGCCATAGTTCTCGATTTTTCATACAGTAACCTACATGCCTCATATGATATCATACGGTCTGAATAGACCAATACAGACCGAAGGAGGGGTAATGTCCCGATTTATGTTTTTAAATAAGATGCGATTTAATGAATCAAGGTATTCCCGAGGGATGAGTTTAGCCTTAATGTGATTGTTTTATGATGAAACAAATAAGGTTTAACGTAATGAGCATGAGATGTCATACATGATGATTTTTCCATGGTTGTTTTATATGTCGATTTCATGATTTCTTTTGTAAGACCCGATTTTTTTCGTAAGAGCAAATGGAATGAATAGAAATTTTCAAGTGCATTTAAAAATGCAAAAGGACATAAATGGTATTCTCGAAAACGTGCAAGGGCAAAACGATCAAAAGATCGAAATTCGGTATTAATCGGGACAAGAAACTTTAATTAAAAATATGAGAATGAGAAATCGTGATCAATAACGAAGAAATAATTAAATTTCTGGTTAAATTGATCAAGATATGAATTTATTGGAATAAATCGAGATTTTCGCTTCGAAAAATAATCCGAAAAATAATCGAAAAATATACCGAAAATGTAAAATCGGACTGAGAAATTCATTTACGGATTAAATGAATAAAATAATATTTTTTTAGATATTTTTGGATTTTAATAATATTTTAATTGATTAAAATATTATTAAAAATAAAATAATAAAAAAATAAAAAAACTGAATTGAAAAAAAAAATCGCGAAAGAAACGCGAACTGAAGGAAAGTAGGAAGTCGATGCTTCCCTTCTGCCTCACCGATCACCGGCGATCGGCGGAGGCCTAGACTAGAGGCGAGGCCAGTCGAGCCGCCAGCAACCCGAACGGGCTGACGAACGGCGGCAAACGACGGTCGAATGGGGAAGAAAGCGGGACCGAGAAGAGAAAGAGAGATTCCCGGCGACCGGCGCCGATCTGGGGCCGGCCACCACCAGCCGAGCGTCCCCAAGGCGTAGGCGACGCGATTGGTGGCAACATGGGCGGGCAAGACTGCGGCCACTGCCGGAAACGGAGGGAGAAGAGAGAAGTTGCTGACGGCGGAAAGGAGAAGGGCCGAACCGGCCATTTTCCGACGGCCTTGAACGAAACCAACCACAGATCCGTGCATCGGACGGCCCAGCGGAGCCACTGGCGACGAAAATCGGTGGAGAACCGATCGGTGAGCCACCGAACCGGCCGAACCGGACTGAACCGGCTGTCTGAACCGGGTTGAACCGAACCGGACCGAACCAGTTCAGCCAAAAAGAAAAGGAAAAAGGAAGAAAAAGGGAAAAAGAAAAAGAGAAAAAATTGGAGAAAATTTCAGTGATAAAATCGAGCTACGGGTAAGTCGGTAAGTGATCAAATTGACCGATTTAAATTTCAGAATATTTAATTTAATTAATATCCGACTAAAAGTTTACCCGGAAAAATTATTAAATTGTATAGCTCGACGATTGGCATCAACCGAGAGCTCGAGACAACCTCAATTTTGCGTACTATCATGGAATCACGGGTAAGTAACCCTTATTTACGATAATTTTGCATCGTTATACGTGATTGATATTTATCGCATAAATTACGGATTTAAATTTTGCATTTATGAATTAAATTCTGGAAAATTGGATAAATTATCGTAAATACTAAATTGAGATATCGAGAACTTAGAACGAGGTCCAATAAATACTGATGGGCCCAATGAGCTTAATAGGCCTCGATAAAGTGTGGTAAACGGGCTTAAGGCCGATTAAGGCCCATTATGGTGCAATCGAGCCCAATATGGGTAAACGGGCCCAATGATTTAAAGTAAGCCCAGAAAAATATGAAATACAATTAATTGTATTTGTATTTGACCTGATGAATATTTATCTGCAGTTTCGGAGATTTGGATTTGGAGCAAATTGGACTGCGTGACGAGTCATCAGTAGAAAGGTCAGACTGTACAGAAAATGAGGTAAGGGAATTGTGTGAGTAGCTAGAGGTAGCTACGCGTATTTTAATGGTTTTTGTATACACTGATTATGTATGTATACACGGTTATTGTATAATGATCCTAAAAGTGGTTTAAATGAGTTTAAGGATCGAAATAGGTGAAAAGACTATTTTACCCTATTAAGGGAAGTTCACCTAAGGATGGTGAAAGCATGACATGCATGAAATGCATGATTTAAGGAATTTTCTGAATTAAGAAATTTTATTTGTTTTAATCAAAGCAAATCGGTAGATTGGCCAGAAATTATATAATTTCACAAGATAACACTATGTAGGTGTTATTTGTATTTAAATGAAATTCTTTGGAAAACGGGCCAACTATCAAGTTTATATGGAAACAGATAATGCCGACACATAGTTCGCACTATATCTGCGTTTGTGAATGTGCATAAATGTTCTTGAGCGGTTGCTCGCACTGAATTGTGTGACATCATATGCATGAAATGTGCTAGAGCGGTTGCTTGCACTGATTTTTATTCTTGTGAAATGCATGAGAAGTGCTGGAGCCTCGCTCGCACTCTGTTTTGACATGTTTTGACTTGTTTTGACTGATATGCATAAAATGGTGCTGGAGCGATTGCTCGCACTAGTTTTTATGATTTGATATGCATGAGAGATGTTGGAGCTTAGCTCGCATCCTATTTTGATATGATATTGCATAAAACCGTGCTGGAGTGTAACTCGCACGAGATTTGATTTATTCATGCATAAAAGCTATGCTGGAGTGTAACTCGCACGAGATTTGATTTAATTATTCATAAAGTCGTGCTGGAGTGTAACTTGCATGAGATTTGATTTATTTGAGCATTCATTTGTGCTGGAGCGTTGCTCGCACAAAGTTTTATATGGTTTTATAACTCATATTAAAGCCGTACTGGAGTTTTTCTCGTCCGAGGTTTTCACTAAGTTTTTTTATGCATATCCGTACTAGAGTATGGCTCGTACGTGGATTTTACTTGAATTTATAATCAGTTTAAGTCGTACTGGAGCGCTGCTCGTACGCAGATTTTACTGATTTTTATGAAACCGTGCCAGAGCTTCGCTCGCACGAGGTTTTCTGATATCATGAATATGCATGGAGCCGTGCTAGAGCTTCGCTCGCACAGGAAATTATATGACATGCATATAGCCGTGTTGGAGCCTCCTGTAGACTGTGTGTCATAGTGAGATGATATGCTCACACGTACGTATTGAGACAGAGATGATATGGGTCAATAAGACCTATTGCAGGCACCCCTGATTGAGCTTGGGTCCACGGAGTACGTTGTACCGTGTATGTCACGCGGAGTACGCTGTACCGTGGGGATTGTTGGAGTGGAGTGGCATTAGCCACGAGGCAGCAAGCCTTGCCCTCGCAATCTTGGTGTTATGCTGTTCTGACGGGTAGGACGACCCACCTCCCGTTTCAGGTGTGATATCCCGCACACTAAGTACCGTGTTGCCAGGGATCACTAGGATATGGTCATAGTCCTCGATGTTACTGATATAATTAATTACATGTCTCACATGATATAACTATTGGTCGATAGACCAAGGTAGACCCGAGGGAGGGGTCAGGCCCCCGATTTTATGATTTTAGATGATTTTATGATTTATGACCCTGAAAGAATGGTGGTTTTATAATCGAAGTTTTATAATAAATTTTAATAAATTGTTTTATGAGTTTTGGAATTGAATTATGAGATGTTTAACCTCTTTGGGTTGTTTTATACTGCATTTTAAATGAAATGATTTAAATGCAGTAGCATGTGAAGTTTTCCATGCTTTAATGATAAATTCATGATTTGTCTTACATGACATGAAAGAATGCATGATTTTGATTAAATTCATGCTAAATATGATTTACTGATGTCACATAAAATGCCTTTGATGCATGAATTATATGATTTCTATATGCACAAATAGTTTTGATAAACTATGGCATTGAAATATGCATGATTTTGTGTGTGAAATTTTAAATGAAAAGAAATGGATTTAAGGGCATGGCATTATGAGCATGTAGATAGTGGAGCTATCTACTTACTTGCATAATTGCCTTACTGAGCGTGTGGTTTGCTCACCCCCTTATTTTTCCATCTTTTCAGAGCACTCGTAATAGTTATTGAGCGGCTGAGGACTTGCATGCTTGGTATCCACTGCTTCCCATCGAGAGATAAGTATACACATTTGTATAGTTTTGTATCTAAATATGTAATGCACAGTACTGTAAACGGATATGATGTCGGGGATGTAGAGTTATAAATACCATTGTGTATATATTTAATTAAAGTCAAAGGATAGTAAACTCTGATATATGAATGTGAATATGGAAATGGAATGATAAATAGGTGAGAGGTGACTAACACCGAATCATAACCCAACTGTTTGGTAAGATGGTCACGATGAGAGAAAGGTAAGAATTAAATAATAAATGAAAAAGCGAAAAATTTACTCTGATTTTTAGGTAATTTGGGTCGTGACATCTTTTATATGATATATATACATGTGGCATCGTTTTAGTCTTACCTCATGCTCCAAATATAAACGATTTTATATCATGACATTATCAGCACGTAGATAGTATAGTTATCTACCTGCTTATATTATTGCCTTACTGAGCTAGTTATGCTCACCCTTTCATTTTCCACCCTTCACAGAGCATCTTCAGTAGTTGAGAGCGGGTAGAGACTGCATTCCTTGTTATCCGCTGCTTCCATCGCGAATTAGGTATACACATCGTACAGTTTTGTATCTAATCATATAATAGCATAGTTTTGTAACGAATATAATTATGGGGGATGTAAATATATGAAAATATATGTATATACAGTTTTATAATATATGTACTTATTATTACCATGGTAAGAATGATATGGTCAAATGGGATAAGAGTTGGAATTATTACTGACTCATAGCCCAACTCGTTCAAAATGGAAATTGTCACGAGGAGGTGAGAAGTATAGAAAAAGCGAAAAATTTGTAGTAATTTTGGTAGAACGGGTCGTGACATGAAGTGGGCTTAATGGTTTTGGGCTTAATCCATTAGTTTTGGGCTTAATTTTGGGCTTTTAGTTTGGGCTTTCAGTTTTTGGGCTTTTCTTCAAGGTTATTGGGTTGGATTTTCATAGGAAGTTGGGCCCGCATTTTACTTCAATTTTGGCCCACCAAATGGCCTAACAATTCAGCACAATAGCTTGTACAATTTCGACCCAAACTCAATTAACCTAAATGGGCTTCGAAAATTCCCTTAGTTGGCTCATCGATTTCTGCCCATTTAATTTAATTCGAAATTTGATTAAATTAATTTTTCATACTTAAGAAGTTGGAGATTAAGTGTTTTAGCTAAAAATAATTCTGCCCTACTTTTTAACCTTAGGTTGGGTTAAATTTTAACCATGATTAGTTTTTTTAGTCAAAATCGACATTTCCAAACTAACTTTGATTTTCCTTGACCATTGACCACGTTTGACTTTTGTTCAAAAATCCAAAAGTGTAGTTTCTCATGGTTAACACTCTCATCTCTGCGTTTTTGTCGTTTTCGGGAAGTGAAATAGCTAAAAAGACCTCAAACCGTCCATTTTAAGCTCGCTTAGCTCTTTTTTGGCCTTTCCACTTCTTTGACGTATTCGGAACCAAACCAAACCAACTTTTCCTCTTGAACTACCCTTATTTTAATATTTTAAGTTCTTATCTTCAATCAGAATGGTTGGCATCCTTTCGGTTTAGTTTGTGGCCATTATAGCCCATATTTGGCCTTTTCGTGACTTATGTGCCTTTATTCACTTCATTTGCACTTTCATTTCAATACACACTTTTCTTATGATTCAATTTACATAATTAAATGTTTACACACGAGAATCATAAGAAATATAATACAAAAAATGTGGGTCTTGCACATGTAATTGAACGATGATAGTTTATATTCATTTTATGTAAAATATTAAGGATATATTTAACTATTATTCCTCTATTACATAAGATTCTCTCTTTAGTTTGTTGTAATCACATTTTTCAACTATAGTATTAATTTCCGTTTAACCTCTATAATACATATTTTATGAGTTTGTTCCAATTTATAAATGATTAGTTTATTATACTTGATGTAATAATTATTTGAGTGTTTGTTTGATACATTGCTAGTATATAGATGTTATGCATTATCAACTATTGACACAATATGTCACTTAATTCATGAGTAAAACTAAAAATTATGTAAGTCCTCAAACAGAAATTAATAAACTTTGTTGATATTTAATTTTAAGGGTGTAAATAATTTTTAACTTTGCATATTAATTGACATGGCATTTGTGGTTGATTAATAATGTACAACATCTATTTATTATCAATATATTAAATATAAAGATAGTGCAAATGTATCTTATTATAAAAGAAACAAAAAAAAATTAATCTATATGCTTACATTATTTTTTTAATGTTTCTATTGTCATGGGGGAAAATTAAAAAAAAAAGAAGGAAAAGATTTATATAACACCGTATACATAACCATTGAGATAAATTTTTATTATAAATAAATTATAAAAAAATATTTATATTAAACTATTATAATGTGTAGAAAAATTCTTTTTATATAATTTTATCAATGTTGTATTAAATAATAAAAATTAATATGAAAATAATATTATAATACACAAATTTCTGACTTTGCAATTATGCTAAAACACTAGCAAAAATTTTCATTTTCCCTTTTGAAGAAGACGAAAAGTTAAAAAGAGGATGATGGGTGGGCTTCATGCTGGGCTTTATTCATGCAAACCCTGTCCAGTCCAAGGGAAATCAACTGCGCTTGGGCTCCTTTTTTCGTCTTTGAGGGTTTAACACTTCTTGCCTACTCTCCATCATCAGGGTTTTTCTATCTGTTTCTCTGTAGAAAAGAAACTGTACTAACCCTCTGCTTCTCCCAGCATCTTCTTTCACTGAATTAATAACTTACTATTATTCATTGTTTAATTATAAACCCTAAATTCAAACAGGGAGAGAGAGAGGAAGAGAAACAAAATGAAGGTGAAAGTAATATCACGTTCCACGGATGAATTCACTCGAGAGCGAAGCCAAGACCTCCAGAGGGTGTTTCGTAATTTCGATCCGAGCCTTCGAACCCAAGAGAAAGCCACGGAGTACGTCCGAGCTCTTAACGCCGCCAAATTGGACAAGGTAAAATATGAATTGGAGGATTGAATTAGTTTGCGTTTATTTAAAATTCCATTCGCTATTGTTTGATCGCTTTTGTCCTTTGCCTTTGTTTAGATATTTGCAAGACCATTTATTGGAGCTATGGATGGGCATAGAGATTCCATTAAGTGTATGGCAAAGAACCCTAATTACTTGAAAGGGATTTTTTCTGGTTCCGACGATGGAGGTAAACTTTTTATCACAATATTTTTATTTTCATCTCTTTAGGACCAAATACTAATTCCATCATAAGATTAAGTAACTGCAAATGCTTCTAAGCTGTCATCTCCCATCTCTATGCAGATATTCGGCTTTGGGATTTAGCTTCCAGGTATTCCTAGCACTTTTTTCTTTTCAGTTTCATTACAGTACTATTATAATTGGTAGCAATAGTGGTTTTAATATCAGTTTACTAACTCAATTTTTCTCCTTTGTTAGGTTTTTGGTAGTTTTTATATTGTTACATTATTACTTTAAATGCATTCAATTACATTTATGCTTGAAATTTTGTTTTACAGGCGAACAGTTTGTCAGTTTCCTGGCCACCAAGGTGCTGTACAAGGTTTGACGGTATCAACAAACGGAAACATTCTTGTATCTTGTGGAAGTGATTGCACGTAAGACACAAATTTAATAGTTAATAAAGTTGATATTCAACATGGACTGAAAGAGGATTAATCTCAAATTAAATACATATAATGTCTTGAAGATTCACCTAAATTTCCTTCTGTTGTAATTTGTACATTTTTTCAGTGTCAGGCTCTGGAATGTTGCTGATGCTGCTCTTGCAGATTCAGATAACTTTGTTGATAATTCAGCCAAGGTTAGTCTCTTTACATATTCATGTTTTTATGCAAGGAATAGTTTTCAGGTATAGTTTTTCTCTCTCCATTCCCTATCCTAAACCCCAATCCCTCCCCCTCCCCCTTTTTACTTTATCTTTCTTGACCAAGAATTCTACTGCTATCTTTTTAAACTAACTACAACTTGTATTTTTTTCAGCCACTGGCAGTTTATATTTGGAAGAACGCATTCCGGTAAAGATCATGATTTGTCAGAAAATATCTTTTTTTTTTAGCCTTTTCATCTTATGGGCAAATGGTTTCTGGGTTATTTTCTTCTTTCTCAGGTTTGAACTGTAATCTTTTTCTCCTTTTCTCCTTTTCTCCTTTTCAGGGCTGTTGATCACCAGTGGGATGGTGATCTCTTTGCCACAGCAGGTGCTCAAGTAGATATATGGAATCACAATAGGTTTTGATCTCAACTTGTCATATTTTTTCTTTCATTTTTTTCCTTCGTTAGTATGCGGATTTATTTATTTATTTTATGAGAATGTGTCTTTCTGTAATTAGGTCTCAGCCAGTGAACACGTTTGATTGGGGAACGGACACCACTATATCTGTTCGATTTAACCCTGGAGAACCAAATGTTTTGGCAACATCAGCTAAGTATGTATAGATTCTTGCTTCTAGATCAAATTTTATGTGGTTGAAAATATGGATTTATGATTTAAATTTAAGTTCAAAACCTTTAAAATTTTCTAATCATCAAATGTTTTATCCCAAGAAAGCTAAAGTAGATGGCTGAAACATAAGGATAATGGTAATAAGGATTAATCAAGTTATACTAAAATCTATTATATTGTGTCAACATCTCGGCCTTCATTCTTTAAGCATAAATTAAGATGAAAATAGGGAGAACTAGAGCGTAATTAGATCTGTAATGTCAACTGTCTTGGTTTGGTTTGTTGAGACACCAAAAAAGTGTAGTCTTTGTATAATATATTTTGCTACAAGAGAATCTCCTGGACTCTATGGTGTTTCTGATCTTGCTTCCAAGACATAGCAGTTAGGAACAGTGTCATATGTTATTAATATATGCTTTCCAGATGCAGTAGGTTGTTAGGTAGTTGAATATATTTTACTTTTTTGCTTGAGTAGTTTTAAATGTATTACTTTTTTTATTATGGGTCAATTTTGCAATCTAAGAAACACAATCTTTTATGAGTGATCTTGGATTTGATTTATGCTCTTTTATAATCTAAGGGCTTTTTTGGGTGATGGCATTATGTCGTTAACTCTAATCCTTGATACCATTGGTGACAAGTAGCATCAAATAATTTGATGGGGTTAGTTGCTGAACTGTACCACATGGTTACAGCAACAACAGAAGCTGCAAAAAAGACAGCAGCTATACTACTGGAAAGGATGGTTTCAATATTTCCCATACGTTATCTTTTGTATAAACGTTGGGGTGGATGGACACGAAGATGAAATAATCCTGCTAATATGACCAATGTTGGCTTCTAGCAATCATTTTTCAGTTGAATTTTACTTTTACTGTACATTTTGCATTAACTTTTGAACTTCTATGTTTTCAACTTTGGTTGTCAATTAATTTGTAAATTAAACGAAAAATGTTCAATGTGTTGGCAATTTGTGTATGTAAATCCCTTTAGCTGTGCAGATTGATATGCATTTATATAGTTCTTTAGTAATTTCTTTATCTTCCTTAACTCCATCCTGTCTGCAGAACTTGATTGCTGCATTCAGTCCTTTACATTGTTTTAGTATGTTATATAAAGAGTATATGATTATTTGCATAATTTGTTTTTGTTTTTAGTGACCGGAGCATAACATTATATGATCTGCGGATGTCATCCCCAGCAAGGAAAGTGATCATGAGGGTAATTATGGACTTTTGAGTTTGAAAACATGGAATCCATATTTCTTGCTTGAAAGGATGGATCAGATCATTTTTATTGTAAATCTAAAATTTTATGGTTCTTTTTATCTATTATAAACGGTAGTTGGTTTTGCTTAAAAGGGCTGTGAAACTCATTAAATTTAAATTTTTAATATCTTGAAAACTGAAATGGCTCAGCAGAACCTTTTAGTGGTTCATGTTTGGAACTCAGCATTTAGTGATAGCTTTCCAACAATATTCAGAAGCGGTGTTTCTTCACGGGCAATCTGATTTGTATTTTCTTGTTACAGACAAAAACAAATTCTATTGCTTGGAATCCAATGGAGCCTATGAACTTCACTGCGGTAAGGGGAAACAAGTTGAAGTGTCTCTTCATGAAACATATGTTGACATTTTCTTATAGAATCTTCTTGGATGTTTAAGATTGCTGCAAATTCTTGTCTGGTAGTTTTTATCTTTTGGCAGCATTACTCCCCCACCCCATAAGAGAGAGGGAGACAAAGGGGGGTAGAACATTTGTTCAAGAAATCTCTTTTCTTAAGAACTCTTTTAAATGCAGGCAAATGAGGATTGCAACTGCTACAGCTATGATGCTAGAAAACTGGATGAAGCTAAGTGTGTGCACAAAGACCATGTTTCTGCAGTGTATGATCTGTTTTTAGTCTTAGTTCTTGATGGTCAAGTAATCTATTTTCATGAAAATATTAACTTCTCACCTTTTACATCCAGAATGGATATTGATTTCTCTCCAACTGGTCGGGAATTTGTAACTGGATCTTACGATAGAACAGTGAGCTGTCTTTTCGTTTTCTTTCAATTCCAGTGAGAATTGTATTCCTTTGCTGAGGATGTTAGTGTCTAAACAAACTTCTTTGTACAGGTTAGAATTTTCCAGTATAATGGTGGTCACAGTCGAGAAATCTACCATACAAAGAGAATGCAAAGGTTTAGTTTCTATCATTTAGATAGTAAGGATCTTTGAGTCTATTGAATCTTTTCTTATTCTGATTGCTTTTTCTCTCCTTTTAGGGTATTTTGTGTGAGGTATAGCTGTGATGCTAGTTATGTAATTTCGGGAAGTGATGACACCAACCTTAGGCTCTGGAAAGCTAAAGCATCAGAACAATTGGGAGTAGTAAGAATCTCTTCATTCCATGTTATTTGTTAGGATTTCTACATTTAAATCATATTTCCTACTACAAGCTAACGAAGAAATTTGATGAAACTGTCTTATCAACTGAGAATTGACATTTATAAGAGTTTGGCCTATTTAGGCTCCAAATCGAGACTACAGTATTTATTTATTTCATAATTTTCTTTGGATTCTAATGATTGCATTCTAAACGTCAGATGATTTAAAGAGAGATTTCTTTGGATATTCATTGTTGCATCTGTTCTTAGCTATGAACCGCATAGCAATCTCACCTAAAAACTTATCCATTCTTATGCTTCATGCAGATACTTCCAAGGGAAAAAAAGAAGCATGAATATCTTGATGCTGTTAAGAATCGCTACAAGCACCTTCCTGAAGTCAAGCGTATTGTGAGGTAAAATTGAGAATGAAGACTCGGTTCCTATTTCTAAACCCGTGACAATTTCATAAAATACCTATATTGCCCTCTTTTTTGGGAAGTTCCCTAGAATGGGCTTTAAGGATTTGAAGTCTATTATCATCTTCCTAGCCTTTATCCCAATTTCAGGGTAGGCATTTGAAAACCATGCACTAGGAAATTTATTTATCTAGCCCTATTTTCTCTTCCTGGGCTTTTGATGTTGCACTAGATTTTTGTTTCCACTGTAAGATGATTCCTTTAAGATGATTCCTTTAAGATGATTCCTTCTGCTTTGATAAATGAACTTGGGAGCAGGAGGCATTTTCAAGTTACATTTGATGAGAACAAATGATTTTTGTCTTAGGTTTGTAATACTCATTTCTCGGTTATGATTATGCAGGCACAGGCACTTGCCAAAACCAATCTACAAGGCCGCCAATCTTAGACGCACAATGATTGAAGCAGAAAGAAGGAAAGAACAAAGAAGGAAAGCTCACAGTGCTCCTGGAAGCATTGTGACCGAGTCGATACGGAAAAGAAGAATCATTAAAGAGATTGAGTGAGTTGAACATGAACGTGTCCCGGGAGCTATGCCTTGCACAAGTATCAGCACACTGCACATCTGCTAATCTGTAATCCAATGCTAGCGGCCTGCAATTCCCCAATTTTTGACGGTTGCACTCAATCCTTGACTGAACGCAGGCTGTAGGGAAATGTTACAGGCCCTTTTTTTTGTTTGTTTCTTACTCTCAATCAACAGTTTTGTCACATAGAAAGTTTGATATTATTGTAAGTTTAATGTTTATCATAATATGATTTATTAATGATTGAAAAATGGATTCTTGGATTCCTTCAATTGCAACTGGCCTGTCTTTTTGGCGATTGTCATATAGAACTCATTTTTTAGGTTAACATAATACCATTCCAAATTTAGGGCTGTAAACGAACCGAATACGAACGATTAATGTTTATGTTCGTTCGTTTATTTTTGAGTGTAGTTCGTGTTCGTTAAGTTATTCGTTCGTGTATGTTCGTTTATTTTTTAATGCTATTCGTTTTCGTTCGCGAACATGTACGTTTGCGTGTTCGCGAACAAGTGTTCAGGAATCGTTCGCGAACACGTTAAATATTAATACAAATTAAATATTAAATATTAAAAATCCTACATAAAGATTAAATTCTACATAAATAATAATACAATTTGAAATCATTTAACTAAAATTCTTAAATATAACACAACGAAGTTTAAGAATTAATACATTTAAAGTTCAAAAATTAATACTAAAAATTGGTGCTACCGACAATCCTCCGAATTATCTGACACAATAAGTAAATAAATTAAATAAGTATAAATATTGAGATAAATATTGAGATAAATAAAGTTTAAGCAAATAAGTACAAATATTGAGATAAATAAATAATTAAATAAGTACAAATATTGAGATAAATATCTGCCCAAAATAGTGAAATCTCACGCAATAAGATATAAAGGATAACACCAGCACTACATATATTAGTGTGTGCATGTAAAACGTAAGTATAATAATATTACCAAAGTGAAATGATAATTCTAGCCCATGTATTTCCAACTAACCAAACGGTTCTGGGAAAATAGAAAAACCCAGGTTCCAATGGAAACGAGAATTTTATATTAAAGAAAATGAATGTCAAGCAGAATGCAATCCTAAACCCTAAACATAGGCATGGTTATGCAACTGTTCAAGTTGGCTCTGTTGTTAGAATTAGATTTACTACTAGAGCTGAGATGCTGTTAGATGTTCGGATTTTAAGATCGTGTCTGTAGGTGGGATGAGCAGCAGCAAATGGATAGAAACTTTGACAAAATGTTTGAAATTGCATAACAAGAAAATGAAAGGGAAATGAAAAGACAGATAAGGTAAATCAACTTTAAGAGAAGTGGTGTCAAGTAGTTTAGCAGAAGACAAATATTCTTTGAAAAACAGAATCGAACATGTAAAGTTGTTAGGAGGAGGTTAAATGGTTGGATCTATAGATGAAGAGTGCATTAAGCTAAGTATATGAATCAAAATAAATAAGGAAAAACAATTAAAAATCTAATGACTGATGTTGAATCTTGAAATTGACAAGTCAAAAAAAAAAAAAAACACACACACACACACAGCCAATTAACCACACCAAGAAATCCAGCATCCCATCAAAGTGTAGGTCTCGATCAGATGGGTCCAGCTTAGATCAATTCTTCTTCTTCTTCAATTGTTTTTACCATTTTTAATAATAATAATAAAAAAAACCATAGCACTCAAAAACTCACTAGCAAATCTGAGCACAATAGTGGTAGCGAAAATTGAAAAGAGAGAAAGAAATCAGATCCGAGACAAATTGGAGTCAAAAGGATCAGATCTAAACAATGAGATAAAGTGAAACACATACCCGTTCTTGTTGAGGGAATCTGTTCCGATCCATAATACTTGCACGAAACCTTTGGTGCAACAAAAAGGAGTAATATTGATCTTACCAAAGCAGTTGAACTAAAAAAAAAAAAAAAAATCAAATTCAACAATACAACCCAAGAAATTGGGAAAAAAAAAAGGCTTAGAAATTAAAATAGCTACTACACAACATTTCAAAGAAAGTACAACTTACCTAATGCTTCCAAGTAATCAAATTCCAAAACAAAAACTCTTCAAAGTTCAAAGTGGAGGAATCTCTTTAACTTCTGCTTTAGCCTGTATAAAAAATTAATATTAAAATATTACAATGTTTGAAATATAGAACAAATGAAATAAAATATTAAAGTTACTTACTTTTATTTTTCTTTTGATACCATAGAAGTTTCTATACCAGTTACTTCCACAAAGAAGCATTTGCACTGTCTCAGTTCCCAAAGATGAACGATATGCATCAATAACTCTACCACCAGCATTGAAAGTTGATTCTGAAGCCACTGTAGTAATCGGAATTGACAAGATCTCACAAGCCATTTTTGACAAAATTCGAAACTTAAGGTTTTTTGTCTTCCACCAATCTAAGGCATCAAATTCTCCAGAATTTTCATTGCAAATAAACACCCATTCTTCCAAATACATATCTAGTTCAAACTTAACACTGTGAACTGTATCCATACTCCGAACATAATTCTCATACTTTGATCTCCCTGTCATAACAACTTTTCCTTTTCCAACTCCACTAGCAACAGAAACATTAGGGGTCTTATCACTTCGTTGCATATCATTTTCCACAGATTTACCAACATTAGCTGCTTTATAAGCATCTACATATTCCTTATAAAGCTTATATAAGCTGTCACGCACAATACTAATCTACTTAGGAGCTTCCTCTGTAGAATAAATGACACGAAAAGTAAAGTCAATCAATGTCATTTTATTCCTAAGATCAAGTACAACAGCAATAGAGATCAACAGATTGCATTCTCCCTAATATTTATCAAATTTCTTTTGCATTTTGAAAGCCATTAGTCTCATCCAAGGTTCTTCACTCAAAGATTTTTCATCCAATAATTCTTTTATGCACCAAAGCTCAGGAAGAAATAAATTTGATGTTGGATATTCAGAACCTAATAATTATAAAAGAAATAAACATTTAAACTCAATGTCATAAATGTATAACATAAATGATAAAATTAACTACAAAACTTTCAATGTTAAATGCTTATTACCTGAGATGATATTGGTAACTTCATTAAAAATTGCCAAGAACGAACAAACTTCTTCAACTCTCACCCAATCTTCATCACTCGGCAAATGTCTGTAACTTGGATCTCTTTCTTGATACCATGGAAAAACTTTCTTAAACTCCAATGCACAAGACAACATAGCATATGTTGCATTCCACCGTGTGTAGCAATCTAGAATCAACCTCTTATTAGGCAACTGAAGTTGTTTGACAATATCAGAGAACATACTCAAACGTTGAGTTGATGTTGTGGTGTGTTTCACACTCTCCCTGACATTTTCAACTATGTCTTCGATCTTGGAAATACCATCATGCACCAAAATATTTAAAATGTGCGCACAACATCAAACATGAAAGAGCTTTCCATCCAATGGAAGCCTTCTATGAAAAGAAAGGCTATCTTTCAATGTCCTCACTGTTAAATCATTGTAAGAAGCATTATCAACACTAATTGTGCACACTTTTCCTTCAATACTCCACTCTTCCAAGCATTTGAACAGTGCGTCATAAATTACAAGTCCACTATGAGGAGGAGGCACATCAACAAAATTCAACACCCTTTTCTGCAACTTCCAATCTGAGTCCACAAAATGAGCGGTCAACACCATGTATTGAATCTTTTGACCAGACTTCCACATATCAATTATGATACTAATTCTATCAACTGTTTTCAACAATGCCATCAATATTTTTTTCTCTACCTCAAAACTTGTCCAACAATCAGCCTTCACAGTTGCTCGACAGATCCTTAGATAATGAGGACTTGCAATCTTCATCAACAAAGTGAAGAGCTCATACTCAGTAAATGCAAATGGCAACTCATGAACCATAATCATATGAGAAACAATTTCTCTTATCTTTGCTTGATCATACTTCCAGGTTTGAACATAACTGACACTATCTGATCTAGGTGTTTGTGGTTGTAGAAAAATATTAGTTTGCCCATGTTCAATGAGTTGATGTGTCACACAACTATTTAAATGCCTCTTGTATTGTGTAGTCGTACCATCTTTATGCTTGGCAAGTTTGATCTTGCAATGATTACACTGCACCTTTTCAGTCCCATCAGCAAGTTTAACTAATGTAAATTCTTGCCAAATAGATGATGTCTTCTTCCTTGCTTTCTTCGTATAATTACCAACTTTAATTTCTTCCTCTTCATTAGGAATATCTCCTTCAACATTAACAAATTCATTTCCCTCACTAGCTGTAAGACCCGATTTTATTCAAAACACGAAATGAAAAATGTAAAAGGATTGAAATGGTATTCCCGAACACGTGAAGGGTAAAACGATCAAAAGATCGAAAGTCGGTATAATTTCGACAAGAAAATTTTATTAAAAATAATGGCTTGAGAAATTTTGATCAATAACGAAGAAATAATTAAATTTCGGGTTAAATTGATCAAGATATGAATTTATTGTAATAAACCAAAATTTTCGTATCGAAAAATAATCCAGAAAATAATCGAAAAATATATTGAAAAGGTAAAATCGGACTGATAAATTCATTTACAGAATAAATGAATAAAATAATAATTTTTTTAGATATTTTGAGATTTTAATATTATTTTAATGATTAAAATAATATTAAAAATAAATAATAAAATAAAGTAAAAAAAAAAGAATTTGGAATGGCGAAAAAAAAAAAGAAACAGAAACGAAACAGGAATGGACACAAGCGCGAACCGAGGAGGAATCATCGGAGAAACCACCACAGGCGAGGCTGAAGGGCCGGCGAGGGCCGGCGAAGGTAGCCCGACCTCGGGTGAACCATCAGCTGCCAAGACGCGCCGTGGAGAAGCCGGAATCATGCCAGAAACGGAGGAGTTTATCGCGGGAGAGAAGCTTCGATCGGCGACCATCGGTGTCGATTTGGCCCAACCTGAGGCCCAATTATGGAAGCCCAGGTCGTGGCGCGTCAATTGGTGTCGGAATCGCACGGGGAACCGATCGGACGGCGTCGGAACGAGGAAATGATGCCGAATTGGACTGAACCGCTGGACCAAACCGGTTTGAATCGGGTTGAACCGGACCGAATCGGTTCAGCCAAAAAAGAAAAGGAAAAAGGAAGAAAAAGGGAAAAAGAAAAGAGAAAAAATTGGGAAAAATCTCCGTGATGCAATCGAGCTACGGGTAAGTCGGTAAGCAGTCGAATTGACCGATTTAAATTTTGAAATATTTAATTTGATTAATATTCGACTGAAAGTTTACCCGGAAAAATATTTAATTGTGTAGCTCAACAATTGACGTTAAACGAGGACTCGAGTCAACCTCGATTTGCGTACTATTGTGAAATCACGAGTAAGTAACCCTTATTTATGACAATATTGCATCGTTATACGTGTTAAAATTTACTTCATAAATTACTGATTTAATTTCCCATAAAATGAATTATATTCTAGAAATTGAGATAAATTGTCGTAAATAATTAATTGAGTTATTCAAGAGTTTAGAATGATGCTCAATAATTACCGATGGGCCTAGTGAGCCTAATAGGCCTCAATAATGTGAATAGTAAGTGGAAAAACGGGTTTAAGGCCGATTAAGGCCCATTATGGTACAATCGGGCCCAATATGGGTAAACAGACCCAATGATTTAAATTAAGCCCAGAAAATATGAAATACAATTAAATTGTATTGTAATTGACTTGATGAATAATTATCCGCAGTGCCGAAGATTTGATTTGGATTGGGAGCAAATCGGATTGCGTGACGAGACATCAGTGGAAAGGTCAGACCATACAGAAAAATGAGGTAAGGGAATTGTGTGAGTAGCTAGAGGTAGCTACGCGTATTTTAATAGTTTTTGTATACACTGATTATGTATGCATACACGGTTATTGTATAATGATCCTAAAAATGGTTTAAATGATTTTAAGGATCGAAATAGGTAAAAAGGCTATTTTACCCCTATTGAGAGAAGCTCACCTAAGGATGGTGAAAGCATGACATGCATGAAATGCATGATTTAAGGAAATTTCTGATTTAAGGGATTTTATTAGTTTTAATCAAAGCAAATCGATAGATTGACCAGTAATTGCTTAAATTTCACAAGATAACACTACGTAGGTGTTATTTATTTTTAAATGAAATTTATTTGGAAAACGACCAACTATCAAGTTTATATGGAAACAGATAGTGCTGACATAAAGCTCGTACTCTATCTGCGTTTGTGAGTGTGCAAAAATGTGCTTGAGCGGTTGCTCGCACCAACTTGTGTGACATCATATGCATGAAATGTGCTAGAGCGGTTGCTCGCACTGATTTTTATTCTTGTGAAATGCATGAGAAGTGCTGGAGCTTAGCTCGTACTCTGTTTTGGCATGTTTTTTGACATGTTTTGACTTGTTTTGACTTGTTTTGACTTGATAGGCATAAAAAGGTGCTGGAGCGATTGCTCGCACTAGTTTTAATGATTTGACATGCATAGGAGATGCTGGAGCTTAGTTCGCATCCTGTTTTTTAATGATATTGCATATAAAGCCGTGCTGGAGTGTAACTCACACGAGATTTGATTTAATTATGCATAAATCTGTGCTGGAGTGTAACTCGCACGAGATTTGATTTATTAATGCATAACACCGTGCTGGAGCTCGCTCACACGTGATTTTATATGGATTTATAACTCATTCATTTTTAAGTCGTATTGGAGCGCTGCTCGTATGCAAATTTTACTGATTTTTATGAAACCGTGCTAGAGCTTCGCTCACACGAGGTTTTCTAATATCATGAATATGCATGGAGCCGTGCTAGAGCTTCGCTCGCACAGGGAATTATATGACATGCATATAGCCGTGTTGGGGCCTCCTGTAGACTGTGTGTCACAGTGAGATGATATGCTCACATGTGCGTATTGAGACAGAGATGATATGGGTGGATAAGACCTATTGCAGGCACCCCTGATTGAGCTTGGGTCCACGGAGTACGTTGTACCGTGTATGTCACGCGGAGTACGCTGTACCATGGGGATTGTTGGAATGGAGTAGCATTAGCCACGAGGCAGCAAGCCTTTCCCTCGCAATCCTGGTATTATGCTATTCTGGCGGGTAGGACGACCCATCTCCCATTTCAAGTGTGATACCCCGCACACTAGGTACCGTGTTGCTAGGGATCACAAGGTTTTGGCCATAGTCCTATGTTGTTACTGATAGTCACCTACTTGTCTCACATGATATAACTATTGGTCGATAGACCAGGGTAGACCCGAGGGAGGGGTCAGACCCCCGATTTTATGATTTTATGATATGTGACCCTGAAAGAAGGGTGGTTTTATAACCAAAGTTTTTTAATGAATTGTTTTATAAGATGATTGACTCGGAAGGGGTTATTTTATTCTGCATTTTAATAAAATGATTTGAATGCAGTAGCATGATGATGTTTTTCATGCTTTCATTTTAAATTCATGATTTGTCTTACATGACATGAAAGAATGCATGATCTTGATTTACTTCATGCTTATTATGATTTAATGATGTCACATAAAATGCTATTGATACATGATTTCGATATGCACGAATAGTTTTATAAACTAAGTCATTGATGAAATACATGATTTGTGCTTGAGATTTTAATGAAAAGAAATGGATTTTAAGGGCATGGCATTATGAGCATGTAGATAGTGGAGCTATCTACTTACTTGCATAATTGCCTTACTGAGCGTGTGGTTTGCTCACCCTCCTTATTTTTCCATCTTTTCAGAGCACTCGCAATAGTTATTGAGCGGTTGAGGACTTGCATGCTTAGTATCCGTTGCTTCCCATCGAGAGACAGGTATACACATTTGTATGGTTTTGTATCTAAATATGTAATGCACAGTACTGTAAACAAAAATGATGTCGGGGATGTAGAGTTATAAATACCATTGTGTATGTATTTAGTTAAGTCAAAGAATAGTTAACTCTGATATATGAATGTGATTATAAAAATGGAATGGTTAATAGTGTGAGGTGACTAACACCGAATCATAGCCCAACTGTTTGTAGGATGATCACGATGAGAGAAAGGTAAGAATTAAATAATAAATGAAAAAGTGAAAAATTTACTCTGATTTTTAGGTAATTTGGGTCGTGACAGGTTTAATGGTATCAAAGCTTGAGTTGGCCTGATATGAGTCGGTGTTAATGGTTAAGAAAGTTTACATCCCCATGTATTGTGCATTGTTTAGATACAATTGTGTATATCGAGATGGAAGTGCAGCTAAGAATTTGGTTTTGAATGCAAGAATAGACTTATTAACTGATAGTCGCTATGATAGAAGGGCGAGTACACGAGCTCAAGGCCGTAGAGGTAGGCCCAACAGTCGTACTGAGTCGCCACATGAGACTCGAGATGAGATTGACGTGGAGGATGGTATTGAGTATGCCCCACAGAGTCCGATAGAGAGATCGGACAGAGTTGACAGAGAGACCGAACAGTATTGAGACACGCATCGCGAGGTTGGAGCGGAGTGTGGAGAATATTTTGGGAGCTAATAGCTCAGTATATGCATGGTATTTGAGGGCGAGTAGGAGGATTGGTGGAAGTCCGCTCGACCCATCTTAAGATTTAAACATCCAGAATGGACATGAAAAATAATTCTAGATGTATTCCGGTGACAGAATATCCCGAAAATTGCTTGAAGAAAATTGCAGATGAAATTCTTTACTATGACCCAAAGGAACTTGTTGATTGACGAGTATGAAACTTAGTATATTCCTGGGCAGATTTGACTCGGATACGATGAACAGTGAGAGTTGGAATGTCTGAAAGTTCAGGAAAGGCTCAGATTGTCAATTAGAGTCCGATTGGGCCGTTAGATATCACTACCTATGCCGAGGCAGTGCGCAGACTACAATGTGTGAATAAGGTCATGAGTTGCATGCCTCTGAGATTGGGAAAGGTAGGGTGGGCGGAAATAGAGACAAAAAGAGAATAGAGAATGACAGAGATGTCAGAATGAAAAAAAAAAAGTAGTTTGGTAAAAGCTTAGAGCTGATGAGTTACGGGGTAAGATGATTGGTAAAGCCCCAGTGTATCCAATTGCAGCACTTTTGAGGGGTATTGTGATTTGAGGACCTCGACCTGTTCCGTAGTAGTGAAACAGTGTGATCAATGTAGGATGTGTAGTAGTTACCACGAAAATAAGATGTTGGACGAGGGCGAGTGTATGCCTTGGACCATGACACTATTGGTGTTTCATCTGATATGGTGGAAGATACCACACTGGTTGTGAATAATGAAGTAATTATTTTAATTGATCCTGGTGCCACGCATTTATTCATACCACCTTCAGTTGCTTATAAGCTAGTGAAGCCTGTACCCTTAGACAATATGATGATAGTTAGCTGATTATGTGAGATCTGAGAATTTCAGACATATTTTATTGATGTAATAATAATTTGAAGTGTAATTTATTGAGCTAAGTGAATTGTGGGAATGATAATTGGAGATTTATATGTTAAGTGTTAAAATAAATGTGAAACTATAAGAAGCAGATCGATCTGGGAGAAGGAGAGATCGATCTGGTGAGTTAAAAATGAGAAGGAAGGAAGAGTTCGAGGAGCAGATCGATCTCCAATGGAAGAGGATCGATCTCCTTATGATTCTATTTGAGAGAAGATCGATCTCATGAGGAAGAGATCGATCTCCAAATGATTCTGTTTGGGAGAAGATCGATCTCCTCAAGGAGCAGATCGATCTCATAAAGCCATAAAGAGATCGATCTCACCCCTCGACAGATCGATCTCCTAGGCATAAATTGCCCCAAATCGTCCCATAAATTCAAAGGTAGATCGATCTCATCAAGAGGCAGATCGATCTCCTACCCCCAGTCTATATAAGGAACCCCTGTTTTTCTCCTGCAAACTCACTTTCTCTCTCTTCCAACCCCATTTTCACCGAAAACCTAGCTTTCTCACTCATCCAAAACACCCATTTCCGGCCAAATCAAGAGTTGTGGCAAGAAGGAAAGTTGTTCCTCATCAAAGGGAGAACAACATACTTGGAAATCGAAGGACGAATCGGATCGAGGCGTGGGTTGTGCGTCTCACAAGCTTTGGGTAATTTCTAAACCTCGATCTTGATATTTGAGATGATTTTGATGATATTGGTGGTTGCCATTGCGTTGAAATAGCTGAAAAATGATTAGGGATTGATGGATTTGCAATGTGGTTGGAGTGATAATGATATTTAGCGATTTTGGTAATTTTGGGAATTTTGAGCTATAAATGAAGATTTAGACAATGTGATGAATTAGCATAGATAATTGGCATGAGAAATGTAGGACGTTGAGATATTGTGAATGAGGTTGTAGTTTAGGGTAGAGTTACGAGAATCGAGAGATTTGAGGTGTTATGAGCAATTATGCTCGATTTTGAGAATTGAGGTTTATGAGATAGTTGAGTATTGATGTTTTAACATCGTTTGGACAGCTCGGGAGTTCCAGAGTGGAATGCGAGGCTAGTCCGTGATACGGGGGAAACGATTGCACTATACGAGGTGCAAAGAGGTAAGGGAAAACTAAACCATTTGTGTATGTATTTTGATGAATTGTTAGCTTGAACCATGATTTGAGAATACAAGCATGTTTGGTGTTGTGTAGTGATATAATTGCACACGGTTTTTATAGCCGGTTGGAGCCCATTATTTTATGAGTTTATAAGCTGAGTGTGAAATTGCTTTATAAACCTTTGAGTTTGCGTGAAAAGTAAATTGGGCTCTACGTTAAGGCGATATTGAGATTTGAGAAAATGTGTGCGTATTTTGCCGGTTGGAACTCGGTTTTAATATGTTTTGTGTTGAGTACACAAATGTTTTAAATGAGTTTTATGAGAGAAAACCATTATGAGTTCTACGTGAAGGCATAACGTTTTATAAGATAATGGCTAATGATTGAGACTTAGGCGTGTCATGTTGAATACACATCTGGCTTTGCTCTGGTAGCATGTAAGACCGATATAGTGGGACGCCTGGGAACCGACCCAGGGACAACAGGCCTTGTTCTGGTAACATGTAAGTCTGATTATTCCTCCGCTCTGGTAGCGTTGGGAGGCCTTGCTCTGGTAGCATGTAAGTCCGATATTCCTCCGTTCTGGTAACGAGAGATGCCTCCGTTTTGGTAACGTGAGATGACCCCCGTTCTGGTAACGCTGGGTGGCCTTGCTTTGGTAGCATGTAAGACCGAGAGAGTGGGCCACCTGGGAACCGACCCAGGGACCACGTGATAGTGTGCATGAGGCGAGGCATTGGTCTGGTAGCATGTAAGGCCGGGCTTTGTTCTGGTAACATATAAGTCCAATATACCGTGCATACGACCATATTGTCGACGTTCCCTCTATACGAGGATGCCTGGGATGCGCACCCAGAGGAGATTACATATTTGATGTGCCATGACGAGTTTTAATTGAGTTTTATTGCCTAGTCTCGTTTTACACATGAGTTGTGTTTTGTGACCTTGTCACGTGCGATTTACTGAGGTGATTTTTATCACATATTTGGAGAACAGCCATTATTGCATATATTTACACATGCTTGTGAGTGCTCGATGTTGAGCCTTTTATCTTCATGTTTTCACATGATTTAACGAGTTATGAGATGATGATGTTTTGAGAACTTTCATGCTACGATTTCAAATGAGCTTTATAAACAAATACATGTTTGTGATGTGTGAAATGGTTTGTATAACTGAGTTTCCTCACCCCCCTTACTGAGCGATTTAGAAGCTCACCCTGTTTTCTTTCCCCCCAGAGTTCTTCAAGTGAAAAAAAAAGGATTTCCCTGTGACGTACGGAGTAGTGGCTAGTGGAGGACTCGAGCTCCAGGCCTTATATATTGTATCTTGAGGTATATTTTATCTTTTCATGTACCCATACTATTATTGTAATTACAGACACTTGATGTATATCATTGTATGGGATGTATTAGGATTAATTAACTTGTAATCGAGAAATAGGTATATTACGATATTTATTATATCATGATGAGATCCTGAGGAATGATACTTATGATGATGTATGACACTGCACAGGAATGCACCTTTAACTGTGAATTAATGAGTAAAAAGTTTTAAATTAGCCCTATTTTCCGCACTTCCGGGGCGTCACAGAGTTTTCTTGGTATCAGAGCTTAGGGTGTCTAGTACTGTCAGTGTCGATTAAGTGAAATAGAATACATCCCAAGTGTCTGTAATAGTCTGATCATGAACTGAAATTGAGGATTGATATTTCAATCGATTGTGATATGTACGCACAGGAGACGAGTTGAGATAGAGGATGAGTAAACGACGAGGTCGTTCGAGGAGGCAGGCAGAGTCCCCTCCGCCACCTGTCCCACAACCAGAGAGTCCTAACTCTCGATTTAATCGGATTGAGACCGATGTGAGGCAAGGTTTTGAGCAGATGGCAGCGTTATTCGCGCAACATTTTGGAGTTAATGCCTCAGATACTACCCCTACACCACCACAAGGACCTCCCATACCCCCAGTGCCTCCCGTCACCCAGCCTGAGGATAGAAGTATGGTCTGACTAAGAGATTTTCTGAAGATGAATCCACCCGCATTTAGGGGAAAGAAGGATCCTACAGAGGCCGAGGAGTGGTTGACGGAATTAAGAATTATATTTGATTTTCTGGGGTGCACCGATGCTGAGAGGGTCAGTATGAGTGCCTATATGCTGAAGGGGAGAGCTCGAGATTGGTGGGGGTACTACCCAGGGTATTTTGATGTCCCACCATGATGTGATTGGTTGGGAAGAGTTTCAGACAGCCTTTAGGACCCAATATGTACCACGAGCCGCCCATAGAAAGAAACAAGCTGAGTTTTTAAGTTTGGTACAGGGTGACATGTCTGTAGATGATTACGAGAGCCGATTTACTGCTCTGCTGAGATATGACCCAGAGACCTTCAAGAGTGAAGAGCTCCGCACAGAGAAGTTTGTGTATGGGTTGAAGCCCGTCATCAGAGATAGATTGATAGGGCTATGTATTACCGAGTTTGGAGATGCTCTGAGACGAGCACAATAGATTGAAAGAGGAATTGAGATGGTACAATCCCAGAATGAGCTCAGAGCAGTGAATAGAGATAAGGGCAAGAGGCCAGCACTTTTCCAAACAGAGGCTCGGAGAGGTTCCTTCAGAAGAGGAAGGATTGAGGTACAGAAGGACAGATTGGAGAGACCCAGAGCCTATCCTATTATCAAGGAGACCCCTCGTTATGTCAGGCCGGAGATAAGGGTCTGTAGAGACTGTGGCCGATCGCATGAGGGAAGTTGTACTGGGTCGATCCGTGGATGTTTTAGATGTGGTGACATGGGTCACAGAGTGAAGGACTGTCCCCAACCTCAGATACCACATGCTCCGGAGCCCACTAGACAACAGCCTCAGAGAGTGGATCCCCGGAGACGGGCCACTGCGGTAGAGAAAGGGAAGAAACCTGTGGCACAGGGACGTGTGTTTGCCCTGGATAAGGAGACCGCAGACACTTCGGCAGAAACTATAAGAGGTACACTCTCTGTCTGTAATTATGAGGCTCATGTGTTGATTGATTCAGGATCCACGCGTTCGTTTATTTCTGAGCATTTTGCATGTAGATTAAACTTGAAGTTTGAACCTCTAGAATATATACTACATGTAAATACCCCTATGCGTGAATCTCAGAGAACTGAGTTAATCTGTAGAGGATGTGAGATAAAGGTGGGAGATAGAGTAATGTTAGCAGATCTAATCCTATTAAATATTCATGGGTTTGATGTAATTTTGGGGATGGATTGGTTGGCGACCAATCGAGTGAGTTTAGACTGCTACACTAAGATTTTAACTTTCTCCCTACCTGAACCTTACAGTGTACGATTGAGATATTGAGGAAATGACTATGTGGATTTCTAGTAAGTAATTTGAGAAGTTTAATATTATTTTGGAGAATATTAAATATGATTATTCATGTGAAGGTTATGAGACACTCATCTCAGACGATGAGCGGGAACATCCGAGGATTGAGGATATACCTGTGGTATGTGAATTTCTGGATGTTTTTCCAGATGAATTGCCAGGTTTACCACCAGAGAGAGAGCTGGAGTTTACCATTGATTTGGTACCAGACACTCAGCCGATCTCTAAACCTCCTTACAGGATGGCATTAGTGGAACTTGAGGAATTGAAGAAACAACTACAAGAGTTGTTGGATCAAGGGTTTATTAGACCCAGTGTTTCACCGTGGGGAGCGCCAGTATTATTTGTTAAGAAGAAGGATGGTAGTCTCAGATTATGTGTAGACTACCGGTTGTTGAATAAAGCCACGGTGAAGGATAAATACCCACTACCCAGGATTGATGATCTACTTGATCAGCTGAGAGGGGCATCAGTCTTTTCTAAGATTGATTTGAGATCGGGCTATCACCAATTGAGGATCAAGGAAGAAGATATTCCAAAGACGGCCTTCAGGACGAGGTATGGCCATTACGAATTTCTGGTGATGTCCTTTGGATTGACGAATGCCCCTGCAGCATTTATGAGATTGATGAACGAGGTGTTCAGAGACTATCTAGATAAATTTGTGATGGTCTTTATTGATGATATCCTGGTGTACTCTCGGTCGTATGAGGAGCATGCACAGCATTTGTGGTTAGTACTTCAGATACTCCGAGATAAGCAATTATACAGAAAGCTTAGTAAGTGTGAGTTTTGGCTGAACCGGATAGCTTTCCTTGGTCATATAGTCTCCGAGGAAGGAGTATCAGTGGACCCAAGTAAAGTAGCAGCTGTGCTTAATTGGGAGAGACCGAGGACAGTTACTAAGGTACGAAGCTTCCTTGGTTTGGCAGGGTATTACAGAAGATTTGTGGAAGGATTTTCAAGGATTTCCGCCCCTTTGACTAAGCTCACGCGCAAAGAGACTCCATTTATATGGACTGATCAATGTGAGCTCAGTTTTCAGGAATTAAAAAGGAGATTGATAGCGGCACCTGTGTTAACCATTCCTGAGGGATTAGGAGGATTTTCGGTGTATAGTGATGCATCTCACCAAGGATTGGGGTGTGTGCTTATGCAGCACGGAAGAGTGGTCGCATATGGATCGCGACAGCTGAAAGACCATGAGCGGAATTACCCCACGCATGATTTGGAGTTAGCCGCTGTGGTATTTGCTTTGAAGATCTGGCGACACTACTTATATGGGGAAAGATTCCAGATCTTCACTGATCACAAGAGTTTGAGATATCTCTTTAATCAGAAAGAGTTAAACATGAGACAAAGGAGATGGATGGAACTCCTTAAGGATTATGACTGTGAGATTCTTTATCATCCGGGTAAGGCGAATATAGTTGCTAATGCCCTGAGCAGGAAGAGTATGATATCTGCTATGATGATCAGGGAATGGGATTTGTTAGAGCAGTTCGCCGAACTTCTGATCAGAGTTAAAGAGGTAGAGACTGGATTTTTGTCTAGCCTGCGGATAGAGCCCAGGATCATGGATCAGATTAGAACTGGGCAGCGCAGTGATCAGAGATTGATAGATATGGTTAGCCAAGCTGAGCAGAGTTCGCAGTCGGATCTCACCATCAGTGAGGATGGATTGTTGAGATTCAGAGGACGGATTTGTGTACCGGATGATGATACCCTAAAGAGACAGATATTGAGAGAATCCCACTGCTCGCGATACACCATGCACCCAGGGAGTACTAAGATGTACCGAGACTTGAGAAAGGTGTATTAGTGGAGTGGTATGAAGCGAGATGTGGCAGAGTACGTGGCCAGGTGTTTAGTATGCCAACAAGTGAAAGCTGAGCATCGGAAGCCCGGAGGACTACTACAGCCCTTACCTGTACCTACATGGAAATTGGAGCATGTCACTATGGACTTTATTATGGGTTTACCGAGGACCTGAAGAGGTTATGACGCTATATGGGTTATAGTGGATAGATTGACCAAGAGTGCCCACTTCCTTGCCATCAAGAGCACAGATACGGTGGATGCCTTAGCTGAGCTATATGTCAGCGAGATAGCTAGATTACATGGGGCTCCAGTGAGTATTACTTCTGATAGAGATTCCTGATTTACTTCCAGGTTTTGGACCCAGTTTCAGGAGTCCATGGGATCTCGATTGAGTTTTAGTACCGCCTATCATCCTCAGACAGATGATCAGTCAGAGAGGACTATTCAGACCCTGGAGGATATGTTGAGGGCGTGTACGATGGATTTTAAGGGATCATGGGATGATCACCTGCCCTTAGCAGAGTTTGCATACAATAACAGCTATCATGCGAGTATTGGAATGGCACCCTTTGAGGCTCTATATGGTAGGAGGTGTAGATCCCTTGTAGCTTGGGAAGAAGTCGGTGACAGAAAGATAAATGCTCCCGAGCTTGTTGAGCAAGTCGTACAGAGTGTGAAACTCATATGTGAGAGGTTACAGGCTGCACAAAGTAGACAGAAAAGCTACGCGGATGCGCGTAGACGGCCACTCGAGTTTGATGTTGGTGATGCAGTATTTCTGAGAGTATCACCGAGTAAGGGTATCATGCGATTTGGGAAGAAAGGAAAATTGAGTCCTCGATATGTAGGACCATTCGAGATTCTTGAGAGAGTGGGAGAGGTAGCTTACAGATTAGCATTACCCCCACAGATGTCCGGAATACACAATATTTTTCATGTGTCTATGTTGAGGAAGTATCACTCGGACCCTTCTCATGTTATAGAGTATGATGAGATGGACATACAGGAGGACATGAGCTATACTGAGGAACCCGTCCGAATTCTCGATAGAAAGGAGAAGGTACTGAGAACCAAGAGCATCCCATTAGTGAAAGTTTTGTGGAAACATCACTCAAGGGAAGAGGCAACGTGGGAACTAGAGAGTCTCATGAAGGAGAAATACCCCCATCTCTTTGACTAGTTGAGTTAAATTTGGAGGACCAAATTCTTTTAAGGTGGGGAGGATGTGAGATCTGAGAATTTCAGACATATTTTATTGATGTAATAATAATTTGAAGTGTAATTTATTGATCTAAGTGAATTGTGGGAATGATAATTGGAGATTTATATGTTAAGTGTTAAAATAAATGTGAAACTATAAGGAGCAGATCGATCTGGGAGAAGGAGAGATCGATCTGGTGAGTTAAAAATGAGAAGGAAGGAAGAGTTCGAGGAGCAGATCGATCTCCAATGGAAGAGGATCGATCTCCTTATGATTCTGTTTGAGAGAAGATCGATCTCATGAGGAAGAGATCGATCTCCAAATGATTCTGTTTGGGAGAAGATCGATCTCCTCAAGGAGCAGATCGATCTCATAAAGCCATAAAGAGATCGATCTCACCCCTCGACAGATCGATCTCCTAGGCATAAATTGTCCCAAATCGTCCCATAAATTCAAAGGCAGATCGATCTTATCAAGAGGCAGATCGATCTCCTACCCCCAGTCTATATAAGGAACCCCTGTTTTTCTCCTGCAAACTCACTTTCTCTCTCTTCCAACCCCATTTTCACCGAAAACCTAGCTTTCTCACTCATCCAAAACACTCATTTCCGGCCAAATCAAGAGTTGTGGCAAGAAGAAAAGTTGTTCCTCATCAAAGGGAGAACAACATACTTGTAAATCGAAGGACGAATCGGATCGAGGCGTGGGTTGTGCGTCTCACAAGCTTTGGGTAATTTCTAAACCTCGATCTTGATATTTGAGATGATTTTGATGATATTGGTGGTTGCCATTGCGTTGAAATAGCTGAGAAATGATTAGGGATTGATGGATTTGCAATGTGGTTGGAGTGATAATGATATTTAGAGATTTTGGTAATTTTGGGAATTTTGAGCTATAAATGGAGATTTAGACAATGTGATGAATTAGCATAGATAATTGGCATGAGAAATGTAGGACGTTGAGATATTGTGAATGAGGTTGTAGTTTAGGGTAGAGTTACGAGAATCGAGAGATTTGAGGTGTTATGAGCAATTATGCTCGATTTTGAGAATTGAGGTTTATGAGATAGTTGAGTATTGATGTTTTAACATCGTTTGGACAGCTCGGCAGTTCCAAAGTGGAATGCGAGGCTAGTCCGTGATACGGGGGAAACGATTGCACTATACGAGGTGCAAAGAGGTAAGGGAAAACTAAACCATTTGTGTATGTATTTTGATGAATTGTTAGCATGAACCATGATTTGAGAATACAAGCATGTTTGGTGTTGTGTAGTGATATAATTGCACACGGTTTTTATAGCCGGTTGGAGCCCATTATTTTATGAGTTTATAAGCTGAGTGTGAAATTGCTTTATAAACCTTTGAGTTTGCGTGAAAAGTAAATTGGGCTCTACGTTAAGGCGATATTGAGATTTGAGAAAATGTGTGCGTGTTTTGCCGGTTGGAACTCGGTTTTAATATGTTTTGTGTTGAGTACACAAATGTTTTAAATGAGTTTTATGAGAGAAAACCATTATGAGTTCTACGTGAAGGCATAACGTTTTATAAGATAATGGCTAATGATTGAGACTTAGGCGTGTCATGTTGAATACACATCTGGCCTTGCTCTAGTAGCATGTAAGACCGATATAGTGGGACGCCTGGGAACCGACCCAAGGACCACAGGCCTTGTTCTGATAACATGTAAGTCCGATTATTCCTCCGCTCTGGTAGCGTTGGGAGGCCTTGCTCTGGTAGCATGTAAGTCCAATATTCCTCCGTTCTGGTAAAGAGAGATGCCTCCGTTTTGGTAACGTGAGATGACCCCCGTTCTGGTAACGCTGGGTGGCCTTGCTTTGGTAGCATGTAAGACCAAGAGAGTGGGCCGCCTGGGAACCGACCCAGGGACCACGTGATAGTGTGCATGAGGTGAGGCATTGCTCTGGTAGCATGTAAGGCCGGGCCTTGTTCTGGTAACATATAAGTCCAATATACCGTGCATACGACCATATTGTCGATGTTCCCTCTATACGAGGATGCCTGGGATGCGCACCCAGAGGAGATTACATATTTGATGTGCCATGACGAGTTTTAATTGAGTTTTATTGCCTAGTCTCGTTTTACACATGAGTTGTGTTTTGTGACCTTGTCACGTGCGATTTACTGAGGTGATTTTTATCACATATTTGGAGAACAGCCATTATTGCATATAAATACACATGCTTGTGAGTGCTCGATGTTGAGCCTTTTATCTTCATGTTTTCACTTGATTTAACGAGTTATGAGATGATGATGTTTTGAGAACTTTCATGCTACGATTTCAAATGAGCTTTATAAACAAATACATATTTGTGATGTGTGAAATGGTTTGTATAACTGAGTTTCCTCGCCCCCCTTACTGAGCGATTTAGAAGCTCACCCTGTTTTCTTTTCCCCCCAGAGTTCTTCAAGTGAAAAAAAAAGGATTTCCCTGCGACGTACGGAGTAGTGGCTAGTGGAGGACTCGAGCTCCAGGTCATATATATTGTATCTTGAGGTATATTTTATCTTTTCATGTACCCAGACTATTATTGTAATTACAGACACTTGATGTATATCATTGTATGGGATGTATTAGGATTAATTAACTTGTAATCGAGAAATGGGTATATTACGATATTTATTATATCATGATGAGATCCTGAGGAATGATACTTATGATGATGTATGACACTGCACAGGAATGCACCTTTAACTGTGAATTAATGAGTAAAAAGTTTTAAATTAGCCCTATTTTCCGCACTTTCGGGGCGTCACAGATTATCACTAACTGAATATGGGTATAGGGATTGTAAATTGAAAATAGGGGTGAAAACATCACTGAAAAAGTATACTGTAAGTTTTAACAAGTAATGAAAGAGTTTGTTATAAGTGATATATGAAAGGAGATAAGCTTTGAGATGTGATAGATCCTGAATACGAGATATATTGGAATAAGATGTGTATGCAATGTAAGGACATCTTTGATATGTAAAGTAATTGGGATTAAGCAATATGTAGTGAATATGGATTGCGACCAAGTATAATGGTGGATATATCCATACCCAGTCTATGTGGTCAAGTCTGAGGGTTAATAAAAGTATTTCAAAATACTTCCCCGCCTGAAGATTTGATAGCGTCTAGGAGCGCACACATAACCTATAAATTGAAATCGACAGTCGTAATATATACATTTAAAATTTGGGTACCTTTACTGGTATGATAAAGAAATATAAAATTTGATTAATTATGAAGGTTTAAAAAATTAACACTTTATAAAAGCCGTTAATATAAGAAAAAGGAAATGACGTGGGTTAGTATCTTGAACGGAAGCGATTTTGAAATGACATTAGACGTTTATGCGTACATAGGTCAAGAATATGGGTGATTGAAATATTTAGTGGAACTCAACTACGATGAGGTATTTAAACCTTACCTAGACTGATTGGTTGTCATATTTACCGATGATATTTTGATGTATTCGAAGTCCAGGGAACAGCATGAGTAGCAATTGAAAATTATCCTACAGACGAGTAGTTGAGAGTTTCTCGAGATGGGCTACTCAGTTGACACATCTTGTTCGGAAAAGGCTGTATGTCAGTAGGATGATAAGTATGAAAGTAGTTTCGGTGAGTTTTGGTTTATGGAAGTAATGAACTGACCACCGTAAGTAATCTCACTATAACCAATAGCTCAAGAGGTTTCTTAGTGTATATGGATACCTAAATAAGGATTGGGCTGTGTATTGATGTAAATGAGAAGATAGTCGTTTATGGATCCAAAAATTCAAGGATCATGAGAGAAACTATCCGACCCATGATTTAAAGATGGCAGCCGTAGCGTTTACACTAAAAGTAAGGAACTACCACTTACACGGTGAGACATTCAGATATGCACTGATTATAAAAGCCTCGAGTATCTGTTTTCACAGAAAGAGTAGAATATGAAAAAACCAAGAGGGTTAGAACTTCTAAGGATTATGATTGTGAACATTGTACCACCCAAGAAAGGCTAATGTAATGGCTGATGCCTTGAGCAGAAAGAGCCTCGGGATGGTATCACATATGATGGTCAGGGAGCGTTAGCTGCTAGAGCAGTGTAAGCCTCAGTAGTGATGTGATCCTTTCTGATGATGACGGTGATTTTGTGATAGCCAGCCTGAGAATAGAATCGGATTTGCGTGATCGGATTTGCCAAGCTTAGCATGATGATCGACATGGTGTCGATAGTGTGGGTCAGATTTAGAAGGGTACAGTGACAGAGTTCACAGTGAGTGATGATGACTTACAGAGGTTCAGAGACAATATAAGTGCTCCCCAGGACCACAGCTGATGAGATAGTGTTATTGCCAGAAGCTCACTCTTTGGGATATACAGTGCATCCGAGAAGTAATAAATATATTGGAATCTCTGAAAAGGGTATTAGTGATTAGATATGAAAAGAGACATTGTAGAGATTGTGAAAAAGTGTCTCGTATGTCAACAGATTAAGGTAGAGTACTAGAAGTCTGCAGGGATATTGCAGCCTCTACTTATATTGACACGAAAATGGGAACTAGTTACCATAAATTTCGTGATAGGTTACAGATGACCCGAATAAATCACGAGACTATCTGAGTAATAGTTGATAGATTGATTTAGTTACCCACCTTCTAGCTATAGAAATCCCTAGATACTCTGAGTGTATAGGCAGATTTATGTGTACGAAAGATTGTGAAACATTATATAGCGTTCCAAGGAGCTTGATATCAGATAGGGATTTCCACTTCACTTCCAACTTCTGGGAATATTATTTCTGAAAGTTATGAGAACCCGATTGAGTGTTAGCATAGCTTTCCATCCTCAGACAGATGGTCAGTCAGAGAGGACTTGTCATGACCCAAAACTACCCAAAAATCAGAGTAAATTTTTTATTTTTATTTCATACTTATCTATCCTCCGAATTGTGACCACACTGCACTAATAATTAGGCTTTGCGTCAATGCTAGTCCCACCATTTAATCATAATATAACTTAATTTCTTATTACAGAAAAAGGTAAACACATTCGTTTTTCATTTATTCTTTTCCATTTATTTACAAGTGTTTACATTATCTATACATCCCTGACAGTCACTTACAAACATGCTACTGTGCTATACTTATTTAGATACAATATGTACAAGTGTATATACCTTAACATGATGGGTAGCAGCGGATATCAGGAATGCAGTACTCAGTCACCTCAATGTCTACTGGAGGGAATCTGTGTTGGAAAATGAAAGGGGTGAGCACATCAAGCTCAGTAAGACAATCCTACGAACAAGTAGGTAACCATACTACCTACATGAACGTGGTGCCATGCATAAACCACCCTTTCTCCACACATTTCAAAACAGATGTTATAATTCGTGATGTTATGATGTCATGTAAAACAAGTTCATATATGGATTCAAAAGCATGAAAAACTCGACATGCATATCCATTTAAAACATTTCATCATCGTTAAAATTTTACAATATAGTCAGGACTCAACCCTTCCCTCGGGTGTTCCTGACTCACACAAAACCATAAAATCAAATGCTTTTTAAAGCAACAGTACCATGCGATATACTGAATGTCATGTAAAACCAGTTGACATCATTCATGGGTTTAAATAGCATGGAAAATAACATCATGCAAGTTTTCGTTTAAAACCCAGTTTAATTTCCATCAAAACCATGTCTCAGTCAAGATCCAACCCCTCCCTCGGGTGGTCCAAACTCACATAAAAATCCACAAATGAGTTTCTCAAAACATCAATAGGCGAGACTAGGCAATATATGTATATCTCAGGCAAATAACCAGGACTATGGCCATGTGTCCTCGTGAGCCCCTCTGCTACACGAATCCTAGTGTGCGGGGTCTCACCACGATCGGGAACCGCCCGGGAGGTGGGTCAGTCCAACCCGTCAGTCTTATCCGATCCAACGCATCCGACGATACCACTCGTATCCGAAGATACCACGCATCCGAAGATGCCACACGGTACAACGTACTCCATGCTACTTGCACGGTACAACGTACTCTGTGGACCCATATCATATCTCCATACTCATGCCCTGTCTCAAAACGCACGCACGAGCCTATTTAATCAGTGTGACACACAGTCTACCCGACGCTCCAAGCACGGCTCATCGTATGTTCTCAGAAAACCAGTGCGAGCAATGCTCCAGCACTCTCATAAAAATCAAGTAAAACTAGTGCGAGCTAAGCTCTAGCACTCTGTACACATTTCATGTGAAAATTTGGTGCGAGTTAGACTCCGGCACCGTATTATGAAAATTATATAAAAATCTGGTGCGAGTTAGACTTCAGCACCGTGTCACGAAAATCATATAAAAATCTGGTGCGAGTTAGACTTCAGCACCGTGTCACGAAAATCATATAAAAATCTGGTGCGAGTTAGACTCGAGCACCAATACATGTAAAACTCTAGTGCGAGCTCTCGTTCCAGCATTAAGGTATGCATCACACAAATCAAAACTCGTGCGAACTGAGCTCTAGCACGTCACATTTCTGAAAATCACGTAGGCGGCTACATTTCTCAAATCATTTTTAGAGAAAATCAACATCTGTTGAAAATATGCAATGTTGTGCATTTTTATTTAAAAGTTAGCCAGCCTACTCATGCATGTGTTCAAACATCTCAAGAAACGAGCAGGAACCTCTTGTCCTTGCTCCTCCCACATTTTTCCTAAAGTTGAAAATTTTACCCTTAATAAGGGTATTTTGGTAATTTGCCCATTCGGGGCACTAAAAATTTTATCTGAAATCTAGACCCTGCAGACCATTTAAAAGAATGCAAATGAAGTTGAAATTTCGTAAAGTTACCTCTAGCAGTCCGTAAAATTCCCTTACCTGGAATCACGCACGAGCTTATCCCGTTCCGCTCGTACCAGGTCTCTCAGTCCAATTTGCTCCAAACCAAGTCTACGAAACTGCATATAACCACATAATTAGGGTCAATTCAATTATACTTATTAGTATTTCACTTATACTGATCGAATCTAAAACACTGGGTCCGTTTTACTTTATTAGGCCCGATTGCATCTTAATGGGCTTCGACTTATTTCCAGCCCGTTTCCATTTATTTAATCCCTTCATCGAGCCTATTGGGCTCTTAATATCCATTGGGCTTCATTCCAAACTCTTTGGATAGCCCGTATATCATTTATGACAGTTTACTCAGAATTCCCAATATTATTCACTAAAGGCAAAAATTAAATCTGAAATGCGTAAAATAAATTTATAATACGGGAATGATTATATAAATTATCGTAAATGAGCTTTACTTACCCGATATTATGCGATGTTGCACAAATCGAAGTTCAATCGGCTCACGTTCAGAATTTATCGTCGAACTGCACAATTTATATTTAATTCCAGGTTATTTTTTGATCGAATATAATTTAAATAAATTTCTCGAAAATTAAATCGGTCAATTTTGACCTCTTACTGACTTACCAGAAGTCTGGTGTATCTCCGAAAATTCTTCCATTTTTTCCCTTTTTTTTCTCTTTTTCTTCCTTTTTCTCCCTTTTCCCTCTCTTTCTTGGTTGAACCGGTTCGGTCCGATTCAACCTGGTTCAGACCGCTGGTTCAGTCCGGTTTGGCCGGTTCGATGCCTCGCCGGTCGGTTCTCCGTCAGTTTCCATCGCCAGCAGCTCCGTTAGGTTGTCCGATTCTCGGATCTGGCCTCGTTTTCATCCAAGGCCGTCGAAAAGTGGCCGGTCCGATGTGTTCTCCCTCAGCCGTCGGTACCCATTTCCTTTTCTGCTGTTTTCGATGCCGTCCGTTGGTTTCGGCAGCTGTGGCCACCACCAATCTGTTCGTCTTGGCCTCGGGGACGTTCGGCGATGGTCGGGTGGGGCTAGATCTGCGCCGTTCGCCATCGTTTCCTTTTTCTCGCCATTCCTCTCGCTGGTCGCCGCCGTTCATGGCTCCTTTAGGCCGGTGGTGGCCTGACCCTCGTCGAGCTCCCTTCCTCGGCCTCCGTCAACCGTCGATCACCAGCAAGGGGCTCGGCCTCTATTGTTTTCTTCAAAAATCGCGTTTCGCGATTTTTTCGATTGTTGTTGTTGTTTTTTTTTAATTAATTAATTTATTTATTTGTTATATATTTTTATTATTATTATATTCAATATTTTATTATTATTTGGCAAAAATATCTAAAAATATTCATATTTTATTCATTTAACCCATAAATAAATTTATCAGTATTATTACGACTTTTCAGTATATTTTTTGATTATTTTTGGGATTATTTTTCGAAGTAAAAATCTCGATTAATTTCGATTAATTTTCATAAATTCATATCTTGATCAATTTATCTCGAAATTTAATTATTTCTTTGTTATTGATCAAGATTTCTCAATCTATTATTTTTAATTAAATTTTTCTGTCGAATTTATATCGGCTTTTGATCTTTTGACCGTTTTGCCCTTGCACGTGTTCGGGATTAATTTAACTTGACTTTCTTTCATGAACACTCACTCATTTCGTATTTTAAATCCTTATCTCCAGTCCGAATTCCATTCGTTTAAATTTGTGACTATTTTCATCCCTCATAAAAATTTACGATTTAATTTCGGATCTTACATAATCTCCCTCACTTAAGAAATTTGGTCCTCCAAATTAGAACCAAGTTAGTCTGTAAATCACTCTGGATATTTCACACATATCATACTCTTAACTCTTGTGTGACTTCTCTGAAGCGTACTACTACCAAAGGACTTGACTAAGGAGATCATCTTAAACCTCAATACTTTCTTCTTCCTGTTTTAATACCCGAATCAAGTTTTCAATCATATGTTATACTTTCATTGAGCTAAGTTGTTGGAGCTCATATCTGGTCACATACGCTGGGTCCGAATAATATTTTCGAAACATCAAAAGATGGGACATTTCGTGGATGCCTGCTAATTCAGGTGGTAGCATCAACCTACAGGACTTATCTCCCACTTGTCCAATCACTCAAAAGATTCAATCTAACGAAACTCAATATTGATTCACCCTCGGTGAATTCCAATGGTTTCTATCTTTTGTCAACATAGCTTTTCTGTCTGCTCTGAGGTGTTTCTTAATCTCTCACAAATCAACTGAACATCCTCAGAGGTTTGTCTTACCAATTCGAGAGCATCTCTATATCTGTTACCCCCTTCTTATCCAAACCGGGGAACAACCCCTATGGCCATACAATGCCTCATATAATGTTATCCTGATACTCAAGTGACAACTGTTATTATTGGCGAATTCAATTAGTAGCAACTGATCATCCCAGGAGCTTATAAAATCAATGCACACACTCTCATCATATCCTCCAGAACTTGTACAATCCTCTCTGACTGACCATCTGTCTGAGGACGGAAAGCTATGCTAACACTCAGTCGGGTTCCCATAGCTTCCTGAAAAATATTCCCCGAAATGGGAAGATAGCGGGAATCCCTATATGATACCATGCTCACTGGAACGCTACATAATGTTCCATAATCTTCCTTATACATAAATCTGCCTACACACTCAGAGTATCTAGGGATTTCATAATCAGAAGGTGGGTAGACTTAGTCAATCTATCGACTATTGCTCAGATAGTCTCGTGATTTATCCGGATCCTCTGTAACCCATCACGAAATTCATGGTAACTTGCTTCCATTTTTGTGTCGATATAGGTAGAGATTGCAATAATCTTGTAAACTTCTATTGCTCTACCTTACTCTGCTGACATACGAGGCACTTCTCCACAATCTCTACCATGTCTCTTTCCACATCTGACCACCAATACCCCTTTTTGAGAATTCGATATATTTGTTACCTCTCGGATGCACTGTATATCCCGAAAAGTGAGCTTCTAACAATATCACTATCTCATCAACTATGGTCCTGGGGAAAACTTATATTATTATACTGTCTCTGAACCTCAGTACCATCATCACTCTGTGAACGCTATCACTGTACCCCTCTTAATCTGACCCATACTATCGACACCATGCCGATCATCACGCTAAGCCTGTCAAATCCGGTTCTAATCTCAGGCTAGCTGTCACACAATCACTGTCATCATCAGAAGGGATCACATCACGACTGAGGCTCACAACTACTCTAGCAGCTCACGCTCCTTGACCATCATATGTAATACCATCCTGAGGCTCTTTCTGCTCAAGGCATTAGCCATTATATTAGCCTTTCTTAGGTGGTACAATTTCCACAATCATAATCCTTCAGAAGCTCTAATCTTCTTTATTATTTCATATCCGACTCTTTCTGTGAAAACAGATACTCGGGGTTTTTATGATCAGTGCATACCCAAAATTTTTTTAATCGTGTAAATAGTGGTGCGACATACTCAGTACAATCACAATTGTTGCCAACATTAAATCATGGGTCAGATAGTTTCTTTCATGATCCTTGAGTTATCTGGATCCATAATCGACTATCTTCCCAATTTGCATCATTACATAGCGCATTCATTATTTTGAGGTATCCATATACACTGAGTAACCTCTTAAGCTATTGGGTATGGTGCAAATAATCACGGTGGTCAATTCATACTTATCATCCCACTCGTATGCAATCTTTTACGAATACGATGTGTCAACTGAGCAGCCCGTTTCTATAAACTCTCAACAAACCATCTGTACAAACAATCTCCAATTGTTACTTATAATTTTCCCTGGACTTTAAATACACCCAAAATATCATTAATAAGGATGATAACAAATCGGTCCAGGTAAAGTTTAATACCTCAACGTAGTTGAGTTTCACTGAATATTTCAATTACTCATATCCTTGACTTCGGTACACATAATCATATTATGTCGTTTCAAAATCGCTTCTATTGAAGCTACTAACCCGCATCATTTCCTTTTTCTTATATTAACGGATTTTGTAAAATTTAAATTTTTAAACCTTCATGATTAATCAAATTCTATATTTCTTTATTGTACCAGTAAATGTACCTTAATTTTAAATGTATATATTACGATCATCGCTTTCAATTTATATGTGATGTGTATACTTTTTTAGACGTTGTCAAGTCTTCAGGCGGGGAGGTATTTTAAAATACCTTATTAACCCTCAGACTTGAGCACATTTACTTTACATATCAGTCAATGTGGTCACAATTCATATTCGCTACTAATTGCTTTAATCCAAATTACTTCACGTATCAGAGATATTCGTACATTGCATACTCCTTTTATTCCAATATAACTCGTATTTAGGATCTATTACATCTTAAAACTTATCTCTTTTCGTATATCACTTATAACAAACTCTGTGATTACTCATTCCGTGAGTACAATCATTTACTCCTTTAATTTCAATCGCTACTCCCCTTTTATTACTTGTCAAAACTTACCGTATACTTTCCAGGGGTAAAACAGCACTGTCTTATAATAGAACTCTAAACATCATAATTTACAGCCGAATCAATGTATTCTCAAATATTACTTCAAATTATTCATATTCCATTGAATAAAATTGGCTGACTTATACTTCTTTCCCCCGTTTTCAACTTATAATTTCTTCATAATTATTCCGTTAGTTAACCCTTCTTCATTGGGGTACTAACTATCAGCATTGTGCCCAAAGTGTAGGCATTCATGTCTTTTACTAACTTATATACAAGTGAAGGCGGTATGACTAAATACGTGGCACCAGGATCAATTTAAAATAATTACTTCACTATTCATAACCAGTGTGGTATCTTTCACCACATCATATGAAACATCAATAGTGTCATGGTCCCAGGCATACACTCGTCCTCATCCAACACCCTATTTTTCCTTTTCTCTTCGGCTGTGGCCTCCCTTTTCGGTGCGAAGATATCAACAGGGTTTTCTCTGTCTCTTTGCTCTTCTGTAGGGTAGTCTTACCCAACTCTGAGCAATCATTAATTAAGTGGCCCTTTTTACCACACTTAATGCCTATCTTAGTCAATAAGGTGTAGGTGTAAGCCTTACTTCTGTGGTATTTACCACACATCCTACATTGTTTACACTGCTACACTGCTACACTGTTACATTGCTTACACTGCAGCGGAGCAGGTCGGGGTCTTCTAATCACAATACCCCTCAAAAGTATTCAAATTGAATACACTGGGGCCTTACCAATCATCTTACCCCATAACTCATCAATTCTAATCTCTTACCAAACTACATTTTCTCCCGTTTTGACATCTCTGTCATTCTCTATTTTCTTTTGTCTCTATTTCTGCCCTTACTACCTTTTTCAATCTTAGAGGTGTACAACATATGATCTTATTCATACAACTGTGGTCTACGCAGTGCCTCGGCATAGGTATTGATATCCAACAGGGCCAATCGGATTCTAGTCGACAATTTGAGCCCTTCATTGAACTTTTGGGCGTTCCGACTCTCATTGCCCATAGTGTCGGGGTAATACCTGGGCAGGTTTATAAATTGAGATTCATACTCGTCAATCAACCAGTATCTCTAGGCAATGTAAGAAATTTTACCTGTAATTTCCTTTAAATAGTGTTCGAGATATTCTGTCACCGAAATACATCCAAAAATGTTTCTCATGTCAACTCTTAAGATGGGTCGAGCAGACTTCCACCAATGCTCCGACTCACCCTCAAATCCCATGCATACTCTAAGCAATTAGCTCTTAAAATATTCTCCACACTCCGTTCCAACCTCGCGAAGCGTGTCTCAATACTGTCCGATCTCTCTGTCCGACTTTGTGGGGCATGCTCAACATTAGCCTCCATTTCAATCTCATCCTGGTTCTCATAGGTCAACACAACACGACTAGCAGGCTCAAGCCTACCTCTACGACCTCTGCCTCGTGCTCTGCCTCCTCTATTGCGACTAATATTAGGCATAATGTCTATATTCCTGCACTCTCTATCATTTCTTAGTTAAAACCCATCTCGATATACACTATTGTATCTAACCAAGCACAGTAACACAGGGATGTAATTTCCTATTTATTGACATTGACACACATCAGACCAATTTCGCTCTGATACCCCCGTTTGTCACGATCCAAAACTACCCAAAAATCAGAGTAAATTTTTCATTTTTATTTCATACTTATCTATCCTCCGAATCGTGACCACACTCCACTAATAATTGGACTGTGTGTCAATGCCAGTCCCACCATTTAATCATCATATAACTTAATTTCTTATTACAGAAAAAGGTAAACACATTCGTTTTTCATTTATTCTTTTCCATTTATTTACAAGTGTTTACATTATCTATACATCCCTGACAGTCACTTACAAACATGTTACTGTGCTATACTTATTTAGATACAATATGTACAAGTGTATATACCTTAACATGATGGGTAGCAGCGGATATCAGGAATGCAGTACTCAGTCACCTCAATGTCTACTGGAGGGAATCTGTGTTGGAAAATGAAAGGGGTGAGCACATCAAGCTCAGTAAGGCAATCCTACGAACAAGTAGGTAACCATACTACCTACATGAACGTGGTGCCATGCATAAACCACCCTTTCTCCACACATTTCAAAACAGATGTTATAATTCGTGAAGTTATGATGTCATGTAAAACAAGTTCATATATGGATTCAAAAGTATGAAAAACTCGACATGCATATCCACTTAAAACATTTCATCATCGTTAAAATTTTACAATACAGTCAGGACTCAACCCTTCCCTCGGGTGTTCCTGACTCACACAAAACTATGAAATTAAATGCTTTTTAAAGCAACAGTACCATGCGATATACTGAATGTCATGTAAAACTAGTTGACATCATTCATGGGTTTAAATAGTTTGGAAAATAACATCATGCAAGTTTTCGTTTAAAACCCAGTTTAATTTCCATCAAAACCATGTCTCAGTCAAGATCCAACCCCTCCCTCGGGTAGTCCAGACTCACATAAAAATTCATAAATGAGTTTCTCAAAACATCAACAGGCGAGACTAGGCAATATATGTATATCTCAGGCAAATAACCAGGACTATGGCCATGTGTCCTCGTGAGCCCCTCTACTACACGGATCTTAGTGTGCGGGGTCTCACCACCATCGAGAACCGCCCGGGAGGTGGGTCAGTCCAACCCGTCAGTTTTATTCGATCCCACGCATCCGAAGATGCCACTCGTATCCGAAGATACCACGTATCCGAAGATACCACGCATCCGAAGATGCCACACGGTACAACGTACCCCATGCCACTTGCACGGTACAACGTACTCTGTGGACCCATATCATATCTCCATACTCATGCCCTGTCTCAAAACGCACGTGCGAGCCTATTTAATCGGTGTGACACACAGTCTACCCGACGCTCCAATCACGGCTCAGCGTATGTTCTTAGAAAACCAGTGCGAGCAATGCTCCAGCACTCTCATAAAAATCAAGTAAGACTAGTGCGTGCTAAGCTCTAGCACTATGTACACATTTCATGTGAAAATCTGGTGCGAGTTAGACTCCAGCACCGTATTATGAAAATTATATAAAAATTTGGTGCGAGTTAAACTTCAGCACCGTGTCACGAAAATCATATAAAAATTCGGTGCGAGTTAGAATCCAGCACCAATACATGTAAAACTCTATTGCGAGCTCTCGCTCCAGCATTAAGGTATGCATCACACAAATCAAAACTCATGCGAGCTGAGCTATAGCACGTCACATTTTTGAAAATCACGTAGGCGGCTACATTTCTCAAATCATTTTCAGAGAAAATCAACATCTGTTGAAAATATGCAATGCTGTGCATTTTTATTTAAAAGTTAGCCAGCCTACTCATGCATGTGTTCAAACATCTCAAGAAATGAGCAGGAACCTCTTGTCCTTACTCCTCCCACATTTTTCCTAAAGTTGGAAATTTTACCCTTAATAAGGGTATTTTGGTAATTTGCCCATTCGGGGCACTAAAAATTTTATCTGAAATCTAGACCCTTCAGACCATTTAAAAGACTGCAAATGAAGTTGAAATTTCGTAAAGTTACCTCTAGCAGTCCGTAAAATTCCCTTACCTGGAATCACACGCGAGCTTATCCCGTTCCGCCCGTACTAGGTCTCTCAGTCCAATTTGCTCCAAACCAAGTCTACGGAACTGTATATAGCCACATAATTGGGGTCAATTCAATTATACTTATTAGTATTTCACTTATACTGATCGAATCTAAAACATTGGGCCCGTTTTACTTTATTAGGCCCGATTGCATCTTAATGGTCTTCAACCTATTTCCAGCCCATTTCCATTTATTTAATCCCTTCATCGGGCCTATTGGGCTTTTAATATCCATTGGGCTTCGTTCCAAACTCTTTGGATAGCCCATATATCATTTATGACAGTTTACTCAGAATTCCCAATATTATTCACTAAAGGCGGAAATTAAAACCGAAATGCGTAAAATAAATTTATAATACGCGAATGATTATATAAATTGTCGTAAATGAGCTTTACTTACCCGATATTATGCGATGTTATGCAAATTAAAGTTCAATCGGCTCACGTTCGAAATTTATCATCGAACTGCACAATTTATATTTAATTTCGGGTTATTTTTTGATCGAATATAATTTAAATAAATTTTTTAAAAATTAAATCGGTCAATTTTGACCGCTTACCGACTTACCCGAAGTCCGGTGTATCTCCGAAAATTCTTCTATTTTTTCCCTTTTTCTCTCTTTTTCTTCCTTTTTCTCCCTTTTTCCTCTCTTTCTTGGCTGAACCGGTTCGGTCCGGTTCAACCAAGTTCAGACAGCCGGTTCAGTCCAGTTTGGCCGGTTCGGTGCCTCGTCTGTCATGCCCCGCTTTCGGGAACCCTTCTATCCATACATTCTCTACTACGGTTGGGCTGTGAGAAGATGCAATTACTAAAAATTTATTTATTTACAGCGGAATATTTAAAACTTAAATTCACACTCCCAGGTGTGTGTGTAAATACACAAAATTAATTGTGTAAATACCAAGTGTTTACATATCATCCCCATAATACTGATTACAATTCCAAGATATAACTGTGCGATACGATATATTAGATACAAAATACTCGTGTATACAAATCTTATACCTTTGCGGATTGTGGGAGCTGTTCAACACAAAAGACTTAGAGATCACCGCTCTCTTACTTCTCAGTACCTGGAGGGGGAAAAATAGTGGGATGAGCAAACCACGGCTCAGTAAGGAAATGTATGCTAGCAGGTAGATATCGTACTACCTACATAGCCCATGCATGCATAAACCAAACCCATGTTTTCGTTATAAATGGAAATATCATACGAACAATGCATTTAAATTCATATTTCTCAAGAGCATTTTCGTGTAAATCAAATGTCAAAACTTCCATTTAAAACATGATCATAAATAGTGCCCTCATGGCACGAATGTGAAATCGGAGATTTATTGAAACACAAAAATCTCTTTCACTTCTCAAATCATTCTCTTTCGCAAATCTCTTTCTTTTTCTGAGATTGTCTCTGTTTCTCGATTCTCTGAGACAGGCATGGAATTTTAGGCAATCAAATATCCACGACTTATGGCCACAGTCAGTGATCCCAGGCCTCACTGATCGGGTGTGCACAGGGTATCACTTCGCCTGAAGGGGGATGGGTCAGTCCTACCCTCCGGCTCATCTCAATCCACCTCATCTCCTCGTATACTCACGGTGAAGATACGTCGTGTGTCATCTACGCGATACTCGTACTCACGTGCACCCAGCACGGTACATAGTATACCAACGGGTGACTACACTATTCTACGTACAACCGTGGACCCAAGTCCATACTCCAACTCCGATGGACTTTTTATCCTTAAACCATGTCTCATATACCAGGCGAGCAAGCAGCGTGACACACAGTCAACGCAAAGCTCCAGCGCGGTACGATCTATCGTTAAGGCCCAGCCCGTTCAATTGGCCGTCGGCTGGTATCCCCTTGGGTCCCAGACCCCCAAGTTTACCTTAACTCAACAAAACAGGTACGAGCATAGTTCTCGCACTTTCTCAAAACCTCCGTGCGAGTTAATCTCCCGCACGGTACATCAAGGCTTTAAACCGGGTGTGAGCTAACGCTTCTACACCAAATCTCATCTCAAAACTGATAGATGGCTATTTTCTCTTTTTAAAAACTCAAAACACGTTTATTCACATAGCATGCCTTTTCATGCCAAAACATGTAAAATTAGCCAAACTATCATCAACATTTCTCAATCATCAATAACCATGTAAAATGGAGAGTTTCATTGAAAACATGCATATCATGCTATTTCCTTACCCTATCCCATTTCTCAATACATATTTATACATCATAGTACTTTTCATATTTCCACATCATTTCATAAACTTATAATATCGTACTAGTCCTAGCAATATATCTACGAAATTGCTGTAATTACGTACGAACATCTCTATAGCTAACACAGTCCCTTACCTCGTTTTACTTGTGTGCAACTATCCGCCTTTACGCTTCTTGCGTTCTCATCTCGACTTGCTCCGGCGTATCATCCGAAACTGAAATTCATCCATCAACATTTGAGTTAATGTTTCTAACTCTTATTCAACTAAGCCTTTATCCAATGCCTTAATTACCCATTTTTACCCTTTGTGGTAAATCTCCCAATTTATCCTAATATCAACATTTCCAAACCATTTCCACAACATACTCATCCACTCAAGATATCCCATTCATCAAAAATACTCCCACATTCCACTTTCTCACACTTGACTTTTTCTAAGCTATATGCATTTCATACCATCCTAGGTAGTTCTATCCACAATATGCACACCCAAATATCTTTATAAGCATTAACTAAACCAATGTACTTGGATTTGTGCATTAGAACTTACCTCATTGGATTTCCTCTTGCTCCAATTAGGATTGCCCTCTATTTCTTCAATCCTTCAAATGGGAAAATGCCTCTAGACTATGTTGTTCTTCTCTTTGATGTGAACAACTTTGTCTCTAATAGCCTCTCCTTAAATCTCACTGAAAATGGCTGGATTTAGGAGTGAGAAACTAGATTTCTTTGAGTTGAAGTGAAATGGAAATGTTTGTCCCGAAATTCTGATGATCCAACTGCTCCCATTTATAGGTTTGACTTGATGAGATCGATCTTCCTTGGGTGGAGATCGATCTGTTCCTTAAAAATCCCTCTTTTCTGAGACGTTTAAAGGTAGGAGATCGATCTGTCGAGGCTGGAGATCGATCTTCTGTCAAACAGAAGCTTAAGGAGATCGATCTGGTCTTATGGGAGATCGATCTGCTTCCAACCCGAGACCTAGAGAGATCGATCTGGTCTTAGGGGAGATCGATCTTCTCCCAACCCGAGAGCTAAAGAGATCGATCTGCTTCCTTTGGAGATCGATCTGTTCTCTTCCATTTCTCACATAAGAGCATTCTGGCTCTCCCAGATCGATCTCTCATCCTATGAGATCGATCTGGCCTTCACAAATTCCAGATTTCCTGCAGTTTTTTCTACAATAACCCTTACCAAACACCCTTAATTTACTACCATGATCATTTTCTCATTCATTCATCTATGAGACTTCAAAATGGGATCCATCCTCACTACATACACATTAAAACTTGTGTAGAATCTTTGTATGACCAAATGTATACGATATTGCTCAAATGGAAATATACACTTATGTAAATCTTTCCTTCCATTTTACTATACTACTCATATTCCATTTCGATCACATTCTTCTCGTATTCAAATTCATTTCTTCCTACTTATTCGTAATGCAACTTGTACGTATAATCACAATTCTTACTACAAGTGCGTACATAATCTTATGAACTTACATTGCATATACTTCACATTACAATACATCATCTTACTTATGACTCTATTTACATTCCCATGTTCCTATATACAGCTATACATATACGGGGTCTCACATTCTCCCCCACTTAAAGAATTTGGTCCTCCAAATTAGAACCAATTCAATCTGTGAATAACTCGGGATACTTTTCCCGCATCAAACTTTCCAGTTCCCATGTGGCCTCTTCCACAGTGTGATGTTGCCACAAAATCTTAACCAATGAAATTGTCTTGTTCCGCAACACCTTCTCTTTCCTGTCCAACACCCTGATCGGTCTCTCGACATACGACATATCTTTCTTGAGCTCCAACGGCTCATAACTAATTACATGTGTCGAATCCGGGTAGTACTTCCGAAGCATAGAAACGTGGAAGACATTGTGGACTTCTGCTAGCTCAGGTGGTAAGGCTAGCCTATATGCTCCTTCTCCCACTCTATCCAAAATCTCGAAGGGACCAATGTAACGAGGACTTAATTTTCCTTTCTTCCCAAACCTCATTATTCCCTTAGAAGGAGACACTTTCAGAAATACAGACTCGCCAACATCAAACTCAAGTGGTCTCCGTCTCTTGTCAGCGTAGCTCTTTTGTCGACTTTGAGCTGTTCGCAGTCTCTCGCATATTATCTGAACATCCTCGGAGGCTTGCTTAACCAAATCGGGAGCGAGCAATTGTCTGTCACCAACTTCTTCCCAACCAATGGGCGATCGGCATCTATGACCGTATAGTGCCTCATAAGGGGCCATACCAATACTTGAGTGATGACTGTTATTGTAGGCGAACTCAATCAATGGCAAGTGATCGTCCCATGAGCCTCTAAAATCCAGCACACACGCTCTCAACATATCCTCCAGGGTCTGTATAGTCCTCTCTGACTGACCATCTGTCTGAGGATGAAAAGCGGTGCTAAAACTCAACTGGGTCCCCATCGCTTCCTGGAAATGTCCCCAAAAGTGGGAAGTGAAGCGGGCATCCCTATCCGAAACAACACTCACTGGGACTCCATGCAATCTCACTATTTCTCGCACATACAGATTCGCCAGTGCACTCAATGTATCTGTAGATCTCATGGCTAAGAAATGTGCCGATTTCGTTAACCGATCTACTATCACCCATATCGCATCATGGTTCTTACGGGTTCTCGGTAACCCCATCACAAAATCCATGGTGACATGCTCCCACTTCCATGTTGGTATCGATAGAGGTTGTAATAATCCTCCTGGTTTCTGATGTTCGACTTTTACTTGCTGACAAATGAGACATCTAGCGACATACTCCGCTATGTCTCTCTTCATTCCAGACCACCAATATACTTTTCGGAGGTTTTGATACATCTTACCACTCCCCGGGTGTATCGTGTATCTCGACGAGTGTGCCTCTGATAAGATCAGCTTTCTCAGCTCTAAATCCTTAGGAACACATATTCTATCTCCAAACCTTAGTATTCCATCTGGACTCAATATAAACTCAGCACCCTTCCCTTTCCGGATTTGGCTAATCATGACAATACACCATTGATCGATTTGCTGAGCTTGTCGGATTCTCTCAATCAACTCCGGTTCTAATCTCAAGCTAGCAATGATCCCATAGCTGCCAATCTCAGGTAGGGTCATATCCAGACTAAGGTTCGTGAATTGTTCCAACAACTCGTGCTCTCTAACCATCATATGTGATACCAACCCGAGACTCTTCCGACTCAATGCATCGGCAACCACATTTGCCTTCCCCGGGTGGTACAAGATCTCACAATCATAGTCCTTGAGGAGTTCCAACCACCTCCTCTGTCTCATGTTTAAGTCCTTTTGCGAGAATAGATATTTCAGACTCTTATGATCCGTAAAGATCTGAAATCTCTCACCATACAAGTAGTGGCGCCATATTTTCAACGTAAACACTACGGTCGCTAACTCCAAATCGTGAGTGGGGTAGTTCTTCTCATGATCTTTCAGCTGTCTAGATCCATAAGCTACTACCCTTCCATCTTGCATCAAAACACAGCCTAGTCCTTGATGCGAAGCATCAGTATACACCGAGTAATTCCCTGAACTGTTAGGGATGACAAGAACTGGCGCGGTAGTTAATCTGCGCTTAAGCTCCTGAAAACTCCTCTCACATACTTCATCCCATGAAAACTCCACACTCTTCCTCGTAAGACGTGTCAATGGAGCAGCTAATCTAGAGAAACCTTCTACAAATCTCCTGTAGTAACCAGCCAAACCTAGAAAACTTCTGATCTCTGTGACTGTCCTAGGTTGTTCCCATTGAACGACTGCCTCAATCTTGGATGGATCTACTGACACCCCATCCTTCGATATAACATGGCCTAGAAAAGAAATCTGTTCTAGCCAAAAGTCACATTTGTTAAGCTTGGCATATAACATTTTCTCTCGAAGGGTTTGCAAAATAATCCTTAAGTGCTGCTCATGCTCTTCTCTGGACCTTGAATACACCAATATGTCATCAATAAAAATAATTACGAATTGGTCCAGGTATGGCTTGAATACTTCGTTCATTAGAGCCATAAAAGCTGCCGGTGCATTGGTCAACCCAAAAGGCATCACTAAAAATTCGTAATGACCATAACGGGTACGAAATGCTGTCTTGGGCACATCCTCCTTCCGAATCTTCAATTGATGATACCCAGACCTCAGATCTATCTTGGAGAAGATCTGTGCTCCCCGAAGCTGATCCAATAAATCGTCAATGCGTGGCAAGGGGTACTTATTCTTGATGGTAGCCTTGTTTAACATCCGATAGTCAATACACAATCTGAGGCTCCCATCTCTCTTCCTCACAAACAATACCGGGGCTCCCCATGGTGAGACGCTCGGTCTTATGAACCCCTTCTCTAACAACTCTTGCAGCTGTTTCCTTAATTCCTCTAACTCAACTGGGGCCATCCTATATGGTGACTTAGATATTGGTTCGGTTCCAGGCGTCAAGTCTATACCGAATTCCGTTTCTCTATCAGGTGGCAATCCTGGTAGATCATCTGGAAAGACATCAGGGAATTCTCTGACCACTGAGATGTCCTCCATATCCGGATGTACTTTGTTCAAATCCACCACATAAGCAACAAAACCTTCAAAACAACACTCAAGCCATTTATACCAAAGTACTTTACTTAACACAAATTTTAAGATTTCATTTCTTCTCTTAAAATCTTACAACACATTCTTCAGGTAGAGAAAACTTAATAGACTTAGAACGACAGTTTATGACAGCATGATTGGCGGCTAACCAATCCATTCCCAAAATTACATCAATGTCATACATATTTAACAAAATCAAGTTGGCTATCATGCACTTATCTCCCACCCTCACTTTACAATCTTTATACACTTGCTCAACTAATTGGCTAACTCTCATTGGAGTACTTATTAGTAAGATCCTACTCAAGTATGTGGGTTCTACAAAACCTTTTAATTTAGATGCACATGCAGGTGATATGAAGGAATGCGTAGCTCCAGAATCAAACAAAGCTATAACCTCTAGATTGAAAATCAAGATTGTACCTTTTATCACTTCAGAAGAGGTATCAGCCGATGCCTGGTCTATCGCATACACCCTGCCTTGACCCACAACTTGTTTTCCTTTCTCTTCAGCCGAGGCTTTCTTTCTTGCAGGAGGTGCAACTGTAGGAACCCTCTCTGGCTCTTTACCCCTTTGTGGAACTGCCTCAACTATCTCCGGGCACTCTCTGGCATAATGTCCAAATTTACCACATCTGAAACATCGGGTACCCTGAAGATGACATGGCCTACCACCATGGTATCGTCCGCATAGCCTACACGGATCTGTAGTCGGTCGGGGTCCACCAATCACTATACCCCTGGCTGGTGTCTGAGTCGGAGGCATAAAAGGTCTAACAACCTTCTTCTGGAACTCATCTACTTCTCTCCGACGTTTACTCATGAATTTTTGACCAAATTTGGCACTCTTGCCATCTCCCAGCTTCCTCGGACCCTTGTCCTTTCCCCAACTAAACTCAGAAATCTGCAAGTCATGATCTTGCTCACATAACTGGGCCCGTCGCACAGCCTCTCTATATGTAGCGACATCAAATGGGGCTAACTTCGCTCGGATCGAAGGCCTCAGTCCATCTACAAATCTACGGACTCTGACAGCTTCACTCCTGATCGAGTCCGGATCATATCGACCCAGTGAAGTGAATCGTGACTCGTACTCATCAACTGTTCGATTCCCTTGAGTCAGATTCAGAAATTCCATCTGTAGTCTCCGTCGAGCAGTATCTGGGATGTATTGCTCTCTGAAAACGTCCAAGAACATATCCCACGTGATAACCATTCCTTGAGCTCTTAACATCGGCCTGACGGACTTCCACCAGTGCTCTGCTTCGCCTCTCAATACAAAGGCCGCAAGTGCTACTCTCTCCGTAGCTGAACATCTACAGAAGTCGAATAACTTCTCCATTTGACTGATCCAGTCCTCAGCCACCGTCGGATCCTTTACCCCGCTAAACGAAGGAGGCTTAAAGTCCATAAAATGCCTCAACCTTTCCATGTCGCAATCATATCCATACCCCAATTCATCATCATGCTGATGTGGGGCTACCGGAGGAGGTACCGGTCGAATATGAGGTTCCCGTGGCCTAGCCGGTTCAGCTTGCGCAGGTGCAACATTCTCAGGTTCAGGTGCAGCTGCTGGGGGATTCGGTGCAGCCTGTCCCGCTGTACCAGGTGTACCCTCAAACCTAGCCATGATCTGACCCATCATGGTCATCATCGTGCGCATGTCTTCCTCCAATCGAGTTATTCGAGGATCAGAAGCCTCTATCTGTTCCTGGGGCTCATGACTAGAGGATGATCTACTGTGCCTCTCAGTCCTGTCATTTTGCCCTCGAGCCCTCGAGCTCTCTCCCCTCTTGCGGTGTCTCTCAGGCATAACTCACTAGCCTGATAACTTTCCTGCGTTATAACAAACATTTAATTTACTACCAGCTCCGTATACACATTTGTATCTAAATATCGCACAGTAACTTGGGGATGTATGTTTTCTTAGTCCTAAGCATCAACTCACATCAGACCAACCATGCTCTGATACCAAGCCTGTCATGCCCCGCTGTAACGACCCTTGACCCTGAAATTCGAGAAATATTTTTTTTTTGAAACTTCTTTACCCATTTATTCTCTTACTCACTTAGGTTGTATTCCTGTACAGTGTCAAAACATCTTTCCTAATTCTTTTCTCGTAATTAGAAATTAATTTCCACGTTTTTAGATTATGTGACCGATAGAAATTTCGGCAGCACAACGGCTTATAAATGAGCCTACCCACCTGCAAACAAGTTATTTTGGCAATCCTAGATATCCACCACTACCAAACATACTTTCCAATTCATCCTTACCACTCCAGACATCTATTTTTAATTTAATACCAGTCATCTAGAGTATTCTCCCAAAATAATAAGGTTTACATCATTCCTTACAAAATTACATCCCAACCGTTAATTTCAACACATGTCTGTGCATACAATTCTGTCTGGTACAGGAATGTAAATGTATACCTTATGCGTGTATAAAATGTAGCCTAGGGTAGCTCTTCCCACCAGCCTACGTCGTGTACTCGGCAGGTAGCGCCTATAGAATCACTGCAAAAGATCTGAAGGTAGAGGGGTGAGCTTTTGGGGAAAAGCCCAGTAAGATAGTACCTTTAAATTTATCCTGATATATATATATGTGAAAAGCATGTAGAAATCATTTGTAAGATCATACTTTAAGTACAAAGGAAAAACTTAAATCATCACTTTATGCAATTTATCGTAAAAGTCATAAAGCATACAAGTTCAAAGCAAAATCATGCTCAACCATGCTATAAATTCTTTCATAAGCTTTTCCCATACATTGTATAATCATTTCGTTTTACTTCGTAAACATGTCGTAAACATTTTGTGAAACTTTCATGCAACATTTCATAAGCACTTTGTAAACATCAATCATTGAAATTCATAAGGCACATACTCATTGCCACATTTATCATTCATATCTAAATCATGGAGATCAGGCTATAACTAAGTCATGCGATACGTGTCATTCTCCGTAGAGAGCTAAACATGATACCTATGGCCATGGTAAGTGGCTGTAGACTGGATCAAGGTCGTACAGCTCTTTCTTAAAAAAAAACATGGGTAGTATCCATCTTACATAGCTAGGACACGGGCAACAAAGGCACTCTCCGTGTGGGCAACATAGTTGCGTGCTGCGCGGGCACGAGATACTACCAAAACATCATCATCATAAACCACAAGTAGCACGACATCTTCCACACAGGTTGAGTCAAGTGCTAAATGGGTCAACGTACCGGCACCCCAAGTGGTGGAGCCGGAACACCACGAGAAATAGCCAAGCATGAAGCCTAAGTCTCAAAACATAGTTTCAAAATCTTTCTTGGGTTTCATAACCCATAAACTCATATCGAGTTATAAAATCAAATTCCTTGAAATCTGAAACTCTTTCATAAAACAGAAAGACTGTGTGGCACTTTGTTCCCGTAGGACTCAAGAGGTGGCCCCCACAATCCCCTTTCGAAAATAATTTCTTTTCTTAAAAACTTTTGAAATCGTCAGAGTTTCTTTAACAGTATGGATATAAAAACATAATAAATGTAAAACATCCATACGCTTCATACCCTTGGGAAAATTTATTTCATATCATGTAAAATATTCGGGGGACATTTAACATATTTAAAACGTGTTAAATAATCATTGTACCGGTATAAAAGCATCTATAAATCATTTCGAAATTCACATGCTCTTTTCATAAAGTCATTCATCGGTAAAAACAATATGCAATATCAGGACATAGTCAAATAGTACCCCTTACCTCGATGTATCGGATATCTCACGTTCACGAAGTAACGCCTTCCAACACCTCCGTCAACTCGTCTACGTTTTACCTACATCGGAGGTAGTTTACTTAACTTCCTATTTATACGAGTAACTCGAAATACGTTAAAAATCGTAACCTATTCGTTTTTCCTCGTGTGTACATTTAATCATGCGTACCTAGGCTATTCACGTACGTATATATATTTTTCGTACCCTATATTATTTTTGTACGTACACACCTCGGTATACCTATTATTATATACAACTACGTATATATACTAGCGAGTATGTATGTATATATAATCCTATATATGCATTATTATTTGTTTTCATTTATGCACCATCACATAAATATATATGTATACCTTTTTTTGTCTATTATTCATCTCTCCCATTTTTATTTTTATTTCACTTCTAATTCAATTTACCTTATCATACTTATACACCATCACATATATATACATGTAAAATTAAATATACATATATACATATAGATTTTTACCTATTTTCCCTTTATTTTCATTTTATCACACATACATGCATGTTCTGGTATGTACATATACTTAACATGCCTATTCATTATATACACTTATATGTATACACCCAACATATATATATATATATATTCACATAAATACATACATATATATATATTATCACTTATTTCCAATATTTCATCAACACATAAATAAATATATATACATATCCATATATGTATATACATTTTGTCTAGTTAAATCTATACTAACATACCTGCATCCACATCTCATATATCTACATGTATCTCAATATACATATATATATTTACCTCTCTTTTCCTTTAAATTCCCCAGCTTCTTCTTCTTTTTTTTTTTTTTTCCAGCTTTTATTTCTTCTTCCTCTGTTTCAGCTCTCGGTTCCAGCCCCTCTTCTTCTCGGTTTCTCCCTTCTTCTCTCGGTTTCACCCTCCATTTCCAGCCCCTGTTCTGCTATCCTTTCAAGCCGATTCTGTTTTCCAGATTTCCTATTCTCGGTGCTGCCTCTTCAGTCCCTGTTTCGTTTCAATTTCTTCCCCCCTTGCCTCTGTTCTAGCTTCGATTCTGCTCTGCTTCTCGGTTCTTGCTGGTTTCCGTCCCTCTCCTCTTCGGTTCTCGGTTTTCCAGCTCCCCTTCAGCCTCGATTCTACCTCTCTTCAGTCCCGTTTCTTTTTCTTTTTCTCTTCTTCCCTTCTTCTCCAGCAGACCGAGCCTCTCCTTCCTTTCTCCTTTCTCCTTTCTCCTTTCTCCTCTTTCCTTCTTCTTCTTCCTCGGCCAGAACCAGCTTCCTTTCCTTTCCTTTCCTGGTTTTTCCTTCTCTCCCGGCCAGACCTCTCTTCCTCTCCTCCTTCTTTTCTTCTCCTCCTCTTCTCCTCTTCCTTTTCCTTTTTCCCGCCCGAGCCTCCTCTGCTTTGTTTGATTTCTTTTGCTTGTTTTCAATTGAAAACAGTGGCAGACGGAATTGGCTTTTCTAAGCCAATTCCGTACATGCCAATATATATATATATATTAGTTTAATATATATGTATATATATTATATTAGTATTTAGGTATTATTTGTTATGTATTGTATTGTTATTATTATTACTATTATTGTATATATATATATATATATATATATTTTTTTTCCATTTTATTTTAAATATCTTATACATTATACCTTACAATACATATATATTTGTCATATATATATATATATTATACCTATGTATATATATATATATATATATACATATTACCTTCCCTTTTATTTCACTTCATTATTTTTATTATTATTATTTATTTGTCTCATGTTTTATTTCCATTCATTTTATTTTATCTTACACTTATACATTAAATACTATACATTAAATCTACACACTAAATAATATATATGCCATATATATTATTTTTTTCTTTTATTAAAATGTCTAGTATATATGTATATATATATATATATATACATATTCACCTATGTATATATGTGCATATATATACATTTTCTTGTATAATTTGTCCAATGACACAATATCATGCCTTCCATGAAATTTTATTATTCCGAAATAAAATGTCATTGACGTTCCATCCTTCCTCGTAAATCTTGACATAAATTTTTTTTTACATCCAACCCTTGACTAATAGATCAACACTTTTCAATCCTTCCATGTTCGCCTTTGCTCCATCACATCTCGTGTCTCGGGTTCCTAGTCATCTTCGAGTCCTACAATGATCATGCACACTTCCATTAATATTTATTATTTTTATTTTTATAAAATCTAACTAGAGATAGGAAATTTGCGGGGTTTACACCCGCTTTCGGGAACCCTTCTATCCATACATTCTCTACTACGGTTGGGCTGTGAGAAGATGCAATTACTAAAAATTTATTTATTTACAGCGGAATATTTAAAACTTAAATTCACACTCCCAGGTGTGTGTGTAAATACACAAAATTAATTGTGTAAATACCAAGTGTTTACATATCATCCCCATAATACTGATTACAATTCCAAGATATAACTGTGCGATACGATATATTAGATACAAAATACTCGTGTATACAAATCTTATACCTTTGCGGATTGTGGGAGCTGTTCAACACAAAAGACTTAGAGATCACCGCTCTCTTACTTCTCAGTACCTGGAGGGGGAAAAATAGTGGGATGAGCAAACCACGGCTCAGTAAGGAAATGTATGCTAGCAGGTAGATATCGTACTACCTACATAGCCCATGCATGCATAAACCAAACCCATGTTTTCGTTATAAATGGAAATATCATACGAACAATGCATTTAAATTCATATTTCTCAAGAGCATTTTCGTGTAAATCAAATGTCAAAACTTCCATTTAAAACATGATCATAAATAGTGCCCTCATGGCACGAATGTGAAATCGGAGATTTATTGAAACACAAAAATCTCTTTCACTTCTCAAATCATTCTCTTTCGCAAATCTCTTTCTTTTTCTGAGATTGTCTCTGTTTCTCGATTCTCTGAGACAGGCATGGAATTTTAGGCAATCAAATATCCACGACTTATGGCCACAGTCAGTGATCCCAGGCCTCACTGATCGGGTGTGCACAGGGTATCACTTCGCCTGAAGGGGGATGGGTCAGTCCTACCCTCCGGCTCATCTCAATCCACCTCATCTCCTCGTATACTCACGGTGAAGATACGTCGTGTGTCATCTACGCGATACTTGTACTCACATGCACCCAGCACGGTACATAGTATACCAACGGGTGACTACACTATTCTACGTACAACCGTGGACCCAAGTCCATACTCCAACTCCGATGGACTTTTTATCCTTAAACCATGTCTCATATACCAGGCGAGCAAGCAGCGTGACACACAGTCAACGCAAAGCTCCAGCGCGGTACGATCTATCGTTAAGGCCCAGCCCGTTCAATTGGCCGTCGGCTGGTATCCCCTTGGGTCCCAGACCCCCAGGTTTACCTTAACTCAACAAAACAGGTACGAGCATAGTTCTCGCACTTTCTCAAAACCTCCGTGCGAGTTAATCTCCCGCACGGTACATCAAGGCTTTAAACCGGGTGTGAGCTAACGCTTCTACACCAAATCTCATCTCAAAACTGATAGATGGCTATTTTCTCTTTTTAAAAACTCAAAACACGTTTATTCACATAGCATGCCTTTTCATGCCAAAACTTGTAAAATTAGCCAAACTATCATCAACATTTCTCAATCATCAATAACCATGTAAAATGGAGAGTTTCATTGAAAACATGCATATCATGCTATTTCCTTACCCTATCCCATTTCTCAATACATATTTATACATCATAGTACTTTTCATATTTCCACATCATTTTATAAACTTATAATATCGTACTAGTCCTAGCAATATATCTACGAAATTGCTGTAATTACGTACGAACATCTCTATAGCTAACACACAGTCCCTTACCTCGTTTTACTTGTGTGCAACTATCCGCCTTTACGCTTCTTGCGTTCTCATCTCGACTTGCTCCGGCGTATCATCCGAAACTGAAATTCATCCATCAACATTTGAGTTAATGTTTCTAACTCTTATTCAACTAAGCCTTTATCCAATGCCTTAATTACCCATTTTTACCCTTTGTGGTAAATCTCCCAATTTATCCTAATATCAACATTTCCAAACCATTTCCACAACATACTCATCCACTCAAGATATCCCATTCATCAAAAATACTCCCACATTCCACTTTCTCACACTTGACTTTTTCTAAGCTATATGCATTTCATACCATCCTAGGTAGTTCTATCCACAATATGCACACCCAAATATCTTTATAAGCATTAACTAAACCAATGTACTTGGATTTGTGCATTAGAACTTACCTCATTGGATTTCCTCTTGCTCCAATTAGGATTGCCCTCTATTTCTTCAATCCTTCAAATGGGAAAATGCCTCTAGACTATGTTGTTCTTCTCTTTGATGTGAACAACTTTGTCTCTAATAGCCTCTCCTTAAATCTCACTGAAAATGGCTGGATTTAGGAGTGAGAAACTAGATTTCTTTGAGTTGAAGTGAAATGGAAATGTTTGTCCCGAAATTCTGATGATCCAACTGCTCCCATTTATAGGTTTGACTTGATGAGATCGATCTTCCTTGGGTGGAGATCGATCTGTTCCTCAAAAATCCCTCTTTTCTGAGACGTTTAAAGGTAGGAGATCGATCTGTCGAGGCTGGAGATCGATCTTCTGTCAAACAGAAGCTTAAGGAGATCGATCTGGTCTTATGGGAGATCGATCTGCTTCCAACCCGAGACCTAGAGAGATCGATCTGGTCTTAGGGGAGATCGATCTTCTCCCAACCCGAGAGCTAAAGAGATCGATCTGCTTCCTTTGGAGATCGATCTGTTCTCTTCCATTTCTCACATAAGAGCATTCTGGCTCTCCCAGATCGATCTCTCATCCTATGAGATCGATCTGGCCTTCACAAATTCCAGATTTCCTGCAGTTTTTTCTACAATAACCCTTACCAAACACCCTTAATTTACTACCATGATCATTTTCTCATTCATTCATCTATGAGACTTCAAAATGGGATCCATCCTCACTACATACACATTAAAACTTGTGTAGAATCTTTGTATGACCAAATGTATACGATATTGCTCAAATGGAAATATACACTTATGTAAATCTTTCCTTCCATTTTACTATACTACTCATATTCCATTTCGATCACATTCTTCTCGTATTCAAATTCATTTCTTCCTACTCATTCGTAATGCAACTTGTACGTATAATCACAATTCTTACTACAAGTGCGTACATAATCTTATGAACTTACATTGCATATACTTCACATTACAATACATCATCTTACTTATGACTCTATTTACATTCCCATGTTCCTATATACAGCTATACATATACGGGGTCTCACATCGTCAGCCTGTTCCCCGCCGGTTTCCATCGCCAGCAGCTCCGCTAGGTTGTTCGATTCTCGGATCTGGCCTCGTTTTCGTCCAAGGTCGCCGAAAAGTGGCTGGTCCGATGTGTTTTTCCTCGACCGACGGTACCCATTTCCTTTTCTGCTATTTCCGGCGCCGTCCGTCGGTTTCGGTAGCTGTGGCCACCACCAATCTGTTCGTCTTGGCCTCGGGGACGTTCGGTGGTGGTCGGGTGGGGCTAGATCGGCCCTGTTCGCCGCCGTTTCCTTTTTCTCCCTCACGGTTTCATTTTTTTCTCGCCGTTCCTCTCGCCGGTCGTCGCCGTTCGTGGCTACTTTAGGCCAGTGGTGGCCCGGCCCTCGTCGGGCTCCCTTCCTCGGCCTCTGTCAATTGTCGATCACCGGCAAGGGGCTCAGCCTCTGTTGTTTTCTTCAAAAATCGCGTTTCACGATTTTTTCGATTGTTGTTGCTTTTTTTTTAATTAATTAATCTATTAAATTATTTATTATTTATTTTTATTATTATTATATTCAATATTTTATTATTATTTGGCAAAAATATCTAAAAATATTCAGATTTTATTCATTTAACCCATAAATAAATTTATCGGTATTATTTCGACTTTTCGGTATATTTTTCAATTATTTTCGAGATTATTTTTCGAAGTAAAAATCTCGATTAATTTCGATTAATTTTCATAAATTCATATCTTGATCAATTTAACCCGAAATTTAATTATTTCTTCGTTATTGATCAAGATTTCTCAATCTATTATTTTTAATTAAATTTTTTTGTCGAATTTATATCGGCTTTCGGTCTTTTGACTGTTTTACCCTTGCACGTGTTCGAGATTAATTTAACTTGACTTCCTTTCATGAACACTCACTCATTTCGTATTTTAAATCCTTATCTCCAGTCTGAATTCCATTCGTTTAAATTTGTGACCATTTTCATCCCTCATAAAACTTTACGATTTAATTTCGGGTCTTACAGTACAAGTTCTGGAGGATATGATGAGAGCGTGTGCCATTGATTTTATAAGCTCCTGGGATGATCAGTTGTCACTAATCGAATTCGTCAATAATGACATTGTCACTCGAGTATCGGGATGAGATTATATGAGGCATTGTATGGCCGTAGGGATTGTTCCCCGACTTGGATAAGAAGAAGTGGGTGACAGATAGAGAATTGTTTTCGAATTGGTAAGACAAACCTCTTAGGATATTCAGTTGATTGAGAGAGATTAAGAACACCTTAGAGCAGACAGAAAGCTATGCTGACAAGAGACAAAAAATCCTTGGAATTCACCAAGGTGAATCAGTATTGTTGGAAATTTCTTGTCCTAAGAGCATAACGAGATTCGAAAAGAGAGATTGGGCAAAGTGGGAGGTAAAGCCTATAGGTTGACATTACCACTTGAATTAGCAAGCATCGACTATGGTCCTATCTTATTATGCTTCGAAAATAATATTCGGACCCAGCATATGTGATCAGATATGAGCTTCAACAGCTTAGCTCAATGAAAGTGTAACGTATAAAATCGATTCGGGTATTAGACGAAAGGAGAAAGTGTTGAGGTTTAAGATGATCTCCCTAGTTAAGTATGTTGGTAGTATTACACTTCGGGAAAAAGTCACTTGAGGATGACAGTATATGATGCGATAGACGTAACCAAAGTTGTTTATGGACTCATTTGACTTGGTTCTAATTTGGAGGACCAAATTTCTTAAGTGGGGAAGATTGTAAGACCCGATTTTATTCAAAACACGAAATGAAAAATGCAAAAGGATTGAAATGGTATTCCCGAACACGTGAAGGGTAAAACGGTCAAAAGATCGAAAGCCGGTATAATTTTGACAAGAAAATTTTATTAAAAATAATGGCTTGAGAAATCTTGATCAATAACGAAGAAATAATTAAATTTCGAGTTAAATTGATCATGACATGAATTTATTGAAATAAACCGAAATTTTCGTATCGAAAAATAATCCCAAAAATAATCAAAAAATATATCAAAAAGGTAAAATCGGACTGATAAATTCGATTACGGAATAAATGAATAAAATAATAATTTTTTTAGATATTTTGGGATTTTAATATTATTTTAATGATTAAAATAATATTAAAAATAAATAATAAAATAAAGTAAAAAAAAGAATTTGGAATCGCAAAAAAAAAAATGAAACAGAAACGAAACAGGCGAAATGGACACAGGCGCGAACCGAGGTGGAATCATCGAACAAACCACCACCGGTAAGACTAAAGGGCCGGCGAGAGCCGGCGAAGGCAGCCCGACCTCGGGTGAACCATCAGCTGCCAAGACGCGCCGTGGAGAAGCCAGAATCACGTCGAAAATGGAGGAGCTTGCCATGGGAGAGAAGCTTCGATCGGCGGCCATCGGCGCCGATTTGGCCCAACCCGAGGCCCGATTATGGAAGCCCAGGCCGTGGCGCGCCGATTGGTGTCGAAATCACACCGGGAACTGGTCGGACAACGTCTAAATGAGGAAATGATGTCGAATCGGACTAAACCCTGGACCGAACTGGTCTGAATCGGGTTGAACCGGATCGAACCGGTTCAGCCAAAAAAGAAAAGGAAAAAGGAAGAAAAAGGGAAAAAGAAAAGAGGAAAAATTGGAAAAAATCCCCGTGATGCAATCGAGTTACGGGCAAGTCGGTAAGCAGTCGAATTGACCGATTTAAATTTCAGAATATTTAACTTGATTAATATTCGACTGAAAGTTTACCCGAAAAAATATTTAATTGTGTAGCTCGACAATTGACGTCAAACGAGGACTCGAGTCAGCCTCGATTTGTATACTATCATGGAATCACGAGTAAGTAACCCTTATTTAGGATAATATTTCATCGTTATGCGTGTTAAAATTTACTGCATAAATTACGAATTTAATTTTCGCATAAAATGAATTATATTCTGAAAATTGAGATAAATTGTCGTAAATAATTAATTGAGTTATTCAAGAGTTTAGAACGATGCTCAATAATTACTGATGGGCCTAGTGAGCCCAATAGGCATCGATAATATGAATAGTAGTAAGTGAAAAAATGGGCTTAAGGCTGATTAAGGCCCATTATGGTACAATCGGGGCCAATGATTTAAATTAAGCCCAAAAAATATGAAATACAATTAAATTGTATTGTAATTGACCTATGAATAATTATCCGGAGTGCCGAAGATTTGATTTGGATTGGGAGAAAATCGGATTGTGTGACGAGAGATCAGTGGAAAGGTCAGACTATACAAAAAAATGAGGTAAGGGAATTGTGTGAGTAGCTAGAGGTAGCTACGCGTATTGTAATAGTTTTTGTATGCACTGATTATGTATGTATAAACAGTTATTGTATAATGATCCTAAAAATAGTTTAAATGATTTTAAGGATCGAAATAGGTAAAAAGGCTATTTTATCCCTATTGAGGGAAGTTCACCTAAGGATGGTGAAAGCATGACATGCATGAAATGCATGATTTAAGGAAATGTCTGATTTAAGGGATTTTATTGGTTTTAATCAAAGCAAATCGATAGATTGGCCAGTAATTGCTTAAATTTCACAAGATAACACTACGTAGGTGTTATTTATATTTAAATGAAATTTCTTTGGAAAACGGCCAACTATCAAGTTTATATGGAAACAGATAGTGCTGGCATAAAGCTCGTACTCTATCTACGTTTGTGAGTGTGCATAAATGTGCTTGAGCGGTTACTCGCACCGACTTGTGTTACATCATATGCATGAAATGTGCTAGAGCGGTTGCTCGCACTGATTTTTATTCTTGTGAAATGCATGAGAAGTGCTGGAGCTTAGCTCGCACTCTGTTTTGACATGTTTTGACTTGTTTTGACCTAATAGGCATAAAAAGGTGCTGGAGCAATTGCTCGCACTAGTTTTAATGATTTGACATGCATGAGAGGTGCTGGAGCTTAGCTCGCATCCTGTTTTGAAATGATATTGCATATAAAGCCGTGCTGGAGTGTAACTCGCACGAGATTTGATTTAATTATGCATAAAGCCGTGCTGGAGTGCAACTCGCACGAGATTTGATTTATTGATGCATAACACTATGCTGGAGCTCGCTCGCACGTGATTTTATATGGATTTATAACTCATTCATTTTTAAGTCGTACTGGAGTGCTACTCGTACGCAGATTTTATTGATTTTTATGAAACCGTGCTAGAGCTTCGCTCGCACGAGGTTTTCAGATATCATGAATATGCATGGAGCCGTGCTAGAGTTTTGCTCGTACAAGGGATTTATATTACATGCATATAGCCGTGTTGGAGCCTCTTGTAGACTGTGTGTCACAGTGAGATGATATGCTCACACGTGCATACTGAGACAGAGATGATATGGGTGGATAAGACCTATTACAGGCACCCCTGACTGAGCTTGGGTTCACGGAGTACGTTGTACCGTGTATATCAGGTGGAGTACGCTGTACCGTAGGGATTGTTGGAGTGGAGTGGCATTAGCCACGAGGCAGCAAGCCTTGCCCTCGCAATCCTGGTGTTATGCTGTTCTGGAGGGTAGGACAACCCACCTCCCATTTCAGGTGTGATACCCCGCACACTAGGTATCGTGTTGCCAAGGATCATGAGGTTATGGCCATAGTCCTATGTTGTTACTGATAGTCACCTACTTGTCTCACATGATATAACTATTGGTCGATAGACCAGGGTAGATCCGAGGGAGGGGTCAGGCCCCCGATTTTATAATTTTATGATATGTGACCCTGAAAGAAGGGTGATTTTATAACCGAAGTTTTGTAATGAATTGTTTTATGAGATGATTGACCCGGAAGGGGTTATTTTATTCTGCATTTTAATAAAATGATTTGAATGCAGTAGCATGATGATGTTTTTCATGCTTTCATTTCAAATTCATGATTTGTCTTACATGACATGAAAGAATGCATGATCTTGATTTATTTCATGCTTATTATGATTTAATGATGTCATATAAAATGCTATTGATACATGATTTCGATATGCACGAATAGTTTTATAAACTAAGTCATTGATGAAATACATGATTTGTGCTTGAGATTTTAATGAAAAGAAATGGATTTTAAGGGCATGGCATTATGAGCATGTAGATAGTGGAGCTATCTACTTACTTGCATAATTACCTTACTGAGCGTGTGGTTTGCCACCCTCCTTATTTTTCCATCTTTTCAGAGCACTCGCAATAGTTATTGAGCGGCTGAGGATTGCATGTTTGGTATCCGTTGCTTCCCATCGAAAGACAGGTATACACATTTGTATGGTTTTGTATCTAATATGTAATGCACAGTACTGTAAACAAAAATGATGTCGGGGATGTAGAGTTATAAATACCATTGTGTATGTATTTAGTTAAGTCAAAGAATAGTAAACTCTGATATATGAATGTGATTATAAAAATGGAATGGTAAATAGTGTGAGGTGACTAACACCGAATCATAGCCCAACTGTTTATAGGATGATCATGTAAGACCCGAATTTAATTAAAATACGAAAATTAAATAAAAAAAGATGGGGGATGTATGAAGGAAGGTCGGGTTAAATTAATCCCGAACACGTATAAGGGCAAAATGGTCAAAAGATCGAAAGTCGGTATAATTTCGATAAGGAAATTTAATTAAAAATAATGGATTGAGAAATCTTAGTCAATAAAGGTGAAATAAATTTATTTTGGATTAAATTGACCAGGATATCAATTTATTAGAATTAATCGGGAATTAATCAAAATTTTTAGTTCGAAAAAATAATCAAAAAATATACCGAAAAGTCATTCGGGACAATATCCGAAAAATACGGAGAAATTATACCCGAAAAATGGTTAAAATATAATAAATAAATTAAATAAAATTAAATTAATTAAATTGGAATAAAATAATAATTTTAAGGGATATTTGGGTATTTTTAAGGTATTTGAATGATTAAAATAATAAAAATAAAATTTATAAAAAAAAAGAATCAGAAAAACGAAAATCGGGGAGAAGCGAAAACGGAAAAAACGAAGGGGAAGCCGAGCCCGTACCGGCGAACGACGGTCGACGGAGGCCGAGGAAGGGAGCTCGACGAGCGTCGGGCCACCAACGACCTAACAGAGACGCGAATGGCGGCGAACGGTGGAGCAAAACCGAGAAATCGAAACCGAGAGAAGAGAAGCCGATCCCGATGATCGGCGACGATTCGGCACCTACCGACCACAGCCGATTGTTCCCCAGGCGTCGGTGAGCTGATTGGTGGCAGCTGCGACCGGCGAAGCTGCCGAAAAACGTCGAAAACGATGAGGAAAGAAAATGGGTTTCGACGGCAGGAGAGAAAAGGCCGGACCGGTGACCTTCCGACGGTCTTGGGTGAAGCCGAGGCCAGATTCAAGTTGCGGACGACCCAACGGAGCTGCTGGCGGCGGAAGCCGACGGAGAACCGGCCGGCAAGGCCTTGAACCGGCGGTGAACCGGCCGAACCGGAGTGAACCGATGGTTTGAACCGGTCTGAACCAGACCGAACCGGTTCAGCCAAAAAGAGAGGAAAAAAGGAAGAAAAAGGGAAAAAGAAAAAGAGGAAAAAATTGGAGAAAATTTCAGTGATGCAATCGAGCTACGGGTAAGTCGATAAGCGGTCAAAATTGATCGATTTAAATTTTGGAATATTTTATGTAATTAATTTTCGACTGGAAATTTACTCAAAAATTTATGAAATTGTGTAGCTCGACAATTGGCATCCAAAGAGAGCTCGAGACAGCTTCGATTTGCGGACTAGCATGGAATCTCGGGTAAGTAACCATTATTTACGACAATTTACATCGTTATGCATGATATGAATTTAAATTTCGCATAAATTGAATTAGATTTTTGGAAAGTCGGATAAATTATCGTAAATAATAAAGTTAGTTATTCGAGAGTTAAAACGAGGCCCAATAAATTGTTGGTAGGCCCAATGAGCCCAATAGGCCTCGATAAAGTAAAAATTAAGTGGAAAACGGGCTTAAGGCCGATTAAGGCCCATTAAGGTGCAATCGGGCCCAATAGGGGTAAATGGGCCCAATGATTTAAATTAAGCCCAGAAAATAGGAAATACAATTAAATTGTATGTTATCTGACCTGAGGAATAATTATACGCAGTTTCGGAGGTTTGATTGGGAGCATATCGGACTGCGCGACGAGACAACAGTGGAAAAGAAAAGGTCAGACTCGACAGGAAAATAAGGTAAGGGAATTCTACGGACTGCTAGAGGTAAACTTTACACAATTTTAAGTTCATTGCAGTCTTTAAAAAATTATCTGAAGGATGTAGAGGTCAAATAATAATTTTAGTGCCCCGAATGGGCAAATTACCAAAATACCCTTGTTAAGGGTAAAATTTACGAATTTAGGAAAATTGGGAGGAGCAAGAACAATAGGTTTCTGCTCGTTCTGGAGATATTTTAATGCATGCATGAGTAGGCTGGCTAACCTTGAAAGAAAATGCACAGCATTGCATACTTTCAACGATGAAATTGTTTTGAAAACTGTTTTGAGGAAATAGAGCCGCCTACGTGTTTTTATTTACATGTGACGTGCTAGAGCTTAGCTCGCACGATGTTTGATTTGTGTGATGCATGCATTAGTGCTGGAGCGAGAGCTCGCACTAGAGTTTTACATGCATAGGTGCTAGAGTATAACTCGCACCAGATTTCACATGCTTGTTCGTGACACGGTGCTAGAGTCTAACTCGCACCAGAATTTACATGATTTTCGTGACAGGGTGCTGGAGTTTAACTCGCACCAGATTTTATAAGATTTTCATGTGATTTATATATAGAGTGCTAGAGCCTAGCTCGCACTAGTTTTACTGGATTTGTGGAGTAGCGCTGTCTGCCCTTAGAGTCAGTCAAAAGGCCCAACAGGCTCAAAAGACCTCTTAAGTGGGGTGAGAGTGAGGGATGAGGTTGGCGGCCTTGTGGGGATGTAAAGCGGGCTCTGCCAGTTTTACTGGATTTGATGAGAGTGCTGAGCATCGCTCGCACTGATTTTTATGAGAACATGCGATGAGCCGTGCTTGGAGCATCGGGTAGACTGTGTGTCACCGATTAAATAGGCTCGCACGTGCGTTTTGAGACATGGCATGAGTATTGAGATATGATATAAGAAACAAAACCTCTCTGTGGGAAGCAGGCCTTTTGGGCTGGAGTACCTAGAGCGGTATGGGTCCATGGAGTACGATGTACCGTGCAAGTAGCATGGAGTACGATGTACCGTGTGGTATCTTTGTGATACGGGGTATCTTCGGATACGGTATCTTTGTGATACGGGGTATCTTCGGATACGGCATCTTCGGATGCGTGGGATCAGATAAGACTGACGGGTTGGATTGACCCACCTCCCGGGCGGTTCCCGATCAGGGTGAGACCCCGCACACTAGGATCCGTGTAGCAGAGGGGCTCACGAGGACACACGGCCATAGTCCTGGTTATTTGCCGATATACAGACGTTGCCTAGTCTCGCATGTCGACGATTTTGATGAGATCAAACCGGGTTTTAAATTAAATGTGCATGATGATTATTTCCATGCTTTTTAAACTCATGTGTGATGTAAACTGATTTTCATGATTTTGTGTGAGTCAGGATCACCCGAAGGAGGGGTCGAGTCCTGACTTTATTGTGAAATTTTTAAATGAGAAAGAAATGATTTAAAATGAGTTGCATGTTGAATTTTCCATGCGAACGTGTTTTACATAACATCATAACTCATATCATCTGTTTTTAAATGTGTGGAGAAAGGGTGGTTTATGCATGGCACCACGTTCATGTAGGTAGTATGGTTACCTACTTGTTCGTAGGATTGCCTTACTGAGCTTGATGTGCTCACCCCTTTCATTTTCTCCCACAGATAATCTCCAGTAGATGTTGAGGCGACTCAGTACTGCATTCCGGATATCTGCTGCTGCCCATCAACATAAGGTATATTCACTTGTACATATTGTATCTACATAAGCATAGCACAGTAACATGTTTGTAAGTAACTTTAGGGGATGTATAATTAATATAAACAATTATAAATGACTGAAGAAGAAATAAGTTAGATGGTAATTGAATGGTGGGACTGGCATTGACGCATAGCCCAATTTGTTAGTGGAGTGTGGTCACGATCAGAAGACATGTAAGAATTTAAGTAGGAAAATAAACAAAAGCGAAAAATTAACTCTGATTTTTTGGTAGTTTGGGTCGTGACAGATCACGATGAGAGAAAGGTAAGAATTAAATAATAAATGAAAAAACAAAAAATTTACTCTGATTTTTAGGTAATTTGGGTCGTGACACTAGCAGCCATAGGAATGGACGATGAACCAGCACTAGAACAAGAATAATTATAACTCCAACCTGGTACTTGAGAAATCAGAGATGAAATAGTATGATTTTGTTCCGAGTAGAAAGACATACTTAACAATTAAAAGTTAAATCATTATCAATGAGCAACAACAAAAAAAAAATAAAATGAAAAAAATTTCAAAAGAATCCATTAATAATTAATAATTAACAAATATACCACAAAATAAGGGTTGTTAAATATGACGGTATCTGCCCCAAACTCTTTCTAACCTTCCTGGAGATCATTTTTTTGGAAAGACTGTTAAAAAGAGTCGGAAGATAATAGGTATGACAAGTCACAAATAAAATGATATGTGGATATTATTAAAGTTAACTGTCAAAGAAAAAAAAATGAAAAATACAAGAAGTCTAAACATATTTCTTTTCTGGAACCTAATCTACTTTATGGAACTAAACTTAATCAATACAAATCATCTAAACCACATAGAACAAAAGCTAATCTCCTTTCGATAAAGGATACAAAGAATATGTGCAGTGAATTAAGATATGAAATTCACCAAGTTAATTTGTACAATATGAACTGATAAAATATTGTCATTAAAAGCATTGTTCAGAAAAAAGGTTCATTTTTTTTAAGATTTTATCCTTTCTTTTTTCTTTTCTTGTTTTCCTCCCACATGCACTAGCAGAACTTCCAAAAATAGTGTTACTCTAAAATGTAAAGAATGTAGGAAAATGACCAACCAAAATTAAAAAAATGAAACACAAATTGGTTAAATAGTTGAACTGCTAAACCATGACTTTGTCTTCCTATCGAACCATTTCTAGTTTTTGAAATATTGATTTTTTACAAATGCACATTTAACTTGTTTCACAATTTATGTAAGAAAATTTTAACAATCTCTCTCTAACATTTTTTAACTAGAAATATAATAAAATTTTGACAACTTAAACTCTGACATTAATATTAAACGTTATTGAATCTTTTTAACTCCAAAAAACTAATTTAAAAAATGAAATTTTCATTTTACGTTTATAAACAAACATCCAATTTCTTCCACAACCCTGTTGTTTTATGCTTTCCAGATTAAGAGAGGTAAAGGCACAACTTGTGCCAAGATGTATCAGGCACGTGTAACAAAAAAAAAGATGTGTTAGGCACGTAGAACCTTAGTCATCGACAAATGCATTCAAAACAAACAACCACAAGAATTTTCTCCTTATTTTGGAGTTTTCTATTCAGTATTCACATTTCAACGGATTATATATATTTCCATCATTATTGCACGGTATCTCCTTATCCTTTAATCTGTAACTATGTTCATTAGAATAAAGTAAAAGCAAAAGTAGAGATAAGTATAGATTGCTGTTTGTTGGAGGAAGGCAGAAAGCCGAGCCAAAGAGGAGCTAAGTACCGGCAGAGAAGAGGGAGGTAGGGAGCTAAAGACCGAGAAGCTCACCTGCAGCCTGCTGCTGGAGATTTGCTCAACTCAGCCACAGAAGGGAGCCACACGCATGGAGCTAAGCACCTCCTGCTAGAGACAGAGAAGGGAGCTAACTGGAGATTTGTTGCTGGAGATTTATTGCTGGAGACAGAGAAAGGAGCTAACTATCGCCAGCCGCTAGAGATTTGCTGCTGGAGACAGAGAAGAGACTGGAGAATTGCTACCGCCTGCTGCTGGAGCTCGCCCACCTATAGCAATCAAATGGCTTTTTTTTTTTTTCAAATGGACTTTAAAATCCAGATTCCTATATAAAAAAGAGTCGATTATATATAATATTATATAAATTTTATTATTTTATATTATATAAAATATTTTAAAAAAGAATAGATTAATTTAAATGAGTCTATTTGTAATTGTAGATACTAATTGAATCAAATAAATAGAGCTAAAATATTAAGTTAGATTTAAGATTAATCTAACGTAAACGAATTAACCATATTTCAATCGATTAAGTTGATTTGGATCGATTTTTATTCATCTATAATATTTTATTTCCAATTAGAACTTCTTTGAATATAAACCAAAAATTAAATTTATATGGATACAATAAACATATAAAGTTTATTTAGTAAAAATGAAATAATTGATCGATTTTTTAAATATTTTAATCTTATCATTGTTGATAGTTGCAATAAAAAGTTTAAAGTCTTGTTCGAGAATTGACAATTTTAAATAGTATATGATGATAGAAAAAAGAATAGGAATTAAATAAAAATTATAAATAAATATTTTGTATTTTATTTATGTGTTTGTTAAAAATCACGAGATCAACTGCAGACAGGCTACCAAACAGATGCCAAATATTTTCCAACAGAGTCACTTCTCTTTCAAACTCTTCAGAAATAAACTGCCTAATTCTAATAGTTTTTTTTAGTTCTCGGATATTGGAAGCTTTGAGCAAGGGGGATTCAAATTTTTGAAACTCAGACTAATTCTAAGGAGACTTTAGTTTTACTTCTTCACAATGATTAGCATTTAGCAAGACTTGATCTTGCATTTTCTCTAATTCTTGGCATCCAATATTATTTTTGAATCACTGTACATTTTTTTTATTTAGGTCTATTTATTGTTATTTTCAATAAATACTATTTATAATTTTTTTTAAGAAAAGAAAAGTCCCCATGCGTAGCAGGGGTGTATCATCCTAGTTAACTCTAAAATTATCACCAAACTAATGAATTGAATAAATCAAGCGTAGGTGTAAAGGCTCTTTTTTGGTGAAGACTGAGGCCATTTTACAAATAATAACTAAACTTATATTTGTATTAAAACAACATTCTTCCCTCAGGACTTATGCTATGTGCGCTATACATTACATCCAACTAAAAAAAATACATATACCTACTTCTGGAAGTATAAGAATGGAAGGCAGTTTATTTTCCAATAGAGTCACTTCTCTTTCAAATATTTTTTGAGTAAATAAATTATGCAAACTCTTCAGAAATGGGATGAAATACATTGCAAAGATTCTAATTTTTTTTTATATAGAAAATATAAAGAGAAATGAGATTTGAATCCTGAATTTGAAGAAAGAATACAAATTCCAGCACTTGTTTGTAATTACTTTATGAAACAGATAATTCATCACTTAAGCATTATAAATTTAGTTAGAATTATCAAATCCTAATCCCCAATTTCGAAATCCCCAATTTTACAAGCCCTAATTTTATACAATTTCTTCAAAACTGAAATTAACTTAGATTTCATCACTAAGCATGGTTCTATAACACAAATTGGACAGAAATTTATCTAAGGGAGAATCGGTTTTACCTTAATCTTGAGTAGCCGAATCCAAACTTGTCCAAACAGAAAAATGCCTCTAGAAATTTCTTCAAAACTCTCTCCTTAACTATGGCTTACTTGGTAATAGGGATGCAAATGAGTTTAGGGTTTTGTTTTCTATTTGGAAGAAAGTGACGTGTATTAGTGGTACAATTGAGGGGAAGGGAAATTTTTTGGTTTTGGGAGGTGAGTGGCGTGAGAGGAAGAAAGGAAGAGTGTGTCTGGTTTAGGCTAGTAGGGAGAAAAAAAAACGTGCAAGAGAGAAGAAAAAGTAATGTGAGTAAAACGGTGAGTTTTGTTTTTTTTTTTTTTGACAAGTTTTGCTAATTAATTATTTTATGTAAAAAATAAAGTTTAAATCATACACATTAATTATATAAATATCATTTTATATTATGAGTTTATTTTTTAATAAGTTATTTTCATATTTTTTAATTAGAATTTAGTTAATTTATTATTATGAGTGTAAAAATTGTATGTTAATTTATTATGAACTTTTATTAATTTAATTTAAATGGTCATGTTTAGGGTTTTGTACAAATTATTTAAAATTTTTTTATTATTTCCAAAAAATAATTTTTGAAAAAATTGAATTGTTCAAAAAAACATTATTTTATGAAAATTATAGTTTTTCTCTATTCAAAAAAAAAGGAAAAGAAAGAAATAAAAAAGAAGGAAAAAAATAAAAAAATATTTTGGATAAATTAATTAAACAATGATCCTTATTAAGTTATTAAATGATTAAGTTATTTTTTAAATATAAAAATTTTAAGTATAAAATAAATAAAATATGAATATTTATTTTTAATCTCATTAGAAATAATCTTTACTTTTTAGAGAGGATTGGATCATCCTATACTAAGAGGATTACTAATCATCTTTGCAATCCAATCATCCCCTTAATGTGTGCATCAAATATAAGATAGGGTGATTATCATCCTATCATATCCATCATCCTATGCACCAAACACGAACTTAGTATTTTAGTATATATTATAATTATATAACATATAACTTATATAATAATATAATATAAGCAATTTTAATACTTTAATAAATTACAAACGAATAACAAACGAACACTAAACGAATAACAAATGAACAGAGGTGTGGTTCATTCGTTTATGTTCGTTCGTTTAATAAACGGATACAAAAAATGTTGTTCGTGTTCGTTTGTTAAACTTAATAAACGAACATAAACGAACAGTAACCGAACAGTTCACGAACAATTTACCGAACGTTCTGTTCGTTTACACCCCTATCCAAATCTAGTATTATTGTTTTCTGCACAAACCCAAATTTAGTTAAATTTTGGATAAGTACAGCGTTTGCGAATCTTTTATTTTCCTTGTTACTCGCTACTTACCATGCAAATGCTGAGAGCTGCATTATCAAAATGCTACAAAGAAAATTCATCCGGAGTCTAATGCCAATATAACAATAGAAAGCACGTTAGTTGGCAAAAGGAGGGAAAAAATCATCAGTAGTTCACCTTTGAACATACAACAATTGGCCAGAACCAAGATGTAAGACAGACAGCAGCGGCTTAATGGCCTAAATCACAAGGCAAGCGCTAAGTAGCATTTGGTAACCCATCAATTGTAGCAAGAGAACTTGCTATTGTCCTACATGTGCAACACCTCTTAGAAATGCATAAAATTGCCAGAAAGTTACTACATAAATAAATAAATCCATTAAGGTCGTCAATCGTTACTGTCATGGAAACTTTGATTCTTCTCTTGTTAGGTTAAAAATTATGGTTTAATGTGAGCATTAGATTATACAAATTGAAAAGGAAATGGAATTTGAAAATGCAATTAGCATTCAAACTTAATTAATTTTTTTTCCTTTCCCATATGACATTTTACCTAAAGCCATCTATTTCCATCCGAGAGTATCCCCTGACGACTCAAACGAAGGAACGGGAGCAAGTAGGGAATATTAATAACTCGAAATTTATCGATCAAACAATAAACTCATTAGTGCTGGTAAGCATTACCGGCCTAGAGTCAAGGTCTGAGTCTCTCTTAGGTTCATGATCTGAGGTTCTCTTCGAGGACTGATGTGCATAGCGGTCATCATTTTGGTGTCGCTACTGATGGCACTCTCTTTATCATCAGTTAGTCAAATATAGGAATGGCTCAAATATAATATGAATCATTAGAGATGCTATTCAAAGGTGATGTTGCCTAGCTGACAGCAACAAGAATATACCTTTCGCGTAGTCTGATTGCGCTAACGACAAAAGGGTGACGTCGATGCAATTTGTTCCACGTGTTCTTCATATATCCTGTAAAAACAACAGGAATCAGAGGGGGCAGGGATTTGTCCCTGCACACGCACTCCGATGATTAAGTAAGTAATCGGAGTTGTGAATGTATCAAGAAGAGAATGTATTGCTTAAATTAGAGAGTTTAAGGCTTTTCCCTTCTTTTTGGTTCTTTTTTCTCGGATCCCTTTTTCAGAGAGCTCACCTGAGTATTTATAGGTTTCTTCAAGTCAGTTCGAGCTGAGGCCCAGGCGCGTGTCTGGGCCGCGACAGAGTCATAGAGCACTCTGTGGCGCTTCGTGTCACGACCCAACTATCCAAAAATCAGAGTGAATTTTTTTGCGTTTTTGTTTATTTTCTTACTTAATTCTTACCTGTCCTCGAATCGTGACCAACACTCCACTACTAATTGGGCTGTGCGTCAATGCCAGTCCCACCATACATCTACCCTAGTACTTATTTCTTCTCCAGTCATTTATAATTGTTATATTATTTATACATCCCCTAAAGTTACTTACAATCATGTTACTGTGCTATGCTTATGTAGATACAATAAGTACAAGTGTATATACCTTATGTTGATGGGCAGCAGCGGATATCCGGAATGCAGTACTGAGTCGCCTCAACTTCAACTGGAGATCATCTGTGGGAGAAAATGAAAGGGGTGAGCACATCAAGCTCAGTAAGGCAATCCTACGAACAAGTAGGTAACCATACTACCTACATGAACGTAGTGCCATGCATAAACCACCCTTTCTCCACACATTTTAAAACAATGCTATGCATTATGATGATATGTAAAATACATTTGCACGGAAAATCAACATGCAATTATCATAAATCATTTCTTTCTCAATTAAGATTTTGACAATAAAGTCAGGACTCGACCCCTCCTGCGGGTGATCCTGACTCACACAAAATCATGAAAACATTTACATCACACGTGGGTTTTGAAAAGCATGGAAATACCATCATGCAATTTAGTTTTAAAACCCAGTTTAAATCATCATAGAAATCATCAACATGCGAGACTAGGCAACGTCTGTATATAGGTAAATAACTAGGACTATGGCCACATCTGTCCTCGTGAGTTCCTCAGCTACACGGATCCTAGTGTGCGGGTTCTCACCATGATCGGGAACCGCCCGGGAGGTGGGTCAGTCCATCCCGTCAGTCTTATCCGATCCCCGGCATCCGAAGATGCTGCATCCGGAGATGCCGTATCCGAAGATACAACACGGTACATCGTACTCCATGCTACTTGCACGGTACATCGTACTCCATGAACCCATGTAATATCTCTAGGTACTCCGGCCCAATTGGCCTGCTTCCCACAGAGGTTTGTTTCTCAATACTCATGCCATGTCTCAAAACGCACGTGCGAGCCTATTAAATCGGTGACACACAGTCTACCCGATGCTCCAAGCACGGCTCATCGCATGTTCTCATAAAATCTGTGTGAGCGATGCTCAGCACTCTCATCAAAACACGTCAACTGGCAGAGCCCGCTTACATCCCCACAAGGCCGCCAACCTCATCCCTCACTCTCACCCCACCTAAGAGGTCTCTTGAGCCTGTTGGGCCTTTTGGCTGACTCCAAGGGCAGACAGCGGTACTCCACAAATCCGGTAAAACTAGTGCGAGCTAAGCTCAGCACTCTGTATATTATAAATCACATGAAAATTTTATAAATACTGGTGCGGGTTAAACTCCAGCACTCTGTCTCGAAAATCATGTAAAAATATGGTGCGAGTCAGACTCTAGCACCGTGTCACGAAAGAGCATGTGAAATCTGGTGCGAGTTATACTCTAGCACCTATGCATGTAAAACTCTAGTGCGAGCTCTCGCTCCAGCACTAATGCATGCATCACACAAATCGAAATTACCGTGCGAGCTGAGCTCTAGCACGTCATATGTCAATAAAACACGTAGGCGGCTCTATTTACTCAAAACAGTTTTCAAATCAATTTCACGTTGAAAGTATGCAATGCGGTGCACTTTCTTTCAAGGCGAGCCAGCCTACTCATGCATGCGTTGAAATATCTCCAGAACGAGCAGGAACCTCTTGTCCTTGCTCCTCCCAATTTTTCCTAGATTTTTAGAATTTTACCCTTAACAAGGGTATTTTAGTAATTTGCCCATTCGGGGCACTAAAATTATTATTTGACCTCTAGACCCTTCAGGATATTTTAAAGGACTGCATATGAATTTAAAATTGCGTACTGTTACCTCTAGCAGTCCGCAGAATTCCCTTACCTCGATTCTCGTCGAGTCTGACCTTTCTCTTTTCCAATGTAGTCCCATCGCGCAGTCCGATATGTTTCCAATCCAATGCCCGGAACTGCGTATTAATATTCCTCAGGTCAGATATTATGATTTAATTGTACTTAATCTTTTTTGGGCTTAATTTAAATCATTGGGCCCGTTTACCCCTATTGGGCCCGATTGCACCTTAATGGGCCTTAATCGGCCTCAAGCCCGTTTTCCACTTAATTTTCTCTTTATCGAGGCCTATTGGGCTCATTGGGCCCATCAATAATTTATTGAGCCTCGTTCTAATTCTCGAATAGCTAAATTTAATATTTACGACAATTAATCTAAATTTCCATAAATTAATTCAATTTATGCGTAAATTTAATCAATATCACGCATAACGAGGAAATTGTCGTAAATAGGGGTCACTTACCCGAGATTCCATGCTAGTCCGCAAATCGAGGCTGTCTCGAGCCCTCGGTGGATGCCAATCGTCGAGCTACACAATTCCATAATTTTTCCGGGTAAGTTCTCAGCCCAAAATTAATTAAATAAAATATTCCAAATTTAAATCGGTCAATTTGACCGCTTATCGACTTACCCGAAGCTCGATTGCATCACCAGAATTTTCCCCAATTTTTTTCCTCTTTTTCCTTTTCCCTTTTTCTCCCTTTTTTCCCCTCTTTTTGGCTGAACCGGTTCAGTCCGGTTCGGACCGGTTCAGACCGCCGGTTCACCCCGGTTCGACCGGTTCACCGCCGGTTCGCCACCTTGCCGGCCGGTTCTCTGCCGGCTTCCACCGCCAAACGCTCCGCTGGGTCGTCCGCATCACGATTCTGGCCTCGGTTTGGGTCAAGCTCGCCGGAACGCCGCCGGTCCGGCACTTCTCCCTCTCGGCCGTCGGACCCGTTTTCCCCTCTTGGCCGTCGCCGCCGATTCCGGCCGTCTCGTCGGCTGCCACCGGTCTCAAAAGCACCGCCGTCGCCTGGGCTCTCAAAATCGGGCCTTGGTTCAGGCTGGGTCGCCGCCGTTCGCCGCCGGTGACCCTCTCTTTCCCACGGCTTTTCTCTCCTCCGATCGGCTTCCTCCGGCGTCGGTGGGCTGCACCGCCGGTGCCATTAAGATCACCGGCCTCCCCTCTTTCTTTTCCGGCCCTTGGCCGGGCCGTTGGCCGCCGGACGGTGGTCGGGCCTTCTGCCTCCGTTTGCTTCGTTTTCGGCTTCTCTGCTTCTTTCTCTCTCCCCGATGGTTTCTTCTCTCTCTTCTCTTTTTTTTTTTTTTTGTTTTATCATTTTTATTATTATTATTTTTATTTATTTTAATTATTTTACTATTCATTAAAATACATTAAAATACCCAAAATATCACTTAAAATTATTATTTTATTCTTATTCAATTAATTTAATTTTTATTTAATTTATTTATTAAATTTTAACCTCTTTTTCGGGTATAATTTCTCCGTATTTTCGGGATATTGTCCCGAGTGACTTTTCAGTATATTTTTCGATTATTTTCGGGATTATTTTTCTGAACTAAAAATCCCGATTAATCCCGATTAATTCCAATAAATTAATATCTTGATCAATTTAATCCGAAATAATTTTATTTCATCTTTATTGACCAAGATTTCTTAAATCCTTATTTTTAATTAAATTTCCTTATCGAATTTACTCCGGCTTTCGGTCCTTTGACCGTTTTGCCCTTACACGTGTTCGGGATTAATTTAACCCGACTTCCTTCATACTTCCTCTATCTTTTCTTATTTAGTTTTCGTATTTTTATTAAATTCGGGTCTTACAATTCTCCCCCACTTAAGGAATTTGGTCCTCCAAATTAGAACCAAGTCATATGAGTCCATATACAACTCCGGGTATATCGATCATATCATACTCTTAAAATTTATGCGACCTTCTTCGGAGTGTATTACTACCAAAGGACTTTAATTAGGGAGATTATCTTAAACCCCAATACTGTCTCTTTCCTGTTCAATGCCCGAATCAACTTCTTCAATATACTCATATTTTCATTAAACTGAACTTTTGGAGTTCATATCCTATCACCTCTGCTGGATCTGGATAGTAGTACCGAAGCATCATAAGCTGGGACACATTGTGGGTGCCTGTTAATCCAAGTGATTAACAACAACCTACAGGTCTTATCTCCCACTTGTCCAATCTCTCAAGAATTCGATCCAGCTCAACTCAATTTACTTCTTCCAAAAGTTCCGCTATGTCCTTATTCTCTTAGGACGTGTAACTTTCAACCATAATAATTCACCAAGGGTGAATTCCAATATTTTTCTATCTGTTCTGAGGTGTTCTTAATCTCTCATCCTTAACTAAACATCCTCAGAGACTTATTATCCAAAGTCAGAAATAATTTCTACCTGTCACCCACTCTTTCTTATCCAATTTGGGGAACAGCCCCTACAGCTATACACTGCCTCATATCTCGTTATCCCGATACTCAATTGCCAATTGTCGTTATTGGCGACTTCAATTAGAAATCAACTGATCATTCCAGGAGCTTATAAAATCAATGGCACACGCTTTCATCGGATCCTCCAGAACTTGTACAGTCCTCCCTGACTGACCATCTGTCTGAGGATGTAAAGCTGTGCTAATACTCAGTCGGGTTCCCATAGCTTCCTAAAAATATTCCCTGAGGTAGGAAGTGGAGCGGGAATCCCTATATGATACCATGCTCACTGGAACGCTACTTAATGTTCCACAATCTTTCTTATACCTGAATCCTCATACACACTCTGAGTATCTGGGGAGTTCATAACCAGAAGGTGGGTGGACTTAGTCACTCTATCGACTACCATCCAACTAGTCTCCTGATTTATCCGGGTCTCCTATAACCCATCACGACATTCATGGAGACTTACTCTCGTTTTTCGTGCCGTGTCGATATAGGTAGGTGCTGCAATAACTCTGCAGACTTTTAATACTCTACCTTACTCTGCTGACACACTAGGCACTTTTCTACAATCTCCACCAATATCTCTTTTCACATCTGACCACCCATACCCCTTTTGAGATTTTAATATATATTATTATTACCTTCCGCATGCACTGTATATCCCGAAGAGTGAGCTTCTGACAATATCACTATCTCATCAACTGTGGTCCTGGGGAGCACTCATACTGTCTCTGAATCCTCAGTAACTCATTATCACCCACTGTGAACTCTATCACTGTACCCTTCTGAATCAGACCCAAACTATCGACATCCGGTCGATCATCACGCTAAGCCTGGCAAATCCGGGCACTCTCATCCGGTACTAGTCATCAGGCTAGCTGTCACACAATCACTGTCATCCTCAGAAGGGATCACATCAATACTGAGGTCCACAACTGCATCTAGCAGCTCACGCTCCCTGACCATCATATGTGGTACCATCCCGAGGCTCTTTCTGCTCAAGGCATCAGTCATCACATTCGCCTTTCTTGGGTGGTACAATTCTCATAAATCAAAATCTCTCAGAAGCTCTAACCCAATATGTATTTTCATATTCGCCCCTTTCTGTGAAAACAGATACTCGGGCTCTATGATCAGTGCATATCCATAATTCCTCACCCTGTACATAATAGTACCATATCCTCGGTACAAATACTGTTGCCAACTTTAAATCATGGGTCAGATAGTTTATTTCGTGATCGAAGAGTTGTCTGACTCCAAAATTGACTATCTTCCCATTATACATCAATACACAGCTCCATCATAACTTTGAGGCATTCATACTCACTGAAAAACCTCTTGAGCTGTTGGGCATGGTGAAATTAATCATGGTGGTCAGTTCATACTTCATCACGCCAAATTCACGTCACATCTATCATCTTATTTATCATCTTATTCCAAGATCACGTTTTCTTAGTTAAACGTGTCAACAGGGTATACCATTTTAAATCTCGCAATAATCCATCTGTAAAAGCTATCTTCCAATTGTTGCTTATAATTCGCCCTAGGCTTTAACTACACCCAGCATATGACCGATACTGCTGATTACGATTCGGTCCAATCCTTGACTTATTTACGCATAAGCGTATAAGATCCTTCAAAGTCGTTTACGTTTCCAGGTACTAACCTGCGTCATTTCCTTTTCTTATCTTAACGGCTCTTATTAAGTTCTACTATGTTAACCTTTATGATTTTTCGAGTTTTTTTTAATATTCTTATCGTCTTAGTAAAGGTATCCTAATGCTAAAGGTATTTATTACGACGATCGGTTTCACGTTATAGGATATATATATATATTTTTAGACGCTGTCAAGTCTTCAGGCGGGGAGGTATTTTGAAATACCTTTATTAACCTTCAGACTTAACCACAACTACTGGTTATGGTTATACCCATCTTTGTCCTTGGTTATAATTTGTATTCGCTACTAATTGTTTAACCTCAATTACTTTGCATATTAAAGGTATTCCTTATCTAGCATATATCTCTACTCCAATACATCTTGTACTTAGGATCTATCTTATCTCGAAGATTTTCTCCTTTGCGTATCAATTATACTGAAACTCTTGTCTTTATTCATTCTGTGAGTACATCCTTTACTCCTGTAATTTCAACCGTTACACCCCTGTTTATCAACTTAAAATCTCTATATCTATATTCCGTTAATTCATCCTCCTCTATTGGGGTACTCATTTACCCATATTGTAACCGATGACGTAGGCATTCATGCCTTTTACTCACTTATATGCGAATGAAGGCGGTATGAATAAATATGTGGCACAGGATTAATGAACATATGTACTTCGTTATTCATAACAAGTGTGGTATCTTACACCACATCCATGAAACATCAATAGCATCCTGGTCCAAGACATCCACTCGCCTTCGTCCAATAGCCTACTTTCCTTTTTTCTCTTCGGCTATGGCCTCCCTTTTCGTTTTCAGCTATAACAACGAAATTTTTCTCTGTCTCTTTACTTTTTTGTGGGGCGATTTCACCCAACTCTGTGTAATCAAAATCAATGGTCCATCATACCACACTTAACGACCATTTTCATCAATACCGTGTAGGTATAGACGCTCCTTCTGTGGTATCCACCACACATTCCACAGTAATGACACTGCTACTCTGCTTCGTAGCAGGTCGGGGTCCTCCAATCACAATGCCCACAAGAGTGCCCAAAATTAGATGCACTAGGGCCTTACCAATTATCTTAGCCCATAACTCGTTACATCAGATCTTTTACCAATTACCAATTTTCCCATTTTTGACATCCTTGTCATTTCTCGCTTTTCTTTCTGTCTCTATCTCGGCCCTCACTACCTTTCCAAGTCTCAGAGGCGTGCAATTCATGTTCTTATTTACCCAACTGTAAATCTGTGCACTGCCTCGGTATAGGTAATATCTCACGGGCCAATCGGACTCTAATTGAAAATCTGAGCCCTTCCATAAACTTTTAGACATCTCGACTGTCACTTTTCATAGTGTCGAGGTAATATCTGCCCAGAATATAATCGAGTCTCCATACTCGTCAATAAATTAAATCCTCTGGGTCAGAGTAAGGACTTTAATCCAAAATTTCCTTTAAATCATGTCCAGGATATCCTGTCACCGGAATACATCCATAATCATTTCTCATATCAGCTCTTAAGATGGGTCGAGCGGGTTTTCACCAATGCTCCGCTGCGCCCTCTGATCTCGTACATAATCTGAGTAATTAGCTCCTCAAAATAATCTCCACACTCCGCTCCAATCTCGCGAAGCGTGTCTCAATACTGTCCGATCTCTCTGTCGGACTCTGTGAGGCATGCTCAACATTCGCCTCTATTTCAATCTCATACTGATTTTCATAGCCAAACTCAGCACGACTTAGCAGACTCAGGTCTACCTCTACGACCTCTGCCTCGTGCACTATCTCATTTAGCGCGACTCATATTAGGCATTCCTGCATTCTCAACCATTTCTTAGTCAAGCCCATCTCGATATACACTATTGTATCTAACTAAGCACAGTAACACGGGGATGTAATTTCTTAACTTCTGACACTGACACACATCAGACCAATTACGCTCTGATACCAAAATAATTGTCACGACCCAACTATCCAAAAATCAGAGTGAATTTTTTTGCGTTTTTGTTTATTTTCTTACTTAATTCTTACCTGTCCTCGAATCGTGACCAACACTCCACTACTAATTGGGCTGTGCGTCAATGCCAGTCCCACCATACATCTACCCTAGTACTTATTTCTTCTCCAGTCATTTATAATTGTTATATTATTTATACATCCCCTAAAGTTACTTACAATCATGTTACTGTGCTATGCTTATGTAGATACAATAAGTACAAGTGTATATACCTTATGTTGATGGGCAGCAGCGGATATCCGGAATGCAGTACTGAGTCGCCTCAACTTCAACTGGAGATCATCTGTGGGAGAAAATGAAAGGGGTGAGCACATCAAGCTCAGTAAGGCAATCCTACGAACAAGTAGGTAACCATACTACCTACATGAACGTAGTGCCATGCATAAACCACCCTTTCTCCACACATTTTAAAACAATGCTATGCATTATGATGATATGTAAAATACATTTGCACGGAAAATCAACATGCAATTATCATAAATCATTTCTTTCTCAATTAAGATTTTGAGAATAAAGTCAGGACTCGACCCCTCCTGCGGGTGATCCTGACTCACACAAAATCATGAAAACATTTACATCACACGTGGGTTTTGAAAAGCATGGAAATACCATCATGCAATTTAGTTTTAAAACCCAGTTTAAATCATCATAGAAATCATCAACATGCGAGACTAGGCAACGTCTGTATATAGGTAAATAACTAGGACTATGGCCACATCTGTCCTCGTGAGTTCCTCAGCTACACGGATCCTAGTGTGCGGGTTCTCACCATGATCGGGAACCGCCCGGGAGGTGGGTCAGTCCATCCCGTCAGTCTTATCCGATCCCCGGCATCCGAAGATGCTGCATCCGGAGATGCCGTATCCGAAGATACAACACGGTACATCGTACTCCATGCTACTTGCACGGTACATCGTACTCCATGAACCCATGTAATATCTCTAGGTACTCCGGCCCAATTGGCCTGCTTCCCACAGAGGTTTGTTTCTCAATACTCATGCCATGTCTCAAAACGCACGTGCGAGCCTATTAAATCGGTGACACACAGTCTACCCGATGCTCCAAGCACGGCTCATCGCATGTTCTCATAAAATCTGTGTGAGCGATGCTCAGCACTCTCATCAAAACACGTCAACTGGCAGAGCCCGCTTACATCCCCACAAGGCCGCCAACCTCATCCCTCACTCTCACCCCACCTAAGAGGTCTCTTGAGCCTGTTGGGCCTTTTGGCTGACTCCAAGGGCAGACAGCGGTACTCCACAAATCCGGTAAAACTAGTGCGAGCTAAGCTCAGCACTCTGTATATTATAAATCACATGAAAATTTTATAAATACTGGTGCGGGTTAAACTCCAGCACTCTGTCTCGAAAATCATGTAAAAATATGGTGCGAGTCAGACTCTAGCACCGTGTCACGAAAGAGCATGTGAAATCTGGTGCGAGTTATACTCTAGCACCTATGCATGTAAAACTCTAGTGCGAGCTCTCGCTCCAGCACTAATGCATGCATCACACAAATCGAAATTACCGTGCGAGCTGAGCTCTAGCACGTCATATGTCAATAAAACACGTAGGCGGCTCTATTTACTCAAAACAGTTTTCAAATCAATTTCACGTTGAAAGTATGCAATGCGGTGCACTTTCTTTCAAGGCGAGCCAGCCTACTCATGCATGCGTTGAAATATCTCCAGAACGAGCAGGAACCTCTTGTCCTTGCTCCTCCCAATTTTTCCTAGATTTTTAGAATTTTACCCTTAACAAGGGTATTTTAGTAATTTGCCCATTCGGGGCACTAAAATTATTATTTGACCTCTAGACCCTTCAGGATATTTTAAAGGACTGCATATGAATTTAAAATTGCGTACTGTTACCTCTAGCAGTCCGCAGAATTCCCTTACCTCGATTCTCGTCGAGTCTGACCTTTCTCTTTTCCAATGTAGTCCCATCGCGCAGTCCGATATGTTTCCAATCCAATGCCCGGAACTGCGTATTAATATTCCTCAGGTCAGATATTATGATTTAATTGTACTTAATCTTTTCTGGGCTTAATTTAAATCATTGGGCCCGTTTACCCCTATTGGGCCCGATTGCACCTTAATGGGCCTTAATCGGCCTCAAGCCCGTTTTCCACTTAATTTTCTCTTTATCGAGGCCTATTGGGCTCATTGGGCCCATCAATAATTTATTGAGCCTCGTTCTAATTCTCGAATAGCTAAATTTAATATTTACGACAATTAATCTAAATTTCCATAAATTAATTCAATTTATGCGTAAATTTAATCAATATCACGCATAACGAGGAAATTGTCGTAAATAGGGGTCACTTACCCGAGATTCCATGCTAGTCCGCAAATCGAGGCTGTCTCGAGCCCTCGGTGGATGCCAATCGTCGAGCTACACAATTCCATAATTTTTCCGGGTAAGTTCTCAGCCCAAAATTAATTAAATAAAATATTCCAAATTTAAATCGGTCAATTTGACCGCTTATCGACTTACCCGAAGCTCGATTGCATCACCGAAATTTTCCCCAATTTTTTTCCTCTTTTTCCTTTTCCCTTTTTCTCCCTTTTTTCCCCTCTTTTTGGCTGAACCGGTTCAGTCCGGTTCGGACCGGTTCAGACCGCCGGTTCACCCCGGTTCGACCGGTTCACCGCCGGTTCGCCACCTTGCCGGCCGGTTCTCTGCCGGCTTCCACCGCCAAACGCTCCGCTGGGTCGTCCGCATCACGATTCTGGCCTCGGTTTGGGTCAAGCTCGCCGGAACGCCGCCGGTCCGGCACTTCTCCCTCTCGGCCGTCGGACCCGTTTTCCCCTCTTGGCCGTCGCCGCCGATTCCGGCCGTCTCGTCGGCTGCCACCGGTCTCAAAAGCACCGCCGTCGCCTGGGCTCTCAAAATCGGGCCTTGGTTCAGGCTGGGTCGCCGCCGTTCGCCGCCGGTGACCCTCTCTTTCCCACGGCTTTTCTCTCCTCCGATCGGCTTCCTCCGGCGTCGGTGGGCTGCACCGCCGGTGCCATTAAGATCACCGGCCTCCCCTCTTTCTTTTCCGGCCCTTGGCCGGGCCGTTGGCCGCCGGACGGTGGTCGGGCCTTCTGCCTCCGTTTGCTTCGTTTTCGGCTTCTCTGCTTCTTTCTCTCTCCCCGATGGTTTCTTCTCTCTCTTCTCTTTTTTTTTTTTTTGTTTTATCATTTTTATTATTATTATTTTTATTTATTTTAATTATTTTACTATTCATTAAAATACATTAAAATACCCAAAATATCACTTAAAATTATTATTTTATTCTTATTCAATTAATTTAATTTTTATTTAATTTATTTATTAAATTTTAACCTCTTTTTCGGGTATAATTTCTCCGTATTTTCGGGATATTGTCCCGAGTGACTTTTCAGTATATTTTTCGATTATTTTCGGGATTATTTTTCTGAACTAAAAATCCCGATTAATCCCGATTAATTCCAATAAATTAATATCTTGATCAATTTAATCCGAAATAATTTTATTTCATCTTTATTGACCAAGATTTCTTAAATCCTTATTTTTAATTAAATTTCCTTATCGAATTTACTCCGGCTTTCGGTCCTTTGACCGTTTTGCCCTTACACGTGTTCGGGATTAATTTAACCCGACTTCCTTCATACTTCCTCTATCTTTTCTTATTTAGTTTTCGTATTTTTATTAAATTCGGGTCTTACACTTCGGGTCAAGCAGCTTGCGGGAGACCTCTACCGCAGACTGTTCGGGAGACCTATCCCACAGGCTGTGCGGGAGACCTCTGCCACGGGCTGTGCAGGAGACCTATGCCGCAGGCTGTGCGGGAGACCTCTATCGCGGGCTGTACAGGAGACCTATGCCGCAGGCTGTGCGGGAGACCTCTACCGCAGTCTGTGCGGGAGACTATGCCGCAGGCTGTGCGGGAGACCTCTATCGCGGGCTGTGCGGGAGACCTATGTCGCAATAGAGGCGATGGAGTCTGTCGCGACTACTGTGCAGCACAGACCTGTGCGGTAGAGTATCTGTCGCCATATTGTGTCGCCTATCACGCTACTCTGTCGCGTGAGGCTCTGGCGCGGTAGGAGCTACGTGGCTTCTCCTGTGTTTGTCACGTGGTGATCTCTGATTCGTTGATCCTGGTACACGTGGACGGTGATAGTAGGACCACCATCAAAAGGTAAATTATCTCTCCCATGACGATGAGAGCCCCCATGACCATGGCCCCAACCATGTCTACCATCTGCAATTATAAGCTGTCAGTATGTTTATCTCTTTTCTGAGCATATTAACTCCTAAAACAACATGAGATGCACATTAATGGACAGAGAAGCATATAAGCCCATAAGAGGTTCTTTACTAATTTTGCCCAATATGTTCCTAATTTACAACACAACTCAATGGAGAGGGCAACCAAGAGATTGAACCTTCCTTTCTCCTAATTATCATCTTCTGGTTACCAAATATATATGAGCTCTTTACTATTAAGAGGAAACGTTGCTAATCAGCAGTACAGGATGTGTCAGGTGATGGCGGAGAGGATGTTTCATTTTTTTCCCTCAAGCATTAGAAATAAGCAGCAGAAAATAATGGCCAACCTTGTGGTTTTATGAGCCAAAAAAAGGAATAATTATAATCGATAAACTACATCTCTATATATCGTTAGAAACTCAAAATTATGGGGCATAGCTAGTGGGGATGAGCCTAGTGACCCAACTCCCTATGAACTAATTTTCCATAGCCACCTCTGCTTATAGCATGTTAAGGTAGGAGATAAAATATATAGAAAAAGAAAAGCTGCAGAGACCCCAACTCTTTAGATTGGGGATAAAAAAACCCTTCATCTCAATGCATAAGATCTCATAAAGCTAGAAACAAGTGATTATCTAGAATTCTGAATCAATATTTCAACTTCATTGTTTACACTTATACATATTTTTATGTCACAACAAGATGAGAAATTACAGCATCAAATTCAAAAACTAAAGCTGAAAGGATTTCAGAATCATAATCTGATGCATAAATAAGGATAAGCTAGAAGATGGTGAGCCGGACAAGTTGAGTTGACAAGCTAGAAGACGGTGAGTTGGACAAGCTAGAAGATGGTAAGTTGGACAAGCTGAGCCGAGGTGGAGTTGCTAGAATCAGTTTTAGTAGTTAGTTGGATTAGTTGTATTCTATTAGTGTTAGTTGAGTTTTGTTATTGACAGTTTTACAAAAGGGCGGGAAACTCTTTCTCATTTCTTTATTGATATAAATACACAAAGATTGTACAAAGTGAATCAAAAAATGAAAATACAGAAGTTTCCTATCTTTCTACTTCTTTTTCCTCTTCAAGAACTCTGTATTCTTGTTAATTGATCTGTATACTCTAACTTTTTTCTTTCTTCCTTACTCAAACTTCCTGTAAATGATCATTAGTTCCTAGCTGCAATTGGATCTTCATAAGTTCCTGCATCAAGTGGCATTAGAGCCCGTTCTTGGCACTATTTCTTGATTTTGCATCTATAATCATGATAGAAGGAACGAGATTACATGATTACAGAAGGTTGGAAGAATTCATGAAAGACAGCATTCAAGAGATTATAACCAAGTTGCAACTTCAAGAAAACAACATTTTTGCCCTCAAGACGAAACAAAACCAGATCATGGCCCAGTTGTAAAAGTGATCAAAATGAAGCTAAAAACAATGGTGCGGGACAGAAGTGCTTCTTAACCAGACAATCGAAGGTGGATTTTCCTAGATTTGATGGAGAAGACCTGAATGGCTGATTTATAGGTGTCAACAGTTCTTTGAGATAAACAATACCCCTCCAGAAACCAAAGTCAAGATAGCTACCATTATTCTTGAGGGAAAAGCATTACTATGGCTCTGAAACTGGATCAAATAAAGGGGGAGGACTGAGGGCGTTTCTAGGGAAGCTTATGTATAGGCTCTAGAAGATAGATTTCGAGAAAATTGATACGCTCAAAGGGTATTGTCCGCAAGTGCACGGGTCGTACAAGTAATAATGAGATTTGAGTTCCGAGTTATCGTCTCACAGAGAAGTTGATCAGCCTAATTAACTACCAGTTAATCTTACCCTAAGTATATCCTAGCAAATTATGAGGTTGCAAGGGGTGATCTATTAGGCTAATTAAACTTACAGAAAACAATAAACATTAAAAAATAAAGAAAATAAAACTGAACTAACATTTATTTACTGAACTCCGAGCAATTAAAGAAAATACCTACAAAAGAAAATTAAAACAATTAAAATTAATTAACGCAATTAAAATAAAATGCAAATATGAAAATAAATAAATAAAATTAAACTAAACTAAAATTTAAACAAACTTAAAATAAAAATGCATGTAAGTAAACTAATTAAAAAGCAATTTAAAGTAAACTAAAATTTAATGAAAATAAAGACTAAATTAAAAATGCTTGAATCAAATTCTAAATGCAACTAAATTAAAATAAAATCCTAAAACATTTAATGTAAAATTAACTACTAAGTAAAATTAACACTACAAATTAAATTAACATGCAAAAATATTAAAACTAACTTGCCATTTTAATTGACTCAACTAACTAACTAACAACTAACAAAAGCATGAAAATACTAAAAATGCATTAAACTATAGCAACATGATTAAAATGACATGGCCAAACATGGCCTTAACAAATTGCAAAACAAAGTGGTCTCGATTAATAGTACTGTTCATGTCTTCATCAACAAATTTGCTTTGTTCTCCATTTCCAGGTGCTGCTGCTCACGGTTCGCTTGGTCTGTTGTCCAGGTGCTCACGGTTTTTCCTCTACTCCAGATTTCGGTTGTCTCCAGGTGCTATGCAGCAAGTGTACTGTACTGTGATCTGCACTGTACTGCTATGTGCACCAGTCATCTGTTCTGCAAATCGTTGGGCACCTGAATCCTGCTCACGCAGCAGATTCCCTAGCCTATCCTACTTGCTCAGAGCACACATCCATTCTCTGCCCTGTGTTGCTTTTGCATTCATTCCTGTATGGTCCAGCAAAATATAAGCGTAATTCTCAGCTTGGCCAGGTGCTGCACAGATGAGTTCCTGCACTCTGCTATATCGGAAGCTAAATTACAGCAGACATGTTCTGCTGTACTGCTCTCGATTTCAGGTCACGACTTCTGCTCCTGCATGTGCTGTTGGTCATGCTCCCAGCTGCTGTCCTGCCCGCGTGCTGCTGTAGGTCATCAGAAGTTTATCCTCATGCAACAATCTCATACCGATAATCTGCAACAATTCCTGCCAGCAACCTGCTCTGCGACATTTTGTTTCTGTACTGGACCCTTATCTCCTGCACTGGACTGCCACAACTAGCTGTTGCTCGCTGCTCTAGCTGTCCACTTAATACTGATGCATTAACCTTAACCTGTGCCTCACATAACCTAGCAAAAACAATGAGTAATGCAGATTACAAACAATCCCAGAATTGAACAGTACTATTGCACTTAAACAGAGCCAAACAAAGTGTGATGTTAATCCCCGATTGCTGCCATGTTGCACTCAGTCTATGCTCCGTAAATCACACAAATTTGAAAAAACTAGCACTCTCGGGTTGCTTCCAATCTTCCTCCTACTGTTATGATCTCACATTACCATTGATGTGGAAAATAATACCCAGCACCCAACCCGCATCAAAACATCAGAATCAAAGACAGTGATGGATGAAATCGATTAGCTCGAATGAACATTGAAGAACAAAATGGATGAACAAATCGAGAGCAAATAAAAAATTAAATTGATTGCCATGAACACTAAAATCAAATTATTTGTTGGAAAAAGAAAACATTCGAAAATTTAAAACAAGTTTTAAAATTAACCTAAAACTATTCTACCCTAAATTAAAACTACTCCTAAATTTCTCTACACTACTCCTAACCTAGGCTACCTCTTTTTCAATTGCCATCATATTCTATTTATACACACACTTAGGGGTACAATTATAATTTTTTCATCCTAGATGAGTTGGCATTGTTTGGCCACTTGTCTTCACACCATTGGCTCCTTGAAAAATAATATTTCCATGTCATCTGTCTTTTTGTCCAATTGGATGTGCTAGGCTCGTGTTGTCCACGTGGTCCAATCTCGATTTTAGCTCAATTTCGGTCCATTTTCTACCGAAATATTCAAAATTCATCTAGATTTAATTTATCTGCAAACATGAGAATTTTAATTAAATAAAGAGAATAATTAACAAAATAAATTGAAGATTTAAATAATTAATTAGGAAATTAAGCACAAATAATTCTAAAAATATAGAATTATCACACCCCCAAACTTGAACTTTTGCTTGTCCTCAAGCAAAATAAAATAATTGTAGGAATGACACGTACAAAACACAATAATTTCCCCAATATTATCCTCAAAGAAAAAGTATAGACTATGAAGTCAAAGAATCACAATTATAAGTCCAACACTCAGAATCATTCAATCATATGTCCTAACCCAAATTGGATCCCTCGTGTGTGTGTGAAAATGTCAAAGTCACTTCACAGTACATTACCCGGATCAGATTATGTAAACATGGTGAATGCAAAGTCAAAGACATGTGATCATTCCCATAAGTTTGCTTTTCACTTCTCTCTCCACTAATGTAGTCACACTTAACTAAAGATCAATAGGACTTCATTAAGCTTGTAATGTAAAGCCGGAGTTAAGGTATGATAAAGTCGTTTTAGGTTTAATTACCCATTAACATGCATTACTTCCAGGATCTTTAATGTCAGAGCTCAAATCATTTCCCCCAAACTTATTTATTTCACTAGACATTTTTATTCTATTTTTGTATTTTTTTCTTTTTTTTTTCTTTTTCTTTTTCTTTCTTTTTCAATTTTTTTTTGAATACATACTCCTTCACTATCACTTAATACCCATATATCTCACAATATATCCCAACGACTTTTCATGCTTTTGGGGTAAGGGATAGGAACAAAGTATTTAAACTAAGGAAAATAACGCAGGTATATTTACAGAGAAAATCTTATTTGGCCCAGATTGGTGACTAGGGGTAGAATATGTACAAGGAAGGCTAGAAAGGCTCAAATGATCCAAAGATAGCCTAAATCATCTCCCTAATAAAGTATGATCTAATATTTCACCTCGAGATTAGATAAAACAAATTCTAGAATATGATACACAAAATCAACTAAACAAATGCAATCTAGGTCCACATAAGCTTTCTCTAAATAAATATACAGATTCATGACATGACATGTGCATAAAATGAGAAAATCACAATCAGAATCAAGACAAATTCAAGAATTCAACTTCATGCTTTTTCCTATAATCATGCTTCTTAGTCAATTAAAATCAGACTTCATCATGGGGTCATATCATCGAAATATGGAAAAACTACATGCTAAATACTAAATCATCCTAAAATCAAGCAATTTAAGCTCATATTATCGAAAAAAATTTGAAAATTCTTTCTCAGATTTTCAAATTTTTTTTGAAAATTTATCCAATTTTTCACAAAATTACTCAAGTGATATCCCCTCCCCAAACTTAAAGTGCACAGTGTCCTCAGTGTGCAAATTGTAAGACCCGGTTTTATCGTAAGGGCAAAAAGGAAATAAATAGAAATTTTTGAGTGCATTTAAAAATGCAATAGGATTGAAATGGTATTCCCGAACACGTGCAAGGGCAAAACGGTCAAAAGATCGAAATTCGATATTAATCGGGACAAGAAAATTTAATTAAAAATATGAGATTGAGAAATCTTGATCAATAACGAAGAAATAATTAAATTTCAGGTTAAATTGATCGAGATATGAATTTATGGGAATAAACCGAGATTTTCGTATCGAACAATAATCCCAAAAATATATCAAAAAGGTAAAATCGGACTGAGAAATTCATTTACGGATTAAATGAATAAAATATAAATTTTTAAAGATATTTGTGTATTTTAATATTATTTTATTGAATAAAATAATATTAAAAATAAATAATAAATAAATAAAATGTAAAAAAAAAAAAGGAAATCTGAAAGAAACACGAAAACGAAACAGAAGCGAAAATGGAAAAGGAAAATGGAAGCCGAACCCGAGGAAGAGAAGTCGTCGGACGGCCACCACCGGCGACCCCGCAGCCAAGCCAACTGCTGAAAAAGGAAGAGGAAGGCCCCGCGATCCTTCCGCCACCGACAACGCGCTCCACCGGCTCCGACAAGAGGAGATCGACGGAGGTGAAGGCCGAAAAGGGAGAAAGGAGTTCGGCCGCCAACGGCGTGATTTGGCCCCGATCGAGGCTAGCCGAAGGTTGCTTTGCCCGAGACGAACTGAACGGTGGCAGTGGCGCACCGAGAACCGATCGGACGGCGCCGGAAGAACAAAAAGAGGCCTGAACCGGTACGGCCGGTTCAACGCAATGAGGTATGATGAACCGGACCGGACCGGTTCAGCCAAAAAGAAAAGGAAAACAAAAGGGAAAAAGAAAAAGAGAAAAAATTGGAAAAAATTTTAGTGATGCAATCGAGCTTCAGGTAAGTCGATAAGCGGTCGAATTGACCGATTTAAATTTTGAAATATTTAATTTGATTAATTTCTGACTAAAAATTTACCCAAAAAATTATTAAATTGTGTAGCTCGACAATTGGCATCCAACGAGAGCTTGAGACAGCATCGATTTGTATACTATCATGGAATCTCGGGTAAGTAACCCTTATTTACGATAATTTTACATCGTTATGCGTGATTAGTATTTATCGCATAAATTACGGATTTAATGTCACAACCCAATTCCATTCTCTTTAACCGAAAATCACTGAAAATTTTTCGCGTTTTACTGTTACCATACCCGGTCGTGAACTAAACTCACCACACACTGTTGGGCTGTGAGCCAATAATAAACACCACATCTCATTCATTCTCAATTAATTAAAACGATGTCATACATGTGCATTTAATCGTGTACTTATACGAATACATGTTTTACTGACATCTACATCCCCATAATTACAACTCAAAAGAATACTGTGCTTTTACATTGTTTAGATACAAAAAGAATCACTGTGTATATACCTCTTAGCGATGGAGATGCAGCGGAGTCCAAAATACCACGCCTCAGTCCTTACTGGGCTACTATGCACGCTCTGTAAGGGGGAAAATAGAGTGGGATGAGCAACCACACGCTCAGTAAGGCAATAATGCAAGCATGGTAGATAACTACTCTATCTACATGCTGATAGTGTTATGCATAAATCATTTATGGTAGGAGCATAAGGAATAAAACTATGCCATGTGAATATACATATATATCATGTATCCAAATCATGTGCATTGGCATATAAAACATGGTAGAAACATCATGTATAAATCATCTCATGCTCAATCTCATTTAAATTCATAAAAAGGGCAATTCATTAAGAAACCTCCTTTTTTAAACCAACATCCTCAACCTCTTTATCAACACATAATTACCACCAAATCAACTCACAATCACAACCACATTTTCATTTCACAATTCACGCATGTGTATAAAAACTAGGTCACTATATCAAAAGTGCCTATGTGGACCATTACGTCATAAATCATCCCAGACCACACGCATCCAGGTGTGCGGGGTATCACGCTGGCACGAAGATGGATTATCCCTCGCCAGACTTTCTCACCACATAACCATCATACGGTACATCGTACCCCATGTGATATACACGGTACAGCGTACTCCGCAGATTCATATCGTGATTGGGGGTGCCATTCCTAGGTCTTACCTACCCCATACCAAGAGTTTTCCATATCTGTGAAGGAGAGCCTCCCTACCGAACAGAGCCTCCCCACCTAATAGAGCCTCCCTGCCTCATCGGGCTTAAGGATGTTAGCTTAAGGATGTAGGGCTTAAGGATCCTTCCGTAAGAGAGCCTCCCTACCGAACAGAGCCTCCCCGCCTAACAGAGCCTCCCCGCCTCTTTGGGCTTAGGGATGTTGGCTTAAGGATGTAGGGTTTAAGGATCTTACCGTACCCATGTAGGAGAGCCTCCCTGCCTAACAGAGCCTCCCCGCCCTTCCAGGGCTTAAGGATGTAGGCTTAAGGATCCCACCGTAAGAGAGCCTCCCCACCGAACAAAGCCTCCCTGCCTAACAGAGCCTCCCCGCCTCTTTGGGCTTAAGGATGTTGGCTTAAGGATGTAAGGCTTAAGGATCTTACAAACTTGTTCTTAATGGTGGCCTTATTCAACAATCGATAATCTATACACAGTCGGAGGCTTCCATCCTTCTTCCTTACAAATAGAACTGGTGCTCCCCAAGGTGAGACACTCGGTCTAATAAACCCCTTCTCCAGTAACTCTTGCAGCTGTTTCTTCAGCTCTTCCAACTCTATCGGAGCCATTTATAGGGTGGTTTCGATATCGGCTCTGTACCAGGCACTAACTCAATGCAAAATTCCATTTCCCTTTCAAGTGGTAGTCCTGGTAATTCATCCGGAAAGACATCAGGGTAATCCGTAATTACGGGTATGTCCTTCAATTCCGGGTGTGCCTCATCTATATCGACCACATAGGCAATGAACCCTTCACATTATCCTCTCCATCGTTAGTAACATAAACCATCACTCCACATTCAATATTTATAAAAAAAAAATAATTTATCTCTCAAGCAATATGCATTTAAAATTATACTCTTTTATTTACCACAATTATACAAGTTTCATATCATTTCTTTTCATCAAAATTTACAATAAGATTGTCTAATCCTGAAAACATCAATGTTTTGGCATGACAATCCATCACAACACGATTGGTAGCCAACCAATCCATTCCCAAAATTACATCAAAATCATTCATATTCAATAAAATCGGATTGGCTATCATTTCCTTCCCCTCTATCTTTAACTTACAATCCTTACATACATGCTCAGTCAATTGACTATCATTCATGGGTGTGGAAATCATCAACATTTTATCCAACAATGTTGGTTTCACATATTTCAACAATTTATGTGCAAAGGAAGGTGATATGAAAGAATGCGTGGCACCAGGATCAAATAATACCAATGCTTCTAAATCAAAGATTAGGATGGTACCTTTAATCACATCCATCGATGCGTCTGCAGTGTCCTGGTCCAGTGCATGTACTCTTCCTCTGCTCACACCTGTAGCCTGTTTCCCTTTTTCCTTAGCTGTAGCCCTCCTCCTCGGGGCTGTTGTCTCAACTGGAGCTCCCTCAGGCTCCTTGCCCTTCTGTGGGGCAATCTCCATCTTCTTGGGACAATACTTAGCTATATGTCCTGGTCTCTCGCATCTAAAACACACCATAGGGGTCATCAGACAGGGCCTATTCCCATGAAATCTCCCACATCTCCTACACTGATCAGTAGTAGGCCGTGGTCCTCCAATAGTCATGCCCCTCGGTGCAGTCAAGGCTGGGTATACGGGAGGTCTAGCAGCTCTCTCCCGCACCTCCTCAATCTTAGGTCTCTTCTCAAAATACCTTGGGCCTCCTTTCCTAGCCACTCTATCCCTCCTGGATCTCTTCCGGTCTCTGTCCTTTCCAACGCTGATTCTCCCAAGCTCGAAGGCATTTCGCTCAAAGTCATGCTCACACAACTGAGCCTTATGTACAGCCTCCTCATAAGTCACAATGTCGAAGGGAGTTAGCTTAGTCCGGATGGCCAATCTCAATCCATCCGTGAACTTTTGAATCTTCTGGGTCTCACTACCCATCGTGTCCGGGTCATATCTCCCCAAGGACATAAACTTGGACTCATACTCGTCCACAGTCCGGTTCCCCTGAACCAAATTCATAAATTCCATCCGCAATTTCCTCTGTGCCGTAGCTGGAATATACTGTCTCCTGAAGGCCTCTAGAAATATCTCCCATGAGATCTCAGAGTGTCTGGCCCTCAAAATAACCTCGGTGGACCTCCACCAATGCTCGGCCTCGCCTTTCAACATAAACACGGCAAAGGCTACCTTTTCAGCTGAAGTGCATCGGAAAAACCTATATAGTTTCTCCATCTCATACACCCAATTCTCCGTAATCACTGGGTCTTTCACCCCTCTAAACACTGGGGGTTTCAGCGCTTGAAACTCTCGCAACCTGCTCAAGTCACAGTCATAACCCAAATCACTACCGCTCTGCTGTGGAGCGATAGGAGAAGCTATATCCTGGGCTGGAGGTGGTGTAACTGTAGCTGTCTCAGCAGCATGAGGTCTCTCCGCCTCTGCAGCTGCCTGTTCAGTAGTAGGCTGTGCTGCGGGACCTCGTCTATCACCGGCACCCAATGCCTGCGTGACTATCTTTACCAAATTCTCAATACTCCGCTCTAATCTAGCGAAGCGAGCCTCAGTATCCTCTGCTCTCCCAGCAGGATTCTGTGGAGCCTGCTCAGTCTGTGGCTCCGCACGGCTCTCAGGCCTACCTCTACAGCCTCTAGCACGTGCTCTCGCCCCTCTACCTTGGCGTGTAACTGGCATAGTGCCTAACTTCCTGTATTATAATAATTCATTAAGCTCAATCCATCACGGTATACACAGTTATATCTAAACAAAAGCACAGCACTATGGGGATGTACTTTCCTACGTTTTATTAATGACTCACATCAGGCCAACACAGCTCTGATACCAATCTCTGTCACGACCCAATTCCATTCTCTTTAACCGAAAATCACTGAAAATTTTTCGCGTTTTACTATTACCTTACCCGGTCGTGAACTAAACTCACCACACATGTTGGGCTGTGAGCCAATAATAAACACCACATCTCATTCATTCTCAATTAATTAAAACGATGTCATACATGTGCATTTAATCGTGTACTTATACGAATACATGTTTTACTGACATCTACATCCCCCATAATTACAACTCAAAAGAATACTGTGCTTTTACATTATTTAGAAACAAAAAGAATCACTGTGTATATACCTCTTAACGATGGAGATGCAGCGGAGTCCAAAATACCACGCCTCAGTCCTTACTGGGCTACTATGCACGCTCTGTAGGGGGAAAATAGAGTGGGATGAGCAACCACACGCTCAGTAAGGCAATAATGCAAGCATGGTAGATAACTACTCTATCTACATGCTGATAGTGTTATGCATAAATCATTTATGGTAGGAGCATGAGGAATAAAACTATGCCATGTGAATATACATATATATCATGTATCCAAATCATGTGCATTGGCATATAAAACATGGTAGAAACATCATGTATAAATCATCTCATGCTCAATCTCATTTAAATTCATAAATAGGGCAATTCATTAAGAAACCTCCTTTTTTAAACCAACATCCTCAACCTCTTTCTCAACACATAATTACCACCAAATCAACTCACAATCACAACCACATTTTCATTTCACAATTCACGCATGTGTATAAAAACTAGGTCACTATATCAAAAGTGCCTATGTGGACCATTACGTCATAAATCATCCCAGACCACACGCATCCAGGTGTGCGGGGTATCACGCTGGCACGAAGATGGATTATCCCTCGCCAGACTTTCTCACCACATAACCATCATGCGGTACATCGTACTCCATGTGATATACACGGTACAACGTACTCCGCAGACTCATATCGTGATTGGGGGTGCCATTCCTAGGTCTTACCTACCCCATACCAAGAGTTTTCCATATCCGTGAAGGAGAGCCTCCCTGCCGAACAGAGCCTCCCCGCCTAACAGAGCCTCCCTGCCTCATCGGGCTTAAGGATGTTAGCTTAAGGATGTAGGGCTTAAGGATCCTTCCGTAAGAGAGCCTCCCCATCGAACAGAGCCTCCCCGCCTCTTTGGGCTTAGGGATGTTGGCTTAAGGATGTAGGGTTTAAGGATCTTACCGTACCCATGTAGGAGAGCCTCCCTGCCTAACAGAGCCTCCCCGCCCCTCCAGGGCTTAAGGATGTAGGCTTAAGGATCCCACCGTAAGAGAGCCTCCCCACCGAACAAAGCCTCCCCGCCTAACAGAACCTCCCCGCCTCTTTGGGCTTAAGGATGTTGGCTTAAGGATGTAAGGCTTAAGGATCTTACAAACTTTCACAACCTTATAAGTGTCACAATGTGCAAACTTGTGCGAGCAAAGCTCTAGCACGACTCAGGCATCCTCTCATACAGAGACGCGTACGAGCATAGCTCTAGTACGATTATACTCATAAGACAACCACTCAAAATCCACGTACGAGCAGAAGCTCCAGTACGGTTTATAAACATCATCATAGTTTCCAAATCAAGGTGCGAGCTAAGCTCCAGCACGTTTCATACAAATGAAAACATAGAAATCCAGCGCGAGCGAGGCTCTAGCGCGATTTATGTCATACAAATACGATAGGCGGCTAATACACAATCAAACAATCCCGACAATCGGGTTTAGCACTCATAAATGCTTTTCCACAACAACCATACAATACTAGCCGACCCATCTACTAGCTTGCTTAAAACCAGGCAATTTCGTTTTGAAAAGCATCAAAACATTAGATTTATGCAATTATTAGCCTTACTATCCCATTTCATAAAATCCACTTCAAATCCAAAACCACGCATATACTCCTCATCATTCACGAATACCATCAATCATTTATTTGAGCAACCATGCATTTCATAAAACACCCAATATTCACCCACAAGTTCAAAGTACGAGCAGCTACCTCTATATACTCACAAAATTCCCTTACCTGGAATCGCGATGCGTGATTCCACTTCCTTAAGCTGCTTACTATTACGGTTTGATTCGTCTTCAACGAACTCTTCGGGACTGCACAAAATCGTATCCCGCATTATATTCGATCCATATAATATGACATCGTGCGCTCACTATAGTCAATTCGACGTATAGTTTTCTATTAATGCTTGTGAGGCCTCGTTTCATTACTTTATCCATAACTCGAGTCTATGGATCTTCTTAGGCCTATTAACTTATTCAAAATCGATATTAAATCGACATTAAGCTCATAGTGTTCATATTCCATGAATTCGCTCACTATGGCATTTTATCAAGCATATGCATACTCATTTCCACAATTCCTCCAAACTCACAATGTAATCTCATTTAACCATCTAAAATCATAAGCATTACCTCACTAACAACTTTAGTATGCCCATAAATCATAAACTCATTCAACCCATATATTCTCACATCATACCCATTCTAGGTTTTCTAGGTTACACCAATTCCACCACATCCCTAGATAATTTATCCATCAATAGCCATGCCAAACAACTCCAAAATCAATTAAATAGACAATGTATTTGGATTGGAGTGTTAGAATCTTACCAAATATGATTTTTTTTGCTCCAAATGAAAATGCCCTTAACTCCTTCAATACCAACAATGGAAAAATGCCTTCACACTATATTGTTCTTCTCTTTAATAAGAACAACTTTGCCTCTAATGGTCTCTCTTTAATTCTTGCTGGAAATGGCTGATTTTAAAGAGGGAAAGTTAGGTTTTTGGGTTGAAAGTGAAAGGTTAGTGTTTTTCTCGAGATTTCTTGATTTTCAGCCCTGCTTATATAGAAATAGCTTGAGGAGATCGATCTGGTCCAAGAGGAGATCGATCTGGTCCCTTAAAATCCCTCTTTTTCACGGCATTTTTAAGCCTGAGATCGATCTGTCGAAGCTTGAGATCGATCTGTCTAGGCATGAGATCGATATGCTCCCAAACAGAGAGCTAAGGAGATCGATCTGGGTGCTTGGGGATCGATCTTTTCACTACAGAATGCTTGGGAGATCGATCTGGCTCAATTGGAGATCGATCTGCTCTATTCTTTCGCCCAAATAAGAGCATTCTGGCTCTTCCAGATCGATCTCTCATCCTATGAGATCGATCTGGCCCTCATGTTTTCCAGATTTCCTGTAGTTTCCTTGCTGCAACTCATACCAATACATCCTTAATATATTTCCATGGCCATTTTCTCATCCATCCACCTTTATAACTTGAAAATGGCATCCATTCATACCTTATGCACATTGAAACTTGTGTGCATTCATTGTATGTCCAAAGGTATGCTACATGAAACCAAATGGAAGCATAACTCCATTCCATTTTACCACACTACTCATCTTGAGTTTCAATCACATCCATCACTTGCTGAACTCATTTCTTCATATTCGTACTCAATGAAACTTGTATGTACGTTACAATTCATATTACACATACATACATTGAATCCATGGACTTACATCAATCATACTTTACATTACAAGTCCATTCATATTATTTGATCCAATTACACACATTACCATTATACATATACGGGGTCTTACATTTAAATTTCGCATTTATGAATTAAATTCTGAAAAATTGGATAAATTGTCGTAAATAAATCATAAGCTGTCTGAGAATTTAGAACGAGGCTAAATAAATTACTGATGGGCCCAATGAGCCCCATAGGCCTCGATAAAGTGTGGTAAACGGGCTTAAGGCCGATTAAGGCCCATTAAGGTGCAATCGGGCCCAATATGGATAAACGGGCCCAATGATTTAAATTAAGCCCAGAAAATATAAAATACATTAAATTATATTGTATTTGACCTGATGAACATTTATCCGCAGTGACGGAGATTTGATTTGGATTCGGAGCAAATCGGATTGCGTGACGAGTCATAAGTGGAAAGGTTAGACTGTACAGAAAATGAGGTAAGGGAATTGTGTGAGTAGCTAGAGGTAGCTACGCGTAATTTAAATAGTTTTTCTGTACACTGATTATGTATGTATACACGGTTATTATATAATGATCCTAAAAATGGTTTAAATTATTTTAAGGATCGAAATAGGTGAAATGTCTATTTTACCCCTATTGAGGGAAGTTCACCTAAGGATGGTGAAAGCATGACATGCATGAAATGCATGATTTAAGGAATTTTTTGAGTTAAAGAATTTTATTGATTGTAATCAAAGCAAATCGATAGATTGGCCAGTAATTGCATGAATTTCATATGATAACACTACGTAAGTGTTAATTGTATTTAAATAAAAATTTCTTCGAAAAATAGGCCAACTATCAAGTTTATATGGAAACAGATAGTGCTGACACGTAGTTCGCACTATATCTGCGTTTGTGAATGTGCATAAATGTGCTTGAGCGGTTGCTCGCACCGATTTGTGTGACATCATATGCATGAAATGTGCTAGAGCGGTTGCTCGCACTGAATTTTATGATTTGATATGCATGAGAGCTGCTGGAGCCTAGCTCGCACTCTGTTTAGACATGTTTTGACATGTTTTGAATTGTTTTGATGTGGTATGCATAAAATGGTGCTGGAGCGATTGCTCGCACTAGTTTTACTGATTTAATATGCATGAGAGATGCTGGAGCTTAGCTCGCATCCTGTTTTCATTTAAATTATGCATGAAGCCGTGCTGGAGTGTAACTCGCACGAGATTTGATTTAATTATGCATAAAGCCGTGCTGGAGTGTAACTCGTACGAGATTTAATTTACTTGAGCATTCATTTGTGCTGGAGCGTTGCTTGCACAAAGTTTTATATGGTTTTCATAATTCATTTGAATGCCGTACTAGAGTTTTTCTCGTACGAGGTTTTCATTGAGTTTTTATACATATCCGTACTAGAGCATTTCTCATACGTAGATTTTACTTGAATTTATAATCAGTTTAAGTCGTACTAGAGCGCTGCTCGTACGCAGATTTCATTGATTTCTATGAAACCGTGCTAGAGCTTCGCTCGCACGAGGTTTTCTGATATCATGAATATGCATGGAGCCGTGCTTGAGCTTCGCTCGCACAGGGATTTATATTACATGCATATAGCCGTGTTGGAGCCTCCTGTAGACTGTATGTCACAGTGAGATGATATGCCCACACGTGTATACTGAGACAGAGATGATATGGGTGGATAAGACCTATTACAGGCACCCCTGATTGAGCTTGGGTTCACGGAGTACGTTGTACCGTGTATATCACGCGGAGTACGCTATACCGTGGGGATTATTGGAGTGGAGTGGCATTAGCCACGAGGCAGCAAGCCTTGCCCTCGCAATCCTGGTGTTATGCTGTTCTGGCGGGTAGAACGACCCACCTCCCGTTTCAGGTGTGATACCCTGCACACTAGGTACCGTGTTGCTAGGGATCACTAGAATATGGCCATAGTCCTCGATGTTACTGATAATTACCTACTTGTCTCACATGATATAATTATTGGTCGATAGACCAGGGTAGACCCAAGGGAGGGGTCAGGCCCCCGATTTCATGATTTTATGATTTGTGACCCTGAAAGAATGGTGATTTTATACTCGAGTTTTATAATGAATTTTAATGAATTGTTTCATGAGATTATTGACCCGGAAGGGTTAGTTTATACTGCAGTTTTAATGAAATGATTTGAATGCAGTAGCATGATGCTGTTTTCCATGCTTTCATTTCAAATGCATGATTTGTCTTACATGACATGAAAGAATGCATGATCTTGTTTTACTTCATGCTTATTATGATTTAATGATGTCACATAAAATGCTTTGAATGCATGAATTACATGATTTATATATGCACAAATAGTTTTGGATAAACTATGGCATTGAATATGCATGACTTTGTGAGTGAAATTTTAAATGAAAAGAAATGGATTTAAGGGCATGGCATTATGAGCCTGTAGATAGTGGAGCTATCTACTTACTTGCATAATTGCCTTACTGAGCGTGTGGTTTGCTCACCCCCCTTATTTTCCCATCTTTTCAGAGCACTTGTAAAAGTTATTGAGCGGCTGAGGACTTGCATTCTGGGTAATTGCTGCTTCCCATCGAGAGACAGGTATACACATTTGTAAGGTTTTGTATCTAAATATGTAAGGCACAGTACTGTAAATGGATATGATGTCGGGGATGTAGAGTTATAAATACCATTGGGTATGTATTTATTTAAAGTCAAAATATAGTAAACTCCGATATATGAATGTGAATATAGAAATGGAATGGTAAATAGTGTGAGGTGACTAACACCGAATCATAGCCCAACTGTGTTGTAGGATGGTCACGACGAGAGAAAGGTAAGAATTAAATAATAAATGAAAAAGCGAAAAATTTACTCTGATCTTTAGGTAATTTGGGTCGTGACACAAATAATATAAGAATTTAAGCTCAAGACAGAGTACTCCCCTTTCTGATGATGATGAACAACTGAAGCTTTGATTGAAAGAGTAAACTAGAAAATAAACCTGCAAAATAAACAAAGAAAGAAACAACAGAAAAGAAAAAGAACTATATACAAAGTGAAAAGGAAATCATAGCCACTTCAAATGCAGCTGAAGAAAACAACACTCAGCAGCAGGGCGAAGAGTAGGAGGGTCATCCAAAATGGTGACAGAATGTTGACAATTAACTCCTTCTTAGCTCTATCTACTTCCCTCATTCTTTCAAATTTCCTATGCTTAAGCCTTATATTCTCCTCAATCTCCATCTTAAAACATTCTTGAGAGTCATCAGGGAGCTTCAAAGGTTTGAAAACATTAAACTTCACTTCCTGATCTAGGACTCTTATAGTTAACTCCCCCTTTTATTCATCAATTAAAGTTCTACCCGTCGCTTGGAAAGGTCTGCCTAGTATAATGGGGACTTCTTTGTCTTCCTCTATGTCTAAAACAATAAAATCCGCAGGGAAAACAAATTTGTCCACCTTTACTAACACATCCTCAATGACCCCCTTCAGATATTTAATTGATCGATCAGCCAACTGGAGGGTCACTTTGGTAGGCTTGGCATCCCCTATTCCTAACTTATGATAGATAGACAATGGCATCAAATTTATACTCGCTCCTAAATCGCACAGGGCTCTACCAAAGAATAAATTTCCAATAGTGCATGGTATGGTAAAGCTCCCTGGATCTTTGAGCTTGGGGGTTAATCTTTTTTGGATAATGACACTACATTCCTCAGTTAAGGCCACCGTCTCATAATCTTCAAATCTCTTTTTCCTAGAGAGGATATCCTTCAGAAACTTCACATAACTTGGCATTTGCTTTAAAGCATCTGCTAAAGGAATGTTGATTTGAAGCTTCTTAAAAACCTCAAGAAATTTGACGAATTGTTGATCCTGTTTTTTATTTTGGAACCTCTGAGGAAAAGGTACTGGTGGTCTAATCGGAGAGGATGTAGTGGAAACATGTATAGCATCAGAGGGCGAGGAAAGCTGTGAAATAGAAGAAGGTATAGATGAAGAAGTGCCTAGCTTGGATTCTTTTGCAGCCTGATCCTGATGTTCCTGCTCTTTCTGAGTTGCTTCGTTAGAACTTATGGGTTTTTCAACTATGGACTCAACAGGATTGGACTTACTTTGTGGCTCATCTAGCTCTTTGCCGCTTCTAAAGGTGATGGATTTGACATATTCCTTACCCTCCCTTTGCTTAACAGGATTAGCTTCAGTGTTACTAGGAAGGGTCCCTTGAGGACGTTGGCTAAGAGCATTTGCTATTTGTCCTACCTGAACCTCTAAGTTCTTAATTGCAGTAGCTTGATTTTGCAGGATAGTCGTGAACATTTCCTCAAGCAAGGGTTTCTTCTCAGCTGCTGGTGCATGGTAAAGTTGTGGCTGTGTAGGTTGTGGTAGTGGTGGTGATGGATGATATTGAAATTGAGGTGGGAATGGATGATGTGGTGGATGGTATGGAAATTACGGCTGTGGTGGTACCTGAACCGGTGGAACTTGAAAACCAGGGAGTCCTACAGGTCTAGAGCTAGAATTTTGCCCTTGGTTTTGGCTCCAGGAGAAGTTAGGATGGTTCCTCCACCCTAGATTATAGGTGTTTGAAAAATGGTTGTTCTGTTGTGTTTAAGAAGGGGCAACATACTGAACCAATTCTAAGTTGATCGGACACCTATCTACAGAGTGGGTACCACTACATAGCTGTCAGGAAAGAAAAGGACTTTGGATAGAATAAATCGGATTAGGACTGGTAGAAGGATTATGCTGGGTACTGAGTGACTCTACCTTCTTCGTAAGATTAGCGATTTGAGAGGTCAAGGTAGACAGTGTGTCGAGCTCATAAATACCTGTCGACTTCTTTGGCAATTGCCTCTTTGAGGACCATAAATAGTTGTTAGCCGCCATCTTGTCTAAAAGCTCATAAGCTTCCTCCTCTGTTTTGCACATTAGGGCTCCACCCGCAGCAGCGTCAACAATGGTCCTATTTGGGCTTGTAAGTCTGTTGTAGAAGGTCTAGACTTGCAACCACAGAGGTAGGCCATGGTGAGGGCACTTCCTAAGAAGCTCCTTATATCGTTCCCATGCTTCGTAAAGAGTTTCAGAGTCGTACTGAGCAAAGGAAGATCTGTCACTACGGAGTCTGGCCATTTTGGAGGGAGGGAAAAACTTAGCTAGAAATTGATGGGCTAACTCGTCCCATGTAGAAATGGATCCTGAAGGCAAGGAGGTTAACCAATTTCGTGCCCTATCCCTAAGCGAGAAGGGGAATAATCTAAGCCTAAGCGCATCATCAGATAACCCATTGTGTTTGAACGTGTTGCACAAGTCCAGGAATTGCCCAAGGTGAGCATGTGGGTCATCGTGCGGAAGCCCACTGAACTGTAATGAAGTCTGGATCATCTGGAGGATTGTGGGCTTAATTTCAAAATTGTTAGCAGGGACAGCTGGTGGCCTAATGCCGGAATAATATCCTCCAATCGTCGGCATTGCATAATCTCCAGCAGTCCTAATTTCCCTATTTTTGGCCATAATGTTTTGCAACGGAGCTAATAATTTCCTAGAATCCTTTCGAATTTTCCTAAGAGTGCGTTCAATTTCAGGATTTAGAGGAAATCAATCAAAACTACTGGCTCTATGCATGCAATCATCAGAAAGTCCTTAGAAATTTTTTTAAATTTTTAAATTTTTAATTAATTTTTTTTATTTTAATTTTTTTTTCAATTAACTAATCTAAATTAAACTTCTAAATATTTACACCCTAAATATTTACAAGCTAGAATTACACCTAAGTATAATTTCACCTATATTAATTAACGACTAATTAAAACTTCCCCGGCAACGGCGCCAAAAACTTGACACGCCCAAAGGGTATTGTCCACTAGTGCACGGGTCGCACAAGTAATAATGGGGTTTGAGTCCCGAGTTATCGTACCACAGATAAGTTGATCAGCCTAATTAACTACTGGTATCTTACCCTAAGTATATCCTAGCAAATTATGAGGTTGCAAGGGGTGATCTATTAGGCTAATTAAACTTACTGAAAACAATAAACATTAAAAAATAAAGAAAATAAAACTGAACTAACATTTGCTTACTGAACTCTGAGCAATTAAAGAAAATACCTACAAAAGAAAATTAAAACAATTAAAATTAATTAACGCAATTAAAATAAAATGCAAATATGAAAATAAAGAAATAAAATTAAACTAAACTAAAATTTAAACAAACTTAAAATAAAAATGCATGTAAGTAAACTAATTATAATGCAATTTAAAGTAAACTAAAATTTAATGAAAATAAAGACTAAATTAAAAATGCTTGAATCAAATTCTAAATGCAACTAAACTAAAATAAAATCCTAAAACATTTAATATAAAATTAACTACTAACCAAAAATTAACACTACAAATTAAATTAACATGCAAAAATATTAAGACTAACTTACCATTTTAATTGACTCAACTAACTAACTAACAACTAACAAAAGCATGAAAATACTAAAAATGCATTAAACTATAGCAACATGATTAAAATGACATGGCCAAACATGGCCTTAACAAATTGCAAAACAAAGTGGTCCCGATTAATAGTACTGTTCATGTCTTCATCAACAAATTTGCTTTGTTCTCCATTTCCAGGTGCTGCTGCTCACGGTTCGCTTGGTCTATTGTCCAGGTGCTCACGGTTTGTCCTCTACTCCAGATTTCGGTTGTCTCCAAGTGCTATGCAGCAAGTGTACTGTATTGTGATCTGCATTATACTGCTATGTGCACCAGTCATCTGTTCTGCAAATCGTTGGGCACCTGAATCCTGCTCACGCAGCAGATTCCCTGGCCTGTCCTACCTGCTCAGAGCACACATCCATTCTCTGCCCTGTGTTGCTTCTGCATCCATTCCTGTATGGTCCAGTAAAATATAAGCGTAATTCTTAGCTTGGCCAGGTGTTGCCCAGATGAGTTCCTGCACTCTGCTATATAGGAAGCTAAATTACAGCAGACATGTTTTGCTGTACTGCTCTCGATTTCAGGTCACGACTTCTGCTCCTGCATTTGCTGTTGATCATGCTCCCAGCTGCTGTCCTGCCCGCGTGCTGCTGTAGGTCATCAGAAGTTCATCCTCATGCAGCAATCTCATACTGATAATCTGCAATAATTCCTGCCAGCAACCTACTTCGCGACATTTTGTTTCTGTACTGGACCCTTATCTCCTGCACTGGACTGCCACAACTAGCTGCTGCCCTGCTGCTCTAGCTGTCCACTTAATACTGATGCATTAACCTTAACCTGTGCCTCACATAACCCAGTAAAAACAATGAGCAATGCAGATTACAAACAATCCCAGAATTGAACAGTACTATTGCACTTAAACAGAGCCAAACAGAGTGTGTTGCTAATCCCCAATTGCTGCCATGTTGCACTCAATCTATGCTCCGTAAATCACACAAATTTGAAAAAACTAGCACTCTCGGGTTGCTTCCAATCTTCCTCCTACTGCTGTGATCTCACATTACCATTGATGTGGAAATAATACCCAGCACCCAACCTGCATCAAAACATCAGAATGAAAGACAATGATGAATGAAATCGATTAGCTCAAATGAACATTGAAGAACAAAACGGATGAACAAACCGAGAGCAAATAAAAAATTAAATTGATTGCCATGAACAGTAAAAACAAATTATTTGTTGAAAAAAGAAAACATTCGAAAATTTAAAACAAGCTTTAAAATTAACCTAAAACTATTCTACCCTAAATTAAAACTACTCCTAAATTTCTCTACACTACTCCTAACCTAGGCTACCTCTTTTTCAATTGCCATCATATTCTATTTATACACACACTTAGGGGTACAATTGTAATTTTTTCATCCTAGATGAGTTGGCATTGTTTGGCCACTTGTCCTCACACCATTGGCTTCTTGAAAAATAATATTTCCATGTCATCTGTCTTTTTGTCCAATTGGATGTGCTAGGCTCGTGTTGTCTACGTGGTCCAATCTCGATTTTAGCTCAATTTCGGTTCATTTTCTACCGAAATATTCAAAATTCATCCGAATTTAATTTAACTGCAAACATGAGAATTTTAATTAAATAAAGGGAATAATTAACAAAATAAATTGAGGATTTAAATAATTAATTAGAAAATTAAGCACAAATAATTCTAAAAATATATAATTATCAAAAATCACCGTGGAAATCCTATGACAGAATGTCACGATCCAATACTACCAAAATTAGTACAAATTTTTTCGCTTTTGGATAATCTTTCTTACCTCTTCGTGACAAATCCCTCTAAACAGGTCGGGCTGTGAATCAATATCGATATACCATTCTAACCATTTAAAATATTGCACGTACATATATATATAATGACATCAATCATATTATAATAGAGTGGTCGGTATGTTTTATACATCACATGATTCTATATTTACATCCCCAAATATTCCTTCATATACAATACTGTGCTGTAAGCATACTAATACAAAATTCTGTATGTGGTGTATACCTGACAGTCGATGGGAATCACAGATATCAGCTATGCCATTGGTGGAAACACTGAAAGTGGGTGGAAAATAAAAGGGTGAGCTCCACATGCTCAGTAAGGCAATAATACAAATGGGTAGATAGCTATACTATCTAGATGCTGATAAGAAATCAGGATATATGTGAGCATGAGGTAAAAAACAATGATATGCCATATATATAATATCATCTTTTCTAGAACAGAAAATCGGCATATTAAAACATGGAATAATTCTCATGTGAAAACATCTCATGCTCAAATGAATCAACATGTTTTAAAACACCCTATCTGGGTCAAAATATGATACACTCACGAAATCAAAATCCATTTCAACGAAATTCTTTATTTTCAAATCTCCATTATAAAATCACCCTTCTCACAGGGTTACAAATCAATGAAAATTTCATAAAATCCCTCCATGGGAACAATCAAAACTCAATTGAAATTATAAGAAAATCGGGGCCTGACCCCTCCCTCGGGTCTACCTTGGTCTATCAAGACCAATAGTTATATCATGTGAGACATGTAATCGACTATATCAGTAATATCCAGGACTATGGCCATAACCTCGTGATCCCTGGCACACGGATCCTAATGTGCGGGGTGTCACACCTGAAATGGAAGGTGGGTCGGTCTTACCCGCCAGAACAGCATAATATCAGGATTGCGAGGGCAAGACTTGCTGCCTCGTGGCTAATGACACTCCACTCCAACAATCCCCACGGTACAATGTACTCCGCGTGACATAAATGGTACAACGTACTCCGTGAACCTAAGCTCAATCAGGAGTGCCTGTAATAGGTCTTATCCACCCATGTCAAGTATGTCTCAGTATGCACGTGTGAGCATATCATCTCACTGTGACACACAGTCTACAGGAGGCTCCAACACTGCTATATGCATGTCATATAAATCCCTGTGCAAGCGATGCTCTAGCACAGCTCTATGCATATTCATGATATCTGAAAACCTCATGCGAGCGAAACTCTAGCACGGTTTCATAGAAATCAATGAAATCTGCGTATGAGTAGCGCTCCAGTACGACTTAAACTGATTATAAATTTAATTCAAATCCACGTACGAGCATTGCTCCAGTACGAATTTGTATAAAAACTCAATGAAAACTTCGTACGAGAAAAACTCCAGTACGGTAGTCATATGAAATAGATCTATAAAATAGTGCGAGCAAGGCTCCAGCACTCTGTGTATGAGTTAAAATATAAAATCCAGTGCGAGCAGTGCTCAAGCACGGTTTCAACTCATATAACACTGATAGGTGGCTCAATTTTATCAAAACATGTTAAATAAATATCAATTGGCACCAACCTGTGCCTTTTCACTTAAAACATGAAAATAATAGCCAACATATCCATAAATTGCTTGAATTAAAGCAATATCATCATGAAAACATTAAAATCATGAATTTCATGCAATTTCATAGCCTTACTACCCTTTTTGAAATTTTCCTAACTGGGGGCAAAATAGTCATTTGTCACTATTTTCATATTTTTCCTCAAAAATTATTATTCTGTTTTCGGGTAGCCTAATGAATTTAACGTAATGTAAATCACCTCGAAACTACGTACAACTACCTTTAAGTGCTCATAAAATTCCCTTACTTGGAATCACGCGCGAGCTTATCTCGACTCGGTCGTACCAGGTCTCTCAGTCCAATTCGCTCGTCTACGGAGCTGCATATAACCACATACGGGTTCAGTTCAAATTTACTGATAAGTATTTCACTCATACTGATCGAATCTAAAGCTCTGGGCTTATTTTACTCTATTGGGCCCGATTGCACTTTAATGGGTCTCGACCCCTTTTTCAGCCCGTTTTCACTTTTTAAATCCCTTCTTCAGGTTTACTAGGCTCATTTGGCTTATCAATAATCATCGGGCTTTGTTCCAAACTCATTGGATAGCCTAGATACTATTTACGATAATTACTTTGAAATTTCGAATAAAATACCTTTTATGCAGAATTAATCCGTAAAATCCATAAAATAATCTTAACTCTACATTTAAGGACTCATATTATCGTAATTAAAATGTACTTACACAATATGGTGCTGGGTACAAAAATCAAAGCTAAATCGGCTCTCGTTCGGGCTCTGTAGTAACACTGCACAATTATTTAAATCCGGATCATTTTTTGATAAAATAATATTAAATTGAATTCCCAGGATTTATCTGCAGGTCAATCCCGACCCTCGGTCACTTACCTGAATTTTGAGTCGTCCCCGGGTACACTTTCTTCCCTTTTTCCCTTCTTTTTCTTTTTTTTTTCTTTTTCTTTCTTTTTTTTCTTTTTCTTTTCTCCCTTTCCTGGCTACGGTGCCGTGTTGGGCTTTTCAACGTCGCCGGTGATCCCGGTCGTCTCATCGGCCCCCAGTGGGCTCAAAAGAACCGCCTCGGCCAGGGGAGTGCTCGGCTGGGTAGAATCGACGCTAGGACACCGCCGTTTGCCGGAACCGACGCGATTTCTCCTTCAACTTTTTGTCCACCGATTCGTCAGAAATAGAGGCCGTCGGCGCGCGTTACTGGTACCGTTGGAACTGCCTGACAGTGCTCTATCGTTTTCGACCGTTAGCTGGGTCCGTCGTACGTCGGTGGCTCGTCAGGCTCCTCTGGTTGGCTGTCGGGTTTGGTGGGTTGCTGGGTTCTGTTTTCTACGTTTCTCTCTCCCCAAAATTTTTCAGATTTTCGTGTTTTTTTATTAATTCATTTATTATTATTTTAATACATTAAAATATATTAAAAATACCCAAATATCTCAAAAATATCTTAAAAAGTATTGTTTAATTCATTTAATCAATAAATGATTTTATCAGTCTATTTTCGTCTTTTTGATATATTTTTCGATTATTTTCGAGATAATTTTTTGAATTAAAAATCTCGATTAATTTCGAATTAATTTCGATTAATTCTCATAAATTAATATCTAGATCAATTGGACTCGAAATTAAATATTTTCCTCGATATTGATCCAGATTTTGCAAATTCCATATTTTAATGAAAATTTCTTATCGAATTTATACCGAGTTTTGGTCTTTTGACCATTTTACCCTTGCACGTGTTCAGGACCAAATTAAATCGACTTTCTTTCATCAATCCACAATCTTTTTCCTATATTTAATTCTTTATTTTCAGTCAACTCGATTAAATTCCTTATTCGATTTTACGTACGTTATTTCATTTCATTCACATTTATCAAATCCGAACCAACCATCTTATGAATCCATTAACATATAATAATGTCATACAATATGGAAATCATAAGGAATATCATACAAAAAATGCGGATCTCACGCAGAACTAATCAACCTTAGACAAGTAAGGTTTCCAACTATCATGATCAGTATCCCTTCTTGGTAGAATAGAATTAATCGAAGATTATGCTGTCTGTTTTTACCTTAATGGCCTCAAACCTGTGAGTACAATAAAGTTTGAATATTCCTTAGCACAACTCCAAGAAACTTCACTCCAAACACTTCAACAAGAACTCGCACTACCAACTTTGAACCTACCAAGAACTTATAGCAAAATAAATCCCATCCTACCAAACCCTGTACAAAACACCTTTATTAGAAATACAAAGATTAGGAGCAACAATGACTTTGATGAGAGAAGAGCCAAGGGACTTTGTTTTCGGTGTGATGATAAATATGTGATATGCAAACAAAAATAGCTTTACTTAGTTAAGGTGAATGAATTCAGTGAAAAAGAAAAGGAAGATGAAATAAGGATGGAAAAAGATGAGGTTGAAGAAATGAGCCCTCAGATCTCTGCCCATGTAATCAATGGGATGGTTTCGAGAGCCTATCAAACCGTGAAAGATTCAATAAATATACCTAAGTTCCTGGATATCGATATGGCAAAGAAATTGGGATGCAGAATGGAAGAAATTGGGCCTATGAGAGTAGATGTGGCAAATGGGAGCAGCTAGGCTTATGTAACAGCATGTAAAGGCCAGACTTGGACATTACAAGGCACCAAATTCGTTACCGATATGCTTCTACTTCCTCTGGGCAATTTTGACATGGTGTATGGAGTGTAATGGCTGGAAACCTTTGGGCGAAATTAAATGGGATTTTAAATAGTTGAGGATGGAATTTTCTGTACAAAGAAAGAGACATGTGCTCAAAGGGGGTTCTTCTACTATGGAGTTAAAAGCAGTCAGTAGCAAATATCTTGATAAAATACTGCTGCAATCAATAGAATGTTCCCTAGTGTCTCAAGGTAAGTGAGAATCAAGAATTCTATTGTGCTATCAATGGTATCATGGTAGGAAGGGAAAATACCTGAACTAGTGCAAACATTGCTGAAGACGTATGCATTCTTGTTCCTGGAAACAACATAGCTATCACCATATAGAAACCTTGATCATAGAATCCCACTTATAGAAGAAAACCAAGCTGTAAATGTGAGGCCTTATAGGCATTTTGCCTTGAACAAAAATACAGTCAATGATAAGTATCCTATTCCAGTCATAGAGGAGCTGTTAGATGATTTTCATGGTGCTGCATTGTTTCCCATGATTGATCTGAGATCTGGATACCACTAGATGTATCCACTAGACATCCATAAAACTGCATTCAGGACTTATGATGGTCATTATGAAATTTTGGTAATGCCATTTGAGCTTACCAATGCTCTTTGTACATTTCAAAGTCTCATTAGACATTTTTAGACCACATTTGAGGAAGTTCATTTTAGCGTTCTTTGATGACATCCTGGCATACAGGGAAACATTACTAGATCATGTACAACATTTGGAATGTACATTTTAGCAACTGCAATTGTATTCTCTGTTGACCAAGCAAAGTAAGTGTAACCTGTGGTGGAACACTTGGGTCATTACATATCAGCCCAAGGTGTTTCCACTGATACCAAGAAGATCGAAGTTGTGCAAATTGGCCAAGACCACAAATTGCTAATCAGCTAAAGGGATTTTTGGGTCTCACTAGCTACTATAAAAGGTTTTTAAAGGATTACGACAGGATTCCTAAACCTCTTACTGGTTTGCTTAAAAAAACCAATTCAAATTGAATGATGTGGCAGAAGAGGCATATCAAACTCTAGAGAGGGCAATGGCTTCTCCATCAGTATTGACACTACCTGACTACTCCCAACCATTTGTCATTAAGACCGATGCATCCAAAACCAGAATTGGTGCTGTACTTATGCAAAATAGACATCCTTTAGCATACATCAGTGCGACTTTGACTCCTAAACACCAGAACCTTTTAGTTCATGAAAATGAACTTCTAGCCATAGTGAATGCAATTACTAGGTGGCACTACATACAAGGGAGGTATTTCAGTATTAAAACTGATCATCAAACCCTAAAGTATATATTACATCAAAAGATTACATTTCCATGTCAGCATTCTTGGCTAACTAATCTAATGGGGTATGACTATGATATAAGCTACAAGAATGGTAAGGAGAATGTTGTAGTCGACGCCCTATCAAGGGCACATTCTGGTGAAGTCAGAGCCATAGCAGTTCCAAGTATATCTTCTGAATTATTAGGACGGATAGTAGAGCTGGAAAATGATGAAGAGCTGCAGAAACTAATCTTTCTGTTGAAACATCAGCTTGGTGTTAATTCACCTTACACTTTGGCTGATAATCAACTTTTAAAAAATGGAAGGTTGCTTGTTGGTAACAACACAAAGTTACAAAACAAACTGATTAGGTTGTTACATAGTGGAGGATTAAGCGATCACTCTGGAATGTTATCTACTATGAAAATACTGTCTACTACGTTTTCTTGGAAGGGGATGCAGGCAATTAATAAAGCATTTTATTAATGCTTGTGACATTTGTCAGATGTTCGAGTATGAACCAACCGCTCTTTGAGGGTTATTGTAGCCTTTACCTATTCTAGTTTCGAGGATTTCATTAGGGGTTTGCCCTCTCTGGTGGTTACATCATGGGACTGAAGCATCCTTATACAACTTCAGGGGTTGCCCAAGTCTTCATGGATACTGTGTTGAACTTTCACGGTTTTCCCCAAGTCATTGTTAGTGATAAGAACCCCATCTTCACCAGAAAATTTCGGAAAGAGCATTTTGAAGGCATTGGTCTGAACATGCCTATTTCCTGTTATCCTCAAACGAGTGGCCAAAAAGAAGTGATCAGTAGGTGCATTAGAACCTACCTTATAGACCAAGGACTTGGGCCAAATGGCTAAGTTTGGCTGAATGGTGGTAAAATACAAATTACCATTCTTCAGTCCAACTTACTCCATTTGAGACACTCTCTTTTCTTTACTGATATAAATACATAAGGATTGTACAAAGTGAATCAAGAAATAAAAACTTTACATTCTTGTTAATTGATTTGCGTACTTGAAGTTTGTTATTTCTTCCTTACTCAAACTTCTTGTAAACAATCATTAGCTGCTAGCTGTAATTGGATCTTCATAAGTTCCTGCATCATAACCAGTTCAATATTTAACTCACCTGCATAATTATAAAGCTAAATCAATGAATGAAAATTTTCATTAAAATGTAAAATTTTATAGGCAAAATAAAAGCACTCACTTAGCCACCACTTCTACCACGACCCCATCGCCTTCTTTCAATAAATCCCCAATCAAAATCGACACAAATAAGATAGCCATCAAGAATGGTCCCACTCAGCATCCTCTGCATCTTCTATAGAATAATACCTGAGGACCCAATAAGAATTAAGAGCTTTAAAATAAAGATAACCATGGTGTAGTAGAAACAAGAAAAGAAGAAGTTACAAGACAAAGCACTCAAATTAAAAAAAATGCTAAATTTTCATTAATTTGCGTTGGAAAGAAATTAGTAGTAAATAATATACTTTGAACAGAGAAGCCATTGCCTTCTTCAAATGCTCGAAGGACAAAAGACAAAAAAAAACATTATTTTTTTGCACGTATATATATATATATATATATATATATATATATATATATATTTTAAAACTAGAAAGGTGGAGGCATTGTCCTTGATTTTGCATGGGGGTAATGTTTTTATTGGGCCGTCATGTATAAAAAAAAAAAAAGGTTCCAATGACCCTTTGGGCCATTTTCACTTATGCTAATTTGGTTCAATCTTACTCGACCCACTTCTAAACTTCTCAAGTTTTGATTTTGAACGATTTTACTAGGGATACTAATCGGTTAGACTGGATCGGATTATAGCCTATGTCAGCCCATTAGCTAAGGTAACTGGATCAATCTAGTTAAATACCGATCAATTTTGGTTTCGAGCCCCTTTCACATGGGAGGAACTAATCTGATCTGTGAACCAGAATAGAGATTCCTTTTCGGTTTTGATTCTTCTTTTAGATTTATTATTTTAATCTATTTATTTGATTTGATTTCAAACAAATTTTTTTTTATATATATTTCAAATACAAAATGATAAGTTTAGAAATTTAAACAAGATGTCTTTTTTAAAATTATAAGTTTATAAATCCCATAAATAAATCGTTTCACTTTATCAAATAAAATTACAAATTTTAAAGTAAATTGGCAAATAAATAAATCAAATAAAAACTCCTTTTGTGAATTAGATCTGTAAATGTAATGCCAAGTTAGTAATTTACTTAAAATTAGCAAATGTAATGACAAGTGAACATTAACAAGTCAACCATTCATATATTTAGATACATTAAGGCCAAAGGTTTTGTTCAGTGGTTCTTATTTGTTATGTGTAGCATTTGGTAGCTTTACTATTGGGCACATTCATGATATTTGATTAAAAAAAAATAAAGAAGAAACGAAGGAATTAGGAAATGCAAGTAAGCGCTGCAGGCTTATGATCAAATCAATAATTTTAATTCAATTAAATAAAGGCAGGTTTTGCTACTTTTTTATTTCAAATTATGATCAGAATCTGAAATTAACTTCTTACAAAATCACCTTCATTTGAATTAATTTGATTGATTTGCTTTTTACATTTCTTATTTGCTTCTATTCTTCTTCTTTTATCTCTCTTTTTTTTTCTTTCAAACTTCATGAATGTACCCAATTGTGAAGCTACCAATAGGAGCAATTTAACATAGCTTCTGGGCATTTATTTATTTATTTATTTACTTACCAATTTACTTTAAATTTTGTATTTTCATTTGATAAAGTGAAAAGATTTATATATTAGATTTCTAAACTTATCATTTTAAAAAAGGTTCTAGTTTAGATTTCCAAACTTATCATTTTGTATTTGATATCATATACTTTTAAAAACCATCTTTACTTATAAAATTCTAAACTTATCATTTTAATTCATTTATTTTTAACAAAATCTAAATTAAATTTCTATTTTCTAATAAATGAAAATAATAAAAGAGACAAAAGATTTTTACATGAAAAAACCCTTTAGAAGTTAAAAGGGTTAAAAAAAAGCTACAATGAGTGAGTTTATTTACATACAATTTACAAAAAAAAAAAAAAAAAAAAAAGCTAAAGCCTATGCGCTATAATTCAAAATTGATAAGGATTTCTTTTCTCCCTCGAATGATGTTTGCTGAACTCGTTGACCATTCCTTGTTCCTTATTGCGGGATTCGACTTCAAACTACTATTTGAAGCACGTAAGCATGCATAATGATGCTAGACTAAGATTGATTTGATGATTTCCAATGATTTTTCCTCGTGTTAAGAAAATAAATTTTAAAGCAAAGGATGATACTTGAATTGCAAAAAATCTCGTGCCATGGAAGCTAAGTCGAATATTGTCTTTGATTTTCCCCCCTTTATGAGCATATCAAAATTTTTCTTTATTCAAAAATTTTGATTTAAGAAGAATCGTAGCTCATTCAAGCTACTTCTTCCTCCTTTACTTCGTCGGGAGGATGATGATCCACTACTTGTTCCCTTTAACTTAATCCTATTCGTGTTGCCACCTTGATTATGTAACAGCACAATCCACTAATGATATTTTTTAGTTTGTTCAATTAGACCTTACTATTTTAAAAAGCCTCACTAAGAGTATGGAGCATGTTAACTTATATACGTACATCTCTCCTCTGTTTTATCGATGTGGGATTCGCCTAGAGGTGTAACATACACCCCCTTTTGGGACTCAGTGTCCCCATCGGTGTTTCTTTTACAATCATTCAAAAAGTCATGCAGAGCTGCTTTGACATCATATGTAACAGTCTAACCTATTAGTAATATTCTCCACTTTGGCCCAGTGGACTTCATGGTTTTAAAAAGTCTCACTAAGAGTATGGAGTATGTTAACTTATATACCCAACATCCCTCTCGTGCTTTATTAATGTAGGATTCGCCTAGGGATGTAACAGATTGCGTCTAAAACACCTTGACCTTGTCCACTATCAAGTTCATCATTGAATTTTTTCGTTGGCCAGATAGCTCATTCTCGCTATCATAAATAGAAAACAGTTCTCGAAAAGAGATCTACTTTTGATTGTCAACATTATCACTCTCAAGGAAATCAATAATGATAAAAAACATTCTATGTTTTTCACCCCGACTAAGGTCAACTAGTGATGTAATGCAATAAATTGGTGGCAATGTTTTCCAATATTTTTAAAAATTTTTCCTCCATGTTATACACAAAAGAATTTAAACTATCATTGTCTCTAAATTGTAAAAACTTTTCAAACATTAAAAAAATTAAAGGAATAAAAAAAGGGTCGTTGAATAATGCTGAGCAGGAAATTTTTTATTGCAAGTTTAAAAGAAGTTAATAAGTTAACACAACTTTTAAGGAAAAACAACTTTTAAGGGGAAAAAAAACTCATTTTTAATCAATTTGTTAGGCAAAAGAAACATAACTATTAAGAAATAAAAATATTAATAAAATATAAAATAAAAAAAAGTAAACGATGAAGTGAATTTCATCTTGTTTCTACCGAAAGTGGAAAAAAGGATTAAACCCATTTGTTTTACAATTCCGCTTCCATTTACGTTTGTAATATGGATAGCGGATCCATTTTACTAAAGATTTAATTTTTCAATTCAAACTATATCACTAATATTGAAACCATTTTGAACACACAAATTAATTATATGACATGCACATCTAACATTAAAAAATAATCCACTTAAAAATTGGTTTTAAATTATTAATTAAAACAAGGATAGCGGCACTGTTATTTGATTCCTTATATTAAGCAATAGAAAAAGAATAATTTCAATATAATAAATTTTACACACATTAATAATAGATTGTACAATGGTGTATGCAGTATGTGATTTATCTAAGAATATAAAGATAAAATGTGTTTTTGCTTGTAGCAATTTTCAACAATCCAACGACAAATAATTACAAAATAACTTAAGGCATTAATACTAGTCCAAATATCGCTAGTTAAATTGACCCTAAATGAAACATTTTAAAGATTTTCAGTTAAAGATTGCCTATATTCTAAATACATATTTATGTAATCATTTCTTAAGTATGTTTAGAGATTGATTGGTAAGTGAGTTGTAAATATTGACAAATATATTCTAAGTAACCTTCTTTTCACATATTATGAATGCCACGACCCCTTTTTATCCTTTTCATCCGAAAATCACCATAAATTTTTCGCTTTTTCGTTTCCCATCCCGATCATGAACAACTCTCATCAATAACAGTTGGGCTATGAGTCAGTATTAATCATCATTTACCATTCATCTTTCAATTAATCAAGAGCAAACACACACATTTGAAAGTTTAAGTTCTATACTTATACATGTTTACTAACACTGACATCCCCCATATTACCATTCAAAATGATTACTGTGCTATTACATGTTTAGATACTGTGAAACCCAGATTTTTTCCACTATGTTCATTAATTGGAATCATAAGACGGATGATTTAGAACATATGAATGTGAATGATGTAGCGGAGGTATGAAAATACGGAATTTAAATGAGAAAAGATAGTGAGTCCGAGAAGGAAAATCGGTCTAAATTGGTCTCGAACGTGTAGAAGGGTAAAATGGTCAAAAGATCCTAATTTCGGTGTAAATTCGATAAGAAAATTTCATTAAAAATATGGATTTAGGAAATCTTGATCGATAAAGAAGAAATTATTGAATTTCGAATCCAATTGGTCAAGATATGAAAATATTACGAATTTCGTAATTTTCGTCCAAGACATTATCCCAAAAATATGCGAAAAATAAATCGAAAAAGTTAAAATAAAATTAATTAATTAATAAAATAAAATATGATTTTGAGATATTTTGTGATTTTATTATATTTTATTTGATTATAATAAAATATAATAAAATAATACTAAAGTATATTATATAAAAAAAAGAAATTGAAAACTGAAATCGTGAATTGGAGAATGAAAGGAAATAGAAAGAAACGCGAAAGGAAATGAAGCCGAGGGACCGAGGGACCGAGCACCAGCGAGCCACCACTGGTGACCGAGGAAGCCCGACGACCACCGAAAAAGGTAGCCGACGACCGTGCGATCTCCCTGGTACCGGCAACGCGCGCCAAAAACGTCGAAATCCGATGGATCAAGGGAAGAAACTACGAGGGGAGAGAAGAAGAGTATGGCGGTTTCACCGGCGATTGACCCCAGCCGACCCTAGCCGAATGTTCCCCTACTCCAAGCGCACCGACTGGAGCCAGAATCAACCCGAGAACCGACTGAAAAAGAGGTGAACGGCGATGGGGAAGCCTGAACCGGTACGAACCGGTTCAGTAAGAAGAGAACCGGGCTGAATCGACCGGTCTAAACCGGGTTGAACAGGACCGAACCGGTTCAGCCAAGAAAGAGAGGAAAAAAGGAGAAAAAGGAAGAAAAAGAGAAAAAGAAAAAAAGGAAAAATTTTTTGGGGATACACCGGACTTCGGGTAAGTCGGTAAGAGGTCAAAAGTGACCGATTTAATTTTGAGAAATTTATTTAAATTATATTTGATCGAAAATTTGCTCAAAATTAAAAATAAAATTGTGCAGTTCGACGATAAATCGCTTACGTGAGCCGGATCGAACTTCGATTTGCGCACCATCGCATAATCTCAGGTAAGTAAAGCTCATTTATGCCAATTTATGTAATTATCGCGTATTAAAGATTTATTTTACGAGTTACGGATTAAATTCCGCATTTAGTGGATTATATTGGAATTTTTAATTAAATTGTCGTAAATGATATACGAGCTATTCAAAGAGTCTAGAAAAAGGCCCAATAAGTACTGATGGGCCTAGTGAGCCCAATAGTGTGAGATCTGAGAATTTTAGATATATTTTTTAATGATGTAATAAGAACTTGAAGTGTAATTTATTGAGCTAAGTGAATTGTGGAAATTATATTTGGAGATTTATGTGTAAGTGTTTAACATAAGTGTGAAACTAAGAGGTCAGATCGATCTTGGAGAAGGAGAGATCGATCTGGTGAGTTAAAAATGACAAGGAAGGAGGAATTTAAGGAACAGATCGATCTCCAATGGAAGAGGATCGATCTCCTTATGATTCTGTTTGAGAGAAGATCGATCTCATGAGGAAGGGATCGATCTCCAAATGTTTCTGTTTGGGAGAAGATCGATCTCCTCAAGAAGCAGATCGATCTCATGAAGCCATTAAGAGATCGATCTCACCCCTCGACAGATCGATCTCTTAGGCATAAAATTGTCCAAAATCGTCCCCAAATTCAAATACAGATCGATCTCATTAAGAGCCAGATCGATCTCCTACCCTCAGTCTATATAAGGAACCCCTGCTTTCTCCTGTAATATCATTTTCTCTCTCTTCAAAACCCCATTTTCACCGAGCCCTAGCTTTCTCACTCATCCAAAGCACCCATTTCCGTCAAAATCAGAGGCTGTGGCAAGAAGGAAGTTGTTCCTCATCAAAGGGAGAACAACATACTTGGAAATCAAAAGACGGATTGAATCGAGGCAAGAGATAAGCTCTCCACAAGTTTTGGGTAATTTCTAAACCTCGATCTTGATATTTAAGATGATTTTGGTGATAATGGTTGTTGGCATTGTGTTGAAATAGCTGGAAAATGATTAGGGATTGATGAAATTACAATGTAGTTGGAGTGATGATGATATTTAGCGATTTTGGTAATTTTGGGAATTTTGAGTTATAAATGAAAATTTAGACAATGTGGTGAATTAGCATAGATATTGTGGCATGGGAAGTGTAGGATGTTGAGATGTTGTGAATAAGATTATGGATTGAGATAGAGTTATGAGAATTGAGAGATTTGAGGTGTTATGAGCAATTATGCTCGATTTTTAGAATTGAGGTTACTGTGATGATGAGTATTGATGTTTTAACATCGTTTGGACAGCTCGGGAGTTCCAGAGTGGAATGCGAGACTAGTCCGTGACAAGGGAGAAACGATTGCACTATACGAGGTGCAAAGAGGTAAGGGAAACTAAACCATTTGTGTATGTGATTTGTGAACTACTATTATAGCATGATTTGCGATTTATAAAACAAGCATGTTTGATGTGTTGTGTTTTGATGAGAATGCACTCGATTTTTAGAGCCGGTTGGAGCCCAATGTTTTTATGAGTTTATAAGCTACGCGTGAAACCGCTTTATAAACCGTTGAGTTGTGTGAGAAATGAATTGGGCTCTACGTTAAGGCGATATTGAGATTTGAGAAATGTGTGCGTGTTTTGTCGGTTGGAACTCGATTTTAAATATGTTTTGTGTTGAGTACAAAACGGTTTTAAATGAGTTTTATGAGAGAAAAATCACTATGAGTTCTACGTGAAGGCAAACCAGTTTTATATGATAATGGCTATTGATAAAGACTTAGGTGTGTAATTTTGAATACACACCGGGCATTGCTCTGGTAGCATGTAAGCCCAATTCTTCTCCGTTCTGGTAACGTGAGATCCCCTATTCTGTGACTGTGCCACGTATATTTGGTGGCTGTTGCCACGTGAGATCCCCCATTTTGTGGCTGTGCCACGTATATTTGGTGGCCGTTGCCACGTGAAACCCTTATTTGGTGGTTGTGCCACATGAAACCCTTATTTAGTGGCTGTGCCACGTGAAACCCTTATTTGGTGGCTGTGCCACATGAAACCCTATTCTGTGGCTACGCCACGTGTGAATCTAAATCAGTGGCTACGCCACGTGTGTTTGGTGGCTGCGCCACATGCATTATTATTATAGTGATTTTATCACGTTTATTGAGAAAGCCATTATCGCATTATTTTCACATGCTTGTTATTGCTCTATACTGAGCATTTTACTTCATGTTTTCACATGATTTAAGATATGAGAATGTCATTTTGAGTACTTTCATGCTATGGTTTTCAAATGAGTATACTGAGTTTCACATACAAATAAATATTTTCTTGATGTGCATTATGGTTTATATAATGAGTCCCTTGTCCCCTTACTGAGCGATTTATAAGCTCACCCTGTTTTCTTTCCCCCCCAAATTTCTTCAAGTGAAAAGGGTTTCCCTGCGACGTACGAAGTAGTGGCTAGTGGTGACTTAAGCTCCAGGCCATATATTATATTTTGAGGTATCATTTATCTTTTCATGTACCCAGACTATTATTGTAATTATAGACACTTGATGTATAACCTTGTATGGGATGTATTAGGATTAATTAACTTAATACTGAGTAATGTATATGATATGATATATACTATCTAATGATGAGATCCTGAGGTATGATATATATGATGAAGTATGACACTGCACAAGAATGCACCCTTAATTATGATTTGATGAGTAAAAAGTTTTTAAATTTGCCCTATTTTTCGCGTTTCTGGGGCGTGACAGAGTTTTTCTTGGTATCAGAGCTTAAGGTGTTTAGTACTGTCAGTGTCGGTTAAGTGAAATAGAATACATCCCAAGTGTCTGTAATAGTCTGGTTATGAACTGAATTTGAGGATTGAGATTTCAATCGATTTTGATATGTACGCGCAGGAGACGAGTTGAGATAGAGAATGAGTGGACGACGAGGTCGTTCGAGGAGGCAGGCAGAGTCCCCTCCGCCACCTGCCCCACAACCAGAGAGTCCTAACTCTCAATTTAATCGGATTGAGACCGATGTGAGGCAAGGTTTTGAGTAGATGGCAACGCTATTCGCACAACACTTTGGAGTTAATGCCTCGGGTACTACTCCTACACCACCACAAAGACCTCCCGTACCCCCAGTACATATGGACCCAGTGCCTCCTGTCACTCAGCCTGATGACAGAAGTATGGTCCGACGGAAGGATTTTCTGAAGATGAATCCACCCACATTTAGGGGAAAGAAGGATCCTACAGAGGCTGAGGAGTGGTTGACGGAGTTGAGAATTATATATGATTATCTCGGGTGCACCGATGCTGAGAGGGTCAATATGAATATCTATATGTTGAAAGCGAGAGCTCGAGACTAGTGGGGTACTACCCAGGGTATTTTGATGTCCCACCAAGATATGATTGGTTGGGAAGAGTTCCAAACAGCCGTTAGAGCCCAATATGTACCACGAGCCGTCCAGAGAAAGAAACAGGCCTAGTTTTTAAGTTTGGTACAGGGTAATATGTCTGTGGATGACTATGAGAGCCAATTCACCGCGCTATTGAGGTATGACCCAAATACCTTCAAGAATGAAGAGCTCTGCACAGAGAAATTTGTGTATGGATTGAAGCCCATCATCATAGATAGATTGATAGGGCTATGTATTATTGAGTTTGGAGATGCTCTGAGACGAGCACAAGAGATTGAAAGAGGAATTGAAATGGTACAATCCCAGAACGAGCTCAGAGCGGTGAATAGAGATAAAGGCAAGAGGCCAGCGATTTTTCAAACAGAGGCTAGGAGAGGTTCCTTCAGAAGAGGAAGGATTGAGGTGCAGAAGGGTAGATTAGAGAGACCCAGAGGTTACCCTAACATTAGGGAGACCCCTCGAGATATCAGGTCTGAGACAAGGTTTTACGAAAATTGTGGCCGAATGCATGAGGAAAGTTGTACTGGGTTGATCCATGGATGTTTTAGATGTGAAGACATGGGTCACATGGTGAAGGATTGCCCTCAACCTCAGAAACCACATGTTTCGGAGCCTACTAGACAGCAGCCTCAGAGAGTGAACCCCCAGAGACGGGCCACTACTGCAGAGAAAGGGAAGAAGCCTGTTACACAGGGACGTGTGTTTGCCTTAGATAAGGAGACCGCTGACACTTCTGCAGAAACTATAAGAGGTATACTCTCTGTCTGTGATTATAAGGCTCATGTGTTGATAGATCCAGGATCCGCGCATTCGTTTATTTCAGAGCATTTTGCATGTAGATTAAATTTGAAGTTTGAACCTCTAGAATATATACTACATGTAAATACCCCTATGCGTGAATCCCAGAGAACTGAGTTAATCTGTAGAGGGTGTGAGATAAAGGTGGGAGATAGAGTGATGTTAGCAGATCTAAAGAATATACATGGGTTTGATGTGATTTTGGGAATGGATTGGCTAGCAACCAATCGAGTGAGTTTAGACTGCTACACTAAGATTGTAACTTTCTACCTACCTAAACCTTATAGTGTACATTTGAAATATTGAGTAAATAGATGTATGGAATTTTGTAAGCAATCTGAGAATTTTAATATTATTCTTGAGAGTATTAAATATGATTGTTCATGTGAAGGTTACGAGACACTCATCTCAGACGATGAGCGGGAACATCCGAGGATTAAGGATATACTTGTGGTTTGCGAATTTTTGGATGTTTTCCCAGATAAGTTGCCAGGTTTGCCACCAGAGAGAGAGCTGGAGTTTACCATTGATTTGGTACCAGATACTCACCCGATCTCTAAACCTCCCTACAGGATGGCATTAGTGGAACTTGAGGAATTGAAGAAACAACTACAAGAGTTATTGGATCAAGGGTTCATTAGACCCAGTATCTCACCGTGGGGAGCACCGATTTTATTTGTTAAGAAGAAGGATGGTAGTCTCAGATTATGCGTAGACTACCGGCTGTGGAATAAAGCCACGGTGAAGAATAAATACCCACTGCCCAGGATTAATGATCTACTTGATCAGTTGAGAGGGGCCTCAGTCTTCTCTAAAATTGATTTGAGATCGGGCTATCACCAATTGAGGATCAAGGAAGAAGATATTCCAAAGACGGCCTTCAGGATGAGGTATGGCCATTATGAATTTCTGGTGATGTCCTTTGGATTGACGAACGCCCCTGCAGCCTTTATAAGATTAATGAACGAGGTGTTCAGAGACTACCTAGATAAGTTTGTGATAGTCTTTATTGATGATATCCTAGTGTACTCTTGGTCGTACGAGGAGCATGCACAACATTTGTGGTTAGTACTTCAGATACTCCGAGATAAACAATTATATGGAAAGCTTAGTAAGTGTGAGTTTTGGCTGGATCGGATAGTTTTCCTTGGCCATATAGTCTCAGAGGAAGGAGTATCAGTGGATCCAAGTAAAGTGGAGGCTGTGCTTAATTGGGGAAGACCAAGGACAGTTACTGAGGTACGAAGCTTCCTTGGTTTGGCAGGGTATTACAGAAGATTTGTGGAAGGATTTTCCAGGATTGCCGCTCCTTTGACTAAACTCACGCGCAAGGAAACTCCGTTTATATGGACTGATCAGTGTGAGCTCAGTTTTCAGGAATTGAAGAGGAGATTGACAGCGACACCTGTGTTAACTATTCCTGAGGGATTAGGAGGATTATCAGTGTATAGTGATGCATCTCATCAAGGATTGGGGTGTGTGCTTATGCAGCACGGAAGAGTGGTCGCATATGGATCGCGACAGTTGAAAGACCATGAGTGGAATTACCCCACGCATGATTTGGAGTTAGCCGCTGTGGTACTTGCCTTGAAGATCTGGCGATACTACTTATATGGAGAAAGATTCCAGATCTTCACTGATCACAAGAGTTTGAGATATCTCTTTAATCAGAAAGAGTTAAACATGAGACAAAGGAGATGGACGGAACTCCTTAAGGATTATGACTGTGAGATTCTGTAAGACCCCGTATATGTAAAAGGGTAATATGTGTAATTGGATCAAATAATATGAATGGACTTGTAATGTAAATTATGATTGATGTAAGTCTATGGATTCAATGTATGTATGTGTAATATGAATTGTAACGTACATACAAGTTTCATTGAGTATGAATATGAAGAAATGAATTCTGGCAAGTGAGGGATGTGATTGAGACTCAAGATGAGTAATGTGGTAAAATGGAATGGAGTTATGCTTCCATTTGGTTTTATGTAGCATACCTTTGAACATACAATGAATGCACACAAGTTTCAATGTGCATAAGGTATGAATGGATGCCATTTTCAAGTTATAAAGGTGGATGGATGAGAAAATGGCCATGGCAATAGATTAAGGGTGTGTTGGTATGAGTTGCAGCAATGAAACTGCAGGAAATTTGGAAAACATGAGGTCCAGATTGATCTCATGGGATGAGAGATCGATCTGGAAGAGCCAGAATGCTCTTATTTGGGCGAAAGAATAGAGCAGATCGATCTCCAATAGAGCCAGATCGATCTGCCAAGCATTCTGTAAGTGAAAAGATCGATCCTCAAGCACCCAGATCGATCTCCTTAGCTCTCTGTTTTGGGACCAGATCGATCTCATGCTTCGACAGATCGATCTCATGCTTCAACAGATCGATCTCATTGCTTCGACAGATCGATCTCAGGCTTAAAAATGCCATGAAAAAGAGGGATTTTAAGGGACCAGATCGATCTCCTCTTGGACCAGATCGATCTCCTCAAGTCATTTCTATATAAGGAAAGCTGAAAAATCTGGAAATCTCGGAACCTCCCATTTTCAACCCAAAAACCCAACTTTCCCTCTCTAAAATCAGCCATTTTCAGTGAGATTTGGAGAGAGATCATTAGAGGCAAAGTTGTTCCTATCAAAGAGGAGAACAACATAGTGAGAGGGCATTTTCCCATTTTTGGAATTGAAGGAGTTAAGGGCATTACCATTTGGAGCAAGAAGAGAAATCATATTGGTAAGATTCTAACACTCCAATCCAAATGTATTAGCTATTTAATTGATTTTGGAGTTGATTGATATGTGTATTGATGGATAAACTACCTAGGAATGTAGTGGACTTGGTGTGACCTAGAAATCTAAAATGGGTATAATGTGAGAATATGAGGGATTGAATGAGCTTATGATTTATGGCATGCTAAAGTTGTTATTGGGGTAATGTTTATGATTTTAGATGGAATTACATTGTGAGTTTGGAGGAATTGTGGAAATGAGTATGAATATGCTTGATAAATGCCATAGTGAGGGAATTCATGAAATATGAACGCTATGAGCTTTATGTCGATTTGATATCGATTTTGAATAAGTTAATAGGACTAAGAAGATCCATAGACTCGAATTATGGATAAAGTAATGAAACGAGGCCAAATAAGCTTTAATAGAGGCTATAGATTAAATTGACTATAGCAAGCACAAAGGTTGCAATACGGATCGAATATAATGCGGGATACGATTTTGTGCAGTCCCGAAGAGTTCGTTGAAGGCAAACCGAACCGTACGAGTAAGCAGCTTAAGAAGGTGGAATCACACATCGCGATTCCAGGTAAGGGAATTTTGTAAGTATATAGAGGTAGCTGCTCGTATATTGAACTCGTGGGTATATATAGGGCTTTGGAAATGTGCATGGACTTATAGAAATGTGTTTTGATGGTGTATGAGTATTTATATGAGATTTGGTTGTTTGAAATGGTTATTGAAAAAGGGATAGTAAGGCTAATAATTGCATAAATCATGTGTTTTGAATGCTTTTACAAAACACAATGCTTTGAGTTGAGCAAATAAAAGGATAGGCTGGCTAGTACTTGAATGATGTTGTGAAATAGCCCATATGAGGCACTAAGCATATTATGAGATGTTTTGAATGCCTGTAAGCCGCCTATCGCGTGTATGTGATTCAATTCGCGCTAGAGCCTCGCTCGCACTGGATTTCTATGTTTTCACTTGTGTGAAACGTGCTCGAGTTTAGCTCGCACTTTGAATTGAATTGTGATGATGTTATAAACCGTACTGGAGCTTACGCTCGTACGTGGATTTGAGTGGTTTTTCTTATGCATATAACCGTACTGGAGCTATGCTCGTACACGGTTTCTTCATATTTTTATGCATAAATGCCGTACTAGAGCGTTGCTAGTACGAAGTGAATGGTTTTGATGCATGAATTCGCGCTAGAGCGTAGCTCGCGCTGGTTTTCACACTGTGGTTCGTATGAGGCCGTGGTGAGAGATACGGATTAACTCAGGGAACCCAACAGGCCTGACAGACCTCTTAGGTGGGGTGAGGGTGAGGGGCTAGGACCTGACATAATCCATCCAGGGAACCCAACAGGCCTGACAGACCTCTTAGGTGGGGTGAGGGTGAGGGGCTAGGACCTGGATCAGGGAACCCAACAGGGGCGAGCAAGGCCATGAGGGGCTAGGACCTGGTATTGAGGTTACTCCCACGCGCTCTTGAGACTATAAAGGTTACACTTGGCATGGGGTAGATAAGACCTATGGCAGGCACCCCAACCATGTTATGGGTCCGCGGAGTACGATGTACCGTGTATATCACATGGAGTACGATGTACCGCGTGGTGGTTACTTGATTTAAGAAAGTCTGGCGGAGAACTAACCCACCTTCGTGCCAGCAAGATACCCCGCACACCGGAACCCGTGTGGTCTGGGATGATATGTGACGATTGGCCATCATAGTCACTTGAGATATAGTAACCTGTCTCATTGCTTGATTTACTTACTACCACATGATTTTAAATCTCTAAGTGTGATTGTGATTGTTTAAGGTAGACCCGAAGGAGGGGTCGAGCCTCGTGGATTTGAATTGTGAAATGAAAATGAGGTTGTGATTGTGAATTGATGTGATGTGATTGTATGTGATGAGAAAGAGTTTTATGACGTGGGTTTTAAAAAGGAGGTTTCTTAATGAATTGCCCTTTTTATGAATTGAAATGAGATCGAGCATGATATGATTTATACATGATGTTTTACCATGTTTTATATGCCAATTTTACATGACTTTGATACATGATATATATGTACACTCATATGGCATAGTTTTATTCCTCATGCTCCTACTATAAATGATTTATGCATAACACTATCAGCATGTAGATAGAGTAGTTATCTACCATGCTTGCATTATTGCCTTACTAAGCGTGTGGTTGCTCATCCCACTCTATTTTTCCCCCTACAGAGCGTGCATAGTAGCCCAGTGAGGACTGAGGCGTATTATTTTGGACTCCGCTGCATCTCCACCGCTAAGAGGTATATACACAGTGATTCTTTTCGTATCTAAACAATGTAAAAGCACAGTATTCTTTTGAGTTGTACTTATGGGGGATGTAGATGTCAGTAAAAATGTATTCGTATAAGTACACGATTAAATGCACATGTATGACATCGTTTTAATTAATTGAGAATGAATGAGATGTGGTGTTTATTATTGGCTCACAGCCCAACAGTGTGTGGTGAGTTTAGTTCACGACCGGGTAAGGTAACAGTAAAACGCGAAAAATTTTCAGTGATTTTCGGTTAAAGAGAATGGAATTGGGTCGTGACAGAGATTGGTATCAGAGCTGTGTTGGCCTGATGTGAGTCATTAATAAAATGTAGGAAAGTACATCCCCATAGTACTGTGCTTTTGTTTAGATATAACTGTGTATACCGTGATGGATTGAGCTTAATGAATTATTATAATACAGGGAGTTAGGCACTATGCCAGTTACACGCAAAGGTAGAGGGGCGAGAGCACGTGCTAGAGGCCGTAGAGGTAGGCCTGAGAGCCGTGCGGAGCCACAGACTGAGCAGGCTCTACAGAACCCTGCTGAGAGAGCAGGTGATACTGAGGCTCGCTTCGCTAGATTAGAGAGGAGTATTGAGAGTCTGGTGGAGATAGTCACGCAGGCCTTGGGCGCCGGTGACAGACGAGGTCCCGCAGCACAGCCTACTACGGAACAGGCAGCTGCAAAGGCGGAGAGACCTCAGACTACTGAGACAGTTACAGTTACACCACCTCCAGCCCAGGATACAGATTCTCCTATCGCTCCACAGCAGAGCGGTAGTGATGTGGGTTATGACTGCGACTTGAGCAGGTTGCGAGAGTTTCAAGCGCTGAAACCCCCAGTGTTTAGAGGGGTGAAGGACCCAGTGATTACGGAGGATTGGGTGTATGAGATGGAGAAACTGTATAGGTTTTTCCGATGCACTTCAAGTGAGAAGGTTGCCTTTGCCGTGTTTATGCTGAAAGGCGAGGCCGAGCATTGGTGGAGGTCCACCGAGGTTATTTTGAGGGCCAGACACTCTGAGATCTCGTGGGAGATATTTCTAGAGGCCTTCAGGAGACAGTATATTCCAGCTACCGCACAGAGGAAATTGCGGATGGAATTTATGAATTTGGTTCAGGGGAACCGTACTGTGGACGAGTATGAGTCCAAGTTTATGTCCTTGGGGAGATATGACCCGGACACGATGGGTAGTGAGACCCGAAAGATTCAGAAGTTCATGGATGGATTGAGATTGGACATCCGGACTAAGCTAGCTCCCTTCGACATTGTGACCTATGAGGAGGCTGTACATAAGGCTCAGTTATGTGAGCAAGACTTTGAGCAAAATGCCTCCGAGCTTGGGAGGGTCAGTGTCAGAAAGGACAGGGACCGGAAGAGATTCGGGATTGGAAGAGTGGCCAAGAGAGATGGCCAAAGATTTTTCGAGAAGAGGCCAAAGATTGAGGAGGTGCGGGAGAGAGCTGCTAGACCTCCCATATACCCAGCCTTGACTGCGCCAAGGGGCATGACTATTGGAGGACCACGACCTACTACTGATCAGTGTAGGAGATGTGGGAGATTCCATGGGAATAGGCCCTGTCCGATGACCCCTATGGTGTGTTTTAGATGCGAGAGACCAGGACATATGGCTAAGTATTGTCCCGAGAAGATGGAGATTGCCCCACAGAAGGGCAAGGAGCCTGAGGGAACTCCAGTTGAGACAGCAGCCCCGAGGAGGAGGGCTACAGCTGAGGAGAAAGGGAAACAGGCTGCGGGTGTGAGCAGAGGAAGGGTGCACGCACTGGACCAGGACACTGCAGACGCATCGACGGATGTGATTAAAGGTACCATCCGAATCTTTGATTTAGAAGCATTGGTATTATTTGATCCTGGTGCCACGCATTCTTTCATATCACCTTCCTTTGAACATAAATTATTGAAATATGTGAAACCAACATTGTTGGATAAAATGTTGATGATTTCCACACCCATGAATGATAGTCAATTGACTGAGCATGTATGTAGGGATTGTAAATTAAAGATAGAGGGGAAGGAAATGATAGCCAATCTGATTTTATTGAATATGAATGATTTTGATGTAATTTTGGGAATGGATTGGTTGGCTACCAATCGTGTTGTGATGGATTGTCATGCCAAAACATTGATGTTTTCAGGATTAGACAATCTTATTGTAAACTTTGATGAAAAGAAATGATATGAAAATAGCATGTTTGTTGTAAATAAAGGAGTATGATTTTAAATTCATATTGCTTGAGAGATAAATTTATTGTTTATGATAAATGTTGAATGTGGAGTGATGGTTTATGTTACTAACGATGGAGAGGACAATGTGAAGGGTTCATTGCCTATGTGGTCGATATAGATGAGGCACACCCGGAATTGAAGGACATACCCGTAATTACGGACTACCCTGATGTCTTTCCGGATGAATTACCAGGACTACCACCTGAAAGGGAAATGGAATTTTGCATTGAGTTAGTGCTTGGTACAGAGCCGATATCGAAGCCACCCTATAGAATGGCTCCGATAGAGTTGGAAGAGCTGAAGAAACAGCTGCAAGAGTTGTTGGAGAAGGGGTTTATTAGACCGAGTGTCTCACCTTGGGGAGCACCGGTTCTATTTGTAAGGAAGAAGGATGGAAGCCTTCGACTGTGTATAGATTACCGGTTGTTGAATAAGGCCACCATTAAGAACAAGTACCCCCTTCCAAGAATCGATGATTTGTTGGATCAGCTCCAGGGAGCCGAAGTATTTTCTAAGATAGATCTGCGGTCAGGGTACCATCAGTTGAGGATCAGGAGTGGAGATGTACCCAAGACAGCATTTCGTACCCGTTATGGCCACTACGAGTTTTTGGTGATGCCATTCGGATTGACGAATGCTCCCGCAGCATTTATGGCATTGATGAATGATGTATTCAAGCCATACCTGGACAAGTTTGTGATTGTTTTCATAGATGACATTTTGGTGTATTCCAAGTCCAGGGAAGATCATGAGGAGCACTTGAGGATAGTTCTGCAGACCCTCCGAGAGAGAGAATTGTATGCCAAACTCAGCAAGTGTAACTTTTGGTTGGAACAGATCTCATTTCTGGGGCATGTTGTGTCAAAGGATGGGGTATCAGTGGATCCATCCAAGATAGAGGCAGTTGTGCAGTGGGAACAGCCCAAGACAGTAACTGAGATCAGGAGTTTCCTGGGATTGGCAGGATATTATCGGAGATTTGTAGAGGGTTTCTCCAGACTAGCTGCTCCGTTGACACGCCTCACGCGTAAAGATGTTAAGTTTACATGGGATGAGGCATGTGAGAGGAGTTTTGAGGAGCTCAAGCGTCGATTGACGACTGCTCCAGTTCTCACCATTCCTACCAGCTCAGGAGGATTCTCGGTGTATACGGATGCATCACACCAGGGACTGGGCTGTGTGCTTATGCAGGATGGGAAGGTAGTTGCCTATGGATCTAGACAGTTGAAAGATCATGAGAGGAACTACCCGACACATGATTTAGAGTTGGCGGCCGTAGTATTTGCTTTGAAAATATGGCGCCACTATCTCTATGGTGAGAAATTTCAGGTGTTCACAGATCATAAGAGCCTTAAGTACCTGTTCTCGCAGAAAGAGCTGAATATAAGACAGAGGAGATGGCTCGAACTCCTGAAGGACTATGATTGTGAAATCATGTACCACCCGGGTAAGGTAAATGTAGTTGCCGATGCTTTGAGTAGAAAGAACCTTGGGTTGGTATCTTATATGATGGTACGGGAACATGAATTGTTAGAACACTTTGCGAACCTCAGTTTGGATGTAACCCCACCTGGATCTGAGAGACCTGAGATCATGGCTAGTTTGAGACTAGAGCCAGAGCTGATTGGCCGTATTCGGCAAGCCCAGCAGAGCGATCGACGGTGTATCGATTGGCTGAGGCAGATACAGACAGGTGTGGGTGTTGATTTTGAGCAGAGTGCTGATGGCTTATTGAGGTTCAGAGGCAGAGTATGCGTTCCCAAGGATCCTGAGATCAGGAGAACGATTTTATCAGAGGCTCACTCATCGAAGTATACGATACATCCGGGAAGTACCAAGATGTATCAAAACCTTCGGAAGGTTTATTGGTGGTCTGGAATGAAAAGAGACATTGCGGAATATGTCGCTAAGTGTCTCGTTTGTCAGCAAGTGAAGGTAGAGCATCAGAAGCCTGCAGGATTATTGCAGCCTCTACCGATACCGACTTGGAAATGGGAGCATGTCACCATGGATTTTGTGCTGGGGTTGCCGAGGACCCGTAGAGGTCATGATGCCATATGGGTTATTGTGGACCGGTTGACTAAGTCCGCCCATTTCTTGGCTATGAGAGCTACCGATACACTGAGTCAGTTGGCGAACCTATATATTCGAGAGATAGTACGGCTACATGGTGTACCAGTGAGCGTTGTTTCTGATAGGGATGCCCGCTTCACTTCCCATTTCTGGGAACATTTTCAGGAAGCGCTGGGGACCCGATTGAGTTTTAGCACCGCTTTTCATCCTCAGACAGATGGGCAGTCAGAGAGGACTATACAGACCCTCGAAGATATGTTGAGAGCGTGTGTGCTGGATTATAGAGGCTCCTGGGATGACCACCTGCAGTTAGCCGAGTTCGCTTATAATAATAGCTATCATGCTAGTATCGGGATGGCACCCTATGAGGCATTGTACGGGCGTAGATGCCGTTCCCCCATTGGATGGGAAGAGGTTGGTGACAGATAAATTTTTGCTCCGGACTTAGTGCAGCAGGCATGTGAGGACGTCCAGTTGATATGTGAGAGATTACGGACAGCTCAGAGCCGACAAAAGAGTTATGCTGACAAGAGACGAAGACCACTGGAGTTTGATGAGGGTGAGTCGGTGTTTCTGAGGGTATCACCATCGAAGGGTATTATGAGATTTGGTAAGAAGGGCAAGCTGAGCCCTAGATATATCGGACCCTTCGAGATTTTGGAAAGAGTGGGAGATAAGGCGTATAGATTGGCATTGCCACCGGACTTGGCAAATGTCCACAACGTCTTCCACGTCTCGATGCTTCGGAAGTATCACCCGGACCCGGCACACGTGATAAGATATGAGCCGTTGGAGCTCCATGAGAGTATGACGTATGTTGAGAAGCCGGTTCGGATATTGGACAGGAAAGAGAAAGTGTTGCGGAATAAGACAATTCCCTTGGTGAAAGTGCTTTGGCAACACCACACGGCGGAAGAGGCCACGTGGGAATTGGAGAACTTGATACGGGAGAAGTACCCCCAACTTTTTGAAGAGTGACTTGGTTCTAATTTGGAGGACCAAATTCTTTGAAAGAGGGGAGAATGTAAGACCCCGTATATGTAAAAGGGTAATATGTGTAATTGGATCAAATAATATGAATGGACTTGTAATGTAAATTATGATTGATGTAAGTCCATGGATTCAATGTATGTATGTGTAATATGAATTGTAACGTACATACAAGTTTCATTGAGTATGAATATGAAGAAATGAATTCTGGCAAGTGAGGGATGTGATTGAGACTCAAGATGAGTAATGTGGTAAAATGGAATGGAGTTATGCTTCCATTTGGTTTTATGTAGCATACCTTTGAACATACAATGAATGCACACAAGTTTCAATGTGCATAAGGTATGAATGGATGCCATTTTCAAGTTATAAAGGTGGATGGATGAGAAAATGGCCATGGCAATAGATTAAGGGTGTGTTGGTATGAGTTGCAGCAATGAAACTGCAGGAAATCTGGAAAACATGAGGTCCAGATCGATCTCATGGGATGAGAGATCGATCTGGAAGAGCCAGAATGCTCTTATTTGGGCGAAAGAATAGAGCAGATCGATCTCCAATAGAGCCAGATCGATCTGCCAAGCATTCTGTAAGTGAAAAGATCGATCCTCAAGCACCCAGATCGATCTCCTTAGCTCTCTATTTTGGGACCAGATCGATCTCATGCTTCGACAGATCGATCTCATGCTTCAACAGATCGATCTCATTGCTTCGACAGATCGATCTCAGGCTTAAAAATGCCGTGAAAAAGAGGGATTTTAAGGGACCAGATCGATCTCCTCTTGGACCAGATCGATCTCCTCAAGTCATTTCTATATAAGGAAAGCTGAAAAATCTGGAAATCTCAGAACCTCCCATTTTCAACCCAAAAACCCAACTTTCCCTCTCTAAAATCAGCCATTTTCAGTGAGATTTGGAGAGAGATCATTAGAGGCAAAGTTGTTCCTATCAAAGAGGAGAACAACATAGTGAGAGGGCATTTTCCCATTTTTGGAATTGAAGGAGTTAAGGGCATTACCATTTGGAGCAAGAAGAGAAATCATATTGGTAAGATTCTAACACTCCAATCCAAATGTATTAGCTATTTAATTGATTTTGGAGTTGATTGATATTTGTATTGATGGATAAACTACCTAGGAATGTAGTGGACTTGGTGTGACCTAGAAATCTAAAATGGGTATAATGTGAGAATATGAGGGATTGAATGAGCTTATGATTTATGGCATGCTAAAGTTGTTATTGGGGTAATGTTTATGATTTTAGATGGAATTACATTGTGAGTTTGGAGGAATTGTGGAAATGAGTATGAATATGCTTGATAAATGCCATAGTGAGGGAATTCATGAAATATGAACGCTATGAGCTTTATGTCGATTTGATATCGATTTTGAATAAGTTAATAGGCCTAAGAAGATCCATAGACTCGAATTATGGATAAAGTAATGAAACGAGGCCAAATAAGCTTTAATAGAGGCTATAGATTAAATTGACTATAGCAAGCACAAAGGTTGCAATACGGATCGAATATAATGCGGGATACGATTTTGTGCAGTCCCGAAGAGTTCGTTGAAGGCGAACCGAACCGTACGAGTAAGCAGCTTAAGAAGGTGGAATCACACATCGCGATTCCAGGTAAGGGAATTTTGTAAGTATATAGAGGTAGCTGCTCGTATATTGAACTCGTGGGTATATATAGGGCTTTGGAAATGTGCATGGACTTATAGAAATGTGTTTTGATGGTGTATGAGTATTTGTATGAGATTTGGTTGTTTGAAATGGTTATTGGAAAAGGGATAGTAAGGCTAATAATTGCATAAATCATGTGTTTTGAATGCTTTTACAAAACACAATGCTTTGAGTTGAGCAAATAAAAGGATAGGCTGGCTAGTACTTGAATGATGTTGTGAAATAGCCCATATGAGGCACTAAGCATATTATGAGATGTTTTGAATGCCTGTAAGCCGCCTATCGCGTGTATGTGATTCAATTCGCGCTAGAACCTCGCTCGCGCTGGATTTCTATGTTTTCACTTGTGTGAAATGTGCTCGAGTTTAGCTCGCACTTTGAATTGAATTGTGATGATGTTATAAACCGTACTGGAGCTTACGCTCGTACGTGGATTTGAGTGGTTTTTCTTATGCATATAACCGTACTGGAGCTATGCTCGTACACGGTTTCTTCATATTTTTATGCATAAATGCCGTACTATAGCATTGCTAGTACGAAGTGAATGGTTTTGATGCATGAATTCGCGCTAGAGTGTAGCTCGCACTGGTTTTCACACTGTGGTACGTATGAGGCCGTGGTGAGAGATACGGATTAACTCAGGGAACCCAACAGGCCTGACAGACCTCTTAGGTGGGGTGAGGGTGAGGGGCTAGGACCTGACATAATCCATCCAGGGAACCCAACAGGCCTGACAGACCTCTTAGGTGGGGTGAGGGTGAGGGGCTAGGACCTGGATCAGGGAACCCAACAGGGGTGAGCAAGGCCATGAGGGGCTAGGACCTGGTATTGAGGTTACTCCCACGCGCTCTTGAGACTATAAAGGTTACACTTGGCATGGGGTAGATAAGACCTATGGCAGGCACCCCCAACCATGTTATGGGTCCGCTGAGTACGATGTACCGTGTATATCACATGGAGTACGATGTACCGCGTGGTGGTTACTTGATTTGAGAAAGTCTGACGGAGAACTAACCCACCTTCATGCCAGCAAGATACCCCGCACACCGGAACCCGTGTGGTCTGGGATGATATGTGACGATTGGCCATCATAGTCACTTGAGATATAGTAACCTGTCTCCTTGCTTGATTTACTTACTACCACATGATTTTAAATCTCTAAGTGTAATTGTAATTGTTTAAGGTAGACCCGAAGGAGGGGTCGAGCCTCGTGGATTTGAATTGTGAAATGAAAATGAGGTTGTGATTGTGAATTGATGTGATGTGATTGTATGTGATGAGAAAGAGTTTTATGACGTGGGTTTTAAAAAGGAGGTTTCTTAATGAATTGCCCTTTTTATGAATTGAAATGAGATCGAGCATGATATGATTTATACATGATGTTTTACCATGTTTTATATGCCAATTTTACATGACTTTGATACATGATATATATGTATACTCATATGGCATAGTTTTATTCCTCATGCTCCTACTATAAATGATTTATGCATAACACTATCAGCATGTAGATAGAGTAGTTATCTACCATGCTTGCATTATTGCCTTACTGAGCGTGTGGTTGCTCATCCCACTCTATTTTTCCCCTACAGAGCGTGCATAGTAGCCCAGTGAGGACTGAGGCGTATTATTTTGGACTCCGCTGCATCTCCACCGCTAAGAGGTATATACACAGTGATTCTTTTCGTATCTAAACAATGTAAAAGCACAGTATTCTTTTGAGTTGTACTTATGGGGGATGTAGATGTCAGTAAAACATGTATTCGTATAAGTACACGATTAAATGCACATGTATGACATCGTTTTAATTAATTGAGAATGAATGAGATGTGGTGTTTATTATTGGCTCACAGCCCAACAGTGTGTGGTGAGTTTAGTTCACGACCGGGTAAGGTAACAGTAAAACGCGAAAAATTTTCAGTGATTTTCGGTTAAAGAGAATGGAATTGGGTCGTGACAGATTCTATATCATCCGGGTAAGGCGAATGTAGTTGCTGATGCCCTGAGCAGGAAGAGTATGATGTCTGCTATGATGATCAGGGAATGGGATTTGTTAGAGCAGTTCACCGAGCTCCGGGTCAGAGTTAAAGAGGTAGAGATTGGGTTCTTGGCTAACTTGCGAATAGAGCCCAGGATCATGGATCAGATTAGAATTGGGCAACGCAGTGATCAGAGGTTGATGATATGGTTAGCCAAGCTGAACAGACTTCGCAGTCGGATCTCGTAATCAATAAGGATGGATTGTTGAGATTCAGAGGACGGATTTGTGTACCGGAGGATGATACCCTAAAGAGACAAATACTGAGAGAATCCCATTGCTCGCGATACACTATGCACCCAGGGAGTACTAAGATGTACCGAGATTTGAGAAAGGTGTACTGGTGGAGTGGTATGAAGCGAGACGTGACGAAATATGTGGCCAGATGTTTAGTATACCAGCAAGTGAAAGCTGAGCATCGGAAGGCCGGAGGACTACTACAACCCTTACCTGTACCTACATGGAAATGAGAGCATGTCACTATAGACTTTATTATGGGTTTACCGAGGACCCGAAGAGGTCGTGATACGATATGGGTCATAGTGGATAGACTGATCAAGAGTGCCCACTTCCTTGCCATCAAGAGCACAGATACTGTGGATGCCTTTGCTGAGCTGTATGTCAGCGAGATAGCTAGATTATATAGGGCTCCAGTGAGTATTACTTCTGATAGAGATTCCTGGTTTACTTCCAGATTTTGGACCCAGTTTCAAGAGTCCATAGGATCTCGATTAAGTTTTAGTACCGCTTATCATCCTCAGACAGATGGTCAGTCAGAGAAGACTATTTAGACCCTGGAGGATATGTTGAGGGCATGTACGATGGATTTTAAGGGATCATGGGATGATCACCTGCCCCTACCAGAGTTTGCGTACAATAACAGCTATCATACGAGTATTGGAATGGCACCTTTTGAGGCTCTATATGGTAGGAGGTGTAGATCCCCTGTAGCTTGGGAAGAAGTCGGTGACAGAAAGATAAATGCTCCCGAGCTTGTTGAGCAAGCTATACAGAGTGTGAAACTCATATGTGAGAGGTTACGGGCTGCACAGAGTAGACAGAAAAGCTACGCGGATGTGCGTAGACGGCCACTCGAGTTTGATGTTGGTGATGCAGTATTTCTGAAAATATCACCGAGTAAGGGTATCATGCGATTCGGGAAGAAAGGAAAATTGAGTCCTCGATACATAGGACCATTTGAGATTCTTGAGAGAGTGGGAGAGGTAGCCTACAGATTGGCATTACCCCCACAGATGTCTGGAATACACAATTTTTTTCATGTGTCTATGTTGAGGAAGTACCACTCGGACCCTTCTCATGTCATAGAGTATGACGAGATGGACATACAGAAGGACATGAGCTATACTGAGGAACCCATCCGGATTCTCGATAGAAAGGAGAAGGTACTTAGAACTAAGAGCATCCCATTAGTGAAAGTTTTGTGGAAACATCACTCAATGGAAGAGGCGACGTGGGAACTAGAGAATCTCATGAAGGAGAAATACCCCCATCTATTTGACGAGTTGAGTTGAATTTGGAGGACCAAATTCTTTTAAAATGGGGAGGATGTGAGATCTGATAATTTTAGATATATTTTTTAATTATGTAATAAGAACTTGAAGTGTAATTTATTGAGCTAAGTGAATTGTGGAAATTATATTTGGAGATTTATGTGTAAGTGTTTAACATAAGTGTGAAACTAAGAGGTCAGATCGATCTTGGAGAAGGAGAGATCGATCTGGTGAGTTAAAAATGACAAGGAAGGAGGAATTTAAGGAACAGATCGATCTCAAAAGGAAGAGGATCGATCTCCTTATGATTCTGATTGAGAGAAGATCGATCTCATGAGGAAGGGATCGATCTCCAAATGTTTCTGTTTGGGAAAAGATCGATCTCCTCAAGAAGCAGATCGATCTCATGAAGCCATTAAGAGATCGATCTCACCAATCGACAGATCGATCTCCTAGGCATAAAATTGCCCAAAATCGTCCCCAAATTCAAATGCAGATCGATCTCATCAAGAGCCAGATCGATCTCCTACCCTCAGTCTATATAAGGAACCCCTGCTTTCTCCTGTAATTTCATTTTCTCTCTCTTCAAAACCCCATTTTCACCGAGCCTTAGCTTTCTCACTCATCCAAAGCACCCATTTCCGTCAAAATCAGAGGCTGTGGTAAGAAGGAAAGTTGTTCCTCATCAAAGGGAGAACAACATACTTGGAAATCGAAAGACGGATTGAATCGAGGCAGGAGATAAGCTCTCCACAAGTTTTGGGTAATTTCTAAACCTCGATCTTGATATTTAAGATGATTTTGGTGATAATGGTTTTGGCATTGTGTTGAAATAGCTGGAAAATGATTAGGGATTGATGAAATTACAATGTAGTTGGAGTGATGATGATATTTAGCGATTTTGGTAATTTTGGAAATTTTGAGTTATAAATGGAAATTTAGACAATGTGGTGAATTAGCATAGATATTGTAGCATGGAAAGTGTAGGATGTTGAGATGTTGTGAATGAGATTGTGGATTGAGATAGAGTTATGAGAATTGAGAGATTTGAGGTGTTATGAGCAATTATGCTCGATTTTTAGAATTGAGGTTACTGTGACGATAAGTATTGATGTTTTAACATCGTTTGGACAGCTCGGGAGTTCCAAAATGGAATGCGAGACTAGTCCGTGATAAGGGGGAAACGATTACACTATACGAGGTGCAAAGAGGTAAGGGAAACTAAACCATTTGTATATGTGATTTGTGAACTACTATTATAGCATGATTTGCGATTTATAAAACAAGCATGTTTGATGTGTTGTGTTTTGATGAGAATGCACCCGATTTTTATAGCCGGTTGGAGCCCAATGTTTTTATGAGTTTATAAGATATGCGTGAAACCGCTTTATAAACCGTTGAGTTGTGTGAGAAATGAATTGGACTCTACGTTAAGGCGATATTGAGATTTAAGAAATGTGTGCGTGTTTTGTCAGTTGGAACTCGGTTTTAAATATGTTTTGTGTTGAGTACAAAACGGTTTTAAATGAGTTTTATGAGAGAAAAACCACTATGAGTTCTACGTGAAGGCAAACCAGTTTTATATGATAATGGCTATTGATAAAGACTTAGGTGTGTAATTTTGAATACACACCGGGCATTGCTCTGGTAGCATGTAAGCCCGATTCTTCTCCGTTCTGGTAACGTGAGATCCCCTATTCTGTGGCTGTGCCACGTATATTTGGTGGCTGTTGCCACGTGAGATCCCCCATTCTGTGACTGTGCCACGTATATTTGGTGGTCGTTGCCATGTGAAACCCTTATTTGGTGGCTGTGCCACGTGAAACCCTTATTGAAACCCTTATTTGGTGGCTGTGCCACATGAAACCCTATTCTGTGGCTGCGCCACGTGTGAATCTAAATCAGTGGCTATGCCACGTGTGTTTGGTGGCTGCGCCACATGCATTATTATTATAGTGATTTTATCACGTTTATTGAGAAAGCCATTATCGCATTATTTTCACATGCTTGTTACTGCTCTATACTGAGCATTTTACTTCATGTTTTCACATGATTTGAGGTATGAGAATGTCGTTTTGAGTACTTTCATGCTATGGTTTTCAAATGAGTATACTGAGTTTAACATACAAATAAATATTTTCTTGATGTGCATTATGGTTTATATAATGAGTCCCTTGCCCCCTTACTGAGCGATTTAGAAGCTCACCCTGTTTTCTCCCCCCCCCCCCCCCCGATTTATTCAAATGAAAAGGGTTTCCCTGCGACGTACGGAGTAGTGGCTAGTGGAGGACTTAAGCTCCAGGCCATATATTGTATTTTGAGGTATCATTTATCTTTTCATATACCCATACTATTATTGTAATTATAGACACTTGATGTATAACCTTGTATGGGATGTATTAGGATTAATTAACTTAATACTGAGTAATGTATATGATATGATATATACTATCTAATGATGAGATCCTGAGGTATGATATATATGATGAAGTATGACACTGCACAAGAATGCACCCTTAATTGTGATTTGATGAGTAAAAAGTTTTTAAATTTGCCATATTTTTCGCGTTTCCGGGGCGTGACAAATAGGCCTTGATGAAAGAATTAATAAGTGGAAACGAGCTTAAAATAGATTAAGGTCCATTAAGGTGCAATCGGGCCCAATAAGAGAGAAATTGGCTCAATTAGCTAAATCGAGAGTAGTAAATATGAGAAAATATTTCTTGAGTTAAATACGATTAAAACGAGGTTTATACCGATAAAATCGAGCAAAAAGAGTAAAATCGATTAAAAGTCAACTTTTGGTCAAAGCTTCTATATAATCACATATTTGGATATGTTGAAATGAATTTAAGCCATATGTGATAAGTTGAACTTGTTTTGCAGCAGCTCGGTCTATCGACACGTTTTACAAGGTAAACCTGAGCATCGAGGAAAGTGCTATACATCAGTCGCTAAGAGGTAAGGGATATAATTTAGAGTAGCGTTAGTTCTCCTTCATCCTTACCAACTGTTTATGTATGAGAATTGAATGAGATTTTACGAAATGGATTTCCAACTTTATTTAAACCGAAGCCAAAACCATTTCCCGAGTTTTTAGCATGTTTTATATATATGAGATACATTTTTACAGCATACATGTTTATAAAAGTGATTTTTCACTTCTGAAACGAAAGCATAGTGTTTTCATGTGAGATTACGGGTTAAAGTCCCGATATGTTTTATGAAACCATGTTTTCATGATACAGGTTTAAGTCCCGAAACAGCTTTTAAGCTATATTTTCACAGTACGGGTATGAGACCTAAGAAATAACTATTATAACTATACTTTCCATATTTGCACGGGCTAGAGTCCCGTAATGATTTATGAAAACTATGTTTTCTATGAGAAACGGGCTAGAGTCCCGTAATGATTTATGAAAACTATGTTTTCTATGAAAAACGGGTTAGAGTCCCGTAACAATTTTGAGAATCAGGTTAGAGTCCCGTAATGATTTTTAATACACGGATATGAGGCCTGAAATGATTTTGATAAAATGGGTAAGAGGCCCAAAATGATTTTTGTGGGGTAAAAAGGCATGATATGACGATAGTCAGAGGATCTGGGGTCGATCTCGCATACTTAGGGTAGTGTATGGAGACGATCGAGGATCTACCTAGCCGACTGCCAAAGAACGGGTAGGCTTTGACTTGATATGAGAAACGTGCGCATAGTCCACACTTGGTGATGCACGTGAGTTCGTGTGTATAGTGTCACGCCTCGGAATCGCGGAAAAATGGGGCTAAATAAAACTTTTTTTTTTATCCATTAACTATGTTGTTTTCCTGTCCATGTCTAGATTTAAAATCTTTTTCATTTTTCAGGATCTCATTACATTACATACATTCTGTATATATAAAATTATTTACAACTATTACATCCCGACTATTATATACAATAGTGTCTATTATGTATCACATGTCTGGAATATAAGTAAGATTGTACCTCAAGGCTACGAGAGTATCCGATGAAAGGTCGGACTACCTTGTCAATAACCACAATCTCGTATGTGCAGTAGACTCGCTATAGATAATCTGGGAGGTGGAGAGGAGGGGGTGAGTTTTTCAGACTCAGTAAGAGATACATTTAAAATAGCTTTAAATACTCAAAACATAGTAAAACGCATGGTTTTACAAATCAGCATAAACATGTACTGGAGTAGAGATGCTTACATTTCATAAAAGCAGTAAAAACATGCTTAAATCATAAGTTTACACACCATGCATCTTTTTAATAAAACTCATACATAGTATGCATATCACGTCGTGTAAACAAGGAAAAAGCATCTCAAAACTTAATCATGCATATCATAACATGCTTATCACTTTGAAATGAAATTGTGCTCAATAGCAAATCATAAAATAGGTAGCATAAAATGTGCGAAAACATATATATATCATTCCATCAATTCATCGTGTAGGGTCAGGCAATCGTCTCATATACTAGTCCCGAAGGACATCATACATCTAGTCCCGTAGGACATTCATCATAGGTACATATGGCCATTGTACAGGGGAGCCGTAGGACTGGATCAGGGTCGTACGATACCCTATCTCTCGTGCACCACTAAATGGGGACTATACGCACGAACTCACGTGCATCACCAAGTGTGGACTATACGCACATTTCTCATATCAAGTCAGAACCTGCCCGTTCCCTGGCCGTCGGCTAGGTAGATCCTTGATCGTCTCCATACGAGATCGACCCCAGATCCTCTGACTTTCTTCATGTCATGCCTTTTTACCCCACAAAAATCATTTTGGGCCTCTTACCCAATTTATCAAAATCATTTCGGGCCTCATACCCGTGTATTAAAATCGTTACGGGACTCTAACCCGATTTTCATAAACATTGCGGGACTCTAGCCCGTGTAAATATGGAAAGCATAGTTATCAAAGTCAATTCTTGGGACTCATACCCGTACCGTGAAAATATAGCTTAAAAGCTGTTTCGGGACTTTAACCTGTATCATGAAAACATGATTTCATAAAACATATCGGGACTTTAACCCGTAATCTCACATAAAAATACTATACTTTCGTTTCAGAAGTGAAAAATCACTTTTATAAACATGTATGCTGTAAAAATGTATCTCATATATATAAAACATGCTGAAAACTCGAGAAATGGTTTTGGCTTCGATTTGAATACAGTTGGAAATCCATTTCGTAAAATCTTATTCAATTCTCATACATAAACAGTTGGTAAGGATGAAGGAGTACTAACGCTACTCTAAATTATATCCCTTACTTCTTAGTGACTGATGTAGAGCACTTTCCTCGATGCTCGAATTTACCTCGTAAAACGTGTCGATAGACCGAGCTGCTGCAAAACAAGTTCAATTTATCACATATGGCTTAAATTCATTTCAATATATCCAAATATGTGATTATATCGAAGCTTTGGCCAAAAGTTGACTTTTATCAATTTTACTCTTTTTGCTCAGTTTTATCGGTAGAAACCTCGATTTAATCGTATTTAACTCAATAAATATTTTCCTCATATTTATTAATGTCGATTTAGGTAATTGGGCCAATTTCTCTCTTATTGGGCCAAATTGCACCTTAATGAGCCTTAATCTGTTTTAAGCCCGTTTCCACTTATTAATTCTTTCATCGAGGCTTATTGGGCTCACTGGGCCCATTAGTACTTATTGGGCCTTTTCTAGACTCTTTGAATAGCTCGTATATCATTTACGACAATTTAATTAAAAATCTCGATTTAATCCACTAAATGCGCAATTTAATCCGTAACTCGTAAAATAAACTTTTAATGCGCAATAATTACATAGATTGTCGTAAATGAGCTTTACTTACCCGAGATTTTGCGATAGTGTAAAATTCAAAGTTCGATCGGGCTCACGTACGCGATTTATCATCGAACTGCAGAATTTATATATTTAATTTTGGGTGAATTTTTAATCAAATATAATTTAATTAAATTTCTCAAAAATTGAATCGGTCACTTTTGACCTCTTACCGACTTACCCGAAGTCCGGTGTATCCCCGAAAATTTTTCCCTTTTTCCTTTTCCTCTTTTTCTTCCCTTTTTCTCCTTTTTCCCTCTCTTTCTTGGCTGAACCGGTTCGGTCCGGCTCAGACCGGTTCAGACCGGTTCGGTTCAGTCCGGTTCAGTTCCGGTTCAACTTCTCCCTCGCAGTTCGGGGCTTTTCCGGCCGGTTCTCCGCCGGCTTCCGCCTCCAGCTTGTTCGCGGGGTAGTCCGATGCATGGATCTGGGGTCGGCTTCGCCAAAGCTCGTCGGAAAGTGGCCGGTCCGGCCTCTTCTCTCCTCCGACGACGGCACCGAATTTTTCTTCTTCCGATCGGCGGTGTTTCAGGCTGATCTGCGCCTGGATCGACGTCGCAGACGTCCCCTCTGGCCGGTGGTGGGTCGCTCCTCCCCTCCTCGGCCGTCGATCTCTCTCTCTCCTCTCTTTTCTCTCTCGGTCTCTCTCTCCCTCTCTTTTCCCTCGCCGGTCACGTTTTCTTCCTCCACTGCCGGTGCCGACGGGATCGGGCTGCTCCGCTAGGCTTGTCGGGTCGCTCCTCCGGTGGCGTCCTCGCCGGAGGAGGCAGAATTTGGGAGGATCGGGTTTTCTGATCCTCCATTTCCATCTCTGTCGCGCGACTCTGTTTCGCACGACAGAGTTTCATTTCTTTTTTTCTTTTTTTTTTTAATTATTATTTTATTATATTTTATTATATTATATTTATTATATTTTATTTTAATCAAATAAAATATAATAAATTGTACAAAATATCTTAAAAATCATATTATATTTTATTAATTAATTAATTTAATTTATTTTAATTATTTCGGTGTATTTCTCGCATATTTTCGGGATAATATCCCGGCGAAAATTACGAAAATTCGTAATATCTTCGTATCTTGACCAATTGGACTCGAAATTTCAAAATTTCTTCTTTATCGATCAAGATTTCCTAAATCCATATTTTTAATGAAATTTCTTCATCGAATTTACACCGAAATTAGGATCTTTTAACTATTTTACCCTTCTACACGTTCGGGACTAATTTAGACCGATTTTTCTTCTTGGACTCACTATCTTTTCTCAATTAAATTTCATATTTTTCGTCCAACGATTTAAATCCCTTTTATTTAAATTATGGTCCCAAATAATGAACATAGTGGGAAAAATCCGGGTTTCACATTTCTCCCCACCTTTTAAGAATTCAGTCCTCTGAATTCAAGCTGGTCCATCAAGCTGGTGAGGGTACTTCTCCTATATTTGGCTCTCTAGTTCCCAATTGACTTCTTCTATCTTGTGGTGTTGCCAGAGAACCTTACTAGTGGAATAGTCTTAAATCGTAGCACTTCCTCTCTTTTTTTTTGAAGTGTACTATACTCTTCATCAGTGGCACCTTAACAATTACAGAGTCCCTAACCTGAAATTCAAGAGGATGTCTGTGCACATTGGCATAACTTTTCTGTGCGGTCCTCGATCTGTCACGGATGAACTGAACACCCTTAGCTTCCTGTTTCACTAAATCAGAAGTAAGGTGAATCTAGGACAATGAGACTCCTTCAGAATGCTCTGTCTCAAGGTGTCATCATGTGGCACACAGATATGTCCTTGGTACCTCAGTAATCCATCATCACTGATCGTAAACTTAGACTGCGATCTCTCCTCTGCCAGGCTAACCATATCCAGTAACTTCTGATCGTTTCGCTATCTAGCTCTAACCTGATTTAGTATAGTGGGTTCAATCCGTAGGCTAGCCATGTATCCATGCTCAATCTCATCCATACTGATCCTGAGTTTGGCGAATTGTTCTAATAAGTCTCATTCTTTAATCATCATATAGGACACCATACACTTTCTGCTCAGGGCGTCGGCTACCACGTTCGCCTTATCAGGATGATATAAAATCTCACAATCATAAACCTTGAGGAGCTCTATCCATCTCCATTGTCTCATATTTAGCTCATTCTGATCAAATAGTTCTTAAGATCTTATGGTCAGTGAAAATCTGAAATCTTTCTCTATATAATTAATACCGTCATATCTTGAGTGCAATCACTACTGCAGTTAACTCCAAGTCGTGAGTGGAATGATTACGCTCGTGATCCCTTAGCTGACAGGATCCATAAGCTACCACTCTACCATGCTGCATAAGCACATGGCTGAGACCTTGGTGGGAAGCATCATTGTATACCACAAATCCCCCAGACCACTCGAAATGGTTAAGACTGGTGTCATAGTCAATCGACATTTGAGCTCTTGTAAGCTTTATTCACACTACTCAAACCATATAAACTAAACCTATTTACGGGTCAGTCAAGTTAATAGAGCTGTTATCCGTGAAAACCCTTCGATAACCCATCGGGAATACCATACTAATCCCAATAAGCTTCTGACCTCCGTGACTGTACTCAGTCTTTCCCATCTCAATATTGCATCTACCTTGGACAGATCTATTGGCACCTCGTCCTTAGATACTACATGTCCGAGGAATGCAATTTGATCTAGCCAGAAGGCATAATTACTAAATTTACCATATATCTTCTTCTCACGGAAAGTTTAGAGCACAGTCCTCAATTGTTATTCGTGCTCTTCTTGGGATCCAGAATAAATCAAGATGTCATCGATGAATACTATCATCAATCTATCTAAGTATTCTCGGAAGACATCGTTCATAAGACTTATGAATGCAGCTGGGGCATTAGTCGATCCAAAAGGGCATAACTAGGAACTCGTAGTGCCCATATCGGGTCTGAAATTCTGTCTTCGGTATATCAGCCTCCTTAATCCTTAGCTGATGATAACCCGATCTCAAATCTATCCTTGAAACACTGAAGCCCCTCTCAGCTGATCAAATAAGTCGTCAGTCCTTGACAGGGGGTACTTATTCTCAATTGTTGCTTTATTCAAAAGCCTGTAGTCTATACATAGACAGAAACTACCATCTTTCTTTCTGGTAAATAATATTGGTGTACCGCATGGTGACACACTAGGCCTTATAAACCCCTTATCGAGTAATCCTTACAACTGCTTCTTTAATTCTTTCAACTCTACCAATGCCATTTGGTAAGGTGTCTTGGAGATGGGTTGAGTATCTGGTACTAGCTCAATGGCAAACTCAACTTCTCTCTCTATGGTAATCCCATTAAGTCCTCTAGGAATACTTCGGGAAACTTACATGTAAATTGTGGTGACACAAACGAGTGTGTGGAACTTGGGTCACAACACAGTACATGTGCTTTATGATTATAGACAAGGAGAGTACCTCGAATAACATTGGAGGATGTATCTGCAGTCTCCTGGTCATGGGCGTACACTCGACCCTGGGAGACAGGCTTCTTGCACTTATCTGCGGCTGTGGCTCTCCTCTATGGAGCCTGAGTCGGTCTCTCTGTCTGTCTAGGTGCCTCATGAGGTTCTTGAGATCTCATAAGTGGACACTCTCTCATCAGGTGTTCTGTTTCACCACATCTGTAGTAAATAAAGGTACCTACGTGACAAGGTCAAGTGTGAATATTGCCAATATCCTACATTGTGGCACTCTTATCTCAGGGCCTCTAATCATCCCTACGGCACCAATAGGAGTCTTGGGCTTACCAGCCCTTATCTGAGGTCCTTCCACCCTCTGTCTCTTGGGCTGATCCCTTCTCAAATCATGTCAAGAAGTAACTGCTCTCTTTTCATTAACTCTGACTGATCACCTGAGATCATGCTTTGCTTGAGGAATATCCAAGCCCCTCTCTATCTCTTGGACTCGTCTCAGAGCATATCTGAAATCTACGATATTCTAACCCAACAGCTTATCTCCGATCCCAGATCTCAGTCCTGCCAAAAATCTCTATCTGGCGCTCGGGATCTCTAACTGTCTCTGGATCGTATCTCATCAGGGTTGTAAATCTATTCTCATACTTGTCTACTGTAGAACTTCCCTGTTACAAATCTAACAACTCTGCTTGCATCTTCCTCTGAGCTGCAAGCAGTACATATTGCTCTCGAAATGCGACTAAAGAAGCATTCCATGTGATCTTTAAGGGATCCTCTGCTAATGTCGTCTGTGTGGATCTCTTCCAGAACTTAGCCTGTCTCCTTATCATTTAACCTGCCATAGTAACTCTCTCCCTATCAGTACACCCCAAAACTGAAATATCGCCTCAATATCAACGATTCACTCCTCAGCCTTAACCAGGTCCTTAAGCCCTGTGAACTCCGAAGGATGCATACTTAAGAAAATCTCGCACCCTCTGAGTCTCTCTGTCATCCCTATGCTGGGAAACTGCTGGCTGAGGGTTGGGGCTACTGGAGGAACTGGTGGGGGAGAAGGATTAGGCGTAAGAGTAGCTGTCTCCGTACCAAGTGTACGTACCCCAAACTGCTGGGTAGACATAGTGGTAAAGGTTGTAAGTCTTTTCCTCATACCATGTACTATCTCTTCGAGCCTCTTTATTCTATCAGTAGGGCTCTCGGGTTGAGAGGAAGATGATAGAGTGGGTTGAGCTCGTCTCTATGAACGGCCTCGTCTACCACTCATGATTAGCGATCTACTATTTGCACAAAATCCATAAATCAAGTCATACTTTGACAAGTAAGCTTACTTTATTACCAGACATGCATAGACACATTGGGATGTAATACACTCTAATTACTAGACATGACAGTACTACACAACATTTGCTCTGATACCAAGAAAACTGTCACGCCTCGGAAGTGCAAAAAATGGGGCTAAATAAAACTTTTTTTTTATCCATTAACTATGTTGTTTTCTTGTCCATGTCTAGATTTAAAATCTTTTTCATTTTCCAGGATCTCATTACATTACATACATTCTGTATATATAAAATTATTTACAACTATTACATCCCGACTATTATATATAATAGTGTCTATTATGTATCACATGTCTGGAATATAAGTAAGATTGTACCTCAAGGCTACGCGAGTATCCGATGAAAGGTCGGACTACCTTGTCAATGACCACAGTCTCGTATGTGCAGTAGACTCGCTATAGATAATCTGGGAGGTGGAGAGGAGGGGGGTGAGTTTTTCAGACTCAGTAAGAGATACATTTAAAATAGCTTTAAATACTCAAAACATAGTAAAACGCATGGTTTTACAAATCAGCATAAACATGTACTGGAGTAGAGATGCTTACATTTCATAAAAGCAATAAAAACATGCTTAAATCATAAGTTTACACACCATGCATCTTTTTAATAAAACTCATACATAGTATGCATATCACGTCGTGTAAACAAGGAAAAAGCATCTCAAAACTTAATCATGCATATCATAACATGCTTATCACTTTGAAATGAAATTGTGCTCAATAGCAAATCATAAAATAAGTAGCATAAAATGTGCGAAAACATATATATATCATTCCGTCAATTCATCGTGTAGGGTCAGGCAATCGTCTCATATACTAGTCCCGAAGGACATCATACATCTAGTCCCGTAGGACATTCATCATAGGTACATATGGCCATTGTACAGGGGAGCCGTAGGACTGGATCAGGGTCGTACGCTACCCTATCTCTCGTGCACCACTAAATGGGGACTATGCGCACGAACTCACGTGCATCACCAAGAGTGGACTATACGTACGTTTCTCATATCAAGTCAGAGCCTGCCCGTTCCCTGGCCGTCGGCTAGGTAGATCCTCGATCGTCTCCATACGAGATCGACCCCAGATCCTCTGACTTTCTTCATGTCATGCCTTTTTACCCCACAAAAATCATTTTGGGCCTCTTACCCAATTTATCAAAATCATTTCGGGCCTCATACCCGTGTATTAAAATTGTTACGGGACTCTAACCCGATTTTCATAAATCATTGCGGGACTCTAGCCCGTGTAAATATGGAAAGCATAGTTATCAAAGTCAATTCTTGGGACTCATACCCGTAACGTGAAAATATAGCTTAAAAGCTGTTTCGGGACTTTAACCCGTATCATGAAAACATGATTTCATAAAACATATCGGGACTTTAACCCGTAATCTCACATAAAAATACTATACTTTCGTTTCAGAAGTGAAAAATCACTTTTATAAACATGTATGCTGTAAAAATGTATCTCATATATATAAAACATGCTGAAAACTCGGGAAATGGTTTTGGCTTCGGTTTGAATACAATTGGAAATCCATTTCGTAAAATCTCATTCAATTCTCATACATAAACAGTTGGTAAGGATGAAGGAGTACTAACGCTACTCTAAATTATATCCCTTACCTCTTAGCGACTGATGTAGAGCACTTTCCTCGATGCTCGAATTTACCGCATAAAACGTGTCGATAGACCGAGCTGCTGCAAAACAAGTTCAATTTATCACATATGGCTTAAATTCATTTCAATATATCCAAATATGTGATTATATCGAAGCTTTGACCAAAAGTTGACTTTTATTGATTTTACTCTTTTTGCTCGATTTTATCGGTAGAAACCTCGATTTAATCGTATTTAACTCAATAAATATTTTCCTCATATTTATTAATGTCGATTTAGGTAATTGGGCCAATTTCTCTCTTATTGGGCCAAATTGCACCTTAATGAGCCTTAATCTGTTTTAAGCCCGTTTCCACTTATTAATTCTTTCATCGAGGTTTATTGGGCTCACTGGGCCCATTAGTACTTATTGGGCCTTTTCTAGACTCTTTGAATAGCTCGTATATCATTTACGACAATTTAATTAAAAATCTCGATTTAATCCACTAAATGCGCAATTTAATCCGTAACTCGTAAAATAAACTTTTAATGCGCAATAATTACATAGATTGTCGTAAATGAGCTTTACTTACCCGAGATTTTGCGATAGTGCAAAATTCAAAGTTCGATCGGGCTCACGTACGCGATTTATCATCGAACTGCACAATTTATATATTTAATTTCGGGTGAATTTTCAATCAAATATAATTTAATTAAATTTCTCGAAAATTGAATCGGTCACTTTTGACCTCTTACCAACTTACCCGAAGTCCGGTGTATCCCCGAAAATTTTTGCCTTTTTCCTTTTCCTCTTTTTCTTCCCTTTTTCTCCTTTTTCCCTCTCTTTCTTGGCTGAACCAGTTCGGTCCGGTTCAGACCGATTCAGACCGGTCCGGTTCAGTCCGGTTCAGTTCCGGTTCAACTTCTCCCTCGTCGTTCAGGGCTTTTTCGACCGGTTCTCCGTCGGCTTCCGCCTCCAGCTTGTTCGCGGGGTAGTCCGATGCATGGATCTGGGGTCGGCTTCGCGAAAGCTCGTCGAAAAGTGGCCGGTCCGGCCTCTTCTCTCCTCCGGCGGCGGCACCGAATTTTTCTTCTTCTGATCGACGGTGTTTCAGGCCGATCTGCGCCTGGATCGACATCGCAGACGTCCCCTCTGGCCGGTGGTGGGTCGCTCCTCCCCTCCTCGGCCGTCGATCTCTCTCTCTCCTCTCTTTTCTCTCTCGGTCTCTCTCTCCCTCTCTTTTCCCTCGCCGGTCACGTTTTCTTCCTCCACTGTCGGTGCCGACGGGATCGGGTTGCTCCGCTAGGCTTGTCGGGTCGCTCCTCTGGTGGCGTCCTCGCCGGAGGAGGCAGAATTTGGGAGGATCGGGTTTTCCGATCCTCCATTTCCATCTCTGTCGCGCGACTCTGTTTCGCGCGACAGAGTTTCATTTCTTTTTTTCTTTTTCTTTTTTATTATTATTTTATTATATTTTATTATATTATATTTATTATATTTTATTTTAATCAAATAAAATATAATAAATTGTACAAAATATCTTAAAAATCATATTATATTTTATTTATTAATTAATTTAATTAATTTAATTTATTTTAATTATTTCGATGTATTTCTCGCATATTTTCGGGATAATATCCCGGGCGAAAATTACGAAAATTCGTAATATCTTCGTATCTTGACCAATTGGACTCAAAATTTCAAAATTTCTTCTTTATCGATCAAGATTTCCTAAATCCATATTTTTAATGAAATTTCTTCATCGAATTTACACCGAAATTAGGATCTTTTAACCATTTTATCCTTCTACACGTTCGGGACTAATTTAGACCGATTTTTCTTCTCGGACTCACTATCTTTTGTCACTTAAATTTCATATTTTTCATCCAACGATTTAAATCCCTTTTATTTAAATTATGGTCCCAAATAATGAACATAGTGGGAAAAATCCGGGTTTCACATATAGTCCCCATTTAGTGGTGCACGAGAGATAGGGCAGTGTACGACCTTGATCCAATCCTACGGCTCCCCTGTACAATGGCCATATGTACCTATGATAAACGTCCTACGGGACCAGATGTATAATGTCCTTTAGGACTAATATATGAGACGATTGCCTGACCCTACACGATGAATTGACAGAATGATATGTATATATATATATATATATATATATATGTTTTCGCACATTTCATGCTGCATGTTTTATGATTTTATTGAGCACAAATTTTCTATGATGAGATTTTAAAGGTAGCCATGAGTATGTTTTACGAATTGTGCATATGACAATAAGATTTCATTTTCAAAGTGATAAGCATGTTATGATATGCATGATTAAGTTTTGAGATGCTTTTTACTTGTTTACAAGACGTGATATGCATTTATATATGAGTTTTACCAAAAAGATGCATGATGTGTAAACTTATGATTTAAGCATGTTTTTACTGCTTTTATGAAATGTAAGCATCTCTACTCCACTATATGTGAGATCTGAGAATTTCAGACATATTTAGTGATGTAATAATAAATTGAAGTGTAATTTATTGAGCTATGTAAATTGTGGGAATTATAATTGGAGATCTTTATGTTAAGTGTGTAAAATAAGCAAGAACTATGAGGACAGATCGATCTGGGAGAAGGAGAGATCGATCTGGTGAGTTATAAACGACAAGGAATGAGAAATTTGAGGAGCAGATCGATCTCCAATGGAAGAGATCGATCTCCTTATGAATCTGTTTGAGAAGGGATCGATCTCATGAGGAAGAGATCGATCTCCAAATGCTTCTGTTTGGGGAGAAGATCGATCTCCTCAGGAGCAGATCGATCTCATAAAGCCATAAAGAGATCGATCTCACCCCTCGACAGATCGATCTCCTATGCATAAAATTGCCCAGATCGTCCCCAAATTTCAAACGCAGATCGATCTCATCAAGAGGCAGATCGATCTCCTACCTCCAGCCTATATAAGGAACCCGTGTTTTCTCCTGAAATTTCACTTTCTCTCTCCTCCAAAACCTCTATTTTTCTGAAAACCTAGTTTCTCACTCCTCCAAATCCCCCATTTTCGACCGAATCAGCTATTGTGGTAAGAAGGAAAGTTGTTCCTCATCAAAGGGAGAACAACATACTTGGAAATCGAAGGACGAATCGGATCGAGGCGTGAGTTGTGCGTCTCACAAGCTTTGGGTAATTTCTAAACCTCAATCTTGATATTTGAGCTGATTTTGATGTTATTGGTGGTGGTAATTGTGTTGAAATAGTTGAGGAATATTTAGGGATTGATGAGATTGTAATGTAGTTGGATTAATGTTGATATTTGGAAATTGTGGCAATTTTGAGAATTGTGCTATAAACGGAAATATAGACAATGTGGTGAATTAGCGTAGATAATTGGTATTAGAAATATCGAACGTTGAGATATTGAGAATGAGGTTGTAGTTTAGGGTTGAGTTACGAGAATCGAGAGAATTGAGGAGTTATGAGCAATTATGCTCGATTTTGAGAATTGAGGATTATGAGATAATTGAGTATTGATGTTTTAACATCGTTTGGACAGCTCGGGAGTTCCAGAGTGGAATGCGAGGCTAGTCCGTGATACGGGGGAACAATTGCACTATACGAGGTGCAAAGAGGTAAGGGAAAACTAAACCATTTGTGTATGTATTTTGATGAATTATTGTAGCATGAACCATGATTTGAGAATACAAGCATGTTTTGTTTTGTGATGTAATTGCACACGATTTTTATAGCCGGTTGGAGCCCATTATTTTATGAGTTTATAAGCTGAGTGTGAAATTGCTTTATAAACCTTTGAGTTGCGTGAAAAGTAAATTGGGCTCCACGTTAAGGCGATATTGAGATTTGAGAAAATGTGTACGTGTTTTGCCGGTTGGAACTCGGTTTTAATATGTTTTGTGTTGAGTACACAAATGTTTTAAATGAGTTTTTAAGAGAAAACCATTATGAGTTCTACGTGAAGGCATAACGTTTTATAAAATAATGGCTAATGATTGAGACTTAGGCGTGTCATGTTGAATACACATCGGGCATTGCTCTGGTAGCATATAAGACCGATATAGTGGGACGCCTGGGAACCGACCCAGGGACCACGGGCCTTGCTCTGGTAGCATATAAGACCGATATAGTGGGACGCTTGGGAACCGACTCAGGGACCACGGGCCTTGCTCTGGTAGCATATAAGACCGATATAGTGGGACGCCTGGGAACCGACCCAGGGACCACAGGCCTTGTTCTGGTAACATATAAGTCCGATTATTCCTCTGCTCTGGTAGCGTTGGGAGGCATTGCTCTGGTAGCATGCAAGACCGAGAGAGTGGGCCGCCTGGGAACCGACCCAGGGACCACGTGTCAGTGTGCATTAGGCGAGGCATTGCTCTGGTAGCAAGTAAGGCCGGGCCTTATTCTGGTAACATATAAGTCCAATATACTTTGCACACGACCATATTGTCGACGTTCCCTCTATACGAGGATGCCTGGGATGCGCACCCAGAGGAGCTTATATATATATTTGATGTGCCATGACGAGTTTTAATTGAGTTTTATTGCCTAGTCTCGTTTTACACATGAGTTGTGTTTTGTGACCTTGTCACGTGTGATTTACTGAGGTGATTTTTATCACGTATTTGGAGAATAGCCATTATTGCATATATTTACACATGCTTGTGAGTGCTCGATATTGAGCCTTTTACCTTCATGTTTTCACATGATTTAACGAGTTATGAGATGATGTTTTGAGAACTTTCATGCTACGATTTCAAATGGGCTTTATAAACAAATACATATTTGTGATGTGGGAAATGGTTTATATAACTGAGTTCCTTTACCCCCCTTACTGAGCGATTTAGAAGCTCACCCTGTTTTCCTTTCCCCCCCAGAGTTCTTCAAGTGAAAAAAGGATCTCCCTGCGGCGTATGGAGTAGTGGCTAGTGGAGGACTTGAGCTCCAGGCCCTATATATTGTTTTTGAGGTATATTTTATCTTTTCATGTACCCAGACTATTAATGTGATTACAGACACTTGATGTATATCATTATATGGGATGTATTAGGATTAATTAACTTGAAATTGAGCAATGTATATGATTCAATATACACCATGTTGTGATGAGATCCTGAGGCATGATAATTATGATGATGTATGACACTGCACAGGAATGCACCTTTAATTGTGAATTAACGTGTAAAAAGTTTTAAATTAGCCCTATTTTCCGCATTTTCGGGGCGTGACACTATATAAATATGCTGATTTGTAAAACCATGAGTTTTACCATGTTTTGAGTATTTAAAGCTATTTTAAATGTATCTCTTACTGAGTCTGAAAAACTCACCCCCCTCCTCTCCATCTCCCAGATTTTTACAACGAGTCTACTGCACATACGAGACTGTGGTCGTTGACAAGATAGTCCGACCTTTCATCGGATACTTTCGTAACCTTGAGGTACAGTCTTACTCATATTTCAGACATGTGATACAGAATAGACGCTATTGTATATAATAGTCGGGATGTAATAGTTGTAAATGATTATATATATATATATATATATATATATATATATATACAGAATGTATGTGATGTAATGAGATCCTGGAAATGAAAAAGTGCACGACCCAAATTACCTAAAATCACTACAAATTTTTCGTTTTTCGATTATTATTTAATTCTTACCTTTCTCTCTTTATGACCATCCTACAAACAGGTGGGCTATGATTCGGTGTTAGTCACCTCTCACATATTTACCATTCTATTTCCATAATCACATTCACATATCAGAGTTTACTATCGTTTGACTTTAACTAAATACATACACAATGGTATTTATAACTCTACATCACCGACATCAAATCTGTTTACAGTACTGTGCATTAAATATTTAGATATAAAACTATACAAATGTGTATACCTGTCTCTCGATGGGAAGCATCGGATACCAAGAATGCAAGTCATTAGCCTCTCACTAACTATTATGAGTGCTCTGAAAAGATGGGAAAATAAGAGGGTGAGCAAACCACACACTCAGTAAGGCAATTATGCAAGTAAGTAGATAGCTCTACTATCTACATGCTCATAATGCCATGCCCTTAAAATCCATTTCTTTTCATTAAAATCTCAAGCACAAAATCATGTATGTCATCAATGACTTAGTTTATAAAACTGTCCGTGCATATATAAATCATACTACTTATGCATCAATGGCATTTTATGTGACATCCTTAAATCATAATTAGCATGAAGTAATCAAGATCATGCATTCTTTCATGTCATGTAAGACAAATCATGAATTTGAAATGAAAGCATGGAAAACATCATTATGCTACTGCATTCAAATCATTTCATTAAAACTGCAATATAAACTAACCCTTCTGGGTTAATCATCTCATAAAACAATTCATTAAAATTCATTATAAAACTTCGATTATAAAACCACCCTTCTTTCAGGGTCACATATCATAAAATCCTCTAAAACATATATTAGCATAGTAAAAAAAATCATAAAATCGAGGGCCTGACCCCTCCCTCAGGTCTATCCTGTTCTATCGAGACCACAAGTTATATCATGTGAGACAAGTAGGTGACTATATCAGTAACAACGAGGACTACGACCATAACCTAGTGATCCCTGGCTACACGGTACCTAGTGTGCGGGGTATCACACCTTAAATGGGAGATGGGTCAATCCTGACACCAGAACAACATAACATCAGGATTGCGAGGGCAAGGCTTGCTGCCTAGTGGCTAATGCCACTCCACTCCAACAATCCCCACGGTACAGCGTACCCCATGTGATATACATGGTACAACGTTCTTCGTGAACCCAAGCTCAGTTAGGGGTGCCTGCAATAGGTCTTATCCACCCATACCATCTCTGTCTCAGTATGCACGTGTGGGCATATCATCTCACTGTGACACACAGTCTACAGGAGGCTCCAACACGGCTATATGCATGTCATATAAATCCCTGTGGAAGCGAAGCTCTAGCACGGTTTCATAAAAATCAGTAAAATCTGCGTACGAGTAGCACTCCAGTACGACTTTAAAATGAGTTATAAATCCATATAAAATCACGTGCGAGCAATGCTCCAGCACGAATGAATGCTCAAGTAAATCAAAACTTCATACGAGCAACGCTCTAGTACGACTTTATGCATAAATACATTAAATCTCGTGCGAGTTACACTCTAGCACGGCTTTTATGCAATATCATATCAAAACTGGATGCGAGCTAGGCTCCAGCACCTCTCATGCATGTTAAATCATTAAAACTAATGTGAGCAATCACTCCAACACCTTTTTATGCATATCAAATCAAAACAAATCAAAACAGTCAAAACAGAGTGCGAGCTAAGCTCCAGCAGCTCTTATGCATTTTATAATAATAAAATTAGTGCGAACAACCGCTCTAGCACATTTCATGCATATGATGTCACACAAGTCAGTGCGAGCAATCGATCAAGCACATTGTATGCACACTCACAAATGCAGATATAGTGCAAGCTATGCGCCAGGACTATCTGTTTCCATATAAACTTGATAGTTAGCCCATTTTCCAAAGGATTTTCATTTAAATATAAATAACACTTACGTAGTGTTATCTTGTGAAATTTATGCAATTACTGGCCAATCTATCGATTTACTTTGCTTAAAAACCAATAAAATTCCTTAATTCAAAAAATTCCTTAAATCATGCATTTCATGCATGCCATGCTTTCACCATCCTTAGGTGAACTTCCCTCAATAGGGGTAAAATAGTTTTTACCTATTTCAAGTCCTTAAAATCTTTAAACCATTTTCTAGGACCTTTATACATAATCAGTGTATACATATATATTCAGTGTATACAAAAACTATTAAAATACGCGTAGCTACCTCTAGCTACTCACACAATTCCCTTACCTCATTTTCTGTACAATCTGACCTTTCCACTAATGTCTCGTAATGCAGTCTGATTTGCTCTCAATCAAATCTCCAGAACTGCGTAAAAATATACATCAGGTCAAATTTAATACAATTAATTGTATTTCATATTTTTTTGGCTTAATTTAAATCATTGGGCTCGTTTACCCATATTATGCCTGATTGTACCATAATGGTCTTAATCAACCTTAAGCCCATTTTTCACTTACTATTTACATTATCGAGGCCTATTGGGCTTATTGGGCCCATCAATATTTATTGAGCCTCATTCTAAATTCTCGGATAGCTTAATGAATTATTTACGACAATTTATCTCTAATTCCAGAATAATTCATTTTATGCGGAAATTAAATCCGTAATTTATGCGGTAAATTTTTAACACACATAATGATGCAAAATTGTTGTAAATAAGGGTTACTTACCCGAGATTTCATGATAATACGTAAATCGAGGCTGACTCGAGTCCTCGTTTGACATCAATTGTCGAGCTACACAATTATATATTTTTTCGGGACAATTTTCAGTCGGATATTAATCAAATTAAATATTTCAAAATTTAAATCGATCAATTTCGACCACTTACCAACTTACCCGTAGCTCGATTGCATCACTGAGATTTTTTCCCAATTTTTCCTCTTTTCTTTTTCCCTTTTTTTTTCTTTTCTTTTCTTTTTGGCTGAACCGGTTTTGTCCGGTTCAACCCTCTTTCAGACTAGTTTGATCCAGTCGGTTCAGTCCGGTTTGGTCGGTTCAAGGCTTAGCCAGTCGGTTCTCCCTCGATTTTCACCGCCAGCAGCTCCGCGGGGTCGTCCAGTGCACGGATTTAGGGTCGGTTTGGTCCGAGGTGGCCGAAAAGTGGTCGGTCCGGCTATTCTCCTTTCTGTCGTCGATACCATTTCTTTTTCTTGCCATTGTTGGCACTGGCCGCCATTCTACTGACCGATGTTGCCACCAATCGCGTCACCTGCGCCTGGGGAACTCTCGGCTGGTGGTGGCTATGGCCGAATCGACGCCGATCGCCGGGAAATTCCTTTTCTCCCGCTTGATTCTCTCTTTCCCCCTTTCTCTCGCCGTTCGTCACCGTTCGTCGGCTTGTTGGTGCCGGTGGTGGCTCGACTGGGCTTCCTTCGCCTGGGCTGCTGTCGGTTGCCTCCGTCAGTGCCGTAGAAGGGAAGCATCGGCTTCCGTTTTTCCTATTTTGTGTTTTCGCGAATTTTTCAATTTTTTTAATTAATTTATTTTTATTTATTATTATTATTATTTTAATCAATTAAATATTATTATTTTTGCCAAAATATCTAAAAAAATTATATTTAATTCATTTAATCAATAAATGAATTTATCGGTATTATTTCGTCTTTCGGGATAATTTTTCGAATACTTTCGGGATTATTTTTCGATGTGAAAATTTTAGTTTATTCCAATAAATTTATATCTTGATCAGTTTAACCCGAAATTTAATTATTTCTTCATTATTGATCAAGATTTCTCAAATCTATTATTTTTAATGAAATTTTCTTGTCATGTTAAATATCGAATTTCAATCTTTTGACCATTTTACCCTTGCACGTGTTCGGGACTACCATTTCAATCCTTCATTTGATCTTTTCTCATTTCGTGTTTTAAATAAAATCGAGTCTTACAAAAAGATTTAAAATCTAGACATGGGACAGGAAAACAACATAGTTAATGGATAAAAAGTTTAAATTAGCCCCATTTTTTCGCGCTTTCGGGGCGTGACAGCTTTGCTTGGTATCAGAGCAAATGTTGTGTAGTACTGCCGTGTCTAGTAATAAGAGTGTATTACATCCCAATGTGTCTATGCATGTCTGGTAATAAAGTAAGCTTACCTGTCAAAGTATGACTTGATTTATGGATTATGTGCAAATAGTAAATCGCTACTCATGAGTGGTAGACGGAGGCGTTCATAGAGACGAGCTCAACCCGCTCCACCATCTTCCCCTCAACCCGAGAGCCCTACTGATAGAATAAGGAGGCTCGAGGAGACAGAATGAGTTATGAGGGAAAAACTTACAACCTTTACCACTATGTTTACCCAGCAGTTTGGGGTACGTACACCTGGTACGGAGACTACTCCTACACCTAATCCTCCTCCCCCACTAGTTCCTCTAATAGCCCCAGCCCTTAGCCAACAGTTCCCCAGCATAGGGATAATAGAGAGACTCAGAGGGTGTGAGATTTCTTGAGTAAGCATCCTCTGGAGTTTATAAGGCTTAAGGACCCGGTTAAGGCTGAGGAGTGAATCGTTGATATTAAGGCGATATTTCAGTTTTTTGGATGTACTGATGAGAGAGTGACTATGACGGGTTAAATGATAAAGGGACAGGCTAAGTTCTGGAGGAGATCTACACAGACGGTATTAGTAGAGGATCCCTCAGAGATCACATGGAATGCTTTCTTAGTCGCATTTTGAGAGCAGTATGTACCGCTTGCAACTCGAAAGAAGATGCAAGCAAAGTTTTTTGATTTGTAACAAGGAAGTTCTATAGTAGACGAGTATGAGAATAGATTTACAATCCTGATGAGATACGATCCAGAGACAGTTATAGATCCCGAGCGTTGGACAGAGAGATTTCTTGCAGGATTGAGATCTGGGATCAGAGATAGGATGTTGGGTCAGAATATCATAGATTTTAGAGATGCTCTGAGGCGAGCTCAGGAGATAGAGAGGGGCTTAGACATTCCTCAAGCAGAGCATGGTTTCAGGAGATCAGTCAGAGTTAAGGGGAAATGAGTAATTACTTCCGATATGATTTGAGAGGGGGTTAGCCCAAGGACCTCAGTTAGAGGCTAGTAAACCCAAGACTTCAGTTGGTGCTATAGGTATGATTAGAGGCTCTGAGATAATAGTACCACAGTGCAGGACATGTGGCAATATTCACACTTGACCTTACCGCGCAAGTACCTTTACTTGCTGCAGATGCGGTGAAGTAGGACACCTGATGAGAGAGTGTCTACTTATGAGATCTCAGGAACCTCGTGAAGCACCTAGATAGACAAAGAGATTGGCTCAGGCTCCACAGAGGAGAGTTACAGCCGCAGACAAGGGCAAGAAGCTTGTCTCTCAAGGTCGAGTGTACACCCATGACCAGGAGACAGCAGATACATCCTCAGATGCTATCTGAGGTACTCTTATTGTCTTTAATTATGAAGCACATGTACTGTTGGACCCAGGTTCCACACACTCGTTTGTGTCATCACGATTTGCATGTAAGTTTCATAGGAAACTTGGAGTCACAAGATTACATGTTGCACATAAGTACACTTATGCACAAGATACAGAAAACAGATATGATATGTAAAGCTTGTGATACGATGGTAGGAGATAAAAAGTTGTTAGCAGATCTAGTATGGTTAAATATGCAAGAATTTGATGTAATATTAGGCATGGATTGATTAGTTACCAAGCGTGTAAGTCTAATCTGCTACACTAAGACCTTAACTTTCTCCTTACCAGAAAAGTTCAGTGTATGTTTGGTTAGACAGTAATGAAAGTGCATAGTGTTAGAGTTATGAAATGATATGATGTTTATGTATGAGATTGACGTATGATGTTTTATTGTGTGAAGGATACATTGCCTTCATTTCTGATGAGAGTTGGAACCACAAAGTATATAGGATGTTTCAATGGTATGTGAGTTTCCCGAAGTATTCCCAAAGGACTTATCGGGGTTACCACCCAAGAGAGAAGTTGAGTTTGCCATTGAGCTAATATTAGATACTCAACCCATCTCCAAGCCACCTTATCAAATGGCATTGGTAGAGTTGGAAGAATTAAAGAATTAGTTACAAGGATTGCTCAATAAGGGGTTTATAAGGCCTAGTGTGTCACCATGCGGTGTTCCAGTACTATTTGTCAGAAAGAAGGATGGTAGTTTCCGTCTATGCATAGACTACAGGCTTTTGAATAAAGCAACAGTTGAGAATAAGTATCCCCTGCCAATGATAGACGGCTTATTTGATCAGTTGAGAGGAACTTTAGTGTTTCAAGGATAGATTTGAGATCGGGTTATCATCAGCTAAGGATTAAGGAGGTTGATATACCAAAGATAGCATTTCAGACCCGATATGGGCACTACAAGTTCCTAGTGATGCCCTTTTGGATTGATTAATGCCCCAGCTGCATTCATGAGTCTTATGAACGATGTCTTTCGAGAATACTTGGATAGATTTATGATAGTATTCATCGATGACATCCTGATTTATTCTAGATCTCAGGAAGAGCACGGATAAGATTTAAGGACCGTGCTTCAGACTCTTCGTGAGAAGAATCTATAAGGTAAATTTAGTAATTGTGCTTCCTGGCTAGAACAGATTGCATTCCTTGGACATGTAGTATCTAAGGACAAGGTGCCAATAGATCCGTCCAAGGTGGATGCAGTATTGAGATGGGAAAGACCGAGGACAGTCACGGAGGTCAGAAGCTTATTGGGATTAGCATGGTATTACCGATGAATTTTCGAAGGGTTTTCACGGATAATAGCTCCATTAACCAGACTGACCCGTAAAGAGATTCAGTTTATATGGTCTGAGTAGTGTGAGCAGAGCTTTCAAGAGCTCAAATGTTGGTTGAATACGACACCAGTCTTGACCATTTGAGTGGTTCTGGGGGGATATGTGGTATTCAGTGATGCTTTTCACCAGGGTCTCAGTTATGTGCTTATGTAGCATGGTAGAGTGGTAGCTTATGGATCCCGTCAACTAAAGGATCACGAGCGCAATCATTCCACTCACGACTTGGAGTTAGCTATAGTAGTGTTTGCACTCAAGATATAGCGGCATTAATTGTATGGAGAAAGATTTCAGATCTTCATTGACCACAAGAGTCTTAAGTACTTGTTTAATTAGAAGGAGCTGAATATGAGACAATGGAGATGCATAGAGCTCCTGAAAGACTATGACTACGAGATTTTATATCATCCTGATAAGACGAACCTGGTAGCCGACGCCTTGAACAAAAAGGGTATGATGTCCTACATAATGATTAAAGAGTGGGACTTATTGGAACAATTCGCCGAACTCAGGATCAGTATGGATGAGATTGAGCATGGATATATAGCTAGCCTACAGATTAAACCAAGTATACTAGACCAGATTAGAGCTGGATAGTGAAATGATCAGAGATTACTGGATATGGTTAGCCAGGCAGAGGAGAGGTCGCAGTCTGAGTTTACGGTCAGTGATGATGAATTACTGAGGTACCAAGGTCGTATCTATGTGCCACATGATGACACATTGAGACAGAGCATTCTGAAGGAGTCCCATTCTTTTAGATTCACATTGCTTTCGATTTAGTGGAACAAGCAGCTAAGGGTGTTCAGCTCATATGTGACAGATTGAGGACCGCACAAAAAAGTTATGTCAATGTGCGGAGACGTCCTCTTGAATTTTAGGTTGGGGACTCCGTATTTATTAAGGTGTCACCGATGAAGGATATAGTACGCTTCGAAAAAAAGAGAGGAAGTGCTACGATTTAAGACTATCCCACTAGTAAAGTTTCTCTGGCAACACCATAAGACAGAAGATGCCACTTGGGAACTAGAGAGCCAAATGAGGGAGAAGTACCCTCACTGGGTTGATGGACCAGCTTGAATTCAGAGGACTGAATTCTTAAAAGGTGGGGAGAAATGTGAAACCCAGATTTTTCCCACTATGTTCATTAATTGGAATAATAAGACGGATGATTTAGAATATATGAATGTGAATGATGTAGTGGAGGTATGAAAATATGGAATTTAAATGAGAAAAGATAGTGAGTCTGAGAAGGAAAATCGGTCTAAATTGGTCTCGAACGTGCATAAGAGTAAAATGGTCAAAAGATCCTAATTTCGGTGTAAATTTGATAAGGAAATTTCATTAAAAATATGGATTTAGGAAATCTTGATCGATAAAGAAGAAATTATTGAATTCCGAATCCAATTGGTCAAGATACGAAAATATTACGAATTTCGTAATTTTCGTCCGAGACATTATCCCGAAAATATGCGAAAAATACATCAAAAAAGTTAAAATAAATTAAATTAATTAAATTAATTAATAAATAAAATATGATTTTGAGATATTTTGTGATTTTATTATATTTTATTTGATTATAATAAAATAATAATAAAGTATATTATAAAAAAAAAAAGAAATTGAAAAATGAAATCGTGAATTGGAGAATGAAAGGAAACAGAAAGAAATGCGAAAGGAAACGAAGCAGAGGGACCGAGGGACCGAGCATCGGCGAGCCACCACCGATGACCGAGGAAACCCGACGACCACCGAAAAAGGTAGCCGACGACCGTGCGATCTCCCTGGTACCGACAACGCGTGCCAAAAATGCCAGAATCCAACGGATCGAGGGAGGAAACCGCGGGGGGAGAGAAGAAGAGTTCGACGGTTTCACCAGCGATTGACCCCAGTCGACCCTAGCTGAACGTTCCCCAGCTCCAGGCACACCTACTGGCGCCAGAATCAGCCTGAGAATCGATCGAAAAAGAGGTGAACGACGATGGGAAAGCTTGAACCGGTACAGACCGGTTCAATAAGAAGAGAACCGGGCTAAACCGACCAGTCCGAACTGGGTTGAACCGGACCGAACCGATTCAGCCAAGAAAGAGAGGAAAATAGGGAAAAAGGAAAGAAACAGAGAAAAAGGAAAAAGGGAAAAATTTTAAGGGATACACCGGACTTCATGTAAGTCGGTAAGAGGTCAAAAGTGACCGATTTAATTTTTGAGAAATTTATTTAAATTATATTTGATCGAAAATTTACCTGGAATTAAATATAAAATTGTGTAGTTCGATGATAAATCGCGTACGTGAGCCCAATCGAACTTCAATTTTTGCACCATCGCATAATCTCGGGTAAGTAAAGCTCATTTATGACAATTTATGTAATTATCGCGTATTAAAGATTTATTTTACGAGCTACGGATTAAATTTCGCATTTAGTGGATTATATTGTCGTAAATGATATACGGGCTATTCAAAGAGTCTAGAAAAAGGCCCAATAAGTATTGATGGGCCTAGTGAGCCCAATAGGCATTGATGAAAGAATTAATAAGTGGAAACGAGCTTAAACGGATTAAAGTCCATTAAGGTGCAATCGGGTCCAATAAGAGAGAAATTGGCCCAATTAGCTAAATCGACAGTAGTAAATATGAGAAAATATTTATTGAGTTAAATACGATTAAAACGAGGTTTATACCGATAAAACCGAGCAAAAAGAGTAAAATCGATTAAAAGTCAAATTTTAGTCAAAGCTTCGATATAATAACATATTTTGATATGTTGAAATGAATTTAAACCATATGTGATAAGTTGAACTTGTTTTGTAGCAGCTCGATTTATCGACACGTTTTACGAGGTAAAACTGAGCTTCGAGGAAAGTGCTCTACATCAGTCGCTAAGAGGTAAGGGATATAATTTAGAGTAGCATTAGTACTCCTTCATCCTTACCAACTGTTTATGTATGAGAATTGAATGAGATTTTACGAAATGGATTTCCAACTGTATTCAAACCGAAGCCAAAACCATTTCCCGAGTTTTCAGCATGTTTTATATATATAAGATACATTTTTACAGCATACATGTTTATAAAAGTGATTTTTCACTTCTGAAACGAAAGCATAGTATTTTCATGTGAGATTATGGGTTAAAGTCCCGATATGTTTTATGAAACCATGTTTTCATGATGCGGGTTAAAGTCCCAAAATAGCTTTTAAGCTATATTTTCACAGTACGGGTATGAGTCCTAAGAAATAACTATTATAACTATACTTTCCATATTTACACGGGCTAGAGTCCCGCAATGATTTATGAAAACTATGTTTTCTATGAGAAACGGGCTAGAGTCCCATAATGATTTATGAAAACTATTTTTTTTTATGAAAAACGGGTTAGAGTCCCGTAATGATTTTTAATACCCGGATATGAGGCCCGTAATGATTTTGATAAAATGGGTAAGAGGCCCAAAATGCTTTTTGTGGGGTAAAAATGCATAATATGACGATAGTTAGAGGATCTGGGGTCGATCTTGCATACTTAGGGTAGCGTATGGAGACGATCGAGGATCTACCTAGCCGACGGCCAGAGAACGGGCAGGCTCTAACTTGATATGAGAAACGTGCGCATAGTCCACACTTGGTGATACACATGAGTTCATGCGTATAGTCCCCATTTAGTAGTGCATGAGAGATAGGGCAGCGTATGACCCTTATCCAGTCCTACAGCTCCCCTGTACAATGGCCATATGTACCTATGATGAATGTCCTACTGTAACGACCCTTGACCCTTGAAAATCGAGAATTTTTTTTTTTTGAATTTATTTTACCCACTTATTCCCTTAATCACTTAGGTTGCATTCCTGCTCAGTGTCAAATCGCTTTTCCTAATTCTTAATCTGTAATTATATTTAAACTCCATATTTTGACCCAATGGTCGATAGAAATTTCGGCAGCATAACGACTTACATATGGGCCTACCCACCTGCAATTCAGTTGTTTTAACAATCCTAGATATCCACAACTACCAAGCATACTTTCCAATCAACATTTACAACTCAATACATTCATATCGATTAATACCAATCATTTTACAACCTAGTCCCAAGAATCATATTCTCTACATTGTTTCCTTACAAATTACATCCCAACAAAATATTCCTAATATATGTCTGTGCGTACGAATGTGTCTGGTAAAGGAATGTAATTGTATACCTTGACTGCGTGTACAAAAAGTAGCCTAAGGTAGCTCTTTCCCACCAACCTACGTTGTGTACGTGGCAAATAACGTCTATAGATCACTGCAAATAATCTGAAAGGTAGAGGGGTGAGCTTTCGGGAAAAAAGCCCAGTAAGAAACGCATTTAAAATGATCATGGTGGCTAAATCGCATTAATTGCATGATAAAACCAAAAGATACGTTTCTTTACAAATATCACATAGATTTCGAAGAGCGTATATATAAAACATAATTGATAGAAATATAATTTTGAAGAACAAATCTATTCAGTTTCATCACAATCTATCGAAACATACAAAACTCCAGAATATTTCAAAACCGATAGAACTTCAAAAGCATAACTGATGTAAAAACATATATCGGAAGATCAAAATCATTTAACATAGTTCATATCGATAGAGGTTTGGATAACTTATAGAGGGAAGTCATAAATATGCCCGAAGGCAGGATTTATATACATTCATATACGCCACAAAGACGCGCACGACAAAAATGCATTGACCGTATGGCACTTTGCATCTGTAAGACTCAAGAGGTGGCCCCCAACAGTCACACAGACTGTGTGGCACTTTGCTCCCACATATCTCAAGAGGTGGCCCTCACGATCGTATGTCTTTGTGAACCGCGTGGCACTTTGCTCCCGTCGGACTCAAGAGGTGACCCCCACAGTAACATAGACTGCGTGGCACTTTGCTCCCACAGAACTCAAGAGGTGGCCCCCACGTTCGCATGTCTTTGTGAATCGCGTGGTACTTTGCTCCCACAGGACTCAAGAGGTAACCCCCACAGTAACATAGACTGTGTGACACTTTGCTCCCGTCGGACTCAAGAGGTAACCCCCACGTTCACATGTCATTTTGGAAATTGCGTGGCACTTTGCTCCCACAGAACTCAAGAGGTAACCGCCACAGTAACATAGACTGTGTGGCACTTTGCTCCTGTCGGACTCAAGAGGTAACCCCCACAATTCCACTATACAATGCCCTTTTTATCTTAAAGCAGAGTTTTCAAAATCTTACTTGGGTTTTTATAGCTCATTAACTCATATCGAGTAATAAAATCAAATTTCTTGAAATCTGAAAACTCTTTCATAAAACAGAAAAAACGGTGTGGCACTTTGTTCCCGTAGGACTCAAGAGGTGGCCCCCACAATCGCCTTTCGAAAACAAATTTCATTTCTCAAACATAAGTTCACATACCAACTTTCATTTCATTCAAAAACATGAAATCAATCATACATAAGTCAAAACCATGACATTTATTCAGAAAATCATGTTTGAAACTACGCATTTAATTTCATATAGCATTTCTTTATCTCGAAAACATGATCAAATAAATCTTGGGCTCATTAGGTGTCAAGTTTTATTTTACAATCAAGGGTTGCACGAGAAGGCACGAAATCACATAAATAAATCGGGGTCTAAGGGTAGGGATACCATTACCATCTTAAATTACACCCCTTACCTCGATCTATCGAAATCTCCGTGCTCAATTGGTGCCACCTCTAGTAACTCCTTTAATTCCTTCTACGATTACCTACATCGAAGTTGTAGACTTAACACTCTATTCATGCAAATTGGATTAAAATCGTAATTTATTATTGCTACTGCGTGTGTACGTATTATTGTATATCCTTAGGCCGACACACACGTTTATATATATTTCTTCACCATTTATATATTTGCCCTTACAAGTATTACATGTACCTTTATTATATACATCCTCAAGTATACACGCATAAATATATATTTATATATATATACACTCCTATATATATATATATATATATACTTTTATTGTTTTCATGTTTTCCTATCTCACATATATACAATATACGTTCTCTATATATACATATATATACTTTTATTTGTTTTTCATATTTCCCTATCTCATATACTAGCACACATTCATCCTATGTACATCCATACGTATATGCACCTAAATAAATATATATATATATATATATATCATTGTTTTTCATTTTTCCTTATCACATGTATCCATTCTTTGTATATACATATATTAAAACACACCTTTATTTTATACTCATTTGTATGTACACCCAAGTATATAGACATTATTCATATACTCCTATATGTATATACACCTAAGTATATACACATATTTATTTTATCCTTGGCTTCTCTTATTCATTATCAAGCATATGTACATATACTAACATACCCTTTCATTATACACACCTAGATGTATATACCCAAATATATATATATATATATTCACATAAATACATACATATATATATATTATCACTTATTTCCATTATTCAATATCACATATATATATTTTTGCCTACCTCTCATCTTTCCATTTTTTTTGTCTAATTTAATCTATAACTAACATGCTATACACATACAATACATATATATACATGCCCATCAATATACATTATACATACATGTATTTTACCTTTTTTTTCCTTCCTTTTCCTTTTTTTTTCTTTCCTTTCTTTCTTTTTCCTTTCTTCCCTCTCGGTTAGCCCAGCTGCTCACTATCCCGATTGCTCTTCTTCTTCCTCCCTTTCTCCCTCGGTTCCAGCCCTTTCTCCCTCACGGTTTCTCCTGTTTGGTCTCGGTTACAGCCTCCATTTCCAGCCCCTGTTCTGCTATCCCTTCAATCCCAATTCTGTTTCCAGATTTCCTGCCCTCGGTGCTGCCTTCGGTCTCCCTCAATTCTCGATTCCCAGCTTCCTTTTCTCCCCTGTTATCATCACTTCCTGGCTGCTACTGCTTCAACTACTCTGTTCAGCTCCTATTCCCAACAGCTTTGGACCTATTCACGCACCCCTGTTCTGCTCCCAACAGCTTCGGTTTCTTCTTCTTCTTGGTGCTGCTGTCCCCCTTTCCTTCCTCTCGGTTTCCCCTTTTTTTTTCCTTTCTCTTCTTCCTCGGCAGACTCAGCTTCCTTCTCCTCTCCCTTCCCCTCTCTTCTTTCTCTCTTCTCCCCTTCTTCTCCAGCCGACCGAGCCTCTCTTCTTCCTTTCTCCTTTCTCCTTTCTCCTTTCTCTTTCTTCCTTTCCTCTTCTCCCCAGCCGATCAGCCCCTCTTCTTCCTGTCCTTTCTCTTCTTTCCTTTCCTCTTCTCCCCAGCCGATCAGCCCCTCTTCTTCCCTTTCTCCTTTCTCTTCTCTTCTTCTGCTCTTTCTCCCGCCCAGCTCCTCTGTTTAATTTTTTTTTTTTCAATTGCAAACAGTGGCAGACGGAATTGGCTTTTCTAAGCCAATTCCGTACATGCCAATATATATGTATATATATATTATATTAGTATTTAGGTATTATTTGTTATGTATTTGTATTGTTATTATTATTACTATTATTGTATATATATATATATATTTTTGTTTCCATTTTATTTTAAATATCTTATACATTATATACCTTACAATACATATATATATTTGTCATATATATATATATATATATATATATATATATATATATATATATATATATATATATATATATATATATATATATATATATATATATATATATATATATATATATATATATATACCTTCCCTTTTATTTAAATGTCTAGTATGTATGTACATATATATATACACATATTCACCTATGTATATATCTACATATATACATTTTCTTATATAATTTATCCAAAAACATAATATCATGCCTTCCATGAAATTTTTCTTATTCCGAAAATGAAAAAGTACGGGACTCCATCATTTTTCATAAATTCTCGATACAAGTGTTTTACATCAACAATTTTCCATTTAACAAATTAAAATTCTCTAATCCCTCTATACTCACATTCGTCTTATCACTCCTTGTATCTTTGGGTTCCCGGTCATTCACGGACTTCTCGGTCCCTATAGTCCTCGAGTCCTACAACGAATATTCACACTTTCATTAATATATATTATTTCCATTTTTATATAATCTAGTTAAACGTAGAAAATTTGTGGGGTTTACATTCTCCCCACCTTAAAAGAATTTGGTCCTCCAAATTCCTTCGGGTCCCTTTGTCTACGATCATCTAGATTGTATCATGCCCATTTTGGGTCCTTGGTAATCCCATTATGAAATCCATAGTAATGTGCAATCATTTCCAAGTAGGCACTGGAAAAAAAAAATCTTAAGTAATCCCCGCTGGTCTTTGGTGCTCGATCTTAATCTGTTAGCAAATCAAATACTTGGCCACAACTCAACTACATTCTTTTCATACCGACCAACCAATATACTTTTTGTAAATCATGGTACACTTTAGTGCTTCCCAAGTGCATAGTGTACCGAGAATAATGAAACTCTTTTAAGATCCTTTGCCTTAGGGCATCATCATTTGAGACACCAAACTTACCGCAATTTCTCATTTATCCTAAATGAGAACTTATTCTTAATTTATATCACTTGATCCAAATCACTTCACATACCAGAAATATTCGTTCTTTGCATATATCTCTTAATCCAATATGACTCGTATATTCAAAATTTATCTCATTTCAAACTTATCTCATTTCGTACATCAATTATATTAGAACTCTTTCCTCATTCCAATTAGGTCTCAAATTCAAAACATAAAAATATAGAAGTTGCAATCCTTAGATTCAATATGTAATCCATATTCCAAAGTTTCCTTATAACTCAACTTTAAATCATCTTTAAGAGTTTTGGGTCTTTCCCCACTGATTTATAATCCTTGTCTTGGGAATCCAATTAACACCCTCCTTAACATATCGTGACCAAAACGACTCTGGGTCTCCTTAGAATTTAACACCGGTACACTCCAAAACGAATTACTTGATCCGATAATCTTTTTTTTCATGTAATCCTTATAATTGTTCTCTCAGCATTTCTAATCCAAGCAAAGTTACTCAGTACAGTGGTTTGAGTAATTAATTCGATACCACCTGCTAAGTCAATTCTAGAACTTCTCCTTTTTGTTTAAGGGTAACTTGATAAATCATTTGATCATGTGTCAGAAAACTTTCCTTGTTTACAAGGATGTCTCTATACCCCGAACACGCTATATCTTTATCAATCATATAAGCAGTGCGACCTTTATAGTCTTATTTATACCGTTAGTTCCCTGATTCATTCTTCCAGTATATTGACTGTGCTCTTTCATTGTCACTATTTCCTTTGTAGATCTCTTTTCCGTCATTCTCTTTATCTTTCCCTTTTTTAGTGATTTTAGAAATATAGAATTCATATCATCATAATTGCGCCTTGCGCTCTGTTTCCTCAAGGTAATTTCAAATAGAGTCGTCTTAGCTTAACTAAATATCTCAATATCTCCTATGGGTTTCTGAACTTCCTTTATCTAACAGTTCTTGCAACTCTTTTTTTTTTCAATTCCTAAAGATCCACAAAGTTCATTTGACAAGGAGACTTCGAGATTGACTGTGTCTCTAGTGCCAAACCTATAGTGAATTCCAACTCTCTCTCCAGTGGTAGCCCCGGTAGTTCCTCAGGAAATACATCCGAAAATTGGATACCACAGATATGTCCTGAATACGTGGACATTCCCGACTAGTATCGGAGATGAATGCAATATAACTTTCACATCAACAGGTTCATAAAAAAAAACTTTCATCATAAGCAAAATCATAAAATTTATTCCTTTACATTAAACTTACTAGGTAAGGAGAATGTTACAGTCTTAGAGTAGCAGTCTAAACTTACATGGTTGGTGGCTAGCCAATCCATACCCAAAATTATATCAAAGCCATACATGCTCAACCAAATTAGATCTGCTAATATGATCCTATCTCCTACCTTGATTTCACAATTCTTACAGACCACATCAGTCATAGGCAAAGGTTCTTCCATGAGTGACAGGTTTCTTGGCTTTCTCTGCTGCGATAGCCCGTCTCTATAGGACTTGTCTCTAGGGAGCTTACCTATCAGGTTGTCGTGGTAGCACTGGGGACGATGGAACCTTCTTCAGTGGGCAATTTTTTTATTAGGTGTCCCATCTGTCCACACCTAAAACAGCTCCCTGTGTCCCTGTAACAAATACCTTCATAGGGTTTACCGCACTCCCTACATATCGTCCCATATTGCTGCGGACCTCTGATAGTCTGTGGAGTAGGTACAAGAACGGTAGGCCAATCAACCCTAGTCTTAGATTCATCTGTCCTCTGCCTCTTGGGCTGACCCCTCCGAAATTCTTGTCTCACCAACTCTGTCCGCATACTCTCATCTCTGTTCTTTCCTTTAAGGCCATACTCCGTCTGTGTAACATTCAAGCCCCTTTCAACCATCTGTGCTCTTCCCAGGGCATCCTGAAATTCAGTAATCTATAACCCCAAAAGACGATCTCGAATAGCTGGCCTCAACCCTGCTAGGAACCTCTCAGTCCGACGTTCTTCATTCTGGAACGTCTCCGGATCATACCTCATTAGCATAGTGAACTTACTTTAATACTCATCCACAGTCATACTACCCTGTACCAAATTCAGAAAATCCATCCTCAACTTTTGTTGGGCAGCTAATGGAACATACTGCTTCCTAAAAGCTGTAGAGAATGCATCCCAACTAATCACCGGATGCTGAGCAGTCAGAAGTACCTTGGTGGATCCCCACCAATACTCTGCTTGGCCCTGCAACATGTAAGTGGCCATAGAGACCTTCTTAACATCAGAACACCCCAGAAAGTCGAAGATCTTTCTAAGGCTCACCAGCCACTCTTCAGCTTCTACCGGATTCTTAACTCCCTTAAATGCTCGAGGCCTCATCTTCAAGAAATCTCTCATCCTACCGATATTCCTCTCCTCCCTCCGGACCTGTACAGGATGCTGAGGCACCATAGGTACTGGAGGAACTGGTGGAGGAGGAGGTGGCGGTGCTTGCGGAGGAGTTTGCACCGGAGTAGGAACTGGTGCTGTGCCAACAGAATCAGAAACATTTGCCCCTAGATGTTGGGCAACCATGGTAGCTATCGACTCCAAACCTCGCTCGAGGCGCTGCTCCAATCGCTGCTCAAACTGAGCCATACGAGTACGAGGACTCTCTGGCTCGGGTGGAGGAGGTGGAGGTGGCTGGGCTTGCCTCCGAGTACGTCCGCGTTTTTCACTCATCGTGCAGTGATCTAATACCTACGGGTAATTCCAAAGATCAAACCTTAAAGTCATTAGGTATACATTACCTACAACCAGACATGCACAGACATTGGGATGTAATTTAATCTTTATTTTTTGACACCGACAGTACTAGACAACCATTGCTCTGATACCACTTAAACTGTAACGACCCTTGACCCTTGAAAATCGAGAAATTTTTTTTTTTTGAATTTATTTTACCCACTTATTCCCTTAATCACTTAGGTTGCATTCCTGCTCAGTGTCAAATCGCTTTTCCTAATTCTTAATCTGTAATTATATTTAAATTCCATATTTTGACCCAATGGTCGATAGAAATTTCGGCAGCATAACGACTTACATATGGGCCTACCCACCTGCAATTCAGTTGTTTTAACAATCCTAGATATCCACAACTACCAAGCATACTTTCCAATCAACATTTACAACTCAATACATTCATATCGATTAATACCAATCATTTTACAACCTAGTCCCAAGAATCATATTCTCTACATTGTTTCCTTACAAATTACATCCCAACAAAATATTCCTAATATATGTCTGTGCGTACGAATGTGTCTGGTAAAGGAATGTAATTGTATACCTTGACTGCGTGTACAAAAAGTAGCCTAAGGTAGCTCTTTCCCACCAACCTACGTTGTGTACGTGGCAAATAACGTCTATAGATCACTGCAAATAATCTGAAAGGTAGAGGGGTGAGCTTTCGGGAAAAAAGCCCAGTAAGAAACGCATTTAAAATGATCATGGTGGCTAAATCGCATTAATTGCATGATAAAACCAAAAGATACGTTTCTTTACAAATATCACATAGATTTCGAAGAGCGTATATATAAAACATAATTGATAGAAATATAATTTTGAAGAACAAATCTATTCAGTTTCATCACAATCTATCGAAACATACAAAACTCCAGAATATTTCAAAACCGATAGAACTTCAAAAGCATAACTGATGTAAAAACATATATCGGAAGATCAAAATCATTTAACATAGTTCATATCGATAGAGGTTTGGATAACTTATAGAGGGAAGTCATAAATATGCCCGAAGGCAGGATTCATATACATTCATATACGCCACAAAGACGCGCACGACAAAAATGCATTGACCGTATGGCACTTTGCATCTGTAGGACTCAAGAGGTGGCCCCCAACAGTCACACAGACTGTGTGGCACTTTGCTCCCACATATCTCAAGAGGTGGCCCTCACGATCGTATGTCTTTGTGAACCGCGTGGCACTTTGCTCCCGTCGGACTCAAGAGGTGACCCCCACAGTAACATAGACTGCGTGGCACTTTGCTCCCACAGAACTCAAGAGGTGGCCCCCACGTTCGCATGTCTTTGTGAATCGCGTGGTACTTTGCTCCCACAGGACTCAAGAGGTAACCCCCACAGTAACATAGACTGTGTGACACTTTGCTCCCGTCGAACTCAAGAGGTAACCCCCACGTTCACATGTCATTTTGGAAATTGCGTGGCACTTTGCTCCCACAGAACTCAAGAGGTAACCCCCACAGTAACATAGACTGTGTGGCACTTTGCTCCTGTCGGACTCAAGAGGTAACCCCCACAATTCCACTATACAATGCCCTTTTTGTCTTAAAGCAGAGTTTTCAAAATCTTACTTGGGTTTTTATAGCTCATTAACTCATATCGAGTAATAAAATCAAATTTCTTGAAATCTGAAAACTCTTTCATAAAACAGAAAAAACGGTGTGGCACTTTGTTCCCGTAGGACTCAAGAGGTGGCCCCCACAATCGCCTTTCGAAAACAAATTTCATTTCTCAAACATAAGTTCACATACCAACTTTCATTTCATTCAAAAACATGAAATCAATCATACATAAGTCAAAACCATGACATTTATTCAGAAAATCATGTTTGAAACTACGCATTTAATTTCATATAGCATTTCTTTATCTCGAAAACATGATCAAATAAATCTTGGGCTCATTAGGTGTCAAGTTTTATTTTACAATCAAGGGTTGCACGAGAAGGCACGAAATCACATAAATAAATCGGGGTCTAAGGGTAGGGATACCATTACCATCTTAAATTACACCCCTTACCTCGATCTATCGAAATCTCCGTGCTCAATTGGTGCCACCTCTAGTAACTCCTTTAATTCCTTCTACGATTACCTACATCGAAGTTGTAGACTTAACACTCTATTCATGCAAATTGGATTAAAATCGTAATTTATTATTGCTACTGCGTGTGTACGTATTATTGTATATCCTTAGGCCGACACACACGTTTATATATATTTCTTCACCATTTATATATTTGCCCTTACAAGTATTACATGTACCTTTATTATATACATCCTCAAGTATACACGCATAAATATATATTTATATATATATACACTCCTATATATATATATATATATATATATATATATATATATATATATACTTTTATTGTTTTCATGTTTTCCTATCTCACATATATACAATATACGTTCTCTATATATACATATATATACTTTTATTTGTTTTTCATATTTCCCTATCTCATATACTAGCACACATTCATCCTATGTACATCCATACGTATATGCACCTAAATAAATATATATATATATATATATATATATATCATTGTTTTTCATTTTTCCTTATCACATGTATCCATTCTTTGTATATACATATATTAAAACACACCTTTATTTTATACTCATTTGTATGTACACCCAAGTATATAGACATTATTCATATACTCCTATATGTATATACACCTAAGTATATACACATATTTATTTTATCCTTGGCTTCTCTTATTCATTATCAAGCATATGTACATATACTAACATACCCTTTCATTATACACACCTAGATGTATATACCCAAATATATATATATATATATATATATATATATTCACATAAATACATACATATATATATATTATCACTTATTTCCATTATTCAATATCACATATATATATTTTTGCCTACCTCTCATCTTTCCATTTTTTTTGTCTAATTTAATCTATAACTAACATGCTATACACATACAATACATATATATAGATGCCCATCTATATACATTATACATACATGTATTTTCTCTTTTTTTTCCTTCCTTTTCTTTTTTTTTTTCTTTCCTTTCTTTCTTTTTCCTTTCTTCCCTCTCGGTTAGCCCAGCTGCTCACTATCCCGATTGCTCTTCTTCTTCCTCCCTTTCTCCCTCGGTTCCAGCCCTTTCTCCCTCACGGTTTCTCCTGTTTGGTCTCGGTTACAGCCTCCATTTCCAGCCCCTGTTCTGCTATCCCTTCAATCCCAATTCTGTTTCCAGATTTCCTGCCCTCGGTGCTGCCTTCGGTCTCCCTCAATTCTCGATTCCCAACTTCCTTTTCTCCCCTGTTATCATCACTTCCTGGCTGCTACTGCTTCAACTACTCTGTTCAGCTCCTATTCCCAACAGTTTTGGACCTATTCACGCACCCCTGTTCTGCTCCCAACAGCTTCGGTTTCTTCTTCTTCTTGGTGCTGCTGTCCCCCTTTCCTTCCTCTCGGTTTCCCCTTTTTTTTTCCTTTCTCTTCTTCCTCGGCAGACTCAGCTTCCTTCTCCTCTCCCTTCCCCTCTCTTCTTTCTCTCTTCTCCCCTTCTTCTCCAGCCGACCGAGCCTCTCTTCTTCCTTTCTCCTTTCTCCTTTCTCCTTTCTCTTCCTTCCTTTCCTCTTCTCCCCAGCCGATCAGCCCCTCTTCTTCCTTTCCTTTCTCTTCTTTCCTTTCCTCTTCTCCCCAGCCGATCAGCCCCTCTTCTTCCCTTTCTCCTTTCTCTTCTCTTCTTCTGCTCTTTCTCCCGCCCAGCTCCTCTGTTTAATTTTTTTTTTTCAATTGCAAACAGTGGCAGACGGAATTGGCTTTTCTAAGCCAATTCCGTACATGCCAATATATATGTATATATATATTATATTAGTATTTAGGTATTATTTGTTATGTATTTGTATTGTTATTATTATTACTATTATTGTATATATATATATATTTTTGTTTCCATTTTATTTTAAATATCTTATACATTATACCTTACAATACATATATATATTTGTCATATATATATATATATATATATATATATATATATACCTTCCCTTTTATTTAAATGTCTAGTATGTATGTACATATATATATACACATATTCACCTATGTATATATCTACATATATACATTTTCTTATATAATTTATCCAAAAACATAATATCATGCCTTCCATGAAATTTTTCTTATTCCGAAAATGAAAAAGTACGGGACTCCATCATTTTTCATAAATTCTCGATACAAGTGTTTTACATCAACAATTTTCCATTTAACAAATTAAAATTCTCTAATCCCTCTATACTCACATTCGTCTTATCACTCCTTGTATCTTTGGGTTCCCGGTCATTCACGGACTTCTCGGTCCCTATAGTCCTCGAGTCCTACAACGAATATTCACACTTTCATTAATATATATTATTTCCATTTTTATATAATCTAGTTAAACGTAGAAAATTTGTGGGGTTTACACCTACAGGACCGGATGTATGATGTCTTTCGAGACTAGTATATGAGACGATTGCCTGACCCTATACGATGAATTGACGGAAAGATATATATATATAAGTTTTCGTACATTTCATGCTACATGTTTTATGATTTTATTGAGCACAGATTTTCTACGATGAGATTTTAAAGGTAGCCATGAGTATGTTTTACAAATTGTGCATATAACAATAAGATTTCATTTTCAAAGTGATAAGCATGTTATGATATGCATGATTAAGTTTTGAGATGCTTTTTACTTGTTTACACGACGTGATATGCATACTATATATGAGTTTTACCAAAAAGATGCATGATGTGTAAACTTATTATTTAAGCATGTTTTTACTGCTTTTATGAAATGTAAGCATCTCTACTCCACTACATAAATATGCTGATTTGTAAAACCATGAGTTTTACCATGTTTTGAGTATTTAAAACTATTTTAAATGTATCTCTTACTGAGTCTGAAAAACTCACCCCCCTCCTCTCAATCTCTCAGATTTTTACAGCGCGTCTACTGCACATACGAGACTGTGGTCATTGACAAGATAGTCCGACCTTTCATCGGATACTTTAGTAACCTTGAGGTACAGTCTTACTCATATTCTAGACATGTGATACAGAATAGACACTATTGTATATAATAGTAGGGATGTAATAGTTGTAAATGATTATATATATACAGAATGTATGTGATGTAATGAGATCCTAGAAATGAAAAAGATTTTAAATCTAGACATGGGACAGGAAAACAACATAGTTAATGGATAAAAAGTTTAAATTAGCCCCATTTTTTCTCGCTTCCTGGGTGTGACAGATACGAAAAGATTTCCTGTGTGTATACCTCTTGACGATGGAGAGCAGCGGATATTCGGATACAACTCCTTAGTTCTTCACTAGACTACTATGTGCTCTCTGTAGAGGGGGAAAATGATAGGGATGAGCAACCACACGCTCAGTAAGGCAATAATGCAAGCATGGTAGATAACTACACTATCTGCATATTTATAATGTCATGGCATAAAAATCATTTATATCTAGAGCATGATGAAATATTAAAACTATGCCACATGTATATACATATATCATGTACTGTAAAGAAGACATGAAAGTAGGCATGTAAACATGGAAAATCATCATGTAAAACCTCTCATGCTTATCATAATAAAACTCATCATAAAAACCATTCCTCAGGGTTTAACATTGAATTAAAACATAGCAAACTCATCACAGTCAGCATATCATCCTTTTAAAAACATTCCACAAGGTTAGACCCCTCCCTCGGGTCTACCTTGGACAACACAAATCATGTTCAGTATATAAAACCATGTGATATCATGTGAGGCAGGTGGTCATTATATCTAACCGAGGATTCTGTTAGCCAACTGTGTCATTTTCATCCCAGACCACAAGGATCTCGGTGTGCAAGGCATCATGCTGGAACGGAGGTGGGTTAGTCATACGCCAGACTTTGAAATCAACATCAGAACCTCACGGTACAATGTACTCCATGTGATATACGCAGTACAACGTACTTCGTGGGCCCATATCATGGTTGGGGGTGCCTGCCATAGGTCTTATCTACCCCATGCCATGTATAACCTACTCAGTCTCAAGTGCACGTGCGAGCATCTCATCCATGTGACTAGCAGTCTACACGAGGCATCCAACACGGCTCGTGCGAGCATCTCATCCATGTGACACATAGTCTACACGAGGCATCCAACACGACTCATTACATATCACGCTGTGAAAAGTCCAGTGCGAGTAAAGCTCTAGCTCGATTTCATGCATCGTCAATAAATGCCCTTGTACGAGCAACGCTCTAGTACAGCTTTATGCATAACAAATAATAAGGAAATCACGTACGAGCATAACTCCAGTACAGTTATATGTATAAAAAAAATCAACGGAAACCCACGTACGAGCAAAAGCTCCAGTACAGCTTGTAAAACATCACAACTTAAAACATGATGCGAGCTAGGCTCCAGCACTTTCCATGCATATTAAAACATCAAAATCCAGTGCGAGCGAAACTCCAGCATGATTTTTAACTCATATAAATCTGATAGGTGGCTCTATTTCAACAAAACACATTTAAAACCACAATTAGCACCTAACTCATGCTATTTCATAAAATTATGAAGTCAATAGCCAACTCATCCTTAGATTTGCTTAAACCAAAGCAATGCATTTCGTAAAAATATCAAACATGACATTCATGCAATTTATTAGCCTTACTACCCTTTTTGTAAGATTCATTTTCAAAACCAAAATCACCTATATCTGAAATCGTTTATACAAATCATTAGTTCTTTTCTAGATAACTAAGCGATTACAAAGCCCTATAATTACCCTCAAAATACGAGCAGCTACCTCTAGATACTCACAAAATTCCCTTGCTTGGAATCGCGTCGAGTGATTCCATTTCCTCGGAGCTGCTCGATCGTGTAGTTCGATTCACTTCCAATGAAATCTTTGGGGCTACACGAAATTACATATTACATCAATTTAACCCAATATAACATAATTCTCGCGTTTATTATAGTCAATTCAACTTATTGTTTTCATTAACACATATAAGGCCTCACTTTCTCTTAAGTCCATTTTGATTGCTCTATTCATTCTCGAGAATCTATTGAACTCTTTAGGTATATTGATTCACACTAAATCGACATTAAGCTCATAATGTCTCTAGTTCATCATTTCCTTCACTATGACAATTTATCAAACACCTCTTATTCCCATTTCCAATCATCATCCATTCCAACATATAGATTTCACAAAGTTATCTTAAAATCATCTATACATGCTTACTAACATCTCTATTTGTTTAAACCATCATCAACTCCATGCCATTTTAATTTTCTCTCACTAAACCCATTCTAGGTCATGGTTGTTTAAGCATGTACATGAACATTTCAGCCAACATTATATACACCAATCAACTCATCAAAATGCCTACATTAACATACTAGAAGATAGTGTATAGAAATCTTGCCTAGCTTGACTTTTTCCTCTTTTTGCCAAATTGGGGAAAAACCTCTTTTCTCCTTCAATCTAAAGTTTCAGCTTCCAATCTTTAACTATGTTGTTCTCTTCCTCACTAGGAACAACTTTGCTCAAATAGCTTTTTCTTCAAATCTTTTAGAAGGTAAAGATATCCTAGAGTGAGAAAACTAGGTTGTTTTTGGTTAAAATGGAAGATTTGGGGATTTCTGGGGAAGAAGGCTCAACAGTCAGGTCCTTTTTATAGTAATCGCATTATGAGATCGATCTCCAAGGGTGGAGATCGATCTCCCCTTGCTTAAATTTCTTCAGAATTTGACAATACAGGCTAGGGGATCGATCTGCCTCTTGGATAAGATCGATCTGCCTCTTTGAAGAAGGGATCGATCTGTTCGTTAGTAGAGACCGATCTTGGCTAGGTAAAATCACTTAGAGATCGATTTGGCTTTAGGAAGAGATCGATATTTGTTAGGCAAAAGTAACTGGAGATCAATCTGCTCATGTGGAGAGATCGATCTGCTCTTACTAAATCAAATGGGATCGATCTGTTCCTTACAGAATCACATAGAGATCGATCTGATTGAATTGAGAGATCGATCTGCTATTGGATAAGAGATCGATCTGCTTGGATGAGGGATCGATTTCCTCTTTATAGAATGCTTGGTACTTCATTTTGAGACAATGAGATCGATCTTTCTTGCATGTAAGATCGATCTGGCATTCATCCTACAGTATTTCAACTGTAATTTTTTGGATTTTCAAAGTTAAACTCATATCAAATCATTTCAATACCCATTTTGCAGTTCATTGACACTTAACACTCAAAAATATCCAATTTTTATGATTCATTTATTTTGTAACTTGTTTGTACATCATGGAAATCATAAGATTACATAGAAATTCATGAGCCTTACATTCCTCCCCTGCTTCAAGAAATTTGGTCCTCCAAATTAGAACCATGTTAATATGAGAGCAACTCTGGGTACTTCTCTTGTATCATACTCTTCAACTCCCATGTAGCTTCCTCCGGAGTGTGAAACTGCCAAAGATTTTTCCCTAAAGAGATTTTTTTCAATCTTAACACTTTCTCTTTCCTATCCAATATCCGAACCGACTTCTCAACATACGACATACTCTCATTGAGTTTCAATGGCTCATATCTTATCACATGTGTCGGGTCCCGGTGGTACTTTCGAAGCATAGAGACGTGGAAGATGTTATGAACACCTGCTAACTCTAGCAACAATGCCAACCTATAAGCCTTGTCTCCCACTCTCTCCAGAATCTTGAAGGGTCCGACATACCGAGGGCTCAACTTACCCTTTTTATCGAACCTTCTAATCCCTTTCGAGGGAGAAACTCTCAAGAATACTGACTCACCCACAGTAAACTCCAGTGGTCTCCTTCTCCTGTCAGCATAACTCTTTTGTCGATTATAAGTTGTCCATAACCTCTCACATATCAATTGGACGTCCTCAGAGGCTTGCTGCACTAAATCGGGAGCAAAAATATGTTTGTCACCAACCTCCTACCATCCTATAGGGAATCAAAAACTGCGTCCATACAGTGCCTCATATGGTGCCATCCCGATACTTGCATGATAGCTATTATTATAAGCGAACTCGACTAATGGTAGGTGATCATCCCAGGAACCTCTAAAATCCAGCACACATGCTCTCAACATATCCTCCAGGGTCTGTATAGTCCTCTCTGACTGACCATCTATCTCAGGATGAAAAGCGGTGCTAAAGCTCAATTGGGTCCCCATCACTTCCTGAAAGTGTTCCAAAAAATGAGAAGTGAAGCGGGCATCCTAATCAGAAACAGCGCTCACTGGAACACCATGTAACTGAACTATCTCTCGAACATAGAAGTTCACCAATTGACTCAGGGTATCAGTAGCTCTCATAGCTAAGAAATGGACTGACTTCGTCAACCGATCCACAGTCACCTAAATGGCATCACGACCTTTATGGGTCCTCGGTAAACCCATCACAAAGTCCATGGTGACGTTCTCCTACTTTCATGTCGGTATTGGTAGAGGCTGCAATGACCCTATAGGCTTCTGACGCACTACCTTCACCAACTGATAGACGAGACATCTAACGACATTTCAGCAATAAGTTTTTTCATTCTAGACCACCAATAAACCTTCCAAAGGTTTTGATACATCTTGGTAATCCCAAATGTATCGTATACCTCGATGAGTGAGCCTCTGATAAAATCAATCTCCTGATCTCTGGATCCTCGGGAACACATATCCTGCCCTTGAACCTAAGCAATCTATTTGTATTCAGCTCAACATCAGTACCCCCACTTGTCTGTACCTATCTCAACCAATTGATACACTGTCGATCACCCTGTTAAGCCTGTCGAATACGACTAATCAACTCTGGCTTCAATCTCAAACTAACCATAACATCAAATCTCTTCGTATCAAGTGAGGCTATATCCAAATTGACGTTCGTGAACTACTCCAACAACTCGTGTTCCCGAACCATCATATAAGACACCAACCCGAGGTTCTTCCTACTCAAGGCATCAGCTATTACATTCGCCTTACCCAGGTGGTACATGATTTCACAATCATAGCCCTTCATGAGTTCAAGCCATCTTCTCTGTCTCATATTCAACTCTCTCTGTAAAAACATATACTTGAGGCTCTTGTGATACGTATATACCTAAAATTTCTCACCATAGAGATAGCGGTGCCATATCTTCAACGCAAACACTACGATCGCCAACACTAAATCGTGAGTCGGATAGTTCCTCTCGTGATCCTTCAACTGTCTAGATCCTTAGGCAACTACCTTCCCATCCTGCATAAGTACACAACCCAGTCTCTGGTGTGATGCATCCATATACACAGAGAAACCTCTTGAGCTGGTAGGAATAGGAGAATTAGAGCAGTGGTCAACTGATGCTTAAGCTGCTGAAAACTCCTCTCACATGCCTCGTCCCACACAAACTTAACATCTTTCCGCGTGAGACGTGTCAACAGAGCAGCTAGTCTGGAGAAACCCTCTACAAATCTCCGATAATGCCCTATCAATCCCAGAAAACTTCTGATCTCAGTAACTGTCCTGGGCTGTTCCCACTGTACAACTTCCTCAATCTTGGATGGATCCACTAATACCCCATCATTTGATACAACATGGCCCAGAAATGAGATATGCTCCAACAAAAAATTACACTTACTGAGTTTGGCATATAATTCTTTCTGTCATAGGGTCTGCAGAACTATTATCAAGTGTTGCTCATGATCTTCCCTGGACTTAGAATAAACCAGTATATCATCGATAAATACTATCACAAACTGATCTAGGTATGGCTTAAATGCATCATTCATCAAAGTCATACACGATGCGGGGGCATTCGTCAATCTGAATGGCATAACCAAGAACTCGTAATGGCCATAACGGGTACAAAATGTTGTCTTGGGTACATCTCCACTCCGTATCCTCAACTGATGGTACCCAGATCGCAAATCTATTTTAGAAAAGACTTGTGCTCCCCGGAGCTGATCCAACAGATCATCAATGCTTGGAAGGGATACTTGTTCTTAGTGATAGCCTTATTCAACAATCGATAATCTATGCACAGTCGGAGGCTCTCATCCTTCTTCCTCACAAACAAAATCGGAGCTCCCCAAGGTGAAACGCTCGGTCTAATAAACCCCTTCTCTAACAACTCTTGTAACTGTTTCTTTAACTCCTCCAATTCAATCGGAGTCATTCTATACAGTGGCTTAGATATCAGCTTTGGACCAGGTACCAACTCTATGTAAAACTCCATTTCCCTGTTGGGTGGTAGCCTTGGTAAATCGTCCAGAAAGACATCACGAAACTCTGCAACCACTAGAATGTCTCTCAATTCCGAGTGTGCCTTATCTGTGTCAACCACTTATGCAATGAACCCTTCACATTATCCTTTCCACCATTAGTAACATAGGTCATCAAATTAACATTCATGATTAATAAGTAGATTCATCTCTTAAATATGATAAATAAAAATTATACTCTTCCCATTACAATAATCATGTTCCTTCATTCCTTTTCAACAAAATTTACAATAAGGTTATCTATCCCTGAAAACTTTACGATCTAAGTATAACAATCCAAAATAACACAATTTGTAGCCAACCAATCCATTCCTAAAATTACATCAAAGTCGCTCATACTCAATAAAATTAAATCGGCTACCATATCTTTTCCCCTATCTTCAACTTATAATTCCTATATACATACTCAGTCAATTGACTATCATTCATAGGTGTAGAAATCAACAACATTCTATCTAACAATGTGGGCTTTACATGCTTTAATAACTTATGGGCAAATGAAGGCGATGCAAAGGAATCGGTGGCTCTAGGATAAAATAATAAAAATGCTTCTAAATTAAAAATTAGGATGGTACCTTTTATCACATCCGTTGAAGCGTCCGTGGTGTCCTAGTCCAGTGCATGTAATCACCCTCTGCCAACTACTTGTTTCCCTTTTTCCTCAACTGTAGCTTTCCTCCACGGATCAGAAGTCTCAACAGGAGCTCTCTCCGACTCCTTGCCCTTCTATGTGGCAGTCTCAATCATCTATGGAAAATACATCGCGATATGCCATAGCTTCCCACATCTGTAACACATAACAGAGGTTGTCTGACAAGGCCTGGTACCATGAAATCTACCACATCTCCTACACTGCTCGGTAGTAGGTCGTGGTCCTCCAATGACTATACCCCTCGGTGGAGCTAAAGCTAAGTACATAGGAGGTTTAGCAGCTCTCTCCTGCACCTCCTCAATCTTTGGCCTCTTCTCAAACAGTCTTTGACCTCCTCTCCTGACCACTCTATCAACCCCAGATCTCTTTCGATCTCTATCTCTCCTGCCACTAACCTTCCAAATACAAGGCATTCTTCTCAAAGGCCTGTTCACATAATTATGCCCTGCACACTACCTCTTCATAAGTGAGGATGTCAAACGGAGCCAATCTGGATCTGATGGCTGGTCTCAGTCCATCCATGAACTTCTGGACCTTCATAGCCTCGCTGCTCAATGTATCAGGGTCATACCTCCCTAAAGATATGAACCTCGATTCATACTCATCAATTGAGCTATTCCCCTGAACCAAATTCATAAACTCCATCTGCAGCTTTCTCTGTGCAGTGGCTAGAATATACTGCCTTTTAAAGGCCTCCAAGAATATCTCTCATGTAATCTCGGGTGTCGGGCTCTCAGAATAGATACGGTGGATCTCCACCAGTGCTCTGTCTCACCTTTCAGCATAAATACGGCAAAGGCAACCCTCTCAGTCGATGTGCATCTAAAGAACCCATATAATTTCTCTATCTTATATACCCAATCCTCAGCAACAATCGGGTCCTTCACTCCTCTAAATACTAGAGGTTTCAACTCCTGGAATTGTCGTAACCTACTCAACTCACAATCATAACCCAGGTCACTTTCGCTCGTCTGTAGAGCGATAAGAGAAGCCGTATCCTGAACTGGGGGTGGTGTAACAATCCTTGTAGTCTGAGGTCTCCTTGCCTCTGTAGCTGCCTGTCCAACAGTAGTAGGCTGCATGGCTAGACCTCGTTTATCGCCAGCACCCAACGCCTGCGTGACTATCTCCACAAGGCTCTCAATACTCTGCTCTATCATAGCGAAGCGTGCCTTAGTATCCCTTGGTCTCTCAACAGGGTCCTGTGGAGCTTGATCAGTCCGTGGCTCCGCACGGCTCTCAGGCCTGCCCCTACGACCTCTATTACGTAAACTCGCCCATCTACCTCGGCGAGTGACTGGCATAATGCCTAATTTCCTATATCCATACAATATATTAGTCTTATTCCATCTCGGTATACACAGTTATATCTAAACAAAAGCACAGCAATATGGGGATGTAACTTTCCTACTTATTAATACCGACTCATATCAGGCCAACTCAGCTTTGATACCAATTTCTGTCATGACCCATTTTTATCATTTTCATCCAAAAATCACCATAAATTTTTCGCTTTTTTGTTTCCTATCCCGGTAGTGACCAACTCTCACTAATAACAGTTGGGCTATGAGTCAGTATTAATCATCATTTACCATTCATCTTTCAATTAATCAAGAGCAAACACACACATTTGAAATTTAAGTTCTATACTTATACATGTTTGCTAACACTTACATCCCCCATATTACAATTCAAAATGATTACTGTGCTATTACATGTTTAGATACAAAAAGATTTTCTGTGTGTATACCTCTTGGTGATGGAGAGTAGCGGATATCCGTGTACAACTCCTCAATCCTTCACTAGACTACTATGTGTGCTCTGTAGAGGGGGGAAATGATAGGGATGAGCAACCACACGCTCAGTAAGGCAATAATGCAAGCATGGTAGATAACTACGCTATCTACATGCTTATAATGTCATGGCATAAAAATCATTTATATCAAGAGCATGAGGAAATATTAAAACTATGCCACATGTATAAACATATATCATGTACTGAAAAGAAGACATGAAAGTAGGCATGTAAACATGAAAAATCATCATGTAAAACCTCTCATGCTCATCATAATAAAACTCATCATAAAAACCATTCCTCAGGGTTTAATATCGAATCAAAACCTAGTAAAACTCATCACAGTCAGCATATCATCATTTTAAAAACATTCCACAAGGTTAGACCCCTCCCTCGGGTCTACCATGGACAACACAAATCATGTTCAGTATATAAAATCATGTGATATCATGTGAGACAGGTGGTCATTATATCTAACCGAGGACTCTGTTGGCCAACTATGTCATTATCATCCCAGACTACATGAATCTCGGTGTGCGGGTGGTGAGTATTGAATTCAACCAAATTTAAATTACTGCAGTAGCGGCAAATCCAAATCGAACCCTAGAAACTGGTGGATTAATTACCATGCAATAACTAAAATAATTGGGGAGGTTTAATTTAACAGAATTAAAATCCTAAAACAGAATTGATATTCAATTAATTATGAAGAGAAATAACTAAGATTAATAACTTCGATTCAAAGGACCTATCCAGTAAGTAACAATTGATCATTAACACCTAATTTACCATATTGTCTTCAATTATTTAGCTTAGGTATTATCTCCCAGCAAGATAATATCTCTTCTTCCCTGCTATCATTAACTCAAGCCCAACACCCGAATTAAATTCTTATCCCTAATCAAATCGGTTTTGACGCAATCCTATTTAGACTAGGAATAACATTAACACTCTAGGAAGATTACTAACCGAATAACACTCCAGCCACGGGTTGAATGTTTAATCTGTTCTATTGTTTCACTTAGAGTTGACGAACCCTAAATGCTACTGATTCTGATTTCTATCACAACAATTACGAATTGTGAAAATTTCATATAGCATACAATCACATGCGAAGATTATCTAATTAGTCGAATCATATAATTTTCTCATGCAATCGAATCAATTAATATAAAAAACAATAGATAATTGAATCAAAAGATAGTTTAGAACAACAAACTGTGTTTCTCAGTTGTTTAAGTTTACTGGATTTGATTCTCCTGAACCGAATTAAGGATTTAGCAGCACATGATTATTAAAATGCGAAAATAAAAATAGAAAGGGTGAATTATTTTTATATTTCGACTGTCTGTCTCTTTTTCTGATGTTCCCTAAAGAAAACGAAACTATATATATATCGTAAAAAAAAAAAACTAAATTCGAAAATACTATTACAAGTAGGAAAAGGTTGACATATTCGGGCTTTCTCTTCACAGCTAGTTTTGTAGTGGAAATAGGCTGAATTGGATCTTGGGCTCTTCTACAGAGTTGTAAATCAATAAGTCAGCGTTTCACTAGGCCTAACTTTGCATAATTTGGAGGACTGGAACTTCACTTAAAGCCAAAATTCCAAGCAGCACTACAATTATCCAATTTCTTCGGTTAAGCTCTTGAAGCCCAATTTATTTGCCAAAATCACAAAATTAACATAAGTACTCTAATTAACATGAGGAACATAGCAAAATATTAAAATGTAGAAGGAAATAAATAATAAAAATATGACACTCATCAAATTCCCCTACACTTAAATTTTTGCACATCCTCGAGCAAACTCAAAATCTAAGACTAAATCACCCTCTAAAACTTTTCAATCACATCAAGTTTACAAAAACCAGAAACAAAAAATCAACCAATATTTTCGAGAAACATAACATGTCATGAATCGAAATCCTTAACAATCTTAAGAATTTGCCAACATAGCAATTTTATTCAAAACGAAGCAAACTAAATTGGTAGATCCCCACACTAATCTCTTTGTTCACTTAAGCGTTTAAGGGATAAGTATTTCACTCACATTCATTCCATAAACATATCCTACCATAAGCTTGCATATCATCTAATCTCCATTACTTAGTATTCATGCATAACACAAATCAAAAGGACTTTATTCAAAGGTTGTAACGGGGCTAGGGATAAGGTAAGGAATTATCTTTGGAGTAAGAGAGTTTAAAACCCTAAAAATTAGTAGAGCATTCAAAATTACAAATCGGGTAAATAAAGCAATCAACGGCCCGCAATCACCTAAAATACAAATACTTTATTAATCACTCACTCCTTATTCAATTCCTTTATCAATCAAATAACTTCTTTCTTTCTTTCTTTCTTTATTTAATTTTTTTTTTATTTTTCTCTTTTTTTTTTATATCCACTATCACCACCACTTATATATGGAATTAATCTCACCCCCACACTTGTTTCATAACCTACTCAAGAATTTTCAAATACCTTACTAATCTTTAAGGTTAGGTAAAGTCATTCATATTAAGCTTAATGTTAAGACAAGTTATTCAACAAAGAAAAGTCAATAAGGCTCAAGGGGGTTAACAATGGTAAATTATGTTAGGTGGGCTATTTAACTAGAGTGGTTCATCCAAAAATGGCCTTAATCACTTTTATGTATGTCTGAATCAATGTAATCTCAAAAAGAATCAATGCAAGTTCTAGAGAAACACATCCATGGAAGAATATCACACATAAAAAAAATAAAGATCGACATTAATGCTCAATCTCTAGGCTCAAAATCTCATAAGTTTAAAGTCTACCAATTCAATTCACCAACATTCTGAAATCAATCACTTAATCAACAAATGTTAAGATGAAAAGTCAATCAATTCAATTGTGTTATCCTCTTTTCAAATCCAGTTGATTCAAGTTCATGATAAATATAAACTTTCAGTGATAGAAAGCAACTAAACATGCACTAAGAATTTTTTTTATATAAAAATTCTCCCCCCCCCCACACACACACACACACACACTTAGATCTTACATTGTCTCCAATGTAAAGCACATCATTAAAACAAATAACGGACAAGTCAAATTAAAAGAGATAGGGTGAGAAATCAAATCGGGGGTTCATGGGTTGCCTCCCATGTAGCGCCTTTGGTTAATGTTGTTGGCTCGACAATGCAATTTTCTTCACACCAATTAGATCACATCTCTTAACTGCACCTCCTTAACCGTGTGTGCTTGAAAACCCTCGTAATATGGCTTGAGTCTATGCCCGTTAAACACCTTGTTGGTTTCTATACATTGAATCTCAACTACACCATGAGGAAATACGTCAGTAACAACAAAAGGTCCAATCCAACTGGAACGTAACTTACCAGGCATCAACTTCAATTTTGAGTTGTATAACAAAACTTTTTGGCTAACCACAAATTGATTCCTAATTATCATTTGATCATGAAATGCCTTGATCTTCTCCTTGTAAATTCATGAGTTCTCATAGGCCTCAAATTGAATTTCGTCCAATTCTTGCAACTGCAACTTCCTTTCCAAACCTGCCTGTTGTAGGTCCATGTTGCATCATCTAACTGCCCAATAAGCCTTGTGTTCTAACTCTACAGGCAGACAACACAACTTACCAAAAATCAGCCTATACGGGGACATCCCAATAGGCATCTTATATGCTTTCCTATAAGCCCACAAAGCGTCGTCAAGTCTGAGACTCCAGTCTTTTCTGTTTGCATTTACCGTTTTCTCCAAAATCAACTTGACTTCCCTATTAGACACCTCAGCCTATCCATTCGTCTGGGGATGGTAAGGTGTAGAGGTTTCATGTAAGACTCCATACTTTTTTAACAAAGTCTCCATTGATCGATTGCAAAAATGAGTCCCTTGATCACTTATCAATGCTCATGATATGCCAAACTGTTGAAAATATTAGATTTGATAAAACCTGCAACAGCTCGCGAATCATCAGTTTTGGTGGCCTTTGCTTCCACCCATTTCGACACATAATCAATAGCAAGTAAAATGTAAACAAACCCTAAGGAAAAAGGAAATGGACCCATAAAGTCAATACCCCACAAAAAAAATTTCACATACAAGTATAGGAGTTTGAGGCATCTCATTCCTACGGTTTAAGCTCCGTATCCTTTGACATTGTTCACAACTTTTACAAAACACATAACTGTCACGAAACAAGGTAGGCCAACAAAAACCACAATCTAACACTTTCCTAGCTGTTCTCTTTGGCCCAAAATGACCCCTACAGGCATATGCATGGTAAAAAGTAAGGACATAATGAATTTTTGAATCAGGGATGCATCTTCTAATAATTTGATCAGAATAAAATTCCACAAATATAGTTCATCCCATACATAGTATTTAGCCTCACTTTTTATTTTATCTTTTTTAGCTCTACTCAATTCTTGAGGTATGACCTTAGTAACCAAATAATTTACCAAGTCAGCATACTAAGGGGTCATACCTTGCACCGTAAAGAGTTGCTCATCAGGGAAAGTTTCTTACAATGGAATTGGATCTTCTTCTCTCACCAACCGACTCAAGTGGTCAGCTACTAGGTTTTTTGCCCCTTTCTTATCTTTGATCTTGAGATCAAACTCTTGTAGTAGAAGAATCCACCTAATCAGCCTTGGCTTCGCCTCTTTTTTCGCCAGAAGATATTTCAAAGCTCATGGTCAGAAAACACAACAACTTTAGACCCAAGCAAGTAAAATTGAAACTTATCTAAAGCAAATACAATAGCTAAAAGCTCCTTTTTGGCCGTAGAATAATTGCACTGAGTTGGGTTAAGCGTCATTGACACATAATAGATCACATGGGCCTGATTGATGATCTGTTGTCCTAAAATAGCCCCCACAGCATAATTGCTTGCATCGCACATTATTTCGAAAGGAAACTCCCAATCTGGTGGTTGAATGATAGGGGCAGAGGTCAAAGATGACTTCAATTCATCGAAAGCTGTCACAACCCAAAATACCTAAAAATCAGAGTAAATTTTTTGCTTTTTCATTTATTATTTAATTCTTACATTTCTCTCATCGTGACCATCCTACAACACAGTTGGGCTATGATTCGGTGTTAGTCACCTCTCACCTATTTACCATTCCATTTCCATATTCACATTCATATATCAGAGTTTACTATTCTTTGACTTTAAATAAATACATACCCAATGGTATTTATAACTCTACATCCCCGACATCATATCCGTTTACAGTACTGTGCATTACATATTTAGATACAAAACTGTACAAATGTGTATACCTGACTCTCAATGGGAAGCAGCGGATACCAAGCATGCAAGTCCTCAGCCGCTCAATAACTATTGCAAGTGCTCTGAAAATATGGAAAATAAGGGGGTGAGCAAACCAAACGCTCAGTAAGGCAATTATGCAAGTAAGTAGATAGCTCCACTATCCACATGCTCATAATGCCATGCCCTTAAATCCATTTCTTTTCATTAAAATCATCAAGCACAAGGTCATGCAACCATCAATGACATAGTTTATAAAACTGTTCATGCATATATAAATCACACTACTTATGCATCATAACATTTTATGTGACATCATTAAATCATAATAAGCATGAATTTAATCAAGATCATGCAGTCTTTCATGTCATGTAAGACAATCATGGATTTCAAATGAAAGCATGGAAAACATCATCATGCTACTGCATTTAAATCAATTCATTAAAACTGCAGTAAAACTAACCCTTCCGGGTCAATCATCTCATAAAACAATTCATTTAAAATTCATTATAAAACTTCGGTTATAAAACCACCCTTCTTTCAGGGTCACAAATCATAAAATCATAAAATCGTCAAATAGGGGGCCTGACCCCTCCTTCGGGTCCACCCTGGTCTAACAGACCACAAGTTATATCATGTGAGACAAATAGCTAATTATATCAATAACATCGAGGACTATGGCCATATCCTAGTGATCCCTGGCAACACCTGAAACGGGAGGTGGGTCGTCCTACCCGCCAGAACAGCATAACACCAGGATTGCGAGGGCAAGGCTTGCTCCCTCGTGGCTAATGCCACTCCACTCCAACAATCCCCACGGTACAGCGTACTCCGCGTGATATACACGGTACAACGTACTCCGTGGACCCAAGCTAAATCAGGGGTGCTTGCAATAGGTCTTATCCACCCATATCATCTCTGTCTCAATATACACGTGTGAGCAAATTATCTCACTGTGACACAGTCTACAGGAGGCTCCAACATGACTATATGCATGTAATATAAATTCTTATGCGAGTGAAGCTCTAGCACGGCTCCATGCATATTCATGATATCTGAAAACCTCGTGCGAGCGAAGCTCTAGCACGGTTTCACAGAAATCAATGAAATCTGCGTACGAGCAGCGCTCCAGTACGACTTAAACTGATTATAAATTCAAGTAAAATCCACGTACGAGCAATGCTCTAGTACGGATATGCATAAAAACGCAGTGAAAACCTCGTACGAGAAAAACTCCAGTACGACATTCAAATGAATTATTAAAACCATATAAAACTTTGTGCGAGCAACGCTCCAGTACAAATGAATGCTCAAGTAAATCAAATCTCGTGCGAGTTACACTACAGCACGGCTTTATGCAATATCAAATCAAAACAGGATGCGAGCTAAGCTCCAGCATCTCTCATGCATGTCAAATCATTAAAACTAGTGCGAGCAATCGCTCCAGCACCATTTTATGCATACCACGTCAAAACAAGTCAAAACATGTCAAAACATGTCAAAACAGAGTGCGAGCTAAGCTCCAGTAACTCTTATGCAATTCACAATAATAAAATCAGTGCGAGCAACCGCTCTAGCACATTTCATGCATATGATGTCACACAAGTCAGTGCGAGCAACCGCTCAAGCACATTTATGCATATTCACAAATGTAGATATAGTGTGAACTACATGTCGGCACTATCTGTTTCCATATAAACTTGATAGTTGGCCTTTCCAAAGAAATTTCCATTTAAATACAAATAACACTTACGCAGTGTTATCATGTGAAATTCATGCAATTTATGGCCAATCTATCGATTTGCTTTGATTAAAACCAATAAAATCCTTAATCATAAAAGTCTTTAAATCATGCGTTTCATGCATGTCATGCTTTCACCATCCTTAGGTGAACTTCCCTCAATAGGGGTAAAATAGTCTTTTCACCTATTTCGATCCTTAAAATCATTTAAACCACTTTTAGGATCATTATACAATAACCGTGTATACATACATAATCAGTGTATACAAAAACAATTAAATTACGCGTAGCTACCTCTAGCTACTCACACAATTCCCTTACCTCATTTTCTGTACAGTGTGACCTTTCCATTGATGACTCATCACGCAGTCCGATTTGCTCCCAATCCAATCTCTGGAACTGCGGATACACATTCATCAGGTCAATTACAATACAATTTAATGTATTTCATATTTTCTGGGCTTAATTTTAAATCATTGGGTCCGTTTACCCATATTGGGCCCGATTGCACCATAATGGGCCTTAATCGGCCTTAAGCCCGTTTACCACACTTTATCGAGGCCTATTAGGCTCATTGAGCCCAGCAGTATTTATTTAGCCTCGTTCTAAACTCTCAGACAGCTTATGAATTATTTACGACAATTTATCTCAATTTTCAGAATTTAATTCATTTAATCCAGAAATTAAATCCGTAATTTATACGATAAATATCAATCACGTATAACGATGCAAATTGTCATAAATAAGGGTCACTTACCCATTATTCCATGATCGTACACAAATCAAGGTTGTCTTGAGCTCTCAGTTGATGCCAATTGTCGAGCTACACAATTAAATATATTTTTGAATAAACTTTCAGTCGATTATTTATCAAATTACATATTTCAAAAATTAAATCGGTCAATTCGACCACTTACCGACTTACCCGAAGCTCAATTGCATCACTGGAATTTTTCCTAATTTTTCCTCTTTTTCTTTTTCCCTTTTTTCTTCCTTTTTCCTTTTCTTTTTGGCTGAATCGGTTCAGTTCGGTTCGGTTCAACCCAATTCAGACCGCCGGTTCAGTCCGGTTCGATCGGTTCAGGGGCTCGCTAGCCGGTTCTCCGTCGGTTTTCACCACCAGTGGCTCCGCTGGGTCGTCCGCATCTCGGATCTGGGGTTGGTTCCGCCCAAGGTCGCCGAAAAGTGGCCGGTCCAGCTCTTCTCCTTCGGTGTCGGTACCCATTTCTGTTTCTTGCTGTTTTCCGGCGTTAGTCGTCGCCCTATCGGCCGATTCAGTCGCTGATCGATTGGTTTTCGCTCGAGCTTTCTTCGGCTGGCGGTGGCCGGGCCCGAATCGAAGTCGGTGACCGCCAATTTCTTTTCCACTCTCGGCTTCTCCGTTTCCCGCCTCTTTCACCGCCGGTCGTCGCTTCTCTTCCGGCTACCAGCACCGGTGATGGCCTCAGCTGGGTTGCCTTTCGCCTGGGCACGTCGTCGCCGGTGGTCTCCCTTGGTTCGGATGCTTCTGTTTTCGCCTATTTTCAGAGAAAATCGCATTTCGTGATTTTTCTCTCTTTTTATTATTTTTTTTACTTATTTATTTATTTTTATTATTATTTTATTTTTAATAATATTTTAATCAATTAAATTATTATTAAAATCCAAAAATATCTTTAAAAAATTACTATTTTATTCATTTAATCCGTAAATGAATTTCTCAGTCCGATTTTACCTTTTCAGTATAATTTTCGATTATTTTCGGGATTATTTTTTGATACGAAAATTTCGATTTATTCCAATAAATTCATATCTTGATCAATTTAACCCGAAATTTAATTATTTCTTCGTTATTGATCAAGATTTCTCAATCCCATATTTTTAATTAAATTTTCTTATCCCGATTACTACCGAATTTTGGTCTTTTGACCGTTTTGCCCTTGCACGTGTTCGAAAATACCATTTCAATCCTTTTGCATTTTTAAATGCACTCGAAAATTTCTATTTATTCCCTTTTGCTCTTACGTTAAAAATATCGAGTCTTACAATCTCCCCCACTTAAGAAATTTGGTCCTCCAAATTAGAACCAAGTAAAATGATTCCATAAATACCTCCGGGTACATCTATCGCATCTTATACTATCATCCTCAAGTGACTTTCTCCGGAGTGTAATACTACCAACATACTTAACTAGGGAGATCGTCTCAAACCTCAACACTTTCTCTTTTCGTGTAATACCCAAATCGATTTTTTCCAATCATACGTTATACTTTCATTGAGCTAAACTGTTGGAGCTCATATCCGATCACATATATCAGGTCCGGATATTATTTTCGAAGCATAAAAAGATAGGACACATTGTGGATGCCTGCTAGTTCATGTAGGTAACGCCAACCTACAGGCCTTATCTCCCACTTGTCCAATATCTCTATCCAAATCTCGTTACGTCCTTAAGATAAGTAACAGCCAAAATACTAATTCACCCTCGGTGAATTCCAATGGTTTCTATATCTTGTCAGTATAGCTTTTCTGTCTGCTCTGAGGTGTTCTTAATATCTCACAATACACTGAACATCCTCATAGGTTTATCTTACCAATTAGGGAACAATTCTCTATCTGTCACCCACTTCTTCTTATCTAAGTCGGGGAAACAACTCCCTACGGCCATACAATGCCTCATATAAAATGTTATCCCGATACTCAAGTGACAACTGTCATTATTGGCGAATTCAATTAGTAACAACTGATCATCCCAAGAGCTTATAAAATCAATGGCACACACTCTCATCACATCCTCCAGAACCTGTACAGTCCTCTCTGACTGACCATCTGTCTGAGGATGGAAGCTGTACTAACACACAATCGGGTTCTCATCGCTTCCTGAAAAATATTCCCCAAAAGTGGGAAGTGAAGCAGGAATCCCTATCTGATATCATGCTCACTAGAACGCTACATAATATTTCACAATTTTCCATACATATAATCCGCCTACACACTCAGAGTATCTGGGGATTTCATAACCAAAAGGTGGGTAAACTAAACCAATCCATTGACTATCACCCAGATAGCCTCGTGATTTATCCGGGTCCTCTGTAACCCATCACGAAATTCATGGTAACTTGTTCCTATTTCCGTGTCAATATAGGTAGAGGCTGCAATAACTCTGCAGACTTCTAGTACTCTACCTTACTCTGCTGACATACGAGACACTTTGCTACAACTCTACAATATCACTTTTCATACCTAACCACCAATACCCTTTTCAAGGATTTCGATATCTTTATTACTTCTAGGATGCACTGTATATCCCGAAGAGTGAGCTTCTGACAATAACACTATATCATCAACTGTGGTCCTGGGGAGCACTAATACTGTCTCTGAACCTCTGTGAATCATCATCACACACTGGAACTCTATCACTATACCCATCTGAATCTGACCCACACTATCGACACCATGTCGATCATCATGCTAAGCCTGGAAAATTCGGTCACACAAATTCGGTTCTAACCTCAGGCTAGCTGTCATACAATCACCGTCATCATCAGAAGGGTCACATCACTACTGAGGCTCACAACTGCTCTAGAAGCTCACGCTCCCTAACCATCATATATAATACCATCCCGAGGCTCTTTCTGTTTAAGGTATCAGCCATTACATTAGCCTTTCCTGGGTGGTATAATGTTCACAATCATAATCTTTAAAGCTCTAACCCTCTTGGTTATCTTATATTCTATTCTTTCTGTGAAAACAGATACTCGGGGCTTTTATAATCAGTGCATATCCGAAATTTCTCACTGTGTAAGTGGTGGCGCCATACTTTTAGTATAAATGTTACGGCTGCCAACTCTAAATCATGGGTCGGATAGTTTCTCTCATGATCCTTGAACTAACTGGATCCATAAACGACTATCTTCCCATTTTACATCAATACACAGCCCAATCCTTATTTTGAGGTATCCATACACACTGAAACCTCTTGAGCTATTGGTTATGGTGAGAATACTTACGGTGGTCAGTTCATACCTCAATATACTAAAACTCACTGAAGCCATTCGTTATACATCATACCACTTGTATGCAATCTTTTTGTTCGAATGAGATGTGTCAACTGAGCAGTCTATTTCGAGAACTCTCAACAACTCGTCTGTAAGACAGTTTTTTGTTGCTACTCATTCTCTTTCCTGGACTTCGAATACATCATAATATCATCACTAAAGATGACAATCAATCGGTCCAGGTACGGTTTAAATACCTCATCTTAGTTGAGTTCCACTGAATATTTTTCAATCACTCATATTCTTGACCTATGTACGCATAAACGTACAATGTCATTTCGAGATCGCTTCCTTTCAAGATACAACCCACGTCATTTCGTTTTTCTTATATTAACGGCTTTTATAAAATTTTAATTTTAAAACTTCATTATTAATCAAATTCCATATTTCTTTATCGTACCAGTAAAGGTACCCAAATTTAATGTATATATTACGACTGCCGATTTCAATCTATAGTTTATATGTGCGCTTCTAGACGCTGTCAAATCTTCAGGCAGGGAAGTATTTTGAAATACCTTTATTAACCCTCAGATTTGACCACATTGATTGGGTATGGATATATCTAGCCCTATTTTCAACTTACAATCTCTATACCCATATTCAGTTAGTGAAAATCAACTAACTATCATCATCTTCTTGTCTCAGGGTATAGGCTTCACATCTTTCACTATCTTATAAGCAACTGAAGGCGGTATGAATAAATGCGTGGCACCAGGATTAATTAAAATAATTATTTCATTATTTACAACCAGTGCGGTATCTTCCACCACATCCGATGAAACATTAGTAGTGTCCTGGTCCAAGGCATACACTCACCCTCGTCCAACATCTTATTTTTCGTGGTAACTACCACACATCTTACACTGTTCACACTGCTACTCTGTTCCGTAGCAGGTCGGGGTCCTCAAATCACAATACCCCTCAAAATATTGTATTTGGATACACTGGGGTCTTACCAATCATCTTACCCTTGTAACTTATCAGCTCTAATCTTTTACTAAACTACCTTTTTCCCATTCTGACATCTCTGTCATTCTCTATTTTCTTTTAGTCTTTATTTCGACCCTTACTACCTTTCCCAATCTCAGAGGCGTGTAACTCATGATCTTATTCACACAACTGTAATCTGCGCACTGCCTCGACATAGGTAGTGATATTTAATGGGCTAATCGGACTCTAATCAACAATCTGAGCCCTTCCATGAACTTTCAAACATCCCGACTCTCACTGTTTATAGTGTCCGAGTCATATCTGCCCAGGAATATAAACTGAGTTTCATACTCGTTAATCAACCAATTCCTCTGGGTCAAAATACAGAATCTCATCTGTTATTTTCTTTAAACAATGTCTAGGATATTCTGTCACCGGAATACATCTAGAATCACTTTTCAGGTCCATTCTGGATGTCTAACTCTTAAGATGGGTCGAGTGGACTTCCACCAATGCTCCGACTCGCCCTCATATCTCATGATACTCTAAGCAATTAGCTCTCAAAATATTCTTCACACTCCGCTCTAACCTCGTGAAGCGTGTCTCAATACTGTCTGGTCTCTCTGTCAGACTCTGTGGGGCATGCTCAACATCAGCCTCCACTTTAATCTCATCTCGAGTCTCATGTGGCGACTCAGTACGACTCTCAGGCCTACCTCGATATACACAATTGTATCTAAACAATGCACAGTACATAGGGATGTAAACTTTCTTAACCACTATCATCGACTCGTATCAGGCCAACTCAAGCTCTGATACCATTAACTATCACGACCCAAATTACCTAAAAATCAGAGTAAATTTTTTACTTTTTCATTTATTATTTAATTCTTACATTTCTCTCATCGTGACCATCCTACAACACAGTTGGGCTATAATTCGGTGTTAGTCACCTCTCACCTATTTACCATTCCATTTCCATATTCACATTCATATATCAGAGTTTACTATTCTTTGACTTTAAATAAATACATACCCAATGGTATTTATAACTCTACATCCCCGACATCATATCCGTTTACAGTACTGTGCATTACATATTTAGATACAAAACTGTACAAATGTGTATACCTGACTCTCGATGGGAAGCAGCGGATACCAAGCATGCAAGTCCTCAGCCGCTCAATAACTATTGCAAGTGCTCTGAAAATATGGGAAATAAGGGGGTGAGCAAACCACACGCTCAGTAAGGCAATTATGCAAGTAAGTAGATAGCTCCACTATCTACATGCTCATAATGCCATGCCCTTAAATCCATTTCTTTTCATTAAAATCATCAAGCACAAAGTTATGCAACCATCAATGACTTAGTTTATAAAATTGTTCGTGCATATATAAATCACACTACTTATGCATCATAGCATTTTATGTGACATCATTAAATCATAATAAGCATGAATTTAATCAAGATCATGCAGTCTTTCATGTCATGTAAGACAATCATGGATTTCAAATGAAAGCATGGAAAACATCATTATGCTACTGCATTTAAATCAATTCATTAAAACTGCAGTAAAACTAACCCTTCCGAGTCAATCATCTCATAAAACAATTCATTTACAATTCATTATAAAACTTCGGTTATAAAACCACCCTTCTTTCAGGGTCACAAGTCATAAAATCATGAAATCATAAAATCGTCAAATCGGGGGCCTGACCCCTCCTTCGGGTCCACCCTGGTCTAACAGACCACAAGTTATATCATGTGAGACAAACAGCTGATTATATCAGTAACATCGAGGACTATGGCCATATCCTAGGGATCCCTGGCAACACGGTACCTAGTGTGCGGGGTATCACACATGAAACGGGAGGTGGGTCGTCCTACCCGCCAGAACAGCATAACACCAGGATTGCGAGGGCAAGGCTTGCTGCCTCGTGGCTAATGCCACTCCACTCCAACAATCCCCACGGTACAGCGTACTCCGTGTGATATACACGGTACAACGTACTTCGTGGACCCAAGCTAAATCAGGGGTGCCTGCAATAGGTCTTATCCACCCATATCATCTCTGTCTCAAGATGCAAGTGTGAGCATATTATCTCACTGTGACACACAGTCTATAGGAGGCTCCAACACGACTATATGCATGTAATATAAATTCCTGTGAGAGCGAAGCTCTAGCACGGCTCCATGCATATTCATGATATCTGAAAACCTCGTGCGAGCGAAGCTCTAGCACGGTTTCATAGAAATCAATGAAATCTGCGTACGAGCAACGCTCCAGTACGACTTAAACTGATTATAAATTCAAGTAAAATCCACATACGAGCAATGCTCTAGTACAGATATGCATAAGAACTCAGTGAAAACCTCGTACGAGAAAAACTCCAGTACAACATTCAAATGAATTATTAAAACCATATAAAACTTTGTGCGAGCAACGCTACAGCACAAATGAATGCTCAAGTAAATCAAATCTCGTGCGAGTTACACTCCAGCACGGCTTTATGCATAAATAAATCAAATCTCGTGCGAGTTACACTCCAGCACAGCTTTATGCAATATCAAATCAAAACAGGATGCGAGCTAAGCTCCAGCATCTCTCATGCATGTCAAATCATTAAAACTAGTGCGAGCAATCGCTCCAGCACCATTTTATGCATACCACGTCAAAACAAGTCAAAACATGTCAAAACAGAGTGCGAGCTAAGCTCCAACAACTCTTATGCAATTCACAATAATAAAATCAGTGCGAGCAACCGCTCTAGCACATTTCATGCATATGATGTCACACAAGTCAGTGCGAGCAATCGCTCAAGCACATTTATGCACATTCACAAACGTAGATATAGTGCGAACTACATGTCGGCACATCTGTTTCCATATAAACTTGATATTTGGCCTTTCCAAAGAAATTTCCATTTAAATACAAATAACACTTACGTAGTGTTATCATGTGAAATTCATGCAATTTCTGGCCAATCTATCGATTTGCTTTGATTAAAACCAATAAAATCCTTAATCATAAAAGTCTTTAAATCATGCGTTTCATGCATGTCATGCTTTCACCATCCTTAGGTGAACTTCCCTCAATAGGGGTAAAATAGTCTTTTCACCTATTTCGATCCTTAAAATTATTTAAACCAATTTTAGGATCATTATACAATAACCGTGTATACATACATAATCAGTGCATACAAAAACAATTAAATTACGCATAGCTACCTCTAGCTACTCACACAATTCCCTTACCTCATTTTCTGTACAGTCTGACCTTTCCACTGATGACTCGTCACGCAGTCCGATTTGCTCCCAATCCAATCTCCGAAACTGCGGATACACATTCATCAGGTCAATTACAATACAATTTAATGTATTTCATATTTTCTGGGCTTAATTTTAAATCATTGGGCCCGTTTACCCATATTGGGCCCGATTACACCACAATGGGCCTTAATCGGCCTTAAGCCCGTTTACCACACTTTATCGAGGCTTATTAGGCTCATTGGGCCCAGCAGTATTTATTTAGCCTCGTTCTAAACTCTCAGACAGCTTATGAATTATTTATGACAATTTATCTCAATTTTCAGAATTTAATTCATTTAATCCAGAAATTAAATCCGTAATTTATGCGATAAATATCAATCACGTATAACGATGCAAATGATCGTAAATAAGGGTCACTTACCCGTTATTCCATGATCGTACACAAATCGAGGTTGTCTCGAGCTCTCAGTTAATGCCAATTGTCGAGCTACATAATTAAATATATTTTTGGGTAAACTTTCAGTCGATTATTTATCAAATTAAATATTTCAAAAATTAAATCGGTCAATTCGATCGCTTACCGACTTACCCGAAGCTCAATTGCATCACTGGAATTTTTTTCAATTTTTTCTCTTCTTCTTTTTCCCCTTTTCTTCCTTTTTCCTTTTCTTTTTGGCTGAACCGGTTCAGTCCAGTTCGGTTCAACCCGGTTCAAACAGTCGGTTCAGTCCAGTTTGGCCGGTTCAGTGGCTCGCTGGCCGGTTCTCCATCGGTTTTTGCCACCAGTGGCTCCGTTGGGTCGTCCGCATCTCGGATCTGGTGTTGGTTTCGCCCAAGGTCGCCGAAAAGTGGTCGGTCCGGCTCTTCTTGTCACGACCCAATTCCATTCTCTTTAACCGAAAATCACTGAAAATTTTTCGCGTTTACTGTTACCTTACCCGGTCGTGAACTAAACTCACCACACACTGTTGGGCTGTGAGCCAATAATAAACACCACATCTCATTCATTCTCAATTAATTAAAACGATGTCATACATGTGCATTTAATCGTGTACTTATACGAATACATGTTTTACTGACATCTACATCCCCCATAATTACAACTCAAAAGAATACTGTGCTTTTACATTGTTTAGATACAAAAAGAATCACTGTGTATATACCTCTTAGCGATGGAGATGCAGCGGAGTCCAAAATACCACGCCTCAGTCCTTACTAGGCTACTATGCACGCTCTGTAGGGGGAAAATAGAGTGGGATGAGCAACCACACGCTCAGTAAGGCAATAATGCAAGCATGGTAGATAACTACTCTATCTACATGCTGATAGTGTTATGCATAAATCATTTATAGCAGGAGCATGAGGAATAAAACTATGCCATATGAGTATACATATATATCGTGTATTAAAATCATGTACATAGGCATATAGAACATGGTAAAAACATCATGTATAAATCATCTCATGCTCAATCTCATTTAAATTCACAAAAGGGCAATTCATTAAGAAACTTCCTTTTTAAACCAACACCATAAACACCACCAAATCAACTCACAATCACAACCACATTTTCATTCCGCAATTCACGCATGTGTATAAATCTAGGTCACTATATCAAAAGTGCCTATGTGAACCATTACATCATAAATCATCCCAGACCACACGCATCCAGGTGTGCGGGGTATCATGCTGGCAAGAAGATGGATTATCCCTCGCCAGACTTTCTCATCACATAACCATCATGCTGTACATCGTACTCCATGTGATATACACGGTACAGCGTACTCCGCAACTCATATCGTGATTGGGAGTGCCATTCCTAGGTCTTATCTACCCCATACCAAGAGTTTTCCATATTTCGTGAAGGAGAGCCTCCCTGCCAAATAGAGCCTCCCCGCTTAACAGAGCCTCCCTGCCTCCTCGGGCTTAAGGATGTTAGCTTAAGGATGTAGGGCTTAAGGATCTTACTATAACCATGTAGGAGAGCCTCCCCGCCTAACAGAGCCTCCCCGCCTCTTTGGGCTTAAGGATGTTGGCTTAAGGATCCCACCGTAAGAGAGCCTCCCCACCAAATAGAGCCTCCCCGCCTAACAGAGCCTCTCCGCCTCTTTGGGCTTAAGGATGTTGGCTTAAGGATGTAAGGCTTAAGGATCTTACCATTTTTCACAACCTTATACGTATCTCAATATGCAAACTTGTGCGAGAAAAGCTCTAGCACGACTCATGCATCTTCTCATAAAGAGACGCGTACGAGCATAGCTCTAGTACGATTATACTCGTAAGACAACACTCAAAATCCACGTATGAGCAGAAGCTCTAGTACAGTTTATAAACACCATCATAGTTTCCAAATCGAGGTGCGACCTAAGCTCCAGCACGTTTCATACAAATGAAAACATAGAAATCCAGCGCGAGCGAGGCTCTAGCACGATTTATGTCATACAAATGTGATAGGCGGCTCGTATACAATTTATCAATCCCGGCAATCGGGTTTAGCACTCACAAATGCTTTTCCACAACAACAATACAATACTAGCCGACCTATCTACAAGCTTGCTTAAAACCAAGCAATTTCGTTTTGAAAAGCATCAAAACAATAGATTTATGCAATTATTAGCCTTACTATCCTATTTCATAAAATCCACTTCAAAACCAAATCACGCATATACTCATCATCATTCACGAATACCATCAATCATTTATTTGAGCAACCATGCATTTCATACAACACCCAATATTCACCCACAAGTTCAAAGTACGAGCAGCTACCTCTATATACTCACAAAATTCCCTTACCTGGAATCGCGATGCGTGATTCCACTTCCTTAAGCTGCTTACTCGTACGGTTCGATTTGTCTTCAACGAACTCTTCGAGACTGCACAAAATTGTATCCCGCATTATATTCGATTCATACAATGCAACCCTTGCGCTTGCTATATCCAATATAATCTATAGCCTCTATTAAAGCTTATTTGGCCTCGTTTCATTACTTTACCCATAGCTCGAGTCTATGGACCTTCTTAGGCCTATTATCTTATTCAAAATCGATATCAAATCGATATTAAGCTCATAGTGTTCAATTTCATGAATCCCTTCACTATGGCGTTTATCACTCATATACATACCCATTTTCACAATTCCTCCAACTCACCAAGTAATTCCATCTAACCATCTAAAATCCTAAACATTACCCCAATAACAACTTTAGCATGCCATACTTCATAAGCTCATTCAATCCCACATATCCTCACATTATACCCATTTTAGATTTCTAGGTCACACCAATTCCACTACATTCCTAGGTAGTTTATCCATCAATACTCATACCAAACAACTCCAAAATCAATTAAATAGCTAATGCATTTGGATTGGAGTGTTAGAATCTTACCAATATGATTTCTTTTCTTGCTCCAAATGGTAATGCCCTTAACTCCTTCAATTCCAAAAATGGGAAAATGCCCTCTCACTATGTTGTTCTTCTCTTTGATAGGAACAACTTTGCCTCTAATGATCTCTTTCCAAATCTCACTGAAAATGGCTGATTTTAGAGAGGGAAAGTTAGGTTTTTGGGTTGAAAATGGGAGGTTAATATGTTTTTCCGAGATTTCTAGATTTTCAGCTCTCCTTATATAGAAATGGCTTGAGGAGATCGATCTGGTCCCTTAAAATCCCTCTTTTTCACGGCATTTTTAAGCCTGAGATCGATCTGTCGAAGCATGAGATCGATCTGTCTAGGCATGAGATCGATCTGTCGAAGCATGAGATCGATCTGCTCCCAAACAGAGAGCTAAGGAGATCGATCTGGGTGCTTGGGGATCGATCTTTTCACTACAGAATGCTTGGGAGATCGATCTGGCTCCATTGGAGATCGATCTGCTCTATTCTTTTGCCCAAATAAGAGCATTCTGGCTCTTCCAGATCGATCTCTCATCCTATGAGATCGATCTGGCCCTCATGTTTTCCAGATTTCCTGCAGTTTCCTTGCTGCAACTCATACCAACACATCCTTAATCTATTGCCATGGCCATTTTCTCATCCATCCACCTTTATAACTTAAAAATGGCATCCATTCATACCTTATGCACATTGAAACTTGTGTGCATTCATTGTATGTTCAAAGGTATGCTACATAAAACCAAATGGAAGCATAACTCCATTCCATTTTACCACACTACTCATCTTGCATCCATCTCTTGTCAGAACTCATTTCTTCGTATTCATATTCAATGAAACTTGTATGTACATTACAATTCATATTACACATACATACATTGAATGCATGGACTTACATCAATCATACTTTACATTACAAGTCCATTCATATTATTTGATCCAATTACACACATTACCCTTATACATATACGGGGTCTTACATTCTCCCCTCCTTCAAGGAATTTGGTCCTCCAAATTAGAACCAAGTCACTCTTCAAACAGTTGGGGGTACTTCTCCCGTATCAAGTTCTCTAATTCCCACGTGGCCTCTTTCGCCGTGTGGTGTTGCCAAAGAACTTTCACCAAGGGAATTGTCTTATTCCATAACACTTTCTCTTTTCTGTCCAATATCCGAACCGGCTTCTCAACATACGTCATACTCTCATGGAGCTCCAACGGCTCATATCTTATCACGTGTGCCGGGTCCGGGTGATACTTTCGAAGCATCGAGATGTGGAAGACATTGTGAACATTTGCCAAGTCCGGTGGCAATGCCAACCTATACGCCTTATCTCCCACTCTCTCCAAAATCTCGAAGGGTCCGATATATCTAGGGCTCAGCTTGCCCTTCTTACCAAATCTCATAATACCCTTCGATGGTGATACCCTCAGAAACACTGACTCACCCTCATCAAACTCCAGTGGTCTTCGTCTCTTGTCAGCATAACTCTTTTGTCGGCTCTGAGCTGTCCGTAATCTCTAATATATCAACTGGACGTCCTCAGATGCCTGCTACACCAAGTCCGGAGCAAAAATCTGTCTGTCACCAACCTCTTCCCATCCAATAGGGGAACGACATCTACACCCGTATAATGCCTCATAGGGTGCCATCCCGATACTAGCATGATAGCTATTATTATAAGCGAACTCGGCTAACTGCAGGTGGTCATCCCAGGAGCCTCTAAAATCCAGCACACACGCTCTCAACATATCCTCGAGGGTCTGTATAGTCCTCTCTGACTGCCCATCTGTCTGAGGATGAAAAGCGGTGCTAAAACTCAGCCGGGTCCCCAGCGCTTCCTGAAAATGTTCCTAGAAATGGGAAGTGAAGCGGGCATCCCTATCAGAAACAGCGCTCACTGGTACACCATGTAGCCGTACTATCTCTCGAATATACAGGTTCGCCAACTGACTCAGTGTATTGGTAGCTCTCATAGCCAAGAAATGGGCGGACTTAGTCAATCGGTCCACAATAACCCATATGGCATCATGACCTCTACGGGTCCTAGATAACCCCATCACAAAATCCATGGTGACATGCTCCCACTTCCATGTCGGTATCGGTAGAGGCTGCAATAATCCTGCAGGCTTCTGATGCTCTACCTTCACTTGCTGACAAACAAGACACTTAGCGACATATTTAGCAATGTCTCTCTTCATTCCAGACCACCAATAAACCTTCCGAAGGTTTTGATACATCTTGGTACTTCCCGGATGTATCGTATACTTCGATGAGTGAGCCTCTGATAGAATCGTTCTCCTGATCTCAGGATCCCTGGGAACGCATACTCTGCCTCTGAACCTCAATAAGCCATCAGCACTCTGCTCAAAATCAATACCCACACCCGTCTGTATCTGCCTCAGCCAATCGATGCATCGTCGATCACTCTGCTGGGCTTGCCGAATACGGCCAATCAACTCTGGCTCTAGTCTCAAACTAGCCATGATCTCAAGTCTCTCCGATCCAGGTGGGGTTACATCTAAACTGAGGTTCGCAAAGTGTTCTAACAATTCATGTTCCCGTACCATCATATAAGACACCAACCCAAGGTTCTTTCTACTCAAAGCATCGGCAACTACATTTGCCTTACCTGGGTGGTACATGATTTCACAATCATAGTCTTTCAGGAGTTCGAGCCATCTCCTCTGTCTCATATTCAACTCTTTCTGCGAGAACAGGTACTTAAGGCTCTTATGATCTGTGAACACCTGAAATTTCTCACCATAGAGATAGTGGCGCCATATTTTCAAAGCAAATACTACAGCCGCCAACTCCAAATCATGTGTCGGGTAGTCTGAAATTTCTCACCATAGAGATAGTGGCGCCATATTTTCAAAGCAAATACTACAGCCGCCAACTCCAAATCATGTGTCGGGTAATTCCTCTCATGATCTTTCAACTGTCTAGATCCATAGGCAACTACCTTCCCATCCTGCATAAGCACACAGCCCAGTCCCTGGTGTGTTGCATCCGTATACACCGAGAATCCTCCTGAGCTGGTAGGAATGGTGAGAACTGGAGCAGTCGTCAATCGACGCTTAAGCTCCTCAAAACTCCTCTCACATGCCTCATCCCATGTAAACTTGACATCCTTACGCGTGAGGCGTGTCAACGGAGTAGCTAGTCTGGAGAAACCCTCTACAAATCTCCGATAATATCCTGCCAATCCCAGAAAACTTCTGATCTCAGTAACTGTCTTGGGCTGTTCCCACTGTACAACTGCCTCTATCTTGGATGGATCCACCGATACCCCATCCTTTGACACAACATGCCCCAGAAATGAGATCTGTTCCAACCAAAAGTTACACTTGCTGAGTTTGGCATACAACTCTTTCTCTCGGAGGGTCTGCAAAACTATCCTCAAGTGCTCCTCATGATCTTCCCTGGACTTGGAATACACCAAAATGTCATCAATGAACACTATTACAAACTTGTCCAGGTATGGCTTGAATATATCATTCATCAATGCCATAAATGCTGCGGGAGCATTCGTCAATCCGAATGGCATCACCAAAAACTCGTAGTGGCCATAACGGGTACGAAATGCTGTCTTGGGTACATCTCCACTCCTGATCCTCAACTGATGGTACCCTGACCGCAGATCTATCTTAGAAAATACTTCGGCTCCCTGGAGCTGATCCAACAAATCATCGATTCTTGGAAGGGGGTACTTGTTCTTAATGGTGGCCTTATTCAACAACCGGTAATCTATACACAGTCGGAGGCTTCCATCCTTCTTCCATACAAATAGAACCGGTGCTCCCCAAGGTGAGACACTCGGTCTAATAAACCCCTTCTCCAGCAACTCTTGCAGCTGTTTCTTCAGCTCTTCCAATTCTATCGGAGCCATTCTATATGGTGGTTTTGATATCGGCTCTGTACCAGGCACTAACTCAATGCAAAATTCCATTTCCCTTTCAGGTGGTAGTCCTGGTAATTCATCCGGAAAGACATCAGGGTAATCCGTTATTACGGGTATGTCTTTCAATTCCGGGTGTGCCTCATCTATATCGACCACATAGGCAATGAACCCTTCACATTATCCTCTCCATCGTTAGTAACATAAACCATCACTCCACATTCAATATTTATCAAAAACAAATAATTTATCTCTCAAGCAATATGCATTTAAAATCATACTCATTTATTTACAACAAACATGCTATTTTCATATCATTTCTTTTCGTCAAAATTTACAATAAGATTGTCTAATCCTGAAAACGTTAATGTCTTGGCATGACAATCCATAACAACCCGATTGGTAGCCAACCAATCCATTCCCAAAATTACATCAAAATCATTCATATTCAATAAAATTAGATTGGCTATCATTTCCTTCCCCTCTATCTTTAACTTACAATCTCTACATACATGCTCAGTCAATTGACTATCATTCATGGGTGTGGAAATCATCAACATTTTATCCAACAATGTTGGTTTCACATATTTCAACAATTTATGTGCAAAGGAAGGTGATATGAAAGAATGCGTGGCACCAGGATCAAATAATACCAATGCTTCTAAATCAAAGATTCGGATGGTACCTTTAATCACATCCGTCAAAGCATCCGCGGTGTCCTGATCCAGTGCATGTACTCTTCCTCTGCTCACACCCGCAGCATGTTTCCCTTTTTCCTCAGCTGTAGCCCTCTTCCTCGGGGCTACTGTCTCAACTGGAGCTCCCTCAGGCTCCTTGCCCTTCTGTGGGGTAATCTCCATCTTTTCGTGACAATACTTAGCTATATGTCCTGGTCTCTCGCATCTAAAACACACCATAGGGGTCATCAGACGGGGCCTATTCCCATGAAATCTCCCACATCTCCTACACTGATCAGTAGTAGGCCGTGGTCCTCCAAAAGTCATGCCCCTTGGCGCAGTCAAGGCTGGGTATACGGGAGGTCTAGCAGCTCTCTCTCGCACCTCCTCAATCTTAGGTCTCTTCTCAAAATATCTTTGGCCATCTCTCTTGGCCACTCTATCCCTCCTGGATCTCTTCCGGTCTCTGTTCTTTCCAACGCTGATTCTCCCAAGCTCGGAGGCATTTCGCTCAAAGTCTTGCTCACATAACTGAGCCTTATGTACAGCCTCCTCATAAGTCATAATGTCGAAGGGAGCTAGCTTAGTCCGGATGGCCAATCTCAATCCATCCATGAACTTCTGAATCTTTCGGGTCTCACTACCCATCGTGTCAGGGTCATATCTCCCCAATGACATGAACTTGGACTCATACTCGTCCACAGTCCGGTTCCCCTGAACCAAATTCATAAATTCCATCCGCAATTTCCTCTGTGCGGTAGTTGGAATATACTGTCTCCTGAAGGCCTCTAGAAATATCTCCCACGAGATCTTAGAGTGTCCGGCCCTCAAAATAACCTCGGTGGACCTCTACTAATGCTCGGCCTCACCTTTCAACATAAACACGGCAAAGGCTACCTTTTCAGCTGAAGTGCATCGAAAAAACCTATATAGTTTCTCCATCTCATACACCCAATCCTCTGTAATCATTGGGTCCTTCACCCCTCTAAACACTGGGGGTTTCAGCGCTTGAAACTCTCGCAACCTGCTCAAGTCGCAGTCATAACCCAAATCACTACCGCTCTGCTGCGGAGCGATAGGAGAAGCTATATCCTGGGCTGGAGGTGGTGTAACTATAGCTGTCTCAGCAGCATGAGGTCTCTCGACCTCTGCAGTTGCCTGTCCCGTAGTAGGCTGTGCCGCGGGACCTCGTCTGTCACCGGTGCCCAAGGCCTGCGTGACTATCTCCACCAAACTCTCAATACTCCGCTCTAACCTAGCGAAGCGAGCCTCAGTATCACCTGCTCTCTCAGCAGGGTTCTGTGGAGCTTGTTCAGTCTGTGGCTCCGCACTGCTCTCAGGCCTACCTCTACGGCCTCTAGCACGTGCTCTCGCCCCTCTACCTTTGCGTGTAACTGGCATAGTGCCTAACTTCCTGTATTTATAATAATTCATTAAGCTCAATCCATCACGGTATACACAGTTATATCTAAACAAAAGCACAGTACTATGGGGATGTACTTTCCTACGTTTTATTAATGACTCACATCAGGCCAACACAGCTCTGATACCAATCTCTGTCACGACCCAATTCCATTCTCTTTAACCGAAAATCACTGAAAATTTTTTGCGTTTACTGTTACCTTACCCGGTCGTGAACTAAACTCACCACACACTGTTGGGCTGTGAGCCAATAATAAACACCACATCTCATTCATTCTCAATTAATTAAAACGATGTCATACATGTGCATTTAATCGTGTACTTATACGAATACATGTTTTACTGACATCTACATCCCCCATAATTACAACTCAAAAGAATACTGTGCTTTTACATTGTTTAGATACAAAAAGAATCACTGTGTATATACCTCTTAGCGATGGAGATGCAGCGGAGTCCAAAATATCACGCCTCAGTCCTTACTGGGCTACTATGCACGCTCTGTAGGGGGAAAATAGAGTGGGATGAGCAACCACACGCTCAGTAAGGCAATAATGCAAGCATGGTAGATAACTACTCTATCTACATGCTGATAGTGTTATGCATAAATCATTTATAGCAGGAGCATGAGGAATAAAACTATGCCATATGAGTATACATATATATCGTGTATTAAAATCATGTACATAGGCATATAGAACATGGTAAAAACATCATGTATAAATCATCTCATGCTCAATCTCATTTAAATTCATAAAATGGCAATTCATTAAGAAACCTCCTTTTTAAACCAACACCATAAACACCACCAAATCAACTCACAATCACAACCACATTTTCATTCCGCAATTCACGCATGTGTATAAATCTAGGTCACTATATCAAAAGTGCCTATGTGAACCATTACATCATAAATCATCCCAGACCACACGCATCCAGGTGTGCGGGGTATCATGCTGGCAAGAAGATGGATTATCCCTCGCCAGACTTTCTCATCACATAACCATCATGCGGTACATCATACTCCATGTGATATACACGGTACAGCGTACTCCGCAACTCATATCGTGATTGGGGGTGCCATTCCTAGGTCTTATCTGCCCCATACCAAGAGTTTTCCATATTTCGTGCAGGAGAGCCTCCCTGCCGAACAGAGCCTCCCTGGTTAACAGAGCCTCCCTGCCTCCTCGGGCTTAAGGATGTTAGCTTAAGGATGTAAGGCTTAAGGATCCTTCCGTAAGAGAGCCTCCCCACCGAACAGAGCCTCCCCGCCTAACAGAGCCTCCCCGCCTCGTTGGGCTTAAGGATGTTAGCTTAAGGATGTAGGGCTTAAGGATCTTACTATAACCATGTAGGAGAGCCTCCCCGCCTAACAGAGCCTCCCCGCCTCTTTGGGCTTAAGGATGTTGGCTTAAGGATCCCACCGTAAGAGAGCCTCCCCACCGAACAGAGCCTCCCCGCTTAACAGAGCCTCCCAGCCTCCTCGGGCTTAAGGATGTTAGCTTAAGGATGTAGGGCTTAAGGATCTTACTATAACCATGTAGGAGAGCCTCCCCGCCTAACAGAGCCTCCCCGCCTCTTTGGGCTTAAGGATGTTGGCTTAAGGATCCCACCATAAGAGAGCCTCCCCACCGAACAGAGCCTCCCCGCTTAACAGAGCCTCCCTGCCTCCTCGGGCTTAAGGATGTTAGCTTAAGGATGTAGGGCTTAAGGATCTTACTATAACCATGTATGAGAGCCTCCCCGCCTAACAGAGCCTCCCCGCCTCTTTGGGCTTAAGGATGTTGGCTTAAGGATCCCACCGTAAGAGAGCCTCCCCACCAAATAGAGCCTCCCCGCCTAACAGAGCCTCCCCGCCTCTTTGGGCTTAAGGATGTTGGCTTAAGGATGTAAGGCTTAAGGATCTTACCATTTTTCACAACCTTATACGTATCTCAATATGCAAACTTGTGCGAGCAAAGCTCTAGCACGACTCATGCATCTTCTCATAAAGAGACGCGTACGAGCATAGCTCTAGTACGATTATACTCGTAAGACAACCACTCAAAATCCACGTACGAGCAGAAGCTCCAGTACGGTTTATAAACACCATCATAGTTTCCAAATCGAGGTGCGAGCTAAGCTCCAGCACGTTTCATACAAATGAAAACATAGAAATCCAGCGCGAGCGAGGCTCTAGCGCGATTTATGTCATACAAATGTGATAGGCGGCTCATATATAATTTATCAATCCCGGCAATCAGGTTTAGCACTCACAAATGCTTTTCCACAACAACAATACAATACTAGCCGACCTATCTACAAGCTTGCTTAAAACCAAGCAATTTCGTTTTGAAAAGCATCAAAACAATAGATTTATGCAATTATTAGCCTTACTATCCCATTTGATAAAATCCACTTCAAAACCAAATTACGCATATACTCATCATCATTCACGAATACCATCAATCATTTATTTGAGCAACCATGCATTTCATACAACACCCAATATTCACCCACAAGTTCAAAGTACGAGCAGCTACCTCTATATACTCACAAAATTCCCTTACCTGGAATCGCGATGCGTGATTCCACTTCCTTAAGCTGCTTACTCGTACGGTTCGATTCGTCTTCAACGAACTCTTCGAGACTGCACAAAATCGTATCCCGCATTATATTCGATTCATACAATGCAACCCTTGCGCTTGCTATATCCAATATAATCTATAGCCTCTATTAAAGCTTATTTGGCCTCGTTTCATTACTTTACCCATAGCTCGAGTCTATGGACCTTCTTAGGCCTATTATCTTATTCAAAATCGATATCAAATCGATATTAAGCTCATAGTGTTCATATTTCATGAATCCCCTCACTATGGCGTGTATCACTCATATACATACCCATTTTCACAATTCCTCCAACTCACCAAGTAATTCCATCTAACCATCTAAAATCATAAACATTACCCCAATAACAACTTTAGCATGCCATACTTCATAAGCTCATTCAATCCCACATATCCTCACATTATACCCATTTTAGATTTCTAGGTCACACCAATTCCACTACATTCCTAGGTAGTTTATCCATCAATACTCATACCAAACAACTCCAAAATCAATTAAATAGCTAATGCATTTGGATTAGAGTGTTAGAATCTTACCAATATGATTTCTCTTCTTGCTCCAAATGGTAATGCCCTTAACTCCTTCAATTCCAAAAATGGGAAAATGCCCTCTCACTATGTTGTTCTTCTCTTTGATAGGAACAACTTTGCCTCTAATGATCTCTCTCCAAATCTCACTGAAAATGGCTGATTTTAGAGAGGGAAAGTTAGGTTTTTGGGTTGAAAATGGGAGGTTAATATGTTTTTCCGAGATTTCCAGATTTTCAGCTCTCCTTATATAGAAATGGCTTGAGGAGATCGATCTGATCCAAGAGGAGATCGATCTGGTCCCTTAAAATCCCTCTTTTTCACGGCATTTTTAAGCCTGAGATCGATCTGTCGAAGCATGAGATCGATCTGTCTAGGCATGAGATCGATCTGTCGAAGCATGAGATCGATCTGCTCCCAAACAGAGAGCTAAGGAGATCGATCTGGGTGCTTGGGGATCGATCTTTTCACTACAGAATGCTTGGGAGATCGATCTGGCTCCATTGGAGATCGATCTGCTCTATTCTTTTGCCCAAATAAGAGCATTCTGGCTCTTCCAGATCGATCTCTCATCCTATGAGATCGATCTGGCCCTCATGTTTTCCAGATTTCCTGCAGTTTCCTTGCTGCAACTCATACCAACACATCCTTAATCTATTGCCATGGCCATTTTCTCATCCATTCACCTTTATAACTTGAAAATGGCATCCATTCATACCTTATGCACATTGAAACTTGTGTGCATTCATTGTATGTTCAAAGGTATGCTACATAAAACCAAATGGAAGCATAACTCCATTCCATTTTACCACACTACTCATCTTGAGTTTTAATCACATCCATCTCTTGCCAGAACTCATTTCTTCGTATTCATATTCAATGAAACTTGTATGTACGTTACAATTCATATTACACACACATACATTGAATGCATGGACTTACATCAATCATACTTAACATTACAAGTCCATTCATATTATTTGATCCAATTACACACATTACCCTTATACATATACGGGGTCTTACACTTCTCCCTCGGCGTCGGTACCCATTTCTGTTTCTTGCCATTTTTCGGCGTTAGCCGCCACCCCACCGGCCGATTCAGCCGCTGATCGGCCAGTCTGCGCTCGTGCTTCCTTCGGCTGGCAGTGGTCGGGCCCGAATCGGCGTCGGTGACCGCCAATTTCTTTTCCACTCTCGGCTTCTCCGTTTCCCGCCTCTTTCGCCGGTCGTCGCTTCTCTTCCGGCTACCAGCACTGATGATGGCCTCAGCTGGGTTGCCTCTCGCCTGGGCTCGCCGTCGCTGGTGGTCTCCCTTGGTTCGGCTGCTTCCATTTTTGCCTATTTTCAGAGAAAATCGCATTTCGTGATTTTTTCTCTCTTTTTACTATTTTTTTTTTACTTATTTATTTATTTTTATTATTATTTTATTTTTAATAATATTTTAATCAATTAAATTATTATTAAAATCCAAAAATATCTAAAAAAATTACTATTTTATTCATTTAATCCTTAAATGAATTTCTCAGTCCGATTTTACATTTTCAGTATAATTTTTGATTATTTTCGGGATTATTTTTTGATACGAAAATTTTGGTTTATTCCAATAAATTCATATCTTGATCAATTTAACCCGAAATTTAATTATTTCTTCGTTATTGATCAAGATTTCTCAATCTCATATTTTTAATTAAATTTTCTTATCTCGATTACTACCGAATTTTGGTCTTTTGACCGTTTTGCCCTTGCACGTGTTCGAGAATACCATTTCAATCCTTTTGCATTTTTAAATGCACTCAACAATTTCTATTTATTCCATTTTGCTCTTACGTTAAAAATATCGGGTCTTACAAAAGCTGCCTTGCACTCTTTGTCGAATTCAAAGGGTACGTCCTTCTGTCACAACTTCGATAATGGTATTGCTGTCTTCGAGAAGTTCCTAATGAATCTGCGGTAAAAACCTGCATGACCAAGAAAAGAATGCACTTCCCGCACACTAGTGGGGTAGGTTAAGTTCAAAATCAAATCAATCTTAGCCTTGTCTACTTCAATGCCCTTGGATGAAACTACATGCCCTAAACAATGCCTTGTTCTACCATGAAATGACAATTTTCAAAATTCAACACTAGATTAGTTTCAATGTAACGCTCAAGTACACTCGTCAAATGATTTAAGCATTTATCAAATGAGTCACTATGCACTGTGAAATCATCCATGAACACCTCAATGCAATTTTCCAACAAATCAGAGAAAATACTTACCATGCATCTTTGAAAAGTACCTGGTGCATTACAAATGTCGAACGACATCCTCCTAAAAGCAAATGTTCCAAATGGGCATGTGAAAGTTATTTTCTCCTGATCTTTTGGTGCATTCACAATCTGGTTATAACTTGAAAATCCATCAAGAAAACAGTAGTGAGATTTACCAGCTAAACGCTTAATCATTTTATCAATGAAGGGTAAAGGAAAGTGATCCTTTCTAGTCAATTCAACTTGCGGTAGTCTATACATACTCTCTACCCATTCTGCACTCTCGTTAGAACAAGCTCATTATTTTTATTTCTCACAACTGTGATCCTAGTCTTCTTTGGCACAACATGTATTGGACTCACCCATTTACTATCCAAAATTGGATAGATTAGACCTGCATTCAACAACTTCAGAATCTCTCTCTTGACTACTTCCATCATCTGGGGGTTCAATCTTCTTTGAGGTTATCGGCTTAGTTTAAATCTCTCTTCCAACTGAATTTTGTGCATGCACATTGATGGACTAATTCCCTTAATGTTAGCTATTGTCCATCCTATGGTTGTTCTATGATCACGAAGCACCTTGATTAATTTTTCTTCTTGCACCACTGTCAAGTTCTTCGCAATAATGATTGGAAGTGTCTCATCATCTCCCAGGTAAGCATACTTTAAGTGGTCAGGTAAAGACTTTAATTTCAAAATCAGTGCTTACACAACAGAAGGTAGTAGCTTCGTGTCAGAAAATGGTAGTTCCAATCTTTTAACTTCATACCTGGGCTCCAATGACTGCATGGCCATGATCATTTCTTCAACTTTTAGACTTAGCTCCAATTCAACCTCGTTTCGCATCAAGCTTTTACTGATCTCCACTTCCAGCTCATCCATTCTACTTACTTCAAATGTACCCTACGTTAAGACATCAAAACTGTCAATGGAAAATACTGAATGTACATCTATTGGATACCTCATAGCATCGACGATGCTAATTTTGACAATCTCTCCATCGAACTCCATGGTTAATGTCCCATCAAACACATCAATCTTAGTCCTAGCAGTGGCAAGAAAGGGCCGACCTAAAATTATTAGTGCGGGATTCACTGGGCTGCTATTATCCTCCATATGCAAATGTAGAAATCAATGGGAAAGATCAACTGATTCACCTGCACCAAAACATCCTCAACTACCCATTCGAGGTATGAATTAGACCAATCTGCTAATTGTATAATCACTCCAATTTTTTTCAAAGGACCTAGATTTAAGGATGCATAAATTGAAAAAGGGCATAACATTAATCGATGCACCCAAATCTGCCATGGCATGTTCGATTTGCCTATTACCAATGATGCAAGGGATTTTAAATGTACCTAGGTCCCTACACTTTTGGGGCAATTTTCTTTAAATGACCGCAGATACATTCTCCCCCACACTTACCTTCTCATCGTCTCTTAGTTTCCTCTTTGTCATGCACAACTCTTTAAGGAATTTCGCATACCTTGGAATTTGCTTCATTGCGTCCAAAAGCGGTATGTTAATTTCCACCATCTTAAATACCTCCATGATCTCTTTCTGTTGTTCCTCTTTCTGTGTCTTAGCGAACCTGCAAGGAAAGGGAGGGCGGATAGGGTTAGTGTTATCTATAACAAATTGCATATGTGTCTCAACCTTTTTCTCTGCATTTGAAATCTGCCTTTCGATCTCTTTTCCACTACGCAGAACTATGGCACTCGCATTCTCCCTGAGGTTCTTTATTGTTTGAGATGGTAACTTCCCAGAACCTTGAGCTTCTAATCTGCCAATCGTGGTTACTAGTTGATCCATCTATTTTTCCAAGTTCTGGATGCTTGTCCTTATTTCCTGTTGGAATTGTAAAGTGTTGTAGCAAGGTTTTTCACACCTGAACCTGAGCTTGTGGATTGATTTATTTGCTACCTCTAAACAGAATGTTGATAGCCAGCTTGGTTACCATATCTCAAATTTAGATAATCTCTCCAACCTGGGTTATATGTATTTGCATACGGATCATGTCTCCGTTGGGGCTGACCTGGAAAATTTCCTATGACAATCGCTTATCGCATGCTCGGGTCATCTTCTTACAAAGTTGGACACATGTCAGTGTTGTGTCCTGCCAACGAACAGATTCCGCACACCTTTGCTGCTTGTAAGTTCCCTACTCCCGAACTGTTGTGTATTGGCTGCCATGTTGGCGATGAGATTCCTCGTAGCCTTTGGGGTCTTATCAACTAGTGCTCCTCCACTAGCAGCATCAATCATGCTCCTGTCCATTGGCATTAAATCTTCATAGAAATATTGTATTAGAAGCTAGTCAGTAATCTGGTGGTGTGGACAGCTCGCACACAGCTTCTTAAAACGCTCTCAATACTCGTACAAGGTTTCACCATTGTATTGTCGAATGCCACATATCACTTTTCTTATATTTGCAGCCCTAGAAGCAAGGAAATACTTCTCCAAAAACAACCCTTTCATCTCATTCCATGAACGTATTGATCTCGAAGTAAAGTAGTATAACCAGTCCTTCGCTTGATCTGCCAACGAGAAGGGGAATGCCCTCAACTTGATTTGATCCTCTGAGATGCCCTGTGGTTTCATGCTCGAACACACCACATGAAATTCCTTAAGGTGCTTGTGGGGATCTTCACCTGCAAGTCCACGAAAAGTAGGTAGAAGATGTATTAGTCTCGATTTAAGTTTAAAAGCTGCATCTAAAGTAGGGTACTCAATACACAAAGGTTGTAAGTTTAAGTCAGGAGCAGCAAACTCCTTCAAAGTCCTGTTATTATTAATTGCCATGTTGTCAGTGTTCAACTCCTCTATTGAGCTCTTGTCTGGCGTACTTTCAGGATCGAAGGGTTCTACAACGGTTGTAGCTTTTTGATCCCTTTTCAAGCTCGTCAAGGTTCTCTCTATCTCTGGATCAAATTGAAGTGCAATTTAACCTAATTTGGAGGATCTGGTCATAAAAACACAAAATAGAAATAAAAATAAAGATAAAAAATGGTAAAATAATCACAAGCAAAACAAAAAATGGGCTAAAACTATAAGAAAACGATGGAATGTGGTCGAGATAGGGTGGGGCCAAGCCCCTGGTTTGTTTTATTTTGCCATTTCCACTTGAAATCAAGTACTCACGTCTCATAACTCAACAAAATTTTTTCCTGTGAATTATAATATGAATAGTACCAAAAGCCCTAAAAAAATAAATAAATAAATAAATAATCACAAGAATTTAAAAGCAAATTAATGAGAATAATAAAAACATAGTAATTAATCAGAACCAGTCCCCGACAACGGCACCAAAAATTGGTGAGTGTCGAATACAACCAAATTTAAATTACTGGTCTTACCAAAATTTTGCAGTAGCGGCAAATCCAAGTCGAACCCTAGAGACTAGTGGATTAATTATCGTGCAATAACTAAAATAATTGGGGGGTTTAATTTAACAGAATTAAAATCCTAAAACAGAATTGATATTCAATTAATTATAAAGAGAAATAACCAAGATTAACAACTTCGATTCAAATGAACTATCCAGTAAGTAACAATTGATCATTAACACCTAATTTACCATCTTGTCTTCAATTATTTAGCTTAGGTATAATCTCCCAATAAGATAATATCTCTTCTTCCTTGCTATCATTAACTCAAGCCCAGCACCCGAATTAAATTATTATCCCTAATCAAATCGGTTTTGACGCAATCCTATTTAGACTAGGAATAGCATTAACACTCTAGGAAGATTACTAACCGAATAACACTCCAGCCACGAGCTGAATGTTTAATCCATTCTATTGTTTCACTTAGAGTTGACGAACCCTAAATGCTACTGATTCTGATTTCTATCACAACAATTACGGATTGTGAAAATTTCAAATAGCATACAATCACATGCGAAGATTATCTAATTGGCTGAATCATATAATTTTTTCATGCAATCGAATCAATTAATATAAAAACAATAGATAATTGAATCCAAAGATAGTTTAGAATAGCAAACTGTGTTTCTCAATTGTTGAAGTTTACTAAATTCGATTCCCTTTAACCGAATTAAGGATTTAGCAGCACATGATTATTGAAATACGAAAATAAAAATAGAGAGGGTGAATTATTTTTATATTTCGACTGCTGCCCTCTTCTGTCTCTTTTTTCTGATGTTCCCTAAAGAAAACTGTAAGACCCGATTTTAATTAAAATATGAAATGAAAAATGCAAAAGGATTGAAATGGTATTCCTGAACACGTGAAGGGTAAAACGGTCAAAAGATCAAAATTCAGTATTAACCGGGATAAGAAAATTTAATTAAAAATATGAGATTGAGAAATCTTGATCAATAACGAAGAAATAATTAAATTTCGGGTTAAATTGATCAAGATATGAATTTATTGGAATTAATCAAAAATTTCACATCGAAAAATAATCCCAAAATAATCGAAAAATATACTGAAAAGTCGAAATAAGATCGAGAAATTCATTTATTGATTAAATGAATTAAATATATATTTTTTAGATATTTTGGCAAAATAATAATAAAGTATTGATTAAAATAATAATAAAAATAAATAATAAATAAAAAACAAAAAAAAATCGTGAAAAACGCGATCTGAGGAGAAACGGAAACTGAGCCCCCTTCTGCCATCACGATCGAAGGCCGGTGGTGAAACCCAGAGGAAGCCATCGACAGCCAACCATTGCCGACGTTGGTGGAGGCCGAAGGAGGCGACGATCGGCGATGAAAGAGAGAGAAATCGGGGAAGAGAGAAACCGAAAGGGAGAAAAGGAGTTTCCCGGCGATCGATGTCGATTCAAGCCCGGCCACCACCAGCCGAGCGTTCCCCAGGCACAGGCGGTGTGATTGGTGGCAGCCTTGGCCTGTAGAACGACGGCCAGCGCCGGTAACGGCGAGAAAGAGAGAAGCCACCGACGGTGAGGAGAGAAGAGGCCGGACTAGCCACTTTTCGACGACCTCGAACCAAACCGACCCCAGATCCAAGCTGCGAACGACCCCGTGGAACTGTTGGCAGTGAAAACCGGTGAAGAACCGACCAGTAAGGCATTGAACTGGCCGAACTGGACTGAACCGACGGTCTGAACTGAGTTAAATCGGACCAAACCGGTTCAGCCAAAAAGAAAAGGAAAAAAAAAGGCAAGAAAAAGAGGAAAAATTAGAGAAAAATTTCAATGATGCAATCGAGCTACAGGTAAGTCGGTAAGAGGTCGAATTGACCAATTTAAATTTTAGAATATTTAATTTGATTAATATCCGACGAAAAATTTACCCGAAAAAATATTAAATTGTGTAGCTCGACGATTGACGTCAAACGAGAGCTCAAGACAGCTTCCATTTGTGTACTATCATGGAATATCGGGTAAGTAACCCTTATTTAAGATAATTTTGCATCGTTATGCGTGTTAAAATTTACCGCATAAATTACGGATTTAAATTCCGCATGAAATGAATTATATTTTGGAATTGGAGATAAATTGTCGTAAATAATTAATTGAGCTATCCGAAAATTTAGAACGAGATCCAATATATATTGATGGGCCCAATGAGCCCAATAGGCCTCGATAATGTGAATAGTAAGTGGAAAATGGGCTTAAGGCCGATTAAGGCTCATTATGGTACAATCGGACCCAATATGGGTAAACGGGCTCAATGATTTAAAATTAAGCCTAAAAAATATGAAATACAATTAATTGTATTGTATTTGACCTGATGCATATTTATACGTAGTTTCGGAGATTGGATTCGGAGCAAATCGAACTGCGTGACGAGATATCAGTGGAAAAAGGTCAGACTGTACAGAAATGAGGTAAGGGAATTATGTGAGTAGCTAGAGGTAGCTACGCGTATTTTAATAACTTTTCTGTACACTGAATATGTATGTATACCCTGATTATGTATAAAGGTCCTAAAAATGGTTTAAAGATTTTAAGGACTCGGAATAGGTAAAAGTCCATTTTACCCCTATTAAGGGAAATTCACCTTAGGATGGTGAAAGCATGACATGCATGAAATGCATGATTTAAGGAATTTCAGATATGAAGAATTTTCTTGGTTTTAATCAAAGCAAATCGATAGATTGGCCAATAATTGCATAAATTTCACAAGATAACACTACGTAGGTGTTACATATATTTAAAAGAAATTTCTTTGGAAAATGGGCCAACTATCAAGTTTATATGAAAACAGATAGTGCTGGCGCATAGTTCGCACTATATCTGAGTTTGTGAGTGTGCATAAATGTGCTTGAGCAGTTGCTCGCACCGACTTGTGTGACATCATATGCATGAAATGTGCTAGAGCGGTTGCTCGCACTGATTTTTATTCTTGTGAAATGCATGAGAAGTGTTGGAGCCTAGCTCGCACTCTGTTTTGACTGTTTTGACGATTTTGACTATTTTGACCCGATATGCATAAAAAGGTACTAGAGCGATTGCTCGCACTAGTTTTTATGATTTGACATGCATGAGAGATGCTGGAGCTTAGCTCGCATCCAGTTTTGATATTAAATTGCATAAAGCTGTGTTAGAGTGTAACTCGCACGAGATTTGATTTATTTATGCATAAAGTCGTGCTGGAGTGTAACTCGCACAAGATTTGAATTATTGATGCATAACACCGTGCTGGAGCTTGCTCGCACAAAGTTTTATATGGATTTATAACTCATTTAAAAGTCGTACTAGAGTGTTACTCGTACGCAGATTTTACTGATTTTTATGACACCGTGCTAGAGCTTCACTCGCACGAGATTTTTAGATATCATGAATATGCATGGAGCCGTGCTAGAGCTTCGCTCGCACAGGGATTTATATGACATGCATATAGCCATGTTGGAGCCTCCTGTAGGCTGTGTGTCATAGTGAGATGATATGCTCACACGTGCATACTGAGACAGAGATGATATGGGTGGATAAGACCTATTGCAGGCACCCTTGACTGAGCTTGGGTTCACGAAGTACGTTGTACCGTGTATGTCACGCGGAGTACAATGTACCGTGGGGATTATTGGAGTGGAGTGGCATTAGCCACGAGGCAGCAAGCCTTGCCATCGTAATCCTGATGTTATGCTGTTCTGGCGGGTAGGACGACCCACCTCCCGCTTCAGGCGTGATACCTCGCACACTAGGTACCGTGTTGCCAAGGATCACTAGGTTATGGCCATAGTCCTTGATGTTACTGATAGTCACTTACTTGTCTCACATGATATAACTTGTGGTCTCGATAGACCAGGGTAGACCCAAGGGAGGGGTCAGGCCCCCGATTTTATGATTTTCTACTGTGATGCTAGATTTCAAATGATTTTATGATATGTGACCCTGAAAGAAGGGTGGTTTTATAACCGAAATTTTATAATTAATTTTAATGAATTGTTTTATGAGGTGATTGACCCGAAAGGGTTAGTTTATACTGCAGTTTTAATGAAATGATTTGAATGCGGTAACATGATGATGTTTTCCATGCTTTCATTTCAAATTCATGATTTGTCCTACATGACATGAAAGAATGCACGATTTTGATTTACTTTATGCTAATTATGATTTAAGGATGTCACATAAAATGCTATTGATGCATGAATTACATTATTTCTATATGCACAAATAGTTTTGATAAACTATGTCATGGATATATGCATGATTTTGTGCTTGAGAATTTAATGAAAAGAAATGGATTTTAAGGGCATGGCATTATGAGCATGTAGATAGTGGAGCTATCTACTTACTTGTAAAATTGCCTTACTGAGCGTGTGGTTTGCTCACCCCTCTTATTTTCCCATCTTTTCAGAGCACTTTCAGTAGTTGAGCGCGGCTGAGGACTTGCATCTTGGTATTCACTGCTTCCCATCGAGAGACAGGTATACACATTTATATAGTTTTGTATCTAAATATGTAATGCATGGTACTGTAAACGTATATAATGTCGGGGATGTAAGGTTATGTAAATACCATTGTGTATGTATTTAGTTAAAGTCAAAAGACAGTAAACTCTGATATGTGAATGTGATTATGGAAATGGAATGGTAAATAGTGAGAGGTGACTAACACCGAATCATTAGCCACGAGGCAGCAAGCCTTGCCATCGCAATCCTGATGTTATGCTGTTCTGGCGGGTAGGACGACCCACCTCTCGCTTCAGGTGTGATACCTCACACACTAGGTACCGTGTTGCCAGGGATCACTAGGTTATGGCCATAGTCCTTGATGTTACTGATAGTCACCTACTTGTCTCATATGATATAACTTGTGATCTCGATAGACACCCGAGGGAGGGGTCAGGCCCCCGATTTTATGATTTTCTACTGTGATGCTAGATTTCAGATGATTTTATGATATGTCACCCTGAAAGAAGGGTGGTTTTATAACCGAAGTTTTATAATTAATTTTAATGAATTGTTTTATGAGGTGATTGACCCGAAAGGTTAGTTTATACTGCAGTTTTAATGAAATGATTTGAATGCGGTAGCATGATGATGTTTTCCATCCTTTCATTTCAAATTCATGAATTGTCCTACATGACATGAAAGAATGCACAATCTTGATTTACTTTATGCTAATTATGATTTAAGGATGTCACATAAAATGTTATTGATGCATGAATTACATTATTGCTATATGCACAAATAGTTTTGATAAACTATGTCGTGGATATATGCATGATTTTGTGCTTGAGAATTTAATGAAAAGAAATGGATTTTAAGGGCATGGCATTATGAGCATGTAGATAGTGGAGCTATCTACTTACTTGCATAATTGCCTTACTAAGCGTGTGGTTTGCTCACCCCCCTTATTTTCCCATCTTTTCAGAGCACTTTCAATAGTTGAGCGCGGCTGAGGACTTGCATCTTGGTATTCACTGCTTCCCATCGAGAGACGGGTATACACATTTATATAGTTTTGTATCTAGATATGTAATGCACGGTACTGTAAACGTATATAATGTCAGGGATGTAAGGTTATGTAAATACCATTGTGTATGTATTTAGTTAAAGTCAAAAGACAGTAAACTCTGATATGTGAATGTGATTATGGAAATGGAATGATAAATAGTGAGAGGTGAGTAACACCGAATCATAGCCCAACTGTTTGTAGGATGGTCACGATGAGAGAAAGGTAAGAATTAAATAATAAATGAAAAAACGAAAAAATTTACTCTGATTTTTAGGTAATTTGAGTCGTGACAAAAACGAAACTATATATATATAGTAAAAAAAAAACTAAATTCGAAAATCCTATTACAAGTAGGAAAAGGTTGACATATTCGGGCTTTCTCTTCACAGCTGGTTTTGGAGTGGAAATAGGCTGAATTGGATTTTGTCTCTTCTTCAGAGTTGTAAATCAGTGAGTCAGTGTTCACTAGGCCTGACTTTGCATAATTTGGAGGATTGGAACTACTTTTAAAGCCAAAATTCCAAACAGCACTAAAACTATCCAATTTCTTTGGTTAAGCTCTTGAAGCCTAATTTATCTGCCACAATCACAAAATTAACATAAGTACTCTAATTAACATGAGGAACATAGCAAAATATTAAAATGTAGAAGGAAATAAATATTAAAAATATGACACTCATCAACGGGACATCATGCTGGAATGAAGGTGGATTAGTCCTATGCCAGACTTTAAAATCAACATCATAACCTCGCGGTACAGCGTACTTCATGTGATATACACGGTACAACGTACTCCGTGGACCCATATCATGGTTGGGGGTGCCTGTTGTAGGTATTATCTACCTCATGCCATATATAACCTTCTCAGTCTCAAGTGCACGTTCGAGTATCTCATCTGTGTGACTAACAGTCTACACAGGCATCCAGCATGGCTCGGACGAGCATTTCATCCGTGTGACACACAGTCTACACGAGGCATCTAGCACGACTCATTACATATCACAGTGTGAAAAGTCCAGTGCAAGCAAAGCTCTAGCACGATTTCATGCATCGTCAATAAATACCCTCGTACGAGCAACGCTCTAGTACGAATTTATGTATAACAAATAATGAGGAAATCGCGTACGAGCATAACTCCAGTACGGTTATATGCATAAGAAAATCAATGGAAACACACGTACGAGCAAAAGCTCCACTACAGCATGTAAAACATCACAACTCAAAACACGGTGCGAGCTAGACTCCAGCACATTTCATGCATATTAAAACATCAAAATCCAGAGCAAGCGAAGCTCCAGCACGATTTTAACTCATATAAATCTGATAGGCGGCTCTATTTCAACAAAACACATTTAAAACCACAGTTAGCACCTGACTCGTGCTATTTCATGAAATTATGAAGTCAATAGCCAACCTATTCTTAGATTTGCTTAAACCAAAGCAATGTATTTTGTAAAAATATCAAACTTGATATTCATGCAATTTATTAGCCTTACTACCCTTTTTGTAAGATTCATTTCCAAAACCAAAATCACCTATATCCGAAATCGTTCGTACAAATCATTAGTTCTTTTCTTGATAACCAAGCGATTACAAAGCCCTATAATTACCCTCAAAATACGTGCAGCTACCTCTAGATACTCACAAAATTCCCTTACCTAGAATCGAGTCAAGTGATTCCACTTCCTCAGAACTGATCAATCGTGCAGTTCGATTCACTTCTAATGAAATCTCTGGGGCTGCACGAAATTACTTATCACATCAATTTAACAAAATATAACACAATTCTCACGTTATTATTGTGACGCCCCAGAAGCGCGAAAAACAGGGCAAATTTAAAACTTTTTATTCATCCATTCACAATTAAGGATACATTCCTATGCAGTGTCATACACATAATACATATCATACCTCAGGATCTTATCATCTCATAGTTATATGTCATACCATATACATGACTCAAATCAAGGTTAATTAACCCTAATACATCCCATACATCATTGTGCATCAAGTATCTGTAATTACAACTTTAGTTTAGGTACATGAAAAGATAAGTTATACCTCAAATACAATATATATGGCCTGGAACTCAAGTTCTCCACTAGCCACTGCTTCGTGCGTCGCAGGAAAACTCTCTTCACTTGAAGAAATCTGGGGGGAGAGAAAACAGGGTGAGCTTCTAAATCGCTCAGTAAGGGGGGGTAAGGGATTCATCAATGAGAAAATGATTTGCACAGCATAATCATTTCATTTTACACGTAATACTCAATGAAAAACGTAGCATGAATAATTAAAACATCATCTTAACTCATTCACAAAACTCATGTAGAAACGTGATCATCAATGGCTTAAACACTAAAACCATGGTCACAAGTAGTCACAAGCATGTGGAACAAACATGTATAAAACATGATGCGATAATGGTTTTTCTCATAAAACGTGATGAAAATCACTGCATTAGTAATGCACGTGGCGCAGCCACAAAACACAATCTCATGTGTAAAATGAGACTAGGCAATAAAACTCATATAAAAACTCGTCATGGCACATCAAAATGATTGAACTCGTCCCCTAGGCTGACATCCCCAATCGAGGGATTTCATTGACAATAGAAACACCCATGATCATGGTTCGCTGTAGACTTGATCAGAGTCGTACAGCAGACGATCTTACATACTAATAAGCAATCTTACATGCTATCAAAGCAATGCCACCCAGCGCTGCCGCAGAGGGGGGGTCATCTCACGTTAACAGAATGGAGGATACCGGACTTACATGCTACCAGAGTAAGGCCCGATATGTATTCAACATGACACGCCTAGGTCTCAGTAATAGCCATTATCATATAAAATCGTTTTGCCTTCACGTAGCGCTCATAGTGGTTTTCTCATAAAACACATCTCAAAAATCGTTTTGTACTCAACACAAAACATGTTAAAATCGAGCTCAAACCGACAAAACAACGCACACATTTCTCAAATCTCAATACGCCTTAACGTAGAGCCCAAATCACATTTTCTCTTTTAAACTCAAAACAATTGTAAAACAATTTCACATTCAGTTTACAACATATAAAAATTGGGCCCCAACCGGTTATAAAATCGTGTGCAACAACTCATTCATAATTCACAAAAACAAGCTTGTTTTCTCAAATCTCATTTCATGCTAAAATATTATCACAAAACACATACACAAATAGGTTTTGAGTTTGCCCTTACCTCTTTGCACCTCATATAGTGCAATCGTTCCCCCGTATCATGAACTAGTCTTGCATTCCACTCTGGAGCTCCTGAGCTGTCCAAACGATGTTAAAATATCAGTAATTTATCTCAATCACCTCATCGAACACCTATTTCCTCATATTTTTCATTAACCTCTCCAATAGCCCAATTCTCATAATTCTATCACAATTCACATTTTCATCCACTACATCTCAAAATTCTACATTTCTCATACTATATTCCATGCTAAATTCACCTTATTGCTTCAATTCCACATTTATAGTCAAAAATCTCAAATTACCACAAATTGCCTAACGTTATCTTTACTCTAACAAAAATCATGATTTCGTCAATCTCAAATCATTTTCTAGCTATTTCATCACAATGCCAGCAACCCTAATCACCACAATCACTTAAAAATCCAAGATCGAAGTTTATAAATTTACCCAAAACTTGTGGAGTGCTCAACTCTTGCCTCGATTCAATCCGTCTTTCGATTTTCAAGTATGTTGTTCTCTTTGGGATGAGGAATAACTTTCCCTCTTGCCACAACCTTCGATTTGGACGAAAATGGGGGCTTTGGAGGAGAGAGAAAGCTAAGGCTCAGCTGAAATGGAGGTTTGGAAGAGAGAGAAAAGATGAAATGCAGGAAAAACATAGGGGTCCTTTTATAGACGGAGGTAAGAGATCGATCTGGTCCCTGATGAGATCGATTTGCATTTGAATTTGGGAAAGAGATCGATCTGGTCCCTGATGAGATCGATCTGCATTTGAATTTGGGAACGTTTTGGGGTAATTTTATGCCTAGGAGATTGATTTGTCGTGGGGTAAGATTGATCTCTTAATGGCTTTATGAGATCGATCTGCTCCTTGAGGAGATCGATATTCTGTTTACAGAATGCTTCATGAGATCGATCTCTTCATTACAAAATCATAAGGAGATCGATCCTCTTCCATTGGAGATCGATCTGCTCACTTAATTTCCTCATTCCTTGTCACTTTGGCCTACCAGATCGATCCTCTCTTCTCTGAGATCGATTTGGCCTCATAGTTTCACACTTAACATAAAATCTCCATATATAATGGTCATAGTTTACTCCATTGATTAAATTCTCATTCATAACTCATTCATCACTTAAAGATCTCATTCCATACCATCTCAATATAGGGGTACATCACATTTAGTTCAATTCAATTACACTTCATGCTCTCATTACATAATTTATATATGTACAAAATTCTCAAATCTCACAATTATAGTCGATTCGACTTATTATTTTCATTAATACTTTAAGGCCTCACTTTCTCTTAAGTCCATTTTGATTGCACTATTCATTCTTGAGAATCTATTGAACTCTTTAGGTCTATTGATTCACACTAAACCGACATTAAGCTCATAATGTCTCTAGTTCATCATTTCTTTCACTATGAAAATTTATCAAACACCTCTTATGCCCATTTCCAATCATCATCAATTCCAACGTACGGATTTCACAAAGTTATCTTAAAATCATCTATACATGCTTACTAACATCTTTACATGTTTAAACCATCATCAACTATCACGACCCGTGTAAACCCCATAATTTTCCTACATCAAATAAAAAAAAAAAAGGGAAACAAAATTTCATTTTCGAAATGAGGAAAATTTCGTGGAAGACATGGATATTATGTCTTTGAAAAAAAAAAGGGGGTATATATATATACTAACAAAAAAAAAAAGAGAGAAAGATATATACATATAAATATATTATAAACAAATAATAAATATATATTAATATTATATATATATATTAATATAATATATATTTTTAAGGCATGTACGGAATTGGCTTTTAGCCAATTCCGTCTGCCATTTTCTTTCCCCCCCCCACTGTTTTCGAATTAGAAAACGAAAAGGAAACAAGACAGAGAAGGCATCAGGCGAGCGGGAAAAAAACAAAGGAAATGGAAGAGAAAAAAAAAAGAAAAGAAAAAGGAGAGAAGGGAAGCTGGAATCGGGCAACATTGAGATTGAGCTGGACAGAAACGAAACAGGGGAGCTGAAGTTGGGAACCGAAGCAAAGACTGAGAGCCTCTGATTGAAGCAGCACCCAGAAGGAAGGAGATTGAGGCGAGGAACCGAGACTGAAGAGTGGAGCCGAACCAGGAAAAGCAAACCTGGAATAGGCAAGCTGCTCGGGAAAGGAAGAAAGGAAGAAAAAAAAGGGGAAAAGAAATAAGAGGGAGCCGATCAGGAAGAGCAGGCCGAGAGGCAGGGGAGACCGCGGGAAGAAGAGGACTGAAATTTGGAGCATGCCGAGGGCTAGAAAATCGAGAAACCGAAGAGGAGCGGGCTGGGAATTAGCAAGAAATCGAGAAGTAGAGCAGAATTGAGACTGAAGAAGAAACAAACGAGAGTGAAGGCTGGAACCGAGGACATTAGGGAGGCTACAAACAGGGTTGGTAGCTGGTTGCATCGTGGCTGTTTAGGAGGCTGGAAACAGCTTGTGCGGGGACTCTAGGAAGGGCAGTTCAAGGCTGATTTTGGGGTCTCCATTAGTTGTAAAAAAAAAAAAAACAACAAGGCTGGAATGTGGCATTAGAGGGCTGAAAATGAGGTGTTGGGTTTGGAAAAGAGGGCTGATCAGCGGCAAAAACAGTGCTAGAAACAAGGCTGATTGGGGTGATGTTTGGGTGTTAAACGGGGGATGGAACTGAACCTGACCGAGAGTTGAGGGAGGAAAAGAGGTAAGAATCTAACGTGTATATGTATATTTAATTGTACATGTATATATATTTATGTGATTGTGTATAAGTATGATAAGGTAAAGTATATATATGTATATACATGTAGGTAAATTCAATGTTCATGTAGACAAAAGTGTATTTAAGTGAATATATATATATATATATATATATATATTTGGGTATATACATGTAGGTGTGTATAATGAAAGGGTATGTTAGTATATGTACATATATTTGACAACGAATAAGGAAAACCAAGGATAAAAATAAATATGAGTATATACTTAGGTGTATATACATATAGGAGTATATGAAAAATGTGTATATACTTGGGTGTATATACAAATGATTGTATAAAATAAATGTGTCTTAGTATATGTACAAACAAGGACATATTTATATATATGTGTTAAGAAAAAAATAGAAGACAATAATATATATATATATAGGAGTGTATATATATATATATATGTATATATATATATATATATATATATACATTAGATGCATATACATATGGGTGTATATAGGATGAATTTGTGCTAGTATATATATATACAAAGAATGTATATATAAGATAGGAAAAGAGTGAAAACAAATAAATAAATAAATATATATATATATATATATATATATATATATATATATATATATACACATATGGGAGTGTATATATATGTATTTATGTGTACATACATGAGGAGGTATATAATAAGGTGTATGTCAATAATTGTACATACAAAATAATATGTGGTGAGGGAAAATATTTAAACGTGCGTGTTGACTTAAGTACGTACAATAATACATATACACGCAATAGTAACAATAGGTTACGATTTTAACGTAATTCAGACAATTCGCCCGAATAGGGTACTAAGTGTACGATTTCGGTGTAGGTGATCGTAAAAGGATTTAAGGAAGGTACTAAGAGTCGTCACCACTCGAGCACGGAGATTTCGATAGATCGAGGTAAGGGGATATAATTTAAAACGGTAATAGTTACTTACCGAAACTTGATAAAGAAAGCTTGCAAAGACATGAAATATGATTTTCATGCATGTTTCTAAATTATATTTCTGATCAAGACTATGCTCTTTGTGTTTATGTTTTCGAATAATTGTATATAACTGAATTTGATTTTGGAATATGAGCATGTCTTTTAAAATGATCATTCGAATAAGATGAATTTATTCCGATATTTTTGTATATGAAAATTTTAGTTGTTATGAGACTAAGGGCCATTTATGTTGCATGTTTACGTTTATCAACTTCGCCTGTGTGGCGTCTGACTCGCCTGTGTGGCATTTGAACTCGCCTGTGTGGCGCTTGTATTTCGCCTGTGTGGCGCCTGTATTTCGCCTGTGTGGCGCCTGTAATTCGCCTGTGTGGCGCCTGTAATTCGCCTTCGTGGCGCCTGTATTTCGCCTGTGTGGCGCCTGTATTTCGCCTGTGTGGCGCCTGTAATTCGCCTGTGTGGCGCCTGTAATTCGCCTTCGTGGCGCCTGTATTTCGCCTTCGTGGCGCCTGTAATTCGCCTTCGTGGCGCCTGTATTTCGCCTTCGTGGCGCCTGAAATTCGCCTTCGTGGCGCCTGTATTTCGCCTTCGTGGCGCCTGTATTTCGCCTGTGTGGCGCCTGTATTTCGCCTTCGTGGCGCCTATACCCCGCCTTTGTGGCGTCTGAAATTACCCTTGGGTCCTGAATTCCCTCTACGGAGGATGATCGGGTTATTTTGCCGCGTGATAAATTGGTTATTGCCGCGTGATAAATTCGTTATTGTCACATGATAATTTTATGGCCGATGTAGTCTCAATTTGAAAATTTAAACTCTGTTTTCAGAACCGGATTTGTAGTATGTGATTTGATATGTATTCCTATTTGGAATTCTGAATGTACGACTAGTTTTACGTAATATCTGTTAAGTTCAATTACCTAAAGATTTACGTTTTGAATATCGATGTTTCTAATTTTCCTTAATCTTTGAATTTTATTATCAGTTTCAGAAAGTATCATCATACGCATTATTATGTTTTATACATATTTATATTGCTAGAATCGTTTTAAATACATCTTCTTACTGGGCTTTTTCCCGAAAGCTCACCCCTCTACCTCCCAGATTACTTGCAGTGATCCGTAGGCACTGTCTGCTGCGTACACGACGTAGGCTGGCGGGGAGAGCTCCTTAGGCTACTTTTTGTACACGCAGAAAGGTATACATTTATATTCCTGTACCAGACATAATTGTATGCACAGACATATATTGAAAATATCAGTTGGGATGTAATTTTGTAAGGAACGATGTAAACATTACTACTTTGGTATAATGTTTTGAGATGACTAGTATTAAATTGAAATGGATGTGTTGAGTGGTAAAGATGAACTTGGAAAGTATGCTTGGTAGTGGTGGATATCTAGGATTGCCAAAAAAAATAATTGATTTGCAGGTGGGTAGGCTCATATATAAGTCGTTGTGCTGCCGAAATTTTTATCGGCCACATAAGCTAAAATATAGAAATTAATTGAAATCACGAGTAAAGTATTAGGAAAAGTGTTTTGACACTGTACAGGAATACAACCTAAGTGAATAAGGGAATAAGTGGGTAAAGTAAATTCAAAAAAAAAAATTTCTCCGATTTTCAAGGGTCAAGGGTCGTTACAGTTTAAGTGGTATCAGAGCGAAGGTTGTCTAGTACTGTCAGTGTCGAAAATAAGGATTAAATTACATCCCAATGTCTGTGCTTGTCTGGTAGTAGGTAATGTATACCTAATGAATGTAAGACTTGATCTTTGGAATTACGCGCGGGTATTAGATCACTGCACGATGAATGGAATACGCGGACGTACTCGGAGGCAGGCTCAGCCACCTCTAACTCCTCCACCGCACTTATAGAGCCTCAATACATGTATGGCTCAGTTTGAACAGCGGTTGGAGCAGTGTCTCGACGAGGATTGGAGTCGATAGCTACCATGATTGCCCAACATCTAAGGGTAAACGTTTCCGATTCAGTTGGCACGGCACCAATTTTTGCTCTGGTGCCGACTCCTCCACAAGCAACACCACCGCCTCCTCCACAAGTTTCGCCAGCACCTATGGCGCCTCAACCTCTTGTACAAGCTCGGAGAGAGGAGGGGGATATCGGTAGGATGAGGAATTTCCTAGAGATAAAGCCTCCAACATTTAAGAGAAAAAAAAAAAGGGATAAGAGTAACTGAACGGAGTCTGTGAGACAGGACTTTCAGAGGGGCCAACCTAAGAGACAGAGGACAGATGAGTCTCAAGCTAGGAATGATAGGCCTACGGCTCCTATAGCTACCCCACAGACTACCAGAGGCTTCTAGCAGTATGATAGATTTTGCACTAGATGCGGTAAATTCCATAGTGGCGCGTGTCGCTGGTTCACAGGGAGCTATTTTGGGTGTGGACAGAAGGGGCACATGGTAAAGGATTGCCCACAGAAGCAGATTCCACAACCCCTAGAGCTACCAAGACAGCCTGAAAGGCAAGCTCTCCTGAGATAAATCCCACAGAGATGAGTTACCGCGACAGAGAAAGGTAAGAAGCCTGTCACTCATGGAAGGATTTTTACCTAGACTCGATGTGGTATGTAGGAATTGTGAAATCAAGGTAGGAGATAAGATCATATTAGCAGATCTAATTTTGTTGAGCATGTATGGCTTTGATGTAATTTTGGATATGGATTGGCTAGCCACCAACCGTGTAAGTTTAGACTACTACTCTAAGACTGTAACCTTCTCCTTACCTAGTAAGTTTAATGTATGTTTTCTAGTTAAGGAACGAAGTGTATGATTTTGACTATTAATGAAGTTTTTGATGAATGTGTTGATGTGAAAGTTATATTGCATTCATCTCCGACACTAGTCAAGAATGTCCAAGTATTCTGGACCTATCTGTGGTATGCAAGTTTTCAGATGTTTCTTGAGGAACTACCGAGGCTACCACTGGAGAGAGAGTTGGAATTCACTATAGGTTTGGTAGTAGAGACACAGTCAATCTCGAAGTCTCTTTGTCGAATGAACTTTGTGGATCTTTAGGAATTGAAAAAGGAGTGGCAAAAACTGTTAGATAAAGGAAGTTCAAAGACCCATAGGAGATAATGAGATATTTAATCAAGCTAAGATGACTCCATTCGAAATTACTTTGAGGAAACAGAGCGCAAGGTGCGATTAGGATGATATGAATTGTATATTTCTAAAGTCACTAAGAAAGGGAAAGATAAAGAGAATAACGGAAAAGTGATCTACAAAGGAAATAGTGACAATGAAAGAACATAGTCACTATACTCGAAGAATGAATCAGGGAACTAAAGGTATAAATAAGACTCTAAAGGTCGCACTGCTTATATGATTGATATAGATAGGGAGTGTTCAGGGTATAGAAACATCCCTGTAAACAGGGAAAATTTTCTGACACATGATCAAATAATTTATCAAAGTTACCCCTGAACTAAAAGGGAAAGTTCTAGAATTGATTTAGCAAATGGTATCGAATTAAGTACACAAAACTACTGTACTGAGTGACCTTGCTTGGATGTGAAATGCTGAGAGGGCAATTATAAAAGTTATATGAAGGAGAGATTTTCGAATTGAGTGACCCACTTTGGAGTACACTGGCGTTAAAATTTAAAGGGACTCGGAGCCCCTTGGGTCACAGTGTATTAAGAACGAGTGTAAATAGGAGTTCCCAAGCCGAGGTTATATATATCAATGGGAAAAATCTGAAATAATATGAACATTCAGAATTTTGAGATATAAGGAAACTTTAGAGAATGAGTTACATATTAAATCTAAGGGTTGTAACTTCAATATTTTTATGTTTTGAATATGAGACTTATTCTGGATAAAAAAAAAAAAAAACTTTGCTATAGTTGATGTACGAAATGGGATAAGTTTTGAAAGGAGATAATCTTGGATATACGAGTCATATTAGAACAAGAGATGTATGCAAGGTACGAATATCTCCGGTATGTGAAATGATATGGGTTTCATAATGAGATTACCAAGGAACCGGAAGGGGCATGATACAATCTGGGTGGTCGTAGACAGATGGATCTGAATGAATTTGGAGGACCAAATTCTTTTAAGGTGGGGAGAATGTAAACCCCATAATTTTCCTACATCAAATAAAAAAAAAAAGGGAAACAAAATTTCATTTTCGAAATGAGGAAAATTTCGTGAAAGACATGGATATTATGTCTTTGAAAAAAAAAAAAGGGGTATATATATATACTAACAAAAAAAAAGAGAGAAAGATATATACATATAAATATATTATAAACAAATAATAAATATATATTAATATTATATATATATTAATATAATATATATTTTTAAGGCATGTACGGAATTGGCTTTTAGCCAATTCCGTCTGCCATTTTCTTTCCCCCCCCACTGTTTTCGAATTAGAAAACGAAAAGGAAACAAGACAGAGAAGGCATCAGGCGAGCGGGAAAAAAACAAAGGAAATGGAAGAGAAAAAAAAAAAAGAAAAAGGAGAGAAGGGAAGCTGGAATCGGGCAACATTGAGATTGAGCTGGACAGAAACGAAACAGGGGAGCTGAAGTTGGGAACCGAAGCAAAGACTGAGAGCCTCTGATTGAAGCAGCACCCAGAAGGAAGGAGATTGAGGCGAGGAACCGAGACTGAAGAGTGGAGCCGAACCAGGAAAAGCAAACCTGGAATAGGCAAGCTGCTCGGGAAAGGAAGAAAGGAAGAAAAAAAAGGGGAAAAGAAATAAGAGGGAGCCGATCAGGAAGAGCAGGCCGAGAGGCAGGGGAGACCGCGGGAAGAAGAGGACTGAAATTTGGAGCATGCCGAGGGCTAGAAAATCGAGAAACCGAAGAGGAGCGGGCTGGGAATTAGCAAGAAATCGAGAAGTAGAGCAGAATTGAGACTGAAGAAGAAACAAACGAGAGTGAAGGCTGGAACCGAGGACATTAGGGAGGCTACAAACAGGGTTGGTAGCTGGTTGCATCGTGGCTGTTTAGGAGGCTGGAAACAGCTTGTGCGGGGACTCTAGGAAGGGCAGTTCAAGGCTGATTTTGGGGTCTCCATTAGTTGTAAAAAAAAAAAAACAACAAGGCTGGAATGTGGCATTAGAGGGCTGAAAATGAGGTGTTGGGTTTGGAAAAGAGGGCTGATCAGCGGCAAAAACAGTGCTAGAAACAAGGCTGATTGGGGTGATGTTTGGGTGTTAAACGGGGGATGGAACTGAAGCTGACCGAGAGTTGAGGGAGGAAAAGAGGTAAGAATCTAACGTGTATATGTATATTTAATTGTACATATATATATATTTATGTGATTGTGTATAAGTATGATAAGGTAAAGTATATATATGTATATACATGTAGGTAAATTCAATGTTCATGTAGACAAAAGTGTATTTAAGTGAATATATATATATATATATATATATTTGGGTATATACATATAGGTGTGTATAATGAAAGGGTATGTTAGTATATGTACATATATTTGACAACGAATAAGGAAAACCAAGGATAAAAATAAATATGAGTATATACTTAGGTGTATATACATATAGGAGTATATAAAAAATGTGTATATACTTGGGTGTATATACAAATGATTGTATAAAATAAATGTGTCTTAGTATATGTACAAACAAGGACATATTTATATATATATGTGATAAGAAAAAAATAGAAGACAATAATATATATATATATAGGAGTGTATATATATATATATATATATATATATATGTATATATATATATATATATATATATATATATATATATATATATATACATTAGATGCATATACATATGGGTGTATATAGGATGAATTTGTGCTAGTATATATATATACAAAGAATGTATATATAAGATAGGAAAAGAGTGAAAACAAATAAATAAATATATATATATATATATATATATATATATATACACATATGGGAGTGTATATATATGTATTTATGTGTACATACATGAGGAGGTATATAATAAGGTGTATGTCAATAATTGTACATACAAAATAATATGTGGTGAGGGAAAATATTTAAACGTGCGTGTTGACTTAAGTACGTACAATAATACATATACACGCAATAGTAACAATAGGTTACGATTTTAACGTAATTCAGACAATTCGCGCGAATAGGGTACTAAGTGTACGATTTCGGTGTAGGTGATCGTAAAAGGATTTAAGGAAGGTACTAAGAGTCGTCACCACTCGAGCACGGAGATTTCGATAGATCGAGGTAAGGGGATATAATTTAAAACGGTAATAGTTACTTACCGAAACTTGATAAAGAAAGCTTGCAAAGACATGAAATATGATTTTCATGCATGTTTCTAAATTATATTTCTGATCAAGACTATGCTCTTTGTGTTTATGTTTTCGAATAATTGTATATAACTGAATTTGATTTTGGAATATGAGCATGTCTTTTAAAATGATCATTCGAATAAGATGAATTTATTCCGATATTTTTGTATATGAAAATTTTAGTTGTTATGAGACTAAGGGCCATTTATGTTGCATGTTTACGTTTATCAACTTCGCCTGTGTGGCGTCTGACTCGCCTGTGTGGCATTTGAACTCGCCTGTGTGGCGCTTGTATTTCGCCTGTGTGGCGCCTGTAATTCGCCTGTGTGGCGCCTGTAATTCGCCTTCGTGGCGCCTGTATTTCGCCTGTGTGGCGCCTATATTTCGCCTGTGTGGCGCCTGTAATTCGCCTTCGTGGCGCCTGTAATTCGCCTTCGTGGCGCCTGTATTTCGCCTTCGTGGCGCCTGTATTTCGCCTTCGTGGCGCCTGTATTTCGCCTTCGTGGCGCCTATACCCCGCCTTTGTGGCGTCTGAAATTACCCTTGGGTCCTGAATTCCCTCTACGGAGGATGATCGGGTTATTTTGCCGCGTGATAAATTGGTTATTGCCGCGTGATAAATTCGTTATTGTCACATGATAATTTTATGGCCGATGTAGTCTCAATTTGAAAATTTAAACTCTGTTTTCAGAACCGGATTTGTAGTATGTGATTTGATATGTATTCCTGTTTGGAATTCTGAATGTACGACTAGTTTTACGTAATATCTGTTAAGTTCAATTACCTAAAGATTTACGTTTTGAATATTGATGTTTCTAATTTTCCTTAATCTTTGAATTTTATTATCAGTTTCAGAAAGTATCATCATACGCATTATTATGTTTTATACATATTTATATTGCTAGAATCGTTTTAAATACATCTTCTTACTGGGCTTTTTCCCGAAAGCTCACCCCTCTACCTCCCAGATTACTTGCAGTGATCCGTAGGCACTGTCTGCTGCGTACACGACGTAGGCTGGCGGGGAGAGCTCCTTAGGCTACTTTTTGTACACGCAGAAAGGTATACATTTATATTCCTGTACCAGACATAATTGTATGCACAGACATATATTGAAAATATCAGTTGGGATGTAATTTTGTAAGGAACGATGTAAACATTACTACTTTGGTATAATATTTTGAGATGGCTAGTATTAAATTGAAATGGATGTGTTGAGTGGTAAAGATGAACTTGGAAAGTATGCTTGGTAGTGGTGGATATCTAGGATTGCCAAAAAAAATAATTGATTTGCAGGTGGGTAGGCTCATATATAAGTCGTTGTGCTGCCGAAATTTTTATCGGCCACATAAGCTAAAATATAGAAATTAATTGAAATCACGAGTAAAGTATTAGGAAAAGTGTTTTGACACTGTACAGGAATACAACCTAAGTAAATAAGGGAATAAGTGGGTAAAGTAAATTCAAAAAAAAAAATTTCTCCGATTTTCAAGGGTCAAGGGTCGTTACAACCCGTTCTACCAAAATCACTACAAATTTTTCATTTTTCTATACTTCTCAGCTCCTCGTGACAAATTTCATTTTTAACAAGTTGGGCTATGAGCCAGTAATAATCCCAACTCTTATCCCATTTAACCATATCATTCTTACCATGGTAATAATGTTAGAATTTCAGACAGTGTAATAATAAGTACATATATTATGCAACTGTATGTACATATGTTTTCATATATTTACATCCCCCATAATTATATTCGTTACAAAACTGTGATATTATTTGTTTAGATACATAACTGTACGATGTGTATACCTGATTCACGATGGGAGCAACGGACAACCAGGAATGCAGTCTCTACCCACTCTCAACTACTGTAGATGCTCTGTGGAGGGTGAAAAATGAAAGGGTGAGCATAACTAGCTTAGTAAAGCAATAATGTAAGCAGGTAGATAATTATACTATCTACGTGCTAATAATGTCATGATATAAAATCGTTTACATTTGGAGCATGAGGTAAGACTGAAACGATGCCACATGTATATATATCATATAAGAGAAATCATGAACTCAACATATAAAACAACCATGGAAAAATCATCATGTATGACATCTCATACTCATCACGTTAAAACTTATTTGTTTCATCATAAACTCATCACGTTAAAACTTATTTGTTTCATCATAAAACAACCACATCAAGGCTAAACCCATCCCTCGGGAATATCTTGATTCATTAAATCGCATCTCATTTAAAAACATAAATCGGGACATTACCCCTCCTTCGGGTCTGTCCTGGTCTATTCAGACCGTATGATATCATGTGAGGCATATAGGTTACTATATGAAAAATCGAGGACTATGGCCATATTATGTCCCTGTGATCCCAGGCTACACGGATTTCGGTGTGCGAGGCATCACAACTGTAACGGGAGGTGGGGTCAAATCCTACCCGCCAGAATATCAAGTAACATCATCGAGTCATCCTGACTGCACGGTACAGCGTACTCCATGTGACATACACGATACAACGTACTCTGTGGACCCATATCATAGTCTGGGGTGCCTGCCGTAGGTCTTATCCACCCCATACTATGTCAATAACCAACTCATGTCTCAAAGTATACGTGCGAGCATATCAACTCTCTGCGACACACAGTCTACAGGAGGCTTCTGCACGGCTATATGCATTTCACCTCACATCTAGTACGAGCGAAGCTCCAGCACGATGCTATTCATATCATGATATCTAAAATCTCGTGCGAGCGAAGCTCCAGCACAATTTTTGTACACACACAAAATTTTTCGTATTAACAATGCTCCATTACGACTTTTTATGAGTAATAAATCAGTAAAATTTAGTGCGAGTAAGACTCTAGCACTCTTTTTACTCGTATAAATATGATAGGTGGCTCAATCTTGATAAAACATCTTTAAAATCGTAACCGGTACCAACCTGTACCCTTTCGTATAATTCATGAAATCAATAGCCAACCTAAGTGCAAATTTGCTTAAATCAAATCAATACATTCATATAAAACATTAAAATATGATAATCATTCAATTTGTTTACCTTACTACCCTTTTTGTAAATTTTACTCCTAGGGGTAATATCGTCTTTTTCTTTATTCACCCATGCCCCGATTTTTGCAAAAATTATTATTCCATTTCTAGATACTTTAAGAAATTCTAGGCCCTGTAAATTCCCTCAAAATACGTATAGATATCTCTATGCACCTACAAAATTTCCTTACCTGGAATCACGCGCAAACTTGTCTCGTCTCGATAATACCCGATCTCTCAGTCCAATTGCATGTCAACCAAGCCTACGGAACTGCATATAACCACATATATGGGTCAATTCACTTATCTTTATCAGTATGTCACATTCACTGATCAATCTAAAGTACTGAACTCGTTTTACTTTATTGGGCCCAATTGCACCTTAATGGGCCTCGACCCATTTTCAGCCCGTTTATACTTATTAAATCCCTTCTTCGGGTTTACTGGGCTCATTCAGCTTACCAATAATTATCGGGCTTCGTTCCAAACTCATTGGATAGCCCGTATACTATTTATGATAATTACGTTACAATTCCGAATAATATTCCTTTTTATACAGAATTAATCCGTAAATTTCGTAAAAAATCAAAACTCTGTATTAAAGGACTCATATTATCATAATTAAAATATACTTACCCAATATGATGCGGGGTACAAAAATTGGAGCTCAATTGGCTCTCGTTCGGGCTCTGTCGAAAAACTGCACAATTAGGTAAATCCGGGTTATGTTCCATTAAATATAATATTAATTAAATTTTTGAAATTACCAGTAGGTCAATCTCGACCCTCGATCAACTTACCCGAATCTCGAGTCGTCTCCAATAATTTTTCTTTCATTTTTCCCTTTTTCTTTCTTTTCTTTTCTTTTCCTTTCCTTCCCTTTTTCCTTCCTTTTCCTTCCTTTTTTCCTTTCAGCCAAACGGTGCCGTTTCTGCCCTTTGCCGTCACCGGCATTTTCGACGGTTTCGTCGATAACTACCGGTCTCAAAAGGACCGCCTCCTCCTCCCGATCACTTCGGTGGCCTCCGTTCGCGCCCAGCTGTCGTGGTTCACCGGGAATCGGGTTGTTTCTCCTCGATTTTTCCTTTCCCCCGATCGGTAGTTTTCGGCCTCCAAACGGCGCGTCTCCAGTGTCAACAAGCTCGTCGGCCTCTCCTCATACTCCTCGAGTCTTCGTCGGCGTCGTCGGTCGCCGGTGGCATGGGTCGTGGGTCTCAAGTTCCCTCGATTTTCGTCGATTTCATTTTTCGGGTTTTCCCGATTCAATTTTAACCTCTTTTTTTTATTATTATTGTTATTATTATAAATAAATTATTTTATTATTATAATAATCATTAAAATATTCAAACATATTCTAAAAATATCTACAAAATCTATTATTTTATTCCAAATTAATTTATTTAATTTTATTTAATTTATTTATTATATTTTTAACCATTTTTCGGTATAATTTCTCTATATTTTCGGGATATTGTCCCGAGTGACTTTTCGATATTTCTAAAAATTTCGGATCTTGATCAATTAGACTTGAAATTGTATAATTTTCTCATTATTGATCAAGATATCCTAAATCCTTATTTTTAATTAAAATTCTCTTATCGAATTTATACCGAATTTCGATCTTTTGATCGTTTTACCCCTACACTTGTCTCGAAATCAATTTAACCCAATTTTCCTTCATACATTCACTATCTTTTCTTATTTTAAATTCGTATTTTTCGTCAACTTAATTTCTATCCCTTTCGTTTGACCTATGGTCATCTCGGCCCGTATTTGACTACTACATACATTCACCGATATTTCGTTTTTATTCTATTTGCAAATTTAATTCAGTCAAAACTCTTCTTATGATTCAATTAATATGTGGAAGTGTACATCACATGAATTATAAGGAATGCATCAACAAGAAATAAAAAGTGGGTCTTACATCAACTCCATGCCATTTCAACTTTCTCTCACTAAACCCATTCTAGGTCATGGTTGTTTAAGCATGTACATGAACATTTCAGCCAATATTATATACACCAATCAACTTATCAAAATGTCTATATTAATATACTAGAAGATGGTGTATAGAAATCTTACCTAGCTTGACTTTTTCCTCTTTTTTCTAAATTGGGGAAAAACCTCTTTTCTCATTCAATCCAAAGTTTCAGCTTCCAATCTTTGACTATGTTGGTCACTTCCTCACTAGGAACAGCTTTACTCAAATAGCTTTTTCTTCAAATCTTTTTGGAAGGTAAGGATATCCTAGAGTGAGAAAACTAGGTTGTTTTTTGTTAAAATGGAAGATTTTGGGATTTCTGGGGAAGAAGGCTCGACAGTCAGGTCCTTTTTATAGTAATCGCGTTATGAGATCGATCTCTAAGGGTGGAGATCGATCTCCCCTTTCTTAAATTCCTTCAAAATTTGACAATGCAGGCTAGGGGATCGATCTGCCTCTTAGATGAGATCGATCTGCCTCTTTGAAGAAGGGATCGATCTGCTCATTGGTAGATACCGATCTTGGCCAGGCAGAATCATTTAGAGATCGATCTGACTTTGGGAAGAGATCGATATTTGCTAGGCAGAAGCAACTGGAGATCGATCTGCTCATGGGGAGAGATCGATCTGCTCTTGCTAAATCAAATGGGATCGATCTGTTCCTTATAGAATCATATGGAGATCGATCTAATTGAATTGAGAGATCGATCTGCTGTTGAATAAGAGATCGATCTGCTTAGATGAGGGATCGATCTCCTCTTTACAGAATGCATGGTACTTCATTTTGAGACAATAAGATTGATCTTCCTTGCATGTAAGATCAATCTGGCATTCATCATGCAGTATTTTGGCTACAATTTTTTAGATTTTCAAAGTTAAACTCATATCAAATCACTTCAATACCCATTTTACATTTCATTCACACTTAACAATCAAAAATATCCAATTCTTATGATTTATTTATTCTGTAACTTGTTTGTCCAATATGGAAATTATAAGATTACATAGAAATTCACAGGCCTTATAGTGAAAGGTTGTTCACATCTAACTATAGAACTAACTAAACCTTATCTATATTTGTCATTTTTTAAAACCCGATTAGTTCCACTTTACGGATTAATTTAGGTTTGGACACATTTACCAAGTTGTGGTTGTACGATATTTTGATCAAATTTAAGCTTATTAGCTAAATGTTTTTTAAACGTATATACATGTACCCCCCCCCCCCAACTTCCACTAGGCTTATAAGTATAACAAATTTTACATAATTTAAAAACTGTAAAATATTCAAATATAGCTTCTTTTTGCATACCTTACTTGTGAGATCTGAGAATTTCAGACATATTTTAATTATGTAATATGAACTTGAAGTGTAATTTATTGAGCTAAGTGAATTGTGAAAATTATATTTGGAGATTTATATGTTAAGTGTTTAAAATAAATGTGAAGCTATGAGGTCAGATCGATCTGGGAGAAGGAGAGATCGATCTGGTGAGTTAAAAATGACAAGGAATGAGAAATTTAAGGAGTAGATCGATCTCCAATGGTAGAGGACCGATCTCCTTATGATTCTGTTTGAGAGAAGATCGATCTCATGAGGAAGGGATCGATCTCCAAATGTTTCTGTTTGAGAGAAGATCGATCTCCTCAGGGAGCAGATCGATCTCATAAAGCCATAAAGAGATCGATCTCACCCCTCGACAGATCGATCTCCTAGGCATAAAATTACCCAAAATCGTCCCCAAATTCAAATGCAGATCAATCTCATCAAGAGTCAGATCGATCTCCTACCCTCAGTCTATATAAGAAACCCCTACTTTCTCCTGCAATTTCATTTTCTCTCTCTTCCAACCCCCATTTCTGCCGAAGCCCTAGCTTTCTCACTCATCCAAAACACCCATTTCCGTCCGAATCAGAGGTTGTGGCAAGAAGGGAAGTTATTCCTCATCAAAGGGAGAACAACATACTTGGAAATCGAAAGACAGATTGAATCGAGGCAAGAGATAAGCTCTCCACAAGTTTTGGGTAATTTCTAAACCTCGATCTTGATATTTGAGATGATTTTGGTGATAATGGTTGTTGGCATTGTGTTGAAGTAGTTGAAAAATGATTAGGAATTAATGAAATTACAATGTAGTTGGAGTGATGATGATATTTAGCAATTTTGGTAATTTTTAGAATTTTGAGCTATAAATGAAAATTTAGACAATGTGGTGAATTAGCATCGATAATTTGGCATGAGAAATGTAGAACGTTGAGATGTTGTGAATGAGATTGTAGTTTGGGGTAGAGTTACGAGAATCAAGAGATTTGAGGTGTTATGAGCAATTATGCTCGATTTTGAGAATTGAGGCTACTGTGATGATGAATATTGATGTTTTAACATCGTTTGGATAGCTCGGGAGTTCCAGAGTGGAGTGCGAGACTAGTCCGTGACAAGGGGGAAACGATTGCACTATACGATGTGCAAAGAGGTAAGGGAAACTAAACCATTTGTGTATGTGATTTGTGAACTATTATAGCATGATTTACGATTTATAAAACAAGCATGTTTGATGAGAATGCACACGATTTTTATAGCCGGTTGGAGCCCAATATTTTTATGAGTTTATAAGCTACGTGCAAAACTGCTTTATAAACCGTTGAATTTGTGTGAGAAATGAATTGGGCTCTACGTTAAGGCGATATTGAGATTTGAGAAATGTGTGCGTGTTTTACCGGTTGGAACTCGATTTTAAATATGTTTTGTGTTGAGTACAAAACGGTTTTAAATGAGTTTTATGAGAGAAAAACCACTATAAGTTCTACGTGAAGGCAAACACCAGTTTTATATGATAATGGCTATTGATAAAGACTTAGGTGTGTAATTTTGAGTACACACCGGGCATTGCTCTGGTAGCATGTAAGCCCGATCCTTCTCCATTCTAATAACTGAGATCCCCCATTCTGTGGTCATTGCCACGTATATTTGGTGGCCATTGCCACGTGAGATCCCTCATTCTGTGGCTATGCCACGTATATTTGGTGGCCGTTGCCACGTGAGATCTCCCATTCTATGGCTATGCCACGTATATTTGGTGGCCATTACCATGTGAGATCCCTCATTCTGTGGCTATGCCACGTATATTTGGTGGCTGTTGCCACGTGAAACCCTATTCTGTGGTTGTGCCACGTGTGAATCTAAATCAGTGGCTATGCCACATGTGTTTGGTGGCTGCGCCACGTGCATTATTATTACAGTGATTTTACCACGTTATTTGAGAAAGCCATTATCGCATTATTTTCACATGCTTGTTACTGCTTTATACTGAGCATTTTACTTCATGTTTTCACATGATTTTGAGATATGAGAATGTTGTTTTGAGAACTTTCATGCTATGGTTTTCAAATGAGTATACTGAGTTTCACGTGCAAATAAATATTTTATGATGTGCATTATGGTTTATATAACGAGTCCCTTACCCCCTTACTGAGCGATTTAGAAGCTCACCCTGTTTTCTTTCCCCCCCAGATTTCTTCAAGTGAAAAAGGGTTTCCCTGCGACGTACGGAGTTGTGGCTAGTGGAGGACTTGAGCTCCAGGCCATATATTGTATTTTGAAGTATCTTTTATCTTTTCATGTACCCAGACAATTATTGTAATTGCAGACACTCGATGTATAACATTGTATGGGATGTATTAGGATTAATTAATTTAATATTGAGTAATGTATATGATACGATATATAATTTCTAGTGATGAGATCCTGAGGTATGATAAATATGATTATGTATGACACTGCACAGGAATGCACCCTTAATTGTGAATTGATGAGTAAAAAGTTTTTAAATTTGCCCTATTTTTCACGTTTTCGGGGCATGACATTACTCTTATTAGGGCAGTACAATTTTGAAAATGTTATGGTGGAAGTGACAGTGGTGGTAGCGAATGATTGTGTTTGACCACCGTGTGTCAAAATAAGAATATCCTCCTCCATAAAAATATCATGCTTTAATTCATTAAAAGACTTGTTCCCTTCTTTCAAGGATGCAAATAGGAACTAGAACACAGGAGACAGATGCAGAACGACAAAAAAACCTTAACATTTTTTAAATTGAAAGTAAATAAATTAATTATTAAAAGAAATTTTTAGAATAGTAAGTAAACAAATATATATGTAAGGAATTAAAGACATTATGAAAGAATTGAACAGAATTGTAAGTAATTTAGGAGAATAATTTGAGTGATTTAGAGAGAATTTGAGAGAAAATAAGATACTTAAATAGGAAAGAATTGGGAAGAATTGGAGAGATTATGTAGAGAGAAAATAAGAAATGGATGAGGTATTTATAGAAAAATAAAATAGAATTTGGTATGGACCAAAATATATTGGGCTCAATTTGTGATACTGTCTATTAGCAAAAGAGTTTTGCTTATAATGCTGTAACTTTAAAAATACCTAGTCACCAATAAAAATTGTTCATTTGTTCTATGTTAGTCTAAACCCTCATACAATTCTAAGCTCTTTTGAGATAGTATTTCAAAACCGCGTCATTTCTTCCCTACTTTGCAACTGAAGATCTACTTAATGAACTATTAGGAAGATATGGCATATGAATAAGGGGAGGATAGCCATACAAAGCTTCAAATGGAGTAATTTGTATTGCTAAATGGTTGGTGTAAATGTACCATCATTCAGCCAATGACAACCATCTTGCCCAAGACTTAGGTTGATCACCACACGTATACCTTAAATAGGTTTTTAGACACCTATATACAACTTCAGTTTAGCCACCGTTTGGAAGCGATAAGCTGTAGAAAGCTTGGTTGGCACCCCTTATAACTTAAAAAGTTCTTGCCAAAAATGACTAGTAAACACGTAATCTCTATTACTAATTATAGATTCAAGTAATCCATGTAATTTGAAGATGTCCATGTATGCACTTGTTGCTGTAATAGCTATGTGAGGATGTTTGAGGCTTATAGAATAAGCATATTTTGTAAGCATGTATACAACCACCTAAATTACATCAATACCAATAGAAAGAGGCAAACCCTTTATAAAGTCCATGCTAACTTGTAAGACCTCTAACTCGTGTTCCCTGACACTTAGTTAAATATTATACCGTTTTAATGTTAATGCATGAATTAGCTTATGTAGGGAACGAAATTGGGTTCGAAGTGATTAATAATTTAACCTTTGTAATTGAATCGAGTGTAGGAGCCCAATCTAATAAGGTAAAGCCATAACTTGAAGTTAGTTTAACCTTACTGTAGCTATATCATTGAAGTCCAATTAGTATAGTTTGGGTAAAATTAACATATTACCAAGATATTTAAAGTAATAAAATTTATACAAGTAATAAAACATAATTAAAATAGGCACTTTATAATTTCGTAATAAAATTTGAAATATATACATGTAAATATATATTTATTTAGGTAAATAGGAAAATATACACATATATATATATAAAGAGAAGCAAAACGAAAGCCGAAAACCCATTTTCCCCCCTCCTTCCTCCTCTACTTCGCAAAGTCCAACCAAGGAGAAGACCCTGTTTCCTTTCTTCCCCAAGTCGACAACTATAAAAAAAAAGGAGAGAGAACCGACAGCCCTTTACCATTTCCCCTTCTTATTTTTCCTCTGTTACCTGCACCCAGCAAAAAAAAAAGACCCACATTCCCCTTACCTGAACCGAGAGCCATGGGAGAGAGGAAGCTGAGTTTTAGCCTAAACAAAGGGGGAAATCACTAGATTATCTAGGTTTCGTACTTAGGTTAGTGTAGGGAGAGATTTTTGAAGATATTTTAATAGGGATTTCAGTTTGCACAAGGTGAGGTTCGGCTAAGAGGAAAACTAAGATGATCAATTGTTTTCGAATGAAATTTCTATGTAATTATAGTTGTAGAAGTATGAACCTTTGGAAAAAAAAAATCAATTTTAAATACTAGATTTGAAGAAATTAGGTAAAGTTAGGGTTTGTAATTTGGGGAAAATTTGGGAGTTTTGATAATTATATTAGAAACTGAATTTTTGGATAAAATTTATGCATATACTTAAGTTGAAATTACTGTTTATGATGCTAAATTTCATCTATTGTTGAAATTCTAATGTGAGCATTAGTATGGAGTATTCGGCCATTAAGAATAATTAGGGACAACTTGTTTTGCTGGAAATTGAAGATTAAATTAGTAAATTCAAGTATAAACAATATAGTTTTAAGATTTGCATGACTGAAATAAAAGCTATGTAATAGGGAGCAATGGATAATAGGTTTCGGCCATGGTGAGATAGATTAGGAAATTCATGCTAAAATAGGTTTTGAGAATTTAAACTAGTTAAAATAGCAGAGATTGTGGGTGAAAAGTTGGAATTGGGTGTTGAAAAATAGTTTCAGTCAACTAGAAAGAGAGACTTGGAAATTTAGTTTAAACTTAGTTAAATATTGTAGTTTATTTTCTGGAAACAATTTATATATAAAATTTAATATACTATGGAGAGTGTAACTATAATATTCAGCTAAGTGAAGGAAGATTTGAACACTTTTCTATAATTTAGTTTCGTTTTAGTGAGAAAACTAATGGTTGTATAAACCAAAAATGATGTTAAGTTTGATACAAATGGATGCAAAACAAAATAGAGAACTTAGGTAAGGAATTCGGCCATTTAGATGGGATGCATGAGAATTAGTTTGAGAAGCTAAGGGTCTAGAGAATACATGATTAATTTTTGTATATACGAATCTGAGGAGTTGCTCAATAAGGGTAATTATTCGAGATGGCTTTGATTTGACTAAACAAAGGCAGAGAAGATATCGATAACAACCTAAATTGGTGTTATATGCGCAAGATTTAGGTAGTGCACCTAATCATAACTAAGAAACTCGCAAGCATGAGAAACGTTATACGAATTGATTTGTATAATTTATAGTTAGAAATGTTATGATAGAATGATGATAAGTTATTATTTGCTTGTGGAATTTGCAGCTAGTGCACCACCGGCTACCAAGGAGACTTAGGCATATACATGCGTGCCTAAGGCTAGGAGAGAAGCTAACTAGAGTTATCTACGAGGTAAGGGATTTATATAACTTGAAAGTAGTAGGATACCTTAGGTTAAGTTAGAAATTATACTAGAAACCATAAGACATTAGTTTAGTTAGTTAGCTAGGATTTATTAAACTGATTATATACCTTACCTAATTTTCACTGATTCTATAACTATTTTTCGTATTTGCTAGCCATAGCCAAGTCGCTGTTACAGTGGGTAAGTATATTGTTTTATATTAACAAATTTAAAAACGGTTAAACCCAAATTACGTGCAAGTGCCACATCTTTTGATTTTATCATTTTACTCATTCATGCATAACATTTATAACTTGGTTGCATGGGTTGTTTTGACTTTGATTCGGGAAAGCACAATGTTGTGGGAAATGATGTTAACTTATTTTAAAATAATATTACATGTTTCAAAAGTTATTAGTTTACGTTTCCTGAACACTTGATGTTGAATTGAGTTGATTTGCATGCTTTTACTATACACCTGTTGTTGTTGATTTTGGGATTGCTGGCAACCTTTGTTATGCCTTTGTGGCAGTCATGTTCTGTGAGAGTCATCTCTAGTATCGGTAGGAGGTTCTATGTGATTGCTCTACAGTGTCAAGTGTTTCACGGAGATGCCTTCTTGGCATCGAGATTTTCTATGCTACCTACTACTGTGGACCTTGATCCAGTCTTCATTACCCTAGCCCGGAACCTGATCAGTTAGGATAGGGCGGTAGTCATTATGGCCATAGGTGTTTCCATTTGTTAAACTTGTTCCTTTTATGTTCTGCAAGAACAAACCGAAAAGAAACAAAGTCTATTTATCTATGATACAATTGTAATATGCTATCTAAATATGCAATTAAACTAATCAAGATTCAAGAAAATAAAAAATATCAAGAAAGTATGCAAGATTCTATGTTTATGTATGAATTATGCTAGCAATCAATAAATCATGCAAGAAAGTAACTCTAGATGCTCTAAATCCTAAAAATCATGCAAGAACACAAATCGAGAAAACAAACTATGCAATGCTTAACCAAAAACTACTTTATGAAACTAAAAGCATGCAATCGACTAAACAAGATTAATATATAATATGCAAGAATGCAATATTAACTCTTATTATACTAAATTATTATGAAAGAATGCGAACTTTCTATAAATGGCAAGATATGAACTAAAGAAATCAATTTATATGTAAATAAATGATCAAACAGTTTTTATATGTAAAAGGGACAATCGACTTTACTATCATACTAGCTATATGTCGACAATATAAAAGAAAAAAATGAAAACAATTGGCAATTGCAAGGAAAGAAAGAGAATTGAAAAGAAAACAAGACTTCAAGAATGTAAAGCAATATCAATTGGCTACCTTTTATAAAATTTCAAAAAAAAATCGGTTTGCACAAAAGTATTATTGAAACAAAGAGTTAAAATAAAACTAAGGCCAATTGATGTGTTTAATGGCCACCTTAAGGTCCCTTTATAAAGTGAGGGAACAATCCTAGTCCTATAAGGAGTAAAATATCTAATTACAATGTGATTAGGATCTTAAATTACAATATTCATCTTCATTAGTTGACTTGGTTGCCAACTCTTCTAGTCAATTCATCATGGGCTCTCTCTATTCATCAATTATCTTCAAAAAAAGTTTTAATTAATTTCTTCAATTATCATTACAAGAGTTTCACTTTGACTTTTCTAATTTAATGCTTACTTTGTAAGAACTTTTGACCTATCAAATGAACTTCGATTTGGATGATCTTGGATATTTCGGAAAGCTTGACAAGTCCTCTGCAACATTGAAGAAGGTCACTTCTTCCAAAAAATTTAGACAGAATCAAATTTACCAAAATTCCCCTACTTTCCAAAAATGCAAAAAGTATCATTTTAGCTCCATTTACTTCCATTAACATATTTTCAATGCCTATAACATCAAAAGAAGGTTAAATAGCATTTTTAAATACAATAATAAAGCTAATGAATATTATTAAACAATATTAGTATAGAAAATTAAGCACTTATCAACCATTATTGTAAAATTAGCATACCTACAAAATTATTATTATATATAGGTGTAAAATATATTTTAAATGTAATTATATTCATGGGTAGTCGACTGGTATTATTTTTTTACTGATAAAAACAATAAAATTTAGTATTAATATGTCACATAGTTTTTTTAAAAAATTTTATATTTATATTGTTATTTCTTAAATGGATAAAAATGTAATTTACCTTATAAAAGTTACCTATTGACTTAGTAAATGGATAAAAATATAATATACGTTATATTTCATTAAAATAAAATTTACCTATTAACTTGTTAAGACATTATTTACTTTTTTAAAATTTTATTTTTATTCAATTTCTCGTGAAATACTGAATATCTTATGATATCTCATAACCTTATAGTAAAGTTGATGTTTTGTGACCTTAAAATCTCTTCATCAAAACATAATTATTTTATGAAAATCTAAAATCTATTAATCGAATATTTTCGTGAATACCTTATTTAAAAAAACATATCTATATTAACAAATAATAAAATTATCGTTTTTGATGAAAATTGATTTCTCTCTCTACATCCTTGTTCTTTATCTCTCCAAATTTGATGGATTATCGTTAGTGAGTAATCAAATGTTAAAATTCAACATTCGAGATTAATCAATAATCACAAACTATTTAAACCCATTAATAAAATGGTTATTAAATATTAAAAGGGTCACTACAAATTTTGAAATGGTCAAAATGGAAGAAAAAATGATGTTTTTTTTCCAACCTTTTCTCACTTAACCCAATTAAAATTTATTTATTCATTAGTTGTGCATATCTGATTAATTTCTTATGATTTTACTATAATAATATCTGGATACATAACAAATTATTTATTTCTAGTTATGACGAATATACCTCATTCCATCGGACATTTCCTTCAATATACTGTAACATCTGCAATTCATCATGCCAATATACACAATAATAAAAAGGAAACACATCGTGCCAATAATCCTTTGATTGAATAGTTAAAAAAATAATTATTGCATGTAAGATTTAAGTTCGAATCCAAACAATTCCATCATCAATCCCCAATTATTAAAAGAAAAAAAAATCATTGAGTGTCACTATAATTATCATTAAAACCAATATCTATTCTACAAACATGTTCTTTGGTTGTCAGCCTTTCCTCAATGGATCTGATGCCATCAGATTAGTTATGCGAGGGACTGCAAAGCAAAGGTTTTTTTCACGCATATTAAAACGATCTGGTGTGATAGTTTTCTACTTCTTTAATTCTTTTTAAGCAATTATTAATAGAATTGCCAATTTTTATTCGGCATCAACCAGTTTACAGAGGATCTGAATCTACTAATATTTTTTAGGGGTTCATGTAAGTTTTCTGTAGAACCAAACTAGTTTTGCTGTGCTACCACCAAGGCCTGCTCTGATCGCTTTGGATCCACTTCTGTCTCCTTTCCATTCCACTTTTGCACTAGATGTTGCCGACAGTACCGGATTATCACCACAGATATGAATGCTGCGAGTAAGTAATCGAAGTTAGTGAAAGGAGCAAATTATTTGGTGACAGTTGAAATGAAAATTATAGTCACCTGTGAAGATTCTCGTTTTTACACTAGAGAGATTCCAAAAGGCTATGGCTGCTGAAGTTGCCACAACCTTTTTATGAGAACAAGTTCCCCAAGCTTGAATAGCCGATTGTTTCATGTACTCAGCTGCATACCCCAATTCGCTTCCATCAATAAATTGCATATACCAAAAACAAGTTTACAAGTATACGCGGGTTTGTTGTATACCTTTTTGGTTCATCTGACTAGAGTAGCACGAATACAGTTTTGGCATGGAGAAGCTAACAAAAAATCCTGCTCCAACGCCATTATTAATTGCAAACTTCGTTAAAAAAACATTCATTAGGAGATAGGTATTATAATGATCACTTACCAAAAGCACATAGTCTCCGCAAGGTTATGATGTGTCCATAATCAGCTCCAAGGAAGAGCAATGGAGCTACCTGCAAGCAGAAAAACAAGCCTCATATAACTCACCATTTTGATATAGTTAGTAGTCCTAAGTCCTAACTGTAACTTTCCTTTCGTGAGCAAGGAAAGAAAATGCTTTAATCTAATGACCGAGTTACAAAATAGCACGTCATTCAACCATTAACTTTAAAACGTTTTATCATCCTCCTCAAAAGTATCAAGAACAAGTTTGGAATGAAATTTGAAGTTCAGTTATCAGTATCACCTTGAGTGTCGTGGATGGTTCCCCAGAGAACAGCTCTCTAATCTTTGAAAATGCAAGATTTGTAGGTGGAAGTATCAGTCTAGCTAGTCTCAGAAAATCTTCTTCTCTCAGCTTGAATTCATTCCTCTTCTCAACATTGTGACAGATTGAGTTGGAGAAGACGGAAACGCCCAAGACCAGAAGACCAATTTGAGATATCACAGTGAAAATGCTATAGACATGAAAATAAGAAGATTGAGATGACTTGGCTAAAACAGGCCAACGAAAATCAATCTAAGAAGAGAAAAAAGCCGGAGACTCATTACCTAAAAGTAACTCCTTTGGTAAATAAAGAAGACAGGAAACATAAACACCCAAATCCAAACCACAGACTTGACTTTGCAACATCTCTCCACATAACCAAATCACTGATCATCACCCCCACTCGATCAAGATAACATTTTTCGTAATCTTCAGCTTCTAAACAATAAAAAAAAAGCAATGAAAAATCCATTAAATAAATCCAAAACAGAGACATAAAAAGAAACATAGATTAAAAAAAAAACCACTTAATTGGAGACAAACTTGAAGAAGGAAGACAAGGGACCAAACTGAGCTTCTCCTTCTTTGATTTCACACTTTGCCGCCTTTTTCTTGGTTTCCCCATCTCCTCCCCTAGAACCAAATCCCTGTCCTCTCTTAACTCCATCTCCATTCTCCTCCTTGACCTTCTTCTATTAGGGGACCCACATCCCAAAAGAGCCATTTGGGCAACCCTGCTTTTGCATCTCCTACGAGAACCACCTTGCTCTGCAACACCTTCCTCTGCCATTTCAATCCTATCGGCGAGTCGGGTTCTTGATCTTCGCAGAGGAGAAGCAGGGGAGAGAAGCAAAAGTTCTTGAGGAGGCAGGGAGTTGGTAGATGATCTGAGAGAAAGAGGGGACGGCGAAGCTGGAGCTGTTGTTTTCTTGGGGGACGGAGAAATGTGGTCCAAGGCGAGATGTGGGATAGTGGGTCTTTCTTGCTTTTCGGATTCAACAACAGAGTAACTGATTCTTGCTTGACGTGAAGCTGATTTGGCCTGAGAATTTGGGTTGGAGCGATGTGAAGGTGGGGTTGAATTTGAATCCATTTTTATTTCGAACTAATTTTCTTGGAATTAATTGCGACCAAGATTTCCGGAGTTGTGTGAGAGAAACTGAGAAGAGATGGAATTGGATGTGACGAGATGTTTAAGGTTGTTCTCAAGAGGTTTTTGATTGAGACTTGGGGGAAAATAGAGGGGAGTTTTTGAGGGTTTGTTTGAGAAATGGAAGGAGCCGTTGGAGAGGATTTGGTTCTCTTTAAGATATTTGAAAGGTCGTCGGTATGGCATCTACAACGGTAAGAAAATGGAATTAGGCCGTTGTCTTGTCCCCAATTGGTTGAATTTGGACCAATGGCCTTTGCTACGGATTCCTTTTTGATAGAGTTATATATAATGAATTCATCAAAATCTGATCTTATTTGTTCCCAAAATGCACACCCTTATTATGTGGACGGAGGAGTGATGGAATCTAATATATATATACAATACAAATTTAGAAAAATATCTATACAAATATTTATATGGACATTCTCTGACATGTAAGTATTTATTAATTTTATATACATCTAAACCAAAATTAATATTAAATATCAAATTTTTTTCCCTTTTCACTTTCCTAAATTTATGTAATCCTTAAAATTTTTCAATCATTTTGTTTTTAAAAAAATCCTAAAATTATTTAAGAATACATAATTTTAATATTATCTATTTTAGAAAACTAAATAATAATTTATATCTATTTATATTATAAAATATAATTTTAATTTATTTAAAAATATTTTATTAACTAAACTAAAAAATATAAAAGTAAGCTATCAATATCATGTATATTATTTAAATTATTTAAAATTATTATTTTTCTTAATAAATGAAATTAATATATAAAACATATAAATTTACAAAATATATATATATATATATATATATATATATGTTTACGTATAAATTTAAATAGATAAAATTAGTTCGTGTATTGCAAGAGTTACTCAACTTTTAGGTATAAATATAAATATAAATATTTTTATGATATAATCATTCTTTTATATATTATATATAAGAATGCATATTTATATTATATGTATATAAAATGCATATTTTAATAATGATTATTTTGGTCAATAATAAAAATATATCTTAAAATGTTGTTCTAGCATTTCAAAATTGTTAAAATATACTTCTAATTTTTATTTTAACATTTTATTGATGTGTTTAATAATATTATTTATAATATGTATTTTACTTTTTATTCTTCTAATATTTTTTATCTCATATTTTGAATTTTATAATTTTTAATTAAATTTTAATTTTTTTATGATTGGATATCTTTATTTTATTATATGTATTTTATATATGCTTTAAAAATATAAATTAAATAATATTATTTTTTATATTTACAATTTTAAATAATAAAAACTAATTCGTACATTACACTAGTATAAACCAGTTAAACATATAATACAAAAAATTTTGTGGAAGGCAAATTTCTCTTTCACCTATATTTATTGTTGTAGCCAAACAAAATGATAATGTGTTGTTGATGTCCTCGTTTCGATCTTCGCGTCACGTGTTACCAGAGATTCTGTAAGAAAAAGAATGATCAAAGGGACACAGGGGTTCTTCCCTGGGTAAGCACTCCGATGCTTAAGTCAGAAGGGGATTTGGCAGAGTTTTTGTAAGCAAAATAGAGACTTAGGTTTTTTAGTCATACCTGACCCTTATTTATAGGGATTTATTCTGTCTGTAATTAAGTATATATCTTTGGATTAAATGTCATTTTTTGTCTTATTTAATACTTTTATAATTTAAAATATATAATGAATAAAATATGTGATATTCGTCATGCCACGTGGTAATTTTTTATTGGACCAAGTGTTTTGAATATTTTCATCCTTAACAATTACTCCCCACTCTTTCGTGAGTTGTAACTTTGCGGAAGATTACACTTTGTTGTTTCATTTTTTTAACAGTATTTGTGTTAGAGTCATCTGTTCACGGGAGTCTACGCAGCTTACGGCACATATATAAGTTTCATGAGTCGTCGGCGTCACCGCTTTACTCGCATATTCTCTCAGACAATACACGCACGGCAAACTCTTGCAGTAAACTCTCGCGGCAAGCATACCCTCGTGGCAAGAACACCCTCGCAGCAGTATACCCCTCGCGGCAAGCATATCCTCGCGGTAGTGTACCCCTCGCGGCAAGCACACCCTCGTGGCAAGTACACCCTCATGGCATAATCAGTTATACTTAATTACTCCCGATGGTTGGACAAGGTACTAGGAAATAAATACACTTAGAATCTTATTTCAGGCTTAGGGAGTCCGATCTTGAGTTTATTCGTAGTGTTTTTCCTCTTCCCGATGGCTATTATTATATGCTCCTAACCGATGCGAAATGCACCCCTCAAGTTGTTAGTAGTGGTGTTCCCATCCACCAAGCTTCATTAGAATTTGAATTTCGTTTTCCCTTTCCTGACTTCAGAGTTGTTTTCCTTCAACATTACAGTATAGTCTTTGCTCAACTTCACCCTAATAGATGGGCGCAAGTGATCGGGTTTACGATTATATGACATAGATTTAATGTTACGCTTACTATTCCCTTGTTTAACTCCTTTCAGAGTTCGTAGTGTTCGGAACTCGACACGTTTTTGTATTCAGAAGGTTTTCGACAGGGGACAGAGTAGCAAACTTTTCGGGAAGTCTCCATCTAAACTACATAATTATGCCTCCGATTGGTTTATTTTCGAGATTCCTTCGACTTTATACATTTTTATTCAATGGTGTCTCCATGGGCCTTCTAACCTTAGTTAGCTTTCTGACTTACAAGACATATATGATCCTTTTTATCTCTCAGTTGCAAACGAATGATGAAAGTACTTTATTATCTCTTTTAACTCCAGAAAATATAACCATCGTCGGTTAGGGGCACATTCCCGTCGCTCCAGTTTTCACATCCGAGCTTGTTTTGCCTTCTAGTTCCCTCGAAGGAGGTCAAGGTGTGAGACATTCCACCAATCCTTCTGATGAAGACTTGGATTGAGGCCGGGGCGAGGCTTTTGGGAGCCCCTTTCTAGACTTCCCTTCATACGAGAGTTTAACTAACATTCATTCTCTTGATGATTTTCTTAATTCGAGTGATTTTGTATTGCATTTTAATCTGCGAATAACTATCTATTTCAAATAGTTTCTCTAATTCATTTTCATTTATTTTCTCTCAAGAATGGGTCCACTCAGAAGGGCTTTTAATCGTCTGGCAGAGACTGAGAGTGCTACTAGGGCCGCTCGTCCACACAAGCGTAGACGCCCTATGAGTTCCGTTCAAGATCAAGCTAGGGGGACTTCCTCTCGAGAGCGATCTCGAGGTGAAAGGACGAGATCCTCTCATGTTTCTTCATCTCATCTTGAGGGATCAACTTCTCGAAATCAGGATAGAGGAAAACAGCCAGCAGTGGAGGCTCCACTTCCTGACCCTGATTTAAAGGAATATCACAGGAGTAATCGAGCGAAGTGCAATGATGCTCGCCCTTCTCGTATTGAGAGGCGAACCTTACATATTGAGTCGGCTATGCGGGATGCGCCAACACTTTCGCCAATCGCTGAGCTCAACACTTCTCGGTTCCAGGTGAAAGGTCGCACGATGGTTTGTGGTCAGAATTTTGTCGTTTATCCAGGTGTTAATGATAACGACTTGATTCATGATCCTGGAGTTGCATCTCGCCTGGGATGGTCAACTATTCTCCCTCAAGATGAAGTGAAAATGTTTAAGAGCTTCCCTGGTCCGAAAGATCGATCCGACTATTTAATAATGCAGGTACTCTTCTATCTTTTTCATTTCTCTCTTCTTTGTCTTGTTAACTTTATCTTATTTTATCATCCCTTATTTATTTTTAGGCGGCTCAGCAAGTGATCGCTTGTAACGCACGACACAGAACATACAGAGCGCAGGCTGATACTGAGCTTGACTAACTAAAGCCTGAAAGGTCCGAGTGGCAGAATGAAAGAGCTCAATACTTGAGGTTTCCTGAGCAAATTGATCGACTAAAAAAGGAGAAAGAGGACCTTTATCTTGAAAACCTCCGTCTTCAAGAGAATTTTGTCAAAGAGCATGAGGCACATTCTACCACTTGTGAGGAGCTAAATTCTTTCAAATCCGATTACGAAGCTGCTCTATCTAAGTTCCAAGACCTCCAAACCAGCAATGACGGGTTAAAGTATGATCAGAGAAGGTTGGAAGAAGAGCTTTCTAGGCTACGTGAAACATCTCAATCTTCCACCATTAACCCAGACGCGCGCAACCAGATTCGTTCTGAAGCTGTCAGAGAATATCGCCTATCACATGATTTTCATAATAGGAAATTTATGTTCTCTACAAGTTTTGTCAAGTATGGTTTCTATATGATGCGTTCTTGGTTAGAGAAAGAGAGATCAGGCGAGTCTTCTCCCGAGCTGCAGTGGTCAAGGCAGTTGGAGCATTATACTGATGAGTTTCGTGATTGGACAGATTATGAGCCTAACGATGAGAATTTTACCAATTATATGGAGAGAGAAGCTCATGATGATCTTTCTAATCTTTCAGGTCCCTGGGAGTTTCGTCCTCAACAAGGAGTGATTGACGCCTTAGGCGATTTGGACGGTAATGAGTCGGATTCTTTTGATAGGGGCGCTTCTCCACCGACCAAGGAGTAGTTTTCGTTTTTTTTCTTGTTATCGATACTTTGAGTCTATTTGTAATAAGAAATCAGATTTATTATTCATATATAAGGAGTTTCACTTTTTCTTAGAAGTACCGATTATTTCATGTACTTTCTTACATCATTAAGACGACTTATTTTGCATATTCTCATTTTAAGTTTCCTTTATGGCTTGTTTCGTACATTCTTTGCTTCAAGCCTTTTATTATTTTATTTATTTGTGGCTTACTTTACGCACTTTTCGCTTCAAGCCCTTTAATTGTTTGGGTGCGTGGCTTACCCCGCGCATTTTTCGCTTCAAACCCTTGCACAATTCTTCGTAGCTTACCTCATGCATTTTTTGCTTCAAGCCCTTCCACAATTCTTCGTGGCTTACCTCACGCATTTTTTGCTTCTTATTTACTTGGGTTCTGGGTTACCTCACGCATTTTTCGCTTCAAGCCCTTTATTTGCTTGGGTGCGTGGCTTACCTTGCGCATTTTTCGCTTCAAGCACTTGCACAATTCTTTGTGGCTTACCTCGCACATTTTTCACTTCAAGCCATTTATTTGCTTAGGTGCGTGACTTACTTCGTGCATTTTTCGCTTTAAGCCCCTACACAATTCTTTGTGGCTTACCTCACGCATTTTTCACTTCAAACCCTTTAATTGTTTAGGTGTGTGGCTTACCTCGCGCATGTTTTGCTTCAAGCCCTTGCATAATTCTTTTGTAGCTTACCTCGCGCATTTTTCGCTACAAACCCTTTAATTTTAGTCATCTGCCAACCATTTAAAATCCTCAATGGGAAATATCAATATGGAATAAATCGCAATCAAGTTCCTGAACATGGTTCAATAAAAGAAACAGAAAATAAAAAATAACATTGAGAAATTAAAATTATATTGCCAATATGCTCTTAAGTGGCTGGCATTCCACGTCTTCGCTATCCTCTCGCCTTGTAGACTTTCCAAGATACATGTGCTGGGTCCAATCATCTTCTTGATCCTGTAAGGTCCTTCCTTATTCACCCTGAACTTCCCATCTTCTTTCAAGGCGTTGGTAACAGCTGACTTTCGTAGCACCAGGTCTCCCTCTTGTAAAGGTCTATCTTTCACGCGAAAGTTGTAATAACGGGTGGCTCTTTATTGGTAAGCGGCTAACCATATAGCTGCAAGGTCCTATTGCTCATCCAGTAGATCCAGATTCAATCGGAGGCCCTGAGAGTTTGCTCCTTGCTCATAAGGAATTATCCTTGGTGACACAGCTCCAATCTCTATTGGTATTAAGGCTTTAGTCCCGTATACCGGGCTGAATGACGTCTCTCTTGTCGATACCCGACTTGTTGTCCTACAGATACTAGGCAGCTCATCCACCCAAGCTCCTTTCGCTTTGTCCAGCGAGTCTTAATGCCATGGAGTATGATCTTATTATTGATTTCAGCTTGACCATTAGCTTGTGGATATGATACCAAAGATATCCTGAGTTGGATCCCCAATCCTTCGCAAAAATTTCGAAAAGCGTCGCAATCAAACTGCTTTCTATGACCAGCATTCAAGATTATCGGGATTTCAATCGACAGATTATTTCTTTCCAGACCATGGCTCAACCTGCTTCTTTGTAATCGATGCTAATGGCTCTGCTTCTATCCACTTGGTGAAATAATCCGTAGCTACCAACAAGTACTTCCTTTGCCCCATGACCATTGGGAATGGCCCTAGTATGTCTAAACCCCACTGAGCGAACGGTGTTGGTTGGAATGTACAGCGAAGAGCCGACACTGAGGCAGCCCTCAAAGAGGCAAATCTCTGACATTTGTCACAATTTTGCACTTTATTAAACGCATCTTGCTTAAGTGTGGACCAATAGAACCCCACTATGAGTATCTTTGCTGCTAGAGCTCGGGCTCCTAGATGTTCTCCACATATCCCCTCGTGAACCTCTGCCAACGTGTAGTTAGCTTGCTCTGGGCCTAAACATTTCAGCAATGACATAATATACCCCTTTTTATAGAGTTCCTCATTCACTAAAGTAAATTTTGCACTTTGAATTTTCATTTTCCGAGCTGTTTCCTTGTCACCAGGAAGTGTTCCCTCCATTAAGTACTGTTTAACAGACGTTCTTCAATCAACACTGGCTTTAATCTCTAGCACTTCTTCTTTTTCTATGCTAGGCTTCACCAACCTCTCCACCTTTACGGGTCTTCCAACTGCCTCTTTAGAGGATACCAATTTAGACATGGCATCGGTATGACTATTTTCAGACCGATTGATTTGAGTCAGCTGGAATTCATCAAACGATCGAGCTAGCCACTGGACCTTTTGCAAATACGAGATGAGGGCTGCTTCTCGGGCTTTATACTGTCTACTAAATTGGTTAACAACAAGTTATGAGTCGCTATGGGCCAGTAATTTTTGAGCTTGGAGTTCTTTCGCCAACTTCAAACCACCAATTAAGGCCTCATACTCCGCAACATTGTTGGAGTTAGGAAAACTGAAGCACAGGGAATACTCCAACATCTCCCCCTTTGGCGATACCAATACGATGCCGACTCCACTCCCTTTGCTGCTAGATGCCTCATCTACAAATAACTTTCACCATCCCGACTCTTGTTCCTTGGGATTTTCACGGCATGTACATTCAACTATAAAATCTGTCAATGCTTGTACTTTGATAGCCTGCCGAGGCTGGAAGGAGATATCATATTCTCCGAGCTCTATAGCCCTCTTCACTAACCTTCCTGAATGCTCAAATTTTTGGAGTATCTGCCTCAAGGGTTGATCTATTAACACTATTATTGAATGTGCCTGTTATCCTAAATGGAACACTACTGCAAGTGCACAGGTCAGTTTTTGAATATAGAGTAAATATGAGTATCGTCCCACAAAGAACGGTGTCTACCGTTAATCACTGTAATCAACAACCTTAAGCTTTATTTAGAAAATTAATGAATGTTGGTTAAAATCCTATTTACTATTATAATTGTTAACTACGAAACAAATTAATTAAAGCAAATCACAATAATTACGAATGAAAATATCAATAGCAAAATATTCTTAGAAATCGATTTCACCTAACTAGGGTTCATGCAACTCTTTTGATCAATTATTCTTTTGATTTTAAATTGTTTATAGCCGAAACTATTTCCTGTTTATCTCTCTCGAGTTTTAAACAGTCATACCAAATTTACCTAATCCTAACCTCTCGATTCAGAATTAAATAATAGGGTTCATTAAGCAATAATAATTTGTTTCTCTATGGCTCATAAGAATTGTCAACCTCTCGATCTAACAATGTCATATGTTAATCTACCCTTGTGCATATAAACAATCCCCTCTCTCGAGTTCCGGATTCTTATACTAATTCATCTAATTGGTGGCCAATCAACTAGAGTATTAAGAACAAATAGATTAAATAAACACAATTGAAATAATCCAAATAACATCACAAAGTAATTGCAATATGCCCAAAGTTGGTTACATCGATTCTAAGAAAAAAAAGTTTAATTCCTAGACATCATAATAAACATCCAAGAAATCCAATTTAACATCCCAAGAACAAAATTGGTGAAAAAGATAAAAAAAGATAGAGTTTCAATGGAGCTAAATTAATCTTGAAGTCTTCTGCCGCAGCCTCCCTCGAAATTTTGATAAAAAGACTATTTATAAGGTTTCCAAATACTAAAACGCGGAAGGCCAGGTGGCAAAACAGTGTCGCCCTAATCAGACTGCTATGCTGCGACAATGGTATTAATTCCTCAAATCTGCTCTGCACTATCCAGTTTCTTCTATTGCTGCAGCATAAGTCACGATCAGCACCCTGTAACTTCAATTCTTCACGGAATCATCAGAACCAGCTCTAAAAGCCTTAACTTCTCCAAATTATTCTTTTTCCTGCACAAGTGCACAAAACACATAAAACATACCTAATATTGCAAAGAACAAATCAAATAACTAAGTAAAAAGGGTCTTAAACATATATAAAATTCAGTACTAACGGTGCCTAAAAGTAGGGGCGTAGTTTTTGTACGGCCATGACAAGATCTAGTTCCACTTTCTCCGCTTGCGGATACCTCGTTTCTGCCTCCAAAAGCACTTTGCTCACATTGTAAACTGGTCTATCTCCTTCTGCAGTTTTCCTAAGCAAAACTGCACTAACCGCTTTATCACCTACCCCAAGGTACATAAACAGATGCTCCCTAGTCAAGGGTCTTGATAATAATGGAAGTTCTCTCAGGTATTCTTTTAACTCTTCAAAGGTCGCTTCGTATTCTTCAATCCATTCAAAGTGTTTTTCGCCTCAAAGTGTCTTGAAGAATGGCAGGCTTCTTTCGACAGATTTCGATAAGAACCGATTTAATGCGGCTATTTTTCCCGTCAATCTTTGCACCTCTTTAAAAGTAACAGGAGGTTTCATGTCCAAAATGGCTTGGACCTTCTCGGGGTTGGCCTCGATCCCACGATTGGTTATCATAAATCCCAAGAACTTCCCTGATTGGACCCCGAATGAACACTTGTTGGGATTCAACTTCATGTTGCACCTCCTTAGAACTTCAAACACTTTAGAAAACTATACAGCATGTGATTCCCCCTCTTTACTCTTCACGATCATGTCGTCCACATAGGCTTCCATTGTATTACCAGGCAGATCTTTAAATATTTTATTCACCATGCGCTGATATGTAGCCCCAACGTTTTTAAGCCAAACGGCATTACTCTGTAACAGTAAGTGCCTTTATCAGTGATGAAAGACGTCTTTTCTTCATCTTCGGGGTGCATTAAGATCTGATGGTAACCAGAGAATGCGTCCAAGAAGCTAAGAAACTAGTACTCTGAAGTTTCATCCACTAGCTTATCAATCTGAGGTAATGGGTATGAGGCCTTTGGACATGCCTTAGTCAAGTTGGTGAAGTCTACACACATTCTTCATTTTTCGGTGGCTTTCTTCACCATTACCACGTTTGCAAGCCAATCCGAATACCAGACTTCCCGAATAAATCTCCTGCAAGTAGCTTATCAACCTCTTCTTCTATGACATGTTATCTCTCAGGGCGAAGTTCATTTTCTTTTGTTTGACAGGTTTTACCCCTGGTAACACATTAAGTTCATGACAGATAACTTTTGGATCAACTTCAGGCATGTCATCAGGGGCCTGTGCGAAAACATCTGAGTTATCTCTTAAGCACTTTACTATCTCCTCCTTCACTCTGGGTCTCAATTGGCCCTCAATGTATACTTTCTTCTCCTCACTGTCAACCTTTAACTTCACTCCTTCCATTTCTTCAACAGGTCTCAGTTTAGGTGGTTCAGTAATAGTGAGGGTTTCTCTCCTATGAACCCTTTTGCATGTAGTCGAGGCGACATCACATGTTCTTGCTCTCTTTTGGTCTCCTCGTACTTGTCCTACACCCTGGGAGTTGAGAATTTCATCAACAGATAACATGGGGAGAGTACGGCCTTCATGTCACTCAACAGTGGTCGTCCAATGATGATGTTGTATTCCAAAGATGTTGACCTGACTACCATAAATAAGACTTGCCTCGTAACACTCTTAGGGGTCTTCTCCCAAAGTAACGGACAACTCAATAGATCCTGCCACCTTTACTTTCTCTCCAGTGAAGCCGAATAAGGGGGTAGTTATAGGCTTTAGTCTATCTTCCCCTAGATTTATTTTTTCAAAGCAATTTCAGTAGATAAGGTTCACCGAGCTTCCATTATCTACCAGAATTTGACTTATCGGATGCTTAGCTACCACCGTAGATATGACCATAGGATCGTCATGTGGCACAACTACATCTCCTTGATCATCAGGTGTGAATGCAATCACCTCCTCTTTCTCAGTCACCTTCATCACAGAATAAACCTGGTATGCCTGTCAGCATAAGCTTTTCGCGAAGCAAATGAGCTACCAACCATGTATTTACGACCAGAAATAACATTAATGGTAGCTCCTGTAAGTTCATTGTCTATCTGCTGGTTCCTACATTCTCTTGGCCTTGCCTTGTTTCCTCTTTCTTCATTCCCCATTAAATTTCTTCTATTATCATTGCGCCTTTCACGCAACCTGTTATCTCCTCGACCTCGCACTGGATACTAATTCCTTTCGTGTCTCTGCACGTAGTGGTCTCACTGCCCTTCTCTAGCTAGTTTCTCAAGTTGATTCATGAGGTCCCGACATTTTTCAGTTAAATGGTCGAAGGCAGAATGAAAACTGCAATAAGATCTAAAATCTTGTCTAAGATTCTCCCCACCTCTTATAGGGAATTGAAGCATCATTGTCCTTTCTATTGCCGCTAGGATTGAAGCGCGTGGCTTAGTAAACGGTGTGTAGGTTGCGTATTTCAACTTCAGGGCTTTTCCTGTTCTATCTGATCTTCCGACATTCTTATCATCAGGCTCCCTTTCTCGTTTCCTTCATTCTCTCAAGTCTCGTGTTAGTATCATCTTCATAACCTCCTTTTGAGTAATGTACTTGTTTGCTCTGGAGAATAAATCTAAAATTGTTGTCTGCTGATCCAAAGATAACAATTCTTGCAACTTTTCAGACCTTGTCCCTTGTAGCATAGCAGTCACTGATACCCCAACTTGTAGATCACGTATCTCAAAAGTAGCATCACAGAACTGATCCACGTAGCTTTTGAGTAACTCCTTGTTCCCTTGCCTCAAGGTAAGCAAATGGGTAGCCTCCTTCCTCTTCTAGCTATTTATCACAAAGGCCTTTAGAAACTCACTTCTCAACTAATTAAAAGATGAAACAGACCCTTCTGGTAAATTATTGAACCATTTTAGTGCGTGACCAGTTAAAGTTAAGGAGAATGCTCTACACATAATCTCATCCTCCCATCCATGTAATAACATTAATGACTCATAGTTCTGGACATGGTTATAAGGGTCAGTCTTTTCAGCATATGTTGTTATCTGTAGCATCTTGAACTTCGGTGGCAGTGGTTTTCCAATGATAGCTTAACTGAATGAGATTCTTCTTCTATGATTTTTTTCTGCTGGTACCAACCTTTTCTTCTCTAAGATATGTTCCACCATTTTATTCATATCCATGGCATCTTGTGTCATGGATGTAGGCCTATTTTGCACCTTACATGAATCAGTTTGATCATAGTCAATAACCTCTCTCCCATTATCCTGCATTTGGTTTTGATGAGCCCGAAGTTGAAAGTTGTCCATTTCAGTTTCAGGGTTCCATGTTGAATCTATTTTTGAGTTTCTCCCAGCATGTGTGCCTATCATTCCGACACCTTTGACCCCATTATTTGGTGAGCCATTTGTGTTCTGGGACCAGAGATCTTCTGTATTCAAATACCCAAAATCTACCATAGTAAGACTCTCAAAACTTTCAATATTTTGATGTCTTCGGCCACCAATAATCTCTCGTGTTCAATTCCTCGTACCCTGACATCGTGGTTCTCCAAAACCCTGATGCCTCAGGTAAATTAGAGTCTCGCGCATGGGATCTTCTGCAGCTCGGCATCTCAAGCCTTCTGAACCCTCATGCCCAGGGCCTCTCATACCCTGGAGCCTCATGCCTCCTGCGATTTCACATCCAGGGTCTTTCGAAACTTCCCGTACGGGGTCTTGCACACCCTGATGCCTCAATCCTTCTACAGCCTCAGGCATAAGGTCTACTGCAGCCTCACGTAATAGATCTACAATCGCCAAGTCCACTAGGTCTTGCGGGGCTAGGCCATTGGAGTCTAGCGCAAGCATGCCGTTAGGGTCATGTGCCAACATGCTGTGAGGGCCTCGCGTTGTCATGTTGTGAGGGTCTCGCGTGGACATGTAGTGAGGGTCTCGCACGGACATGTCGTGAGGGTCTCGCGCCATCTTGCCATGAGGGTCTTGCGTGGACATACCGTGAGGGTCTCGGCTGGATATGTCGTGAGGGTCTCGCGCCATCCTGCCATGAGGGTCTCGCTCGATCATGTCAAGAGAGTCTTGCGTGACCATGCCATCAGGGTCTCGCGCAGCTCGACCTTCAGTGTCTGGCGTCATCCCATCGTGAAGGTCTCGCGCGAACATGCCGAGAGAGTCTTGTGTGACCATGCCGTCAGGGTCTCGCGCGGTACTTCTTTCTCCCACCAAATTTCGGACAGTTGCAGGCAGATTCACTTGCGGGGCACCTTTGAACAGATCAACCATAGCCCGTAAGACTTGGACAGTTTCTTCCCTTTGTTTTCTCATAGCTTCAAATTCAACTACGGGAATTGTCATCATACTCGACCCTCTCTCCCCCTAGACTTCATCACCCAGGTCACCAATTGGAGAGCTTGCTACATCTTCGTTCTTGTCGCTTCTCATCGCTGATGAACGTGTTTGTACCATCGTTGTAGAGCAAAAGGCTTTTCTTTCTATTTCCCACAAACGACGCCAATTGTTATAGCCAAACATAATGATGATGTGTTGCTGACGTCCTCGCTTCGATCTTCGCGTCACGTGTTACCAGAGGTTCTGCAAAAAAGAGAATGATGAGAGGGACGCAGAAGTTCTTCCTTACGTAAGCACTCTGATGCTTAAGTCAAAAGGGGATTTGACAGAGTTTTTGTAAGCAAAATAGAGACTTAGGTTTTTGAGTCATACTTGACCCCTATTTATAGAGATTTATTCTGTCTGTAATTACGTATGTATTTTTAGATTAAATATCCTTTTTTGTCTTATTTAAGACTTGTATAATTTAAAATATATAATGAATAAAATATGTGATATTCCTCATGTCACTTGGTAATTTTTTATTGGACCAAGTGTTTTAAATATTTTAATCCTTAACATTTATAATTTTTTTTATTTATTAAAAATATCTTTTCTTAATAGTCATTTTATCTTTCTTAATCTCACTAGAATCAATCTCATCGTCCATCCAATTCAACCCTTAATCAATCCGTCTCTTCTTTATAATAGGTGGAATAATAGAAAAATCAGTTGAATTGGGATAATTACATACATACTTGTAATGCATTTTATCATTAATTTTATACTTGTAATGCATTTTATTCTTCTACCTTCCAAGTGAAATGGATGATTGTTTATACCTATTATTTAGACACCAAAAGAGGTTCACCCAATGCTATTGTCTTACAAACAAATGTAAATAAATTAAACATGAAGAAATGTTATTGTGTTCATGTTTGCTATTTTTTTATACAGTTTGTGATCGATAAATTTGTTTGCAAATATTAAATTAACATATTCACAACATGTATTCGTGAATATTAAATAAATATATTTATAAACATGTTTTCGTAAATATTAAACAAATTGTGTTTATGTTTGTCTATTTTTTTTATACAGTTTGTGATCGATAAATTTGTTTGTGAATATTAAACTAACATATTCACAACATGTATTCGTGAATATTAAATAAATATATTTATAAACATATTTTCGTAAATATTAAACGAATATATTCGTAAACATATATAAACAAACATATTTACAAACACAAATTCATATATATTAAATGAATACGTTCGTGAATATTTTTGACTAAAATGATAATTTTTATAATGCATAATATTATTTTTCTAGTTATATTTTGTGTCTAAATGAGTTTTCTAATATTTGTTTGATATTTTAAGTGACAAATAAATTTATGACGGAAAATAAACTTTAAATGACACTTTTTTATGATTTTTAAATAATTTTATTAAATTAACAAAAGGCCAAAATTGGCTTTGAATACCCAACCCGTCGACCATCCTTCGACAGCCGGCCCTTCAAGGTTTCCTTTAAAGAGCCGAAAACAGTCCTCTGTTGGGCCTTAAAGAAACAGAAAACAAACCCCCTTGGAGATACCGCCGGCCATAGTTGAAAGGAAGAGAGGTAACCTCCAAATAGAGGAAGAAACAGCCAACCTTTGGCTGTTGCAGGGAGGACCAACCATCTCACTCTCACTCTGCATGCAAACAGCGGCCCTCTTCTATTTCCAGGGGAGAACCGCAAGTTCTCTTATAAAAAGAGAGAGGCTCGGCAGTGGGGTTCACTTAGGTAAGTTTAAATTCCTAAAATAATTTCATACATAGTGTTAATTCAATGTTTTAATAAGTAGGTATGGTCTAAATTGAAGATTTCACAAGCAATTCTCAAGCGTAGGGATTTTTTGGAAACTTCAATCCATTTGGGGATTTTTTTAGTGAGGTTCGATTTCTGTGATTCTTGTAAAATTAATGCAATTCAATTGATGAATTGGTGTTTGATTAATTCAATTGCACGAATTACTGTGAGGAACCTTCATACATGGGTTTCGTCAAAATGGGAATTTCTGGAAAGGTTCCCAATTTCTGTAATTTATTATAAATTGCTGTAATTCTTCTTGGTTGATGCTTAATTGATGATGTAAATTTGAATGGGCAACAAGCAATCCTCAAGTTCAAGGTACGGCTAATTCAAACAAATTGGGGATAAGATCTAATGCTATCATTTTTTATTAATCGTTGCATTTGGTGTGCATAGATGTTAAATTTAGATGAAATTACGTGAAGAATTTTAAGGATTCTTTAGGTATAAGCCTCAGTTAAATTAGCAAGATTAAGGTAGAACCGTAATTGGTCCCATTGTTATAAAGACAGTATGGAAATTGAAAGTAATTATAATGATGGATGTAACTGGGAGAAAACCTTGAAGAATTACTGTAGGGGTATTCAACTAATCTAGGAAATCATGTGAGGCTCCTAGTTTGTTTATGATATTGGTAATGTATAAATTGCATTGAGGTCTTATAGGTCCTTAGATGCGAAATTGATAAAGGAAGCATTGTAGCCTTTGTAATGGGTTTAACAGCCAAACGAAGATGATTGATGTCTTTAGGCCTACTGTGATGTGAAATTGGGAATTTAGGACTAGGTGTTAATAGTAGCGCAATTATTACCCCTAGTTCGAAATGAAAATTAAAGATAAGCAATTTGATTTCATTTATAGGACTTATTGATAAAGTTATTTATATAGATATATGGTTAGGAGCCACAAGGAACTCCTTGGGAAGCTCTCAGTCTGTGTGGTCCTTTAGGGAAGATCGAGTTTATACTTTTCAGTTTAAGGTCTTTGATTTAAAGAACTCTATACTAACATTTTCATATGACTTGTAGTGCGCATCACCTCTAGTAGGTGATCTTAATGCACGACCAATTCGGCCTTAAGCTGAAAACAAACAATTTAGGTAAGTTAATCTTACATTTGCAAGTAGTTAGACTCTCTTGAACTGTACACTGGATGTTGGAAATGTAATGTAGTGTTGAATTTGATCTTACACTAAATTGGGATTGAATATGATGACAATTTTGACTTTTACTGAGACTGAAAGCTAGATATGACAATTATTTGAACTGTATACTGAAATTGGACTGTTTATGATGATGATGATGATGCTAATCATAATTGGAATTGGTCTGATGAATGGTGTTAATTGCAATATATATAACTGAAATTGGGAAATATTGTATCAGTTTGCTTATGTCTAAAACTGTGATTGGGAAATGATTTTTTTAATGCAATTTCTTATGGTTTGATATTGCTATTGGGAAATGAGACTAGATTGCAATTGCTTTTGTGTTGAGACTGCTATTCGGAATTGTTTTCTTTGATGCAATCACACATGTCTTAGATTGCGATTAGCAATTGAATCATGTCGAGGAAATTTGCTTATGCTTGGGACTGATTTTTGGCATCATAGAATTGTAAATACAATTAAGAATGTGTGCACTATGAATTGGTAAAATCTACATTGACTGTCATAGGCATTTGCATGACTTTTCTAAAAACTATAAAAGCTGTTTGGATTTCATGGAAAATGAATAACTTTGTTTTCAAATGAACTCGAACTTCGTGACTGCAGTTTATATAGTAAACAGGACACTTGCATCTGGGCTTACGTGCTACGTTGTGTGAGTCACCTCTAAATGCCCTCGGGACTATGTGTTACATAGCGGGAGCGACCTCTAAAATCCCGAGTGCATCTCAAAATTGTGTTTGATTAATTTTCAAACTTGATTTGGTTATCTGTTTTCTATGTATTGCTAATATAATGTAACACTTTGGACATGCCGTTGAAGGATCATTCCTCCGGCCTATATGCGCTTGTCATGTACACAGATCATTGACAAGTCCTAGTCACATCTGATCAATGTGGCTAGGGTTCTAACTTTTTGGCCGTAGGTTCCACCCTCGTCCGAGGTAGTCTGGCTTGCTAATAGCTACAGTGAGATTTAAGTGCTTGAGTACGGACTTATTCTGGATATGCTGTGCCATATTACTGTCTATGTGTTTTTATTAAACTGAAACTGCATTTATGTATATGATATGATAAATTCTTCCAAAACCTGTTTTGATATCGAACCCTTTTGTATATGATTTGAATTGCGAATGTTTGCTTTGGTTTTATATCAACTATCAGTATATAACTGTTTTCGGAAACTGCATTATATTGATTTCACAGTATTACCTACACGTGATTTAAATGAACAGAATTAGAGGTGTTAAGATGTGCATTGAACTATTTTGGAACCAAGTCTTTCAAAACTATTTGTGGTTGTTGTGAACCTGAACTTGGAATATTTTTTTCATCTCATGCATAAAATGACTAGCTTAGGGTATATGATCAATGTGTTAATAGCTGGACTGATTGATCTTATGAACATTTGATTATCTTGCTAATCACACTAAGGGATGAGATATTGACTGATATGCAATATTGATATGAATTTGGAAATGGATTGTGATTGGTGTAGGTTAACTGAATTGAAATGAGTAACTGTACAGTACGGGTTTTTAGCTCTGCCAATGTGAGGTTAATTTACTGAGCTCCCTGCTCACCCCTTTTTCTCTGCCTTTTAGATTGAGCTCGAGCGGAGCATTATGATTGAGTTTAGCAGTGTAGTGCTGAGTTTGTGATTCTTGCAACTATATGTACTCTCTGTCTATTTACTTGTAATTTCAGGCTGTATACTGGCATTGTGTGTGTAATTTTGGGGATGTATGTATGTCTTTAATATTCCTGGCTATGCTGTATATGCTTTGGAATGTAAATAGATCTAGCTTGTAAATATTTGATTATCTGTTGTGGAATATTCGTGTGGTGATAGGTATATATTTTGAATGTGTTAATAATGCCGGTTTTAGGTGAAAAGTGACAGTGGGACAAGTACTGAGATAATTGAGACTAATGGATGTGATGTCGATGAATTATAATGTTTGTGATAAACTTGTCCGTTGTCTAAATTGCCATGAGGTCTATGGATTGGAATGTTGATTTTGGTACAAGCTAGTAAACTACAAGGGGACTTAAGGCGTACACTGATCCTTATCTAAGTTTAGTGTGAAAAAAATTAAATCGTATTTTCATGTTTTGCAAGTGTTTGAGACGCTGCTGCATTTTTCGGGTATGACAATATAGACCAAGATAATCATTCACCATGTGTCAAAATTGTTGAGCCATAAACATTTATAGCACGATGCAATCCTTTTAATATTGAGCATTCATCACAAGACAAAATTTTCAAAATTATGAGCAGGACTCATAATAATTAGTATGTCTATTCAATTAAAATAATACACATCAAGAAACATGAGCATATAACAAGCAATCTACTTAGTGTTATTTCAAAAAAAAAAAAAAAAGATCACATTTATAATCAGTCCAAAATGTCAGCATTGTAAACATAACCATATAGTCCTGGTCATTTCCACAATGCACAAAGATCCTCAACCATGTAATCATTCATGATAGGGAATGTAAACTTAAGCTCAAGAGATTGTCATAAGCATCCATAAAAAGGAATTGATAAGACCATTCAAACATATCTTTATTAAGAATCATCCAAGAATATTACTCTAATCCACAAAACAATCAACATCTCATAAATCTATTCATTAATATCTATAATAAGCACAATGGTATGATTTATGAAAGGTTAACATATAAAACCAAGTCTACGTAGTATAAATATATCAAGAATTTCGTACAAATGTGCCTAGAGAGTAACATTAATGAAACACGTTCCAAATACATGTCCAAAACAAAATAAAAAGAAAAATCAAAATCATTTAGCCATGTATGAAACTCATACGAGAGTGATGTGGTGACTCACTTTTATTTATCCTCATCCTCGAGAGGTTGTATTTCGACTGGCCGGACCCATCCATAGAATTCTCTAAATATGATACCATCTAGTTTAAAGATGGCTTTCTCAAGACAGGTAATAGGATAAGTACAAAGGGTGTCTCACTCCTAACATTAAAGCCGAGATAAAGAAGAAAATGGGTTAGAGGAATACTGGAGACATGGATTGGTTTGTTTATTGAATGAAATTAAACATATCCTTGAAGAAATAATGCATGAGATTAGGACGTGATTAGGTTAAGTAATCAAAGAAGAGTGCTGTGTACGGCTAAAAAACATTGGTTATATTTTCTTTCTTGTTACTTATAGTTTAATGATTATTTTTACATATTAATATTAAAGTTGCTCCTGAATCTCATATTGACGAAGTATCTAGTGAAATTTGAATCAATAAGATTAGGAGGCTGCAACTCATTCTGTCACGACCCAATTCCATTCTCTTTTAACCGAAAATCACTGAAAATTTTTCGCGTTTTATTGTTACCTTACCCAGTCGTGAACTAAACTCACCACACACTGTTGGGCTGTGAGTCAATAATAAACACCACATTTCATTCATTCTCAATTAATTAAAACGACGTCATACATGTGCATTTAATCGTGTACTTATACGAATACATGTTTTATTGACATCTACATCCCCCATAAGTACAACTCAAAAGAATACTGTACTTTTACATTGTTTAGATACAAAAAGAATCACTGTGTATATACCTTTTAGCAATGGAGATGCAGCAGAGTCCAAAATAATACGCCTCAGTTCTCACTGGGCTACTATGCATGCTCTGTAGGGGGGAAAATAGAGGGGGATGAGCAACCACACGCTCAGTAAGGCAATAATGCAAGCATGGTAGATAACTACTCTATCTACATGCTGATAGTGTTATGCATAAATCATTTATAGTAGGAGCATGAGGAATAAAACTATGTCATGTGAATATACATATATATCATGTATCAAAATCATGTGCATTGGCATATAAAACATGGTAGAGACATCATGTATAAATCATCTCATGCTCAATCTCATTTAAATTCATAAAAGGGCAATTCTTTAATAAACCTCCTTTTTAAACCAACATCATAATCACCACCAAATCAACTCACAATCACAACCACATTTACATTCCACAATTCACGCATGTGTATAAAAACTAGGTCACTATATCAAAAGTGCCTATGTGGACTATTACATCATAAATCATCCCAGACCACACGCATCCGGGTGTGCGGGGTATCACGCTGGCACGAAGATGGATTATCCCTCGCCAGACTTTCTCACCACATAACCATCATGCGGTACATCGTACTCCATGTGATATACACGGTACAGCGTACTCCGCAACTCATATCGTGATTGGGGGTGCCATTCCTAGGTTTTATCTACCCCATACCAAAAGTTTCCCATATCCGTGAAGGAGAGCCTCCCTGCCTAACAGAGCCTCCCCGCCTAACAGAGCCTCCCTGCCTCCTCGGGCTTAAGGATGTTAGCTTAAAGATGTAGGGCTTAAGGATCCTTCCGTAAGAGAGCCTCCCCACCTAACAGAGCCTCCCCGCCTCTTTGGGCTTAAGGATGTTAGCTTAAGGATGTAGGGCTTAAGGATCTTACTATAACCATGTAGGAGAGCCTCCCCGCCTAACAGAGCCTCCCCGCCTCTTTGGGCTTAAGGATGTTGGCTTAAGGATCCCACCGTAAGAGAGCCTCCCCACCAAACAGAGCCTCCCCGCCTCTTTGGGCTTAAGGATGTTGGCTTAAGGATGTAAGGCTTAAGGATCTTACTATAACCATGTAGGAGAGCCTCCCCGCCTAACAGAACCTCCCCGCCTCTTTGGGCTTAAGGATGTTGGCTTAAGGATCCCACCGTAAGAGAGCCTCCCCACCGAACAGAGCCTCCCCGCCTAACAGAGCCTCCCCGCCTCTTTGGGCTTAAGGATGTTGGCTTAAGGATGTAAGGCTTAAGGATCTTACCCACTTTCACAACCTTATACGTATCCCATTGTGCAAACTTATGCGAGCAAAGCTCTAGCACGACTCATGCATCTTCTCATAAAGAGGCGCGTACGATCATAGCTCTAGCACGGTTATACTCATAAGACAACCACTCAAAATCCACGTACGAGCAGAAGCTCCAGTACGGTTTATAAATATCATTATAGTTTCCAAATCAAGGTGCGAGCTAAGCTCCAGCGCATTTCATACAAATGAAAACATAGAAATCCAGCGCGAGCGAGGCTCTAGCGCGATTTATGTCATACAAATGTGATAGGCGGCTCATATACAATTTATCAATCCCGGCAATCGGGTTTAGCACTCACAAATGCTTTTCCACAACAACAATACAATACTAGCCGACCTATTTACAAGCTTGCTTAAAACCAAGCAATTTCGTTTTGAAAAGCATCAAAACAATGGATTTATGCAATTATTAGCCTTACTATCCCATTTCATAAAATTCACTTCAAATCCAAAACCACGCATATACTCATCATCATTCACGAATACCATCAATCATTTATTTGAGAAATTCATGCATTTCATACAACACCCAATATTCACTCACAAGTTCAAAGTACGAGCAGCTACCTCTATATACTCACAAAATACCCTTACCTGGAATCGCGATGCGTGATTTCACTTCCTTAAGCTGCTTACTCGTACGGTTCGATTCGTCTTCAACGAACTCTTCGGGACTGCACAAAATCGTATCCCGCATTATATTCGATCCATATTATGCAACCCTTGTGCTTGCTATAGTCAATTTAATCTATAGCCTCTATTAAAGCTTATTTGGCCTCGTTTCATTACTTTATCCATAGCTCGAGTCTATGGATCTTCTTAGGCCTATTATCTTATTCAAAATCGATGTTAAATCGACATTAAGCTCATAGTGTTCATATTCCATGAATTCCCTCACTATGACATTTATCAATCATATACATATCCATTTTCACAATTCCTCCAACTCACCATGTAATTCCATCTAACCATCTAAAATCATAAACATTACCCCAATAGCAACTTTAGCATGCCATAAACCATAAGCTCATTCAATCCCACATATCCTCACATTATACCCATTTTAGATTTCTAGGTCACACAAATTCCACTACATTCCTAGGTAGTTTATCCATCAATACTCATATCAATCAACTCCAAAATCAATTAAATAGCTAATGCATTTGGATTGGAGTGTTAGAATCTTACCAATATGATTTCTCTTCTTGCTCCAAATGGTAATGTCCTTAACTCCTTCAATTCTAAAAATGGGAAGATGCCCTCTCACTATATTGTTCTTCTCCTTGATAGGAATAATTTTACCTCTAATGATCTCTCTTCAAATCTCACTGAAAATGGCTGATTTTAGAGAGGGAAAGTTAGGTTTTTGGGGTTGAGGTTGTAAAGTTAAGTGTTTTTTCGAGATTTCCAGATTTTCAGCTCTCCTTATATAGAAATGGCTTGAGGAGATCGATCTGGTCCAAGAGGAGATCGATCTGGTCCCTTAAAATTCCTCTTTTTCACGACATTTTTAAGCCTGAGATCGATCTGTCGAATCATGAGATCGATCTGTCTAGGCATGAGATCGATCTGTCGAAGCATGAGATCGATCTGCTCCCAAACAGAGAGCTAAGGAGATCGATCTGGGTCCATTGGAGATCGATCTGCTTTATTCTTTCGCCCAAATAAGAGTATTCTGGCTCTTCCAGATCGATCTCTCATCCTATGAGATCGATCTGGGCCTCATGTTTTCCAGATTTTCTGCAGTTTCCTTGCTGCAACTCATACCAACACATCCTTAATCTATTGCCATGGCCATTTTCTCATCCATCCACCTTTATAACTTGAAAATGGCATCCATTCATACCTTATGCACATTGAAACTTGTGTGCATTCATTGTATGTCCTAAGGTATGCTACATAGAACCGAATGGAAGCTTAACTCCATTCCATTTTACCACACTACTCATCTTGAGTCTCAATCACATCCATCACTTGCTAGAACTCATTTCTTCGTATTCATACTCAATGAAACTTGTATGTACGTTACAATTTATATTACACATACATACATTGAATCCATGGACTTACATCAATCATACTTTACATTACAAGTCCATTCACATTATTTGATCCAATTACACACGTTACCATTATACATATACGAGGTCTTACATTCTCCCCTCCTTCAAGGAATTTGGTCCTCCAAATTAGAACCAAGTCACTCTTCAAAAAGTTGGGGGTACTTCTCCCGTATCAAGTTCTCCAATTCCCACGTGGCCTCTTCCACCGTGTGATGTTGCCAAAGAACTTTCACCAAGGGAATTGTCTTATTCCTCAACACTTTCTCTTTTCTATCCAATATCCGAACCGGCTTCTCAACATACGTCATACTCTCCTGGAGCTCCAACGGCTCATATCTTATCACGTGTGCCAGGTCCGGGTGATACTTCTGAAGCATCGAGACGTGGAAGACGTTGTGGACATTCGCCAAATCCGGTGGCAATGCCAACCTATACGCCTTATCTCCCACTCTCTCCAAAATCTCGAAGGGTCCGATATATCTAGGGCTCAGCTTGCCCTTCTTACCAAATCTCATAATACCCTTCGATGGTGATACCCTCAGAAATACCGACTCACCCTCATCAAACTCCAGTGGTCTTCGTCTCTTGTCAGCATAACTCTTTTGCCGGCTCTGATGCCTGCTGCACTAAGTCCGGAGTAAAAATCTGTCTGTCACCAACCTCTTCCCATCCAATAGGGGAACGGCATCTACGCCCGTACAATGCCTCATAGGGTGCCATCCCGATACTAGCATGATAGCTATTATTATACGCGAACTCGGCTAACTGCAGGTGGTCATCCCAGGAGCCTCTAAAATCCAGCACACACGCTCTCAACATATCCTCGAGGGTCTGTATAGTCCTCTCTGACTGCCCATCTGTCTGAGGATGAAAAGCGATGCTAAAACTCAGTCGGGTCCCCAGCGCTTCCTGAAAATGTCCCAGAAATGGGAAGTGAAGCGGGCATCCCTATCAGAAACAACACTCACTGGTACACCATGTAGCCATACTATCTCTCGAATATACAGGTTCGCCAACTGACTCAGTGTATCGGTAGCTCTCATAGCCAAGAAATGAGCGGACTTAGTCAACCGGTCCACAATAACCCATATGGCATCATGACCTCTGCGGGTCCTCGGCAACCCCATCACAAAATCCATGGTGACATGCTCCCACTTCCAGGTCGGTATCGGTAGAGGCTGCAATAATCCTGCAGGCTTCTGATGCTCTACCTTCACTTGCTGACAAACGAGACACTTAGCGACATATTCAGCAATGTCTCTCTTCATTCCAGACCACCAATAAACCTTTCGAAGGTTTTGATACATCTTGGTACTTCCCGGATGTATCGTATACTTCGATGAGTGAGCCTCTGATAAAATCCTTCTCCTGATCTCAGGATCCCTAGGAACGCATACTCTGCCTCTGAACCTCAATAAGCCATCAGCACTCTGCTCAAAATCAATACCCACACCTATCTGTATCTGCCTCAGCCAATCGATACACCGTCGATCGCTCTGCTGGGCTTGCCGAATACGGCCAATCAACTCTGGCTCTAGTCTCAAACTAGCCATGATTTCAAGTCTCTCAGATCCAGGTGGGGTTACATCCAAACTGAGGTTCGCAAAGTGTTCTAACAATTCATGTTCCCGTACCATCATATAAGACACCAACCCAAGGTTCTTTCTACTCAAAGCATCAGCAACTACATTTGCCTTGCATGGGTGGTACATGATTTCACAATCATAGTCTTTCAGGAGTTTGAGCCATCTCCTCTGTCTCATATTCAGCTCTTTCTGTGAGAACAAGTACTTAAGGCTCTTATGATCTGTGAACACCTGAAATTTCTCACCATAGAGATAGTGGCGCCATATTTTCAAAGCAAATACTACAGCCGCCAACTCCAAATCATGTGTCGGGTAGTTCCTCTCATGATCTTTCAACTGTCTAGATCCATAGGCAACTACTTTCCCTTCCTGCATAAGCACACAGCCCAGTCCCTGGTGTGATGCATCCGTATACACAGAGAATCCTCCTGAGCTGGTAGGAATGGTGAGAACTGGAGCAGTCGTCAATCGACGCTTAAGCTCCTCAAAACTCCTCTCACATGCCTCATCCCACACAAACTTAACATCTTTTCGCGTGAGGCGCGTCAATGGAGCAGCTAGTCTGGAGAAACCCTCTACAAATCTCCGATAATATCCTGCCAATCCCAGGAAACTTCTGATCTCAGTTACTGTCGTGGGCTGTTCCCACTGTATAACTGCCTCTATCTTGGATGGATCCACTGATACCCCATCCTTTGACACAACATGCCCCAGAAATGAGATCTGTTCCAACCAAAAGTTACACTTGCTGAGTTTGACATACAATTCTCTCTCTCGGAGGGTCTGCAGAACTATCCTCAAGTGCTCCTCATGATCTCCCCTGGACTTGGAATAAACCAAAATGTCATCGATAAACACTATCACAAACTTGTCCAGGTATGGCTTGAATACATCATTCATCAATGCCATAAATGCTGCGGGAGCATTCGTCAGTCCGAATGGCATCACCAAAAACTCGTAGTGGCCATAACGGGTACGAAATGCTGTCTTGGGTACATCTCCACTCCTAATCCTCAACTGATGATACCCTGACCGCAGATCTATCTTAGAAAATATTTCGGCTCCCTGGAGCTGATCCAACAAATCATCGATTCTTGGAAGGGGGTACTTGTTCTTAATGGTGGCCTTATTCAACAACCGGTAATCTATACACAGTCGGAGGCTTCCATCCTTCTTCCTTACAAATAGAACTGGTTCTCCCCAAGGTGAGACACTCGGTCTAATAAACCTCTTCTCCAGCAACTCTTGCAGCTGTTTCTTCAGCTCTTCCAACTCTATCGGAGCCATTCTATAGGGTGGTTTCGATATCGGCTCTGTATCAGGCACTAACTCAATGCAAAATTCCATTTCCCTTTCAGGTGGTAGTCCTGGTAATTCATCCGGAAAGACATCACGGTAATCCGTAATTACGGGTATGTCTTTCAATTCCGGGTGTGCCTCATCCATATCGACCACATAGGCAATGAACCCTTCACATTATCCTCTCCATCGTTAGTAACATAAACCATCACTCCACATTCAACATTTATCAAAACAAATAATTATCCCTCAAGCATTATGCATTAAAAAAAAAATCATACTCTTTTATTTACCACAAGTATACAAGTTTCATATCATTTCTTTTCATCAAAATTTACAATAAGATTGTCTAATCCTGCAAACATCAATGTCTTGGCATGACAATCCATCACAACACGATTGGTAGCCAACCAATCCATTCCCAAAATTACATCAAAATCATTCATATTCAATAAAATCAGATTGGCTATCATTTCCTTCCCCTCTATCTTTAACTTACAATCCCTACATACATGCTCAGTCAATTGACTATCATTCATGGGTGTGAAAATCATCAACATTTTATCCAACAATGTTGGTTTCACATATTTCAACAATTTATGTGCAAAGGAAGGTGATATGAAAGAATGCGTGGCACCAGGATCAAATAATACCAATGCTTCTAAATCAAAGATTCGGATGGTACCTTTAATCACATCTGTCGAAGCATCCGCGGTGTCCTGATCCAGTGCATGTACTCTTCCTCTGCTCACACCCTCAGCCTGTTTCTCTTTTTCCTCAGCTGTAGCCCTCCTCCTCGGGGCTGTTGTCTCAACTGGAGCTCCCTCAGGCTCCTTGCCCTTCTGTGGGGTAATCTCCATCCTCTCGGGACAATGCTTAGCTATATGTCCGGGTCTCTCGCATCTAAAACACACCATAGGGGTCATCAGACAGGGCCTATTCCCATGAAATCTCTCACATCTCCTACACTGATCAGTAGTAGGCCGTGGTCCTCCAATAGTCATGCCCCTTGGCGCAGTCAAGGCTGGGTATACGGGAGGTCTAGCAGGTCTCTCCCGCACCTCCTCAATCTTTGGCCTCTTCTCAAAAAAATCTTTGGCCATCTCTCTTGGCCACTCTTCCAATCCCGGATCTCTTCCGGTCCCTGTCCTTTCTAACACTGACTCTCCCAAGCTCGGAGGCATTTCGCTCAAAGTCTTGCTCACACAACTGAGCCTTATGTACAGCCTCCTCATAAGTCACAATGTCGAAGGGAGCTAGCTTAGTCCGGATGGCCAATCTCAATCCATCCATGAACTTCTGTATCTTTCGGGTCTCACTACCCATCGTGTCCGGGTCATATCTCCCCAAGGACATAAACTTGGACTCATACTCATCCACAGTACGGTTCCCCTGAACCAAATTCATAAATTCCATCCGCAGTTTCCTCTGTGCGGTAGCTGGAATGTATTGTCTCCTGAAGGCCTCTAGAAATATCTCCCATGAGATCTCAGAGTGTCTGGCCCTCAAAATAGCCTCGGTGGATCTCCACCAATGCTCAGCCTCGCCTTTCAACATAAATACGGCAAAGGCTACCTTCTCAACTGAAGTGCATCGGAAAAACCTATATAGTTTCTCCATCTCATACACCTAATCCTCCGTAACCACCGGGTCCTTCACCCCTCTAAACACTGGGGGTTTCAGCGTTTGAAACTCTCGCAACCTGCTCAAGTCGCAGTCATAACCCACATCACTACCGCTCTGCTGTGGAGCGATAGGAGAATCTGTATCCTGGGCTGGAGGTGGTGTAACTGTAGCTGTCTCAGCAGTCTGAGGTCTCTCCGCCTCTGCAGCTGCCTGTTCCGTAGTAGGCTGTGCCGCGGGACCTCGTCTGTCACCGGCGCCCAAGGCCTGCGTGACTATCTCCACCAAACTCTCAATACTCCGCTCCAACCTAGCAAAGCGAGCCTCAGTATCACCTGCTCTCTCAACAGGGTTCTGTGGAGCCTGTTCAGTCTGTGGCTCCGCACGGCTCTCAGGCCTACCTCTACGGCCTCTAGCACGTGCTCTCGCCCCTCTACCTTGGCGTGTAACTGGCATAGTGCCTAACTTCCTGTATTTATAATAATTCATTAAGCTCAATCCATCACGGTATACACAGTTATATCTAAACAAAAGCACAGTACTATGGGGATATACTTTCCTACGTTTTATTAATGACTCACATCAGGCCAACACAGCTCTGATACCAATCTCTGTCACGACCCAATTCCATTCTCTTTAACCGAAAATCACTGAAAATTTTTCGCGTTTTACTGTTACCTTACCCGGTCGTGAACTAAACTCACCACACACTGTTGGGCTGTGAGTCAATAATAAACACCACATTTCATTCATTCTCAATTAATTAAAATGATGTCATACATGTGCATTTAATCGTGTACTTATACGAATACATGTTTTACTGACATCTACATCCCCCATAAGTACAACTCAAAAGAATACTGTGCTTTTACATTGTTTAGATACAAAAAGAATCACTGTGTATATACCTTTTAGCAATGGAGATGCAGCGGAGTCCAAAATAATACGCCTCAGTCCTCACTGGGCTACTATGCACGCTCTGTAGGGGGGAAAATAGAGTGGGATGAGCAACCACACGCTCAGTAAGGTAATAATGCAAGCATGGTAGATAACTACTCTATCTACATGCTGATAGTGTTATGCATAAATCATTTATAGTAGGAGCATGAGGAATAAAACTATGCCATGTGAATATACATATATATCATGTATCAAAATCATGTGCATTGGCATATAAAACATGGTAGAGACATCATGTATAAATCATCTCATGCTCAATCTCATTTAAATTCATAAAAGGGCAATTCTTTAAGAAACCTCCTTTTTAAACCAACACCATAATCACCACCAAATCAACTCACAATCACAACCACATTTACATTCCACAATTCACGCATGTGTATAAAAACTAGGTCACTATATCAAAAGTGCCTATGTGGACTATTACATAATAAATCATCCCAGACCACACGCATCCGGGTGTGCGGAGTATCACGCTGGCACGAAGATGGATTATCCCTCGCCAGACTTTCTCACCACATAACCATCATGCGGTACATCGTACTCCATGTGATATACATGGTACAGCGTACTCCGCAACTCATATCGTGATTGGGGGTGCCATTCCTAGGTCTTATCTACCCCATACCAAAAGTTTCCCATATCCGTGAAGGAGAGCCTCCCTGCCGAACAGAGCCTCTCCGCCTAACAGAGCCTCCCTGCCTCCTCGGGCTTAAGGATGTTAGCTTAAGGATGTAGGGCTTAAGGATCCTTCCGTAAGAGAGCCTCCCCACCGAACAGAGCCTCCCTGCCTAACAGAGCCTCCCCGCCTCTTTGGGCTTAAGGATGTTAGCTTAAGGATGTAGGGCTTAAGGATCTTACTATAACCATGTAGGAGAGCCTCCCCGCCTAACAGAGCCTCCCCGCCTCTTTGGGCTTAAGGATGTTGGCTTAAGGATCCCACCGTAAGAGAGCCTCCCCACCAAAGAGAGCCTCCCCACCAAACAGAGCCTCCCCGCCTAACAGAGCCTCCCCGCCTCTTTGGGCTTAAGGATGTTGGCTTAAGGATGTAAGGCTTAAGGATCTTACTATAACCATGTAGGAGAGCCTCCCCGCCTAACAGAGCCTCCCCGCCTCTTTGGGCTTAAGGATGTTGGCTTAAGGATGTAAGGCTTAAGGATCTTACTATAACCATGTAGGAGAGCCTCCCCGCCTAACAGAGCCTCCCCGCCTCTTTGGGCTTAAGGATGTTGGCTTAAGGATGTAAGGCTTAAGGATCTTACCCACTTTCACAACCTTATACGTATCCCATTGTGCAAACTTGTGCGAGCAAAGCTCTAGCACGACTCATGCATCTTCTCATAAAGAGGCGCGTACGATCATAGCTCTAGTACGATTATACTCATAAGACAACCACTCAAAATCCACGTACGAGCAGAAGCTCCAGTACGGTTTATAAATATCATTATAGTTTCCAAATCAAGGTGCGAACTAAGCTCCAGCGCATTTCATACAAATGAAAACATAGAAATCCAGCGCGAGCGAGGCTCTAGCGCGATTTATGTCATACAAATGTGATAGGCGGCTCATATACAATTTATCAATCCCGACAATCGGGTTTAGCACTCACAAATGCTTTTCCACAACAACAATACAATACTAGCCGACCTATCTACAAGCTTGCTTAAAACCAAGCAATTTCGTTTTGAAAAGCATCAAAACAATGGATTTATGCAATTATTAGCCTTATTATCCCATTTCATAAAATTCACTTCAAATCCAAAACCACGCATATACTCATCATCATTCACGAATACCATCAATCATTTATTTGAGCAATTCATGCATTTCATACAACACCCAATATTCACCCACAAGTTCAAAGTACGAGCAGCTACCTCTATATACTCACAAAATTTCCTTACCTGGAATCGCGATGCGTGATTCCACTTCCTTAAGCTGCTTACTCGTACGGTTCGATTCGTCTTCAACGAACTCTTCGGGACTGCACAAAATCGTATCCCGCATTATATTCGATCCATATTATGCAACCCTTGTGCTTGCTATAGTCAATTTAATCTATAGCCTCTATTAAAGCTTATTTGGCCTCGTTTCATTACTTTACCCATAGCTCGAGTCTATAGATCTTCTTAGGCCTATTATCTTATTCAAAATCGATGTTAAATCGACATTAAGCTCATAGTGTTCATATTCCATGAATTCCCTCACTATGGCATTTATCAATCATATACATATCCATTTTCACAATTCCTCCAACTCACCATGTAATTCCATCTAACCATCTAAAATCATAAACATTACCCCAATAGCAACTTTAGCATGCCATAAACTATAAGCTCATTCAATCCCACATATCCTCACATTATACCCATTTTAGATTTCTAGGTCACACAAATTCCACTACATTCCTAGGTAGTTTATCCATCAATACTCATATCAATCAACTCCAAAATCAATTAAATAGCTAATGCATTTTGGATTGGAGTGTTAGAATCTTACCAATATGATTTCTCTTCTTGCTCCAAATGGTAATGCCCTTAACTCCTTCAATTCCAAAAATGGGAAGATGCCCTCTCACTATGTTGTTCTTCTCCTTTATAGGAATAACTTTGCCTCTAATGATCTCTCTTCAAATCTCACTGAAAATGGCTGATTTTATAGAGGGAAAGTTAGGTTTTTGGGGTTGAGGTTGTAAAGTTAAGTGTTTTTCCGAGATTTCCAGATTTTCAGCTCTCCTTATATAGAAATGGCTTGAGGAGATCGATCTGGTCCAAGAGGAGATCGATCTGGTCCCTTAAAATCCCTCTTTTTCACGGCATTTTTAAGCATGAGATCGATCTGTCGAATCATGAGATCGATCTGTCTAGGCATGAGATCGATCTGTCGAAGCATGAGATCGATCTGCTCCCAAACAGAGAGCTAAGGAGATCGATCTGGGTCCGTTGGAGATCGATCTACTCTATTCTTTCGCCCAAATAAGAGCATTCTGGCTCTTCCAGATCGATCTCTCATCCTATGAGATCGATCTGGGCCTCATGTTTTCCAGATTTCCTGCAGTTTCCTTGCTGCAACTCATACCAACACATCCTTAATCTATTGCCATGGCCATTTTCTCATCCATCCACCTTTATAACTTGAAAATGGCATCCATTCATACCTTATGCACATTGAAACTTGTGTGCATTCATTGTATGTCCCAAGGTATGCTACATAGAACCGAATGGAAGCTTAACTCCATTCCATTTTACCACACTACTCATCTTGAGTCTCAATCACATCCATCACTTGTTAGAACTCATTTCTTCGTATTCATACTCAATGAAACTTGTATGTACGTTACAATTTATATTACACATACATACATTGAATCCATGGACTTACATCAATCATACTTTACATTACAAGTCCATTCACATTATTTGATCCAATTACACACGTTACCATTATACATATACGGGGTCTTACACATTCTTATTTAATTTTATAAATAAGTTACCTTTCCAATTTACAAATTTCCAAGATTAACAATACTATAAATTCTAAATATCTCTTTTCAACTTAAATTTCTTCAAGATTAACAATGCTATAAATTCTAACTATATCTTTTGAGCTCTCAACATAAATATTTAATGTATATATATATATATATATATATATATATATATATATATATGGACTCTTTTTATTATAATCTCATTTGCGTTTTAATTATCATTATTATTATTATTATTATTAAAATCACGTGATGTCTCATACCCATCTAAAAAAATTAATTTGATAAAAATTTAAATATATAAAGTGAGAGTTTTAACGTGATATGTACTGCTCGCTTCCTTTTGGGAAGCATTAAAAATCAAGTATTCAAATTGTTAGGTTAGGAATATGTATATTATATATATGATATTAATAGATTGTATATGGAAAAGAAAGAAAAAAAAAACTTTAAAATGTTAATTCAAAATGAATACTTAAACATTAACAATATCAAAATAAAAAATATTGGATCAGGGAGATGGTGGTAACCACCTTGCATTGCACACTGGAAATTTAGCTCAGGACTTCAATTTCCGGTTCCAAAACAGGTTCATGATACATGTCTCCTCCTCGTTCCCTCAGTCATCCTCCTTTCAAACATTTGACACATGGAACTGGAAAGGCATAGGCTTCCAAGATTCTAATGGATCTCGTTTGGATTGACCCTTATCTATCAATCAAATTCAAAGCTCCTATCACTTTTAGAAAAACACATGCAAACACGTCTTTGATTCTTTCATAGTTAGATTTTAAATTAATGGGACAGTTCGTTCAACTTTCAACACGGTGAGATTAGGTTATATTATAAAATATAAAAAAATAAGTGTAAAAATTATCTTTCTATATTTAATTTTAGAAAATTTTTATTACAACAAAAGCGCATCTGCCGCCCCCGCCCTTCAGCCTGTCACCTATCTATTGTGGATCCCACCATCCATCAAGCTAAGCATTCAACACGTCACTCGCTCTTCGTGTAACTAAACAATCCACTCCACTCCAGTTTACTCTCTTTCACACTTGAGCTGCTCTTTAATTTTATTTCTTTGGGTTTTTATTTAAGAATCTGGTGACTCTAATCTAATATCGTCATTTTCCCTGCACGCGCTTCGTTTGACCACTACCCAACAATTCCAACTAAAAATATTTAGTTTCCTTCACGCTTCTGGGAAAGGGCGTGAGGAAAGTTTTGGAAAGCGGAAAAAACTGAAAATCAATCTTTTCAAACAAAGACAGGGACGTACACAAATGTTGTTAGGTGATTGCACCGAAACAAACACTAATGGTCCACGACACGGCTTCTGCTTAAAGTGCGCGTCAATGGCAGCGTTAAGGACACGCGTCGCTTTCTCCATGGCTGTGCTTTCACTCCATTCTCTCTCTCAACTGTCGGTGTTAAAGGAGCGCTCCGAAGCTTATTAGGGGGCGCGACGTTGCGGAGGTGTGCTAACTTAAAGGCACCGAAGAAGATGGCTTCTTTCCCCACTTTTGCTAAATGATCGTGCTCAACACGCCTCCACGTTAATCAGTAATTAATCTTATGTTTTTGTTTATAATTTAAAATGAAGACTTTGTATTTGATGTATGGTATTTAAATCATACATCATTGTATCGTTATTTCGTAAATTTTAAAATTAAAATTTATAAAATAAATACTATTAAATTTATTAATAAAATAAATATATATAATAATATTTATAAGATTTACATATTGTGTCACGGGGTCGTTGTCACGCCCTCCTCCCACACGCGACTTTACCAAAAACCACAATAAATTTTTCGCTTTTTACTTACCTTTATCTCCTCAACAGTTGGGCTGTGAATAGGCATTAGTCTCCTCATCCATACATACCTTACCATTCTTTTTCGTATCATACATACATGACATTTATATCATAAGTAAATTCGTATTCTTAAATATAATTACATCATTACATCCCCATATTAAAACGTGTACATCACTGTGTTTATACATTGTTCAGATACAAAAGAGTACGCGTGTGTATACCTTTCGCTAGATGGGGAGTGGCAGCGGATCAAAGGAATGCAATACCCTGGCCGACTCGATCTACTGATGAGAATCTGTAGAGATGGGGGGAAAATGAATGGGATGAGCTATCAACGCGCTCAGTAAGGAAATCAGGCAAGCAAGTAGACATCCATACTATCTACTTGAAAATAGTGCTTTGCCTTTCCTTCTCTCATTTCAAAAGCATGTTTAAAATATATATAATATAGTACAGATTTAAAATCCCATGTACTAAACACATGCTGGTTTATCAATCAGAGGCATTCATGCAAAACAGTGCATATTAAATCATTTAAGAATGCCTTTATATAAAATATGCCATTTACATTCAAAACACAGTAAATATGGCATTTCTCATCACAACACAAATAAACTGGGTTTCGACCCATCCCTTAGGTCTACCCGTATCATAAAATACATGTGATATACATTGCGAGACTCAATGGCTAAATGCAATCTCTCTAGACTATGTAAGAGAGCCTCCCCGCCAAACAGAGCCTCCCCGCCGAACAGGCTTAAGGATGTTGGGCTTAAGGATCTTACTGTTAGAGAGTATCTCCGGACTATGTACATATCCTAACATGTGGTGAAATCCCAGGCAACACAGTACTCGGTGTGCGGGTTATCACTGCTGTAACGGGAGGATGGTCAGTCCACTATCAGCCGCCAGCTACGTAACACACGGTACAGTGTACACCTCGTGCCACTCAGACACGGTACACAGTACACCCGTGGACCCTCACAGCCAGGGTCTTTAGCCCTCGAAACCATGGAAAACCTCATAGCCAGGGTTTTTAGCCCTCGAAACCATGGAAAACCTCATAGCCAGGGTCTTTAGCCCTCGAAACCATGGAAAACCTCATAGCCAGGGTCTTTAGCCCTCGAAACCATGGAATAAATGCCACGTCTCTAAATTCACGTGAGAGCATCTCAACAATGTGACACTCAGTCTACACGGAGGAAATCGTCACGGTTTTCTAACATGTGTGTATATCACGAAAAACTACAGTGCGCGTCTTGAGTGTGACACACAGTCAACACTCCGCCTCAAAACACTGTATATGCATGTCAAAATATCAACACTAGTGCGAGTGAACCTCCAGCACCAGGTCATGCATCTCATGTAAAACTCGAGTACGAGCTAATCGCTCCAGCACTCTATCATGCACAAATCATATAAAAACTGAGTACGAGCAATGCTCCAATACTCTATCATGCATGTCAAATAAATGTAGTGCGAGTCAACCTCCAGCACTAATGTATGTGAAAAACATCTGAAATCAAGTGCGAGTTATGCTCTAGCACAATTGTTTCCACATAATTCGGTAGATGGCTCTTTAAAAATAGGGATGTTAAAAATCACTAAAATCAGCACTATAAAGTGTGCTTAATTTACATCGACCTCAAAACATTAGCCCATCCACCTACTCTTCTGCTACACAGCAGTAAAAACCACTCAAAACATCATTTCCATGCTTTCTACCACTTTTTCCAAAATTTCACTTTTTGCCTAACTAGGGGCAAAATCGTAATTTACCCATATCGGGTCCCTATAATTATTATAGATTTTCTCTGACCCTCAAACAATTTCAGTGAATGTAAAATCCAACGAAAATATGCACAGATATCTCTAGCTACTTGCAAGAGTCCCCTACCTCGAATCACGTCGTGTGACCTCTCTTCCTCTGTGCTGTCTAATCTCGCAGTCCGGTCAACTCTCAATATGACTCTGGAACTGCATTTAATCATTCATTGAGTTAATTACACTTTTCTTACTGTATTACACATTTAATACAGTTTATTTCACTTAAATTGGCCATTTTTCACTTAATGGGCCTTAATCACGTTAATCGGGCCTTAATCCATATTAAGCCCGTTCATCAAGGTCTATCGACTCATTGGACCTATCAATACCCATTGGGCTTTATTCCAAGCTCTTTGGATAGCCCGTATATCATTTACGACATTTTATTCAATTTTCTGAATATAATTCACTAAATCCAAAATTTAATCCGAAATGCGTAAATTAAATCTTAAATATGCATAAATCACATAAATTGTCGTAAATGAGTTTTACTTACCCGAGATTGTGCGATGGTGCGCGAATCGGAGTTCGATCGGGCTTCCGTTCGGAGTTAATCGTCGAACTGCACAATTTCGTATATTTAACTCCGGGTCAATTTTTGATTAAATATAATTTAAATAAATTTATCAGAAATTAAATTGGTCACTTTTGACCTCGTATCGACTTACCCGAAGTCCGGTGAAATCCCGAAAATTTTCCTTTTCCTTTTTCTTTCCTTTTTTCCTCTTTTTCCCCTTTCTCCTTGGCTGAACCGGTCCGGTCCGGTTCAGCACAGTGACTTTCCACTGAACCGCCGACCGGTTCAGGAGTGATTTAGCCGTGCCGGCGTCGTCCGGCCGGTTCCCGGCGTGCCGCTGCCGCCGTTCGACGCGTCTTGGACAGGAGACCTCTCGGTTGGCCTCGATCGGAGCCACTCCCGCCGGTGGCCGACGAACGCCCGCTTTTTCCTCCGCGGCTTCAACCTCGCCGATCTCCCTTTTCCGGCGCCGGTGGAGCGCGTTACCGGTGACTGGTTGATCGCGCGGGTGCCGGCTTCCTTTTCCGGTACCTGGAATGGACGTGGAGTTGCCGATGGTGGCTGTCCGGCAAGCTTCTTCTCCTCGGGTCTGCTCGGTTTCGTCTCCTTCTCTCTCCCCGCGTTTTCAGAATTCTGTTTCTTTTTTTTTTTTTTTAACTTTATAATATATTTTTAATATTATTTTAATCCTTAAAATAATATTAAAATCCTAAAATATCCCAAAAATATCTCAAAAATTCTCAAAAATTCCAATTAAATTCATTTAGTCCGTAAATGAATTTATCAGTCCGATTTTACTTTTTCGGTATATTTTTACACTATTTTTGGGCTCGTTTTTCGAGACGAAAATTTCAAAAATATTAATTAAATTCATATCTCGATCAATTGGACTCGAAATTCAATATTTTCCTCGTTATTGATCAAGATCTCTCGATTTCATATTTTTAATGAAATTTTCTCATCGGATTTATACCGAATTTTGGTCAATTGACCGTTTTACCCCTGTACTTACTCGAAAATAAACTGAACCCTTATCTCGCTGTTATGTAGCTTACATGCATTTTTAATTCTCAATAAATCGATTGCACGATAGTAAATACTCTTCTTATGATTCAACTATGAAATATAACGTTCGTACACATAGGAATCATAAGGTACAAGCTACATACGTAAATCAAAAACTCGGGTTTGACAATCCTCCCCAACTAAAAGAATTTGGTCCTCCAAATTAGAACCAAATCAATTCTCAAACAACTGGGGGTGCTTCTCTCGCATCAAGCTCTCTAACTCCCAAGTAGCCTCCTCGGAAGTGTGATGCTGCCATAGTACCTTCACTAACCCGATAGTCTTCGATCTCAAAACCTTCTCCTTCCTATCCAGTATTCGAATCGGCCTCTCAACATATGACATGTCCTCACTGAGCTCCAAAGGCTCATAACTAATCACATGTGCCGGATCCGGGTGATACTTCCTAAGCATCGAAATGTGGAAGACGTTGTGCACGCCTGACAAATCTGGTGGCAATGCCAACCTATAAGCCTTATCTCCCACTCGATCAAGTATCTCGAAGGGTCCAATGTAGCGAGGACTCAGCTTACCTCTCTTCCCAAACCTCGCTATACCCTTGGAAGGAGAAACCTTCAGAAACACAGACTCACCAACTGCGAACTCAAGTGGCCTACGTCTCCTGTCAGCATAACTCTTCTGTCGACTCTGAGCTGTCCTCAATCTCTCAACTATCAACCGGACATCCTCAGAAGCCTGTGTAACCATATCAGGAGCAAAAATCTTACGGTCACCCACTTCTTCCCACCCAATAGGGGAACGACATCTACGGCCATACAAGGCCTCATACGGTGCCATCCCGATACTCGAATGATAACTGTTGTTGTAGGCGAACTCGGCTAGTGGCAAATGATCATCCCAGGAGCCTCTAAAATCCAGCACACATGCTCTCAACATATCCTCCAGAGTCTGTATCGTCCTCTCTGACTGACCATCTGTCTGAGGATGGAAAGCTGTGCTCAAACTCAACTGGGTTCCCATAGCTTCCTGAAAATGTTCCCAAAAGTGGGAAGTGAAGCGGGAATCCCTATCCGAAACAATGCTCACTGGAACACCATGCAACCTCACTACCTCGCGTACATACAACTCTGCCAATGTACTCAGAGTATCGGTAGCTCTCATAGCTAGGAAGTGGGCTGACTTCGTCAGTCTATCAACGATCACCCATATAGCATCGTGATTCCTCCGGGTCCTCGGTAAACCCATCACGAAATCCATGGTGATATGCTCCCATTTCCATGTCGGTATAGGTAGAGGCTGCAACAATCCTGCAGGTTTCTGATGCTCTACCTTCACCTGCTGACATACGAGACATCTCGTCACAAAATCTGCCACATCTCTCTTCATACCTGACCACCAGTACACCTTCCGGAGGTTCTGATACATCTTGCCACTCCCCGGATGCAACGTGTACCTCGATGAATGAGCTTCTGACAATATCAATCTCCTGAGCTCTGGGTCCTCGGGAACACACAATCTCCCTCTGTACCTCAGTAGTCCATCAGAACTCAACTCAAAATCTATCGCTGTGCCCCTCTGCATCTGACCAATCACATCGATGCACTGCAGATTTGTCTGCTGAGCCTGTCTGATCCTATCCAACAGATCTGGCTCTAAGCGTAAACTCGCAATCATACAATCTGCATCTCTGTCCGAAGGCACAACTCCCAAACTGAGGCTAGCAAACTGCTCTAGCAGCTCATGCTCCCTGACCATCATATACGATACCATCCCAAGGCTCTTCCTACTCAAAGCATCTGCTACAACATTAGCCTTACCCGGATGATAAAGTATCTCACAATCATAATCCTTCAGAAGCTCTAGCCATCTTCTCTGTCTCATGTTTAGTTCCTTCTGTGAGAACAGGTACTTGAGGCTCTTGTGGTCGGTAAAAATCTGAAACTTCTCACCATACAAGTAGTGGCGCCATACCTTCAACGCAAACACTACTGCTGCTAACTCTAAATCGTGGGTCGGATAGTTCTTCTCATGGTCCTTCAACTGTCTGGATCCATAAGCAACTACCCTCCCATCCTGCATCAACACACAGCCCAGTCCCTGATGCGAAGCATCGGTATACACTGAAAATCCTCCTGAGCTGGTAGGAATAGTGAGAATCGGAGCGGTGGTCAATCGACTCTTCAGCTCTTGAAAACTCCTCTCACAATCCTCGTCCCACACGAATGCAACATTCTTCCGAGTGAGACGTGTCAACGGAGCAGCCAACTTCGAAAATCCCTCAACGAATCTTCGATAGTACCCTGCTAAACCCAGAAAACTCCTGATCTCTGTAACTGTCCTCGGCTGTTCCCACTGAACTACAGCCTCAATCTTGGATGGATCTACTGATACACCATCCCTCGACACCACATGTCCCAAAAACGAGACCTCTGTCAACCAAAAATCACACTTGCTGAGTTTAGCATACAACTGCTGCCCTCGTAGAGTCTGTAATACAATCCTAAGGTGCTCCTCATGCTCCTCCTCGGATCTCGAATATACTAATATGTCATCGATGAATACGATAACAAACTGATCTAAATATGGCTTGAACACATCGTTCATCAAAGCCATGAAAGCTGCGGGAGCATTCGTCAGTCCGAATGGCATAACTAGGAACTCATAGTGACCATATCGAGTCCTAAATGCTGTCTTGGGTACATCTCCACTCCGAACTCTCAACTGATGATACCCAGACCTTAGATCAATCTTAGAAAAGACCTGCGCTCCCCGAAGCTGATCTAGTAAGTCGTCAATGCGTGGAAGGGGATATCTATTCTTGATGGTAGCCTTATTCAACAATCTGTAGTCTATACACAATCGGAGGCTCCCATCCTTCTTCCTCACAAACAAAATCGGTGCTCCCCACGGTGAAACACTCGGTCTGATAAAACCCCTATCCAACAGCTCTTGCAACTGTCTCTTGAGCTCCTCCAGCTCAACTAAGGCCATGCGATACGGTGGTCTCGAAATAGGCTCAGTACCAGGCACCAAATCTATACAGAACTCCATCTCTCTGTCTGGTGGTAACCCTGGCAACTCATCCGGGAAAACACCTGGGTACTCACTGACCACAGGAATATCTACCAACTCCGGATGTACCTTATCCGTATCCACTACGTATGCAATGAAACCTTCAAGATATTTATCTCTCAGTCAGCAAAAATATTTTTATTTATTAACAACATATTTACTTCTTTCATTTCTTCCTATCAAACTTTACAATAACTTTCGTAGGGTTAGGAAACATAACTGTCTTAGCATAACAATCTAAAACAGCATGGTTTGCAGATAACCAATCCATACCTAATATTACATCAAAGTCACTCATACTTAGCAATATTAGATTGGCTGTCATATCCTTTTCCCCTACTCTTAACTTACAATCGTTATACACATGCTCAACTAGCTGACTGGAATCCATAGGCGTACAAATCAACATCATCATCTTTAAAGGAGTACACTTTACATGCTTTTCTAACTTACATGCAAATGATGGTGATACAAATGAATGTGTGGCACCAGGATCAATTAAAACATATGCTTCTAAATCATAAATCAGGATGTTACCTCGAATCACATCCGTAGAAGCATCAGCTGTGTCCTGGTCCAAAGCATGTACTCGCCCTCGACCCATCACCTGCTTACCCTTCTCCTCTGCCGTCGCTCTACCTCTCTGAGCAGACGTACCAGCTGGAGCTCTATGTTGCTCCCTGCCCTTCTGTGGGGCAATCACATATGTCTCTGGGCATTCTCTAGCCATATGCCCATGTTTCCCACATCGAAAACACACAACAGGGCTCAACGGACAAGGTCTACCGCCATGATGTCTGCCACATCGGCTGCACTGATCAGTAGTAGGCCTCGGTCCTCCAATCACAATGCCTTTCGTCGGAGCTATGGCCGGGTATATAGGAGGTCTGACTGGTCGCTCTCGCACCTCCTCTATCCGTGGTCCCTTACCGAAGAGTCTCCTCCCTCCTCGATAACTGAACCCTCTATCTCTAGTCGGCCTCTTTCTCTCTCTATCTCGGCTCCGACTGAACTTCCCAAACTCAGAGAAATGCCTCTCATAATCCTGCTCACAAAGTTGCGCCCTGCGCACTGCCTCATCATATGTACTAATGTCTAGTGGTACCAATTTAGACCGCAACACCGGTCTCAATCCGTCAATAAATCTGCGGACCTTCCTGGTCTCGCTGTACATGGTATCGGGATCATATCTCCCCAAGGCCAAAAATCTAGTCTCATACTCATCCACTGTGAGACTCCCCTGGCTCAATCCCAAAAACTCAGCCTGCAGTCTACGCTGCGCAGTATCAGGAACAAACTGCCTCCTGAAGGCCTCTAGAAACATCTCCCAACTAATCTCAGCATGTCGGGCTCTCAATATCGGCCTGGTGGACTTCCACCAATGCTCTGCCGTTCCCTTCAGTAGGAACGCAGCAAATGCGACTCTCTCAGTAGTCGTACACTCAAAAATATCGTACAACTTCTCCATCTCGCCAATCCACTCCTCAGCACTGGCTGGGTCCTTGACCCCTCGAAAAGATGGAGGTCCAAGCTTTTGAAACTGTCGCAACCGATCCTAATCACACCCATATCCTCTACTAACCTGAGCTGGTGGGGGTGTAGGAGTATCAGTAGTCTGTGGCATCTGTACAGGCTACGTAGGTGTATCAGGTGCAACTGCCTCTCCAGTCGCAGTTTCTGCATCCTGTCTCTGTGTACCTGGTAAAGTCTGTGCCAACAGCCCTACTATCGCCTCTAGGCTACGCTTTATCCTCGTGAAGCGTGCCTCAGTAGTATCTGGTACCTCAGCAGTACCTGGGGGTGTATGGGTAGTCGAAGACTCACCCTGGCTAGCCGGCCTACCTCTACGGCCTCCAGCCCTACCTCTCGCCCCTCTACCACGACGGGTATTAGCCATAATGGCTCAATTCCTGCATTCACAACCATTAATTTGTCAACTTCCCATCTTGTATACACAATTGTAACTGAACATAAACACAGTGATATGGGGATGTACATTTTCCTAATTACTAACACCTATTCACATCAGACCAACTAGGCTCTGATACCACTCTTGTCACGCCCTCCTCCCACACGCGACTTTACCAAAAACCACAATAAATTTTTCGCTTTTTACTTACCTTTATCTCCTCAACAGTTGGGCTGTGAATAGGCATTAGTCTCCTCATCCATACATACCTTACCATTCTTTTTCGTATCATACATACATGACATTTATATCATAAGTAAATTCGTATTCTTAAATATAATTACATCATTACATCCCCCATATTAAAACGTGTACATCACTGTGTTTATACATTGTTCAGATACAAAAGAGTACGCGTGTGTATACCTTTCGCTAGATGGGGAGTGGCAGCGGATCAAAGGAATGCAATACCCTGGCCGACTCGATCTACTGATGAGAATCTGTAGAGATGGGGGGAAAATGAATGGGATGAGCTATCAACGCGCTCAGTAAGGAAATCAGGCAAGCAAGTAGACATCCATACTATCTACTTGAAAATAGTGCTTTGCCTTTCCTTCTCTCATTTCAAAAGCATGTTTAAAATATATATAATATAGTACAGATTTAAAATCCCATGTACTAAACACATGCTGGTTTATCAATCAGAGGCATTCATGCAAAACAGTGCATATTAAATCATTTAAGAATGCCTTTATATAAAATATGCCATTTACATTCAAAACACAGTAAATATGGCATTTCTCATCACAACACAAATAAACTGGGTTTCGACCCATCCCTTAGGTCTACCCGTATCATAAAATACATGTGATATACATTGCGAGACTCAATGGCTAAATGCAATCTCTCTAGACTATGTAAGAGAGCCTCCCCGCCAAACAGAGCCTCCCCGCCGAACAGGCTTAAGGATGTTGGGCTTAAGGATCTTACTGTTAGAGAGTATCTCCGGACTATGTACATATCCTAACATGTGGTGAAATCCCAGGCAACACAGTACTCGGTGTGCGGGTTATCACTGCTGTAACGGGAGGATGGTCAGTCCACTATCAGCCGCCAGCTACGTAACACACGGTACAGTGTACACCTCGTGCCACTCAGACACGGTACACAGTACACCCGTGGACCCTCACAGCCAGGGTCTTTAGCCCTCGAAACCATGGAAAACCTCATAGCCAGGGTCTTTAGCCCTCGAAACCATGGAAAACCTCATAGCCAGGGTCTTTAGCCCTCGAAACCATGGAAAACCTCATAGCCAGGGTCTTTAGCCCTCGAAACCATGGAATAAATGCCACGTCTCTAAATTCACGTGAGAACATCTCAACAATGTGACACTCAGTCTACACGGAGGAAATCGTCACGGTTTTCTAACATGTGTGTATATCACGAAAAACTACAGTGCGCGTCTTGAGTGTGACACACAGTCAACACTCCGCCTCAAAACACTGTATATGCATGTCAAAATATCAACACTAGTGCGAGTGAACCTCCAGCACCAGGTCATGCATCTCATGTAAAACTCGAGTACGAGCTAATCGCTCCAGCACTCTATCATGCACAAATCATATAAAAACTGAGTACGAGCAATGCTCCAATACTCTATCATGCATGTCAAATAAATGTAGTGCGAGTCAACCTCCAGCACTAATGTATGTGAAAAACATCTGAAATCAAGTGCGAGTTATGCTCTAGCACGATTGTTTCCACATAATTCGGTAGATGGCTCTTTAAAAATAGGGATGTTAAAAATCACTAAAATCAGCACTATAAAGTGTGCTTAATTTACATCGACCTCAAAACATTAGCCCATCCACCTACTCTTCTGCTACACAGCAGTAAAAACCACTCAAAACATCATTTCCATGCTTTCTACCACTTTTTCCAAAATTTCACTTTTTGCCTAACTAGGGGCAAAATCGTAATTTACCCATATCGGGTCCCTATAATTATTATAGATTTTCTCTGACCCTCAAACAATTTCAGTGAATGTAAAATCCAACGAAAATATGCACAGATATCTCTAGCTACTTGCAAGAGTCCCCTACCTCGAATCACGTCGTGTGACCTCTCTTCCTCTGTGCTGTCTAATCTCGCAGTCCGGTCAACTCTCAATATGACTCTGGAACTGCATTTAATCATTCATTGAGTTAATTACACTTTTCTTACTGTATTACACATTTAATACAGTTTATTTCACTTAAATTGGCCATTTTTCGCTTAATGGGCCTTAATCACGTTAATCGGGCCTTAATCCATATTAAGCCCGTTCATCAAGGTCTATCGACTCATTGGACCTATCAATACCCATTGGGCTTTATTCCAAGCTCTTTGGATAGCCCGTATATCATTTACGACATTTTATTCAATTTTCTGAATATAATTCACTAAATCCAAAATTTAATCCGAAATGCGTAAATTAAATCTTAAATACGCATAAATCACATAAATTGTCGTAAATGAGTTTTACTTACCCGAGATTGTGCGATGGTGCGCGAATCGGAGTTCGATCGGGCTTCCGTTCGGAGTTAATCGTCGAACTGCACAATTTCGTATATTTAACTCCGGGTCAATTTTTGATTAAATATAATTTAAATAAATTTATCAGAAATTAAATTGGTCACTTTTGACCTCGTATCGACTTACCCGAAGTCCGGTGAAATCCCGAAAATTTTCCTTTTCCTTTTTCTTTCCTTTTTTCCTCTTTTTCCCCTTTCTCCTTGGCTGAACCGGTCCGGTCCGGTTCAGCACAGTGACTTTCCACTGAACCGCCGACCAGTTCAGGAGTGATTTAGCCGTGCCGGCGTCGTCCGGCCGGTTCCCGGCGTGCCGCTGCCGCCGTTCGACGCGTCTTGGACAGGAGACCTCTCGGTTGGCCTCGATCGGAGCCAACTCCCGCCGGTGGCCGACGAACGCCCGCTTTTTCCTCCGCGGCTTCAACCTCGCCGATCTCCCTTTTCCGGCGCCGGTGGAGCGCGTTACCGGTGACTGGTTGATCGCGCGGGTGCCGGCTTCCTTTTCCGGTACCTGGAATGGACGTGGAGTCGCCGATGGTGGCTGTCCGGCAAGCTTCTTCTCCTCGGGTCTGCTCGGTTTCGTCTCCTTCTCTCTCCCCGCGTTTTCAGAATTCTGTTTCTTTTTTTTTTTTTTTTAACTTTATAATATATTTTTAATATTATTTTAATCCTTAAAATAATATTAAAATCCTAAAATATCCCAAAAATATCTCAAAAATTCTCAAAAATTCTAATTAAATTCATTTAGTCCGTAAATGAATTTATCAGTCCGATTTTACTTTTTCGGTATATTTTTACACTATTTTTGGGCTCGTTTTTCGAGACGAAAATTTCAAAAATATTAATTAAATTCATATCTCGATCAATTGGACTCGAAATTCAATATTTTCCTCGTTATTGATCAAGATCTCTCGATTTCATATTTTTAATGAAATTTTCTCATCGGATTTATACCGAATTTTGGTCAATTGACCGTTTTACCCCTGTACTTACTCGAAAATAAACTGAACCCTTATCTCGCTGTTATGTAGCTTACATGCATTTTTAATTCTCAATAAATCGATTGCACGATAGTAAATACTCTTCTTATGATTCAACTATGAAATATAACGTTCGTACACATAGGAATCATAAGGTACAAGCTACATACGTAAATCAAAAACTCGGGTCTGACAGTCGTTCTCTGATATAGAACTTTTCCCAGTGATAGCCTAAGTTTCCCGCAACTTAGTACAGCCAATCTTTACACTAACCCAAATTCGGTTCAATACGCAGCGATATAACACTCGAGTAAGAAAAGGACTCGACAAAGTATACCAATAAAGCAAAGAACACTCAAGCTTTAGAGAAAATAGTCTTTCTATTAATCCGCAATAAAAAGATTACAAACTTAGCCAAGAAGACCGCTCTTAGCTATCACTCTCTTTCTCCCTGAATGATTCTCTCACTAAATGATGAATGAATACTCTACCCCCTCCCTTGGGGTTTATATAGGCAAGTGAGGACATCCCCTCACGTGGGCAACTGAGTTTGATTACAACAGAAACTCTATATGATTAATTCCTACTAAACTAAGGACTCTCCGGATGATCGCCACGTCAATGCTTTTCAGAGTTTATATCTGTGATAATCTCCAGTGATTCGGTCTGCCAAGACTTCTCCGCTTATCCCGGCTTATGACCCGCATTTATCCTTATCCTTATCCCGATTTTTAAGGATTCGCCTAGCTTGCCACCCGCAAACTACGATCATCGTCCGTTAGCATCTCCGTTTCATGCTTGGCAATCCGCCGAAGCCAAGTGCCTGTCTTGCCTGTTTCGGTGCGCATCCCGTTGCGCCCCGTGCAAAGCTTTCCCGTGCTCCGCACTCGTCACAGCGCCCCCAGTCGAACCCTTGCGAGCTGGGCGCTTGGTCAAGTAGTTAGGGTCTAACAAACCCTCCCCCCGTCGGAGGAAGCTGATGCCCTCATCGGAATGAGCTCCAAATACGCCTTGATCTCATCCTCGAATTGCCACAAAGAAGTGTCTTTCTCCCAAGTAGCGCCTGCCTCATCTTCACCTTCCCACTGCACCAAGTAGTAGGTTCTCCGATTCTTCCTACTAGTTCCCTCAACCTTGCGGTCAAGTATCTTTGCCACCTTCTTCTCGAAATGGCTTCTCACAGTAGGTGGAGCTTTCCTTACCTGTTGTCTCCCCGGATCAACATCTTCGTGGTAAGGCTTCAAAAAGCTCACGTGAAAAGTAGGATGCAACTTCATCCTCTCTGACAGTTTCAGCTGATAAGCCACCGCGCCTACCCGCTTTATAACTTCAAAAGGGCCATCGTATCTTTGCACTAGACCTTTATGATACCGCTTGTCTGTGACTTGTCTCCATATCTGAGGCGTCAGTTTGAGCAACACCTTGTCACCCACCTCAAATTCTAGTGCCCGCCTATGCTGATCCGCATATTTCACCATCCTCCTTTGTGCCTTCTCCAAGCTCTCCCTAGCCTGTTCCATCAACTCCTGACGGTCTCGCACAAATCTGTATGCCGCTGGGCATTCCCCTTGGGACTTAGTCTTTGCTATCTCCAAAGGTGTAGTAGGTTGATGTCCAAATACTAACTCCGCTGGACTCATACCCGTGGAAGATGATCTATGCATATTATAGCAAAACTGTGCAGAATCGAGCAAACTCACCCAATTCTTTTGGCTCGCGGTCACATAGTGCCTCAAATACTCTTCCAACAATGCATTAATCCGCTCCGTCTGGCCATCTGTCTGCGGATGATTAGCCGTTGAAAACTTTAATTCTGAACCTATCAACTTGAACAAGTAAGTCCAGAATCTCCCAGTAAACCGAGTATCCCTATCGCTCACTATATCCTTGGGCAATCCAAAGATCTTCACCACATGATTCAAAAATAACTCTGCAGCTTCATGTGCGGTACATGCATGTGGGGCTGCTATGAATACAGCATACTTAGAAAAACGATCTACCACCACCATTATAGATTTCATTTTGTTTATCTCCGGAAATCCCGTAATGAAATCCATAGAAACTGATTCCCATATCCTCTCAGGGATAGGCAGTGGTTGAAGCAAACCCGCTTGCTTCTTCCTCTCGGTCTTATCAATCTGGAATATATGGTATGTGCGGACATATAGTTCGATGTCTTCCTTCATCTTCGGCCAGAAATATGTCCTTGACAACAATGCCAACATCCTCTCCACTCCAAGATGTCCTGCCCACCGAGGGTCGTGGGTTTCTTTCAGCAACTCTTTCCTTAGTCCCCCGCCAGATGGAACATAGAGTCGATTGCCTTTGGCATACAGCAAATCCCCCTCGAGCCAATACCTACGAACTTTACCCAAATTAACGTTCTTCCTGAGCTGTTCATAAGTCTTATCTGCCGATGCCTGCTGCCTTATCCTGTCAATCAGGTTAGTCTCAATAGCGGATAATGAAGCAACATAAGACTGGACTATCTTACGACTCAGCGCGTCCGCCACCTGGTTCTCCCTTCCTGGTCTATGTACCCAGGTGAAATTGAACTCTGCAAGAAATTCTTGCCATCGTGCCTGCTTCGGGCTCAGCTTCTTCTGTGTCTTGAAATAAGTGTTAGCCACATTGTCTGTCACCACCACAAATTTTGTTCCCAACAGATAATGCTTCCACACCTCCAAACAATGCACAACCGCCGTCATCTCCTTCTCATGAGCTGAATATCGCATTTTCGCATCCTTCAGCTTGCGACTTTCATAAGCAATGGGGTGTCCTTCTTGGACCAACACCCCTCCAATGGCTCGGTCTGAGGCATCCGTGTGAACTTCAAACGGTAACTTGAAATTTGGCAGTCTCAACACTGGCTCGGATGTCACTGCCTCCTTGATTTCTCGAAAAGCCCGCTGACATTCATCAGACCACACCCACTTCTTGTCCTTTTTCAAAAGATCAGTTAAAGGACTCACCATCTTGCTATATCCTTTGATGAACCGTCTGTAATACTTGGCCAGTCCTAAGAAAGATCGCAACTTTGGGACCTTTGCAGGGTCTTGCCATTCAACAATGGCTTGGATCTTCCTCTCATCCATCTGTATTCTCCCACTGCTAACTTTGTGACCTAGGAACATAATCTCCCGCTGGCAAAACTCACACTTCTCTTTCTTCACATAGAGAGAGTGTTTTCTCAATGTCTCAAACACCACCCTGAGGTGCTCCACATGTTCTGCAAGCGTCTGGCTATACACCACAATATCGTCTAGGTATACCACCACAAAGTGATCCAGGTACTCATAAAGGACATCATTCATCAAGTTGCAAAATGTCGCAGGTGCATTAGTTAAACCAAAAGGCATAACTAAAAATTCAAAAGAGCCATACCTCGTCACACAAGCTGTCTTAGCTTCATCTCCTTCGGCAATCCTTACTTGCCAATATCCTGATCTTAGGTCTAACTTGGTAAAATATGCCGCATTCGACAACCGGTCGAACAGATCAGCGACATTTGGAACTGGATACTTATTCTTGACCGTTACCTTGTTCAGGGCTTGGTAATCAACACACATCCTCAGTGTGCCATCCTGCTTCCTTTGGAATAAAACTGGGGCTCCATATGGTGCCTTCGATGGTTGGATATATCCTGCATCCAACAACTCACCAAGTTGTTTCCTTAACTCGGCTAGCTCCAAAGGACTCATCCTGTAAGGTGCTCGTGCAGGTGGTTTAGTTCCCGGTTTCAACTCGATCTTATGATCAATGGCGCGCTTAGGTGGTAGCGCCTTAGGTAATTTTGGGGGCATTACATCCTTGTAATCGTTCAGCACCGTCGCTACTTCATCCGGTACCTCGACAACCGTGTCTGGTTTCACCTCAACCAGGGCAGCAAGTATGGTTGTCTCCCCCTTCTTCAACCCGGTGTTTACTTGTGAAGCCGACTGCAGCAACGGCTTCCCAGCAACTTGTCCTCTCTCCGCAGGTATAAAGTTTGGACACGTCTCGTCAGATATCATCAATCCACCCAAATGTGGAATAGCAAATGCCTTTGCTTGCACAAAGAATTTAATGCCTATGATCACATCAAAATCATCTATAGGTAAAGCCAAGAACTTACAATCCTGTTGCCAAGTCCCTATCTTCACCGATGCGGTAGCCGTTCCTTGGATACGTTGGGCCTTAGAATTGACTGCTTTCACCTGATTGTTACTCCTCGTGACTTTCAGGCCAAGATGTTCAACTGCGTTTAATGAAACGAAGTTGTTGGTTGCTCCTGTATCAAGCATCGCTCGAATCGGTCTCCCATTCACCTCAGCTTTGACATACATTAGTCCCTTATGAGGAGCTTGTTGCTCGGTCCGAATAGCGTTGAGCAACTGCATCGGGGCAACTCTTGGACATTCGTCATCCGGATCCTCCTTACTCATGAGGGCCGCCAACTTGGTCCGTCTAGGGCAATCTCGGGCCTTGTGATTCCCATTACACAAGAAACAACTCCAATCTCCTTTGCTTTGGGGTGGATCCGGTCCCCTCGGCTTGGAAGACTCAGCCTTCTCCTTGTTTCTCTGGTGCTTCTTCCAGTCCTTCTTGCCTTTCCCCCTATTTCCATCAGGATGGTTCTTCTTCCTTTCCCCAATGTTCAAAGAAGAACCCAGTTTGTAATCCGCCAAACTGTCTGCAGCCGCAATTGCCTGTGGCAGATCCTTCACGTTCTGCCTACGTAACTCAGCCTGAGCCCATGGCTGAAGTCCTGAGAAAAAGTTGAACAACCTATCCTCCTCTGACATATTCTTAACGTCCAACATCAAAGAGCTAAACTCCTTGACATAATCTCGCACAGAACCCGTGTGCTTCAATTTCTTGAGTGCCTCTCTCGTGACCCATGCCGCGTTCAAGGGAAGGAATTGATCCCGTAACTCCTTCTTCAGTGTGTCCCATGTTTCAATCCTCGGACGACCAGCACTATCATTATCTGCCAGTCTGCTTCGCCACCATAGCTTAGCATCACCTGAGAGGTACATGCTAGTGATTGTAACCTGGTCCTGCTCCGGTATTCGGGCAGCTTTGAAGTACTGCTCCATATCCCAAAAAAAATTCTCAAGCTCCTTCGCATTGCGAACTCCTGCGAACTCCTTAGGTTCAGGCACCTTGATCTTCTTCTGAAGATCGCTACTATCACCTCCCCTACTACTACTAGACGCCTCCCCATGGTTTGTAGCAGTCATTGCGCGTTTCATCAGTAAAACGTCAGCCTTCAGGGAATTTAACTGCACCTCAAATTTATCCGATAGATCACGAACATGCTGCATGACGTTGGTGTAACGATTAACATGCTCCTTCTGCATGTCCAATGCTAGCTGTGTCAACTCCTGGACACTGCCTGCCATGGCCTGAATCTGCTCAGCCATTGTACCGCCTCCTCTTGCGGTACGCCCACCATTGCTTCAAGTACAGCAACTCTGTCAGCCAACTCGTGTGCCATGATCCAAAACTCAGCTCTGATACCAAATTGTCACGGGGTCGTTCTCTCCTATAGAACTTTTCCCAGTGATGGCCTAAGTTTCCCGTAACTTAGTACAGCCAATCTTTACACTAACCCAAATCCGGGTCAATACGCAGCGATATAACACTCGAGCAAGAAAAGGACTCGACAAAGTATACCAATAAAGCAAAGAACACTCAAGCTTTAGAGAAAAGAGTCTTTCTATTAATCCGCAATAAAAAGATTACAAACTTAGCCAAGAAGACCGCTCTTAGCTATCACTCTCTTTCTCCCTGAATGATTCTCTCACTAAATGGTGAATGAATACTCTACCCCCTCCCCTGGGGTTTATATAGGCAAGTGAGGACATCCCCCTCACGTAGGCAACTGAGTTTGATTACAACAGAAACTCTATAGGATTAATTCCTACTAAACTAAGGACTCTCCGGATGATCGCCACCTCAATGCTTTTCAGAGTTTATATCTGTGATAATCTCCAGTGATTCGGTTTGCCAAGACTTCTCCGCTTATCCCGGCTTATAACCCGCATTTATCCTTATCCTTATCCCGATTTTTAAGGATTCGCCTAGCTTGCCACCCGCAAACTACGATCATCGTTCGTTAGCATCTCCGTTTCATGCTTGGCAATCCGCCCAAGCCAAGTGTCTGTCTTGCCTGTTTCGGTGCGCATCCCGTTGCGCCCCGTGCAAAGCTTTCCCGTGCTCCGCACTCGTCACAGCGCCCCCAGTCGAACCCTTACGAGCTGGGCGCTTGATCAAGTAGTTAGGGTCTAACATATTGATATTACATTACATATAAACTTTAAAATCAAATGCTCAACATTTTCAATAAATTTTATTATCATTAATTTTTGCTACTCTTTTATTATGATTTCAAAACATAATACGTAACAATGGTTATTAAATATTAAAACTAGTTGCGGGATGCATGTAAATATATTCATCAATAATTATATTCATTAATAATATACTTGTTTTAAAATTTTACAATATGAATTATTGAATTTATGAAAAAGATAATATTTTGTAATATTTAATATTTTTTTCATTTTTAATTTGTATATTACAATACAGTAATATAAAAAATTATATATTGGATATAATTATGTAAATTTTGTAAAAGTTTAATAAAACTAACATTATAATTTACTAAATCAAAGTAGTATATATAGAAAATTTTTCATAATTTGAAAAAAAATTAAAAATTTTCAAATCTATACAACTTTTTTAAATGGAAATTCTTCAATAAATACTTGTTAAGTTGAATGATTATTGAATATTTCAAATCAAAGACATGTTAAATTCTCTTTATATACTATTTTTATTTTAACAAATTACAATATGAATTTGATTTAACTTTTAAAATTTATATAATTATATCTAATATATAATTTTTTTATATTGCTACAATGTAATATACAAATTAAATAAAAAATATTAAATATAAAAATGTTGACTTTTTCAAAACATAATAATTTATATGATAAAGTTGCAAAAAATATATATTAAAATAGTTAGGGTAAACGTTTTTCCTCATAGCTTGGATAATTTTTTTGTTTTATCCTAAATGAGTTAAGAAATGAAAAAAATGAACTACAAAATAATGATTATAGATTTTAATTCAAAATTATTCATGATTAATGGATGATATATGCTATATTGTTTAATGAAATCTTATATAAAATAATAAAGTAAATATAAGATATAATACCAAGACATTTACAAAAGTGCTTTTCTTTTAATGTAAACTCCACAGAATTTCTTTGTACTCGGTTTTAAGTGAACAAAATTGGGATTAAACATGTGTTTGTTGGAGGTTAATTAATTTAATTAGAATTTTAACATGAGAAACTTATGTAAATTAAATTAAATTAAATATCCAATCTGGTAACATAAATGAGTACTCAATATATATATATATATATATATATATATATATATAAATGTGTACTCAATATATATCTATATATATATATATGTATATATATATATATATATATATATATATATATATATATATAGATATATATTGAGTACTCAATATATATATATATATATATATATATATATATATAAATGAGTACTCAATATATATCTATATATATATATATGTATATATATATATATATATATATATATCATGATACCAAGGGGAGTGTAATTTAATATAATGTACAGTATTATCATTGTTAGTTTTAATTTATAATTTTAATAGCAAAGATTGATGCCAAATGGAATTAGATTCGGTGGTGAAGATGATGTTGTGCGGCAGTAGACAAGACATGGTGAAAACATGAGGTCTCGATGGAAATAAATTAACGTAGGGCAGTAGTAAATGGTTGACAGACAGAATATACATATATTATAAGAGGTAAAACAAAAATCAGGAAGCAAGGCCGACTGAGAGCACTTTGATTCGGTAATAGTAGTAAGAAATATGGTGATAGAAGAGTGAAGTTGATGCTTTTGATCAGCATAGCGGCTTGAAGATAGAAGCAGGAATAAATGCTCTCGACTTGAACAAGGGGAATGAAGTTGTTAGCATGAGGTTTGGTTTCCAAGGAAACCAAATCGAGAGTCATTCCTGCTGCAAGCAGGAAACGTGAAGGAGAAAGAGTGGTGATGAAGGTGTTCGGTAAGGTGAGAAGAAGAAGATAATGAACACTATTCTACAGCCTAGAAGTCTGAAGTATGAAGGCTAATAAGTTGTCTCATCATCTGATCACACATGGTTTTAAGGAAAAATATTAATTTGGAGCTGCAGTAAGTGACATAAGCAATGCGGCAGTCTAGGTAACCAGCGAAAGGAAAAGGGAAGGTATAGAGCATCCCATGACTAATGACTACTGCAGGAAACGTAAGGACAAGTGGGAGTAAGTAGAAGATAATGTGTAGAAGAGAAAGCATGACGACTAAATAAAAATATGTGTGGATAATAGGAACGAAACACAGCTGGAGGAATGATAATTCTATTTTTAATAGAATTATTTGTATTTAATTTTTTAATTAATTATTTTAATCATCATATTATTTTATTAATTATTCTCTTAATTTAATTAAAATTTTTTAATGTGCAGATAAAATAAATCCGGATGAAACTCAGTCGTTTCAGTCAAAATTGAGCTGAAAACGGGCTAAAGGAGACTGGACCACTTCCAATTTGCAGACCGAGTCACCATTCGTCTGGACACGCGTGATATTAGGTGTTTATATTTTATTCGCTTCGAAACGATAAGATCAGACACCGTGCCAACCTTCTGGAAAACACATGCCGGGCTATATCGCACAACCAAGTGGACAAACTGACAAGTGACGAGGAAATATCTACTTTGCAGCAAATAAAATGAAGACAAGTGGCTAAATAATGTCAACTCTTCTAGGATAAAAAAATTACCATTGTACCCCTATATTTGTGTATAAATAGAACATGATGAGCAATTGAAAATGAGGTAGAATTTAAGGTAGTTTTTAGTGTAGTTTTAAGGTAGGAGTAGTGTAGAGTAATTTAGGAGTAGTTTTAGTTTTTAAAGTTTTTATTTTTTCCTTTCAAGCTTTCCGATTAGTTTTTAGCTACCATTTTCTACTCTAATGTTCATATCAACTTTAAATTTGTTAGATTCTATGAAAAATTTTATCATTTCTCTTTCTTTTGTAGTTCACGTTTATGGCAACCATTTTTATTTCTTATTCTCGATTTTTTTTTTCTTACTGTGTTGCTTCAAGTTTTTTTTTTTTTCAATGTTCTACATTATGTCTTTAATTTTAGCTTACTGTTTCGAGACTTTAAAGGTGGATCAACAATAGTATAGTTTTATTTACTAAGATTTTACATAATGCTTGTACAGCTTCATTTTTCTGGATTTTAGTTTCAGTTCCTCTTACAATCTTCTTAATCCCGATTTTTTTTGCACGCTTATTTTTTTTTATGCATCATGCAGTTCTTATTTCAGCATTCTGTTCTTCTCTGCATTTTTTTTTATTTGTGGTGTCTGCTCTTCTTGGTGATATGAGAAGTTGAACCGAAGCAGAACGTGCCTTGCCAAAGCTGGACTGGTAGCGTGGGATGCCTATGTTCTTGGCGTAGCTGGAAGGCCACGGTAGATGATATACAGAGGAACCACTGTTTTCGCAGTACTGCTGCTGCTGTTGAAGGGAAGAGTTAGGAGGGGACGGTGCAGTGGGGTGATTGCAGCTGCTGTGTTTCTGGACAGTGGTTCATGTTCGGGGATACAGCTCATTTCCATGCTCCCGACTGTTGTTTGATGGAGGCGTGACATTGTCACTACCATGCTCTGTTCTCCCCTGTTCAAGACTTCATTTACTGTTCCCCTTTACATTCTTTAACTTGTGATTTCAAGCACTTGCTCACTTACATTTCCATGTTTCGGTTATCTGCTTCAGTGAATTAGAATTAGCTTAAGTCTGATTTGTTCAAAAGTTGTTTTTGTTTCTTTTATAGTTCAAGTGAAATAGAATTGTTTAGTTTTCCAGTTTTTAGGTTGCATCTTTGCTGACTTGTTATTGTTTAATTTGCAGAAATTTTCCTTTGCATATGATGTTGTGTGCTTGCTGCCAAGAGCAGGGGCTGCTTCATGCATCCTTGGACAACATTCTCTGGCTAGCTCTGAATTCACAAACCATCAGCTCACGAGTAGAACGAGACTAGATGATGGCTGCTGTTGGCAGTAGGCGCAGAAACATGTTCAGCGTCGGTCAGCACCTGGAGCAGGCTCTGATTATTGGCTGATGCGCGGCAGGTACCAGCTGGAGGCAGGATGGGAAGCTTGCTCGTACATGGCAGAATAGAGCAGGCAACATGCGCGGGTACTAGACATCGCTTGGTGCAAAAATGGAAAATGAAAGATGTACAGTACCTGCACAATCGGGACCGCAAGCAGCCAGCTAGGAGTTGTGGTTAAGGCCGTGTTTGGCCATTCCACTTTGGTTCATAATCCATTTTCATGCATTTTAGATATCTTAATTTCAATCTCATTTGTTAGATTAGAGTTTTAAATTAATTTGCATGATTAGTTATAGTTCCTTTGCTTGATTAGTTCATAACTTAGATTTAATTATGTCATTAGTTAATTTTTATTTTAGTGTTAGATGTTACATTTAAAATTAAATTAGGGATAAAATCATTTTATGCATGTTTAAGTTTTCATGTTAAATTGCAAAAATACAAAAACAATTATTTTTCATGCATTAGTTATATATTTTATTTGCTTAGTAATTAGTTAGAGTTAGATTTAATTTAGGATCATTTTATAGGTAGTTAATTTCTTAGTTAGATTTAAGAATTTCTTTAAGTTAATAGGATTTTATTTCATTAGACTTTAGGTTAGTTTAATTTGCATTTTTATTAATTAGTTTAATTACATGCATATTTTATTTTTAGGATTGTTTAATTTTAGTTTAATTAATTTTGTTTCTTATTTTCATATTTGCATTTTTAATTGCATTAATTAATATTAACTGTTTTAATTTTCTTTTGTAGGTATTTGATTTTTATTGCTCGAAGCTTTATAAGTAATTTTTGCTCTGTGTTTGATTTTCTTTATTTTATAATTTTTATTATTTTCAGTATTGCTAGTCTTTTAGATCACCCATTATAAAATTCATAATTTGCTAGAATATACTTAGGGTAAGATTAACCGGTACTTAATTAGGTAATTCAACTTATCTGTGGGATGATAATTCGGGATTCAAATCTCATTATTACTTGTACGACCCGTGCACTTGCGGAAAACACATCTAGGTCACTTAGAGTGGGCGTAGTCGCTACCAAGTTTTTGGCACCGTTGCCGAGGAAGATAATTAACCAGTAATTAATATCGGTGAAATTATGCTTAGGTGTAATTCTAGCTTGTAAATACTTAAGTTTTAAATATTTAGAGCTTTAATCTAGATTAGTTAATTTTCTCTCTCATAAAAAAATTTTAAAAAAAAAATTTAAATTTTTTTTTGAAAAATTAAAAAAAAATTTTGAGGACTTTTTTATGGTTGCATACGTAAAGCCAAAGCTTTAATTGCTTTCCTTTAGATCCTGAAATTGAAAGAACCCTTAGAAAAATCAGAAAGGATTCTAGGAAATTTATAGCTCCGCTGCAAAACATCATGACAAAAAATAGAGAAATTAGGACCGTTAGAGATTATGCAATGCCGACTATTGGAGGATATTATACCGGTATTAGGCCACCAGCTGTCCCTACAAACAATTTCGAAATCAAGCCTTCAATCCTCCAGATGATCCAGACTTTACTGTAGTTCAGTGGGCTCCCTCATGACGACCCACATGCTCACCTCGAGTAATTTCTGGACTTGTGCAACACCTTCAAGCACAATGGATTATCTAATGATGCGCTTAGGCTTAGATTATTTTCCTTCTCGCTTAGGGATAGGTGCGGCACTGGTTAACCTCCTTGCCTCCAGGATCCCTTTCTACTTGGGACGAGTTAGCCCATCAATTTTTAGCTAAGTTTTTTCGTCCCTCTAAAATGGCCAGACTTTGTAGTGACATATCTTCCTTTGCCCATTTCGATTCTGAATCTCTTTACGAAGCTTGGGAACAATAAAAGAAGCTTCTTAGGAAATGCCCTCATCATGGCCTACCTTTATGGCTGCAAGTCCAAACCTTCTACAACGGAATTACAAGCCAAAATAGGACCATCGTTGACGCTGCTGCGGGCGGAGCTCTAATGTGCAAAACGGAGGAGGAAGCTTACGATCTCTTAGACAAGATGATTGCTAACAATTATCTATGGTCCTCGGAGAGGCAACTGACTAAGAAGTCAGTGGGTATCTATGAGTTAGGACTGGTGGAAGGATTATGTTGGGTACTAAGTGACTCTACCTTCAGTAGTGAAAAGAGGGAATTGGAGAACTGTGCAGACTGAACAAAATCACAACAATTGGTAAGATAGTGAGAATGCAGAGTGAGGGGAGGTAATTGTGAAGTCTCAGTAAATGAGAATGATGAAGAAATGTAAACATAAAATATATGTATATGGTACTGGAGTCAATAGCAGCAAGCGTGTGATATAAGGCTGAAAACGTAGGGAAAGAAATGACAAGTAAAGAAATCAGAGTGGGTGAAGGAGGATGATATTCTGGAAGTATAGGAAATGTGGGGAAAATGAAATTTGTCAACACATGAATTGGCAGTAGCTCGTGTAATGGTATACTGCTAAAGGAGACTGATCGAAGGTAGAAAATGATAAAACAGAGGAAGAAATATTGGAGCAAGGAGAGTCTCGAGGGAGGAAAGTAAGGAAGACATGACGGAGAGCAGAGAAAGGGCGATGCCGAATTGGAAAAGGAAAGGTTGAGGTCGTGACGATCATTGTGGAAGTACATAGAACAGGTGCCTCTCGGGTTAACACAGATGAAGATAATGGCAGAATAGTGACGCAAGTGGGAGAGAAGAGGCCATGACCATTCTTGATCAATTTGTGGACATGATGAAAACGTGCATGGGATTGTTGAAGGGCACCACACATAGCTATTCCATTTTTTCACTCGGTTACAGTGAGTCTCAATTTTGGTTTTTGAAAAGGAATAAAGCAGTTTGTGAAGACCAGAAACATAGGGGAGTTGAAGCGGAACAATAAAAGAAACTAGAGCAGAGACAAGAGTCACGTGAGGTAGAGGAAGATTGAATGAGGTCTTGTTGGGTTACTTCCAAACATGGAACAGAAGTGCTGACCTTGTGTAAACACCACAAATTTTCTACATTTAATTAGACTATATAGAAATGAGAATAATATGTTTTAATGGAAGAGCGAATATTCGTTGTAGGGCTTGAGGAGTATGGGAGCCGAGATGTCCGTGAACAACAGAGAGCCCGAAATACAGGAAGTGATAAAGCAAATGCAAACATGGAGGGTTTGAAAAATTTTAACTCATTAGTTGAAAATTTTGATGTAAAACTTTTATCGGGGATTTATAAGGAGTGATGAGATCCCAATAATATTTCATTTTCGAAATAATGAAAATTTCATGGAAGACATGAATATTATGTCTTTGGATAAGTTTATAAAGAAGAAAATGTATATATATATATATATATATATATATATATATATATATATATATATATATATACATATGTATATATGGATATATATATACTAGACAAATTTAAATAGATAGATAATAATATATACAACAAATATATATTATGTAATGTATAGTCTGTAATATATAAGTATTAATAAATAAAAACAAAGCATGAGACAAATTAAAAAAAATGAAATGAAATGAAATGAAAAATAAATGAAATGGAAATAAACAAAAACAAAAAACTAAACCAATAAACAAATATATATATATATATAAAAATCAATATAACATATATATATATATAAAATATAATATTAATATAATAATATTAATGTTGTACAGAATTGGCTTTCTTTGAAAGCCAATTCCGTATTTTTGGTGTTTCAAAGAGTAGAGATATCCTCTGCTGGGCGGGAAAGCAAAGGAAGAAAAGAGGAAGAAGGCTAGTTCGGTCGAGGAAGAAGGAGAAGAAAAGAAGGAAAGGAAAGAAGGAAAAGAAAAAAAACAAAGAAGAGAGGAGGAAGAAAGCTGTTCAGCCGAGGGAGAAAGAAAGAAAAGAAAGAAAAGAAAGGAAAGAAAAAGAAGAGAAGGAAGAGAGCTAGTTAGCCGAGAAAGAGAAGAAAGAAAGAAAAAGAAGAAGGAAGGAGAAGAAGAAGAGAAGAGGAAGAAAGCAGAGCAAACCGAGGAAGAAGGAGGAGAAGCAAGGACCGAGGGGCTGGACAATTGAAGCAGACCGAGAGTGAAGCAAAACAAAAAAAATTGAAGCAGCTGGAAAACTGAAGCAAGGCTTGAGGGGCTGAAGAGGAGACTGATCGAAGGAGGATGATGATGATGGAAGGCTGGAACCGAGGCTTGAATTGAAGTAGAACCTGAAAATTGAAACAAAACTGAGGAAGAAGAAGAACAGACCGAGGGTGAAATTGAAGCAGAACAGGGGCTGGAAATTGAAACAAAATCAAGGAAGAAGAAGAGCAGACCGAGGGGAAATTGAAGTAGAACCCGAAAATTGAAACAAAATCGAGGAAGAGAAGAGTTGAAGGAGCAAACCGAGAGTGAGGAAAGCAAGACCTGAGAGCTGAAGGAGGAAGAAGACCAAGCAAACCGATGCTGGGCTAGCCGAGAGAGAAGAAAGGAGAAAAGAAAGAAAAATAAAGGAAAAGAAAAAGCTGAAAATTGAAAAAGAAAAGGTAAAATATATATATGTATATATGTATATAGCATGTTAGTGTAAAGTAAAGAAGATGTGAAATAAAAATGGGAGAGATGAGAAATAGACAAAATATATATATATATGTGTGTGTGTGTGTGTGTGTGTGATGAATAAGGAAAACAAATGATAAAATATATATGTGTATATACTTAGGCGTATATACATATAAGTGTATATAATGAATGTGTATGTTAGTATATGTACATACAAAAAAATATATATAATAAGAAAAATATATAAACATACGTAATAGCCTAGGTATATACAATTATACGTACACACGAGGTAGTAATGAATAGTTTATGATTTTGACGCATTTTTGACAAATTCGTATGAATAGGATACTAAGTATACAATTTCAACGTAGAAGAAATTAAAGGAGGTACCGGGAGGCGTCACCACTGGAATTTGGAATTTTTGATAGATCGAGGTAAGGGAGTGTAATTTAAAATGATAATAGTTACTTTCTAAACCATGATTAAGGAAAACTTACAAAGACCTGAATTATGATTTTTGAGCATGTTTGCTGCTTTTGTTTTCTGAGAAAGAACGTGATTTTCTGAAATTGGTCTTTCCGAATAAAAGCATGTTTTTGAATTTGTTTTCTAAACAAGAATATGCTCTCTGAATTTGTATTTTGAATAATTGCATATTTCTGAATTTGACTTCTGAATAAGAGCATGTCTTCTGAAATTATCTTTTGAATAAGATGATTGTATTTCAATATTTTTATATATGAAAACTGTAGTATGTTTTGAGACTAAGGGCCATTTATGTTGTATGCTAACGCATGTCATGTTCGCCTGTGTGGCATCTGAACTTCGCCTGTGTGACGTCTGAACTCCACCTTCGGGTGTCTGAACGTTGTACGACCTTGAACATGTCTATAGCCCTACCATGGCCATAGGTTCTGAATTCCCTCTCCGGAGGATGATTTTGTTATTGCCGCATGATAATTATATGGGCCAATGTAGTCTCTATCTAAATTAAACTCTGCTTTCAGATTTGACTTTATGATATGTGATTTTTACATGTAATTATGTTTTGGAATTCTGAGTATACGAAAAGGTTATGTGATAATTGTTAAGTACAAGTACGTAAAGAATTACGTTTTGAATTATGATGTTTCCGATTTTTCTTAATTTTCGAAGGTCCTATATATTAGTTTTAGAGAGTAGTCATTATACGTATTATGTTTTTCTACATATTTGAATCACTAAGACCATTTTAAATGCATTTTCTTACTAGGCTTTTTTTCGAAAGCTCACCCCTCTACTTTTCAGACTATCTGCAGTGATCCGTAGGCACTACTTGCCGCGTACACGACGTAGGCTGGTGGAAAAGAACTACCTTAGGCTACTTTTTATATACGCAGAAAAGGTATACAATTACATTCCTTTGCCAGACATATTAGTATGCATAGGCATATATTGGAAATATTTTGTTGGGATGTAATTTGTAAGGAAAACAATGTAAAGAATATTACTTTTAGGATTATATTTTGAGATGATTGGTATTGAATCGAAATGGATGTGTTGGGTTGCAAATGTAGATTTGGAAAGTATTGTTTGGTAGTTGTGGATATCTAGGATTGTTAAAACAATTGATTTGCAGGTGGGTAGGCTCATATATAAGCCGTTATACTACCGAAATTTCTATCGACCATATAAGTCAAAGTATGAAATTTAAATATAAATTCGGATAAAGAATTAGGAAAGGTGATTTGACACTGAACAGGAATACAACCTAAGTGAATAAGGGAATAAGTAGGTAAATTAAATATATATAGTTAAAAAAAATCCCTCAATTTTTAAGGGTTAATGGTCGTTACAGTTTAAGGTGGTATCAGAGCGAAGGTTGTCTAGTACTGTCAGTATCGAAAATAAGGATAAAATTTACATCCCAATATTTGTGCTTGTCTGGTTGTAGGTAATGTATACCTAATGACTTTAAGGTTTGATCTTTGGAATTACGCGCAGATATTAGATCACTTGCATGATGAGTGGAAGACGCGAACGTCCTCGGAGGCAGGCTCAGCCACCTCTACCTCCTCCACCGCAGCCTGAGAGCCCCAATACTCGTATGGCTCAGTTCGAGCAACGTTTGGAGCAGCGCCTCGAGCGAGGCTTGGAATCGATAGCTACCATGGTTGCCCAACACTTAGGGGCAAACATTTCTGATTCAGCTGGCACGACACCAATTCCTACTCCGGTACCGACTCCTCCACAAGCACCACCTCCACCTCCTCCTCCACCAGTTCCTCCAGTACCTATGGCACCTCAGCCTCCTGTACAGACCTGGAGGGAGGAGAGGGATATCGGTAGGATGAGGGATTTCCTAAAGATGAAGCCTCCAGCATTCAAGGGGATTAAGAATCCAATAGAGGCTGAAGAGTGGCTGGTAAACCTTCGGAAGATCTTCGATTTTCTGGGTTGTTCTGATGTTGAGAAGGTTTCTATGGCCACATACATGCTGAAGGGCCAAGCAGAGTATTGGTGGGGATCCACCAAGGTCCTTCTGACTGCTCAGCATCCGATGATTAGTTGGAATGCATTCTCCACAGCTTTTAGAAATCAGTATGTTCCACGAGCTGCCCAGCAGAAGTTAAGGATGAACTTTTTGAATTTGGTACAGGGCAGTATGACCGTGGATGAGTACGAGAGTAAGTTTACTATGCTGATGAGGTATGACCTGGAGATGTTTCAGAATGAAGAGCGTCGTACAGAGAGGTTTCTAGCAGGGTTAAGGCCAGCTATCTGAGATCGACTTTTGGGTTTATGGATTACTGAATTTCAGGATGCCCTGGGTAGAGCACAGATGATTGAAAGGGGTCTAAATGTCACACAGACGGAGTATGGCTTTAAAGGAAAGACCAGGGATAAGAGTAAGCAGACGAATTTTGTGAGACAGGATTTTTGGAGGGGCCAGCCCAAGAGACAGAGGGCAGAGGAGTCTCGGGCTAAGATTGGTAGGTCCACGACTCCTATAGCTACCCCACAGATTACCAGAGGCTTCCAGCAGTATGAGAGATTGTGTACTAGTTGTGGTAATGTTCATAAAGGTGTGTGTCACTGGTCCTCAGGGAGCTGCTTTAGCTGTGGACAGAGGGGACACCTGATTAAAAATTGCCCACTGAATAAGGTTCCACAGCCCTTAGAGCAACCACGACAACCCGAGAGACAACCTCCCTAGAGGCAAGTCCCACAGAGACGGGCTACCGCAACAGAGAAGGGCAAGAAGCCTGTCACGCATGAGAGAGTTTTTGCTTTGGACAGGGAGATTGCTGATGCCTCCACTGAGACCATTCAGGATAAGCTTTTAATTTGTAATCATGAGGCATATGTACTGTTTGATTCAGGTTCCACACACTCATTCATATCACCCCATTTCGCACGTAAATTGCATATTAAGCCTGAATCTCTAGATTTTACGTTACACATTAGTACACCCATGTATAAGTCACAAAAGACTGATATGGTGTGTAGAAGTTATGAAATCAAGGTAGGAGATAGGATCATGTTAGCTGAGCATGTATGGTTTTGATGTAATTTTGGGTATGGATTGGCTAGCCACCAACTGTGTAAGTTTAGACTGCTACTCTAAGACTGTAACCTTCTCCTTACCTAGTAAGTTTGATGTCTGCTTTGCAGTTAAGGAATAAATTTTGTGATTTTGACTATTGATGAAAATTTTTGATGAACGTGTTAATGTGAAGGTTATGTTGCATTCATCCTCGATACTAGTCAGGAATGTCCAAGTATTCAGGACATATCAGTGGTATGCGAGTTCCCAGATGTATTTCCTGAGGAACTACCGGGACTACTACCAGAGAGAGAGAGTTAGAATTCACTATAGATTTGGCGCCAGAGACTCAGCCAATCTTGAAGTCCCCTTACCGGATGGCCCTTGTTGAACTTGAGGAACTGAAAAAGCAGTTGCAAGACCTGCTAGACAAAGGGTTCATTAGGCCAAGTGTATCCCTATGGGGAGCTCCTGTATTATTTGTGCGGAAGAAGGATGGTAGTCTCAGGTTATGTATAGACTACAGGCTGCTGAACAAGGCCACAATTAAGAACAAGTATCCCTTACCCAGAATAGATGATCTATTTGACCAGTTAAGAGGGGCTACGGTGTTCTCAAAAATTGACCTGAGATCGGGCTATCACTAATTGAGGATTAGGAAGGAGGATGTTCTGAAAACGGCCTTCAAAATGAGATATGGCCACTATGAGTTCCTCGTGATGCCCTTTGGTCTAACTAATACCCCAGCTGCATTCATGAGCTTGATGAATGAGGTGTTCCAGGAGTATCTAGATCGGTTCGTCATAGTTTTCATTGACGATATTCTGATCTACTCAAAGTCTCGAGAGGAGCATGAGCAGCATTTGAGAGTAGTGCTCCAAACTCTTAGAGAGAAGCAGTTATATGGGAAGTTGGATAAGTGTGAGTTTTGGCTGGAGCAAATAGCATTTCTGGGCCATATTATTTCTAAGGATGGGGTGTCAGCGGATCCATCCAAGGTTGAGGCAGTACTTAACTGGGAGAGGCCAAAAACTGTTACAGAAATTTGGAGTTTTCTGGGATTAACTGGATACTACAGGAGGTTTGTAGAAGGTTTCTCCAAGATTGCCTCTCCACTGACTAAGCTGATACGCAAAGATGTTCCATTCGAGTGGACTGATCAGTGTGAGCAAAGTTTTGAAGAACTTAAGAAGAGGTTGACTATTGCCCCAGTCTTAACCATTCCCAGTGGGTCTGGAGGCTATGGAGTATACAGTGATGTATCGTACCAGGGTTTGGGGTGTGTACTTATGCAGCATGGTAGAGTGGTCGCATATGGTTCTCACCAACTAAAGAACCATGAAAGGAATTACCCCACCCATGACTTGGAGTTAGTCGCGGTTGTTTTTGCTTTGAAGATATGGCGGTACTATCTGTATGTAGAAAGGTTTCAGATTTTTACTGACCACAAGAGCTTGAAGTATATATTTGATCAGAAAGAGCTAAATATGCGACAGAGACGGTGGATTGAGCTCCTTAAGGATTATGATTGTGAGATTCTGTATCACCCGGGCAAGACAAACGTAGTGACAGATGCTTTAAGCAGGAAGGGGATAATTTCTTTCATGATCGTCAGAGAATGGGAGTTGCTAGAGCAGTTTGCCAAACTCAGTTTTAGTGTGGAAACAACAGATGTGGGGTTCATAACTAGTTTACAAATTGAACCTAGTATACTAGATCAGATCAAGACTGGACAGAGGGGTGATCAGAAATTATTGGACATGGTCAGTCAGGCAAAACAGGACGTACAGTCAGATTTGTGGTCGGTGAGGATGAGTTAATGAGATTTAGGGGCCGTATATGTGTTTCAAATGATGATGCCCTATGACAGAGGATATTAAAAGAGTCTCATTGTTCTCGGTACACCATGCACCCGGGAAGCACTAAGATGTACCACGATTTACAGAAGGTGTATTGGTGAGTCGATATGAAAAGAGATGTAGTTGAGTTTGTGGCCAAGTGTCTGATTTGTCAACAGATTAAGATCGAACACCAAAGGCCAGCGGGATTACTTAAGTCTCTTCCAGTGCCTACTTGAAAATTGGAGCACATTACTATGGATTTCATTATGGGTTTACCAAGGACCCGAAAGAGGCATGATGCAATCTGGGTGATTGTAGATAGATTGACTAAGAGTGCCCACTTCCTAGCCATAAAAAATACAGACTCCTTAAGTGCTTTAGCAGAGTTATATGTGAGAGAGATAGCTCGATTGCATGGGGCTCCCGTGAGCATTACATCCGATAGAGATTCTCGATTCACTTCTAGATTTTGGGCTCATTTTCAAGAAGCCACGGGATCTCAGCTTAATTTGAGCACAGCCTATCATCCTCAGATCAATGGTCAGTCCGAGAGGACCATTCAGACCCTGGAGGATATGTTGAGGGCGTGCGTTTTGGAGTTCAAGGGCTCATGGGATGATCATCTGCCTCTCGCAGAGTTTGCTTACAACAACAGCTATCATGCTAGCATCAGGATGGCACCTTATGAGGTCCTGTATGGTAGAAGATGTAGGTCTCCAGTGGCTTGGGAAGAAGTGGGTGACAGAAGGATCTTGGCTCCCGAGTTGGTGGAACAGGCAACAGAAGGTGTTTGGATAATCTGTGATAGACTTAAGACCGCACAAAGTAGACAGAATAGTTATGCGGATAAGCATAGGCGGCCACTTGAGTTTCAGATTGGGGACTCCGTGTTTCTGAATGTATCTCCGAGCAAGGGTATCATGCGATTTAGGAAGAAGGGGAAGTTGAGTCCTCGATTCATTGGTCCTTTTGAGATCCTAGAGAGAGTGGGAGATGTAGCCTACAGACTTGCCTTACCACCGCAACTTTCTGGGGTACATAATGTCTTCCATGTCTCGATGTTAAGGAAGTATAATCCGGATCCCTCACACATCATTGAGTATGAGCCCTTGAGCATCCAAGAGGATATGAGCTACGTTGAGCGACCTATCCAGATTTTGGACAGAAAGAAAAAAAAACTTCGATCAAAGATGATACCTCTGGTAAAGGTTCTTTGGCAACACCATTCGATTGAAGAAGTTACCTGAGAGCTAGAGAGCCTCATGAAGAAGAAGTACCCACACCTATTCTGATGGACTCGAATGAATTTGGAGGGCCAAATTCTTTTAAGGTGGGGAGTATGTAAACACCACAAATTTCTTACATTTAATTAGACTATATAGAAATGAGAATAATATGTTTTAATGGAAGCGCGAATATTCGTTGTAGGGCTCGAGGAGTATGGGAGCCGAGATGATCGTGAACAACAGAGAGCTCGAAATATAGGAAGTGATGAAGCAAATGCAAGCATGGAGGGATTGAAAAATTTTGATGTAAAACTTATATCGGGGATTTATAATGAGTGATGAGATCCTAATAATATTTCATTTTCGAAATAATGAAAATTTCATGGAAGACATGAATATTATGTCTTTGGATAAGTTTATAAAGAAGAAAATGTATATATATATATATATATATATATATATATATATATATATATATATATATATATATACTAGACAAATTTAAATAGATAGATAATAATATATACAACAAATATATATTATGTAATGTATAGTATGTAATATATAAGTATTAATAAATAAAAACAAAGCATGAGACAAATAAAAAAATGAAATGAAATGAAATGAAAAATGAATGAAATGGAACTAAACAAAAATAAACAAATAAACCAATAAGCAAATATATATATATATATATATATATATAAATCAATATAATATATCCTCTGCTGGGCGGGAAAGCAAAGGAAGAAAAGAGGAAGAGGGCTGGTTCGACCAAGGAAGAAGGAGAAGAATAGAAGGAAAGGAAAGAAGGAAAAGAAAGAAAAAAAGAAGAAGACAGAAGGAAGAAAGCTGTTCAGCCGAAGGAGAAAGAAAGAAAATAAAGGAAAAAAAGAGAAGGAAGAGAGCTGGTCAGCCGAGAAAGAGAAGAAAGAAAGAAAAAGAAGAAGGAAGGAGAAGAGGAAGAAAGCAGAGCAAACCGAGGAAGAGGGAGGAGAAGCAAGGACCGAGGGGCTAGACAATTGAAGCAGACCGAGAGTGAAGCAGAACCAAAAAAAATTGAAGCAGCTGGAAAACTAAAGCAAGGACCGATAGGCTGAAGAGGAGACTGATCGAAGGAGGATGATGATGATGGAAGGCTGGAACCGAGGCTTGAATTGAAGCAGAACCAGAAAATTGAAAAAAAATTGAGGAAAAAGAAGAGCAGACCGAGGGTGAAATTGAAGCAGAACCGGGGCTGGAAATTGAAACAAAACCGAGGAAGAAGAAGAGCAGATCGAGGGGAAATTGAAGCAGAACCTGGAAATTGAAACAAAACTGAGGAAGAGAAGAGTTGAAAGAGCAAATCGAGAGTGAGGAAAGCAGGACCCGAGAGTTGAAGGAGGAAGAAGACCAAGCAAATCGAGGCTGGGCTGGCCGAGAGAGAAGAAAGGAAAAGGAGAAAAGAAAGAAAAAAAAAGGAAAAGAAAAAGCTGAAAATTGGAAAAGAAAATGTAATATATATATATATATATATATGTATATATGTATATTTAATGTACATGTATATATATATATATGTGTGTGTTGCATGTATATAGCATGTTAGTGTAAAGTAAAGAAGATGTGAAATAAAAATGGGAGAGATGAGAAATAGACAATATATATATGTGTGTGATGATGAATAAGGAAAACAAATGATAAAATATATGTGTATATACTTAGGCGTATATACGTATAGGTGTATATGATGAATGTGTATGTTAGTATATGTACATACAAAAAAATATATATAGTAAGAAAAATATATAAACACACGTAATAGCCTAGGTATGTACAATTATACGTACACACGAGGTAGTAACCAATAGGTTATGATTTTGACGCATTTCGGACAAATTCGTATGAATAGGATACTGAGTATACAATTTCGGTGTAGAAGGAACGTAGAAGGAATTAAAGGAGGTACTGGGAGGCGTCACCACTCGAATTCAAAATTTTCGATAGATCGAGGTAAGGGGGTGTAATTTAAAACGGTAATAGTTACTTTTTGAACCATGATTAAGGAAAACTTACAAAAACCTGAATTATGATTTTCGAGCATGTTTTCTGCTTTTGTTTTCTGAGAAAGAACGTGATTTTCTGAAATTGGTCTTTCTGAATAAAAACTTGTTTCTGAATTTATTTTCTGAACAAGAATATGCTTTCTGAATTTGTATTTTGAATAATTGCATATTTCTGAATTTGACTTCTGAATAAGAGCATGTCCTCTGAAATTATCTTTTGAATAAGATGATTGTATTCGATATTTTTATATATGAAAACTATAGTATATTTTGAGACTAAGGGCCATTTATGTTGTATGCTAACGCATGTCATGTTTGCCTGTGTGGCATTTGAACTTCGCCTGTGCGGCATCTGAACTTCGCCTTTGTGGCGTCTGAACTCCACCACCTTCGGGTGTCTGAACACTGTACGACCTTAATCACGTCTACAGCCCTACCATGGCCATAGGTTCTGAATTCCCTCTACAGAGGATGATTTTTTATTGTCTCATGATAATTATATGGGTCAATGTAGTATCTATGTGAATTAAACTCTGCTTTTAGATTTGACTTTATGATATGTGATTTTTACATGAAATTATGTTTTGGAATTCTGAGTATACGAAAAGGTTATGTGATAACTGTTAAGTACAAGTACGTAAAGAATTACGTTTTCGATTTTTCTTAATTTTCGAAGGTCTTATATATTAGTTTTAAAGAGTAGTCATTATACGTATTATTATGTTTTTCTACATATTTGAATCACTAAGACTGTTTTAAATGCATTTTCTTACTGGGCTTTTTCCCGAAAGCTCACCCCTCTACCTTTCAGACTATTTGCAATGATCCATAGGCGCTACCTGCCGCATACACGACATAGGCTGGTGGGAAAGAGCTACCCTAGGCTACTTTTTGTACCCGTAGAAAATGTATACAATTACATTCCTTTACCAGACATATTAGTATGCACAGACATAAATTGGAAATATTTTGTTGGGATGTAATTTGTAAGGAAAACAATGTAAAGAATATTACTTTTGGGATTATATTTTGAGATGATTGGTATTGAATCGAAATGGATGTGTTGGGTTGCAAATGTGGATTTGGAAAGTATGTTTGGTAGTTGTGGATATTTAGGATTGTTAAAACAATTAATTTGCAGGTGGGTAGGCTCATATATAAGCCGTTATGCTGTCGAAATTTCTATCAACCATATAAGTTAAAGTATGAAATTTAAATATAAATTCGGATAAAGAATTAGGAAAGGTGATTTGACACTGAACAAGAATACAACCTAAGTGAATAAGGGAATAAGTGGGTAAATTAAATATATATAGTTCAAAAAAAATCCCCCAATTTTCAAGGGTCAAGGGTCGTTACACCTTGGGCACTGCTTTAGCTTTCTGTACTGCTACTAGGTGGCTAAAGGATTCATGTTATGAGCATCGAGAGCAGCGAAGATGGTTACGATTGAAACAAGAAGAACTCCTTGTCCTGGACATGAAGATGATGCTGATGGTGGAGGTCGACTGAAGGCTCTCAGGCTAGATGGCAGAATCGAGGCCAGAAAACAGATGCAGAACACCTCTGTCTCGCTTGCTGAAACTGGAACGGGGTGACTTGGAGGAAGATGACGATTGTGGTAGGAAGTGAACGATGAAAGAGGCGTGAGAAAGAGTGAAGGGAAAATGAGGAAGACGAGGGAGGAAAAGAGCTACTACTATGGAGGCTTTCGGCAGGATACAAAAATGGTGGTCCTCGGCTTGAAAATGGCAAGCTAAGAAAACAGAGGAGGAGGCAGAAAATGAAGAAGGTGAGGGCGAAAAGCGAGAAGGAATATTGACGGTGGTGGTGGCTGAACTAGGATGAAGAGAACGATAATCGAAATGGGAAAATGAGGAAGGATAGTGGCGAGAATGACAGTGGAAGCTGATGAGTAGTAAACTGGAAGTAGAAAAGGAGGAAGAAGAAAGAAAGGAAAAAGAAAGGAAAATGGCGCCAAACCAAAAAAAAAGAAGAAAAAGAGAGAAGAAGAAATTCTTATATATATATATTTAGAATTTTATATATATATATATATATATATATATATATATATATAGATATATATGGAGTAGAAAAGAAGGCCCAAGGGAATTGGGAGAAAAACATGGGAAAAGACGATCGAAATATCATTTCGAAATTTCAGGGACACAAATTGATTAAAACAGATCTGCTGACTCGCACCGCTAAGACACCAAGGATTTCTGGCACAACATCGAGGTAAGGAAAATTTCGTGTGCTGCTAGAGATAAATTGTACTTATTTTTTTTGATGTTCTGTAGATATAAATTCAGGCCGTATTTCTACTGTAGAAAATATTTGTGAATTGTTAACAATATCTACGTATATTTTCTGGGTATTTGAGACTGCGAACTTTATTACATAAATTTTTAGTCACTTGAATTATAGAAAATCTTAGGCCGATTTTATGCTTTGGAATTTAAGGAAGAGTTTTAAAACTTTGTAAAACAGCCTGATTTTCGGTATTGTATTATCGAGCCTATTTAAATAAATATTTGAGTAGTTTTAAAATTATTTGTGAAAAATCTAAAATTTTAGAACTATACTGAAAACCATACTCTGTGGATTTTAATTGAAAAGGGCAAGACTAGCCCCTTTTACTCGATTTTATGTGCTGAAACGAGATTTAAGTGTTCTGATGTTAAAACCGTGTTAGTCAGACGTGTATTGCTGTGTGATCTTGCACGAATCTGTTCCATAAGATTTAAGTATTTTGATGGTAAAACCGTGTCTGTCAGGCGTGTATTGTTATGTGATCTTACACTACTTGCTTGCACGTGATTTGAGGTAAAAAGACGACCGTGAAATTATATGGAATTATGAATAGTGAAATTATCACACCCCGACTTCGGGTGCCTTTCATCCATACATACACCACATACGGTTGGGCTATGAGCCGATACAATTACTAATTTTATACATTTATAGAAGAAATATTTAAAAACTTTAATTCACACACTCCAAAACATGTGTGCAGATTTACAAAATCGATTGTATAAATATAATATCATTACGTAACATCCCCATACAATTTTCTCATTGTCAATGTATGACTGTGCGATACAAAATGATAGATACAAAATGCTTATGTGTATACATTTCTTATACTTTAGCAACTGGTGGGAGCTGACAAACGCAAAACCAATCTGGAGACCACCGCATTGCTCTACCTTTCAGTATCAGGAGGGGGAAAAATAGTGGGATGAGCAAACCACAACTCAGTAAAGAAAAGAATTCTAACAGGTAAATACTGTACTATCTACTTAGCTCATGCATGATGAATAAAATGAAGATATCACTGGAAAATGTATTAAAACACTTCTCTCTCATAGGCATTTCCATAAAATCAATGCTCATTATTTTCATTTGGAAAACATGCCATAAAATAGTGCTATCACAACACAAGTATTCAAAACAAGATATTTATCAAATCACAATATCTCTTTTGTTTTCACAAATCATTTCTTTTCATCAAATTTCTTTCTTTTTTGAGTTTCTCAAATTTCTCTTATCTCTGAGACAGATAGAGAATATAGGCAAACAAATATCCACGACATATGACCATAGTCAGTGATCCCAGGCCTCACTGATCAAGTGTGCACAGGGCATCACTCGCCTGAAGGGGGATGGGTCAGTCCTACCCTTTAGCTCATCTCAATCATCATCATCTTCCTCATCTAATCACATATTCTCATGGTACAATGTACGCCATGTGTCATCTACGCGATACTCGCACCCACGTGCATCCAGCACGATACATAGTATTCCACAGATAACTACATGGTTTAACGTACGCCCGTGGACCCAGCCCATCTACCCTACACCAATGGACTTATCATCCTTAACCATGTCTCACATACCAGGCGAGCAAAATTAGCGTGACAAACAGTCATCGTAAGGCTCCAGTGCGGTGTCTCTCAGTGCGAGCAACTGCTTCTAGCACTGTATCATCTCAAAATCGTTGTGCGAGCTAGGCTTCAGCATATCATCATCATCATAAAACCATAAAAAACTTGTGCGAGCTAAACTCCAGCACAAAGTCATCATCATAAAACCTCGTGCGAGCTACGTTCCAGCACAGTTTGTCAAATCATGAAAACATAGCGAGTAAAACTCTAGCATAGTCAAAATCATCAAAGCATGTGTGAGCTAAGGCTCCAACACCAATTCACATCTCAAATCTGATAGGTGGCTATTTTTCTCTTTTAAAACTCAAATCATGTTTATTAATGTAGCATATCGTTCCATGCTAAATATGCAAAACTAGCCAACCTATCCATCATCATTTCACAGTCACAAATCAACGTATAGTTGTAAAAACATTAAAAACATGCATGTCAGGCTATTTCCTTCCCACATCCCATTTTTACAATTTATATTGTAGTACATTTCATATCACTTATGGCTCAATAGCTAAACATAATATTACTAGCTTTATAACTACTAAAATCGCTGTAAAATACGTACGAATATCTCTATCGCTAACATACATTCCCTTACCTCGAATCGCACTTGTATTTCCTTTGTCTCGCTTGCTCCGTTCGCGATCTGGGTTAATCGAGTCTCAATGTATTCAAACCTACACGTGTAAATCATTGAGTTATTTTCCTTTTCTTCTTCTAAACACTCACATTGTCATTTATTTATCTACTCATACTTCTCAAGTCTTTTTATCATATTTCACATTTTTCACTAATATCACTATATCTTCTCTTAAGTTTTCCATCACTTCTTCATAAGTATTTCTTCATGAATTCCCTCTTAATATTACTCACTCATCACTATAATTATAATTTATATCCATATTTCACATAACATTCAACCCACATAATATCTAGAAACTCATATTTAAAGTTTGAGGGTTGAAGAGCTTACCTAGCTTAGCTTTTCCTTATTCAAACTTGTGGTAGTCCATTCTCCTCCTCTTGATCAAACCAATGTGTGATTTTTGGGTATGTAGTTCTCCTTACTTCAAGGAACAACTTTTCCTTCTTGAGATTCTTCCAAACTGGCTGGAATGTAGTGATATTTAGAGTGAGAAAGCTTGGTTCTTGGAGAGAAATGGATAGGTAAAGGTTTGGTAGGAAGAAAAATATGATTTTCAACTCAATCTGTTCTCTTTTTTATAGATGTAGAGATATGAGATCGATCTGGTCCCTTGTGGAGATCGATCTCTGCATGGTTTGGTAGTCCTTTCACCTAACGTAACTACTACTAGATCGATCTGCTCTTTATGATGAGATCGATCTGTTGTAAGCAAAATTCTTCTTGGAGATCGATCTGCCTCTTGTAGGAGATCGATCTTTTCCTCACAATTCCTAATGAGATCAATCTGTTTGTAAAGGGGAGATCAATCTATTGCTTAAGGGAGATCAATCTCTCCTTGGCTGAGACATTTGGGGATCGATCTGTGCCTTGTGAGAGATCGATTCCTTCCAGGTAAAGACTTAAGGAGATCGATCTGCCTTCCCATGAGATCGATTTGCCTTGTTCAATTGAACTGATATTTGGTATTTTGTGAGAGGGGATTGATCTCTCCTTCATGAGAGATCGATCTGCCCCTCCCCTGCACCCCTATTACTGCAATTGTTTTTACAGATTTTCACTTTGTAATTCATTCTTATTTGCCTAATACCTCATTTTACATTCCGTACACAACCAATGTATAATAGTATCCATTCTGTATAGTTCATAGGTAATGAAACTTGTGCACACACTTGAAATCATGGATTATACATTAGATTCATCATCCTTACATCCTTTTGTCATCTATACACATGTAACCATGTACATATACATCATAGCTTCATAAGAAAGACTTGTAAAACTACAGGCATTACAAAAATTTTACTGAATGGTGAATGATGTCGATGTCCATGGAGTACGATGTACCATGCTGTGTACATGTGTGTACGATGTACTGTGTTACTGAAAAATAATGTACTGTATAAGCCGTTTGGGTAGCTGACCACTCCCACGGCACCTGATATCCCGACACACCTGGCTCGTGAATTACCTGGAGTCACCGATATTGGCCAATTGTCACTTCTGATATCTGATATAGTGTGAAATGTCTTGCCTCGTTTATCTGGAATTTCTGAAATGAAAATGTGAATTGTGTTACGATTTGAAACAATGTATTTCACTCCTTGAAGTTTCGAAATTGTGAAATCATTGCAGTAAACTGTGAAGATACTATTTGTAGATTTCCATTTTTGATTTTATTGAACTAAAAATTGTACAGTATATTTTACGAGAAACTCATTTGTGGTATAAATATATAGGCAGTGTATTTATCTACCTGCCACATGTTTTTCTTACTGATCATGTTGAGCTCACCCCTTACTTTCCTCCACAGAGCCTATCAGTAGCTTGGATTGCTTCCATTAGTAAGGTATTCCACACAGTTATGATTCCATAGAATATATTTCTGCATCGAAGGTATACCCAAGTTTAAACAATTCTTTTGTATCTAAAATTTTTGTAAGTACAGTAATGCATACAAGATGTGTCAGGGGAATGTGAATATATTTTGTTTAAAAACTGCCAGTAAGAAATAAAATTAATCAGACTGATTTATTGTTCTGACCTAATATCAACTTGTAGCCTAACCAAATTGTGTGGAAATTTGGGTCGTTACAGAAGTGGTATCAGAGTAAGGTTGACCTGATACAAGTTGATATTAAAAGTGACAAAGACCTAGAAAGTTCACATCCCCGGTATTACTGTACATTAATTAGATAGAAATGGTAATATCTAGTTGTGCTTTATTGAAAATTATGTCAATGAATAAAGGGAAACTCATAGATATAACTGATTAGTATTATAGCCATATTGGCAGGCGAAAATAATCGTTCCTCGAGGCCGTAGAGGTGTAGTGAACCCTCATCTGAAGGTACACTTTATCATTTAACCGAATTTTTTTGGAGTTCATTTCGTAAAATTTAAGCGGGACATGGAAACAATGATGATATTGTCAGGTCAAGTGATAATGGCATCGTGATAGTGATAATGATAATGATTGAGGTGTGACTGAGGGAAAGACCGAGCTAATTTTGAAAGGTAGTATGCTATTACATACTGGAGTCAAGAATCCAATTGTAATGAAAAACTGGATAATTAAATTGGAAAACTTACATGGATTCTTAGAGTATGACTATGAACTTAATAGACTGGGGGCAGTTTCAGGAGTTTAAGCCTCCATTTTTCAAAGGGTTAAGAATTCAATGATTCGAAAGATTGGATAAATGAGACAGAGAAACCCTATGGAATTTTTGTAGTAACTCTACCGAGAAAGTTGCTTCTGCGATTTGTGTTAAAGAATTGGAGGAGTTATACGAATTTTAAGGGGTACTACTATTAAGAAGGTAGCTTTTGAAGTTCCCCTCAAATCTGATCTGAGATCCGACACTAGAGGGTTACATGAGATATGTTTATAATGTCTTTGAATGGCAACACATCCTGAATGAAGCACAATTGCAATTATAGACGAAATGATTGAATTGGACATAAGGTAACAAGTCTGAGAATGATTATGAAACTGAATTCCTAATTTTAGAGAAATATAATTTAGATATGTGGAAATGTGAAATAAAGGAAGTCCAAAAAACTCGTGGGAGATACTGAGATCCTCAATTGAGTTAGGTTAGCTCCATTTGTTGATACTACATATGAGGAAATTGTGCGCAAGGCACAACTGTGAGAATGTGACATGTATATTTTTGAGTTACTAAGAAAGAGGAAAGGTAAGGAGTATGAGATCATTTTACTGAAGACAGTGAAGTAATGAGAGAGTAAAGTTACTGTAATTAGATGAATTACAGAAACTAAATGTACAAACAAAACTTAAAGGTTTAATTGCTTGCGTAATTGCTAAGGATAAGGCGTATCCGGAATAAAGAGACATTCATGTAGACGGGGACTTTTCCGACACATACCCGGATGATCTACTAGAATTACATCAGATAGAAAGACGAAGTTTTGAATTTATTTAGTATTTGGTACCAAACTGATAGTCAACCACTATACTAAAAGGCTCGATTTAATTAGCAAAGCTAAGACAATAATTACAGAGATTATTTGATAAGAGGATTATCAAACAGAGTGATCCACTTTGGAGTGTACTGGCATTACCTGCTAAGGAGATTCGGAGTCTTATGGGTCTCATTGTATTAAGAATGGGTGTCAGTTGGATTCCCCAAAACAAATGTTATACAAACCAGTGAAAAAGACCCAAAACTATTAAGAAGATTCAGAGTTTTGGGATATAATGGGACTTTGGAGTATGAGATACATTTCGAATCTCAGGATTGGAATTTGTATATGTTAATGTTTGGATCCGAGACTTAATTCGAATAAAGAAAGAGTTTTGTTATAATTGATACGAAATGAGACAAGTGCTGAAGTGTAATAAATTCTGAATGCAAGTTATATTGGAATAAGAGGTGTATACAAGGTAAGAATATCACTGATATATGAAATGAATTTGAATTAAGTGATATGGATTGAGAATGGATTATGTCCAAAGGAAATGTGAAATTACGATAAGTTTTGATATCCTACTTCTTATTGGGACTGAACCTTGTACCCTTATATCCATAACCAGTTTATGTGGTCAAGTCTGATAGCTAATAAAGGTATTTCAAAATATCTCTCTGCCTGAGAGACTTGACAGCGTCTAGAAGTACCCATAAGGTTTAAAAATTAAATTTCACAAAGGTCATTTAATACAAGAAAAAAAAGAATGACTCGGGTTAGTACTTTGAGCAAAAGTGATTTCGAGATGGCGTTATATACATAGGTCAGGGACATGAGTTATTGAAATATTTAGTGAACCTCAACTGGATGTGGTTCCTTTCTGATACTGACATTTATTTTGTGGTAGCGAGCCTAAGAGTTGAAAACTGGACTTGATTAATCAAATCGATAGGCTCAGCGTATTGATAAGTACCGTATGGATATAGCTAATTAGACCAGATGGGTGCTACAACTAGTTTTGGTATTGGTACTGATGATTTTAAAAGTAGAATTGTGTACTCAATGATCTATAGTAAAGAAATTGATGTCGTCAGAGACTCATTTACAGAGATATACTCTGCAATCCGAAGAATGGTAAAGACTTATCAAATCTCTTAAAAGTATATTAACAATCAAGTAAGATCATAAAAATAACTAAAATTGGGATTAAATGTCTCGTAGGTCAAGAGGTTAAGGTAGAGTACCAAAAGCCTATGAGATTACTACCCATACCGTATGAAGTGTAGTATGGTCTAAAATGTCGTTCACCGATTAGATGGAAGTAGTGGGTGAAAGGAAGAAAACTGTTTCTGATTAGGTTAAGCAAGTGTCTAAATATATTTAATTAATTTGTGAGAGGTTGAGGACAGCTCAAAGCAAACTAAAGAGTTATGCTAACCAAAGATGAATGACCTTAGAATTTCAGTAGGAGATTTGGAGTTCTGGAAGTTTCTCCTCCCAATAGCATAAGAAGATTTGGGAAGAAAGGAAGGTTAAGTCCCTGTTATATGAGACCTTTTGAGACCTTAAACCGAGAGGAAGACAAAGTACACAAATGGCCGTTACCGCCGAAATTAGTGAATATTCGTAATGTTTTCCATAATGTCTTCCATGTTTCAATGCTACGCAAATATCATCTGGAACTGACGCATATGATTAAGTATGAACCACTGGAATTAAAGGAAGATATGATCTATGTGGAGAAACCGATTCGGATCTTGGACAGGAAGGAAAAGGTATTACGGTCTAAGAAAATTTCCCCTTGTCAAACGTTCTGTGGTGATATCACGCGGGAATTAGAAAGTTTAATGCGAGAGAGATACCCGTAGTTGTTAAGGATTGATGTATTTTAAATTTGGGGACTAAATTTTCTAAGGTGGGGAGAATGTAAATTCCACAGAATTTTCTTGTACTCAGTTTTAAGTGAACAAAATTGGGATTAAACATGTGTTTGTTGGAGGTTAATTAATTTAATTAGAATTTTGACATGAGAAACTTAAGTAAATTAAAATAAAATAAATATCCAATCTGGTAACATAAATGAGTACTCAAAATATATATATATATATATATATATCATGATACCAAGGGGAGTGTAATTTAATATAATGTACAGTATTATCATTGTTAGTTTGAATTTATAATTTTAATATCATAGATTGATGTCATTTCTCTAAAGTCAACCCGAAGTTACCAAGCCAAATGGAATTAGATTCGGTGGTGAAGATGATGTTGTGCGGCAGTAGACAAGACATGGTGAAAACATGAGGTGTCGGTGGAAATAAAGTAATGTAGGGCAGTAGTAAATGGTTGACAGACAGAATATACATATCTTATAAGATGTGAAACAAAAATGAGGAAGCAAGGCCGATTGAGAGCACTTTGATTCGATAATAGTAGCAGGAAATATGGTGATAGAAGAGTGAAGTTGATGTTTTTAATCAGCATGGCGGCTTGAAGATAGAAGCAGGAACAAATGCTCCTGACTATAACAAGGGGAATGAAGCTGTTAGCTGAGGTTTGGTTTCCAAGGAAACCAAACTGAGAGCCATTTTTGCTGTAATTTTACTGCAGCAGGAAACATGAAGGAGAAAGAGTGGTGATGAAGGTGTTCGGTAAGGTGAGAAGAAGAAGATGATGAACACTATTCTACAGCCTAGAAGTCTGAAGTATGAAGGCTAATAAGTTGTCCCATCATCTGATCACACATGGTCTTAAGGAAAAATATTAATTTGGAGCTGCAGTAAGTAACATAAGCAATGTGGCAGTCTAGGTAACCAGCGAAAGGAAAAGGGAAGATATAGAGCAGCCAGTGACTAATGACTGCTGCAGGAAACGTAAGGACAAGTGGGAGTAAGTAGAAGATAATGTGTAGAAGAGAAAGCATGATGATTAAATAAAAATATTTGTGGATAATAGGAACGAAACACAGCTGGAGGAAAAGAAAGGATGGTCTGAAATTCAGTAGTGAAAAGAGGGAATTAGAGAACTGTACAGACTGAACAAAATCGAAGCAGTTGGTATGACAATTAGAATGCAGAGTGAGATGAGGTAATTGTGAAGTCTCGGTAAATGGGAATGATGAAGAAATGTAAACATAAAATATATGTATATGGTACTGGAGTCAGTAGCAACAAACGTGTGATATAAAGCTGAAAACGTGAGGAAAGAAACGACAAGTGTAGAAATCGGAGTGGGTGAAGGAGGATGATATTCTAGAAGTATAGGAAATATGGGGAAAAGGAAATTTGTTAACACATGAATTGGCAGTAGCTCGTGTGATGGTATACTGCTGAAGGAGATTGATCGAAGATAGAAAATAACAAAACAAAGGAGGAAATATTGGAGCAAGGAGAGTCCCAAGGGAGGAAAGTAAGGAAGCCATGACGGAGAGCATAGAAAGGGTGATGCCGAATTGGAAAAGGGAAGGTTGAGGTCCCGACGATCACTGTGGAGTACATAGAACAGGTGCATCTCGGGTTAACATAGATGAAGATAATGGCAGAATAGTGACGTAAGTGGGAGAGAAGAGGCCGTGACCATTCTTGATCAATTTGTGGACATGATGAAAACGTGCATGGGATTGTAGAAGGGCACCACACATAGTTATTCCATTTTTTCACTCGGTTACAATGAGTCTCAATTTTGGTTTTTGGAGAGGAATAAAGCAGTTTGTAAGACTAAAAATAGATGAGAGTTGGAGGGGAACAATGAAAGAAACTAGAGCAGAGAAAAGAGTCACGGGAGGTAGAGGAAGACTGAACGAGGTCTTGTTGGGTTGCTCCCAAACATGGAACAGAAGTGCTGACCTTGGGCACTGCTTTAGCTTTCTGTACTGCTACTAGGTGGCTAAAGGATTCATGTTATGAGCATCGAGAGCAGCGAAGATGGTTACGACTGAAACAAGAAGAACTCCTTGTCCTGGACGTGAAGATGATGTTGATGGTGGAGGTCGACAGAAGGCTCTCGGTCTATGATAATTCTATTTTTAATAGAATTATTTGTACTTAATTTTCTAATTAATTATTTAAATCCTCAATTTATTTTATTAATTATCCCCTTTATTTAATTAAAATTCTTTAATGTGCAAGTAAATTAAATCCGGATGAAACTTAGTCGTTTCAGTAAAAAATGGGCTGAAAAGGGCTAAAGGAAACTGGACCACTTCCAATTTGTAGACCGAGTCACCAGTCATCTGGACACGTGGGATGCCAGGTGTTAAGTATTTTATTCGCTCCGAAACGATAAGATCGACGGACACCGTGCCAACCTTCTGGAAGACACACGTCGGGCCACATCGCACAGTCAAGTGTACTAGAAGACGGGTGATGTGAAAATATCTACTCTGCAGCAAATAAAATGAAGACAAGTGGTCAAACAATGCCAACTCAACTAGGATGAAAAATTACCATTGCACCCCTAAGTTTATGTATATATAGAACATGATAGCAATTGAAAAACAAATTAACTAGTTAGGGTAGAATAGTTTTTAGGGTAACTTTAGGATTTATTTTCCTTATTTTTCAAGTTTTCCCGTTAGTTTTTAGCCATCATTGTTATACAATTCTACAAGCTTTTATTTTTATCCTATTGAAATGGAAAAGTTTCATTCTAGTAATTAGTATTTTTTTTATCACAATTGTTTACATTTTCTCTTCTTTTAGCTTACTGTTCGTTTTTGTTTCTTCATTTTTTTCTAATGCTCATTCGGGTTCTTGGTATTCAATTTCCTTTCTTTGTTTTTCTACTGTTTATTCGGCATATTGGTTTCTTAGTGTAGTTGAGTGGCGTGAAGAGGTTATCGGTAGTTGGTGACAGTAGCTTCTCCTCCCTGTTCTACTGCATCAATGAGCTAGTCTCTACCGTCTCTGGGCTTGTGTGGTATTGCAGCAGGAGTAAGCAGTGCACTGGCTGCTAATAACCTGATGTGCGCGGCTGTTCTGTGTTGCTGTCGAAAGGAAGCGAAAACAAGGGATCGAGGATTTGGCTCTTTATTCATTCCAGTTTTTTAATGATTTGTTTACACTCACTGCTTTAGTTTCTCTTAGTTTCACGTTGTTATCATCCTTAATGTTGTTAATGATTAGCCTTGTTATTTCTTTAAGCATCACTTACCTCATCCTCTGTTCGACTCTATTTGAAGTTTAAACTACTGTTCATTCTCTTTTGTCTTTACTGTTATTTTACATTAATCTTTCATCTACAGTAGTGGGTGGCATGGGCTGAGGTAAACCAGGTTCTTCATTGTTCCCATTCACTGCGGCCGCTTTGCTTCTGGAGGCTAGACGGGTTGTGTCTGCTGCTGTATAGCGATCCATGTCCTGTTTCTGCAATGTTGGTCGATCGGGATAGTGTGGTGTTGTGTTGTTGGGTGCATGGCCAGTCCATTTCCTACTTCTTTACTTTTGTTTATGCTTTTAAAGTCCCTTTTTAATACTTTTGTAAATTTAGATTCATTTCATTTAGCAAGGTGTATGCATATTTTAATGCCTGCGTTGTTTTCTCATTAAATCATGTTCTGCATTTCTAGTTGTTTCATCTCTGCCTCTAGGTTCGTTATTATGACTACATTCACTAGACGTCCCCTTATGTGCTCTATGAGGCGGCAGTCAGCTCGATTCAGCTGAGCATTACGTGGACAATAGGAGCATAGCTGATGCAGAGATACGGCTCGACACAGACGTGTACAGCTGAAGCAGATGTTAGCAGTGCAAAGTTCGGTTGAAGCTGGAAGCAGAAGGTGGCGTGCGAGGTTGGCTAGGCTGGCGTGTGTTCTGGGCTGTGTAAACAAGTTGGTGACATGTCACGACCCAAATTACCTAAAAATCAGAGTAAATTTTTTTCACTTTTTCATTTATTATTTAATTCTTACCTTCTCTCATCGTGACCATCCTACAACACAGTTGGGCTATGATTCAGTGTTAGTCACCTCTCTCCTATTACCATTCCATTTCCATAATCACATTCATATATCAGAGTTTACTATCTTTTGACTTTAATTAAATACATACCCAATGGTATTTATAACTCTACATCCCCGACATCATTTCCGTTTACAGTACTGTGCATTACATATTTAGATACAAAACTATACAAATGTGTATACCTGACTCTCGATGGGAAGCAGCGAATACCAAGCATGCAAGTCTTCAGCCGCTTACTAATTTCTGTGAGTGCTCTGAAAAGATGGGAAAATAAGGGGGGTGAGCAAACCACACGCTCAGAAAGGCAATTATGCAAGTAAGTAGATAGCTCCACTATCTACATGCTCATAATGCCATGCCCTTAAATCCATTTCTTTTCATTAAAATCATCAAGCATAAAGTCATGCAACCATCAATGACTTAGTTTATAAAACTGTTCGTGCATATATAAATCATACTACTTATGCATCATAGCATTTTATGTGACATCATTAAATCATAATTAGCATGAATTTAAACAAGATCATGCATTCTTTCATGTCATGTAAGACAAATTATGAATTTGAATAAAAGCATGGAAAACATCATCATGCTACTGCATTTAAATCAATTCATTAAAACTGCAGTAAAAACTAACCCTTCCGTGTCCATCTCATAAAACAATTCAATAAAATTCATTATAAATCTCCAGTTATAAAACCACCCTTCTTTCAGGGTCACATGTCATAAAATCATGAAATCATAAAATCGTCAAATCGGGGGCCTGACCCCTCCTTCAGGTCTACCCTGGTCTAACAGACCACAAGTTATATCATGTGAGACAAACAGTTGATTATATCAGTAACATCGATGACTATGGCCATATCCTAGTGATCCCTGGCAACACGGTACCTAGTGTGCGGGGTATCACACCTGAAACGGGAGGTCGGTCGTCCTACCCGCCAGAACAGCATAACACCAGGATTGCGAGGGCAAGGCTTGCTGTCTCATGGCTAATGCCACTCCACTCCAACAATCCCCCACGGTACAGCGTACTCCGCGTGACATACACGGTACAACGTACTCCGTGAACCCAAGCTCAATCAGGGGTGCCTGTAATAGGTCTTATCCACCCATATCATCTCTGTCTCAGTACGCACGTGTGAGCATATCATCTCACTGTGACACACAGTCTACAGGAGGCTCCAACACGGCTATATGCATGTCATATAAATTCCTGTGCGAGCGAAGCTCAAGCACGGCTCCATGCATATTCATGATATCAGAAAACCTCGTGCGAGCGAAGCTCTAGCACGGTTTCATAAAAATCAGTAAAATCTGCATACGAGCAGCGCTCCAGTACGACTTAAACTGATTATAAATTCAAGTAAAATCCACGTACGAGCAATGCTCTAGTACGGATATGTATAGAAACTCAGTGAAAACCTCGTACGAGAAAAACTCCAATACGACATTCAAATGAATTATGAAAACCATAGAAAACTTTGTGCGAGCAAGCTCCAGCACAAATAAATGCTCAAGTAAATCAAATCTCGTACGAGTTACACTCCAGCACGGCTTTATGCATAATTAAATCAAATCTCATGCGAGTTACACTCCAGCACGACTTTATGCAATATCAAATCAAAACAGGATGCGAGCTAAGCTCCAGCATCTCTCATGCATGTCAAATCATTAAAACTAGTACGAGCAATCGCTCCAGCACCATTTTATGCATGCCACGTCAAAACAAATCAAAACATGTCAAAACAGAGTGCGAGCTAGGCTCCAGCAGCTCTCATTTCACAATAATAAAAATCAGTGCGAACACCATGCTCTAGCACATTTCATGCATATGATGTCACACAAGTCGGTGCGAGCAACCGCTCAAGCACATTTATGCACATTCACAAACGCAGATATAGTGCAAACTACGTGTCAGCACTATCTGTTTCCATATAAACTTGATAGTTGGCCCATTTTCCAAAGAAATTTCCATTTAAATACAAATAACACTTACGTAGTGTTATCATGTGAAATTCATGCAATTACTGGCCAATCTATCGATTTGCTTTGATTAAAACCAATAAAATTCCTTAATCATAAAAGTTCTTAAATCATGCATTTCATGCATGTCATGCTTTCACCATCCTTAGGTGAACTTCCCTCAATAGGGGTAAAATAGTCTTTTTCACCTATTTCGATCCTTAAAATTATTTAAACCACTTTTAGGACCTTTTATATAATATCAGTGTATACATACATATTCAGTATACAGAAAATCTATTAAAATACGCGTAGCTACCTCTAGCTGCTCACAAAATTCCCTTACTTCATTTTCTGTACAGTCTGACCTTTCCACTGATGACTCGTCGCGCAGTCCGATTTGCTTCCAATCACATCTCCGGAACTGCGGATACATATTAATCAGGTAAATTACAATACAATTAATTGTATCTCATATTTTTCTGGGCTTAATTTAAATCATTGGGCCCGTTTACCCATATTGGGCTCGATTGCACCATAATGGCCTTAATCGACCTTAAGCCCGTTTACTACTCTTTATCGAGGCCTATTGGGCTCATTGGGCCCATCAGTAATTTATTTAGCCTCGTTCTAAATTCTCAGATATCTCAATTTAATATTTACGACAATTTATCCAATTTCCAGAATTTAATTCATTTCATGCGAAAATTAAATCCGTAATTCATCAACACGCATAACGATGCAAAATTGTTGTAAATAAAGGTTACTTACCTGAGATTCCATGATAGTATGTGAATCGAGGCTGTCTCGAGCTCTCGATTGATGCCAATTGTCGAGCTACACAATTAAATATATTTTCGGGTAAACTTTCAGTCGATTATTTAACAAATTAAATATTTTGAAAATTAAATCGGTCAATTTGACCACTTACCGACTTACCCGAAGCTCGATTGCATCATTGAAATTTTTCTCAATTTTTTCTCTTTTTCTTTTTCCCTTTTTCTTCCTTTTTTCCCTCTCTTTTTGGCTGAACCGGTCTGGTCCGGTTCAACCTGGTTCAGACCGCCGGTTCAGCTCGGTTCGGTTCGACCGGTTCAGTCCGGTTCGATCGGTTCAGGCAACATTTGGTCATGCCGACGCCGTCCGACCGGTTCCCAGAGCGATTCCGGCACCAATTGGTGCGCCACGACCTGGGCTTCCAAAATTGACCCTCGGCTGGAGTCAAAACGCAGCCACAGCCGGCGAATCGAGGTTCTCTCCCGCGACTTCTCCCCCCGTTTTCTGGCATTTTTCGGCTACCTCACCGCGCGTCGCGGCCGCCTGTGGGTTTGCCCGAGGTCGAGCTACGTTCGCCGACCCTCGCCGGCCCCTAGGCCTCGCCGATGGCTCGCCGGTGATGAACCTCCTCGGTCTCAGCTTCCTCGCTTCTCTCCGTTTCGTTTTCCTCTCTGTTTCAGACTTTTCCTTCTTCTTTTTTTTTTTTACATTTTATTTATTTATTTATAATTTATTTTTAATATTATTTTATTCATTAAAATAATATTAAAATCCACAAATATCTAAAAAAAATTATATTTTATTCATTTAATCTGTAAATAAATTTCTCAGTCCGATTTTACCTTTCCGGTATATTTTTCGATTATTTTCGGGATTATTTTTCGATACGAAAATTTTAGTTTATTCCAATAAATTCATATCTTGATCAATTTAACCCGAAATTTAATTATTTCTTCGTTATTGATCAAGATTTCTCATTCTCATATTTTTAATTACATTTTCTTGTCCCGATTAATACCGAATTTTGATCTTTTGATCGTTTTGCCCTTGCAAGTGTTCGGGAATACCATTTCAATCCTTTTGCATTTTTAAATGCACTCGTAAATTTCTATTTATTCTCTTTTTTCCCTTACGATAAAACCGGGTCTTACAATCTCCCCCACTTAAGAAATTTGGTCCTCCAAATTAGAACCAAGTCAAATGAGTCCATACACAACTCCGGTACATCTATCATTTCATATACTGTCATTGTCAAGTGACTTTCTCCGGAGTGTAATACTACCATCATACTTAACTAGGGAGATCATCTTAACCCTCAACACTTTCTCTTTCCGTCTAATGCCCGAATCGATTTCCAATCATATGTTATACTTTCATTGAGCTAACTGTTGGAGCTCATATCCAATCACATATACTGGGTCCGGATATTATTTTCGAAACATCATAAGATAGGACACATTGTGGATGCCTATTAATTCAAGTGGTAACGGCAACCTACAGGTCTTACCTTTCACTTGTCCAATCTCTCTCTATCTGAATCTCGTTACGTCCTTATGCTCTTAGGACAAGTAACTATCAACAATACTGATTCACCCTCGGTGAATTCCAATGATTTTCTGTCTCTTGTCAGCATGAATTTTCTGTCTGCTCTGAGGTGTTCTTAATCTCTCACAAATCAACTGAACATCCTCAGAGGTTTATCTTACCAATTTGGGAACGATTCTCTATCTGTCACTCACTTCTTCCTATCCAAGTCGTGAAACAACTCCCTACGGCCATATAATGCCGCATATAATCTCATCCCGATACTCGAGTGACAACTGTCATCATTGACGAATTTGATTAGTAGCAACTGATCATCCCAGGAGCTTATAAAATCAATGGCACACGCTCTCATCACATCCTCCAAAATCTGTACAATCCTCTCTGACTGACCATTTGTCTGAGGATGAAAGCTATGCTAACACACAATCGGGTTCCCATAGCTTCCTGAAAAACATTCCCAGAAGTGGGAAGTGAAGCGAAAATCCCTATCTGATATCATGCTCCCTAGAACGCTACATTTTGTTCCACAATTATCCATACATAAAAATCCGCCTACACACTCAGAGTATCTGGGGATTTCACAACTAGAAAGTGGGTAGACTTAATCAATCCATCAACTATCACCAGATAGCCTCGTGATTCATTCAGGTCCTCTGTAATCCATCACAAAATTCAAGGTAACTTGTTCCCATTTTCGTGTCACTATATTAGTAGAGGCTGCAATAACCCTGCAGACTCCTCGTACTCTACCTTACTCTGCTGACATAGGAGACACTTCTTCCACAATCTTTACAATATCACTTTTCATATCTGACCACCAATACCTTTTTCAGAGATTCAAATATATTTATCATTTCTCAGATGCACTGTATATCCCGAAGAGTGAGCTTCTGACAATAATATTATCTCATCAACTGTGGTCCTGGGGAGCACTTATACTGTCTCTGAACCTCTGTGAATCATCATCACTCACTGTGAACTCTGTCACTATACCCTTCTGAATCTGACTCACACTATCGACACCATGCCGATCATCACGCTAAGCCTGGCAAATTCGGTCACACAAATCCGGTTCTAACCTCAGGCTAGCTGTCACACAATCACCGTCATCATCAAAAGGGATCCCCATCCTACTGAGGCTCACAACTGCTCTAGCAGCTCACGCTCCCTGACCATCATATGTGATACCATCCCAAGGCTTTTTCTGTTCAAGGCATCAGCCATTACATTAGCCGTTCCTGGGTGGTACTATTTCCATAATCATAATCCCTCAGAAGCTCTAACCCTCTTGGTTAGCATATCCGACTCTTTCTGTTAAAACAGATACTCGGGGCTTTTACGATCAGTGCATACTCGAAATTTCTTAACACTTAAGTGGTGGCGCCATACTTTTAATGTAAACGCTATGGCTGCCAACTCTAAATCATGGGTCGGATAGTTTTTTTTTTTTGTCATGATCCTTGAACTATCTGGATCCATAAACAACTATCTTCCCATTTTTACATCAATACACCGCCCAATCCTTATTTGGAGGTATCCATACACACTAAAACCTCTTGAGCTGTTGGTTATGGTGAGAATACTTACGGTGGTCAGTTTATCACTTCAATATACCAAAACTCCTTGAAGCTATTTTCATACTTTTCATCCCACTCATATACAATCTTTTCCCAAATGAGATGTGTCAACTGAGCAGCTCATTTCAAGAAACTCTCAACACCTTGTCTGTAAGATAGTTTCCTGTTGCTACTCATTCTCTTCCCCGGACTTCGAATACATCATAATATCATCACTAAAGATGGAAACCAATTGGTCCAGGTAAGATTTAAATACCTCATCGTAGTTGAGTTCCACTCAATATTTCAATCACCCATATCCTTGACCTTTATACGCATAAACGTATAATGTCATTTCGAAATAGCTTCTGGTCAAGCTACTAACCCGCGTCATTTCCTTTTTCTTATATTAACGGCTTTTTTTAAAAAAAATTAAATTTTAAACCTTCATGATTAGTCAAATTCTATACTTCTTTATCGTACCAGTAAAGGTACCCAAATTTTAAATGCATATATTACGACTGTCGATTTTTCAATTTATAGCTTATGTGTGCGCTTATCGACACTGTCAAGTCTTCAGGCAGGAGGTATTTTGAAATATCTTTATTAACCTTCAGACTTGACTACATTTACTTTACATATCAGTCCATGTGGTCACACTCGCTACTAATTATTTTATCCAAACTACTTTGCATATCAAGGATATCCTTACCTTGCATAAGTTTTATTCCAATATATCTCCTTTAATATATCACTTATAACTAACTCTTTCATTATTTGTCAAACTTACAATCCCTATACCCTTATTCAGTTAGTGAAAATCAGCTAACTATCATCCTCTTGTCTATGGGTACAGGCTTCACATTTTTCACTCGCTTATAAGCAACTGAAGGCGGTATGAATAAATGTGTGGCACCAGGATCAATTAAAATATTTTTTTCATTATTCTTAACCAGCTTGGTATCTTCCACCACATCCTATGTAACATCAATAGTGTCCTGGTCCAAGGCATACACTCGCCTTCGTCCAACATCTTATTTTCGTGGTAACTACCACACGTCTTACACTGTTTACACTGCTACTGAGCAGGTCGGGATCCTCCTATCACAATACCCCTCATAAGTATTGAAATTAGATATACTGGGGTTTATCAATTATCTTACCCCGTGATTCATCAGCTCTAATCTTTTACCAAACTATCATTTTTCCGTTCTGACATCTTTGTCATTCTCTATTCTCTTTTGTCTCAATTTCGACCCTTACTACCTTTCCCAATCTCAGAGGCGTGCAACTTATGATCTTATTCACACAACTGTAGTCTACGCACTGCCTCGGCGTAGGTAGTGATATCTAACATGGCCAATCAGACTCTAATTGATAATTTGAGTCTTTCCATATACTTTCAGACATCTCGACTCTCACTGTTCATCGTGTCCGAGTCACATCTGCCCAGGAATATAAACTGAGTTTCATACTCATTAATCAACCAGTTCCTCTGGGTCAGAGTAAATAATATCATCTGTAATTTCCTTTAAACAATGTCCTGGATATTCTGTCATCGGAATACCTCTAGAATTACTTTTCATGTCCATTCTGGATGTCTAACTCTTAAGCTGGGTCGAGCGGACTTTCACCAATGCTCCGACTCGCCCTCAAATCTCATACATACTCTAAGCAATTAGCTCTATAATATTCTCCACACTCCGCTCCAATCTCGCGAAGCGTGTCTCAATACTGTCTGATCTCTCTGTCAGACTCTGTCCGATCTCTCTGTCGGACTCTGTGGGGCATGCTCAATACCAACCTCCACGTCAATCTCATCTCGAGTCTCATGTGGCAACTCAGTACAACTCCCGAGCCTACCTCTTCGACCTCGAGCTCATGTACTCGCCTCTCAACCATAGCGGCTATCATTTAATGAGTCTATTCTTGCATTTAAAAACCAAATTCTTGGCTGCACTTCCATCTCGATATACACAATTGTATCTAAAAATGCACAGTACATGGGGATGTAAACTTCCTTAACAATTAACACCGACTCATATCAGACCAACTCAAGCTCTGATACCATTAAACCTGTCACGAAACAAATTACATAAAAATCAGAGTAAATTTTTTTCACTTTTTCATTTATTATTTAATTCTTACCTTTCTCTCATCGTGACCATCCTACAACACAGTTGGGCTATGATTCGGTGTTAGTCACCTCTCTCCTATTACCATTCCATTTCCATAATCACATTCATATATCAGAGTTTACTATCTTTTGACTTTAATTAAATACATATCCAATGGTATTTATAACTCTACATCCCCGACATCATTTCCTTTTACAGTACTGTGCATTACATATTTAGATACAAAACTATACAAATGTGTATACCTGACTCTCGATGGGAAGCAGCGAATACCAAGCATGCAAGTCTTCAGCCGCTTACTAATTTCTGTGAGTGCTCTGAAAAGATGGGAAAATAAGGGGGGTGAGCAAACTACACGCTCAGTAAGGCAATTATGCAAGTAAGTAGATAGCTCCACTATCTACATGCTCATAATGCCATGCCCTTAAATCCATTTCTTTTCATTAAGATCATCAAACACAAAGTCATGCAACCATCAATGACTTAGTTTATAAAACTGTTCGTGCATATATAAATCATACTACTTATGCATCATAGCATTTTATGTGACATCATTAAATCATAATTAGCATGAATTAAAACAAGATCATGCATTCTTTCATGTCATGTAAGACAAATCATGAATTTGAAAAAAAGCATGAAAAACATCATCATGCTACTGCATTTAAATCAATTCATTAAAACTGCAGTAAAAACTAACCCTTCCGGGTCCATCTCATAAAACAATTCAATAAAATTCATTATAAATCTCCAGTTATAAAACCACCCTTCTTTCAGGGTCACATGTCATAAAATCATGAAATCATAAAATCATCAAATCGAGGGCCTGACCCCTCCTTCGAGTCTACCCTGGTCTAACAGACCACAAGTTATATCATGTGAGACAAACAGTTGATTATATCAGTAACATCGAGGACGATGGCCATATCCTAGTGATCCCTAGCAACACGGTACCTAGTGTGCGGGGTATCACACCTGAAACGGGAGGTGGGTCGTCCTACCCGCCAGAACAGCATAACACCAGGATTGCGAGGGCAAGGCTTGCTGCCTCGTGGCTAATGCCACTCCACTCCAACAATCCCCACGGTACAGCGTACTCCGCGTGACATACATGGTACAACGTACTCCGTGAACCAAAGCTCAATCAGGGGTGCCTGTAATAGATCTTATCCACCTATATCATCTCTGTCTCAGTACGCACGTGTGAGCATATCATCTCGCTGTGACACACAGTCTACAGGAGGCTCCAACACGGCTATATGCATGTCATATAAATTCCTGTGCGAGTGAAGCTCAAGCACGGCTCCATGCATATTCATGATATCAGAAAATCTCGTGCGAGCGAAGCTCTAGCACGATTTCATAAAAATCATAAAATCTGCGTACGAGCAGCGCTCCAGTACGACTTAAACTGATTATAAATTCAAGTAAAATCCATGTACGAGCAATGCTCTAGTACGGATATGTATAGAAACTCAGTGAAAACCTCGTACGAGAAAAACTCCAATACGACATTCAAATGAATTATGAAAACCATATAAAACTTTGTGCGAGCAAGCTCCAGCACAAATAAATGCTCAAGTAAATCAAATCTCGTGCGAGTTACACTCCAGCACGGCTTTATGCATAATTAAATCAAATCTCGTGTGAGTTACACTCCAGCACGGCTTTATGCAATATCAAATCAAAACAGGATGCGAGCTAAGCTCCAGCATCTCTCATGCATGTCAAATCATTAAAACTAGTGCGAGCAATCGCTCCAGCACCATTTTATGCATGCCACGTCAAAACAAATCAAAACATGTCAAAACAGAGTGCGAGCTAGGCTCCAGCAGCTCTCATTTCACAATAATAAAAATCAGTGCGAGCACCATGCTCTAGCACATTTCATGCATATGATGTCACACAAGTCGGTGCGAGCAACCGCTCAAGCACATTTATGCACATTCACAAACGCAGATATAGTGCGAACTACGTGTCAACACTATCTGTTTCCATATAAACTTGATAGTTGGCCCATTTTCCAAAAAAAATTTCATTTAAATACAAATAACACTTACGTAGTGTTATCATGTGAAATTCATGTAATTACTGGCCAATCTATCGATTTGCTTTGATTAAAACCAATAAAATTCCTTAATCATAAAAGTCCTTAAATCATGCATTTCATGCATGTCATGCTTTCACCATCCTTAGGCGAACTTCCCTCAATAGGGGTAAAATAGTCTTGTTCACCTATTTCGATCCTTAAAATTATTTAAACCACTTTTAGGACCTTTATACAATATCAGTGTATGCATACATATTCAGTATACAGAAAATCTATTAAAATACGCGTAGCTACCTCTAGCTACTCACAAAATTCCCTTACCTCATTTTTTGTACAGTCTGACCTTTCCACTGATGACTCGTCGCGCAGTCCGATTTGCTTCCAATCACATCTCTGGAACTGCGGATACATATTCATCAGGTCAATTACAATACAATTAATTGTATCTCATATTTTTCTGGGCTTAATTTAAATCATTGGGCCCGTTTACCCATATTGGACCCGATTGCACCATAATGGGCCTTAATCGACCTTAAGCCCGTTTACTACTCTTTATCGAGGCCTATTGGGCTCATTGGGCCCATCAGTAATTTATTTAGCCTCGTTCTAAATTCTCAGATATCTCAATTTAATATTTACGACAATTTATCCAATTTCCAGAATTTAATTCATTTCATGCGAAAATTAAATTCGTAATTCATCAACACGCATAACGATGTAAAATTGTCGTAAATAAAGGTTACTTACCTGAGATTCCATGATAGCATGTGAATCGAGGCTGTCTCGAGCTCTCGATTGATGCCAATTGTCGAGCTACACAATTAAATATATTTTCGGGTAAACTTTCAGTCAATTATTTAACAAATTAAATATTCTGAAAATTAAATCGGTCAATTTGATCGCTTACCGACTTACCCGAAGCTCGATTACGTCACTGGAATTTTCTCCAATTTTTTCTATTTTTCTTTTTCCCTTTTTCTTCCTTTTTTCCCTCTCTTTTTGGCTGAACCGGTCCGGTCCGGTTCAACCCGGTTCAGACCTCCGGTTCAGCTCGGTTCGATTTGATCGGTTCAGTCCGGTTCGGCCGGTTTAGGCAACATTTGGTCGTGCCGGCGCCGTCCGGTCGGTTCCCGGTGCGATTTCGGCACCAATCGGTGCGCCACGGCCTGGGCTTCCAAAATCGACCCTCGACTGGAATCAAAACGCAACGATCGCTGGCGAATCGAGGTTCTCTCTCGCGGCTTCTCCCCCCGTTTTCTGGCATTTTCTGCCACCTCGCCGCGTATCGCGCCCGCCTGTGCGTTCGCCCGAGGTCGAGCTACGTTCGCCGACCCTCGCCGGCCCCTAAGCCTCACTGGTGGCTCGCCAGTGATGAACCTCCTCGGTCTCGGCTTCCTCGCTTCTCTCCGTTTCGTTTTCCTCTCTGTTTTAGACTTTTCCTTCTTTTTTTTTTTACATTTTATTTATTTATTTATAATTTATTTTTAATATTATTTTATTCATTAAAATAATATTAAAATCCACAAATATCTTTAAAAAATTATATTTTATTCATTTAATCTGTAAATAAATTTCTCAGTCCAATTTTACCTTTTCGGTATATTTTTCGATTATTTTTGAAATTATTTTCCGAGACGAAAATTTCGGTTTATTCCAATAAATTCATATCTTGATCAATTTAACCCGAAATTTAATTATTTCTTCGTTATTGATCAAGATTTCTCATTCTCATATTTTTAATTAAATTTTCTTGTCCCGATTAATACCGAATTTTGATCTTTTGACCATTTTGCCCTTGCACGTGTTCGAGAATACCATTTCAATCCTTTTGCATTTTTAAATGCACTCGTAAATTTTTATTTATTTCCTTTTTGCCCTTACGATAAAACCGTGTCTTACATGACGTGCTGCGGATTCTGGTAGCAAGTGTATAGCAGGCTGGTACAGAAAGCAGGAGATGGGCATTACAGAGAATGGAGCAGCCGCCTGGAGCAGGAAGTGAGCAATACATACACAGGACCGCAAGCCAGCTGAGAGTTTTGGTTAAGGCCACGTTTGGCATTTAACTTTTGCACAATTCTATTTTTCATCCATACCTACTATTATATTTTTATTAGTATTTCTTTTAATGTTATTTGTTAGCTTAGATCATAGGCTTAGTTTAATTTACATATTATTGTTCTTTTCTTATTAGTATAAACTTAGTTCAATTTAGGAATTTAGAATTAAATTTAGTATTTAGGTAGTACATAATTAAAATTAGTAGTAGAATTATTTTAGGTAATTTTAAGTAAGTTTGCACTTTAAATTGAAAAATCCAAAAATATTAGTTCGCATTCATTATTTAGATTTTGTTTTATTAGTTGTAATTAGTTAGAGTTAGATTTAATTTAGGATCATTTTATAGGTTATTATTTTCTTATTTTTATTAGGTTAATTGAATTTTAATTTTATTAGACTTTAGGTTAGAGTAAATTGAATTTTTATTTTCAACTTAACTAGATTAATTATATGCATATTTTATTTTAGGCTTGTTTAATTTTAATCTAATTAATTTTGTTTCTTTATTTTAATATTTGCATTTTAGTTAATTAATTTTAACGGTGTTAATTATCTTTTGTAGGTATTTGCTTTTAATTACTTGGAGCTCTGTAAGTAATTTTAACTCGATTTTATTTTCTTTAGTTTATAGTTTTTATTAATTTCAGTACTGTTAACCTTATAGATCACCCATCTACAATTTCATAATTTGCTAAGATATATTTAGGGTAAGATTAACCAGTAGTTAATTAGGCTAATCAACTTCTCTATGGAACGATAATCCGGGACTCAAATCTCATTATTACTTGTATGACTCATGCACTTGCGGATACACATCTAGGTCACTTAGAATAGGCGTAGTCGCTATCAGTCTAGATAGCATAACCGAGGCTAGAAAATAAAGGCAGAACACCTATGTCTCGCTTGTTAGAACTGGAACGGGGTGACTTGGGGGAAGATGATGATGGTGGCAGGAAGTGAACGATGAAAGAGGCGTGAGAAAGAGAGAACGGAAAACGAGGGAGGAAAAGAGATGCTGCTATGGAGGCTTTCGGTAGGGGACAAAAATGGTGGTCCTCGGCTGGAAAATGACGAGCTGGGAAAACAAAGGAGGAGGCAAAAAATGAAGAAGGTGAGGGCGAAAACCGAGAAGGAAGATTGACGGTGGTGGTGGTTGAACGAGGATGAAGAGAACGATAACCTAAATGGGAAAATGAGGAAGGACAATGGCGAGAATGATGGTGGAAGCTGATGAGCAATAAACTGGAAGTAGAAAAGTGTAAGACCTGAAATTTGTATTATTCTATTGTAAATATGTCAGTGTAAATGTATATTGTGATATATTGATTTATAAAGAAGGAATGATACAATGTTAAGTTCAATTGAATTAAGAAAATAAAGCTAAGTGCTTTAAATTGAGAAATAAGAACTTCGATGAGTTCGGGACAAACCGAACTAAATTTGGTTAAAACGATTGAAAATATGGACTCAGAATGCTAAAATATAGGGAGTCCAAGAGGGGAAATTGGTCCGAATTTGAAGACTGGAAATTTTTCCAAATTGAGAAATTATCTCAGAAATATGAAAAAATTATCCCCGAAAAATAATAATAAGGGAAAAATATATTTTCAGAGGAAACAATTAAAAATAAAATAGGAGGTACATATATATTGGGCGAAAGGAAGTAAATAATATATATGTACATGTGTGTATAAATATTAATGTATAAAATAAATTAAGGTGATATAATATTATTATAATAATATAATATAATTGGGATATTATTATTATAATAATATTATAGTATAAGATAATTTATATATATTGGGTATTATATTATATTTATGTATAATATAATATATATATATATATATATAATAAATAAATAAATAACAGAATTGGAAAAAAAAAAGAAATGAAAATGGAAATCGCGAAACAGGGGAGGCTCAAACCCGATTTCCTTGTTTCCGTTCATCGGCGGCGATACAGGGGGAGAGAGCGCGAGGGGCGGTCGGCGAAGGGACGACCGGCACGAAGGGAGCGTCCGAGCATTGTCACGCGCCCTAAGGTCTCCGAAAAACGCAGATCGGAGAGGGAGAGGCCGCGAGAGAGAAGAGGGGAAATCGGCGGCACCGACGTCGATTTGGCCCCAGCCCAACCGACCGAAGACTCCCCTGGTGAAGCCGTATCGAACGACGGCAGAATTGGCCCGAGAACCGACCGAAAACGCCGACGATGGCGAAAAGAGCCCTGAACCGCTTTAGACCGGTTCAGTGTGAAAGAGGCTAAATCGGTCCGAACCGGTTCAATAGGAGAGAAAAAAGGAGAGAGAAAAAAAATTGCGAGAAAAATTCGATGATGACTCGGGTTAAGGATAAGCCAATAAGCAGTCGAAATTGATCGATTTAATTTTTGAAATATTAAATTGAATTTATATTTGACCGAAATTGACCCAGTTCAAATATATAAATGTGTAGCGCGATAATAGGTGACGAACGTGAGTTCGATTGAGTCTCGATTTACTTGCCATCACGGAATCTCAGGTAAGTAAAATTCCCTCACTATAATCGGTATAGTTATACGAGTTGGGAATTAATCGCATAAATTGCGGATTTATTTCGAATGAAATGTTTTAGATTTTGGAATTGAAAACTAGCTATTAAAAGTAAGAAATAAGTATATTGATGTGATTGATAACTATCTACAGCTCCCGGAGATATACACGAAGCCGGATAGACCGAATTACGCAAAGTGGAAAAAAGAGAAAAAATACCTTCAGCGTGATTCGAGGTAAGGGAATTATGTAGGCTATATAGATAACTACACGTATTTTCATCGTCATTTACAGTCACTTAAATTTTTTATAGAGTCTAGATATGGGGATTCTAGATTTCTCCCGAGTAGGGGTAAAATTAGCAAAATACCCCTAGTTATGAAAAAAATCTGAAAACGTCTGAAAATGCATAAAATAACATATCTCACTGTTTTCTTGGTGAAAAAGTGATTTTATATGATTAAAAATAGTAGACGGGCTCTAGATTTGACTAATTGCATTAAATTGCATATTTTCCTGCGTGATGAGTGGTTTGATGGGAAGTGGTCCCTCTCACATTGTTTCGCGCCGTTTTGTGTGGAACTCGATTTTGGGGTACCGGTCCACCAGAAATGAGCTGTCTATTGATTTTATATGTGAAATCATGCTGGAGCTTTGCTCGCACTTGATTTATACGATTTATACATGACATGGTGCTGAAGCCTTGCTCGCACTGAATTTATAAGAATTATGCATGTAATAGTGCTGGAGCGTTGCTCGCACTCGATTTTATATGATATGCATAAAATCGTGTTTGAGCCGTCAGGTTTACTGCGTGTTACGCCGACCTGCTCGCATTGGATTTTGAGACAGGCGACGGTTGATGATCCAAATTGGGGTGGGAAGTTCCTATAATAGGCACCCCAAAACTTGTGATTTGGAAATCGAGGTCGACGGAGTACTTTGTACCGTGTAAGTAACACGGAGTATGTTGTACCGTTGCTAAGAGTCGTTGGACGACTGATTGATCGACGGGTAGCATTTGACCTCCTCTCGCGGTAACGAGACACTCTTGTACACCTGGCCCGTGATGCTTGGGGTCTCCGACTATGGCCATGAGTCTGTTATACATTGTGACATCCCTGCCTAATCTCTGATGTTGTTGGTTTGTATGTACCTGATAGTATCGGTGGGTGAATAGGGTTTCACCACACTGAATTGACACTTATTTTATACCGGTGGGTGAATAGTGTTTCACCACACCGAATTGAAACTTATTTTATACTGGTGAGTGAATAGGGTTTCACTACACTGAGTTGGAAACCTGTTTTGATTTTATACTGGGTAAATTTTTATACATAGCGGTGGTCGCTATTGATTTTACTGTTTTGGGTACAGTGTGTAAATCGAAAACAAGTTTTACATGGATGTGTTTTATTTATATATATATATATATATATATATATATATATATATAGCGAAGGTTGCTATCTACGTATATTATAATTTTGTTTCTGACAGAAATGTTTTCTGCATAATGCATAGCATTATATTCATGTAGATAGTGGGGTTATCTACTGCGTGCATACTTTCCTTACTGAACGTGTGGTTGCTCACTCATTTATTTTCCTCTCTCTCCAGATTTTTTTTAGTAGTCTGAGAGTGTCGCGGTAGATCCTGTATTTTTTTATATCCGCTGTCCTTTTTGTTTGCACAAAGGTATATACTCTTGTAGTCTTTAGTATCTAAACATTTCATAGCACAATATTGTATATGTATAAGTATCGGGGATGTAACGAAGGTAAATGATTGTAAATTAATCTAAGTATAACTTCTCACCATGATAGTATATCTCATGTGCATGGATTGAAAAATAAGGAAAGTGATGGATTAACATCGACTCATAGCCCAACTATTGAATGTAAATGTAAGTGAATTGGGTCGCGACAAAAAGAATGAGGAAGAAGAAAGAAAGGAAAATGGCGCCAAACCAAAAAAAAAAAGATAGAAGAAGAAATTCTTATATATATAAATATATATATATATATATATTTGGAGTAGAAAAGAAGGCCCAAGGGAATTGAGAGAAAAACCCGAGAAAAGACGGTCAAAATATCAGTTCGGAATATCAGGGAAACAAATTGATTAAAGCAGACTCGCTGACTCGCACCGCTAAGACACCGAGGATTTCTAGCAGAACACCGAGGTAAGAAAAATTTTGTGTGCTGCTAGAGATAAATTGCACGTATTTTTTTCTGATGCTTTGTAGATATAAATTCAGGTTGTATTTCTACTGTAGAAAAATATTCGTGAATTGTTAAAAATATTTGTGTATATTTTCTGGGTATTTGAGACTGCGAACTTTATGACAGAAATTTTTAGTCACCTGAATTATAGAAAACCTAAGGCCGATTTTATGCTTTGGAATTTAAGGAAGAGTTTTAAAACTCCATAAAACGGCCTGATTTTCGGTATAGTATTATCGAGCCTATTTAAATAAATATTTGAGTAGTTTTAAAATTATTTATGAAAAATCTAAAATTTTGAAATTATACTGAAAAACCGTGCTTTGTGGATTTTAACTGAAAAGGGCAAGACCAACCCCTTTTACTCGATTTTATGTGCTGAAACGAGATTTAAGTATTCTGACGTTAAAACCGTGTTAGTCAAACGTGTATTGTTGTGTGATCTTGTACGAAACTGTTGCACGAGATTTAAGTATTTTGATAATAAAATCGTGCCTGTCAGGCGTGTATTACTGTGTGATCTTACACGTGATTTGAGGCAAAAAGACGACCGTGAAATTATACAGAATTGTGAATTGTGAAATTTTACTGAATGGTAAATGATGCCGAGGTCTATGGAGTACGATGTATCATGTTGTGTGCATGTGTGTACGATGTACTGTGTTACTGGAAAATAGAATATTGTGTGAGCCGTTTGGGTAGCTGACCACTCCCACGGCACCTGACATCTCGGCACATCTGGCCCGTGAATTGCCCAGAGTCACCGACATTGGCCAATTGTCACTTCTGATATTTAATATAATGTAAAATGCCTTACCTCGTTTATTTGGAGTTTCTGATATGAAAATGTGAATTGTGTTGTAATTTGAAACTGTGTATTTTATTGCTTGAAGTTTTGAAATTGCGAAATCGTTGTAGTAAACTGTGAAGATACTATTTGTGGATGTCCATTTCTGATTTTATTGAACTGAAAATTGTACAGTATATTTTACGAGAAACTCATTTGTGGCATAAGTATATAGGTAGTGTATTTTATCTACCTGCCACGTGTTTTTCTTACTGAGCATGTTGAGCTCACCCCTTACTTTCCTCCACAGAGCCCGTCAGTAGCTTGGATCGCTTCCGTTAGTAAGACATTCTACACAATTATGATTTCGCGGAGTATATTTCTGCATCGAAGGTATACCCAGGTTTAAACAATTCTTTTGTATTTAAATTTTTTGTAAGTACAGTAATGCATACAAGATGTGTCTGAGGAATATGAATATATTTTGTTTAAAAATTGCCACTAAGAAATAAAATTAATCAGACTAATTTATTGTTCTGACCTAATATCGACTTGTAGTTCAACCAAATTGCGTGGAAATTTGAGTCGTTACATTTAATAAATTATGCATCAATTTTGTCTAATTTTATTTTAAAAACCCGAGCAATCTAATTGATCCTTCACATTTTGTTAAGGGATGATATATAAGAATTTTTGAATTGAAATAGATAATTGATTTAAAGAAATAATTGATTTATTTTATGATTTTCATGTATATATATTTGAAACTTGAAAAAAAATTATTATTATTTTTATTTTAACATATTAATCATGTTAAAGTTTTGGATTATCAGGAAAGATATTTTACTTTGCAGCCAAAAACTTTGATTTTTATATATTTATACAATATTATTAAAATATATAATTTTTAAGTGATTAAGTTTCATATATTTTATTAAAATTTTTAGAATTAAATAAGAGATATGCTTTCTGCTTAGCGTTCAAGATATTAATATAGTTTGGATTCTTTATTTACTCTACATCTATAAGATCAATACTCATTTTTTACATACAAATAACAAAAATCCAATAAAAGAAGCAGAAAACATAAAAAAAAAATCAAATTGTATTTCATAATAATATATCAAAAGAGAGAAAAAGTTAATCCATAATTAACTTTGATGTATTAATTAAATACATTCAATTCAAAAATTAAATTTTTACATTTAAAAAGAATTTAATAAATTAGACGAAGTAAAAAAAAAATATTAAAAAGAAAATTAAAGAAAAAACGTCTCTGAAAGCTCGAAATCATCAAACCATAAAAATAAATTGCTCAGAATGTTTAATAGCACATCCTCTTGAATGTATTCGTCCACAACACTTCTATAATTTTAAACATTTCTTCATCTGAACGCATAAATAAATCTCGTCTACATATAAGATTAAAAAATATAAAACTATAAAAATGTGAAAAAATGCATACTGTATAGTTGAAATTTATTATTATTTCATTTATCACCTTCATGACTCACTGTTTACTGACAAAAAAAAAATCAAAGAGAGTGAATTAATAAACATAAAAAAGGAAAGCCACATCTACATATAAAAGTAAAAAAATATAAAACAAAAACTTTTCTTTTTTTAAAAAAAAGGTTTAATGTACAATTGAATAAGAAGATTGAGAACTAATTGAAACGAATTCCATGATGATAAATGCCAAGGTCTGATTGAAATTTGTTATCATTTCCTTTTATTACCTTCATGATTTTTAATCCCATCCTATTGAATGCATTATTCTTCTACACTTTTAATAACCTTACATTGTTTTTTGATAATTAATTTGAAAGTAAAAATAAATAAATTTACACTATTCATATAAAAAATTTAAAAATATAAAACTAAAAAAATTGAAAAAAATAACATATAGTTGAAATTCATTGTTTATTGCCTTTCATAACTCCTTGTTCACAAACAAATAAAAAAGAAATTTTAATGAAAGAGAAAGAAAACATAAAAATGAAGGGCCTCAATCAAAAATAAAATTTAAAGAAAATAACGACTATATAATTGAAGAAGAAAATTGAGAACTAATAAAAACAAATTTCATGATAATAGATAGTGTAACGACCCTTGACCCTTGAAAATTTGGGGGATTTTTTTTTTTATCTTAATTTACCCACTTATTCCCTTATTCACTTAGGTTGCATTTCTGTTCAGTGTCGATTCACTTTTCCTAATTCTTTATCCATAATTATATTTAAATTCCATGTTTGACATATATGGTCGATGAAAATTTCGACAGCATAACGGCTTATATATGAGTCTACCCACCTGCAAATCAATTGTTTTAACAATCCTAAATATCCACAAATAGCAAACATACTTTCCAACTCCACATTTACAACTCAATACATCCAATTCGATTCAATACCAATCATCTTAAAACATAATCTCAAAAGTAATATTCTTTACATTGTTTTCCTTACAAATTACATTCCAACAAAATATTTCCAATATATGTCTGTGCATACAAATGTGTCTGGTAAAGGAATGTAATTGTATACCTTTTCTGCGTGTACAAAAAGTAGCATAGGGTAGCTCTTTCCCACCAGCCTATGTCGTGTACGCGATAGGTAGCGCCTACGGATCACTGCAAAAAGTCTGAAAGGTAGACAGGTGAGCTTTCGGGAAAAAGCTCAGTAAGAAAATGCATTTAAAACGGTCTTAGTGATTCAAATATGTAGAAAAACATAATAATACGTATAATGACTACTCTCTGAAACTAATATAAAGGACTTTCGAAATTAAGAAAATCGAAAACATCATGATTCAAAACGTAAATTTTTAAGTACTTGAACTTAACCATCATTACATAACCTTTCGTATACTCAGAATTCCAAAAACATAATTACATGTAAAATCACATATCATAAAGTCAAATCTGAAAGCAGAGTTTAATTCAGATAGAGACTACGTTGGCCCATATGATTATCATGCATTTATAACAAAGTCATCCTCCGTAGAGGGAATTCAGAACCTATGGCCATGGTAGGGCAGTAGACATGATCAAGGTCGTACAACGTTCAGACACTCGAATGTGGAATTCAGACTCCACACAAACGAAGTTCAGACGCCACAAAGGCGAGCATGATAAGCGTTAGCATACAACATAAGAGGCCCTTAGTCTCAAAACATACTATAGTTTTCACATATAAAAACATCGAAATACAACCATCTGATTCAAAATTTTAGAGGACATGCTCTTATTCAGAAGTCAAATTCAGAAATATGCAATTATTCAAAATACAAATTCAGAGAGCATATTCTTGTTCAGAAAACAAATCCAGAAACATGCTTTTATTCAGAAAAACCAATTTCAGAAATCACATTCTTACTCAGAAAACAAAAGCAGAGAACATGTTCGAAAATCATAATTCAAATCTTTGTAAGTTTTCCTTAATCATGGTCCAGAAAGTAAACTATTACCGTTTAAAATTACACCCCCTTACCTCGATTTATCGAAAATTTCGAGTTCGAATGGTGACGCCTCCTAGTACCTCATTTAATTCCTTCTACGATTCTCCTACACCGAAATTGTATACTTAGCATCCTATTCATGCGAATTGTCCGAATTGCGTTAAAATCGTATCCTATTCGTTACTACTTCGTGTGTACGTATAATTGTACATACTTAGGCCAACACATATGTTTATATATTTTTATTACTATATATTTTTTGTATGTACATATACTAACATCCACATTTATCATATACACCTATATGTATATACACATAAGTATATACACATATATATTATTATTATTATTTGTTTTCATTATTCCTTATCACACATATGTATATTTTTTGTCTACTTCTCATCTTTCCATTTTTATTTCACATCTACTTTACTTTACACTAACATGCTATATATCCCAACATATAAATATATATATATATGTACATTAAATATACATATATAAATTTTTGCCTTTTTTCTTTTTCCCTTTTTTTCTCTCCAATTTTCAGCTTTTTTCCTCTTTTTTCTTCTTCTTCTTCACAACCCGATCTCACTATTCATCAATCTTTCTCTTCATCTCTCGACATCATTCTCCATCTTTGGTCTATCATCATCATCATCATCCTCGCGTTTCTGCCACCATCCTCACAACTCTGCCAGCCCGGGTGCCCCTTTGTTTCCTCCGTTTTCGGCGCCCACTTCTGGCCTCCTCTATTCAGCTTTCCATTTCACTGCTCTAACAACTTTGTCATCATCATCGTCTTCATTGACACTTTAAAATCGAGAGACTCAAGCTTTCTCTTTTGTTCACATGGAGGAAACCCCCCCTCGGTCACTCCATCCTGCTCCAGATTTGCTCTTCACAGTGCTCCTATCCACGGTAGTGTTGCAACCCACAAGGCTTCCCCTGTTTTTCAACCCTCTCCACTGCTTTCACCCAACTCACGTCCCCTGACTTCTATCGGTTCCAATGCCCCCCTTTCTCCTTTCGTTCAGTGTTCACTGCCCTGCTTCAGCTCGGATTAATTCGCTTCCCCCTCGGTTCTGTTTCAGTTTCCTGGTTCTGCTTCCCGTCGGTCTTCTTCTTCCTTTCCTTCCTTCCTCTTTCTTTCTTTCTTTCTTTCTTTCTTTCTTTCTCCCCCTTCTCGGCTGACCAGCTCCCCTTCCCTTCCTCTTTTTTTCTTTCCTTCTTTCCTCTCTCGGTCAGCCCTCCTCTTCTTTCCTTTCTTTTTTCTTTTCCCGCTCCAGCTATGCACTCTACATTTTCGAAATGCAGAGTTGCGGAATTGGCTTTCTTTGAAAGCCAATTCCGTACATGCATATATATTATATTAATATATATATATATATATTATATTAATATATATATAAATATATATTATTTGTTATTTGTTGTTTTATATATTTTTTTTGTTTATTTGTTGTTTTTGTTTGTTTTGTTTTTTTATATTTAATTAATACTCATATATTACATACTATATATTACATAACATACATACATACTTGTTATATATATTTTTATCTATCTATATTTTAAATTTGTCTATATATATATATATATATATACATACATTTTCTTTTATAAAATTATCTAATGACACAATATTCATGTCTTCCATGAAATTTTCATTATTTCGAAAATGAAATATTCTTGGGATCTCATAATTCCTCATAAATCCCCAATATAAGTTTTTACATCAAAATTATTTTTGATCCCTCCATACTTGCATTTGCTTCATCACTTCTTGTATTTCAGGCTCTCCGTCTTTCACGGGCATCTCGGCTCCCATACTCCTCGAGCCCTACAACAAATATTCGCACTTCCATTAAAACATATTATTTTTGTTTTTATGTAGTCTAACTAAATGTAGAAAATTTGTGGTGTTTACATTCTCCCCACCTTAAAAGAATTTGGTCCTCCAAATTCATTCGGGTCCATCAGAATAGATGTGGGTACTTCTCCTTCATGAGGCTCTTTAGCTCCCATGTAGCTTCTTCAATCGAATGGTGTTGCCAGAGAACCTTTACCAGAGGTATCGTCTTTGATCAAAATACCTTTTCCTTTCTGTCCAAAATTCGAATAGGTCGCTCAACGTAGCTCATATCCTCTTGAATGCTCAAGGGCTCATACTTATTTATGTGTGAGGGATCTGGATTATACTTCCTTAACATCGAGACATGGAAGACATTATGTACCCCAGAAAGCTGCGGTGGTAAGGCAAGTCTGTAGGCTACGTCTCCCACTCTGTCTAGGATCTCAAAAAGACCAATGAAGTGAGGACTCAATTTCTCCTTCTTCCCAAACCGCATGATACCCTTGTTCGGAGATACCTTCAGAAACACGGAGTCCCCATTCTAAAACTCAAGTGGCCGGCTATGCTTATCCGCATAACTCTTCTGCCTACTTTGTGCGGTCTTAAGTCTATCACAGATTACCCGAACACCTTCTGTTGCCTGTTCCACCAACTCGGGAGCCAAGATCCTCCTGTCACCCACTTCTTCTCAAGCCACTGGAGACCTACATCTTCTACCATACAAGGCATTATAAGGTGCCATCTTGATGCTAGCATGATAGCTGTTGTTATAAGTAAACTCTGCGAGAGGCGGATGATCATCCTATGAGCCCTTAAACTCCAAAACGCACGCCCTCAACATATCCTCTAAGGTTTGAATGGTCCTCTCAGACTGATCATCGGTCTGAGGATGATAAGTTGTGCTCAAATTAAGCTGAGATCTCATGGCTTCTTGAAAATGAGCCCAAAATCTAAAAGTGAATCGAGAATCTCTATCTGATGTAATGCTCACGGGCGCCCCATGCAACCGAGCTATCTCTCTCACATACAACTCTACTAAAGCACTCAAGGAGTTTGTACTTTTGATGGCTAGGAAGTGGCCACTCTCAGTCAATCTGTCTACAATCACCCAGATTGCATCATGCCCCTTTCGGGTCCTTGGTAAACCCATAATGAAATCCATAGTAATGTGCTCACATTTTCAAGTATGCACCGAAAGAGACTTGAGTAATCCCGCTGGTCTTTGGTGTTCGATCTTAATCTGTTGACAAAATCAGACACTTGGCCACAAACTCAGCTACATCTCTTTTCATACCGACCCACAAATACACCTTTTGTAAATCATGGTACATCTTAGTGCTTCCCGGGTGCATGGTGTACCGAGAACAATGGGACTCCTTTAAGATCCTTTGTCGTAGGGCATCATTATTTGGGACACATATACGGCCCCTAAATCTCATCAACCCGTCCTCACCGACCACAAAGTCTGACTGTACGTCCTGTTTTGCCTGACTAATCATGTCCAATAACTTCTGATCACCCCTCTGTCCAGTTCTGATCCGATCTAGTATATTAGGTTCAATCTGTAAACTAGCTATGAACCCGACATCTGTTGTTTCCACACTAACACTGAGTTTGGCAAACTGCTCTAACAACTCTCATTCTTTGACCATCATAAAAGAAATCATCTCCTTCCTGCTTAAAGCATCTGCCACTACGTTTGCCTTGCCCGGGTGATACAGAATCTCGCAATCATAATCTTTGAAGAGCTCTATCCACCGTCTCTGTCTCATATTCAGCTTAGTCAGTAGAGCGACAATCTTAGAGAAACCTTCTACAAACCTCCTGTAGTATCCAGCTAGTCCCAGAAAAGTTCAGATTTTCGTAACAGTTTTCGACCTCTCCCAGTTAAGTACTGCCTCAACGTTAGACGGATCCATTGACACCCTGTCCTTAGAAATAACATGGCCCAGAAATGTTATTTGGTCTAACCAAAACTCACACTTGTCCAACTTCCCATGCAACTGTTTCTCTCTGAGAGTTTGGAGCACTACTCTCAAATGCTGCTCATGCTCCTCTCGAGACTTTGAGTAAATCAAAATATCATTGATGAAAACTATGACGAACCGATCTAGATACTCCCGGAACACCTCATTCATCAGGCTCATGAATGCAGATGGGGCATTAGTTAGACCAAAGGGCATCACGAGGAACTCATAGTGGCCATATCTCGTTCTGAATGCCGTTTTTGGAACATCTTCATTCCTAATCCTCAATTGGTGATAGCCCGATCTCAGGTCAATTTTTGAGAACACCGTAGCCCCTCTTAGCTGGTCAAATAGATCATCTATTCTGGGCAAGGGATACTTGTTCTTGATTGTGGCCTTGTTCAGCAGCCTATAGTCTATACATAACCTGAGACTACCATCTTTCTTCCGTACATATAGTACCGGAGCTCCCCACGGGGATACACTTGGCCTAATGAACCCTTTGTCTAGCAGGTCTTGCAACTGCTTTTTCAGTTCTTTAAGTTCAACAAGGGTCATCCGGTAAGGAGACTTCGAGATTGGTTGAGTCTCTAGTGCCAAATCTATAATGAATTCTAACTCTCTCTCCGGTGGTAGTCCCAGTAGTTCCTCAGGAAATACATCCGGAAACTCGTATACCACTGATATGTCCTGAATACTTAGACATTCTCGACTAGTATCGAGGATGAATGCAACATAACCTTCACATTAACACGTTCATCAAAAATTTTCATCATTAGTCAAAATTATAAAATTTATTCCTTAACTGCAAAGCATATATCAAACTTACTAGGTAATGAGAAGCTTACAATCTTAGAGTAGCAGTCTAAACTTACACAGTTTGTGGCTAGCCAATCCATACCCAAAATTACATCAAAGCCATACATGTTCAACAAGATTAGATCTGCTAACATGATCCCATCTCCTTCCTTGATTTCACAATTTCTACACACCATATTAGTCTTTTGTGATTTATACATGGGTGTACTAACGTGTAACGTAAAATCTAGAGATTCAGGATTAATATGCAAATTACGTGCGAAATGGGTGATATGAATGAGTGGGTGGAACCTGAATCAAACAATACATGTTTCTCATGATTGCAATTAAAAGCTTACCCTGAATGGTCTCAGTGGAGGCATCAGCAGTCTCTCTGTCCAAAGCAAAGACTCTCCCATGAGTGACAGGCTTCTTGCCCTTCTCTGCTGCGGTAGCCCGTCTCTGTGGGTTTTTTCTCTGGGGAGCTTGCCTCTCAAGTTATCGTGGTTGCTCTGGGGGCTGTGGAACCTTATTCAGTGGGCAATCTTTAATCAGGTATCCCCTCTATCCACACCTAAAGCAGCTTTCTTAGGACCAGTGACACACACCTCTATGGAAATTACCACAACTAGTACATAATCTCTCGTACTGCTGGAAGCCTCTGGTAATCTGTGGGGTAGCTATAGGAACCGTGGACCTATCAATCCTAGCCCGAGACTCATCTGCCCTCTGTCTCTTGGGCTGACCCCTCCGAAAATCTTGTCTCACAAACTTCGTCTGCTTACTCTTATCCCTGCTCTTTCCCTTAAAGCCATACTCCGTCTGTGTGACATTTAGACCCCTCTCAATCATTTGTGCTCTACCTAGGGCATCCTGAAATTCAGTAATCCATAACCCCAAAAATCGATCTCGGATAGCTGGCCTTAACCCTGCTAGAAATCTCTTCGTACGACGCTCTTCATTCTGGAATGTCTCCGGGTCATACCTCATCAGTATAGTAAACTTACTCTCGTACTCATCCACAGTCATACTGCCCTGTACCAAATTCAAAAAGTCAGTCCTCAACTTATGCTGGGCAGCTCGTGGAACATATTGATTTCTAAAGGCTGTAGAGAATGCATCCCAAGTAATCACCGGGTGCTGAGCAGTCAAAGGACCTTGATGGATCCCCACCAATACTCTGCTTGGCCCTTCAGCATGTACGTGACCATAGAAACCTTCTCAATATCAGAACACCCCAAAAAATCAAAGATCTTCCCAAGGTTTACCAGCCACTCTTCAGCCTCTACTGGATTCTTAATCCCCTTGAATGTTGGAGGCTTCATCTTCAGGAAATCCCTCATCGTACCGATATCCCTCTCCTCCCTCCGGGTCTATACAGGGGGCTGAGGCGCCATAGGTACTGTAGGATCTTGTGGAGGAGGAGGTGGAGCTGGTGTTTGTGGAGGAGTCGGCATCGGAGTAGGAATTGGTGATGTGCCAGCTGAATCAGAAACATTTGTCCCTAGGTGTTGGGCAACTAGGGAAGCTATCGATTCCAAGCCTCGCTCGAGGCGCTGCTCCAAATGCTGCTCGAACTGAGCCATACGAGTATTGGGGCTCTCTGGCTACGGTGGAGGAGGTAAAGGTGGCTGAGCCTACCTCCGAAGACGTCCTCGTCTTCCACTCATCAGACAAGTGATCTAATACCTGCACGTAATTCCAAAGATCAAATCTTAAATTCATTAGGTATACATTACCTACAACCAGACAAGTACAGATATTGGGATGTAATTTTATCCTTATTTTCGACACTGACAGTACTAGACAACCTTCACTCTGATACCACCTTAAACTGTAACGACCCTTGACCCTTGAAAATTTGGGAGATTTTTTTTATCTTAATTTACCCACTTATTCCCTTATTCACTTAGGTTACTTTTCGTAATTCTTTATCCATAATTATATTTAAATTCTATGTTTGACATATATGGCCGATGAAAATTTCGACAGCATAACAGTTTATATATGAGCCTACCCACTTGCAAATCAATTGTTTTAACAATCCTAGATATCCACAACTACCAAATATACTTTCCAACTCCACATTTACAACCCAATACATCCAATTCGATTCAATACCAATCATCTTAAAACATAATCCCAAAAGTAATATTCTTTACATTGTTTTCCTTACAAATTACATCCCAACAAAATATTTTCAATATATGTCTGTGCATACAAATGTGTCTAGTAAAGGAATGTAATAGTATACATTTTCTGCGTGTATAAAAAGTAGCCTAGGGTAGCTCTTTCCCATCAGCCTACGTCGTGTACGCGGCAGGTAGCGCCTACAGATCACTGCAAAAAGTTTGAAAGGTAGAGGGGTGAGCTTACGGGAAAAAGCTCAGTAAGAAAATACATTTAAAACGGTCTTAGTGATTCAAATATGTAGAAAAACATAATAATACATATAATGACTACTCTCTGAAACTAATATAAAGGACTTTCGAAATTAAGAAAATTCGAAATATCATGATTCAAAATGTAAATCTTTAAGTACTTGAACTTAACCATCATCACATAACCTTTCGTATACTCAGAATTCCAAAAACATAATTACATGTAAAATCACATATCATAAAGTCAAATCTGAAAGCAGAGTTTAATTCAGATAGAGACTACGTTGGCCCATATGATTATCATGCATTTATAACAAAGTCATCCTCCGTAGAGGGAATTCAGAACCTATGGCCATGGTAGGGTTGTAGACGTGATCAAGGTCGTACAGCGTTCAGACACCCGAACGTGGAATTCAGACGCCACAAAGGCGAAGCTCAGACGCCACACAGGCGAAGTTCAGACGCCACAAAGGCGAGCATGATAAGCGTTAGCATACAACATAAGTGGCCCTTAGTCTCAAAACATACTATAGTTTTCACATATAAAAACATCGAAATACAACCATCTGATTCAAAAGATAATTTCAGAGGACATGCTCTTATTCAGAAGTCAAATTCAGAAATATGCAATTATTCAAAATACAAATTCAGAGAGCATATTCTTGTTCATAAAAAAAATCCAGAAACATGTTTTTATTCAGAAAAACCAATTTCAGAAATCACGTTCTTACTCAGAAAGAAAAAAAACAGAGAACATGTTCGAAAATCATAATTCAGATCTTTGTAAGTTTTCCTTAATCATGGTCCAGAAAGTAAACTATTACCGTTTAAAATTACACCTCGTTACCTCGATCTATCGAAAATTTCGAGTTCGAGTGGTGACGCCTCCTAGTACCTCCTTTAATTCCTTCTACGATTCTCCTACACCAAAATTGTATACTTAGCATCCTATTCATGCGAATTGTCCGAATTGCGTTAAAATCGTAACCTATTCGTTACTACTTCGTGTGTACGTATAATTGTACATACCTGGGCCAACACATATGTTTATATATTTTTATTACTATATATTTTTTGTATGTACATATACTAACATCCACATTTATCATATACACCTATATGTATATATACATAAGTATATACACATATAAATATTATTATTATTTGTTTTCATTATTTCTTATCACACATATGTATATTTTTTGTCTACTTCTCATCTTTCCCATTTTTATTTCACATCTACTTTACTTTACACTAACATGCTATATATCCCAACATATAAATATATATACATGTACATTAAATATACATATATAAATTTTTACCTTTTTTCCTTTTCCCTTTTTTTTTCTCTCCAATTTCCAGCTTTTTTCCTCTTTTTTCTTCTTCTTCTTCATAACCCGAGCTCACTATTCATCCATCTTTCTCTTCATCTCTCGGCATCATTCTCCATCTTCGGTCTATCATCATCATCATCATCCTCGCGTTTCCGCCACCATCCTCACAACTCTGCGAGCCCGAGTGCCCCTTTGTTTCCTTTGTTTTCGCGCCCACTTCTGGCCTCCTCTATTCAGCTTTCCATTTCACTGCTCTAACAACTTTGTCATCATCATCGTCTTCATTGACACTTTAAAATCGAGAGACTCAAGCTTTCTCTTCTGTTCACATTGAGGAAACCCCCTTTCGGTCACTCCATCTTGCTCCAGATTTGCTCTTCACAGTGCTCCTATCCACGGTAGTGCTGCAACCCACAAGGCTTCGCCTGTTTTTCAACCCTCTCCACTGCTTTCACCCAACTCACGTCCCCTGACTTCTATCGGTTCCAATGCCCCCCCTTTCTCCTTCTATTCATGTTCACTGCCCTGCTTCAGTTTGGATTAATTCCCTTCCCCCTCGGTTCTGTTTCAGTTTCCTGGTTCTGCTTCCCGTCGGTCTTCTTCTTGCTTTCCTTCCTTCCTATTTCTTTCTTTCTTTCTTTCTTTCTTCCTCCCCCTTCTCAGCTAACCAGCTCTCCTTCCCTTCCTCTTTTTTTCTTTCCTTCTTTCTCTCCCGGCCAACCCTCCTCTTCTTTCCTTTCTTTTTTCTTTTCCCGCTCCAGCTATATACTCTGCATTTTCGAAATGCAGAGTTGCGGAATTGGCTTTCTTTGAAAGCCAATTCCATACATGCATATATATATATATATATATATATATATTATTTGTTATTTTTTGTTTTATATATTTTTTTTGTTTGTTTGTTGTTTTTGTTTGTTTTTTTTTTGTTTTATTTAATTAATACTTATATATATTACATACTATATATTACATAACATACATACATACTTGCTATATATATATATATATTTATTTATCTATCTATATTTTAAATTTGTCTAGAATATATATATATATATATATATATATATATATATATATATATATACATTTTCTTTTATAAAATTATCCAATGATACAATATTCATGTCTTCCATGAAATTTTCATTATTTCGAAAATAAAATATTCTTGAAATCTCATCATTCCTCATAAATCTCCAATATAAGTTTTTACATCAAAATTATTTTCAATCCCTCCATGTTTGCATTTGCTTCATCACTTCCTGTATTTCGGGCTCTCCGTCTTTCACGGGCACCTCGGCTCCCATACTCCTCGAGCCCTACAACGAATATTCACACTTTCATTAAAACATATTATTTTTGTTTTTATATAGTCTAACTAAATGTAGAAAATTTATGGCGTTTACAGATAGTGAGGTTAATCCATAACACTTTTACTGTATGAATATAAAGTGAAATTCAAAGTTGGTAAAAATGTGACACTACCAAAACAATGGAGCAGAAGCATCGGCTCGAATGAATGGATTTCTTGTTTAAATAATATTTGAATAAAATCTGAGTAAATATTGTTGGTATTTAAATAAAATAAAAAACTATTTAAAAGTTGAATTAGATAATATATATGATTTAAAAAAATAATTGATTCATTTTGTATTTTTAATATATATATTTTTATATTCTTAAAACTTGAAAATGATAATTATTATTTTATTATAACACATTACACGTATTAAATATATAAATTATCCACATATAATGTTTTATTTGTACGCAATTGTTTTGACGTTGATATAATATATATATATATATATATATATAAGATTATCAAGATTTAGACTAAATTACTATTTATTAATTTAAAGGATTATTTATTATTCTTATTATGATACTCAGTTAAGTTTTTTTTTATTTTAAATGAAGAATGTTTTACAATGTTAATTTTATCTATAGAGTTAAAAAATTATTGGGATAATAATCTTAATATAAACTGCTTTAACATTTTGAAATTAGAGGAGAGTGGAATCCACTCAAAAGAAATAAAGCGTAAATGGCATGCAAAGAGGTGAAGGCAAAAGTAGGCAAACATAACACACCTCGCCGCTTGTCTCGAAATTCCCGCGTGACACGTACCCCCGGACAACTCTATCTTATTGTCTCCTTACTTGGGCGGCGCCTCAGTCAAACCCCTCGTTGACTGCGCTCTCCCTAACTCTATATAAGACTACTCCACACGCGTTTGTCACTCAAAGCAAATTACACCTTAAAGAAAAGGAAAAACAATTATTGTAGTTATTGTTAATGGCTCCCAAAGACAAAAATGCAAGCCAAATGTTGAAGAAAGGAAACGTTATCGGAAATGTTAAGAGCAAAGAGGTGCATTACAGGGGAGTGAGGAAGAGGCCATGGGGTAGATACGCAGCTGAAATCAGAGATCCCGGAAAAAAGAGCCGCGTTTGGCTTGGTACTTTTGATACGGCTGAGGAAGCTGCCAGAGCCTACGACGCGGCGGCGCGTGAATTTCGTGGACCTAAAGCTAAAACCAACTTTCCGTTACAAGATGAAACGAGCAGCTACATAGGCAAGAACAAGGGCCAGAACAGGCAGAGTCCTAGCCAAAGCAGCAGCGTCGAGGAATCCTTTAGCCCAACGGTGGAACGTGAGCTTAAGCGTGAAGGCGACAGTGTGACTGGGGTTGTCGGCAGATTTCCTTTCGCGTGCCACCGGCAGCTGGCCCTTGGTGGTGGTAGGATGGGTCACGCGCCTTCTGTTCTGTTTTTTGATGCGTTAGGGAGGGCTGAGATTGTAGGCCAGGTTTATCCGGTCCGGTTTGAGCCGGTTGGAGATCAGTTGAGTATGGGATTTGGAGGTGGGGTCCAAAGTGAATCAAACTCTTCATCGGTCATTGACTGTAAGCCAAGGTTGCGTGGCCCTTCCCTCGACCTTAATCTTCCTCCTCCGGTTGATGCTTGATAGATTTTAGCTTTTTTACGCCAAAATACTTTCGGTGTATGAGCTTTGAAGAAAAAAGAGAGAGAAATGGCTGATAAACACCTTTTTAGCTATGGTTTATTCTTCATCTGTTGTAAATAATTTAGGATAGCGATTTCTTTTTTTCAACTGAGAGGGAAAAAATTGAACAGTTCTTAGCTGCATTTTGTTATAGCTTGCTTGAGTTGAGCCTCTCATTCAAATTAATTAATCTTTTTTTTCAATGAAATATTAAATTAAATCTAATCTCTAATGCTTATTGCTAACTCTAATCAGCTCTTTCTCATATGAATATGATAGCTAATATTACTGGTTTGTTTAATTCGAATAAACAATTCGGTTTAATTGGGTGATAAAATAATTATTAAAAATATTATATTAAAATAAAATTAAAAAAAATTAGATAAAACTGTAAACGAATGAGAAAAAACCAACTGACCGGTGATTAACTCATCGGAACAGTTGTAGCCCACATTAATAAGAGTAAAATCAGCAAGGATTTGGGTTTGCCTTTAGCGAATAATATGCCTCACCGACGGCGAAAAATAATATATTAGTAATCTGTTTTAAATATGAAACAAAGAGTAGAAACGGGCCCCTACAAAATAATACCGTGTTGACGGGGCACATTTCGTGATTATGGTAATGGTGGCCGGCACGTGTATTTTATTTATTAACTAGACTATATTTTGTGAAAACAGACAATTTAGTATTTTTCTCTTTTTCTTTTTTAATTTACATGTTATAAAATATTAAATAATAAATCAAATAAGACTTTTCAGTGTCTCAATTTTTTTTTATTTGTACTTTTTTAACCTCCACGGTAAAATCGGTATAAGAATTTGGAGTTTACCGGTATCCACAATTTTTTTTGACAATATTGATTTTGGTGATATATAAATATATATGTATAAATCTTCTACAACAAATATTTTTTTTTGGTCATAAATTCTTCTACTAGAGTATTTGCCTTTGTACAATCCTAAAAACAAATACATTTGACTCCTTTCTTCTCATCTCTTTCTTTAAGTTAACTACTATTTACTTATTTTATCTCATATACTTTTATTTATAGAAAAAATAATTAATTACTTGTTAGTTTTAGATTTTTTTTCTAAAAATATATTGATGTAATGTTTCTTTTTTGTGAGTCAAGAAACTCTACTATGATGTATTAGATATTAATTCGTAAAACTATATATTTTTTGTTTAATTTTTATTCTCTACTTTTTATTTAAAATAAAAGTTAAAAAAATAATATGACTTTTTTGTTACAAAGAAAATATTTAATAATTAGGGGTGAAAGTAAAATTACTCAAATTCAAATATAAATATTATAATAGGCCATAACTCTTTAACAACTTGATCTAGAGGTTAAATGACATGCCTTTAGTATTTCATATATGTAGTAATATTTTGATAATTATTTTTTAAAAAAAAAACTACTATTAGACTTAAAAATAAATAAAAAGTTAACAAAAATTGAAAATTTAGTTTCAAATTTTTTTTGGTTACATAGTTTAAAAAATTTAATCGTTGAATAATGATATAACAACATATAGTTTTAAGATGTGATCATAAATTTTTTTTTGCTTAAGCGCACTCTCTCTCCTCTTCGGCCAATAACTATTCAACCAATCATGATTCAATTTTCATTTGTGTTAGTTCAAAAAATTTAAAAAAATATATTATTTAAAAGAAAATAGGTCATCATAATTTAAAAACACATTATATTATGTTTCTAATAAAACACATCCTCATAAGAAAAAATAAAGGAATAGGCTTAATGTACAAGAGAAGTCTAGTCTTTGCTTTGTTAAGAAATTTTGATAAACAACATGAATTTCACCCCATTATCTCATTTACATCAAGTTCCGTTTGGTTTAAGTATTTTTAGATTATTATCAGGAATTTTAATTTTTGAAATAAAATAACCTTGTTTGGTTATCATATTTCCCAATATTAACAAAATGGGGGGAAAATTGAGGTGAAAAAAATTACCTCTTATTCCCGAAGTATTTTAGAATTTCAGGATAATTTAATTTTTTGTTCCTATTTCACCCTCTAATTATTGCATTTTATTTCCATTATGCCTTTACACCTATCTAATATTACAACTCTAAATCCTACAACCACTCTCCCTAAAATCAAAAGCCTTTTATCTCCCACTTAAAATGAATAGGTTAACTAATTACATAAATCATAATAATTTACTTATTAAATAAATTGATTAACTTGTGTTAAATAAATTAATTAACATTTGTTAAATGAATAAGCGTAAACAATAAATAAACATATAAATAAATATGTTAAACATAATTTCTATCTAAGTATTATTCACTTTAAATCAATTATTTATTCACTTTAAATCAATTATTTATTCACTTTAATACAAAAAGTAGTATAGTAAAATGTGTCATTTATTAGTCATAAATTCTTTGAACTAAATATAGAAATCAAGCATTCCCCTCAATACAACCAAACACAGGAACTTAATATTCCTCAAAACTCGTCAAATAAAATGATTTGAGAGTAAAATGATTTTCAAAAGGAATCCTAAATTTCGCGAACCAAACGGTCCACAAATTTAAAATCTTAAGGTGCATTTGGTTCACAAAATTATGGATAAGATATGATAGTATAAGATTATATGGATGATTGGAATAGATGATATTATTCTATGTTAATATAATGTGTGTACAGATTAAGTATAAAATAGGATGACTATTATAGTGATGTGTGCTATGTGTAAAACTAATATTACAGTAAACTGATTTTTTATTGACTCTTTTTTTTTAAAGTAAATATAATTTGGTTAGGTTCTTCAGTATCTCAGAACAGATGAGTACTGAGAGGTTGTAGACGTCTCCAGGTCTAACGGCACAACTGAAGGTACTACTTGATATAGGCAAGTAGGGATGCTTCGTGGCTCGCAACCTAACACGGTTACCACTCGGTACACTCATGTAAGGATACCATTAGGCTCATGACCTGACACGCACGCATACGCTAAAGGTTGCCTGTCGTCTCAAATCAGTGTTCAAAAACCTATAGTGAGCCATTCAATCTCGCATCTGATAAAATATTAAAAACGACCTAAGTTTTACTTATCAAAATAGCCAACATATTATATAGGTTGTCAAAACATGCATAGATGTGTTGTAAATCAATTTTGGAAGTTAACGAGTCATTTTGATGTTCAAAAGTACACTATGGCTCAAAATCTGAAGAGGGGATCAATCCTGTTAGTGTAGGGGGATCGATCCTGTAATGGAAAAATGCTTTTGCCCTGTTCGAAAAACATAGGGATCGATCCTTACCTTATAGGGGATTGGTCCTTCAAAGACAGAAAACATTTTTTCTGAAAAATTTTGATGAAGGACTGATTCCTCATTTTAAGGGATTGGTCCTTAATGCACAAAAATTCAATCTTGGCTAGGTTTTAAGTCTCAAGCCTAACCAAACCATTTTAAAACATAAAATACATTTCCGGAAATCTTTTTCATGCCAAAAACATTCATGATGTGCTTGTAAAACCTATCATGCGTTAAAGCTTTTCCAAAAGTCAAATGGATTTAGACCTAAGTTTTCAACATATTTATAAAATAGGTTAATTTACTGATTTCCTAATCTTTTGTGCATTAAACATGTCCCTTTGGACACTATCACACCAACAAACATATCCCTTACCTCTTTTGTGCAGCTCTTGACACAATTAAAGTCCTGACACATTCGTTGGCTCAATGCACTCCTCAAACACCTTGGCTGCAATTCCATTCAAAACATCCCTTAATTATTTATCTCATCAACATAATTCTTACACATTAATAGGCCTACTCTTGGCCAAATCCAAAGGTAACAATCCACATTTTCTTTGATAGTTTCATTTAAATCAAAACATAAATCCATACGTAATATATATACAATAAATCCTTAAACTTAAAAAATTCTTACCTTAGCCCTTTTTGTAGGTGTCAAACCCTATCTTCTTCTTCTTCTTCTTTAATCTTCTTAACTACAATCCACATTAAAATAACCTTTAAACACCCTATCATGGTATAAAACCATAAGCCCCTTAATATACAATCCAAGCCTTCAACTTACCTCAAAGATCCAAGCTTCTCTCTAGGATCTACTGTCACACCCCACTTTCGAGTGCCCTTTTTATCCATACATACACTACTACGGTTGGGCTGTGAGTCAATGTATTTACTAAATTTCATGCATTTATAGCGAAAAATTTTAAAACTTTAATTCACACTCTCAGGTGTGTGTGTAGATATACAAAATTAATTGTATAATATGTCTTTACATAACATCCCCATACAACTATTTAAAACTTCAATTCATAACTGTGCGATACATTATAATAGATACAAAATGCTCGTGTGTATACAAATCTTATACCTTTGCAACTGATAGGAGCTGTTCAATACAAAAAGGGATCTCGAGACTACCACACTGTCCTACTTCTCAGTATCTGGAGGGGGGAAAGTAGTGGAATGAGCAAACCACAACTCAGTAAGGAAAAGGGTGCTAACAAGTAGATATTATACTATCTACATAGCTCATGCATGCATAAACAAAAACCATGTTTCAATGTAAATGAAAATATTACTAAAAAATGCATTTAAACATTCCTTCTCACATAGCATTTTCAGGAAAACAAGTATAAGATATTCCCATTTGAAAACATGTCATAAACAGTGTTATCATAGAACAAGTATTCAAATCAAGAGATTTATCAAATCATAAAACCTCTTTGCTTTTCTCAAATCATTTCTTTTTTGAGTTTCTCAATTTCTCTTATCTCTGAGACAGACATGAAATTTTCGGCAATCTGATATCCACGACATATAAACATAGTCAGTGATCCCAGGCCTCACTGATCAGGTGTGCACATGGCATCACTTTGCCTGAAGGGGGATTGGTCAATCCTACCCTTCGACTCATCTCAATCAACATCATCTCCCTTATCACATCACATATACTCACGGTACAAAGTACGTCATGTGTCATCTACGCGATACTCGTACTCACATGCACCCAGCACGGTACATAGTATACCAACAGACAACCACACAGTTCAACGTACGACCGTGGGCCCAGTCCATCTACCAACTCCAATGGACTCATCATCCTAAACCATGTCTCATATACCAGACGAACAAATCAGCGTGACATACAGTCATCGCAAGGCTCCAGCGCGGTATCTCTCAGTGCGAGCAACAACTTCTAGCACTGTATCAACTTAACTCAGCAAAACTGGTGCGAGCAATGCTTCTTAAATCCATTGTGCGAGATGAACTCCAGTACGGCATGTCAAAACATAGAAACATGTGCGAGCTAACACTCCAACACATTTTCATTATAAAACTACGTGCGAGTTATGCTCCAGCACGGTTTATCAAAACATGTAAACGTATGCGAGTGAAACTCCAGCATAGTAAAAATCATTAAAACTGGTGTGAGTTAGAGCTCCAACACCGATTCATATCTTAAATCCGATAGGTGGCTATTTTCTCTTTTAAAACACAAAACATGTTTATTTACGTAGCATGTCGTCTCATGCTCAACATGTAAAACTAGCCAACCTATCTATCATCATTTTTCAATCTCAAAATCAGATACATGGTTGAGAAAACATAAAAAACATGCATATCATGCTATTTCCTTACCATATCTCATTTTCACAATACATATATATCATAGTACATTTCATGATTTCATAGTTCCATAGCTAAACGTAGTAATTCTAGCATCATAACTACCGAAATCGCTGTAAAAATACGTACGAATATCTCTATCGCTAACATACAGTCCCTTACCTCGAATCGCGTTTGTATTTCCTTCGTCTCGTTTGCTCCGTTTGCGACCCGGGTTACTCGTGTTTCACGTATTTCAATCTACATGTGTAAATCATGAGGTTATTTTCTTTTCTTTCTCTTGGAGATATACATTTCACTTATTTAGCTACTTATGCTTCCCAAGCTTCTTATCATATTTCATTTTTCCCCACTAATCTCATTATACCTTCTCTCAAATTTTTCATCACATTCTATACATGCTTTCCCATAAATTTCCCTTTATAAATTCCTCTTAATATTACTCACCCATCACTACAATCATTATTCCTATCCATATTTCACATATTATCCAACTCACAAATGTCTAGAAACTCATATTTAAAGTTTGAAGGTTAAAAAGCTTACCCATTTACTTAGCCAAACTTGTGGTAGCCAAAACTCCTTCCTTTAGTCACACCAATGTGTGATTTTTAGGTATATTGTTCTCCTTGCTTCAAGGAACAACTTTCCCTTCTTGAGCTTCTTCCAAAACTGACTGGAATGTAGTGATTTTTAGAGTGAGAAAGCTTGGGTCTTTGAGAGAAAATGGCAGGTGCGGTTTGGTGGGAGGAAAATCTGATTTTTCAGTCCAAATCCCGTATCCTTTTTATAGACGTGGAGACATGAGATCGATCTGGTCCTTATGGAAATCGATCTTTGTAAGGTTTGGTAGTCCTTTTTACCAAACGCATCTACTACCAGATCAATCTTCTTCCATGATGAGATCGATCTGTTTGCAAGCAAATTTCTTCTTGGAGATCGATTTGCCTCTTGTAGGAGATCGATCTTCTCTTTACAGAACCTTAAGGAGATCGATCTGTCGAGGACTCAAGATCGATCTGTCTCAGGCAGAGAGTTAAGGAGATAGATTTGTCTTCCCATGAGATCGATCTGCCTAGTTCCATTCGACAATTTCTGGGCATTTCGTGAGGGGTGATCGATCTCTCCTTCATATGAGATCGATCTCTCATCCCCTGCACCCTCATTTTCTCCAGTTTTTTTGCAAAAACTCACACACACCCATCCTCAATTTGCTGTCATAGTCATTTTCTCATCCAACCACCTTTGAGACTTGAAAACGACTTTCATTCATACTTTATGCACATTAAAACTTATGTGCAATCATTGTATAACCAAAGGTATACAATACATAACTAAATGGAAGCACCAAGATTTACACCACTTATGCAACTTCATTCCACATAGTTCATAGTTAATGAAACTTGTGCACACAACTTAAAATTCATGGATGTTTCATAGAATCCATAATCCTTACATCCTTTTATTCCATTCAACAATTTCTGGGCATTTCGTGAGGGGTGATCGATCTCTCCTTCATATGAGATCGATCTCTCATCCCCTGCACCCTCATTTTCTACAGTTTTTTGTAGAAACTCACACACACCCATCCTCAATTTGCTGTCATAGTCATTTTCTCATCCAACCACCTTTGAGATTTGAAAACGACTTTCATTCATACTTTATACACATTAAAACTTGTGTGCAATCATTGTATAACCAAAGGTATACAATACATAACTAAATAGAAGCACCAAGATTTACACCACTTATGCAACTTCATTCCACATAGTTCATAGTTAATGAAACTTGTGCACACAACTTAAAATTCATGGATGTTTCATAGAATCCATAAAATCCTTACATCCTTTTATCACTTATACACTTCTAAAAAATGTACATATACATTATATCTTTATAAAAATAAATACGTGAAAAATTACGGGTATTACATTTACTCATCAAAACTATCCCTCTTAGCTTTCAAAAGAACATACAAGGCAGAGTATGGCAAGAGGAAAGCTTAGTTGGGTTTTGGAGAGTTAGTCTTCATTTTCTTCTTCCTTCTTCTCCTTTCCATTTTTCTAGGTTTTCTTTAGGTGAAAATGGAGCTAGAAATCGAGGGAAGTCAGAAACGAGGAGAGAGAATGAAAGGCTAAGGGTTACAATAAGTTTAATTTCCTTTTTTCGTCCATGGTGGGAGCAGGTGAGCTGCCTTAAAGGTAGGGGGATCGATTGTTGAGGGAGGGGATCGATCCCTGTAAACACAGTAAAATTTCATGTACTCAGTTTTATCAATAAATAACAATTAAGTCATTAAGATTAAAAATGTGTTTCATTGGTCAAATATTCAAATTAAATTGTATTTTCCCATTATGAGACTTGAAGGAGTTAATTAAATAAAACGCAATAGCTCTAAGAATAAATGACTATGGATATATATGTATATATGTATATCTATACATGTATATATATCAATGTATATACAAAGGTATATATATACATAGTAAAGCTACATGGCCGAAAGCTCCATTAAGTATACATAAAAAAATATATGTATATGTATATATAAGGATATGTTTATATATATCTATGTATATCGGTAAGAGGGCTTCTAAGGGGAAAAAGGAAAATGATGATGATGGGAGCAGTTAGCAGATGTTAGAAACGTGAAAGGAGCAGTTAGGGAAATGGAAATGAGAGCTGGAATTGACAGTAAAAGGACAGAAAATCACACAAGCCTGACACGATTAAGGAATGTGATAAGACTAAATGTATATAATTTTACCCAATGTTGTAGCCGAAAGGAGGGAGTGAGAAACGAAAATGAAATGAAACAGAGAAGACGTTCGTGGCCTGGAAATTAGGATGAAAACTGAGAAGGTAGGTAAGAACAGGGAAACACGAGGAGGGAAGAAATGAAAATGACAGTGAAGCTGAAAACAGGTGGGTGAACAGCAAGGTAGTTGTTGTATTCATTTCTTTTCCTCGGGACCGAGAGCAGATCAAGGAAGGTGTGGAAGCATGGCTGAAGTTATGTAATCAATGAAAGAAAGAGAGTGAAACGTAAGGGCTAGAACCAAAGTTCAAAACTAAAAACCGAGAATGTGAGTGTGGGAGTTGGAAAAAAATAAGGGAAGGAAAGAAAAATTTAGAGCAGGAAAATAACCAAGAGTGCAGAAGCAGAAAGGGGAGCTCCGTTCTCTGAAACTGAAACAGTAGAAAAAAGAGAAAACAGGAGGGACGTTGGTGGGCGCCCTGGAAACCGAACAAGAGGAAGAAGACGATGCTGGAAACGAGACCGAAAACCAGAGGCAAGATCAAGAAAGCAGAAACAGAAGTTGGAGTGCAACTGGGAGCAAGCGAAACGAGTGGACGAGGAAGAAATGGCCAGACCAGGAAATATGGAGGAGATGGTGCCAGGGATGAGAAACCAGCTAGCCGAGAGCCAAACTGAAAACCTGAGATATTGAGTGAAAAACAGAGCATAGGATCGGCCGGTAGGAATAGTGAAGAAACCGAAACTGAAGAACGACGAGAGAGCCTCGGTGAAGTGGCAAAAACAGAGCTGTAGCAGGAGGTCGGGAAGAGGAAGAGGAAAAGAGGAGTTTCACCTCTAAAAATTGAAGATCGTGCTGTGGGGATGAGAGTGGATGATGGTGACCTGTAAAACGCAGTAAAACAGAGGACGATGGCGTCTAGTGGGAGTGGGAATGAACAACGGAGGCCGGACGTGGGAGCTGGTAACGGAGTGAATAGAGGAACTCTGGCGTCGGGAAAAATCGTGACGGAAGGAAGCAGCAGCGTCCAGGAGGGGAGGAAGACGACGCTCAGTAGGCTGTGAAAGGAAGAAAGAAAGAAGAGAAAGAAGAAGGGAGAAGAGATTTGGCGCGAGAATTAAAAAAAAAAAGAAAAAAGAAAAGAAAGAAAGATATATTTATATGTATATATATAATTATATGTATACATATAGATATGGATATTGAAAATAAAATAATGTGCATGGAGAATTCGGGAAAACTTGAGGGAAAGACAGTCCGAGGATATTTGTGTTAATGTTAGTTCGAGATTTCGAAAAAAAAATACATCGAATTGATCGGACCCGTCGACTCGCAATGTTGAGGCAATCTAGGACTACGGACAGATCGAGGTAAAAAAAATTTCGTGTGCTGTTAGAGATAAATTGCACGTATTTTTTATGCTTTGTAGATATAAATTTATGCTGTATTTCTATTGTAGAAAAATATTCGTGAACTGTTAAAGATATCTACATATCTTTTTTGGGTATTTGAGACTACGAACTTTAGGACAATAATTTTAGACATCTGAATTGTGGAAAATCAAAGCCAAATTTTATCGTTCTGAAATTTTAGGAAAAAGTTTGAAAGCTTCGTAAACTCCCCTGATTTTTGGTATAGTATTAATTAGCCTATTTAAAATAGCTAATTGAGTAGTTTTAAAATTTATTGTGAAAAATATAAAATTTCATAATTATACTGAAAAATCGTGCTTTGTGGATTTTTAACTAAAAAATGACAGGACTAGCCCATTTTACTCTATTTTATACGTTGAAACGAGATTTAAGGGTTCTGACATTGAAACCGTGCTAGTCAGACGTGTATTGATTTGTGATCTTGCATTACCTGTTTGCATGTGATTTAAAGCGTTTTGATGTCAAAATCGTGCCTATCAGGCGTGTATTGTTTGTGATCTTGCACTAGTTGCTTGCACATAATTTGAGGCAAAAAGGCGACAATGAAATTATATGGAATTATGAATAGTGAAATTATACTGAATGGTGAATGATGCCGAGGTCCATGGAGTATGATGTACCATGCTGTATGCATGTATGTACGATGTACCGTGTTATTGGAAAATAGTGTACTGTGTGAGCCGTTTGGGTAGCTAACCACTCCCATAGCACCTGACATCCCGGCACACCTGGCCCGTGAATTGCTCGGAGTCACCGACATTGACCAATTGTCACTTCTAATATCTGATATAGTGTGAAATGTTTTACCTCATCTATTTGGAATTTCTGAAATGAAAATGTGAATTGTGTTGTGATTTGAAACTGTGTATTTCACGGCTTTAAGTTTCAAAATTGTGAAATTATTGTAGTAAACTATGAAGATACTATTTGTGAATTTTCATTTATGATTTTATTGAACTAAAAATTTACAGTATATTTTACGGGAAACTCATTATGGCATAAATATATAGGTAGTGTATTTATCTACCTGCCATGTGTTTTTCTTATTGAGTATGTTGAGATCACCCCCTTATTTTCCTCCACAGAGTCCCTTTGTAGCTGAGATCGCTTTCGTTAGTAAGACATTTTGCACAGTTATGATTTCGCGAAGCATATTTCTGCATTGAAGGTATACCCAGGTTTAAAGAAGTTCTGTCATATCTAAAATTTTTGTAAGTACAGTAATACAATACAAGATGTGTTTGGGGAATGTGAACATAGTTTATTTAAATATATTACTAAGAAAGAAAATTAATCAGACTAAGTTATTGTTTTGACCTAATATCGACTTGTAACCTAACCGAAATGTCCGTAAATTTGGGTCGTTACAATCCCTCCTTCATAAAATTGCCTTTTTCGCATGGGTTTAAACTAAGAGATTGATCTCATCTCTTAAGGTATTGGTCCTTACCTTCCAAAATGTCAAAATCTATAGTTTCTTGGCAAGAGGATCGATCGTTTAAGTGAGGGTATCGATCATTCATACTCAAACTACACTTTTTTTGCAGATTTTCAACTTCTAAAACATTCCTAATTCATACCAAAATCATGCTAAGCCTTTATCTAAGACTTCTAACCTTCCAAACACATCAAACCCTTACATTACCCATAACATACAACACAAGTCAATATGCACACTTAATTTCCATAAATTTGCTTTCATTCATTCTTGCACTAGCTTGTCTTAATACAAGTTTCACTTAATTGCATACATACAAACAATTGCTATGAACAGCAACCAAATGCGAGAACTTAATATTTCTCAAAATTCGTCAAGTAAAATGATTTGAAAGTAAAATGATTTCCAAAATGAATCATAAATTCTGGGAACCATACGGCTCACAAATTTAAAATCTTAAGGGTGCATTTGGTTTACAAAATTATGGATAATATAAGATATTATAAGATTATATACATAATTAGATTAGATGATATTATTCTATATTATATATGCTTTATGTAAAGATTAAGTATAAAATAGGACGACTTTTATATACCTTTTGTCATGTGTGCTATGTGTAAAATTAATGTTACAGTAAACTGTTTTTTTATTGACTCTTTTTTTAAACTAGATATAATTTAAATTTATATATATTTTTTGTTATGAATGTTTCAAAGATATATTGTTATAATTTCTAGATTTCAGAGTTAAGTTTATTTTTAAAGAAAAATATATTTTTGAATAAAAATTTATTATTATAGATAATTAAATTAAAAATTTGTCTTTAAAAAATATTTTTTATCAAAACATTTCTCTATGCGTTTCACTATTTTTTAATTTTCTTTTCATTTCCTTTATTTTTGTTTTTTAAAAAATGAATTTAAAAAAATAAATTAATTGTTTTTAAAAAGTACCTTGTTTTTTTTCCTTTTCCAGCCAACAAGAGGGAACAAAAATAAATAGGAAAAACTAAAATATAAAAATAGAGCAAACAAAAGAAAATAAGGTATATTTTATAATTCAAACCTTATAAATAAAAAAAAAATCATAATTTATACTAATTTTTATTTCGAGAGTCAATTTTTTTAAAATAATTTTTCGAAAATTAATTGTTTAAAAAACTATTATTTTATCATTATATTTTTTTATTCAAACAAGAAAAAAAGAGAAAGAGAGAAAAAAGGGGAGGTAAGAAAAAAGAAAAAAAGAAAAAAGAAAAAAATAAATTGGATTAACCATTTAAACAAAACCATTGTTATCTTATTAAATGTTTAAGTTGATATTAAATGCAAATTTTGGGATAAGATATAAATATCTATTACTTAATTCTATGGAATTAGAAATAATAATTTTTTTCTCCAAAAGAAATAATCATTTTTTTGAGATGATTGAAGCATCTTATACTAAAAGAAACGGATGATTAATTCTTTTTACATCAAATTTTTATTTAACAATTAACGTTTGATCTAACGGTTGTTATTCTTCATTAAGAGAAAGTAAACCTAAGGTTGGAATCCTCTTCTCCCTTTGTAAACCCCACAAATGTCACGACCCAAACTACCTAAAAATCAGAGTTAATTTTTTCGCGTTTTATTATTTTCTTACTTAAATTTCTTACCTGTCCTCGAATCGTGACCACACTTCACTAATAATTGGGCTGTGCGTCAATGCCAGTCCCACCATTCAATCACCATCTAACTTATTTCTTCTCCAGTCATTTATAATTGTTTACATTATTTATACATCCCCTAAAGTTACTTACAAACATGTTACTGTGCTATGCTTATGTAGATACAATATGTACAAGTGTATATACCTTATGTTGATGGGCAGCAGCGGATATCCAGAATGCAGTACTGAGTCGTCGTAACTTCAACTGGAGATTATCTGTGGGAGAAAATGAAAGGGGTGAGCACATCAAGCTCAGTAAGGCAATCCTACGAACAAGTAGGTAACCATACTACCTACATGAACGTGGTGCCATGCATAAACCACCCTTTTTCCACACATTTTAAAATAAATGATATGAGTTATGATGCTATGTAAATCGAGTTTGCACGGAAAATTCAACATGCAATTATTTCAAAATCATTTCTTTCTCAATTAAAATTTTCACAACAAAGTCAGGACTCGACCCCTCTATCGGGTGATCCTGACTCATACAAAATCATAAAAATCAATTTGCATTCACACATGGGTTTGAAAAGCATGGAAATACCATCATTCAAATTTAATTTAAAACCCAGTTTAAATCATCGAAATCGTCGACATGCGAGACGAGGCAATATCTGTATAACGGCAATAACCAGGACTATGGCCATATGTGTCCTCGGGAGTTCCTCAGCTACACGGATCCTAGTATGCGGGTTCTCACCATGATCGGGAACCGCCCGGGAGGTGGGTCAATCCATCCCGTCAGTCTTATCTGATCCCAGGCATCCGAAGATGCTGCATCCGGAGATGCCGTATCCGAAGATACCACACGGTACATCGTACTCCATGCTACTTGCATGGTACATCGTACTCCGTGAACCCATATAATATCTCTATACTCATGCCATGTCTCAAAACGCACGTGCGGGCCTATTTAATCGGTGACACACAGTCTACCCGATACTCCAAGCACGGCTCATCGCATGTTCTCATAAAATCAGTGCGAGCGATTTTATTGTGACGGCCAACCCCTGCCCGACCAACCCCTGCCAACGGCCATGGCAACCCTTCTTGGGCCCATCGACAACGTTGGTGGTCAACAACGGGTGGTCCAACAGCGGGTGGTGCAACTACGTCAACAAGTCCAACGTATTATCCGCTGATGCTCAGCACTCTCATCAATCAAGTAAAACTGGCAGAGCCCGCTTTACATCCCCACAAGGCCGCCAACCTCATCCCTCACTCTCACCCCACCTAAGAGGTCTTTTGAGCCTGTTGGGCCTTTTGGCTGACTCCAAGGGCAGACAACGCTACTCCACAAATCCAGTAAATCTAGTGCGAGCTAAGCTCAACACTTTGTATATAAATCACATGAAAATCTTATAAAATCTGGTGCGAGTTAGACTCTAGCACCGTGTCACGAAAAAGCATGTGAAATCTGGTGCGAGTTATACTCTAGCACCTATGCATGTAAAACTCTAGTGCTAGCTCTCGCTCCAGCACCAATGCGTGCATCACACAAATCGAAAATATCGTGCGAGCTGAGCTCTAGCACGTCATATGTCAATAAAACACGTAGGCGGCTCTGTTTTCCTCAAAACAGTTTTCAAAACAATTTCACGTTGAAAGGATGCAATGCTATGCATTTTCTTTCAAGGTTAGCCGGCCTACTAATGCATGCATCAAAACACCTCCAGAATGAGCAAGAACCTCTTGTTCTTGCTCCTCCCAATTTTTCCTAAAGTTTGAAACATTTACCCTTAATAAGGGTATTTCAGTAATTTTGCCCATACGGGGCACTAAAATTATTCTTCGACCTCTAGACCCTCCAGAATATTTTTAAAAGACTGTATATGAATTCAAATTGCGTAAAGCTACCTCTAGTAGCCCGTAAAATTCCCTTACCTGATTTTCCTGTCGAGTCTGACCTTTTCTTTTCCAATGTTGTCCCGTCGCACAGTCCGTTATGCTCCCAATCAAATGCCCGGAACTGCGTATCAATATTCCTCAGGTCAGATATTATACAATTTAATTGTATTTAATATTTTCTGGGCTTAATTTAAATCGTTGGGCCCATTTACCCTTATTGGGCCCGATTGCACCTTAATGGGCCTTAATCGGCCTTAAGCCCGTTTTTCACTTAATTTTCACTTTATCGAGGCCTATTGGGCTCATTGGGCCCACCAATAATTTATTGGGCCTCGTTCTAATTCTCGAATAGCTAAATCGATTATTTACGACAATTTATCTAAATTTCCATAATTTAATTCAATATATGCGGAAATTAAATCAATATCACGCATAACGAGGTAATTGTCGTAAATAAGGGTCACTTACCCGAGACTCCATGCTAGTACGAAATTCGAGGCTATCTCGAGCCCTCGGTGGATGCCAATCGTCGAGCTACACAATTCCACAATTTTTCGGGTAAGTTTTCAGCCCAAAATTAATTAAATTAAATACTCCAAAATTTAAATCGGGTCAATTTCGACCACTACTGACTTACCCGAAACTCGATTGCATCACAGGAATTTTCTCCAATTTTTTTCTCTTTTTCTTTTTCCCTTTTTCTTCCTTTTTTCCTCTCTTTTTGGCTGAACCGGTTCAGTCCGGTTCGGACCGATTCAGACCGCCGGTTCTCTCCGGTTCGACCGGTTCACCGCCTTGCCGGCCGGTTCTCTGCCGGCTTCCACCGCCAGCAGCTCCGTGAGGTTGTCCGCAGCACGAATCTGGCCTCAGCTTCGGTCAAGCTCGCCGGAACGCCGCCGGTCCGGCTCTTCTCCCTCGGCCGTCGGACCCATTTTCTTTCCTCCGCCGTTTCCGACGTCGTCCGTCGGTTTCGGTGGCTGCCACCACCACCAATCGCATCGTCTAGGCCTGGGGATCATTTTGCGGGGTCGGATCGGAGCCAAGACGCCGCCGTTCGCCGGGACCGAGCCCCTCAATCCCGTCGCCTTTTCTCTCCTCCGATCGGCTTCCTCCGGCCACTGCACGGTGCGATCCCGGTGCCCACGTGCTCGCCGATCTCTCCTCTACCTCCTCGTGGCCTCGTCGGAGCCGTTGGTCGCCGGACGGGGGTCCGGTCTTCCTCGGTTGTCGCGGCTTCCGTTTTCGTTCTCTGCTTCTCTTTCGCGATTTCGTTTTCTGTCTTTTTTTTTTCAGATTCTTTTTTTTGTTTTATTATTATTATTATTATTATTATTTATTTAATTATTTCACTATTCATTAAAATACTCCATAAAATCCAAAATATCTACACTTATATTATTTTTATTCTAATTTAATTTATTTAATTTAAATTTAATTTATTTAATTTAAATTTAATTTATTAAATATATTTTTCTCCAAATTTTTGATATTATTCCTTCGCGCTTTTCGAGATATCGTTCCGATAATTTTTTGATATTTTTAAAATTTTTGAATCTTGATCAATTGACCCAAATTGTATAATTTCCTCATTATCGATCAAGATATCTTACATCCTTATTTTTAATTAAAATTTCTTATCGCCTTCATACCGGGTTTTGATATTTTTACCATTTTACCCATGCTCTTGTTTCGGAATCAATTTAACCTGACCTTCCTTCATACATCCCCCCATCTTTTCTTATTTAATTTTCGTATTTTAATTAAATTCGGGTCTTACAACTCTCCCCCACTTAAGGAATTTGGTCCTCCAAATTAGAACCAAGTCATATGAGTCCATATACAACTCCGGGTACATCAATCGTATCATACTTTTAAATTCTTATGTGACCTTCTCCGGAGTGTATTACTACCAAAGGACTTTAATTAGGGAGATCATCTTAAACCTCAATACTTTCTCTTTCCTGTTTAATGCCCGAATCAACTTCTCAATATACTTATATTTTCATTAAACTGAACTTTTGGAATTCATATTCGATCACCTATGCTGGATTTGGATAGTATTGCCGAATCATCAAAAGCTGAGACACATTGTGGGTGCCTGTTAATTCAGGTGATAACACCAACCTACAGGTCTTATCTCCCACTTGTCCAATCTCTTAAAATATTCCATCCAGCGCAACTCAATTTACCTTCTTCCAAAAGTTCGCTATGTCCTTATTCCCTTAGGACAAGAAATATTTCAACCATACTAATTCACCAAGGGTGAATTCCAATACTTGTCTATCTGCTCTGAGGTGTTCTTAATCTCTCACTCTTAACTAAACATCCTCAGAGACTTATTATCCAAAGTCGAAAATGATTCTATCTGTCACCCACTTTTTCTTATCCAATTTGGGGAACAACCCCTACAACCATACACTGTCTCATATCTTGTTATCCCGATACTCAACTGCCAACTGTCGTTATTAGCGACTTCAATTTGTGACAACTAATCATTCCAGGAGCTTATAAAATCAAGGGCACACGCTTTCATCGTATCCTCCAGAACCTGTACAGTCCTCTCTGACTGACCATCTGTCTGAGGATGGAAAGCTGTGCTAATACTCGGTTGGGTTCCCATAGCTTCCTAAAAATATCCTCAGAGGTGGGAAGTGAAGCGGGAATCCCTATATGATACCATGCTCACTGGAACGTTACTTAATGTTCCACAATCTTCCTTACACATAAATCCTCATATACACTCTGAGTATTTAGGGATTTCATAACCAGAAGGTGAGTAGACTTAGTCACTCTATCAACTATCATCCAAATAGCCTCGTGATTCACCTGGGTTCTCTCTAACCCATCACAAAAAAATTCATGGAGACTTGCTCTCATTTCCGTGCCGTGTCGATATAGGTAGAGACTGCAATAATTCTGCAGACTTTTAATACTCTACCTTATTCTACTGCCATACTAGGCACTTTTCCATAATCTCTACCGTGTCACTTTTCACATCTGACCACCCATACCCTTTTCAGATATTTTATATATTTTTATTACCTTCCGTATGCACTGTATATCCCGAAGAGTGAGCTTCTGACAATATTATTATCTCATCAACTGTGGTCCTGGGGAGCACTTATACTGTCTCTGAACCTCTCTGTAAATCATTATCATACTCTGTGAACTCTATCACTGTACCCTTCTGAATCTGACCCAAACTATCGACATCCTGTCGATCATCACGCTAAGCCTGTCAAATCCGGGCACTCTCATCCGGTTCTAGTCTCAGGCTAGCTGTCACACAATCACTGTCATCATCAGAAGGGATCACATCAATACTGAGGTTCACAACTGCTCTAGCAGCTCACGCTCCCTGACCATCATATGTAATACCATCCCGAGGCTCTTTTTACTCAAAGCATCAGCCTTTCCTGGGTGGTACAATTTTTACAATTAAAATCTCTCAAAAGCTCTATCCCACTATGTATTCTCATATTCGCTTCTTTCTGTGAAAACAGATACTCGGGCTTTGTGATCAGTGCATATCCATAATTTCTCACCCTGTACATAATAGTACCATATCCTCGGTATAATTACTGTTGCCAATTTTAAATCATGGGTCAGATAGTTTATTTCATGATCAAGGAGTTGTCTGACTCCATACTTGACTATCTTCCCATTATACATCAATACACAGCTCCTTCATAATTTTGAGGTATCCATACTCACTGAGAACCTCTTGAGCTGTTGGGTACGGTGAAAATAATCACGGTGGTCAGTTCATACTTCACTACACCGAAATTTATGTCACATCTATCATCTTATTATCATCGCATTCCAAGACCACGTTTTCTTAGTTAAACGTGTCAACCAAGTAGACCATATTGAGAACTCGCAACAACCATCTGTAAAAGTAATTTCCCAATTGTTGCTTATAAATCACCCTAGACTTTAACTACACCCAACATATCATCGATAATGATGATTACAAATCGGTTCAATCCTTGACTTATTTACGCATAAGCGTATAAGATACTTCAAAATCGCTTACGTTTTCAGGTACTAACCTGCGTCATTTCCTTTTCTTATCTTAACGACTCTTATTAAATTTTTACTATGTTAACCTTTATGATTCGTCGAATTTTAATATTCTTATCGTCTTAGTAAAGGTATCCTAACGCTAAAGGTATTTATTACAACGATCGATTTCACGTTATAGGTTATATATATATACTTTTAGACGCTGTCAAGTCTTCAGGCGGGGAGGTATTTTGAAATACCTTTATTAACCTTCAGACTTAACCACATATACTTTATATGTCAATCCATGTGGTCACAATTTATATTCGCTACTTATCACTTAATCCCAATTACTTCATATCGTAAAGATGTTCTTACCTAGCATACGCCTCTTACTCCAGTACAACTTGTATTTAGGATCTATCTTATCTTAAAGATTATCTCATTTCGTATATCCCTCATGACAAAACTCTTTCATTATTCATTCCGTGAGTACAATCCTTTACTCCTTTAATTTCAACTGTTGCACCCCTTTTTATCACTTGTCAACACTTACAATATACTTTTTAGTGATATTTTCACCCCTGTTTTCAACTTAAAATCTCTATATCCATATTCCGTTAATTAATCCTCCTCTATTGGGGTACTCATTTATCAATATTGTGCCCGATGATGTAGGCATTCATGCTTTTTTACTCACTTATATGCGAATGAAGGCGGTATGAATAAATGTGTGGCACCAGGATCAATGAACATATGTACTTCATTATTCATAACAAGTGTGGTATCTTACACCACCTCCATGAAACATCAATAGTGTCCTGGTCCAAGACATCCTCTCGCCTTCGTCCAACAACTTACTTTCCTTTTTCTTTTCGGCTATTGCCTCCCTTCTCGTTGCAGCTATACCAATGAAGTTTTTTTTCTGTCTCTTTACTTTTCTGTGGGGCGATCTCGCCCAACTCTGTGCAATCAAAATCAATGGTCCTTCTTACCACACTTAACGGCCATTTTCATCAATACAGTGTAAGTATAGATCCTCCTTCCATGGTATCCACCACACATTCACACTGCTTACAGTGCTTACACTGCTACCCTACTTCGTAGCAGGTCGGGGTCCTCAATCACTATGCCCCTCAAGAGTGTCAAAATTGGATGCACTGGGGCCTTACCAATTATCTTACTCCATGACTCGTCAAATTAAATCTTTTACCAATTGCCATTTTCCCATTTTAACATCTTTGTCATTTCTCGATTCTCTTTTCTGTCTCTATTTCAGCCCTCATTACCTTTCCCAATCTCAGAGGCGTGCAATTCGTGTTCTTATCTACCCAACTGTAAATCTGCGCACTGCCTCGGTATAAGTAATATCTCACGGGGCCAATCGGACTCTAGTTGAAAAGTTGAGCCCTTTCATGAGCTTCTAGACCTCTCGACTGTCACTTGTTTATAGTGTCGAGGTAATATCTGTCCAAGAATATAATTGAGTTGTATACTCATGAATTATACTCTTCAATAAATCAAATCCTCTGGGTCAGAGTAAGGACTTTAATCCGAAATTTCCTTTAAATCATGTCCGAGATATCCTGTCACCGGAATACATCCAATAAGATTTCTCATCTTAGCTATGGATGTTTAACACTTAAGATGGGTCGAGCGGGTTTCCACCAATGTTCCGCTGCGCCCTCTGATCTCAATCATAATCTGAGCAATTAGCTCCTCAAAATAATTTCCATGCTCCGCTTCAATCTCGCGAAGCGTGTCTCAATACTGTCCGATCTCTCTATCGGATTCAGTGGGGCATGCTCAACATTAGCCTCCATTTCAATTTCATCCTGGTTCTCACAGGTCAACTCAGCACGACTAGCAAGCTCAGGTCTACCTCTACGACCTCTGCCTCGTGCACTATCTCATCTAACGCGACTCATATTTGGCATTCCTGCATTCTCGACCATTTCTTAGTCAAAACCCATCTCGATATACACTATTGTATCTAACCAAGCACAGTAACACGGGGATGTAATTTCCTAATTACTGACACTGACACACATCAGACCAATTTTTGCTCTGATACCACCTTTATATGTCACGACCCAAACTACCCAAAAATCAGAGTTAATTTTTTCGCGTTTTATTATTTTCTTACTTAAATTTCTTACCTGTCCTCGAATCGTGACCACACTTCACTAATAATTGGGCTGTGCGTCAATGCCAGTCCCACCATTCAATCACCATCTAACTTATTTCTTCTTCAGTCATTTATAATTGTTTACATTATTTATACATCCCCTAAAGTTACTTACAAACATGTTACTGTGCTATGCTTATGTAGATACAATATGTACAAGTGTATATACCTTATGTTGATGGGCAGCAGCGGATATCCAGAATGCAGTACTGAGTCGTCGCAACTTCAACTGGAGATTATCTGTGGGAGAAAATGAAAGGGGTGAGCACATCAAGCTCAGTAAGGCAATCCTACGAACAAGCAGGTAACCATACTACCTACATGAACGTGGTGCCATACATAAACCACCATTTTTCCACACATTTTAAAACAAATGATATGAGTTATGATGCTATGTAAATCGAGTTTGCACGGAAAATTCAACATGCAATTATTTCAAAATCATTTCTTTCTCAATTAAAAATTTCACAATAAAGTCAGGACTCGACCCCTCCATCGGGTGATCCTGACTCATACAAAATCATAAAAATCAATTTACATTCACACATGGGTTTGAAAAGCATGAAAATACCATCATGCAAATTTAATTTAAAACCCAGTTTAAATCATCGAAATCGTCGACATGCGAGACGAGGCAATATCTGTATAACAGCAATAACCAGGACTATGGCCATATGTGTCCTCGAGAGTTCCTCAGCTACACGGATCCTAGTGTGCGGGTTCTCACCATGATCGGGAACCGCCCGGGAGGTGGGTCAATCCATCCCGTCAGTCTTATCCGATCCCAGGCATCCGAAGATGCTGCATCCGGAGATGCCGTATCCGAAGATACCACACGGTACATCGTACTCCATGCTACTTGCATGGTACATCGTACTCCGTGAACCCATATAATATCTCTATACTCATGCCATGTCTCAAAACGCACGTGCGGGCCTATTTAATCGGTGACACACAGTCTACCCGATACTCCAAGCACGGCTCATCGCATGTTCTCATAAAATCAGTGCGAGCGATTTTATTGTGACGGCCAACCCCTGCCAGGCCAACCCCTGCCAACGGCCATGGCAACCCTTCTTGGGCCCATCGACAACGTTGGTGGTCAACAACGGGTGGTCCAACAGCGGGTGGTGCAACTACGTCAACAAGTCCAACGTATTGTCCGCTGATGCTCAGCACTCTCATCAATCAAGTAAAACTGGCAGAGCCCGCTTTACATCCCCACAAGGCCGCCAACCTCATCCCTCACTCTCACCCTACCTAAGAGGTCTTTTGAGCCTGTTGGGCCTTTTGGCTGACTCCAAGGGCAGACAGCGCTACTCCACAAATCTAGTAAATCTAGTGCGAGCTAAGCTCAACACTTTGTATATAAATCACATGAAAATCTTATAAAATCTGGTGTGAGTTAGACTCTAGCACCGTGTCACGAAAAAGCATGTGAAATCTAGTGCGAGTTATACTCTAGCACCTATGCATGTAAAACTCTAGTGCGAGCTCTCACTCCAGCACCAATGCGTGCATCACACAAATCGAAAATATCGTGCGAGCTGAGCTCTAGCACGTCATATGTCAATAAAACACGTAGGCGGCTCTGTTTTCCTCAAAACAGTTTTCAAAACAATTTCACGTTGAAAGTATGCAATGCTATGCATTTTCTTTCAAGGTTAGCCGGCCTACTAATGCATGCATCAAAACACCTCCAGAATGAGCAAGAACCTTTTGTTCTTGCTCCTCCCAATTTTTCTTAAAGTTTGAAACATTTACCCTTAACAAGGGTATTTCAGTAATTTTGCCCATACGGGGCACTAAAATTATTCTTCGACCTCTAGACCCTCCAGAATATTTTTAAAAGACTGTATATGAATTCAAATTGCGTAAAGCTACCTCTAGTAGCCCGTAAAATTCCCTTACCTGATTTTCCTGTCGAGTCTGACCTTTTCTTTTCCAATGTTGTCCCGTCGCACAGTCCGTTATGCTCCCAATCAAATGCCCGAAACTGCGTATCAATATTCCTCAGGTCAGATATTATACAATTTAATTGTATTTAATATTTTCTGGGCTTAATTTAAATCGTTGGGCCCATTTACCCTTATTGGGCCCGATTGCACCTTAATGGGCCTTAATCGGCCTTAAGCCCGTTTTTCACTTAATTTTCACTTTATCGAGGCCTATTGGGCTCATTGGGCCCACCAATAATTTATTGGGCCTCGTTCTAATTCTCGAATAGCTAAATCGATTATTTACGACAATTTATCTAAATTTCCATAATTTAATTCAATTTATGCGGAAATTAAATCAATATCATGCATAACGAGGTAATTGTCGTAAATAAGGGTCACTTACCCGAGACTCCATGCTAGTACGAAATTCGAGGCTATCTCGAGCCCTCGGTGGATGCCAATCGTCGAGCTACACAATTCCACAATTTTTCGGGTAAGTTTTCAGCCCAAAATTAATTAAATTAAATACTCCGAAATTTAAATCGGGTCAATTTCGACCACTACTGACTTACCCGAAGCTCGATTGCATCACAGGAATTTTCCTCAATTTTTTTCTCTTTTTCTTTTTCCCTTTTTCTTCCTTTTTTCCTCTCTTTTTGGCTGAACCGGTTCAGTCCGGTTCGGACCGGTTCAGACCGCCGGTTCTCTCCGGTTCGACCGGTTCACCGCCTTTCCGGCTGGTTCTCTGCCGGCTTCCACCGCCAGCAGCTCCGTGAGGTTGTCCGCAGCACGAATCTGGCCTCAGCTTCGGTCAAGCTCGCCGGAACGCCGCCGGTCCGGCTCTTCTCCCTCGGCCGTCGGACCCATTTTCTTTCCTCCGTCGTTTCCGACGTCGTCCATCAGTTTCGATGGCTGCCACCACCACCAATCGCATCGTCTAAGCCTGGGGATCATTTTGCGGGGTCGGATCGGAGCCAAGACGCCGCCGTCCGCTGGGACCGAGCCCTTCAATCCCGTCGCCTTTTCTCTCCTCCGATCGGCTTCCTCCGGCCACTGCACGGTGCGATCCCGGTGCCCACGTGCTCGCCGATCTCTCCTCTACCTCCTCGTGGCCTCGTCGGAGCCGTTGGTCGCCGGACGGGGGTCCGGTCTTCCTCGGTTGTCGCGGCTTCTGTTTTCGTTCTCTGCTTCTCTTTCGCGATTTCGTTTTCTGTCTTTTTTTTTTTCAGATTCTTTTTTTTTGTTTTATTATTATTATTATTATTATTATTTATTTATTTATTTTACTATTCATTAAAATACTCCATAAAATCCAAAATATCTACACTTATATTATTTTTATTCTAATTTAATTTATTTAATTTAAATTTAATTTATTAAATATATTTTTCTCCAAATTTTCGATATTATTCCTTCGCGCTTTTCGAGATATCGTTCCGATAATTTTTCGATATTTTTAAAATTTTTGAATCTTGATCAATTGACCCAAATTGTATAATTTCCTCATTATCGATCAAGATATCTTACATCCTTATTTTTAATTAAAATTTTCTTATCGCCTTCATACCGAATTTTGGTATTTTTACCATTTTACCCCTGCTCTTGTTTCGGAATCAATTTAACCTGACCTTCCTTCATACATCCCCCATCTTTTCTTATTTAATTTTCGTATTTTAATTAAATTCGGGTCTTACAACAAATTTTCTACATTTAATTAGAGTATAAAAAAAATGAGAATAACATATTTTAATGGAAGTACAAATATTCGTTGTAGGGCTCAAGAATATAGGAGCCGAGAAGCCCGTGAAGGACCGGGAACTCGAAGATACAAGAAGTGATAAAGCGAATGCAAGTACGGAAGGATTAGAGAATTTTAATTTGTTAAATGAAAAATTGTGGATGTAAACACTTGTATCGAGAATTTACGAAGAATGATGGAATCCCGATACTATTTTATTTTCGGAATAAGGAGAGTTTCATGGAAGACATGGATATTATGCCCTTGGATAATTTTACAAGAAGATGTGTATATGTAGATATATATATATATATATATATATATGTATACATGGGCGTACGTGTATGTATATTTACATGACATTTAAATAGATAGGTAATAATATATATATATTAACATATATATATTATGTAATGTATATTATTTAATATATAAGTATTAGTAAATGATAAATAAAGCATGAGACAAGAATTTATAAATGGAGACAAAACAAAAATAAAAAAAATAATAATAATACAAACAAACAAATATCTATCTACCTATTAATATAACATATATATATATATGTTAATATAATATGTATATTAATATTATATATATAATAGGTTGTACGGAATTGGCTTTCAAAGAAAGCCACTTCCGTCTCTGCTAATTGAAAAAAAAAGAAAGAAACAAATCAAAACAGAGAGGAGCTAGCAGGGGCGGGAAAACAAACCAAAGGGAGAAAAGAGAAGAGGGAAGAAAGGAAGAGAAGGGAGGAAGGCTGATTGGCTAAGAAAGAAGAAGAAGAAGGAGACTGAAGCAGAAAATGAAGCTGGAAGGAGAAGAAGCATGAACCGAGGAAGAAGAAGGAAATAGGAGCAGCTGGAAAATTTGTAGCAGACCGAGATCGAGGAGTGAAGCAGAACCCGAAAAGAAAATCTGGAGCAGGAGAGCCGACCGGGGGGGGGGGGGGGAAAGAAAGAAAGAAAGAAAGGTGTAGACCGAGGAAGAGGGAGTTGCTGCTGGAGGTGGAACCGAGAGGCAGGGGATGACTGACTGGAGCAAACCGAGGCTTGATTGAATCGATGTAAAACCTGTAACGGAAACAGAGCAGGAACGTAGCGAGCTGAAGCAGGGAACCATGAGGGAGCTGAGCTGAGGCAGACCGAGAGCTGAGGAAGAAAGGAAATCAAAGCTCCATTGAGGCAGACCGAGAGTTGCAGTAAAACGGCAGCATGGGGCTGCAGACCTTCACCCCTCAGCTGGAGTTGGACGAAACAGGGGAAGGGGTCGGTTGATGCCTTGGACCCCTGGAACAGCGGCAGCCTCTTGGTGGCAGAACGGTGGTTCCACCTTGCGGACTGCATTGGAACAGCAACAATTGCTACCTGTTTCTTCATTTTTTTCATCCGATGAGATTGGAAGAAAAACAAAAAAAAGAGGAAGAAAAGAGGTAAAAATATGTGTATATATGTATATTCAAATTGTAGATGTTTATAGATAGGTGATTGTGTATAAGCATGATGAGGTAAAGTATATATATGTATATACATGTATGTATATTCATTGTAAATGTAGATAGATGGGTGGTAGATACAAGCATGTTAGTTATAGATTAAATTAGACAAAAATGGAATGATGAGAAGTAGGCAAAGAAATATATATTAGTGATATTGAATAATGGAGACAAGTGATAATATATATATATATATATATGTATATATGTGAATAAAAATATATATATATATATATATATATGGGTATATACATATAGGTGTGTATGATGAAAGGGTATGTTAGTATATGTACATATATTTGACAAATGAATAAGGAAAGCCAATGATAAAATAAATATGAGTATATACTTAGGTGTATATACATATAGGAGTATATGAAAAATGTGTATATACTTGGGTGTATATACAAATGAGTGTATAAAATAAATGTGTGTGTTTTAGTATATGTACAAACAATGATATATATATATATATATATATATATATATATATATATATATATATATGTAATAAGAAAAAAAAATAGAAAACAATGATATATATATATATATATAAGAGACTATATATATATATATATATTAGGTGCATATACATATGAGTGTATATAGGATGAATTTGTGCTAGTATATAGATATATATACAAAGAATGTATATATGAGATAGGAAAAGAGTGAAAACAAATATATATATATATATATATATATATATATATATATATATGCATATGGGAGTGTATATATATATATGTATTTATGTGTACATACATGTAGAGGTATATAATAAGGTGTATGTCAATAATTGTACATACAAAATAATATGTGGTAGGGGAAAATATATAAACGTGCGTGTTGATTTAGGTACGAACAATAATACGTACACACGCAGTAGTAACGAATAGGTTACGATTTTAACGCAATTCGAGCAATTCGCACGAATAGGGTGCTAAATATACGATTTCGGTGTAGGTGATCATAAAAGGAATTAAGGGAGGTACTAAGAAGCGTCACCACTTGAGCACGGAGATTTCGATAGATCGAGGTAAGGGGTGTAATTTAATATGGTAATGGTATCCTTACCTTTAGACTCCGATTTATCTATGTGTTTTTATGCCTTCTCGTGTAACCCTTGATTGTAAAATAAAACCCGACACCTAATGAGTCTAAGATTTATTTGATCATGTTTTTGAGATAAAGAAATGCTATATGAAATTAAATGCATAGTTTCGAGCATGATTTTCTGAATAAATGTCATGGTTTTGACTTATGTATGATTGATTTCATGTTTTTGAATGAAATGAAAGTTGGTATGTGAACTTATGCTTGAGAAATGAAATTTGTTTTCAAAAGGCAATTGTGGGGGCCACCTCTTGAGTCTTATGGGAACAAAGTGCCACACAGTTTGTTTGTTTTATGAAAGAGTTTTCAGTTCACAAGAAATTCGATGTTATTATTCGGTATTAGCTTATGGGTTACAAAACCCAAGAAAGACTTTTAAAATTCGATTTTGAGACAAAAGGCTTTGTATAGTGGGATTGTGGGGGCCACCTCTTGAGTCCGACGGGAGCAAAGTGCCACGCAATTTCCACAATGACATGTGAACGTGGGGGCCACCTCTTGAGTCCGACGGGAGCAAAGTGTCACACAGATCATAAAGACATACGAACGTGGGGGCCACCTCTTGAGTCCGACGGGAGCAAAGTGCCACACGGATCACAAAGACATACGAACGTGGGGGCCACCTCTTGAGTCCAACGAGAGCAAAGTGCCACGCGGTTCACAAAGACATACGATTGTGGGGGCCACCTCTTGGGTTCTGTGGGAGCAAAGTGCCACACAGTCTATGTGATTGTGGGGGCCACCTCTTGAGTCCTATAGATGCAAAGTGCCATACGATCAATGCATTTTTGTCATGCTCGCCTTTGTGGCGTCTGAACTTAGCCTGCATAGGTTCTGAATTCCCTCTACGGAGGATGATTTTATTATTACCACATGACAATTCTATAAGTTAGCCTAATCTCCATCCGATATGAACTATACTATATGATTTTGATTCTTCGATATATGTTTATGCATCAATTATGCTTTTAAAGTTCTATCGGTTTTGAAATAATTTGGAGTTCTGTGTGTTTCGATAGTTTGTGATGTAACTGAATAGATTTGTTCTTCGAAATTAAATTTCTATCGACCATATAGGTCAAAAAATGGAATTTAAATATAATTACGGATTAAGAATTAGAAAAAACGATTTGACACTGAGCAGGAATGCAACCTAAGTGAATAAGGGAATAAGTGGGTAAATTAAATTCAAAAAAAAAAATTCCCCGATTTTCAAGGGTCAAAGGTCGTTACACCCTTATACCTCCCTATGAACAAAAAAAAAATCCTTTATTTTATGTGTGTACCGAATATAAGATAGGTTGAAATTTAATATACAAACTTGTTATTTATATAGGATAATCATCTTCCTTACTATATAGAATAATCATCCTATATATTCTATATTTGATGCATGCATTTTTAAATGATTGGATTACAAAAATTATTAATCATGTTTCTAGTCTAAAATGACTCAATCTTCTAATAAGATGAAAATGATCATTATTTAATTGATTAATCCAAATTTTTTTTTTGTCTTTTATTCTCTTTCTCATGTCCCTTCATTTTCTCTTTCTCTTCTTTCTTTTTATTTTTACCCTTTTTTTTCTTTCATTTTTTTCTCTTTTTCCTTTTTTTTTGGATAAAAAATATAGTTTTGATAAAATAATAATTTTTTTAAACAATTCTTTTTTTTTTCAATTTTTTTGTAAGAATCAATTTAAAAAAAATTATTATAAAATATAAATTTATTTAATATATGAAATTTGAATTAATAAATTTAACTAGTATTTTTATTAAATTTAATTTTTTTTTTAATTTTTTTTTGTTTTACCACTTGTAGATAGGAAAAGAAAGAGAGGAAGATAAAAAAGATAAGATTTTTTTTTTTTAAAATAAAGGTACTTTTCTTAAAACAATTAACCTTTTTTCTTAGAAAATCCATTTTTAGAAAATAAATACAGTTATTTAAAATAATAAAATTATTTTAAATTTAAATCATAAATAAAAAGAAAAAAGAAAACAAATTGGAAAAAATAGTGAAAAATATAGAGAAATATTTTTTTAAAAAAATTATTTTTTACAAAATCATTTTTTGAAAAAAAACTAATTGAATTTTTTCAACAATATGGTTTTCTATTGAAATATAAACTTTTTTTTGAAAAGAAACTCTTAAGTATAAAAATATAATAATATACTTTTTTAAATCAAAAACACTTTGAAATACATTTATAACAAAGATTATAAATTTAAATTAGATTTAATTTAAAGAAAAAGAGTTCGAGCAATAAAAATTTATTTTATACTATTTAATTTTATTAGTAACAAACATGACCATATATATATATATATATATATATATATATATATATATATATAAAATTCATCTTATCTTTCTCTTGTTTAATTTAAAAAAAAAGTTCGATCAATAAAATTTTATACGTAACGAAAATATAAAATTCATCTTTTCTTTGCCTTGTTTATCCCATTGCAGCCTCTCCTTTGACCCGACAACCTTTCCATCAGCTCGAAATAGACGTCACCCAGCAACCATGCAGCTAGTCGTTGGTGACGTGCCATCACTGCTACCCCCTTTTTCTCTCTCTTCCTTTCTTTTCTTTTCTTACCAGACCTGAATGCCCAGCCCCTCTTTTAACCCGACCACCACCGACTTAGTCGCGATTAGGGCCATTACCGGCCACCAACCTATAGCCAAACCACAGTAGAATAAACATTTAAACTTTTGAGATTCAATTTTTGAAAAGAAAAGTGAGGGAAAAACTCAATTCAGAGAAGAAAAATAAACATAAAATTAGAAATTTAGAGAAGAATTTGGGAGGAGATGCGAATTAGTGTTTGGTTTCATGTTTATTTTCCCTTTCCCTCTTTCTCAATCAAGAGGCTATTTTCTTTGTTCAACCAATTAGTGTTTCGATTCTTTCTCGATTACTAAACAAGTCACTTCCTATTTGCCTCAAAAGAAGAAAGTGTGACTTTCTTTTCTTCTCAAGGGATTTGGTGTTTGGTTGACTGTGTTTTAACGGCCTATTTTCTGTCTGGGTTTTTGATTGAATCCCTCCTCCCCTTTGGCTCCCTCTCAACCGTGTTTTTATCAATTTTCAGTTTGTGCTTTGATTAATTTCAACTTCATTTTCTTTTTTGTATTTATAATGTCTTTTATTTTCGATTTTATCCTAAATATATTTGTAAATATTTGCTTATTTTTAATATATTTTCAAAATATTTTTTACATATTTTAAATATTTTAGAAATATTTTTATATGTATTTTAAAAAATATATATTTTTACATATTTTTAAATTTTTTTAATAAAAAATAAAATTGACATAATATTACATATTAAAATGTTATTGGAGATTCTAATCTACATCCGCATTTTTCAAATGGCATTAACTTTAGATATTAATATGTGTGATGAAAATAAAGTTTATATCTGCCGGAAGGCGTTCCAAGTGGGAAACGAAGGGCAGACCACTTATTTTTTTTAAACGCTAGCTTCTCCTCGTGGGTCCCGCTCTTCGTCGATGGAATCTACGGAGAGGATTTCGCGCTCTTTTCTTCACAGTTGTGTAATAACTAATAACGTACAATATCATCAAAATGCACATTTAAAAAAAATCATCGAAATTCACATTTTGAAATGACATTTAAAATGATTATAATTAAATTTAATAAAAAATAGTATGACAAATGTAACTGTTGTTGCTCCAAACAACAATGAAATGATGTTGATGTTATCTTCTTCATGTGTCTTGAATGTTCTGCAAAAACAGTGAAAGTAAGAGAGGCGCAGGAATCTGTCCCTGCACGCGCACTCTGATACTTAAGTCAGAAGACTGTTTAAGCAGAGTTTTAGTAAGCAAAATAGAGATTAGGCTTTTTCTGATCATATCTGGGGATATTTATAGATATTTTTGAGTTGCTTTTGATGAGCTCATGACTCATTTTTGTGTGGGCCCAGAACTTTATTATTTTGGGCTTTTTGTATGTTGGAGCCCATACGTGTGACTGGGCTGGGGTAAATTATCTTTATCAATTGCTCCCCACTCTTACATTGGGAATTTCCCTATGTAAGAGTATAATAAGGATATTATTTGCTTCTGGAATAGTTGTTAAGGATTAAAACCGTTTTATCTGCGAGAGAGTCCTTAGACTGTGGTGCAAACGCCACGTTTCGACCATCTCTGTCGGGACTGTATAAAAGTAAGACATAGCGCGGATGATTTAAGGAACGGTAAAATTCTGTCGCATAGCAATCGTAATTCCCTGGCTTACTCTGTCGGTACTCTGTCGCACAATAGGTAAAGATACCGCGCGACTCCTTCGCCTATAAAAACTGCAGGACTCTGTCGCCACCTTCGTTAAAAAATCTGTTGCGTAAACATAGTCTATCGCCTAGGCCATCACCATACAGTCTGTCGCCAGCTTACAATCTGTCGCCCCTTACAATCTGTCGCCACCTAATAGTCTGTCGCAACCATACAATCTGTCGCCCTTTACAATCTGTCTCAACCATACAATCTGTCGCCACCTTACAGTCTGTCACCAGACCTGTAGTCTGTCGCCAGCTTACAATCTGTCGCCCCTTACAATCTGTCGCCACCTAATAGTCTGCCGCCACCTTATAGTCTGCCGTCACCATACAGTCTGTCGCCAGCCCTGTAGTCTATCGCCAGCCTTGTTTTTAACCCCTAGAATGACTGGTCCTGGTGTAGGAAAACATTTGGATTTGGGACCTAGGTCGACCCTGACTGAGCTTGATCTTCAGGATTTATACATAGATACCCACTACCCGAGGGTTATTTCTATAGGCTTCCTACCCCGGAGGAGAGAAGTATACATAGCGTAGCAAGTGGAGTAGTCATCTTTAGGGTCTCTATAGAGCTAGGTTTTCGTTTCCCCCTTTCTGACTTTGGGATTTCTTTTTTTGAGAGAACAAGGGATTTCCCCTAGCCAATTACATCCTCATAGTTGGATGCAGTTAATTGGTTTTGACGTGCATTGTCGTATAAGGGACGTCGTTCCTACTCTTCCTTTGTTCTATACTTTTTTTCGGCTTCGGGGTAGTTCAGGCTTAATACCATATTCTCTTCAAAGAGCGTTCGAACCCGGTTTTGAGAATAGGCTATTTGACAAACTCCCCAACAAAATCCATAGGTTCGAGTCGGAATGGCTTGTGGTGGAAGTTCCTGAGGGTCTTAACTTCCCTACTAGGTGGGGAGCTAGGCATAGTATCCCAAAGGGCCCTCGCATTACTGTTTTAAGAAAGCAGCTGTCTTCAACTATCGATCAGTTATTAGTTGATAGACCGATTAATCTTTTCGGGTTTTTAACGTCTGAAAACTTAGCTTCCGCTGGTTGGGGCATAGGTGGCACTAATGTGGTTAATCCTTATGTTCCTCTCGATTCAAATCCTAGAGATAGGGAATCTAGTCCCGAAGGTGACCCTTTAGAGGAGGCGGGTGATTGGGCTGGATTTGGTTCTACTTTTGTAACTCTCCCTGATGACGAGGATTTAGTAATAGATTCCCTTCAGGAGTTTCTTAATTCTCTTGAAGGTAACCCTTTTTACGTTTTGCACTTTGTTACTCGTTTGTATGTCACTTCTAACAATTTTTGGATTCTTATTTTGCAGAAATGAGCAGCATCAGACGTTCTTTGGTTCGCCCAAGGGGGCAGGGGGTTCCTCTAGTGAACCTGCTGAAAAGAGGCCCCGTTCTGCTGTGGTTGCTTCGGGAGGGGTACCTCGAGCCCGGACTCCTCCTCTCAGGCAAACGACCCCTCCTCCTGCTTCGACTTAACAACCTGAAGGAGAATCAGGGGACCTTTTACAAGATGAAGGGAGGACTTCTTCTCATTCTCGAAGATCTTCCGGCTCCTCCGATAGACCTCGGGCGGGAGAAAGAGCTGAGTGTAACGTGACCTTGCCCAGCTGGAAAAACCGAAGGCGCTTGTATGTGGAAGGCTCTATGTCTACTAGGCCTATCCTACCTAAGATAGGCCCTGTTGATACGAGATCTTATCAGGTAGACGGGGGCTACAGAATGAAGGGGGCTGATTTTCGAGTCTACCCTGGGGTGTTAGATAACGACACTTTAGATACGCCCGGGGTAGCATCTCGCTTGGGCTGCGCCTCCATCCTTCCTAGGGATGAGAGTCGACTGTTTCGAAATTTTCCGGAAGGAGAGGATCTAGCTGATCTGGAGGCTGTTAAGGTAATTTGCAGACTTTCCTTTACTTTATTTTTCTTCATTTTACTTTTAATCTGAGTTTTTGTGTTTCCTTTCAGCTTGCTCAAAGAACTATAGTTAATAATGCTCAGCATCGGGCTTATCGTGAACGAGCTGTCAAGGAAATTCAGGATTTAAAGGACAGTAATATGGAATTAAGGAATGCCAATAATCAGTTGTCTGGGTTGCCGGGAGTAGTGCGGGATCTGGAGGAGCAGCTTTCGAAGGCGTTTCAAGAGTTATCTCTTGCAAAGGGGGATCTTGTAGTTGAGACTGCTAGATCCAACAAGTTTAAGGACGACTTTCAACAGAAACAAACGGAGCTGGATACTCTGCAGTCAGGATTTGATTCCCTGACAGATCGTAATCAACAACTTGAGCAATATGTTGCTGAATTGGAGAGTCGAGCTACTCCTTCCCTGAATCAGGTAGAGATCGACAGCATTCGGGCTGAAGCTGTGAAGGAATATAGGCTTTCCAAAGACTGTTTAAGACGGAAGGAAGAATTTTCCGTTCCCTATGCGAAATACGATTTTTATCTTGCCCGTTCTTGGTTGGAAAAGCATAGGGAGGGTGTGGAATTTCCTGAGCTTCTTTATACTCCCGAAGCAATGGGGTTTGAGGCTCCTGATTGGACCAAGTACGAACCTGACTCCGAGACAGCTGATGAGGTTTTGAAGAAAGCTGCATTAGATGATTTGGCAAACCTAGCTGGTCCTTGGGAGCCCGTGAGCCCAGATAATATTCCTGAATCCATTGGTGCTCTCGATGATCTGAACGAAGAAGATCCGTCAATTCCTGGTCTCCAGCCTCCGGATTATGAAGATCCAACGGTGCCTGATCTCCCGCCACTAGATCATGAAGATTGATTTTATTTTCCTTTTTGTTGTTAGGCTTTATTTATATTTAGGAATTTATTCGCAGTTCGTATTTCGCTTGTAAAGATTTTCCTGATATTTTATAAATAAAATTTATCTGTTCAAGCCTCATATCGCTTATGTTCATTTATCTTTTTGCTATTATCGCTTATTTATATGTATGCTGATTTGACTCGTGTGTTTATCTATCCGTGTATGCTCCCCAATTCTTGATAAAAAGATATATTTTTAGAAAGAATTACATATGTAAACATACCTTTGGTTCTTACCGTTAATATGTTTCTATTGTTTAGCCACAGTGACGCTATGACGCATCAGGCTCTTACGGCTCGTCTGATTTTATACGCCTGGCCACAGTGACGCTATTACGCCTCAGGCTCTTACGGCTCGTCTGATTTTATACGCCTGGCCATAGTGACGCTATTGCGACTCAGGCTCTTACGGCTCGTCTGATTTTATACGCCTGGCCACAGTGACGCTATTGCGACTCAGGCTCTTACGGCTCGTCTGATTTTATACGCCTGGCCACAGTGACGCTATTGTGCCTCAGGCTCTTACGGCTCTTCTGATTTTATACGCCTGGCCACAGTGACGCTATTGCGACTCAGGCTCTTACGGCTAGTCTGATTTTATACGCCTGGCCACAGTGACGCTATTGCGCCTCAGGCTCTTACGGCTCTTCTGATTTTATACGCCTGGCCACAGTGACGCTATTGCGCCTCAGGCTCTTACGGCTCGTCTGATTTTATACGCCTGGCCACAGTGACGCTATTGCGCCTCAAGCTCTTACGGCTCGTCTGATTTTATATGCCTGGCCACAGTGACGCTATTGCGCTTTAGGCTCTTACGACTCTTCTGATTTTATACGCCTGGCCACAGTGACGCTATTGCGCCTCAGGCTCTTACGGCTCGTCTGATTTTATACGCCTGGCCACAGTGACGCTATTGCGCCTCAGGCTCTTACGGCTCTTCTGATTTTATACTCCTGGCCACAGTGACGCTATTGCGCCTCAGGCTCTTACGGCTCGTCTGATTTTATACGCCTGGCCACAGTGACGCTATTGCGCCTCAGGCTCTTACGGCTCGTCTGATTTTATACGCCTGGCCACAGTGACGCTATTGCGCCTCAGGCTCTTACGGCTCTTCTGATTTTATACGCCTGGCCACAGTGACGCTATTGCGCCTCAGGCTCTTACGGCTCGTCTGATTCTTGTCACAAGATTAATATTGACAGAAGCCAGAAATATAATTAGATGAATAATTCTGTATAACGATCAGGTGACAGTGTGAACAAATAATGAGGGAATACAAACATAAAGAAAGGCACAATGATTAATTTAAATACAATTTTAAATGACTTAAATTCCATGTCTTTCCTATTTTCTTCCCTTGCAAAGTCTCCAGGATGCAGGTGTTGGGCCCAATCCTTCTTCTGATTCGGTATGGACCTTCCCAGTTGGCTCTAAACTTTCCGTCTTCCCTCAAGCATTGGTGATGTGTGACTTCCTGAGCACCAAATCTCCCTCGGACATTGGCCTATCTTTTACCCGGCTGTTGTAGTAATTGGACACCCTTTGATGGTAGGATGCCAATCGGATAGCTGCAGTTTCCCTATGTTCATCGAGCAGATCCAGGTTTTCCCTTAGCCCTTGTGAGTTATTCTCCTCCCTTAAAGGTACCACTCTTGGTGACAATGCTCCAATTTCTACCGGAATCAAGGCTTCAGTGCCATATACAAGGCTAAATGGTGTTTCTCCAGTTGATACTCGACTAGTGGTACGATATGCCTATAAGACACTAGGTAGTTCGTCTACCCATGCTCCTTTGGCTTTGTCTAGTCTGGTTTTCAACCCATGCAGGATGGTTCGGTTGCTGACTTCAGCTTGTCCATTAGCCTGAGGATATGATACAGAAGATATCCTTAGCTGGATGTCAAGGCGTCTGCAGAACTCACGAAAGGCATCGCAATCAAACTGATTTCCATGATCTGCATTTAAAACCCTTGGAATCCCGAACCTGCAGATAATATCCTTCCACACCATTGCTTCAACTTTTTTCTCTGTGATTGTGGCTAAGGGTTCTGCCTCAATCCATTTTGTGAAGTAGTCGGTAGCCACTAGAAGGAACTTTCTTTGGCCCGTAGCTAAGGGAAAAGACCCTAGAATGTTTAACCCCCATTGTGCAAACGGAATTGGTTGCACCGTACTTTGGAGCGGAGCCGTTGGGGCAATAGTTATTGGTGCAAACCTCTGACACTTGTCACACTTACGGGTTTTATCTGCTGCATCTTTCTTCAGCGTTGGCCAATAAAATCCCGATCGTAATATCTTAGAAGCGAGAGCTCTAGCTCCCAAGTGTTCACCACAAATCCCTTCATGAACTTCGGCCATGACATAGTTAGCTTGTTCCGGCCCCAAGCATTTCAACAAAGGCGATGAATACCCTCTTTTGTATAGTTCCCCGTTTATCATTGTGAATTTTGCCCCTTGTATCCTTAGTCGCCGGGCTTCCTCCTTATCTTGTGGGAGTGTACCTTCAATGAGGTACTGTTTGAATAAGGTTCTCCAATCATCCCCCATTTCAATGTTGCACACATCGATTTCTTCAATGCTAGGTCTTTCAAGTCTTTCCACCTTTATCATTCTTCCTTCAGTCTCATTAGAGGAAGCTAATTTAGACAGTGAATCCGCATGTGTATTTTCAGACCGATTAATTTGTATCAACGGGAAATTTGTAAAAGTTTGAGCCAGAGATTGGACTTTCTTTAGATAAGGAAGCAGTATCGGCTCTCGAATCTCATATTGTCCATTAAACTGATTCACCACCAGTTGAGAATCACTTTGTGCCACTAGGTGGTGAACTTGCAATCTTTCTGCCAGTTTCATTCCAGCAATCAGAGCCTCATATTCTGCAGTATTGTTTGAACTAGGGAACCCAAACCGCAAAGAGTATTCTATCGACCTCCCTTCCGGCGATAATAAGACTATACCTGCACCACTGTCATTTGCACTCGATGCTCCTTCAACATATAGTAGCCATGGTCGGGTCTCATTGTCAACGTCGCCTCTTCGACCAGTACATTCCACTATAAAATCCGCTACGGCTTGGCCTTTGATGGCCTGTCTAGGTTGAAACATGATATCATGTTCCCCAAGCTCTACTGCCCATTTTACCAGTCTCCCTGAATGTTCAGGCTTCTGAAGGATTTGTCTCAACGGTTGATCTGTCAAGACAGCAACGGGATGCGCCTGAAAATAAGGACGCAATTTGCGAGAGGCCATCACAAGGGCAAGTGCTAATTTTTTAGCCACTGGATAACGGGTCTCTGGGTTTAACAGTATCTTACTCACGTAGTAAACAGGACGGTACACTATCTCATCTTTCTTTAGTAGCACCACACTGACGGCGAATTCATCGACCCCCAAATACATATACAATTGTTCCCCTTCCAGAGGCCTTGTCAATAAGGGTAATTCCCTTAAATATGCCTTTAGGTCTTCAAAAGCTCTTTGACAATCGTCTGTCCACTTAAAACTCTTTCCGCCCCGCAGAGTTTTGAAAAATGGCAAGCTTCTTTCTGCGGATTTCGATAAAAAACGGTTCAGAGCCGCTATCCTGCCTGTCAACCTTTGCACATCTCTCACCGTGGTTGGTGGCTTCATGTCTATGATTGCTTGAACCTTTTTAGGGTTCGCTTCAATCCTCCTATTGGTGATCATAAATCCCAAGAATTTTCCAGACTGAACTCCAAATGAGCATTTATTGGGATTTAGCTTCATGTTGAATTCCCTCAGCACATCAAACACTTTGGTCATCTGACGCGCGTGAGATTCTCCTGCTTTGCTCTTGATGATCATATCATCCACATAAGCTTCCATAGTGTTTCCCAGGAGATCTTTGAAGACTTTATTGACCATTCGCTGATAAGTGGCTCCTGCATTCTTTAAACCGAATGGCATTACCCGATAACAGTATGTTCCGTCATCAGTAATAAAGGAGGTCTTCTCTTCATCGTCAGGATTAAGCATAATTTGATGATACCCCGAGAAGGCATCTAGAAAACTGAGGAGCTCATACCCTGATGTTTCATCTACCAACTTATCGATTCGGGGCAAAGGATACGAATCTTTAAGACAAGCTTTGTTTAAATCTGTGAAGTCCACACACATTCGCCACTTTCCGTTAGATTTTTTTCACCATCACTACATTGGCCAACCATTCCGGATAGTAAACTTCTCTAATAAACCCAGCTTCCAGAAGCTTATCAACTTCTTCTCTAATCGCCTTCTGTCTTTCCGGGGCGAAATTCCTCTTCTTCTGTTTAACGGGCCTATGCCCAGGTGAAACGTTAAGCTTGTGGCAAATCACTTCGAGATTAATCCCCGGCATATCAGACGGAGTCCAAGCGAAAACATCCGCGTTTCTTTTCAGGCATTCAGCTATCTCCTTTCTGGCTTCCTCATTCAGTTGAGTTCCAATGAACACCTTTTTCTTCTCATCCCCTCTGACCAGCTCAATGGCTTCTGTTTTCTCCACAGGTTGAGGCTTAGGAGGGTCGTCTATACACAATGTCTCCTTTCTCTGTGTTCCCTTGTTAGCGGTAGAAGCAATGTAACAAGTGCGAGCCTTTTTTTGATCTCCTCGCACTTGCCCAACTCCATTGGGAGTAGGAAACTTCATTAACAAGTAGCAAGAGGATATCACTGCCCTCATATCATTTAATACAGGCCTCCCCAGTATCATGTTGTAGGCTGTTGAGGTTGACCTTACAACCATGAACAAAACCTGTCGAGTTACATCTTTTGGGCTCTCTCCCAAAGTCATTGGCAATTCTATGGATCCGGCTACTTTCACCTTCTCGCCCGCAAATCCGTACAATGGTGTCATGACAGGTCTTAATCTACTTTCAGATACATTCATTTTTTCAAAGCAGTTCCAGTAGATTAAGTTTACTGAACTTCCATTGTCTATCAGGATTCTGCTCACAGGATGCTTTGCCACCACTGCTGATATTACCATGGGATCATCATGAGGCATGATAATATCACCCCTGTCTGTTAGAGTGAACACAATGGGTTCTTCATCTGCCTTTTACTCTATCACAGCATTAACCTGATATGCTTGCCTCGCATAACTTTTTAGGGAAGCGGAAGAACTTCCTGCCATCGATTCACCTCCAGCGATAACATTTATAGTTGGACCTGTGGGCTCATTATCCAGCCGATTACCTCGAGGGATGGGCCTAGCTGCTTCGTTTCTTGGCCTATTTCTTCCATTATCATTGTTTTGTATGTTCCGCGGGCGATCATTCCTTCGATCTCGCGGAGGATAACGAGGCCTTTCACTTCTCCACAGGAAGCGATTAATTTTCCCTTCTCTAGCTAACCTCTCTAACTGATCCATCAAATCTCTGCATTTTTTTGTGGGGTGGCCGTGAGCAGCATGAAACTCACAATAGGCATCAGGATTTCGCCCCACATCTCCAATCCTTTTTCTAGGGAACTCCAATAGCCCAGTCCCTTCTATAGCGGCGAGTATTGCCGTGCGGGGCTCATTTAGTCTAGTATAGTTTTCATACCTGAGTCTAAGGGTTTTGTCTGATCCAACGGGTCTCGAAGAGCTTCTTTCTGGTACCTCTCTTTCTCTTTTTCTTCCTTCCCTTATCTCTCGGGATTGCACCATCTTCATTACTTCTTCTTGAGCCACGTATTTATTAGCTCTAGCAAACAAATCAGAAAGTGTCACTGGCTGATCAAGGGAGAGGGATTCTTGCAACTTCTCGGACTTCGTCCCTTGTAGCATTGCAGCCATGGCTACTCCTACCGGTATATCTTTCACCTCTAAGGTTGCATCTCGGAAACGATCTACATAGCTCTTTAATGATTCCTTATTCCCTTGTTTAAGGGTGAGCAGATAGGTAGCGTCCTTCTTCCTTTGGTTATTGATCATGAAGGCTCTCAAGAATTCACTTCGTAATTGGTCGAAGGATGAGATAGAACCTTCACTTAACCCATTAAACCATTTCAGTGCATGCCCAGACAGTGTAAGCGAAAACGCTCTGCACATGATTTCATCTTCCCATCCATGTAATAACATGAGAGACTCATAACTTTGTATGTGGTCGTATGAGTCTGCTTTGCCTGCGTAAGTAGCCATATGAGACATCTTGAATTTCTTCGGTAAGGGTTTGTCCATAATCTCTGGACTGAAAGGAACCCTTCTTTTCTGATTGTCATCAGGAACCACTAACTTCTTCCTTTCTAGAATTCTCTCAACAACTTTCTCGACATTTTCTGACTCTCGGGTCGAGTGTGCTCCCCTTTCTTCAGCACTTGAAGAGTCTGAGCAGTAAGTATTCTCTCTTCTTCTAAGGGCTTGCACCGTACCCTTTCTTCCTGCACCTCCCATTCCGCAATTTGACTTCGTACCTTCAAGATGGCCTTGGGGGTCATGACTGTTCTGTCTCTGCCGCTCCCCAGATCGGTGGTCTTCAAAATCATGCTCCGATTGTGTAGCAGAGTTTTGCCTCCTCAACTCCGCGTTAAGGTACTGCTCATGAAGTCGTTCAGCTGGGTTAGACTCTGTCAAATCTGTGACAGTGTTCATCCGTCTCAAACCTGCGGCAGGATTCATCTCTCGCAAACCCGAAGTTGAGCGTCTCCTCAGAGTTGCGATAGGGGCGTGCTCCGGTCCTACGGCAGGGCTCGATGCCAGACCTGCGGCAGAGTTTGCCCTTAGACATGCGTCAGTCTGCCTCTCCCTCAGACCTGCGGCAGAGTGTATTCTCAGACCCACGACAGAGTCGTTCTCTAGCCCTGCGGCATAGTGCAGCCTCAGACCTGCGGCAGGGTCATTCCTCAGACCTGTGGCAGAGTGTACCCTCAGACCTGCGGCAGAGTCGTTCTCCAACCATGTGACAGAGTGCATCCTCAGACCTGCGACAGAGTGTACCCTCAGACCTGCGGTAGGCTCATTCTCCAGCCCTGCGGCAGAGTGCATCCTCAGACTTGCGGCAGAGTGCATCCTCAGACTTGCGGCAGGCTCGTTCTCCAGACCTGCGGCAGGGTTGATTCTGAGACCTGCGGTAGGGTGCATCCTCAGACCTGCGGCAGGATTGTTCTCCGTAGCAAGGTACTCCCTCAGCGAAGCGGCAGAATTGTCTTCCAATCCAGCGGTAGCATACTGCATCAGTCCAGTGGCAGTATCCTGTCGCCAATCTCCTTGTCCCGTATTCACCATGGTAGAGGGTTGACCTCTTTCGTATGTCTGCCCCAAGACGTTCCCCCCTATCATCTGCTGCACTTCTAGAGGCAGGCTGTACTGCGGCAGAGCATTTTTGAAGAAATTCACCATAGCTTTCAGCGCTGTGGTGGTCTGCTCGTTCTGACGCTTCAGGGCCTCGAATTCATCAACGGAAACAGTGACCACCCTGCTACCTTCACCATTCTGCTCTTGTCCTTTCTCGGGTCTGGGAGGTGGACTCACAGAGTTCTCTTCCCCCAGATTCGCTGCTGCTGTCGAACGTGTTCTCACCATGTTGATAAGGAATCTGGCTTTTTGTTCTTGGTTCCCACAGACGGCGCCAATTGTTGTTGCTCCAAACAACAATGAAATGATGCTGATGTCGTCTTCTCCACGTGTCTTGAATGTTCTGCAAAAACAGTGAAAGTCAGAGAGGCGCAGGGATCTGTCCCTCCACGCGCACTCCGATGCTTAAGTCAGAAGACTGTTTAAGCAGAGTTTTAGTAAGCAAAATAGAGATTAGGTTTTTTCTGATCATACCTGGGATATTTATAGATATTTTTGAGTTGCTTTTGATGAGCTCATGACTCATTTTTGTGTGGGCCCAAAACTTTATTATTTTGAACTTTTTGTATGTTGAAACCCATACGTGTGACTGGGCTGGGGTAAATTATCTTTATCAGGAACCAATCTATATAACATATATATATATATATATATATATATATATATATATATATATATATTCTCAAAACTGAGTACAGGACCTATGCTGCTGACACGTCAGTCAACTTTTACCTCATTTTCTTGTTAATTGGTCAATAGCTACCATTTCTGAGGACGACAGTTCCCTATGAAAACCCTAAAAACGAAGCTGAGGAAAACTCACAAGAAAAGTAAAAGAAAACCTCTGTAATTTACATCGGATTAATTTAGAAGAATGATATTATTGATTTTGATGATATTAAAAATAAAAATATAATAAAATTAATAGTAAATAATAATATATTTAAAATTAATTATAATTATAAAGGGATAATAAAATATTAAAATTAATAAATATATTAAAGGTACTATATTAAAATTAAAAAAATAAAATAAAAAAAGTAAAAATAGCTCGGTTTCATAGGCTCTGAAAGTCTGCTAATATCATTCTTATGCTTGTTTCTTTTTATTCAGCCTTGCAACATCGTTCCGAATAAGATTGATGCTATTGGTTCTATTAAATTTAGTTAAAAGATAAATTGTGTTTCGAAATTGATAGAAAGTGCTAATACCGTTATACCTTTCAAACTCCATTTTCATCATAAGTTATATGATTTGAAACTATTAGTGTAAATGAATCAATTTATTATGAGTTACTTAATATTGATTCGTTTTATTTTGGAATTGAACTCGTATAATTCGAATAATAAATCGAATTAAATTTGAGATTTGTTGGTCTTATTCCATTTTTATATATATAAAAAATTTATTATTAATTTATCATTTTATTTTTATAATATATATTTGAAAATTCATAAATCTAATCTATCGAATCAAGTTTTAGTATATCAAGGGATTCAAATATCTTATTGAGTCAAATTAAAGTTTTAAAAATCAAGCACAATTATATTTGAATTAAATTTAAATTTGATATTAGATCGTTTCGATTCAATTATATCATTATTAATGTATGACAAAGATATGATTAAAAAGTATATGTATGACAATTTTATGCCTTTCTTATTTTAATATCAATGTTCAATAGAATACATTACGACATTGTTTTGTATGTCAACATATTTCTTTAAACCCAATGCGAAGCGCGGGTTCTTATCTAGTAATTCTTTATTTTTTTGACAATCTTATCTAGTAATTCTTAAACTAACATTTTTATTAACTATAATCAGTATGCATATATATATATATAATTTACTTGACGAAGTGATTTTTTTTTTGGAGTATTAGGCGCGTGAGAACGGGAAAGTGGTGAAGGGAGAAGGGACATTGGTGGCACGTGAATGGGAGAGAGTACGGCGTACAGAAGCCGCAACGAAATTGCGACGTGTCGTAAAATTAAAGAGCTAGAGGTCCATAAAGCTTCGCCGCCGCTGTTGGCTTTTGTTTTTGGTCATTTTCTTCTCGGTTAGTTGTGCAGTGGGGTGTCTCTCCCATGCCTTTGTTGTTTGCATCACCACAAACCACGTGTCTTGGGTACATCGTGAATGCAACCGTCAAAATTAGGAAGAGAGGGCAAAGCTGTGCGGCTAACAACACCGTCCCTTTCATAATTCGACGTGGGTTTCTCGGCTCGGCGAACTGTTTACTGTTATGCTAATTGTGGGATTCCAGGGCCCTCGCACCACCTTGATTTGAAAGTTGGTGCTTCTCTTGAAAAATGGTTAAAAAAACCACGTGTTCGTATTTGAGAAATTGTACGGTACAATGTTCGTATTCGATAAAGTGAATCGTAAATTCAGTTTATTGTAATATTGATCAATTTTATATTTCTTTTACATATTTTTATGTTAAAATATTATAAGTATACGAACTCAGATGTAAAATAAATATTAATAAACGTAATTATATGAATAGATATATAAATATATGAAAAATTTTAAATGTAGTGTAAAAAAAATGATAATAAATATAATATATATGATAATAGACGTATATATATAAAAATAAATATAAATTTAATTATTAATAAATATAAAATAAATTAACATTATCATAAATAAATATAAAAATATAAAACTAAATGAAATAAAATTAAAATAAATATAAAATAAATCGATTTTATAATAAAATCAACTTTATTATAAATTTTTCTTCGTTTTTTTGTGTGGATTGAACTTAAAAAAGGGGAATGAGTGAGTATAAAAATCATTTAGAATGACAAAGGGTTTTTTTTTCCTTAAATTAAAATAAGGAACGTTTAATTCCTCCTAGAGAAAGTAAGGAACGATATTAAAAAAAAACATTGAAAGTACATATCAAGGTTAATTACAATACCTCTTCTATTATTGAATGTTGCATAATTATAGATTTGTTTTTTTTTTTGTTGCTTAAAACAAATAATTAACTTCCTTTTGAAGTGTTTTATTTTGTTAATATTTAACGTTGGTATGTGTTGCGCACGATAAAAGAATAATAAAAGTGCGCCACATGGCACACGAAAAATATATCACGTGACGCATGAAGAAAACATATGAGAAATGATACAAGCCTTGAGTAAGATAAAAATGATAAAAATGTAATTAATTACAGAGTAATCCTTATAAATAGGAGTCAGGTACGATTCATTAACCTAATTCTGAATTTTCCTACTGAAATTCTGTCCAATTCTCTAGCTGACTTAAGCATCAGAGTGCTAACGCAGGGAACAACCTCTACGTCTCTCTGATCTTTCTCTCTTTTGCAGAGGCATTCTAGAACACGTGACACAAAATTCGAAATGAAGACGTCAGCAATTCATCATTGTTGTGCATTGACAACAACAATTGGCGCCGTCTGTGAGAAATCAAAGAAAAAGCCATTTTACAATAATGGTACAGACACGTTCAGCAGTAGTCAGAAGCGAAGAAAGTGAAGAAATAACGAATTCTCCCATGGCTGATGGGGGTGATGGAGTGTGTATGGAGAGAGAGTCGAATATGATGGCGATTCCCGTCGCTGAATTCGAAGCCATGCGGAAGCAAGGGGACGAAACCGTCCAAGCTTTGTGGACAATGGTGGATCTGTTCAAAGATGCCTTCCTGTAAGTGAATCTGCCGCCCATTGTCTAAAATTGGGTAGGGGAAGGGCGGACTTGCAAGACTCTATCGAGCAAGACTCTCCCAGCGCTCCCGTGGCAACCTTTCGCGGCAAACTCTTGCGGCGCACCCGTGCCAGCCCCTCGCGGCTCTCGTGCCAAACTCTCGCGGCACTCCCGTGCGACAAGCGGCGCACCCGCGCCAGCCCTTCGCGGCTTCCGCGCCAGACTCTCGCGGTACTTCTGCGCGACAGACCCTTGCGGCACTCCCGCGGTAGACCTTCGCAGCACTCCGACAGCAGACCCTCGCGGCACTCCCGCGACAACCTCTCATAGCGCTCCCGCGCCAGCCCTTCGCGGTAGGGGTGCATGAAACCCTCATGGCATGGCTACGTAAGACCCCCCGTTTTCTTCATCTGCCACGTGGCACACTTTTGGTGCAGGGATGCCAGCTCGGGCGAGACCCTGACGGCATGACCGCGCGAGACCCTTCTACGCGAGACCCTTGCTGCATGGCTGCACGAGACCCTATGTGTGAGACAGAGGAAGACATGAGGCGTCAGGGTATGGGAGACCTTGTGCGTGAAGCCTGCGGTGCCAAGCTACGAAAGACCCCATACGCGAGACTCCAATGAACTGGAGACATCAGGGCGTCGAAAAGCTACGGCGTAATGGTACAAGGAATTCAACATAGGAGATTGTTGGTGGCTGGAGACGTCAAAGTACTAGAAACCTTGAGGATCCAACTATGGTAGATTCTGGATATTTGGACGCGAAAGATCCTTGGCCCCAGAACACGAATGGCTCGCCAAACAATGGAATCAAAGGTATGGGAATGACAGGGTCTCATGTTGGGAGAGACTCAAAAATAGATCCAACACGGAACCTTGAAACTGGAATGACAAACTTTCAATTTCAGACTCATCAAAACTGAACTCAGGGTAACGGGAGAGAAGCTATGGACTGCGACCAAGCTGATTCATATGATGCTAAGAAAGTGCAAAATAGACCTGTGTTCAGGGTACAAGTTGCCACAAACATGAAAAGAATGGTGGAACGAATCTTAGAAGAGAAAAGGTTGGTTCCAGCTGAAGAAAACCAGAGGGGGAGAATCTCATTCAGTACAACGATCATGGGAAAATCATCGCCCCTAAAATTAAAGACGCCGCAGATGACGACATATACGGGAATGCCTGACCCTTATGACCACATTCAGAACTATGAGTCATTGATGCTATTATGTGGATGGGAGGATGAGATTATGTGTAGAGCGTTCCCCTTAACTTTAACTGATTACGTACTAAAGTGGTTTAACAGTTTGTCGGAAGGGTCTATTTCATCTTTTAATTAATTAAGAAGCGAATTCCTGAATACCTTTGTGATAAAAAGCCAGAAAAGGAAGGAGGTCACCTATCTGCTTATCTTAAGGCAGGGGAGCAAGGAATCACTCAAGAGTTATGTGGATCGATTCCGTAATGCTACTCTTGAAGTACATAATCTACAAGCTGGAGTAGCTGTGACAGCTATGCTACAAGGGACAAGGTCTGAAAAGTTGCAAGAGTCGCTATCTTTAGATCAACCGACGACGATCTCGGACTTGTTCTCTGGAGCAGATAAGTATATCACTCAAGAAGAAGTGATGAAAAGGATACCGACGTCGAACTATATATAAGGAAGTTCGAAGAAAAGAAACCCTTACCATCGCAGGGCTACCTAAGCCATCACCAATGCCTTGAAAGAAGATGGAAAGTTCACAAGGCAACAGGATAGAAAAAGCGCGGAATACCAACCACTTGCAACTACACTGGCAGTGAGACTTTATTTCATTTAATGTTATTTTTTGTTATTCAACTAATGGGTTGAAATTTAATTTGTTGAACTATGATTTATGCCATATCGGTATTTTATTGGCTGTTGAGGTTCTCACATAATTGATAGATGACTGATCACATCAGCTACACAAGTTCAAGGGCTTGAAGCGAAAAATGTGCGAGGTAAGCCATGCACTCAAACAAATAAAGGGCTTGAAGCGAAAGTGCGCGATGTAAGCCATGAAGAAAAAGTGCAAGAGCTTGAATTGAAAAGTGTGCGAGGTAAGTTAAGCACTCAAACAAGGGCTTGAAGCGAAAAATGCGCGAGGTAAGCCACGCACCCAAGAAAAGGGCTTGAAGCGAAAAGTGCGCGATGTAAGCCATGAAGAAAACGTGCAAGAGCTTAAAGCAAAAAGTGCGCGAGGTAAGCTAAGCACTCAAACAAGGACTTGAAGTGAAAAGTACGCGATGTAAGCCATGAAGAAATAGTGCAAGAGCTTGAAGCGAAAAGTGTACGAGGTAAGCTAAGCACTCAAACAAGGGCTTGAAGTGAAAAATGCACGAGGTAAGCCACGAAGAAAATGTGCAAGGGCTTGAAGCAAAAAATGCCCGAGGTAAGCCACACACCCAAGAAAAGGGCTTGAAGCGAAAAGTGCGCGATGTAAGCCATGAAGAAAAAGTGCTAGAGCTTGAAGCGAAAAGTGCGCGAGCTAAGCTAAGCACTCAAACAAGGGCTTAAAGCGAAAAGTGCGCGATGTAAGCCATGAAGAAAAAGTGTAAGAGCTTGAAGCGAAAAGTACGCGAGGTAAGCTAAGCACTCAAATAGGGGCTTGAAGCGAAAAATGCGTGAGGTAAGCCACGCACCCATGAAAAGGGCTTGAAGCGAAAAGTGCATGATGTAAGCCATGAAGAAAAAGTGCAAGATCTTGAAGCAAAAAGTGCGCGAGGTAAGCTAAGCACTCAAACAAGGGCTTGAAGCGAAAAATACGCGAGGTAAACCACGAAGAAATGTGCAAGGGCTTGAAGCGAAAAAGGAGCGAGGTAAGCCACGCACCCAAGAAAAGGGCTTGAAGCGAAAAGTGCGTGATGTAAGCCATGAAGAAAAAGTGTAAGAGTTTGAAGCGAAAAATACGCAAGGTAAGCTAAGCACTCAAATAAAAAGCTTGAAGCGAAAATGCACGAGGTAAGCTAAGCACTCAAATAAAAGGCTTGAAGCGAAAAATGCGCGAGGTAAGCTAAGCACTCAAATAAAAGGCTTGAAGCGAAAAGTGCGTGAGGTAAGCCACGAAGAAAATAAGCAAGGGCTTGAAGCGAAAAATGCGCGAGGTTAGCCACACACCCAGACAAAGGGCTTGAAGCGAAAAATGTGCGAGGTAAGCCACGCACTCAAACAAGAGCTTGAGAATTGACGGGCAGAGAATTTGACTTCAGAATTTAATGTAAGGACTTGACCTGAGGCTACAATGAGAACATATGTACTCTTCCGCAAGGTTATCCTAGCGAAAGAGTAGGGAGCAATTGTTGCGCACAATAAAAGAATAATAAAAGTGCGCCCCAGAGAATTTGACTTCAGAATCTAATGTAAGGACTTGACTTGAGGATACAATGAGAACATATGTATTCTTCCGCAAAGTTATACCTAGCGAAAGAGTGGGGAGCAATTGTTGCGCACGATAAAAGAATAATAAAAATACGCCACGTGGTAAAAAATGCGCCACGTGGCGCATGAAGAATGCACCATGTGGCGCACGAAGAAAACATATGAGAAATGATACAAGCCCTGAGTAAGATAAAAAAGGTAAAAATGTAATTAATGACAGAGTAAATCCCTATAAATAGGGGTTAGATACGATTCATTAACCTAATTCTGAATTTCCCTACTGAAACTCTGCTCAATTCTCTGGTTGACTTAAGCATCGGAGTACCAACGCAGGGAACAACCCTGCATCTCTCTGATCTTTCTCTCTTTTGCAGAGGCATTCTAGAACACGTGACACAAAGTTCGAAGTGAAGATGTTAGCAATTCATCATTGTTGTGCATTGACAACAACAATATGAAAATTTTATGAGTAAAATATAATTTATTTGAAGGAAACCTTATTAAGAAAAAACGAAATATATACATAGAAGGAGTTTCATGCAAACCTAATCATGGGCCTGGATTTGAGCTGGGCCCAACCATATATTAATGATTTATATACAAGCTTAAGTTCGGTTCGACTTGTAAATTCGGGCTTGACTTTTAGCTTAGACCTATTTTTTATTTTAAAATACAAGTTCGAGCTCGGCTAAAATTTTCTTTTGTATTTTAATTTTTTGTTTGTTTGTTTATTATTCTTTTAGTCAATTCAAAATTTAATTTTATTTGTCAAAATTTGCATATTAATTTTCAAATGCATTAATATCCTATACATTGCCAATGAAGTTTTTTGACTCCACATGCAAAGTTAGGATGATGATAAATACCATTTAAAAATATTAAGAAAATAAAAAATAAATAAAATAGCACATGTCTACTTTTGAAGGAGCTTTCACTGTGATTCGTCTGTCTTTACCCATCAATTCATTTTATGTGCTTACTAAAGGAAATGATTTAAAAATTTAAGGTTCTTACAAACCTATTTAAAGAAAATAATATTTTTTTTAAGTACAAGTGTATTCTTCGAAACGTTATTTCCATAATATGGAAATTGAGTAGAAGAAAATAAATCTGCATTTCAAAATTTTCTTAAATAGACTTGATTGAAAAACAAGAAATTGAGGATTGAAAATAATTATGTAATTCTTCCAGTGGTTTTATTTAAATTTATGTTAAATATATATTAATAGAAGTATTTATAAATCTCAGTCGGTGTTTGAAATTGTAAGTTATCCACATAAATTATCCATTTAATTAGTAGTGTTATGTAGGAAATAAAAGACTTGAGATCAGATACATAACCTCTTAAAAATTCCTATTAAGTGGACTTATATTTTTATTATTATTATCTGATAATTATTTAAAAATTAACCATCCATATTTACAATGATAACCACCCATTAACAAAATTACGTTTTTAATGGAAAGACGTATATAAAGAAAATATAGGGTATTGGGTCCCTAATTTGAGTATTCTGTAAAATACACCATTAGTGAGATTGTTTAAGATTAGAAGATCAAACACGAAAAGAACGTAACGTCAACGCAACTCTAATTATTTGTATAAATGGCTGAAGTTTAGTGTCTTATTCCACATTTGATCTATGATGTTTTCTTTGTAATGATAACACATTTGATAAGTTAACTAAATTTCTAGCAGTTGGTATCAAAGCCTTTAAAACCGCTATCTTGTTCTTATTTGAACATTTTTTTGATAGCAACACTTAATTTCTATCATTAATTTTGGACCTTAAAAAATGATTTAGTGTTCATGTGCTATCAATTCTATATAAAAAATGGAATAAGGACCTAATATTGCCGAGAAGAAATTTTTTTTGATGAGACTATATGTCAAATTAAATTGGCTTCAACACTTCTATATATTTCAAAATAACCTTTGCATCAATGTATTATTATTTTAAAATATGAAGGCACATGAAGACGTTGTAAATTGATAGAGGTGACATTTAGAAAATACATTGTGGGTCCACATAGGCAACATCCACCAACGAGAAAAAGCCACGTGTCAAATTTATAGTGCCACGTGGCACCTTAGGGCTACCACGTGGCAATCTTCGGGGAAACTTGCGGGAGCCTTGTGGTAGACGTCTGCCATATGCCTGTGGCAGACTTCTACCGCGCCTCTATGGCAAATCCCCGCAGACCTCTACAACCCCTACGACAGAGCCTATGGACTTCTGTACCCTTGTAATAGACCCTTGATGAGACTTACTCTTTGTGGCTCAGTCGCGCTCTCAGGCCCAAAAATCTAAACTACTTAAGGCATGACTTAATTGAGACCTGAACCTAGATGCTTATAAGGCCTTGTATGGTAATAAGATTACTCACACCTATAAATACCTCACATGTAGGATAAAAAAAACATTAAGCTTTGTTTTACTTATGAAGACTCTATTTAAACAACCTTTTCTGACTCAAGCATCGAAGTTTGCATGTAAGATCAAATCCCTATGCCTCTCTGACTTTACTATTTTTGCAGAGCTTTTGGTGCACGAGGAGAGGAAGATTCAAGCACTTACGTCATCATTTCATCATTGTTGTTTGGGGCAACAACAATTGGCATCTTTTCTGGGAAATAGACATAAAAGTCAAATCCTTTAGTGAAATGGTGAAAACACGTTCAACAACAGTAGTGAACTTGGGAAGGAAGACTCTATGAGTTCTATCAATAGACCTGTGAGTAAAGAATGATAGATCAGAGATGGGCAGTAGGCTACTGTGATCTCTTTGGTGGAGTTTGAGGCACTGAAGCAACGAAATGATGAGACCGCTCAAACATTTTAACGACAAAATGAAGAAACCACTCGCGCTTTAAAAGCTATGGTGGAATTCTTCAAGAAATCCTTGTCGTAGTACAGTCTTCCTCCAAAGGTGTAGCACTTGGTGGGATAGAGTGCTTCATGATAGACATATGAGAAATGTCAACCATCTATTGCGGCGAACATGGGACAACATGATTGGGAGTCAATGGGTAGTCTGCTGCATACTGCTCAGTACCAACAGTACTCTGTCGCAGAGTCCGAACAAAGAGTATTTGTGAATGAGATGGGGCAGTAGAACCCGGCGATAGGAATTAGAGTGTGGAACCATATGCAAGGGTCAGAGAGTGAAACCCTATTGTAGAGTTCAGGGTGCAAAACTCTACCGTAGGGATTAGGGAGTAATACCCTGCTGCAGGGGTCAAGGTGTAGCACCCCACCGCAGGAGCGTGGCACCGACATGTTTATTGCTAGGGTAAGACAATAGACCTCTACCACAGAGTTTGGACGAATGAACTTTGAGGCAAACAAAACTAAGGAGTCGCAAAGACAGAGTTATCTTTTAGCAGACAGGGTGCAACAAACATATGGGTAGAATGGTTATAAGTCCCTGAACTATTTTGAAAGTTGGAGATCAAATCACGGAATGTGAGGTGTTGGAAGGAAACACTCGACCTAGAGGCTCGAAAGAATGCATGATACGAGAAACATAGAGGCTTCTATTAGAGAGATAGACTACACATGGAACCCAAAGATATAGAATAGAAGGAATCCCCAAAATAAAGCCAAATGGGAAAGAAAAACTAACCTCAAAACAAAAGAAAAAAAAGGGTTCTTCATTCAAACTACTCTGACTCTTCTAGTACTGAGGAGCAGAGATCACACTCGATGTGTAGACCGAAAGACATTGAGAAAGTAATAGAAAGGGTCTTAGAGAAGAAGAAGTTGGTGTTCGTTGAAGACAGCCAAAGAAGAAGAGTCTCATTCATCTTGAAGATTATAAAGACGTTATTGCTGACGAAATTCAAGATGCCCTCGATGACTACTTATGCTAGTAAAATCGATTAATATGACCATATGCAAAATTATGAGTCAATCATGTTACTACATAGATGAGAGGATGAGATAATGTGCAGGGCCTTCTCGCTCACTTTGACATGGCATGCTATCTAATGGTTTAATAGGCTAAAGGAAAGTTCCATTTCCTTCTTTGATCATCTGTGAAACGAATTTCTCAAAGCTTTCTTGATCAATAGCCAACGAAAGAAGGACGCTACTTACTTGTTCACACTCAAGCAAGAAAAGAAAGAGTCTTTGAAAAGTTATGTGGATCGGTTCAGGGATGCTACTTTGAAGGTAAAGGATCTGCAAGTTAGAGTTGCTGTGGTAGTGATGTTGCAAGGAACAAGTCTGAGAAATTACAAGAATCTTAGTCCTTAGATCAGCCCACGACATTCTCAGATCTATTTGGTAGAGCAAACTAATACATTGCTCAAGAAGAGGTGATGAAGATAGTGTAGTCTTGAGAGACTAGGGAAGGAAGAAATGAGAGAGGGATACTGTTGAGAGGAGTTCTTTTAAGTCTCATAGATTAGATAAAACTCTCAAACTTAGGTATAAAAACTATACTAAGCTGAACAAGCCCCGAACTACTATTCTTATCGCCATCGAAAGGACCGATTTACTAGAATTTCAGAAAAAAAGCTAGGAATTTAGGGTGAAACATGGACGCCTATTGTAGCTTTCATTTTGTTAATAGGCATTCAAATGAAAAATGTAGGGAATTAATGGATCAGTTAGAGAAGTTAGCTATTGTACGAAATTGCTTCCTTTGAAGAGGTGAAAGAGCACGTTATCCATAGTGAGATCGAGGGGATAACCGCACGTAAAATAGACAAAATGATAATAAGAGGGATGAGGGTAAAAACTGACCCAATGGGCGAAGAAGAAGATATACCTGATCCCAAGAATCATAAAAAAGATAATGAGGCAATCGAGATAGCTATCAATGTCATTTCAGGATGGAGATTTGATGGTTGGAAATTCTTCTGCCTCTTGTAAGATTTACGCGAGGCAAACATATCAAGTTCATTCTATTATGGAGAAAAAGGGTGGATGAGGAGCCTATCGTGTTTACTCCAATAGATAGGGGGATATTGCCACCCCCATGATGATCCCATGGTAATCTCGATAGTGGTAGCCAAACACTCAATTGGTAGGATTTTGGTAGATAACGAAAGTTCAGTGAATTTAATCTATTGGAATTATTTTTAAAAGATGAACATATCGGAGGACAGATTGTAGCCAGTTGTGACACCATTGTTTGGCTTTATAGGAGAGAAGGTGAAGGTAGTTGGGTCTACTTAGTTACTTATAACTTTTAGGGAGAGCTCGAAGGATGTGACTCGATAGGTGTTGTTCATGGTTATAAAGTCAACTTCGGTAGCCTATAACATGATTTTAAAAAGATTCATGTTGAATGAAATGAGGGCTGTAATCTCTTCCTTCTACTTGTTGATGAAGTTTCCTACTCCTAATGGAGTTGGACAAGTGTGAGGAGATCAAAAGATGGCTCATACATGTTACATCTCCTCTACCACCTATAAGAAGATATAGAGAAAGGAAACCTTAGCGATAGTTGACCCCTCCAAAGCAACAACTTGTTAAAAAGATGGAAACTATTGAGTTGGTAGAAGGAGATAAAGAAAAGAATACCTTCATAGAGACTCAACTAGATGAGCATACAAGGAGTGAGATAGTGGAATGCTTGAAGGAGAATTCTTATGTCTTTGCTTGGACTCCAACGAATATGCTTGGGATTAATCCTGAAGTGATTTACCACAGACTTAATATCTTACCTGGGGTTAAGCTTGTGAAGCAAAAGAAGAGAAATTTCACCCCAAGAGACATCAAGCAATAATTGAAGAAGTTATAAGCTTCTAGAGGTGGTCATCAGAGAAGTTAACTACCTAAAATGGTTGGCCAACGTTGTAATGATAAAGAAGTCCTATGAGAAATGAAGGATATGTGTGGACTTTACCGACTTGAACAAGGCTTGTCTTAAGGATTCATATCACTTGCCCTAAATTGATATGCTAGTAGATGAAACATCGAAATATGAGCTCCTCAGTTTCTTGGATGCCTTTTTCAAATACTACCAGATGATGATGCATCCTGAAGACGAGGAGAAAACATCCTTTATAACTGATGATGGTACAAATTATTTTCGTGTGATGCTATTCGAGTTAAAGAATGTCGGGGCCATATATCAGCGAATGGTCAACAAAGGTTTTAAGGATCTCCTGGGAAATACCATGAAAGCCTATATGGATGACATGATTATTATGAGAAATGAGATGAGTCTCACGCCCAACAAGAGTCTAAGGTGTTTGAGGAGTTGTGAGAATTTAACACGAAGTTGAATCCCAATAAATGCTCGTTTGACATTAGGTTTGAAAAGTTCTTGGGGTTCAATATTACTAACAAGGGCATTGAGGCTAATCTTGAGAAAGTTTAAGCCATTAAAGATATGAAATCGTCAGCTGTAGTTAGAGAAGTTCAAAGGTTGGCAGGTAGGATAGCAGCCTTGAACCATTTTCTGTCAAAGTCTGTCGAAAAGAGCTCGCTATTCTTTAAAACCCTGAGGCTGAGAAATATTTTAAGTGGACGGATGAATGTCAGACAGCCTTCGATAATTGAAGAAGTTTTGAAAGAGTGGCCCTTGTTGAAGAGACCTCAGAAAGGGGAACATTTGTTTATGTACCTGAGAGTAGGTAATTATGCCATTAGTGCAGTTTTGTTAAGCAAGGATGAGGTAGTTGACAACCCAATTTACTATGTAAGCAAAGTTTTATTGGATGCTGAATCACGCTACTCCCTGGTTAAGAAGCTTGTATTGACCTTTGTAATGGCCTTTAGGAAGTTATGGTCTTACTTTCAAGTGCATCCTATCAAGGTTCTAATAGATCAGCCGTTGAGACAAATTCTTCAGAAGCTTTTGCATTATGAAAGATTGGTGAAATGGGCAGTAGAACTTAGAGAATATGACATCACATTTCAGGCCAAGCAAGCCTTTAAAGGCTAAGCTTTAGCCAACTTAATAGTTGAATGCACCAATCCGGGGAGCAACAATGGGGAAGAAAACTAATCCATGGACACTACACATTGATGGAACGTCAAGTGCGAATGGTAGTGGGGCTGACATAGTTTTAATATCCTTTGAGGGAAAGTCTTTGGAGTATTCCTTTCACTTTGGATTTCCTAACTTAAATAGCATAGCTGAATATGAAGCCTTGACTAAGGAATAAAGTTAGCAGAAAGATTGTAAGTCACAATTTAATGGCACATAGTGACTCCCAATCAGTAGTGAATCAGTTCAACGGCCAGTATGAAACTCGAGAATCGACACTAGTCTCATATCTAAGGAAAATCCAATCACTAGCTTAGACTTTCTAGAACTTTCAGCTTATGTAAGTCAACCGATCTAAAAATACTCATGTGGACTCACTGTCTAAACTAGCTTCTTATAATGAGACTAGAGAAAGTATGGAGAAGGTGGAGAGGCTAGAAAGGTCTAACATCGAGGAAGCTTAAGTGTATGATATTGAAGTAAGAGATGATTGGTGGATGCCATTTAAGCAGTATTAGCTGAAGGCACATTTCTGAGTGACAAAGAGGAAGTTCAACGTTTGAAATTACAAGGAGCTAAGTTCACATTAATAAATGTGAAACCATACAAAAGAGGGTATACATCACCTCTGTTGAAGTGTTTGGGGCCAGAACAAGCTAATTATGCCTTAGTAGAAATACACAAGGGATTCTGTGGTGAACACTTGGGAGCTAGAGCCCTCGTTTCCAAGATACTTTGGTCGGGATTTTGCTGACCAACCTTGAAGAAGGATACAGTGGATAAGGTTCACAAATGAGATAAGTGCCAAAGGTTTGCACCAATAATAACAACTCTGATAAGCTCGCTTCAGAGCATAGTGCAGCCAATGCCCTTTGCACAATGGGGAGTAGACATTTTGTGACCTTTTCATTTAGCCACAAGTCAGAAGACGTTTTTGTTGTAGCAATGGATTACTTCACAAAATGGATTAAGCAGAACCATTGACTACTATCACTGAGAAGAAAGTTGAAGCAATGGACTAGAAGGACAACATTTGTTGATTTGGGATTTCGTGTGTCTTAAACGCCAATCACGTAAAGCAATTTGATCTGATGCTTTCTGCGAATTCTACAAAAGCCTTAAAATTCAACTGAGGTTTTCTTTTGTTTTATACCCTCAAGCTATTGGATAGGCAGAAGTCACAACAGAACCATCCTTCACAGTTTGAAGACTGATTGGATAAGGCTCAAGAAGTATGGGTGGATGAGTTGCTTAGTGTCTTATGGGCATACCAAACCACTAACTGAGTGTCAACCAAGGAAACACCTTTTTGCTTGGTATATGGTACTGAAGCTTTAATCCCACTGGAGATTAAAGCGTTATTATATAAGGTAGTCTCGTTGGTAGAAAAAGAGAACTTAAAAAGGTTGCGAGAAAACTTAGATTTGCTTGAAGAACACAGAGAAGCAGCGGCTATCCAATTGATGTCCTATCACCAGAGGGTAACCAATTATTATAACAACTGAGTCAAATATAGACTAATGCATGAGGGAGACTTGGTGTTAAGGAAGTCCTACATAACCAACGCCTTAAAGGAAGATGAGAAATTTTGAGTTAATTGGGAAGGTCCATACTGAATCAAACAGATGATTGGACCTAGCAGTGGTGCCTTAGAAACCTTGCAAGGGAAGATGATAGGGAAAACCTGGAATTTAGACAATTTAAAGTTGTTTTGGAATTAATCATTTTATGTATTGGAACTGCGTTTCCTCATTTAAAGCTCAGTATTATCATGCTTTTCATGTAATTTTCTATTTATTTCATGCTGTCACAAGATACTGTCATTTGACTATTATGCAATAAATAAGTTGAGGAATCTCTTTATATTCATATGTTTTTATAACTTTTGTTAATGAACATAAATCTTATGACAGGAAAAATGGAAGAATGCCATAGTGCCAGAGGTACGAATGCGTCACGACGGCTAGGCATTAGAAGAAAACATGCCACAGTGCTAAAGGTGCGAATGCGTCATGTCAGATAGGCATTAGAAGAAAACATGCCATAGTGCTAGAGGCGTGACTGCGTCACAATAGCCAGACATTAGAAGAAAACATGCCATAGTGCCAGAGACACAAATGCGCCACTGCGGTCTGGCATTAGAAGAAAACATGCCACAGTACTAGAAGTGCAAATGCATCACGGCGGCTAGGCACGGAAGAAAGCATGTCACAGTGCCAGAGGCACAAATTCATCACGACGGTCAAGCATCAGAAGATAAGTGCTATAGTGCCAGAGACGTGAATGCATCATGACAGCCAGACATCAGAAGATAATGTACCATAGTGCCAGAGATAAGAATGCATCACGATGACAAGCACTAAAAGAAAACGTGCCATAGTACCAGAGGTGTAAAATATGTCACAGCGATCGGGTACCTGGAGAAAAGGCATGTCAAAACAAAATGTTTTTTTTCTAAAAGGTTTATATCTTTCATCAAGAACCTAGAGAGCATATATATGGCATACATACATAAGAAGAGAATGATAAGTAATAATAGTAAAAGTAAAACAAAATGTGTACATCATGGAAGAAAAATAATGCCATAAAAATTTCATAATTCAAACTCAAAAAGTAGTAGCATGTGTATTACGATAAAGCTAACCAGAATGGAAAGGAAAGTATAAAAAAATCAATAATCAATCTACATTTGTGAGATTAGTAGCAATAATAACTCGAGACTCAATCCCTCTGTCTTAAGTGATATCTTGAGCAAGCAGGACATCTGGCACTAGTGGCTCTTCACTGTCCAATCCATAGAGTGCATTGATTGGCTCAAGAGAATTATCTTGACTTAAAAGCTCTAAGGCTTAGCCAAATTAGTCGAGTCGTCATCAGCACCCTTTTTCAAGAACTTATTTAGGGGCTCGGAGTTAGGCTGTATTTAGTCTAATCAAGAGCCTCAAATAGCATAACTTAGGGTGTATAATAGAGTTCTGAAAGTTCCTCACCCTCTGTTTGCTTCTTCAACCAAGATCAAGTAAGATAAAAACCATATTTCACGAACCCCACCGAATGGTCCTCTTTCCTTTGAAATCAATCTTTAGAAAGCCGATACTCCCATATAACTTCTACCCTGATGCGATCAATCTCTATACGGTTAAGAGAGGAAGCAAGTTGACTCTCCAGTTTAGTAATGTGTTGCTCCAACTCCATATTATGATCACTTAACCTATTGAAGCTAGCAAAAAGGGAATTATATTTGGATTGCAACTTTTCTAGCTCTGCTTGGGTCTTTTGAAGATCCTCATTGAGCTTATTAGACATAGTAGTCTCCATAGTAAGATCTCATTTGGTGAAAGTTAGATCTTTAAATACCTTCATAAGTTGTCCCTTAAGATCTCGCACAATTTTTGATAGCCTAATCAGTTTATTATTGGTATTTACGAGCTCCATATTCTTATCCCTCAATTCCTTGAGCTCTTTCTCAACTTAGGCTCGGTAGGCACGATGCTGTGCATTAACCGCAATGGTCCTTTACAAAGCAACATGAAGCTTTGAGCCAATAAAAATGAGGTAAAATGAAAAAAAATACAATTAGAAGTCGAAAAGTTACCCTCATTAATTCTAAAACAGCTAAGTCCTCACCTTTAGGGAAATTCTTGAAAAGCTGTTACTCATCCCTAGGAAGGATTATGGCCCAGCCCAACTGAGAAGCCACCTTCAAAGTTTTCAAAGTGTCGTTGTCACGCACTCCAAGGTACACTCGAAATTCTGAACCTCTCATCGTATAGCTTCTGTCCACCTATTAAGGCTATTTGTCTATGGGAGCTATCTTTGGAAGGATGAGCTTATTCATCATCACAACTTCAATATACAGATGTCTCTGGTTATTTCGATAAGGCAAAATCATATTACACTTAGTACTATCCTCAAACTGGACCTTTTAGAGGACTCTCGACTCGAAAAGCGAGAAATATACCTAGAGTTTGAGGAAGCCTTTCTCTTGCTTCGAGAAGGATTTCTAGAGCCACTCCTTGAAAGAAAAGTCTGGGCCAGAGAACGAGTTGTTTACTTAGAGAGGAGAGGTTTGAGCTCGAGGCAGTGGAGGAGGAGTCGCACGCCCAGAGATGGAAATCTCATAACGTAGTCCTTCCTAGAAGGCTCATTGGATGAATCCTCTTCCACTCTCTTACAGATCAAAGCGCGCTTGACATTGCGCATCTTTACAAAAATTAAAAAGGAAAAAAATTATTAGAACTACTAAAAAAATAAACAATAGCACACGCTAAAGCGTAAAGGGTTACCGTAAGGAGAATTAAGATACCTTAGAAGTGAAACTATATTTAATGATTTGTTCTCTAAAAAACCCATGAAAGTAGAACCAAATCCTTCCAGTGGCCCCCATCTTTGAGAAAATCATGTTCAAAATAGATTCCCTATTTATGCTCCCTACGTCATCTTGTGATCTTGGGTTTTCAGGATTTGGTTTGGGAGGATCAAGTAATGGAGGATTTGATGAAGGATCGATAGGAATGGCTGCAGCCACACCTCCTATACCCCAACCATCGGTCGCAAGGTTTTCATTAGAGATGAAATTGTAAAGGATAATTAAATCTTTTACGAGTAATTCATCGATGAATGAAGAAAGTTATTTTCTAAGTTCTGTAATGGGAGGACCTTTTGGGATTCTTTGCTTGGCCAACCAGTGAGTAGGGAAATCTAAACCTTTGGGTATCTTTACGATAAGCCATTCTGACTCAAATTCATAAAGCTTACTAGAAATTTTTTGGAAAAGCTTGTTCTCAAACCTAGGCTCAGACAACCTCTGAATAGAGTAAGGAACTAACCAAAAACTACCCTGAAACATGAAAAAAAGTGTAAAATAAAGGGAAAGAAAGAGGGATACCCCTTATTCGATAATGCGCAGTGAAATCTATTAATTGCATCCAACCGTAAGGGTGTAACTAACCAGGAGCGATTCCTCACTCCTTAAGGAGGGATGCTCTAAAGTTGGATATGGGGGAACGAAACCCTCGCTCCAATGCGATTTTAAAGACAACCACCGCGCTTGACACACTAAGTACACTTCCTTTTATGGAACTTGGAAACCTATAAGCGTATCCCTCTGGTAATGGAAACTTATACTTAATGTCTTGAAGGTTAGCCTTTGTCAAAGTTGAATTGAGGTGTAACTCTAAATACTTCCCTATACCATGACTTGCCATGTTGGATTGACTCTAGATAAGCCCAAAAAGCTAAAAGACCTCGAAAAATAGTTGGATCTCAGGCTAGACTTAGGGTTGCTAGATAGCATTTCGACTTAAGGTCTCAGGTTTGCGTGATAGGGCCTCAAGATATACTTAGGCTTTGCCGTGATAGGGTTTCGACTCAGGGTCTCAAGGTTTTACATGACAAGGTCTCAATAAAGACTCAAGGTTGTGTCACAGGGTTTGGCCTCAAGGTCTCAAGGTTGTGCAACAATGCTTATGATTCCGGGAGGACCAGACAAGTTACATTATATATGAATCATAAGAAATGGATAAAATTTCTTAAAGGAGGATACAAATGTAAGGTCCATAAATTTCTATGTATTGTTTATGATTCTGGGATGTACAGAAAAGTTACATTATATATGAATCATAAGAAATAGATATTCTTATGTTCTAATTGTGAATGAAATGCAAAATGAGTATTAAAGCAATTGAATATGAATTTATCCTTTGAATTTTTGGAAAAATTACAGCTGGAATGCTGTAGAGCAAGGGGAGATTGATCTCACTGCAAGGGGAGATCGATCTCATTACCTCAAAATGCAATGCCAAGCATTCTACAAAAGGGAGATCGATCCCTCATTCAGAGCAGATCGATCTCGGAAGGATTCTGGTTAGCAAGGATCGATCTTAAGTTGCTTCTGCCTGGACAAGATTGATCTCTTCCCATAAGGTAGATCGATCTCTAATTGCCTCTGCCTAGAAAAGATCGATCCCTACCCATGAGTAGATCGATCCCTTCCTCAAGAGGCAGATCGATCCCACAGCCTACCTTACCAATTTAAAATTGAACTTCTTTTCTTTTGATCCATGATATGAAATGAGTCAATAAAGCATGGCATAAATGAAATTCCTAAAATAATAAATAAAATAGGGGGTAAGTGTGTAATATGTGACTCCACTGAGGCAAGATCCTATTAAATAAAAAAACTAATTTTTTTCTCTTTGAACAATAAAGAGGGAAGGAGATAAAAACAAGTTTACTTTCAAAATACGAACATGGGAATTATTAAAATGTTTATTTGATTTTGATTGAAAGGGTAGGAATTCCAGGTACAAATATACAAATACAAGTGGTCTTTAACCACACATACATGTGATTATATATGTATTAGCAAATGTAATACGATAAAGAAGGAGGATTTTAAATGCGAGATCTAAAAACATATCTTTCCGTAGCACCGGTACTAAGTACTCTCTGGTTCGGTTCTTTAGCGGGTTTATTGATAGAGATCAATCGTTTCTTCCCGGATGCGTTAACATTCCTTTTTTTTAATCCTAGTTATTGCGACGAGACGGGGCGAAAAAGATTAGATTGAGATACAATCAAATATCTGTGACTACTCTCTCTCCCCCTATTTTTTTTAGTTTTTTTTTTTAGAATTATATAAGAATTAGATAAAATAAATAAGGAAGGTAGAATGAAAAAAGTGGATTCAACCTCATCGAAACTCAGGTTCAGGCTTCAATTAAATTACTAGTAGAGCGAAAAGAGAAATGTGGCTGGAACAACAGTATTCTACAAGATACTTAAAGAAAATAACGTACGGTGATTCTAAATAGAGTTAGAAATCATTGTATTACTTAATTCTTATTATTTACTATTAAAATTTAAATAAATCTATATTGATTTGCTATATTGATTGTAACGAAATCCTTCAGGATTTGGTTTTGAGTTAGCAACTTTTATTTATATTTATTTATTTTATTTTTTATTCATTTCTTCTTCACTTTTGATCGAAAAATAGAAAAGTTGGGTGAATTAAAAACTCAAAGGAGGTTCATGGCTAAGAGTAAAGATGTCCGAGTAACGATTATTTTGGAATGTACCTGTTGTGTTCGAAACGACGTTAATAAGGAATCAACGGGCATTTCCAGGTATATTACTAAAAAAAATGGACACAATACGCCTAGTTGATTGGAATTGAAGAAATTCTGTCCCTATTGTTACAAACATACAATTCATGGGGAGATAAAGTAATAAATCGAATCAAGTGATCGTATGTCACCCCCTCCCGAGAATATGAAAATATGACATGAGGTATATAATATATTAAGTATATAATATTAAGTATATAATTCGTTATATATAATGAATATGTTATTTATATATTTAATATTTTATTTATATACCTATCAAATCCGGAAAGAGTTCAAGCAAAGGGCAGATCGATCTCTCACCCTTGGAGATCGATCTCATTAGGCCAATTCTATAAAACCCGACAGCTGAGTTCTTCTTCCATGAAATAGCTCATTCTTCTCCATTGAAAACAAAGTAACCTAGCTTTCTCACTCTAAAAATCATCACCATACAATCATATTTGAGAAAGATTACTTTGAGTAAAGTTGTTCCTTATGATGAGAAGAACAACATAGTTGAAAGGTAGAGGTTGAGTTGCTGAATTGAATGAGCAAAGGGATTTTTCCCAAATTTGGCAAAAAAGGAGAAAAGTTAAGCTAGATAAGATTTCAATACACAAACTTCAAGTTTGTTAATCTAGACAATTGTATGAGTAGGTTGGTGTATGTAATGTTGGCTAAAACATCCTTAAACATGCTTAATCCTCCATGACCTAAAATGAGCTTAGTGTAAGAAAGTGAAAGAAAGTTGATATGGCATGGAGTTAATGATGATTTATGCATGCATTGATGTTATTAAGCATGTATACATGATTTTAAGATAGTTTTGTGAAATACATATGTTGGAATAGATGATGAGTGAAAGTAGGCATATGAGGTGTTTGATAAATTGCCTTAGTGAAGGAAAGTAGTGAACTTAAGGCATTGTGAGTTTAGGCCGGCTCAATACGAATCAATAGACTTGGTGAGTCTAATAGATTCTAGAGAAATGAATAATACATTTGAAATGGACTTAAGAGAGTAAAGTCCAATAAGATGTAATGAGGCCAAATTGGCAAAACAAGGGCCTAATGCATTGATTTGAATCTCATGCAAGTGAGAATAAAGTATATTAAAGTATATTGATATGATTAGTAAATAATTGCAGCTCCTGGAGATATAATTGGAAACGATTAAACCGAAGCACGAGCATTGGAAATCAAAGGAAAGTGATTCGAGCGTGATTCGAGGTAAGGGATTTATGCGAGCTATTAGAGATAGCTATACGTATTTTGATAAATCCTAGTATGAGAATAAGTAGTATCTATAAAGTATATAGATATCGAAATATCTGTATGAAAACCAAAATTGAGAATATGCTATAAATGATCGAAAAAACATAGATGCATTAAGTGCATGCTTTTAGTAACTTTATAGTGATAAGTTGTTTTAAAAATGTAAAAGGGTAGATTGGCTCCCTATTTAACTATTTTACACAAAACGCATGTTTTATTATGTAAAAAGTGTGTAACGAGTGAATGAAGGGAAATTTTCCCTCTCGCTCATACTTTGTGATTTTTCGAAGTGAATTCGGTCAGGGATATCATTTTCACCTGATTGGAGCCATCTATCGGATTTCTATGTGAACTTGTGCTAAAGCCAATGTGGTAACAGTAGATTTACCAACCTTACTTGCACATCATTTTAAAAAGGGTTTTTAGAAAGCAAATGGTGTTAGAGCTAAGTGCTGTGTGCTACACTAGAGTGCTCGCTCTAGATTTTGGGAAATCATGCTAGAACCATCGAGTATTACTAGGTGATCTTACTCTGACTATGCTCATATGTAACTTCCTTAACTGAAAGTGATTTTAAGCGAAAACGTGCTAGAGGCCTCAGGTAATGCTGTGTGATCTTAATCTGAGTTGCTCGCACGTGGTTTTATGATGTTTACTGTGTGATGAGCAAAACGTGCTAGAGGCCTCAGGTAATGCTGTGTGATCTTACGCTGATTTGTTCGCACGTGGTTTTATGATGTTTACTGTGTGATGAGCAAAACTGTGCTAGAGGCCTCAAGTATTGCTATGTGATCTTAAGTTGAGTTGGTCGCATGAGGTTTTATAAGATTTTACTGTGTGATGAGTAAAATAGTTCTGGAGCCATCGTGTATTGCTGAGTGATCTTACACAGACCTGCTAGCACGAGATTTTGAGACAATGGAAATGGGTGGTAAAGGATCCACGGGAGCACGTTGTACCGTGAGCGTTAGCCACGGAGTACGATGTGCCGTGATATCTTGGCTATTCTTAGTGGGCTGAAGGGATGGTTGATCAGCCTCCCTAAGCATGGGATTTCGACACACCTGATCATTGATTGTTTGGAATCCAAACTATGGCCATAAGTCCTTATTCTGTGTGATATGACATTTTATCACTACTGTGTGAAGTGACATATGTCCCCTGCTATGTGATACTGGGTGATATGATATCTTATCCTATGTCTCATGTATATTGATTTATTAAGTGATTTTGCTAAGTGTAAAGCATTTTCAAATTGTATGCTGTGTGATTTTGTGTGATGTCGAAATGAGTAAACTGCTGTGTGATTTGAAAAGAATATACATATACCATCTAGCGAATTAATGATTTTGCATTGATGAAAGTTATTTTAAAAGAATGCATATGTTTTATAAGGAAAATGAATGTATATATTTTAAGCATGTAGATGGTGTAGTTATCTACCTGCTTTCGTATTTTCCTTACTGAACGTATTAGCTCACCCCCTTATTTCCTCCTCCATAGATTCTGCGCCGTAGTGAGTTTACTGCAGTTGTTTCTGCTGCCATGTTCTCCAGTTCTCTAGCAGTACATGGATATACACTTATGGAAAAAAAAATTTGTCTCTTGTAAAATAGTGCACGTAAAACTATCTTTTATAGTAAGGGATGCATATAATAAAAACTGATGTAAACGCTTCCGCATATATATATATAAATATATATAAGTACAGTTTCTATTTCATTAAATGAATTTAAATTATAAAATGGATGAGATGTGGATATGAAAATTGACTCACAACCCAACTGTTAGTAGTAAGTTAAGTCACTGAAAGAGGGTCGTGACAGAGGTGGTATCAGAGCTGAGTTGGTCTGATGTGAGTCAGTATCCAGAGTTTGGAAATTATACATCCCTAAAGTACTGTGCATTATTTGGATACAATTGTGTATACCAAGCTGAAAATGTAACTGAGACACTTGTTATTGAGTATGCAGGATGTCGAATAGACGACCCACTCGTAGAGGAGAGAGTTCGCACTCTCAGAGGCATAGAGATGAGCTCGAGAGGCACAGTAGGTCCAGTTCTAGTAGAGATCAACCTGGTCTTAGTGATGCCACTGAGGCACGTATAGCGTAATTATAGCGCATTGTAGACACTGTCATGAAGATATTTACACAGGCAATGGCCAGATTTGAGGGTAGACAGGAGAACCCTACTGGTCAGGCTGCTGCACTTGCGAGACTTGAGCTTGCACAGCCTGCACCGAGACCTCGGGCTACAGAGGTAGAGATTCCTGTACCCCATTTCAGTTCAGGATATTCTCCCACCAGTTTAGGATCCTATAGCTCCACAACAGGTTGGGGGTAAAGGAGTTTATGATTATGATTTGGGCAGATTAAGACAATTCAAAAAGTTTGGACCACCTAAATTTATTGAGGTGAAGGACCTAGTGTTAACGGAACGTTGGATTCGTAGTATGGAGAAGCTTTACAGAAGTTTCCATTGCTCTGCCACAGAGAAGGTCACCTTTGTGGCTTTTGTATTAGAGGGTGAGACCGAGCATTGGTGGATGGCCACACAATCGATTCTGAGTGCACGACACCCGGTTGTGACTTGGGACATATTTCTGAATGTTTTTAGGAGGTAGTACATTCCAGCCACTGCTCAAAGGAAGATGCAGATGAAATTTATGACCTTAACTCAAGGGACTCATATAGTTGATGACTATGAGTCCGGATTCACATCCCTGGGTAAGTATGACACAGTCACCATAAGCAGTCAGGACAAGAAGGTTCATAAATTTATTGAGGGATTGAGACCTTCGATCAAAGCTCGATTGGCCCCTTTTGACATTACCACATATGACGAGGCGGTACGCAGATCTCAGCTATGTGAGCAGGATTATGAGTTGCATGCCTCGAAGTTAAGTAAGAGTGGTAAGGGCAGAGATAGAGACCGGAAGAGGTTAGTTGATGATAGAGGATTCAGAAAGGATCGAAGGTTAATTGGTAAAGGTCGAAAGATTGAGGAGGTATGAGAGAGGCTTGTGAAGCCTCCAGCTTATCCAGCTTTACCTCCAGCATCGAGGGGCATAGTTATTGGTGGACCCCGACCTACCACCGAGCAGTGCAGGATGTGTGGTAGATATCACAGGAGTAAGCCATGCCATTTGATGATGAGGTCATGTTATAGATGCGGTAAACCAGGGCACATAGCTCGTGAATGCCCAGAATTGGTTGATACAGCCCTAAAAAAGGGCAAAGAGCCAGAGAAGGCTACAATTTAGACACCTATCCTAAGAGGAAGACCACGACTGAAGAGAAAGGGACACAAGCTGTTAGTCGAGAGCGAGTGTTTGTATTGGACCAGGCATCTACAGAAGCTTCTACGAATGTGATTAAAGGTACCATCATAGTTTTTGATTTTAAAGCATTAACATTAATTGATCTTGGTGCCACACATTCATTTATATCGCCTTCATTTGCATGTAAATTGTTTGAACATGTGAAACCTGTACCTTTAGGTAGGGTATTACTTATAAGCACTCCAATAAGAGATAATGCAATGACTGAGTATGTATGTAAGGATTGTACGTTAAAAGTAGGGGAAAAGGATATGTTGGCCAATCTTATTCTGTTAGACATGAAGGATTTTGATGTAATACTAGGAATGGATTGGTTGGCTGCAAACCATGCTGTTTTAGATTGTTATGCTAAGATTGTAATGTTTTTCATCCCTGACAAGTATGTTGTAAGGTTTGAAAAGTAATGAAAGAAGTAGTAAATTATTTCTAAGGATGGATGATTTTACTAACAAATGTAATCATAATATGTTGAATGTTTTATCGCATATGTGATTGATTTGGATAAGGCACACCCGAAATTAGTTAACATCTCAGTGGTTAAAGAGTTCCCCGATGTCTTTCAGAAGAATTACCAAGGTTGCCACCAGACAGAGAGATGGAGTTCTATATTGATTTAGTGTCTGGTACGAAACCAATATCCAAACCACCATATAGAATGACTCTAGTGGAATTGGAGGAGCTAAAGAGACAGTTGCAAGTGTTATTGGACAAGGGGTTTATCAGACCGAGTGTGTCACCTTGGGAAGCACCGATTTTGTTTGTGAAGAAGAAGGATGGGAGTCTCCGACTTTGTATAGACTATCGGTTGTTGAATAATGCTACCATCAAGAATAAGTATCCCTTTCCATGGATTGATGATCTATTGGATCAGTTACAGGGAGCACATATCTTTTCGAAGATTGATATAAGGTCTGGGTATCATCAGTTGAGGATTCGAAGTGGAGATGTGCCCAAGACAGCTTTTCATACCCGTTATGGCCATTATGAGTTTCTGGTTATGCCATTTGGGTTGACGAATGCTCTTGTAGCGTTTATGACATTGATAAATGATGTATTTAAGCTATACCTGGACAGCTTCGTGATTATCTTTATAGATGACATATTTGTGTACTTGAAGTCCAGGGAAGAGCATGAGCATCACTTGAGAATAGTGTTACAAACCCTTCAAGATCAGAAGTTGTATGCTAAACTTGGTAAGTGTGATTTCTGGCTGAGTGAGATATTGTTTTTGGGTCATGTAGTCTTGAGAGACGGGGTATCAGTAGATCCGTCTAAGATAGAGGCTGTGATACAGTGGGAGAGACCCAAGACGGTTACAGAGATCCCCAGTTTTCTGGGTTTAACAGGTTATTACCAACGGATTGTCGAGAGATTCTCTAAGCTGGTTGCTCCGTTGACACGTCTCACTCAAAACAATGTGGCATTTGAGTGGGATGAGAAGGGTGAAAATAGTTTCTGCGAGTTGAAACGTAGACTGACCACTGCACCTATTCTCACCATACCCACCAGCTCAAGAGGTTACTTAGTGTATGCAGATGCCTCGAGACAGGGACTAGGTTGTGTGTTGATGCAGGACGGGAAGGTAGTAGCTTATGGATTCAGACAGCTTTAGGACCATGAGAGGAACTACCCAACCCATGATTTAGAGTTGGCAGCCGTGGTATTTACATTAAAGATTTGGCGCCACTACTTGTACGGTGAGAAATTTTAAGTGTTTACAGATCATAAGAGCCTCAGATATCTGTTTTCACAGAAAGAGTTGAATATGAGGCAGAGATGGTGGATAGAGCTTCTGAAGGATTATGATTATGAGATATTGTACCATTTGAGAAATGCTAATGTTGTGGCTGATGCCCTGAGTAGAAAGAGCCTCAGAGTGGTATCGTATATGATGGTCAGGGAACATGAGTTGCTTGAGAAATTTACTCACCTCAGTCTGGATATAGACTCTCTTAATGTTGACAGTGGCTGTGTGATAGCTAGCCTGTGAGTGGAATCAGATTTGAGACCGGATACGACAGACTCATCATGTCGATCCGCTATATTATGATCATGTAAGTTTGATTCAGAGGGGTGATGTGACTGATTTCTTAGTGAGTGATGATGGCCTTCTGAGGTTTAGAGGCAAGATTTGTATTCCCAATGACCCAGAGTTAAAGAAATTGATTTTGAGAGAAGCTCATTCATCGAGATATACATTGCATCCAGGGAGTAACAAGATGTATCAGAATCTTCAAAAAGTGTATTGGTGGTCATGGATGAAGAAGGATATTATCGAGTTTGTGGCGAATTGTCTTGTATGTCAGCAGGTGAAAGTAAGACATCAGAAGCCTGCAGGATTATTGCAGCCTCTACCTATACCGACTTGGAAATAAGAGTATGTTACCATGGATTTCATCATGGGATTACGAGGACTAAGAGGAACCATGATGCTATCTGGGTAGTGATAGATATATTGACGAAATCCTCCCACTTTCTAGCCATGAAATCCATAGATACTCTGAGTACTTTGGTAGAGTTGTATGTACGGGAGATTGTAAGGCTACATGGTGTTCCAATGAGTATCGTATCGGATAGGGATTCCCGATTCACTTCCCACTTGACTATTTTCAGGAAGCTATGGGAACCCAGTTAAGTTTCAGTACCGCTTTCCATACTCAAATCGATGGTCATTCAGAGAGAACCATCTAGATGTTAGAGGATATGTTGAGAGAGAGTGTTATGGATTTTAAAGGCTCTTGGGATGATCACCTACCATTAGACAAATTTGCTTACAACAACAATTATCACTCAAGTATCGGGATGACACCATATGAGGTATTGTATGGTAGAAGGTGTCGTTCCCCTATTGGTTGGGAAGAAGTAGGTGATAAGAAAATTTTTTCTCCCGATTTAGTGTAGTAAGCCTCGGAGGTTGTTTAGTTAATATGTGAGAGATTGAGAACAGCTCAGAGTAGACAGAAAAGTTATGCTGACATGAGACGGAGGCTACTAGAGTTCACTGTAGGTGACTCAGTATTTTTGAGAGTTTCTCCCTCGAAAGGGATTATGAGGTTCGATAAGAAGGGTAAGTTGAGCCCTTGGTATATCGAGCCATTTGAGATACTGGAGCGAGTGAGAGATAAAACCTATAGGCTAGTGTTTTCACTAGAGCAAGTAGGCATTCATAACGTCTTTCACGTATTGATGCTTCGGAAGTACCATCCAGATCTGACCCATGTAATTCGGTATGAGCCATTGGAGCTCAATGATGATCTATCGTATATAGAGAGACCAATCCAGATACTGGATAAGAAAGAAAAGGTGTTAAGGAATAAGATAATTCCGCTTAATAAGGTTCTCTGGTAGCACCACAATTCATAAGAGGCTACCTGAGAGTTAGAGAACCTGATACGGGAAAAGTACCCCCGACTTTTCGATGAATGACTTGGTTCTAATTTGGATGACCAAATTTCTTGAAGGAGGGGAGGAATGTAAGGCTTGTAAATTTCTATGTATTGTTTATGATTACGAGATGTACAGACAAGTTACATTATAAATGAATCATAAGAAATAGACATTTTTATGTTCTAATTGTGAATGAAATGTAAAATGAGTATTGAAACAATTAAATATGAATTTATCCTTTGAATTTCTGGGAAAATTACAATTGGAATGCTATAGAGCAAGGGGAGATCGATCTCATTACCTCGAAATGCAATGCCAAGCATTATGCAAAAGGGAGATCGATCCCTCATTCAGAGCAGATCGATCTCGGAAGGATTCTGGTTAGCAATGATTGATCTCAAGTTGCTTCTGCTTGGACAAGATCGATCTCTTCCCATAAGGCAGATCAATCTCTAATTGCCTTTGCCTAGCAAAGATCGATCTTTTCTTAAAGCCAGATCGATCTCTAAGTGATTCTGCCTGGCTAAGATCGATCCTACCCATGAGTAGATCGATCCCTTCCTCAAGAGGCAGATCGATCCCATAGTCTGCATATCGAATCCTGAAAGAGTTAAAGCAAAGGGCAGATCAATCTCTCACCCCTATAGATCAATCTCATTAGGCTAATTCTATAAAACCTGACAGCTGAGTTCTTTTTCCATGAAGCAGCTCATTCTCCTCCATTGAAAACAAAGTAACCTAGCTTTCTCACTCTAAAAATCATCACCTTACAATCAGATTTGAGAAAGATTACATTGAGCAAAGTTGTTTCTTATGATGAGAAGAACGACATAGTTGAAAACTAGAGGTTGAGTTGCTGAATTGAAGGAGCAAATGGATTTTTCCCAAATTTGGCAAAAAAGGAGAAAAGTCAAGCTAGGTAAGATTTCAATACACCAACTTCAAGTTTGTTAATCTAGACAATTGTATGAGTAGGTTGGTGTATGTAATGTTGGCTAAAACACCCTTAAACATGCTTAATCCTCCATGACCTAAAATGAGCTTAGTGTAAGAAACTGAAAGAAAGTTGATATGGCATAGAGTTAATGATGATTTAAGCATGCATTGATGTTATTAAGCATATATACATGATTCTAAGATAGTTTTGTGAAATACATATGTTGGAATAGGTGATGATTGAAAGTAGGCATATGAGGTATTTGATAAATTGCCTTAGTGAAGGAAAGTAATGAACTTAAGGCATTGTGAGCTTAAGGTCGGCTCAATATGAATCAATAGACTTGGTGAGTCTAATAGATTCTCGAGAAATGAATAATACAATTGAAATGGACTTAAGAGAGTAAAGTCCAATAAGATGTAACGAGGCCAAATTGGCAAAGGGCTTAATGCATTGATTTGAATTTCATGCAAGTTAGAATAAAGTATATTAAAGTATACTGATGTGTTAGTAAATAATTGCAGCTCCTGGAGATATAATTGGAGCCAATTAAACCGGATCACGAGCATTAGAAATTAAAGGAAAGTGATTTGAGCGTGATTCGAGGTAAGGGATTTATGCAAGCTATTAGAGATAGCTATACATATTTTGATAAATCCCAGTATGAGAATAAATAGTAAATGTAAAGTATATAGATATTGAAATATCTATATGAAAACCAAAACTGAGAATATACTATAAATGATTGAAAAAGCATAGATGCATTAAGTGCATACTTTCAGTATCTTTGTGGTGATAAGTTGTTTTGAAAAATGTAAAAGGGTAGATTGGCTCCCTATTTAACTATTTTACACAAAACACATGTTTTACTATGTAAAAAGTGTGTAACAAGTGATTGAAGGGAAATTTGCCCTCTCGCTCATACTTTGTGATTTGTCGAAGTGAATTTGGTCAGGGATACCTTTTTCACCTGATTGGAGCCATCTATCGGATTTCTGTGTGAACTTGTGCTAAAGCCAATGTGGTAACAGTAGATTTACCAACTTTGCTCGCACATCATTTTAAAAAGGGTTTTTAGAAAGCAAATGGTGTTAGAGCTAAGTGCTATGTGCTATACTAGAGAGCTCGCACTAGATTTTGGGAAATCATGCTAGAACCATCGAGTATTGCTAAGTAATCTTACTCTGACTATGCTCGCATGTAACTTCCTTGACTTAAAGTGATTTTAAGCGAAAATGTGCTAGAGGCCTCAGGTAATGCTGTGTGATCTTACATTGAGTTGCTCGCACGTGGTTTTATGATGTTTATTGTGTGATGAGTAAAACGTGCTAGAGGCCTCAGGTAATGCTGTGTGATCTTATGCTGAGTTGCTTTCACGTGGTTTTATGATGTTTACTGTGTGATGAGAAAAACCGTGCTGAGGCCTCAGGTATTTCTATGTCATCTTACGCTGAGTTGCTCGCACGAGATTTTATAAGATTTTGTTGTGTGATGAGTAAAATAGTGCTGGAGTTATCGTGTATTGCTGAGTGATCTTGCACAGACCTGCTCGAACGAGATTTTGAGACAATGGAAATGGGTGGTAACGGATCCACGGAAGCACGCTGTACCATGAGCGTTAGCCACAAAGTACGATGTGTCGTGATATCTTAGTGATTCTTAGTAGGCTGAAGGGATGGTTGATCCACCTCCCCAAGCATGGGATTCCCGCACACCTGATCAATGATTGCCTGGAATCCAAACTATGACCATAAGTCCTGATTTTGTGTGATATGACATTTTGTTACTACTGTGTGAAGTGACATATGTCCCTTACTGTGTGATACTGGGTATATGATATCCTATCCTATGTCTCATGTATATTGATTTACTAAGTGATTTTGCTAAGTGTAAAGCATTTTCAAAGAGTATGCTGTGTGATTTTGTGTGATTTCGAAATGAGTAAACTGCTATGTGATTTGAAAAGAATACGCATATACCCATCTAGCGAATTAATGATATTGCATTGATGGAAGTTATTTTAAAAGAATGCATATGTTTTATAAGGAAAATTAATGTATATATTTTAAGCATGTAGATAGTGTAGTTATCTACCTGCTTTGATATTTTCCTTACTGAACGTGTTAGCTCACCCCCCTTATTTCCTTCTCCATAGATTTTGCGCAGTAGTGAGTTTACTGCAGTTGTTCCTGCTACCGTGTTCTCCAGTTCTCCAACAGTATAGAGGTATACACTTATGGAAAAAAAAATTGTCTCTTGTAAAATAGTGCACAGTAAAACTATCTTTTGTAGTAAGGGATGTATATAATAGAAACTGATGTAAACGCTTCCGCACACACACATATATATATATATATATATAAGTACAATTTCTTTTTCATTAAATGAATTTAAATTATAAAATGGATGAAATGTGGATATGAATGTTGACTCACAGCCCAACTGTTAGTAGTAAGTTAAGTCACTGAAAGAGGGTCGTGGCAACAAAGCTCGTGGCGGCGCACGGACACTCCCATGGTGCCGGTCTTCCTCTCACCAGCTCCTTACGTCCTTTGCCACCGTCCTTCGTGCTCTCTCTCTTTGCCTCTCGATTGTGGCTCTGAACTGTTCTGTTAATAGAGGAGAGAAAGGAAGGGGCCGGGCCTTCCATCGACTAATTTTCCTCTTTTTTTAATATATATATTAATATATATTTTATATATTAATATAATATATTATTAAACTAAATATCTAAATATATAATATATTATATATACAAATATATATTATTTTATATATTTATATATATATATAATATTTATATATATAAACATTTTTTTGGAAATATTATTCCATATTTCCGAAATAAATTCCCAAGGTGGGAAATTTTGGGTTATCACATGGGGAAAGACTTGAAGACCCTTTTTTATACTCTTCCATAAGGAATTTCTCTATGCAAGAGTAAGGAGCAATTGATAGAGGTGACATTGAGAAAATACACTGTGGGTCTACGTAGGCAACATCTACCAATGAGAGGAAGCTACGTGTTAGACTCGCAACGCCATGTGGCACCTTAGGCCTTCCACGTGGCAATCCTGGGAAAACTTGTAGGAGCCCTGCAGCAGAGCTTGTAGACCTCTAAAACCTTTAGAGTAGAGTTCATGGACTCCTACACCTCTACGGCAAAGGTCGCAGACTCCTATACCCCTGTAGTAGACCTCTGTCACAGGGCTTGATGAGACTTACTCCTTGTGGCCCAATCACGCGCCCGAGCCCAAAAATATAGGTGACTCAAGGCGTGAATTAACTTAGACTTGAACCTAGATGCTTATAAGGCCTTGTATGGTCATCAGATTACTCACATCAATAAATACCCCAAAAGTATGATAAAAAATCCTAAGCTCTATTTTACTTATTTAGATTATATTAAATGACCTTTTCTGACTTAAGCATTGGAGTGCATGTGCAGAGACAAATTCCTGTGTCTCTTTGACTTTTATTGTTTTTGCGGAGTTCTTGGTACACAAGGAAAAGAAGATTCAAGCACTCAAGTCATCATCGCATCATTATTATTTGGAGCAACAACATAAGTATTTCATCAATAGTGGTTTACTGCAAGTATGTTGATGATTGTATGAGAATAATATACAAGTTAGCTTACTTCATTTATCGTTAGGAAAGTATCATATAGATAAATATAATATATATAACTTATAAAGAAAGCCAAATTTATGTGAACCTAATTCAGTTTATACGTTAATTTGTATTGGCTTGATTATTAAATTAAACATTTAAATATAAAGATCATTTTTCAATAAGTTTATATCATTATTTGGTTTATGATATATTTTTTGTATGCTTGAATTTTATGTGTAATTAATGGATGTATGTATATAACATTATCGATTTATAATATGTTAATCTGTACATGATTGTAAAAATATTATTCATACATAAAAACTGAATGTCATGTGATCTATATAATTTTTCTTAATCAAAGAATAGCCATAACATCTTTGATTATGTTAAATTTTATATTAAGTATATTTGATCACATATGGAAAAATGACATTAATTGTAATTAATTATTTTAATATGATAAATTTTATCCCACATGAATTTTTATTGTATTTCTATGATTAATTAGAATGAAACAATAAATTATTTTTCTTCATTTACCCATCGGAATTAAGAAAAGCAATATAATTTAATAGTTTTATTGTAAAGTTTATATAAGAATCACTTTTACCCACAGGCAATTTTATATGTTATTCGATTCATATTTTGAAGCATGATTTATATTGGTAATGTGAGACTTGAATTTTCATTCTATTGTTCATTTTAAGATAAACCAAGAAGTTTAAGACTCATGTAAATGTTTATGCTGGGCCCAGAAAGATTGAGACGACCAGGATAGTGGCACAAAGCCCGAGGCATGTGTTTCGAGGTAAGATCTCCAATTGAAGTACTTTTCAAGAAAGTATGATTTTAAGTATGTTATGATGATTATAAAGTGAAACTAAGACATTAAAAGCGAAAAAGCTAGTAAAACTCGGGTTTACACTAAATCGAGCAAATAGACCCAGAAATAGAAATAAATTCGGAATAAATTCTAGAAATTCATGAAAATTATTTTGAGGCTATAAGAAATTAGCATAAGGCATAATTTACATGAAGAACGAAAATTGAGTGAAAAAATGGAGGTTTTGATGATCGAATGAATTTTTAAAGTAAACCAAAAACCTTAAACCATTTTGCTCGGTAATGACCAAATTGAGCGAAATGAGCTTAATCAGGGAACTCTTCTTAAACAGGTGGCCTCCAAATTTTTAGAAAAACTAGGGACATAGTATAACACTTGGGAAGTGAGAATTTGGAGGAAATTGGACTCGAAATAATTTTTATGAATTTTCTAAAACAGAATAGAAAATTCCCCTACTTTAGGAAACTGACCAGCCAGTAGAAATCTTTAAATTTGGAGACCTAGAAAGTTTTTGACCCTGATATTTTCTAGATCAAAATTTTACTTAATAATATTTCTAAAAAGCCAAAGAACACCCTGAAAGCTCTTGAAACAAGAGAGAAAACCTCCCTTGAAGTTGTCGTACACATCATTGCTAGGTGTAGATTACGTGAATTTTTCGGCTACCTTCTGACCACTTTCAAACATCTCTCAAGAAGGATCAAATATTACTATTTAATTCCTCTATAACATATAAAAAATTCATTTCTAAATGAGTTCATTTGCAAGATGAAAATCCAGTGAGAAGAACAGAGGTAGAAACTGCCCTATTTCGAGGTGAGAGAAAGTTTAATTTCTGAAAGTTTTTGGTTGGATATTTGGGTAGTTTTTGATGATTCTAAGCTATATAAATGTTGAATTAAAGTTTAGGATCAATTTTGAGGATAAAAAATACGGTCAACCTTGGTCAAAGTTGAGGTAAACTTCATGAATGATGATGAACATGAGATATGTTCTTATTTGATGTTTTTGAATGATTTTTGGTTAAGTAGAATTGAAAGAAATAATTTGTAGGATAGTGAAAAGGTTTGGCCAGCCTAGGGTTCATGTATTTGTGATGAAGTTTGGATGAATTCAAGGTTGTCAACAGTTAAATTTATACAAAAAAAGTTCGGTTTATAGTTTAGTTTAGTGAAAAACCAAAAGGTGAGGGAATTGGTAAAATTAGATTGATGACAAGTATGAATTATTGTTTTGAATTATTGGTGAATGTGAAGTTAGAATAATAAAATTGACTAAAATAGCTTAAACCGACACTTAAATCAGTAAAATGGAGAAAATAGGAAAAGTTGACAAAAAGCCAAAATTGGCCAACCTTTTAGAAGATAAATATATATTTGAGTATTTTGAGATGAAATTGAACAATATTTGATGATTTGGTATTGTTTTGGGCAGCTCGAGAATTCGGCACATAAATCGAGGCAATCCCAAGACCTGATCAATTAACGCTGCCTTAGCTCTATTGAGGTAAGAGATACAATTTAAAATAGTACTAGCATCCTATATCTATTTATTATTCATAAAATTACTTAGAAATCGAAGAAAATACTTCTGTTAGAAAATCAAGCTTTCTCGGTTTAAAGTTGAAAGGAATAGTAACCCGTTTTTAAATTTCGAACCCAGTGGTTTTCATTTATTATGTATAAATAAAATAGATATACATATTTTGTATTGAAAATGACATGACTTTATGATTAAAGTTTCAATATAAAAGTAAGGAAGTAAAGATTTTGAGAAGACAAGCTACTATTAGTGTATACTGAGTGCATAATCATGCCCGCTACTTGTGGTGTTTTGGCTTCGCCACACATAGTGATAGTTTAAATTCACCTGTGTAGTGCCTATTCTGCCTTAGTGGTGTTTGTTTTCACTACAGAGGTGTCTATTTCAATAGTATCTCGTATTCGCACGGTGTGTGCCACTGGTGCTCGTACCCTAACTGTGTGCTAGCTTGATTTAGATATTATGTTAGAATCGCTGTATGACCCTGATCCAGTCTACAACCCTTACCATGACCATAGGTATTATTCCCTCTACGGAGTATGTAATATGTTGAAATAACCTAGTCTCAATATTTTGATGTATGATGTTGTAATGAAGGAAGTATGTATGGTGTTTTAGTGTATGAAAGTATGTACAATGTTTTAATGAAGTATGATGTACTTTAAAGTAAGCATGTAAATTGGTTTCGTAAATATGTATGTACGGAAGTATGTTCACCTGATTTTCCACTTATTTTTAAATGGTCAGAATTATTTTAAATGCATACGTTATTGAGCTTTTCCTAGAAGCTCACTCCTCTTTTCTTTCATTTCAGAGTACTTGTAATAAGATAACTCAGCTATTTACAAAGTACTCGAGTAGCTGATGGATTTAGTGATTTCCAGACTACTTTCAGTACTCGCTTAGGTATATTGTCAGATGTTTATTTCCAGAAGTGTATATTGTATAGAAACTGGTTTGTATAAATATTTTAAGGATGTAATCAATGTTTTCATGGGTTAGTATGTAAACATTTTGGGAAGTAAATAATATATTGACTATTGATATGGATGCGACAGTTGGAATGTATGAAACTGGAATGTAATAAGTTTAAGAAATAAAATCAACTGCCTTGCAAATATAAAATGCATTTACATGCAGGAGGATATAGTAAAATATAAGAGGTTATGCTGTCGAAATTTTTGGCAAAACTAAATGATTAAAAGAATAAGTAAAGGAAGAAAGTAAGTAACCTACATTGTACAGGAATACAACCTAAGTAGGAAAATAAGATTTAAAGAAAAATGTTAGCCCTATTTTCGCTCTTTCGAGGCGTTACAGTTAACGTGGTATCAAAACAAGGGTTGTCTAGTACTGTCAGTGTCGGTAATTAATGTGTGATTACATCCCAAGTATCTGTACTTATCTGGTTATAAATTGTATATACATGTTATAGCTGTAGCTAAAAGTTATTGGTATCGGTACAAGTAATATAAGCCACCATAAGTGGTAGAGGAGGTCACCCACGGAGGCAAGACCGACTACCTTCACCCCTTCCCCTTCAGCCAGAGAGCCTCGATACCTGGATGAAGAGACTGGAGCAGGGTATGCAGAGTATGAAAGAGAGGCTCAATGCCCTCACAGCTATGTTTCCTTGCAGTTTGGGGCACATACTTCAGATTTCGATGCAACTACGCCCGCACCTCCTCATCCACAAGCCCATCAGGCACCTCTTGTACTTCAACCTCAAGTATAGATTGGGGCAGATGACAGAGACAAGGGTTGAATGGAGGATTTTCTTAAGATCCACCCTCCAAAGATTAAGGGCGTGAAGGAACCAGTATGGGTTGAGGAATTATTGATAGACTTGAAAGAGATATTTGAGTATTTGGAGTGCACAGATGCAAGATAGAGTTCGAATGACAACCTATATGTTGACTGGATAGGCTGGCATATGGTGGAGAACCACCAGAACACATCTGAGGTCCTGACATCTAGAGATTACTTGGGAGATTTTTCTAGCTGCTTTCAGTGGTTAGTGTGTACCACCTACTGCCCAGTAGATAATGCAGACTTAGTTTCTGGTGTTAGCATAGGGCGGTATGACTGTTGATAAATACAAGAACAAATTCTCTACATTTATGCTGTATGACTCAGAGATAGTCAGAGACGAGTAGCGTCGCTTGTGGAGGTTTTTGTCTTGGTTGAGACCCGTTATTCAGGACAGACTACTTGGTCTCCGTATTACAAAATTCAGTGATGCACTAGAGCATGCTCAAGATGTTGGTATTACTTAGACTTAATATGGATTTCGGGAGAAGTCAAAGGGCAAAAGTAAGAGAGTAGAGATCCCTAGAACATAACTGAAGAGGGGTCAGCCGAAGAGATTGAAGCTTGGCGAGTCTCCAGTAAGGGTTGATAGGCCTGGTACTACTGTTATTACCCTTGTAGCCACCCTGAGTCATTAGTTATCTATGAGAAGTTGTAAGGACTGATGTAAGATGCACAATAGGCCATGTTACTGACGTGCGGGTGCCTGTTTTGGTTACGGACAAAGAGGATATCTGATTAAGGATTGTCCGTTATTGCAGACTCTACAACCCTGGGATCAGCCAACCCTACCTCCTAAGAGACAGATACAGTCTGCGCAAAGGTAGGCCCTCTTAAGATAGGCTATAGCGGAAGAGAAGGGTAAGAAGTCTATCACTCGAGGGTGAGTCTTCGTGCTTGATCATGAGACAGTGGATATCTCGTCCGATGTTATCAGAGGTAACCTTCTTATATGTAATCATAGAGCTAATGTTTTGTTTGACCCTGGATCCACACACTTGTTCATTTCACCTCAGTTTGCAAGATGTTTGCATGTAAAATCTGAACCCTTTGATTTCGTATGTCATATTAGTACTCCCATTCATGAGACACAAATAACTGATAGAGTGTGTAAGAATTGTGAAATCAAGGTAGGAGGCAGGGTAATGGATGCAGATCTAATCTTACTAAATATGTATAGCTTTGATGTAATATTAGGAATGGATTGGTTAGCCGCCAATAGAGTAAGTTTAAACTGCTATACCAAGACTGTAACCTTCTTCCTACCTGATAAATTTGAAGTATATTTTGCAGTTAAGAAATGAAATATATGATACTTTAAAATATGAAATTCTATGAACTCTTTTGATGTTTTATTGTTGATGAAGGTTATATAGCTTCTGTTTTAGATACGAGTTGGGAACATCCAAGTATACAGGATATACCAGTTGTTTATGAGTTTTCAGATGTATTTCCTGATGAGCTACCAGGGTTACCATTGGAGAGAGAGCTAAAGCTTACTATCGACTTAGTACCAGATACCCATCCAATCTCTAAGACTCCCTATAGAATGGCACCAGTCGAATTAGAGGAGCTGAAGAAGCAGTTGCAAGAATTGTCTCACCTTAGGGAGCTCCGATTTTATTTGTCCGAAAGAAGGACAGTAGTCTCCGGTTATGTGTAGATTACATATTATTGAATAAGGCTACGCTAAAGAACAAATACCCTATGCCTAGAATCGATGACTTATTTGAATAGTTGAAATGGGCTTCAGTATTTTTGAAGATTGATCTGAGCTTCGGCTATCACCAGTTGAGGATAAAAAAGGAAGATGTGGCCAAAACAGCATTCAGGACCAGATATGGTCACTATGAGTTTTTGGTGATGCCTTTTGGCTTGACCAATACCCCTGTTGCTTTCATGAGTCTTATAAATGAAGTATTCCGAGATTATCTGGATCGATTTGTAATTGTCTTTATTGATGACATATTGGTTTACTCTAAGTCTTGGGAGGAACATGAGCAGCATTGAAGGACAGTGCTTTAGACTTTTTGAGAGAAATAATTGTATGGGAAACTGAGTAAATGTGAATTCTAGCTGGAGCAAATGGTAACATTATATCTAAGGACGAGTGTCAGTTGATCCGTTCAAGGTTGATGCAGTACTCAAATCAGAACGGACGAGGATGTAATTGAGATTTTGAGTTTTCTAGGGCTAGCGGGGTACTACCAGAGATTTGTAAAGAGATTTTCCAGAATAGCAACTCCACTGACTAAGCTTACGAGTAAAGGAGTTCCTTTTGTCTGGTCGAAAGCATATGAGCATTGCTTTCAGGAGCTCAAATAGAGATTAACTACCGCACATATCCTGACTATTCCGAGTGGTTCGGGAGGATTCGTGGTATACTGTGATGCTTCTGACCAGGGTTTGTGATTTGTACTTATGGAGGATGGTCGAATTATAGCTTATGGTTACAGACAATTGAAGAACCATGAATAAAACTATCCCACCCATGATCTGGAATTGGCCGCTATGGTATTTGCTTTAAAGATTTGACGACACTACCTATATGGTGAGAAATTTTATATCTTCACAGACCACAAGAGCTTGAAGTATATATTTGATCAAAAGGAGCTTAACATGAGACAGAGATGGTGGTTAGAGCTCCTTAAGGATTACGACTACGAGATTGTGTATTATCCGGGTAAGGTGAATGTGATGGCAAATGCTCTCAACAGGAAGGGTTTAGTGTCGCATATGGTGATTAAAGAATGAGAGCTATTAGATCAGCTCATCGAACTCCATATTTGTGAGATCTGAGAATTTCAGACATATGAACTTGAAGTGTAATTTATTGAGCTAAGTGAATTGTGGGAATTATATTTGGAGATTTATATGTTAAGTGTTTAAAATAAGTGTGAAGCTATGAGGTCAGATCGATCTGGGAGAAGGAGAGATCGATCTGGTGAGTTAAAAATGACAAGGGAGGAGGAATTTGGGGAGCAAATCTGTCATACCCCGCTTTTGTGAACCCTTCTATCCATACATTCTCTACTACGGTTGGGCTGTGAGAAGATGCAATTACTAAAAATTTATTCATTACAGCGGAATATTTAAAGCTTTAATTCACACTCCCAGGTGTGTGTGTAAATACACAAAATTAATTGTATAAATACCATGTGCTTACATATCATCCCCATAATACTGTTTACAATTCCAAGATATAACTGTGCGATACGATAAATTAGATACAAAATACTTGTGTATACAAATCTTATACCTTTGCGGATTGTGGGAGCTGTTAAACACAAAAGATCTAGAGATCACCGCTCTCTTACTTCTCAGTACCTGGAGGGGGAAAATAGTGGGATGAGCAAACCACGGCTCAGTAAGGAAATGTATGCTAGCAGGTAGATATCGTACTACCTACATAGCCCATGCATGCATAAACCAAAACCATGTTTTCGTTATAAATGGAAATATCATACGAACAATGCATTTAAACACATATTTCTCAATAGCATTTTCGTGTAAATCAAGTGTCAAACTTCCATTTAAAACATGCTCATAAATAGTGCCCTCATGGCACAAATGTGAAATCAGAGATTTATCAAAAACACGAAATCTCTTTCGTTTCTCAAATCTCTCTTTTTCTGCAAATCTCTTTCTTTTCTGAGATTATCTCTGTTTCTCGAATCACTGAGACAGGCATGGAATTTTTGGCAATCAAATATCCACGACTTATGGCCATAGTCAGTGATCCCAGGCCTCACTGATCAGGTGTGCACAGGGTATCACTTCGCCTGAAGGGGGATGGGTCAGTCCTACCCTCTGGCTCATCTCAATCCACCTCATCTCCTCGTATACTCATGGTGAAGATACGTCGTGTGTCATCTACGCGATACTCGTACTCACGTGCACCCAGCACGGTACATAGTATACCAACGGGTGACTACACTATTCTACGTACGACCGTGGACCCAAGTCCATACTCTAACTCCGATGGACTTTTTATCCTTAAACCATGTCTCATATACCAGGCGAGTAAGCAGCGTGACACACAGTCAACGCAAAGCTCCAGCGCGGTACGATCTATCGTTAAGGCCCAGCCCGTTCAATTGGCTGTCGGCTGGTATCCCCTTGGGTCCCAGACCCCCAGGTTTACCTTAACTCAACAAAACAGGTGCGAGTAAAGTTCCCGTACTTTCTCAAAACCCTCGTGCGAGTTAAAACTCCCGCACGGTACATCAAGGCATTAAAACGGGTGTGAGCTAGCGCTTCAACACCAAATCTCATCTCAAAACTGATAGATGGCTATTTTCTCTTTTAAAACTCAAAACACATTTATTCATACAGCATGCCTCTTCATGCTAAAACATGTAAAATTAGCCAACCTATCATCAACATTTCTCAATCATCAATAACAATATAAAATTGAGAACATCATTGAAAACATGCATATCATGCTATTTCCTTACCCTATCCCATTTCTCAATACATATATACATCATAGTACTTTTCATACTTCCACATCATTTCACAAACTTATAATATCGTACTAGTCCTAGCAATATATCTACGAAATTGCTGTAGTTACGTACGAACATCTCTATAGCTAACACACAGTCCCTTACCTCGTTTTACTTGTGTGCAACTATCCGCCTTTATGCTTCTTGCGTTCTCATCTCGACTTGCTCCGGCGTATCATCCGAAACTGAAATTCATCCATCAAACACTCGAGTTAACGTTCCTAGCTCTTATTCAACTAAGCATTTATCCAATGCCTTAAATACACATTTTTATCCTTTGTGGTAAACCTCACACTTTCATCCCAATATCAACATGTCCAAACCATTCCCACAACATAATCATCCACTCAAGATATCCCATTTATCATAAACACTTCCACACTCCTCTTTCTCACACTTGACTATTTCTAAGTTATATTCATTTCATACCATTCTAGGTAGTTCTATCCACAATATGCACACCCAAATATCTTTATAATCATTAACTAAACCAATGTACTTGGATTTGTGCATTAGAAACTTACCTCATTGGATTTCCTCTTGCTCCAATTAGGATTGCCCTTTATTTCTTCAATCCATCAAATGGGGAAGTGCCTCTAGACTATGTTGTTCTTCTTTTTGTTGTGAACAACTTTGTCTCTAATAGAATCTCCTTAAATCTCACTGAAAATGGCTGGATTTAGGAGTGAGAAACTAGATTTCTTTGAGTTGAAGTGAGAGGAAATGGTTTATCCCGAAATTCTGATGATCCAACTGCTCCCATTTATAGTTTTGACTTGATGAGATCGATCTTCCTTGGGTGGAGATCGATCTGTTCCTCTAAAATCCCTCTTTTCTAAGACGTTTTAAAGGCAGGAGATCGATCTGTCGAGACTGGAGATCGATCTGCTTTCAAACAGAAGCTTAAGGAGATCGATCTGGTCTTATGGGAGATCGATCTGCTTCCAACCCGAGAGCTAAAGAGATCGATCTTCTTCCTTTGGAGATCGATCTGTTCCCTTCCATTTCTCACATAGGAGCATTCTGGCTCTCCCAGATCGATCTCTCATCCTATGAGATCGATCTGGCCTTCACAAATTTCAGATTTCTTGCAGTTTTTCTGCAACAACTCCTTACCAAACACCCTTAATTTGCTACCATGATCATTTCCTCATTCATTCATCTTTGAGACTTGAAAATGGGATCCATCCTCACTACATACACATTAAAACTTGTGTAGAATCTTTGTATGACCAAATATATACGATATTACTCGAATGGAAATATACACTTATGTAAATCTTTCCTTCCATTTTACTATACTACTCATATTCCATTTCGATCACATTCTTCTCGTTTTAAGTTCATTTCTTCCTACTCATTCATAATGCAACTTGTACGTATAATCACAATTCTTACTACAAGTGCGTACATAATCTTATAAACTTACATTGCATATACTTCACATTACAATACATCATCTTACTTATGATTTCATTTACATTCCCATGTTCCTATGTACATAGCTATACATGTACGGGGTCTCACAAAATCGATCTTCAATGGAAGATGATCGATCTCCTTATGATTCTGTTTGAGAGAAGATCGATCTCATGAGGAAGGGATCGATCTCCAAATGATTCTGTTTGGGAAAGATCGATCTCCTCAAAGAGCAGATCGATCTCATAAAGTCATTAATAGATCGATCTCACCCCTCGACAGATCGATCTCCTAGGCATAAAATTACCCCAAAATCGTCCCCAAATTCAAATGCAGATCGATCTCATCAAGAGCCAGATCGATCTCCTACCTTCAGTCTATATAAGGAACCCTTGCTTTCTCCTGCAATTTTATTTTCTCTCTCTTTCAAACCCCATTTTCACCTGAGCCCTAGCTTTCTCACTCATCCAAAGCACCCATTTTCGTCTAAATCAGAGGTTGTGGCAAGAAGAAAAGTTATTCCTCATCCAAGGGAGAACAACATACTTGGAAATCGAAAGACGGATTGAATCGAGGCAAGAGATAAGCTCTCCACAAGTTTGGGTAATTTCTAAACCTTGATCTTGATATTTGAGATGATTTTGGTGATAATGGTTGTTGGCATTGTGTTGAAATAGCTGAAAATGATTAGGGATTGATGAAATTACAATGTAGTTGGAGTGATGATGATATTTAGCAACTTTGGTAAATTTGGGAATTTTTGAGCTATAAATGGAGATTTAGACAATGTGGTGTATTAGCATAGATATTGTGGCATGGGAAATATAGAATGTTGAGGTTCTGTGAGCGAGATTTTGAGTTTGTGATGGAGTTATGAGAATTGAGAAATTTGAGGTGTTATGAGCAATTATGCTCGATTTTGAGAATTGAGGTTACTGTGATGATGAGTATTGATGTTTTAACATCGTTTGGACAGCTCGGGAGTTCCAGAGTGGAATACGAGGCTAGTCCGTGATACGGGGGAAACGATTGCATTATACGAGGTGCAAAGAGGTAAGGGAAAACTAAACCATTTGTGTATGTGTTTTGATGAATTGTTTGTAGCATGAACCATGATTTGAGAATACAAGCATGTTTAGTGTTGTGTTGTGATATACTTGCACACAGTTTTTATAGTCGGATGGAGCCCATTCTTTTATGAGTTTATAAGCTGAGTGTGAAATTGCTTTATAAACCGTTGAGTTTGCGTGAAAAGTAAATTGGGCTCTACGTTAAGGCAATATTGAGATTTAAGAAAATGTGTGCGTGTTTTGCCGGTTTGAACTCGGTTTTAATATGTTTTGTGTTGAGTACACAAATGTTTTAAATGAGTTTTATGAGAGAAAACCCTTATGAGTTCTACGTGAAGGCAGAACTTTTTATAAGATAATGGCTAATGATTGAGACTTAGGCGTGTCATGTTGAATACACATCGGGCCTTGCTTTGGTAGCATGTAAGACCGATATAGTGGGACACCTGGGAACCGACCCAGGGACCACAGGCCTTGTTCTGGTAACATGTAAGTCCGATTATTCCTCCATTTTGGTAGCGTTGGGAGTCCTTGCTCTGGTAGCATGTAAGTCCGATATTCCTCCGTTTCGGTAACGAGAGATGCCTCCGTTTTGGTAACGTGAGATGACCCCCATTCTAGTAATGCTGGGTGGCCTTGCTTTGGTAGCATGTAAGACCGAGAGAGTGGGCTGCCTGGGAACCGACCTAGGGACCACGTGATAGTGTAAATGAGGCGAGGCATTGCTCTGGTAGCATGTAAGGCCGGACCTTGTTCTGGTAACATATAAGTCCAATATACCATGCATACGACCATATTGTCGACGTTCCCTCTTACGAGGATGCTTGGGATGCGTACCCAGAGGAGATTACATATTCGATGTGCCATGACGAGTTTTATATGAGTTTTATTGCCTAGTCTCGTTTTACACATGAGTTGTGTTTTGTAACCTTGTCACGTGCTATTTACTGAGGTGATTTTTATCACATATTTTGAGAAAAGCCATTATCGCATATATTTACACATGCATATGAGTGCTCGATATTGAGCCTTTTTACCTTCATGTTTTCACATGATTTATGAGTTATGAGATGATGATGTTTTGAGAACTTTCATGCTACGATTTCAAATGAGCTTCATAAACAAATACATATTTATGATGTGTGATATGGTTTATATAACTGAGTTCCCTTACCCCCCCTTACTGAGCGATTTAGAAGCTCACCCTGTTTTCTCTTCCCCCAGATTGCTTCAAGTGAAGTGAGTTCTCTGTGACGTACTTGTTAGAGGCTAGTGGAGGACTTGAGCTCCAGGCTGTATTTTGTGTATTGAGGTAGATATTTAATATTCATGTATCCAGACTAGAGTTATATTTACAGACACTTATTGTACAATGATGTGTGGGATGTATTAGGATTAATTAACTTGTAATTGAGTAAAGTATAAGATACGATACATACTCTATTATGATGAGATCCTGAGGCATGATAAGTATGACGATGTATGACACTGCACAGGAATGCACCCTTAATTGTGAATTACTGAGTAAAAAGTTTTAAATTAGCCATATTTTTCGCGCTTTCGGGGCGTCACCGAGTTTTCTTGGTATCAGAGCTTAGGGTGTTTAGTACTGTCAGTGTCGGTTAAGTGAAATAGAATACATCCCAAGTGTCTGTAATAGTCTGGTCATGAACTGAATTTGAGGATTGAGATTTCAATCGATTTTGATATGTACGCGCAGGAGATGAGTTGAGATAGAGAATGAGTGGACGATGAGGTAGTTCGAGGAGGCAGGCAGAGTCCCTTTCGTCACCTGCCCCACAACCAGAGAGTCCTAACTCTCGATTTAATCGGATTGAGACCGATGTGAGTCAAGGTTTTGAGCAGATGGCAGCGTTATTCGCATAAAACTTTGGAGTTAATGCCTCGGGTACTACTCCTACACCACCACAAGGACCTCCCACACCCCCAGTGCCTCTCGTCACTCAGCCTGATGATAGAAGTATGGTCCGACTGAAGGATTTTTTGAAAATAAATCCACCCGCATTTAAGGGAAAGAAGGATCCTACAGAGGCTGAGGAGTGGTTGACGGAGTTGAGAGTGATATTCGATTATCTGGGATGCACAAATGCTGAGAGGGTTAGTATGAGTGCTTATATGTTGAAAGAGAGAGCTCGAGATTGGTGGGGTACTACCCAGGGTATTTTGATGTCCTACCAGGATATGATTTGTTGGGAAGAGTTCCAGACAGCCTTCAGAGCCCAATACGTACCGCGAGCTGCCCAGAGAAGGAGGCAGGCAGAGTTTTTGAGTTTGGTACAGGGTGATATGTCTGTAGATGATTATGAGAGCCGATTTACTGCTCTGCTAAGGTATGATCCAAAAACCTTCAAGAATGAAAAACTCCGTACCGAGAGATTTGTGTATGGATTGAAACCCATCATCAGAGATCGATTGATTGGGTTATGTATTACTGAGTTTGGAGATGGTCTGAGACGAGCACAAGAGATTGAGAGGGGAATTGAAATTGTACAGTCCCAGAATGAGTTCAGAGCAATGATTAGGGACAAGGGCAAGAGGCCAGCGGTGTCTCAAGCAGATGTTCGGAGAGGTACCTTCAGGAGAGGAAGGATTGAGGTACAGAAGGGCAGATTGGAGAGACCCAGAGCTTATCCTATTATCAAGGAGACCTCTCGATATGACAGGTCAGAGATAAGGGTTTGTAGAGACTGTGGTCGATCGCATGAGGGAAGTTGTACTGGGTCGATACGTGGATGTTTTAGATGTGGTGACATGGGTCACAGAGTGAAGGACTGTCCTCAACCTCAGATACTACATGCTCCGGAGCCTACTAGACAGCAGCCTCAGAGAGTGAATCCCCAGAGATGGGCCACTACTGCAGAGAAAGGGAAGAAACTTGTGGCACAGGGACGTGTGTTTGCCTTGGATAAGGAAACTGCGGACACTTCAGCAGAAACTATAAGAGGTACACTCTCTGTCTGTAATCATAAGGCTCATGTGTTGATAGATCCAGGATCCACGCATTCGTTTATTTCTGAGCATTTTTCATATAGTTTAAACTTGAAGTTTGAACCTCTGGAATACGTACTACATGTAAATACCCCTATGCGTGAATCTCAGAGAACTGAGTTAATCTGTGAAGGATGTGAAATAAAGGTGGGAGATGGAGTGATGTTAGCAGATCTAATCATGCTAAATATGTATGGATTTGATGTAATTTTGGGAATGGATTGGTTAGCAACCAATCGAGCGAGTGTAGACTGCTACACTAAGATTGTAACTTTCTCCCTACCTGAACCTTACAGTGTACGGTTGAGATATTGAGGAAATGAATAAGTGGAATTCTAGTAAGTAATTTAAAATTTTAATATTATTTTGGAGAATATTAAATATGATTGTTCATGTGAAGGTTATGAGACACTCATCTCAGACGATGAGCGAGAACATCCGAGGATTGAGGATATACCGGTGGAGTGTGAATTTTCAGATGTTTTCCCAGATGAGTTGCCAGGTTTGCCACCAGAGAGAGAGCTGGAGTTTACCATTGATTTGGTACCAGATACTCAGCCGATCTCTAAACCTCCCTACAGGATGGCATTAGTGGAACTTGAGGAATTGAAGAAACAACTACAGGAGTTATTGGATCAAGGGTTCATTAGGCCCAGTGTTTCACCGTGGGGAGCACCGATTTTATTTGTTAAGAAGAAGGATGGTAGTCTCAGATTATGCGTAGACTACCGGCTGTTAAATAAAGCCACGGTGAAGAATAAATACCCATTGCCCAAGATTGATGATCTACTTGATCAGCTGAGAGGGGCCTCAGTCTTTTCTAAGATTGATTTGAGATCGGGCTATCACCAATTGAGGATCAAGGAAGAAGATATTCCAAAGACGGCCTTCAGGACAAGGTATGGCCATTATGAATTTCTGGTGATGTCCTTTGGATTGATGAACGCCCCTGCAGCATTTATGAGGTTGATGAAAGAGGTGTTTAGAGACTATCTAGATAAATTTGTGATAGTCTTTATTGATGATATCCTGGTATACTCTCGGTCGTATGAGGAGCATGCACAGCATTTGTGGTTAGTACTTCAGATACTCCGAGATAAGCAATTTTATAGAAAGCTTAGTAAGTGTGAGTTTTGGCTGAACCGGATAGCTTTCCTTGGTCATATAGTCTCAGAGAAATGAGTATCAATGGATCCAAGTAAAGTAGCAGCTGTGCTTAATTGGGAAAGACCGAAGACAGTTACAGAGGTACGAAGCTTCCTTAGTTTGGCAGGGTATTACAGAAGATTTTTAGAAGGATTTTCAAGGATTGCCGCTCCTTTGACTAAACTCACGCGCAAAGAGACCCCATTTATATGGACTGATCAATGTGAGCTCAGTTTTCAGGAGTAAAAAAGGAGATTGACAGCGGCACCTGTGTTAACTATTCCTCAGGGATCATAGGATGATTTTCGGTGTATAGTGATGCATCTCATCAAGGATTCGGGTGTGTGCTTATGCAGCACGGAAGGGTGGTCGCATATGGATCGCGACAGTTGAAAGACCATGAGCGAAATTACCCCACGCATGATTTGGAGTTAGCCGCTGTGGTATTTACCTTGAAGATCTGGCGACACTACTTATATGGGGAAAGATTCCAGATCTTCACTGATCACAAGAGTTTAAGATATCTCTTTGATCAGAAAGAGTTAAACATGAGACAAAGGAGATGGATGGAACTCCTTAAGGATTATGACTGCGTGATTCTATATCATCCAGGTAAGGCGAATGTAGTTGCTGATGCCCTGAGTAGGAAGAGTATGATATCTGCTATGATGATCAGGGAATGGTATTTGTTAGAGCAGTTCGTCGAACTTCGGATCAGAGTTAAAGAGATAGAGACTGGTTTTTGGCTAGCTTGCGGATAGAGCCCAGGATCATGGATCATATTAGAACTGGGCAGCGCAGTGATCAGAGGTTGATAGATATGGTTAGCCAAGCTGAACAGAGTTCGCAGTTAGATCTCACAGTCAGTGAGGATGGATTGTTGAGATTCAGAGGACGGATTTGTGTACCGGACAATGATACCCTGAAGAGACAGATACTGAGAGAATCCCACTGCTCGCAATACACCATGCACTCAGGGAGTACTAAGATGTACCGAGACTTGAGAAAGGTGTACTGGTGGAGTGGTATGAAGCGAGACGTGGCAGAGTATGTGGCCAAGTGTTTAATATGCCAGCAAGTGAAAGCTGAGCATCGGAAGCCTGGAGGACTACTACAGCCCTTACCTGTACCTACATGGAAATGGGAGCATGTCACCATGGATTTTATTATGGGTTTACCGAGGACCCGAAGAGGTTGTGATGCGATATGGGTCATTGTGGATAGATTGACCAAGAGTGCCCATTTCCTTGCCATCAAGAGCACAGATACTGTGGATGCCTTAGTTGAGCTATATGTCAGCGAGATAGCTAGATTACATGGGGCTCCAGTGAGTATTACTTCTGATAGAGATTCTCGATTTACTTCTAAATTTTGGACCCAGTTTCAGGAGTCCATGGGATCTCGATTGAGTTTTAGTACCGCCTATCATCCTCAGACAGATGGTTAGTCAGAGAGGACTATTCAGACCCTGGAGGATATGTTGAGGGCGTGTACGATGGATTTTAAGGGATCATGGGATGATCACCTGCCCCTAGCAGAGTTTGCGTACAATAACAGCTATCATGCAAGTATTGGAATGGCACCCTTTGAGGCTCTATATGGTAGGAGGTGTAGATCCCCTGTAGCTTGGGAGGAAGTCGGTGACAGAAAGATAAATGCTCCCGAGCTTGTTGAGCAAGCTGTACAGAGTGTGAAACTCATATGTGAGAGGTTACGGGCTACACAGAGTAGACAAAAAAGCTACGCGGATGTGCGTAGATGGCCACTCGAGTTTGATGTTGGTGATACAGTATTTTTGAAAATATCACCGAGTAAGGGTATCATGCGATTTGGGAAGAAAGGGAAATTGAGTCCTCGATACATAGGACCATTCGAGATTCTTGAGAGAGTGGGAGAGGTTGCCTACAGATTAGCATTACCCCCACAGATGTCCGGAATACAAAACGTTTTTCATGTGTCTATGTTGAGGAAGTATCACCCGGACCCGTCTCATGTCATAGAGTATGAAGGGATGGACATACAAGAAGACATGAGCTACACTTAGGAACCCGTTCGGATTCTCGATAGGAAGGAGAAGGTACTTAGAACCAAGAGCATTCCATTAGTGAAAGTTCTGTGGAAACATCACTCAATGGAAGAGGCAACGTGGGAACTAGAGAACCTCATGAAGGAGAAATACCCCCATCTCTTTGACTAGTTGAGTTAAAGTTGGACGATCAAATTCTTTTAAGGCGGGGAGGATGTGAGATCTGAGAATTTCAGACATATTTTAATTATGTAATATGAACTTGAAGTGTAATTTATTGAGCTAAGTGAATTGTGGGAATTATATTTGGAGATTTATATGTTAAGTGTTTAAAATAAGTGTGAAGCTATGAGGTCAGATCGATCTGGGAGAAGGAGAGATCGATCTGGTGAGTTAAAAATGACAAGGGAGGAGGAATTTGGGGAGCAAATCGATCTCCAATGGAAGAGGATTGATCTTCTTATGATTCTGTTTGAGAGAAGATCGATCTCATGAGGAAGGGATCGATCTCCAAATGATTCTGTTTGGGAGAAGATCGATCTCCTCAAGGAGCAGATTGATCTCATAAAGCCATAAAGAGATCGATCTCACCCCTCGACAGATCGATCTCCTAGGCATAAAATTACCCCAAATCGTTCCCAAATTCAAATGCAGATCGATCTCATCAAGAGCTAGATCGATCTCTTACCTTCAGTCTATATAAGGAACCCTTGCTTTCTCCTGTAATTTCATTTTCTCTCTCTTCCAAACCCCATTTTCACCCGAGCCCTAGCTTTCTCACTCATCCAAAGCACCCATTTTCATCCAAATCAGAGGTTGTGGCAAGAAGGAAAGTTGTTCCTCATCCAAGGGAGAACAACATACTTGGAAATCGAAAGACGGATTGAATCGAGGTAAGAGATAAGCTCTCCACAAGTTTGGGTAATTTCTAAACCTCGATCTTGATATTTGAGATGATTTTGGTGATAATGGTTGTTGGCATTGTGTTGAAATAGCTGAAAAATGATTAGGGATTGATGAAATTACAATGTAGTTGGAGTGATGATGATATTTAGCAACTTTGGTAAATTTGGGAATTTTTGAGCTATAAATGGAGATTTAGACAATGTGGTGTATTAGCATAGATAAGGTGGCATGGGAAATATAGAATGTTGAGGTGTTGTGAGCGAGATTTTGAGTTTGTGATGGAGTTATGAGAATTGAGAAATTTGAGGTGTTATGAGCAATTATGCTCGATTTTGAGAATTGAGGTTACTGTGATGATGACTATTGATGTTTTAACATCGTTTGGACAGCTCAGGAGTTCCAGAGTGGAATGCGAGGCTAGTCCGTGATACGGGGGAAACGATTGTACTATACGAGGTGCAAAGAGGTAAAGGAAAACTAAACCATTTGTGAATGTGTTTTGATGAATTGTTTGTAGCATGAACCATGATTTGAGAATACAAGCATGTTTAGTGTTGTGTTGTGATATACTTGCACACGATTTTTATAGCCGGATGGAGCCCATTATTTTATGAGTTTATAAGCTGAGTGTGAAATTGCTTTATAAACCGTTGAGTTTGCGTGAAAAGTAAATTGGGCTCTACGTTAAGGCAATATTGAGATTTAAGAAAATGTGTGCGTGTTTTGCCTGTTGGAACTCGGTTTTAATATGTTTTGTGTTGAGTACACAAATGTTTTAAATGAGTTTTATGAGAGAAAACCCTTATGAGTTCTACGTGAAGGCGAAACATTTTATAAGATAATGGCTAATGATTGAGACTTAGGCGTGTCATGTTGAATACACCTCGGGCCTTGCTTTGGTAGCATGTAAGATCGATATAGTGGGACGCCTGGGAACCGACCCAGGGACCACAGGCCTTGTTCTGGTAACATGTAAGTCCGATTATTCCTCCGCTTAGGTAGCGTTGGGAGGCCTTGCTCTGGTAGCATGTAAGTCTGATATTCCTCCGTTTTGGTAATGAGAGATGCCTCCATTTTGGTAACGTGAGATGACCCCCGTTCTGGTAACGCTAGGTGGCCTTGCTTTGGTAGCATGTAAGACCGAGAGAGTGGGCCGCCTAGGAACCGACCCAGGGACCACGTGATAGTGTGCATGAGGCGAGGCATTGCTCTGGTAGCATGTAAGGTCGGGCCTTGTTCTGGTAACATATAAGTCCAATATACCATGCATACGACCATATTGTCGACGTTCCCTCTTACGAGGATGCCTGGGATGCGCACCCAGAGGAGATTACTTATTCGATGTTCCATGACGAGTTTTATATGAGTTTTATTGCCTAGTCTCGTTTTACACATGAGTTGTGTTTTGTGACCTTGTCACGTGCTATTTACTGAGGTGATTTTTATCACGTATTTTGAGAAAAGCCATTATCGCATATATTTACACATGCTTGTGAGTGCTCGATATTGAGCCTTTTTACCTTCATGTTTTCACATTATTTATGAGTTATGAGATGATGATGTTTTGAGAACTTTCATGCTACGATTTCAAATGAGCTTCATTAACAAATACATATTTATGATGTGTGATATGGTTTATATAACTGAGTTCCCTTACCCCCCTTACTGAGCGATTTGGAAGCTCACCCTGTTTTCTCTTCCCCCAGATTGCTTCAAGTGAAGTGAGTTCTCTGCGACGTACGGGTTAGAGGCTAGTGGAGGACTTGAGCTCCAGGCCGTATTTTGTGTATTGAGGTAGATATTTAATATTCATGTATCCAGACTAGAGTTATATTTACAGACACTTATTGTATAATGATGTACGGGATGTATTAGGATTAATTAACTTGGAATTGAGTAAAGTATAAGATACGATACATACTATATTATGATGAGATCCTGAGGCATGATAAGTATGACGATGTATGACACTGCACAGGAATGCACCATTAATTGTGAATTAATGAGTAAAAAGTTTTAAATTAGCCATATTTTCTGCGCTTCCGGGGCGTCACAATATTAATGTTGAAGAAGTGAAGGTTGGATTTATGGCTAGCCTACGGATTGAGCCCAGCCTCTTAGATCAAATTAGAATAAGGCAAAGAAATGATAAGAGGTTATTAGATATGGTTAGCCAAGCAGAGTAAGCTTCGCAGTTAGATTTTATGGTCAGTGATGATGGGCTATTGAGGTTCAAAGGTCGAATCTGTGTTCCGAGTGATGATGCCCTAAGACAGCAGATTTTGAGAGAGTGTCACTACTCCTGCTACACCATACACCAGACAGTACTAAGATGTATCATGATCTGCGAAAGGTATATTAGTGGACTAGTATGAAGCAAGATGTTGCAGAATTTGTGGCCAGATGCTTGCTATGTCAGCAGGTTAAGATTGAGCTTCAGAAGCCAGTAGGATTTCTTAAGCCCTTGCCAGTGCCTACATGGAAATGAGAGCACATAACTATGGATTTCATTATGGGGTTGCCATGGACCCGAAGAGGTCATGACGCAATCTAGGTAATAGTTGATAGATTTATTAAGAGTGCCCACTTCCTCACCATTAAGAGTACAAATTCTTTGAGTGCCTTGGCAGAATTGTATGTTAGAGAGGTAGCTCGATTACATGAGGCTCTTGCGAGCATTATGTCTGATAGGGATTCCAGGTTGACCTCCAAATTTTGGACACATTTTCAAGAAGCCATGGTATCTCAGTTGAATTTCAGCACAACCTATCATCCTCAGACTGACGGTCAGTCCGAACAGACTATTCATACCTTGGAGAATATGTTGAGGGCATATGTAATGGATTTTAAGGGTTCATGGGATGACCATTTTCCCTTTGCAGAGTTTTCTTATAATAACAACGACCATACTAGTATCTGGATTGCACCTTATGAAGCTCTATATGACAGGAGATGTAGGTCCCAAGTTGCTTGGGAAGAAGTGGGTGACCGAAAGATTATAACTCTTGATTTAGTGGAACAAGAAGCGAAGGACGTTCAGATTATTTGTGACAGACTCCGGGCTACTCAGAGTCCGCAGAAGAGTTACGCCGATAAGCGTAGACGGCCACTGGAGTTTCAAGTTGGGGACTCCGTGTTTCTGAAGGTATCTCTGAGCAAGGGCATCATGCATTTTGAAAAAAAAAAGGGAAGTTGAGTCCTCGCTTCATCGATCCGTTTGAGATACTAGAGAGAGTGAGAGATGTTGCTTACCGGTTAGCTTTACCTCCACAACTTTTTGGTATACATAATGTCTTCCACGTCTTAATGTTGAGGAAATATAATTCGGATCCCTCCCATGTCATTGAATATTAAGCCTTGGATATTCAGGGAGATATGAGCTTTGTAGTAGAACTAATCCGGATATTCGACAGGAAGAAAAAGGTACTTTAGATAAAGAAGATCTCATTGGTAAAGGTTCTCTGGCAGCACTACTCAATGGAAGAAGCAACGTGGGAACTAGAGAGCCTTATAAGGGAGAAGTACCATCGGTTGTTTGATGGATCGAGCTGAATTTGGAGGACCAAATTCTTAAAAATGTGGGTAGGAATGTGAGACCCGAATTTTCATGCTATTGTTCATTTTAAGATAAATCGAGAAGTTTAAGACGCATGTAAATACTTATCTGAGTTCAGAAAGATCGAGACGCCTGGGATAGTGGCACAAAGCCTGAGGCACGCATTTCAAGGTAAGATCTCAAATTAAATTATTTTTTAAGAAAATATGATTTTAAGTATGTTATGATGATTAGAAAGTGAAACTAAGACATTAAAAGTGGAAAAGCTAGTAAAACTCGGGGTTTACACTAAAACGAGCAAATAGGCCCAGAAATAGCAATAAATTCAGAATAAATTCTAGAAATTCACAAAAATTATTTCGAGGCTATAGGAAATTAGTATAAGGCATAATTTACATGACTGAAGAAAATTGAGAGGAGAAATGGAGGTTTCGATGATCGAATGAATTTTAAAAGTAAACCGAAAACCTTAAGCTATTTTGTTCGGTAATGACCAAATCACGCCAAATGAGCTCAATCGAGGAACGTTTCTTAAACAAGTGACCCCCAAATATTAATGAGACATACTAGAGACATATTATAAGACTTGGGAAGTGAGAATTTGGAGGAAATTGGACTAAAAATAATTTTTATGAATTTTTCAAAAAAGAACAGAAAATTCATTGGCTTTAGGAAATTGACCAGCCAGTAGAAATCTTTAAATTTGAAGACCTTCTAGAAATATTTTGACCATTATATTTTCCAGATCAAAATTTCACTTATTAAGATTTCCAAAAAGCCAAAGAATACCCCGGAAGCTCCTGAAACAAGAAAGAAACCCTCCCCTGAAGTTGTCGTACATGTCATTGCAAGGGGCAAATTACGTGAATTTTTCGGCCACCTTATGGACACTCTTATGTCACGCCCTTCTCTCACATGTGACCCACCAAAATCACCACAAATTTTTCACATTTTACTTTCCTTCTCTCATCACTCACATCAAACATTGGGCTGTGATTCGATATTAGTCACCCTTGCACATTCATTCACAATATACATAGAATTAATTATTCCTTTCTATAACATAAACTCTTATACATTAATACAAATATTTCTACATATACATCCCGACCGTACATTAGCTTACATAACTGTACTTTTACAATGTTCAGTACAAAATGTCAAGTGTGTATACCTCTCTTAAGATGGATAAGCAGGGGATCAGGGAGTATCAGTCCTCAGCCGTGTCCACCAACTGTGGATGCTCTGTAAAGAGGAAAATAATAAGGGGGTGAGCTCACAGCTCAGTAAGAAAATCAGGCAAGCAAGTAGATAATCTCACTATCTACAAAATACAATGCTTGTGCCTTGGAATCATTTCCTTATCTATTCGTATCTAAAGCATGCATCTCTCTCAAATATTTTATGCAATATATATATATATATATATATATATAGATACAAATCATCAGTTATAAAACTGAAAATATGCTGATTTAACAACCTCAGCATTTTATGCATAACACTGCATTTCTCAAGTAATTTCATAAATCTCATGTAATTTCACACAAATCACATTTTTTCATGCCATTCAATTAAATCAAAATAATATGGCATTCATCATGTTTAAAAACATGGAAATCTAGGCCTCACACATCCCTCGGGTTACCCTTTTCATAATACAAAAACTCACATGTTCATATCATGAAACCAAGTGATAGTTCATTCAAGAAATCTCAATTTAATTTGCATGAAAAGAAAACTGAGATAGACGACTACATGTTCCGAGTTTATGATCATAACTCATTTTTTGTGATCCCAAGCTACACAGTACTCGGTGTGCGAGGTCTCACAATTGCTGTAACGGGAGGTGGGTCAAATCTCTACCGTCAGCTCTCAAATCTGAGAATCTGATCCCGGAGCACACCAGATCCTATTGGATCCTGCTCCCACTGCTAACTAGTCCTATCCAAGTACATCAAGTACTCACGGTACATAGTACTCCATGGACCCTATCTCAAGGTGGGATGCTCGCCATGAGTCTTAGTCCTCATACCTTGGATATACCTCATAGTCGGGATGCTCGTCATGAGTCATAGTCCTCATACCATGGGTTTTTTCGATAGCCCTCAGCCATATCTCAAAATAATACACAAGTGAGCATATAATATCGGTGCGACACACAGTTAGCACAGGCTCCCAACATGACTGTTTCATGCTCTTTTCAAATCCGGTACGTGCGAGTAAACTCTTAACACGACCATATCACAATGATATAACTCTAGTGCTAGCAATGCTCCCAGCACTATGTCATATAAAAACTCGAGTATGAGCAAAGCTCCCAATACTCTATAATGTATAGTTAATGACATTGAGTACGAGCTAAGCTCTCAGTACTCTATCATGTAAAACTGAGTATGAGCATAGTCCCAATACTCTATAATGCATCAATCACAAAAACCGAGTACGAGTAATACCCCCAGTACTCTAACATACATAAATCGCATATAAAATTTAGTACGAGAATACACTCAAGTACTATGTGATGCATATCTCAAAATCAAGTACGAGTAGTCTCTAACACTTATGGTTTTCGCCTAAAACCTGATAGATGGCTTATTCAAAATCATAATTCACCCAATTAAATCAAATCCGCACTAACATGTGCTATTTTCGCATATACATGAAAACATTAGCCATTCTATCATGCAACCATGAATTTTGGTCATAACATGCTTCTAAGGTATTTTCACCCTATTTTTAGATAAAACACAATTATCCTCATTAGTCCCTATCACAATAACATGCATATTCACGGGAATTCATATATCATATAATATCGAAATTCTATTCGAAATACATGTAGCTATCTCAAGCTACTCACAAAATTCTCTTACCTCAGATCACGTCACGTGACCTCTCTTTCTCGATGCTGCTCACTCTCGCAGTCCGATCAGCTTCCACTGTGATTTTCAAAGCTGTTAAGATTAGCTACGTTAGTATACCGTAATATACTTGTTTTACTTGCCAAATCTCAATTCAATATACCAATTTTATCACTTCCTCATATTATGGAGTTATACCATATTTTCACATATCAATCTTCATTTCTCCTCCTTTCCAATTTATACATTTCATAAAACTATCTTACAATCTTTCATACATGAATATTCCATCATTAATTTATGCTAACACCACTTTCACATCATTTTCTCACTTTCATGCCAATAGCTAGGTTATGCTCATTTTTCATGATCTTTTCATTTCCAACAATTCATACATATAAAAATTCACTCACCAATACACCTAGTTTAACATATATCGACTTGGTGCATTAAATCTTACCTAGCTGAAATCCTCCTCTTTTTCTCCAAAATTGGTAAAATCCTTCTTGCTCTTTCAATCTTGATTCCAACTTCTTGTTTCCAAGTATGTTGTTCTTCTCTTTACTAATAACAACTTTACTTAAATATAACTTACTCAAAACTGAGTGCAAACTGAAGTTTTCTAGTGTTGAAAGGTTAGGTTTAGCTTTAAGTTTTGAATGGAATAGTGTTTCTCTTGAAGCAGAGGTTGCAGAGGTCTGGTATTTATAGAATTGGCTTTATGAGATCGATCTGCCAACTACATGAGATCAATCTCCCTGCACTTTTCACCTCGAAAACGACCTTTTAGGCCTAATGAGATCGATCTGTCCCTAAGCATGAGATCGATCTGCATTACTCAGAACCTTAAGGAGATCGATCTGGCCTTGAAATGAGATCAATCTATTGCAACCCGAGCCTTAAGGAAATCGATCTGCTTCAGCCAAATCTTGCTCAAGATCGATCTGTATTATTGAGGGATCGATCTGCTCTTACTAAAAGATCGGTCTGCCTCTTACTAAAAGATCGATCTGCCTCTTGCAGATACCTCATTTCCTCATTTCTAATCTATGGGATCGATCTGTATTGCCAATGAGATCGATTTGCTCCCTTCTTAAAGTAGTTTTGCTGCACTTTTCTTCCCAATTTCACTGTTACATTGGTATTTAATTTACTTAACCATCCATTTTACATTTCATACACATATATGACTTTAAAACATCTATTCCTCATAATTTATATAATTTGTGACGTGTCCATACATCACAAAATGATAGAGATTACATGTTAAATTATGGGTCTTACAATCCTCCCCACCTTAAGAAATTTGATCCTCCAAATTAGAACCAAGTTACTCTACAAACAACTAGGGATATTTTTCTTGCATCATACTCTCTAGCTCTCAAGTAGCTTCTTCTGAAGTGTGATGCTACCAAAGAATCTTCACTAACCCGATGGTCTTATTCCTCAAGACTTTCTCCTTTCTATCTAGTATCCGTATCGATTTCTATACGTATGTCAAATCATCTTTGTCACGACCCTTTTTCATTCTCTTTAACCGAAAATCACTATAAATTTGTCGTGTTTTACGTTACCTTACCCGGTCGTGAACAACTCACCACATACAGTTGGGCTGTGAGTCAATAATAATCACCACTTACCATTCATCCACAAGTAATAAAAACAATGTCATATATTCGAAATTAAATCATTTACTCATACAGAACATGTTTACTAACATCTACATCCCCCATAATTACAACTCAATCAATACTATGCCATTACATTGTTTGGCTACAAAAATAATCCTGTGTATAAACCTTTCGGTGATGGAAGCAGCGGATGTCCAAAAACACAATGCCTCAGTCCTCACTGGGCTACTATTTATGCTCTGTAGAGGGGGAAAATAGAGAGGGATAAGCAACCACACGCTCAGTAAGGTAATAATGCAAGCATGGTAGATAACTACTCTATCTACATGCTGATAATGTTATGCATAAATCATTTATAATAGGAGCATGAGGAATAAAACTATGCCATATGAGTATACATATATATCATGTATCCAAATTCATGTAAAATTGGCATATAAAACATGGAATATCAACATGTGAAAACATCTCATGCTTATTCTCATTAAACTCATAAAAGGGCAATTCATTTAAGAAACCTCCTTTTTAAATCACATCACAAAGCTCTTTCTCAAACACATACAATCCCATCACAAACTATTTTTCTCAATCACAAACATCATTACCATTTCACAAATCAAATTCCACAAGGCTCGACCCCTCCCTCGGGTCTACCTTGGATAATCACAATCACACATATGTAATAAAAACTAGGTCACTATATCAAAAGTGCCTATGTAGACCAACTACATCATAAATCATCCCAAACCACACGCATCCAGGTGTGCGGGGTATCGTGCTGGCAGGAAGGTGGATTATCCCTCGCCAGACTTTCTCATCACATAACCATCGCGCGGTACATCGTACTCCATGTGATATACACGGTACATCGTACTCTGCGGACTCATATCGTGATTGGGGGTGCCATTCCTAGGTCTTACCTACCCCATACCAAGAATTTTCCACATCCATGTAGGAGAGCCTCCTCGCCCCTCTAGGGCTTAAAGATGTTGGCTTAAGGATCCTTCCGTAAGAGAGCCTCCCTACCGAACAGAGCCTCCCCGCCTCCTCGGGCTTAAGGATGTTAGCTTAAGGATGTAGGGCTTAAGGATCTTACTGTAAGAGAGCCTCCCCGCCTTCTTGGGTTTAAGGATGTTGGCTTAAGGATGTAGGGCTTGAGGATCTTACCAAGTTGCACGACCTCAGACGTATTACGATGTGCAAACTTGTGCGAGCAAAGCTCTAGCACGACTTATGCATCCTATCATAAAGAAACCACGTACGAGCATAGCTCTAGTACAGTTATACGCATAAGAAAAACCACTCGAAATCCACGTACGAGCAGGAGCTCCAGTACGGTTTATAAACATCATCATAGTTTCCAAATCAATGTGTGAGCTAAGCTCCAGCACGTTTCATACAAATGAAAACATCAAAATCTAGCGCGAGCGAGGCTCCAGCGTGAATTAAATCACATACACATGATAGGCGGCTCACATACATTCAAAGCATCTGAAAACATGTTTAGCGCCTCACATGGGCTATTTCACAACATCATTCAAGTACTAGCCAACCTATCCTTTTATTTGCTCAAATCAAAGCATCGTGTTTTGTGAAAACGTTCAAAACACTTGATTTATGCAATTATTAGCCTTACTATCCCTTTTTATACATCCATATAAACCAAATCATATACGTACTCATAATTGTTCACATACATCATCAACCACTTTTCCAAACCATCATGCAAATTTACAACACCCTATATACCCACAAAATACGAGCAACTGGCTCTACATACTCACAAAATTCCCTTACCTTGAATCGCAACACGTGATTCCGTTTCCTTAGCGCTGCTCACTCGTGCGGTCCGATTCGTCTTCAACGAACTCTTCGGGACTGCACACAACACATTTCACATTATATTCAATTCATATAACAGGACATCGTGCGTTCACTATAGTCGATTCGACCTATAGTTTCTATTAACGCTCATAAGGCCTCGTTTCATTTCTCGAGTCTATGGATCCTTTTAGGCCTATTAACTCATTCCAAATCGATATTAAATCGATATTAAGCTCATAGTGTTCATATTTCATTGATTTTCCCACTATGGCATTTTATCAAGCATCTCATATACCCATCTTCATAACTTCTCTAAACACAATATAACTCCACATAACCATTTCAAATCACCCACATTACTCAGATGACAACTTAACAAATCCCATAAATCATCAACATACCCAATTTACACTTTCTCACTCTAGACTATATCCATTTTCTAGGTTATATTAGTTCCAATACTACCTAAATGGTTTTAATCATCCATTTACATGCCAATCAACTGCAGAATCAATAAAATAGACAATGTACTTGGATTGGGGTCTTAGAAACTTACTAAATCAGATTTCTCTTCTTGCTCCAAATGACAATGCCCTTAGCTCCTTCAATACCAACAATGGGATTTTGGGTTCCAACTATGTTTTTCTCTTCCTCAAGATGAACAACTTAGTGTCTAATGGCCTCCCCTCAATTCTTACTGGAAATAACTGATTTTAGAGAGATAAACTTAGGTTTTGGGTGAAAAATGGAAGGGTGATGTTGTTTTCTCAAAATTTTCAGATTTCAGTGCTCCTTTTTTAGAAATAGCTTGAGGAGATCGATCTGCACTAGGGGGAGATCGATCTGGTCCTCTTAAATCCCTATTTTTCAAGGCATTTTAAGCATGAGATCGATCTACTCCCAAACAGAGAGCTAAGGAGATCGATCTGTATGCTTAAGGATTGATCTTTTCACTACATAATGTTTAGGAGATCAATCTGACCCCATTGGAGATCGATCTGCTTATTCCATTGCCCAAATAAGAGCATTCTGGCTCTTTCAGATCGATCTCTAATCCTATGAGATCGATATGGCCTTCATATTTTCTAGATTTTCTACAGTTTTCCTGTTGCAACTTACACCAAAACATCCTTAATTTGTTGCTATAGTCATTTTCTCATCCATCCACCTTTATGACTTGAAAATGGCACCCATTCATACCTTATACACATTGAAACTTGTGTGCATTCCTTGTATATCCAAATGTATACTATATAAAACCAAATAGAAGCATTTATATTCATGCAACTTCCTTCCATTTACTACACTACTCATTTTGAGTTCCATTCACATTCATCACTTATAAGAACTCATTCATTTATATTCATACACAATAAAGCTTGTATGTATATTACAAATCATATTACACCTATGTACATTGAATCCATGGACTTACATCAATTACGCTTTACATTACAAGTCCATTAGCATTCATTGATCCAAGTACACACGTTACAACTATACATATACGGGGTCTCAAAATCTTTGAGCTCCAATGGCTCATACCGAATCACATGATTTGGATCTGGATGATATTTCCTCAACATCGAAATGTGGAAGACATTATGCACTCCCAATAAATCCGATGGCAAAGCCAATCTGTATGCCTTATCTCCCACTCTATCCAATATCTTAAAGGGTCCGATGTAGCAATGACTCAACTTACCTCTCTTCCCGAATCTCGTTATATCCTTGGAAGGAGAAACATTCAGAAATACTGAATCACCAACTGCGAACTCAAGTGGTCTCCGTCTTTTGTCAACATAGCTCTTTTGTCTACTCTGAGCTGTCCTCAATCTCTCAACTATCAACCAGACATTCTCAAAGGCTTGGATAACCAAGTCAGGAGCAAATATTTTTCTGTCACCCACTTCTTCCCAACCGATAGGGGAATGGCATCTACGGCCATATAAAGCCTCATATGGTGCCATCCCAATACTCGCATGATAACTATTGTTGTAGGCGAATTTGGCTAGTGGCAAATGATCATCCTAGGAGCCTCTAAAATTTAGTACACATGCTCTTAACATATCCTTCAGAGTCTGTATAGTCATCTCTAACTGATCATCTGTCTGAGGATGAAGAGCGGTGTTTAAACTCAACTGGGTTCTCATGGCTTCCTAAGAATGTTCCCAAAAGTGGGAAGTGAAGCGGGAATCCCTATCCGAAACAATGCTCACTGGAATACAATGTAACCTCACTACCTCACGTACATACAACTTTGCCAATAAACTCAGAGTATCGGTAGCTTTCATAGCTAGAAAGTGGGTTGACTTCGTCAGTCTATCAACAATCACTCATATCGCATCGTGATTCCTCCGGGTCCTTGGTAAACCCATCATGAAATCCATGGTGATATGCTCCTATTTTCATGTCGGTATAGGTAGGGGTTGCAATAGCTCTGTAGGTTTCTGGTGCTCTACCTTCATCTGCTGACATACGAGACATCTTACCACGAAGTCCGCTACATCTCTCTTCAGACCTAACCACTAGTACACCTTCTGGAGGTTCTGATACATCTTGTTACTCCCCGGATGTAACGTGTACCTCAACGAATGAGCTTCCATCAATATCAATCTTTTCAGCTTTGAGTCCTCAGGAACACACAATTTGCCTCTAAACCTCATAAGTCCATCTGAACTTATCTCAAAATTAGTTTTTGTGCTTTTCTGTATTTGACTACTCATATCAATACAATACAAATCAGTTTGCTGAGCCTGTCTGATCCTATCCAACAAATTCGGCTCTAAGCATAGACTAGCAATCACACAGTCCGTATCCATGTCAGTAGGCACAACTCCTAAACTGAGGCTAGCAAACTGCTCTAGCAACTCATGTTCCCTGACCATCATATACGATACCATCCCAAGGCTTTTCCTGCTCAAAGCATCAACTACAACATTAGCATTACCCGGATGATAAAATATCTCACAATCATAGTCCTTCAAAAGCTCTAGCTATCTTCTCTGTCTCATGTTCAACTCTTTTTACAAGAACAGATACTTAAGGCTCTTGTGGTCGGTAAATATCTGAAATTTCTCACTATATAAGTAGTGGTGTCATACCTTCAACGTAAACACTACTGCCGCTAACTCCAAATCGTGGGTTGGATGGTTCTTCTTATGGTCCTTCAGCTATCGGGATCCATAAGTAACTACCTTCCCATCCTGCATTAATACACAGCTCAGTCCCTGATGCGAAGCATTGATATACGCTGAAAATCCTCTTGAGCAGGTAGGGATAGTGAGAATCGAAGTGGTGGTCAATCGACTCTTTAACTCCCGAAAACTCTTCTCACAGTCCTCATTCCACACGAATGCTACACCCTTCCGAGTGAGATGTGTCAACGAAGAAGCTAATTTCAAAAATCACTCAACGAATCTCTGATAATATCCTGCTAAACCTAAGAAACTTCTGATCTCGGTGACTGTCCTCAGCTGTTCCCACTGAACTACAGCCAAAATCTTGGATGGATCCACTGATACACCATCCTTCGACATAACATGTCCCAAAAATGAGATCTGCGACAACAAAAAATCACACTTATTGAGTTTAGCATATAGCTTCTGCTCTCGTAAAGTCTGCAATACAATCCTAAGGTACTTCTCATGCTCTTCCTCAGATTTTGAGTATACCAAGATATCATCTATGAAGACAAATCCAAATATGGCTTGAACACATCGTTCATCAAATCCATGAAAGCTGCGGGAGCATTCGTCAATCCGAATGGCATAACTAAAACCTTGTAGTGGCCATATCAGGTCCTAAATACTGTCTTGGACATTTCTCCACTCCGAACTCTCAATTGATGATACCCAGACCTCAAATCAATCTTAGAAAAGACCTGCGCTCCCTGGAGTTGATCCAATAAATCATCGATACGTAGAAGGGGATATCTATTCTTGATGGTTGCCTTATTCAACAATCTGTAATCTATACACAATTAGAGGCTTCCATCATTCTTCTTTACAAATAACACCAGTGCTCCCCAAGACGAAACACTCGGTCTGATGAAACCCCTATCCAACAACTCCTGTAACTGTCTCTTGAGCTCCTCCAACTCAACTAAGGCCATGTGATACAGTGATTTTGATATAGGTTCGGTACCAGGTACCAAGTCTATACAGAACTCCATCTCTCTGTCTAGTGGCATCTTTGGCAATTCATCTGAAAAGACATCTGGGAATTCACTAACCACCGAAATATCTGCCAACTTCGGATGTACCTTATCCGTATCAACCACGTACGCAATAAAACCTTTAATCACATCCAACGAAGCATCAGTTGTCCCCTGGTCCAAGGCATACACTCGTCCTCATCTAATAACCTGTTTCTCCTTCTCCTCTGCTGTCGCTCTCCTCCTCAGAGCAGACATATCAACTGGAGCTCTCTCTGGCTCCTTAACCTTTTGTAGGGCCAATATCTATAACCTCTTGGCAAACTCTAGCCATGTGTCCTAGCTTCCCATATCTAAAACATAATCCACTAGAAATAAGACAAGGTCTACCTCAATGGAATCTACCACATCTACTACACGACTCAGTAGTAGGCCTTTGTCCTGTAATCACAACTCCTCTAGCTGGAGTTATAGCCGGGTATGTAGGAGATCTAACAATCTTCTCCTGTACTTCCTCGATTTTTGGTCTCTTATCGAAGAGTCTCCTCTCTCCTCGATATCTGAAACCTTGAGCTCTATCACTCACCGGCCTCTTTCTATCTTTGTCTCTACCTTTTCCCACTATTTTGAACTCTGAGACATTCCTCTCATAATCTTATTCACAGAGTTGCACCCTGTGCACTGCCTCATCATAGGTAGAGATATCAAATGGAACTAATTTAGACCGTAATACTGGTCTCAGTCTATCAATAAATCTGCGAACCTTCCTGGTCTCGCTACTCATGGTATCAGGGTCATACCTTCCCAGAGATAAAAATCTGGTCTCATACTCATCTACGAAATGACTCCACTGGCTTAACCCCAAAAATTCAGCTTGCAGACTCCGTTGAGCTGTATCTGGAACAAATTGCCTCCTGAAGGCATCCAGAAATATCTCCCAACTGATCTCAGTATGTCGGGCTCTCAATATGGGTCAGGTGGACTTCTACCAATGCTCTGCCATCCCCTTAAGTAGGAATCTAACAAATGTGACCATTTCTGAAGTCGTACACTCAAAGAATCTGTACAACTTCTCCATCTCTCCTATCCACTCCTCCGCCAAAATTGGGTCCTTAATCCTACGAAAAGTTGGAGGTCCAAGCATCTGGAATTATCATAGTCTATCCAAATCACAACTATACCCCAAAACATTATCGCCCTGTCGTGAAGCAACATGAGACTACGTATCCTGAACCGGTGGGGGTGTAGGTGTATCAGGTGCAGCTGCCTCGCCCGGTGCAGTCTCTGCATCATGTCCCTGTCCTCCTGGTATAGTCTGTGCCAGTATCTCAACTATGGTCTCGAGACGATGCTCTAGTCTCTCGAAACATGCCTCGGTACTCTGTGGTACTTCGGTGGGACCTGTAGTCTCATCTTGGGTCTCTGGCCTCCCTCTACGGCCTCGAGCCCTATCTCTAGCCCCTCTACCACGACGAGTATTGACCATAATGGCTAAATCCCTGTATAACCATTAATTAGTCTGATTTCAATCTCGTATACACAATTGTAATTAAACAAAGCATAGTACTATGAGGATGTACACTTTTCCTAATTACTAATATCGATTCACATCAGACCAATCCTTCTCTGATACCATTTCTGTCACGCCTTTTTCTCACACGTGCCCTACCAAAATCACCACAAATTTTTCACATTTTACTTACTTTTCCTTCTCTTATCACTAACATAAAATGTTGGGCTGTGATTCGATATTAGTCACCATTTCACATTCATTCACAATATACATAGAATTAATTATTCCTTTCTATAACATAAACTCTTATACATTAATATAAATATTTGTAGATATACATCCCGACCGTACATTAGTTTACATAACTGTGCTTTTACAATATTCAGTACAAAATGTCAAGTGTGTATACACCTCTTAAGATGGATAAGCAGCAGATTAGGGAGTATCAGTCCTCAGCCGTGTCCACCTACTGTGGATGCTCTGTAAAGAGGGAAATATTAAGGGGCTGAGCTCACAACTTAGTAAGGAAATCAAGCAAGCAAGTAGACAACCACACTATCTACAAAATACAATGCTTGTGCCTTGAATTCATTTCCTTATCTATTCGTATCTAAAGCATGCATCTCTCTCAAAGCTTTTATGCAATATATATATATATATATATATATATATATATATATATATATATACATAGATACAAATCATTAGTTATAAAACTGGAAATATGCTGGTTTAACAACCTTAACATTTTATGCATAACACTGCATTTCTCATGTAATTTAATAAATCTCATGTAATTTCACACAAATCACATTTTCTCATGCCATTCAATTAAATCAAAACAATATGGCATTCATCATGTTTAAAAACATGGAAATCTGGGCCTCACCCATCCCTCGGGTTACCCTTTTCACAATACACAAACTCACATGCTCATATCATGAAACCATGTGATAGTTCATTCAAGAAATCTCAATTTACATTGCATTAAAAGAAAATCAAGATAGGCAACTACATGTTCCGAGTTTATGATCATAACTCATTTTTCGTGATCCCAGGCTACACAATACTCGGTGTGCGGGGTCTCACAATTGCTGTAATGGGAGGTGGGTCAAATCTCTATGGTCAGCTCTCAAATCTGAGGATCTGATCCCGGAGCACACCAGATCCCACTGGATCCCCCTCCCACTGCTAACCAGTCCTATCCAAGTACTCACGGTACAGCGTATTCCATGTGACATACACGGTACACAATATTCCATGGACCCTATCTTAAGGTGGGATGCTCACCATGAGTCTTAGCCCTCATACCATGGGTTATTTTGATAGCCCTCAGTCATATCTCAAAATAATACACGTGTGAGCATATAATATCAGTGTGACACACAGTCAGCACAGGCTCTCAACACGGCTGTTCATGCTTTTTTCAAATTCGGTATGTGCGAGTAAACTCCTAACACGACCATATCACAATGATATAACTCTAGTGCAAGCAATGCTCCCAGCACTATGTCATATAAAAACTCGAGTATGAGCAAAGCTCCGAATACTAAAAAATGTATAGTTAATGACACTGAGTACGAGCTAAGCTCCTAGTACTCTATTATGTAAAACTGAGTATGAGCATAGCTCTCAATATTCTATAATACATCAATCACAAAAACTGAGTATGAGCAATGCCCCCAGTACTCTAACATACATAAATCGCATATAAAATTTAGTACGAGAATACACTCAAGTACTATATGATGCATATCCTAAAATCAAGTGCGAGTAGTCTCTAACACTTATGGTTTTTGCCTAAAACCTAATAGATGGCTTATTCAAAATCATAATTCACCCAATTAAATCAAATTCGTACAAACATGTGCTGTTTTCGCATATACATGAAAACGTTAGCCATTCTATCATGCAACCATGAATTTTGGTCATAACATGCTTCTAAGGTATTTTCACCATATTTTTGGATAAAACACACTTATCCTCATTAGTCCCTATCACAATAACATGCATATTCACGAGAATTCATATATCATATAATAGCAAAATTCTATTCAAAATACGTGTAGCTATCTCTAGCTACTCACGAAATTCTCTTACCTCGGATCACGTCACGTGACCTCTCTTCCTCGATGGTGTTTACTCTCGCAGTCCGATCAGCTTCCATTGTGATTTTCGAAGCTGTTAAGATTATCTACGTTAGTATACCGTAATATACTTGTTTTACTTTTCAAATCTTAATTCAATATACCAATCTCATCACTTCCTCATTTTATGGCGTTATACCATATTTTTCACATATCTATCTTCATTTCTCCTCATTTCCAATTTATGCATTTCATAAAACTATCTTACAATCTTCCATACATGCATATTCCATCATTAATTTATGCTAACACCACTTTCTCATCATTTTCTCAATTTCATGCCAATAGCTAGGTCATGCTCATTTTTCATGATCCTTTCATTTCCAACAATTCATTCATATACCAATTTACTCACCTATACACCTAGTTTAACATATATCAACTTGGTGTGTTAAATCTTACCTAGCTGAAATCCTCATTTTTTCTCCAAAATTGGTAAAATCCTCTTGCTCTTTCAATCTTGATTTCAACTTCTTGTTTCCAAGTATGTTGTTCTTATTTTTACTAAGAACAATTTTGCTTAACTATAACTCACTCAAAACTGAGTGTAAACTGAAGTTTTCTAGTGTTCAAAGGTTAGGTTTATCTTTAGGATTTGAATGGAATAGTGTTTCTCGTGAAACAGAGGTTGCAGAGGTCTAGTATTTATAGAATTGGCTCTATGAGATCGATCTGCCAACTACATGAGATCGATCTCCCCTGCACTTTTCACCTCGAAATCGACCTTTCAGGCCTAATGAGATCGATCTGCCCCTAAACATGAGATCGATCTGCATTACTCAAAACCTTAAGGAGATTGATATGGACTTGAAATGAGATCGATCTGTTGTAACCCGAGCCTTAAGGAAATCGATCTGCTTCAGCCAAATCTTGCTTAAGATCGATCTGCATTATCAAGGGATCGATCTGCTCTTGCTAAAAGATTGATCTACCTTTTGCAGATACCTCATTTCCTTATTTCTAATCTATGAGATCGATCTGTATTGCCAATGAGATCGATCTGCTCCCTTCTTGAAACAGTTCTGCTGCACTTTTCTTCCCAATTTCACTATTACATTGGTATTTAATTTACTTAACCATCCATTTTACATTTCATACACATTTATGACTTCAAAACATCCATTACTCATTTTATATAATTTGTGACGTATCCATACATCACAAAATCATAGAGATTACATGTTAAATTATGAGTCTTACATTTTAGGCATTTGTTAATAATGATAAAAGCTTTTCCTTTCCTCTATAATATATAAAAAATTCAGCCTTAAAAGAGTTCATTTGCTAGGTGAAAATCTAGTGAAAAGAATAGAAGCTGAAACAACCCTATTTCGAGATGAGAGAAAGTTTAATTTTTGAAAGTTTTTGGTTGGATTTTTGGGTAGGTTTTGATTATTATAAGCTATATATATGTTGAATTATAGTTGAGGATCAATTTGGAGGATAAAAAACGTGGTCAACCTTGGTCAAAGTTAAGGTAAACTCGATGAATGATGATAAACATGAGATATATTCTTATTTGATTTTTTTGAAGGATTTTTGGTTAAGTAGAACTGAAAGAAATAATTTGTAGGAGAGTGTAAAGGTTCAGCTAGCCTAGGGTTCATGTATTTGTGATGAAGTTTGGATGAATTCAAGGTTGCCAACATTTAAATTTATACTGAAAAAGTCTGGTTTATAGTTTAGTTTAATGAAAAATCGAAAGGTGTGAGAATTGGTAAAATTGGATTGATGACAACTATGAATTATGGCTGTGAATGAGTATTTAGATAATTAAGATGGTAAATGTGATTTAGAATATTAAAATTGGCTAAAATAGCTTAAACCGGCATTAAATCAGTAAAATCAAGAAAATAGGAAACGTTGACAAAAAGGCCAAAATTGGTCAACCTTTAAGAAGATAAATATATATTTGAGTACGTTGATATGAAATTGAACAATATTTGATGATTCGGTATTGTTTTGGACAGCTCAGGAATTGAACACGTAAATCGATGCAATCTTGAGACTTGGTAAATAACGCTGCCTTAGCTCCATTGAGGTAAGGGATGTAATTTAAAATAGTACGAACATCCTATATCTATTTATTATTCATAAAATGACTTGAAAATCATAGAAAAGTACTTTTATTAGAAAACCAAGCTTTCTCGGTTTAAACCCAAAAGGAATAGTAACCCGTTTTTAAATATTGAACCTAGTGGTTTTCGCTTATTATGTATAAATAAAATAGATATACATATTTTGTATTGAAAATGACATGACTTTATGATTAAAGTTTCAATATAAAAGTAAGCAAGTATGAAAGTAAGGAAGTAAAGATTTTGAGATGACAGACTATTATTAGTGTATGTTGAGTGCATAATCATGCCGCTAGTTGTAGTGTTCTGGCTCCGCCACACGTAGTGACAGTTTAGATTTACCTGTGTAGTGCCTATTTTACCTTAGTGGTGTTTGTTTTCACTACACATGGTGTCTATTTTCATAGTATCTCGTACCCGCACGGTGTGTACCACTGGTGCCCGTGCCCTAGCTGTGTGTTAGCTTGATTTAGATATCATGTTAGAATCGTTGTACGACCCTGATCTAGTCTACAACCCTTACCATGGCCATAAGTATTATTCCCTCTACGGAGGATGTAATATATTGCATGATAACTAAATTGAAATAGCCTAGTCTCCATGTTTTGATGGACGATGTTTTAATGAAGGAAGTATGTATGATGTTTTAGTGTATGAATGTACGTACAATGTTTTAATGAAGTATGGTGTATTTTAAAGTAAACATGTAAATCAGTTTCATAAATATGTATGTATGGAAGTATGTTCACCTGTTTTCCACTTGTTTTTAAATAGTCAGAATTATTTTAAATGCATACCTTACTGAGCTTTTCCCAGAAGCTCACCCCTTTTTTCTTCCATTTCAGAGTACCTGAAGTAAGATTACTCAGCTATTTATGAAGTACTTGAGTAGCTAGTGGATTTAGTAATTTTCAGACTACTTACAGTACTCACTCAGGTATATTGTCAGAGGTTTATTTCCAAACATGTATATTGTACAGATACTGGTTTGTATAAATACTTTTGGGATGTAATCAATGTTTTCATGGGTTAGTATGTAAACATTTTGGGAAGTAAATAATATATTGACTATTGATATAGATGCGGTAGTTAGAATGTATGAAACTGGAAGGTAATAAGTTTAAGAAATAAAATCAACTGCCTTACGAATATAAATTGCTTTTACATGTAGGAGGATAGGCTAAAATATAAGAGGTTATGCTGCCGAAATTTTTGGCAAAACTAAATGATTAAAAGAATAAGTAAAGGAAGAACGTAAGTCACCTACACTGTACAAGAATACAACCTAAGTAGGAAAATGAGATTTAATGAAAAAAGTTAGCCCTTTTTCCGTGCTTCTGGGTCGTTACAGGTAAAACATGATATTTGTTTATTTTCCTCAAGTTTTGTAACATAAGATAATTGTTGATTTATTTGCTGTTATACAACCTGTAAATTTTTTTGATGAAAAATGTGATATTCTTTATTTAAGTGGTGATAACTATAAAGAGTGGAAGGAGAGAATTCTTCTTAGATTAAGGTGCATGAACATTGATTATGCTATTTGGAAGGATGAACTTTGCCTACTAAAACTAGCTCTTGGGCTACGATTGCCTTGTATGAACAGTGAGAGCAATCTAATTGCTTAACTATGATGTTCAAAAGGACATGTATATCTACTAGTAGTCGTGGTTCAATCCCTGAGTGTAATAATGTCAAGGAATTACTGAAGGCTAGTGGTGAATAGTTTGAGTCTTCAGATAAAGCCCTAGCTAGCACCTTAGTGAGAAAGTTATCATCTATGAAGCTCACAAGTGTTACAGATGTCCCTGAGCACATTACATAGATGAGGGACATAGCAACTCAATTGAAGTCTCTTGAGATTGAGATGTCTGAATCTTTCCATATGCACTTCATATTGAATTCTCTTCCACAACAGCATGGACCTTCCAGAATTTCATACAACAGATATAAGGGAAAATGGTTAATTAATAAACTTCTAACCATGTATGTTTAAGAGGAAGGGAGACTAGTTATGGGACTTGGTGAAAGTGCACATATGGCAACACAAGGAAAGAATAAATCCCAAGCCAAATAGAAGGGAAATGGTAAAATACCTATCCAATTTGAGAAATAAGGAGTCTAATTATTTTTCTATTAAAATGAGGGAACATAAAGAAGGACTGCAACAAATATAAAGCTTCGCTTGAGAAAAAGGGTAACCCAATCTCACTTGTTTGTTATGAATCTAATATGGTTGATGTTTGTCATAACACTTAATGGATTGATCCTGGTTCTACAACCCATGTTTCAAACACCTTACAAGGTTTTCTAAACTATAGGAAACCAATAGCCAGTAAACAATGCATCTATTCAAGAAATAAGATGTGTTCTTAAGTGGAGACAATTGGGACATGCGAATTAGTTTAGATTCTAGTTTTGTTTTGGATTTAGAAAAAACCTTTTATATTTCAAATTACTTTAAGAATTTAAATCAGTTTCAAGACTTGTATCTCTTGGATATTCTTTTGAATTTTATGAGAATATTTTTTGTTTCCTGTATAAATTTACTATCATTGGGAATGGTGCAATGATTGATGGTTTATTTCGAATTCATTACAAAATAATATTTTGAATAATATAATGCACGTTCAAGGAAATGTTGGTGTTAAACAATGTGTTATGAATGAAAAATCCTCTATGTTGTGGCATCGGAGATTGGAACATATCTTTATAGAGAGAATTAAGAGGTTGGTGAATGATGGAGTACTTAGTACTTTGGACTTTACTGACTTTGATACTTGTGTGGACAGTATAAAAGGAAAGCAGACCAACAAGACAAAGGTGCCAAGAGGAGTTCGAACATATTAGAGATCATACATATAAATATTTGTAGTCTGGATATGGACTCATATGGTGAAAAATATTTCATCTCATTTATAGATGATTATTGGCGATATATGTAAATATACTTGCTTCACAATTTAAACAAAGCATTAGATGCTTTTAAGGTCTTTAAAGTAAAAGTAGAGAAACAATGGAGAAAACAAATTAAGATTGTGGGATCAGATGAAGTGGAGAATACTATTGTAAGACCCGAATTTAATTAAAATACGAAAATTAAATAAGAAAAGATGGGGGGATGTATGAAGGAAGGTCAGGTAAAATTGATTTTTCTAAACAAGAGCAGGGGTAAAATGGTAAAAATACCAAAATCCGGTATTAAGGCGATAAGAAAATTTTAATTAAAAATAAGGATATAAGATATCTTGATCGATAATGAGGAAATTATACAATTTGGGTCAATTGATCAAGATTCGAAAATTTTAAAAATACCGAAAAATTACCCGGAACAATATTTCAAAAAATACGAAGAAATTATACCCGAAAAAGGATTAAAATATAATAAATAAATTAAATAAAATAAAATAAATTAATTTAGAATTAAATAATAATTTTAAGGATATTTTAAGGGATATTTTGGATTTTTATAGAGCATTTTTAAGGAATAGTGAAATAATTAAATAAATAATAATAATAATAATAATAACAAAAAAAAAGGGATCTGAAAAAAAAAAAAGAGATTGAAATCGCGAAACGCGATTTTTGACGAACATAACGAAGCAAACGGAAGCCGGCGACCCGATGGACGGCACCGGCGGCCCAGGCGAAGGAAACCCGACGAGGCCCGGACCACCACTGGCCTAGTGGGGGCACGAACTGCGGCGAAACGGCGAGGAACGGCGAAATGCAGAAACCGAGAGGAAAAAGAAGAATCGCCGGCGATCGGCGTCGATTCAAGCCCGATCGACCACCACCGAACGTTCCCCAGGCACAGGCGAGCTTATTGGTGGCGGCCACGACCTGCGAAGCTGCCGGAAAACGTCGGAAACAGCGGAGGAAGAAATGGGTTTCGACGGCGGAAAGGAGAACAGCCGGACCGGCGACTTTCCAGCGGCCTTGGACGAAGCCGAGGCCAGATTCGAGGTGCGGACAACCTTGCGGAGCCACTGGCGGTGGAAGCCGGCGGAGAATCGGCCGGCAAGGTCTTGAACCGGTGGTGAATAGGTCGAACCGGAGAGAATCGGCGGTCTAAACCGGTCCGAACCGGACTGAACCGGTTCAGCCAAAAAGAGAGGAAAAAAGGAGAAAAAAGGGAAAAAAAAAAGAGGAAAAAAATTGGGGAAAATTCCAGCGATGCAATCGAGCTTCGGGTAAGTCGATAAGCGGTCAAATTGACCGATTTAAATTTTGGAATATTTTATTTAATTAATTTTCGACTGAAAACTTACCCGGAAAAATTGTGGAATTGTGTAGCTCGACAATTGGCATCCAATGAGAGCTCGAGATAGTCTCGATTTGCATACTAGCATGGAATCTCGGGTAAGTAACCCTTATTTACGACAATTACATCGTTATGCGTGATATTGAGTTAATTTCTGCATAAATTGAAGTAAATTCTGAAAAATTAGATAAATTGTCGTAAATAATAAATTTAGCTATTCGAGAATTAGAACGAGGCCCAATAAATTATTAGTGGGCCTAATGAGCCCAATAGGCCTCGATAAAGTGAAAATTAAGTGGAAAACGGGCTTAAGGCCGATTAAGGCCCATTAAGGTGCAATCGGGCCCAATAGGGGTAAACGGGCCCAATGATTTAAATTAAGCCCAGAAAAGATTAAATACAATTAAATTGTATGTTATCTGACCTAAGGAATATTAATACGCAGTTTCGGGCATTTGATTGGGAGCATATCGGACTGCGCGACGAGACAACAGTGGAAAAGAAAAGGTCAGACTCGACAGGAAAATAAGGTAAGGAAATTCTGTGGACTGCTAGAGGTAAACTTTACGAAATTTCAAGTTCATATGCAGTCTTTAAAATTTATTTGAAGGGTCTAGAGGTCGAGTAATAATTTTAGTGCCCCGAATGGGCAAATTACTAAAATACCCTTGTTAAGGGTAAAATTTACAAATTTAGGAAAAGTTGGGAGGAGCAAGAACAAGAGGTTCTTGCTCATTCTGGAGGTGTTTTGATGCATGCATTAGTAGGCTGGCTAACCTTGAAAGAAAATGCACAGCATTGCATACTTTCAACGTGAAATTGTTTTGAAAACTGTTTTGAGGAAACAGAGCCGCCTACGCGTTTTATTGACATGTGACGTGCTAGAGCTCAGTTCGCATGATATTTTCGATTTGTGTGATGCACGCATTAGTGCTGGAGCGAGAGCTCGCACTAGAGTTTTACATGCATAGGTGCTGGAGTCCAACTCTCACCAGATTTGTATACATATATATATGATTTTCGTGACAGGGTGCTAGAGTCTAACTCACACCATATTTTTATGTGATTTTTGAGACAGGGTGTTAGAGCTTCGTTCGCACCAGCTTTTCATATGGTTTGCATACAGAGTGCTAGAGCTTAGCTCGCACTAGTTTTATTTGATTTACTGACAGTGTTAGAGCACCGCTCGCACTACTTTTCAAAGATCATACGATAAGCCGTGCTTGGAGCATCGGGTAGACTGTGTGTCACCGATTCAATAGGCCCGCACGTGCGTTTTGAGACATGGCATGTTAAAATAACCTGATGAGCCTGAACGAGGGATAAGGGTTAGAGAAACAACCTGATGAGCCCGAACGAGGGATAAGGGTTGGAGGACCAGCTGATGAGCCTGAACGAGGGATAAGGCTGGGGGTCCACGGAGTACGATGTACCGTGCAAGTAGCATGGAGTACGATGTACCGTGTGGTATCTTCGGATACGGCATCTTCGGATGCAGCATCTTTGGATGCCTGGGATCGGATAAGACTGACGGGATGGATTGACCCACCTCCCGGGCGGTTCCCGATCAGGGTGAGACCTCGCACACTAGGATCCGTGTAGCTGGAGGGACTCACGAGGACACATATGGCCATAGTCCTGGTTATTGCCGATATATAGACGTTGCCTCGTCTCGCATATTGATGATTTTGACGATGATTTAAACTGGGTTTTTAAATTAAATTTGCATGATGGTATTTCCATGCTTTTCGAACCCATGTGTGAATGTAAATCGATTTTCATGATTTTGTGTGAGTCAGGATCACCCGAAGGAGGGGTCGAGTCTTGACTTTATTGTGAAATTTTTAAATGAGAAAGATATGATTTTGAATATAATTGCATGTTGAATTTTTCGTGCAAATGCGTTTTACATAACATCATAATTCATATCATCTGTTTTAAAATGTGTGGAGAAAGGGTGGTTTATGCATGGCACCACGTTCATGTAGGTAGTATGGTTACCTACTTGTTCGTAGGATTGCCTTACTGAGCTTGATGTGCTCACCCCTTTCATTTTCTCCCACAGATAATCTCCAGTTGAAGTTGAGGCGACTCAGTACTGCATTCCGGATATCCGCTGCTGCCCATCATTTAAGGTATATACACTTGTACATATTGTATCTACATAAGCATAGCACAGTAACATGTTTGTAAGTAACTTTAGGGGATGTATAAATAATGTAAACAATTATAAATGACTGGAGAAGAAATAAGTTAGATGGTAATTGAATGGTGGGACTGGCATTGACGCACAGCCCAATTTGTTAGTGGAGTGTGGTCACGATCAGAGTACAGGTAAGCAATGAAAGAAAATAATAAAACGCGAAAAATTAACTCTGATTTTTGGGTAGTTTGGGTCGTGACAACTATGGTAGATATACTGAGGATGGAAATGCACCTGGTCTATTTGTAAGGTTTCTTGAGGAGCATGGGATTCTAGCCCAATACACAATGCCTAGGTCTCCACACTTAAATGTTGTAGCAGAAAGAAGAAACCGAGCCTTGATGGACATGGAGAGGAGTATGCTTCACAACTTCAAGCTTCCTAAATCCCTATGGACTGAGACTCTTAAGATGACAGTGTATATATTGAACTGGGTTCCATCTAAGGCTATTCTGAAAATGCCATTTGAATTATGGAAAGATTGGAAATCGAGTTTGTGTCACATAGGCGTTTGGGGTTGCCCATTGGAAGTAAGAGTTTATAATCAATAAGAAAAGAAGCTAGACCCAAGGACTATAAGTGGGCATTTCATTGGATACGCTGAAGAGTCTAACGTTTACAAATTTTACTGTCCGTCACATAGCACTAGAATTATGGAATCAAGAAATACAAAGTTTCTTGAAATTGACTTGATCAGTAGGAGTGATTAATTTTAGAACTTAGTTTCTGAGCTGGATTATTCTGATACTCAAGCTCCGACTTCAAGTGATAAATTGATTGCCTTTCATAACACCCCTCAAGTTCAAACGGATGCTGAATAACTAATCATTAAAGCTTCACAAGTTATTGATGATAATCTAGTAGATCCAGTTGTTCAACAAGTGCCAAAAATTATTAACCAACCAGTTGAGCAACATACTCCACAAGAGGATGCTAACACAACATTAAGAAAATCAACTAAAATGAAGAAATCAACAATTCCTACTAATTACATTATGTATCTAGAAGAGACTGACTATAATATTGGAACCGAAGATGACCATGAAACATTTTCATAAGCCCTGAGTTGCAGTAAATTCGAATTGTGGTGCAATGCCATTAAAGATGAGTTGAATTCTATGCATTTAATGGAGTTTGGGATCTTATTGAGTTGTTTAATGGTGTAAAGGCCATTGAATCTAAATGGGTCTTTAAAACAAAGAAAGACTCATTAGGCAACATTAATAGATATAAAGCAAGACTCGTAACTAAAGGATTCACTTAAAAGGAAAAAGTCGATTAGACAGAGACTTTTTCTCCTGTGTCAAAAAATGATTCCTTTTGTCTTATTATGACATTGGTTGCCCATTTTGACTCGAAACTGCATCAAATGGATGTGGAAACAACATTCCTCAATGGAGAACTAGAGGAAGAGGTTTCTATGGAACAACCAAAAGGATTCTCCTCTAGTGATGGCAAGCATTTGGTGTGCAAGCTCAAGAAATCCATATATGGATTGAAACAAGCCTCCCATTAATGATATTTGAAATTCCATGATGTCATCTCTTCATTCAGCTTTGTAGAGAACATCATCGATCAATGCATATATCAGAAGGTTAGTAGGAGCAAAATTTATTTCCTTGTCTTATATGTGGATGATATTTTACTTGTAACCAATGATAAAGGGTTGCTGCATGAGGTAGAGTAATATTCTCTCTAAAAAATTTGATATGAAGGATATGGATGGGGCATCTTATATCATTGGCATTAAGATCCATAGGGATAGATCTATATCAAGAGACATATATCAATAAAGATCTTGAGAGATTTCGAATGAAAGATTGCTTACCAAGTGTTGCACCAATTTTGAAGGGTGACAAGTTCAATTTGAACCAACACCCAAAAATTGAATTAGAAAGGGAACAAATGCAAAACATTACATATGCTTCAGCTGCTGGAAGCCTAATGTAAGTTCAGGTTTGCCCAAAGAACTAACATTGCATTTAATGTTAGAAAGATATCAGAGTAATCTTAGTATGGACCACTTGAGAGCTGCAAAAAAAGTAATGAGGTACCTTCAAGGGACCAAAGATTACATGCTTATGTATAAACAAACTAATAACCTGAAGGTAGTTGGTTATTCAGATTCAGGGATTGTTGGATGTGTTGATTCACGAAAATCAACATCTGGATATATTTTAAGGCTACCTCACATGGTGTACGATTGAAGAATTTGATATCGGGTTTAGAATCGCGAATTCCATTTCAAGGCCATTAAAAATATATTATGACAATTCAATTGCAGTTTTCTTGGCTAAAAAGAAAAAAAAATTGTTAGCCAAAGTAAACACATCGACATTAAGTATTTAGCCATAAGGGAACGTGTTAAAAAGGACAAAGTGGTCATGAGCACGTTAGCACTGAATTGGTGATTGCAGATCCTTTATTAAAACGCATAGAGTTTTAAGGATCATGTAGTGCGAATAGGACTTGGGTCCAACATGTAAATTAGTCATATGAGCAACTTTTATTTGTAATGAAACTCTTATTCATTTGTTTTGTTTTCTCTATTCTTTGGTGCACACATTGATTATTGAGAATAACAATAATTTTTGGACTTAGAATAAACATAAGGTTTATTCATTAAGTTAAGGACTTAGAATAAACATAAGGTTTATTCATTAAGTTAAGGACTTAGAATAAACATAAGGTTTATTCATTAAGTTAAGCTATCATATATAGGACGTTAAAGTGTTGGAATATATTGTAATATAAGGAAGACATTACTCATTCGTAGAGGACTTATCGCCATGATTCATGTATTTTGTTTCTTTAATTTAAGCATAAGGATTCATAGATCTTAGATGGAATTAACAAGTATAATAAAAATTACAACCTAGTGTGAGAATGCAAGTTACCCATATAAGTTATCCACTTAATTGGTAGTGTTTTAAGGGAAATAAAAGATTTGAGGTTAGTTACATAACTTCTTAAAACTTCTTATTAAGTGATCCTATATTTTATTATTATCATTATTATCTGATAATTATTTAAAGGTTAACCATCCATATTTACGGTGATAACCAACAGAGTTACGGTTTTAATAGAAAGACGTATATAAAGAAATTATAGGGTATTGGGTCCCTAATCTGAGCATTCTGTAAAACACACCATTAGTGAAATTGCTTAAGATTAAAAGATCAAATATGAAAAGAACGTAACGTCGACGCAGCTCTAATTATTTGTATCAATGGCTAGAGGTTAGTGTCTGTCACGCCCCATGACTCCTACAACTAATCCGATGTGCGAAACTAAGTGAAAAATGTATTAAATGAACTAGCATTAGTTAAGTTTGTTATTAATTTACTAGGGATCTTTTACTTGTCGTCTTCGTGCCCGATATAGGTTAAAGCTTTCAAATTATTAAAGTTTCATTATTATAGTGTTAAATTAACATGCTAGCTAGTTCGATCCCATTCGATAAGTAGATAGGTATAGAAATATACATAGTATGATTAAATAAATTAGTGCTTTTTTTTTTAACTCTAGATTTCTCTTCTTAGATCAGTTTATAATATACTCGGAAGTTAAGTTTAATTCTTTACTAGTAAGATTCTTTTTGGGGCTAAAATTTGTCTAAGTCCGAAATTTGTCTAATTCGGCAGCATAATGGCCACAATTTGAACTAAACCTTTCCTGCAAAAGCTCAATACATACATCCTCAATCACCATCGACATGATCTGATCAACATTATCCACAATGTAACATCAACATTAAATCCATAAACCCATCAACTAACGTATAATACAACAAATAACCACAAGAAATCCATCATTGATAGTTCGATAACCGAAAAGAAGAAACCTAAGCACACTCTCCGAGTGTTCCTACTACAACAATGACAGTTCAGCTAATACATCCCAAGGTAAACAGAAGTATGTACGTGCGTACAAAAGGTCTAAAATAGATGCATTATACCCATTGCATATACCTCTAAAGCAAAACAACGCACTTAACCGAGAGAGTCAGCAAGTCCGAGCAGCTCACCCACGAGTCAATTTGAAATGTTTTAAAAAATGGTCAGCGAGCACACGCTCAGTAAGGAATTCCCACCTTGGAAATTTATCTCGAAAATATGAAAAAAAAAATATATTTCAGAGAAATAATAAAATAGGATGTACATATATATATTTGTAGAAACAAATTAAATAATATATATACATGTATGTGTAAATATTAATGTATAAAATACATTATGGTAACATAATATTATTATAATAATATTATAGTATGAGATATTATATATATATATATATATTTGTGGATTATATTATATTAAATTATAATATAATATATATAAATTAAAATAAAGAAAAGAAGAAAAGAATTGAAAAAAATTGAAACGGATCTCGTGAAACAGTGGAGGAACCCGATCCTCCTTATTTCCTCATCGACGGCGAGCAAGGGCGGTGCAAGAATACCAGCGAAGGGACGACCGACACCCAAGAAACAACTAGGCGCTGTCACGTGCCGTGCCTCGTCAGAAATCGCCAGATCGAAGGGAGAGAAGACGAAAGGGAGAAGGGGAGAAACCAAAGACACCGACGCCAATCTACCTAAGCTTAGGCCAACTGAAGACTCCCCAGGTGAAGGCGAACCACGTGGTGGAGGAATTGAGCCGAAAACTGGCCAAAAATGTCAGGAACGGTGAAATAGCCCCTGAACCGATTCAGATTAGTTCAATGTGAAAAGGGGTTGAACTGGTCCGAACTGGTTCAGTCAGGAGAGAGAAGAAAGGGAGAAAAATTCAATGATGCATCGGGCTATGGCATCAGGCTAAGGATAAGTTGGTAAGTGATCAAAATTGACCGTTTTAATTTTTGGAATATTTATTTGAATTTATATTTGACCAAAATTGACTCGGTTCAAATATATAAATGTGTAGCGCGACAATAGGTGACGAATGTGAGTTCAATTGAGCCTCGATTTACATGTTATCATGGAATCTCAGGTAAATGAATCTCCCTTACTATAACTTGTATAGTTATACGAGTTAGAAATTAATTGCATAAGTTGCCAATTTATTCCGAATGAAATGTTTTATGTTCTGAAATTGAAAATGAGTGTCGAAAATAATTGTATGGAATATCCGAAGAGACTAGAAAAGGTTTACGACGGCCCAATAAGTGTAAATGGGCTTAATGAGCTAAATGAGCTTAGAATAGAGTTGGGCCCAATAAAGAACAATAAGGCCCAATAAGAGTAAACGGGCTCAGTGCTTAAGTTAAATATACTGGAAGTGAGAAATAAGCATATTATTGATGTGATTGGTAACTATCTGCAGCTCCTAGAGATATACACAGAGCCGGATAGATCCAATTACGCGAAGTGGGAAAAGGAGGAAAAATACCTTCAGCGTGATTCGAGGTAAGGGAACTATGTGAGTTATAGAGATGGCTACAAGTATTTTCATTGGCATTTATAGTCACTTAAAAACTGTGCAGAGTCTAGATATGAGTACTTCTAGATTACTCCCGAGTAGGGATAATGAGGCACCCTTGCACACTTGGCCCGTGATGCTTGGGGTCTCTGACTATGGCCATGATTCCGTTATACATTGTAACATCTGTTCCTGGTCTCTGATGTTGTTGGTTTGTATGTACCTGATGGTACCGATGGGTAAATTGAGGTTTCACTACACTGAGTTGAGAACCTGTTTTGATTTTATATAAGTAAACTTCTATACATAGCAGTGAACGCTATTAAATTTACTATTTTGGGTACAGAGTGTGAATCAGAAATAAGTTTTACACTGATGTGTTTTATCCATATATATATATATATATATATATATATATATATATATATATATATATATAGCAAAGGTTGCTATGTACTTTCACTTTGATTTTATTTTCGATAGAAATGATTTCTGCATAATGCAAAGCATTATATGCATGTAGATAATGTTGTTATCTACTGCGTGCATACTTTCTTTACTGAGCATGTTTGCTCACCCCCTTTACTTTCCTCTTTCCACAGATTTTATTCTGTAGTCTAAGAGCATCGCGGTAGATCCTGCATTTCCTTGTGTCACTGCCCTTTTTGTTTGCACAAAGGTATATACTCTTGTTGTCTTTTGTATCCAAACATTTTGAAGCACACTATTGTATATGTATAAGTACCGAGGATGTAACGAGTGTAAATGATTGTAAATTAATCTGAGTATAATTTCTTACAATGATAGTATATCTCATGTGTATGGATTGAAAAATAAGGAAAATAATTAGATTAACATCGACTCATAGCCCAACTAATTGATGTGAGTGTAAGCGTAAAGGGTTACGACAGAAGTTGGTATCAGAGTTGAGTTGGTCTGATATGAGTTGGTGTTAATGGTTAAGAAAATTTACATCCCTATGATACTGTGCGTTGTTTAGATACAATAGTGTATATCAGGTTGTTATGTCACTAAGAGATGTGTCATATATAAAGGAAATTATCAGGATGTCTGATAGATACTGTATTAGAGGGGAAGGCTCCCGATCTCGAGGGCATAGAGACAAGCCCGAGAGACATATAGAATTCTCTTCTGATCGTGTCTCACACGATCCAGTAGAGACTACTAAGGCACTTATGGTGAGATTAGAGCGTACAATGGAGAGCTTGTCACGTTTGCTTGGTCAGGCAATGGCGAGATTGGAGAATCAGCAGGGTATGGGTGGCCCAGCAGCAACCCCTGCCATGCTTGCACCACAAACCACTCGACCGACTAGTTCTACTCATCTTGTATCGCCATCGCCTCCACCTATACAGCCTAAGGCTACACCTGCACTTGTTCGACCTCTGGTACCACCAGCCTCAGCAAAGCCTTTGAGAGCTCCACAGAGGGGAGGTAATGAGGTGGGGTATGGTTGCGATTTAGACCGTTTGAGACAACTCGAGAAATTGAGACCGCCATATTTTAGTGGGATCAGGGATCCAGTAGCAGTAGAGGATTGGGTGAATAGGCTAGAGAAGTTGTTTGGATATTTCAAGTATTCCCCAATAGAGAGAGTAGCCTTTGCTACGTTTATATTAGAGGGCGAGGTAGAACATTAGTGGAAGTCCGCCTAACATATTTCTGAGAGTTCAGAATCAGATATTGACTTAGGAGATATTCTTGGATGCTTTCAGGAGGTAGTATATTCCGAAGACAACTAGGAGATAGTTACAGATGGAGTTTTTCGGTCTGACTCAGGGTAACCGATCCGTGAAAGAATACGAGTCTGGATTTACGTCTCTAGGGAGATATGATTTTGACCCCATGAATAATGAAGATAAGAAGGTCAGGAAGTTTATGGATAGGTTGAGACCATTTACCAGAGCTAGACTAGCTCCTTCAGAAATTTTGACTTACGATGAGGCAGTGCGCAGAGCTCAGTTGTGTGAGCAGGATTTCGTATGACACGTCTCTAAGTTTTGTTAGTTTGGGATAGGTGGTAAGGGCCGAGATAGAGGTAAGAAGAGAACATGGGATGATAGAGTGATTAGAGAGGGAAAGATGCCTTCTAGGAAGTGACAGAGATTCGAGGAGTCACAAGGTAAGGTTAGTAGACCCCTTGTACATCTTACTGCAGCTTCAGCTAGGGGTATTATGATTGGTGAACCCTGCCCTATTACGGAGCAGTGTAAGATATGTGAGAGATATCATAGCGGTAGGCACTATTATGTGACAGCTAGAGGTTGCTTTAGATATGGTAATACAGGGCATATGGTTAAAGATTGCTCGAAATTAGCTAGATTACCCCACAGACAGGCAAAAAACCAAAAAAAGCTCCACCTAGTATTTTTGCCCTGAGAAAGAAGGCCACATCCGAAGAGAAGGGGAAACAAACTATTGGTCAGGGCAGAGTTTATGCAATAGATCAGGGCATTGTAGATGCTTCATCTGAGGTGCGTAAAGGTTTTATTGTGTACGTGGTTGATAAGGATAAGGCACACCCGAAATTGACTGACATCCCTGTGGTTAGGGAATTTCTTGATGTTTTTCAAGATGATTTACCAGGGTTACCTCCAGGTAAGGAGATAGAGTTCTGTATAGATGTGGTACCCGGTACTAAGCCATACCATATGGCTCCAATAGAATTTGAGGAGCTTAAGAAGCACTCACAAGAGCTTTGGGATAAGGGGTTTATCATACCGAATGTCTCACCTTGGATAACCCCGGTTCTATTTGTGAAGAAGAAGGATGGAAGCTCTGATTGTGCATTGACTACAGATTATTGAATAAGGCTACCACTATGAATAAGTACCCCTTGGCATGTATAGATGATCTGTTGGCTCAGCTTTAGGGAGCATAGATCTTTTTCAAGATCGATATGAGATCTGGGTACCATCAGTTGAGAATTCGGAGTGAAGATGTACCCAAGATTGCTTTCTGCACTCGTTATGGTCATTATGAGTTCAGGGTTATGCCATTCAGGTTGACTAACGCTCCTGCAGCTTTTATGGCTCTGATGAATGATATATTCAAGCTATACCTAGACCGATTTGTTATCCTCTTTATCGATGACATTCTGGTATATTCGAAATCCAAGGAAGATTATAGGAAGTATCTAAGGATTATGTTACAAACCCTTCGAGAGAAGCAGTTGTATGCTAAACTCAGTAAGTGTGACTTCTGGTTGGAACATATTCCATTTTTGGGCCATGTTGTATCAAGAGATGAGGTGTCAGTGGACCCGTCTAAGATCGAAGTTGTAGTCCAGTGGGATAGGCCCAAGATTATTACAGCGATCAGGAGGTTTTGGGTTTAGCTGAGTATTACAAAAGGTTCATTGAAGGTTTCTTGAAATTGGTTGCTCCTCTGACTCGTCTCACTTATAAGAATATTGTATTTAAGTGGGATGATGCTTTTGAGAAAAGTTTTTAGGAGTTGAAACTTCGACTGACCACCGCACCTATTCTCACCACACCAACCATCTCAGGAGGTTTCTCTGTGTACACTGATGCATCGGGATAGGGACTGGGCTGTGTATTGATGTAGGATAGGAAGGTAGTTGCTTATGGATCCAAACAGCTTAAGGACCATGAGAGGAACTATCCGACCCATGATTTAGAGTTGGCGACCATAGTGTTTTCACTATAGATATGGTGTCACTATTTGTGTCACGACCCAAATTACCTAAAAATCAGAGTAAATTTTTTGCTTTTTCATTTATTATTTAATTCTTACCTTTCTTTCGTCGTGACCATCCTAAAACACAGTTGGGCTATGATTCGGTGTTAGTCACCTCATACTATTTACCATTCCATTCCATAATCACATATATATCAGAGTTTACTATCTTTTGACTTTAAATAAATACATACTCAATGGCATTTATAACTCTACATCCCCGACATCATATCCATTTACAGTACTGTGCATTACATGTTCAGATACAAAACTATACAAATATGTATACCTGACTCTCGATGGGAAGCAGCGGATACCAAGCATGCAAGTCCTCAGCCGCTCACTAATTATTTCAAGTACTCTGAAAATATGGGAAAATAAGGGGGGTGAGCAAACCACACGCTCAGTAAGGCAATTATGCAAGTAAGTAGATAGCTCCACTATCTACATGCTCATAATGCCATGCCCTTAAATCCATTTCTTTTCATTTAAAATTTCACGCACAAAGTCATGCAAACATCAATGACTTAGTTTATAAAACTATTCGTGCATATCGAAATCATGTATCAATAACATTTTATGTGACATCAGTAAATCATACTTAGCATGAATTTAATCAAAATCATGCATTCTTTCATGTCATGTAAGACAAATCATGCATTTGAAATGAAAGCATGGAAAACACATCATGCTACTGCATTCAAATCATTTCATTAAAACTGCAGTATAAACTAACCCTTCCGGGTCAATCGTCTCATAAAACAATTCATTTTAGAACTTCGGTTATAAAACCACCCTTCTTTTAGGGTCACATATCATAAAATCATAAAATCGGGGGCCTGACCCCTCCCTCGGGTCTACCCTGGTCTATCGACCAATACTTATATCATGTGAGACATGTAATTGATTATATCAATAAAATCGAGGCCTATGGCCATATCCTAGTGATCCCTGGCAACACGGTACCTAGTGTGCGGGGTATCACACCTGAAACGGGAGGTGGGTCGTCCTACCCGCCAGAACAGCATAACACCAGGATTGCGAAGGCAAGGCTTGCTGCCTCGTGGCTCATGCCACTCCACTCCAACAATCCCCACGGTACAGCGTACTCCGCGTGATATACACGGTACAATGTACTCCGTGAACCCAAGCTCAATCAGGGGTGCCTGCAATAGGTCTTATCCACCCATATCATTTCTGTCTCAGTATGCACGTGTGAGCATATCATCTCACTGTGACACACAATCTACAGGAGGCTCCAACACGGCTATATGGATGTAATATAAATCCCTGTGCGAGCGAAGCTCTAGCACGGCTCCATGCATATTCATGATATCAGAAAACCTCGTGCGAGCGAAGCTCTAGCACGGTTTCATAGAAATCAATGAAATCTGCGTACGAGCAACGCTCCAGTACGACTTACAATAATTATAAATTCAAGTAAAATCCACGTACGAGCAATGCTCTAGTACGGATATGTAAAACAACTCAATGAAAACCTCGTACGAGAAAAACTCCAGTACGACATTCAAATGAATTATAAAACCATATAAAACTTTGTGCGAGCAATGCTCCAGCACAAATAAATGCTCAAGTAAATCAAATCTCGTGCGAGTTACACTCCAGCACGGCTTTATGCATAATTAAATCAAATCTCGTGCGAGTTACACTCCAGCACGGCTTTTATGCAATATCAAATCAAAACAAGATGCGAGCTAAGCTCCAGCATCTCTCATGCATGTCAAATCATTAAAACTAGTGCGAGCAATCGCTCCAGCACCTTTTTATGCATACTGGTCAAAACAAGTCAAAACATGTCAAAACAGAGTGCGAGCTAGGCTCCAGCAGCTCTCATGCATATCAAATCATAAAATCAGTGCGAGCAACCGCTCCATCACATTTTATGCATATGATGTCATACAAATCGGTGCGAGCAACCGCTTAAGCACATTTATGCACAATCACAAATGCAGATATAGTACGAACTACGTGTCGGCACTATCTGTTTCCATATAAACTTGATAGTTGGCCTATTTTTCAAATAAATTTCCATTTAAATGTAAATAATACCTACGTAGTGTTATCTTGTGAAATTATACAATTTCTGGCCAATCTACTGATTTGCTTTGATTAAAACCAATCAAATCTTTAATTCAGAAAATTCCTTAAATCATGCATTTCATGCATGTCATGCTTTCACCATCCTTAGGTGAACTTCCCTCAATAGGGGTAAAATAGACTTTTCACCTATTTCGATCCTTAAAATTATTTAAACCACTTTTAGGACCTTTATACAATATCAGTGTATACATACATATTCAGTGTACAGAAAAGCTATTAAAATACGCGTAGCTACCTCTAGCTACTCACATAATTCCCTTACCTCGTTTTCTGTACAGTCTGACCTTTCACTGATGACTCGTCACGCAGTCCGATTTGCTCCAAATCTAATCTCCGAAACTGCGGATACACATTCATCAGGTCAAATACAATACATTTTAATGTATTTCATATTTTTTCTGGGCTTAATTTAAATCATTGGGCCCGTTTACCCATATTGGGCCCGATTGCACCTTAATGGGCCTTAATCGGCCTTAAGCCCGTTTTTCCACTTACTATTCACATTATCGAGGCCTATTGGGCTCACTGGACCCATCAGTATTTATTTAGCCTCGTTCTAAATTCTCGGATATCTCAATTTATTATTTACGACAATTTATCCAATTTTCAAAATTTAATTCATTTAATCCAGAAATTAAATCCGTAATTTATGCGATAAATATTAATCACGCATAACGATGCAAAATTGTCGTAAATAAGGATCACTTACCCATTATTCCATGATCGTACACAAATCGAGGCTGTCTTGAGCTCTCAATTGATGCCAATTGTCGAGCTACACAATTAAATATATTTTCGGGTAAACTTTCAGTCGATTATTTATCAAATTAAATATTTTAAAAATTAAATCGGTCAATTCGACCGCTTACCGACTTACCCGAATCTCAATTGCATCACTAGAATTTTTCCCAATTTTTCCTCTTTTTCTTTTTCTCTTTTTCTTCCTTTTTCCTTCTCTTTTTGGCTGAACCGGTCCGGTCCAGTTCAACCCGGTTCAGACCGCCGGTTCGGTCAGGGTCGATTCGGTCGGTTCAGTCAGGTTCGGCCGGTTCAGTCACCATTTCCTCGTTTCGATGCCGTCCGACCGGTTCCTGGCGTGATTCCACTGCCGTTCGGCTCGGCTGCACCTGGGCTTCCTAAATCGGGCCTTGTTGTCGCTCGAATCGGCGTCGATGGCCGCCGATCGAGGCTTCTCTTCTACGGGTTCCTCCATTTTTGGCATTTTCCGACGACTTCCACAGCACGTCTTTGTCGGTGATGGTTCGCCCGAGGTCGGCCTACCTTCGTCGACCCTCGCCGGCCTCTTAGCCCCGCCGGTGGTGGCTCGTTTAGTGGTTCCTCGGTCTCGGCTTCCGTTTCACCATTTTCCTCTGTGTCTTCCAGATTTCGTTTCTGTTTTTGTTTTTTTTTTCCAATTTCATTTTATTTTATTTTATAATTAAATTTTATAATTATTTTATTCAATAAAATAATAATAAAATTCCCAAAAATATCTAAAAAATTATATTTTATTCATTTAATCCGTAAATAAATTTCTTAGTCCAATTTTACCTTTTCGATATATTTTTCGATTATTTTTGAGATTATTTTTCGATGCGAAAATTTCGGTTTATTCCAATAAATTCATATCTTGATCAATTAAATCCGAAATTTAATTATTTCTTCGTTATTGATCAAGATTTCTCAATCCCATATTTTTAATTAAATTTTCTTGTCTCGATTAATATCGGGTTTCGATCTTTTGACCATTTTGCCCTTGCACATTTTCGGTAATTCATTTCAATCCTTTTGCATTTTTAAATGCACTCGAAAATTTCTATTCATTCCCTTTTGCTCATACGATAAATATCGGGTCTTACAATTTGTACGGTGAGAAATTTCAAGTATACACTGATCATAAGAGCCTCAAATATTTATTTTCACAGAATGAATTGAATATGAGGCAACAGAGATGGTTAGAGCTTCTGAAGGATTATGATTGTAAGATCTTTACCACCCGGGTAAGGCTAATGTGGTTGCTGATGCACTGAGCAGAAAGAGATCAGGGAACATGAGCTGCTAGGGCAATTTGTGAGCCTCAGCTTGGATGTGACCCCTTCTTCTACTGACGCCTATTGTGTGGTAGCTAGTCTGAGGTTGGAACCGGATGTGGTTGACCGGATCAGACAAGCTCTGCATGGTGATCACTTATGTATCGATATAGCTAGTCAAATTCAGATGAGTACTGGTGCCAACTAGGAGTTGGGTACCGATGATTTACTGATGTTCAGGGGCAAAGTGTGTGTTTTCGATGATCCACAGTTGAAGAGACTCATTTTGGTAGAAGCTCACTCTTCGAGGTATACTTTGCATCTAGTGAGTACTAAGATATATCAGAATCTTCAAAAAGTATATTAGTGGTCAGGTATGAAGAAAGACATCACTGAATCTGTTACGAGATGTTTGGTATGCCAGCAGGTTAAGGTAGAATGTCAGAAGCCAATAGGGTTAGTACAGCCTCGACTTATACCGACATGAAAATATGAGCACATCACCATGGATTTCATTGTGGGTTTACGGAGGACCAGGAGGGACCATGATGCTATCTGGGTGATTGTGGATAGATTGACGAAGTCAGCTCACTTCTTGGCTATGAAATTCGCAGATACTCTGAGTACGTTGGCAAATTTGTATGTACGAGAGATTGTAAAGCTACATGGTGTTCTAACGAGCATTGTCTCTGATAGGGATTCCCGCTTCACTTCCCACTTTTGGAACACTTTTAGGAAGCTATAGGAACCCGATTGAGTTTTAGTACAGCTTTCCATCCTTAGACAGATGGTCAGTCGGAGATGACCATCCAGACTCTAGAGGATATGTTAAGAGCTTGTGCGATGGATTTTAAAGGCTTTTGGGATGATCATTTTGCCATTAGCAAAATTCGCCTACAATAATAGCTACCACTCGAGTATTGGAATGACACCGTATGAAGTACTGTATGGTCGCAGGTGTCGTTCTCCCATAGGTTTGGAAGAAATGGGTGATCGAAAGATGTTTGTTCTCGATTTGGTGAAGCAAGCCTCTGAGGACTCCAGTTGATATGTGAGAGGTTGAGGACAGCTCAGAGTAGGCATAAAAGCTACGTTGACATGAGACGACGACAATTAGAGTTTATGGTTAGTGAGTCAGTGTTCCTGAAGGTTTTCCACTCCAAAGGTATTATGAGGTTCAGAAAGAAGGGCAAGTTGAGTCATCGTTACATCGGGCCTTTTGAGATCATAGACCGAGTGAGAGATAAGGCCTAGAGGCTAGCTTTGTGATAATTCTATTAAAATAGAACTAGTTGTGCTAAATTTCTTAATTAATTATTTTAATCCCCATATTATTTTATTAATTATCCTCTCAATTTAATTAAAATTATCTTATGTGCAGATAAATTAAATCCAGATCAAATTCAGTCATTTCAGTCGAAAATGGGCTGAAAATGAGCTAAAAGGAGACTGAGCACTATTATTTCGCAGTCTGAGTCACCATTCGTCTGGACACATGTGATGCCGGGTGTTTGTATTTTATTCGCCTCGAAAAGATAAGATCGACGGATACCGTGCCCACATTTTGTAAGACACAGGCCGGGCCACATCGCACAACCAAGTGGATAAGAAGACGAATGACATGGAAATATCTTCTTTACAGCGAATGGAATGAAGACAAGTGGCCAAGTAGTGCCAACTCATCTAGGATTGAAAATTACCATTGTACCCCCAATTTTGTGTATAAATAGAATATGATGAGCAATTGAAAAACTAAGTAGTAGTTTAGAGTAGAAGTAGTCTAGGGTAGGGTAAAGTAGAGTAGAGGTAGTTTTTAGAATAATTTAAAGTTTTATTTTAAAAAGCTTTATTGTTAGGTTTTATTTTTTAGTCTTTCTTCAAGCTTTTTCGATTGTTGGTAGTCACCATTATTCTGCTTGATACTGTTCATGGTATTCTAAAGGCTATTTTATTGAAACAATTTTCAAGCAACCTTTCTTTTAAATCTCGGTTCCATCTATTTTACTTGATAATAGCTTTTATATTGTTGAAACCGATTGCCATTTTTTTTTTCGCTTCCTGGACATTTATTCTCTACTTGGTTTATCTTACATTAGCTAATTTATTTACTTCATCAATCGGTTCGTGGCAATCTTGGAGCTTTCAACACTGATTGTGCTCAATTTTAGCCTCTCCTTTATATCCCGTTGCATTCTACTTTCTGTTTTAATTTCTTTATGCTTTGTTTTTTATTCTGTTTTAGTCTCCTTGTATTTGTAGATCGGTTGTTGGTGTTGTTCGGCTACCGTTTGCAGAAACTAAGTAGTGCTTTGGATGTAGTGCTTCAAGCCACTGTTGTGTGAGCGATGAAGCATGAGATGGTTATGTGTTGCTGTCGAGGGGAAGAGAAAGCCTAAAACCATAGCTATGGCTCTTTATTTTAGTTTGCATATTTGGTTTACATCTACTAGTTTCTACTAGAGTCATTACCTCTCTTACTTAATGTTACTGATGTTTAGTTTTATTGTTTCATCAAGTAGTCGTTAGCTACCTCTGTTCTGCCCTATTACGTTCCTATTGTACTGTTCAACATCTTCAACTATGCAGGAGTGGAGCAGGATGCCATTGCTACTGAATTGTGCTGAGTTGCGTGGCAAGCAAGCGAGGTGACAAGAGCTCGTCCTCTGATCCGGCATTTGTTGTTGTCCATGACCCGTTTCTGCTATGTTGCTGGGATATGGGTAGCTTAGAAGCAAGACATGGCTGCTGTGCAAGTGGTATAGAGCAGAGGATCTGTGCTGAATGGTGGGGTTCGCTGCAGATTACTGCAACATACAGTACAGTACAGAGCAAAAATCGGGAGTATAAAGATGAATTCAAGCTGCTGTATGGCTGATAAAAGTAGGAGGTGTCGAGAGCAGAGAACCGTGGCTTTGGTTTTCATTGCTGGAATCCTTCACCAATGCGGAGCTGCATAACAAAGCTCGAGCCTACCCACTGTTTCCATTACACTTTCAGTTTCGATTTTCTGTTTCATTAAATTTATATTCAGCTTAAGTTTTATCTTCCTAAAGTTATAGTTTCTGTTATCGGTTCAGTAGTCGGCTAGTTCTTCCAGTTTTTCTTGTTCTGCATTTCGCTTGCTTAATTTTGTTGGTCCTGCCTAGAGCATCTTGTGTGCATGCTATTGTGTGGATGTCACAGGTTTGGGGTGGCTTCTGTTTGTTGCAAGATTGATAAGGGGCGTGAAGCATATGAAGGCCATGCAGAACCAAAGCTGCTGAGGTCTGATTCTGCTCGGGTGTGTATTGCATGTAGAGGTGGCAAGCATGTAGAGGTGGCAAACGGGCGGGCTCGGGCGGGTTCAGTTCGAGTTCTTTTCGGGCTTGGATTTTTTCGGGTTCGGGTTTTTTCGGGTTCGGGCTTTTTCGGGTTCGGTTATTTTCAGGTTCGGGCTTTTTCGGGTTCGAGTTTTTTCGGGTTCGGGCTTTTTTGGTTTCGGGCTTTTTTGATTTCGGGCTTCTTCGGGTTCGGGCTTTTTCGGGTTCGGTCCCGGTTCTAGTCGGGCGGGTTTAGCGGGCCGGCTTGAAATATTTTGAAATTTTATTAGTTATAATTTTTTAAAAAAAAAATTTTGAATGCGATAATTAATTTAATTTTTATATGATTTTATATTTTAATAAATATTTATATAAAAACAAATTTCTATATTTTAATATATATTATTTGACAAAAATAATTTACTCTTTTTTAATTTCTTACAATATTTATTATAAAAATAGTAGATATAATTATATTCATTAAATGAAAAAGAAAATATTACATATAGATATTATAGGAAAAAAGTACCAATTAATATTATCATTAACCAAAAAAATGCTTAATATGAATAAATGATCAATTAATTAGTTCTATTTTATTTCTAATTTGTTTTTTATTTGTACATAAATCATAATTAATATTATTGCATTAAATATAATCGTTTACATTAATTAATCAAATGTCTCATTAAAAATTTAGAATATTAAATTAAAAAAATTATATATTTTTAATATTTGATATAATTATATCATATACAATTATATACTACCATATGATTGATATTTTGTAGTTGATATAATACACTAAAAAATATATTTATACAAAAAAAATTGTGAGCTTAAAAAAAAGTAAAATATAAATAATTATGAAATTAAAGTAGATAATTATGATTAAAATAATAAATTTTTAAATTTTAAACAGAAGTCACTAAAATTAGATTAATAAAAGTTTCATAATATTTTTTTATTTCCTCTGTTAGTTTGTTTTTAGTTTTACAGATTTCCTCCAACTTCTAGATGTTATTTTCTTCACTTCTTTTCTAAATGAATGTTTTGCTTATTTCTTTGGCCTTGGCCAAGAAAAATTGAAGAGTTATAAAAAATCTGACTGGACTACAAATATAATCTATGTATAGAATAATTGAAATTTTTGATAGGCTTTCAAAGAATAATAAAAGAAAGGATATGATTTCATGATAAATTATTAAATTATTGTATAAAATGGAATAAAATAAATATTGCATGTTAATGTATATATATAATTAATTTAATAATTTTCAAACAGAATTATCATATTATATAATAACATGGTTAAAAAATTAATTATTTATTATCAAAATAATTATTAAAATAAATATTTACTAATTAGTTATCATATATAAGTATAACAAATTTTTATTTTTTAATAAATTAGCTACATAATTTAAATAAAAAAATTAACTTAAAATAATCATTTTTGCACAATCAAGTAATGATGCATGTTTGTCTTGATCGCCATGTTGCATAATGCACAAGAAAAAATATCTACTAATATTATTTTAGTGGACTGGTATAGATATGAACCGATAAGGTAGGCAAATAAATAAATAATCATATATGCTTAACAAAATTATACCTAATTAATTGTTATCAATTCGTTTAAATTATACCTAATTAAAGTTCTATAATTGTAGCTAAATTCTCAATTGATAGATGCAATTAGTTTAAGTTTGGAAAAATTATTAAATATAATATAGAAGTTTAAATAAAATAGGTAAACCAAAAAGCTGATATAATTTAATCATAATGATTATAAGACAAAATATAATTAAAATGATGAAATATGAATTAAAGATGAAAAAAATTATATAATTTAGTAATAAAATTTATACAAAAGACAAGACATGGCAAAAACTTAAATTTCCTAGCTAGAAATAAAATTTGAAACATATAAATATTTATTGTTAATTTAATAACATATTTATATAATTTTTTTGTTAAAAGTTTAATATAAATTACTTTAGTAACTTATTAAATTATTATTTTTATATTAAGTAATTCTTTTTTGAGTTTTAATTTATATTTGTTATTATAATTTCATATATGAACTTATTTTGTTATTGTAGGGATTTAGAAACTTCAATTCTAGATCTCTTTTATATAGATCAGAGTTAAAGGTATATTTGAATGAACCAAGAGAAGATTATGAGATTCAAATTGATGTTCTTGATTATTGGAAGAAAAATCAATTTCGATACCCTGTACTTTCACTTATGGCTAAGGATATATTGAGTATTCCAATTACCACAGTTGCATCTGAATCAGCATTTAGTATGGGTGGTAGAGTTATCAACAAATGGAGAAATTGTCTCATAACACATAATGCAGAAATTTTGATTACCACTCGTAATTGGCTGTATGAATATGATATAGATAAAGATGGTAAGATTTTAGTGTCATTATTATTTTATTAATTTTTTATTATTTAAATTCTTATATGATTATTTTTATATTTTTTATTAGATGAAGAAGATAAAACAATGAGATTTGGAAGGAAAATTGGATTAAATTGAACTAGTTGGTTTATGGATGAGGATGAAGAGTTCTAATTGTAACGTATGTTGATATTTTATTTCTTACTATTTATATTGTTAAAAAATTAAATTTTTTTATTAAGAGTAATTATGATTGAGCATTGGCTCATTAATCTTATTTGAAGACAGTGTCGTTCTTGGAGAGTTTAGTTGCTTCCTGCATTTACAATCTTTTCGAGTATGTTATTCATCAAGCCCCTAACGTTGAATGGAATGATCTTATTTTCCTGTTTTGTTCATCATGCAATGATTGACTAGGGATTGGTTTCTCCATGACTAGGTGTTTGTATATGAGAATGATTGTATGTTTTCTATTTTGTTGTTCATGTAATGTTACATGTCCTAACTTTAAATGTTTGGTGTTTTCTTTGCTGGTTTGTTTTTTACTATATTTGACTAATTTAGAACATAACAATCATTGACTTATTAATGGCATGAGAATTTGGATGCAAACATGTCATAGTTGAGTCTGAATCCTTTTTTGCAGTGAAAAAGTTATTACAACCTTTAAAAGGGTATGATCCCCTTTGTTAACTTTAAATTCTTATTTTTAGTATAATCACCATTTAAAAAACAAATTACTATTTTTTTATTTACGAGTTATAGGAGTCAGAATTTAAATTCTAATTTTGTTAATAATGTATTCAATTTTTTATATGAAATATCAAATTTAAATAAATGTTACAATTATATAATGATTTATATATATATATATATATATTTGATTTATTATTGTATTAAAATTAAAATTTTAATATGAAATAGATATAATAAAATAGTATAATAATTGTTTTTATAATAAAATCAAATATTATATTTAATAATATTTATTATTTATTATTACAAATATAATAAGCATAATATTGAAAATTATTTGATATTGAATATTATATTGTGTTTTAAAATAATTTTATTTAATAATTGAATGTAAATATTTAATATTTATTTTGTTGATAATAAATTATTGATATAATTATGTAATAAATAAATAATGATTGTTTTAAAATTTTATAAATTTTAATTAGAAAAAGTGTATTATTATTTATTTATTTAATTATTTCTTAATATAATAATTATATAATTATAATTCGGGCTTTCTCGGGTTATAAATTCGGGCTTTCTCGGGTTTCGGATCGGGCCGATTTCAGGTTCGGGTCGTATCGAGCTCGGGCTTTTTCGGGTTCGGGCTTTTTCAGGCTCGGGCTTTATCGGGTTCGGGCTTTTTTCGGGTCGGGCTTTTCTCGGGCTCGGGCCTTTGACTTTTTGGTCAATTCGGTCCGATCTCGGGTTCGGTATCGGGCGGGCGGGTTTTCAGGCTCGGGCCAACTTTTGCCAGCTCTAACTGCATGATTCGGCAGAAAAGCAGGAGTAGAGGAGCTGCTGCTGTTCATACGGCTTGATGCAGTTATGAGTATAAGAAACAAGCAGGAGGTATCAAAGTGCTACTAGAGATGCAACTTGGTAGTGTTGTGCAGAGTATGAGCTGGCAGTGCAAGAGCATGCCGTGCAAGGTATTAGTATAGTGAGGAATGGGATTGCAACAATTGTGGCAGAGCAGTGCAAAGGACGAGGAAGCAATCTGCAAAATGAATGTAACAGGCGTCGGCAAGGACAACACCTGAGTTATGAACAGTGTAGGCATTTTGCAGAGCAAGTGTAGGGCTGCGTTTTTTTTTGTCATTATTGGAATTTTATAGTTTGTTAGTTATATTTTTATATTAATGGTTAGATGTTAGATTTTTCTATATAATTATTTGTTAGTCTAAGTGATAGTATTAGAAGTTAAATTGTTATTCTTGAATTAATTTTATGCAATAGGATTTATGACTTAATTCTAGTGTTTAGGTATTGCATTTAGAATTAAATTAGAGGAAAATTATTTTATGCATTTTTAAGTTAGTTTTCATTTTAAATTTAAAAATCCAAAAATATTTATTTCTCATGCATTATTTAGATTTTGTTTTATTATTTTATTAAGTTAGTAATTAGTTAGAGTTATATTTAATTTAGGGCCATCATATAGGTATTTAGTTTCATAGTTATATTTAGGAAGTTCCTTAAATTAATAAAAGTTTTTTTCATTAGACCATAGGTTAGATTATTTTGCATTAAATTAAATACATGCAATTTTAGTTTCATATTAGAATTTTCTGGTGTTATTTATTTTATTTTACATTCTCTTATATTTGTATCTTAGTCTATTTGCATTAATTAATTTTAATTTTAGTATTTATCTTTTATAGGTTATCGCTTTAATTTGCTGGGAGCTTTGTAAGTAATCTTTGCTCTGTTTTATTTACTTTATAGTTTTCATTAATTTTATTGTTTTCTAGTATTTTTAATTTAAACCTTGTAGATGACCCTCTTAATTTTCATAATTTGTTAGGATATACTTAGGGTAAAATTAATCGGTACTTAATTAGGCTAATTAGATTCTCTGTAGGATGATAATCCGGGACTCAAATCTCATTATTACTTATACGACCTGTGCACTTGCGGTTTACACGTCTAGGTAACTTATGATGGGCGATGTCAAGTTTAGGTAACCTGAGATAGCAAGCATTCATAATGTCTTCAATGTATCGATGTTTTGGAAGTAATCATCTAGATCCAACACATGTGATTAAGTATGAGCCTCTTGAGTTGAGAAACCGATTCAGATTTTAGATAGGAAGGAGAAATGTTTCGGTCTAAGACGATCCCTCTAGTTAAGGTTCTCTTGCAGTACTACACTTCTAAGGAAGCTACGTGAGAATGAGAGAATTGATGCGTGAGAGGTATACACGCTTATTCGAGAGCTAACTTGGTTCTAATTTGGAGGACCAAATTTGTATTATTCCATTGTAAATATATCATTGTAAGACCTGAAATTTGTATTACATTGTAAATATATCATTGTAAATGTACATTTATGATATATTAATTTATAAAGAAGGACTGATACAATGTTAAGTTCATTTGAATTAAGAAAATAAAGTTAAGTGCTTTAAATTGAGAAATAAGAGCTTCGGTGAGCTCAAGATAAATCGAACAAAATTTGGTTAAACCGACTAAAAATATGGTCTTAGGACATCAAAATATAAGCAGTCCAAGAAAGGAAATTAGTCCAGATTTGTAAGACCCGAAAATTTCCCCACCTTGGGAATTTATCTCGAAAATATGAAAAATATATATTCCGGAAAAATAATAAAATTGGATGTACATATATATATATATATATTTGTAGAAACAAATTAAATAATATATATGAACATGTATGTGTAAATATTAATGTATAAAATACGTTGTGGTAACATAATATTATTATAATAATATTATAGTATGAGATATTTTATATATATATATATATTTGTGGATTATATTATATTAAAGTATAATATATATATATATAATAAACAAAAAAAAAAGAAAAGAAGAAAAGAATTGAAAAAAAAAAGAAAAGAAAATGAAACAGATCGCGTGAAACTAAGGAGGAACCTAATCCTCCCTGTTTCCTTATCGACGGCGAGCAAGGGCGGCGCAAGAGGGTGCGAGAACACCGGTAAAGGGACGACCGACACCCAAGAAACGACTAGAAGCTATCACAAGCCGTGCCTCGCCGAAAATCGCCAGATCGAAAGGGAAGAAGCCGAAAGGGAGAAGGGGAGAAACCGACGGCACCGGGGTCGATCTACCCCAGCCCAAGCCAACCGAACACTCCCCGAGTGAAGGCGAACCACGTACTGTAGGAATCGGCCCGGGAATCGACAGGTAATGTTGGAAATGGCAAAATAGCCCCTGAACCGATTCGGACCGGTTCAGTGTGAAAAGGGGCTGATTCGGTCTGAACCGGTTCAGCTAGGGGAGAGAAAAAAAGGAGGGAAAATTCGATGATGCATCGGGCTAAGGCATCGGACTAAAGATAAGTCGGTAAGCGGTCAAAATTGACCGTTTTAATTTTTTGAATATTTATTTGAATTTATATTTGACCGAAATTGATCCAGTTCAAATATATAAATGTGTTGCCCGACAATAGGTGACGAATGTGAGTTCGTTCGAGCCTAAATTTACGTGCCATCATGAAATCTCGGGTAAGTGAATCTTCCTTACTATAACTTGTATAGTTATACGAGTTAGAAATTAATCGCATAAGTTGCAGATTTACTCCAAATGAAATGTTTTATATTCTGGAATTGAAAATGACTGTCTAAAATAATTGTATGGGATATCCGAAGAGACTAGAAAAGGTTTACGATGGCCCAATAATTGTAAATAGGCCTAAAGAGTTAAATGAGCTTAGAATAGAGTTGGGCCCGATAAAGAGCAATAAGGCCCAATAAGAGTAAACAGGCTCAGTGCTTAAGTTAAATATACTAGAAGTGAGAAATAAGTATATTGAATTATATTGATGTGATTGGTAACTATCTACAGCTTCCGGAGATATACACGGAGCCGGATAGATCGAATTACGTGTAGTGGAAAAAGGAGAAAAAAAACCTTCGGCGTGATTCGAGGTAAGAGAACTGTGTGGGCTATAGAGATAGCTACACGTATTTTCATTGCCATTTATAGTAACTTAAAAACTGTGCAGAGTCTAGATATGAGAATTTCTAGATTACACCTGAGTTGGGGTAAATTACCAAAATACCTTTAGTTATGACAAAATTTAAAAACGATTGAAAATGAATTAAATAACATATCTCACTGTTTTCTTGGTGAAAAAGTGATTTTATATGATTAAAATAGTAGACAGGCTCTAGATTTGACTAATTGCATTAAATTGCATATTTTCCTATGTGGTGAGTGATTTGATGGGAAGTGGTCCCTCTCACTCCGTTTCGCGCCGTTTTGTGTGGAACTCAATTTTGGGGTATTGTTTCCACCAGAATTGAGCCGTCTATTGATTTTATATATGAAATCGTGCTGGAGCCTTGCTCGCACTGGATTTATAAGATTTACGCATGAAATAGTGTTGAAGCCTTGCTCGTACTCCATTTTATATGATATGCATAAAATCGTGCTTGAGCCATAGGGTCTACTGTGTGTTATGCTAACCTGGTCGCACTAGATTTTGAGATAGGCGACGGTTGATGATCTAAGTTGGGCTGGTAAGTACCTATAGTAGGCACCCTAGACTTGTGATTTTGAAATCAAGGTCGATGGAGTACGTTGTACCGTGTAAGTAACACAAAGTACGTTTTACTGTTGCTTAGAGTCGTTGGACGACTGATTGACCGGCGGGTAGCATTTGACCTCCTACTGCGATAAAGAGACACTTTTGCACACCTGGCCCATGATGCTTGGGATCTCCGACTATGGCCATGAGTCTGTTATACATTGTGACATCCCTGCCTGCTCTCTGATGTTGTTGGTTTGTATGTAGCTGATGGTATCGGTGGCTGAATTGAGGTTTCACTACACTGAGTTGGGAACCTATTTTGATTTTATACAGGGTAAGCTTTTATGTATAGCGGTGAACGCTATTGAATTTACTATTTTGGGTATAGTGTGTGAATCAGAAACAAGTTTTACACTGATGTGTTTTATCCATATTTATATATAGTGAAGGTTGCTATCTATTTTCACTTTGATTTTGTTTTCGACATAAATGATTTCTGCATAATGCATAACATTATATGTATGTAGATAGTGTGGTTATCTACTGCGTGCATACTTTCCTTATTGAACGTGTTTGCTCACCCTTTTTACTTTCCTCTCTCGACAGATTTTATTATGTAGTCTGAGAGCATTGCAGTAGATCCTACATTTCCTTGTGGCTGCTACCCTTTTTGTTTGCACAAAGGTTACACTCTTGTAGTCTTTTGTATCCAAACAATTTGAAGCACAATATTGTATATGTATAAGTACCAGGGATGTAACAAATGTAAATGATTGTAAATTCATCCAAGTATAATTTCTTACCATGATAGTATATCTCATGTTTATGGATTGAAAAGTAAGGAAATGATACGATTAACATCGACTCATAGCCCAACTAATTGATGTGAGTGTAAGCGAAAAGGGTTGCGACAAACTAAGTGGTCACTTGTAGTTATCCATTTAGTATAACATGCACCTTACAAAATAAGGCATAAACTTCGGTTTTAGTCTTAAAACGTATAAATACATTATGCACAGACGAGTATGATGAATTATATCAAAATAAGCTTTTTAAAACAGAAAATTAACAAGGGGTGCTAATAGTGCATAGTTTATAAATCAACGATATAAAATCAAACCACAGAAAGCTATGAAATCCGAAAACATAAAGTCATCACTGAAATCATGTAAAACCCAGCAAATGGATACATGAGCTCAATTTAAATTTACCAACCAAGTAGGAGAGACGTGGTACAATCCCTAACATCATCATGGAACGAGTTGTATAAATGGGAAAACCTATGGCCATAGTGACTACCGCCCTATCCTAACTATCAAGTCCCGGACTAGGTACTGTAGACAGGATCAAGGTCCAAAGTCGTAGGTAGCATAGAATCTCAATGCCATGAAGGCATCTCCATGAAATGCTTGGCACTGTAGGACAATCACATAGAACCTCCTACCGGTGCTGGAGATGGTTCTCACGGAACATGACTACCACAAAGGTATAACAAGGGTTGGCAACTTTCTCAAAATTGACATTAATGAGTACACGGTAAAACATGTAAATCATCTCAAATCAACATCAAGTGCTCGGGAATGTAAATTGTCACGACCCAAAACTACCCAAAATCAGAGTAAATTTTTCGCGTTTGTTATTTTCTTTCATGCTTACCTGTCCTCTGATCGTGACCACACTCCACTAACAATTGGGTTGTGCGTCAATGCCAGTCCCACCATTCATTTACCATATAACTTAATTCTTTCTCAGTCATTTATAAGTGTTTACAATATTTATACATCCCCTAAAGTCACTTACAAACATGTTACTGTGCTATGCTTTTTTAGATACAATATGTACAAGTGTATATACCTTAAATGATGGGCAGCAGCGGATATCCGGAATGCAGTACTCAGCCGCCTCAACATCTACTGGAGATTATCTGTGTGAGAAAATGAAAGGGGTGAGCACATCAAGCTCAGTAAGGCAATCCTACGAACAAGTAGGTAACCATACTACCTACATGAACGTGGTGCCATGCATAAACCACCCTTTCTCCACACATTTCAAAACTGATGCTATGATTCATGATGTCATGTAAAACAAGTTTGCATGAAAAATTCAACATGCAACTATTTCAAAACATTTCTTTCTCATTTAAAATTTCACAACAAATCCAGGACTCAACCCATCCCTCGGGTGGTCCTGACTCACACAAAATCATGAAAATCAGTTTACATCACACATGGGTTTAAAAAGCATGGAAATAACATCATGCAAATCTGATTTAAAACCCAGTTTTGATCTCATCAAAATCCTCAACATGCGAGACTAGGCAACATCTGTATATCGGTAATAACCAGGACTATGGCCGTGTGTCCTCGTGAGCTCCTCTGCTACACAGATCCTACTGTGCAGGGTCTCACCCTGATCGGGAACCGCCCGGGAGGTGGGTCAGTCTATCTCGTCGGTCTTATCCAATCCCACGCATCCGAAGATGCCACACGTATCCGAAGATACCACGCATCCGAAGATGCCTCATGGTACAGCGTACTCCATGCTACTTGTACGGTACAACGTACTCCGTGGACCCATATATCATATCTGCATACTCATGCCATGTCTCCAAACGCACGTGCGAGCCTATTTAATCGGTGTGACACACAGACACCCGCCGCTCCAAGCACGACTCATCGTATGATCTCAGAAAAATAGTGCGAGCGGTGCTCTAGCACTCTTATAAAATCAAGTAAAACTAGTGCGAGCTAAGCTCTAGCACTCTCATCAAATCATGTGAAAAAAATTTGGTGCGAGTTAGACTCTAGCACCCTGTCATGAAAATCATATATATATATATATATATAAATCTGGTGCGAGTTGGACTCCAGCACTAATGCATGTAAAACTCTAGTGCGAGCTCTCGCTCCAGCACTAATGCATGCATCACACAACTCAAAATAAGCTCTAGCACGTCACATGTCAATAAAAACACGTAAGCGGCTGTGTTTTCTTAAAACAGTTTTCACAACAATTTCATCATTGAAAATATGCAATGCTATGCATTTTTCTTTCAAGGTTAGCCAGCCTACTCATGCATGCATCAAGACACCTCCAGAACGAGCATGAACCTCTTGTTCTTGCTCCTCCCAATTTTTCCTAAAATTGTAAATTTTACCCTTAACAAGGGTATTTTGGTAATTTGCCCATTCGGGGCACTAAAATTTATAAACTTACTTCTAGACCCTTCAGATAATTTAAAAGACTGCATATGACTTTGAAATTTCATAAAGTTACCTCTAGCAGTCCGTAGAATTCCCTTACCTTATTTTTCTATAGAGTCTGACCTTTCCTTTTCCACTGCTGTCTCGTCACGCAGTCCGATTTACTCCCAATCCAATGTCCAAAACTGCGTATAATTATTCCTCAGGTCAGATATCATACAATTTAATTGTATTTCCTATTTTCTGGGCTTAATTTAAATCATTGGGCCCATTTACCCCTATTGGGCCCGATTGCACCTTAATGGGCCTTAATCGGCCTTAAGCCCGTTTTTCACTTAATTTCCACATTATCGAGGCCTATTGGGCTATTGGGCCCACCAACAATTTATTGGGCCTCGTTCTAACTCTCGAATGGCTCAATTTATTATTTACGACAATTTATCCGACTTTCCAAAATTTAATTTAATTAATGCGAAAATTAAATCCGAAGCACGCATAACGATGCAAATTATCGTAAATAAGGGTTACTTACCCGAGATTCCATGCTAGTACGCAAATCGAGGCTATCTCAAGCTCTCGTTTGACGTCGATTGTCGAGCTACATAATTTCATAAATTTCTGGGTAAATTTCCAGTCGAAAATTAATTAAATAAAATATTCCAAAATTTAAATCGGTCAATTTCGACCGCTACTGACTTACCCATAGCTCGATTACATCGCTGGGATTTTTCCTCAATTTTTTCTCTTTTTCTTTTTCCCTTTTTCTCCTTTTTTCCTTTCTTTCTTGGCTGAACCAGTTCGGTCCGGTTCAGACCCGGTTCAGACCGTCGGTTCACTCCGGTTCGCCCGATTCACTGCCTTGCCGGCCGATTCTCCGCTGGCTTCCGTCGCCAGTGGCTCAGCTGGGCCGTCCGCAGCACGAATCTGCCCTCGGTATCGTCCAAGGTCGCCGAAAAGTCGCCGGTCCGGCCCGTTCTCTCCACCGTCGGTACCCATTTTCTCTTTCCACCATTTTTGGCGTTTGCTGGCAGTTTCGTTGGTCGTTTTCGGCATCAATCGGCTCGGCATTAAGTGGAGAAGGTTTGGTTGGCGGTGGTCGGAGTCAAATCGGCGCCGGTGGCCGCCGATTTCGCTTCCCCTTCCCGCGACTTCTCCTTCCGTTTTCGGCCTCCTCCGGCGTCGGTGTGGCGCGTCGCCGGTACCAGGGAGGTCGCCGGCCTCTCCTCTTCCATTTTCGGCCATTCGCCTGGCCGTTGGTCGCCGGACGGTGGTCGACCGGTCTTCCTCGTTTTCGGCTTCCGTTTTCGCTTCCTTTCGCAATTTCGATCCTTTTTTTTTTCAATTCTTCTTTTTTTTTATAATTTTATTTTTTTAATATTATTTTATTTATTATTTTTTTATTATATTTTAATCATTAAAATATTCACAAATATTCTACAAATATCTACAAATTTCTTATTTTATTCTAAATTCATTAATTTAATTTAATTTATTTATTTTAACCATTTCGGTATATTTTCTCGATTATTTTTGAGATTATTTTTTTGAATTAAAAATTTTGATTAATCCCGATTAATTCCAATAAATTGATATCTTGATCAATTTAACCCAGAATAAATTTATTTCACCTTTATTGACCAAGATTTCTCAATCCATTATTTTTAATTAAATTTTTCTTATCGAATTTATTCCGACTTTCGATCTTTTGACCGTTTTGCCCTTGCACGTGTTCGAAAATTCCATTTCAATCCTTTTGCATTTTTAATTTCGTGTTTTAACTAAAATCGGGTCTTACATAAATCAATAGCTTCTAAAACATATAGTATCATTTAAATCAAGCTACCATCATTTCGCACACCATCATGCTTTTCCAAAACATAAATAGAATAGCCCATGCAACCAAGTTATACACATCATGCATATATGAGTAGGATGATAAAATTAAGAGAAGTGACGTTCATACATATTTTTGTTTTAACTCATTTTTATCTAACACTACGAAACAACATACCTAGCTAACCATAACTCTTTTCGCAATGGTTAGCGAATGCGTACAATAGTTTGCAGAATCAGAATCAAAATCCCCAATTCTCAAACCCTAGACTTTTCCTTAATACTTCAAATCAGTATTTGAAGGTAAATTTTACACTTAGCATACTTCTATAACGCTAACTATATAAAAATTTCACTAGAGAATAATCAGCTTTACCTTGGTCTTTGAATAGCCAAACCTACCCTTGTAAAAACCCACAGTTTTTCTTGAAATTTTCTGGAAATTCTCACTACTCTTAAGCCTACTCACAAAATCAAGAAAATATGGTGATTTTTCCCTTTGAAATTCAGCAACTCCACTCTCGTTTCTCTTAAAAGCTCACAGTTTCAAGCATGCAAATGGTTTTGCTTGTTTTTTGTTTTTTTACTTTAGCCGCATTGAAGATGTGGTAGGAGAAGAAGACTAGGAAATGTTTTTCTAGTTTGTTGAAACATTAAAAGACTTGCAAAATAATAAGGGTGTTTTTCTTAATTCCTATTTTAATTATGTTTTATTAAATTTTGGTTATATATATATACATATATCTATTTTTTGTTTTTATTTCCAGAATTTATCTATTGTATTTTAATAGATTCAGCTCATATATATATATATATATTTACTTAAAGAATTTTGTTAGATTCTGAATTTGGGTTTTCTTAGTTATCATAGTTAGATTATTTCAACTTATTTATCAAATTCTGATACATTAAGTTTAGCCTACATCAACTTAATTAAATTAACATTTTTGTGTAGTTTAGATTGTTGTATTAAGTATACATCCCTTTTATTTATCTAATTCCAAGTTATTGTACCTAATTAATTTTTTTATTAAATTTGGTACATTATGTTTAATTACTTAAATGAATTTAATTTATTTATACATTCATGTAACATTTAAATTCATGAACTAAGTGTAAATTACTTTAATATATCCAAATCTTATCACATGAACCTATTTATTGACTAATTAATTTGATTCGTGGACATATTCATGCACATACATTATGAGTTAAAATGTGTTCACACTAGGTTGGTTGAATCTAACTCTTACATATAAATTTTCTGTTCATTTATCTTATTAACATAAATATTTTGATACTATATTAATTATGTCTCAATTGAATTTATTGGACCTTAAATATTTAACTATACTAAAATTTAATCAGCTTCGGGTTTAAGGTTATACTTTGCAAATATTGAACTCCTACACCCGGCTCAACTTCGGGAAGCTAAATTGCTACTTGCTCCTAACCCAACTCGTCCCTTCATAAGCTAATTCATGCATTACCATTAAGTGGCATAGTATTTAGCTAAGTGTCAAGGTACAAGAGTTAGCGATCTTACATTTCTCCCCACCTTATGGAATTCAATCCTCCGAATTCTCGAGCCAAGTCAAAAAAGATGTGGGTATCTCTCTCGCATCAACCTCTCTAACTCCCACGTCACTTCCTCGGTAGTGTGGTGTTGCCAGAGAACTTTAATGAGAGGAATGGTTTTGGATCTCAAAACTTTGTCCTTCCTATCGAGAATCCGGATTGGTCTTTCTTCATAACTCAAATCTTTCCTTAACTCCAAAGGTTCATAAGCTATGACATGGGATGGATCGGGCTGATATCTACGAAGCATGGACACATGAAACACATTATGTACCTCGACTAGCTAGGGAGGTAAAGCTAGTCAGTACGCTACCTCATCGACACACTCTAATATCTCAAATGGTCCGATGTACTAAAGACTCAACTTGCCCTTTTTCCCAAATCTCATAACACCTTTCATCGGAGAAACTTTTAAGAAAACGTGATCACTAACTGCAAACTTCAAATCTCTTCTTCGATGGTCTGCATAACTTTTCTATCTATCTGGGGCTGTTTTGAGTCTATCACAAATCATGCGAACCTTCTCGGATGCTTGTTCGATAAAGTTCGGAGCATAGATCTTCCTATCACCAACTTCTTCCCAACCAATCAGTGATCTACACCTACTTTAATAAAAAGCTTCATACGGGGCCATTCCTATGCTGGCATGGTAGTTATTGTTATACGCAAACTCTGCCAACGACAAGTGCTCATCCCACAAGCCCCCAAAGTTAATGGCACAAGCGTGCAACATATCTTTCAAGGTTTGTATAGTCTGTTCGGACTGCCCATGAGTTTGAGGATGGTATGTCGTGCTAAACTGTGTCTTAGATCCTAAATACTCCTGAATTTGCTTCCAAAATTGAGAAGTGAACCTAGAGTCCCTGTTTGAGGTGATATTAATGGAGGTTCCATGTAATCTCACTATCTCCTAGATAAACAATTCTGCCAACACATCCAAAGAAGTGGTGGAACTAATGGCTAAGAAGTGAGCTGATTTGTTAAGTCTATCCACAACTACCCAGATTGCATCATGATTTCTCCGAGTTCTAGGTAAACCCATAACAAGATCCATAGTGATATGTTCCTACTTCTAAGTTGGTATAAGTAGGGATTGAAGCAAGCCTGCCGGCTTTTGGTGTTCTACCTTCACTTGTTGGCATATAAGGCACCTAGCTACAAACTCTGCAATATCATTTTTCATTCCAGGCCACTATTACACCTTGCCTAAATTATGGTACATTTTGTGCTTTCGAAATGTAAAGTATATCTACAAGTGTGGGCTTCAGTTAAAATCAATCTCCTAAGATCCTCATCTCTAGGCACACATATCTGGCCTTGGAATCTAAGTAACCTATTTGAACCAATCTCAAACTCGAAATTCTGACCCTTATGAATCTATCAAAATACCTCAAGTAACTTTTGGTCAAGCTTCTATGTCTGCCTAATCTGTTCAATCAACCTTGGTTCAATCCTGAGGCTAGCAATTATATGACTTTGCTTAGAAGGGATTATATCAATACTCAGGTTTGCAAACTGTCCCAACAACTCCCATTCTTTCACCATCATACAAGACGTTGTACCTAAGCTTTTCCTACTTAAGGCATTGACTATAACATTAGCTTTTCCTGGGTGATACAGGATTTCATAATCATAATCTTGCAACAACTCCATCTATCTTCTTTGTCTCATGTTCAATTCTTTTGGGGGGAATAAGTACTTAAGGATTTTATGGTCTGTATAGATTTGAAATTTTTTGCCATAAAGGTAATGTCTCCAGATTTTCAAAGCAAATACAACAGCAGCTAATTCCAGATCATGTGTGGGATAGTTCTTTTTATGCTCCTTCAACTTATGGAACCATACGCTACCACTTTCCCATTCTACTTAAGCGTATACCCCAATCCGTTAAGAGAAGCATCACTGTATACCATAAATCCTCCAGGACCATCTGGTATGGTAAAGATTGGTGTAAAAATCAATTGATGCTTGAGCTCTTCAGTGCTCATACGCATCCCTCCACTCGAACTTGACATCTTTACGAGTGAGACGTGTCAAGGGAGCAGCAATCTTCAAGAACCCTTCGACGAACCTTCTATAATACCCAGCTAATCCAAGGAAACTCCGTATCTTAGTCACTGTCTTTGGCCTCTCCCAATTCACTATTGCTTCAATCTTGGATGGATCAACAAACACCCCATCCTTGTTCACTATGTGGCCTAGAAAACCAATCAACTCCATCCAAAATTCACATTTATTAAGCTTAGCATAAAGCTTCCTTTCTTGAAGGGTTTGGAGGATTAGGTGCAAATGTCGTTCATGTTCCTCCGAGGAATGGGAATACACTAGGATATCATCTATGAAGACGATCACAAACTTGTCTAGATACTCCTCGAAAACTTCATTTATCAGGTTCATGAATGCAGCAGGGGCATTCATTAAGTTGAATGGCATAACTAAGAACTTGAAGTGACCATAACGGGTTCAGAAGGCTGTTTTGGAAATGTCTTCATCTTTAACTTTTAACTTGTGATACCCCGATCTTAGGTCTATCTTCGAGAACACCTTGGTACCCTTCAATTGATCGAACAAGTTGTCAACCCTTAGCAATGGGTACCGATCCTTGATAGTTGCCTTATTAAGCATCCGATAATCTATGCACAACTGCATATTGTCGTCCTTCTTCTTCACAGAAAGTACCGATGCACCCCAATGTGACACACTTGGGAAGATGAAACCCTTATCTAACAACTCTTGGAGGTTGTTTTTTAACTCTTCCAACTCTATCGAGGCCAATCGATACAGAGGTTTAGATAGAAGTTGAGTTCCTGACACCAAGTCAATGATAAACTCTAGTTCTCTATCTGGGGGTAGTCCAGGTAACTTTTCTGGGAATACAATGGGGAAATCTTTCACCACTGGGATATCCTTGAGGTTAGGTTTCGACTTCTCAATACATTCCACAAAAGCTATGTAACCCTTAACAACTGAAGTCGAGGCATCTGCAACTTCCTTATCTAAAGTAAATACTCGCCCCTTATCAATAACCTTCTTGCCCTTGTCTACTGGAGCTGTTGGAGTTGGAGGAATAACCCTTATAAGTTGGTCTTGTGTGGTCTTCATCTTGGGGCAATCCCTCATCTTATATTCCATCTCACCATAATGGTAGCAAGCCCTATAACTTCGATGAGAAGGTTGATTGGCGTAGAGTCTCTTCCCACATTGTCTATACATAGGGGTCTGATATGGTATGGTAGTGTTCTGAGTAGGGGAAGGCCTCGGTTTAGTAGCCAAGGCATGAGATACACCAACCTTCTGCTTCTTATTCTACCCATTGTTCTGAAAAGACCTTATAATATCATGCCTCTTACCGTGACTCCTCAATCTTGACTGTAGCTCAACTTGGGATAACTTCATATCTTGCTCTACGAACTGAGCCCTTTGGATGGCATCAACATAAGTCTGTATGTTCAGGGGTGCTAACTGTTGGCTCTACCGAGAGGGGGGGTGAATCGGTTTTCTAGCGTTAATGGAAAATTTTAAATTAATCCTAATTTAATCAGCAAATGAAAGTGAGCAATAATGAAATTAAACAAGATAATGCAAGATAGGGAAGAGAGAAACAAACACAATCGTTTATAGAGGTTCGGCCAAACTCTTACCTACGTCCTCTCTCCTTGACCTTCTTGTCAAGTGCTTTCTTTCTCTCCTTCAACTGAAGTTACAATGTTCCTTTTTCAGGTTAAGGAATAACCTCTCTACCCTTTGCAATACAAAGATGTATTCACCCTTTTACAATTTTTATCTCACTGAGGAACAATCCTCTTCTCTCTTAAGGTAAGGATGAATACAGAATCAAGCTTTTAATGTGGGTAGGACAATTACAGCTTTTGTACTTAAGCTTATACAACAAACTCAATAAATGAGGAATGAAGACACAAGGAATGAAAGTATTAAACTCTTGAGAATGTAAGAAATGTGCAGCAATAGTGTCTCTATTCTCATTGTCTTCAATGCTTGGTTAAATACTGAAGGATTGGTGGTTGGAGCATTAAATGCTGTTTTTCCCGTTGAGATTTTTGCAGAACTAGCCGTTGGGTACCTCCAGTAGAATGCCAGATCGATCTGTCATCTTGGTCAGATCGATCTCTTAGTTATAAATCCTGCAAGATCAAAGCAAAATAACACAAGGAGATCGATCTCATATATGAGCAGATCCATCTCTTAATTTGAAAATGTTAGGGGAGATCGATCTGTCGAATAGGCAGATCGATCTTCCAATCTCTCTGTTTGAGGCAAGATCGATCTACAGATCGATCTGTGATGCAGCCTCGTAGTGGGGAGATCGATCTCTTAATAACCCAGATCGATCTCCTTAGCTTTCTGACTTTGAGAAGATCGATCTCTTCATTACCAGATCGATCTCATAAACTCTCTGTTTGAGTGTAGATCGATCTTACAGATCGATCTACTATCTTTGCTTTAAGGGAGATCGATCTCTTCCTAGATCAGATCGATCTCCTCAACTCTAGTATTAGGCAGATCGATCTCATAACCCTTATAGATCGATCTCACTCTTCCTCAATACCTTTGTATAGGTTCAAGGCTTGGCAGATCGATCTCTCATCCAAGACAAACCCAGGAGATCGATCTCTCATAACCCAGGTCGATCTCTCATCAACAGAACTTTAAGTTCTGGTACTGATAACCTCTAAACATGTTTTTATATCATATTTACATTATTGAATTCACTTGTTTTGTCATTTCAAAATACATTAACTCAACACTAACTTTGGATCATCGATTTTAGCCCATGGATGAACTTAACAATCTTCTTCAACTCATTTTGGGCTATGTCAAGGTCATATCGGAAGAGTGCTGTGAACTTTGAATCATATTGGTCCACCGTCATATTACCTTAGACGAAACTCAAAAGCTCTGCTTCCTTCTTCCTTTGAGCACACTTCAAAATATATTGCTCATTGAATGCCTCAATGAAGATCTCTCAAGTGATCTCTGTGTGTTTAGCCAAAAAAATAGTCTCGACAGATGTCCACCAACGATCTTCCCCACTCTCCAACATGTAGGTAACAAACACCACCTCCTCAGTACTACTACACTTCATGTACTTGAACATCTTCTCCAATTTCAGAATCCACTCTTCAGCTGTAGTGGGGTCCTTAACTCCCTTGAAGACTGGTGGATTCATTTTCTGAAACTGCTTCAATCGGGTCATGTTCTTATCCATTGGGTTTTGGGTTGGTGGCTATGGTGGAGCAGGTGGAGGTGCGGGTGCTTGGGGAGCTGGTTGTGGTGGTTCTTGTGGTGGCTGAGGCTCGGGTGGTGGTGAAGGAGCTTGTGGCGCATTCCCGGCATTAGCGAAGTTTGCCATGAACTGGGTGAAAGTGGCAGACATCTCTGCCATAGACCGTTCAAGTCTCTTCATTTTAGAGTTCAGACTCTCTGGCTGTGGGGGAAGGTATCGGAGGTGGCTGACCCTATCTACCTCTGGCCCTTGCCTGTCTCCCACTCATATTGACTTACAATTCCTATACAACAACCAAACCCACTTAATGACATACAAAAGAATACGCAAACATATATATACTTCAGACATGCACGATACATAGGATGTATTGCTATTCTAACTAACTTACATCGACACAACTAGACAATAAACTTGGCTTTGATACCAAAAAGACTGTCACGCCCCGTGACTCCTACAACTAATTCGAAGCGCGAAACTAAACGAAAAGCGTATTAAATGAACTAGCACTAGTTAAGTTTGTTATTAATTTACTAAGGATATTTTACTTGTCGTCTTCGTGCCCGATATAGGTTAAAGCTTTCGAATTATTAAAGTTTCATTATTATAGTGTTAAATTAACATGTTAGCTTGTTTGGTCCCATTCGGTAAGTAGATAGGTATAGAAATATACAGAGTATGATTAAATAAATTAGTGCTCTTTTTTTTGTTTAACTCTAGATTTCTCTTCTTAGATCAGTTTATAATATACTTAGAAGTTAAGTTTACCAGTAAGATTTCTTTTTTGGGCTAAAATTTGTCTAAGTCAAATATTTCCTATAAAATTCGGCATCATAACGACCACAATTTGACCTAAACCTTTCCTGCACAAACTTAATATAACAAAATACATCCTCAATCACCATCGGCATGATCCAATTAACTACGATAACCAACATTATCCACAATGCAACATCAACATTAAATCCATAAACCCATTAACTAACGTACGATCCAACAAATAACCACAAGAAATCCAGCATTGATAGTTTGATAACCAAAAAGAAGAAACCTAAGCACACTCTCCGAGTGCTCCTACTACAACAATGATAGTTCAGCTAATACATCCCAAGGTAAACATAAATATGTTCGTACGTACAAAAGGTCTGAAATAGATACATTAAACCCATTGCATATACCTCTGAAGCAAAACCGCACACTTAACCGGGAAAGTTAGCAAGTCCGAGCAGCTCACCCACAAGTCAATCTGAAATGTTTTAAAAAAGGGTGAGCGACCACATGCTCAGTAAGAAAAATGTACAACTGAGGCTAATACTGTCACGACCCAAATTACCTAAAAATCAGAGTAAATTTTTCACTTTTTCATTTATTATTTAATTCTCACCTTTCTCTCATCGTGACCATCCTACAAACAGTTGGGCTATGATTCGGTGTTAGTCACCTCACACTATTACCAATTCTATTTCCATAATCAAGTTTATACATCAGAGTTTACTATCCTTTGACTTTAATTAAATACATACCCATTGGTATTTATAACTCTACATCCCCGACATCAATGTCCATTTACAGTACTGTGCATTACATATTTAGATACAAAATCATACCAATGTGTATACCTGTTTCTCGATGGGCAGCAGCGGATACCAAGCATGCAAGTCCTTAGCCGCTCAATAACTATTTCAAGTGCTCTGAAAAGATGGAAAAATAAGGGGGGTGAGCAAACCACACGCTCAGTAAGGCAATTATGCAAGTAAGTAGATAGCTCCACTATCTACATGCTCATAATGCCATGCCCTTAAATCCATTTCTTTTCATTAAAATCATCAAGCACAAAGTCATGCATATTCAATGCCATAGTTCATCCAAAACTATTTGTGCATATACAAATCATGTAATTCATGCATTCAAAGTATTTTATGTGACATCATTAAATTATCATTAGCATGAAGTAAAGCAATATCATGCATCCTTTTGCGTCATGTAAGATAAATCATGAATTTGAATAAAAGCATGGAAAACATCATCATGCTACTGCATTCAAATCATTTCTTTAAAACTGCAGTAAAAACTAACCCTTCCGGGTCCATCTCATAAAACAATTCAATAAAGTTCATTATAAAACTCCGGTTATAAAACCACCCTTCTTTCAGGGTCACAAATCATAAAATCATCTAAAATCTCGTATCACAGTATAAAATCATACAAATCGGGGGCCTGACCCCTCCTTCGGGTCTACCCTGGTCTAACAGACCACAAGTTATATCATGTGAGACAAGTAGGTAATTATCAGTAACATCGAGGACTATGGCCATATCCTAGTGATCCCTGGCAACACGGTACCTAGTGTGCGGGGTATCACACCTGAAACGGGAGGTGGGTCGTCCTACCTGCCAGAACAGCATAACACCAGGATTGCGAGGGCAAGGCTTGCTGCCTCGTGGCTAATACCACTCCACTCCAACAATCCCCACGGTACAGCGTACTCCGCGTGACATACACGGTACAACGTACTCTGTGGACCCAAGCTCAATCAGGGGTGCCTGTAATAGGTCTTATCCACCCATATCATCTCTGTCTCAGAATGCACGTGTGAGCATATCATCTCACTGTGACACACAGTCTACAGGAGGCTCCAACACAGCTATATGCATGTAATATAAATTCCTGTGCGAGTGAAGCTTAAACACGGCTCCATGCATATTCATGATATCAGAAAACCTCGTGCGAGCGAAGCTCTAGCACGGTTTCATAAAAATCAGTAAAATCTGCGTACGAGCAGCGCTCCAGTACGACTTAAATTGATTATAATTTCAATTAAAATCCACGTACGAGCAATGCTCTAGTACGGATATGTATTAAAACTCAGTGAAAACCTCGTACGAGAAAAACTCCAGTACGATATTCAAATGAATTATGAAAACCATATAAAACTTTGTGCGAGCGAGCTCCAGCACAAATAAATGCTTAAGTAAATCAAATCTCGTGCGAGTTATACTCCAGCACGGCTTTATGGATAATTAAATCAAATCTCATGCGAGTTACACTCCAGCACGGCTTTATGCAATATCAAATCCAAACAGGATGCGAGCTAAGCTCTAGCACCTCTCATGCATATCAAATCTGTAAAACTAGTGCGAGTAATCGCTCCAGCACCTTTTTATGCATATCAAGTCAAAACCAGTCAAAACATGTCAAAACAGAGTGCGAGCTAAGCTCCAGCACCTCTTATGCATTTCATAGGAATAAAAATCAGTGCGAGCAACCGCTCTAGCACATGTCATGCATATGATGTCACAAGTCGGTGCGAGCAACTGCTCAAGCACATTTATGCACATTCACAAACGCAGATATAGTGCGAACTACGTGTCGGCACTATCTGTTTCCATATAAACTTGATAGTTGGCCGTTTGCCAAAGAAATTTCCATTTAAATATTAATAACACCTACGTAGTGTTATTTTGGGAAACTTATGCAATTATTGGCCAATCTATCGATTTACTTTGATTAAAACCAAGAAAATTCCTTAATCATAAAAATCCTTAAATCATGCATTTCATGCATGTCATGCTTTCACCATCCTTAGGTGAACTTCCCTCAATAGGGGTAAAATAGACTTTCCACCTATTTTGATCCTTAAAATCATTTAAACCACTTTTAGGATCATTATACAATATCAATGTATACATACATATTCAGTTTACAGAAAAGTTATTAAAATACGCGTAGCTACCTCTAGCTACTCACATAATTCCCTTACCTCATTTTTTCTGTACAGTCTGACCTTTCCACTGATGACTCGTCACGCAGTCCGATTTGCTCCGAATCCAAATCAAATCTCCGGCACTGCGGATAAATGTTCATCAGGTCAAATACAATACAATTAATTGTATTTCACAATTTTCTGGGCTTAAATTAAATCATTGGGCCTGTTTATCCATATTGGGCCCGATTGCACCTTAATGGGCCTTAATCGGCCTTAAGCCCTTTTACCACAATTTATCGAGGCCTATTGGGCTCATTGGGCCCATCAGTATATATTTAGCCTCGTTCTAAATTCTCGGATATCTCAATTTAATATTTACGACAATTTATTCAATTTTCCAGAATTTAATTCATTTATGCGGAAATTAAATCCATAATTTATGCGTTAAATATCAATCACGCATAACGATGCAAAATTGTCGTAAATAAGGGTTACTTACCCGAGATTCCATGATAGTAAGTGAATCGAGGCTGTCTCGAGCTCTCGGTGGATGCCAATTGTCGAGCTACACAATTAAATATATTTTCGGGTAAACTTTCAGTCGATTATTTATCAAATTAAATAATTCAAAAATTAAATCGGTCAATTTGACCGCTTACCGACTTACCCGAAGCTCGATTGCATCACAGGAATTTTCCCCAATTTTTTCCTCTTTTTCTTTTTTTCCCTTTTTCTTCCTTTTTTCCCTCTCTTTTTGGCTGAACCGGTCTGGTCCGGTTCAACCCGGTTCGGACCGCCGGTTCAGCTCGGTCCGGTTCGACCGGTTCAGTCCGGTTCGACCGGTTCAGGCAACATTTGGTCATTTCGGCGCCGTCCCGTCGGTTCCCGACGTGATTCTGCCACTAATCGGCGCGCCATGGCCTGGGCTTCCTAAATCGGGCCTCGGCTGGGGTCGAATCGCAGCCATCACCGACGAATCAAAGCTTCTCTCCCTCGGTCCTCCTCCGTCAATCCGGCGTTTTTGTCATTCTCGGTGCTCGTGCTGGCTGTCGGTGGTTACCACGAGCATCGTCGACCTTCGTCGGCCCTCGCCTAGGGTCCCTGGTCGTCGGTGGTGGCTCGCCGGTGAGTCTCTCTTCGATCTCGGCTTTCGCCTTTTGCTTTCGTTTCTTTGTTTCGTTTTCCTCTCTGTTTCAGATTGCATTTTCATTTTTTTTTCACATTTTATTTATTTATTTATAATTTATTTTTAATAATATTTTATTCATTAAAATATTATTAAAAATCCAAAATATCCCAAAAATATTCTTAAAAAATTCTATTTAATTTATTAAATCAATTAATTAATTTCTCGGTATTATTTTGACTTTTCGGTATATTTTTCAATTATTTTCGGGATTATTTTTCGATACGAAAATTTCGATTTATTCCAATAAATTCATATCTTAACCCGAAATTTAATTATTTCTTCGTTATTGATCAAGATTTCTCAATCCCATTTTTTTATTAAATTTTCTTGTCCCGATTAATACCGAATTTCGATCTTTTGACCGTTATGCCTTTGCACATTTTCGGGAATATCATTTCCATCCTTTTGCATTTTTAAATGCACTAAAAAATATCAGGTCTTACAAATACAGTACCAACTAAGTGGTCACTTGTAGTTATCCATTTAGTATAACATGTACCTTGCAAACAAGATATAAGCTTCGGTTTTAGTCTTAAAATGTATGAATACATCATGCACAGACGAGTATGATGAATTATATCAAAATAAGCTTTTCAAAATAGAAAATTCATAAGGGGTGCTAACAATCCATAGTATATAAATCAACGGTATAAAATCAAACCACAGAAAATTATGAAATCTGATAACAAAAAGTCCTCACGAAATCATGTAAAACCCAGCAATTGCATACATGGGCTCAATTTAAATTTGCCAACCAAGTAGGTGAGACATGGCATAATCCCTAACATCATCATGGAACGAGTTGTATAAATGGGAAAACCTATGGCCATAGTGACTACCGCCCTACCCTAACTGGTTAGGTCTCGAACTAGGGTACTATAGACGGGATCAAGGTCCATAATAGTAGGTAGCTAGAATCTCGATGCCACGAACGCATCTCCGTGAAACACTTGGCATCGTAGGGCAATCACATAGAACCTCATACTGGTGCTAGAGATGGGTCTTACAGAACATGACTGCCACAAATGCATAACAAAGGTTGCCAATATTCTCAAAATCGACATTAATGAGTACACTGTAAAACATGTAAATCATCTCAAATCAATATCAAGTTCTCAAGAAAGTAAATCAATAGCTTCTGAAACATGTAGTATCATTTAAATCAACCTATCATCATTTCACACACCATCATGCTTTTTCAAAACACAAATAGAATAGCTCATGCAACCAAGTTATACACATCATGCATATATGAGTAGGATGACAAAATCAAGAGAAATGATGTTCATACATATTTTAGTTTAACTCCTTTTTATTTGACACTATGAAACAACATACCTACCTAACTATAACTCTTTTCGCAATGGTTAGCAAATGCGTACAGTAGTTGCAGAATCAGTTTACAGTAAGGGGGATCATAAAACCGAATGTCTAACCGAGCTAATAAACTAGCTTATCCACCTACAGTTTCTAACTCATTTTATACTTACCTAAGGTACCCTACTAGCTACAAATGTATAAATCCCTTACCGCTCGAGTGACGCACACCAATTACTCTCATCGCCTTAGGCACGTATATATGTGCCTAAGCTTCCCTGGCACTTGACGAAGTAGTCGCTGTAATTTCACATACAAGAACGACCAATTATCAGTCTTCGTACTTATTTCAGTTTATAGTTTACTCAAGACAGTTAAATTTAGCTTGTGTTACGCTAGCGTATTCTCTCGATACAATTAGGCGCACCACCCAATATCCACACGTACATCATCATTTTCAATTCAAATCATTGGCCTAAACCACTTATAACCTTACTTCGAGGTTCTGTTAACTAGACCTTGTGTCTAGCCATTTAAGTTTTCAGAATATAGTTAAAACCATGAATTTTCTAGGTGTCTTGCGAAACTCACCCCCCGTGCACATATAGGAACGTTGGGTTATCAACTACTGCATCAACATGATAAATACAAGATTTCAAAGGTACTATATACTTTACTGATTTCATTAAAATGAAACCATCTTACAAACATTACAAGTTACCAGGTGTTTTACCCTTTGATAATAATTCAAAATTTTAACATTTCTCTAAGGTTTTGCATTTAAAATCAATCCTTACACATGCATCTATATTCGGTCAGCCCACCATAATCACACAAATTGGATTTAACCATTTATTTCCACATTGTTATAGCCATTTAGACTTCAACCTTACATCCTCCACTAGTTTGCTGAATCCTTTAGCTAAATTTCCATATCATTTTATATCTATTTGTATTAAGTTTAACATGTAAATATAAACTTGTTTCAGGTTTGACATAACTATTAGTTCACCTCACTAAAGCTAAATTAAAGGAAAGTTCCCCATTCTTTCTTCATGTGGTCGAAAGCTTACAACTCAATGTCCTTACTTATATAGCTTAAATTCAATCATGCGACCATAGAACAAGACTATTTAAATTATAATTTACTGGTCTTAATCTTTAAATTCCTAATTAGATAAAATATTCTCAATTACTTCAAAGTGGCCAAACCTAATCTTCCATGCCCAAATCAAAATTTCAACAATTGATTAAAGTTAGTATATCAAACAGTAAACTCATCACCAAAACATTCATAAATTTACCGAGAAATCATATTCTTACCTTAAATTCGAAATCCCCAATTCTTAAACCCTAGACTTTTCCTCAACATTTCAAATCTGTATTTAGAGGTAAATTTCACACTTATTATACTTCTATAACACTAACTAGATAGAAATTTCACTAGAGAATAATTAGCTTTACCTTGGTTTTTGAATAGCCGAACCTACCTTTGTAAAAACCCAAAGTTTTTCTTGAAATTTTTTGGAAATTCTCACTACTCTTAGGCCTACTCACAAAATCAAGAAAATATGGTGATTTCCCCCTTTGAAATTCGGCCAACTCCATTCTCTTTTCTCCTAAAAGCTCACGATTTCAAGAATGCAAATGGGTTTTTTTTTTCCTTGGCTGCATTAAAGATGTGGTAGGAGAATAAGACTAGGAAATGTTTTTCTAGTTTCTTGAAACATTCTAAGACTAGCAAAATAATAAGGGTGTTTTCCTTAATTCCTATTTAATTATGTTTTATTAAATTCTGGGTTTATATATATATATATATATATATATATATATATATATATATGTAAGACCCATATTTTTACTATGTTCCTTATGATTCCTATGTGTTAATAATTAATTATGTTAATTGAATCTTAAGAAAAGTATTTACTGAAATGAAAATACAAGTGAAATGATTTAATGCATATAAGCTATGTTAAGGGCAAATAAGGGCCTAGATGGCCACAAGCTAAACCGAAGGGATTCAAATCCTTCTGACTGAAGAGAAGAACTTAAAACGTCAAAATATAGAGGGTTCAAGAAGGAAAGATGGTTCGATTTGATCCCGAATATGTCGAAGTAGAGGAAAAGCCAAAAAGGGGCTAAACGAACTCGAAATGAATCGTTTGAGGTGTTTTTAGCTATTTCACTTCCCGAAAACGACCAAAACAAAGAGATTAGCGTGTTAACCATGAGAATTAACACTCTTGGATTTTTGAGAAAAAGTCAAACGTGGTCAATGGTCAAGAAAAGTCAATGTTAGTTAAAAAATGTTTATTTTGACCATTAAGAAATGTTTATTCTAACCATGGTTAAAAGTTAACCCAATAAATGTTAAAAAGTGGGGAAGAAATATTTTTAGCTAAAACGCTCGATTTTCAATTCCTTAAGTATGGAAAATTAATTTAATCGAAATTCGGATTAAATTAAATGGGTAGAAATTTTAAAGCCCATTAAGGTGGATTAAGCATGGCCAAATTTTGTAGGCCCAATGGGTCGAATTGTTAGGCCATTTGGTAGGCCCAATATTAAGCCAATTAAAGGCCCAAATCGTAGGAAATATTTCAGCCCAAAAGCCTAAATCGAAAGCCCAATTGGAAAGCCCAAAAACTAGGCCCATTAGTTAAAAGTTTAGGCCCAAAACTTAAGCCCAATTTGCCAAAGCCCAGAATCCATGACCAAGCCCAAATGGTGGGCTGAAAATGAAGATTAAAATGATTAATTTCCTAAGTTAAAACCAGCCAAAGCCAAGCCTTCTTCTCTATAAGCTCTCGGCAACAAGGAAAACACCATGGAAACCTAACTTTTAAGCTTTATCTCACTAGAAATCACTAACCTAAAGGCATATTTGGAACAAGTGATCTTCATGAAAGTTTTTCAAATTGAGAGAGGATTAACATACATTGAAATTAGCAATCAAGGAGCCATATTGAGAGAGGAGAAATCCCAAGTGAAGAACACCAAGCTAGGTGAGTTTTCAAGCTTCCAACTTCTAATATGTTAATCTAGGAATTATTCTAAGATGATTGGTGTATGTTTTATGGATCAAAACACACATAATCACCATGAACACATGTTGGCCAAAAATGGGTATTTTGGTTTTGATGAATACCCATGTGATTTTAATGCATGGATAGGTTGGTAAACATGTATACGTGATTATGACATAGTTAATTTTAATCAATTTGGTCAATCGATTGATGAATTGATGATGGCATATAAGATGTTTGATAAAATACCTTAATGAATAAAAACTAAAGACTTAAGGCATGCATAATATATGTTTGATGAAATGCCTAAGTGAATGCCTAGGCAAATGGCCAAGGTTGGTGATGGGTGGCATGACCATCGACTATAGGCAGCAAGCATGGCTCTAGGCCACATGCCATGGCCGAGAGGCCAATAGGCCAAGCCGAATTGGTTTCAGCCCAATAGGAGATGGTGAGCCTCGGACCAAGCCCAATAAGTGTTAGTGGGCCCTACAAGCCTAATAGGCCCAGATGAAATGAATAGTAAAGTGAAATGGGCTTTAGACAGTGTTAGGCCCTCAAGATGCAATTAGGCCCAATAAGAGTAAACGAGCCCAATAAGTGAAATAGACAATATTAAGCGTGAAATACAGTTGAAAAAGTATAATTGATGTGATAAATGGTTACATGCAGCTCCAGAGGTTATATTGACAGCTAAACGGACTGCGTGATCGAGCAGCGTTAGAAAAGTGGACGCGCTGTACGTGATTCTAGGTAAGGGAATTTTACGAGTAGTTAGAGATATCTGCACGTAGTTTTGAGCGTATTTACATACACTGAAAAAGTTTGAGGGTCAGAGAAAGAATAAAATTTATAGAGACCCGATATGAGCAAATTATGACTTTACCCCTATTAAGGGTAAAATGTCGAAAGTCAATAAAAGTTCTAAAAGGCATGGAAATTATGTTTTTTTAGTGTTTTTACTGCTGTTTAGTAGATGCATAGATAGATTGGCTAGGGTTTTCATGATTTATGTGAAAACAGCACAATATGGTGCCAATTTGATTTAATTGAGTTAATCTCCTTGAAATGAGTCATCTATCAAGTTGTGTGAAAACAAATCGTGCTGGAGCATTGCTCGCACTAGATTTTATATGTTTTCTATAAAAATTAGTACTGGAGAGTTACTTGCACTAGATTTTACATGATATCGTGACAGGGTACTGAAGCGCTGCTCGTACTCGATTTTACATGATTTGTACATGATATAGTGTTGGAGCCTTACTCACACTAGATTTTATGTGATTTGTGCATGAAATCGTCCTGGAGTTTTCTTGCACGTATTAGCTTTGAAATGGATGACATAAAGAGTCGTGCTGGAAGCCTCATGTAAATTGTGTGTCACACGTAAGAGATGCTCGCACGTGTATTTTAAGACATGGCATTAACTATCAACTTGAAATAGGGTCCACAGAGTACGTTGTACCGTGTACGGGACATGGAGTACACTGTACCGTGAGTATTTGGTGTTGAGTAGATATGTGATGTTGTAGAGTTGTTAGTTGGCGGGTAGGATTTGACCCATCTCCCGCTACAGCAGTGATGTCCCGCACACTAGGATCTGTGTAACCTGGGATCACTGATATGGGATATGATTATAGTCCTCGATATTATCACAGTAGTCGCCCAGTCTCATTAATTATGTCACATGATTTTATGAGAACCAGGGTAGTCTCGAGATATGGGTCGAACCCCGATAAATGACCTTGTGGTTTTATATAAATACAAATGTTTATGAACCAGGGTAAACCCTAAGGATGAGTTGAGCCCTGATTGACATGTTTTTACATGATGAAATGCCATATGTTTATGATTGAAATGGAATGTCATGATATGTTTTATAAGCTTTATATGAAAATGCAATGTTTTGCATGAGTTACCTATGTTTATAAATAAAGCATGATTTCTATATATACGAGTGAATATAAATATGTACTGCATAAGTTTTATACAAAAAGATTCATGCTTCAGATGTGAAATGAGAAAGAATACTTTAAGGCATGGTATTATGTTTATGTAGATAGTGTAGTCATCTACTTACTTGCCTGATTGCCTTACTGAGCTAGTGAGCTCACCCATTTCATTTTCTCCATCTCTACAGCGTATTCAAGTAGCAAGAGTACGGCTGAGGGCTTGCATTCCTACTGTCCGCTGTTTCCCATCGATCGAAAGGTATACACATTCGTATGATTTTGTATATGAATATATAACAACACAGTATTGTATACAGATGTAATATCAGGGACGTAAATGTATGTAAATGAATGTGAGCTCACTTATGAGATTATAATATTTACAGTCAATCAATAGTTTACATTGACATGTATGTTTGATATAGAATGGATGATAAGGTAAGTAAGGAAAATGTGACTAATACCGAATCACAGCCCAACGGATGTTAGAATTGTCACGAAGGGAAAGGTAAAGAAAAAGTGAAAAATTTGTAATAATTTTAGGTAAAGGAGGTTATGACAGAAGTGGTATTAGAGCTAAGTTGGTCTGATTTGAGTCGATATTAGTGGTTAGGAAAGTTTACATCATCATATTGCTATGCTTTGTTTAGATACAAATGTGTATTCCGAGATGAGATTTGACTAAGTAATGGTTGTGAATGCAGGAATCAAGCCATTATAGCTAATCTTAATGGTGGTAGAAGGACGAGAGGTTAGGCTAGAGGCCCTAGAGGTGGGCCTGAGGGCCGAGATGAGTCTTCATCTGATCGTGCTCTACAGGGTCCCATTGAAGGACCAGAGAGTGTTAAGGCACGTGTTGCCAGGATAGAGCGAAGTATAGAGACTATGATGGAGTTATTCACTCAGTCTGTACATGGAGCTGAGGACAGATAGGGCCTAGTGGCATAGACTACTAGTTTTGGATAGGCAGTTGTTCCTGACACACCTACACAGCCTATATAGATACTCCTACACCCCCGCCAGTTCAGGATACACATTCTCCTATTGCTCCATGATCGGACAGTAGTGGATTGGGGTATGGTTGTGAGCTAGATAGGTTACGGTAGTTTCAGAAGTTCAAATCGTCGTCATTTAGTGGAGTAAAGGACCCAGTAGTTACAGAGGAGTAGGTAAACAAGATAGAGAAGTTGTACATGTTTTTTTAGTGTACGACATTAGAGATGGTTACTTTTGTTGTATTCATGCTGAAGGGAACGACAGAGCATTAGTGGTAGTCCACCAGACCGAGACTAAGAGCCTGACACTCTTAGGGGTTGTTTGGTATGAGGGGAGTAATCACTTTGCGCTGCAATTTAATTGGGCGCAAAGTGATTACAACGTTTGTTATCAAGAAAGTTGGATGTAAAGTGATTGCAACTGCAATCACTTTACATCCAAAAGCTGCAAAGTGATTGTAGTCCAAGTAGGCTGTAATCACTTTGCGGCCTTGGCTGCAAAGTTAATTTTACCCCAATTTTACCCAAATTACCCTTTTACCAAAAACACAAAAAATATTTTCATGGATGTTATAGGTAATTATCATACATAAAAAATATTTTATAAGGACTAAAATAAATTATTATGACATTCATTAAAAATAATAGATGAATTAAAATTTAAATTAATAATACATGAATTTGTAAATTAATAAATTTGTAAATTTAAATTAATAAATGAATTTGTAATAATATACTAATTAAAATTTAAATTAATAATCATGAAAATTTAGAATTACAAATAATGAGCAATATTAATAATATAATTTTATATCATTTACATTTTCATTTTAATTAATTTTTTCATTGCATTAAAGTTGTTTTTTATAGTTATGGGTATTTTTAGAATTTGACACAACTTTCCCAACAAAGTGAGTGCATGCCAAACGCTGTAAAGTTACTTTCCTTGCAATTTAAACATAACTTTACATTGCATACTAAACGCTGCAAAGTTACTTTCTCAGTAATCACTTTCCCAGTAATCACTTTGCGCTGCAATCACTTTCCCTCTAAGATACCAAACGGCCCCTTAGATTAGATGGGAGATCTTTTTGGATGCCTTTAGGAGGCAATATGTTCAAGACACAGAGCAGCGGAAGCTGCAGATGGAATTTTTTGGGTTGATCTAGGGGAACAGATCAGTTGACGAGTATAAGATGAAGTTTATGTCTTCGGGAAGTTACGACCTTGATACGATGATTAGTGAGACCAAGAAGGTTAGAAAGTTTGTAGACGGGCTGAGACCGGCGATACGGTCCAGACTGGTGTCGTTAGACATTCCTTCATATGAGGAGGCAATGCGTCGGGTACAACCCTGTGAGCAAGACTATGAGAGGAATACCTCTGAGTTTGGGAAGGTTAGTAAGAGCAGGGACAGAGATATGAAAAGATCGACAAGTGATAGAGGGTTTGATTATCGACGAGGAAGGAGACTGTTTAGGAAGAGGTCATAGATTGATGAGATGTGAGAGAGGACTGTTAAGCCTCCTGTGAATCCAGCCATAGCTCTAGTTAGAGGCATAGTTATTGAAGGATAGCAGCCTACTATCGAGCCGTGTAGTAGATATGGCAGGTATTATGGCAACCGACCTTTGTCTGATTGCTATTGAAGTGTGCTTTAGATGTGGTAAGCCAGGGTATATTGCGAGGGCTTGCCCAAAGTGGATTTAGACTGCCTCACAAAAGGGCAAAGAGCCAGAGAGAGCTTCTGTTGATACCTCTGCTCCGAGAAGGAAAGCCACAACTGAGGAGAAAGGGAAACAGGTGGTTGGTCGATGGCGAGTACATGTATTAGACCAAGAGACCGTAGATGCTTCAGTGGATGTGATTAAAGGTACTCTATTAATTTTTTATCTTGAAGCATTTGCTTTGTTCGACCCTGGTGTCACGCATTCATTTTTATCGCCTTCATTTGCATCTTATGTGAAGTTTACACCTTTAAGTATGATGATGCTAATTAATACACCTTTGAATAATAGTCAGCTAGTCGAGCATGTATGCAGAGGTTGTAAGCTAAAAGTGGGGAAAAAGAATATGTCATCTGATTTATATTACTGAACATGAGTGACTTTGATATAATATTGGGAATGGATTAGTTGTCTGCAAACCATGCTGTTTTAGATTGTTACGCTAAAACGGTAATGTTTTCTACTCCCGAAAATTGTATTGTAAAATTTACTACAAAGGAATGAAATGATGTAGTATTTGTAAATGGAAAAGTATAGTTGTTGTAGTAGAGAGAATCAAATTGGGTACTAACGACATGGATAATGTCTTGAAGGTCTTATGGCATACGTGGTTGATACGAATAAGGCACGTCCGAAGTTGATAGATATTTCGGTAGTTAGGGAGTTTTCTGATGTCTTTCTGGATGATCTACTAGGGTTATCACCAGATAGAGAGATGAAGTTTTATATAGATTTTGTGCCTGGTACCAAGCCGATTTTGAAACCACTATACTGCATGGCCTCGGTTGAGTTGGAAGAGTTGAAGAAACAATTACAGGGTTGCTGGAAAAGGGGTTTGTTAGACTGAGTGTTTCGCCTTGGGGAGCACTGGTTTTGTTTGTGAAGAAGAAGGATGGAAACCTCCGACTGTGTATTGTTTACAGGTTGTTGAATAAGGCCACCATCAAGAATAAGTCTCCTCTTCCACTTATAGAAGATTTGTTAGATCAACTCCGGGGATCACAAGTCTTTTCTAAGATAGATCTGAGGTTTGGGTATCATCAGTTGAGGATTCATAGTGAGGATGTACCCAAGACAGCATTTTGAACCCGATATGGCCACTATGAGTTCTTGGTTATGCCACTCAGACTGACGAATGCCCCCACAACTTTTATGGATTTGATGAATGATGTGTTCAAGCTATACTTGGATCGACTCGTTATCATTTTTATCGATGACATTTTAGTGTATTCGAAATCCAAGGAAGAACATGAGTAGCACCTAAGGATTGTTTTACAGACCCTCCGAGACAAGGAGTTATATGCTAAACTCAGTAAGTGTGACTCCTGGCTAGAACAGATTACGTTTCTAGGCCATGTTATATCGAAGGATGGTGTGTCAGTAGATCCATCCAAGATAGAGGTTGTAGTTCAGTGGGAACAGCCAAGGACAATTACAGAATCAGAAGGTTTTTGGGTTTAGCTGGTTATTACCGAAGGTTTGTTGAGGGATTTTCGAAGTTAGTTGCTCCGTTGACCCGTCTCACTCGGAAGAATGTTGTATTTGTGTGAGACAATGATTGTGAGAAGAGTTTTTAGGAGTTAAAGCGTCGATTGGCCACATCTTCGATTCTCACCATTCCTACCAGTTCATGAGGTTTTTCTGTATATATTGATGCTTAACGCCAAGGATTAGGCTGTGTATTGATGTAGAATGGGAGGGTAGTTGTTTATGGATCCAGACAGCTGAAGGACCATGAGAAGAACTATCCGACTTATGATTTGGAGTTGGTAGCAGTAGTGTTTGCTTTGAAGATATGGCGCCACTACTTATATGGTGAGAAGTTTCAGATTTTTACTGATCATAAGAGCCTCAAGTATCTGTTCTCGCAGAAAAAACTGAATATGAGACAGAGAAGATGGCTAGAGCTTTTGAAGGATTACGATTGTGAGATACTTTATCATCCGGGTAAGGGTAATGTAGTAGCTGATGCTTTGAGTAGGAAGAGCCTTAGGCTGATATCGTATATGATGGTTAGGGAACACGAGTTGCTAGAGTAGTTTGCTAGCCTCAGTTTGAGTGTTGTGCCTTGTGATACGGATACAGACTGTGTGATAGCGAGCCTAAGGTTGGAACCCGATCTGTTGGACAGGATCAGACAGGCTTAACAGAGTGATTCGTATTGCGTTGATATGGTTAGTCAGATGCAGATGGGCATGGTGACCGAGTATGAGTTGAATTCTGATGGACTACTAAGGTTTAGAGGTAGATTGTGTTTTCCCAATGATCCAGAGCTCGGGAGATTGATTTTGTCGGAAGCTCATTCTTCGAGGTACACGTTACATTCGAGGAGTAACAAGATGTATCAGAATCTCCGAAAGGTGTATTGGTGGTCAGGCATGAAGAAGGATGTGGCAGAGTACGTTACTCGATGTCTTGTTTGTCAACAGGTGAAGGTAGAGCATCAGAAGCCTGCAGGGTTATTGCAACTTCTACCTATACCGACATGGAAATGAGAGCATATCACCATGGATTTCGTGATGGGTTTACCGAGGACCCACAGGAATCACGATACTATATGAGTGATGTAGACAGACTGACTAAGTCAGCCCACTTCCTAACTATAAGAGTTATCGATACTCTAAGCTCATTGGCAGAGTTCTATGTACGCGAGGTAGTGAGGTTACATGGTGTTCCAGTGAGCATTGATATTGAGATCAGGTAAGACTCCTTGATATTCATCCAAAAAGACTTATCCCACTAATGCATTAGCGAGCCGAAACCTTGGGACAATGGTGATATGATACTTATAGCCATAGGTCTTCCCAGTATGAGAGATAGGTCCAAGGCTGTGTCGAACCTGTAATGATCCTTATAATAGGTCTATGATTATTTTCGGATATATACAATACAATACGATGAGGTTATTATAAGATGTCCGTTATCCCATTTTGCTTTATTGATATATTAAACATTGTGAAGTGCCGATTATCTCTAGAAAAATTAGAAAACATGTTTTGAAATTTGATAAAGATATTAGTTATTGTTGCGTTTTAAACTTATACGACGCACGGATTGCAATAAGTAATATAATGATAGAGTATAATATCATTCCTAATAGAATTATTTTGATTTGTTTTAATTAAGTATTAAAATTGATCACCCTAGATTTATCTGAACAAATAAAATTCTCTTTAGTGGATTAACGGCTAAATACATTCAAATTAAAAATAAAAATAAAATGCAAGAAAATAAAATAATAAAAAACAAAATGAATTTAAAATGATTAAAAACTAATTTAAATTAATAAACATAAAATAAACTCACCTAAAACATCAATTAAAATTTTATAACTAAATACCTAATCCTAATTAAACTAGAATCAACTACCAGCTAAAACTAATACTAATAAAGTAGTCCATTATAATATAAACTAAACTAATTATACTATTATTATAATGTACTGAATTGGTGGAGGCAGAAATTTGTGAAGACCATGCGTGTCCCACTGCCTTGCCACCTCCTGTTTCCATGCTTGTTACCATGAACATCAACTTTGCTTCAGCCAAAACACGCATAGCCCATCCAGAACCTGCTTCAGTAGCCACGTCCTGCACTAACTTCACCAAACTACTGCCACGTCCTGCTTTCTCTTCCGCTCAACAGCTGCACATAACCCAGCTCTTGCTTCATCACACACAACAGTAGCATGAAAAACAGCGTCCACCGCACTGCCTAGCTACTGCTCAGATGTCACGCCTATGCCGCACCACCACAGTCACGCCTAGCCACTCAGCAGCTCAACATAGCAGCAACAAACAGTATAGGGGCCGAGAGATGAGAACCAGCAAGGCGGAACCACTGTCGCAGTAACTTTCAGCTTCAGCTACCTTCACACAGTATAAGAACGCACAGCTACCAGCAGAATCCGAAAACAAAGTGTGGATGCAGCCAAAGAAAACCAAACTGTCTGTCACCCAGCGACACCACACGAGCCCAGGAATAGTAGCCAGCAAAACCACGTCCCCAAGAATCAGCAACAAACAATTAAAAGCAGAACAGTACTATTATAGCCTCTAACAACGCCTCCCTGCTTTCCACAGTAGCGACTACTCCGGCAATAGCTCTAGCACCTAGTTCTGCCTCCAAATCACGTCCCAAGTAACTTCTCGTGCAGCACAAGAGCTGCACACGTTTCAGGTAATCACGCAAGAACCCAGTCTGGTGGCCCGAACCTCAGCTCCAGCAACAGAACAGGACGCGAGCAACAGAAACAGGAGATGTTGCAGCAGTGTTAGCAACGATCAATATCAAAAAAAGAGTAGAATAGGATTTTAAAAATCCAAAACAAGTGAAGTAAAGCAAAAATAGACCTGGCAATTCGTGTCGTGTCGATACGACATGACACGAATTAAAACACAATACGAATTTATGAAACACGAACACGACACGAATTATAAAACGTGTCTGAAACGTAAACACGAACACGACACGTATTTTATGCGTATGACACGTGACACGACACGGTTGACACGTTATAATTATCTGTGTCATACGACACGACACGAATAGACACGAATGACACGGTTAAAAAAAAACATAATCAAAAATGAAAAAAATCATAATATTTACTGATTTATAGCAATAATTTAATTTACATACATTCAAATATTATTAACAAATATAACATAATAATAATCTTCAATCCATATCATTCATAATATTTATTTAAAATTACAAAATATACAAACAAAACATAAAGAGTTAACATTAAGTCATAAAATATAAATAGTTAACAAACATTCAAACATTAAATTCACAAATACCAACTCAATGCAATGTAAGAAACAATAATTTAAGAAAACGTGTTTCTCGTGTCGTGTACGTATTAACCGTATATTCGTGTGACACGATTTAAGAAAACGTGTTTCCGTGTCTTATACATTTTTAGTCGTGTCTGACACGGCTAAATACGAAAATTACAGTGTCAAAATTCGTGTCAACACGGCTAAACACGAAATACTAATTTTTCAAACATGTACACGATTTTTTCGTATCGTGTTCGTGTCGTGTCACTTGTGTCATGTCTACATTTGTCGGGCCTAAGCAAAAACAAGAAGAAAACAATACAAACAACAATGAAGAAAATTTAAAAACAGTAAAGAAACAAAAGCAGAGCACGAAAGGAAAACAAGAAAACTATAAATTTATTGAATGTAAAAAAAAAAAAAAAAACCTTCGTTCTAATATAAATCTAATTGAACTAAATCAAAACTAATATGAAATCTGAACATAGTCCAATAAAAACAGAACTTAAAAACATAAGAATGCAATAAGAAAACAGATAGAAGGTTTGGCCACTGTCACCAGCCACTTCCTCCACTGCCATGTTTCTTTCATGCGGCACATCTCTCTCCTTTCTATCTTGTGGCAGCAGCACACTTTTGACAGGTAGGTTTTCTTCCTCTTCTTTGGCAGCAAAATTCCTTGGGTTGGACTCTTCTATGGTTCCCTTGATGAAGCTTAATTCTAGAATGACTGTGACTTACGCTTGTATGAGGAATGACTCAAACGTATATGTGGCTTTGGTATTATAAGGTTTGAATATTTAGGATAAGATTGGGGTTTTGGGATTTAAAACACTCAAATTGGCAATTTCTCCTTATTTTTGCGCCGTTTCCACATATGTTTTATTTTTTTTGAATTTTTTACACATGAAGAATAATTAAATAAATAATAAGGAAAATAAATAAAAATTTCAAAATCATATCAAAATTCATGTAATAATATATCCTAAAATGTGATATTTTAGAAATTTATCATACCCCAAAACTTAATATTTTGCTTATCCTCAAGCAAAACAAACCAAAAATATGCAAGAGATAACATGCACTTGACAAATTTTTCCCCATATAAACCTTATAGACAATTATAGATCTAATCTTCAAAAATTACAATTATTAATCAATATAAAGTTTTCTCCAATCACACGCCTTAATCCTAATTAGATTCTTTGTGCATGTGAAATGCCCATTGCATATTAAGGCATACATATTTGGATGAGTTTATGCAAGTATGACAAACGAAGTCCCTAAAGCGTGAACAATCCCATAAGCTTACTTGTCACTTCTCTCTCCACGAATGTAGTCGAACTTAAACAAAAATAAAAAGGACTTCAATAAACTGGTAATGTAAGACTATGGTTAAGGTATGATTAAAGACAATTTAAGCTCAATAACTCATAATCACACTTTATACTCTAGGATCTTATTGTTTAGAGCTTTAAGTAACTCCCCCAAACTTATATTCGTCTTTCTTTCCCATACACTTTATTTTTTCTCATTTTCCAATTTATTTCCATATTGTTAATTTTCTATATTTTTTATTTTTATTTTTCTTTTCTTTATTTTTCTTTTTTTTCATTTTTTTCATTTTTTTGAATTTTCTATTTTCTTTTTCATTTTCTCTATCTCTATACCCAATATGTACATAGCTTTGAATATATTTTGATAAATCATAAGCTTTCGGGGTAAGGGATAGGAGATTTTGTTTGGGCTAAGGAAATTAACTATGCAGGTGTGTAAATAAAGAAAGGCTAGTTTGGCTCAAAGGGATGACTAAGGATTAAATATATACAAGGTTAGCTTGAAAGACTCAAACGACCCAAAGGTGGCCTAAATCACTTTCCTAGCTAAGCATGGGCTAAAAATTTTCCCACGAGAGGAGATCAAACAAATTCTAGGATATGCTCACAACTATATAGAAAATAACAACCCTACTTTGCATAATCCTTCTTTAAACATGCACACAAATTAATGATCAAGACATAGTACGTAAAGATGGAAAAAATCAAAATTAAAACAAGGCAAGTTCATGACTTCAGCTCATGCTTCATAATAATCATGCTTTTTCAAAAATTAAAATCAATCTCAATTGTAGGCTTAATCATTGGGACATGGGAAATAACAAAATAAAGCACAATATATCTCATGGCAAGACATTTAAAGCCCAAAAAGTTTGAAAAATTTTGAAATTTTTGAAAAAATTTAGCTTAAATTTCCTTACCTCTAAACTTGAATTGCAAATTGTCCTCGATGTGTAAGTGATTCAAGAATTCAAGAAATAAAGACACTCCCTAGATTTTTCGTTGAGTCTTAATTACATGCCTACAAAGTTTCTTCATTACTTCCCCAAACTTAGACCCAAACTTGCAAAATAGACAAAAAAAGAAACTAGTTATAAAATAATCAAACTAAAACTAATAAAAGAAAGAAATAACTAATAAACTAATAAAGAGTTGGGGATTACTTCCCTAGAAGCACTGATTTATAGTCATCAGCTTAGCTATCTCTATCATCCTTCAAGGTGGCTTGAATGGTCTGAAAATAAACAGGTGTACATAGTGTACCACCCTAGAAGGTGACTCAATCAAATATTTTGCTACAAAGAACTTAGCTCTATAATCTTCTAACATATAACCCATTTCATACTCTTGTGGAAAGTTCAATGAAGCAAAAATGAATGATGCTTCTCGGTGTTGCTTGTCAACTTTTGGGACTTAGACTTTGATCTTGGCTTCTTCCCCATGGACTTTTTCCTCATCCTCATTATTTTCTATTTCTATTTCTTCAACCACACTCTCCTATTTTTCTACTTCAATAAGTTTAGGTTGTATAGGCTCTTTAACCTTTTCAATTAGCACCTCTTCAAGTAGTGCCTGTAGTGGAGCTTGATATGAATAATCAACCTTATCCAGTGGCTCCAAGGAAAGTGATGAATGTCTCTCGTGGTCACTCAGAGAACAGATTGGATGACTCAACACACTTGGATTCTCAATGTTAACTGGTGTGACATAATCCAAGCGAATGTGACATCTCTCTAGCAAGGTTTCCTTTACATATTTCATGACACACAAAGGGACTTTGAAAGACTTCTATGGGTAGGGTGGCTACATGAGAGGTTGAGGTCATAAAAGGATTTATCATTTGTATGTCAATCCTCTCGAGTACAACTTTGTCATAAATGCCACTGTTGGTCATTGGAAGCCTTTAGCTCGACCATTTCATATACTTCCTCAACAGTTTTCCTCATAAGAGCTCTAACCGTTGCTATATCAATCACTGCTCTAGATGGATCACCCAAACCATTATAAAATATTTGGATTTGTAACCAAATGAGTAACCCATGAGAAGAACATCCCCGAATCAAGTCCTTAAATCTTTCCCATGTTTCACAAAAAGGCTTGACATCATCTTGCATGAAGGACAAGATGTCATTCCTCATTTTCACCATAAGTACCGGTTGTAAGACCTGTATTTTTGGATGTAAACTTTATGAAATCATAAGTATGGTGATGTATTTACAATGTAATGCATAAATGATGTAAGTCCATGGATTTGATGTACATACTTGTAACATGAGTTTGTAATGTACACACAAGTTTCATATTATATGAATATGAAGAAATGAACTTTTCTAAGTGAGGAATGTGATTGGAACTCAAAATGAGTAGTGTGGTAAAATGGAATGAAGTTGTACTTCCATTTCACTTGGCATGGTATACCTTTGGCTATACCATAAATACACACAAGTTCCAATATGTATAAAGAATGAATGGGTGTCATTTTCAAGTCTTAAAGGTAGTTGGAGGATAAAATGACCATGACAACAAATTTAGGATGTTTGGGTGTGAGTTGCTACAGAAAAATTGTAAAAAATCTAGAAAATATGAAGGCCAGATCGATCTCATAGTGTCACGACCCGAAACTACCCAAAAATCAGAGTGAATTTTTTCGCGTTTTTATTATTTTATACTTACCTCTGATCGTGACCATCCATAACCAAAAATTGGGCTGTATGTCAGTGCCCACATCTTCTCCATGCATTTACAATTAGTGCACAATTTAATTTAAATATACATTCATGAATTCTGCACTACATTACTTTGATTTAATTACATAATTATACCCACTCTATACATCCCAGTGTCATACAAAATAAAATACTGTGCTCCAGTTATTCAGATACAAAACCATAAGTAGCGTGTATATATTACCTCAAAAGATAGGCAGCAGCGGACAACTATAATGCCGTACCCAGTCGCCTCCCAATCTACTGAATGAAATCTGTGTGAGAAAGTGAAAGGGGTGAGCACATCAAGCTCAGTAAGGCAACTCTACGAACAAGTAGATAACAATACAACCTACATGAACGTAGTGTCATGCATAAACCGCCCCTTCTCCACACATTTCCAAAACAGATGTTATGTCATGATGTCATGTAAAATAACTCATATGAAAGCTCAAGAATCATGAAAACTGAACCAAGCACATCTTTTAAATCGTTTATTTCTCATTAAAAATTTCATATAAGGTCAGGACTCAACCCTTCCCTCGGGTCGCCCTGACTCACACAAAATCCGTGAAATCGTGTTTTTCAAAAACCCCATATTTGGAAATATAAATCTACGAGATACGAGACTAGGCAACGTCGGTATATCGGTAATAACTAGGACTATGGCCATATCTGTCCTCGGGAGTTCCTCAGCCACACGGATCCTAGTGTGCGGGTACTCACTATGATCGGGAACCGCCCGGGAGGTGGGTCAGTCCATCCCGTCAGTCTTATCCGATCCCCGGCATCCGAAGATGCTGCATCCGGAGATGCCGTATCCGAAGATACAACACGGTACATCGTACTCCATGCTACTTGCACGGTACATCGTACTCCATGAACCCATATCATGTCTCTATACTCATGCCATGTCTCAAGCGCACGTGCGAGCCTATTAAAACGGTGACACACAGTCTACCCGTTGCTCCAAGCACGGCTTATCGTATAATCTCTGAAGAGTAGTGCGAGCGGTGCTCTAACACTGTCAGTAATTCAGGTAAAACTAGTGCGAGCTAAGCTCAAGCACTCTGTCATGAAAAACCGTATATAAATATATGGTGCGAGTTAGACTCCGGCACCGTGTCATGAAAATCATGTAAAGCTTTAGTGCGAGCTCTCGCTCCAGCACTAATGAAATAATTGTACAACTTAAAACTCGTGCGAGCTGAGCTCTATGCACGTCATGTTTATGTAAGATCACGTAGGCGGCTACATTTCTCAAATCGTTTTTCCACGAAAATCAACTTTTGTTGAAATTATGAAATGTGGTGCAATTTCGTTTAAAAGTTAGCCGCCCTACTCATGCATGTACCAGAATACTTCAAAAACGAGCAAGAACCCTTTGTTCTTGCCCCTTACACTTTTTCCAAAAATTTGGAATTTTACCCTTGACAGGGGTATTTTGGTAATTTGCCCATCCGGGGCCCTAAAAATTTTATGTCAAATCTAGACCCTTCGGACAATTTAAGGGAATGTAAATGGCGACGAAAACTTGTAAAGCTATCTCTAGCAGTTCGTAAAATTCCCTTACCTGGAATTGCGCGCAGACTACTCTTGTCTCGACGATACCGAACCCCTCGGCCCAAGTGCGCGCCAACCAATGTATGTAACTGCATTTAACCACATAATCGGGGTTAATTCAATTATCCCGATCCGTATATTGCATTTACTGGTCATTTTGAAGCTATTGGGCCTTATCTACCTTATTGGGCCTCGGCCCATTTTAGCCCTTTTATATTAATTAATTTCCTTCTTCGGGTATACCGAGCTTATACAGCTTCCTAATAATTATCGGGCTTCATTCCAAATTTATTGGGTAGCCCGTATGCCACTTACGGCAATTATATTACAATTTCGCATAATATTCCTTCCTACGCGAAATTAATCCATAATTCCATAAAATAACTAAACTCGGTATTTAAATAACTCTAATTGCCGAAATTAAATTGTACTTACCCAATATGATGCGAGGTACGAAGATCAGAGCTCGATCGGCTCTCGTTCGGTTTCCGTCGTAAAACTGCATAATTAGGTAAATCCGGATTATTTTCCATTAAAATAATATTAAATTGAATTTCCGAAATTTACCCGTTGGTCAATATCGACCCTCGGTCAACTTACCCGAACCTCGAGTCGTCCCCCGGTAATTTTTTTTTCCCTTTTTTTTTTCCTTCCTTTTCCTTCCTTTTCCTTTCTCTTTTCCTTCCTCTTTCCTTTCTCCTTTCCTTCCTCTTTCCTTCCCTTTCCTTCCCTTTCCTTCCAGCCAGCCAAACGGTGCCGTTTTAAGCTCCCCACTGCCTCTTGCCGTCGCCGGCGATTCCGGCGGTCTCACCGGCCAAGACCGGTGCCAAAAGGACCGGCTTCCTCCCCTGGACACGCCGGTAGCTCCCTCTCCGGCCCAGACGCAGCGGTTCGTCGGGAATCACCCCGTTTTTTCGGCGATCTTCCTCGGCTCCGATCGGGCTGCTCCGGCCACCTGACGGCGTGAAACCGGTACCCACGTGTTCGCCGGACTCTCCTCTTGCTCCTGGAAGCTTCGTCGGACTCGAGCGGTCGCCGGTGGGCGAGGTTCGACGGTGAATGGAAACGGGTTACTGTTCACGATTTTCGGGTTTTTCGGGTCTTCTCCCCCCTTTTTTTTTTCTTCAATTGCCTTTTTTTTTTTTTCCTATTATTATTAATTTTATTTTTTTATTTTGATTTATTTAAATTAATTTACTATTCCATAAAATACTCTTAAAAACTCAAAATATCTCCACTTACCTTATTTTTTTTTTATTCTACTTTTATTTATTCAATTTAAAATTTAATTTATTAATTTTATTTTTCTCTAAATTTCGATATTATTTCTTCACGTTTTTCGAGATATAATCCCGGTAATTTTTTCGATATTTTTAAAATCTCTCAATCTTGATCAATTGACCCAAAATTTATAATTTCCTTATTTTTGATCAAGATATCCTTATTTTTAATTCAAATTTTCTTATCGCTGAAATACCGGATTTTGGTATTTTTACCATTTTACCCCTGCTCTTGTTTCGGGATCTAATTTAACTTATCCTCCCTTAATACACCCCCCATATTTCCTTATTAAATTTTCGTATTTTTAGTTAATTTCATTCTGATCATTTTCCGTTTGATCAGTGGTCATCTCGACTCATTTTTAATTACTTCTTACTTCTACCGATATTTCATTTTATCTTTTGCTTCTCCAATTTAAATTAGTCAACGCTCTTCTTATGATTCGATAAATATATACAAGTGTACATCTCGAGAATCATAAGGAATATATCAACTATACATACAAAGTGGGTCTTACATAATCTCCCCCACTAAAAGAATTTGGTCCTCCAAATTGGAACCAAATCAGTCTCTAAATAACTTCGGGTATTTCTCTTTCATCTGACTCTCTAATTCCCAAGTCGCCTCTTCCGGAGTGTGATGCTGCCACAATACTTTTATCAGAGGAATCGTCTTCGACCTCAATACCTTCTCCTTCCTATCCAAAATCTGAATCGGTCTCTCAACATAGGACATACTCTCACTGAGCTCCAGTGGCTCATATCTGATCACATGCGACGGATCCGGCTGATACTTCCGAAGCATGGAGACGTGAAAGACATTATGGACATTTGCTAGCTCTGGGGGCAATGCTAGCCTGTAAGCTCGATCTCCCACTCTCTCGAGTATCTCAAAAGGTCCTATGAAGCGAGGGCTCAGCTTCCCTCTCTTCCCGAATCTCGTAATACCCTTGGAAGGAGAAACTTTCAAAAACACTGACTCCCCTGCTGTAAACTCCAACGGTCTACGTCTCCTGTCAGCATAACTCTTCTGTCGACTCTGAGCTGTCCTCAACCTCTCACAAATCAACTGGACGTCCTCAGAGGCCTGACGTATCAAATCGGGAGCGAATATCTGCCTGTCACCAACCTCCTCCCATCCAATAGGAGATCGACATCTACGGCCATACAAGGCCTCATATGGTGCCATCCCGATACTCGAATGATAACTGTTATTGTAGGCGAACTCCGCGAGTGGTAGGTGATCATCCCAGGAGCCTCTAAAATCAAGTACACAAGCTCTCAACATATCCTCGAGGGTCTGTATAGTCCTCTCCGACTGCCCATCTGTCTGAGGATGGAAAGCTGTACTGAATCTCAACTGGGTCCCCATAGCTTCCTGAAAGTGTTCCCAGAAACGGGAAGTGAAGCGGGAATCCCTATCCGACACAATACTCACTGGGACACCATGTAGTCTCACAATCTCGCGCACATAGAGTTCCGCCAATCTACTCAGAGTATCGGTGACCCTCATAGCTAGGAAATGTGCCGACTTCGTCAATCTGTCCACTATCACCCATATGGCATCATTTCCCCTGCGAGTCCGCGGTAAACCCGTCACAAAGTCCATGGTGACATGCTCCCATTTCCAAGTCGGTATAGGTAGAGGCTGCAATAACCCTGCAGGCTTCTGATGCTCTACCTTCACCTGCTGGCAGACGAGACATCTCGCAACAAACTCCGCTATATCCCTCTTCATCCTCGACCACCAGTATACCTTCCGGAGATTCTGATACATCTTCGTACTACCCGGATGCAAGGTATACTTCGACGAATGAGCCTCTGTCAAGATCAACCTCCTGATCTCAGGATCCTCGGGAACACATATCCTGTCTCTGAACCTCAGTAACCCATCTGAACTGAACTCAAACTCAATCTCAATACCCCTCTGCATCTGCCTGACTATCTCAATACACTGCTGATCCTCACGCTGAGCCTGCCGAATCCGATCCATCAAATCCGGCTCTAATCGCAGGCTAGCAATCATATAACCACTATCAGCATCAGGCGGGGTCACATCTAAACTGAGGCTCGCAAACTGCTCCAATAACTCGTGCTCCCGTACCATCATATAAGCAACCAACCCGAGATGCTTTCTACTCAACGCGTCAGCCACAACATTCGCCTTACCCGGGTGGTATAATATCTCACAGTCGTAATCCTTCAGAAGCTCAAGCCACCTTCTCTGTCTCATGTTCAATTCCTTCTGCGAAAACAGATACTTGAGGCTTTTGTGGTCGGTAAATACCTGAAATTTCTCACCATACAGATAGTGGCGCCATATCTTCAGTGCAAACACTACGGCCGCCAACTCTAAGTCGTGGGTCGGGTAGTTCCTCTCATGATCCTTCAGCTGTCTGGATCCATAAGCGACTACCTTTCCGTCCTGCATCAATACACAGCCCAGTCCTTGGTAAGAAGCATCCGTGTAAACAGAAAAACCTCCTGAGCTGGTAGGAATGGTGAGAATCGGAGCAGAGGTCAATCGACGCTTCAGCTCCTGAAAACTTTCCTCACATTTGTCGTCCCACTCAAACGCAACACTCTTCCGAGTGAGACGTGTCAACGGAGCAGCCAATCTCGAAAACCCCTCCACAAACCGTCTATAATATCTTGCTAAACCCAGAAAACTCCTGATCTCCGTGACTGTCTGAGGCCTCTGCCACTGTACTACTGCCTCAATCTTGGATGGGTCTACTGACACACCATCCCTCGACACAATATGTCCCAAGAAGGAGATCTGCTCAAGCCAAAAGTCACACTTACCGAGTTTAGCATACAACTGCTTCTCACGGAGGGTCTGCAATACAATCCTCAGATGCTGCTCATGCTCCTCTCTGGATCTCGAATAAACCAGGATGTCATCGATGAAAATAATCACAAACTGATCCAAATAAGGCCGAAACACCTCGTTCATCAATGACATAAAAGCTGCGGGAGCGTTCGTCAACCCGAATGGCATAACTGTAAACTCAAAGTGACCATAGCGGGTGCGAAAGGCCGTCTTGGGTACATCCCCATCCCGAACTCTCAACTGATGGTACCCAGACCTCAGATCAATCTTGGAAAAGACCTGTGCTCCCCGTAGCTGATCCAGTAGATCATCAATCCTCGGAAGGGGGTACTTATTCTTGATGGTAGCCTTGTTCAATAGTCGATAGTCGATACACAACCGAAGGCTCCCATCCTTCTTCCTAACAAACAAGACCGGTGCTCCCCACGGTGACACACTCGGTCTGATAAACCCCTTCTCTAACAGTTCTTGCAACTGTTTCCTCAATTCCTCTAACTCAACCGGAGCCATCCTGTACGGTGGTCTCGATATCGGCTCTGTACCGGGAGTCATATCAATACTGAACTCTGTCTCCCTCACTGGCGGTAACCCTGGTAACTCATCCGGAAAGACATCTGGAAAGTCTCTGACTACTGGAATGTCTGTCAATTCCGGACGTGCCACAGCCGTATCTACCACGTATGCAATATAACCTTCACAACATTATCCACCAAATTAGTACGTCATTCATTCATACTTTCTTAAAATTTTCATTTACTTCAAGGAAATTGCACAATACATTTTTCTGGAGTATGAAACGTAACTGTCCTAGCAAAACAATCTAGAACAGCTCGATGAGCAGCCAACCAATCCATTCCTAAGATTACATCAAAATCTCTCATATGCATCAAGATTAGATTGGCTGTCATCACTCTACCACCTAATTTCAGCTCACAATCCCTTAATACATACTCCACTAATTGGCTAGTATTCATAGGTGTCATTATAGATAACTTTCTACTCAGAGGGGTAGGTTTCACATAATTATCCAATTTAAATGCAAACAATGGTGATACAAATGAATGCGTAGAACCAGGATCTATTAACACATATGCTTCTAAATCTTGGATCAGAATAGTACCTTTCACCACCTCTGCTGACTGATCCGCTGTATCCTGGTCAAGAGCGTGCACTCGCCCTGTACCAACCGCTTGCTTTCCCTTCTCAGCCGCTGTCGCTTTCCTCCGCGGCGCAGATGTATCACCAGAAGCCCTCTCTGAAGCCTGGCCCTTCTGAGGGGCACTCCCCACTATCTCTGAACAGTCTCTGCTCATGTGTCCCGGCTTCCCGCATCTATAGCATACTACTACAGGAATAAAGCAGGGTCTATCACCATGGTATCTGCCACACCTGCCGCACTTCTCAGTCGTAGGTCGTGGCCCACCTATCACAATACCCTTCTGTGGGGCAGGAGTAATGGCCGGATAAACTGGAGGTCTAGCTGGCCTCTCTCGGATCTCCTCTATCCTCGGCCTCTTCCCAATCGACTGTCTGCCCACTCTATATCCAGACCCTCTATCTCCCACTGGTCTCTTCTTCTCTCTCTGTCTGCTGCCAGTCCTCCCAAACTCTGAGGCAGTCCTCTCTAAATCCTGCTCAATCAGCTGTGCTCTACTCACTGCCTCCTCGTAAGTCGGGATAGCCAAAGGGACCAATTTAGATCTGATCGCTGGCCTCAATCCATCTATAAACCTCCGGACCTTCTTAGTCTCACTACTCAAGGTGTCCGGGTCATACCTGCCCAAGGAGATAAACCTCGTCTCGTACTCGTCTACCGTCCGACTCCCCTGGGTCAAGTGGAAAAACTCAGACTGCAGCTTCCGCTGCGCTGTATCTGGGATATACTGCCTCCTAAAGGCCTCCAAGAATATCTCCCAGCTGATCGCAGTATGTCTAGCTCTGAGAATCTGTCTGGTGGACTTCCACCAATGCTCCGCTGATCCTCTAAACATAAAAACCGCAAATGCCACCATCTCCGTAGAGGTACACTCGAAGAACCCGTATAACTTCTCCATTTCGCTCAACCAATCCTCAGCTACAACTGGGTCCTTCGCCCCGATGAATGCCGGCGGTCTAAACTTCTGGAACTGCCGTAGTCTATCCATATCACAACTGTAACCCCAATCTCGGGTACTCTGATACGGGGTGACAGGAGAGCCCACGTCCTGAACCGGTGGGGGTGTAGGAGTCTCCGTCTCCTGGACTGGCTGAGCAGGCGCATCAGGAGTAGCTGCCTGTCCAGCATCACCATGTCCCCCTCTAACACCCTGTACTGACTGAGTAACCAACCCCATAAGCACCTCAAGGCTCCGCTCTATCCTGGCGAACCGTGCCTCAATCGCCTCAGCAGATCCCCCTGCAGTATCCCCCTCTGCAGTACCCTGCTCCGTAGTCTCTCTCTCTGGAGGACCCTGTGGGGCATGCTCCACCCCGGTATCTACCTCAACCTCCTCCTGAGTCTCATGAGGTAACTCGGCACGTCTATCAGTGGCAGGCCTACCTCTACGGCCTCTGCCTCGTGCCCGACCTCCTCTACCGCGACGGGTAACTGGCATCCTGCCTATGGTCCTGCATTCACAACCATTTCTTAATTAAAACCCATCTTAATATACACGATTGTATCTAACCAAGCACAGTAACACAGGGATGTAATTCCTAATTATTGACGCTGACATACATCAGACCAATTATGCTCTGATACCACCTTAATTGTCACGACCCGAAACTACCCAAAAATCAGAGTGAATTTTTTCGCGTTTTTATTATTTTATACTTACCTCTGATCGTGACCATCCATAACCAAAAATTGGGCTGTATGTCAGTGCCCACATCTTCTCCATGCATTTACAATTAGTGCACAATTTAATTTAAATATACATTCATGAATTCTGCACTACATTACTTTGATTTAATTACATAATTATACCCACTCTATACATCCCAGTGTCATACAAAATAAAATACTGTGCTCCAGTTATTCAGATACAAAACCATAAGTAGCGTGTATATATTACCTCAAAAGATAGGCAGCAGCGGACAACTATAATGCCGTACCCAGTCGCCTCCCAATCTACTGAATGAAATCTGTGTGAGAAAGTGAAAGGGGTGAGCACATCAAGCTCAGTAAGGCAACTCTACGAACAAGTAGATAACAATACAACCTACATGAACGTAGTGTCATGCATAAACCGCCCCTTCTCCACACATTTCCAAAACAGATGTTATGTCATGATGTCATGTAAAATAACTCATATGAAAGCTCAAGAATCATGAAAACTGAACCAAGCACATCTTTTAAATCGTTTATTTCTCATTAAAAATTTCATATAAGGTCAGGACTCAACCCTTCCCTCGGGTCGCCCTGACTCACACAAAATCCGTGAAATCGTGTTTTTCAAAAACCCCATATTTGGAAATATAAATCTACGAGATACGAGACTAGGCAACGTCGGTATATCGGTAATAACTAGGACTATGGCCATATCTGTCCTCGGGAGTTCCTCAGCCACACGGATCCTAGTGTGCGGGTACTCACTATGATCGGGAACCGCCCGGGAGGTGGGTCAGTCCATCCCGTCAGTCTTATCCGATCCCCGGCATCCGAAGATGCTGCATCCGGAGATGCCGTATCCGAAGATACAACACGGTACATCGTACTCCATGCTACTTGCACGGTACATCGTACTCCATGAACCCATATCATGTCTCTATACTCATGCCATGTCTCAAGCGCACGTGCGAGCCTATTAAAACGGTGACACACAGTCTACCCGTTGCTCCAAGCACGGCTTATCGTATAATCTCTGAAGAGTAGTGCGAGCGGTGCTCTAACACTGTCAGTAATTCAGGTAAAACTAGTGCGAGCTAAGCTCAAGCACTCTGTCATAAAAAACCGTATATAAATATATGGTGCGAGTTAGACTCCGGCACCGTGTCATGAAAATCATGTAAAGCTTTAGTGCGAGCTCTCGCTCCAGCACTAATGAAATAATTGTACAACTTAAAACTCGTGCGAGCTGAGCTCTATGCACGTCATGTTTATGTAAGATCACGTAGGCGGCTACATTTCTCAAATCGTTTTTCCACGAAAATCAACTTTTGTTGAAATTATGAAATGTGGTGCAATTTCGTTTAAAAGTTAGCCGCCCTACTCATGCATGTACCAGAATACTTCAAAAACGAGCAAGAACCCTTTGTTCTTGCCCCTTACACTTTTTCCAAAAATTTGGAATTTTACCCTTGACAGGGGTATTTTGGTAATTTGCCCATCCGGGGCCCTAAAAATTTTATGTCAAATCTAGACCCTTCGGACAATTTAAGGGAATGTAAATGGCGACGAAAACTTGTAAAGCTATCTCTAGCAGTTCGTAAAATTCTCTTACCTGGAATTGCGCGCAGACTACTCTTGTCTCGACGATACCGAACCCCTCGGCCCAAGTGCGCGCCAACCAATGTATGTAACTGCATTTAACCACATAATCGGGGTTAATTCAATTATCCCGATCCGTATATTGCATTTACTGGTCATTTTGAAGCTATTGGGCCTTATCTACCTTATTGGGCCTCGGCCCATTTTAGCCCTTTTATATTAATTAATTTCCTTCTTCGGGTATACCGAGCTTATACAGCTTCCTAATAATTATCGGGCTTCATTCCAAATTTATTGGGTAGCCCGTATGCCACTTACGGCAATTATATTACAATTTCGCATAATATTCCTTCCTACGCGAAATTAATCCATAATTCCATAAAATAACTAAACTCGGTATTTAAATAACTCTAATTGCCGAAATTAAATTGTACTTACCCAATATGATGCGAGGTACGAAGATCAGAGCTCGATCGGCTCTCGTTCGGTTTCCGTCGTAAAACTGCATAATTAGGTAAATCCGGATTATTTTCCATTAAAATAATATTAAATTGAATTTCCGAAATTTACCCGTTGGTCAATATCGACCCTCGGTCAACTTACCCGAACCTCGAGTCGTCCCCCGGTAATTTTTTTTTCCTTTTTTTTTTTCCTTCCTTTTCCTTCCTTTTCCTTTCTCTTTTCCTTCCTCTTTCCTTTCTCCTTTCCTTCCTCTTTCCTTCCCTTTCCTTCCCTTTCCTTCCAGCCAGCCAAACGGTGCCGTTTTAAGCTCCCCACTGCCTCTTGCCGTCGCCGGCGATTCCGGCGGTCTCACCGGCCAAGACCGGTGCCAAAAGGACCGGCTTCCTCCCCTGGACACGCCGGTAGCTCCCTCTCCGGCCCAGACGCAGCGGTTCGTCGGGAATCACCCCGTTTTTTCGGCGATCTTCCTCGGCTCCGATCGGGCTGCTCCGGCCACCTGACGGCGTGAAACCGGTACCCACGTGTTCGCCGGACTCTCCTCTTGCTCCTGGAAGCTTCGTCGGACTCGAGCGGTCGCCGGTGGGCGAGGTTCGACGGTGAATGGAAACGGGTTACTGTTCACGATTTTCGGGTTTTTCGGGTCTTCTCCCCCCTTTTTTTTTTCTTCAATTGCCTTTTTTTTTTTTTTTTCCTATTATTATTAATTTTATTTTTTTATTTTGATTTATTTAAATTAATTTACTATTCCATAAAATACTCTTAAAAACCCAAAATATCTCCACTTACCTTATTTTTTTTTTATTCTACTTTTATTTATTCAATTTAAAATTTAATTTATTAATTTTATTTTTCTCTAAATTTCGGTATTATTTCTTCACGTTTTTCGAGATATAATCCCGGTAATTTTTTCGATATTTTTAAAATCTCTCAATCTTGATCAATTGACCCAAAATTTATAATTTCCTTATTTTTGATCAAGATATCCTTATTTTTAATTCAAATTTTCTTATCGCTGAAATACCGGATTTTGGTATTTTTACCATTTTACCCCTGCTCTTGTTTCGGGATCTAATTTAACTTATCCTCCCTTAATACACCCCCCATATTTCCTTATTAAATTTTCGTATTTTTAGTTAATTTCATTCTGATCATTTTCCGTTTGATCAGTGGTCATCTCGACTCATTTTTAATTACTTCTTACTTCTACCGATATTTCATTTTATCTTTTGCTTCTCCAATTTAAATTAGTCAACGCTCTTCTTATGATTCGATAAATATATACAAGTGTACATCTCGAGAATCATAAGGAATATATCAACTATACATACAAAGTGGGTCTTACACATAGGATGAGAGATCGATCTGGAAGAGTAAAAAATGCTCTTATTTGAGCAATGAAACAAGACAGATCGATCTCCAATGGAGCCAGATCGATCTGTTAAACATTCTATAAAATTAGGATCGATTCTTAAGGCAAACAGATTAATTTCCTTAGCTCTCGAGTTGGAGCAGATCGATCTCCCCTGGATGCAGATCGATCTCCTTAAGCTACTGCCTGAGACAGATTGATCTCAAGTTTTTGACAGATCGATCCCATGCATTCAAATTGGCGTGAAAATGAGGGATTTAAGAGGACTAGATCGATCTCATGCCTTGACAGATCGATCTCATAAAGTAATTTCTATAAATAGGAGGAGTGAAATCTGTATTATTCTGAGATAGAACCATTCTTTCCATTTCAACCTTCAAAACCTAGTTTTATCTCTCTAAAATCAGCCATTTTCAGTAAGAATTGAAGAGGAGCTATTAGACACAAAGGTGTTCATTTCAAAGAAAAGAACAACATAGTTTGGATTCAAAAACCTCATCGTTGGTATTGAAGGAGCAAGGAACCTTTCCCTTTGGAGCAAGAAGAGAAACTAGATTGGTAAGTTTCTAATACTCCAGCCCAAGTACATTTGTTTAATTATTGATGTTGGAGTAGAATGGTGTGAATATTTATGATGAAAACCATTTAGAAAGCAATGGAACACTTATAACCTAGATTATGTCTAGTGTGAGAAAATGTGGGTTGAATGAGTTTGATGATTTATGGGCATGCTAAGGTGGTTATGTAATAATGTAGATGAATTGAGTTAGTTAAATGGAGTTGCATTGTGAGTTTGGGGAAAATTATGAAAAATGAGTATGTAAATGCTTGATAAATGCCATAGTGAAGAAATCAATGAAATATGAACACTATGAGCTTAAGATCGATTTAATATCGATTTGGAATGAGTTAATGGGCCTAAAAGAATCCATAGACTCGAGTCATGGGTAGAGTAATGAAACGAGGCCTCATAAGAGTTAATAGAGACTATAGGTCGAATCGACTATAGTAAATGCAAGAGTTGGATTATAATGGGCTAAAATGTTGTGAAATACGTTTATGTGTAGTTTCGGAGAGTTTGTTAGAGACGAATCGAACCGCATGAGTAAGCAACTTTAAGGAAGTGGAATCACGCGTCGTGATTCTAGGTAAGGGAATTCTGTAAGTATATAGAGGTAGTTGCTCGTATTTTGTGGGTATCTAGGGTGTTGTAAAATACATGCGTATTTAGAAATGTGTTTGACAATGTATGGAACAACTATGAGTATTTGTATGAGATTTGGTGGTTTGAAATGGTGTTATAAAGAAATGGGATAGTAAGGCTAATAATCGCATAAATCACATGTTTTGAATGTTTTTACAAAACTCAATACTTTGTTTTAGGTAAGTAAAAGGATAGGCTAGCTAGTAATTTGTTGATGTTGTGGAATAGCACATGTGAGGTGCTAAACATGTTTTGAGATTTGTTTGAATGTATATGAGCCGCCTGTCTTGTCTATGTGATTTAAATTGCGCTGGAGCCTTGTTCGCGCTGGATTTTGATGTTTCCATTGTATGAAAAGTGTTGGAGCTTCGTTCGCACCTTAGTTTGAAACTATGTTGATGTTTTATAAATCATACTAGAGCTTCTGCTTGTACGTGGATTTCGAGTGGTTTCGTATGCATATAACCGTACTGGAGCTATGCTTGTACGTGGTTTCATCATGTTTTTATGCATAAATGTCGTACTAGAGCGCTGCTCGTACGAGGTGTTTTAATGATAATCCATGAATCGTGCTAGAGCTTAGCTCACACTGATTTTCACACTGTGGTATGTATGATGCTGTGGTGAGGGTAATGCGGATTGGAATTCAGGGAACCCAACAGGCCTAATAGACCTCTTGAGTGGGGTGAGGCTGAGGGGCTAGGACCTGAATCAGGGAACCCAAAAGGGGCGAGCAAGGCCATGACGGGCTAGGACCTGGTATTAAGAGCACTCCCACATGCACTTGAGACTATAGAGGTTACACTTAGTATGGGGTAGATAAGACCTACAGCAAGCACCCCTAACCATGATATGGGTCCGCGGAGTATGCTGTACCATGTATATCACATGGAATACGATGTACCATGTGGTGGTTACATGATGAGTAAGTCTGGCAGAGAATTAACCCACCTTCGTTCCAGCATGATACCCAGCACACTGGAATCCATGTGGTCTAGGATGATTTATGATGTAGTTGGCCGACATAGTCCATTGAGATATAATAACCTGTCTCCTTGCTTATTACATAATACCACATGGTTTTGATACTCGAGTGTGATTTTTTGACTGTCCAGGGTAGACCCGAGGGAGGGGTCAAGCCTTGCGGGATTTGATTTGTGAAATGGTAATGATGTTTGTGAATGGGAAAATGATTTGCGATGGGATTGTATGTATTGAGAAAGAGATGTGATTTCAAAAGGATGTTTCTTAAATGAATTGCTTTTTTTGTGGGATTTAACAATTGATGAGCATGAGATGATTTGTACATGATGATTTTACCATGTTTTGTATGCCAATTTCCATGATTTAAATACATGATATATGTATACTCATATGGCATAGTTTTAATTCCTCCTGCTCCTATAATAAATGATTTATGCATAACATTATCAGCATGTAGATAGAGTAGTTATCTACCATGCTTGCATTATTGCCTTACTGAGCGTGTGGTTGCTTATCCCTCTCTACTTTCCCCCTCTACAGAGCGTACATAGCAGCCCAGTGAGGACTGAGGTGTTGGGACATCCGCTACCATCCATCACTAAGAGGTATACACATAAGATTCTTTTTGTATCTAAACAATGTAAAAGCAAAGTAGTCAAATTGTATTGTAATGTGAGGGATGTAAAAGTTAGAAAACGTGTCATGTATAACTTAACTTGAAATGAATGACACATCTTTTGTTAATTTGAAAATGAATGTTGTGGGTGTTTATTATTGACTCACAGCCCAACTGTGTAGTGGTGAGTTTGTTCACGACCGGGTAAGGAAAGGAAAACCCGAAAAATTTATAGTGATTTTCGGTTAGAAAAGATAATTTGGGTCGTGACACCGGTAAATGAATATAGCTAAGAACCAATGAACCAAATCATCTCACGTAATGATAAAATGATGAGGTGCTTTACCCTATCTCGGAATGAGAATGAGAAAAGACCCAGTCAAATGGCGTCATCAGAAACACCTTCGTACTTGAATAAGTCACATATCACCAAGAAATTGACAATGTGACTATATGATCTTCAATGGGCAACCCTCTAAATTACACGACTTCACGATCATTAAATGATGTTTGGATCAATCTCTAAGCTATCAACTTCAATTTTCGACTTCTTAATACTTGAATTAATTCCAATAAAGTAAGGATTCAGATAGTCTCAAACAGTTTTTGGCTCATCATGAAAATCCATGGTTACTCGTAAAATTAACAAAAAAAAAAAAGAGAGAGAAGAAATTAGAAAAAGAAATAACAAGTCAAAAGAGACTTTTTTTTTTTTTAAAAAAATTCAATTATTTTAAAAAATAAAGGGTTTGAACTAAACCTATGATTATTGGTATTAATATTAACTAAGAACCACCTGATCTAATCCCTCGCAACGGAACCAAAAACTTGTTGCGTTCTAAGCCTATACCGTAAGTGCACGCGTTGCGACAAGTAATACAACGATAGAGTAGAGTATCATTCTCACGAGGATTATTTAGAACGTTTTAGCTAAATATTAAAATTGTCACCCTAGATTTATCCAAACAAATGAAATTCTCATAAGTGAATTAACTACTAAAAACATTTAAATTAAAATTAAAATGAATGAAAATAAAATAATAAAAAAACAAAATGAATTCAAAATGGTTAAAAATTATTTTAAATTAATAAACATGAAATAAACTTACCTAAAACATCAAATAAAATTTTATAACTATATACCTAATCCTAATTAAACTAGAATTAACTACCAACTAAGACTAATACAAATAAAATAGTCTACTATAATATAGACTAAACTAATTAAACTATTATACTGTACTGAATTGGTGGAGGCAAAAATATGTGAAGACCATGCGTGTCCCATGCATCAGCCCTTCCTTGCCACCTGCTTCAGCTAAACACACACAAACCATCCAGAACTTGCTTCAATTGCCACGTCTTGCACTAGGTTCATGTACTGACCCTTGACCCTTGAAAAATTGGGGGATTTTTTTTTTAACTTAACATTTTCACTTATCCTTTTATTCAGTTAGGTTGTATTCCTATTTAGTGTCAATTCATTTTCTTACTTCTTTATCCGTAATTATATTTAAGTTTTACATTTGGATTTATATGGCCGATAGATATTTCGGCAGCATAACGGCTTAAATATAAGCCTACCCACCTGCAAATCATATATTTTTAACAATCCTAGATATCCACAACTACTAAACATGCTTTCCAATTCCACATCATCAAACCAAGACATCCATTTCAAATCAAGACCAACTACTTTAAGAAAAATTCCCAAAAGGAATATTCTTTACATTTGTTTTCTTACAAGTTACATCCCAACAAAATATTTCCAATATATGTCTGTGCATACAAAATGTGTCTGGTAAAGTAATGTAATAGTATACCTTTTCTGCGTGTACAAAAAGTAGCCTAAGGTATCTCTTTCCCACCAGCCTATGTCGTGTACGCGATAGGTAGCGCCTGTAGATCACTGCAAATAGTCTGAAAGGTAGATGTGTGAGCTTTTGGGAAAAAGCCTAGTAAGATAATATGTTTAAAGTAGTTTTGATATGTAAAAGCATGTAAAATCATTCATAAACCAATCTTTTAAAAGATGTGTAAAACTTTTGTTACGTGCATAGTCATCATAAGAAAATATGAAGCATGAGTTTCTTTAAATCAAATAACATGCTTAACTGTTACATAAAATTTTCATCATTCATGGATGATTTCATAAAATCATTGTCATTCATAAACATTTCATGAAACATAATCGTTCTTAACCTTCCTGCCAAAAATCATAATTGCTCGTAAACATTTGTCATAATCTCATAAAAACATAGTCATTCATCAGCATCATCATCATAATCATAATCATAATCGTAATCGTGGAGAATAGGCTATAACTAAGGCATGTGATACGTGTCATCCTCCGTAGAGGGTCATCATCATACCTATGGCCATGGTGGGGGCTGTAGACTGGATCAGGGTTGTACAATACTTTCATAAAACATAAGTAGTATCTATCTTTATTACTTTCTCTAGCACCTAGCTAGGGCACGGGCACCAAAGGCACTCTCCGCGCGGGAAACATTCATGCGTGCTGCGCGGGCATGAGATACTACCAAAACATCAACATCATTAACCACAAGTAGTGAGACATCTACCACACAGGTAGAGTCAAGTGCTACTGGGGCCCTACGTACCGGCACTCAAGTGGTGGAGCTGGTGCACCATAAGAAGTAGCCATGAATGAAGCCCATAGTCTCAAATAAAATTCTTTTCCTTTTTTTTAAATACTTTTGAAAATGTCAAAAGTTTCTTCCAAAACATAAATATAGGATTACAAACCATCATAAAACTCCCATGCATTTTCATACTTCAGGAAATTCATTTCATAAACATAGATGTACTTAGTTAATATTTCATAAAACGAAATCATGTTTCGTAAATCGTTCCATAAGTATGAAAACAATCATAAATCATTTCAAAACATAACATTGCTTCATAAAAATCTTTTTATCAATGCAATGAGTGTTCATTATTAGAACTAAATTAAACTATACCCCTTACCTCAACTTATCGGGAGTTCCAAGTTTGAGTAGTGACACCTCCAAGTATCTTTCTTAAATCCTTCTACGATTTTTCTACACCGAAATTTGTATTCTTAGTATCCTATTTATTCGAATTTTCCACAATGCGTCAAAATCGTAACCTTATTCGTCTAGGAAAATATACTTGAAATTTAAATTCTAACTTTTTAAGATTGCATCAAAATATATAATCAACCTCGTGGAGTTTACCAAATTCCCTCTTTTCTTCCAATTCCATCATACATTCAAAAATTTAATCCTACTACAAAGTCTTTAGCTACATTCCTAATTAAATTGTCCCTTTCTCTTATGAGCTTATAAAGTTCCTATATGCTACTTCTTTATGTGTGTATACAATTGTACATACCTAGGCTAAAACATGTATATTTATATTTTGTTCATATGCACTTATACTACACACACATTTATTATATATATACATAAGTATATATATATATATATATATATATATATATATATATATATCTTTTTGTCTACTTCTCATTTCTTCTCTGGTTTTGTCGATTCAAGACCTGTTTTAACATACCCATAAAAAAATTCATTACCTTACTTTCATACTCATCATTAGAATAACCCAAATATATCATCCACATGTACAATTCATACTTGTAAAGAAACCCACAAACATTTTAAACCCATAAACCTCTTGCTGGCCGAATCGCTACGCCATTCTTGAGATTATTTTCAGTACTCTTACACAATTATAAAATCCACAAAATGACTAAATACATACTTAATTTATCATATTCAACCTTCAATTCCAATTCTTGATAATTCAACTCCTAATGTCTAATTCCTTGCCTAATTCTCAAAATCCCCAATTTGTCAAATTAATCCCTAGTTCCCTAATTTCTTCACAATCAAATTTAAATTAATTCATACAACAATCATGCTTCTATAATACAATTTATAAAGACATTAAACTAGATAAAACTTGGGTTTTTACCTAGGAGTCCACTGGTACAAAAATGGGGAAGTAGAAATTAGGTATTTTATTATTTTTTTGGGACACTGTTGCATCGGAAGGGGAGGCTTGATGAGGAAGGATAGGGCAAGGGAGGTCATCGAGCTCGTGGTTCCATCACTGGTGGTCGATGGTTCGCGAAATAGAGGACAACTCCTCTATTTCATTTTTTGGTTTCAGGCGAGGGGAAAGGGGGAAGGAAAAGGGAAATGGTTGTTAGTGGTTGGAGGGGAAAGGAAGGCCGCCATTTAGGCTGGTTCTTGGTCGTCAGCGTCCTGGGCTGCGATCGATAGGAAATCGGGGAGAGGAGGAGAGGGCCACACAAGAGGAAACGCAGGGGGGTCTGCGTTCGGGAGAAGGGGAGGTTGTCGGTCGGTCGGTTCCATTGGGGTAGGATCGTCAGCAGTGAAGGGATGTGGTCAGCCGGCAAACGAAAAAGGGAGAGTGGGGGTCGGCGAAGGCAGAAGGAAAAGAAGAGAAGGGGGTATTTTCAGCTGCGGGTCGCGCGACAGACCCCTCTGTCGCGCAATCTGTTTTCTTTCTTTTTTTATTACTTATATATTTTTATTGTATAATATATATATATATATATATATATATATAAATATATATATATTTTAATTACATTTTCAAAATAACAAATATATATACATTTATTGTATTTATTTTTATTATTTTTAAATACATTTTCAATTTAACAATATATATATTCTTATAACATATTTTCATTTAATTTTATTGTCTAATTAAGTACAAAAAATTTTGTGGTGTTTACACTTCACCAAACTACTACAACGTCCTGCTTTCTCTTCCCCTCAACTGTAGCAAACAACCCAGCTCTTGCTTCTTCACTCGCATAAGAAGAAAGGGAAAATAGCTTCTAGTGCACTGCCCAACTCCTGCTCAGATGTCACGCTCAGGCCGCACCAGTGTAGTCACTTTGCTACTCAGCAGTAACACACAATATAGAGGCCGAAAGACGAGAACCAGCAAGCCCTAACCATTGTCGTCGTAACCTTCAGCTTCAGCTTCAACTACCTTTACACAGTCAAGAATGCACAGCTACTAGTAGAATCCGAAAACAAACTATAGATGTAGCGAAAGAAAGCCAAACTATTTATCACCCAACAAGCTTCCGCTCATAGTACCACCGCACGAGCCCAAAAACAGCAGCTAGCAAGGTCGCATCCCTTAAAATTAGCAGCAAACAAGCAAAATCAAAATAGTTCTATAACAGCCTCTGACAACGCATTCTTATTGGGAAATTATTTACGTGGGCTTACATATATTAATTTATTGTATATTATAGGCTATTTAATTTGTTTATTCTACTTAAAAGTGATCAAATAAATTTATTGGACTTTAGAGCATCTCAATTAGTATGAGTTTTACAATGTGTAGAGACATAATATTTTATTCTATTTTAATGATAGACCAAAATAAGATAAAGTATACTACAATTATAAATAGGTTATGGTCCTAGTCTAAACGTCAATCTACTCATTCTCATATCTCATCAGTGAGTGAGTTAGGGTTTTCTCTCACAAAGTAAAAGTTTAGACTGGAAGATTGCTAACCCCAAATCAATTAATTCTAATGGATCCAGGTACGCTTCTGTATTCTAATTTTCTTGATGATTGAACATGAAATCATGTGTATAGATATTATGTAATTAAATTTCCTACAAGTGGTATCAAGAGCCAATTCATGTTTAATCATTAAAAATTAAAATAAATTTTTGTTTTGGTTGAAAGAAAACCAAGAACATAAAGATTGTGTTATAATTGTGGAATTGTTTGATTCTTGTTAGCTTGATTTGTCCTAATTTTTGATATTTTCATCCGTTTTTTGCATGAGCATTATAGAATACACATTTAATTTCAATTATCTAAAGTTAATTTGATGAAAATAAGTCTAAAAAATAGTTAAAAATCAAAAATTGAAGATCAGACCCGAAACGAGTCTATTTAGGATCTAATCGGGTCAGGTTGACCCGACTGGATGAGGAGGAAGGAAGGAGATGGATCTCCCTCACGCGCCGCCATCTGGTGGCCAGACTACCACATTTTGTCTAATTTCGAATAAAATTTGATTTTAAAATTTTTGGTGATTTTTTTGAAATTTTTAGAAATTGTTAAATAATTATTATTTAATATTTTGTATTATTTGAATTAAAGGTGTATGTTATGCACATGATTATTGTTGTTTTGCTTTATAGTGATATGTATTATGATGTTTTAAGTTGATTAACAATATGTACTCTCCTTGAAATTATCAATAAATTTATCTACTCTCACCTACAAACATGTGCATATTTTATGAAAAATAAAGTTTCAAAAGAAATTAAATTGATATAAAATGTCACCAAAGTGACATCTTTTATGTTAATTTATTTATTTTGGAAAATAAGATTGTCATTAAGGAATTTATATGACAGTATTTTTAATTGATGCAGAAAATAATCAGTCCAAAAGAAAATTATTTTTTTGTCGAATTATTAAGACATAAGGTAGTAAATATGTGATAAATTTTTTTACCATGTATGCAATATGTAGGTCTAAAGAAAGACGTATTGTTGGCAGGATTTGGTTATCAATATTTACTAATAAAGTTTAAGAGTACCGCTTACAAATTGATATTTCTGTCCAAAAAGTAAATGTCAATGTTGTGCTTGGTATCTTATATAATAGAAAATTATTTAATTGTGAGCTGATTATTATTTTCTGCTTATAGTAAATGTTTCTTCCATATCTGCCAATTTGAATAATATTCCAGTGCTTAGTGGCACTAACTTTGAGAAATGGAAAGAGCACGTAAACATTGTGCTTGGGTGTATGGATTCAGACTATACGATCAGGTCGGAACAACCTCCCACCTCTACTGATAATAGTTCAGCTACAGAAAGGGCACTTTATGAAAAATGAGAGCGTTCAAATCGCATGAGTCTAATGATCATGAAGCACTCAATTTTGAATGTCATTAGGGGCATAATACTTGAGTGTAAGACCCTTAAATTCATAAGTATATACATGTACATTCTATGTGAAGCATAAGTGATGTAAAGTCCATAAATTCACTGTACACACTTGTAATATGATACGTACAAGTTTCATTATGTATGAGTATGCAGAAATGGACTTTTGTATGTGATGAATGTGAATATATGGAATTTTGGGTGGTGTGGTAAAATGGAATGAAAGTTGCATGAGTTGCATAAATCTTCGTACTTCCATTTGGTTTTGTATTGTATACCTTTGGTTATACAATGAATGCACATAAGTTTTAATGTGTATAAAGTATGAATGGATATCATTTTCAAGTCTTAAAGGTGGTTGGATGAGAAAATGACTATAGCAGCAAAATTTAATGAGATTTGGGTGAGTTATTGCAGAAAACTGCAGCAAAATATGAAAAATACGAATGCCAGATCGATCTTATAGGATGAGAGATCGATCTGGAGGAGCAAAAAATGCTCTTATTTGAGCAATGGAATAAAGGCAGATCGATCTCCAATGAGGTCAGGTCGATCTGGTAAGCATTTTGTATAGAAGGAATCGATCCCCTAAAGGGCCAGATCGATCTCTAAATGCTACTGACTTGGAGAAGATAGATCTCACCCTTGGGACAGATCGATCTGCTTAAGTTACTGCCTAGAATAGATCGATCTTATGCTTAGAGGCAGATCAATCTCATTAGGTCTGGAAGGTCAGTTTTGCGAGGAAAAATGCAGGGCAGATCGATCTCATTGGAGTGCAAATCGAGCTCACAGAGACAATTCTATAAATATTGGGTTCTACACTTCAGTTTTTCACGAGAGAAACTATTCTATTTAAGAGCAAAAATGTAACCTAACATTTCAACACTAGGAAACTTCAGTTTGTGATCAATTTTGAGTGAGATATAGTTGAGTAAAGTTGTTCTTGGTAAAGAGGAGAATAACATACTTGGAAATAAGAGATTGAAATCAAGGATTTCAAGAGCAAGAAGGATTTGTACCAAATTGGTGAAAAAGGAAGGAAATCTCAAATAGGTAAGATTTAATGCACCAAGTCGATATATGTTAAACTAGGTGCATTGATGAGTTTATTGGTATATGTTTGAATTATTGGAAATGAAAGGATCATGAAAAATGAGCATAACCTAGCTATTGGTGTGAAAATGGGAAAATAATGAGGAAATGATGTTAACATGAATTTGATGATGGAATATGCATGTAGGGAAGATTATAAATTAATCTTATGAAATGCATATGGAAATAAGGAGAAATAAATATGGCTATATGGAAAATGTGGTATAATACCATATTAGAAGAAAATCATGAGATTGATGCAGGGAATTGAGATTTGGCAAATGAAATGAGTATATTACGATATACTAACACAGATAACTATAACAGCTTCGGGAATCACATTAGAAGCTGATCGGATTGCAAGAGTGCGCAGCACCGAGGAAGTGAGGTCACTTGACGTGATCCGAGTTAAGTGAATTTCGTCAGTAGCTAGAGATGGCTCCACGTATTTTGAATAGCATTTTGATATTATATGCTATATGAATTCCCATGAATAGGCATGATGTTGTGATAGAAACTAAGAGGATAAGCGTGTTTTATCCAAAACTAGGGTGAAAATACCTTAGAAGCATGTTGTGACTAAAATACATGGTTGCATGATAGAATGACAAATGTTTTCATGTATATGCAAAAACATGTACATTTGAGTGCTTATTTGATTTGAATTGGGTGAATTGTGATTTGAATATGCCATCTATCAGGTTTTGTGTGAAAACCATAAGTGTTAGAGATTACACGCACTATATTTTGAGATATGCATCACATAGTACTTGAAAGTATTCTCGTACTACATTTTAATGTAATTTATGCATGTTAGAGTACTGTGAGCATTGCTCGTACTCAGATTGTGATTGATACATTATAGAGTATTGAGAGATATGTTCATACTCAGTTTTACATGATAGAGTAGTGAGAGCTTAACTCGTACTCAGTTTTCATATACTATACATCATAGAGTATTGGGAGCTTTATTCATACTCGAGTTTTATATGACCTAGTGCTTGGAGCATTCTCGCACTAGAGATTGTGATATGGTCGTGTTGGGAGTTTACTCACACGTACCAGTTTTGGAAAGAGCATGAAATAGTCGTGTTGGGAGCTTGTGTTAACTGTGTGTTGCCCTGATATATATATATATATATATATATATATATATATATATATATATATATATATATATATGCTCACACGTGCATTATTTTGAGATAAGGCCGATGGCTATTGAAATAACCCATGGTATGAGGACTAAGACTCATGGCGAGCATCCTGACTATGAGGTATATCCAAGGTTTGAGGACTAAGACTCATGACGAGCATCCCACCTTGAGATAGGGTCCATGGAGTACTGTGTACCGTGTATGTCACATGGAGTACGTTGTACCGTGAGTACACGAAGAGAGTGAGTTGTGAGCTGACGGCTAGGATTTGACCCACCTCCCGTTACAGCAATTATGAATCCCCGTACATCGAGTATTGTGTAGCCTGGGATCACGAAAAGTTAGTTATGATCATATACTCGAAACATGTAGTCGTCTATCTCCTTTCGTGCTAATTGAATTTCTTGAATGAATTACCACATGGTTTTATGATATAAACATGTGAGTTTGTGAATTGTGAAAAGGGTAACCCGAGGGATGGGTGAGGCCCATATTTCCATGTTTTTAAACATGATGAATGCCATATGATTTTGATTTAAATGAATGGTAGGATAAAATGTGATTTGTGTGAAATTACATGAGAAATGCAGTATTTATGCATATAATGCTGAGGTTGATAAACCAGTATATTACTAGTTTTATAACTGATGTTTTGTATCTATATATATATTACATAAAGATTTGAGAGAGATGCATGATATAGATACAGATAGATTAAGGAAATGATTTCAAGGCATAAGCATTGTATTTTGTAGATAGTGCGTTATCTACTTGATTGCCTGATTTTCTTACTGAGCTGTGAGCTCACCCCCTTATTATTTCCCTCTTTTCAAAGCATCCATAATAGGTGGACACGGTTGAGGATTGACATTCCCTGATTTTTGCTACTTATCTATCTTGTGAGAGGTATACACACTTGACATTTTGTAATGAACATTGTATAAGCACAGTTATGTAACGATTGTACGGTCGAGATGTATATGTATAAGTAATTGTATTAATGTATAAGAATTTACATTATAGAAAAGAACATTAAATTCTATATATGATGAATGAGTGTGAATGAGTGACTAATATCGAATCACAACCAAACAAAATGGTGTAAAGAGATGACTAAAGGAAAAGTAAGTGAATTGTGAAACATTTGTGGTGATTTTGGTAGGTCACTTGTGGGGGAAGGGCGTGACAGAAATGATATCAGAGCAGTGTTGGTCAGATGTGAATCGATATTAGTAATTAGGAAAATATACATCCCCATAGTACTGTTCTTTGTTCAGTTACAATTGTGTATACGAGATGGATATCAGACTAAATAATGATTATAAATGCAGGGATTTAGCCATTATGGTTAATACTCGTCGTGGTAGAGGGACTAGAGATAGGGCTCGAGGCCGTAGAGGTAGGCCAGAGACCCGAGATGAGACTATTGGTCCTATTGAGATACCAGAGAGTACCGAGGCACGTTTCGAGAGACTAGAACGTCGCCTGGAGACCATAGTGGAGATACGGGCACAGAGTATGCCAAGAGGATAAAGACAGGATGTCAGGACCCCAGTTTCAATCCTTGACTTTAACCAAAAACCACAATAAATTTTTCTCATTTTTAACTTACCTTTCCTCTCTTCAATGGTTGGGCTGTGATTCAATGTCAGAGTCTTCACTTACCATAATATTCATTCTCATACATACATGTCAATAAATTAATTCTGACTGTAGCTGCTTTTATTATACATGTAAGATTTTATAAAATCTAATACAATTACATTCCCCATAATATATAACGTATACATCACTGTGCTGTTTCTATGTTTAGATACATGACTGTACATAATAAGTATACCAGATGAATCGATAGGAACTAGCAGTGGACTCTGGGACACTCTCCCACGATAACTCTCGCTATACTGACGCTCTATAGAGAGATGTAAAGAAAAGGGGGGTGAGCATAACGCGCTCAGTAAGGAAATCAGGCAAGCAAGTAGATATCCACACTATCTACTCAAAATAGTGCTATGCCTTGAAAACATTATTTCCTTAACTCGCTTTAAAAGCATATCTTGAAATATAATATATATACTTGTACAGAATAAATCTCATGTACAGAAGTCATGCTTTATTTCTCAAATGTAGGCATGTAGTGTAAAACAATGCATTGTATATAAATCATGCCTTTTATGTAAATCATGCCATGTATATTTAAATCACAATAAATATGGCAGCAAATGATTCACAACACAAATCAGAGTCCGACCCATCCCTCCGGTCTGTCCGCAGTTTAAATCAGTCAATCAATGTGATATATCATGTGAGACTCTGTGGTAAATGCAAATAGTATCTTGGATTATGATCATATCCGAAAAGTGATCCCAAGCTACACGGAATCCTAGTGTGCGGGGTATCACTGCTGTAACGGGAGGATGGTCAGTCCAATGTCAACCGCCAGCTACGTAACACACGGTACAGCGTACACCTCATGTCCCAAACACGGTACAAAGTACACCCGTGGACCCTCACAGCCAGGGTGCCTCCCATAGGACTTAGCCCTCGAAACTATGGAAATAAGTATACCACGTCTATATCAACCTCATGCGGATATCCTCTCTAGCTATGACACACAGTCACACAAGGACTCAGGCATGGGTTTTAACATGTATTACATATCACATACAGTGTGCGTCTTGAGTGCGACTCACAGTCGTCACTCCGCTCAAACACTGTTTCACATCACAAAACTCAACTCTAGTGCGAGCAATCTCTAGCAACTAGGTCAATGTATAGTTTATGTATTAAATCAAGTATGAGCAATAGCTCCCAGTACTATGCTATGCATAATATCAAAATCAAGTACGAGCAATAGCTCCCAGTACTATGTCATGTATAAACCATGAAGAATCGAGTACGAGCAACACTCTAGCACTCTGTCATGCATATATCATTCAAAGCTGAGGACGAGTGAGAACTCCAGTACTCTATCATGCATGTCATAAAAATCTAGTGCATATCAAAATCCAGCACTAATATTATGTGGAAAACATATGAATCCCAGTGCGAGATATGCTCTAGCACGATTCATTCTCACAAAATATGATAGATGGCTATTTAAAAGGGATTGTTTATAAAACATTAAAATCAGCACTTAAAAGTGTGCTTAAGTCATATCAACCTTAAAATCATTAGCCCATCTATTTAATTTCATGCTAATAGCAATTAAACACTCACAATAGTATTTTCCATGCTTTTTGCAACTTCTCACAAAAGTTGACTTTTTGACTAACTAGGGGTAAAATCGTAATTTGCCACTATCGGGTCGCAATAATTATTATTCACTTTCTCTGACCCTCAGAGTTTTTAAGTGAATGCAGAAGCAGTTGAAAATACGTGCAGGTATCTCTAACTACTCGCAAAAGTCCCTTACCTCGGATCACGTCACGTGACCTCACTTCCTCGGTGCTGCTAAATCCCGCAGTCTGATCAGCTCTCAATGTAAACTCCGTAGCTGTAAATAACCATTCCTCAGGTTAATCATAATTTTCCTACTGTATTACACATTAATACAGTCTATTTTCCCTTAATGGGCCTTAAAATCCTTAATGGGCCTAACTAGGCCTTAAGTCCATTTTCATTTTACTATTCACTTTTGTTGGGCCTATTGGGCTTATGGGGCCCACAAACTCTTATTGGGCTTGTCCTAGGCCCATTACACCTTATTGGACCTAAAATAATTGGGCTTGGCCCATTGGGCCTCTCGGCCACATGCCATGGCCGAGAGCTAGCCATGTCTCGGTTTCACCATGACATGTTATCCGTGCCTATTTTCTAGCCATTTTCACTTAGGCATTTCCACAAACACTTGGTAGGCAACATTACCAATCATCATATGGTTCATTTAGGCATTTTATCAAACACCTTGATTGCCAACAATTTACATGTATAAATTAATCAATTTGATTAATTCTAATTATACCATTAACATTAATACATGTATACTAATCCATTTATGTCTTAAAATCAAATTGACATATTTCAATACCCCATTGATCACTCTCGGCCTAACCCATTTCATGGTGATTTAATATGTTTCAATACTTAAAACATACATCAACATACTTGAAATCATTCATACATTAACATATAAGAAATTGGAAATTAGAAAATATACCAATTGTTGTGTTCACCCTTTAGCCGAAACTTTGGAGGCTCTCGGTTTGCACTCTATGGCTCCTTGATAGCCAATTCCAACATATGTTAATCTCCTTTCAATTTGGAACAACTTCCATGAAGAATGCAAGTTCCAAATATGCCTAATTCCTAGTGATTTCTAGTGAGAGAAAGCTTGGATGTTTATGTTTTAATGGTTTCTTCTCTAGCCGGAATTGGTGTGATGAAGATGACAATGGTGTGGCTGCATTTATAAGCCACTTACTTAGCCATTAAGCCTTACTTTTCAGCCATTATGCTTGACTTTCCAAATCTGAACCATGAGTCACCTTATGAGTCACCTTATGAGTCATAGTTAACTTTAACTATGGTTAGATATTTATCTCATGGGCTTTTCCAATTGGGCTTCTCGGTTTGGGCTTTCGGGCTGAAATTTTTGACTATACCTCGGGCCTTTTATTGTCTCAAAATTTGGCTGATCAATTGGTCCAACAATTCGGTCTAAAGGACCTAAGAATTTTGATATACATTTAGTATACCTTAATGGGCTTTAAAATTCTCACCTTAGGCCCATTACGTTTTTAACCATTTAATTTATTCCGGAATCCTTCCGAATAAATTTTCCTTACTTTCGGGGATGATTATCTTGTATTCTGGCCAAGAATATTTTTCCCCAAAATTTTCTCCACACTTAGGTTAATTTTTAACCATGATTAGTCAACTATGGTAAAAGTCCACTTTCTTAACTATATTTGACTTTTTCCTTAACCATTGACCATGTTGACTTTTTCTCAAAATTTCGAGAGTGTCATATCTTATGTCTTACACTCTTGTCTTTATATTCCAACCGCTCCCGGTGGATAATTTCACCCGAAACTCATTTTCTCCCCAAAAAGGTCCATTTTACCCTTTTTAGCTTTTACACTTATTTTATATGTCCGGGTCTAAATCAAGTTGACTTCTCTTCATGAGCTCTCTACGCTCTCTTATTTTAAGTTCTTATTTTCAGTCAGAATGATTTAGAATAACTCGGTTTAGCCTGTGATACCTATCGTTCAGATTAGGCATTTTATATAGCTTTTGCGTGTTAAATCATTTCAATAACACTTTATGTCAAATAAATACTCTTCTTATGATTCAACTATAATAACATAGTGTTCATACACATAAGAATCATAAGGAAATAAGCTAAAAATATCCGGGTCTGACAATCCTCCCCCACTCAGAAAATTTGGTCCTCCAAATTAGAACCAAGTCAGTCCTCAAATAGGTGAGGGTACTTCTCTCGCATCAGACTCTCTAGCTCCCAAGTAGCTTCCTCTGAAGTATGATGCTGCCAGAGAATCTTCACTAATCTGATGGTCTTCGATCTCAGTACCTTCTCCTTCCTATACAATATCCGAATCGGTCTCTCAACATATGACATGTCCTCTCGGAGCTCCAAAGGCTCGTAACTAATCACATGTGACGGATCCGGGTGATACTTCAGAAGCATCGATATGTGGAAGATGTTATGGACACCTGATAAGTCCGGTGGTAATGCCAACCTATACGCCTTATCTCCCATTCGATCAAGTATCTCAAAGGGTCCAATATAGCGAGGATTTAGTTTCCCTCTCTTCCCAAATCTCGCTATGCCCTTGGAAGGAGAAACTCTCAAAAACACGGATTCACCAACTGCAAACTCTAGTGGCCTACGTCTCCTGTCAGCGTAACTCTTTTGTCTACTCTGAGCTGTCCTCAGTCTCTCTACTATCAAGCGGACGTCCTCAGATGCTTGCGTAACCATGTCAGGAGCGAAAATCTTACGGTCACCCACTTCTTCCCATCCAATAGGGGAACGACATCTACGACCATACAAAGCCTCATACGGTGCCATCCCGATACTCGAATGATAACTGTTGTTGTAGGTGAACTCGGCTAGTGGCAGGTGGTCATCCCAGGATCCTCGATAATCTAGCACACATGCTCTCAACATGTCCTTCAGAGTCTGTATGGTCCTCTCTGACTGACCATCTGTCTGAGGATGGAAAGCGGTGCTCAAACTCAACTGGGTTCCCATGGCTTCCTAAAAATGTCCCTAAAAGTGGGATGTGAAGCGGGAATCCCTATCAGAGACTATGCTCACTGGTACACCGTGTAACCTCACTACCTCGCGTACGTACAGTTTTGCTAATGAACTCAGAGTATCGGTGGCTCTCATAGCTAGGAAGTGGGCTGACTTCGTCAGTCTGTCAACGATCACCCATATAGCATCGTGATTCCTGCGGGTCCTCGGCAAACCCATCACGAAATCCATGGTGATATGCTCCCATTTCCATGTCAGAAGGCACGACTCCCAAACTGAGGCTAGCAAACTACTCTAGCAAATCATGTTCCCTAATCATCATGTACGATACCATCCCCAGGATCTTCCTGCTCAAGGCATCAGCTACAACGTTAGCCTTACCCGGATGATAAAGTATCTCACAATCGTAGTCCTTCAGAAGCTCTAGCCATCTTCTCTGTCTCATGTTCAGCTCCTTTTGTGAGAACAAATACTTGAGGCTCTTGTGGTCAGTAAATATCTAAAACTTCTCGCCATACAAGTAGTGGCGCCATACCTTCAACGCAAACACTACTGCTGCTAGCTCCAAATCATGGGTCGGATAGTTCTTCTCATGATCGTTCAGCTGTCTGGATCCATAAGCAACTACCTTCCCATCCTGCATCAATACGCAGCCCAGTCCCTGATGCGAAGCATCGGTATACACTGCAAATCCTCCTGAGCTGGTAGGGATAGTGAGAATCGGAGCGGTGGTCAATCGACGCTTCAACTCCTCAAAACTCTTCTCACAATCCTTGTTCCATACGAACGGTGTATTCTTTCGAGTAAGACGTGTCAACAGAGCAGCCAACTTCGAAAATCCCTCAACGAATCTCCGATAGTATCCAGCTAAACCCAGAAAACTCCTGATCTCGGTGACTGTCCTCGGCTATTCTCACTGAACTACCGCCTCTATCTTAGATGGATCAACTGATACACCATCTCTCGATACAACATGTCCCAATAACGAGATCTGTGACAACCAAAAGTCACACTTACTGAGCTTAGCATATAACTCATGCTCCCGTAACGTCTGCAACACGATCCTGAGGTGCTCCTCATGCTCCTCCTTGGATCTCGAATACACCAATATGTCATCGATGAAGACAATAACGAACTGGTCCAAATATGGCTTGAACACATCGTTCATCAAAGCCATGAAAGCAGCTGGAGCATTCGTCAATCCGAATGGCATGACCAAGAACTCATAATGGCCATATCAGGTACGAAATGCTGCCTTGGGTACATCTCCACTCCGAACCTTCAGCTGATGATACCCAGATCTCAGGTCAATCTTGGAAAAGACCTGTGCTCCCTGAAGCTGATCTAACAAGTCGTCAATGTGTGGAAGGGGGTATCTATTCTTGATGGTGGCCTTATTCAACAATCGGTAGTCTATACACAATCGGAGGCTCCCATCCTTCTTCCTCACAAACAAAACCGGTGCTCCCCAAGGTGAAACACTCGGTCGAACAAAACCCCTATCCAACAGCTCCTGTAACTGTCTCTTGAGCTCCTCCAGCTCAACTAAGGCCATGCGATATGGTGGTCTCGAAATAGGCTCCGTACCAGGTACCAGATCTATACAGAACTCCATCTCTCTATCTGGTGGTAACCCTGGTAATTCATCCGAGAAAACATCTGGGTACTCACTGACCACAGTGATATCTGACAACTCCGGATGTGCCTTATCCATATCTACCACGTACGCAATGAAACCTTGATATGTCGAAAGTTTTCTAAATCAGTAATCACGTAATAATCATAACTAATCCATTCATTTATTCTTATTAAACTTTACAACAATCTAGTAGGGTTAGGAAACATAATTGTCTTAGCATAACAATCTAAAACAGCATGGTTTGCAGATAGCCAATCCATTCCTAATATTATATCAAAGTCACTCATACTTAGTAATATTAGATTGGCTGTCATCTCCTTATCCCCTACTCTCATCTTGCAGTCATTATATACATATTCTACAACTTGACTACTATTCGTAGGCGTACTGATTAACATAATCATACATAAACGTGTACGCTCTACATGTCTTGCTAATTTACATGCAAATGAAGGCGATACAAAAGAATGTGTGGCACCAGGATCAATTAAAACATATGCTTCAATATCATAAATCAGGATGTTACCTCGAATCACATCCGATGAAGCATCAGCTGTTCCCTGGTCCAAAGCATGTACTCGCCCTTGACCCATCACTTGTTTCCCCTTCTCCTCTGCCGTCGCTCTACCTCTCTGAGCAGACGTACCAGCTGGGGTTCTATCGTACTCCATGCCCCTCTGTGGTCCAGTCACATACGGCGCTGGGCACTCTCTAGCCATGTGCCCCTGTTTCCCACATCGGAAACATACCATAGCACCTTGTGGACATGGTCTATCTCCATGTGATCTGTCGCATCTTCTACACTGATCTGCAGCAGGTCGCGGTCCTCCCATGACAATGCCCTTCGCTGGGGCTGCAGTCGGATAAGAACGAGGTCTAGCATATCTATCTCGTGTCCCCTCTATCCGTGATCTCTTACCGAAGGATCTCTTTCCCCCTCGATAACTAAAATCTCTAGCGGGTCTCTTCTTCTGCAAGTCTAGGCTACGGCTAAACTTCCCAAACTCGGAAGCATTCCTCTCGTAGTCCTGCTCACATAGTTGCGCCCTGCGCACTGCCTCCTCATAAGTCACTATGTCTAATGGGACCAACTTGGACCGTAGCACTGGTCTCAACCCATCGATAAATCTGTGGACCTTCCTGGTCTCACTGTACATGGTATTCGGGTCGTATCTTCCTAGGGATAGAAATCGAGTCTCATACTCGTCCACCGATAAACTCCCCTGGTGTAGTCCCAAAAACTCTGCCTGTAACTTCCGCTGTGCAGTGTCGGGAATAAACTGCCTCTTGAAGGCCTCCCGGAATATATCCCAACTGATATCTGTGTATCGGGATCTCAATATAGGTCGGGTGGACTTTCACCAATGCTCTGCAGCTCCCTTCAGTAGGAACGCAGCAAACGCGACCATCTCCGAGGTCGTGCACTCGAAGAATCCATAGAGCTTCTCCAGCTCTGCTAACCACTCCTCAGCAGCCACGGGGTTCTTGACCCCACTAAATGATGGAGGTCTAAACTTCTGGAACTCCCTCAACCGATGCAGGTCACATCCATATCCTAATCCACTTCCACCCGAAACCGGTGGGGGTGTAGGAGTATCTACTGTCCTCTGTGCATCAGCTGTCTGCGTAGGTGTATCAGGGGTAACTGCCTCTCCTATAGCAGCTCCTGCCTCCTGTCTCTCCCTACCTGGCATCGTCTGTGCCAGTATCTCTATAATAGTCTCGAGACCACGCTCTAATCTCTTGAAGCGCGTCTCAGCACAATCGGGTGCCTCAGTAGCACCTGCAGTCTCGTGCGTAGGTAATGGTCTGGCAGCGGCTCGTCCCCTGGGTCTATCTCACCGGCCTCGAGCCCTACCTCTAGTAACTCTACCACTACGCGTATTTGCCATATCGGTAAAGTTCCTGCATTCACAATAGTGAATCAGTCCATTTCCTATCTGGTATACACAGTTATATCTAAACACAGCACAATACTATGGGGATGTACACTTTCCTATTTTCTAACACCGACTCACATCAGACCAACTTCGACCTGATACCATCCTGTCAGGACCCCAGTTTCAATCCTTGACTTTAACCAAAAACCACAATAAATTTTTCGCATTTTTAACTTACCTTTCCTCTCTTCAATGGTTGGGCTGTGATTCGATGTCAGAGTCTTCACTTACCATAATATCCATTCTCATACATACATGTCAATATATTAATTCTGACTGTAGCTGCTTTTATTATACATGTAAGATTTTATAAAATCTAATACAATTACATTCCCCATAATATATAACGTATACATCACTGTGCTGTTTCTATGTTTAGATACATGACTGTACATAATAAGTATACCTGATGAATCGATAGGAACTAGCAGTGGACTCTGGGACACTCTCCCACGATAACTCTCGCTCTACTGACGCTCTGTAGAGAGATGTAAAGAAAAGGGGGGTGAGCATAACGCGCTCAGTAAGGAAATCAAGCAAGCAAGTAGATATCCACACTATCTACTCAAAATAGTGCTATGCCTTGAAAACATTATTTCCTTAACTCGCTTTAAAAGCATATCTTGAAATATAATATATATACTTGTACAGAATAAATCCCATGTACAGAAGTCATGCTTTATTTCTCAAATGTAGGCATGTAGTGCAAAACAATGCATTGTATATAAATCATGCCTTTTATGTAAATCATGCCATGTATATTTAAATCACAATAAATATGGCATCAAATGATTCACAACACAAATCGGAGTCCGACCCATCCCTCAGGTCTGTCCGCAGTTTAAATCAGTCAATCAATGTGATATATCATGTGAGACTCTGTGGTAAATGCAAATAGTATCCTGGATTATGATCATATCCGAAAAGTGATCCCAAGCTACACAGAATCCTAGTGTGCGGGATATCACTGCTGTAACGGGAGGATGGTCAGTCCAATGTCAACCGCCAGCTACGTAACACACGGTACAGCGTACACCTCATGTCCTAAACACGGTACAAAGTACACCCGTGGACCCTCACAGCCAGGGTGCCTCCCATAGGACTTAGCCCTCGAAACTATGGAAATAAGTATACCACGTCTATATCAACCTCATGCGGATGTCCTCTCTAGCTATGACACACAGTCACACAAGGACTCAGGCATGTGTTTTAACATGTATTACATATCACATACAGTGTGCGTCTTGAGTGCGACTCACAGTCGTCACTCCGCTCAAACACTGTTTCACATCACAAAACTCAACTCTAGTGCGAGCAATCTCTAGCAACTAGGTCAATGCATAGTTTATGTATTAAATCAAGTACGAGCAATAGCTCTCAGTACTATGCTATGCATAATATCAAAATCAAGTACGAGCAATAGCTCCCAGTACTATGTCATGTATAAACCATGAAGAATCGAGTACGAGCAACACTCTAGCACTCTGTCATGCATATATCATTCAAAGCTGAGGACGAGTGAGAACTCCAGTACTCTATCATGCATGTCATGAAAATCTAGTGCATATCAAAATCCAGCACTAATATTATGTGGAAAACATATGAATCCCAGTGCGAGATATGCTCTAGCACGATTCATTCTCACAAAATATGATAGATGGCTATTTAAAAGGGATTGTTTATAAAACATTAAAATCAGCACTTAAAAGTGTGCTTAAGTCATATCAACCTTAAAATCATTAGCCCATCTATTTATTTTCATGCTAATAGCAATTAAACACTCACAATAGTATTTTCCATGCTTTTTGCAACTTCTCACAAAAGTTGACTTTTTGACTAACTAGGGGCAAAATCGTAATTTGTCACTATCGGGTCGCAATAATTATTATTCACTTTCTCTGACCCTCAGAGTTTTTAAGTGAATGCAGAAGCAGTTGAAAATACGTGCAGGTATCTCTAACTACTCGCAAAAGTCCCTTACCTCGGATCACGTCACGTGACCTCACTTCCTCGGTGCTGCTAAATCCCGCAGTCTGATCAACTCTCAATGTAAACTCCGGAGCTGTAAATAACCATTCCTCAGGTTAATCATAATTTTCCTACTGTATTACATATTAATACAGTCTATTTTCCCTTAATGGGCCTTAAAATCCTTAATGGGCCTAACTAGGCCTTAAGTCCATTTTCATTTTACTATTCACTTTTGTTGGGCCTATTGGGCTTGTGGGGCCCACCAACTCTTATTGGGCTTGTCCTAGGCCCATTACACCTTATTGGACCTAAAATAATTGGGCTTGGCCCATTGGGCCTCTCGGCCACATGCCATGGCCGAGAGCTAGCCATGTCTCGGTTTCACCATGACATGTTATCCGTGCCTATTTTCTAGCCATTTTCACTTAGGCATTTCCACAAACACTTGGTAGGCAACATTACCAATCATCATATGGTTCATTTAGGCATTTTATCAAACACCTTGATTGCCAACAATTTACATGTATAAATTAATCAATTTGATTAATTCTAATTATACCATTAACATTAATACATGTATACTAATCCATTTATGTCTTAAAATCAAATTGACATATTTCAATACCCCATTGATCACTCTCGGCCTAACCCATTTCATGGTGATTTAATATGTTTCAATACTTAAAACATACATCAACATACTTGAAATCATTCATACATTAACATATAAGAAATTGAAAATTAGAAAATATACCAATTGTTGTGTTCACCCTTTGGCCGAAACTTTGCAGGCTCTCGGTTTGCACTCTATGGCTCCTTGATAGCCAATTCTAACATATGTTAATCTCCTTTCAATTTGGAACAACTTCCATGAAGAATGCAAGTTCCAAATATGCCTAATTCCTAGTGATTTCTAGTGAGAGAAAGCTTGGATGTTTATGTTTTAATGGTTTCTTCTCTAGCCGGAATTGGTGTGATGAAGATGACAATGGTGTGGCTGCATTTATAAGCCACTTACTTAGCCATTAAGCCTTACTTTTCAGCCATTATGCTTGACTTTCCAAATCTGAACCATGAGTCACCTTATGAGTCACCTTATGAGTCATAGTTAACTTTAACTATGGTTAGATATTTATCTCATGGGCTTTTCCAATTGGGCTTCTCGGTTTGGGCTTTCCTAATGGGCTTTTGGGCTGAAATTTTTGACTATACCTCGGGCCTTTTATTGTCTCAAAATTTGGCCGATCAATTGGTCCAACAATTCGGTCTAAAGGACCTAAGAATTTCGATATACATTTAGTATACCTTAATGGGCTTTAAAATTTTCACCTTAGGCCCATTACGTTTTTAACCATTTAATTTATTCCGGAATCCTTCCGAATAAATTTTCCTTACTTCCGGGGATGATTATATTGTATTCTGGCCAAGAATATTTTTCTCCAAATTTTTCTCCACACTTAGGTTAATTTTTAACCATGATTAGTCAACTATGGTAAAAGTCCACTTTCTTAACTATAGTTGACTTTTTCCTTAACCATTGACCATGTTGACTTTTTCTCAAAATTTCGAGAGTGTCATATCTTATGTCTTACACTCTTGTCTTTATATTCCAACCGCTCCCGGTGGATAATTTCACCCGAAACTCCTTTTCTCGCCAAAAAGGTCCATTTTACCCTTTTTAGCTTTTACACTTATTTTATATGTCCGGGTCTAAATCAAGCTGACTTCTCTTCATGAACTCTCTACGCTCTCTTATTTTAAGTTCTTATTTTCAGTCAGAATGATTTAGAATAACTCGGTTTAGCCTGTGATACCTATCGCTCACATTAGGCATTTTATGTAGCTTTTGCGTGTTAAATCATTTCAATAACACTTTATGTCAAATAAATACTCTTCTTATGATTCAACTATAATAACATAGTGTTCATACACATAAGAATCATAAGGAAATAAGCTACAAATATCCGGGTCTGACACAGGATGCAGAGACTGGGCCTGGAAAGGCAGCTGCACCTTATACACCTACACCCCCGCCAGTTCAGGATACAGCGTCTCATGTTGCTCCATGACAGGGCGGTAATATTTTGGGGTATAGTTGTGATTTGGACAAACTTCGACAATTCTAGAAACTTGGACCTCTGACTTTTCGAGGGATTAAGGACCTAATGTTGGCGGAGGAATGGGTAGGAAAAATGGAGAAGTTGTATGGATTCTTTGAGTGTACGACTTCAGATATGGTCGCATTTGTTGCATTCCTATTGAAGGGGACGATAGAGTTTTGGTGGAAGTCCACCCGACCCATTTTGAGAGCTCGACATACAGAGATCAGTTAGGAGATATTTCTGGATGCCTTCAGGAGGTAGTTTGTTCTAGATACGGCTCAGTGGAGGCTGTCGGCCAAATTTTTAGGGTTAAGCTAGGGGAGTCATTCAGTAGATGAGTACGAGACTAGATTTTTATCCCTGAGAAGGTATGACCCCGACACCTTGAGTAGCGAGACCAGGAAGGTCTGGAGGTTTATAGATGGACTGAAACCAGTATTGTCGTCTGAACTAGTTCCATTCGACATTTCTACATACGATGAGGTAGTGCGTAGGGCGCAACTCTATGAACAAGATTATGAGAGAAATGTCTTAGAGTTCAGAACAGTTGGAAAAGGTAGAAACAGAGATAGAAAGAGGCCGATGAGTGAAAGTGCTCGAGGTTTTGGATATCGAGGAGGGAGGAAACTCTTCGGTAAGAGACTAAAGATTGAGGAAGTACAGGAGATCACTATGAGATCTCCTGCGTACCCGGTTATATCTCCAACCAGAGGAGTAGTGATTAGAGGATAGAGGCCTACCACTGAGCAGTGCAGTCGATGTGGTAGATTCCATGGAGGTAGACCTTGTCATGTTTCTAGTGGTTTGTGCTATAGATACGGGAAGCCAGGACACATGGCCAAAGTTTTCCAAGAGGCCATTAATATTGCCCCACAGAAGGGTAAGGAGCGTGAGAGAGCTCTAGCTGATACGTCTGCTTCGAAGAAGAGAGCGACAACAGAGGAAAAGGGGAAGCAAGTCATAGGACTAGAGCGAGTGCATGCTTTGGACCAGGGAACAGCAGATGCTTCATCGGATGTGATTAGAGGTAACATCTTGATATATGAGTTAAAATCACATGTATTGATTGATCCTGGTGCCACACATTCATTTGTATCGCCTTCATTTGCATGTAAGATATAAAAGCATATAGAGCGTACACCTTTGAGTAAGATGCTGTTGATTAGTACGCCTATGAACAATAGTCAGCTAGTGGAATATGTATTAAATGATTGTAAGCTAAGAGTAGGGGAAAAGAACATGACAGCCAATCTAATACTGTTAAGCATGAGTGATTTTCATGTAATTTTAGGAATGGATTGGTTATCATCAAACCATGCTGTTTTAGTTTGTTACACTAAGACAATGATGTTTCCTAACCCTGAAAAGTATGTTGTAAAGCTTGATGAAAAGAAATAAAAGTAGTAGTTATGATTGTGATTGATAACGTACTATGTTGACTGGAAAATGAATATATTGAAGGTTTTATTGTGTACGTGGTTGATACGGATTAGGTACGTTTGGAGTTAGAAGATATTCCTATAGTTAGCGAGTTCCCAGATGCCTTTTCCAATGAATTGCCAGGGTTGCCACCAGACAGAGAGATGGAGTTATGTATAGACTTGGTGCCTGGTACTGAACCTATATCGAAACCATCGTATCACATGGCCTTAGTTGAGCTAGAGGTGCTCAAGAAACAGTTACAGGAGTTGTTGGATAAGTGTTTCATCAGACCAAGTGTTTCACCTTAGGGAGCACTAGTTTTGTTTGTAAAGAAGAAGGATGGAAGCCTTCGATTATGTATAGATTATAGATTATTGAATAAGGAAACCATCAAGAATAGATATCCCCTTCCACGCATTGATGATTTGTTGGATCAGCTCCAGGGAGCGCAAGTCTTTTCTAAGATTGATATGAGGTCTGGGTATCATCAGTTGAGAATTCGAAGTGGAGATGTACCCAAGACAGCATTTAGGACCTGAATGGCCATTATGAGTTTTTGGTTATGCCATTCGAATTGGCGAATGCTCCCGCAACTTTCATGGTTTGATGAACAATGTGTTCAAGCCATATTTGGATCAATTTGTTATCGTCTTCATAGATGACATCTTGATATATTCTAAATCCGAGGAAGCGCATGAGAAGCCCCTCAGGATTGTGTTGCATACTCTATGAGAGCAGAAGTTGTATGTTAAACTCAACAAGTGTAACGACCCGTGACCTATAAAAATTCAGGGTAAATTTTTTTTTTTGAAACTTTGACTTGCAACTTAATCCTTTATTCACTTAGGCTGTATTCCTGTTCAGTGTCAATCCTTAAAAATATTCCATTTCATTTATTCTTATATAGGTTTCATCCCGACACATTACTTTCAGTAGATGTCTGTGCATACAAATAGTCTGGTAAATAGATAAGAATGTATACCTCACGTATGTACAAAAGGTAGTCTAGGGAAGCTCATATCCTCCAGCCTACGTCATCTACTGTAATTCACTGCAAAGATCTGAGAGGTGAAGGGGTCAGCTTTCGAGAAAAAGCCTAGTAAGAAAATGCATTTAAAACGATCATAGTGATTAAAATATACAAAACATAATAATACGTAAAATGACTTCTCTCTGCAATAATATAAAAGGACCTTCGAATTTAAGGAATCAGAAACATCATGATTCAAAACGTAATTCTTTACGTACTTGTATTTAACAGTTATCACATAACCTTTTTGTATGTTCAGAATTCTTAAAACATGAATACATGTAAAATCACATATCATAAAGTCAGATTCTGAAAAACAGAGTTTAGTTCAGATAAAGACTACATTGGCCCATATAATTATCATGCGGCAATAACAAAATCATCCTCCGTAGAGGGAATTCAGAACCTATAGTCATGATAAGGCTGTAGACGGAATCAAGGTCGTACAACGTTCAGACACCCGAAGGTGGAATTCAGACATCACAAAGGCGAAGTTTAGACGCCACAAAGGCGAAGTTCAAATGCTACACAGGTGAAGTTCAGACGTCACACAGGCAAAGTTCAGATGCCACATAGGCAAAGTTCAGAAGCCACAAAGGCGAGCATGATAACTGTTAGCATACATCATAAGTGGCCCTTAGTCTCAAAACATACTATAGTTTTCATATATAAAAATATCGAAGTACAATCATCTTATTCAAAAGACAATTTCGAAGAGTATGTTCTTGTTCAGAAATCAAATTCAAGAATATGCAATTATTCAAAATACAACTCAGAAAACACATTCTTACTCAGAAAACACAAGTGGAAAACATACTCGAAAATTATAGTTCAGAAAGTAAACTATTACCATTTTAAATTATACCTCTTTACATCAATTTATCGAAATTCTAAGTTCGAGTAGTGACGCCTCCAAGTATCTCCCTTAAATCCTTCTACGATTCTCTTCAGTATCTGTCTGTAATCCTTGATTGCTTCGAGTTAGCGAGTCGGCGAGCTCGACCCTTCCGTCTTATTTTCACTGAAAATTTTAAATAAATATTTTCGATCACCTTTCACTCGGGTTTTCTCGATTTCTTCGATGCCTCTTATTCTATTTTCCATATGGTCCTCTATATATATATATATATATATCCAAAAATAATCTCATTTTCTCTCCCCTTTTTTGTTTACTGTTCATCCTTTTTTTTTTGACTTTCCCACCTCATTTCTTTTTTCATTTCTTCTTCTTCATCGCGGGTTCCTGTTGCTCACCCGAGAGCCCTATTGTCGGTCTTCCTCTTCAGCGCTGCTCCCTTCTTCCATCATTAACATCTTCCATGCCTCTCGTCACTGCTCGACGCCAGCAACCAGATTCCACCCGAGGCCCCGCTTCCACCGCTTGGTGTCGTTTTCTGCTTCATATTCTTTCTCTGCTTCAGCTTTCCATTTCAGTTCCTTTCATGCTCGGTTCCCCTTTTTTTTCTTCAACTGCTGGCCGAGGGTTTTCAGCCTTCCTCTCCTCCTTCTCACGCCAACAATTCCTTCCTGATTCTTCACTCTAATTCCTATAGTTCGAGGAGGAACTCCCCATGTTATAGAGAGCTTTCATGGTTGCCCGACCCTCTCGGTCAGCTTTCTCTTCTTCTCTTCACGGGTTTCATCTTCAATTCCCCTTCAAGGAGTTTTAAGTCCCTCTCCTCCCTTGCCAGCTGCCCTGCTACAACATTTTCGCTGCTAGTTTCCCGTTGTTTTCGATATAGGTCTGGCAGCAAGTTTTTCTCTTATACTGCAAGCTTCAATCCCGCTCTTATTCTCTCCATCATCTTCTCTGGTTTCCTTCCCGAGCTATGTATGTTTTACTGCTCCCAGACCATCATATCTTTCCCGACTTCCATTCCCCTTACAGCTTCATCAACTTCCTTTTACTTCGGGTACACAGGTCAGCCTCTGTCTCCCACGTTTACAGCACTATCTCACCTTCATTCTCCTTATCTAAAGTTGTCCCAAACCTCAGTCTAACCACCATGAAGAGCCGCTGGAAATCACACCCGACAACAGCCTCAACAGAGCCCAAGAAATTTTGCTAAAGGTCCCCTGCTTTTACTTCCATTCTGGTTTTCGAACCTCTCACTCTCCTTCTCTCGTTTTCTGTTGTTGTCCACTACTGTAGTGTCTTGTCCTTCTCCTAATTTCTTTTTCATTACCGAGCATAGCCCCATTTTCTTAAAAAGAAATCAAGTTGTGGCAGCATGGATGGGACAACTCCTTCACATTTCCCATTTCCTTCAACCCCTACCTACTGGTATTCTCTCTTTACGTTTCAATGCACTGTCAAAAATTTCTTTTCTCACCTATTCCTATATATATATATATCTCCTTTCACCGAGATCATCATCATCATCTTCATTATTTATTATTTTTTTCCACCTAAACTATCATTTCAAACCATCATTTCCTTTCTTTCCATTATTTATTTATTTATTTTATATTTATATATATATTTTACTTAGTTATTATTATTTTATATATATATATATATATATGCTTACTACTTCATAATGTATAAATTATCTATTTTTTACACTTATTTATCATGGAAGAATATATTCATACATTAATCTTGTTTATAAAAAATTTATTTCTAATCCCCACAATTATTTGTTCTTCAAGTTAAAATATTTTAATTTAATTAATTTCATATAAGTCCCTCATGTTAAAATACCATTTAAATAAATCATCCACCAATGAGCACATTCTTCATCCCAATTGTTCACTTGCTGAACATTATTAAAATTGAATACCGAAAAGTTTATGGATTTTACAACAAGTGTGATTTTTGATTGTCATGGATCTCGTTTTTGGTACATGTTGTGTCAAATGATGGTGTATCAATGGATCCATCCAAGATTGAGGCTGTAGTTCAATGGCAACAGCTAAGGACAATCACCAAGATCATGAGTTTCTTGGGTTTAGCAGGATATTATCGGAGATTCGTAAAAGAATTCTCGAAGTTAGCTGCTCCGTTGACACATCTCACTCGGAAGGGTGTAGCTTTTGTATGGGATGAAGATTGTGAGAAGAGTTTTCAGGAGTTGAAGAGTCGATTGACTACTGCTCCGATTCTCACTATCCCTACCAGCTTAGGAGGATTTTCAGTGTATACCAATTTATCGCATCAGGGACTGGGCTGTGTATTGATGCAGGATGAGAAGGTAGTTGCTTATGGATCCACACAGTTGAAGGACCATGAGAAAAACTATCCGACCCACGATTTGGAGTTAGCAGCAGTAGTGTTTGCATTGAAGGTATGGCGCCACTACTTGTATGGAGAGAAATTCCATATCTTTACCGACCACAAGAGCCTTAGGTATCTGTTCTCACAGAAAGAATTGAAATGAGATAGAGAAGATGGCTAGAGCTTCTGAAGGACTATGATTATGAGATACTTTATCATTTGGGTAAGGGTAATGTTGTAGCTGATGCATTGAGTAGGAAAAGCCTTGGGATGACATCATATATGATGGTTAGGGAACATGAGTTGCTAGAGCAGTTTGCTAACCTCAATTTGGGAGCTGTGCCTTCTGATATGAATACGAACTATGTGATTGCTAGTCTACGTTTGGAGCCATATCTGTTAGACAGGATCAAACAGGCTCAGCAGACTGATCTGTATTGCATTGATGTGAGTAGTTAGATATAGAAGGGCACAGTGACAGATTTTGAGTTGAGTTCTGATGGACTTTTGAGGTTTAGAGGCAGATTGTATGTTCCCGAGGACCCAAAGCTCAAGAGATTGATATTGACGGAAGCTCATTCGTCGAGGTACATGTTACATCCGGGGAGTAATAAGATGTACCAAAATCTTCAGAAGGTGTACTGGTGGTCAGGTATGAAGAGAGATGTAGCAGAATTCGTGGCGAGGTGTCTCGTATGTCAGCAAGTGAAGGTAGAGCATCAGAAACTTGCAGAGTTAATGCAGCATCTACCTATATCAACATGAAAATGGGAGCATCACCATGGATTTCATGATGGGTTTACCAATGACCCAGATGAATCACGATGCTATATGGGTGATAGTTGATAGACTGACGAAGTTAGCCCACTTTCTAGCTATGAAAGCTACTGATACTCTGAGTTCATTAGTAGAACTGTATGTACGAGAGGTAGTGAGGTTACATGGTATTCCAGTGAGCATTGTTTCAGATAGGAATTCCCGCTTCACTTCCTACTTTTGGAAACATTTTCAGGAAGCCATGAGAACCCAATTGAGTTTGAGCAACACTTATCATCCTCGGATAGATGGTCAATCAGAGAGGACCGTACAGACTCTGAAGGATATGTTGAGAGCGTGTGTGCTGGATTTTAGAGGCTCTTGGGATGATCATTTTCCACTAGCCGAATTTGCCTACAATAACAATTATAATGCGAGTATCGGGTTGGCACCATATGAGACTTTGTATGGCCGTAGATGTCATTCCCCTATCGGTTAGGAAGAAGTGGGTGACAGAAAGATTTTTACTCCTGATTTGGTTACACAAGCCTCTGAGGATGTCTGGTTGATTGTTGAGAGATTAGGGACAGCTCAGAGTAAACAGAAAAGCTACACTAACAAGACACGAAGACCACTTGAATTCGCAGTTGGTAAATCAGTATTTCTAAAGGTTTCTCCATCCAAAGGTATAGCGAGATTTAGGAAGAGAGGTAAGTTGAGTCCTCGCTACATTAGACCCTTTGAGATACTAAATAGAGTGGGAGGTAAGGCATATAGATTAGCTTTGCCACCAGATTTATCAAGAGTGCATAATGTCTTCCACATTTCGATGCTGAGGCAGTATCATCCAGATCTAACTCATGTGATACGGTATGAGCTATCGGAGCTCAAAGATGATTTGACATATGTAGAGAGACCGATTCAGATACTGGATACAAAGGAGAAAGTCTTAAGGAATAAGACCATCAGGTTAGTAAAGATTCTCTGGCAGCATCACACTTTAGAGGAAACTACTTAGGAGCTAGAGAGTTTGATGCGAGAGAAATATCCCCATTTGTTTTTAAAGTAACTTGGTTCTAATTTGGAGGATCAAATTTCTTAAGGTGGGGAGGATTATAAGACCCTTAAATTCATAAGTATATACATGTACATGCTATGTGAAGCATAAGTGATGTAAAGTCCATAAATTCACTGTACACATTTGTAATATGAGTTTGTAATGTACGTATAAGTTTCATTATGTATGAGTATGCAGAGATGGACTTTTGTATGTGATGAATGTGAATATATGAAATTTTGGGTGGTGTGGTAAAATGGAATGAAAGTTGCATGAGTTGCATAAATCTTTGTACTTCCATTCGGTTTTGTATTGTATACCTTTGGTTATACAATGAATGCACACAAGTTTTAATGTGTATAAAGTATGAATGGATGTCATTTGTAAGTCTTAAAGGTGGTTGGATAAGAAAATGACTATAGCAGCAAACTTTAATGAGGTTTGGGTGAGTTACTGCAAAAAATTACAGCAAAATCTGAAAAATACGAATGCCAGTCGATCTTATAGGATAAGAGATCGATCTGGAAGAGCCAAAAATGCTCTTATTCGAGCAATGGAATAGGGGCAGATCGATCTCCAATGGGGCCAGATCAATCTGCTAAGCATTCTGTGTAGAAGGAATCGATCCCCTGAAGGGCCAGATCGATCTCCAAATGCTACTGACTTGGAGAAGATCGATCTCACCCTTGGGACAGATTGATCTCATGCTTAGAGGCAGATCATCTTATTAGGTCTGGAAGGTCGGTTTCGAGAGGAAAAATGCAGGGCAGATCGATCTCATTGGAGAGCAGATCGATCTCATAGAGATAATTCTATAAATACTAGGTTTTGCACTTCAGTTTTTCACGAGAGAAACTATTCCATTCAAGAGCAAAAGTGTAACCTAACATTTCAACACTAGGAAACTTCAGTTTATGATTAGTTTTGAGTGAGATATAGTTGAGCAAAGTTGTTCTTAGTAAAGAAGAGAACAACATACTTGGAAACAAGAGATTGAAATCAAGGATTTCAAGAGCAAGGAGGATTTGTACCAAATTGGTGAAAAAGGAAGGAAATCTCAACTAAGTAAGATTTAATACACCAAGTTAATATATGTTAAACTAGGTGTATTGATGAGTTTATTGGTATATGTTTGAATTATTGGAAATGAAAAGATCATGAAAAATGAGCATGACCAAGCTATTGGTGTGAAAATGGGAAAATAATGAGGAAATGGTGTTAACATGAATTTGATGATGAAATATGCATGTAGGGAAGATTATAAATTAATCTTATGAAATGCATATATTGGAAATAAGGAGAAATAAATATATCTATATGGAAAATGTGGTATAATACCATATTGGAAGAAAATCATGAGATTGATGCATGGAATGAGATTTGGCAAATGAAATGAGTATATTACGATATACTAACGCAGATAACTATAACAGCTTTGGGAATCACATTAGAACCTGATTGGACTACAACAGTGCGCTGCACCGAGGAAGTGAGGTTACTTGACGTGATCCGAGTTAAGGAAATTTCGTGAGTAGCTAGAGATAGCTCCACGTATTTTGAATAGCATTTTGATATTATATACTATATGAATTCCCATGAATAGGCATGATGTTGTGATAGAAACCAAGAGGATAAGTGTGTTTTATCCAAAACTGGGGTGAAAATACCTTAGAAGCATGTTGTGACTAAAATACATGCTTGCATGATAGAATAGCAAATGTTTTCATGTATATGTGAAAACATGCACATTTGAGTGCTTATTTGATTTGAATTGGGTAAATTATGATTTGAATATGTCATCTATCAGGTTTTGTGTGAAAACCATAAGTGCTAGAGATTACTCACACTATATTTTGAGATATGCATCACATAGTACTTGAGAGTATTCTCGTACTACATTTTAATGTGATTTATGCATGTTAGAGTATTGGGAGCATTGCTCGTACTCAGATTGTGATTGATGCATTATAGAGTATTGGGAGCAATGCTCATACTCAGTTTTACATGATAGAGTACTGGGAGCTTAGCTCGTACTCAGTTTTCATATATTATACATCATAGAGTATTGGGATCTTTGCTCTTACTCGAGTTTTATATGACCTAGTGCTCGGAGCATTGCTTGCACTAGAGATTGTGATATGGTCGTGTTGGGAGTTTTACTCACACGTACCAGTTTTGAAAAGAGTATGAAACAGTCGTGTTGGGAGTCTGTGCTGACTGTGTGTCGCACTGATATATATATATATGCTCACACGTGCATTATTTTGAGATAAGGTCGAGGGCTATCAAAATAACCCATGGTATGAGGACTAAGACTCATGGAGAGCATCCTGACTATGAGGTATATCCAAGGTTCGAGGATTAAGACTCATGGCGAGCATCCCACTTTGAGATAGGGTCCATGGAGTATTGTATACTGTGTATGTCACATTGAGTACGTTGTACCGTGAGTACACGATGAGAGTGAGTTATGAGCTGACGGCTAGGATTTGACCCACCTCCCGTTACAACAATTATGAGTCCCCGTACACCGAGTATTGTGTAGCCTGGGATCACGAAAAATGAGTTATGATCATATACTCAGAACATGTAGTCGCCTATCTCCTTTCGTGCTAATTGAATTTCTTGAATGAATTACCACATGGTTTTATGATATAAACAAGTGAGTTTGTGAATTGTGAAAAGGGTAACCCAAGGGATGGGTGAGGCCCATATTTCCATGTTTTTAAACATGATGAATTCCATATGATTTTGATTTAAATGAATGGTAGGATAAAATGTGATTTGTGTGAAATCACATGATAAATGCACTATTTATGCATATAATGCTGAGGTTGATAAACCAGCATATTCCCAGTTTTATAACTGATGTTTTGTATCTATATATATTGCATAAACCTTTGAGAGAGATGCATGTTATAGATACATATAGATTAAGGAAATGATTTCAAGGCATAAGTATTGTATGTTGTAGATTGTGCGGTTATCTACTTGCTTGCCTAATTTTCTTACTGAGCTGTCAGCTCACCTCCTTATTATTTCCCTCTTTTCAGAGCATCCACAGTAGGTGGACACAGTTGAGGACTGACATTCCCTGATTTCCACTGCTTATCTATCTTGTGAGAGGTATACACACTTGACATTCTGTACTAAACATTGTATAAGCATGGTTATGTAACGATTGTACGGTCGGGATATATACGTGCAAATAATTGTATTTATATATAAGAATTTATATTATAGAAAAGAACATTAAATTCTATATACGTTGTGACTGAGTGTGAATGGGTGACTAATATCAAATCACAACCCAACAAAATGGTGTAAAGAGATGACTGAAGGAAAGGTAAGTGAATTGTGAAAAATTTGTGGTGATTTTGGTACGTCGTGTGTGGGGGAAGGGCATGACACTGAGGAAGAAAATGCTAAAAGTTTCCTAAAGTAGATTGCAGACAGATTCACTACATATGAAAAGGTCGAAACAAGCACTATTCTAACTAAGCTTGTTTCAATGCGGTATAATGGTAAACGAAATATAAGAAAATACATTATGGAAATGTCTAATCTTATTACAAGATTGAGGGCACTAAAGTTAGAGTTGTCTGAAGACATACTCGTGCACTTGGTCTTGATATCTCTTCCTGTACAATTCAGTCCCTTTAAGATAAGTTATAATATTCAAAAGGAGAAATGGACTCTTAACGAGCTCATTGATCAGTGTGTACAAGATAAGATAGAAAGTGCTTATTTAACATTTTCTTCCAATGGTAATGTTGCCATCAAGAAAAGGAAAATGAACAATATAAAAAAAGGCACTACAAACACTGGAACTTCACAGCCTAAGGGGCAGCAGAAACAGGTTTCGTAAAGATGGACATGTGAAGAAGGATTGTTCCAAGTATGCAAAATGGCTTGCCAAATGAAATAAACTTCTCAACTTTGTTTGTTTTGAAGTTAATTTGGCTTTAGTACCAAATAACACTTGGTGGATAGATACAGGTACAACTACTCACATAAGTGTGGCAATGTAGGGCTGTCTAAGGAGCAAAAAGCCAACTGATGGTAAAAGTTTCATTTATGTGGGAAATGGAGAGAAAGCTCCTAGTGAGGCTATTGGTCTATTCAGGTTAAAGTTAGAATCCAGTTATTATTTAGATTCGGACGAGACTTTTTATGTACCATCATTTAGACAGAATTTGATTTTAATTTCTAATTTGGACAAATTAGGTTATTCTTGTTCATTTGAAAATTGAAAGTTTAATCTCTTTCAGTATTCAAATCTTATTGGTAAAAATTCTTTAGTTGATAATTTATATAAATTGGACCTTCATGCCTTATATGTTAATGAATGCTTGCATGTAAGTGTAAGACTCGATTTTATTTAAAACACGAAATGAGAAAAATGCAAAAGGATTGAAATGGTAGTCCCGAACACGTGCAAGGGTAAAACGGTCAAAAGATCGAAAGTCGGTATAAATTCGATAAGAAAATTTAATTAAAAATAAGGGATTGAGAAATCTTGATCAATAACGAATAAATAATTAAATTTTGGGTTAAATTGATCAAGATATGAATTTATTGGAATAAACCGAAATTTTCACCTCGAAAAATTATCCCGAAAATAATAGAAAAATATACCGAAAAGACGAAATCATATCAAGAAATTCATTTATTGATTAAATGAATTAAATATAATTTTTTTATAGATATTTTGGCAAAAATAATAATATTTAAGTGATTAAAATAATAATAAATTAAATTATAAATAATAAAATAAAGTAAATGAAAAAAAAACATAGAAAATCGCGAAATGCGATTTTCTGAAGAGGAACAAAGCAGCCGACCGTAACCGAGGAAGAACGAAATCCCTCCATCCGACGACCACAGGCGAGGCTGAGGGGCCGGCGAAGGCAGGCCAACATCGGGCGACCCACCAACAGCGGCGACGCACCGTGGAGAAGCTGGAATCGGGAGATCAACGGAGGGGAGGCCGAAAAGAGAGAGAGAGGAGTTTGGCAGCCATCGGCGCCGTTTTGACTCCAGCTGAGGCCCGATAATAAACGCCCAAGCCGTGGCGCGCCGATTGGTGGTCGAATCACGTCGAGAACCGACCAGATGGCGTCGGAACGACGAAATGATGCCTGAACCGGTACAGTCGGTTCATCGCAGTGACGGTATGCTGAACCAGACCGGATCGATTCAGCCAAAAAAGAAAAGGAAAAAAAAAAGAAAAGAAAAAGAGGAAAAATTGTGAAAAAATTTTAGTGATGCAATCGAGCTACGAGTAAGTCGGTAAGCGGTCGAAATTGACCGATTTAAATTTTGGAATATTTAATTTGATTAATATCCGACTAGAAATTTATCCGAAAAAATATTAAATTGCGTATCTCGACAATTGGCGTCAACCGAGAGCTCAAGACATCCTCGATTTGCATACTATCATGGAATCTCAGGTAAGTAACCCTTATTTACGATAATATTGCATCGTTATACGTGTTAAAAATTATCGCATCAATTACGGATTTAATTTCCTCATAAAATGAATTATATTCTGGAATTAGAGATAAATTGTCATAAATAATTCATTAAGCTATCTTGAGTTTAGAACGAGGCTCAATAAATACTGATTGGCCTAGAGAGCCCAATAGGCCTCGATAATGTGAATAGTGAGTGGAAAATAGACTGAAGGCCGATTAAGACCCATTATGGTACAATCGAGCCCAATGATTTAAATTAAGCCCAAAAAAATATGAAATACAATTAATTGTTTTGAATTTGACCTAATGTATATTTATACGCAGTTCCGAAGATTTGATTGAGAGCAAATCAAACTGTGTGACGAGACATCAGTGAAAGGTCAGACTGTACAAAAAAATAAGGTAAGGGAATTGTGTGAGTAGCTAGAGGTAGCTACATGTATTTTAATAGCTGTTGTATACACTGAATATGTATGTATACACTGATTAGGTATAAAGGTCCTAGAAATAAAGTAAAGATTTTAAGGACTTGAAATAAGTAAAGATTATTTTACCCCTATTGAGGATATTTCACCTAAGGATGGTGAAAGCATGACATGCACGGAATGCATGATTTAAGGAATTTTCTGATTTAAGGAATTCTCTTGTTTTTTAAGCAAAGCAAATCAATAGATTGTCCAGTATTTGCATAAATTTCACAATATAACACTAGTAAGTGTTAGTAAGATTTAAATGAAAATTATTTGGAAAATGGGCCAACTATCAAGTTTAAATGGAAACAGATAGTGCTGGCGCATAGCTCGCACTATATCTGAGTTTGTGAGTGTGCATAAAATGTGCTTGAGCAGCTGCTCGCACCAACTTGTGTGACATCATATGCATGAAATGTGCTAGAGTGGTTGCTCGCACTGATTTTTATTATTGAGAAATGCATGAGAGGTGTTGGAGCCTAGCTCGCACCTTGTTTTGACTGTTTTGACTTGTTTTGACTTGATATGCATAAAAAGGTGCTAGAGCGATTGCTCGCATTAGTTTTAATGATTTGACATGCATGAGAGATGCTGGAGCTTAGCTCGCATCTAGTTTTGATATGATAATAGCATAAAAGCCGTGCTGGAGTGTAACTCGCATGAGATTTGATTTATTTATACATAAAGCCGTGCTGGAGTGTAACTCGCACGAGATTTGATTTATTTATACATAAAGCCATGTTGGAGCTTGCTCGCGCAAAGTTTTATATGAATTTATAACTCATTTTAAAGACGTACTGGAGTACTACTCGTACGTAGATTTTACTAATTTTTATGAAACCGTGCTAGAGCTTCGCTCGCACGAGATTTTCTGATATCATGAATATGCATGGAGCCGTGCTAGAGCTTCACTCGTACAGGGATTTATATGACATGCATATAGCCGTGTTAGAGCCTCCAGTAGACTATGTGTCATAGTGAGATGATATGCTCACACGTGCATACTGAGACAGAGATGGTATGGGTGGATAAGACCTATTGCAGGCACCCCTGACTAAGCTTGGGTTCACAGAGTACGTTGTACTGTGTATGTCACACGGAGTATGCTGTACCGTGGGGATTGTTGGAGTGGAGTGGCATTAGCCACGAGGCAGCAAGCCTTACCCTTGTAATCCTGATGTTATGCTGTTCCGACGGGTAGGATCGAACCACCTCCCGTTTCAGGTGTGATACCCCACACACTAGGTACCGTGTTGCCAGGGATCACTAGGTTATGGCCATAGTCCTTGTTGTTACTGATAGAGTCACCTACATGTCTCACATGATATAACTATTGGTCGATAAATCAGGTTAGACCCAAGGGAGGGGTCAGGCCCCCGATTTCGTGATTTTTACTGAGATGTGCTTTTTAACATAATTTTATAATGAATTGCCTTATGAGTTTGAAATTGAATTATGAGATGCTTAACCCCTTTGGGTTATTTTATACTGAGTTTTAAATGAAATGATTTAAATGCAGTAGCATGATGTGTTTTCCATGCTTTAATCATAAAGTCATGAAAAGAATTGTTTCTCATGATTTGTTTTACATGGCATGATCTTGATTTACCTCATGCTAACTATGATTTAATGATGTCACATAAAATGCCTTTGATGCATGAATTACATGATTTCTATATGCACAAATAGTTTTGATAAACTATGTCATTGATGTATGCATGGTTTTCTGCTTGAGATTTTAATGAAAAGAAATGGATTTTAAGGGCATGGCATTATGAGCATGTAGATAGTGGAGCTATCTACTTACTTGCATAATTGCCTTACTGAGCGTGTGGTTTGCTCACCCCCCCTTATTTTACCATCTTTTCAGAGCACATCGTAATAGTTAGTGAGCGGCTGATGACTTGTATTCTTGGTATCCGCTACTTCCCATTGAGAGACAGGTATACACATTTGTATAGTTTTGTATCTAAATATGTAATGCACAGTACTGTAAACGGATATGATGTCGAGGATGTAGAGTTATAAATACCATTGTGTATGTATTTAGTTAAAGTCAAAGGATAGTAAACTCTGATATGTAAATGTGATTATGAAAATGGAATAGTAAATAGGTGAGAGAGGTGACTAACACCGAATCATAGCCCAACTGTTTGTAGGATGGTCACGATGAGAGAAAGGTAAGAATTAAATAATAAATGAAAAAGCGAAAAATTTACTCTGATTATTTAGGTAATTTGGGTCGTGACAGTTTTTGGTATCAGAGCTTAAGTTGGCCTGATATGAGTCGGTATTAATGGTTAAGGAAGTTTCTATCCTCATGTACTGTGCATTTTTTTAGATACAATTGTGTATATCGTGATGGAAGTGCAGCTAAGAATTTGGTTTCAAATGTAAGAATATAGTTATAAATGATAGCTGCTATGGTAGAGAGGCGAGTACACGAGCTCGAGGCCGTAGAGGTAGGCTTGAGAGTCGTATTGAGTCGCCACATGAGACTCAAGATGAGGTTGAAGTGGAGGCTGATGTTGAGCATGCCCCATAGAGTCCGACAGAGAGATCGAACAGTATTGAGACACGCTTCGCGAGGTTGGAGCTGAGTGTGGAGAATATTTTACGAGTTAATTGCTCAGAGTATGTATGGTATTTAAGGGTGAGTCGAAGCATTGGTGGAAGTCCGCTCGACCCACCTTAAGAGTTAGACATCCAGATTAGACATGAGAACATAATTTTAGATGTATTCCAGTGACAGAATATCCCGGACACTGCTTAAAGGAAATTACAGATAAAATTTTTTACTCTGACCCAGAGGAACTGGTTGATTAACGAGTATGAATCTCAGTTTATATACCTGCCCATATATAACTCCGACACTATGAACAGTGAGAGTCGAAATGTCTGAAAGTTCATGGAAGGGCTCAGATTGTCAATTAGAGTCTGATTGGCCTCGTTAGATATCACTACATGAGATTGAGAAAGGTAGTAAGGGTCAAAATAGAGACAGAAAGAAAATAGAGAATGATAGAGATGTCAGAACGGGAAAAAGTAGTTTGGTAAAAGCTTAGAGCTGATGAGTCACGAGGTAAGATAATTAGTAAGGCCCCAGTGTATCTAATTTCAACACTTACGAGGGGTATTGTGATTTGAGATCCCCGACCTGCTACGGAACAGTGTAGGGTGTGTGGTAGATACCACAAAATAAGATGTTAGACGAGGGCGAGTGTATGCCTTGGACCAGGACACTACTGATGTTTCATCAGATGTGGTGGAAGATACCATACTGGTTGTGAATACTGAAGTAATTATTTTAATTGATCCTGGTGCCACGCATTTATTCATACCGCCTTCAGTTGCTTATAAGTTAGTGAAAGATGTGCAGCATGTACCCTTAGGCAAGATGATGCTGGTTAGCTGATTTTCACTAACTGAATATGGGTATAAGGATATCTCAGTCGATTTTATTCGATGGAATATGAATAATTTTGAAGAATATTTAAGAATAGATTGATTCAGCTACAAAATATGTTGTTTAGATTTCTATCCTAAGATAGTGATGTTTTCACCCCTGAAAAGTGTATTATAAGTTTTAATAAGTAATGGAAGAGTTTGTTATAAGTGATATATGAAAGGAGATAAGCTTTGAGATGTGATAGATCCTGAATACGAGATATATTGGAATAAGAGGCGTATGCAAGGTAAGAATATCTTTGATTTGTAAAGTAATTTGGAATAAGCGATATGTAATGAATATGAATTGTGGCCAAGGATGAGAGGATGATATATCCACAACCAGTCTATGTGGTCAAGTCTGAGAGTTAATAAAGGTATTTTAAAATACTTCCTCACCTGAAGACTTGGCAGCGTCTAGAAGCGCACACATAACCTATAAATTGAAATCGACAGTCGTAATTTATACATTTAAAATTTAGGTACCTTTGTTGGTACGATAAAGAAAGATAGAATTTGATTAATCATGAAGGTTTAAAAAATTAAAATTTTATAAAAGTCGTTAATATAAGAAAAAGGAAATGACGCGGGTTAGTATCTTGACATTATACGTTTATGCGTACATAGGTCAAGGATATAGGTGATTGAAATATTTAGTGAAACTTAACTACGATGAGGTATTTAAACCTTACTTGGACCGATTGGTTGTCATCTTTAGCGATGATATTTTGATGTATTCAAAGTCCAGGGAAGAGCATGAGTAGTAACAGGAAACTGTCTTACAGACGAGTTGTTGAGAGTTTCTCAAAATGGGCTGCTCAGTTGACACATCTTGTTCGAAAAAGATTGTATGTCAATAGGATGATAAGTATGAAAGTAGCTTCAGTGAGTTTTGGTATATGGAAGTAATAAATTGACTACCGTAATTATTCTCACCATAACCAACAGCTCAAGAGGTTTCAGTGTGTATGGATACCTCAAAATAAGGATTGGGTTGTGTATTGATGTAAAATGGGAAGATAGTCGTTTATGGATCCAGATAGTTCAAGGACCATGAGAGAAACTATCCGACCCATGATTTAGAGTTGGAAGCCGTAGCGTTTACACTAAAAGTATGGCGCCACCACTTATACGGTGAGAAATTGTCAGACCCGCATTTTTGTAGCTTGTACCTTATGGTTCCTATATGTATGAACACTCTATTATTATAGTTGAATCATAAGAAGAGTATTTACTAGACTTAAAGTGTTAGTGAAATGATTTAACACGCAAAAGCTACATAAAAAGCCTAATGTGAGCTATAAGAGTCACAGGCTAAACCGAGTGAATCTAAATCATTCTGACTGAAAATAAGAACTTTAAATGAGAAAGTATAGAGAGCTCATGAAGGAAAGTTAGCTTGATTTAGTCCCGAACACAGAAAACGAGAGTAAAACTAAAAAGGGTAAAATGGACCTTTTTAGCGAGATAAGGTGTTTCGGGTATAATTATCCACTAGGAACGGTTGAAACATAAAGACGAGAGTGTAAGACATAAGATATGACACTTTCAGAATTTTGAGAAAAAGTCAACTTGGTCAATGGTTAAGGAAGTCAACTATAGTTAAGAAAGTGGACTTTTACCATAGTTGACTAATCATGGTTAAAATTAACCTAAGTGTGGAGAAAAAATTGGAGAAAAATATTTTTACCCAGAATGCAAGATAATTATCCCCGAAAGTAAGAAAAATTTATTCGGAAGGATTCTGAATTAAATTTAATGGTTAAAAACATAATGGGCCTAAGGTGAAAATTTTAAAGCCCATTATGGTATACTAAACGTATATCGAAATTCTTAGGTCCCTTAGATCGAATTGTTGGACCAATTGATTGGCCAAATATTGAGACAATTAAAGGCCCGAGGTATAGTAAACATTTCAGCTCGAAAGCTCATTAAGAAAGCCCAAACCGAGAAGCCCAATGGAAAGCCCATGAGATAAATATCTAACCATAGTTAAAGCTAACCATGACTCATAAGGTGACTCATTAGGTGACTCATGGCTAAGGCTTAGAAAGTCAAGCTTAATGGCTGGAAAGTAAAGCTTAATGGCTAAGTAAGTGGTTTATAAAATCAGCCACACCATTGTCATCTTCATCACACCAAATTTGGCTAGAAGAAGAAACCATTGAATAAATTATCCAAGCTTTCTCTCACTAGAAATCACTAGGAATTAGGCATAATTGGAACTTGCATCCTTCATAGAAGTTGTTCCAAATTGAAAGGAAAGTGACATAGGTTGGAATTGGCTATCAAGGAGCCATAGAGTGCAAGCCGTGAGCCTCCAAAGTATTCGGCCAAGTGTGAACACAACAATTGGTATATTTTCAAATTTTCAATTTCATATATGTTAATGTATGAATGATTTTAAGTATATTGGTATATGTTTCAAGCATTGAAACTTATTAAATCTCTATGATGTTGGTTAGGCCGAGAGTGAGTAGTGAGATATTGAATTATGTCCATATGATTTAAAGGCATAAATGGATTAAAGTACATGTATTAATGATTATGGTGTAATTAGAATTAATCAATTTGATTAATTAATACATGTAATTAGTTGGCAATCAAGGTGTTTGATAAAATGCCTAAATGAACTATATGATGTTAAGAAAGTTGCCAACCAAGTATTTGTGAAAATGCCTAAGTGAATTGGCTAGACAAATAGGCATGGATGGCATGCCATGGTGTAACCGATGGCATGGATAGCTCTCGGCCATGGCATGTGGCCGAGAGGTCCAATGGGCCAAGCCTAAATATTTTAGGCCCAATGTGAGGTAATGGGTCTAGGACAAGCCCAATAAGAGTTGGTGGGCCCCATAAGCCCAATAGGCCTAACAAAAAATGAATTGTAAAATGCAAATGGGCTTAAGGCATAATTAGACCCATTAAGGATTATTAAAGCCCATTAAGGGAAATAGACTGTATTTAATGTGAAATACAATAGAAAAAGTGTTATTAACCTGATAAATGGTTATATGCAGCTCCAGAGATTATTAGAGGAGCAAATCGGACTGTTGAAATGAGCAGCGCAGAGAAAGTGAAATTTCTCGAGTGATTGCAGGTAAGGGACTTTTGTAAGTAGTTAGAGATACCTGCACGTATTTTTGTCTGCTTTTACATTCACTTAAAAACTTCGAGGGTCAGAGAAAGTGAATAATAATTATTGTGACCCGATAGTGGTAAATTACGATTTTACCCTTAGTTAGGAAAAAAGTCAACTTTTGTGAAAAGTTGTAAAAAGCATGGAAACCACCATTTTGAGTGTTCGACTGCTATTTAGCAGAAGAATAAATAGATGGGTTAATGATTTTAAGGTTGATGTGAATTAAACACACTTTATAGTGCTGATTTTGATGTTTTAAAAATCATCCCTTTTTAAAGAGTCATCTATCGAATTATGTGAGAATAAATCGTGCTAGAGCTTAGCTCACATAGGTTTTCACACTATGGTACGTATGATGCTGTGGAAGCTAGTAAGATCCTTAAGCCCAACATCCTTAAGCCAAAGTGGGGGGGGGGGGGGGGGGGAGGCTCTATTTGGTGGGGAGGCTCTCTTACGGTAAGATCCTTAAGCCCAACATCCTTAAGCCAGAGCGGGCGGGGAGGCTCTATTCGGCAGGGAGGCTCTCTTACATGGATACGAAAAGCTTCACGTGCATTTGAGGTACCGTGTTGCCTGGGATCACCGTTATAAGAGATGGCGATAGTTCAGGATACTATTTGCATTTCACCACAGAGTCTCACATGATATATGTCACGCCCCGAAAATGCAGAAAATAGGGCTAATTTAAAACTTTTTACTCGTTAATTCACAAATAAAGAGTGCATTCCTGTGCAGTGTCATACATCATCATAATTATCATGCCTCAGGATCTCATCAAGATATAATAAATATTGTATTATACCCATTACTCGATTACAAGTTAATTAATCCTAATACATCCCATATAATGTCATACATCAAGTGTCTGTAATTACACTAATAGTCTGGGTACATGAAAAGATAAATATACCTCAAAGTACAAAATATATAGCCTGGAGCTCGGACCTCCACTAGCCACTACTCCGTACGTCGCAGGGAAGTCCTTATTCACTTGAAGAACTCTGGGGGGAAAGAAAAACAGGGTGAGCTTCTAAATCGCTCAGTAAGGGGGGTAGGGGACTCATTTCATAAACCAAAATGCACATCACAAAGCATTTATTTGTATGTGAAACTCATTTGAAAACCATAGCTTGAAAATACTCAAAACGACACTCTCATGTGTCAAGTCATGTGAAAACATGAAGTAAAAGGCTCACTCTAGAGCAAAACGAAGCATGTGAAAATAACGCGTTAAACGCTTTCTCAAATAACGTGGCATAGCCACTAATTTAAAATCACTCGTGGCATAGCCACAAAACACACGTGGCAAAGCCACTGGTTTAATTTCTCACGTGGCATAGCCACAATACACACGTGGCAAAGCCACTGGTTTAATTTCTCACGTGGCATAGCCACAAAACACACGTGGCAAAGCCACTGAATTATTTTCTCGCGTGGCATAGCCACAGAATAGGGTTTCTCAACGTGGCACTGCCACCAATGGGGTTTCTCAACGTGGCACAGCCACCAATGGGGTTTTCTCAACGTGGCACTGCCACCAATGGGGTTTTCTCAACGTGGCACTGCCACCAATGGGGTTTTCTCAACGTGGCACAGCCACCAATGGGGTTTTCTCAACGTGGCACTGCCACCAATGGGGTTTTCTCAATGTGGCACAGCCACCAATGGGGTTTTCTCAACGTGGCACAGCCACCAATGGGGTTTCTCAACGTGGCACTGCCACCAAGGGGGTATAACGTGGCACAGCCACCGAATAGGTTATTCTCACGTTACCAGAACGGAGAAGAATTCGGGCTTACATGCTACCAGAGCAATGCCCGGTGTGTACTCACAACTACACACCCAAGTCTTATCACATAAGACAGGTTTGCCTTCACGTAGAACTCGTAATGGTTTTCTCTCATAAAACTCATTTGAAATCGTTTTGCACTCAACACAAAACGTAGTAAAACCGAGTTCCAACCGGTAAAGCACACGCACACATTTCTCAAATCACAATATTGCCTTAACGTAGAGCCCAGTTATAAACTCATAAAACATTGGGCTCCAACCGGCTATAAAATCGTGTGCAGTTTAATCTCAACACAAAACACTCAACATGCTTGTTTATAAATCATAAATCATGCTATAACAGTTTACAAATCACATACACAAATGGTTTAGATTTCCCTTACCTCTTTGCACCTCGTATAGTGCAATCGTTTCCCCCGTATCACGGACTAGTCTCGCATTCCACTCTGGAACTCCCGAGCTGTCCAAACGATGTTAAAATATCAATATTCCACATCACATAAGCCTCAATTCTCAAAATCGAGCATAATTGCTCATAACACCTCAATTCTCTTGATTTCTCGTAACTCAACCCTAAACTACAACTCTATTCACAATATCCCAATGTTCGATATCTCTAATACCAATTATCTACGCTAATTTACCACATTGTCTATATTTTCGTTTATAGCACAATCCTCAAAATTGCCACAACTTCCAAATATCAACATTAATCCAACTACATTACAATCTCATCAATCCCTAATCATTCCTCAACTATTTCAACACAATTACAACCACCAATAACATCAAAAATCAACTCAAATATCAAGATCGAGGTTTAGAAATTACCCAAAGCTTGTAAGACGCACAACTCACGCTTCGATCCGATTCGTCCTTCGATTTTCAAGTATGTTGTTCTCCCTGTGATGAGGAATAACTTTCCTTCTTACCACAATAGCTGATTCGGCCGAAAATGGGGGATTTGGAGGAGTGAGAAACTAGGTTTTCGAAAAAATGGAGGTTTGGAAGAGAGAGAAAGTGAAATTGCAGGAGAAAACACGGGTTCCTTATATAGACTAGAGGTAGGAGATCGATCTGCCTCTTGATGAGATCGATCTGCGTTTGAAATTTGGGGACGATCTGGGCAATTTTATGCCTAGGAGATCGATCTGTCGAAGGGTGAGATCGATCTCTTTATGGCTTTATGAGATCGATCTGCTCCTAAAGAGATCGATCTTCTCCCCAAACAGAAGCATTTGGAGATCGATCTCCTCCTCATGAGATCGATCTTCTCTCAAACAGATTCATTTGGAGATCGATCTCTTCCTCATGAGATCGATCCCTTCTCAAACAGATTCATAAAGAGATCGATCTCTTCCATTGGAGATCGATCTGCTTCTCAAATTTCCCCTTCCTCGTCATTTTTAACTCACCAGATCGATCTCTCCTTCTCCCAGATCGATCTGTCCTCATGCTTCATGCTTATTTTACACACTTAACATATAAATCTCCAATTATAATTCCCACAATTCACTTAGCTCAATAAATTACACTTCAATTTATTATTACATCATTAAATATGTCTGAAATTCTCAGATCTCACATCCTCCCCACCTTAAAAAGAATTTGGTCCTCCAAATTCAACTCAACTAGTCAAAATAGATGGGGGTATTTCTCCTTCATGAGGCTCTCTAGTTCCCACGTTGCCTCTTCCCTTGAGTGATGTTTCCACAAAACTTTCACTAATGGGATGCTCTTGGTTCTCAGTACCTTCTCCTTTCTATCGAGAATCCGGACGGGTTCCTCAGTGTAGCTCATGTCCTCCTGTATGTCCATCTCATCATACTCTATAACATGAGAAGGGTCCGGGTGGTACTTCCTCAACATAGATACATGAAAAACGTTGTGTATTCCGGACATCTGTGGGGGTAATGCCAATCTGTAGGCTACCTCTCCCACTCTCTCAAGAATCTCGAATGGTCCTATGTATCGAGGACTCAATTTCCCTTTCTTCCCAAATCGCATGATACCCTTACTCGGTGATACTCTCAGGAATACTGCATCACCAACATCAAACTCGAGTGGCCATCTACGCACATCCGCGTAGCTTTTCTGTCTACTTTGTGCAGCCCGTAACCTCTCACATATGAGTTTCACACTCTGTACGGCTTGCTCAACAAGCTCGGGAGCATTTATCTTTCTGTCACCGACTTCTTCCCAAGCTACAGGGGATCTACACCTCCTACCATATAGAGTCTCAAAAGGTGCCATTCCAATACTCGCATGATAGCTATTATTGTATGCAAACTCTGCTAGGGGCAGGTGATCATCCCATGATCCCTTAAAATCCATCGTACACGCCCTCAACATATCCTCCAGGGTCTGAATAGTCCTCTCTGACTGACCATCTGTCTGAGGATGATAGGCGGTACTAAAACTCAATCGAGATCCCATGGACTCCTGAAACTGGGTCCAGAATCTGGAAGTAAATCAAGAATCTCTATCAGAAGTAATACTCACTGGAGCCCCATGTAATCTAGCTATCTCGATGACATACAGTTCAGCTAAGGCATCCACAGTATCTGTGCTCTTGATGGCAAGGAAGTGGGCACTCTTGGTCAATCTATCCACAATGACCCATATCGCGTCATGACCTCCTCGGGTCCTCGGTAAACCCATAATAAAGTCCATAGTGACATGCTCCCATTTCCATGTAGGTACAGGTAAGGGCTGTAGTAGTCCTCCGGGCTTCCGATGCTCAGCTTTCACTTGCTGGCATACCAAACACCTGGCCACATACTCTGCCACATCTCGCTTCATACCACTCCACCAATACACCTTTCTCAAGTCTCGGTACATCTTAGTACTCCCTGGGTGCATGGTGTATCGCGAGCAGTGGGATTCTCTCAATATCTGTCTCTTCAGGGTATCATCGTCCGGTACACAAATCCGTCCTCTGAACCTCAATAATCCATCTTCACGGATGGTGAGATTTGACTGCGAACTCTGCTCAGCTTGGCTAACCATGTCTATCAATCTCTGATCACTGCGCTGCCCAGTTCTAATCTGATCCATGATCCTAGGCTTTATCCGCAGGCTAGCCAAAAATCCAGTCTCTACCTCTTTAACTTTGATCCGAAGTTCGACGAACTGCTCTAACAAATCCCATTCCCTGATCATCATAGCAGATATCATACTCTTCCTGCTCAGGGCATCAGCAACCACATTCGCCTTACCCCGGATGATAAAGAATCTCGCAGTCATAATCCTTAAGGAGTTCCATCCATCTCCTTTGTCTCATGTTTAACTCTTTCTGATCAAAGAGATATCTCAAACTCTTGTGATCAGCGAAGATCTAGAATCTTTCCCCATACAAGTAATGTCGCCAGATCTTCAAAGCAAATACCACAGCGGCTAACTCCAAATCATGTGTGGGGTAATTCCGCTCATGGTCTTTCAGCTGTCGCGATCCATATGCGACCACTCTCCCGTGCTGCATAAGCACACACCGCAATCCTTGATGAGATGCATCACTATACACCGAGAATCCTCCTGATCCCTCAGGGATAGTTAACACAGGTGCCGCTGTCAATCTCCTCTTTAACTCTTGAAAACTGAGCTCACATTGATCAGTCCATATGAACAGAGTTTCCTTACGCGTGAGCTTAGTCAAAGGAGCGGCAATCTTTGAGAATCCTTCCACAAATCTCCTGTAATACCCTGCCAAACCAAGGAAGCTTCGTATCTCAATCACTGTCCTCGGTCTCTCCCAATTAAGCACACCTGCTATTTTACTCGGATCCACTGATACTCCTTCCTCTGAGACTACATGCCCAAGGAAAGCTATCCGGTTCAGCCAAAACTCACACTTACTAAGCTTTCCGTATAATTGCTTATCTCGGAGTATCTGGAGTACTAACCACAAATGTTGTGCATGCTCCTCATACGACCGAGAGTACACCAGGATATCATCGATAAAGACTATCACAAACTTATCCAGATAGTCTCTGAACACCTCGTTCATCAATCTCATGAATGCTGCAGGGGCGTTCGTCAATCCAAAGGACATCACCAGAAATTCGTAATGGCCATACCTTGTCCTGAAGGCCGTCTTTGGAATATCTTCTTCCTTGATCCTCAATTGGTGATAGCCCGATCTCAAATCAATCTTAGAAAAGACTGATGCCCCTCTTAGCTGATCAAGTAGATCGTCAATCCTGGGCAGTGGGTATTTATTCTTCACCGTGGCTTTATTCAATAGCCGGTAGTCCACACATAATCTGAGACTACCATCCTTCTTCTTAACAAATAGTACTGGCGCTCCCCACGGTGAAACACTGGGCCTAATGAACCCTTGATCCAATAACTCCTGCAGTTGTCTCTTTAATTCCTCAAGCTCCACTAATGCCATTCTGTACGGAGGTTTAGAGATCGGCTGAGTATCTGGTACCAAATCAATAGTAAACTCCAGCTCTCTCTCTGGTGGTAAACCTGGCAATTTATCTGGGAAAACATCCAAAAATTCACAAACCACAGGTATATCCTCAATCCTCGGATGTTCCCGCTCATCGTCTGAGATGAGTGTCTCATAACCTTCACATATATAATCACATTTATTATTCTCCAAAATAATGTTAAAATTCTCAAATTACTCACTAGAAATCCACATAATCATTTCCTCAATATCTCAATTGTACACTATAAGGTTCAGGTAGGGAGAAAGTTACAATCTTAGTGTAGCAGTCTAAACTCACTCGATTGGTCGCCAACCAATCCATCCCCAGAATTACATCAAACCCATGTATACTCAACATGATTAGATCTGCTAACATCACTCTATCTCCCACCTTAATTTCACATCCTCTACAGATTAACTCAGTTCTCTGGGATTCACGCATAGGGGTATTTACATGTAGTATATATTCTAGAGGTTCAAACTTCAAGTTTAATCTACATGCAAAATGCTCAGAAATAAACGAATGCGTGGATCCTGAATCAATCAACACATGAGCCTCATAATTACAGACAGAGAGTGTACCTCTTATAGTTTCTGCCAAAGCGTCTGCGGTCTCCTTATCCAGGGCAAACACTCGTCCCTGTGCCACAGGTTTCTTCCCTTTCTCTGTCGCAGTGGCCCGTCTCCGGGGATCCACTCTCTGAGGCTGTTGTCTAGTGGGCTCCGAAGCATGTGGTATCTGAGGCTGGGGACAGTCCTTCACTCTGTGACCCATGTCACCACATCTGAAACATCCATGGATCGACCCAGTACAATTTCCCTCATGCGATCGGCCACAGTCTCTACAAATCCTCATCTCCGGCCTGACATATCGTGGGGTCTCCTTGATAATAGGATAGGCTCTGGGTCGCTCCAATCTGTCCCTCTGCACCTCAATCCTTCCTCTTCTGAAGGAACCTCTCCGAGCATCTGACTGGAAAAGTGCTGGCCTCTTGCCCTTATCTCTATTCACCGCTCTGAGCTCATTCTGGGATTGTACCATCTCAATCCCTCTTTCAACCTCTTGTGCTCGTCTCAGAGCATCTCCAAACTCAGTAATACAGAGCCCCATCAGTCTATCTCTAATGATGGGCTTCAACCCATACACAAACTTCTCTGTGCGGAGCTCTTCACTCTTGAAGGTCTCTGGGTCATATCTCAGTAGTGCGGTGAACTGGCTCTCATAGTCATCCACCGACATGTCACCCTGTACCAAACTCAAAAACTCGGCCTGTTTCCTTCGCTGGGCGGCTCGTGGTACATATTGGGTTCTAAAAGCTGTCTGGAACTCTTCCCAACCAATCACATCCTGGTGGGACATCAAGATACCCTGGGTAGTACTCCACCAATCTCGAGCTCTCCCCTTCAGCATATAGGCACTCATACTGACTCTCTCAGCATCGGTGCACCCCAGTAAATCAAATATAACTCTCAACTCCGTCAACCACTCCTCAGCCTCTGTAGGATCCTTCTTTCCCTTAAATGCGGGTGGATTCATCTTCAGAAATTCCTTTAGTCGGACCTTACTTCTGTCCTCAGGCTGAGTGACGGGAGGCACTGGGGGTATGGGAGGTCCTGGTGGTGGTGTAGGGGTAGTATCCGAGGCATTAACTCCAAAGTGTTGTGCGAATAGCGCCGCCATCTGCTCAAAACCTTGCCTCACATCGGTCTCAATCCGATTAAATCGAGAGTTAGGACTCTCTGGTTGTGGGACAGGTGGTGGAGGGGACTCTGCCTTCCTCCTCGAACGACCTCGTCGTTTACTCATTCTCAATCTCAATTCGTCTCCTGCGCGTACATATCACAATTGATTGAAATCTCAATCCTCAATTTCAGTTCATGACCAGACTATTACAGACACTTGGGATGTATTCTATTTCACTTAACCGACACTGACAGTACTAGACACCCTAAGCTCTGATACCAAGAAAACTCTGTCACGCCCCGAAAATGCGGAAAATAGGGCTAATTTAAAACTTTTTACTCGTTAATTCACAAATAAAGAGTGCATTCCTGTGCAGTGTCATACATCATCATAATTATCATGCCTCAGGATCTCATCAAGATATAATAAATATTGTATTATACCCATTACTCGATTACAAGTTAATTAATCCTAATACATCCTATATAATGTCATACATCAAGTGTCTGTAATTACACTAATAGTCTGGGTACATGAAAAGATAAATATACCTCAAAGTACAAAATATATAGCCTGGAGCTCGGATCCTCCACTAGCCACTACTCCGTACGTCGCAGGGAAGTCCTTATTCACTTGAAGAACTCTGGGGGGAAAGAAAAACAGGGTGAGCTTCTAAATCGCTCAGTAAGGGGGGTAGGGGACTCATTTCATAAACCAAAATGCACATCACAAAGCATTTATTTGTATGTGAAACTCATTTGAAAACCATAGCATGAAAATACTCAAAACGACACTCTCATGTGTCAAGTCATGTGAAAACATGAAGTAAAAGGCTCACTCTAGAGCAAAACGAAGCATGTGAAAATAACGCGTTAAACGCTTTCTCAAATAATGTGGCATAGCCACTGATTTAAAATCACTCGTGGCATAGCCACAAAACACACGTGGCAAAGCCACTGGTTTAATTTCTCACGTGGCATAGCCACAAAACACACGTGGAAAAGCCACTGGTTTAATTTCTCACGTGGCATAGCCACAAAACACACGTGGCAAAGCCACTGAATTATTTTCTCGCGTGGCATAGCCACAGAATAGGGTTTCTCAACGTGGCACTGCCACCAATGGGGTTTCTCAACGTGGCACAGCCACCAATGGGGTTTTCTCAACGTGGCACTGCCACCAATGGGGTTTTCTCAACGTGGCACTGCCACCAATGGGGTTTTCTCAACGTGGCACAGCCACCAATGGGGTTTTCTCAACGTGGCACTGCCACCAATGGGGTTTTCTCAACGTGGCACAGCCACCAATGGGGTTTTCTCAACGTGGCACAGCCACCAATGGGGTTTCTCAACGTGGCACTGCCACCAAGGGGGGTATAACGTGGCACAGCCACCGAATAGGTTATTCTCACGTTACCAGAACGGAGAATAATTCGGGCTTACATGCTACCAGAGTAATGCCCGGTGTGTACTCACAACTACACACCCAAGTCTTATCACATAAGACAGGTTTGCCTTCACGTAGAACTCGTAATGGTTTTCTCTCATAAAACTCATTTGAAATCGTTTTGTACTCAACATAAAACGTAGTAAAATCGAGTTCCAACCGGCAAAGCACACGCACACATTTCTCAAATCACAATATTGCCTTAACGTAGAGCCCAGTTATAAACTCATAAAACATTGGGCTCCAACCGGCTATAAAATCGTGTGCAGTTTAATCTCAACACAAAACACTCAACATGCTTGTTTATAAATCATAAATCATGCTATAACAGTTTACAAATCACATACACAAATGGTTTAGATTTCCCTTACCTCTTTGCACCTCGTATAGTGCAATCGTTTCCCCCGTATCACGGACTAGTCTCGCATTCCACTTTGGAACTCCCGAGCTGTCCAAACGATGTTAAAACATCAATATTCCACATCACATAAGCCTCAATTCTCAAAATCGAGCATAATTTCTCATAACACCTCAATTCTCTTGATTTCTCGTAACTCAACCCTAAACTACAACTCTATTCACAATATCCCAATGTTCGATATCTCTAATACCAATTATCTACGCTAATTTACCACATTGTCTATATTTCCGTTTATAGCACAATCCTCAAAATTGCCACAACTTCCAAATATCAACATTAATCCAACTACATTACAATCTCATCAATCCCTAATCATTCCTCAACTATTTCAACACAATTACAACCACCAATAACATCAAAAATCAACTCAAATATCAAGATCGAGGTTTATAAATTACCCAAAGCTTGTAAGACGCACAACTCACGCCTCGATCCGATTCGTCCTTCGATTTTCAAGTATGTTGTTCTCCCTTTGATGAGGAATAACTTTCCTTCTTACCACAATAGCTGATTCGACCGAAAATGAGGGATTTGGAGGAGTGAGAAACTATGTTTTCGAAAAAATGGAGGTTTGGAAGAGAGAGAAAGTGAAATTGCAGGAGAAAACACGGGTTCCTTATATAGACTGGAGGTAGGAGATCGATCTGCCTCTTGATGAGATCGATCTGCGTTTGAAATTTGGGGACGATCTGGGCAATTTTATGCCTAGGAGATCGATCTGTCGAAGGGTGAGATCGATCTCTTTATGGCTTTATGAGATCGATCTGCTCCTAAAGAGATCGATCTTCTCCCCAAACAGAAGCATTTGGAGATCGATCTCCTCCTCATGAGATCGATCTTCTCTCAAACAGATTCATTTGGAGATCGATCTCTTCCTCATGAGATCGATCCCTTCTCAAACAGATTCATAAAGAGATCGATCTCTTCCATTGGAGATCGATCTGCTTCTCAAATTTCCCCTTCCTCGTCATTTTTAACTCACCAGATCGATCTCTCCTTCTCCCAGATCGATCTGTCCTCATGCTTCATGCTTATTTTACACACTTAACATATAAATCTCCAATTATAATTCCCACAATTCACTTAGCTCAATAAATTACACTTCAATTTATTATTACATCATTAAATATGTCTGAAATTCTCAGATCTCACAATATATCACTTGATTGACTGATTTAAATTGTGGATAGACCTGAGGGATGGGTCGGACTCCGATTTTGTGATATGAGTGATTTAAATGCCATATTTATTGTGATTTAAATATACATGGCATGATTTATCTACAGGCATGATTTAGATAAAGATGCATTGTTTTGCACTACATGCCTACATTTGAGAAAGAAAGCATGATTTCTGTAAATGGGATTTAATCTGTACAAGTATACATATATATATATATATATTTAAAGACATGCTTTTATAGTGAGTTAAGGAAATAATGTTTTCAAGGCATAGCATTATTTTGAGTAGATAGTGTAGATATCTACTTGCTTGCCTGATTTCCTTACTGAGCGCGTTGTATGCTCACCCCCTTTCTTTACATTTCTCTACAGAGCATCAGCAGTAGAGCGAGAGTTATTGAGGGATAGTGTTCCTGAGTCCACTGCTAGTTCTTATCGACCGCCAGGAATACAGATTTTGTATGGTTATATATCTAAACATAGAAACAGCATAGTGATGTATACGATATATATTATGGGGAATGTATTTCTATTAGCTTTTATATAATCTCACATGTATTATAAAAGCAGTTACAGTCAGTAACAGTATATTGACATGTATGTATAATAATGGATAATGTGGTAAGCGAGGATTCTGACATCGAATCACAACCTAACCATTGAAGAGAGGAAAGGTAAGTTAATAAATGCAAAAATTTGTAGTGGTTTTGTGTTAAGTCATGGATTGAGAACGGGTCTGACAGAATGGTATCAAAGCAGAGGTTGGTCTGATGTGAGTCGGTGTTAGGAAATAAGAAAGAGTACATCTCCATAGTACTGTGCTGTATTTAGATATAACTGTGTATACCAGATAGGAGACGGACTAATTCATGATTATGAATGCAGGAACTTTGCCTATATGGCAAATGCGCGTAGTGGTAGAGGTATGAGAGGTAGGGCTCGAGGCCGGGAAGATGGGCTCGAGGCCCGAGAGACGAGTTGTTACCGAACCATTACCTACGCTTGAGACTTCAGGTGCTACTGAGGCACCCGAGTGTGCTGAGACAAGCTTTACGAGATTAGAGCGTAGTCTTGAGACGATTGTAGAGATGTTGGCACAAACGATGCCAGGTAGGTAGGGACAGGAGGCAAGAACTGCGACAGGAGAGGCAGTTACCCCCGATACACCTACGCAGACAGCTCATGCACCGAGGACAGTAGAGACTCCTACACCCCCACCAGTTTCGGGTAGTAGTGGATTAGGGTACGGATGTGATCTACATCGGTTGCGAGAATTCCAGAAGTTTAGACCTCCATCTTTTAGTGGGGTCAAGGACCCTGTAGCTGCTGAGGAGTGGGTGGCGGAGATGGAGAAGCTTTATGGATTCTTCGAGTGTACGACCTCGGAGATGGTCGCATTTCCTGCGTTCCTACTGAAGGGAGCTGCAGAGCATTGGTGGAAGTCCACCTGACCTATATTGAGAGCCCGACACAGACATTTGTTGGGAGATATTTCGGGAGGCCTTTAGGAGGCAGTTTATTCTCGATACCGCAAAGCCAAAATTGCAGTTAGAGTTTTTGGAAAAAACCAGGGGAGTTTGTCAGTATACGAGTATGAGACTCGATTCCTATCCCTAGGAAGATATGACCCAGATACCATGCATAGTGAGGCAAGAAAGGTCCACAGGTTTATCGATGGGTTGAGACCGGTTCTGCGGTCCAGGTTGGTTCCATTAGACATAGCTACCTATGAGGAAGCAGTGCACAGGGCGCAACTGTGTGAGCAAGATTACGAGAGGAATGCTTTCGAGTTTGGAAAGTTTAGCCGTAGCCGAGATATACAGAAGAAGAGGTCGGCTAGAGATTTCGGTTATCGAGGAGGGAGGAAACTCTTCGGTAAGAGATCATGGGTTGAGGAGGCATGGGAGAAATTTGCTAGACCTCCTGCTTACCCTATTGTAGCCCCAGCAAAGGGCATTGTCATAGGAGGACATAGACCTGCTGTCGATCAGTGCAGAAGATGCGATAGACAACATGGAGGTAGACCATGTTCGCTGACTCCTATCGTATGTTTTCGATGTGGGAAACAGGGGCATATAGCTAGAGCTTGCCCAGAGATGGTTGATACTGCGCCACTGAGGGGCAGGGAGCCGGATAGAGCTCTAGCTGGTACGTCTGCTCGAAGAGGTAGAGCGACGGCAGAAGAAAAGGGGAAACAAGTGATGGGTCGAGGGCGAGTACATGCTTTGGACCGGGGGACAACTGATGCTTCATCGGATGTGGTACGAGGTAACATCTTGATTTATGATATTGAAGCATATGTTTTAATTGATCCTGGTGCCACGCATTCTTTTGTATCGCCTTCATTTGCATGTAAATTAGCAAGACATGTAGAGCGTACACCATTATGCATGATGATGTTGATTAGTACGCCTATAAATAGTAGTCAAGTTGTAGAATATGTATTTAATGACTGCAAGTTGAGAATAGGGGATAAGGAGATGACAGCCAATCTAATATTACTAAGTATGAGTGACTTTGATATAATATTAGGAATGGATTGACTATCTGCAAACCATGCTGTTTTAGATTGTTATGCTAAGACAGTTATGTTTCCTAACCCTACTAGATATGTTGTAAAGTTTAATAAGAATAAATGAAAGGAGTAGTTATGATTATTACATGATTACTGATTTAGAAAACCTTCAAAATATCAAGGTTTCATTGCGTACGTGGTAGATATGGATAAGGCACATCCGGAGTTGTCAGATATTACTGTGGTTAGTGAGTACCCAGATGTTTCTTCAGATGAATTGCCATGGTTACCACCAGACAGAGAGATGAAGTTCTGCATATATTTGGTACCTGGTACGGAGCCTATTTCAAGACCACCATATCGCATGGCCTTAGTTGAGCTGAAGGAGCTCAAGAAACAGTTGCAGGAGCTGTTGGATAGGGGTTTTGTTCGACTGAGTGTTTCACCTTGGGGAGCACCGATTTTGTTTGTGAGGAAGAAGGATAGGAGCCTCCGATTATGTATAGATTACCGATTGTTGAATAAGGCCACCATCAAGAATAGGTATCCCCTTCCATGCATAGACGACTTGTTAGATCAGCTTCAGGGAGCACAGGTCTTTTCCAAGATTGACCTGAGGTCTGGGTATCACCAGCTGAAAGTTCGGAGTGGAGATGTACCCAAGACAACATTTCATACCCGATATGTCCATTATGAGTTCTTGGTCATGCCATTCGGATTGACGAATGCTTCAACTGCTTTCATGGCATTGATGAACGATGTGTTCAAGCCATATTTGGACCAGTTTGTTATCGTCTTTATCGATGACATATTGGTGTATTTGAGATCCAAGGAGGAGCACGAGGAGCATCTCAAGATCGTATTACATACTGTACGAGAGCAGGAGTTATATGCTAAGCTCAGTAAGTGTGACTTTTGGTTGTTACAGATCTCGTTTTTGGGACATGTTGTATTGAGAGATGGTGTTTCAGTTGATCCATCTAAGATAGAGGCTATAGTTTAGTGGGAACAGCTAAGGAAAGTCACCAAGATCAGGAGTTTTTTGGGTTTAGCTGGATACTATCGGAGATTCGTTGAGGGATTTTTGAAGTTGGTTGCTCCGTTAACACGTCTTACTGGAAAGAGTGTACCGTTCGTATAGAACGAGGATTGTGAGAAGAGTTTTCAAGAGTTGAAGCGTCGATTGACCACCGCTCTGATTCTCACTATCCCAACCAACTTAAGTGGATTTGCAGTGTATACCGATGCTTCGCATCAGGGACTGGGCTGTGTATTGATGCAGGATGGGAAGGTAGTTGCTTATAGATCCAGACAGCTGAAGGATCATGAGAAGAACTATCCGACCCACGATTTGGAGCTAGCAGCAGTAGTGTTTGCATTGAAGGTATGGCGCCACTACTTATATGGCGAGAAGTTCCAGATATTTACCGAACACAAGAGCCTCAAGTATCTGTTCTCACAGAAAGAGCTGAACATGAGATAGAGAAGATAGCTAGAGCTTCTGAAGGACTACGATTGTGAGATACTTTATCATTCGGATAAGGCTAATGTTGTAGCCGATGCCTTGAGTAGTAAGAGCCTAGGGATGGTATCGTATATGATGGTTAGGGAACATGATTTGCTAGAGCAGTTTGCTAGCCTCAGTTTGGGAGTCGTGCCTTCTGACATGGATACAAGCTATGTGATAGCTAGTCTACGCTTGGAGCCGGATCTGTTGGACAGGATCAGAATGGCTCAGCAGACTGATCCATTTTGTATGGATATGAGTAGTCAGATGCAGAAAGGCACAGTGATTGACTTTGAGTTGAGTTTTGATAGACTACTGAGGTTCAGAGGCAGATTGTATGTTCCCGAGGATCTAGGACTTAGGAGATTGGTATTGGCAAAAGCTCATTCATCGAGGTATACGTTATATCCGGGGAGTAACAAAATGTATCAGAACCTTCGTAAGGTATACTGGTGGTTAGGTATGAAGAGAGATGTAGCAGACATTGTGGCAAAATGTCTCGTATGTCAACAGGTGAAGGTAAATCATCAGAAACCTGTAGGGTTATTGCAGCCTCTACCTATACCGACATGAAAATGTGAGCATATTACCATGGATTTCGTGATGGGTTTACCGAGAACCCGCAGGAATCATGATGCTATATAGGTGATCGTCGACAGACTGATGAAGTCAGCCCACTTCCTAGCTATGAGATCGACCGATACTCTGAGTTCATTAGCAGAACTGTATGTACGCAAGGTAGTGAGATTACACAGTGTACCAGTGAGCATAGTCTCTGATAGGGATTCCCGCTTCATTTCTCACTTTTGGAGACATTTTCAGGAAGCAATGGGAACCCAGTTGAGTTTGAGCACCGCTTTCCATCCTCAGACAGATGGTCAGTCAGAGAGGACTATACAGACTCTGGAGGATATGTTAAGAGCATGTGTGCTAGATTTTAGAGGCTCCTGGGATGACCACTTGCCACTAGTTGAGTTCGCCTACAACAATAGTTATCATTCAAGTATCGGGATGGCACCGTATGAGGCTTTATATGGCCGTAGATGTCGTTCCCCTATTGGATGGGAAGAAGTGGGTGACCGTAAGATTTTTGCTCCTGATATGGTTATATAAGCATCTGAGGACGTCCACTTGATAGTAAAGAGACTAAGGACAGCTCAGAGTAGACAGAAGAGTTATGCTGACAGGAGATGTAGGCCACTAGAGTTTGCAGTTGGTGAATCCGTGTTTCTGAAAGTTTCTCCTTTCAAGGGCATAGCGAGATTTGGGACGATAGGGAAACTAAATCCTCGCTATATTGGACCCTTTGAGATACTTGATCGAGTGGGAGATAAGGCTTAGAGGTTGGCATTGCCACCGGACTTATCAGGTGTCCATAATATCTTCCACATATCGATGCTTCGGAAGTATCACCCGGATCTGACACATGTGATTAGTTACGAGCCTTTGGAGCTCCGAGAGGACATGTCATATGTTGAGAGATCGATTCGGATATTGGATAGGAAGGAGAAGGTATTGAGGTCGAAGACCATCGGGTTAGTGAAGATTCTCTGGCAGCATCATACTTCAGAGGAAGCTACTTGGGAGCTAGAGAGTCTGATGCGAGAGAAGTACCCTCACCTATTTGATGACTGACTTGGTCCTAATTTGGAGGACCAAATTTTTTGAGTGAGGGAGGATTGTCAGACCCACATTTTTGTAGCTTGTACCTTATGATTCCTATGTGTATGAACACTCTATTATTATAGTTGAATCATAAGAAGAGTATTTACTAGACTTAAAGTGTTAGTGAAATGATTTAACACGCAAAAGCTACATAAAAAGCCTAATGTGAGCTATAAGAGTCACAGGCTAAACCGAGTGAATCTAAATCATTCTGACTGAAAATAAGAACTTTAAATGAGAAAGTATAGAGAGCTCATGAAGGAAAGTTAGCTTGATTTAGTCCCGAACACAGAAAATGAGAGTAAAAGCTAAAAAGGGTAAAATGGACCTTTTTGGCGAGATAAGGTGTTTCGAGTATAATTATCCACCAGGAACGGTTGAAACATAAAGACGAGAGTGTAAGACATAAGATATGACACTTTCAGAATTTTAAGAAAAAGTCAACTTGGTCAATGGTTAAGGAAAAAGTCAACTATAGTTAAGAAAGTGGACTTTTATCATAGTTGATTAATCATGGTTAAAAATTAACCTAAGTGTGGAGAAAAAATTGGAGAAAAATATTTTTAGCCAGAATGCAAGATAATCATCCCCGGAAGTAAGAAAAATTTATTCGGAAGGATTCCGGGTTAAATTTAATGGCTAAAAACGTAATGGGCCTAAGGTGAAAATTTTAAAGCCCATTAAGGTATACTAAACGTATATTGAAATTCTTAGGTCCCTTAGACCAAATTGTTGGACCAATTGATTGGCCAAATATTGAGACAATTAAAGGCCCGAGGTATAGTAAAAATTTCAGCCCGAAAGCCCATTAAGAAAGCCCAAACCGAGAAGCCCAAATGGAAAGCCCATGAGATAAATATCTAACCATAGTTAAAGCTAACCATGACTCATAAGGTGACTCAGTAGGTGACTCATGGCTAAGGCTTAGAAAGTCAAGCTTAATGGCTGGAAAGTAAAGCTTAATGGCTAAGTAAGTGGCTTATAAAATCAGCCACGCCATTGTTATCTTCATCACACCAAATTCGGCTAGAAGAAGAAACCATTGAAATAGATTATCCAAGCTTTCTCTCACTAGAAATCACTAGGAATTAGGCATAATTGGAACTTGCATCCTTCATAGAAGTTGTTCCAAATTGAAAAGAGAGTGACATATGTTGGAATTGGCTATCAAGGAGCCATAGAGTGCAAACCGTGAGCCTCCAAAGTATTCGGCCAAGTGTGAACACAACAATTGGTATATTTTTAAGTTTTCAATTTCATATATGTTAATGTATGAATGATTTTAAGTATATTGGTATATGTTTTAAGCTTTGAAACATATTAAATCTCTATGATGTTGGTTAGGCTGAGAGTGAGTAGTGAGATATTGAATTATGTCCATATGATTTAAAGGCATAAATGGATTAAAGTACATGTATTAATGATTATTGTGTAATTAGAATTAATCAATTTGATTAATTAATACATGTAATTAGTTGGCAATCAAGGTGTTTGATAAAATGCCTAAATGAACTATATGATGTTAAGAAAGTTGCCAACTAAGTATTTGTGAAAATGCCTAAGTGAATTGGCTAGACAAATAGGCATGGATGGCATGCCATGGTGTAACCGATGACATGGATAGCTCTCGGCCATGGCATGTGGTCGAGAGGTCCAATGGGCCAAGCCTAAATATTTTAGGCCCAATGTGAAGTAATGGGTCTAGGACAAGCCCAATAAGAGTTGGTGGGCTCCACAAGCCCAATAGGCCCAACAAAAAATGAATAGTAAAATGAAAATGGGCTTAAGGCATAGTTAGACCCATTAAGGATTATTAAAGCCAATTAAGGGAAACAGACTGTATTTAATGTGAAATACAGTAGAAAAAGTGTAATTAACCTGATAAATGGTTATATACAGCTCCAGAGATTATTAGAGGAGCAAATCGGACTGTTGAAACGAGCAGCGCAGAGAAAGTGAAATTTCTCGAGTGATTGCAGGTAAGGGACTTTTGTGAGTAGTTAGAGATACCTGCACGTATTTTTGTCTACTTTTACATTCACTTAAAACTCTGAGGGTCAGAGAAAGTGAATAATAATTATTGTGACCCGATAGTGGTAAATTACAATTTTGCCCTTAGTTAGGAAAAAGTCAACTTTTGTGAAAAGTTGTAAAAAGTATGGAAACCACCATTTTGAGTGTTTTACTGCTGTTTAGCAGAAGAATAAATAGATGGGTTAATGATTTTAAGGTTGATGTGAATTAAACACACTTTATAGTGCTGATTTTGATGTTTTGAAAATCATCCCTTTTTAAAGAGCCATCTATCGAATTATGTGAGAATAAATCGTGCTAGAGCTTAGCTCACACAGGTTTTCACACTATGGTACGTATGATGCTGTGGAAGTTGGTAAGATCCTTAAGCCCAACATCCTTAAGCCAAAGTGGGCGGGGAGGCTCTGTTTGGTGGGGAGGCTCTCTTACGGTAAGATTCTTAAACCCAACATCCTTAAGCCAGAGTGGGCGGGGAGGCTCTATTCGATAGGAGATGGCCATAGTTCAGGATACTATTTGCATTTCACCACAGAGTCTCACATGATATATCACTTGATTGACTGATTTAAAATGCGGACAGACTTGAGGGATGGGTCGGACTTCGATTTTGTGATATGAATGATTTAAATGCCATATTTATTGTGATTTAAATATACATGGCATTATTTATCTAAAGGCATGATTTATATAAAGATGCATTGTTTTGCACTACATGCCTACATTTGAGAAAGAAAGCATGATTTCTGTACATGGGATTTAATCTGTACAAGTATACATATATATATATATATATATATATTTAAAGACATGCTTTAAAGTGAGTTAAGGAAATAATGTTTTCAAGGCATAGTATTATTTTGAGTAGATAGTGTAGATATCTACTTGCTTGCCTGATTTCCTTACTGAGCGTGTTGTATGCTCACCCCCTTTCTTTACATCTCTCTACAGAGTATCAGCAGTAGAGCGAGAGCTATTGAGGGATAGTATTCCTGAGTCCACTGCTAGTTCCTATCGACCGCCAGGTATACAGATTTTGCACGGTTATATATCTAAACATAGAAACATCAAAGTGATGTATACGATATATATTATGGGGAATATATTTGTATTAGCTTTTATATAATCTCACATGTATTATAAAAGCAGTTACAATCAATAACAGTATATTGACATGTATGTATAATAATGGATAATGTGGTAAGCAAAGATTCTGACCTCGAATCACAGCCCAACCATTGAAGAGAGGAAAGGTAAGTTAATAAATGCAAAAAATTTGTAGTGGTTTTTGGTTAAGTCATGGATTGAGAACGGGTCCTGACAGAAATTTTGGGTATGCACTGATCGTTAAAGCCCCGAGTATCTGTTTTCACAGAAAGAGTAGAATATGAGATAACCAAGAGGGTTAGAGCTTCTAAGGATTATGATTGTGAAAATTATACCACCCAGGAAAGGCTAATGTAATGACTGATGCTTTGAGCAGAAAGAGCCTCGGGATGGTATCACATATGATGGTCAGGGAGCATGAGCTACTAGAGCAGTTGTGAGCTTCAATAGTGATGTGATCCCTTCTGATGATGACGGTGATTGTGTGACAGCTAGCCTGAGGTTAGAACCGAATTTGTGTGATCGGATTTGCCAGGCTTTGTGTGATGATCGACATGGTGTCGAAAGTATGGGTCAGATTCAGAAGGGTATAGTGACAGAGTTCACAGTGTGTGATGATGACTTACAGAGATTTAGAGATAGTGTAAGTGCTCCCCAGGACCACAGTTGATGAGATAGTGCTATTGACAGAAGCTCACTCTTCAGGATATACAGTGCATCCGGGAAGTAATAAATATATCGGAATCTCTGAAAAGGGTATTGGTGGTCAGGTATGAAAAGAGACATTGTAGAATTGTAGCAAAGTGTCTCGTATGTCAGCAAAGTGAGGTAGAGCAAAAGAAGTTACAGGATTATTGTAGCCTCTACCTATATTGACACGAAAATGGGAACAAGTTACCATGAATTTCGTGATGGGTTACAGAGGACCCGGAATGAATCACGAGGCTATCTGGGTGATAGTCGATAGATTAACTAAGTCTACCCACCTTTTGGTTATGAAATCCCCAGATACTCTGAGTGCGTAGGCTTAGTTATATGTAAGGAAAATTGTGATACATTATGTAGCGTTCCAGTGAGCACGGTATCAGATAGGGATTCCCGCTTCACTTCCCACTTCTGGGAACGTTTTCAGGAAGCTATGGGAACCCGATTGAGTTTTTGAACTATTTTTCATCCTTAGACAGATGGTTAGTCAGAGAGGACTGTACAAGTTCTGGAGAATCTGATGAGAGCGTGTGCCATTGATTTTATAAGCTCTTGGGATGATTAGTTGTTACTAATCGAATTCGCCAATAATGACAGTTGTCACTTAAGTATCGAGATAAGATTTTATATGAGGCATTGTATGGCCGTAGGGAGTTGTTCCCTGACTTGGATAAGAAGAAGTGGGTGACAGATAGAAAATTGTTCTTGAATTGGTAAGACAAACCTCTGAGGATGTTCAGTTAAATTGTGAAAGATTAAGAACACCTCAGAGCAAACTGAAAGACTATGCTGACAAGAGACAAAAACCATTGGAATTCACCGAGGGTGAATCAATATTGAGTTTCGTTAGATTGAATCCTTTGAGATATTGGAAAAAGTGGGAGATAAGGCCTGTAAGTTGGCATTACCACTTGAATAAGCAAGCATCCACAATGTGTCCCATCTTTTGATGCTTCAAAAATATTATCCGGACCTAGCATATGTGATCGGATATGAGCTCTAACAGCTTAGCTCAATGAAAGTATAACGTATGTTAGAAAATTCGATTCGGGTATTAGATGGAAGGAGAAAGTGTTGAGGTTTAAGATGATCTCCCTAGTTAAGTATGATGATAGTATTACACTCTGGAAAAAGTTACATGAGAATTAAAGAGTATGATGCGATAGACGTACCCAGAGTTGTTTATGGACCCCTTTGACTTGGTTCTAATTTGGAGGACCAAATTTCTTAAGTGGGGGAGATTGTAAGACTCAATTTTATTTAAAACATGAAATGAGAAAAATGCAAAAGGATTGAAATGGTAGTCCCGAACACGTGCAAGGGTAAAACGGTTAAAAGACCGAAAGTCGGTATAAATTTGATAAGAAAAGTTAATTAAAAATAAGGGATTGAAAAATCTTGATCAATAACGAAGAAATAATTAAATTTTGGGTTAAATTGATTAAGATATGAATTTATTAGAATAAATCGAAATTTTCATCTCGAAAAATTATCTAAAAAATAATCGAAAATATACCGAAAAGAAGAAATAATATCGAGAAATTCATTTATTGATTAAATGAATTAAATATAATTTTTTTAGATATTTTGTCAAAAATAATAATATTTAATTGATTAAAATAATAATAAATTAAATTATAAATAATAAAATAAAGTAAATGAAAAAAAAGAGGAAAAATTGTGGAAAACTTTCAGTGATGCAATCGAGCTACGGGTAAGTCGGTAAGTGGTTGAAATTGACCGATTTAAATTTTGAAATATTTAATTTGATTAATATCCGACTGGAAATTTATCCGAAAAAATATTAAATTGTGTAGCTCGACAATTGGCGTAAACCGAGAGCTCGAGACAGCCTCGATTTACGTACTATCATAGAATCTCGAGTAAGTAACCCTTATTTATGATAATATTGCATCGTTATGCGTGCTAGAAATTATCGCATCAATTACGGATTTACTTTGTGCATAAAATGAATTATATTATGGAATTAGAGATAAATTGTCGTAAATAATTCATTAAGCTATCTGAGAGTTTAGAACGAGGCTCAATAAATACTGATGGGCCCAGTGAGCCCAATAGGCCTCGATAATATGAATAGTGAGTGGAAAACGGGCTTAAGGCCGATTAAGGCCTATTATGGTACAATCGGGCCCAATGATTTAAATTAAGCCTATAAAAATATGAAATACAATTAATTATATTGAATTTGACTTGATGTATATTTATACACAGTTTCGAAGATTTGATTGAGAGCAAATCAGATTGCGTAACGAGACATCAGTGAAAGGTCAGACTGTACAGAAAAATGAGGTAAGAGAATTGTGTGAGTAGCTAGAGGTAGCTATGCGTATTTTAATAGCTTTTGTATACACTGAATATGTATGTATACACTGATTATGTATAAAGGTCTTAGAAATAAATTAAAGATTTTAAGGACTCGAAATAGGTAAAGATTATTTTACCCCTATTGAGGGAAATTCACCTAAGGATGGTGAAAGCATGACATGCATGAAATGCATGATTTAAGGAATTTTCTGATTTAAGGAATTTTCTTGGTTTTTAAGCAAAGCAAATTGATAGATTGGCCAGTATTTGCATAAAGTTCACAATATGTCACGACCCAAACTACCCAAAAATCAGAGTTAATTTTTCGCGTTTTATTATTTCCTTACTTAAATTCTTACCTGTCCTCGAATCGTGACCAACACTCAACTAATAATTGGGCTGTGCGTCAATGCCAGTCCCACCATTCAATTTCCATCTAACTTATTTATTCTCCAGTCATTTATAATTGTTTATATTATTTATACATCCCCTAAAGTTACTTACAAACATGTTACTGTGCTATGCTTATGTAGATACAATATGTACAAGTGTATATATACCTTATGTCGATGGGCAGCAGCGGATATCCAGAATGCAGTACTGAGTCGCCTCAACTTCAACTGGAGATTATCTGTGGGAGAAAATGAAAGGGGTGAGCACATCAAGCTCAGTAAGGCAATCCTACGAACAAGTAGGTAACCATACTACCTACATGAACGTGGTGCCATGCATAAACCACCCTTTCTCCACACATTTTAAAACAATGATATGCATTATGATGATATGTAAAACACATTTGCACGTAAAATCATCATACAATTATTATAAATCATTTCTTTCTCAATTAAGATTTTCACAATAAAGTCAGGACTCGACCCCTCCTGCGGGTGATCCTGACTCACACAAAATCATGAAAACGTTTACATCACACGTGGGTTTTGAAAAGCATGGAAATACCATCATACAATTTAGTTTTAAAACCCAGTTTAAATCATCATAAAAGTCATCAACATGCGAGACTAGGCAACGTCTGTATATAGGTAAATAACTAGGACTATGGCCACATTTGTCCTCGTGAGTTCCTCAGCTACACGGATCCTAGTGTGCGGGTTCTCACCATGATCGGGAACCGCCCGGGAGGTGGGTCAGTCCATCCCGTCAGTCTTATCCGATCCCCGGCATCCGAAGATGCTGCATCCGGAGATGCCGTATCCGAAGATACCACACGGTACATCGTACTCCATGCTACTTGCACGGTACATCGTACTCCGTGAACCCATATAATATCTCTAGGTACTCCAGCCCAATTGGCCTGCTTCCCACAGAGGTTTGTTTCTCAATACTCATGCCATGTCTTAAAATGCACGTGCGAGCCTATTAAATCGGTGACACACAGTCTACCCGATGCTCCAAGCACGGCTCATCGCATGTTCTCATAAATCAGTACGAGCGATGCTCAGCACTCTCATCAAAACAAGTAAACTGGCAGAGCCCGCTTACATCCCCACAAGGCCGCCAACCTCATCCCTCACTCTCACCCCACCTAAGAGGTGTCTTGAGCCTGTTGGGCCTTTTGGCTGACTCCAAGGGCAGACAGCGGTACTCCACAAATCCGATAAAACTAGTGCGAGCTAAGCTCAGCACTCTGTATATAAATCATGTGAAAATCGGGTGCGAGTTAGACTCTAGCACCCTGTCACGAAGATCATGTAAAATCTGGTGCGAGTTAGACTCTAGCACCGTGTCATGAAAAGCAAATGAAATCTGGTGCAAGTTATACTCTAGCACCTATGCATGTAAAACTCTAGTGCGAGCTCTCGCTCCAGCACTAATGCATGCATCACACAAATCGAAAATACCGTGCGAGCTGAGCTCTAGCACGTCATATGTCAATAAAACACGTAGGCGGCTCTATTTACTCAAAACAGTTTTCAAATCAATTTCACGTTGAAAGTATGCAATGCGGTGCATTTTCTTTCAAGGTGAGCCAGCCTACTCATGCATGCGTTGAAATACCTCCAGAACGAGCAGGAACCTCTTGTCCTTGCTCCTCCCAATTTTTCCTAAATTTTTAGATTTTACCCTTAACAAGGGTATTTTAGTAATTTGCCCATTCGGGGCACTAAAATTATTATTCGACCTTTAGACCCTTCAGAATATTTTAAATGACCGCCAATGAATTTAAAATTGCGTACTGTTACCTCTAGCAGTCCGCAGAATTCCCTTACCTCGATTCTCGTCGAGTCTGACCTTTTTCTTTTCCAATGTAGTCCCGTCGCGCAGTCCGATATGCTTCCAATCCAATGCCCGGAACTGCGTATTAACATTCCTCGGGTCAGATAACATATGATTTAATTGTACTTAATCTTTTCTGGGCTTAATTTAAATCGCTGGGCCCATTTACCCCTATTGGGCCCGATTGCACCTTAATGGGCCTTAATCGGCCTTAAGCCCGTTTTCCACTTAATTTCCACTTTATCGAGGCCTATTGGGCTCATTGGGCCCACCAATAATTTATCGGGCCTCGTTCTAATTCTCGAATAGCAAAATTCACTATTTACGACAATTATCTAAATTTTCATAATTTAATTCAATTTATGCGGAAATTAAATCAATATCACGCATAATGAGGCAATTGTCGTAAATAGGGGTCACTTACCCGATATTCCATGCTAGTCCGTAAATTGAGGCTGTCTCGAGCCCTCGGTGGATGCCAATCGTCGAGCTACACAATTCCACAATTTTTTCGGGTAAGTTTTCAGCCCAAAATTAATTAAATTAAATACTCCAAAATTTAAATCGGGTCAATTTGACCGCTTATCGACTTACCCGAAGCTCGATTGCATCACAGGAATTTTCCCCAATTTTTTTCTCTTTTTCCTTTTCCCTTTTTCTCCCTTTTTTTCTCCTCTTTTTGGCTGAACCGGTTCAGACCGCCGGTTCAGCTCGGTCCGATTCGGTTCAATTTTGGCCGGTTCAGGCCGGTTCGGCCCGTTCAATCATCCTTTGGTCGTGCCGGCGCCGTCCGACCGGTTCCCGGCGCGATTCCGGTGCCATTTGGCTCGGCTTCACATGGGCATTCAGAATCTGGCCTCGGTTGGTGCCGAAACGCCGCCATCGCCGACGAATCACCTCTTCTCCCCCGCGGCTGTTTCCTCCCGATCCGACTGATTCCGGTGGCTTCGTCGGCCAATACCGGTCTCAAAAGGACCGGCTCCTCCTCCTGGTCATACCGGTACCCGCCGATCGCCTCCAGCTGCCGTGGATCGCCGGCACCGACCCCGTTTCCTTCACGGTTTTCTCTTCCCGATTCCGGCCTCCTCCGGCGTCGGTTGGCCGTGTTGCTGGTGCCATTCTGCTCGTCGGGCGTCGGGCTTCCTTTCCCGGTGGGCGACCTGGGACAGGGGTCGCCGGTGGTCGTTCGGCCTCCTCCCCCGATCACGGCTTCCGTTTCGTTTGCTTCTTTCTCTCTCCCCGACCCATTCTCTCTCTCTCTTCTTTTTTTTTTCATTTTTATTATTTTTATTATTATTATTATTTATTTTAATTATTTTACTATTCATTAAAATACATTAAAATACCCAAATATCTACAAAAATTATTATTTTATTCTAATTTAATTAATTTAATTTTATTTAATTTATTTATTATATTTTAACCTCTTTTTCGGGTATAATTTCCCCGTATTTTCGGGATATCGTCTCGGATGACTTTTCGGTATATTTTTCGATTATTTTCGGGATTATTTTTCCGAACTAAAAATCTCGATTAATCCCGATTAATTTTCATAAATTAATATCTTGATCAATTTAATCCGAAATAATTTTATTTCACTTTTATTGACCAAGATTTCTTAAGTCCATATTTTTAATTAAATTTCTTTATCGAAATTATACCGACTTTCGGTCTTTTGACCGTTTTGCCCTTACGCGTGTTCGGGATTTATTTAACCCGACTTCCTTCATACTTCCCCCATCTTTTCTTATTTAATTTCCGTATTTTAATTAAATTCGGGTCTTACAACTCTCCCCCACTTAAGGAATTTGGTCCTCCAAATTAGAACCAATTCATATGAGTCCATATATAACTCCGGGTACATCGATCGTATCATACTCTGAAATTCTTATGTGACCTTCTCCGGAGTGTATTACTACCAAAAGACTTTAATTAGGGAGATTATCTTAAACCCCAATACTTTGTCTTTCCTGTTTAATGCCCGAATCAATCTTCTTCAATATATTTGTATTTTCATTAAATTGAACTTTTGGAGTTCATATCCAATCACCTGTGCTGGATCTGAATAGTATTCCCGAAGCATCAAAAGCTGAGACACATTGTGGGTGCCTGTTAACTCAGGTGATAACACCAACCTACAGGTCTTATCTCCCACTTGTCCCATCTCTCAAAATATTCCATCCAGCGCAACTCAATTTACCTTCTTCCAAAAGCTCGCTATGTCCTTATTCTCTTAGGACAATAAACATTCTAATCATATTAATTCACCAAGGGTGAATTCCAATACTTGCCTATCTGCTCTGAGGTGTTCTTAATCTCTCATCCTTAACTAACCATTCTCAGAGACTTATTATCCAAAGTCGAAAGTGATCATATCTGTCACCCACTTTTTCTTATCAAATTTGGGGAACAACCCCTACAGCCATACTTTGCCTCATATCTTGTTATCCCGATACTCAACTGCCAACTATCGTTATTGGCGACTTTAATTAGAAATCAACTGATCATTCCAGGAGCTTATAAAATCAATGGCACAAGCTTTCATCGGATCCTCCAGAACTTGTACAGTCCATCTCTGACTGACCATCTGTCTGAGGATGGAAAGCTGTGCTAATACTCAGTCGGGTTCCCATAGCTTCCTGAAAATATCCTCTGAAATCGGAAGTGAAGCGGGAATCCCTATATGATACCATGCTCGCTGGAACGCTACTTAATGTTCCACAATCTTCCTTATACCTGAATCCTCATACACACTTTGAGTATTTAGGGATTTCATAACCAAAAGGTGGGTGGACTTAGTCATTCTGTCGGCTATCATCCAAATAGTCTCCTGATTTATCCGGGTCCCCTATAACCCATCACGACATTCATGGAGACTTGCTCTCATTTTTCGTGCCGTGTCGATATAGGTAGGTGCTGCAATAACTCTGTAGACTTTTAATACTCTACCTTATTCTGCTGACACACTAGGCACTTTTCTACAATCTCCATCATGTCTCTTTTTATATCTGACCACCCATACCCTTTTCAAGATTTTAATATATTTCTTTACTTCCGTATGCACTGTATATCCCGAAGAGTGAGCTTCTGACAAAATTACTATCTCATCAACTGTGGTCCTGGGGAGCACTCATACTGTCTCTGAATCCTCAGTAACTCATCATCACCCACTGTGAACTCTATCACTGTACCCTTCTGAATCAGACCCAAACTATCGACATCCGGTCGATCATCACGCTAAGCCTGGCAAATCCGGGCACTCTCATCCGATTCTAATCATCAGGCTAGCTGTCACACAATCACTGTCATCATCAGAAGGGATCACATCAATACTGAGGTCCACAACTGCTCTAGCAGCTCACGCTCCCTGACCATCATATGCAATACCATCCCGAGGCTCTTTCTACTCAAGACATCAGTCATCACATTAGCCTTTCCTGGGTGGTACAATTTTCACGATCAAAATCTCTCAGAAGCTCTAACCCATTATGCATTCTCATATTCGTCTCTTTCTGTGAAAATAGATAGTCGGGCTTTATGATCAGTGCATATCCACAATTTCTCACCCTGTACATAATAGTACCATATCCTCGGTACAAATACTGTTGCCAACTTTAAATCATGGCGCTCGCGCGATCGAAGAGTTGTCTGACTCCAAAATTGACTATCTTCCCATTATACATCAATACACAGCTCCATCATAATTTTGAGGTATCCATACTCACTGAAAACCTCTTGAGCTGTTGGGTATGGTGAAATTAATCCACTGGGGTCAATTCATTACTCTTCTCTACACCGAAATTCATATCACATCTATCATCTTAGTTATCATCTCATTCTAAGACCACGTTTTCTTAGTTAAACGTGTCAACAAGGTATATCCTTTTGGAACTCGCCGCAACCATCTGCAAAAGTAATTTCCCAATTGTTGCTTATAAATCGCCCTAGACTTTAACTACACCCAGCATATGACCGATACTGCTGATTACGATTCGGTCCAATCCTTGACTTATTTACGCATAAGCGTATAAGATCCTTCTCAGCCGCTTACGTTTTCAGGTACTAACCTGCATCATTTCCTTTTCTTATATTGACGGCTCCTATTACATTTTTCTATGTTAGTCTTTATGATTGTCGAATTTTTAATATTGTTTTCGTCTTAGTAGAGGTATCCTAATGCTAAAGGTATTTATTACATCGATCGATTTTACGTTATAGGTCATATATATATATTTTTAGACGCTGTCAAGTCTTCAGGCGGGGAGGTATTTTGAAATACCTTTATTAACCTTCAGACTTAACCACCACTACGTTATATCTCAGTCTATGTGGTCACAATTTATATTCGTTACTAATTGTTTTAATCCTAATGACTTCATATCGTAAGGATGTTCTTACCTAGCATACGCCTCTTACTCCAATACGTCTTGTATTTAGAATCTACCTTATCTTAAAGATTTTCTCCTTAGTGTATCAATTATAATGAAACTCTCGTCATCATTCATTCCGTGAGTACCATTATTTGCTCCTTTAACTTCACTGTCGCACCCCTTTTTATTACTTAAAATCTCTATATCCATATTCCGTTTATTAATCCTCCTCTATTGGGGTACTCATTTATCAGTATCGTGCCCAATGATGTAGGCATTCATACCTTTTACTCACTTATGTGTGAATGAAGGCGATACGAATAAATGTGTGGCACCAGGATCAATGAACATATGTACTTCATTATTCATAACAAGTGTGGTATCTTATACCACATCCATGAAACATCAATAGTGTCCTGGTCCAAAACATCCTTTCGCCTTCGTCCAACAGCCTACTTTCTTCTTTTTCTTTTCGGCTACGGTCTCCCTTTTCGTTGCAGCTATACCAACGAAGTTTTTCTCTGTCTCTTTACTTTTCTGTGGGGCGATCTCGCTCAACTCTGAGCAATCAAAATCAATGGTCTGTCTTACCACACTTGACGACCATTTTCACCAATACCGTATAGGTATAGACCCTCCTTTCGTGGTATCCACCACACATCTCACACTGCTTACAGTGCTCACACTGCTACACTACTTCGTAGCAGGTCGAGGTCCTCCAATCACAATGCCCCTCAACAGTGCCAAAATTGGATGCACTAGGGCCTTACCAATTATCTCAGCCCATAACTCATCAAATCTAATCTTTAACCAATTACCATTTTCTCATTCAATATCTTTGTCATTTCTCGATTCTCTTTTCTGTCTCTATTTCAGCCCTCATTACCTTTCCCAATCTCAGAGGCGTGCAATTTAGATTCTTATTTACCCAACTGTAAATCTGTGCACTGCCTCGGTATAGGTAATATCTCACGGGCCAATCGGACTCTAATTGAAAGTCTGAGCCCTTCCATAAACTTTTAGACATCTCGACAGTCACTTGTTCATAGTGTCGAGGTAATATCTACCCAGAATATAATCGAGTCTCCATGCTCATAATTAAATCAAATCCTCTGGGTCAGAGTAAGGACTTTTATCCATAATTCCCTTTAAATCATGTCCGGGATATCCTGTCACCGGAATATATCTAAGATATTTCTCATCTCAACTCTTAAGATGGGTCGAGCGGGTTTCCACCAATGCTCCGCTGCGCCCTCTGATCTCATACATAATCCGAGCAATTTGCTCCTCAAAATAATCTCCACACTCCGCTCCAATCTGGCGAAGCGTGTCTCAATACTGTCCGATCACTCTGTCGGACTCTGTGGGGCATACTCATCATTAGCCTCCATTTCAATTTCATACTGATTCTCATAGTCAAACTCAGCACGACTTAGCAGACTCAGGTCTATCTCTACGACCTCTGCCTCGTGCACTATCTCATCTAACGCGACTCATATTAAGCATTCCTGCATTCTCAACCATTTCTTAGTCAAGCCCATCTCGATATACACTATTGTATCTAACTAAGCACAGTAACACGGGGATGTAATTTCCTAATTAATGACACTGACACACATCAGACCAATTATGCTCTGATACCACCTTTATATGTCACGACCCAAACTACCCAAAAATCAGAGTTAATTTTTCGCGTTTTATTATTTCCTTACTTAAATTCTTACCTGTCCTCGAATCGTGACCAACACTCAACTAATAATTGGGCTGTGCGTCAATGCCAGTCCCACCATTTAATTTCCATCTAACTTATTTATTCTCCAGTCATTTATAATTGTGTATATTATTTATACATCCCCTAAAGTTACTTACAAACATGTTACTGTGCTATGCTTATGTAGATACAATATGTACAAGTGTATATATACCTTATGTCGATGGGCAGCAGCTGATATCCAGAATGCAGTACTGAGTCGCCTCAACTTCAACTGGAGATTATCTGTGGGAGAAAATGAAAGGGGTGAGCACATCAAGCTCAGTAAGGCAATCCTACGAACAAGTAGGTAACCATACTACCTACATGAACGTGGTGCCATGCATAAACCACCCTTTCTCCACACATTTTAAAACAATGATATGCATTATGATGATATGTAAAACACATTTGCACGTAAAATCATCATGCAATTATTATAAATCATTTCTTTCTCAATTAAGATTTTCACAATAAAGTCAGGACTCGACCCCTCCTGCGGGTGATCCTGACTCACACAAAATCATGAAAACGTTTACATCACACGTGGGTTTTGAAAAGCATGGAAATACCATCATACAATTTAGTTTTAAAACCCAGTTTAAATCATCATAAAAGTCATCAACATGCGAGACTAGGCAACGTCTGTATATAGGTAAATAACTAGGACTATGGCCACATTTGTCCTCGTGAGTTCCTCAGCTACACGGATCCTAGTGTGCGGGTTCTCACCATGATCGGGAACCGCCCGGGAGGTGGGTCAGTCCATCCCGTCAGTCTTATCTGATCCCCGGCATCCGAAGATGCTGCATCCGGAGATGCCGTATCCGAAGATACCACACGGTACATCGTACTCCATGCTACTTGCACGGTACATCGTACTCCGTGAACCCATATAATATCTCTAGGTACTCCAGCCCAATTGGCCTGCTTCCCACAGAGGTTTGTTTCTCAATACTCATGCCATGTCTCAAAATGCACGTGCGAGCCTATTAAATCGGTGACACACAGTCTACCCGATGCTCCAAGCACGGCTCATCGCATGTTCTCATAAATCAGTGCGAGCGATGCTCAGCACTCTCATCAAAACAAGTAAACTGGCAGAGCCCGCTTACATCCCCACAAGGCCGCCAACCTCATCCCTCACTCTCACCCCACCTAAGAGGTCTCTTGAGCCTGTTGGGCCTTTTGGCTGACTCCAAGGGCAGACAGCTGTACTCCACAAATCCGATAAAACTAGTGCGAGCTAAGCTCAGCACTCTGTATATAAATCATGTGAAAATCGGGTGCGAGTTAGACTCTAGCACCCTGTCACGAAGATCATGTAAAATCTGGTGCGAGTTAGACTCTAGCACCGTGTCATGAAAAGCAAATGAAATCTGGTGCAAGTTATACTCTAGCACCTATGCATGTAAAACTCTAGTGCGAGCTCTCGCTCCAGCACTAATGCATGCATCACACAAATCGAAAATACCGTGCGAGCTGAGCTCTAGCACGTCATATGTCAATAAAACACGTAGGCGGCTCTATTTACTCAAAACAGTTTTCAAATCAATTTCACGTTGAAAGTATGCAATGCGGTGCATTTTCTTTCAAGGTGAGCCAGCCTACTCATGCATGCGTTGAAATACCTCCAGAACGAGCAGGAACCTCTTGTCCTTGCTCCTCCCAATTTTTCCTAAATTTTTAGATTTTACCCTTAACAAGGGTATTTTAGTAATTTGCCCATTCGGGGCACTAAAATTATTATTCGACCTTTAGACCCTTCAGAATATTTTAAATGACCGCCAATGAATTTAAAATTGCGTACTGTTACCTCTAGCAGTCCGCAGAATTCCCTTACCTCGATTCTCGTCGAGTTTGACCTTTTTCTTTTCCAATGTAGTCCCGTCGCGCAGTCCGATATGCTTCCAATCCAATGCCCGGAACTGCGTATTAACATTCCTCGGGTCAGATAACATATGATTTAATTATACTTAATCTTTTCTGGGCTTAATTTAAATCGCTGGGCCCATTTGCCCCTATTGGGCCCGATTGCACCTTAATGGGCCTTAATCGGCCTTAAGCCCGTTTTCCACTTAATTTCCACTTTATCGAGGCCTATTGGGCTCATTGGGCCCACCAATAATTTATCGGGTCTCGTTCTAATTCTCGAATAGCAAAATTCACTATTTACGACAATTATCTAAATTTCCATAATTTAATTCAATTTATGCGGAAATTAAATCAATATCACGCATAACGAGGCAATTGTCGTAAATAGGGGTCACTTACCCGATATTCCATGCTAGTCCGTAAATTGAGGCTGTCTCGAGCCCTCGGTGGATGCCAATCGTCGAGCTACACAATTCCATAATTTTTTCGGGTAAGTTTTCAGCCCAAAATTAATTAAATTAAATACTCCAAAATTTAAATCGGGTCAATTTGACCGCTTATCGACTTACCCGAAACTCGATTGCATCACAGGAATTTTCCCCAATTTTTTTCTCTTTTTCCTTTTCCCTTTTTCTCCCTTTTTTTCTCCTCTTTTTGGCTGAACCGGTTCAGACCGGTTCAGACCGCCGGTTCAGCTCGATCCGGTTCGGTTCAATTTTGGCCGGTTCAGGCCGGTTCGGCGGGTTCAATCATCCTTTGGTCTTGCCGGCGCCGTCCGGCCGGTTCCCGGCGCGATTCCGGTGCCGTTTGGCTCGGCTTCACATGGGCATTCAGAATCTGGCCTCGGCTGGTGCCGAAACGCCGCCATCGCCGGCGAATCACCTCTTCTCCCCCGCGGCTGTTTCCTCCCGATCCGACGGATTTCGGTGGCTTCGTCGGCCAATACCGGTCTCAAAAGGACCGGCTCCTCCGTCTGGTCATACCGGTACCCGCCGATCGCCTCCAGCTGCCGTGGATCGCCGGCACCGACCCCGTTTCCTTCACGATTTTCTCTTCCCGATTCCAGCCTCCTCCGTCGTCTGTTGGCCGTGTTGCAGGTGCCATTCTGCTCGTCGGGCGTCGGGCTTCCTTTCCCGGTGGGCGACCTGGGACAGGGGTCGCCGGTGGTCGTTCGGCCTCCTCCCCCGATCACGGCTTCCGTTTCGTCTGCTTCTTTCTCGCTCCCCGACCCATTCTCTCTCTCTCTTCTTCTTTTTTTTTTCATTTTTATTATTTTTATTATTATTATTATTTATTTTAATTATTTTACTATTCATTAAAATACATTAAAATACCCAAATATCTACAAAAATTATTATTTTATTCTAATTTAATTAATTTAATTTTATTTAATTTATTTATTATATTTTAACCTCTTTTTCGGGTATAATTTCCCCGTATTTTTGGGATATCGTCTCGGATGACTTTTCGGTATATTTTTCGATTATTTTCAGGATTATTTTTCCGAACTAAAAATCCCGATTAATCCCGATTAATTTTTATAAATTAATATCTTGATCAATTTAATCCGAAATAATTTTATTTCACTTTTATTGATCAAGATTTCTTAAGTCCATATTTTTAATTAAATTTCTTTATCGAAATTATACCGACTTTCGATCTTTTGACCGTTTTGCCCTTACGCGTGTTCGGGATTTATTTAACCCGACTTCCTTCATACTTCCCCCATCTTTTCTTATTTAATTTTCGTATTTTAATTAAATTCGGGTCTTACACAATATAACACTACGTAAGTGTTAGTAAGATTTAAATGAAAATTATTTGGAAAATGGGCCAACTATCAAGTTTAAATGGAAACAGATAGTGCTGGCGCATAGCTCGCACTATATCTGAGTTTGTAAGTGTACATAAAACGTGCTTGAGCGGTTGCTCGCACCAACTTGTGTGACATCATATGCATGAAATATGCTAGAGCGGTTGCTCGCACTATTTTTTATTATTAAGAAATGCATGAGAGGTGTTGGAGCCTAGCTCGCACCCTGTTTTGACTGTTTTGACTATTTTAACTTGTTTTGACTTGATATGCATAAAAAGGTGCTAGAGCGATTGCTCGCACTAGTTTTAATGACTTGACATGCATGAGAGATGCTGAAGCTTAGCTCGCATCCAGTTTTGATATGATAATTGCATAAAAGTCGTGTTGGAGTGTAACTTGCACGAGATTTGATTTATTTATGTATAAAGCCGTGCTGGAGTGTAACTCGCACGAGATTTGATTTATTGATGCATAACACCGTGTTGGAGCTTGCTCGCACAAAGTTTTATATGAATTTATAACTCATTTTAAAGACGTACTGGAGTACTACTCATACGCAGATTTTACTGATTTTTATGAAATGTGCTAGAGCTTCGCTCGCACGAGATTTTCTGATATCATGAATATACATGGAGCCGTGCTAGAGCTTCGCTCGCACAGGGATTTATATGACTTGCATATAGCCGTGTTGGAGCCTCCTGTAGACTGTGTGTCACAGTGAGATGATATGCTCACATGTGCATACTGAGACAGAGATGGTATGGGTGGATTAAGACCTATTGCAGGCACCCCTGACTGAGCTTGGGTTCACGAAGTACGTTGTACTATGTATGTCACACGGAGTACGCTGTACCGTGGGGATTGTTGGAGTGGAGTGGCATTAGCCACGAGGCAGCAAGCCTTGCCCTCGCAATCCTGATGTTATGCTGTTTTGGCGGGTAGGATCGACCCACCTCCCGTTTCAGGTGTGATACCCCGCACACTAGGTACCGTGTTGCCAGGGATCACTAGGTTATGGCCATAGTCCTTGTTGTTACTGATATTGTCACCTACATGTCTCACATGATATAACTATTGGTCGATAGAATAGGTTAGACTCAAGGGAGGGGTCAGGCCCCCGATTTTGTGATTTTTACTGAGATGTACTTTTTAACAGAATTTTATATTGAATTGCCTTATGAGTTTGAAATTGAATTATGAAATGCTTAACCTCTTTGGGTTATTTTATACTGCGCTTTAAATGAAATGATTTAAATGCAGTAGCATGATGAGTTTTCCATACTTTAATCATAAATTCATGAAAAGAATTGTTTCTCACGATGTCAAGACCCAAATTACCTAAAAATCAGAGTAAATTTTTTGCTTTTTCTTTTCCTTACCCGTCGTGAATAGTTATACTACTAAACAGTTGGGTTATGATTCGGTGTTAGTCACCTCTCACCTATTTACCCTTCCATTTTCATATTTCATTTACATATCAATTTATTTTAACTAAATACATCCCCAATATTACATCCATATACAGTACCGTGCCTCTATATGTTCAGATATAAAATTATACAAATGTGTATACCTGGTCTTGATGAGAAGCAGCGGATAACCGAAATGCATGACTACTGTCTGTCTCTTCTATTGAATATATCATGTGGGGTGGAAAATGAAAGGGTGAGCATAAACAGCTCAGTAAGGCAATAATGTAAGCAGGTAGATAACTATACTATCTGCGTGCTGATAATGTCGTGATATAAAATCGTTTATATTTGGAGCATGAGGTATGACTAAAACGATGCCACATGTATGTATATATCTTATAAGAGAAATCATGAAATCGATATATAGATCAAACATGGAAAATCATCATGTATGACATCTCATGCTCGTCATATTAAAACTTATTTGTTTCATTACAAACTCATCACTTTAAAACTCATTTGTTTCATCATAAAATAACCTCATCAAGGTCAAACCCATCTCACGGGAATACCTTGATTCATTTAAATCGCATCTCATTTAAAACCATAAATCAAGACATTACCCCTCCCTCGGGTTTGTCCTGGTCTATTCAGACCGTATGATATCATGTGAGGCATGTAGGTTACTGTATGAAAATCGAGGACTATGGCCATAATTTGTCCCTGTGATCCCAGGCTACACGGATCCTGGTGTGCGGGGCATTACAACTGCAATGGGAGGTGGGGTCAAATCCTACCCGCCAGAATATCAAGTAACATCATCAAGTCATCATGACTACACGGTACAACGTACTCCGTGTGACATACACGGTACATCTTACTCCGTGGACCCATATCATAGTCTGGGGGTGCCTGCCGTAGGTCTTATCCACCCCAATACTGTAAGACCTGGATTTAATTAAAATACAAAATAAATGAGTATTCGTGAAAGGAAGTCGGGTTAAATTAATCCCGAACACGTGTAAGGGCAAAACGGTCAAAAGACCGAAAGCCGGAGTAAATTCGATAAGGAAATTTAATTAAAAATATGGATTTGAGAAATCTTGGTCAATAAAGGTGAAATAAATTTATTTTGGGTTAAATTGATCAAGATATTAATTTATGGGAATTAATCGGGATTTTTAGTTCGGAAAAATAATCTCAAAAATAATCAAAAAATATACTGAAAAGTCATTCGGGACAATATCCCGAAAATACGAAGAAATTATACCCGAAAAAGGATTAAAATATAATAAATAAATTAAATTAAATTAAATTAATTAATTTGGAATAAAATAATAATTTTAAGGGATATTTGGGTATTTTTAAGGTATTTGAATGATTAAAAAAAAAAAAGAGAAATCTGAAAGTGTTATCGGGAAGAGAGAAGAAGAATGGAAAACGGAGAAGGAGACCCGCGCGTGGCCGACCGATCCACGGCCACCGGCGACCGAGCGACTCCGACGAAGGGCCGAGTAGCAAGAGGAGAGACCAGCGAAGCTTTGGGCACCGGTGACGCGCGCCGACGATGGCCGTATCCGGCGAACGGAGAAAGAGAAGATCGCGGGGAAAACGGGGTTGATCCCGGCGATCCACGGCAGCTGGGAACGAACGGTGGGTACCGACGAGTTCAGGAGGAGGAGCCGGTTCTTTTCAGACCGGTATTGGCCGACAAAACCGTCGAAATCCGACGGATCAAGGGAGAGAAATCGACGGGGAGAGGAGAGATTTTTTCGGTGATTGGTGCCGATTTGAGCCCCACCAAGGCTCGATTTTGGAAGTCCAGGCTACGGTGAGCCGATTGGTACCGAAAACAGCCACTGAAACTGTCGGTAAACGCCGGAAACGACGAAAAAAGGGAACGGTACCGACATCGAAGAGGAGAACAGCCGGACCGGCGACTTTCCGGCGACCTCGTGTGAAATCGAGACCATATTCGAGCTGCGGACGACACCACGGAGCTGCCAACGGAGAACCGGCCGGCAAGGCCTTGAATCGGCAAGGAACCGACTGAACTGGAGTGAATCGGCGGTCTGAACCGGTCCGAACCGGATTGAACCGGTTCAGCCAAAACGAGGAGGAAAAAAGGAAGAAAAAGGGAAAAAGAAAAAGAGAAAAAAATTGGGGAAAATTCTAGCGATGCAATCGAGCTTCGGGTAAGTCGATAAGCGGTCAAATTGACCGATTTAAATTTTGGAATATTTTATTTAATTAATTTTCGACTGAAAATTTACCCGTAAAATTATGAAATTATGTAGCTCGATGATTGGCATCCACCGAGAGCTCGAGATAGCCTCGATTTGATGATTAGCATGGAATCTTGGGTAAGTGACCCTTATTTACGACAATTGACATCGTTATGCGTGATATGAATTTAAATTCCGCATAAATTGAATTAAATTATGGAAAGTCGGATAAATTGTCGTAAATAATAAATTTAGCTATCCGAGAGTTAGAATGAGGCCCAATAAATTATTAGTGGGCCCAAATGAGCCCAATAGGCCTCGATAAAGTGAAAATTAAGTGGAAAACGGGCTTAAGGCCGATTAAGGTCCATTAAGGTGCAATCGGGCCCAATAGGGGTAAATGGGCCCAACGATTTAAATTAAGCCCAAAAAATATTAAATACAATTAAATTGTATGATATCTGACCTGAGGAATATTGATACGCAGTTCTGGGCATTTGATTGAGAGCATAACGGACTGCGCGACGTGACATCAGTGAAAAGGTCAGACTCGACAGGAAAATAAGGTAAGGGAATTCTACGGACTGCTAGAGGTAAACTTTACGCAATTTTAAGTTCATTGCAGTCTTTAAAAATTACCTGAAGGGTTTAGAGGTCAAATAATAATTTTAGTGCCCCAAATGGGCAAATTACCAAAATACCTTTGTTAAGGGTAAAATTTACAAATTTAGGAAAAATTGGGAGGAGCAAGAACAAGAGGTTTCTGCTCGTTCTGGAGACATTTTAATGCATGCATGAGTAGGCTGGCTAACCTTGAAAGAAAATGCACAACATTGCATACTTTCAACGATATAGTTGTTCTGAAAACTGTTTTGAGGAAACAGAGCCGCCTACGTGTTTTTATTTACATGTGACGTGCTAGAGCTCAGCTCGCACGATGTTTGATTTGTGTGATGCATGCATTAGTGCTGGAGCGAGAGCTCGCACTAGAGTCTTACATGTATAGGTGCTAGAGTATAACTCGCACCAGATTTCACATGCTTGTTCGTGACACGGTGCTAGAGTCCAACTCGCACCAGATTTTACATGATTTTCGTGACAGGGTGCTGGAGTTTAACTCGCACCAGATTTTATAAGATTTTCATGTGATTTATATATATAGAGTGCTAGAGCCTAGCTCGCACTAGTTTGACTGGATTTGTGGAGTAGCGCTGTCTGCCCTTGGAGTCAGCCAAAAGGCCCAACAGGCTCAAAACACCTTGTAAATGGGGTGAGAGTGAGGGATGAGGTTGGCGGCCTTGTGGGGATGTAAAGCGGGCTTTGCCGATTTTACTTGATTTGATGAGAGTGCTGAGCATCGCTCTCACTGATTTTATGAGAACATGCGATGAGCCGTGCTTGGAGCATCGGGTAGACTGTGTGTCACCGATTTAATAGGCTCGCACGTGCGTTTTGAGACATGGCATGAGTATTGAGAAACAAAACCTCTCTGTGGGAAGCAGGCCATTTGGGCTGGAGTACCTAGAGTGATATGGGTCCATGGAGTACGATGTACCGTGCAAGTAGCATGGAGTACGATGTACCGTGGGGTATCTTCGGATACGGTATCTTTGTGATACGGGTATCTTCGGATACGGTATCTTTGTGATACGGGTATCTTCAGATACGGTATCTTTGTGATACGGGGTATCTTCGGATACGGTATCTTTGTGATACGGGGTATCTTCGGATACGTCATCTTCGGATGCGTGGGATCGGATAAGACTGACGGGTTGGATTGACCCACCTCCCGGGCGGTTCCCGATCAGGGTGAGACCTCGCACACTAGGATCCGTGTAGCTAGAGGGACTCACGAGGACACACATGGCCATAGTCCTGGTTATTGCCAATATACAGATGTTGCCTAGTCTCGCATGTCGACGATTTTAATGAGATCAAATCGGGTTTTAAATTAAATATGCATGATGGTTATTTCCATGCTTTTTAAACCCATATGTGATGTAAACGGATTTTCATGATTTTGTGTGAGTCAGGATCACCCGAAGGAGGGGTCGAGTCCTGACTTTACTGTGAAATTTTAAACGAGAAAGATATGATTTTGAATATAATTGCATGTTGAATTTTCCGTGCAAACTTGATTTACATAACATCATAACTCATATCATCTGTTTTAAAATGTGTGGAGAAATGGTGGTTTATGCATGGCACTACGTTCATGTAGGTAGTATGGTTACCTACTTGTTCGTAGGGTTGTCTTACTGAGTTTGATGTGCTCACCCCTTTCATTTTCTCCCACAGATAATCCCCAGAATACGTTGAGGCGACTCAGTACTGCATTCCGGATATCCGCTGCTACTCATCATTTAAGGTATATACACTTGTACATATTGTATCTAAATAAGCATAGCACAGTAGCATGTTTGTAAGTAACTTTAGGGGATGTATAAATATTGTAAACAATTATAAATGACTGGAGAAGAAATAAGTTACATGGTAAATGTATGGTGGGACTGGCATTGACGCACAACCCAATTTGTTAGTGGAGTGTGGTCATGATCAGAGGACAAGCAAGCAATGAAAAAAAATAACAAAACGCGAAAAAAATTAACTCCGATTTTTGGGTAGTTTGGGTCGTGACAAATACTATGTCGATAACCAACCCATGTTTCAAAGTATACGTGCGAGTATCTCAACTCTCTGCGACACACAGTCTACAGGAGGCTTTCGCATGACTATATGCATGTCAACTCACTTCTAGTGCGAGCGAAGCTCCAGCACCACGCTATGCATATCATGATATCTAAAATCTCGTGCGAGCGAAGCTCCAGCACGGTTTTGTGCACACACATAAATTTCTCATACGAGCAATGCTCCATTAAGACTTTTCATGGGTAATAAAGTAGTAAAATTTAGTGCGAGTAAGACTCTAGCACTCTTTTTACTCGGATAAATATGATAGGTGGCTCAATCTTGATAAAAACATCTTTTAAAATCGTAACCGGTACAAACTGGTACCCTTTCATATAATTCATGAAATCAACAGCCAACCTATGTGCATATTTGCTTAAATCAAAGCAATATATTCATATAACACATTAAAAACATGAAAATCATGCAATTTATCTACCTTACTACCCTTTTTGTAAATTTTACTCTCAGGGACAAAATCATCTTTTTCTTTATTCACCTAAGCCCCGATTTTCGCAAAAATTATTATTTCGTTTCTAGATATTTTAAGGAATTCTAAGCCCTTTAAATCCCCTTAATAAATACGTATAGAAATCTCTATGCACCTACAAAATTCCCTTACCTCGATTCACCTGTAAACTTATCTCGTCTCGATAACATCCGATCTCTCAGTCCAACTGCACGTCTACCAAGTCTACGAAACTACATATAACCACATATTTTGGGTTAATTCACTTATTTTTATCAGTATATCACATTTACTTATCGAATCTAACGTACTGGGCTCGTTTTACTTTATTGGGCCCAATTGCACCTTAATGGGCCTCGACCCATTTTCAGTCTGTTTTTACTTATTAAATCCCTTCTTCGAGTTTACTGAACTCATTTAGCTTACCAAAAATTATCGGGCTTCGTTCCAAACCTATTGGATAGCCCGTATACTATTTACGGTAATTACGTTACAATTTCGATTAATATCCCTTTTTATACAGAATTAATCCGTAAATTTCGTAAAATAATCGAACTCTGTATTAAATGATACATATTATCGTATGAAAATATACTTACCCAACATGATGCGGGGTACAAAAATCGGAACTCAATCGGCTCTCGTTCGAGCTTTGTTGTACAACTGCAGAATTATTATTTAATTTCGGGTTACTTTTCGATTAAATATAATTTAAATAAATTTCTCAGAATTCAAATCGATCACTTTTGACCTTTTACCGACTTACCCGAAGTCCGATGTACCCTCAAAAATCTTCCCCTTTTTCCTTTTTCTCTTTTTCTCCTTCTTTTTCCCTTCTTTCTTGGCTGAACCGGTTCAGTCCTGTTCAACCCGGTTTAGACCGGTCCGATTTAGCCGGTTCACTCCGATTTGGTCGGTTCATCGCCTTGCCTGTAAGACCTAATATTTTCGAGTGCATTTAAAAATGCAAAAAGGATTTAAATGATATTCCCGAACACGTGCAAGGGTAAAACGATCAAAAAATCGAAATTCGGTATTAATCGGGACAAGAAAATTTAATTTAAAATAAGGGATGTGAGAAATCTTGATCAATAACGAAGAAATAATTAAATTTTGGGTTAAAATGATCAAGATATGAATTTATTGGGATAAATCAAAATTTTCGTATCGAAAAATAATCCCGAAAATAATCGAAAAATATACCGAAAAGGTAAAATAAGACTGATAAATTCATTTACGGATTAAATGAATAAAATAGTATTTTTTGTAGATATTTTTGGATTTTAATAATATTTTAATTGATTAAAATATTAATAAAAAATAAAATATAAAAAAAAACGCAAAATCTGAAATTTTGCGAAACAGAAACGAAATGGAGAGAAGCAAAAACGCGAAATGCAAACCGAGGAAGAGATCGCCGGCAGAGCCACCACCGACGACTGAGGAGGCTCGACACCCACCGGAAAAGGAAGCCCAAAAAGAAAAGGGGAAAAAAAGAAGAAAAAAGGAAGAAAAAAGAGGAAAATTGGAGAAAATTCCAGTGATGCAATCGAGCTTCGGGTAAGTCGGTAAGCGGTCGAATTGACCGATTTAATTTTTGAAATATTTAATTTGATAAATAATCGACTGAAAGTTTACCTGAAAATATATTTAATTGTGTAGCTCGACAATTGGCATCCACCGAGAGCTTGAGATAGCCTCGATTTGAGTACTATCATGGAATCACGGGTAAGTAACCCTTATTTACGACAATTTACATCGTTATGCGTGTTGATGAATTTTGAATTTAATTTTCGCATAAATGAATTAAATTTTGGAAAATTAGGATAAATTATCGTAAATAATTCATAAGCTGTTTGAGAATTTAGAACGAGGCTAAATAAATACTGCTGGGCCCAATGAGCCCAATAGGCCTCGATAAAGTGTGGTAAACGGGCTTAAGGTCGATTAAGGCCCATTATGGTGCAATCGGGCCCAATATGGGTAAACGGGCCCAATGATTTAAATTAAGCCCAGAAAAATATGAGATACAATTAATTGTATTGTATTTGACCTCATGAATATTTATCCGTAGTTCCGGAGATTGGATTTGGAGCAAATCGGACTGCGTGACGAGTCATCAGTGGAAAGGTCAGACTGTACAGATAAATGAGGTAAGGGAATTGTGTGAGTAGCTAGAGGTAGCTACGCGTATTTTAATAGTTTTTCTGTACACTGAATATGTATGTATACCTTGATTATGTATAATGATCCTAAAAGTGGTTTAAATGATTTTAAGGATCGAAATAGGTGAAAAGTCTATTTTACCCCTATTGAGGGAAGTTCACCTAAGGATGGTGAAAGCATGACATGCATGAAATGCATGATTTAAGGAATTTTATGATTAAGGAATTTTATTTGGTTTTAATCAAAGTAAAGCGATAGATTGGCCAGTAATTGCATGAATTTCACATGATAACACTACGTAAGTGTTATTTGTATTTAAATGGAAATTTCTTTGGAAAATGGGCCAACTATCAAGTTTATATGGAAACAGATAGTGCTGACACGTAGTTCGCACTATATCTACGTTTGTGAATGTGCATAAATGTGCTTGAGCGGTTGCTCGCACCGACTTGTGTGACATCATATGCATGAAATGTGCTAGAGCATGGTGCTCGCACTGATTTTTATTATTGTGAAATGAGAGCTGCTGGAGCCTAGCTCGTACTTTGTTTTGACATGTTTTGATTTGTTTTGACGTGGTATGCATAAAAAGGTGCTGGAGAGATTGCTCGCACTAGTTTTAATGATTTGACATGCATGAGAGATGCTGGAGCTTAGCTCGCATCCTGTTTTGATTTAATTATGCATGAAGCCGTGCTAGAGTGTAACTCGCACGAGATTTGATTTAATTATGCATAAAGCCGTGCTGGAGTATAACTCGCACGAGATTTGATTTACTTAAGCATTCATTTGTGCTGGAGCGTTGCTCGCACAAAGTTTTACATGGTTTTCATAATTCATTTGAATGCCGTACTGGATTTTTTCTCGTACAAGGTTTTCGCTGAGTTTTATATACATATCTGTACTAGAGCATTGCTCGTACGTGGATTTTACTTGAAATTATAATCAGTTTAAGTCATACTGGAGCGCTGCTTGTACGCAGATTTTACTGATTTTTATGAAACCGTGCTAGAGCTTTGTTCGCACGAGGTTTTCTGATATCATGAATATGCATGGAGCCGTGCTTGAGCTTCGCTCGCACAGGGAATTGTATTACATGCATATAGCCGTGTTGGAGCCTCCTGTAGACTGTGTGTCATAGTGAGATGATATGCTCACACGTGCATTCTGAGACAGAGATGATATGGGTGGATAAGACCTATTACAGGCACCCCTGATTGAGCTTGGGTTCACGGAGTACGTTGTACCGTGTATGTCACGCGGAGTACGCTGTACCGTGGGGATTGTTGGACTGGAGTGGCATTAGCCACGAGGCAGCAAGCCTTGCCCTCGCAATCCTGGTGTTATGCTGTTCTGGCGGGTAGGACGACCCACCTCCCGTTTCAGGTGTGATACACTGCACACTAGGTACCGTGTTGCCAGGGATCACTAGGATATGGCCATAGTCTTCGATGTTACTGATAATTACCTGATTGTCTCGCATGATATAACTTGTGGTCTATTAGACCAGGGTAGACCCGAAGGAGGGGTCAAGCCCCCGATTTGACGATTTTATGATTTGTGACCCTGAAAGAAGGGTGGTTTTATAACCGGAGTTTTATAATAAACTTTACTGAATTGTTTTATGAGATGATTGACCCGGAAGGGTTAGTTTTTACTGCAGTTTTAATGAATTGATTTAAATACAGTAGCATGATGATGTTTTCCATGCTTTTATTTCAAATTCATGATTTGTCTTACATGACATGAACGAATGCATGATCTTGCTTTACTTCATGCTTATTATGATTTAATGATGTCACATAAAATGCTTTGAATGCATAAATTACATGATTTATATATGCACAAATAGTTTTGGACAAACTATGGCATTGAATATGCATGACTTTGTGTATGAAATTTTAAATGAAAAGAAATGGATTTAAAGGCATGGCATTATGAGCATGTAGATAGTGGAGCTATCTACTTACTTGCATAATTGTCTTACTGAGCGTGTGGTTTGCTCACCCCCCTTATTTTCCCATCTTTTTAAAGCACTCGCAATAGTTATTGAGCGGCTGAGGACTTGCATGTTTGGTATTCGCTGCTTCCTATCGAGAGTCAGGTATACACATTTGTATAGTTCTATATCTGAACATGTAATACACAGTACTGTAAATGGATAAGATGTCGGGGATGTAGAGTTATAAATACCATTGGGTACGTATTTAATTAAAGTCAAAGATGGTAAACTCTGATATATAAATGTGATTATGGAAATGGAATGGTAATAGGTGAGAGGTGACTAACACCGAATCATAGCCCAACTGTGTTGTAGGATGGTCACGATGAGAGAAAGGTAAGAATTAAACAATAAATGAAAAAGCAAAAAATTTACTCTGATTTTTAGGTAATTTGGGTCGTGACATTGCCTGTCGGTTCTCTGCCGGCTTCCGCCGTCAGCAGCTCCGTTGGGTTGTCCGATTCTCGGATCTGGCATGGATTTCGTCCAAGGCCACCGAAAAGTGGTCGGTCCGGCTGTTCTCCCTCGACCGTCGGTACCTATTTCCTTTTCTGCCGTTTCTGGCACCGTCCTTCGATTTCGGCGACTGCCACCACCACCAATATGCTCGTTTTGGCCTCGGGGACGTTCGGCGGTGGTTGGGTGGGGCTAGATCGGCGCCGTTCGTCGCCGATCTCCTTTTCTTCCTCGGGTTCTCTCTTCCCCCTTTCTCACGCCGTTTGCCGCCTTCACCGCTTCGTTGGTGCCGGTGGATCTGCTGGGCTGCCGCTGATGGCCGCCTCGGGTCCGGACTTGCTGTCAGTCTCCTCTGATGGTGCTGCAGAGGTTGGGCTCGGCTTCCGTTTTCCAAATCGCGATTTTGCGATTTTTCCTTTTTTTTTTCAGTTTCATTTTTTTAATTAATTAATTTATTATTATTTTTATTATTATTTATTCAATTAAATATTATTATTTGGCAAAAATATCTAAAAAATTTATTATTTAATTCTAATTAATTTATTTAATTTATTTAATTTATTTAATCTATTTTTTCACTTTTTCGGTATATTTTCTCCGTCTTTTCGGGATATTGTCCCGAGCGAAAATTTCGATTAATTTCAGTAATTTCATATCTTGATAAATTTAACCCGAAATTTAATTATTTCTTCGTTATTGATCAAGATTCTCAAATCCATTATTTTTAATTAAATTTTCTCATCGAATTTATCCTGAATTTTGATCTTTTGACCGTTTTACCCTTCAAGGTGTTCGGGAATTCCATTTCAGTCCTTTTGCTTTTTTAATTTCGTGTTTTGGATCTTTATCTCCAGTCCGAATCTCGTTCATTTAATTTGGGACCATTTCAATTCTTCCTTTCACGAACATACTCATTTCGTGTTTTTAATTAAAATCGGGTCTTACACATGATTTGTTTTACATGGCATGATCTTGATTTACCTCATGCTAACTATGATTTAATGATGTCACATAAAATGCCTTTGATGCATGAATTACATGATTTCTAAATGCACAAATAGTTTTCATAAACTATGCCATTGATGTATGCATGGTTTTGTGCTTGAGATTTTAATGAAAAGAAATGGATTTTAAGGGCATGGCATTATGAGCATGTAGATAGTGGAGCTATCTACTTACTTGCATAATTGCCTTACTGACCGTGTGGTTTGCTCACCCCCTTATTTTGCCATCTTTTCAGAGCACATCGTAGTAGTTAGTAAGCAGCTGATGACTTGCATTCTTGGTATCCGCTGCTTCCTATCGAGAGATAGGTATACACATTTGTATAGTTTTGTATCTAAATATATAATGCACAGTACTGTAAACGAATATGATGTCGGGGATGTAGAGTTATAAATATCATTGTGTATGTATTTAGTTAAAGTCAAAGGATAGTAAACTCTGATATGTGAATGTGATTATGAAAATGGAATGGTAAATAGGTGAGAGGTGACTAACACCGAATCATAGCCCAACTGTTTGTAGGATGGTCACAATGAGAGAAAGGTAAGAATTAAATAATAAATGAAAAAGAAAAAATTTACTTTGATTTTTTAGGTAATTTCGGTCGTGACAGTAAGTAATTGCGGTACAAAGCGTAAATTAATTAATGAGAATTCTTCTATGATATGGCATAAGCGTTTAGAGCATATTTCTGAACAAAGAATATGGAGACTTGTGTCAGAAGGAATTCTTGATTCCCTTGATTTTTCAGATTTCAAAATTTGTATGGAGTGCATTAAGGGAAAACAAACAAATGTCAAGAAAATAGGTGTCAAAAAGAGTTCAAACGTCTTGAAAATAATTCATACTGATATATGTAGTCCATTACCTATGGCTTCTTAGAATGGTCAACAATATTTTATTACTTTTATAGGCAATTATTCTCGTTATGGGTATCTGTACTTAATTCATAAAAAGTCTCAATCGTTGGATGTTTTGAGAACTATAAAGCTGAAGTTGAAAATCAACTTGGTAGAAAACTTAAAGTCGTTAAATCTGACCGTGGTGGCGAGTACTAGGTGAACAATGTCCAGGACCCTTTGTAGGGTATTTAGCATAATGCGACATCGTTCCTCAATACACCATGTCGGGGACTCTAAGTAAAAAATGGTGTAACTAAGAGATGAAATCAGACCCTAAAGGATATGGTGAGAAATATGATTAACCATTCTTCTTTACCAGAATCACTTTGGGGAGAAGCTTTAAAGACTGCAATGTATATCCTTAATTGAGTTCCAAGCTGTCACGACCCATTTTATCCTTCTTAACCAAAAATCACTATAATTTTTTTGCATTTTCCTTTCCTTACCTTGTCGTGAACAAACTCACCATTACACAGTTGTGCTGTGAGTCAATAATAATCATCACTCATCATTCATTCTCAAATTAATCAAAAGAAGTGTCATTCATTTGAAAGTTAAGTTATACACTTGTACATGACACGTTTTCTAACTTTTACATCCCCCACATTACAATACAAAATGACTACCATGCCTTTACATGTTTAGATACAAAAAGAATCCCTATGTGTATACCTTTTGGCGATGGAAGCAGTGAATGTCCAAAATACAATGCCTCAATCCTCATTGGGCTGCTATGTATGCTCTGTAGAGAGGGTAAAGTAGAGAGGGATGAGCAACCACACGCTCAGTAAGGCAATAATGCAAGCATGATAGATAACTACTCTATCTACATGCTGATAGTGTTATGCATAAATCATTTATAATCGGAGCATGAGGAAATAAAACTATGCCACATGTATATACATATATCATGTATCGAAAATCATGTAAATAGGCATAAAACATGGAAATATCAACATGTAAAACCATCTCATGCTCAGTCTTATTAAAACACATCACAAAAGGGAAATTCATTTAAGAAACATCCTTTTTAAATTCATTTCTTTCTCAAACCACGTTAAAATCCCATCACAATCATTTCTCTATCACAAATATCATTATCATTTCTCAATCAAAATCCCACAAGGCTCAACCCCTCCCTCGGGTCTACCTTGGACAATCACAATCACACTAATGTATAAAAACCATGGGGTACTATGTAATATTAGGTGAGACAGGTCACTATATCTCAATTGACTATGTTGGCTAACTACGTCATAAATTATCCCAGACCACACGGATCCCGGTGTGTGGGGCATCATGCTGGAATGAAGGTGGGTTAGTTCTTTGCCAGATTTTCTCATCAGTAACTCAACCATGCGGTACAGCGTACTCCATGTGATATACAGGGTGCAACGTACTCCGCGAACCCATGTCATGGTTGGATGTGCCAATCGTAGGTTTTATCTACCCCATACCACATGTAACCTACTCAATCTCAAGTGCACGTGGGAGTATTTTATTTTTAATGTTAGGTCCTAGCCCCTCATGGCCTTGCTTGCCCCTTTTGGATTCCCTGAACACCAATTCGTATTACCCTCACCACAGCATCATACATACCACAGTGTGAAAACCTGTGCGAGCTAAGCTATAGCACGATTCATGCATCGTCAATAATTATCCTCGTACGAGCAATGCTCTAGTACGACATTTATGCATAAAAACATGAAGAAACCATGTACGAGCATAACTCCAATACGGTTATACGCATAAGAAAACCACTCGAAATCCACGTACGAGCAAAAGCTCCAGTACGATTATATGCATAAGAAAATCACTCGAAATCCACGTACGAGCAGAAGCTCCAGTTTGGTTTACACAACATCATCATAATTTAAATCAGGGTGCGAGCTAAGCTCCAGCACGTTTTATACAAGTGAAAGCATCAAAATCCAGTGCGAGCGAGGCCCCAGCACGATTTAATTCACATAAACATGATAAGCGGCTCATACTCAACCAAGACAAATCTCAAAATTTTGTTTAGCACCTCACATGTGCTATTTCATAAAAGCATTCAAACATTAGCCAGCCTATCCGTTAATTTGTTCAAAACAAAGCAATGTGTTTTCGTAAAGCATCAAAACACGTGATTTATGCAATTATTAGCCTTACTATCCTTTCTTCAAGAATCATTTCAGAAACCAAATCATATATATACTCGTAGCAATCCACACATACCAACAATCATTTTCGTAAACAATCTTGCATTTTACAACACCCTATATTCACCCACGAGTTCAAAGTACGAGCAGCTATCTCTATATATTCACAGAATTCCCTTACCTGGAATTGCGTCGCGTGATTCCGTTTCCTTAGGGCTGCTTACTTGTGCGGTTCAATTCGTCTCCAACGAACTCTTCGGAACTGCACAAAGTCGTATATCACATCAATTTAGTCCATATAATACAAGTCTTGTGTTTGCTATAGTCGATTCAACCTATAGCCTCCATTAACACTTATAAGGCCTCATTTTATTATTCTACTCATATCTCGAGTCTATTGATTTATATTAAATCGATATTAATTCGATATTAAGCTCATAGTGTTCATATTTCATCATTTACTTCACTACTACATGTGCTCCTCTTCATAAATTCTCTAAACTCACCATGTAGCTTTATTCCATCATCTTAAATCATGCACATTATCTCATAAACACTTTAGCATACCTATAAATCATCAACTCATTCAACCCCACGTTCACATGTCATTGTGAAAATTGCATGGCACTTTGCTCCGTCGGACTCAAGAGGTGGCCCTTACAATTCCACTATACATTTCCTTTTCGTCTCAAAACAGAGTTTTCAAAATCTTTCTTGGGTTTTATAACCCATAAAACTCATATCGAATAATAAAATCGAATTCCTTGAAATCTGAAAACTCTTTCATTAAACAAAAAGACTGTGTGGCACTTTGTTCCCACGGGACTTAAGAGGTGGCCCCCACAATCCCACTATACGTTGCCTTTTCATCTCAAAACAGAGTTTTTAAAGTTTTTCTTGGGTTTTATAATCCGTAAACTCATACCGAGTAATAAAATCGAATTTCTTATGATCTGAAAACTCTTTCATAAAACAGAAAGACTGTGTGGTACTTTGTTCCCGTAGGACCAAGAGGTGCCCCCACAATCGCCTTTCGAAAACAAATTTCATTTCTCAAGCATAAGTTCACATACCAAATTTCATTTCTTTCAAAAACATGAAATCAATTCATACATAAGTCAAAACCGTAACCCTTATTCAGAAATCATGCTTGAAACTATGCATTTAATTTCATATGGCATTTCTTTATCTCGAAAACATGATCAAATAAAACTTGGGCTTAAAAGGTGTCAGGTTTTGTTTTACAATCAAGGGTTGCATGAGAAGGCTCGAAAACACATAAATAAATCGGAGTTTAAGGGTAGGGATACCATTACCATCTTAAATTACACCCCTTACCTCGATTTATTGGAAGTTCCAAGTTCGAGTGATGATGCCTCTAAGTATCTCCCTTATATCTTCTACGATTCTCCTACACCGAAATTAATATTCTTAGTATCCTATTTATTCGAATTGTCCACAATGCGTCAGAACCGTAACCTTATTCGTCTAGGAAAATATACTGGGAATTTAAATTCTAACTTTCTAAAATCACATCTAAATATATAATCAACCTCATGGAGTTTACCAATTTTCCTCTTTTCTTCCAGTTCCATCATACATTCGGAAATTTAATCCTATTACAAAGTCTTTAGCTACATTCCTAATTAAATTCTCCTTTTTCTCCTATCATCTTATACGTTTCCTACTTATTCCTGCTTGTGTGTTCATATTATTGTCGACACGCACTTATACTAACACGCACGTTTATTATTTACATGTATGTATATATATATATAAGTATATATATATTATTTATTTATTATTTATTTGTTTATTTACTATCACTATTTTTATTTTTATCATTATGATTATTATTTTTGTCTACTTCTCATTTATTCTCGGGTTTTGTCGATTCAAGATTTGTTTTAAGCTACCCATAAGAATTTCTTTTCTCTACTTTCCTCTTCATCATCAGGATGACCCAAATCTATCATCCACAAAATAACCGAATACAATTTTATCATCTTCAATCTTCATTTCAATTCTTGATAATTTAACTTCTAATGTCTAGTTTTCTTGCCTAATTTTCAAAATCCCCAAATCTGTCATATTAATCCCTAGTCCCTAATTTCTTCAAAAAAATCACATTTCAATTAATTCATACAACATCATGCTTCCATAATACAATTTATACATACTTTAAGCTAAAGAAAGCTTGGGTTTTTTTTTTTTTTTACCTAGGGATCCACTGGTACAAAGATAAGGAAACAGAAATTGGGTAATTTATCTGTATATTTTTTTTGAATACTGTAGCATAAAAAATAGGGGTGGCCAGATGGGGAAGGATAGGCAAGGCAGGTTACCGGGCTCGAGTTCGGTGGTGGCAGGCATCGGGTCTCCCGCTGCAGTCCGCGAAATAGAGGAAAAATCCCTCTATTTCATTTTCGTTTCCAGGCGAGGGGAGAGGGAGAAGGAAGGGAACGGGTCGCCAGTGGTCAGAGGGGGAAGGCTCGGTCGTCAGTCCTCCTAGGTTCGATCGTCGGTAGCGAAACAGAGAACGGGGGTCTTTTTCTTTCGGGTTTTCGGGTTTTCAAGAGAGGAAGGAAGGGAGAAGGGAAGGGGTTGTCGGTCGGTACTGGTTCGGTCGGCCGGCAGTGCAGGTGACTAACGACAGGACGATCGGAGGGTGAGAGGGACCGGAGATCAGACGGGGAAGAGAAGGGAAGGCTAGGATTTTTTTTTTTTTTGCTAGCCATTAGCGGGTCGCGCGATGGGGTATTTCCCTGTCGCGCGATCCGTTCGAATTTTTTTTATTATATATATTATAAATATATATTATAAATATATATTTATATTTATATATATTTATATATATCTATTTATATTTATTTATATTTATATATATATTTATATATATATTATTATATATGTTATATTTGTATTTATATATAGATATATTTTTCTTTTTTTTAATTATATTTTCATTCTTGGACAATTACATGTATATATATTTATTGTAATTATTTTTAACCTGCATCTTCATTTTTTTCAACTTAACAAATATATATATATATATATATATATATATATATATACACACATATTTTCTTATAACATATTTCCATTTATTTTTTTTGTTTAATTTAAATACAGAAAATTTGCGGTGTTTACATTCTCCCCACCTTTAAAGGATTTGGTCCTCCAAATTTTTTTTGGTCCTTCAGAATAGATGAGGGTACTTCTAGACGCTGTTAAGTCACTCGGGCGATGAGGTATTTTTTTAAAAAAACCTTTATTGGCCACCAGACTTGCCCACGCAAACCGATTACGGATATAAGTATTCAAGGTTCAATTTCAATAAGAAAATAGGATACCAAACTTATCATCACTTGATCCGAATCACTTCACATACCAGAGATATTCATACCTTGTATACATCTCTTATTTCAATATGACTCTTATATTTAAGATTTATCTCATCTCAAAGCTTGTCTCATTTTGTACATCAACTATAACAAAACTCTTTCCTTATTCCAATTAAGTCTCACATTCAAAACATAAGAATATAAAATTTACAATCCTTAGATTCAATACGTAATTCATATTCTAAAGTTTCCTTATATCTCAAACTCTGAATCTTCATAATAGTTTGGATCTTTCCCATTAATATGTAACCTCTGTTTGGGAAATCCTACTTACACCCATTCTTAATACACTGTGACCCAAGAGACTTCGGGTCTCCTTAAAAATTAACACCAGTACACTCCAAGTGGGTAACTCAGTCCGAAAATCTCCCCTTCATATAGTTCGTATAATTGCTCTTTCAGCGTTTCAAATCCAAGCAAAGTCACTCAGTACAGTGGTTTGAGTACTTAATTCGATACCACATGCTAAATCAATTCTAGAACTTCTCCTTTCAATTTAGGGTTAACTTTGATAAATCATCCGATTATGTGTCAGAAAAATTTCTCTATTTACAGGGATGTTTCTATACTCCGAACACGCCCTATCTTTATCAATCATGTAAGCAGTGTGACCTTTAGAGTATTATTTATACCGTTAGTTCCCTGATTCATTCTTCCAGCTATAGTGACTGTGCTCTTTCATTGTCACTATTTCCTTTGTAGATCTCTTTTTCATCATTCTCTTTATCTTTCCCTTTTCTTAGTGACTTTAGAAATATACAATTCATATCATCATAATTGTGCCTTGCGCACTGCTTCCTCAAAATAATTTCAAATGGAGTCATCTTAGCTTGACTAAATATCCCATATCTCCTATGAGTTTTTTGAACTTCCTTTATCTAACAGTTCTTGCAACTCCTTTTTCAATTCCTTAAGATCCACAAAGTCCATCCCGTAGGGAGACTTTGAGATAGGCTGCGTACCTGGAGCTAAATCTATAGTGAACTCTAGTTCTTTCTCCTGAAGTAGTCCCGGTAGTTTACCAGGAAATACATCTGGGAAATCCGCATACCATTGGTATATCCTGAATACTTAGATGTTCCCGACTAGTGTTGGAGATGAATGCAACATAACCTTCACATTAACACATACATCAGAAATTTTCATCAATAATCAAAATCCTGCATTTTATTCCTTAACTGCAAAGCATGCATCAAACTTATTAGGTAAGAAGAAGGTTACAGTCTTAGTGTAGCAGTCTATACTTACACGATTGGTGGCTAGCCAATTCATACCGAAAATTACATCAAAGCCATACATGTTCAACAAGATTAGATCTGCTAATATGATCCTATCTCCTACCTTGATTTCACAATTTTTACACACCATATCAGTCTTTTGAGATTTATACATGGGTGTGCTTATGTGTAACACAAAATCTAAAGGTTCAGTCTTAATATGCAGATTACATGCAAAATAGGGTGATATGAAAGAATGTGTGGAACCTGGATCAAATAGTATATATGCTTCGTGATTACAAATTAACAGCTTACCCCGAATAGTCTCAGTGGAAGCATCAGTAGTCTCTCTCTCCAAGGCAAAGACTCTCCCATGAGTGACAGTCTTTTTGCCTTTCTCTGCTACGGTAGCCCGTCTCTGTGGAATATGTCTATGGGGAGCTTGCCTCTCAGGTTGTTGTGGTTGCTCCAAGGGCTGTGGAATCTGATTCTGTGGGCAATCCTTTACCATATGCCCCTTCTGTCCACACCCAAAGCAGTTCATTGTGGCCCGATAACAAATACCTTCATGGGGTTTACCGCTCTCCCTACATAACTTCCCATATTGCTGCGGACCTCTGGTAGTCTGTGGAGCAGGTACAGGAACCGTGGGCTAATCAACCGTAGTCCTAGACTCATTTGTCCTCTGTCTCTTGGGCTAGCCCCTCCAAAAGTCCTGTCTCACAAACTCTGTCCGCTTACTCTTATCCTTGGTCTTTCCTTTAAAGCCATACTCCGTCTGTGTGACATTCAAACCCCTCTCAATCATCTGTGCCCTACCCAAGGCATCCTAAAATTTTGTAATCCATAACCCCAAAAGTTGATCTCGGATAGTTGACCTTAACCCTGCTAGGAACCTCTCAGTTTGACGCTCTTCATTCTAGAACGTCTTCGAAATATACCTCATTAGCATAGTGAACTTACTTTCGTACTCATCCATGGTCATACTGCCTTGTACCAAATTCAGAAAGTCCATCCTCAATTTCTACTGGGCAGCTCGTCGAACATACTGCTTTCTAAAGGCTGTGGAGAATGCATCCCAACTAATCACCGGATGCTGAGAAGTCAGAAGGACCTTGGTGGATCCTCACCAATACTCTGTTTGGCCTTTTAGCATGTATGTGGCCATAGACACCTTCTCAACATCAGAACACCCCAGAAAGTCGAAGATTTTTCCAAGGTTTACTAGCCACTCTTCAGCCTCTACTGGATCCTTAATCCCTTTGAATGCTGGAGGCTTCATCTTCAGGAAGTCCCTCATCCTACCGATATCCCTCTCCTCCCTCCGAGCCTGTACAGGAGGCTGAGGCGCCATAGGTACTGGCAAAACTGGTGGAGGAGGAGGTGCTTGTGGAGGAGTCGGTACCGGAGTAGGAATTGGTGCTATGCCAGCTGAATCAGATACGTTTGCCCCTAGGTGTTGGGCAACCATGACAGCCATCAACTCAAAACCTTGCTCGAGGCGCTGCTCCAATCTCTACTCGAATTGAGCCATACGAGCATTAGGACTCTCTGGCTCCGGTGGAGGAGGTGGCTAAGCCTGCCTCCGAGGACGTCCACGCATTCCACTCATCATGCAAGTGATCTAATACCTGCGCATAATTCCAAAGATCAAGTCTTAATTCCATTAGGTATACATTACCTACATCCAGACAAGCACAAAAATTGGGATGTAATTTTAGTCTTATTTTCAATACTGACAGTAATAGACAACCTTCGCTCTGATACCACTTAAACTGTAAAGACCCTTGGGGGATTTTTTTTCGATAAACTATAAATATTTAATTTACCCACTTATTCCCTTATTCACTTAGATTGTATTCCTGTTCAGTGTCAAACCACTTTTCCTAATTCCTTATCTGTAATTATATTAATTTCCCCTATTTCGACATATATGGTCGATAGAAATTTCGGCAGCATAACGGTTTATATATGAGCCTACCCACCTGTAATTCAATTGTTTGACAATCCTAGATATCCATAACTACCAAGCATACTTTCCAAATCCACATTTACAACTCAATACGTCCATTTCGATTCAATACCAATCATCTTAAAACCTAATCTCAAAAATAATATTCTTTACATTATTTTCCTTACAAATTACATCCCAATAAAATATTCTCAATATATGTCTGTGCATACAAATATGTCTGGTATAGGAATGTAATTGTATACATTTCTGCATGTACAAAAAGTAGCCTAGGGTAGCTTTTTCCCACCAGCCTACATCGTGTACGTTGCAGGTAGCGTCTGTAGATCACTGCAAATAATCTGAAAGGTAGAGGGGTGAGCTTTCGGGAAAAAGCCCAGTACGAAACACATTTAACATGATCATGATGGCTAAATCACATTGAATGCATGATAAATCTACAAGATAACGTTTCTTCACAAATATCACATAGCTTCAAAAAAGCATATATATAAAACATAATCGATAGAAATATAATTTCGAAGTAACAAATCTATTCGGTTACATCACAATCTTTCGAAACATACAGAATTCCAGAATATTTCAAAATCGATAGAACTTCAAAAGCATAACTGATGCATAAACATATATCGAATGATTAAAATCTTATAGCATAGTTCATATCGGGTGGAGACTTGGCTAACTTATAGAATTGTCATGCGATGATAACATAGTCATCCTCCGTAGAGGGAAATCAGAAACATGGCAATGGCAAGGCTGTAGACGTGATCAAGGTCGTACAGCAAATCAAACATACCCGAAGGTAGAATTCATATACTCTACAAAGGTGCGCATGAAAAAAATGCATTGACCGTTTGGCACTTTGCATCTATAGTACCAAGAGGTGGCCCCCATAGTCACACAGACTGTGTGACACTTTGTTCCCACAGAACCCAAGAGGTGGCCCCCACGATCGCATAACATTGTGAACTGCGTGACACTTTGATCCCGTCGAACTCAAGAGGTGGCCCCTACAATTCTACTATACATTGCCTTTTCGTCTTAAAACAGAGTTTTCAAAATCTTTCTTGGGTTTTATAACCCATAAAACTCATATCGAATAATAAAATCGAATTCCTTGAAATCTGAAAACTCTTTCATTAAACATAAAGACTGTGTGGCACTTTGTTCTCGCAGGACTTAAGAGGTGGCCCCCACAATCCCACTATACATTGCCTTTTCATCTCAAAACAGAGTTTTCAAAGTCTTTCTTGGGTTTTATAACCGTTAAACTCATATCGAGTAATAAAATCGAATTTCTTGTGATCTGAAAACTCTTTCTTAAAATAGAAAGACTGTTTGGCACTTTGTTCCCGTAGGACTCAAGAGGTGGCCCCCACAATCACCTTTTGAAAACAAATTTCATTTCTCAAGCATAAGTTCACATACCAAATTTCATTTCTTTCAAAAACATGAAATCAATTCATACATAAGTTAAAACCGTAACCTTTATTCAAAAATCATGCTTGAAACTATGCATTTAATTTCATATGGCATTTCTTTATCTTGAAAACATGATCAAATAAAACTTGGGCTTAATAGGTGTCAGGTTTTTTTTTACAATCAAGGGTTGCACAAGAAAGCTCGAAAACACATAAATAAATTGGAGTCTAAGGGTAGGGATACCATTACCATCTTAAATTACACCCCTTACCTCGATTTATCGGAAGTTCCAAGTTCGAGTGATGACGCCTCCAAGTATCTCCCTTATATCTTCTACGATTCTCCTACACTGAAATTAATATTCTTAGTATCCTATTTATTCGAATTGTCCACAATGCGTCAGAACCGTAACCTTATTTGTCTAGAAAAATATACTGGGAATTTAAATTCTAACTTTCTAAAATCGCATCTAAATATATAATCAACCTCATGGAGTTTACCAATTTCCCTCTTTTCTTCCAGTTCCATCATACATTCGAAAATTTAATCCTACTACAAAGTCTTTAGCTACATTCCTAATTAAATTCTCCTTTTTCTCCAATCATCTTATACATTTCCTACTTGTTCCTCCTTGTGTGTTCATATTATTGTCGACACGCACTTATACTAACACGCACGTTTATTATTTACATGTATATATATATAAGTATATATATATTATTTATTATTTATTTGTTTTTTTACTATCATTATTTTTATTTTTATCATTATGATTATTATTTTTGTCTACTTCTCATTTATTCTTGGGTTTTGTCAATTCAAGATTTGTTTTAAGCTACCCATAAGAATTTCTTTTCTCTACTTTCCTCTTCATCATCAGGATGACCCAAATCTATCATCCACAAAATAACCGAATACAATTTTATCATTTTCAATCTTCATTTCAATTCTTGATAATTTAACTTCTAATGTCTAATTTTCTTGCCTAATTTTCAAAATCCCCAAATCTGTCAAATTAATCCCTAGTCCCTAATTTCTTCGAAAAAATCACATTTCAATTAATTCATACAACATCATGTTTCCATAATACAATTTATACATACTTTAAACTAAAGAAAGCTTGGGTTTTTTTTTCTTTTACCTAGGGATCCACTGGTACAAAGATGGGGAAACAAAAATTGGGTAATTTATCTGTATATTTTTTTTTGAACACTGTAGCATCTGAAATAAGGGTGGCCAGATGGGGAAGGACAGGCAAGGCAGGTTACCGGGCTCGAGTTCAGTTGTGGCCGACGTCGGGTCTCCCAGGTCGCTGCAGTCTGCGAAACAAAGGAAAAATCCCTCTATTTCATTTTCGTTTCCAGGCGAGGGGAGAGGGAGAAGGAAGGGAACGGGTCACCGGTGGTCAAAGGGGGAAGGGTCGGTCGTCGGTCCTCCTGGGTTCGGTCGCCGATAGCAAAACAGAGAACGGGGGTCTTTTTCTTTCGGGTATTCGGGTTTTCAAGAAAGGAAGGAAGGGAGAAGGGAAGGGGTTATCGGTCGGTAATGATTCAATCGGCCGACAGTGCAGGTGACTAACGGCATAACGATCGGAGGGTGAGGGGGACCGGAGATCAGACGGGGAAGAGAAGGGAAGGCTGAGTTTTTTTTTTTTTTTGCTAGCCATTAGCGGGTCGCGCGATGGGGTATTTCCTTGTCGCGCGGTCCGTTCGATTTTTTTTTATATATATATTATTTATATATATATATATATATTTATATTTAATTATATTTATATATATCTATTTATATTTATATATATTTATATATATTTTATTATATATGTTATATTTGTATTTATATATATATTTTAATTATATTTTCATTCTTGGACAATTACATGTATATATATTTATTGTAATTATTTTTATCCTTCATTTTCATTTTTTTTTCAACTTAACAAATATATATATATATATATATATATATATACACACATATTTTCTTATAACATATTTTCATTTATTTTTTTGTTTAATTTAAATACATAAAATTTGCGGTGTTTACACCTCCCTTTCTTATTCATTTCTGCAACACATAGAACTATACCCCCTGTTTATGCTCTCTGCCGACCCCCCCTCACCCTTGTCACGACCCTCAACTTAGCAAAATACGTACAATTTTTTTTCATTTTTGTGCATCGTTTATCATTCGTCCTTACCTCAATCGTGAACAGCAACTCTCCTCAATAGTTGGGCTGTATGTCGACGTCTAATTCACTCCACCATACCAAATCAATTTGCATATTATTCATAAGTAAACACTTGTATAAATGTATATATATCAGAGTTGTTACATGTGTTTACATCCCCAATAGTTACGTACAAAATGCTACTGTGCTATCGTAAGTTTAGATACAAAATTTCAACAGTGTGTATACCTTACGCGATGGGATGTAGCGGATTACCAAAAGAGACAAGCCTCCAGTCACGCTCAATCTATAGTCAACACTCTGTAGAGACAGAGAAAATAAGGGGGTGAGCAAACCATATGCTCAGTAAAGCAATCATGCGAACAGGTAGATACTGTACTATCTACGTGATCGTGATGCCATGCTCAAAAGCATTTAGTTCATCATTTATCTCAAAACATGAGTGTATGATTGTGTTAATGGTATGTAAAGCATTCATGCTATTAAAATCTAGTGCACATTTTAACTCAAAGCATGGTATAAATCGTCATGCATAATTCATAATAAAGCATGGCATTAACCATCATGCGTTTTCTCAAATAAGCATGGCATTAACCATCATGCATTTTCTCAAATAAGCATGGCATTAAACATCATGCATCCATGCACTTTAAAAACCATTAACAATCAATATCTCAAAACAATTCAACACTTGTCAGGTCTCAGCCCATCCCTCGGACTGTCCTGACCCATAAATCATTTCAAACATGGATTTATTCTCAAAACAATAGACATGTGAGATAGGCAATTCAATAATAGGTAATAACCTCAAGGTCTATGGCCATAACCTGTGATACCGGCTACACGGATCAGGTTTACGGGATATCACCACTATCTGCTTCCACACGGAAGGTGGGTCAAATCTGACCCGTAGGTCCATAGCAGATCTCGTCCGAAGACGGCATATCACATCTCAACACGGTACAACGTACTCCATGCTACATGCACGGTACAACGTACCCATGGACCCAATCAACACATCATATCAAGCCACATCTCAAAACGCACGTGTGAGCCTATTTAATCGGTACGACCTCTTGTCTACCCAAAGCTCCTAACACGGCTAATAAATCATGTCAAAACAATGCACGTGCGAGCCTATTTAATCGATGTGACACCCAATCTACTCGAAGCTCCAAGCACAGCAACAAGCAAGGTAGGCATCTAATCCGAGGTAAGCTCCAAGCATAATGCCAAAACCAATATGAAATCCATGTGAAAACTAGTGCCTCTAGCACTCATGTGTATAAAGCACGTCAAATCTCGTGCGAGTCATTCTCTAGCACGCTTTCATTCTCACGAAAACAATGTAGGTGGCTCATTTCTTTGCAAAGTGTGGTTAACAAACCAAAACAACTCATTTCTTTTGCAATTCATTTCAAATATTAGCCAACCTACCAAATCATTTGCTAAAAAGCAATAAAACATGATTTTCAAAGCAATATGCTTTTGTTTTCATGCACATTTCTCAAACCCCCAACTCTTTGCCCTTCAATCACCCAATTTCATTTCCTAATTTCTCATGCATTCTAATAAAGCATTTAAGCACCCAAATTGCGTACAGATATCTCTAAGAGTCCACACAATTCCCTTACCTCGATTTACTTGGTGTGACTCTTTTTCTCTTAGCTTCTCACGCTCTTGGCTCAACTTGCTCCAACGTATCCTCGAAAGCTGCGATTCATTCATCCAAATCAATTGAGTAATGTTTTTAACCCATATTTGACCTCACTATTCAATATAATTCACTTATGCATTTTACCAATGCCTTAATCCACATTTTACCCCTTTTAGGTAAATCTTACAATTTATTCACCAACAACATCTTAAAATCATACCCATAATCATGCCATAATCATTCCAATGCATTTTAGATAGTTTCTAATCGTCCATACTGTGAGACCCCGTATATGTATAATGGTATATATGTACATAGAAATGTAAATAGAGTTGTACTATGAATTCATGAGTGAAGTATATGTGATGTAAGTACATAAGTAATGTACACACTTGTAATGAGAGTGGTAATTGTACATACAAGTTACATTAAGTATGAATGTGAAGAAATGGACTTAAACATGTGAAGAATGTGTGTAGAATGGATTATGAGTAGTTTGGTAAAATGGAAGTAGAATTGCATAAGATGTGCACTTCCATTTTTGTTTATATTAAGTACCATTGGTCATACAAAGATTCTACACAAGTTTTAATGTGTATGAAGTGAGGATGGATGCCATTTTCAAGTCTCAAAGATGAATGGATGAGAAAAGGATCATGGTAGCAAATTAAGGATGTTTGGTAAGTGTTGCTGCAGAAGAACTGCAGAAAATCTAGAAATTGTGAAGGGCAGATCGATCTCATGGGATGAGAGGTCGATCTGGAAGAGCCAGAATGCTCTTATTTGGGCAAAGGAATAGAGCAGATCGATCTCCAATGGAGCCAGATCGATCTCCTAAGCATTCTGTAGTGAAAAAATCGATCCCCAAGCACCCAGATCGATCTCCTTAGCTCTCTGTTTGGGAGCAGATCGATCTCATGCTTCAACAGATCGATCTCATGCTTCTACAGATCGATCTTATGCTTAAATTGCTGTGAAAAAAGAGGGATTTAAGGGGACCAGATCAATCTCCTCTTGGACCAGATCGATCTCCTCAAGCTATTTCTATATAAGGAGTGCTGAAAATCAGAAAATTTCGAGAAAAACACTAACCCTCCACTTTCAACCCAAAAACCTAACTTTCTCTCTCTAAAATCAACCATTTTCAGTGAGGTTTGAAGAGAGACCATTAGAGGCAAAGTTGTTCCTATCAAAGAGAAGAACAACATAGTTGGAAAGCATTTTCCCATTGTTGGTATTGAAGGAGTTAAGGGTATTGCCATTTGGAGCAAGAAGAGAAATCAAATTGGGTAAGATTCTAACACTCCAACTATGGTACATTGTTTATATAATTGATTTTGGAGTTGTTTGGCATGAGTATGGATGGTTAGAAACTATCTAAAATGCATTGGAAAGATTATGACCTAGAAATGGTCTAGAGTGAGAAAGTGGAATTGTGTGGAGATTAATGATGAATGAGATATGTAGAAGTTATTAATAGTGTTGTGGTATGATTTTAAGATGTGGTTAGTGGATAAATTGTGAGATTTACCTAAAAGAGGTAAAATGTGGAATAAGGCATTGGTAAAATGCATAAGTGAATAATATTGACTAGTGAGGTCAATTATGGGTTAAATACGTTAACTCAATTGATTTAATGAATGAATCGCAGCTTCTGAGGATACGCCAAGGCGAGTTGAGCCAAGAGTGTGAGAAGCTAAAAGGAAAGGAGTCACACCAAGTAAATCGAGGTAAGGGAATTATGTGGACTCTTAGAGATATTTGTGCGCAATTTGGGAGCTTAAATGTTTTGCTAGAATGCATGAGATTAGGAAATGATGTTGGGTGATTGAAGGGTAAAAGTTGGGAGTTTGATAAAATGTGCATGAAAACAAAAGCATATTGCTTTGAAAATCATGTTTTATTGCTTTTTAGCAAATGATTGGTAGGTTGGTTGACATTGAAATGATTTGCAAAAGAAATGAGTGTGTTTTGGTTTTGTTAACCATACTTTGCAAAGTTTTGAGCCACCTACATGATTTCGTGAATATGAAAGCGTGCAAGAGTATGACTCGCACGAGATTTGACGTGTTTTAAACACATGAGTGCAAGAGGCACTAGTTTTCACATGGATTTCATAATTGTTTTGGCATTGTGCTTTGAGTTTGTCTCGCACTGGATGCCCACCTTGCATGTTACTGTGTTTGGAGCTTCGAGTAGACTGGGTGTCACATCGATTAAATAGGTTCACACGTGCATTGTTTTGACATGATTAATTAGCCGTGTTAGGAGCTTTGGGTAGACAAGAGGTCTTACCGATTAAATATGCTCACACGTGCATTTGAGATGTGGCGTGATATGATGTGTTGATTGGGTTCACGGAGTACGTTGTACCGTGCATGTAGCATGGAGTACATTGTACCGTGTTGAGTTGTGATGTGTCGTCTTCGGACGAGATCTGCTATGGACCGGCGGGTAGGTTTTGACCCACCTCCCGTGTGGAAGCAGATAGTGGTGATATTCCACACACCTGATCCGTGTAGCCGGTATCACAGGTTATGTACATAGGCTTTGAGGTTATTACCTATTATTGAACTGCCTATCTTACATGTCTACTGCTATTTGAGAATAAATCCATGTTTGAAATGATTTGTGGGTCAGGAAAGTCCGAGGGATGGGCCGAGACCTGACCAGTGATGAATTGATTTGTTAATGGTTTTTAAAGTGCACGGATGCATGATGTTTAATGCCATGCTTTATTGTGAAAATGCATGATGGGTAATGCCATGCTTTTATTGTGAATTATGCATGATGATTTATACCGTGCTTTGAGTTGAAATGTGCACTTGATTTTAATAGCATGAATGCTTTACATACCATTAACACAATCATACACTCATGTTTTGAGATAAATAATGAATGAAATACTTTTTGAGCATGGCATCACGATCACGTAGATAGTGCAGTATCTACCTGTTCGCATGATTGCCTTACTGAGCGTGTGGTTTGCTCACCCCCTTATTTTCCCCCTCTCTACAGAGAATTGAGTATATAGTGAGCGTGACTGGAGGCTTTTCCCTTTTGGTAATCCGCTGCATCCCATCGCTAAAGGTATACACACTTGGATTATTTTGTATCTAAACTAGACATAGCACAGTAGCATTTTGTATGTAACTACTGGGGATGTAAAACAATGTAAACACATGTAACAACTCTGATATATATACATTTATACAAGTGTTTACTCATAAATAATATTTCAAATTGAATTGGTATGGTGGAGTGAGTTAGACGTCGACACACAGCCCAACTGTTAAGAGTGTGGTTGTTCACGATCGAGGAAGGATGATTAAAGATTGATGTATGAAAATGCGAAACATTTGTACTTATTTTGGTAAGTTGAGGGTCGTGACAGAAGTTGGTATCAGAGCTCGAGTTGGTTTGACGTGTGTCTTGTCTAAAATACTTAATAAGTTAAAAAATTTCATCCCCAAGTTACTGTGCTTGTTTAGATACAAATTGTGTGTGTCGATGGGTTGACTAAGTAATTGGTTGTGAATGTAGGGAATTGAGTAAGTATGCCTAATACCAGTCACGGTAGAGGGATGAGAGCACAGGCTCGAGGCCGTAGAGGTAGGCCTGGGGGTCGTGTTGAGTCGAAAACACACGAGGCTCAGGAGGATGTTGAGGTGGAGGCCGATGTTGAGCACGCTCCACAGGGTCCAGAGGAGAGACCCGAGAGTACTGAGGCTCGCTTCGCGAGGATTGAGCGGAGCATTGAGATGATTATGGAGTTGGTCACCCAATCTTTATCTGGAGTTGGCGGTAGACAGAGTCCCGCTACACAGGGTGATGCCGAGCAAGCGGCAGCTCCTGAGGCACGGGCAAGGGAAGCCCAGAGGCCACAGACGACAGATACCCCACCCACACAGGATGTGCCTACGCCGGTTGCTATGCCAGGCAGTAGAGGTTGGGGATATGGATGTGATTTGGATAGACTACGGCAGTTTCAGAAGTTTAGACCGCCGTCTTTCAGTGGAATAAAGGACCCAGTAGCGGCTGAGGATTGGATCAATGAGATCGAGAAATTATATGGGTTCTTTGAGTGCACTACTACCGAGATGGTAACATTTGCCGCTTTTATGCTGAAGGGGTCAGCAGAACATTGGTGGAAGTCCACCAGGCCTATTTTGAGAGCCCGGCATACTGAGATCAGCTGGGATGTGTTTCTAGAGGCCTTCCGGAGACAGTATGTTTCGGATACCGCACAGCGGAAGCTAAAGATTGCATTTTTGGGACTGACCCAAGGGAGTAGGACTGTGGATGAGTATGAGACTGCTTTTATATCCTTGGGCAGATATGATCCCAACACGATGAGTAATGAGGTTGAGAAAATCCAAAAATTTATGGATGGATTGAGACCGACCATCAGGTCTAGATTGGTTCCTCTGGATATACCGACCTATGAGGAGCCAGTGCGCAGGGCGCAACTATGTGAACAAGATGTTGATAGAATCGCCTCAGAGTTTGGAAAGGTTGGTAAGATGAGGGACAGAGATAAGAAAAGACCTATGATGGATAGAGGCTTCAGCTATAAAGGAAGCAAGAGATTCTCTGGAAAGAGGTCGAGAATTGATGAGATCCGGGAGAGGACAGTTAATACTCCCATGTATCCGGCCATTGCTCCAGCTAAGGGAATCATGATTGGAGGGCCACGGCCTACTACAGAACAGTGTGGCAAGTGTGGCAGGTATCATGGAACTCGACCATGCTATGGATCTCCTGTAGTATGCTTTCGATGTGGGAAGCCAGGGCACATAATCAGGGATTGCCCAGAGATGATAGAGAGAGCCCCACAGAAGGGCAAGGAGCCAGAGAGAGCTCCAGTTGTTACAGCTGCTCCGAGGAGGAGGGCTACAGCTGAGGAAAAGGGGAAGCAAGCAGTGGGTGTAAGCAGAGGATGAGTGCACGCACTGGACCAGGACACTACAGATCTGTCATCGGATGTGGTAAAAGGTACCATCCAAATCTTTGATTTAGAAGCTTATGTACTGTTTGATCCTGGTGCCACGCATTCTTTTGTATCACCATCCTTTGCATGTAAATTGTTGAAGCATGTAAAACCCACGCTGCTTGATAAGATGTTGTTGATATCTACCCCTATGAATGATAGTCAGTTGACTGAGCATATATATAGGGATTGTAAGATGAGGATAGGAGGTAAAGAGATGGCAGCCGAATTAATTTTGTTAAATATGAATGATTTTGATGTAATCCTAGGGATGGTTTGGCTGGCTGCAAATCATGTTGTTATGGATTGTCATGCAAAAACTTTGATGTTTCCAAAGATAGACAATCTTGTAGTAAATTTTGTGAAATGAAATTAAAGAACATGATTATTATAAGTGTGATGAGTACAATCTTGATACATGATGTATGAAAGATAAATTTGATTTCATGTATGCATGTGATGTGATGAATTTATGATACTAATGGTGGAAAGAATAATGTGAAGGATTCATCGCTTTTGTGATTGAGACGGATAAGGCACGTTCGGAATTGGAAGACATACCAGTGGTTAGGGAATTTCCAGATGTCTTTTCGGATGAGTTACCGGGGTTACCTCCAGATAAGGAGATGGAGTTTGGTATAGATTTAGCACCTGGTACAAAGCCGATGTCCAAGCCACCATATAGAATGGCTCAACTTGAGTTAGAGGAGTTAAGGAAACAGTTACAGGAGTTGCTGGAGAAGGGGTTCATCAGGCCGAGCGTCTCACCTTTGGGAGCACCGGTTCTGTTTGTAAGGAAGAAGGATGGAAGCCTCCGACTGTGTATAGATTACCGGTTGTTGAATAAGGCCACCATCAAGAATAAGTATCCCCTCCCACACATCGATGATTTGTTGGATCAGCTTAAGGGAGCGCAGGTCTTTTCCAAGATAGATCTGAGATCAGGGTACCATCAGTTGAAGATACGAGATGGAGATGTACCCAAGACAGCTTTTCGCACCCGGTATGGACATTATGAGTTTATGGTTATGCCATTCGGGTTGACGAATGCTCCCGCAGCTTTTATGTCGTTGATGAATGAGGTATTTCACCAGTATTTGGATCGGTTTGTGATCGTGTTTATTGATGATATACTGGTGTATTCAAGGTCTAGAGAGGAGCATGAGAGGCATCTAAGGATAGTGCTACAGACCCTTCGAGAGAAGAAGTTGTACGCTAAACTCAGTAAGTGTGACTTTTGGTTAGAACATATCTCTTTTCTGGGTCATATAGTATAAAAGGATGGAGTATCAGTGGATCCATCTAAGATTGAGGCCGTAGTTCAGTGGCTGAGACCCCAGACAGTGACAGAGATCAGGAGTTTTCTGGGTTTGGCTGGATATTATCGAAGGTTTGTAGAGGGATTTTTAAGGTTAGCTGCTCCTTTGACACGCCTCACAAGAAAGAATGTGGAGTTTGTGTGGGACGATAAGTGTGAAGAAAGTTTTGAGGAGCTGAAAAGGAGATTAACCACAGCTCCGATCCTCACCTTTCCTACCAGCTCAGGAGGTTTCTCGGTGTATACGGATGCTTCACACCTAGGACTGGGCTGCGTATTGATGCAGGATGGGAAGGTAGTAGCCTATGGATCAAGACAGTTAAAGGATCATGAGAGGAACTAGCCGACCCATGACTTGGAGTTGGCAGCGGTGGTGTTTGCGCTGAAGATATGGCGCCACTACCTTTATGGTGAGAGATTTCAGGTTTATACAGATCATAAGAGCCTTAAGTACCTGTTCTCACAGAAAGAGTTGAACATGAGACAGAGGAGATGGCTCGAGCTGTTAAAGGATTATGATTGTGAAATCCTATACCACCCGGGTAAAGCAAATGTGGTTGCTGATGCATTGAGTAGGAAGCATCTCGGGATGGTATCACTTATGATGATCAGGGAACACGAGTTGTTGGAACAGTTCACGAACCTCAGTTTGGATATAACCCCGCCTGACGCTGATAGTGGATATATGATAGCTAGCCTGCAGTTGGAACCGGATCTGGTAGATCGAATCCGACAGGCTCAGCGAGTTGATCAGCAGTGTAATGATATTGTCGGGCAGATACAGAGGGGTATAGAGACGGACTTTGGGTTGAGTTCGGATGGATTGTTGAGGTTCAGAGGTAGGATATGTGTTCCTAATGACGCAGAGATCAGAAGGTTGATCCTGATAGAGGCTCACTCATCGAAGTATACGATACATCCAGGGGGTACTAAGATATATCAAAACCTTCGAAAAGTTTATTGGTGGTCTAGAATGAAAAAACACATTGCTGAATATGTTGCTAAGTGTCTCGTTTGTCAGCAGGTGAAGGTAGAGCATCAGAAGCCTGCAGGGTTATTACAGCCTCTACCGATACTGACATGGAAGTGGGAGCATGTCACCATGGATTTTGTGATGGGATTGCCGAGGACCCGGAGAGGTCATGATGCCATATGGGTGATTGTGGATCAGTTGACGAAATCAGCCCATTTTCTAGCTATGAGAGCCACCGATACTCTAAGCCAGTTAGCGAACCTATATGTGCGCGAGATAGTGAGGCTACATGGAATTCCAGTGAGCGTTGTTTCTGATAGGGATGCCCGCTTCACTTCCCACTTTTGGGAACGTTTTCAGGAAGCGATGGGGGCCCAGTTGAATTTTAGCACCGCGTTTCATCCTCAGACAGATGGTCAGTCAGAGAGGACTATACAGACCCTGGAGGATATGTTAAGAGCGTGTGCATTGGATTTTAGAGGCTCTTGGGATGACCATTTGTCACTCGCAGAGTTCGCGTATAATAACAGTTTTCATGCGAGTATCGAGATGGCACCATATGAGGCATTGTATGGGCGTAGATGTCGTTTCCCTATTGGATGGGAAGAGGTTGGTGACAGACAGATTTTTACTCCCGACTTGGTTAGACAAGCCTCTGAGGACGTCCAATTGATATGTGAGAGGTTACGGACAGCTCAGAGCAGGTAAAAGAGTTATGCTGACAAGAGACGGAGACCACTAGAGTTTGATGTGGGTGAGTCAGTGTTTTTGAAAGTTTCCCCTTCGAAGGGAATTATGAGATTTGGGAAGAAAGGAAAGTTGAGCCCTCGATATATAGGGTCATTTGAGATACTTGATAAGGTGGGAGATAAGGCTTATAGATTGGCATTGCACCAGAGTTGGCAAGTGTGCATAATGTCTTCCACGTATCCATGTTGAGGAAGTATCACCCAGACCCGGCACATGTAATAAGGTATGAGCCATTGGAGCTCAACGAAGGTATGACATATGTTGAGAAGCCAGTTCGGGTATTGGACAGAAAAGAGAAAGTGTTGAGGACAAAGACAATTCCCTTGGTGAAAATACTTTGGCAACATCACACTGTGGAAGAAGCCACATGGGAATTGGAGAGTTTGATGCGGGAGAAGTATCCCGAGTTGTTTGCAGAATAATTGGTTCTAATTTGGAGGACTAAATTTTCTAAGTGGGGGAGAATGTGAGACCCCGTATATGTATAATGGTATATATGTACATAGAAATGTAAATAGAGTTGTACTATGAATTCATGAGTGAAGTATATGTGATGTAAGTCCATAAGTAATGTACACACTTGTAATGAGAGTGGTAATTGTACATACAAGTTACATTAAGTATGAATGTGAAGAAATGGACTTAAACATGTGGAGAATGTGTATAGAATGGATTATGAGTAGTTTAGTAAAATGGAAGTAGAATTGCATAAGATGTGCACTTCCATTTTTGTTTATATTAAGTACCATTGGTCATACAAAGATTCTACACAAGTTTTAATATGTATGAAGTGAGGATGGATGCCATTTTCAAGTCTCAAAGATGAATGAATGAGAAAAGGATCATGGTAGCAAATTAAGGATGTTTGGTAAATGTTGCTGCAGAAGAACTGCAGAAAATCTGGAAATTGTGAAGGGCAGATTGATCTCATGGGATAAGAGATCGATCTGGAAGAGCCAGAATGCTCTTATTTGGGCAAAGGAATAGAGCAGATCGATCTCCAATGGAGCCAGATCGATCTCCTAAGCATTCTGTAGTGAAAAGATCGATCTCCAAGCACCCAGATCGATCTCCTTAGCTCCCTGTTTGGGAGCAGATCGATCTCATGTTTCGACAGATCGATCTCATGGTTAAATTGCTGTGAAAAAAGAGGGATTTAAGGGGACCAGATCGATCTCCTCTTGGACTAGATCGATCTCCTTAAGCTATTTCTATATAAGGAGTGCTGAAAATCAGAAAATTTAAAGAAAAACACTAACCCTCCACTTTCAACCCAAAAACCTAACTTTCTCTCTCTAAAATCAGTCATTTTCAGTGAGGTTTGAAGAGAGACCATTAGAGGCAAAGTTGTTCCTATCAAAGAGAAGAACAACATAGTTGGAAAGCATTTTCCCATTGTTGGTATTGAAGGAGTTAAGAGCATTGCCATTTGGAGCAAGAAGAGAAATCAAATTGGGTAAGATTCTAACACTCCAACTATGGTACATTGTTTATATAATTGATTTTGGAGTTGTTTGGCATGAGTATGGATGGTTAGAAACTATCTAAAATGCATTGGAAAGATTATGACCTAGAAATGGTCTAGAGTGAGAAAGTGGAATTGTATGGAGATTAATGATGAATGAGATATGTAGAAGTTATTAATAGTGTTGTGGTATGATTTTAAGATGTGGTTAGTGGATAAATTGTGAGATTTACCTAAAAGAGGTAAAATGTGGAATAAGGCATTGGTAAAATGCATAAGTGAATAATATTGACTAGTGAGGTCAATTATGGGTTAAATACGTTAACTCAATTGATTGAATGAATGAATCGCAGCTTCCGAGGATACGCCGAGGCGAGTTGAGCCAAGAGCGTGAGAAGCTAAAAGGAAAGGAGTCACACCAAGTAAATCGAGGTAAGGGAATTGTGTGGACTCTTAGAGATATTTGTGCACAATTTAGGCGCTTAAATGTTTTGCTAGAATGCATGAGATTAGGAAATGATGTTGGGTGATTGAAGGGCAAAAGTTGGGAGTTTGATAAAATGTGCATGAAAACAAAAGCATATTGCTTTGAAAATCATGTTTTATTGCTTTTTAGCAAATGATTGGTAGGTTGGCTGACATTGAAATGATTTGCAAAAAGAAATGAGTGTGTTTTGGTTTTGTTAACCATACTTTGCTAAGTTTTAAGCCACCTACATGATTTCGTGAATATGAAAGCGTGCAAGAGTATGACTCGCACGAGATTTGACGTGTTTTATACACATGAGTGCAAGAGGCACTAGTTTTCACATGGATTTCATAATTGTTTTGGCATTGTGCTTTGAGTTTGTCTCGCACTGGATGCCCACCTTGCATGTTGCCGTGTTTGGAGCTTCAAGTAGACTGGGTGTCACATCGATTAAATAGGCTCACACGTGCATTGTTTTGACATGATTAATTAGCCGTGTTAGGAGCTTCGGGTAGACAAGAGGTCGTACCGATTAAATAGGCTCACACTTGCGTTTGAGATGTGGCGTGATATGATGTGTTGATTGGGTCCACGGAGTACGTTGTACCGTGCATGTAGCATGGAGTACATTGTACCGTGTTGAGTTGTGATGTGTCGTCTTCGGACGAGATCTGCTATGGACCGGCGGGTAGGATTTGACCCACCTCCCGTATGGAAGCAAATAGTGGTGATATCCCGTACACCTGATCCGTGTAGCCGGTATCACAGGTTATGTACATAGGCTTTGAGGTCATTACCTATTATTGAACTGCCTATCTCACATGTCTACTACTATTTGAGAATAAATCCATGTTTGAAATGATTTGTGGGTCAGGAAAGTCCGAGGGATGGGCCGAGACCTGACCAGTGATGAATTGATTTGTTAATGGTTTTTAAAGTGTACGGATGCATGATGTTTAATGCCATGCTTTATTGTGAAAATGCGTGATGGGTAATGCCATGTTTTTATTGTGAATTATGCATGATGATTTATACCATGCTTTGAGTTGAAATGTGCACTTGATTTTAATAGCATGAATGCTTTACATACCATTAACACAATCATACACTCATGTTTTGAGATAAATAATGAATGAAATGCTTTTGAGCATGGCATCACGATCACGTAGATAGTGCAGTATCTACCTGTTTGCATGATTGCCTTACTGAGCGTGTGGTTTGGTCACCCCCCTTATTTTCCCCCTCTCTACAGAGAATTGAGTATATAGTGAGCGTGACTAGAGGCGTTTCCCTTTTGGTAATCCGCTGCATCTCATCGCTAAAGGTATACACACTGGGATTATTTTGTATCTAAACTAGACATAGCACAGTAGCATTTTGTATGTAACTACTGGGGATGTAAAACAATGTAAACACATGTAATAACTCTGATATATATACATTTATACAAGTGTTTACTCATAAATAATGTTTCAAATTGAATTGGTATGGTGGAGTGAGTTAGACGTCGACACACAGCCCAACTGTTAAGAGTGTGGTTGTTCACGATCGAGGAAGGATGATTAAAGATTGATGCATGAAAATGCAAAAAATTTGTACGTATTTTGGTAAGTTGAGGGTCGTGACACATACTCATGCCAAAAAAACTCCAAAATCAATTAAATAGACAATGTACCATAGTTGGAGTGTTAGAATCTTACCAAATCTGATTTCTCTTCTTGCTCCAAATGACAATGCCCTTAGCTCCTTCAATACCAACAATGGGATTTTGGGTTCCAACTATGTTGTTCTCTTTCTCAAGATGAACAACTTAATGTCTAATGACCTGCCCTCAAATCTTACTGGAAATGGCTGATTTTAGAGAAAGAAAGTTAGGTTTTTGGGTTGAAAATGGAAGGAAATGGTTTTTCTCGAAATTTTCAGATTTTCAACCCTCCTTTTATAGAAATAGCTTGAGGAGATCGATCTGCACTATGAGGAGATCGATCTGGTCCCCTTAAATCCCTTTTTTTCACGACATTTTAAGCATGAGATCGATTTGTCAAAGCTATAGATCGATCCGCTCCAAACAAAGAGCTAAGGAGATCGATCTGTAGGCTTGAGGATCGATCTTTTCATTACAGAATGTTTAGGAGATCGATCTGGCCCCATTGGAGATCGATCTGCCCTATTCCTTTTCTCAAATAAGAGTTTTTTGGCTCTTCCAGATCGATCTCTCATCCTATGAGATCGATCTGACCTGCAAAATTTTCAGATTTTGCTGCAGTTTCCTGCAAAAACTTATACCAAAACATCCTTAATTTGCTGCCATGGTCATTATCTCATCCAATCATCTTTGAGACTTGAAAATGACATCCATTCATACCTTATACCTATTGAAACTTGTGTGGAATCCTTGTATAACCAAAAGTATACGATATAAACCAAATGGAAGTGCACAACTTATGCAATTCTACTTCCATTTTACCACACTACTCATACTCCATTCTACTCACATTCCTCACATGTTTAAGTCCATTTCCTCTTATTCATACATAATGTAACTTGTATGTACAATCATGACTCTTATTGCAAGTGTGTACATAAACTTATGGACTTACATTTCATATACTTCAGTTATGAATTCATAGTATAACTTCATTTACATTCCTATGTACATATTACATTTATACATATACGGGGTCTCACAACCCTTGTAAGATCCCGTATGTGTATAATGATAATGTGTATACTTGGATCAAAAATATGAATAGACTTGTAATGTAAAGTATGAATGAAGTAAGTCCATGGATTCCATGTATGTATGTGTAATATAAATTGTAACGTACATACAAGTTTCATTGAGTATAAATACGAAGAAATGAGATATGGCAAGTGATGGATGTGATTGAAACTCAAAATGAGTAGTGTGGTAAAATGGAATGGAGTTATGCTTCCATTTGGTTTTATGTTGCATACCTTTGAATATACAATGAATGCACACAAGTTTCAATGTGCATAAGGTATGAATGGATGCCATTTTCAAGTTATAAAGGTGGATGGATGAGGAAATGGCCATGGCAATAGATTGAGGGTGTGTTGGTATGAGTTGCAGCAATGAAACTGCAGGAAAATCTGGAAAACATGAGGTCCAGATCGATCTCCTAGGATGAGAGATCGATCTGGGAGAGCCAGAATGCTCTTATTTGGGCGAAAGAATTGAGCAGATCGATCTCCAATGGAGCCAGATCGATCTCTCAAGCATTCTGTAGTGGAAAGATCGATCCCCAAACACCCAGATCGATCTCCTTAGCTCTCTGTTTGGGACCAGATCGATCTGATTGCTTCGACAGATCGATCTTATGCTTCAACAGATCGATCTCATTGCTCGACAGATCGATCTCAGGCTTAAAAATGCCGTGAGAAAGAGGGATTTTAAGGGACCAGATCGATCTCCTCTTGGACCAGATCGATCTCCTTAAGTCATTTCTATATAAGGAGAGCTGAAAATCTGGAAATCCCGGAAAAACACCAAACCTTACCATTTCAACCCCAAAAACCTAACTTTCCCTCTCTAAAATCAGCCATTTTCAGCGAGATTTGGAGAGAGATCATTAGAGGCAAAGTTGTTCCTATTAAAGAGAGGAACAACATAGTGAGAGGGCATTTTTTCATTCTTAGAGTTGAAGGAGTTAAGGGCTTTACCATTTGGAGCAAGAAGAGGAATCACATTTGGTAAGATTCTAACACTCCAATCCAAATGTATTAGTTATTTAATTGATTTTGGAGTTGATTGGTATGAGTATTGATGGATAAACTACCTAGGAATGTAGTGGAATTGGTGTGACCTAGAAATCTAAAATGGGTATAATGTGAGGAGATGTGGGATTGAATGAGTTTATGATTTGTGGCATGCTAAAGTTGCTATTGGGGTAATGTTTATGATTTTAGATGGAATTTCTTGGTGAATTGGAGGAATTGTGAAAATGGATATATATATATATATGATTGATAAATGCCATAGTGAGGGGATTCATGAAGTATGAACACTATGAGCTTAATATCGATTTGATATCGATTTTGAGTAAGTTAATGGGCCTAAGAAGATCCATGACTCGAGTTATGGGTAAAGTAATGAAACGAGGCCCAATAAGCTTCAATAGAGGCTATAGGTTAAATTGACTATAGCAAGCACAAGGGTTGCATAATATGGATCAAATATAATGCGGGATACGATTTTGTGCAGTCCCGAAGAGTTCGTTGAAGACGAATTGATCCGTACGAGTAAGCAGCTTAAGGAAGTGGAATCACGCATCGCGATTCCAGGTAAGGGAATTTTGTGAGTATATAGAGGTAGCTGCTCGTACTTTGAACTGTGGGTGAATATTGGGTGTTGTATGAAATGCATGAATTACCCAAATAAAATGATTGATGGTACTCGTGAATGATGATGAGTATGTGCGTGGTTTTAGATTTGAAGTGGATTTTTATGAAATGGGATAGTAAGGCTAATAATTGCATAAACCTAACGTTTTGATGTTTTCCAAAACGAATTGCTTGGTTTTAAACAAGCTCATAGATAGGTCGGCTAGTGTTGTATTGTTGTTGTGGAAAAGCATTTGTGAGTGCTAAACCCGAATTTGCCGGGATTGATAATTGTATTTAAGCCGCCTATCATATTCGTATGACATAAATCGCGCTAGAGCCTCACTCGCGCTGGATTTCTATGTCTTCATTTGTATGAAACGTGCTAGAGCCTAGCTCTCACCTTGATCTGAAAACTATAGTGATATTTATAAACCGTACTGGAGCTTCTGCTCGTACGTGGATTTTTGAGTGGTTGTCTCACGAATATAATCGTACTAGAGCTATGCTCGTACACGCCTCTTTATGAGAAGATGCATGATGCATGAGTCGTGCTAGAGCTTTGCTCGCACAAGTATGTACAATGGGATACGTATAGGGTTGTGAAAGTGGGTAAGATCCTCAAGCCTTACATCCTTAAGCTAACATCCTTAAGCCCAAAGAGGCGGGGAGGCTCTGTTAGGCGGGAAGGCTCTGTTTGGTGGGGAGGCTCTCTTACGGTGGGATCCTTAAGCTAACATCCTTAAGCCCTGGAGGGGCGGGGAGGCTCTGTTAGGCAGGGAGGCTCTCCTACATGGGTACGGTAAGATCCTTAAGCCCTACATCCTTAAGCTAACATCCTTAAGCCCGAGGAGGCAGGGAGGCTCTGTTAGGCGGGGAGGCTCTGTTCGGTGGGGAGGCTCTCTTACGGAAAGGATCCTTAAGCCCTACATCCTTAAGCTAACATCCTTAAGCCCGAGGAGGCAGGGAGGCTCTGTTAGGCAGGGAGGCTCTGTTCGGCAGGGAGGCTCTCCTTCACGGAATATGGAACACTCTTGGTATGGGGTAGATAAGACCTAGGAATGGCACCCCCAATCATGATATGAGTTGCGGAGTACTCTGTACCGTGCATATCACATGGAGTACGATGTACCGCTTGATGTTTATGTGATGAGAAGATCTGGCGAGGGATAATCCATCTCCGTGCCAGCATGATACCCCGCACACCCGGATGCGTGTGGTCTGGGATGAATTATGATGTAATAGTTCACATAGGCACTTTTGATATAGTGACCTAGATTTATACACATGCGTGAATCGTGGAATGTAAAAATGGTTGTGATTGTGAGTTGATTTGGTGGTGTTATGTTGTTGTTTCAAAAAGGAGGTTTCTAAATGAATTGCCCTTTTATGAATTTGAATGAGATTGAGCATGAGATGTTTTATACATGATGTTTCTACCATGTTTTATATGCCAATGCACATGATTTTAATACATGATATATATGTATATTCACATGGCATAGTTTTATTCCTCATGCTCCTACTATAAATGAATTATGCATAACACTATCAGCATGTAGATAGAGTAGTTATCTACCATGCTTGCATTATTGCCTTACTGAGCGTGTGGTTGCTCATCCCACTCTATTTCCCCCTACAGAGCGTGCATAGTAGCCCAGTGAGGACTGAGGCGTATGATTTTGGACTCCGCTGCATCTCCATTGCTGAAAGGTATATACACAGTGATTCTTTTTGTATCTAAACAATGTAAAAGCACAGTATTCTTTTGAGTTGTACTTATGGGGGATGTAGATGTCAGTAAAACATGTATTCGTATAAGTACACGATTAAATGCACATGTATGGCATCTTTTTAATTAATTGAGAATGAATGAGATGTGGTGTTTATTATTGACTCACAGCCCAACAATGTGTGGTGAGTTTAGTTCACGACCGGGTAAGGTAACAATAAAACGCGAAAAATTTTCAGTGATTTTAGTTAAAGAGAATGGAATTGGGTCGTGACAGAGATTGGTATCAGAGCTGTGTTGGCCTGATGTGAGTCATTAATAAAATGTAGGAAAGTACATCCCCATAGTACTGTGCTTTTGTTTAGATATAACTGTGTATACTGTGATGGATTGAGCTTAATAAATTATTATAATACAGGGAGTTAGGCACTATGCCAGTTACACGCCAAGGTAGAGGGGTGAGAGCACGTGCTAGAGGCCGTAGAGGTAGGCCTGAGAGCCGTGCGGAGCCACAGACTGAGCAGGCTCCACAGAACCCTGCTGGGAGAGCAGAGGATGTTGAGGCTCGCTTCGCTAGATTAGAGCGGAGTATTGAGAGTCTGGTGGAGATAGTCACGCAGGCATTGGGCGCCGGTGACAGACGAGGTCCCGCGGCACAGCGTACTACTGAACAGGCAGCTGCAGAGGCAGAGAGACCTCAGACTGCTGAGACAGTTACAGTTACACCACCTCCAGCCCAGGATACGGATTCTCCTATCGCTCCACAGCAGAGCGGTAGTGAAGTGGGTTATGACTGCGACTTGAGCAGGTTGCAAGAGTTTCAAGCACTGAAACCCCCGGTGTTCAGAGGGGTGAAGGACCCAGTGATTACGGAGGATTGGGTGTATGAAATGGAGAAACTGTATAGGTTTTTCCGATGCACTTCAAGTGAGAAGTTGCCTTTCCCGTGTTTATGCTAAAAGGCGAGGCCGAGCATTGGTGGAGGTCCACCGAGACTATTTTGAGGGCCAGACACTCTGAGATCTCGTGGGAGATATTTCTAGAGGCCTTCAGGAGGTAGTATATTCCAGCTACCGCACAGAGGAAATTGCGGATGGAATTTATGAATTTGGTTCAAGGGAACCGTACTGTGGACGAGTATGAGTCCAAGTTTATGTCCTTGGGGAGATATGACCCTGACACGATGGGTAGTGAGACCCGAAAGATCCAGAAGTTCATGGATGGATTGAGATTAGCCATCCGAACTAAGCTAGCTCCCTTCGATATTGTGACTTATGAGGAGGCCGTACATAAGGCTCAGTTGTGTGAACAAGACTTTGAGCGAAATGCCTCCGAGCTGGGGAGAATCAGTGTCAGAAAGGACAGAGACCGGAAGAGATCCGGGTTTGGAAGAGTGGCCAAGAGAGATGGCCAAAGATTTTTCGAGAAGAGGCCAAAGATTGAGGAGGCGCGGGAAAGAGTTGCTAGACCTCCCGTGTACCCGGCCTTGACTACGCCAAGGGGCATGACTATTGGAGGACCACGGCCTACTACTGATCAGTGTAGGAGATGTGGGAGATTTCATGGGAATAGGCCCTGCCCGATAACCCCTATGGTGTGTTTTAGATGCGAGAGACCAGGACATATGGCTAAGTATTGTCCCGAAAAGATGGAGATTGCCCCACAGAAGGGCAAGGAGCCAGAGGGAGCTCCAGTTGAGACAGCAGCCCCGAGGAGGAGGGCTACAGCTGAGGAGAAAGGGAAACAGGCTGCGGGTGTGAGCAGAGGAAGAGTACATGCACTGGATCAGGACACCGCGGATGCTTCCACGGATGTGATTAAAGGTACCATCCGAATCTTTGACTTAGAAGCATTGGTATTATTTGATCCTGGTGCCACGCATTCTTTCATATCACCTTCCTTTGCACATAAATTATTGAACTATGTGAAACCAACATTGTTGGATAAAATGTTGATGATTTCCACACCCATGAATGATAGTCAATTGACTGAGCATGTATGTAGGGATTGTAAGTTAAAGATAGAGGGGAAGGAAATGATAGCCAATCTGATTTTATTGAATATGAATGATTTTGATGTAATTTTGGGAATGGATTGGTTGGCTACCAATCATGTTGTGATGGATTGTCATGCCAAAACATTGATGTTTTCAGGATTAGACAATCTTATTGTAAACTTTGATGAAAAGAAATGATTATGAAAATAGCAAGTTTGTTGTAAATAAAGGAGTATGATTTTAAATGCATGTTTCTTGAGAAATAAATTATTCGATTTGATAAATATTGAATGTGGAGTGATGGTTTATGTTACTAACGATGGAGAGGATAATGTGAAGGGTTCATTGCCTATGTGATCGATATGGATGAGGCACACCCGGAATTGAAAGACATACCCGTAATTACGGATTACCCTGATGTCTTTTCGGATGAATTACCAGGACTACCACCTGAAAGGGAAATGGAGTTTTGCATAGAGTTAGTGCCTGGTACAGAGCCGATATCGAAACCACCCTATAGAATGGCTCTGATAGAGTTGGAAGAGCTGAAGAAACAGCTGCAAGAGTTGTTGGAGAAGGGGTTTGTTAGACCGAGTGTCTCACCTTGGAGAGCACCGGTTCTATTTGTAAGGAAGAAGGATGGAAGCCTCCGACTGTGTATAGATTACCGGTTGTTGAATAAGGCCACCATTAAGAACAAGTACCCCCTTCCAAGAATCGATGATTTGCTAGATCAGCTCCAGGGAGCCGAAGTATTTTCTAAGATAGATCTGCGGTCAGGGTATCATCAGTTGAGGATCAGGAGTGGAGATGTACCCAAGACAGCATTTCGTACCGTTATGGCCACTACGAGTTTTTGGTGATGCCATTCGGATTGACGAATGCTCCCGCAGCATTTATGGCATTGATGAATGATATATTCAAGCCATACCTGGACAAGTTTGTGATTGTTTTCATAGATGACATTTTGGTGTATTCCAAGTCCAGGGAAGATCATGAGGAGCACTTGAGGATAGTTCTGCAGACCCTCCGAGAGAGAAAATTGTATGCCAAACTCAGCAAGTGTAACTTTTGGTTGGAACAGATCTCATTTCTGGGGCATGTTGTGTCAAAGGATGGGGTATCAGTGGATCCATCCAAGATAGAGGCAGTTGTGCAGTGGGAACAGCCCAAGACAGTAACTGAGATCAGGAGTTTCCTGGGATTGGCAGGATATTATCGGAGATTTGTAGAGGGTTTCTCCAGACTAGCTGCTCCGTTGACACGCCTCACGCGTAAAGATGTTAAGTTTACATGGGATGAGGCATGTGAGAGGAGTTTTGAGGAGCTCAAGCGTCGATTGACGACTGCTCCAGTTCTTACCATTCCTACCAGCTCAAGAGGATTCTCGGTGTATACGGATGCATCACACCAGGGACTGGGCTGTGTGCTTATGCAGGATGGGAAGGTAGTTGCCTATGGATCTAGACAGTTGAAAGATCATGAGAGGAACTACCCGACACATGATTTAGAGCTGGCGGCAGTAGTATTTGCTTTGAAAATATGGCGCCACTATCTCTATGGTGAGAAATTTCAGGTGTTCACGGATCATAAGAGCCTTAAGTACCTGTTCTCGCAGAAAGAGCTGAATATGAGACAGAGGAGATGGCTCGAACTCCTGAAGGACTATGATTGTGAAATCATGTACCACCCGGGTAAGGCAAATATAGTTGCCGATGCTTTGAGTAGAAAGAACCTTGGGTTGGTGTCGTATATGATGGTACAGGAACATGAATTGTTAGAACACTTTGCGAACCTCAGTTTGGATGTAACCCCACCTGGATCTGAGAGACTTGAGATCATGGCTAGTTTGAGACTAGAGCCAGAGTTGATTGGCCGTATTCGGCAAGCCCAGCAGAGCGATCGACGGTGTATCGATTGGCTGAGGCAGATACAGACAGGTGTGGGTGTTGATTTTGAGCAGAGTGCTGATGGCTTATTGAGGTTCAGAGGCAGAGTATGCGTTCCCAGGGATCCTGAGATCAGGAGAACGATTTTATCAGAGGCTCACTCATCAAAGTATACGATACATCCGGGAAGTACCAAGATGTATCAAAACCTTCGGAAGGTTTATTGGTGGTCTGAAATGAAAAGAGACATTGCGGAATATGTCGCTAGATGTCTCGTTTGTCAGCAAGTGAAGGTAGAGCATCAGAAGCCTGCAGGATTATTGCAGCCTCTACCGATACCGACATGGAAGTGGGAGCATGTCACCATGGATTTTGTGATGGGGTTGCCGAGGACCCGTAGAGGTCATGATGCCATATGGGTTATTGTGGACCGGTTGACTAAGTCCGCCCATTTCTTGGCTATGAGAGCTACTGATACACTGAGTCAGTTGGCGAACCTGTATATTCGAGAGATAGTACGGCTACATGGTGTACCGGTGAGCATTGTTTCTGATAGGGATGCCCGCTTCACTTCCCATTTCTGGGAACATTTTCAGGAAGCGCTGGGGACCCGACTGAGTTTTAGCACCGCTTTTCATCCTCAGACAGATGGGCAGTCAGAGAGGACTATACAGACCCTCGAGGATATGTTGAGAGCGTGTGTGCTGGATTATAGAGGCTCCTGGGATGACCACCTGCAGTTAGCCGAGTTCGCGTATAATAATAGCTATCATGCTAGTATCGGGATGGCACCCTATGAGGCATTATACGGGCGTAGATGCCGTTCCCCCATTGGATGGGAAGAGGTTGGTGACAGACAGATTTTTGCTCCGGACTTAGTGCAGCAGGCATCTGAGGACGTCCAGTTGATATGTGAGAGATTACGGACAGCTCAGAGCCGGCAAAAGAGTTATGCTGACAAGAGACGAAGACCACTGGAGTTTGATGAGGGTGAGTCGGTGTTTCTGAGGGTATCACCATCGAAGGGTATTATGAGATTTGGTAAGAAGGGCAAGCTGAGCCCTAGATATATCGAACCCTTCGAGATTTTGGAGAGAGTGGGAGATAAGGCGTATAGGTTGGCATTGCCACCGGACTTGGCGAATGTCCACAACGTCTTCCACGTCTCGATGCTTCGGAAGTATCACCCGGACCCGGCACACGTGATAAAATATGAGCCGTTGGAGCTCCATGAGAGTATGACGTATGTTGAGAAGCCGGTTCGGATATTGGATAGAAAAGAGAAAGTGTTGTGGAATAAGACAATTCCCTTGGTGAAAGTGCTTTGGCAACACCACACGGCGGAAGAGGCCACGTGGGAATTGGAGAACTTGATACGGGAGAAGTACCCCCAACTTTTTGAAGAGTGACTTGGTTCTAATTTGGAGGACCAAATTCTTTGAAGGAGGGGAGAATGTAAGATCCCGTATGTGTATAATGATAATGTGTATACTTGGATCAAAAATATGAATGGACTTGTAATGTAAAGTATGAATGAAGTAAGTCCATGGATTCCATGTATGTATGTGTAATATAAATTGTAACGTACATACAAGTTTCATTGAGTATAAATACGAAGAAATGAGATATGGCAAGTGATGGATGTGATTGAAACTCAAAATGAGTAGTGTGGTAAAATGGAATGGAGTTATGCTTCCATTTGGTTTTATGTTGCATACCTTTGAATATACAATGAATGCACACAAGTTTCAATGTGCATAAGGTATGAATGGATGCCATTTTCAAGTTATAAAGGTGGATGGATGAGGAAATGGCCATGGCAATAGATTGAGGGTGTGTTGGTATGAGTTGCAGCAATGAAACTGCAGGAAAATCTGGAAAACATGAGGTCCAGATCGATCTCCTAGGATGAGAGATCGATCTGGGAGAGCCAGAATGCTCTTATTTGGGCGAAAGAATTGAGCAGATCGATCTCCAATGGAGCCAGATCGATCTCTCAAGCATTCTGTAGTGGAAAGATCGATCCCCAAACACCCAGATCGATCTCCTTAGCTCTCTGTTTGGGACCAGATCGATCTGATTGCTTCGACAGATCGATCTTATGCTTCAACAGATCGATCTCATTGCTCGACAGATCGATCTCAGGCTTAAAAATGCCGTGAGAAAGAGGGATTTTAAGGGACCAGATCGATCTCCTCTTGGACCAGATCGATCTCCTCAAGTCATTTCTATATAAGGAGAGCTGAAAATCTGAAAATCCCGGAAAAACACCAAACCTTACCATTTCAACCCCAAAAACTTAACTTTCCCTCTCTAAAATCAGCCATTTTCAGCGAGATTTGGAGAGAGATCATTAGAGGCAAAGTTGTTCCTATCAAAGAGAGGAACAACATAGTGAGAGGGCATTTTTCCATTCTTAGAGTTGAAGGAGTTAAGGGCTTTACCATTTGGAGCAAGAAGAGGAATCACATTTGGTAAGATTCTAACACTCCAATCCAAATGTATTAGTTATTTAATTGATTTTGGAGTTGATTGGTATGAGTATTGATGGATAAACTACCTAGGAATGTAGTGGAATTGGTGTGACCTAGAAATCTAAAATGGGTATAATGTGAGGAGATGTGGGATTGAATGAGTTTATGATTTGTGGCATGCTAAAGTTGCTATTGGGGTAATGTTTATGATTTTAGATGGAATTTCTTGGTGAATTGGAGGAATTGTGAAAATGGATATATATATATATATATATGATTGATAAATGCCATAGTGAGGGGATTCATGAAGTATGAACACTATGAGCTTAATATCGATGTGATATCGATTTTGAGTAAGTTAATGGGCCTAAGAAGATCCATAGACTCGAGTTATGGGTAAAGTAATGAAACGAGGCCCAATAAGCTTCAATAGAAGCTATAGGTTAAATTGACTATAGCAAGCACAAGGGTTGCATAATATGGATCAAATATAATGCGGGATACGATTTTGTGCAGTCCCGAAGAGTTCGTTGAAGACGAATCGATCCGTACGAGTAAGCAGCTTAAGGAAGTGGAATCACGCATCGCGATTCCAGGTAAGGGAATTTTGTGAGTATATAGAGGTAGCTGCTCGTACTTTGAACTGTGGGTGAATATTGGGTGTTGTATGAAATGCATGAATTACCCAAATAAAATGATTGATGGTACTCGTGAATGATGATGAGTATGTGCGTGGTTTTGGATTTGAAGTGGATTTTTATGAAATGGGATAGTAAGGCTAATAATTGCATAAACCTAACGTTTTGATGTTTTCCAAAACGAATTGCTTGGTTTTAAACAAGCTCATAGATAGGTCGGCTAGTGTTGTATTGTTGTTGTGGAAAAGCATTTGTGAGTGCTAAACCCGAATTTGCCGGGATTGATAATTGTATTTAAGCCGCCTATCATATTCGTATGACATAAATCGCGCTAGAGCCTCACTCGCGCTGGATTTCTATGTCTTCATTTGTATGAAACGTGCTAGAGCCTAGCTCTCACCTTGATCTGAAAACTATAGTGATATTTATAAACCGTACTGGAGCTTCTGCTCGTACGTGGATTTTTGAGTGGTTGTCTCACGAATATAATCGTACTAGAGCTATGCTTGTACACGCCTCTTTATGAGAAGATGCATGATGCATGAGTCGTGCTAGAGCTTTGCTCGCACAAGTATGTACAATGGGATACGTATAGGGTTGTGAAAGTGGGTAAGATCCTCAAGCCTTACATCCTTAAGCTAACATCCTTAAGCCCAAAGAGGCGGGGAGGCTCTGTTAGGCGGGAAGGCTCTGTTTGGTGGGGAGGCTCTCTTACGGTGGGATCCTTAAGCTAACATCCTTAAGCCCTGGAGGGGCGGGGAGGCTCTGTTAGGCAGGGAGGCTCTCCTACATGGGTACGGTAAGATCCTTAAGCCCTACATCCTTAAGCTAACATCCTTAAGCCCGAGGAGGCAGGGAGGCTCTGTTAGGCGGGGAGGCTCTGTTCGGTGGGGAGGCTCTCTTACGGAAAGGATCCTTAAGCCCTACATCCTTAAGCTAACATCCTTAAGCCCGAGGAGGCAGGGAGGCTCTGTTAGGCAGGGAGGCTCTGTTCGGCAGGGAGGCTCTCCTTCACGGAATATGGAACACTCTTGGTATGGGGTAGATAAGACCTAGGAATGGCACCCCCAATCATGATATGAGTTGCGGAGTACGCTGTACCGTGCATATCACATGGAGTACGATGTACCGCTTGATGTTTATGTGATGAGAAGATCTGGCGAGGGATAATCCATCTCCGTGCCAGCATGATACCCCGCACACCCGGATGCGTGTGGTCTGGGATGAATTATGATGTAATAGTTCACATAGGCACTTTTGATATAGTGACCTAGATTTATACACATGCGTGAATCGTGGAATGTAAAAATGGTTGTGATTGTGAGTTGATTTGGTGGTGTTATGTTGTTGTTTCAAAAAGGAGGTTTCTAAATGAATTGCCCTTTTATGAATTTGAATGAGATTGAGCATGAGATGTTTTATACATGATGTTTCTACCATGTTTTATATGCCAATGCACATGATTTTAATACATGATATATATGTATATTCACATGGCATAGTTTTATTCCTCATGCTCCTACTATAAATGAATTATGCATAACACTATCAGCATGTAGATAGAGTAGTTATCTACCATGCTTGCATTATTGCCTTACTGAGCGTGTGGTTGCTCATCCCACTCTATTTCCCCCTACAGAGCGTGCATAGTAGCCCAGTGAGGACTGAGGCGTATGATTTTGGACTCCGCTGCATCTCCATTGCTGAAAGGTATATACACAGTGATTCTTTTTGTATCTAAACAATGTAAAAGCACAGTATTCTTTTGAGTTGTACTTATGGGGGATGTAGATGTCAGTAAAACATGTATTCATATAAGTACACGATTAAATGCACATGTATGGCATCTTTTTAATTAATTGAGAATGAATGAGATGTGGTGTTTATTATTGACTCACAGCCCAACAGTGTGTGGTGAGTTTAGTTCACGACCGGGTAAGGTAACAGTAAAACGCGAAAAATTTTCAGTGATTTTAGTTAAAGAGAATGGAATTGGGTCGTGACAACCCTAGCTTAAATCGCTGTCATCCATCCACTCTTGCTACCGTCGGTGACACATTCCCTCCCCGCTCCCCTTTCCCTCTCCCAAACGCAGAGTCCCTCCCCTATGCATTCTCTCGATCGACCCTCTCCCCTTGTCCCCAGTTTCCTACCGTCCTTCGCTTCGCCACCGACGACCACACCTGCACCGGAGACCCCCACCGACCGGCTGTCTTCCCCTTTCCTCCCTCCCCTTTTTCTCGAAACCCAAAAAACTCTAAGATACCGAAAACGCACTTGGGTTAGTTCTCTATTTATATCATTATCTGTTTTTTTTAACTCTGTTTAAATTGTTAACAAAATGAGAATTAAAATAAGCTAATTTATTTTTCTTTTTAATAATTGAAGCCTTTGGCTTGAAAGAAAAGAGAATGCAAATATTAATATTGAAATCTTAAATTTGTAGAACTCATACATTTTAAAAGTGAAAAAATAATTGTTTAAATCAATGCTTAAATTAATTAAAACAAAATATAAATTACCAATAACTTATAAATAACATTTTAAAAAAATGTCATTTATAAGTTTCATAATTAATTGCAAACTCAAAAACGTTTAATTATTTTAGGACATTAATAATATTAAAATTTTAAAAAATATATGTTCTTGAACGTTAATTACTATATGATATAGATATTTACGACTATTTTAAAATTTTACGTGATTGACAAATATTAATAAATTATGGAATCAATCAAGTAAAAATTGTAAACACTGTAAAATTTTCAATGCACTTGGAGTTGTCTATAAATAATAATTTAGACAATTAAGGTTAAACGTGTGAATATGGGTGAATTAATTTGAATATAAACATTAGACTAACCGAAGAATTTGATCAAATACATAGACATGCATATATACGTATGCGTGTAATATTTCAATTATTCCTCAAAATTGATGTATATATATATATATATATATATATATATATATATATATATATATATATATATATCTATATCTATGTACAAAGGTATACAACTATACACATATGTTTGTATGTATATACGTAGGAATAAAAGTACACATGTATAATTATAGATGTATAAATATTTATATATATATATATACATATATGAGTGTAAATATATACATACATATGCATGGACCGAGAGCTATGAAGCAAAATAAAATATGATAGGAATAAATGATATAAAAAGGAAATGATTGATGATGATGGCCATACAGTAGGAAAGAAAGTTCAGAGTAGGAAAATGATATAGGGGTAGTTGGTTAGGTCTGAAACGAATGGGGGAAATGGACTGTAGCTGATGGTATGGCAGCTAAAAAAGAAAAAAAAATCTGGAGTAGGGGTAGGAACGGGTAGATATCTATTCAGCCTAGTCTGCTGCTCCCATATTGTTGTTGAGTAAAACAAGAGCAAAGTCGGAGTGACAGGAAATGGAAGGAAGCACCTGCTGAGCCCATCCCTGCTCCCTCTTTACGCTCACGCCACCGACCTCTCACCAGCACGTCTTCTCCACTGCGATCATGTACATTCACAAAAGCGAGAAACAGACGAAGAACAAAGGAGAATAGAAGCTCACTGCTGGAAGTAAAAATGTAAGAAGTGAGAGACTTGTTGGAAGACAAACAGAGGTGAAGAAAAACAGAGGGAGCAATGTGAAAAAGGGTTGGGAATAGAAGAGGGAGAGCTGGCTAGGAAATGGTGAAACAGAAAAGGCTGAAGCAGTAGACAACATAAGTGCAGAGGTAACTGGTTTTCGGGTAGGAGCAAAGGCTGAAAAGATGATGGTGGTCGAGACGCGACTGGAAACTGAGAACCAAAACAGAGGCGAGGAGGACTGGTGGAAAACTTGAGAAACGTGTGAGAGAGAGAGCTTCGAAATGATAGTTGCACCGAGAGGGGGTCTGGACGACTGGAACCAAGTTGATGAGGTAGGAGGAGGAAATCAAAGCATTTCGACCTTCTCCATTTAGTGGCAAATTGAAGTCGAGAACAGGGTTCCTCCTCGGTTCCAAGGGAAGCTAGGGAGGTGCTGAAGACGGTGATCAGAGATGATGGTGGTGCCGGAAAGGGTGGAGAAAGACGGCGGAATAGTGAACGATGAAGGGAGAAATGGCAGCGCTGAGTCTGGAGGGATAGGGTCACTGTAGCTGGTGAAGAAGAAAAGAAGAAAAGGAGGAGAAAGAAAAGTGCGGGAAAAGAGAAAGCAAATTCAAAAAAAAAGGAGATGAATAGTTAAAAAAGAAGAAGAAAGATGAATACTAAAAAAAATTAAAAAAAGAGAGGTTATTTTGGATATATATATATATATATATATATATATAGAATCACATGAAAAATAGAATAAGATGCATCGAGGAAATCGAGAAGACCCGAGGAAAATGTGATCAAAAGTATTTATTCAAAATTTTTGGTGAAAGTCGGGAGGGCCGAGCTCGTCGACTCGCAAAGTTGAAGTAATCAAGGATTACGAACAGACACCGAGGTAAGGAATTTATACAAGTTTTAGAGATAACTATACGTATTTTATGATTTCAAATGTATTTTTCTTAGGTAAGCAGGATTACGATTTTGACGCATTGTAGGTAATTCGAATAAATAGGATACTAAGAAAACAAATTTCGGTGTAAGAGAATCGTAGAAGGATTTAAGGGAGATACTTGGAGGCGTCACTACTCGAACTGGAATTTTCAATAAATCGAGGTAAATGGGTATAATTTAAAACGGTAATAGTTTACTTTCTGAACCATGATTAAGGAAAATTTACAAGATTTGAACTATGACTTTTGAGCATGTTTTCTGCTTTTGTTTTCTGAGTAAGAACGTGTTTCCTGAATTCGTATCTTGAATAATTGCATATTTCTGAATTTGACTTCTGAAACAAGAGCATGTTCTCTGAAATTATCTTTTGAATAAGATGATTTTATTTTGATATTTTTATATATCAAAACTATAGTATGTTTTGAGACTAAAGGCCATTTATGTTGCATGCTAACGCATGTCATGCTCGCCTGTGTGGCGTCTGAACTTCGCCTTCGTGGCGTTTGAACTTCGCCTTCGTGGCGTCTGAACTTCGCCCTGTGTGGCGTCTAAACTTCGCCCTCGTGGCGTCTGAACTTCACCTTCGGGTGTCTGAACGTTGTATGACCTTGATCCCGTCTACAGTCTTACCATGGCCATAGGTTCTAAATTCCCTCTCCGGAGGATGATTTGGTTATTGCCGCATGATAATTATATGGGCAAATGTAGTCTTTATCTGAATTAAGCTCTGTTTTTCAGAATCTGACTTTATAATATGTGATTTTACATGTATTCATGTTTTAAGAATTTTGAATATACGAAAAGGTTATGTGATAACTGTTAAATACAAGTACGTAAAGAATTACGTTTTCAATCATGATGTTTCCGATTTTTCTTAATTTCGAAGGTCCTTTATAATAGTTCCAGAGAGTAGTCATTATACGTATTATAATGTTTTTCTACATATTTGAATCACTAAGACCGTTTTAAATGCATTTTCTTACTGGGCTTTTCCCCGAAAGCTCACCCCTTCACCTCTCAGATCTTTGCAGTGAATTACAGTTAATAAATGTTGCGTAGACGATGTAGGCTGGTGGATATGAGCTTCCTAGACTACCTTTTGTACATGCGTGAGGTATACGTTCTTATCTCTTTACTAGACCATTTGTATGCACAGACATCTATTGATAGTAATGTGTCGGGATAAAACTTGTATAAGAATAAATGAAATGGAGTATTTTTAAGGATTGACACTGAACAGGAATACAGCCTAAGTTAATAAAAGATTAAATTACAAGTCGAAGTTTCAAAAAAAAAATTTACCCTGAATTTTTATAGGTCACGGGTTGTTACAAAAAATATAATAATTATTGGTCCAACTTGATCTCTTTTATGTAAATACATTTGTAATTGCATCCATAGGTTTAGCCCTTGATATGCTAAAGTGCTATCCAAGATTAGGTCGTGAGAATCTCAGGCAGAGAAGAAGAATTCTAAAGGAATTGGTTGAAAAGCCTCTCGGATTTGAAAGTGGATACAAGTTTGGATTTTGGGAACGCTTGATCTATAAAGGTTCGTCTTTTAAAGTCATCTTTTGCACTAGAGACCCCCACCGACCGGCTGTCTTCCCATTTCCTCCCTCCCCTTTTTCCCGAAACCCAGAAAACTCCAAGATACCGAAAACACACTTGGGTTGGTTCTCTGTTCCTCCATTTTTGCACCATTAACATTTTAGGTAAAAACCACAACTTTATATACTTAAATTTTATTAGAAAATGTGTTATAACAGCATGATGGTTGTAGAAATTAATTTAAATATTTATTATGAAAAAATTAGAATATTAGGGTATGTAATTTGACAATATTGGAGATTTTGATAATTAGAGTAAACACCCATATTTTGGAAAAGTATATGAATATATGTAGGGTGAATTTATTGGGTGCCAAGTTAGATTTAATTTATTGTCAAAAATATTATGAGACAGGCATGAAGGATTAGTTGTGGCAACTTAGGAAAGTATGACAAAGAATTTGATTAAACGAAGGAATTTAAGTTTAAATAATTAAATGGTAAGATAAAGAAATAAAATACATGTAATCAGTACGTACATTAGAATGTCCGTACAAGATTGTGAATGAGAGGTTGGAAATTTGGTATTGGAAAATAACCTCCATCAACTATAAAGGGAACTTAGGTTAAACTTAGCTTAAACATAGTATAATTGCACTTTGGAAATAATTCTAACTATAAAAAAATTGTCGTTTTCGTATTTAAGAATATTAGGAGAAATTTACAGATTTAGACAATTTGGGGATTTCATTCTGAATAAGAAAATTCGATATAAAACAAACGTTTATGAGTGATGTAGGGTTGTTATGTTGTTTTAGATAATCTAATGAATTAATTGATAAGAATTTCTGCAACGTTATTTACTCATGACTTTCGGCTATTAGAATTTTATTTGAAATTAGCTAAATTGCCATATTGGGGTTAATGAGTTGTGATTGTTTAGACTTAAGGAAAATTGGTCTTAGTAGCTCACTTACATGAAGGATAAGGATTTATCACTAATTAAGTTTTCTTGGCTTAAACTTAGTGAAATATGATGAAATAAGCATGGAGACTGATAACTAAACACTCATTGCATTGAAAAAAAGAACATTTATTATGAGAATTAGCCTTGCTGTAATTAATCTTGATTTTGTAATGAATGTAATTTTTTGAAGATGTGAACTTGGAAAGCATGATTGATAGTTGTGGATATCTAGGATTGTTGAAATGTTTGGTGAATGTAATATTCTGATGATGTGAATTTGGAAAGCATGCTTGATAGTTGTCGATATCTAGGATTGTTAAAACCTTTGGTTTGCAGGTGGGTACGCTAATATATAAGTAGTTATGGTGTTAAAATTTCTATCGGCCATATAAACCCAAAAGTTAAATACAATCACAGATAAAAAAGTAAGTAAAAAAAGGAATTGACACTGATTAGGAATACAACCTAAGCGAATAAAGGAATAAGTTGCAAGTCGGAGTTTTAAAAAAAAAAATTTCTCCCAAATTTTCAATGGTCAATGGTCCTTACATAAGAATTGACTTGGCGATTTAATAAGGGTTGTGTTTAGCAAATAAAAAAAATCGAGGAGGGATTTAATTGTCGCTAGAGTTAACACTCGAAATTTGGTAAGAAAAATCGACATGCAAATGACGTTTCATTTTTACAGATTACTTAGAATATGATTAAAATTATTCGGTTTGGTATTTTTTTAAGTTTATAATAAGTGTTTGTTTTGTTCTATTGTTAATTTGATTAAAATTATTAGTTTATTTTTTAATTTATTATTTTGTTTATTTTTAGTTAATTTGAATTAGTTCTTTTTTTATTTTAATTATTTTTTTGTTATAGATGTGAAATATTGTTGACATTAAATACCAATAATTCATATAGGTGATTAACAATGTAATTCGTTTTTTCTTATTTCAGGTTTCATCCTTTTAATTCAACGTTCGTGCAAGAATTACATTATGGGTAATTTAAATTTAAATCGATTATTTTTAATTTATATATATATATATATATATATATATATCTATAACGAATTGACAATAAAATGTATATATCACTCGGTATATTCTTTGCCAATGAATTACAGGTTAAAGTACAAATTTTTACTTAAAATTAAAATAAAATTTAAACATTCCACCTGAATATTATGTTTATTTATTTGGATTAATTTTTTTAAATGATTTTTTGATTGGGTTTAGTTATTATTTTCTATTTCCAGATATTGTATTAAGTGTGAAAAATGGATAATGATAGATCTTGGATGTATTATGGGATAGATGTAGAGGGATTCTTTAGAAATGAGTTTTTGAATGGAGTTGAAGAGTTCATTGGTTTTGCATTAGGCCATCCAGAGGTAGTTAGTGGAAATTGAATTAAATGTCCTTGTAAGAGATGTATGAACAAACAATTTTTAGAAGTTGATAAGGTGCGTGAACACCTTTACTACAAAGGTTTCGTTGTTGGTTATACCACTTGGGATAATCACGGAGAAATTCAAGAAGGACAACCACCAAGAAATATGAATGAATCGATTGATCCAATTATGTCTGAAGTTCATCGTGAGGGACAAAATCCATATGTTAGAATGGTTATGGATGCATTACATCCAAATGACGACGCAATTGGTAATTATGCAACCGATTCAAGATATGAGGAGCGACAGCCAAATTCATCTGCTACATACTTATATTCTCTTTTGAATGATGCTGACGAACCACTATGGCCTGGTTGTTCAACGCAGACAACATTATTGGCTATATCACAACTAATGAATTGGAAGTCAGAGTTTAATTTAAGCAAAGCATGTTTCAATCGTTTGATGGGGATTATGAAGAATATGCTGCCAGAGGATGATAATTTACCACAAACTTTCTATGAAATGAATAAGAAGTTAGAGAAATTAGGCCTTAGTTATGTTAAAATAGATGCATGCAAGAATAATTGTATGTTGTTTTATAAATAATATGCAGAGCAGGAGAATTGTCAAAGATGTGGTTACTCTCGATATAAATCTAAGTCAACAGTTAGTAGAAGAGGAAAGAAGGTCCCTTATAAGTTTTTACATTATTTACCTTTAATGCCAAGATTGCAAAGGCTTTTTATGTCATCCGTAACTGCTGAGTTTATGACATGGCATACTGAAAGTCGAAATACTACGGGAGTGCTCAATCATCCTATTGATCGGGAGGCATGGCAGCAATTCAATCGTATTCATCAATCATTTGTTGTTGATCCTCGGAATGTAAGACTTAGTTTGTGTGCTGACGGATTTTGTCCTTTTAGGCCAACATCAAGATCATACTCTTGTTGGCTAGTAATGCTTGTTTTTTACAACTTACCTTCGTGGATGTGTATGAAGCAACCATATTTGTTTCTTAATATGATAATTTCGGGAAGGAATAGTCCATCACACAACATTGATGTTTTCTTGCGACCTCTAATTGATGAGTTGAAGGTGTTGTGGGAGTAGGGTGTCCAAACTTATGATGCTCACAGAGCTTAGAATTTTATGTTAAGGGTTGCATTGTTATGGACGATTAATGATTTCTCCACTTATGGAATGTAGTCTGGGTGGAGCACCGATGGACAATTATCTTGTCCTTATTGCGTGGAAGATACAAAGGCCTTTCGGTTGCAGAACGAATGGAAACCTTGCTTTTTTTATTGTCATCGTCGCTTTTTGCCTCCTAATCACCCTTTTAGAAGGCAGCATGACAAATTTAGTAAAAGGATTGATCATGATCCTCCAGTGCAGAGATTGTCAGGTGAAGGAGTATTGCAGCGATTAGATGTCATCGAAGATTTACCATATGGTAGAAAATTTGGTCCGCAAAAATCTCGGGGATTTGGGGTATCTCATAATTGGGTGAAGAAGAGTATATTTTGGGAATTGCCTTATTGGCATACCAATCTTATTCGACATAATTTGGATATCATGCATATTGAGAAAAATGTATTTGAGAATTTATTCAGCACTTTGATGGATGTTAAAGGCAAAACGAAAGACAATATCAAGGCAAGATTGGATATGGCATTTATTTGCAAAAGAAAAGAATTAGAATTGGTGAAAAGTAATGGAAGAACATTCAAGCCTAAAGCTTCATTCACTTTAACCAAGGAGGATCAGAAAAGACTGTGTGCTTGGGTTAAACAGTTAAGGCTTCTCGATGGGTTCGCATCAAATATAGGTCACTGTGTAAATGTCGATGATTGCAAGTTCTATGGAATGAAAAGCCATGATTGTCACATATTTATGCAACGCTTACTTCCAATAGCCATTCGTGATTTTGTCCCTAATCCAATTTGGGATGCAATCACAGAGCTATCTCATTTTTTTCGAGATATATGTTCCTCGGAAATATGTGTCGATCACATGCAAATTTTGCAAAGGAACATTGTAGAAACCATTTGCAAATTAGAGAAGATCTTTCCTCCTTCTTTTTTCGATTCTATGGAGCATCTTCCAATCCATTTGCTGTCACGACCCAAAACTACCTAAAAATCAGAGTGAATTTTTCGCGTTTTGTTATTTTCTTTCATGCTTACCTGTCCTCTGATCGTGACCACACTCCACTAACTAATTGGGCTGTGCGTCAATGCCAGTCCCACCATTCATTTACCATATAGCTTAATTCTTTCTCAGTCATTTATAAGTATTTACAATATTTATACATCCCCTAAAGTTACTTACAAATATGTTACTGTGCTATGCTTATTTAGATACAATTTATACAAGTGTATATACCTTAAATGATGGGCAGCAGCGGATATCCGGAATGCAGTACTGAGTCGCCTCAACATCTACTGGAGATTATCTGTGGGAGAAAATGAAAGGGGTGAGCACATCAAGCTCAGTAAGGCAATCCTACGAACAAGTAGGTAACCATACTACCTACATGAACGTGGTGCCATGCATAAACCACCCTTTCTCCACACATTTCAAAACAGATGATATGAGTTATGATGTTATGTAAATCCATTCGCATGACAAAATTCAACATGCAATTAATTCAAATCATTTCTTTCTCGTTTAAAATGTCACAACAAGGCTAGGACTCAACCCATCCCTCGGGTGGTCCTGACTCACATAAAATCATAAAAATCGATTTACATTCACACATGGGTTTGAAAAGCATGGAAATAATCATCATGCACATTTAATTCAAAACTCGGTTTGATCTCATCAAAATCGTCGACATGCGAGACTAGGCAACATCTGTATATCGGTAATAACCAGGACTATAGTCGTGTGTCCTCGTGAGCCCCTCTGCTACACGGATCCTAGTGTGCGGGGTCTCACCCTGATCGGGAACCGCCCGGGAGGTGGGTCAATCCAACCCGTTAGTCTTATCCTATCCCACGCATCCGAAGATGCCGTATCCGAAGATACCCCGTATCCGAAGATACCGTATCCGAAGATACCCCGTATCACAAAGATACCACATGGTACATCATACTCCATGCTACTTGCACGGTACATCGTACTCCATGGACCCATACCGCTCTAGGTACTCCAGCCCAAATGGCCTGCTTCCCACAGAGAGGTTTTGTTTCTTATATCATATCTCAATACTCATGCCATGTCTCAAAACGCACGTGCAAGCCTATTTAATCGGTGACACACAGTCTACCCGATGCTCCAAGCACGGCTCATCGCATGTTCTTATAAAATCAGTGCGAGCGATGCTCAACACTCTCATCAAATCAAGTAAAACTGGCAGAGCCCGCTTTACATCCCCACAAGGCCGCCAACCTCATCCCTCACTCTCACCCCACTTAAGAGGTCTTTTGAGCCTGTTGGGCCTTTTGGCTGACTCCAAGGGCAGACAGCGCTACTCCACAAATCCAGTAAAACTAGTGCGAGCTAGGCTCTAACACTCTATATATGAATCACATGAAAATCTTATAAAATCTGGTGCGAGTTAAACTCCAGCACCCTGTCTCGAAAAAGCATGTGAAATCTGGTGCGAGTTATACTCTAGCACCTATGCATGTAAAACTCTAGTGCGAGCTCTCGCTCCAGCACTAATGCATGCATCACACAAATCAAACATCGTGCGAGCTGAGCTCTAGCACGTCACATATCAATAAAAACACGTAGGCGGCTCTGTTTCCTCAAAACAGTTTTCAAAACAATTATATCGTTGAAAGTATGCAATGCTGTGCATTTTCTTTCAAGGTTAGCCTGCCTACTCATGCATGCATTAAATGTCTCCAGAACGAGCAGAAACCTCTTGTTCTTGCTCCTCCCAATTTTTCCTAAATTGTAAATATTACCCTTAACAAGGGTATTTTGGTAATTTGCCCATTTGGGGCACTAAAATTATTATTTGACCTCTAGACCCTTCAGATAATTTTTAAAGTACTACAAATGAACTTAAAATTTTGTAAAGTTACCTCTAGCAGTCCGCAGAATTCCCTTACCTTATTTTTCTGTAGAGTCTGACCTTTCCTTTTCCACTGTTGTCTCGTCGCGCAGTTCGATATGCTCCCAATTAAACCTCCGGAACTGCGTATAATTATTCCACAGGTCATATATCATACAATTTAATTGTATTTCCTATTTTCTGGGCTTAATTTAAATCACTGGGCCCATTTACCCCTATTGGGCCCGATTGCAACTTAATGGGCCTTAATCGGCCTTAAGCCCGTTTTCCACTTAATTCTCACATTATCGAGGCCTATTGGGCTCATTGGGCCCACCAACCATTTATTGGGCCTCGTTCTAACTCTCAAATAGCTAAATTTATTATTTACGACAATTTATCTAATTTTCCATAATTTAATTCAATTTATGCGGAATTTAAATTCATATCACGCATAACGATGTAAATTGTCGTAAATAAGGATCACTTACCCGAGATTCCATGCTAGTACAAAATTCGAGGCTGTCTCGAGCTCTCGGTTGATGCCAATCGTCGAGTTACACAATTACATATATTTTCGGGTAAACTTTCAGTCGATTATTTATCAAATTAAATATTCCAAAATTTAAATCGGTCAATTCGACCGCTTATCGACTTACCCGAAACTCGATTGCATCACTAAAATTTTCCCCAATTTTTTTCTCTTTTTCTTTTTCCCTTTTTTCTCCTTTTTCCTCTTTTCCCCTTTTTCTCCTTGGCTGAACCGGTTCAGACCGGTCCGGTTCAGCCCGGTCGGACCGTCGGTTCACTCCGGTTTGACCGGTTCGCCGCCTTGCCGACTGGTTCTCCGTTGGCTTCCACCGCCAGTGGCTTCGCAAGGTTGTCTGCAGCACGAATCTACCCTTGGTTTAGGTCGAGGTCGCCGGAACGCCGCCGATCCGGCTCTTCTCCCTCGACCGTCGGAAACCCATTTCTTCCCTTGGCCGTCGCCGGCCATTCCCGCCGTTTTGTTGGCTGCTACTGGTGCAGAAAGAACCGCCTTCGCTTGGACTTTCAGAATCGGGCCTTAATTCTGCCCGAATCGCCGCCGTTCGCCGCCGGTGACCATTTCTTTCCTGCGGCCTTCTCCTCTGTTTTTCGGCGTCCTTCGACCTCCTTACGGCGAGTCTCCGATGTCCTGAAGCTCGCCGACCTCTCCTCTTTCACCTCGGCTGGTCGTCGACGATCAAGGATGGCCGGTGGTGGTTCAGCCTTCTCCCCGATTTTCGGCTTCGTTTCCGTTCTCTCTCCCCGATTGTTTTTCCAGTTTCTCTTCTTCTTTTTTTTTTCAATTCATTTATTAATTTATTTTTATTTATTTATTTATATTATATTTTAATCATTAAAATACATTAAAAATACTCAAATATCTACCAAAAATTATTATTTTATTCTAAATTAATTAATTTAATTTAATTTAATTTAATTTATTATATTTTAACCGTTTTTTCGGGTATAATTTCTCCGTATTTTCGGGATATTGTCCCGAATGACTTTTCGGTATATTTTTCGATTATTTTTGAGATTATTTTTCGATTTAAAAATTCCAATTAATCCCGATTAATTCCTATAAATTGATATTTTGATCAATTTAACCCAGAATAAATTTATTTCACCTTTATTGACCAAGATTTCTCAATCCATTATTTTTAATTAATTTTTTCTCATCTAACTTATTTCGACTTTCGATCTTTTGACCGTTTTGCCCTTGCAGGTGTTCGGGAATTTCATTTCAGTCCTTTTGCATTTTTAATTTCGTGTTTTAACTAAAATCGGGTCTTACACTTGCCTTATGAGGCTATGGTTGCTGGCCCAGTACAATATCAATGGATGTATCCCTTTGAAAGGTAACAAAATAGTTACTAATACTTCGCTTCTATCTTAACTTATTGACCTTAAACCAATCCAATTATATTCGAAAAAGTATGCAGTTGGTAAGTGATCTTAATATTTATTTCAGGTTTTTGGATCACTTAAAAAAGAAAATGAAAAATCCAACTCATCCAGAAGGTTCGATATGTATGGCATATATAAGGGAGGAGATTGGAAACTTTTGTGCTTTGTATTTTGAACCTAAAGTTCAAACAAGATTAACCTGTCCACCACGTAATGATGATGGAGGAGATGTAGCTCTTATGGGACGTTTGTCCATTTTTTGACATTCAGGTCGACCAATCGGGTCGACAAAGAATAATGCCCGATACTTAGATGAAGATGAATACAATGCTGCATGTATATACGTGTTAATGAATTGCAACGAAATATTCCCATATATTGAGTAAGTTACCTTATTTCTAACCCATATAAGATGTCATCGAAATATTTCTATCGATTAAGTTACCTTATTTCTAACCCATATAAGATGTCATCGAAATATTTCTATCGATTACAAGTGTTTCTCAAATTTTGCATAACATATAATGTATTGTAGGATATTTGATGAGATGATTAAAAGAGATTATCCGAACATGAATGATGCTCAAGTGGAGAAAGCACGTCATGATCATTTTTCAAAATGGTTAAACAATTTGTAAGCACTGTAAGGAGACAGGTAGTAGTAGAATATATTAAAATTACAGAATTTTAATGATTGTTTTGCAAGGTTTCAGGTTAATGAACGTGCCAATCAAACTGATCCACGTATTATTGAGATTTCTCATGGTCCTGGACGTATGATAAGGAGCTTTCAAGGTTATTTTGTAAATGGTTTTAAGTTTCATACATTAGATTATGGTCAATCTCGTAAAACAATGAACATCAGTGTATGTGTTAAAGGCAGCTGTTACAATGATTTTGAACGTGATTTTTATGGCATGTTGATAGATATAATCGAATTAGAGTATTTTGGAATTTGAAATAAAGTTGTATTGTTTAAGTGTAATTGGTTTGATACGGGAAGAGGTCTTCACATTGATTCCCGTCATGGTCTTGTTGATATCGAGCATAAATCTATACTTGCAAGTAACGAACCTTTTATATTAGTTGAATAAAGTCAACAAGTGTACTTTAGTCCTTATCCATCTACAAAAAGAGATCGTCGTCATTGGTGGGCTGTATTCAAAACAAAGGCACGAACTAGATTTAAGCTTCAAACTTGTGACAGTGGACAAATACTTGATTTGAACGAAGGGGTTTACCAAGAAGAAAAAGAAGATGAGGACGATTCTGTACAGAATGATGAAGCTTATGGTAATGATAGAGAAGATGACAATGATTGGAGTAATGAATTAGTAAGACTTAAACATTTGCTGTAAGGATTTTGGTATTTTAAATTTACGTTTTTTTTGTTTATAATTATTTTACTTTATTTACTTATGTGTTTGTTAAAAATTTAATAAGTAAATTTACTTATTTGTTTGTTTACATTTTTTTCTTGCATTGACTTATTTGTTTATTTATAATTTTTTTTGACTTCATTAACTTATATGTTTCCATTTCTTTTAAATTACAAATGCATAAATTGAAAAAGATAGATAAAAGGTCAACCAAGTCTAAGTCCCCTCCACCTACAACGAAAAATATACCTAGCATGGACTCGTACTTTATTCCCACCCCTCACGTTAAGCCTAAATCTCAACCTCTAGCTGAACCTCATGCTCGTTCTCTGGCTCAGCCTACAGGTCGATATTCGGCTTGCCATCATGCATGTCAAGCTCTAGCTCACAGTTTAACTCAGCATCGTTCTCAGCTAGTCACTCAACTAACGCATGTTTCTAGTATCCCTGCTCCTCTTCGTCGTCCAGCAAATCCGGCTATAGACCTTCAGGATACATTGCTCCCTCCATCAGATAATGATGATGATGATGATGACGATGATGACCATATTGACAATGATGATGATTCTACTCTACCTCCTTCAGCCACAGAATAACTATTACCTGAGGAGGAAATATCTACTGGAGGACATTCTGACGAGGCTACACATACTGCAACTGGCACTGGGAGTGGGAGTGAAAGTGCTACTAGTAAAAAAAGAACAAGAGGGCTAAATCAAAGCCTTCCAACATTGGTAAATCCAGAGTATAGGCTAAGGCTTAATCCGATTGGTAACAGGTGTATTGTTTCTAATTTAGTTTTTTTTCATACCACTTTAAATTAAATATGATACAATATTTAAGATATTATTTCTTTTCGTGGCAGTGCTTTTCAAGATGTGACGGCCCGGAAGTGCAAAAAACAGGGCAAATTTAAAACTTGTTCACATCCATTCATAATAAAGGGTGCATTCATGTGCAGTGTCGTACATCATCATACATATCATACCTCAGGATCTCATCATTTGATAATTATATTTCATACAATATGCATTACTCAATTTAAGGTTAATTAATCCTAATACATCCCATACGTCATTGTACAACAAGTGTTTGTAATTACAATTTTAGTCTGGGTACATGAAAAGATAAATTATACCTCAAATACAATATATGTCCTGGTGCTCAAGTCCTCCCCTAGCCACTACTTTGTACGTCGCAGGAAAACTCTCTTCACTTGAAGAAATCTGTCAGGGGGGAGGGGGGAGAGAGAATCCAATGTGAGCTTCTAAATCGCTCAGTAAGGAGGTAAGGGACTCGTTAATAAAATAATGATTTGCACAGCACAATCATTTTATCTCGTAGTTGAAACTCAATTAAAACGTAGCATGAACTCAATGAAACATCATTCTCAACTCAATTCTCTGAAATCATGTAAAAATATGAGTGTACATAACTCAGTACAAATCATAGTCACAAGCATGAGGAAATCAAAATGCGATAATGCCTTTTCTCATCAAAACATGATAAAAATCACCTCAATAGAATGCACGTGGCACACCACAAAACACAACTCATGTGTATAAAAAGGGAGACTAGGCAAGAAAACTCATATAAAACTCGTCATGGCACATCATAATAAATCTCCTCAGGGTGTGCATCCCAGACATCCTCAAAAGAGGAAAATGCCGACAATATGGTCATGTGCATGGTATATTGGACTTATGCGTTACCAAAACAAGGCCCGACCTTACATGCTACCAAAGCAATGCCTCCCAACGCTACCAAAGTGGGGAATAATATCGGCCTTACATGCTACCAAAGCAATGCCTGATGTGTATTCAACATGACACATCTAAGTCTTAATTATTAGCCATTATCATATAAAATGTTTTGCCTTCACGTAGAACTCATAATGGTTTTCTCTCATAAATCTCATTTAAAACATTTGTGTACCCAACACAAAACATGTTAAAAGTCGAGTTCCAACCGGTAAAACCACGCATACATTTCTCAACCTCAGTACGCCTTTACGTAGAGCCCAAATCTCTTTTCACGTTTTAATCACAAAACAATTGTAAAACATTTTCACGCTTAGTTAATAACTCATAAGAGTTGGGTGTCTATAAAATCGTGTGTACTACTCATTCATAACTCATAAAAAAAGCATGCTTGTTTGCTCAAATCAATTTTCATGCGACAATTAACATCAAAACACATACACAAACGAGTTTAAGTTTTTCCTTACCTCGTTGCACCTCGTATAGTGCAATCGTTCCCCCGTATCACGTACTAGTCTCGCATTCCTCTCTGGAACTCCCGAGCTGTCCAAATGATGTTAAAAACATCAATAACCCAACTCAATTGCATTATTGAGCACACATTTGCTCATTTTCTCATTAACACCTCAATTAGCTTAATTTTCACAATTCTATCACAACTCGCATTCTCATCCACTACATCTCAAAATTCTACATTTCTCATACCATATTCCATGCTAAATTCACCACATTATCTCAATTCCAATTTATAGCCAAAATTCCCAAAATTACTACAATTGCATAATAGCATCTCTACTCTAACAAAATCATGGTTTCATCACACTCAAATCATTTCCCAACTATTTCATCACAATGCCCATGCTCACAATCACCAAAGATTACTTCAAAAACAAAGATCGAGGTTTAAAAAATTACCCAAAACTTGTGGAGTGCTTAAGTCTTGCCTCGATTCAATTCGTCCTTCGATTTTCCAGTATGTTGTTCTCCTTTTGATGAGGAACAACTTTCCTTCTTGCCACAACCTTTGATTTGGATGAAAATGAGTGTTTTGGAGGGGAGAGAAAGCTAGGGTTCGAAAATGGCGATTTGGGAGAGAGAGAGATTGATTTCCAGGAAAACAAAGGGGCCTTTATATAGACTGAGGGTAGGAGATCGATTTAGCTCTTGATGAGATCGATCTGCATTTGAAATTGGGGATGATTTTGGGTAATTTTATGCCTAGGAGATCGATCTATCGTGGGGTGAGATTGATCTCTTAATGGCTTTATGAGATCGATTTGTTCGAATTATGAGATCGATCTCTAGTTTTACAGAATGCTTCATGAGATCGATCTACTCATTGCGGAGATTGATCTTCTCCTTACAGAATGCTTCATGAGATCGATCTGCTCCTTGAGGAGATCTATCTTCTCCTTTACAGAAACATTTTGAGATCGATTCTTTTCTCATGAGATCGATCTCTTCATTATAGAATCATAAGGAGATCGATCTGTTTGATTAAATTACTCATTCCTTGTCATTTTTGGCCTACCAGATCGATCCTCTCTTCTCCAAGATCGATCTGGCCTCATAGTTTCACACTTTGACTGAACACTTAACATAAAATCTCCATATGTAATAGCCATAATTTACTTTATTGATTAATTCTCATTCATTTCTCATTCATCACTTAAAGATGTCATTCCATACCATCTCAATATAGAGGTACATCACATTTAGTTAAATCAATTACACTTCATGTTCTCATTACATAATTTAGATATGTACAAAATTCTCATATCTCACTCTTCCCTACCTTAAAAAGAATTTGGTCCTCCAAATTCAACTCAACTCGGCAAACAGATAGGGGTACTTCTCCTTCATGAGACTTTCCAATTCCCACGTTGCCTCTTCCATAGAGTGATGTTTCCATAAAACTTGCACTAATGGGATGCTTTTGGTTCGAAGTACCTTATCTTTCCTATCAAGAATCCGGACGGGTTCTTCAGTGTAGTTCATATCCTCTTGTATGTCCATCTCTTCATACTCTATGACATGAGAAGGGTCCGGGTGGTACTTCCTCAACATAGACACATGGAAGATGTGTATTCCGGACATCTGTGGGGGTAATGCCAACCTGTAGGCTACCTTTCCCACTCTCTCAAGAATCTCGAATGGTCCTATGTATCGAGGACTCAATTTCCCTTTCTTCCCAAATCTCATGATACCCTTACTCGGTGATATCTTTAGAAATACTGCATCGCCAACATCGAACTCAAGTGGTCGTCTACGCAAATCCGCGTAGCTTTTCTGTCTACTCTGTGCAGCCGGTAATCTCTTACATATGAGTTTCACATTCTCTATAGCCTGTTCAACAAGTTCGGGAGCATTTATCTTTTTGTCATCGACTTCTTCCCAAGCTACAGGTGTCATACCCCGCTTTTGTGAACCCTTCTATCCATACATTCTCTACTACGGTTGGGCTGTGAGAAGATGCAATTACTAAAAATTTATTCATTACAGCGGAATATTTAAAGCTTTAATTCACACTCCCAGGTGTGTGTGTAAATACACAAAATTAATTGTATAAATACCATGTGCTTACATATCATCCCCATAATACTGTTTACAATTCCAAGATATAACTGTGCGATACGATAAATTAGATACAAAATACTCGTGTATACAAATCTTATACCTTTGCGGATTGTGGGAGCTGTTAAACACAAAAGATCTAGAGATCACCGCTCTCTTACTTCTCAGTACCTGGAGGGGGAAAATAGTGGGATGAGCAAACCACAGCTCAGTAAGGAAATGTATGCTAGCAGGTAGATATCGTACTACCTACATAGCCCATGCATGCATAAACCAAAACCATGTTTTCGTTATAAATGGAAATATCATACGAAAAATGCATTTAAACATATATTTCTCAATAGCATTTTCGTGTAAAATGAGTATCAAGCTTCCATCTAAAACATGCTCATAAATAGTGCCCTCACGGCACGAATGTGAAATTAGAGATTTATCAAAAACATGAAATCTCTTTCATTTCTCAAATCATTCTTTCCGCAATTCTCTTTCTTTTCTGAGATTATCTCTGTTTCTCGAATCTCTGAGACAGGCATGGAATTTTCGGCAATCAAATATCCACGACTTATGGCCATAGTCAGTGATCCCAGGCCTCACTGATCAGGTGTGCACAGGGTATCACTTCGCCTGAAGGGGGATGGGTCGGTCCTACCCTCCGGCTCATCTCAATCCACCTCATCTCCTCGTGTACTCACGGTGAAGATACATCGTGTGTCATCTACGCGATACTCGTACTCACGTGCACCCAGCATGGTACATAGTATACCAACGGGTGACTACACTATTTTACGTACGACCGTGGACCCAAGTCCATACTCCAACTCCGATGGACTTTTTATCCTTAAACCATGTCTCATATACCAGGCGAGCAAGCAGCGTGACACACAGTCAACGCAAAGCTCCAGCGCGGTACGATCTATCGTTAAGGCCCAGCCCGTTCAATTGGCCGTTGGCTGGTATCCCCTTAGGTCCCAGACCCCCAGGTTTACCTTAACTCAACAAAACAGGTGCGAGCAAAGTTCCCGCACTTTCTCAAAACCCTCGTGCTAGTTAAAACTCCCGCACGGTACATCAAGGCATTAAAACGGGTGTGAGCTAGCGCTTCAACACCAAATCTTATCTCAAAACTGATAGATGGCTATTTTCTCTTTTAAAACTCAAAACACGTTTATTCATACAGCATGCCTCTTCATGCTAAAACATGTAAAATTAGCCAACCTATCATCAACATTTCTCAATCATCAATAACAATATAAAATTGAGAACATCATTGAAAACATGCATATCATGCTATTTCCTTACCCTATCCCATTTCTCAATACATATATACATCATAGTACTTTTCATACTTCCACATCATTTCATAAACTTATAATATCGTACTAGTCCTAGCAATATATCTACGAAATTGCTGTAATTACGTACGAACATCTCTATAGCTAACACACAGTCCCTTACCTCGTTTTACTTATGTGCAACTATCCGCCTTTATGCTTCTTGCGTTCTCATCTCGACTTGCTCCGGCGTATCATCCGAAACTGAAATTCATCCATCAAACACTCGAGTTAACGTTTCTAACTCTTGTTCAACTAATCATTTATCCAATACCTTAAATACATATTTTACCCTTTGTGGTAAATCTCACAATTTTATCCCAATATCAACATGTCCAAATCATTCTCACAACATGTTCCTCCACTCAAGATATCTCATTCATCATAAACACTTCCACACTCCACTTTCTCACACTAGACCATTTCTAAGTTATATTCATTTCATACCATTCTAGGTAGTTCTATCCACAATATGCACACCCAAATATCTTTATAATCATTAACTAAACCAATGTACTTGGATTTGTGCATTAGAACTTACCTCATTAGATTTCCTCTTGCTCCAATTAGGATTGCCCTTTATTTCTTCAATCCATCAAATGGGGAAGTGCCTCTAGACTATGTTGTTCTTCTTTTTGTTGTGAACAACTTTGTCTCTAATAGACTCTCCTTAAATCTCACTGAAAATGGCTGGATTTAGGAGTGAGAAACTAGATTTCTTTGAGTTGAAGTGAGAGGAAATGGTTTATCCCGAAATTCTGATGATCCAACTGCTCCCATTTATAGTTTTGACTTGAGGAGATCGATCTTCCATGGGTGGAGATCGATCTGTTCCTCTAAAATCCCTCTTTTCTAAGACGTTTTAAAGGCAGGAGATCGATCTGTCGAGACTAGAGATCGATCTGCTTTCAAACAGAAGCTTAAGGAGATCGATCTGGTCTTAGGGGAGATCGATCTGCTTCCAACCCGAGAGCTAAGGAGATCGATCTGCTTCCTTTGGAGATCGGCCTGTTCCCTTCCATTTCTCACATAAGAGCATTCTGGCTCTCCCAGATCGATCTCTCATCCTATGAGATCGATCTGGCCTTCACAAATTCCAGATTTCCTGCAGTTTTTCTGCAATAACCCTTACCAAACACCCTTAATTTGCTTCCATGATCATTTCCTCATTCATTCATCTTTGAGACTTGAAAATGGGATCCATCCTCACTACATACACATTAAAACTTGTGTAGAATCTTTGTATGACCAAATATATACGATATTACTTGAATGGAAATATACACTTATGTAAATCTTTCCTCTGATTTTTCTCTACTAATATTCCGTTTCGATCACATTCTTCTCGTTTTAAGTTCATTTCTTCCTACTCATTCATAATGCAACTTGTACGTATAATCACAATTCTTATTACAAGTGCGTACATAATCTTATGAACTTACATTGCATATACTTCACATTACAATGTATCATCATATTTATGATTTTATTTACATTCCCATGTTCCTATATACTTAGCTATACATATGCGGGGTCTCACAACAGGGGATCTACACCTCCTACCATATAGAGCCTCAAAAGGTGCCATTCCAATACTCGCATGATAGCTATTATTGTACACAAACTCTGCTAGGGGCAGGTGATCATCCCATGATCCCTTAAAATCCATCGTACCCGCCCTCAACATATCCTCCAAGGTTTGAATAGTCCTCTCTGACTGACCATCTGTCTGAGGATGATAGGCGGTACTAAAGCTCAATCGAGATCCCATGGACTCTTGAAACTGGGTCCAAAATCTGGAAGTAAATCGAGAATCTCTGTCAGAAGTAATACTTATTGGAGCCCCATGTAATCTAGCTATCTCGCTGACATATAACTCAGCTAAGGCATCCACAGTATCTGTGCTCTTAATGGTGAGGAAGTGGGCATTTTTCGTCAGTCTATCCACTATAACCCATATAGCATCACAACCTCTCCGGGTCCTTGGTAAACCCATAATAAAGTCCATGGTGACATGCTCTCATTTCCATGTAGGTACAGGTAAGGGCTGTAGTAGTCATCCGGGCTTCCGATGGGCAGCTTTCACTTGCTAGCATACTAAACATTTGGCCACATACTCTGCTACGTCTCGCTTCATACCACTCCACCAGTACACCTTTCTCAAATCTTGGTACATCTTAGTACTCCCTAGGTGCATGGTGTATCGTGAGCAGTGGGATTCTCTCAATATCTATCTTTTTAGGGCATCATCGTCTGATACACAAATTCATCCTCTGAATCTCAAAAGTCCATCCTCACTGATTGTGAGATTCGACTGTGAAATATGCTCATCTTGGCTAACCATATCTATCAACCTCTGATCATTGCATTGCCCAGTTCTAATCTGATCTATGATCTTGGGCTCTATTCGCAGGCTAGCCAAAAATCCAGTCTCTATCTCTGTAACTCTGATCTGGAGTTCGACGAACTGCTTTAATAAATCTCATTCCCTGATCATCATAGCAGCTATCATACTCTTTCTGCTTAGGGCATCAGCAACTACGTTCACCTTACCCGGATAGTATAGAATCTCGCAGTCATAATCCTTAAGGAGTTCCATCCATCTCCTTTGTCTCATGTTTAACTCCTTCTGATCAAAGAGATACCTCAAACTCTTGTGATCAGTGAAGATCTGGAATCTTTCCCCATATAAGTAGTGTCGCCAGATTTTTAAGGCAAATATCACAACGGCTAACTCCAAATCATGCGTGGGGTAATTCCGCTCATGATCTTTCAACTATCGCAATCCATAGGCGACCACTCTACCGTGTTGCATGAGCACACACCCTAATCCTTGATGGGATGCATCACTGTACATTGAAAATCCTCCTGATCCCTTAGGGATAGTCGACACAGGTGCCACTGTTAATCTCCTTTTAACTCCTGAAAATTGAGCTCACATTGATCAGTCCATATGAATGGAGTCTCCTTGGGCGTGAGCTTGGTCAAAGGAGCGACAATCTTGAAAAATCCTTCCACAAATCTTCTGTAATACCTTGCCAAACTAAGGAAGCTTCGTACCTCCGTAACTGTCCTCGGTCTTTCCTAATCAAGCACAGCTTCTACTTTACTTGGATCCACTGACACTCCTTCCTCTGAAACTATATGACCAAGGAAAGCTATCCGATCCAGCCAAAACTCACACTTACTAAGCTTTCCATATAATTATTTATCTCAGAGTATCTAAAGTACTAATCACAAGTGCTGTGCATGCTCCTCATAAGATCGAGAGTACACCAATATATCATCAATAACGACTATCACAAACTTATCTAGATAGTCTCTGAACACTTCATTCATTAATCTCATAAAGACTGCAAGGGCATTTGTCAATTCGAAGGGCACCACTAGAAATTCATAATGGCTATGCCTTGTCCTGAAGGTCGTCTTCGGAATATCTTCCTCCTTAATCCTCAGTTGATGATAGCCTGATCTAAAATCAATCTTAGAGAAGACTGAGGCCCCTCTCAGCTGATCAAGCAGGTCGTCAATCCTGGGTAATGGGTACTTATTCTTCGTCGTGGCTTTATTCAACAGTCGGTAGTCTATACATAATCTAAGACTACCATCTTTCTTCCTCACGAATAACACTGGTGCTCCCCACGATGAGACACTAGGTCTAATAAACCCTTGATCCAATAACTCCTGTAGTTGTTTCTTCAATTCCTCAAGTTCCACTAACGCCATCCTATATGGAGGTTTAGAGATAGGCTGAGTATTTGGTACCAGATCAATGGTAAGCTCCAGCTCTGTCTCTGGTGGTAATCCTGACAACGCATATAGAAAAACATCAGAAAATTCACACACGACAGGTATATCCTCAATCCTCGGATGTTCCCGATTATCATCTGAGGTGAAAGTTTCATAACCTTCACATGAATACTCAAATTTAATACTCTCAAAAGCAACATCAAAATTTTCAACTACTTACAAAATTCGATATGTTTATTTACTCAATATCTCAAATGTACACTGTAAGGTTCAGGTAGGGAGAAGGTTACAATCTTGGTGTAGTAGTCTAAACTCACTCGATTGGTTGCTAGATCCATTCCCAATATTACATCAAACCTATGCATATTTAATAATATTAGATTTGCTACCATCACTCTATCTCTTACCTTGATTTCACATCCTCTACAAATTAAATCAGTTCTCTGGAACTCACGCATAGGGGTATTTACATGTAGTATATACTCTAGAGGTTCAAACTTTAATTTTAAACTACATGCAAAATGCTCAAAAATAAACGAATGCGTGGACCCTAAATCAATCAACACATGAGCCTTATGATTACAGACAGAGAGTGTACCTCTTATTGTTTCTACTGAAGTGTCTGCTGTTTCTTTGTCTAGAGTAAACACACGTCCCACTGTAACAGGTTTCTTTCCTTTCTCTACAGTAGTGGCCCGTCTTTAGGGATTCACTCTCTGAGGTTGTTGTCTGATAGGCTTCGGAGCATGTGGTTTCTGAGGTTGAGGTCAATCTCTTAGTTTGTGACCCATGTCTCCACATCTGAAACATCCACGGATAAATCCAATACAACTTCCCTCATACGGTCGCCCACAGTCTCTACAAACCCTTATCTCAAGCCTGACATCTCAAGGGGTCTCTCAAATCTACTCTTCTATACCTCAATCCTTCCTCTCCTGAAGGAACCTCTCCGAACATCTGCTTGGGAAATCGTTGGCCTCTTGCCCTTATCCTTAGTCATAGCATTGAACTCATTCTGGGATTATACAATTTCGATTCCCCTCTCAATCTCTTGTGCTCATCTCAAAGCATCTCTAAACTCAGTAATACATAGCCCTATCAATCGATCTCTGATGATGGGCTTCAATCCATACACAAATCTCTCTGTACGAAGCTCTTCATTCTTGAAGGTCTCTGGATCATATCTCAATAGAGCGGCAAATCGACTCTCATAATCGTCCACAGACATATCGCCCTGTACCAGATTCAAAAATTCTTCTTGCTTCCTTCTCTAAGCAGCTTGTGGTACAAATTGGGCTCTAAAAATTGCCTGATATTCTTTCCAGCTAATCACATCCTGGCTGGACATCAGAATACCTTGGGTAGTACCCCACCAATCTCGAGCTCTCCCTTTCAACATATAGGCACCCATACTGACCCTCTCAGCATCAGTGCATCCCAAATAGTCAAATATGACTCTCAACTCAGTTAGCCACTCCTCAGCCTTTGCAGGATCCTTTTTCCCTCTGAATGCGGGCGGATTCATTTTCAAAAAGTCCTTCAATCGGATCATACTTCTATCATCAGGCTGAGTGATGGGAGGCACCGGGTCCATCTGTATTGGGGGCATGGGAGGTCCCTGTGGTGGTGTAGGAGTAGTACCCAATGCATTATCTCCAAAATGTTGCATGAATAGCACTACCATTTGCTCAAATCCCTATCGCACATCCGTCTCAATTTGGTTAAATCGAAAGTTAGGACTCTCATGTTGTGGGGTAGGTCGTGGAGGTGGCTCTGTCTGCCTCCTCGAATGACCTCATCGTCCACTCATTCTCAATCTCAACATGTTTCTTGCGCGTACATATCAAACTTGATTGAAATCTTAATCCTCAATTTCAGTTCATGACCAGACTACAGACACTTGGTATGTATTCTATTTCACTTGACTGACACTGACAGTACTAGACACCCTAAGCTTTGATACCAAGAAAACTCTGTGACGCCCCGGAAGCGCAAAAAATAAAGAAAATTTAAAACTTTTTCACATCCATTCACAATAAAGGGTGCATTCCTGTGCAGTGTCACACATCATCATACATATCATACCTCAGGATCTCATAATTTGATAATTATATTTCATACAATATGTATTACTCAATTTAAGGTTAATTAATCCTAATACATCTCATACATCATTATATAACAAGTGTCTGTAATTACAATTTTAGTCTGGTTACCTGAAAAGATAAATAAGATAAATTATACCTCAAATACAATATATGACCTGGAGCTTAAGTCCTCCACTAGCCACTACTCCGTACGTCGCAAGAAAACTCTCTTCACTTGAAGAAATCGGGGGGGGGGGGGGGAGAGAAAACAGGGTGAGCTTCTAAATCACTCAGTAAGGGGGTAAGGGACTCGTTAATAAAACAATGATTTGCACAACACAATCATTTTATCTCATAGTTGAAACTCAATTAAAGCATAGCATGAACTCAATGAAACACTATTCTCAACTCATTTCTCTGAAATCATGTGAAAATATGAGTGTACATAACTCAGTACAAATCACAGTCACAAGCATGAGGAAATCAAAATGCGATAATGGCTTTTCTCATCAAAACGTGATAAAAATCACCTCAATAGAGTGCACGTGGCACAACCACAAAACACAACTCATGTGTATAAAAAGGGAGACTAGGCAAGAAAACTCATATAAAACTCGTCATGGCACATCATAATAAATCTCCTCTGGGTGCGCATCCCAGGCATCCTCAAAAGAGGGAAATGCCGACAATATGGTCGTGTGCATGGTATATTGGACTTACGTGTTACCAAAACAAGGCCTGACCTTACATGCTACCAAAGCAATGCCTCTCCTCATGCACACTATCGGTCTTACATGCTACCAAAGCAAGGCCATCCAGCATTACCAAAATGGGGGTCATCTCACGTTACCAAAACGGAGGCATCTCTCGTTACCAAAACTGAGGAATATCGGACTTACATGCTACCACAACAATGCCTCCCAATGCTACCAAAGCGGGGAATAATATCGGCCTTACATGCTGTAAGACCCACTTTTATTATCTGTTGATGTGTTTCCTTATGATTCATGTGATGTACATTTTCATATATTCGATGAATCATAAGAAGAGCTTTGACTGAAATACAATTTGCAAGTAGAATAAAAATGAATCTCGGTGAACGTCGGAAGTAGCCAAATACGGATCAAAATGGTCACAGGCCAAACGGAAAGTATCGAAAATGAAGTTTACCGAAAATGCGAAATTAAATAAGAAAAGATGGTGGATGTATGAAGGAAAGTTAGGTTAATTTGGTTTTGAAACAAGTGCAGGGGTAAAATGGTCAAAAGACCAAAATTCGGAGTAAATTCGATAAGAAAAATTTAATTAAAAATAAGGATTTAAAATATCTTTATCAATAATGAGGAAATTATACAATTTCGAGTCCAATTGATCAAGATCCGGAATTTTTAAAAATACCGAAAAGTCATCCGAGACAATATCCCGAAAATACGGAGAAATTATATCGAAAAAATGATTAAAAATATAATAAATAAATTAAATTAAATTAAATTAAATTGTTTGGAATAAAATAATAGAATTGTAGATATTTTCAGATTTTTTAGACTATTTTAATGAATATTTTAATAATAAAACAAATTGTTAAATAATAATAATAAAAAAAAGAAGCTGAAATTCAAAAAGCTCGGGAGAACCCAAAAAATAGAAACCGAAAATGACCCACGACAACCGACGATGATCCCAGCACACCGACTACTGACAGCGTCCGACGAAGCCACGAGGAGCAAGAGGAGAGGTCGGCGATCACGTGGACACCGAAAACGCGCCGTCAGGTGACCGGAGGACGTCGATCGGAGCGAAGGAAGACCGAGGGAGAAACGGGTCGATTCCCGACGAACCACAGTGACTGGGCTTGAACGGAAGCCACCGACGCGTTCAGGGGGAGGAACCGATTCTTTTGAGACCGGTATCGGCCGATAAGACCGCCGAAAATGCCAGCGAAAGCAAAGTGGCAGAAACGGCACTGTTTGCCGGTAGGAAAGGGAAGGAAAAGGAGGGAAAAGGAAGGAAAGAGGAAAGGAAAAGAAAAGAAAAGAAAAGAAAAGAAAGGAAAAAAAAAGGGAAAAGGAAAGAAAAATTTACCAGGGACGACTCGAGATTCGGGTAAGTTGACCGAGGGTCGAGATTGACCTACGGGTAAATTTCAAAAATTTAATTAATATTTTATTTAATGAAAAATAACTCGGATTTACCTAATTGTGCAGCTTTTCGATAAAGCCCGAAACGAGAGCCGATTGAGCTCTGACTTTCGTACCCCGCATCGTATCGGGTAAGTATATTTTAATTTCGGCAATATGAGTTCTTTAATATAGAGCTTTGATTATTTTACGGAATTATGGATTAATTTCGTATAGAAAGGAATATTTTTCGAAATTGTAATGTAATTGCCATAAATGGTATACGGGTTATCCAATGAGTTTGGAACGAAGCCCGATAATTATCGGTAAGCTGCATGAGCCCGGTATACCCGAAAAAGGGAATTAATGAAAATAAAAAGGGGCTAAAAATGGGTCGAGACCCAATAAGGTAGATAGGGCCCAATACCTTAAGTTGGTCAGTAAATGCGATATACTGATCGAGATAATTGAATTGACCTCAACTGTGTGGTTACATGCAGTTACGTACCTTTGGTTGGCGCATTTGGGCTGAGAGATTTGGTATCATCGAGACAGGTTAAGTCTGCGCGCGATTCCAGGTAAGGGAATTTTGTAGGTGCATAGAGATACCTAAACGTAATTTTGAGGGGATTTACAGGGTCTAGAATTACTTAAACTATCTAGAAACGAAATAATAATTTTGTGAAAACCGGGGCATAGGTGAATAAAGAAAAAGATGATTTTGCCCCTGGGAGTAAAATTTACAAAAAGGGTAGTAAGGCAGATAAATTGCATGATTATCATGTTTTAATGTTCTATATGATTATATTACTTTGATTTAAGCAAATATGCACATAGGTTGGCTATTGATTTCATGAAATATACGAAAGGATACCGGTTTGTACCGGTTACTATTTTAAAAAGATGTTTTATCAAGATTTAGCGACCTATCGTATTTATACAAGTAAAAAGAGTGCGAGAGTCTTACTCGCACTCAAGTTTACTGATTTATTTCTCATAAAAAGCCATACTGGAGCATTGCTCGTACGAGAAATTTTTGTTTGCACAAAACCGTGCTGGAGCTTCGCTCGCACGAGATTTTAGATATCATGATATGCATAGCGTGGTGTTGGAGCTTCGCTCGCACTAGACGTGAGTTGACATGCATATGGTCGTACGGAAGCCTCTTGTAGACTGTGTGTCACAGAGAGTTGAGATGCTCGCACGTATACTTTGAGACATGGGTTGGTTATCAACATAGTATTGGGGTGGATAAGACCTACGGTAAGCACCCCCAGACTATGATATGGGTCCACGGAGTACGATGTACCGTGTATGTCACACGGAGTACGCTGTACCGTGCAGTCATGATGACTCTATGATGTTACTCGCTATTCTGGCAGGTAAGAATTGACCCCATCTCTCGTTGCAGTTGTGATGCCTTGCACACCGAGATCCGTGTAGCCTGGGATCACAGGGACAAAGTATGGCCATAGTCCTCGATTTTCATACAGTAACCTACATGCCTCACATGATATCATACGGTCTGGATAGACCAGGACAAACCCGAATGAGGGGTAATGTCTAGAATTATGTTTTTAAAAGAGATGTGATTTAATGACTCAAGGTATTCTCGAGTGGTGGGTTTAGCCTTGATGTGATTTGTTTATGATGAAACAAATAAGTTTTAAAGTGAAAAGTTTATGATGAAATAAATAAGTTTTAATGAGACGAGCATAAGATGTCATACATGATGATTTTCCATGTTTGAATTATATGTCGATTTCATGATTTCTTGTATATGATATATACATACATGTGGCATCGTTTTAATCTTACCTCATGCTCCAAAAGTAAACGATTTTATATCATGACATTATCAGCACGTAGATAGTATAGTTATCTACCTGCTTACATTATTGCCTTACTAAGCTGTTTATGCTCACCCTTTCATTTTCCACCCTCCACAGAGCATCTACAGTAGTCGAGAGCGGGTAGAGACTGCATCCCTAGTTGTCCGCTGTTCCCATCGCGAACCAGGTATACACATCGTACAGTTTTGTATCTAAACAATTAATAGCACAGTTTTGTAACGAATATAATTATGGGGGATGTAAATATATGGAAACATATGTATATACAGTTGTATAATATATGTACTTATTATTACACTGCTTGAAATTCTAACATGATTACCATGGTAAGAATGATATGATCAATTGGGATAAGAGTTGGGATTATTACTGACTCATAGTCCAACTCGTTAAAAATGGAATTGTCACGAGGAGATGAGATGTATAGAAAAAAAGCAAAAAAATTTGTAGTGATTTTAGGAAATTTGGGTCGTGACACATGCTACCAAAGCAATGCCTCCCAATGCTACCAAAGTGGGGAATAATATCAGCCTTACATGATACCAAAGCAATGCCTGATGTGTATTCAACATGACACGCCTAAGTCTCAATTATTAGCCATTATCATATAAAATGTTTTGCCTTCACGTAGAACTCATAATGGTTTTCTCTCATAAATCTCATTTAAAACATTTGTGTACCCAACACAAAACATGTTAAAAATCGAGTTCCAACCGAGAAAACCACGCATACATTTCTTAACCTCAGTACGCCTTTACGTAGAGCCCAAATCTCTTTTCACATTTTAATCACAAAACGATTGTAAAACATTTTCACGCTTAGTTAATAACTCATAAGAGTTGGGTGGCTATAAAATCGTGTGCACTACTCATTCACAACTCATAAAAAAACATGCTTGTTTGCTCAAATCACTTTTCATGCTACAATTAACATAAAAACACATACACAAACGAGTTTAAGTTTTCCATTACCTTGTTGCACCTCGTATAGTGCAATCGTTCCCCCGTATCATGGACTAGTCTCACGTTCCGATCTGGAATTCCCAAGCTGTCCAAATGATGTTAAAAACATCAATAACCCAACTCAATTGCATTATTGAGCACACATTTGCTTATTTTCTCATTAACACCTCAATTAGATTAATTTTCACAATTCTATCACAACTCGCATTCTCATCCACTACATCCCGAAATTCTACATTTCTCATACCATATTCCATGCTAAATTCACCACATTGTCTCAATTCCAATTTATAGCCAAAATTCCTAAAATTACTACAATTGCATAATAGCATCTCTACTCCAACAAAATCATGGTTTCATCACACCCAAATCATTTCCCAACTATTTCATCACAATGCCCATGCTCACAATCACCAAAGATTACTTCAAAATCAAAGATTGAGGTTTAAAAAATTACCAAAAACTTGTGGAGTGCTTAACTCTTGCCTCGATTCAATCTATCTTTCAATTTCCCAGTATGTTGTTCTCCTTTTGATGATGAACAACTTTCCTTCTTGCCACAACCTTTGATTTGGATGAAAATGGGTGTTTTGGAGGGGAGAGAAAGCTAGGGTTCAAAAATGGCGATTTAGGAGAGAGAGAGATTGATTTCCAGGAAATCAAAGGGGTCTTTATATAGACTGAGGGTAGGAGATCAATCTAGCTCTTGATAAGATCGATCTGCATTGAATTTGGTGACGATTTGGGGTAATTTTATGCCTAGAAGATCGATCTGTCGTGGGGTGAGATCGATCTCTTAATGGCTTTATGAGATCGATCTGTTCCAATTATGAGATCGATCTCTAGTTTTACAGAATGCTTCATGAGATCGATCTACTCATTGGGGAGATCGATCTTCTCCTTACAGAATGCTTCATGGGATCGATCTGCTCCTTGAGGAGATCGATCTTCTCCTTTACAGAAACATTTTGAGATCGATTCCTTCCTCATGAGATCGATCTCTTCATTACAGAATCATAAGGAGATCAATCCTCTTCCATTGGAGATCGATCTGTTCGATTAAATTACTAATTCCTTGTCATTTTTGGCCTACCAGACTGATCCTCTCTTCTCCAAGATCGATCTGGCCTCATAATTTGACACTTTGACTGAACACTTAACATAAAATCTCTATATGTAATAGCCATAATTTACTTTATTGATTAATTCTCATTCATCACTTAAAGATCTCATTCCATACCATCTCAATATAGGGGTACATCACATTTAGTTCAATCAATTAAACTTCATGTTCTCATTACATAATTTAGATATGTACAAAATTCTCAGATCTCACACTAGAACCAATGGGTGTTAGGACTATAGCCACCTTGATTAAACAACACTACTCGAAACTATGGCCAACATGGAAAAGGGTTCCAGATGAAGTAAAAGTGAAAATGTGGCAAAAATTCCAGGTATATTACTCTGAACTATCTGAATTGATATTTTAATAAATTTATAAATAAGTTTTTTTAGTTTGTCTGTACAGGAGAAGTTCGTGTGGAAGAACACGAAACCAATACTGTTTATTCTATATGGGAGCACGTGTACAAGTCACGTTTTAGGCATTTGCTACAGTTAGAGAGAAGAAGAGCAATGCAGCATTTTAATACTAATAAAATAGTTGACTGTAAGGGGTATAACAAGTCTAAGTGGATTTCAATCCAAGTATGAAATTAATTAGTTCAGAATGTATGGGGGACTGAAAAGTGGATGGAGAAGTCTAAAAAAGGAACCCATAATCAGTTAACAAAAAAGGAAGGATCCATAACAAAACATACAGGCGGTTCTGTTTCTTTTCTGGTTCATGAATATAGGATGGTAAGTCCAAATAATACACATATCTTTTTTGTATGTTTCTTTTAAAGGTATTTTATTCTTTGAAAATATCATATCTTTTATTGTAGACGTAAAGTCAAGGTCGCGCACCGTCCTAAAAAGAATTGTTCGATCGGACCCATAGACGTTTACGTGGGGATGATGATTATGTGGACAACAAATCCAAATCTGTCCGTGTACGTAATGAATTATATTGGCTTCTTATATGGCTTTTTTTTTAAAGTTTGTTATGTAATATCCTTTTTTTCTAATTACATTATAGGAAAAGTATGTTACCTCAATGACTTAAAAATATGGTGAGGATCCGAGCGCCTATCCCCAATTTGATCCAACTGCTTGGTGTAAAGTAATTTGAGGGCCAATTACTAACCGTACACATACTTACGGATTTGGGACTAGGCCACACCGCATTGATTTGCAGCAGGGCATCGGATAGAGGAATATCCCCACTCAATCTTCTTGAGCGTCCTATTCAGCTTACAGTCAATTCCCTTATCCTGCTCCCACGGTAAGTGGTTCTAATAGTAATTCAGAAGTGCAGCACTTGAAAGAGGACATTAAATTCATACACACCAGGTTTGATAATTTAGAAGAAAAGTTTGATAATTTTGTGGATATAATAAAGAATATGATGAGTAATGCCACTAACATAGGAGCTCCTGGAGCTGGACCATTAGGATCAGGAGGTTAGGTGAATCAGTGAGAGTAACTTTTGTTTTATTTGATTTGGTTGTTTATGAATTATGGTAGTTGTTATGATGATATGAACGAATGATGATGGTGATGTTTTATGAATACTTGTTGATGTTAGTTTATGTTTGTTATTATCATGATATCAACGGATGATGATTGTGATGTTTTATTAATACTTATTGATGTTAGTTTATGATAAACGAATGTGATATATATTTATTGTTATTTTCTATCGATTACGTGTATACCAATTATTAGACTATTTTAGGTACTTGAAATTAAGTTGTAAATATAGAAGAATAAAAAAATTGTATATAGACAGGTAAAATTATTACAAAAGCAAAAATAATTATAATAAAATCAAATATTAATATAAATCGTAAGTTTTAGCGACGGAATTTCATCTCCAACATCAATTTTAGTGACGGAATATTAATAAAAATTTATAAAAAAAAGTTTTCAGCAACGGAATTCCGTCTCTAAAATCTTTTAGCTACAGAATAATAATAAAAATCATAAAAAAATAGAATACGGTGTTAGCAACAGAATTTCGTCTCTGAAATGCATCAGCGACAGAATATTTAAAAATTTTTGATACAATAAATTAGAATTCAGCAACAGAATTCTGTTTCTGAAAGAATTTAGCTACGGAGAAAACTATAAAAAATAAATGTACTTTTAGCCACGGAATTTCGTCTCTGAAAGTATTCAGCTACGGAATATTAACACAAAATTATAAAAGAATAAATTTGTTTTCAGCAACGAAATTCCGTCTCTAAAATAGTTTAGCTACAGAATAATATACACTTTCCTTCAGTAACGGAATTTCGTCTCTACAGGGCATCAGTAACGGAATATTAAATTAAAAAATCAATAACTTTCAGTAACGAAATTTCGTCTCTAAAAGATTTCAGTAACAAAATAAATTTTATAACTTTTAACGAAGGAATTAGCAACAGAATTATCTATCTGCAATGAATAACTTTTAGCCACATCGAAAATGGCGACGGAATTAGAGACAGATTTTTCGATGCTAATTTCATCTCTAAATGTGATTAGCAACGGAAAATTAATTTTTCTGACGAAAAATCCATCACAAAATCCGTCGCTGAAGGTCTCTTTTTTTGTAGTGTTAGAAACTCACCTATTTTGATTTCCTTCTTGCTCCAAATGAAAATTCTCCTAGCTCCTTCAATACAACAAATGTAGCTTTGATTCCAAAGTATATTGTTCTTCTCTTGGATATTAATAACTTTGTATCTAATAGCTTCCCCTCAAATCTTTAAGAAAATGGGTGGATTTAGGAGTGAGAGTTAGGTTTTTAGGTTGAAATGGAAGAGTGAGGTTGTTTCCCGAAATTTGTAGATTTCAACTACTCCTTTTTTATAGAAATGGCTTGATGAGATCGATCTGCATTGGGTAGAGATCGATATGCCTTACCTAAATTCCTCATTTTCACGACATTTTAAAGGTAGGAGATCGATCTGTCTTGGGCTTGAGATTGATCTGTCTCAGGCAGAGAGTTACGAAGATCAATCTGGTTAAGGGCAGAGATCGATCTGCTCGAACCCAAGAGCTAAGAAAATCAATCTGGCTTGCATTGAGGATCGATCTCCTCATTCCAGAATGCTTAGCAGATCGATCTGACCCCATTGGAGATCAATCTGCCTTGTTTCATTGCTCGAATAAGAGCATTTTTGGCTCTTCCAAATCGATCTTTCATTCTATGAGATCGATCTGGCATTCATATTTTCTAGATTTTGCTACAGTTTTCTGCAGTAACTCACACAAAACATCCTTAATTTTGCTGCCATAGTCATTTTCTTATCCAACCACCTTTAAAACTTGAAAATGACATTCATTCATACTTTATACACATTAAAACTTGTGTGCATTCATTGTATAACCAAAGGTATACAATACAAAACTAAATAGAAGTACAAAGATTTACGCAACTCATGCAACTTCATTCTATTTTACCACACCACTCAAAACTCAATATATTCACATTCCACTCATGAAAATATCCTTCTTACACTCGCTATACACTTTAAAATTTGCGTGTATTCATTTCACAATCCAATATGCACCTTACATAATTAAATTGGAGTTTACAAAAATTAAGGTATTACACAAGCAAAGCAGTAGCTAAAACCCCATATAAGTTATGGACAGGAAAGAAGCCTAGCATTAGGCACTTGCATGTTTTGGGTTGTCCAGCTGAAGCTAGGCCATACAAGCCTCATGAAAGGAAATTAGACTCAAGAATAGTAAACTGCTACTTTATTGGATACTCAAAAAGATCGAGGGGTTTCAAGTTTTATGATCCCTCAAGTAAATTCTTTTTCGAGATGAGAAATGCTAAGTTCATTGAAAATGTTGAATATAGTGGGACTGTCAAACCCAGAAATCTTGTCTTTGAAGAAGAACATGTCACTATTCCTACAATTGCAATTGAAAATGATCAGGCAATTATGTTTGACGTTGTTCAAGATGCAAATCCAGACTATCAAGATGCTCTTGAGTTACCTCCTACTTATATTGAGGATCAAGCTCCTATTCAATTGAATGAGCACCAACAACCTCAATTAGAAGTGTCATTAAGGAGATCCTCTATAGAGAATAGATCAGCAATTCTTGATGATTATATCGTTTATCTCTAAGAACATGAGTTTGATATAGGAGTGAAAGATGATTCAACATTTTTTAATGAAGCCAAACAAAGTGTTTACTCCCAACAATGGATAGAGGTTATGAAAGATGAGATGAAATTAATTGAGGATAATAGTGTTGAGGATTTTGTCGAATTGCCTAAAGGAGCGAAATTGTAAGACCCTTAAATTCATAAGTATATACATGTACATGCTATGTGAAGCATAAGTGATGTAAAGTCCATAAATTCAATGTACACACTTGTAATATGAGTTTGTGATGTACGTACAAGTTTCATTATGTATGAATAAGAAGAAATGAACTTTTGTATGTGGTGAATGTGAATATATGGAATTTTAGGTGGTGTGGTAAAATGCAATGAAGTTTGCATAAGTTGCATAAATCTTTGTAATTCCATTTGGTTTTAAATTGTATATCTTTGGTTATACAATGAATGCACACAAGTTTTAAGGTGTATAAAGTATGAATTGATGTCATTTTCAAGCCTTAAAGGTGATTGGATGAGAAAATGTCACGACCCAAAACTACCCAAAAATCAGAGTAAATTTTTCGCGTTTTGTTATTTTCTTTCATGCTTACTTGTCCTCTGATCGTGACCACACTCCACTAACAAATTGGGCTGTGCGTCAATGCCAGTCCAACCAAATTAATTCTTTCTCAGTTATTTATAAATGTTTACAATATTTATACATCCCCTAAAGTTACTTACAAACATGTTACTGTGCTATGTTTAATTAGATACAATATGTACAAGTGTATATACCTTAAATGATGGGTAGCAGCAGATATCCGGAATGTAGTACTGGGTCGCCTCAACTACAACTGGAAATTATCTGTGTGAGAAAATGAAAGGGGTGAGCACATCAAGCTCAGTAAAGCAATCATACGAACAAGTAGGTAACCATACTACCTACATGAACGTGGTGCCATGCATAAACCACCCTTTCTCCACACATTTTAAAACAGATGATATGAGTTATGATGTTATGTAAATCCATTCGCATGGCAAAATTCAACATGCAATCATTTCAAATCTTTTCTTTCTCATTTAAAAAATTTCACAATAAAGTCAGGACTCGACCCCTCCTTCGGGTGATCCTGACTCACACAAAACCATGAAAATCCGTTTACATCACACATGGGTTTAAAAAGCATGGAAATAACCATCATGCACATTTAATTTAAAACCCAATTTGATCTCATCAAAATCGTCGACATGCAAGACTAGGCAACATCTGTATATCGGTAATAACCAGGACTATGGCCGTGTGTCCTCGTGAGCCCCTCTGCTACATGGATCCTAGTGTGCGGGGTCTCACCCTGATCGGGAACCGCCCGGGAGGAGGGTCAATCCAACCCGTCAGTCTTATCCGATCCCACGCATCCGAAGATGCCGTATCCGAAGATACCCCGTATCCGAAGATACCCCGTATCCGAAGATACCGTATCCGAAGATACCCCGTATCCGAAGATACCACACGGTACATCCTACTCCATGCTACTTGCACGGTACATCGTACTCCGTGGACCCATATCGCTCTAGGTACTGCAGCCCCAATGGCCTGCTTCCCATAGAGAGATTTTGTTTCTTATATCATATCGCAATACTCATGCCATGTCTCAAAACGCAGGTGCGAGCCTATTTAATCGGTGACACACAGTCTACCCGATGCTCCAAGCACGGCTCATCGCATGTTCTCATAAAGTCAGTGTGAGCGATGCTCAGCACTCTCATCAAATCAAGTTAAACTAGTGCGTTTTAATTATCAGAGCCCGCATTACATCCCCACAAGGCCGCCAACCTCATCCATCACTCTCACCCCACTTAAGAGGTCTTTTGAGCCTGTTGGGCCTTTTGGCTGACTCCAAGGGCAGACAGCGCTACTCTCAACAAATCCAGTAAAACTAGTGCGAGCTAGGCTCTAGCACTCTATATGAATCACATGAAAATCTTATAAAATCTGGTGCGAGTTAAACTCCAGCACCCTGTCTCGAAAATCATATAAAAATATGGTGCGAGTTAGACTCTAGCACCCTGTCACGAAAATCATATATATATATATATATATAAATCTGGTGCGAGTTAGACTCTAGCACCTATGCATGTAAAACTCTAGTGCGAGCTCTCGCTCCAGCACTAATGCATGCATCACCCAAATCAAAACATCGTGCGAGCTGAGCTCTAGCACGTCACATGTCAATAAAAACACGTAGGAGGCTCTGTTTCCTTAAAACAGTTTTCAAAACAATTATATCGTTGAAAGTATGCAATGCTGTGCATTTTCTTTCAAGGTTAGCCAGCCTACTCATGCATGCATTAAAATGTCTCCAGAACGAGCAGAAACCTCTTGTTCTTGCTCCTCCCAATTTTTCCTAAATTTGTAAATTTTAGCCTTAACAAGGGTATTTTGGTAATTTACCCATTCGGGGCACTAAAATTATTATTTGACCTCTAGACCCTTCAGATAATTTTTAAAGGACTGCAAATAAACTTAAAATTTCGTAAAGTTACCTCTAGCTGTCCGCAGAATTCCCTTACCTTATTTTCCTGTCGAGTCTGACCTTTTCTTTTTCACTGTTGTCTCGTCACGCAGTCCGATATGCTCCCAATCAAACCTCCGAAACTGCGTATAATTATTCCTCAGGTCAGATATCATACAATTTAATTATATTTCCTATTTTCTGGGCTTAATTTAAATCATTGGGCCCATTTACCCCTATTAGGCCCGATTGCACCTTAATGGGCCTTAATCGGCCTTAAGCCCATTTTCCACTTAATTCTCACATTATCGAGGCCTATTAGGCTCATTGGGCCCACCAACAATTCCTTGGGCCTCATTCTAACTCTCGAATAGCTAAATTTATTATTTACGATAATTTATCTAAATTTCCAAAATCTAATTCAATTTATGCGAAATTTAAATTCATATCACGTATAACGATGTAAATTGTCGTAAATAAGGGTTACTTACCCGAGATTCCATGCTAGTACGCAAATCGAGGCTGTCTCGAGCTCTCGTTGGATGCCAATTGTCGAGCTACACAATTTCATGAATTTTCGGGTAAATTTTCAGTCGAATAATAATTAAATAAAATATTCCAAAATTCAAATCGATCAATTTCGACCGCTTATCGACTTACCCGAAACTCGATTGCATCACTGAAATTTTCTCCAATTTTTTTCTCTTTTTCTTTTCCCCTTTTTCTCATTTTTTTTCCTTCTCTTTTTGGCTGAACCGGTTCGATCCGGTTCAGACCGGTTCGGATCGCCGGTTCACCCTGGTTCACTCCGGTTCACTCCGATTTACCACCTTGTCGGCCGGTTCTCTGCCGGCTTCCACCGCCAGCAGCTCCGTTGGGTCGTCCGCAGCTGAAATCTGGTCTCGGATTCGTCCAAGACCGCCGGAAGGTCACCGGTCCGGCTGTTCTCCTCTTCGTCGTCGGTACCGTTTCCTTTTTCCGTCGTTTTCGGCGTTTGTCGGCCGTTCTACTGGCCGGTGCTGCCACCAAACAACTCGCCTGCACCTGGGGAAGCTTTGGCTGGGGTCGGTCGGGCCTGAATCGGCGCCGATCACCGGCGATTCCTCTTCTCTCCCCGTCGGTTTCTCTCCCTCGATCCGCCGGATTCCGGCGTCGATGGGCTGCACCGCCGGTACCAGGGAGGTCGTCGGCCTCTCCTCTTCCATTTTCGGCCTTCACCTGGCCGATTGGGTCGTCGGTGGTCGTCCGGCCTCGCCCCCCTCCCCCCGATTTCGGCTTTGTTTTCGTTCTCTGCTTCTTTTTCTCTCTCCCCGACCCGTTTTCAGATTTCCTTCCTTTTTTTAACTTATTAATTAATTTTTATTTATTTATTTATATTATATTTTAATCATTAAAATACATTAAAAATACCCAAATATCTACCAAAAATTATTATTTTATTCCAAATTAATTAATTTAATTTTTATTTAATTTATTTATTATATTTTAACCTTTTTTCGGGTATAATTTCTCTGTATTTTTGGGATATTGTCCCGAATAACTTTTCAGTATATTTTTCGATTATTTTCGAGATTATTTTTCGAATTAAAAATTTTGATTAATCCCGATTAATTCCAATAAATTGATATCTTGATCCATTTAACCCGAAATTTAATTATTTCTTCGTTATTGATCAAGATTCTCAAATCCATTATTTTTAATTAGATTTTTCTTATCGAATTCATTCCGACTTTCGATCTTTTGACCGTTTTGCCCTTGCACGTGTTTGAGAATTCCATTTCAGTCCTTTTGCATATTTAATTTCGTGTTTTAACTAAAATCGGGTCTTACATAATCTCCCCCACTTAAGGAATTTGGTCCTCCAAATTAGAACCAAGTCATATGAGTCCATAGACTACTCCGGGTACATTAATCGTATCATACTTCTTTAATTCTCATGTGATCTTTTTCTGGAGCGTAATACTACCAAAGGACTTTAATTAGGGAGATCGTCTTAAACCTCAATACTTTCTCGTTCCTGTTTAATGCCCGAATCAACTTCAGCAATATACTTATATTTGCATTAAGCTGAACTGTTGGATCTCATATCCTATCACCTATGCTAGATCTGGATAGTATTTTCGAAGCATCAAAAGATGGGACACATTGCGGGTGCCTGCTTATTCAAGTGGAAATGCCACCTACAGGTCTTATCTTCCACTTGTCCAATCTCTCAAAAGATTCAATCCAGCGAAACTCAATTTACCTTCTTCCAAAAGTTCGCTATGTCCTTATTCTCTTAGGACAAGAAACATTTCAACCATACTAATTCACCCTCGGTGAATTTCAATACTTTTCTATGTGCTCTGAGGTGTTCTTAATCTCTCATCCTTAACTAAACATCCTTAGAGACTTATTATCCAAAGTCGAAAATAATTCTATCTGTCACCCACTTTTTCTTATCCAATTTGGGGAACAACCCCTACAGCCATACACTGCCTCATATCTTGTTATCTCGATACTCAAGTGACAACTGTCACTATTGGCGAATTCGATTTGTAATAACTGATCATCCCAGGAGCATAAAAATCAAGGGCACACGCTTTCATCGGATCCTCCAGAACCTGTACAGTCCTCTCTGACTAACCATCTGTCTGAGGACGAAAAGTTGTGCTAACACTCAGTCGGGTTCCTATAGCTTCCTAAAAATATCCTCAGAGGTGGGAAGTGAAGCGGGAATCCCTATATGATACCATGCTCACTGGAACGCTACATAATGTTCCACAATCTACTTTATACCTGAATCCTCATATACTCTGAGTATTTGGGGATTTCCTAACCAGAAGGTGGGTAGACTTAGTCAACTTAGCGACTATCATCTAAATAGCCTCGTGATTCACCTGGGTTCTCTGTAACCCATCACGACATTCATGGAGACTTGCTCTCATTTTCGTGTCGATATAGGTAGAGGCTGCAATAACTCTGCAGACTTTTTAATACTCTACCTTACTCTGCTGACCTACTAGAAACTTTTCCACAATCTCTACCATGTCTCTTTTCATATCTGACCACCAATACCCTTCTCAGAGATTTCATATATATATATTCGTTACTTTCCGTATGCACTGTATATCCCGAAAAGTGAGCTTCTGACAATATCACTATCCCATCAACTGTGGTCCTGGGGAGCACTTATACTGTCTCTGAACCTCTCTGTAAATCATCAACACTCGCTGTGAACTCTGTCACTGTACCCTTCTGAATCTGACCCAAACTATCGACACCATGCCGATCATCCGCTAAGCCTGTCAAATCCGGGCACTCTCATCCGGTTCTAGTCTCAGGCTAGCTGTCACATAATCACTGTCATCATCAGAAGGGATCACATCAATATTGAGGCTCACAACTGCTCTAGCAGCTCACGCTCCCTGACCATCATATGTAATACCATCCCGAGGCTCTTTCTGCTCAAGGCATCAGCCATCACATTAGCCTTTCCTGGGTGGTACAATTTTCACAATCAAAATCTCTCAGAAGCTCTCACCCACTATATATTCTCATATTCGCCTCTTTCTGTGAAAATAGATACTCGGGGCTTTTATGATCAGTGCATATCCACAATTCCTCATCGTGTACCTAGTAGTACCATATCCTCAGTACAAGTACTATCGCTGCCAACTTAAAATCATGAGTCAGATAGTTTATTTCATGATCAAGGAGTTGTCTGACTCCATAATTGACTATCTTCCCATTATACATCAATACACAGCTCCTTCATTATTTTGAGGTATCCATACTCACTGAGAACCTCTTGAGCTATTGGGTATGGTGAAATTAATCACGGTGGTCAGTTCATACTTCACTACACCGAAATTCATGTCACATCTATCATCTTATTTATCATCTCATTCAAAGACCACGTTTTCTTAGTTATACGTGTCAACCAAGTAGACCATATTGAGAACTCGCAACAACCCATTTGTAAAAGCCATTTTTCCAATTGTTGCTTATAATTTGCCCTGGACTTTAACTACACTCAACATATCATCAATAATGATGATTACAAATCGGTCCAGGTAAAGTTTAAATACTTCATCGTAGTCGAGCTCCACTACTTATTTCAATCGTCCATATCCTTGACTTATTTACGCATAAGCGTATAAGATCCTTCAAAATCGTTTACGTTTTCAGGTACTAACCTGCGTCATTTCCTTTTCTTATATTAACGGCTCTTATTAAATTTTACTATGTTAACCTTTATGATTTGTCCAATTTTAATATTCTTATCGTCTTAGTAAAGGTGTCCTAATGCTGAAGGTATTTATTACGACGATCGATTTCACGTTATAGGTTATATATATATACTTTTAGACGCTGTCAAGTCTTCAGGCGGGGAGGTATTTTGAAATACCTTTATTAACCTTCAGACTTAACCACATAGACTGGTTATGGTTATATCTATCTTTATCCTTGGTTATAATTTATATTCCCTACTTATCACTTAATCCCAATTACTTCGCATATTAAGGGTATTCCTTACCTAGAATATGTCTCTTACTCCAATACATCTTGTATTTATGATCTATCTTATCTCAAAGATTATCTCCTTCGTATATCAATCATGACAAAACTCTTTCATTATTCATTCCGTGAGTACAATCCTTTACTCCTTTAATTTCAACTGTTGCACCCCTTTTTATCACTTGTCAACACTTACAGTATACTTTTCAGTGATATTTTCACCCCTGTTTTTAACTTAAAATCTCTATATCCATATTCCGTTAATTAATCCTCCTCTATTGGGGTATTCATTTATCAGTATTGTGCCCAATGATGTAGGCATTCATATCTTTTACTCACTTATATATGAATGAAGGCGGTATGAATAAATGTGTGGCATCAGGATCAATGAACATATGTACTTCATTATTCATAACAAGTGTGGTATCTTACACCACATCCATGAAACATCAATAGTGTCCTGGTCCAAGACATCCTCTCGCCTTCGTCCAACAGCCTACTTTCCTTTTTCTTTTCGACTATGGCCTCCCTTTTCGTTGCAGCTATACCAACGAAGTTTTTCTCTATCTCTTTACTTTTCTGTGGGGCGATCTCGCCCAACTCTGTGCAATCAAAATCAATGGTCCGTCTTACCACCCTTAACGGTCATTTTCATAAATACAGTGTAGGTATAGACCCTCCTTCCGTGGTATTTACCACACATTCTACAGTGATCACACTGCTACTCTGTTTTGTAGCAGGTCAGGGTCCTCCAATCACAATGCCCCTCAAGAGTGCCAAAATTGGATGCACTGAGGCCTTACCAATTATCTTACTCCATGACTCATCAAATTAAATCTTTTACCAATTACCATTTTCTCATTTTTAACATCTCTGTCATTTCTCGATTCTCTTTTCTGTCTCTATTTCAGCCCTCAAATCCTATGCATACTCTGAGCAATTTGCTCCCAAAATATTCTCCACACTTCGCTCCAACCTCGCGAAGCGTGTCTCAATACTGTCCGATCACTCTGTCGGACTCTGAGAGGCATGCTCAACATTAGCCTTCATTTCAATTTCATCCTGATTCTCATAGGTCAACTCAGCACGACTTAGCAGACTCAAGTCTACCTCTACGACCTCTGCCTCGTGCACTATCTCATCTAACGCGACTCATATTAGGCATTCCTGCATTCTCAACCATTTCTTAGTCGAAACCCATCTCGATATACACTATTGTATCTAACCAAGCACAGTAACACGGGGATGTAATATCCTAATTACTGACACTGACACACATCAGACCAATTGCGCTCTGATACCACCTTTATATGTCACGACCCAAAACTACCCAAAAATCAGAGTAAATTTTTCGCGTTTTGTTATTTCTTTCATGCTTACCTGTCCTCTGATCGTGACCACACTCCACTAACAAATTGGGCTGTGCGTCAATGCCAGTCCCACCAAATTAATTCTTTCTCAGTCATTTATAAATGTTTACAATATTTATAAATCCCCTAAAGTTACTTACAAACATGTTACTGTTCTATGCTTATTTAGATACAATATGTACAAGTGTATATACCTTAAATGATGGGCAGCAGCGGATATCCGAAATGTAGTACTCGGTCGCCTCAACTTCAACTGGAAATTATCTGTGTGAGAAAATGAAAAGGGTGAGCACATCAAGCTCAGTAAGGCAATCCTACGAACAAGTAGGTAACCATACTACCTATATGAACGTGGTGCCATGCATAAACCACCCTTTCTCCACACATTTTAAAACAGATGATATGAGTTATGATGTTATGTAAATCCATTCGCATGGCAAAATTCAACATGCAATCATTTCAAATATTTTCTTTCTCATTTAAAAAATTTCACAATAAAGTCAGGACTTGACCCCTCCTTCGGGTGATCCTGACTCACACAAAACCATCAAAATCCGTTTACATCACACATGGATTTAAAAAGCATGGAAATAACCATCAAGCACATTTAATTTAAAACCTCGTTTGATCTCATCAAAATCGTTGACATGCAAAACTATGCAACATCTGTATATCGATAATAACCAGGACTATGGCCGTGTGTCCTCGTGAGCCCCTCTGCTACACGGATCCTAGTGTGCGGGGTCTCACCCTGATCGAGAACCGCCCGGGAGGTGGGTCAATCTAACCCGTCAGTCTTATCCAATACCACGAATCTGAAGATGCCGTATCCGAAGATACCGTATCCGAAGATACCCCGTATCCGAAGATACCACACGGTACATCGTACTCCATGCTACTTGCACGGTACATCATACTCCGTGGACCCATATCGCTCTAGGTACTCCAGCCCAAATGGCCTGCTTCCCACAGAGAGATTTTGTTTCTTATATCATATCTCAATACTCATGCCATGTCTCAAAACGCACGTGTGAGCCTATTTAATCGGTGACACACAGTCTACCCGATGCTCCAAGCACGGCTCATCGCATGTTCTCATAAAGTCAGTGCGAGCGATGCTCAGCACTCTCATCAAATCAAGTAAAACTAGTGCGTTTTAATTGTGAGAGCCCGCATTACATCCCCACAAGGCCGCCAACCTCATCCCTCACTCTCACCCCACTTAAGAGGTCTTTTGATCCTGTTGGGCCTTTTGGCTGACTCCAAGGGTAGACAGCGCTACTCTCAACAAATCCAGTAAAACTAGTGCGAGCTAGGCTCTAGCACTCTATATATGAATCACATGAAAATCTTATAAAATCTGGTGCAAGTTAAACTCCAGCACCCTGTCTCGAAAATCATATAAAAATATGGTACGAGTTAGACTCTAGCACCCTGTCACGAAAATCATATATATATATATATAAATCTGATGCGAGTTGGACTCCAGCACCTATGCATGTAAAACTCTAGTGCGAGCTCTCGCTCCAGCACTAATGCATGCATCACCCAAATCAAAACATCATGCGAGCTGAGCTCTAGCACGTCACATGTCAATAAAAACACGTAGGCGGCTCTGTTTCCTTAAAACAGTTTTCAAAACAATTATATCGTTGAAAGTATGCAATGCTGTGCATTTTCTTTCAAGATTAGCCAGCCTACTCATGCATGCATTAAAATGTCTCCAGAACGAGCAGAAACCTCTTGTTCTTGCTCCTCCCAATTTTTTCTAAATTTGTAAATTTTAGCCTTAACAAGGGTATTTTGGTAATTTGCCCATTCGGGGCACTAAAATTATTATTTGACCTCTAGACCCTTCAGATAATTTTTAAGGGACTGCAAATGAACTTAAAATTTCGTAAAGTTACCTCTAGCAGTCCGCAGAATTCCCTTACCTTATTTTCCTGTCGAGTCTGACCTTTTCTTTTCCACTGTTATCTCGTCGCGCAGTCCGATATGCTCCCAATCAAACCTCTGGAACTGCGTATAATTATTCCTCAGGTTAGATATCATACAATTTAATTGTATTTCCTATTTTATGGGCTTAATTTAAATCATTGGGCCCATTTACCCCTATTAGGCCCGATTGCACCTTAATGGGCCTTAATCGGCCTTAAGCTCATTTTCCACTTAATTCTCACATTATTGAGGCCTATTGGGCTCATTGGGCCCACCAACAATTCCTTGGGCCTCATTCTAACTCTTGAATAGCTAAATTTATTATTTACGACAATTTTCTAAATTTCCAAAATCTAATTCAATTTATGCGGAATTTAAATTCATATTACGCATAACGATGTAAATTGTCGTAAATAAGGGTTACTTACCCGAGATTTCATGCTAGTACGTAAATCGAGGCTATCTCGAGCTCTCGTTGGATGCCAATTGTCGAGCTACACAATTTCATGAATTTTCGGGTAAATTTTCAGTCGAATAATAATTAAATAAAATATTCCAAAATTCAAATCGATCAATTTCGACCACTTATCGACTTACCCGAAACTCGATTGCATCACTGAAATTTTCTCCAATTTTTTTCTCTTTTTCTTTTCCCCTTTTTCTCCTTTTTTTCCTTCTCTTTTTGGCTGAAACGGTTCGGTCCGGTTCAAACCGGTTCAGACCGCCGGTTCACCCCGGTTCATTCCGATTTACTGCCTTGCCGACCGGTTCTCCGCCGACTTCCACCGCCAGCAGCTCCGTTGGGTCGCCCGCAGCTCGAATCTGGTCTCGGCTTCGTCCAAGACCGCCGGAAGGTCGCCGGTCTGGCTGTTCTCCTCTTCGCCGTCGGTACCGTTTCCTTTTTTCGTCGTTTTCGACGTTTGTCGGCCGTTCTACTGGCCGGTGCTGCCACCAAACAAGTCGCCTGCACCTGGGGAAGCTTTGGCTGGGGTCGGTCGGGCCTGAATCGGCGCTGATCACCGGCGATTCCTCTTCTCTCCCCGTCGGTTTCTCTCCCTCGATCCACCGGATTCCGGCGTCGGTGGGCTGCACCGCCGGTACCAGGGAGGTCGTCGGCCTCTCCTCTTCCATTTCCGACCTTCACCTGGCTGATTGGGTCACCGGTGGTCGTCCGGCCTCCCCCCCCCGATTTCGGCTTCGTTTTCGTTCTCTGCTTCTTTTTCTCTCTCCCCGACCCGTTTTCAGATTTCCTTCTTTTTTTTTTTAACTTATTAATTAATTAATTTTTATTTATTTATTTATATTATATTTTAATCATTAAAATACATTAAAAATACCCAAATATCTACCAAAAATTATTATTTTATTCCAAATTAATTAATTTAATTTTTATTTAATTTATTTATTATATTTTAACCCTTTTTTGGGTATAATTTCTTCGTATTTTCGGGATATTGTCCCGAATGACTTTTCAGTATATTTTTTCGATTATTTTCGAGATTATTTTTTGAATTAAAAATTTTGATTAATCCCGATTAATTCCAATAAATTGATATCTTGATCCATTTAACCCTAAATTTAATTATTTCTTCGTTATTGATCAAGATTCTCAAATCCATTATTTTTAATTAAATTTTTCTTGTCGAATTCATTCCGACTTTTAGTCTTTTGACCGTTTTACCCTTGCACGTGTTTGAGAATTCCATTTCAGTCCTTTTGCATATTTAATTTCGTGTTTTAACTAAAATCAGGTCTTACAGAAAATGACTATAGCAGCAAAATTTATGAGGTTTAGTATGAGTTACTACAGAAAAATCTGGAAAATATAAGGGCCAAATAGATCTTATAGGATGAGAGATCGATCTGGAAGAGCAAAAAATGCTCTTATTTGAGCAATGGAATAGGGACAGATCGAACTCCAATGGGGCTAGAGCGATCTACTGAGCATTCTGTAAAGAAGGAATCAATCCCAGAAGGGCCAGATCGATCTCCAAATGCTACTGACTCTGAGAAGATCGATCTCACCTTGGAACAGATCGATCTCCTTAAGCTACTTCCTGGAACAGATCGATCTCATGCTTAGAGGCAGATTGATCTCATTAAGCCTGGAAGGTCGATTTTGAGAGGAAAAATGCAGGGTAGATCGATCTCATTGGAGAGCAGATCGATCTCATTGAGACAATTCTATAAATACTAAACTTCTGCTCTTCAGTTTTCATAAGATTCACTATTCCATTCAATACCAAAAGCTAAACCTAACCTTTCTAAGATAGAAAACTTCAGTTTGTGATCAGTTTTGAGTGAGAGATAGTTGAGCAAAGTTGTTCTTGGTAAAGAGGAGAGCAACATACTTGGAAACAAGAGATTGAAATCAAGGATTTCAAGAGCAAGGAGGAATTGTACCAATTTGGTGAAAAAGGAAGGAAATCTCAGCTAAGTAAGATTTAATGCACCAAGTTGATATATGTTAAACTAGGTGTGTTGATGAGTTTATTGGTATACGTATGAATTGTTGGAAATGAAAGGATCATGAAAAATGAGTATGACCTAGTTATTGGTGTGAAAATGAGAAAATGATAAGGAAATGATGTTAACATGAATTTAATGATGGAATATGCATGTAGGGAAGATTATAAATTAATCCTATGAAATGCATATATTGGAAATAAGGAGTAATGAATATAGCTATATGGAAACTATGGTACAATACCATATTGGAAGAAAATCATGAAAATGATGTGTTAAGTTGAGATTATGCAAATGAAACGAGTCTAATATGATATACTAACGTAAATACGTATAACAGCTTCAGAGAATCACATTGAAGCTGATCGGACTGCAAGAGTGAGCAGAACCGAGGAAGAGAGGTCACTTGACGTGATCCGAGGTAAGGGAATTTCGTGAGTAGCAAGAGATGGCTCCACGTATTTTGAATAGCATTTCGATATTATATGCTATATGAATTCCCATGAATAGGCATGATGCTGTGATAGAAAATAATGAGGATAAGAGTATTTTATCCAAAACTAGGGTAAAAATACCTTAGAAGCCTATTGTGACTAAGATTCATGATTTTGCATGATAGACTGGCAAATGTTTTCATGTATATATGAAAACAGTATGTGTTAGTGCTTATTTGATTTGAACTTGGGTGAATTGTGATTTGAATAGCTATCTATCTGGTTTTATGTGAAAACCATAAGTGCTAGAGATTACTCGCACTAATTTTTGAGATATGTATCATATAGTACTTGAGTGTTTACTCGTACTACATTTTAATGCGATTTATGCATATTAGAGTACTGGGAGCATTGCTCGTACTCAGATTATGATTGCTGCATTGTAGAGTATTGGGAGCTATGCTCATACTCAGTTTTACATGATAGAGTACTGGGAGCTTAGCTCGTACTCAGTTTTCATATATTATACATTATAGAGTATTGGGAGCTTTGCTTATACTCATGTTTTTATATGACCTAGTGTTGGGAGCATTACTCACACTAGAGATTGTGATATTATGATATGGTCGTGTTGGGAGTTTTATGACATGTAGTTGCCTATCTCCTTTCCTACTAATTAAATTTCTTAAATGAACTACCACATGGTTTTATGATATAAACATGTGAGTTTGTGAATTGTAAAAAGAGTAACCCAAGGGATGGGTGAGGCCCAGATTTCCATGTTTTTAAACATAATGAATGCTGTATGATTTTGATTTAAATGAATGACATGATAACTATGAGATTTATGAAAAGACATTATATTTATACATATAATGCTGAGGTTGTTGAACCAGCATACTTCCAGTTTTATAACTGATGTTTTGTATTTAAATATATATATATATATATTGCATAATGATTTGAGAGAGATGCATGCTTTAGATACAATTGAGTAAGGAAAAGATTTCAAGGCACAGGCATTGTATTTTGTAGATAGTGTGGTTATCTACTTGCTTGTCTGATTTTCTTACTGAGCATGAGCTCACCCCCTTATTATTTCCCCGTTTTCAAAGCATCCATAGTAGGTGGACACGACTGAGGACTGACATTCCCTAATTTTCGCTGCATATCCATTTTGTGAGAGGTGTACACACTTGACATTTTATACTGAACATTATATAAGCACAGCTATGTAAATTAATGTACGGTCGGGATGTATATGTACAAATAATTGTATTATTATATAAAAGAATATTAAATTCTATACATGTTATGAATGAATGAGTGTGAATGGGTGACTAATATCGAATCACAGCCCAACGTTTGATGTGAGAGATGACAGAAAAAGAGGTAAGTGAAATGCAAAAAATTTGTGGTGATTTTGGTAGGTCGTGTGTGGGGGAATGGCGTGACAGAAACCGATTGGTTGTGATTGGATTTTCAAAACCAAATGAGATTCGAAAGGCAATATCGAAAAATATAAAGTATGTCTAGTCGCTAAAAGTTTCACTCAAAAGGAAGGCATTGATTATAAAGAGACTTTCTGTAAGACCCATATTTCATGTAGCTTGTTCCTTATGATTCCTATGTGTACAAACATTTTATTATGTTAGTTGAATCATAAGAAGAGTATTTACTTGAATGAAAGTGTGAGTACAATGATTTAACACTTATAAGCTACATAAATGCCAAATAAGGGCTATAAAAGCCACAGGCTAACCGAGTGGATCTGAATCATTCTTACTAAAGATAAGAACGTATAATGAGAAACTATAGAGAGCTCAAGAAGGAAAGTCAGTTTGATTTGGTCCCGAACACACTGAAGTAGAGTAAAAGCCCAAAAAAAGCTAAACGAGTCTGAAATGGTCCGTTTAAAGTGTTTTTGACATATTCACCTCTCGAAAATGGCCAAAATGTAAAGAAAAGAGTGTAAACCATGGAATATGATGCCTTCAGAATTTTGAGAAAAAGTCAAACGTGATTAATGGTCAAGAAAAGTCAATAGTAGTTAAGAAAAGTGGACTTTGACCATAGTTGACTAACTATGGTTAAAATTTAACCAAGTGTGGTTAAAAAGTGGGGAAGAAATATTTTTGGTTGAAACACAAGATAATCATCCCCTGAAGTAAGGATAATTGATTTAATTGAAATTCATATTAAATTTAACGGGTAAAACGCAATGGGCAAAGGTTGGAAATTTTAAAACCCATTAAGGTGTAACAAGTGTGGGCCGAATTTCTTAGGCCCATTAGGCTGAATTGCTGGGCTAATTGGTGGGTCCAATATTGAGACAATTAAAGGCCCAATAGGTAGTAAAAATTTTAGCTCGGAAGCCCATGAGGAAAACCCAAAGTTAAAGCCCATTAGTTTAAGTTAAAACCCATTAGTAAATGGTTACAAAATCCAATTTGGTAACCATAAACCAAACCCATTTCAAGTCAAATAAGATGGCTGAATTTCATGACTTAATAACTAAGTCTTTAGGCTATATAATCAGCCAACACATTGTCTTCTTCATCCCATCATTCTCGGCAAACAAGGAGACACCATTACCAAACTATATTTAAGTTTTCTCTCACTAAAAATCACTAGGTTAGAGACATATTTGGAACTTGCAATCTTCATGGAAGTTGTTCCAAATTGATAGAGGATTAACATACCTTGGAATTGGCTATCAAGGAGCCATATTGGAAGAGACAAAATTGAAGGAAGTCTGGGCCATAAGGTAAAGTGTAAGCTAGGTATAGTTTCAAGCTTCCAAATTCATATATGTTAATCTATGAATTATTCTAAGTTGATTGGTATATGTTTTATGCATTGAAACACATGAAATCACCATGAAATAAGGTTGGTCGAAAATGGCTAATTGTAAATTGATGAATACCCATATGATTTTAAGGCATGAATAGGTTGGTATACATGTGGTTATGGTTATGGCATAGTTAGTTTTAATCAATTTGATCAATTGGTGGATAAATTGAAGTTGGCAATCAAGGTGTGTGATGAAATGCCTAAATGAACTAAGTTAAGGGTTAAGACATTGTCAACCAAGTGTATGACAAAATGCCTAAGTGAGAAACTAGCCAAATGACCATGAAGTGGCGTGGTCCTCGGCCATGGGCAATTTGATAGCTCTCGGCCACATGCCATGGCCGAGAGGTCAAGTGGGCCAAACTGATTTGGTTTTGGCCCAATGAGAGGTTATGGGCCTCGGACAAGCCCAATAAGAGTTGGTGGGTCCCACAAGCCCAATAAGCTGGTAAATGAACATAAAATGGAAATGGGCTTAAGACAATGTTAGGCCCATTAAGGTTCATCAAGGCCCAATAAGTGTAAACGAGCCCATTAAGTGAAATAGATTGTATAAAATGTAAAATACAGTAAGAATTGTAATTAACCTGATGAATGATTATATGCAGCTCCGGAGTTTATATTGGGAGCTGATCGGACTACGTGATTGAGCAGCACCAAGGAAGTGAAATCACTTGACGTGATTCGAGGTAAGACTTTTGCGAGTAGTTAGAGATATCTGCATGTAGTTTCGTCTACTTTTACATTCACTTAAAAAGTCCAAGGGTAAAAGAAAGTGAATAATATTTATAGTGAACCGATATGAGTAAATTACAAATTTACCCCTAGTATGGGAAAAAGTCAACTTTTGAAAAAAGTTGTAAAAAGCATGGAAATCACGTTTTTAAGTGTTTTTACTATTGTTTAGCAGAAGAGTAGACAGATGGGCTAATTTTTCATGGTTGATGAGAAATAGCACAATTTATAATGCTAATTTTTATGTTTTGAAAATCATCCCTTTCAAAGAGCCATCTATCGAATTATGTGAGAACAAATCGTGTTGGAGCACAACCTGCACTTGATTTCATATGTTTTCCACATAAATTAGTGCTGGAGTATGACTTGCACTAGATTTTCATGACATGCATGATAGAGTGTTGGAGCATTGCTCATACTCAGTTTTATATGATTTAGGCATATGATAGACTGTTGGAGCATTGCTTGTACTCAGTTTTACATGGTTTACACATGACATAAGTACTAGAGCGATTGCTCGTACTCGATTTGACGAATATTGTGCATAGCATGGTACTGGAGCAATTGCTCGTACTTGATTTGAAACATGAACTATGCATGACCTAGTGTTGGAGGGTTACTCACACTAGTGTTTGATTTTATGAGATGCATAGACAGTGTTTGAGCGGGGTGCCAATTGTGAGTCACACTCAAGGCGTGCACTGTAGTTTTACTGTGATATATAAGACATGTTTAAAACTGTGACGATTTCCTCGTGTAGACTGAGTGTCACACTGATAAGATGTACGCACATGGATTTAGAGACGTGGCATTGATTATCCATTGAGATAGGTGACACGAGCTAAACGTATTACCGCAAGTGCACATGTCGTACAAGTAATAAAGGGATTTGAGTCCCAAATTATCGTCCCACAAAGAAGTTAAATTGCCTAATTAAGTACCGGTTAATCTTACCCTAAGTATATTCTAGAGACTTATGAATTTTAAGGGAGTGATCTACATGGCTAAAATTAAAATTACTGGAAAACAATAAAATAATAAAAACAAAATAAAACCGAGCTAAGATTACTATAGTGCTCCATGCAATTAAAAGCAAGTACCTACAAAAATAATTAAAATAGTTAAAAATTCATTAACGCAACAAAAATAAAATGCAAATATGAAAATAAAGAAATAAATTTAAACTAAAATTTAAACAAACTTAAAATAAAAAATGCATGTAATTAAACTAATAAAAATTGCAAACTAAACTAACCTAAAATCTAATAAAAATGAAGACTAAATTAAAAATGCATGAAACACATTTAATCTAAATTAGTTCTAAATGCAACTCACAAAATACTAAACTAAAATAAAGTCCTAAAACAAATAATATAAAATTAACTACTAACTAAAAAATTAAAACTGAAAATTAAATTAACATGCAAAAAATATTAAAACTAACCTACCATTTTAATTGATTAAACTACCTAACTAACAACTAACAAAGGAATGGAAATACTAATAATGCATTAAATTATAGCGACAATGTAATGTGGCCAAACAAGGCCTCAACCAAAATTGGAAACCATGCTGGTCTTGATAACTGCACTGTGCATGGTTTTTTAACATTTTCATTTTCATTTTGCTGCCCAGGCGTGTCCAGCTCTTACTCTGCAACTTCCACCAACTCTGCTTCGGTTCCATGTACAACATCATTCCCTGCATAACTCCAACACATCACGTTACCAACTGCTTCATTTTCTGGCCAGACCGCCCAGCTCCCGATTCAGTCCTACACCTCTGTACACTTCTCATTATCAACTGTTGCAGCCTATCATGACTTGCATAGCAGTACCGTTTCTCCTTATCTGTATCTCCACACTTGATGCCATCAAACTGACAAGCATTCTGCCTTCACGCCAGCACCTGCTTTAGCTGAAACCTGCATTACCTATCAACTTAATGCTCTACAAAGTCAGGCCCGATAACAGAATACTATCGAAAGCAACAGGATGCTCAATTCACCTTTTACCTTCTTACAATCGAGAGTAACCTGAAAGCAGCTTTGGTATCAATGATTGAACAACACAGGAATAAACCAACACCAACAACATCAACTATAGAAAATTGCAGAAAAGAAAACAACTAAACTATAATGAACAGTAACAGAACACAAAAACAAAGATAAACAGAGGATCAAAACTGATGTTGAAGAAACCTACGGGTTGAATATCAACTATAAACAAAAAATGACAATATGAACTACTAGAAACTAAGAAGTAAGTATAAGCAGAATATGGCAATTAAACAAGATCAGGGAACCAAAGTCGCAGTGCTTGACACAGTTATCACTCAAACCCAAAAAGCCATAAGCAGAAGAAAACAATGAAAGATACTATTAAAGTCCAGTAAAGAGCTGAATTCATGAAGTGCAGACAAAGGAAGATAAAAAAAAAAACTAACAAGGTAATCACACTTGAAACCGAAAGGAAATAAATAACATTAGCAACTGAAAATAAAAACAAGACTATCAACACCCGTAAAGCACATAAACGTGTAAAACTAGCATCCTCGGTTTGCTTCTATTCCTCCTCCTACTGCTGTGATCCCACATTACCGATGATGTGGAAATAATACTGGGCATTAAGACCACATCAAAGCATCAGAATCAAAGGCAGTGATGGATGAAACCGGTTTACTCGAATGAACATTGAAGAACAAAGGGTGAGTCTGACGAATGAACAAACCGAGAGCATGATTGAATAATAATAAAACAAAAATACCTACCACCCGGAAGCAAATCGAGAGCTTAACATTTGAGACTATAAACTTTTCATTTAAAATTCACAAAATAAGAAACATCAAGGAATGAACTTTTACAAACCGAGAAGAAGGACAAACAAATGAGGCTGTAACGAAACTTAAAAAAAAGCTTTAATAAAAATTAAAATTGCTGAAACAGTAGTGTTGGCTCTACCGAGAGGGGGGTGAATCTATTTTCTAAAGTTAATGGCTAATTTAAACTTAATTAGATCTAATTGAAAATAACGAATAATCAATATAATGTAATGTAATAAATTGAAAGAAGATAAGGGAAGGAAATAACAAACTCAGTAGTTTATAAAGGTTCAACCAATCTCTTGCCTACGTCCTTTCTTCTTGACCTCCTTGTCAAGAGTTTTCTTTCACTCTATCAATGGATGTTACACACTCCCTTTTACAGGTTAAGGAATAACCACTCTACCCTTTTTACACAGAGAAATATTCACCCTTTACAAAGTTAACTCACAGAGGAACTCTCCTCTTCTCTCTTAATTTAAGGATGAATACCGCATGAGGCTTTCTTTTGAGGGTAGGATAAAAATAGCTTATAAAAAGATTTTTACAACAATATCAATAAATGATGTTTGAAGACAAAGAGAATATTGGAATAAAATTCTTGAGAATATACAGAATTTACAGCAATAGTGTCTTATTTTCCAGTGTCTTCAATGCTTGATTTTATACAGTAGGATTTGTAGTTGGAGCATTTAATGCTATTTTTCCCGTTGAAGATTTTGCAGAAAGAGCCGTTAGGAACTTCTAGTAGACTGCCAGATCGATCTCCTATTATGACCAGATCGATCTCTTAGTTTAATTTCCTGCGATTACAAAGCAACTTGAAGCATGGAGATCGATCTCATATTTGTAGAGATCGATCTTACAATTTGAAAATGTTAGTGAAGATCGATTTGTCGAACCAGTAGATCGTGTCACGACCCAATTCCATTCTCTTTAACCGAAAATCACTGAAAATTTTTCGCGTTTTACTGTTACCTTTCCCGGTCGTGAACTAAACTCACCACACACTGTTGGGCTGTGAGTCAATAATAAACACCACATTTCATTCATTCTCAATTAATTAAAACGATGTCATACATGTGCATTTAATCGTGTACTTATACGAATACATGTTTTACTGACATCTACATCCCCATAAGTACAACTCAAAAGAATACTGTGCTTTTACATTGTTTAGATACAAAAAGAATCACTGTGTATATACCTTTTAGCAATGGAGATGCAGCGGAGTCCAAAATAATACGCCTCAGTCCTCACTGGGCTACTCTGCACGCTCTGTAGGGGGAAAATAGAGTGGGATGAGCAACCACACGCTCAGTAAGGCAATAATGCAAGTATGGTAGATAACTACTCTATCTACATGCTGATAGTGTTATGCATAAATCATTTATAGTAGAGCATGAGGAATAAAACTATGCCATGTGAATATACATATATATCATGTATCAAAATCATGTGCATTGGCATATAAAACATGGTAGAAACATCATGTATAAATCATCTCATGCTCAATCTCGTTTAAATTCATAAAAGGGCAATTCTTTAAGAAACCTCCTTTTTAAACCAACACCATAAGCACCACCAAATTAACTCACAATCACAACCACATTTACATTCCACAATTCACGCATGTGTATAAAAACTAGGTCACTATATCAAAAGTGCCTATGTGGACTATTACATCATAAATCATCCCAGACCACACGCATCCGGGTGTGCGGGGTATCACGCTGGCACGAAGATGGATTATCCCTCGCCAGACTTTCTCACCACATAACTATCATGCGGTACATCGTACTCCATGTGATATACACGGTACAGCGTACTCCGCAACTCATATCGTGATTTGGGGTGCCATTCCTAGGTCTTATCTATCCCATACCAAGAGTTTCCCATATCCGTGAAGGAGAGCCTCCCTGCCGAACAGAGCCTCCCCGCCTAACAGAGCCTCCCTGCCTCCTCGGGCTTAAGGATGTTAGCTTAAGGATGTAGGGCTTAAGGATCCTTCCGTAAGAGAGCCTCCCCACCGAACAGAGCCTCCCCGCCTAACAGAGCCTCCCCGCCTCTTTGGGCTTAAGGATGTTGGCTTGAGGATGTAGGGCTTAAAGATCTTACTATAACCATGTAGGAGAGCCTCCCCGCCTAACAGAGCCTCCCCGCCTCTTTGGGCTTAAGGATGTTGGCTTAAGGATCCCACCGTAAGAGAACCTCCCCACCAAACAGAGCCTCCCCGCCTAACAGAGCCTCCCCGCCTCTTTAGGCTTAAGGATGTTGGCTTAAGGATGTAAGGCTTAAGGATCTTACTATAACCATGTAGGAGAGCCTCCCCGCCTAACAGAGCCTCCCCGCCTCTTTGGGCTTAAGGATGTTGGCTTAAGGATCCCACCGTAAGAGAGCCTCCCCACCAAACAGAGCCTCCCCGCCTAACAGAGCCTCCCCGCCTCTTTGGGCTTAAGGATGTTGGCTTAAGGATGTAAGGCTTAAGGATCTTACCCACTTTCACAACCTTATACGTATCCCATTATGCAAACTTGTACGAGCAAAGCTCTAGCACGACTCATGCATCTTCTCATAAAGAGGCGCGTACGAGCATAGCTCTAGTACGGTTATACTCATAAGACAACCACTCAAAACCCACGTACGAGCAGAAGCTCCAGTACGATTTATAAATATCATTATAGTTTCCAAATCAAGGTGCGAGCTAGGCTCCAGCACGTTTCATACAAATGAAAACATAGAAATCCAGCGAGAGCGAGGCTCTAGCGCGATTTATGTCATACAAATGTGATAGGCGGCTCATATACGATTTATCAATCCCGGTAATTCGGGTTTCGCACTCACAAATGCTTTTCCATAACAACACTACAATACTAGCCGACCTATCTACAAGCTTGCTTAAAACCAAGCAATTCGTTTTGGAAAAACATCAAAACATTAGATTTATGCAATTATTAGCCTTACTATCCCATTTCATAAAATCCACTTCAAATCCAAAACCACGCATATACTCATCATCATTCACAATACCATCAATCATTTATTTGAGCAACCATGCATTTCATACAACACCCAATATCCACCCACAAGTTCAAAGTACGAGCAGCTACCTCTATATACTCACAAAATTCCCTTACCTGGAATCGCGATGCGTGATTCCACTTCCTTAAGCTGCTTACTCGTACCATTCGATTCGTCTTCAACGAACTCTTCGGGACTGCACAAAAATTGTATCCCGCATTATATTCGATCCATACAATGCAACCCTTGTGCTTGCTATAGTCAATTTAACCTATAGCCTCTATTAACGCTTATATGGCCTCGTTTCATCACTTTACCCATAACTCGAGTCTATGGATCTTCTTAGGCCTATTAACTTATTCAAAATCGATGTTAAATCGACATTAAGCTCATAGTGTTCATATTCCATGAATTCCCTCACTATGGCATTTATCAATCATATACATATCCATTTTCACAATTCCTCCAACTCACCATGTAATTCCATCTAACCATCTAAAATCATAAACATTACCCCAATAACAACTTTAGCATGCCATAAACCATAAGCTCATTCAATCCCACATATCCTCACATTATACCATTTTAGATTTATAGGTCACACCAATTCCACTACATTCCTAGGTAGTTTATCCATCAATACTCATACCAATCAACTCCAAAATCAATTAAATAGCTAATGCATTTGGATTGGAGTGTTAGAATATTACCAATATGATTTCTCTTCTTGCTCCAAATGGTAATGCCCTTAACTCCTTCAATTCCAAAAATGGGAAAATGCCCTCTCATTATGTTGTTCTTCTCTTTGATAGGAACAACTTTGCCTCTAATGATCTCTCTTCAAATCTCACTGAAAATGGCTGATTTTAGAGAGGGAAAGTTAGGTTTTTGGGGTTGAGATTGTAAAGTTAAGTGTTTTTTCGAAATTTCCAGATTTTCAGCTCTCCTTATATAGAAATAGCTTGGGGAGATCGATCTGGTCCAAGAGGAGATCGATCTGGTCCCTTAAAATCCCTCTTTTTCACGGCATTTTTAAGCCTGAGATCGATCTGTCGAAGCATGAGATCGATCTGTCTAGGCATGAGATCGATCTGTCGAAGCATGAGATCGATCTGCTCCCAAACAGAGAGCTAAGGAGATCGATCTGGGTCCATTGGAGATCGATCTGCTCTATTCTTTCGCCCAAATAAGAGCATTCTGGCTCTTCCAGATCGATCTCTCATCCTATGAGATCGATCTGGCCCTCATGTTTTCCAGATTTCCTGTAGTTTCCTTGCTGCAACTCATACCAACACACCCTTAATCTATTGCCATGGCCATTTTCTCATCCATCCACCTTTATAACTTGAAAATGGCATCCATTCATACCTTATGCACATTGAAACTTGTGTGCATTCATTGTATGTCCAAAGGTATGCTACATGAAACCAAATGGAAGCATAACTCCATTCCATTTTGCCACACTACTCCTCATGAGTTTCAATCATATCCATCTCTTGCCGGAACTCATTTCTTCATATTCATACTCAATGAAACTTGTATGTACGTTACAATTTATATTACACATACATACATTGAATCCATGGACTTACATCAATCATACTTTACATTACAAGTCCATTCATATTATTTGATCCAATTATACACATTACCATTATACATATACGGGGTCTTACAGATCGATCTTCCAATCTCTCTGTTTGAGGCAAGATAAATCTCCAGATCGATCTAGCAAATATTCTCGTAGAGAGGAGATTGATCTCTAAACACCCTAGATCAATCTCCTTAACTCTCTGACTTTGAGGAGATCGATCTCTATCCTCATGAGATCGATCTTATAAACTCTCTGTTTGAGCATAGATCGATCTTACAGATCGATCTACTACCTTTACCCTTAGGAGATCGATCTCTTCCTAGACCAGATCGATCTCACAGACATTCTGTAATAATCAGATCGATCTTATAACCTTTATAAATCGATCTCTTACTAGATCAGATCGATCTCACAAAAATTCTGTAATAATTAGATCGATCTTATAACCCTTACAAATCGATCTCTGCTTCCTCATCATCCTATACAGTTTCTTTGAGATTTCAATCTTTTAGTAGATCGATCTCTTGTTCTTATGAGATCGATCTCTCATACTAGAAAACCCAGGAGATCGATCTCTCATCTCACCAGATCGATCTCTCAGCCTTAAATACTTAGTTTCTGGTACTTATAACCTCTAAACATGTTTTAAACCATTTCTATATTATTGAATTTACTTGTTTTGTCATTTCAAAATATATTAACTCAACAATCTCCCCCTTTTTGATATGACAAAACTGATTCAATAACATGTTTAGTTACCCCATTTGCATTATGCACAAAATTTTTTTTTCTTTCACAAACTCCCCCTTAATGTAAGCTCCCTTAACTCCCCCTTAATTTTAGCCTTTCTTTTAAAACATTAAACATGTTTTCTTAGCGTATTCTTCTCCCCTTTTTTGTCATATCAATGGCAATAAAGGTATAAAGGCAATTAACTTTCAAAAGATATGTCATTTCAAAATGGTAACTCATTATAACACAATTCAAAATGAACTATCATGTCATTTCACAAAGTAAGCATTCAAGTAAATGATGTTTCAAACAACAAACAGTAAACATAAGTATCTAAAATATTCCTACAATCATATCCTAAGGCTGAGGAAGAAAGCGCTCCATGAGTTCCTCCACTCGAGTGCAAGTAACCTGCAGCTCATCGAACATAGCCTGTTGTATGGCATGAAGGTTTGCAAATCCTTCATCCATCTTTTGATTAAGCTCCATAATCATTCCCACAATCGATTCCAGCCCATCGGATGATGATGTAGGTACAGTGGGCTAAGCAGTCGACGAAAACGGAACCTCAGTAGGTTCAACTGGTAGGGCAGTAGACTCTGCTGATGGGTTTTCTTCCATGGCTGCCTCAGACTGTTGTTCTCGCTTCTTCCTCCATTCCCCTCGAAAGTCCTTATAGTACCCCATGTGGTGAAGTGTGCCAATGTTTAATACGCTCTTTGGGGAAGACACTTCATCGGTCTCACAGGAACAATCGACCTCGAGTCGTTGAAGCAGGTACGCTAACAGTTGTGGAAAGACTATTGTGAAGGCTTGGCCGTATACGATCTTCAGCCAGTCTTCATAAATGAAGTGGACCAGATTGGGTTTTTAATTTTGGGAAGAGTGAAGGTGGTGGAGCCAAAATCGATCTAATCTCCTAACCATGGAGTGACGGGTACCAAAGGGTCTAAGATTCCATGAGATGATAAGGTGGAGCAATCTCGGGTGCATTGGTAGATCACTCGCCTTATCCCCGGGAAGGTCAAATTCTAGAGGAACTTCTTCCTCTTCATCGGTCAACCCCTCATCTTTTATTTCAAACACTCGGGCTAGTATAGATGTGTCTATAGGAATTGATTTAGACATGACATACATTTTGAACCCTAATATCTTGCAGGTATCATCAGGGTCGTAGATGAGTTCAGCGTTAGAAAAGAAGACCCTAACAATGTTTGGAGGTACCGGGGTGTTAATTTTAAGAAATGGAAGCCAACCAAATTCTTCCATTTTTGATAGATACGAAAAGTCAATACGGTTTAAAAAGGAGAAGTCAATTGTTTGCCAATGTTTAATTGGCATAATGGAGAAATACTCTTCATATCGTTTCCTTTTTGCAGGTGTTTGAAAACACCTGTTAAAGGTAATGACAGAAGAGGCAGAGGGTGGTTGGGAGGAAGATGGTCTAGGTTCTCTGTTGGTCACTCTCTTAAGACGAGGCATGGTTGTATACTAACAGGTAACCTAGACACACATAAGGATTGTTCTAAAGACACCTAAGCACTAGTTTGAGGAGTTCTCTAAAACCTAGCTAATGAAACAGTGCTAGAATTACCCTAATGAAGATTTCAGCACAAAAACAAGAAATTTTAGAAGAAAATTTAGCAATATAGGTTACTAGAACACTAAATGATGAAAAGATTTGGCAAAAACCTTACCGAGATTGATCTAGGAGGGAGAATCGAGGGTTGATGCGCGACAGAGGATTAGGGATTTGAGAGTTTAGGTTTTTGAAATTTGGGGATTTTGAAGCAATTTTTATAGTCCAGGGCTAAGGAGATCAATCTGTCGAGGTACCAGATCGATCTGCTGTTTCTAAGGATCGATCTCTAAAATACAGAAGCTTAAGGAGATCGATCTACCAAATGCATAGATTGATCTGTTATGTTATAGAGGCTTAAGGAGATCGATCTGCCAAATGCATAGATCGATCTGCTATTTTATATAGGCTTAAGGAGATCGATCTGCCAAATGCATAGATCGATCTGCTATTTTACAGAGGCTTAAGGAGATCGATCTTATGGTGAAAAGATCGATATGCTTAGCTGAACCTTTCTGCTTTAGGCCAATTTGGAGCATGAAGATCGATCTATAGTGATTAAAGATCGATCTCTCATACTTTTTGCCCAGAAAAAACATTGAAAAATCAGTTGAAAATCACTTTGCAATTAAGGTTTTGAAGAGGATAAATCTCAAGGAACATTCATGAGTCCTAATTCACCTCTAAGAACACAAAACCTATCTCTATCAAGAGGTTTGGTGAAGATATCAGCTATTTGATGTAAGGTATCAATATACTCTAGAATTATATCTCCTTTTTGTACATGATCTCTAAGAAAATTGTGCCTAATCTCAATATGCTTAGTTCTAGAGTGTTGAATTGGATTCTTAGATAGATTAATGGAACTTGTATTATCACATTTGATTGAGACTTGCTTCATGTCAATACCATAGTCTTTCATTTGTTGTTTAATCCACAACACTTGAGCACTACAACTACCTGCTGCTATATATTCAGCCTCTGTTATGGATTGTGCTATACTATTTTATTTCTTAGAGAACCATGAGATTAATCTATTCCCTAAGAATTGGCATGTACCTGAAGTGCTCTTTCTATCTATTTTACAGCCCCCAAAATCTGCATCAGAAAAAGCATGAAGAGCAAAGGTGGAGTCCTTAGGGTACCAAAGTCCTAGAGAGGGAGTGTCTTTAAGATATCTAAAGATCCTTTTAGTGGCTAATAAGTGTGAATCCCTAGGAGGGGATTGAAATCTAGCACATAGGCATACACTAAACAAAATATCTGGTCTACTTGCAGTAAGATAGAGCAATGAACCAATCATAGACCTATATAGTTTAGTGTCTACACACTTACCACTTTCATCTGTATCAAGCTTGATGTTGGTGCCCATTGGAGTTGCTTGAGGTTTGTAGTTGTCCATTCCAAATCATTTGAGCAAATCCTTAGTATATTTTGCTTGATTGATGAAGGTTCCATCTTTAGTTTGCTTCACTTGAAGTCCCAAGAAGTAGGTGAGCTCTCCCATCATGCTCATTTCAAATTCACCTTGCATGATCTTAGCAAACTCTTGGCATAGAGATTCATTAGTTGATCCAAAAATAATGTCATCTACATACACTTGAACAACTAGTAAATCTTTATTTTTATTTTTGATAAACAAAGTAGTATCTACTTTTCCTCTTGAAAATCCTTTTTCTATTAAGAATTTTGACAGTCTTTCATACCATGCTCTAGGAGCTTGTTTCAAACCATAAAGTGCTTTAGATAGTTTGAAGACATGTTCAGGAAATTCATGACTTTCAAAACCGGGAGGTTGCTCAACATAAACTACTTCATTAATGAAACCATTTAAAAATGCACTCTTTACATCCATTTGATATAATTTGAAGTTTTTATAGCATGCAAAGGCAAGTAGCATTCTTATTGCTTCTAATCTAGCTACCGATGCATAGGTTTCATCATAGTCTATTCCTTCTTCTTGCTTATAGCCTTGTGCAACTAGCCTAGCTTTGTTTCTTATGATCACACTATTTTCATCCATCTTGTTCTTGAAGATCCATTTAGTTCCAATTATTGAGTGATCACTAGGTCTAGGAACTAGTTTCCATACTTTGCTTCTCTCAAATTGATTTAATTCTTCTTGCATGGCTAAAAATCAATTATTATCATCTAAGGCTTCATTGACATTTCTAGGTTCAATTTAAGATACAAAGATTATATATTGACACACATTCCTTAGAGATGATCTAGTTCTGACTCCAAGAGTTGGATCTCCTACTATTTCACAATCTTTTACATATCCTAATTCTCTTGGTGCTCTAGACTCTCTTTCTAATATTTCTAGTTCTTCTTCATCCTCTTTATTAATGTCAAGTTTATCTAATAGATGATTCTCTATGTTTGAGGTTTCTTTTAAGTTCTCATTAAATATAAAAATATCCTCATCATTGGTTGAACTTTAGATATGTCATTTGACTCATCAAATATTACATGTATCGATTCTTCAACCATCAATGTTCTTTTGTTATATACTCTATATGCCTTTGAATTCAAAGAATAGCCTAAAAAGATTCTCTCATCACTCTTGGCATCAAATTTTCATAAATTGTCTTTTCCATTATTTAAGACAAAGCATTTACAACCAAATGGGTGAAAATAGCTAATATCAGGCTTCTTTCCCTTGTAAAGCTCATAAGGGGTTTTCTTTAAAATTGTTCTAATCATAGCTCTATTAATGATATAGCAAGATGTATTTATAGCTTCAGCCCAAAAATATTTAAGTAAGTTATTTTCACACAACATGGTTCTAGCCATTTCTTCCAATGTTCTATTTCTTCTCTCAACTACCCCATTTTGTTGTGGTGTCCTAGGGGCTGAAAAGTTATGACTAATTGCTTGATCATTGCAATATTCATCAAATCCAATAATTTCAAACTCCTTGTCATGATCACTTCTAATACTAGTTATAGTGTAACCTTCTTCATTTTGAGCCACTTTTGTATAGACAATGAATTTTTCTAAGGCTTTATTTTTTACTCTAAAAAAGAACACCCAAGTGAACCTAGTGTAATCATCTACAATTACAAACCCATAATGTTTCCCACCTAGGCTTGTTATTCTAGTTGGTCCAAATAGATCTAGATGAAGTAATTAGAGAGGCCTAGTGGTTGATACACTATGTTTAGGTTTAAATGTTGTCCTTTTATGTTTTCCTTTAACACAAGCTTCACATATTTTGTCATAGTCAAATGACAACTTAGGTAATCTTATAACAAGATCTTTTCTAGCTAGCTTAGATAACACATGCATGCTAGCATGACCTAGTCTTCTATGCCACAACCAAGGTTCTTTTTCTTTGTCTACCATAAGGCATATATTTTCATTTTTAAGTTCATTTAGATAAAAAAATGTAAATGTTACCTTGCCTATGACCTAGAAAAAGAACTTTATTAGATTTAGGATCTATAACATGACATTTCAAGCAATCAAAAATTACTTTGTAACCTTTGTCACAAAGTTGACTAATACTTAGTAAATTATGTTTTAGACCCCTAACTAGCAACACCTTTTCTAATGAAAAGTAGTCATTACCTATTGAACCACTTCCTTCAACTTGGCCTTTGGAGTTGTCCCCAAATGTGACTTCTCCACCAACTTTTGATTTAAATGAGTTGAAATGGCTTCTATCATCGGTCATGTGTCTTGAGTATCCACTGTCCAAGTACCAAGCTTCCTTTGTTTTAGCTTTGTGGCAATGCTCAATCACCTATAATCAAAATTTAAATTCATGTCTTAGGTACCCAAATTTTCTTGGGTCCTTTGGAGTTAGTGAATACAATTTTTGATCCCCTTGGGATCCATTTTACTATAGTATTAATATCTTTTGAATTAACTACATCTTTTGGAACCCAAATTCTTTTCACAATTTTTCCTCTAAATGTGGTCATCTTCACATTACAACTATATGGTGCATGCCCCTTTTTATTACAATATGAACAAATAGTTGAAGGTTTATGCATGCTCTTTCTAGCTATGAAACTTTTGAGGTGAGTCTCTCTACTTTTCCCATTATATCCTAATCCATTCTTATCAAAGAAGGCCCTTTGAGTTTCTAGCATGTTATCTAATTTTTGTTGACCCATGTAAAATCTAGTAAAAGAATTATATAAGTTACTATTTTTTTCTTTTAGGTCACAAATTTCTAGATTTGTATTTTCTAGTTTCTTTTCACATTCTATCTTATCCTTTAACAATATCTCATTTTCTTTCCTTAATTTAGATATTAATTTTTTGTACTTCAAACTCATGCATTCATATTCTAATGCAAGATCATCAAATGCATCTTGCAGTTCATCAAAGGAATATTCATTGAGATCTGAAGTTACCTTTTCATCTTCAATTGCCATGAAACATAGATTAGCAGTATCCTCATTTGAGTCAGCATCGGAGCTATCATTGTCACTCCATGTTTCCATCATTGCCTTCTTTTTGTGGAACCTATCATTTGATCTTTTAAGAAGAGGGCAGTTAAATTTAATATGTCCAAGTTTTTTACATTCATAACATACAATAGTATCTTTTCTACCTAACTCTTCTTGATCTTTCTTGTGGTTTCTCCTACCACTACCACTTGCTCTCATTCTCATAAATTTGTTAAATCTTTTGGCAAACATTGCCATTTCAAGATCTTCACTACCACTCTCATTTTTATTCTCCTCTTGAGTAGTAGATTTCAGAGCTACTCCCACTTTCTTAGGTGGCTCTTCATTTCTTCTTAACTTCATTCCATAAGTGAGTAGTGATCCTATTAATTCATCTAGTGACAGTGTGTGGGGATCTTTGGACTCCTCAATTGTAGTTACTTTAGCTTCCCATGATTTTGGTAGGCTATTCAATATTTTCTTAACCATTTCTATATTTGAATAAATTTTTCCTAAGGATTTTAACCCATTTTATTACATCAGTGAATCTAGTGAACATGTCACTAATTGACTCTCCTTCTTTCATCTTAAATAGCTCATAACCATGTGTGAGCATTCCTACCTTAGTCTCCTTTACTTGAGTTGTGCCTTCATGAGTTATTGCCAATTTATCCCATATTTGTTTGGCATTGTCACAACCGGAGATTCTATTATACTCATTTGGCCCTAAAGCACAAAATAGGGTGTGCATAGCCTTTGCATTTAGCTGAGCACATTTTACATCATTTGAATCCCACTCATCTTCTTCTTTAGGGATATCTCTTCCCTCTATTCTTTTAGTTGGGATTTGAGGTCATTTAGTTATAATCCTCCATACCTCATAATCATTTGCTTGAATGAAAAGCATTATCCTAGTTTTCCAATAAACATAATGTCCACCATTAAACATAGGAGGCCTAACTGTAGAATGCCCATCTCCTACTAGATTGGTTACTACATTGTTGTGAGCCATTAGATCGTTTTTAACTCTTAGGAAGTTATTCGTTTATATCAAAGAGTCATTGCTCTGATACCAATTGTTGGCTCTACCGAGAGGGGGGGTGAATCGGTTTTCTAAAGTTAATGGCTAATTTAAACTTAATTAGATCTAATTGAAAATAACGAATAATCTATATAATGTAATGCAATAAATTGAAAGAAGATAAGGGAAGGAAATAGCAAACTTAATAGTTTATAGAGGTTCGACCAATCTCTTGCCTACGTCCTCTCTTCTTGACCTCTTTGTCAAGAGCTTCTTTCACTCTATCAATGGATGTTACACACTCTCTTTTACAGGTTAAGGAATAACCTCTCTACCCTTTTTACACAGAGAAATATTCACCCTTTATAAAGTTAACTCACAAAGGAACTCTCCTCTTCTCTCTTAATTTAAGGATGAATACAGCGTGAGGTTTTCTTTTGAGGGTAGGATAAAAATAGCTTATAAAAAGATTTTTACAACAATATCAATAAATGATGTTTGAAGACAAAGAGAATGTTGGAATGAAATTCTTGAGAATATACAGAATTTACAGCAATAATGTCTTATTTTCCAGTGTCTTCAATGCTTGATTTTATACAGCAAGATTGGTAGTTGGAGCATTTAATGCTATTTTTCCCGTTGAAGATTTTACAGAAAGAGCCGTTGGGAACCTCCAGTAGAGTGCCAGATCGATCTCTTAGTTTAATTTCATGCGATTACAAAGCAACTTGAAGCATGGAGATCGATCTCATATTTGTAGACATCGATCTTACAATTTGAAAATGTTAGTGAAGATCGATCTGTCGAACCAGCAGATCGATCTTCCAATCTCTCTGTTTGAGGCAAGATCGATCTCTAGATCAATCTAGCAAGTAGTCTCGTAGAGAGAAGATCGATCTCTAAACACCCTAGATCGATCTCCTTAACTCTATGACTTTGAGGAGATCGATCTCTATCCTCATGAGATCGATCTTATAAACTCTCTGTTTGAGCATAGATCGATCTTACAGATCGATCTACTACTTTACCCTTAGGAGATCGATCTCTTCCTGGACCAGATCGATCTCACAGACATTCTGTAATAATCAGATCAATCTTATAACCCTTACAGATCGATCTCTGCTTCCTCATCATCCTATACAGTTTCTTTGAGATTTCAATCTTTTAGCAGATCGATCTCTTGTTCTCATGAGATCGATCTCTCATACTAGAAAACCTAGGAGATCGATCTCTCATCTCACCAGATCGATCTCTCATCCTTAAATACTTAGTTTCTGGTACTTATAACCTCTAAACATGTTTTAAACCATTTCTATATTATTGAATTTACTTGTTTTGTCATTTCAAAATATATTAACTCAACAAGTAGCATAAAGAAATGGTGGCTAAAACAACTAACGGGAAAGCTTCTAAAGAAAATAAATTAAAACTATTCTAACACTACTCCTAACTTACTTCTACTCAAAAAACTACTTAGTCTCTTCAATTGCTATCATGTCTTATTTATACACAACACTTAGGGGTACAATTGTAATTTTTCCATCCTAAATGAGTTGGCATTATTTGGCCTCTTGTCTTCACACCATTGGCTCATTGAAAAGATATTTCCATGTCATCTGTCTTCTTGTCCATTTGGATGTGCTAGGTGGCATGGCTCGTGTTGTCCGCGTGGTCCAATCTCGATTTTAGCCCAATTTCAGTCTATTTTCTACCGAAATTTTTTAAATTCATCGAGATTTAATTTATCTGCAAACATGAGAATTTTAATCAAAATGAGGGGATAATTAACTAAATAATTTGGGGATTAAAATAATTAATTAAGAAATTAATCATAAATAATTCTATTTTTATAGAATTATCACACTTCCAAACTTGAGTTTTTGCTTGTCCTCAAGCAAAACAAAATAATTATAGGAATGACAAGTACTAAACAAAATAATTTCCCCAATATCATCCTCAAAGAAAAAGTACAAACTATGATCTCAAAGACTCACAATTATAAGTCCAACATTCAGAATCATTCAATCATAAGTCCTAACCCAAATTGGACTCCTCGTGAGTGTGTGAAAAATGTCAAAGTCACTTCACTGTACATTATCCGGATTAGATTATGCAAACACAGTGAATGCAAAGTCAATGACATGTGATCATTCCCATAAGTTTGCTTTTCACTTCTCTCTCCACTAATGTAGTCACACTTAACCAAAGATCAATAGTAGTTCGTTAAGCTTGTAATGTAAGACTGGGGCTAAGGTATGATAAAGTCGATTTAGGTTTAATTACCTATTAACATGCATTTCTTCTAGGATCTTAATGTAAGAGCTCAAATTTCCCCCAAACTTATTTATTTCACTAAACTTTTTATTCTATTTTTGTATTTTTCTTCTTTCTTCTTTTCTTTTTCTTTTTCTTTTTCTTTCATTTTTTTTTCAATACATACTCCTTCACTATCACTTAATACCCATAGAGCTCACAATATATCCCAATGACCTTTCATGCTTTGGGGTAAGGAATAGGAACAGAGTATTTAAGCTATGGAAAAATTTTTGCCGGAATATTTACAGAGAAAAGCTTATTTGGCCCAGATGGGTGACTAAGGGTAGAATATGTACAAGGATGGCTAGAAATGCTCAAATGATCCAAAGATGGCCTAAATCATCTCCCTAATTAAGTGTGATCTAATACTTCGCCTCGAGATCAGATCAAACAAATTCTAGAATATGATGTACAAAATCAACTGAACAAATGCAATCCTATGTACACATTAGCTTTCTCTAAATAAATATACAGATTCATGACATGACATGTGCATAAGATGAGGCAATCACAATTAGAATTAAGAGAAATTCAAGAATTCAACTTCATGCTTTTCCTATAATCATGCTTCTCAGTTAATCAAAGTCAGACTAAATCATGGGGTCATATCATCGGAATATGGGAGAACTACATGCTAAGCACTAAATCATCCCAAAATCAAACAATTTAAGCTTATATTATCGAAAAAATTTTGAAAATTCTTTCTCAGATTTTTTAAAAAAAAAATTGAATTTTTTTCCAATTTTTCACAAAATTGCTCAAGTGATATCCCCTCCCGCAAACTTAAAGTGCACAGTTTCCTCATTATGCAGATAATATAAGAATTTAAGATCAAGAACAGAGTACTCCCCTATCTGATGATGATAAACAATTGAAGCTTGATTGAAAGCGTAATACTAGAAGAGAAATCTGCAACATAAACAAAGAAAGAAACAACATAAAAGAAAAAGAAAAAGAACTATATACAAAGTGAAAAGAAAAATATAGCCACTTCAAATGCAACTAAAGAAAACAACACTCAGCAGCAAGGCGAAGAGTAGGAGGGTCAGCCAAAGTGGTGACAGAGTCTTAACAGTTAAATCCTCTTGAGCTCTATTTACTTCCCTCATTCTCTCAGATTTCTTGTGCTCAAGCCTTATATCCTCCTTAATCTCCATCTTAAAACACTCTTGAGAGTCATCAGGGAGCTTCAAAGGTTTGAAAACATTAAACTTCACTTCCTGATCCTAAACTCTCATTGTTAACTCCCCCTTCTGTACATCAATTAAAGTTCTACCAGTCGCTAGGAAAGGTCTGCCTAGTATAATGTGGACTTCCCTGTCTTCTTCCATGTCCAACACGATAAAATCCGCAGGAAAAATAAATTTATCCACCTTTACCAGCACGTCTTCAATGACCCCCTTCAGATATTTAATGGATTGATCAGCTAGCTGAAGGGTCACTGTGGTGGGCCTGACATCCCCTATTCCTAACTTTTGGTAAATAGACCAGGGCATCATATTGATACTTGCTCCCAAATCACACAAGGCTCTACCACAGAACAGATTTCATATAGTGCAGGGTATGGTAAAACTCCCGGGATCTTTGAGCTTGGGGGATAATTTCCTCTGGATAATTACACTACATTCCTCAGTTAAGGCCACCATCTCATAATCTTCCAATCTTCTTTACCTAGAGAGGATGTCCTTCAAAAACTTCACATAACTTGGCATTTGCTCTAAAGCATCTGCGAAAGGAATGTTGATGTGAAGTTTCTTCAAAACCTCACGAAATTTGGCGAATTATTGATCCAATTTTTTATTTTGGAACTTCTGAGGAAAAGGTACTGGTGGTCTAACTGGAAGGGATGTAGTGGTAACATGTATAGCATCAGAGGACTTTGAAGGATGTAAAGTAGAAGAAGGTATAGATGAAGAAGCGCCTATCTTTGATTCCTTTGCAGCCTGATCTTTTGATTCCTGCTCCTTCTGAGCTGCTTCGGTAGAACCTATGGGTTTTTCAACTATGGTCTTGTCAGATCTGGACTTAAATGGTGGAATTACTAGCTCTCTGCCACTCCTAAGGGTGATGGCTTTCACATGTTCCTTACCCTTCATTTGCCTAACAGGATTGGCTTCAGTATTACTAGGAAGGGTCCCCTTGAGGACGTTGACGAAGAGCGTTTGCTATCTATCCTACCTGAACCTCTAGGTTCTTAATTGAAGCTGCTTGATTTTGCAGGATCATTGTGAACAATTCCTCAAGCAAGGGCTTCTTTTCAGTTGCTGATAAGTGCTGAGGTTGTGGTGGTGGTGGTGGTTGATGGAAGTGGGATGGATGGGAATGATTAAGTGGATGATGTGGATACTGAGGTGATGGGTGGTGAGGAAATTGATGCTGTGGTGGTACCTGAATCGGTGGAGCTTGAAAATTGGGGGGTCCTATTGGCCTAGAATTAGAAGTTTGCCTTTGGTTTTGGCTCCAAGAAAAGTTAGGATGGTTCCTCCACCCTGGATTATAGGTGTTTAAAAAAGGGTTGTTCTGTTACTTAGGGGGGCAACGTACTGAACCGATTCTAAGTTAAGTGGACACATATCTACAGATTGGTACCACTACACAGATCACAAGATAGAAAAGGACTTTGGACAGAAAACACAGGGTTAGCATTGATGGAAGGACTATGTTGGGTACTGAGCGACTCTACCTTCTTCGTAAGGTTAGTGATTTGAGAGGTCAAGGTAGACAGTGTGTCGAACTCCTAAATACTCGTCGACTTCTTTGGAAATTACCTCTCCAAGGACCATTAATAGTTGTTAGCCGCCATCTTGTCTAACAACTCGTAAGCTTCCTCCTCTGTTTTGCACATCAGGGCTCCACCCGCAGCAGCGTCCACGATGGTCTTATTTTAGCTTGTAAGTCCGTTGCAGAAAGTTTGGACTTGTAGCCATAAAGGTAGGCCATGGTGAGGGCACTTCCTAAAAATCTCCTTATATCGTTCCCATGCTTCGTAAAGAGATTCAGAGTCGACCTGGGCAAAGGAAGATATATCACTACGGAGTCTGGCCATTTTAGAGGGAGGGAAAAACTTGGCTAGAAATTGATGGGCTAACTCGTCCCATGTAGAAATGGATCCTGGAGGCAAGGAGGTTAACCAGTGTCGCGCCCTATCCCTAAGTGAGAAGGGGAATAGTTTAAGTCTAAGTGCATCATCAGATAATCCATTGTGCTTGAACGTGTTGCACAAGTCCAGGAATTGCCCAAGGTGAGCATATGGGTCATCGTGCTGAAGCCCACTGAATTGTAAAGAGGACTGGATCATCTGGAGGATTGAAGGCTTAATTTCGAAATTGTTAGTAGGGACAACTGGTGGCCTAATGTCGGTATAATATCCTCCAATCGTCGACACTGCATAATCTCCAACGGTCTTGATTTCTCTATTTTCTGCCATGGTGTTTTGCAGGGAGCTATAAATTTCCTAGAATCCTTTTGAATTTTCCTAAGAGTTCGTTCAATTTTAGGATCTAGAGGAAAGCAATCATAACTCTTAGCTCTACGCATGCAAACATTTAAAAGTCCTTAGAAATTTTTTTTTAAGCTTTTCAATTTTTCAATTTTTTTAAAATGAGAAAATTAACTAAACTAAGGATCTAAATATTTACAACCTAAATATTTACAAGCTAGAATTACACCTAAGCATAATTTCACTCATATTAATTAACGACTAATTAAAACTTCCTTCACAACGGCGCCAAAAACTTGACACGAGCTAAATGTATTACCGCAAGTGCACGGGTCGTGTAAGACCCCGTATATGTATAAGGGTAATGTGTGTAATTGGATCAAATAATATGATTGGACTTGTAATGTAAAGTATGATTGATGTAAGTCCATGGATTCAATATATGTATGTGTAATATAAATTGTAACGTACATACAAGTTTCATTGAGTAAGAATACGGAGAAATGTGTTCTACCAAGTGATGGAGGTGATTGAGACTCAAGATGAGTAATGTGGTAAAATGGAATGGAGTTATGCTTCCATTTGGTTTTATGTTGCATACCTTTGAATATACAATGAATGCACACAAGTTTCAATGTGCATAAGGTATGAATGGATGCCATTTTCAAGTTATAAAGGTGGATGGATGAGGAAATGACCATGGCAATAGATTGAGGGTGTATTGGTATGAGTTGCAGCAATGAAACTGCAGGGAATCTGGAAAACATGAGGTCCAGATCGATCTCCTAGGATGAGAGATCGATCTGGGAGAGCCAGAATGCTCTTATTTGGGCGAAAGAATCGAGCAGATCGATCTCCAATGGAGCCAGATCGATCTCTCAAGCATTCTGTAGTGGAAAGATCGATCCTCAAGCACCCAGATTGATCTCCTTAGCTCTCTGTTTGGGACCAAATCGATCTCATGCTTCGACAGATCGATCTCATGCTTCAACAGATCGATCTCATTGCTTCGACAGTTCGATCTCAGGCTTAAAAATGCCATGAAAAAGAGGGATTTTAAAGGACCAGATCGATCTCCTCTTGGACCAGATCGATCTCCTCAAGTCAACTCTATATAAGGAGAGCTGAAAATCTGGAAATCTCAGAAAAACACCAAACCTTACAATCTCAACCCTAAAAACCCAACTTTCCCTCTCTAAAAATCAACCATTTTCAGTGAGATTTGAAGGGAGATCATTAGAGGCAAAGTTGTTCCTATCAAAGAGGAGAACAACATAGTGAGAGGGCATTTTCCCATTTTTGGAATTGAAGGAGTTGAGGGCATTGCCAATTGGAGCAAGAAGAGAAATCATATTGGTAAGATTCTGACACTCCAATCCAAATGCATTAGCTATTTAATTGATTTTGGAGTTGATTGATATGAGTATTGATGTATAAACTACCTAAGAATGTAGTGGAAGTGGTGTGACCTAGAAATCTAAAATGGGTATAATGTGAGGATAAGAGGGATTGAATGAGTTTATGATTTATGGCATGCTAAAGTTGTTATTGGGATAATGTTTATGATTTTAAATGGTTAAATGAGATTACATTGTGAGTTTGGAGGAATTGTAGAAATGGGTATGAATATGCTTGATAAATGCCATAGTGAGGAAATTCATGAAGCATGAACACTATGAGCTTAATATCGATTCGATATCGATTTTTGAATAAGATAATAGGCCTAAGAAGATTCATAGACTCGAGCTATGGGTAAAGTAATGAAACGAGGCCAAATAAGCGTTAATAGAGGCTATGGGTTAAATTGACTATAGCAAGCACAAGGATTACAATATATGGATCGAATATAATGCGGGATACGATTTTGTGCAGTCCCGAAGAGTTCGTTGAAAGCGAACCGAACCGTACGAGTAAGCAGCTTAAGGAGGTGGAATCACGCATCGCGATTCCAGGTAAGGGAATTTTGTAAGTATATAGAGATAGCTGCTCGTATATTGAACTCGTGGGTATATAAAGGGCTTTGGAAATGTGCATGGACTTATAGAAATGTGTTTTGATGGTGTATGAGTATTTGTATGAGATTTGGTGGTTTGAGATGGTTATTGAAAAAGGGATAGTAAGGCTAATAATTGCATAAATCATGTGTTTTGAATGCTTTTACAAAACACAATGCTTTGATTTGAGCAAATAAAAGGATAGGCTGGCTAGTATTTGAATGATGTTGTGAAATAGCCCATATGAGGCACTAAACATATTATGAGATGTTTTGAATTCATGTGAGCCGCCTATCGCGTATATGTGATATAATTCGCGTTAGAGCCTCGCTCGCGCGAGATTTCTATGTTTTCACTTGTGTGAAACGTGCTTGAGCTTAGCTCGCACTTTGAAATTGAATTGTGATGATATCTATAAACCGTACTGGAGCTTATGCTCGTACGTGGATTTGAGTGGTTTTTCTTATGCATATAACTGTACTGGAGCTATGCTCGTACATGGTTTCTTCATATTTTATGCATAAATGCCGTACCAGAGCGTTGCTCGTACGAAGTGATTGGTTTCGATGCATGAATTCGCGCTAGAGCGTAGCTCGCGCTGGTTTTCACACTGTGGTATGTATGAGGCCGTGGTGAGAGATACGGATTAACTCAGGGAACCCAACAGGCCTGACAGACCTCTTAGGTGAGGTGAGGGTGAGGGGCTAGGACCTGACTTAATCCATCCAGGGAACCCAACAGGCCTGACAGACCTCTTAGGTGGGGTGAGGGTGAGGGGCTAAGACCTGGATCAGGGAACCCAACAGGGGCGAGCAAGGCCATGAGGGGCTAGGACCTGGTATTGCGGTTACTCCCACGCGCTCTTGAGACTATAAAGGTTACACTTGACATGGGGTAGATAAGACTTATGGCAGGCGCCCCCAACCATGTTATGGGTCCGCGGAGTATGATGTACCGTGTATATCACATGGAGTACGATGTACCGCGTGGTGGTTACTTGATTGAGAAAGTCTGGCGGAGAATTAACCCACCTTCATGCCAGCATGATACCCCGCACACCGGAATCCATGTGGTCTGGGATGATATGTGACGATTGGCCAATGTAGTCACTTGAGATATAGTAACCTGTCTCCTTGCTTGATTTACTTACTACCACATGATTTTAAATCTCTAAGTGTGATTGTGATTGTTTAAGGTAGACCCGAAGGAGGGGTCGAGCCTTGTGGATTTGAATTGTGAAATGTGGTTGTGATTGTGAATTGATGTGATGTGATGTAAGTGATGAGAAAGAGTTTATGATGTGGGTTTTAAAAAGGAGGTTTCTAAATGAATTGCCCTTTTTATGAATTGAAATAAGATCGAGCATGAGATGATTTATACATGATGTTTTACCATGTTTTATATGCCAATTTGACATGACTTTGATACATGATATATATGTATACTCATACGGCATAGTTTTATTCCTCATGCTCCTACTATAAATGATTTATGCATAACACTATCAGCATGTAGATAGAGTAGTTATCTACCATGCTTGCATTATTGCCTTACTGAGCGTGTGGTTGCTCATCCCACTCTATTTTCCCCCTACAGAGCGTGCATAGTTGCCCAGTGAGGACTGAGGCGTATTATTTTGGACTCCGCTGCATCTCCATCGCTAAGAGGTATATACACAGTGATTCTTTTTGTATCTAAACAATGCAAAAGCACAGTATTCTTTTGAGTTGTACTTATGGGGGATATAGATGTCAGTAAAACATGTATTCGTATAAGTACTCGATTAAATGCACATGTATGACATCGTTTTAATTAATTGAGAATGAATGAGATGTGGTGTTTATTATTGACTCACAGCCCAACAGTGTATGGTGAGTTTAGTTCACGACCGGGTAAGGTAACAGTAAAACGCGAACAATTTTCAGTGATTTCGGTTAAAGAGAATGGAATTGGGTCGTGACAGAGATTGGTATCAGAGCTGTGTTGGCCTGATGTGAGTCATTAATAAAATGTAGGAAAGTACATCCCCATAGTACTGTGCTTTTGTTTAGATATAACTGTGTATATCGTGATGGATTGAGCTTAATGAATTATTATAATACAGGGAGTTAGACACTATGCCAGTTACACGCAAAGGTAGAGGGGCGAGAGCACGCGCTAGAGGCCGTAGAGGTAGGCCTGAGAGCCGTGCGGAGCCACAGACTGAGCAGGCTCCACAGAACCCTGCTGAGAGAGCAGGTGATACTGAGGCTCGCTTCGCTAGATTAGAGCGAAGTATTGAGAGTCTGGTGGAGATAGTCACGCAGGCCTTGGGCGCCGGTGACAGACGAGGTCCCGCAGCACAGCCTACTACGGAACAGGCAGCTGCAGAGGCGGAGAGACCTCAGACTGCTGAGACAGTTACAGTTACACCACCTCCAGCCCAGGATACAGATTCTCCTATCGCTCCACAGCAGAGCGGTAGTGATGTGGGTTATGACTGCGACTTGAGCAGGTTGCGAGAGTTTTAAGCGCTGAAACCCCCAGTGTTTAGAGGGGTGAAGGACCCAGTGATTACGGAGGATTGGGTGTATGAGATGGAGAAACTATATAGGTTTTTCCGATGCACTTCAGCTGAAAAGGTAGCCTTTGCCGTATTTATGTTGAAAAGCAAGGCCGAGCATTGGTGGAGGTCCACCGAGACTATTTTGAGGGCCAGACACTCTAAGATTTCGTGGGAGATATTTCTAGAGGCCTTCAGGAGACAGTACATCCCAGCTACCGCACAGAGGAAACTACGGATGGAATTTATGAACTTGGTTCAGGGGAACCGTACTGTGGACGAGTATGAGTCCAAGTTTATGTCCTTGGGGAGATATGACCCTGACACGATGGGTAGTGAGACCCGGAAGATTCAGAAGTTCATGGATGGATTGAGATTGGCCATCCGGACTAAGCTAGCTCCCTTCGACATTGTGACTTATGAGGAGGCTGTACATAAGGCTCAGTTATGTGAGCAAGACTTTGAGCGAAATGCCTCCGAGCTTGGAAGGATTAGTGTCAGGAAAGACAGAGACCGGAAGAGATCCGGGTTTGGAAGAGTGGCCAAGAGAGGTGGCCAAAGGTTTTTCGAGAAGAGGCCTAAGATTGAGGAGGTGCAGGAGAGAGCTGCCAGACCTCCTGTATACCCAGCCTTGACAGCGCCGAAGGGTATAACTATTGGAGGACCACGACCTACCACGGATCAGTGTAGGAGATGTGGGAGATACCATGGGACTAGGCCATGTCAGGCGCCCCCTGTTTCGTGTTTTAGGTGTGGGAGGCCAGGGCATATATCGAGGTACTGCACTGAGATGATTGAGGTTGCCCCACAGAAGGGCAAGGAGCCCGAGGGAGCTCCAGTTGAGACAGCAGCCCCGAGGAGGAGGGCTACAGCTAAAGAGAAAGGGAAACAGGCTGCGGGTGTGAGCAGAGGAAGGGTGCACGCACTAGACCAGGACACTGCAGATGCATCGACGGATGTGATTAAAGGTACCATCCGAATCTTTGATTTAGAAGCATTGGTATTATTTGATCCTGGTGCCACGCATTCTTTCATATCACCTTCCTTTGCACATAAATTGTTGAAATATGTGAAACTAACATTGTTGGATAAAATGTTGATGATTTCCACACCCATGAATGATAGTCAATTGACTGAGCATGTATGTAGAGATTGTAAGTTAAAGATAGAGGGGAAGGAAATGATAGCCAATCTGATTTTATTAAATATGAATGATTTTGATGTAATCTTGGGAATGGATTGGTTGGCTACCAATCGTGTTGTGATGGACTGTCATGCCAAAACATTGATGTTTTCAGGATTAGACAATCTTATTGTAAACTTTGATGAAAAGAAATGATTATGAAAATAGCATGTTTGTTGTAAATAAAGGAGTATGATTTTAAATTCATATTGCTTGAGAGATAAATTTATTATTTATGATAAATGTTGAATGTGGAGTGATGGTTTATGTTACTAACGATGGAGAGGATAATGTGAAGGGTTCATTGCCTATGTGATCGATATGGATGAGGCACACCCGGAATTGAAAGACATACCCGTAATTACGGACTACCCTGATGTCTTTCCGGATGAATTACCAGGACTACCACCTGAAAGGGAAATGGAATTTTGCATTGAGTTAGTGCCTGGTACAGAGCCGATATCGAAACCACCCTATAGAATGGCTCCGATAGAATTGGAAGAGCTGAAGAAACAGCTGCAAGAGTTGCTGGAGAAGGGGTTTATTAGACCGAGCGTCTCACCTTGGGGAGCACCGGTTCTATTTGTAAGGAAGAAGGATGGAAGCCTCCGACTGTGTATAGATTACCGGTTGTTGAATAAGGCCACCATTAAGAACAAGTACCCCCTTCCAAGAATCGATGATTTGTTGGATCAGCTCCAGGGAGCCGAAGTATTTTCTAAGATAGATCTGCGGTCAGGGTACCATCAGTTGAGGATCAGGAGTGGAGATGTACCCAAGACAGCATTTCGTACCCGTTATGGCCACTACGAGTTTTTAGTGATGCCATTCGGATTGACGAATGCTCCCGCAGCATTTATGGCATTGATGAATGATGTATTCAAGCCATACCTGGACAAGTTTGTGATTGTTTTCATAGATGACATTTTGGTGTATTCCAAGTCCAGGGAAGATCATGAGGAGCACTTGAGGATAGTTCTGCAGACCCTCCGAGAGAGAGAATTGTAAGCCAAACTCAGCAAGTGTAACTTTTGGTTGGAACAGATCTCATTTCTGGGGCATGTTGTGTCAAAGGATGGGGTATCAGTGGATCCATCCAAGATAGAAGCAGTTGTGCAGTGGGAACAGCCCAAGACAGTAACTGAGATCAGAAGTTTCCTGGGGTTGGCAGGATATTATCGGAGATTTGTAGAGGGTTTCTCCAGACTAGCTGCTCCGTTGACACGCCTCACGCGTAAAGATGTTAAGTTTACATGGGATGAGGCATGTGAGAGGAGTTTTGAGGAGCTCAAGCGTCGATTGACGACTGCTCCAGTTCTCACCATTCCTACCAGCTCAGGAGGATTCTCGGTGTATACGGATGCATCACACTAGGGACTGGGCTGTGTGCTTATGCAGGATGGGAAGGTAGTTGCCTATGGATCTAGACAGTTGAAAGATCATGAGAGGAACTACCCGACACATGATTTGGAGTTGGCGGCTGTAGTATTTGCTTTGAAAATATGGCGCCACTATCTCTATGGTGAGAAATTTCAGGTGTTCACAGATCATAAGAGCCTTAAGTACCTGTTCTCGCAGAAAGAGCTGAATATGAGACAGAGGAGATGGCTTGAACTCCTGAAGGACTATGATTGTGAAATCATGTACCACCCAGGTAAGGCAAATGTAGTTGCCGATGCTTTGAGTAGAAAGAACCTTGGGTTGGTGTCTTATATGATGGTACGGGAACATGAAATGTTAGAACACTTTGCGAACCTCAGTTTGGATGTAAACCCACCTGGATCTGAGAGACTTGAGATCATGGCTAGTTTGAGACTAGAGCCAGAGTTGATTGGCCGTATTCGGCAAGCCCAGCAGAGCGATCGACGGTGTATCGATTGGCTGAGGCAGATACAGACAGGTGTGGGTGTTGATTTTGAGCAGAGTGCTGATGGCTTATTGAGGTTCAGAGGCAGAGTATGCGTTCCCAAGGATCCTGAGATTAGGAGAACGATTTTAGCAGAGGCTCACTCATCGAAGTATACGATACATCCGGGAAGTACCAAGATGTATCAAAACCTTCGGAAGGTTTATTGGTGGTCTGGAATGAAAAGAGACATCGCGGAATATGTTGCTAAGTGTCTCGTTTGTCAGCAAGTGAAGGTAGAGCATCAGAAGCCTGCAGGATTATTGCAGCCTCTACCAATACCGACTTGGAAATGGGAGCATGTCACCATGGATTTTGTGATGGGGTTGCCGAGGACCCGTAGAGGTCATGATGCCATATGGGTTATTGTGGACTGGTTGACTAAGTCCGCCCATTTCTTGGCTATGAGAGCTACCGATACACTGAGTCATTTGGCGAACCTGTATATTCGAGAGATAGTACGGCTACATGGTGTACCAGTGAGCGTTGTTTCTGATAGGGATGCCCGCTTCACTTCCCATTTCTGGGAACACTTTCAGGAAGCGCTGGGGACCCGATTGAGTTTTAGCACCGCTTTTCATCCTCAGACAGATGGGCAGTCAGAGAGGACTATACAGACCCTCGAGGATATGTTGAGAGCGTGTGTGCTGGATTTTAGAGGCTCCTGGGATGACCACCTGCAGTTAGCCGAGTTCGCTTATAATAATAGCTATCATGCTAGTATCGGGATGGCACCCTATGAGGCATTGTACGGGCGTAGATGCCGCTCCCCCATTGGATGGGAAGAGGTTGTGACAGACAAATTTTTGCTCCGGACTTAGTGCAGCAGACATCTGAGGACGTCCAGTTGATATGTGAGAGATTACGGACAGCTCAGAGCCGGCAAAAGAGTTATGCTGACAAGAGACGAAGACCACTGGAGTTTGATGAGGGTGAGTCGGTGTTTCTGAGGGTATCACCATCGAAGGGTATTATGAGATTTGGTAAGAAGGGCAAGCTGAGCCCTAGATACATCGGACCCTTCGAGATTTTAGAGAGAGTGGGAGAAAAGGCGTATAGATTGGCATTGCCACCTGACTTGGCAAATGTCCACAACGTCTTCCATGTCTCGATGCTTCGGAAGTATCACCCGGACCCGGCACACGTGATAAAATATGAGCCGTTGGAGCTCCATGAGAGTATGACGTATGTTGAGAAGCCGGTTCGGATATTAGATAGAAAAGAGAAAGTGTTGCGGAATAAGACAATTCCCTTGGTGAAAGTGCTTTGGCAACACCACACGGCTAAAGAGGCCACGTGGGAATTGGAGAACCTGATACGGGAGAAGTACCCCCAACTGTTTGAAGAGTGACTTGGTTCTAATTTGGAGGACCAAATTCCTTGAAGGAGGGGAGAATGTAAGACCCCGTATATGTATAAGGGTAATGTGTGTAATTGGATCAAATAATATGATTGGACTTGTAATGTAAAGTATGATTGATGTAAGTCCATGGATTCAATATATGTATGTGTAATATAAATTGTAACGTACATACAAGTTTCATTGAGTAAGAATACGGAGAAATGTGTTCTACCAAGTGATGGAGGTGATTGAGACTCAAGATGAGTAATGTGGTAAAATGGAATGGAGTTATGCTTCCATTTGGTTTTATGTTACATACCTTTGAATATACAATGAATGCACACAAGTTTCAATGTGCATAAGGTATGAATGGATGCCATTTTCAAGTTATAAAGGTGGATGGATGAGGAAATGGCCATGGCAATAGATTGAGGGTGTATTGGTATGAGTTGCAGCAATGAAACTGCAGGGAATCTGGAAAACATGAGGTCCAGATCGATCTCCTAGGATGAGAGATCGATCTGGGAGAGCCAGAATGCTCTTATTTGGGCGAAAGAATCGAGCAGATCGATCTCCAATGGAGCCAGATCGATCTCTCAAGCATTCTGTAGTGGAAAGATCGATCCTCAAGCACCCAGATCGATCTCCTTAGCTCTCTGTTTGGGACCAGATCGATCTCATGCTTCGACAGATCGATCTCATGCTTCAACAGATCGATCTCATTGCTTCGACAGATCGATCTCAGGCTTAAAAATGCCGTGAAAAAGAGGGATTTTAAAGGACCAGATCGATCTCCTCTTGGACCAGATCGATCTCCTCAAGTCAACTCTATATAAGGAGAGCTGAAAATCTGGAAATCTCAGAAAAACACCAAACCTTACAATCTCAACCCTAAAAACCCAACTTTCCCTCTCTAAAAATCAACCATTTTCAGTGAGATTTGAAGGGAGATCATTAGAGGCAAAGTTGTTCCTATCAAAGAGGAGAACAACATAGTGAGAGGGCATTTTCCCATTTTTGGAATTGAAGGAGTTGAGGGCATTGCCAATTGGAGCAAGAAGAGAAATCATATTGGTAAGATTCTGACACTCCAATCCAAATGCATTAGCTATTTAATTGATTTTGGAGTTGATTGATATGAGTATTGATGTATAAACTACCTAAGAATGTAGTGGAAGTGGTGTGACCTAGAAATCTAAAATGGGTATAATGTGAGGATATGAGGGATTGAATGAGTTTATGATTTATGGCATGCTAAAGTTGTTATTGGGATAATGTTTATGATTTTAAATGGTTAAATGAGATTACATTGTGAGTTTGGAGGAATTGTAGAAATGGGTATGAATATGCTTGATAAATGCCATAGTGAGGAAATTCATGAAGCATGAACACTATGAGCTTAATATTGATTCGATATCGATTTTTGAATAAGATAATAGGCCTAAGAAGATTCATAGACTCGAGCTATGGGTAAAGTAATGAAACGAGGCCAAATAAGCGTTAATAGAGGCTATGGGTTAAATTGACTATAGCAAGCACAAGGATTACAATATATGGATCGAATATAATGCGGGATACGATTTTGTGCAGTCCCGAAGAGTTCGTTGAAGGCGAACCGAACCGTACGAGTAAGCAGCTTAAGGAGGTGGAATCACGCATCGCGATTCCAGGTAAGGGAATTTTGTAAGTATATAGAGATAGCTGCTCGTATATTGAACTCGTGGGTATATAAAGGGCTTTGGAAATGTGCATGGACTTATAGAAATGTGTTTTGATGGTGTATGAGTATTTGTATGAGATTTGGTGGTTTGAGATGGTTATTGAAAAAGGGATAGTAAGGCTAATAATTGCATAAATCATGTGTTTTGAATGCTTTTACAAAACACAATGCTTTGATTTGAGCAAATAAAAGGATAGGCTGGCTAGTATTTGAATGATGTTGTGAAATAGCCCATATGAGGCACTAAACATATTATGAGATGTTTTGAATTCATGTGAGCCGCCTATCGCGTATATGTGATATAATTCGCGTTAGAGCCTCGCTCGCGCGAGATTTCTATGTTTTCACTTGTGTGAAACGTGCTTGAGCTTAGCTCGCACTTTGAAATTGAATTGTGATGATGTCTATAAACCGTACTGGAGCTTATGCTCGTACGTGGATTTGAGTGGTTTTTCTTATGCATATAACTGTACTGGAGCTATGCTCGTACATGGTTTCTTCATATTTTATGCATAAATGCCGTACCAGAGCGTTGCTCGTACGAAGTGATTGGTTTCGATGCATGAATTCGCGCTAGAGCGTAGCTCGCGCTGGTTTTCACACTGTGGTATGTATGAGGCCGTGGTGAGAGATACGGATTAACTCAGGGAACCCAACAGGCCTGACAGACCTCTTAGGTGAGGTGAGGGTGAGGGGCTAGGACCTGACTTAATCCATCCAGGGAACCCAACAGGCCTGACAGACCTCTTAGGTGGGGTGAGGGTGAGGGGCTAGGACCTGGATCAGGGAACCCAACAGGGGCGAGCAAGGCCATGAGGGGCTAGGACCTGGTATTGCGGTTACTCCCACGCGCTCTTGAGACTATAAAGGTTACACTTGACATGGGGTAGATAAGACCTATGGCAGGCGCCCCCAACCATGTTATGGGTCCGCGGAGTATGATGTACCGTGTATATCACATGGAGTACGATGTACCGCGTGGTGGTTACTTGATTGAGAAAGTCTGGCGAAGAATTAACCCACCTTCATGCCAGCATGATACCCCGCACACCGGAATCCGTGTGGTCTGGGATGATATGTGACGATTGGCCAATGTAGTCACTTGAGATATAGTAACCTGTCTCCTTGCTTGATTTACTTACTACCACATGATTTTAAATCTCTAAGTGTGATTGTGATTGTTTAAGGTAGACCCGAAGGAGGGGTCGAGCCTTGTGGATTTGAATTGTGAAATGTGGTTATGATTGTGAATTGATGTGATGTGATGTAAGTGATGAGAAAGAGTTTATGATGTGGGTTTTAAAAAGGAGGTTTCTAAATGAATTGCCCTTTTTATGAATTGAAATAAGATCGAGCATGAGATGATTTATACATGATGTTTTACCATGTTTTATATGCCAATTTGACATGACTTTGATACATGATATATATGTATACTCATACGGCATAGTTTTATTCCTCATGCTCCTACTATAAATGATTTATGCATAACACTATCAGCATGTAGATAGAGTAGTTATCTACCATGCTTGCATTATTGCCTTACTGAGCGTGTGGTTGCTCATCCCACTCTATTTTCCCCCTACAGAGCGTGCATAGTTGCCCAGTGAGGACTGAGGCGTATTATTTTGGACTCCGCTGCATCTCCATCGCTAAGAGGTATATACACAGTGATTCTTTTTGTATCTAAACAATGCAAAAGCACAGTATTCTTTTGAGTTGTACTTATGGGGGATATAGATGTCAGTAAAACATGTATTCGTATAAGTACTCGATTAAATGCACATGTATGACATCGTTTTAATTAATTGAGAATGAATGAGATGTGGTGTTTATTATTGACTCACAGCCCAACAGTGTATGGTGAGTTTAGTTCACGACCGGGTAAGGTAACAGTAAAACGCGAAAAATTTTCAGTGATTTCGGTTAAAGAGAATGGAATTGGGTCGTGACAGGTCGTACAAGTAATAAAGGGATTTGAGTCCCGGATTATCGTCCCACAGAGAAGTTGAATTGCCTAATTAAGTACCAGTTAATCTTATCCTAAGTATATTCTAGCAACTTATGAATTTTAAGGGAGTGATCTACATGGCTAAAATTAAAATTACTGAAAAATAATAAAATAATAAAAACTAAATAAAACCGAGCTAAGATTACTTACAGTGCTCCATGCAATTAAAAGCAAGTACCTACAAAAATAATTAAAACAATTAAAAAGTCATTAACGCAACTAAAAAAAATGCAAATATGAAAATAAAGAAATAAAATTAAACAAAAAATTAAACAAACTTAAAATAAAAAAATGCATGTAATTAAACTAATAAAAATTACAAATTAAACTAACTTAAAATCTAATAAAAATGAAGACTAAATTAAAAATGCATAAAACACATTTAATCTAAATTAATTCTAAATACAACTCACAAAATACTAAACTAAAATAAAGTCTTAAAACATATAATATAAAATTAACTACTAACTAAAAAATTAAAACTGAAAATTAAATTAACATGCAAAAAATATTAAAACTAACCTACCATTTTAATTGATTAAACTACCTAACTAACAACTAACAAAGGAATGGAAATACTAATAATGCATTAAACTATAGTAACAATGCAATGTGGCCAAACAAGGCCTTAACCGAAATTGGAAACCATGTTGGTCCCGATAACTACACTGTGAATGGTTCTTCAACATTTTCATTTTCATTTTGCTGCCCAGGCGTGTCCAACTCCTGCTCTGCAACTTCCACCAACTCTGCTTCGGTTCCGTGTACAGCATCATTCCCTGCACAACTCCAACACATCACGTTACCAACTGCTTCATTTTCTGGCCAGACCGCCTAGCTCCTGATTCAGTCCTGTACCTCTTTATACACTTCTCATTATCAATTGTTGTAGCCTATCATGCCTTGCATAGCAGCACCGTTTCTCCTTATTTGTATCTCCACACTTGATGCCATCAAACCAACAAGCATTTTGCTTTCACGCCAGCACCTGCTTCAGCTGAAACCTGCCTTGCCCATCAACTTAATGCTCTACAAAATCAGGCCCGATAACAGAATACTATCGAAAGCAACATGATGCTCATTTCACCTTTCACCTTCTTACAATCGAGAGTAACCTGGAAGCAACTTTGGTATCAATGATTGAACATCACAAGAATAAACCAACACCAACAGCATCAACTATAGAAAATTGCAGAAAAGAAAACAACTAAACTATAATGACCAGTAACAGAACACAAAAACAGAGATAAACAGAGGATCAAAACTGATGTTGAAGAAACCTACGGGTTGAATATCAACTATAAACAAAAAATGACAATATGAACTACTAGAAACTAAAAAGTAAATATAAGCAGAATATGGCAATTAAACATGATCAGGGAACCAAAGTCGCAGTGCTTGACACAGTTATCACTCAAACCCGAGAAGCCATAAACAGAAGAAAACAATGAAAGATACTATTAAAGTCCAGTAAGGAGCTGAATTCATGAAGTGCAGACAAAGGATGATAAAATTAAAAAAAAAAGGTAATCCCACTTGAAACCGAAAGGAAATAAATAACATTAGCAACTGAAAATAAAAACAAGACTATCAACACCCGTAAAGCACATAAACGTGTAAGACTAGCATCCTCGGTTTGCTTCTATTCCTCCTCCTACTGCTGTGATCCGACATTACCATTGATGTGGAAATAATACTGGGCATTAAGACCACATCAAAGCATCAAAATCAAAGGCAGTGACGGATGAAACTGGTTTACTCGAATGAACATTGAAGAACAAAGGGTGAGTCTGACGAATGAACAAATCGAGAGTATGATTGAATAATAATAAAACAAAAATACCTACCACCCAGAAGCAAATCGAGAGCTTAACATTTGAGACTATAAACTTTTCATTTAAAACTCAAAAAATAAGAAACATCAAGGAATGAACTTTTACAAATCGAGAAGAAGGATGAACAAATGAGGCTGTAACGAAACTTAAAAAAAAAACTTTAATAAAAATTGAAATTGCTGAAAAAGTAGCATAAAGAAATGGTGGCTAAAACAACTAATGGGAAAGCTTCTAAAGAAAATAAATTAAAACTATTCTAACACTACTCCTAACTTACTCCTACTCTAAAAACTACTTAGTCTCTTCAATTGCTATCATGTCTTATTTATACACACACTTAGGGGTACAATTGTAATTTTTTCATCCTAGATGAGTTGGCATTGTTTGGCCACTTTTCTTCACACCATTAGCTCATTGAAAAGATATCTCCATGTCATCTGTCTTCTTATCCAATTGGATGTACTAGGTGGCATGGCTCGTGTTGTCTGCGTGGTCCACTCTCGATTTTAGCCCAATTCCAGTCCATTTTCTATCGAAATTTTCCAAATTCATCCAGATTTAATTTATCTATAAACATGAGAATTTTAGTCAAAATGAGGGGATAATTAACAAAATAATTTGGGGATTAAAATTATTAATTAAGAAATTAAAAATAAATAATTCTATTTTTATAGAATTATCAATAGGGTCCACGGGTGTACGTTGTACCATGTATGTGTCACGAAGAATGCTGTACCATGTGTTGTTGTGTTGTTATGGAATTGAGGAGTTGATAGTTGGCGGTTGTGAGGATTTAACCCACCTCCCATTGCAGCAGTGATTGCCCCACATAACGAGATCTGTGTAGCCTGGGATCACCTTATAGGGTATGGTCATAGTCCAGGATATTATTGCATATAGCCACCAAGTCTCACATGATATATCACATGATTTCATGATACGGGTAGACTTGAGGGATGGGTCGAAACCCGATTGATGTGTTATGAATTGTTGAAATGCCATATTTACTATGATTTGAATATAAATGGCTTGATTTATTTAAAGGCATTATGAAATTATAAAGATGCACTGTTTTGCATGAAATGCCTATATTTGAGAACTCAGCATGATTTCAGTACATGAGATTTAATCTGTACAATTATATCAGTTTTTAATTCAAGCTTTAAAAGTGAGTTAAGGAAATAATATTTTTAAGGCATAGCATTATATTCAGTAGATAGTGTGGATGTCCACTTGCTTGTCTGATTTCCTTATTGAGCTAGTGAGTTCACCCCTTTCATTTTTCACCTCTCTACAGAGCATCCGCAGTAGAGCAAGTACGGATGAGGGTTAGCATTCCTTTTGTCTGCTGCCATTTCCTATCGAGCAAAAGGTATACACAAATCACGTATGGTTTTGTATCTGAACATATAACAGCACATTAATGTAAACAATATAAATTATGGGGATGTATTTGTATTAGATTTTATGTGAGCTCACTTATGATATACAAGTATTTACAGTCAATAGATAATTGTATTGGCATGTATACACTTGTGTGGAATGAACGGTACAGTAAGTAAAGTTCATAACCCTAATACCGAATCACAGCCTAACTATTGATAAGGAGAAAAGTAAGTAAAAAGTGAAAAATTTGTACTGGTTTTTGGTGAAGTCACGGTCGTGACACTTTCTCTCCAGTTTCATCAAAAGACTCTTTTAGAATCATTATGACACTTGTAGTTCATTATAATTTAGAGTTACATCATATGGACGTAAAGACATCATTTCTCAATGGAGACATTGAAGAAATAATTTATATGGTGCAAACAAAAAATTTTGTGTCAGATAATTTGAAACATCTGGTATGTAAATTAAAAAAAAATCATCTATGGTTTAAAGCAAGCATCTCGTCAATGGTACCAAAAATTTGATTAAGTGATTACCGCATTCAGTTTAAAGAGAACACTGTTGATCAATGTATTTATGACAAGATCAGTGGGAGCAAGTTTATTTCTTCTGGTGTTGTATGTTGATGATATTCTGCTAGCAAACAGCGATATAGGCTTGTTGCATGAAACTAAGAGATTTCTATCAAGTAATTTTAAAATAAAAGATCTTGTGGATTCATCTTTTGTGTTGGGCATACAGATCCACCGAGATCGCTCTTGTGGTATACTTGGATTATCACAAAAGACATATATCGATAAGGTGCTTATCAGATTTGACATGATGAATTGTGCATCAAGAGATACACCCTTTGCTAAAGTGATAAATTTAGTTTACTTCAACGCCCAAGAAATGAGATTGAAAAGAAAGAGATGCATAAGATTCCTTATGCCTCAGCAGTAGAGAGTCTTATGTATGCTCATGTTTATACGCATCCAGATATTGCATACGTAGTTGGAATGCTTGGCAGATATTTAAGTAACCTTGGTACGGATCATTGGAAAGCAATGAAGAAGGGTATGCGGTATCTATAGAGAATTAAAGATTATATGCTCACATATCGGAGGTCAGATCATTTAGAGATTGCTGGGTATTCAAACTCTAACTTTGCTAGTTGCCTTGATAGAAAAATGTCTACTTCTAGCTATATTTTCATGTTAGTTGGAGGAGTTGTCTCATGGAAGAGTGTAAAGCAGTCATTCATAGCTTCTTCCACCATTGAGGTAAATTTTATAGCTTGTTATGAGGCATCGAACCAAGCAATATGGTTGTAAAATTTTATCACCGGGCTATGCATTATCGATGGTATTGAGAGATCATTGAAGATTAATTGTGATAATAAAATCGTTGAGTTATATTCTAAGAACAACAGAAGTTCATCAAAGTCAAACCATATCGACATTAAGTTTCTTGTTGTTAAGGAGAGAGTTTAGAGTTTTCAGATTACTATTGAACATATAAATACGAGCTCCATGATTGCAGATCCGCTTATGAAGGGAGTCCACCTAAGGTGTTTCATGAGCATGTAGCTCGTATTGGTGTGGTTCATCCTGATGATATGCTTGTATAGTGGGAGTTTGTTTCTTGATGTTCATTTGTTGTTGAGATATTTTTCTTATCAGACTTAAGTATTTTTGTTATTACTGAAAACTCTGAAATAAAGTGACATTCTTTCAGTTACAGTGTGCATAAGGTTTTGAAAGTATGATAAAGTAGGACCAGTTGGAAATAGGCATGTTAAGGGATCACGTTTCATGTAATTTCCATGCTACACATGCATACTTTATCTATGTCGTTGATTATATCAATATACGTGACCATTGATAAGTCTAGTTACGAAATATATGTAATGAAGATTACTTTGATCATATATTTATATAATTGATGGACAAGATTGTTTAGAGATGTTACTTTGTAAAGATAGCAAATATTGAGCTCATAGAGTCATTTTAAAATGTACAATAGTCAAGAGACATATGTGGCCCAAGTGGGAGATTGTTGAGAAATTATTTATGTAGGCCTACATATATCAATTTATTGTACATTACAGGCTATCTAATTTGTTTAGTCCACTTAAAAGTGATCAAATAAAGTTATTGAACTTTAGAGCATCTCAATTAATATGGATTTTTCAATGTGTAAAGACCTAATATTTTATTCTATTTTAATGATAGGCTAAAATATGATAAAGTATACACAATTATAAACAGGTTATGGTCCCCAATCTAAACGTCAATCTACTCATTCTTATAACCCATCAGTGAGTGAGTTAGGGTTTTCTCTCATAAAGTAAAAGTTTAAACTGTAAGACTACTAACCCCAAATGAATTAATTCAAATGGATCCAAGTACGCTTCTATATTCTAATTTTCTTGATGATTGAACATGAAATCCTTAGTATAGATATTATGTAATTAAATTTCCTACAATTTCGACTTTGACACAGCAATGACTTCTCCGGCAGCAACTTCAACACCTAGCTCTGCCTCTAAATCAAGTCCCTAGCAACTTTTAGTGCAGCACAAAAGCTGTACATGTTTTAGGTAGTCATGTTGGAACCCAGTTCGATAGCACCAACCTCGGGTCCAGCAGTAGAACAAGACACGAGCAATAGAAACATGAGATGTTGCAACAGTGTTAGCAACAATCAAGATAAAAACTAGAGCAGTAATGAGGAAAAAAATAATGCAAACAACAATGAAGAAAATTTAAAAACAGTAAAGAAGCAAAGATAGAGCATGAAAGGAAAACAAGAAAACTATACATTTATTGAATGTAAAAAAAAAAAATTGTTTTAATGTAAATTTGATTAAAACTAATATGAAATCCTAACATTGTTTTTTTTTTTTAAGAATTTAAAAACATAAAAACGCAATAAGAAAACAAGATAAAAGCCTTGGCCACTGTCACTAGTCGTTCCCTCCACCGTCATAATTCTTTCGTGCGGCAACAGCTCTCTCTCCTTTTTATCTTGCGGTAACAGCACACTTTTTGATAGGTAGATTTTGTTTTTTTTTTTTTTTTGCAGCAAAATTCCTTGGGTTGGACTCTCTTTTGGTTTCCTTGTTGAAGCTCGTTTCTTAAATAAGTGTGACTTGGGCCTACATAAGGAAAGGTTCAAACATATATATGTGGTTTTGGTGTTATAGAGTTTAAATATTTAAGGATAAGATTGGGATTTTGGGGTTTAAATCACCAAAATTGGCTACTTCTTTTGATTTTCACACCATTTTCTTGACTTTCTTGTTTTTGTTTTTTTTTGAATTTTCTACACATGAATAAAAATTAAATAAATAGGAAGAAGATTAAATAAAAATTCCAAAATTATATCAAAATTCATGTAATAAAGTATCCTAAAATATAATACTTTAGAGACTTATAAGTTATAAAAGCTAATGTAAGCCTCTATAAAACATTTGAATGTAAGCAATGTTGCTATAATACATATTATTTCAAAACATGAATCGAGAGAGTTCAAAAACTTTATTCAAGCATGTAGAAATTAATGCAAGTTCTGAAATATCAACCATGCCATACTAATGCACTAATAAATGATATGCAATAAAATATGGTTTAATGCACATTATAGATTCTGATAAAACATGAAAATGGCTTGATTCCACTTGGTTTTGGCTATAGTGCCCACAATTTCATCACTTTCACCATGTTTTCCTTGTTTTTTTCCTCTCACTTTCGGTTTCATGGGGTTTCTATAGGTGGTAACCGACTTTGCTTCATAAAAATCAGATTTGGTGATCTTCTAATGTTTAATGAAGAAGGCTATGATAGTAAATTTGCAAGTTTACAAGGTGTTATGACTTAATTTACCAAAATTTTTAATTTCCATTTATTTTTTCATTTTAATTTATAGGCAATGAAATAACCACATTTGGCACTTGTTTAGTCTTCCATTAAGGTGTGGAAGACAACTCATGGAGTCTGGAAACCTAGGGTGGCTTTTACCGAGTTCCACTAATTTCGATATTATTTCATCCATTTTTTCTAATTTGGCCAATTTTAATTCAGGGTTTGACAAATCAATTTCAAGGTTTGACCATACTCATTTAACTCCTAAAAGTCAAATGACATTGATCATTTTGACCGCTTGGTCTAACGATCTATGGAAAAAATTATCATTTTTCGATTTGTTCAACATTTTTCAAGATAAATTGTAATTGTAATTTTATGAGTTCAAATGACTTACCTGAGACCATATATCATCATTAAATGATGATCTGATACGTTCTGGGTAGATGTGAGCCCCTGTGGGACCCACGTAATTATCCATAATGGAGCTCGCCTCTATGTAATACCCGTAATTTCCCATGTATTTGTTTTTATGAAGAGATGATGTATATGTACGTTGTTACAAAAATAGATTGAGAAGCTATGATGTATGTATATGTATTAGTACATGAATATAAATGATAAAAGGATGTAAGGATAATGGATTCTATGAAACATCCATGAATTTTAAGTTATGTGCACAATTTTCATTAACTATGAACTATGTGGAAGGGATGCCATTATGTGTTAATTGTCCATGGATTGTAAATTGAGGTATGAAGCAAATAAGGATGAATGTACATTGAGAAATCTGCAGAAAACTATAGAAAATGAGGGTGCAGGGGATGAGAGATCGATCTCATATGAAGGAGAGATCGATCACCCCTCATGAAATGCCTAGAATTTGTCAAATGGAACTAGGCAGATCGATCTTATGGGAAGGCAGATCGATCTCCTTAAGTCTCTACCTGGAAGGAATCGATCTCTCACAAGGCACAAATCGATTTCCTTAACTCTCGACCAAAAACAGATCGATCTCCCTTATGCGACGGATCGATCTCATTAAGGTTCTGTAAAATGCAGATCGATCTCCTACAAGAGGCAGATCGATCTCCAAGAAAAAATTTGCTTGCAAACAGATCGATCTCATCATGGAAGAAGATCGATCTGGTAGTAGTTGCGTTTGGTAAAAAGGACTACCAAACCTTGCAGAGATCGATCTCCACAAGGACCAGATCAATCTCATATCTTTGCGTTTATAAAAAGGGCATGAGATTTAGACTGAAAATCAGATTTCCCTCCCACCAAACCCACACCTACCATTTCTTTTCAAAGACTCAAGTTTTCTCACTCTAAAAATCACTACATTCCAGCTAGTTTTGGAGGAAGCTCAAGAAGGGGAAGTTGTTCCTTGAAGTAAGGAGAACAACATACCCAAAAATCACACATTGGTGTGACCAAGATAAGGAGTTTTAGCTACCACAAGTTTGGCTAAGTAAAGGGGTAAGCTCTTCAACCTTCAAGCTTTAAATATAGGTTTCTAGACATTTGTGAGTTGGATAATATGTGAAATATGGATAGAAATGATGATTGTAGTGATGGGCGAGTAAGTTAAGAGGAGTTTATGAAGGGAAATCTATGGGAAGTGATGGAAAACTTAGGATGAGGTATAGTGAATACAAATGGGAAAGGTGAAATGTGATTTTAAGGATTGGGAAGTATGAATAGATAAATAGAAGACAATGTGTATGTTTAGTAAACGGAAAGGAAAATAACTTAATGATTTACATGTGTAGATTGAAATACGAGGAACACGGTTAACCTGGATCGTGAACGAAGTAAACGAGACGAAGGAAATACGAGCGCGATTCGAGGTAAGGGACTGTATGTTAGCGATAGAGATATTCGTACATATTTTACTATAATTTTAGTAGATATGACGCTAGAATTAGTACATTTAGCTATGAAATCATGAAATGTAATATGATATATATATATATATATGTATTGTGAAAATGGGATGTGGGAAGGAAAATAGCCTGACATGCATGTTTTAATGCTTTTACATCTATATGATGTTTTCTCAACCATGTATTAATTTTGAGATTGAGAAATGATGATGGATAAGATGGCTAGTTTTACATGTTTAGCATGGGACGGCATACTACATAAATAAACATGTTTTCAGTTTTTAAAAGAGAAAGTAGTCGCCTATCAGATTTGAGATGTGAATCGGTGTTGGAGCTCTAGCTCACACCTGTTTTAATGACTTAAACTATGCTGGAGTTTCGCTCACATATGTTTGCATGTTTTGATAAACCGTGCTGGAGCGTGACTCACATGTGGTTTTATAATGATAATGGGTTGGAGTTTTAGCTCGCACATGTTTCTAAGTTTTGATATGTCGTGCTGGAGTTCATCTCGCACGATGGATTTGAGAAAGGTGCTGGAGCATGGCTCGCACCAGTTTTTACCAAGTTGAGATGATACAGTGCTGGAAACTATTGCTTGCACTGGGAGATACCACACTGGAGCCTTACGATGACTGTGTGTCACGTTGATTTGCTCGCCGGGTATATGAGACATGGTTCACGATGATGAGTCCATTGGAGTTGGTAGATGGATTGGGTCCACGTTTGTACGTTGAATTGTGTAGTTGTCCGTTGGTATACTATGTACAGTGCTGGGTGCACGTGAGTATAAGTATCGCGTAGATGACACATGGCGTACCTTGTACCGTGAGTTTATGTGATATGATGAGGAGGATGATGTTGATTGAGATGAGCCGGAGGGTAGGACTGACCCATCCCCCTTCAGGCAAAGTGATGCCATGTGCACACCTGATCAGTGAGACCTGGGATCACTGACTATGGTTTTATGTCATGGATATTAGATTGTCGAGAATTCCATGCCTATCTCAGAGATAAGAGAAATTGAGAAACTCAGAAAAGAAAGAGATTTGATGAAAAGAAATGATTTGAGAAAAACAAAGAGATATTGTAATTTGATAAATCTCTTGATTTGAATACTCGTGCATTGTTTTATGACATGTTTTTAAATGGAAGCATTGAATATTAGTTTTATGAAAATGCCTATGAGGAATAAATGTTTAAATGCATTTTCTAGTAATATTTCCATTTATATTGGAACATGGTTTTGTTTATGCATGCATGGGCTATGTAGATAGTACAATATCTACTTGTTAGCATTCTTTTCCTTACTGAGCTGTGGTTGGGTCATCCCACTACTTTTACCCTCCAGATATTGAGAAGTAGGACAGTGCGGTGGTCTCGAGATCCCTTATTGGTATTGGACAGCTCCCACCAGTTGCAAAGGTATAAAGATTAGTATACACATGAGTATTTTGTATCTATTATAAAGTATTGTACAATCATGAATCGAAAATGTAAACAGTTGTATGGGGATGTTATGTAAAGATATTATATTATACAATTGATTTTGAATATCTACACACACACTTGAGAGTGTGAATTAAAGTTTTAAATTTTTTCGCTATAAATGTATGGAATTTAGTAATTACATTGACTCACAGCCCAACCGTAGTAGTGTATGTATGGATAAAGGGCACCCAGAAGTGGGGTGTGACACTCCATGTACCATAAACGAAGAAATCACTATTTAGCAGTCAACTTCAGTTCAAATCGTCACATAAGGGTTCGATATGTATAAAACTAGGGTTTCTCATACTATCTTATTTCGAACTCGACTCTTCATCAAAACTCTGCAAGACCTAACCATGATCTCAAGTATATTAGTCCTACTTTCAGCTAATCTATCTCGTCCTCATCAATCGACCCTAGCCTACTAGAACGCCATACCTACTCCATTTTGCACTCATATCTTAAACAAAATCCCTTAGTCTCATTATCATGTCTTCCATTACATTACCCATGACTAAACTGCTAGACTATGACATAAACCTTAAAATCCCTTTAAAATAAGCTTGTTTTACATGTGAATCACAAAAACCACTATTGATTCCTAAAATAATCCAATCCTTCATAAGTTTACACATCAACCCACATTGTCGGACATCCCTCACCAACTATTAGAAACACTAAAGACCTCTCTATAAACCTTTCAAAATGTCTAAAAATACATTTGATTGAAAGCTTGTGTAAGACCCGAATTTAATTAAAATACGAAATGAATGAGTATTCGTGAAGGGAAGTCGGGTTAAATTAATCTCGAACACGTGTAAGGGCAAAATGGTCAAAAGATCGAAAGTCGATATAAATTCGAGAAGAAAAATTTAATTAAAAATAACGGATTGAGAAATCTTGGTCAATAAAGGTGAAATAAATTTATTTCGGGTTAAATTGATCAAGATATGAAGTTATGGGAATTAATCGGGATTAATCGAAATTTTTAAATTCGAAAAATAATCCCGAAAATAATCGAAAAATATACCGAAAAGTCATTCGGGACAATATTCCGAAAATACGGAGAAATTATACTCGAAAAAGGGTTAAAAAATAATAAATAAATTAAATTAAATTAAATTAATTAATTTGGAATAAAATAATAATTTTTGGTAGATATTTTAGATTTTTAATGATTAAAATATTAATAAAATAAATAAATAATATAAATAAATAAATAAAAATATAAAAAATAAATAAATGAATTGAAAAAAAAAAGAGAAACTGGAAAAACAATCGGGGAGAGAGAACGGAAACGAAGCCGAAAATCGGGGAGAAGGTCGAACCACCACCGGCGATCCTTGATCGCCGACGACCAGCCGAGGTGAAAGAGGAGAGGTCGGCGAGCATCAGGACACCGGAGACTCGCCGTACGGAGGTCGGAGGACGCCGAAAAACGGAGGAGAAGGCCGCGGGAAAGAAATGGTCACCGACGGCGATTCGGGCGGAATTAAGGCCCGATTCTGAAAGCCCAGGCGACGGTGGTTCTTTCTGCACCAGTAGCAGCCAACGAAACGGCGGGAATCGCCGAAGACGACGAAGAGAAAGAAATGGGTTTTCGACGGCCGAGGGAGAAGAGCCGGACCGACGGCGTTCCGGCGACCTCGACCCAAACCAAGGGTAGATTCGTGCTGCGGACAACCTTGCGGAGCCACTGGCGGTGGAAGTCGGTGGAGAACCGACCGGCAAGGTGGCGAACCGGCCGAACCGGAGTGAACCGACGGTCCGACCGGGCTGAACCGGACCGGTCTGAATCGGTTCAGCCAAGGAGAAAAAGGGGAAGAAGAGGAAAAAGGAGAAAAAAAGGGAAAAAGAAAAAGAGAAAAAATTGGGAAAAATTTCAGTGATGCAATCGAGCTTCGGGTAAGTCGGTAAGCGGACGAATTGACCGATTTAAATTTCGAAATATTTAATTTGATAAATAATCGACTGATAGTTTACCCGAAAATATATTTAATTGTGTAGCTCGACGATTGGCATCAACCGAGAGCTCGAGACAGCCTCGATTTACGTACTAGCATAGAATCTCGGGTAAGTGACCCTTATTTACGATAATTTACATCGTTATGCGTGATATGAATTTAAATTCCGCATAAATTGAATTAGATTTTTGGAAATTTAGATAAATTGTCGTAAATAATCAATTTAGTTATTCGAGAGTTAGAACGAGGCCCAATAAATGGTTGGTGGGCCCAATGAGCCCAATAGGCCTCGATAAAGTGAAAATTAAGTGGAAAATGGGCTTAACGCCGATTAAGGCCCATTAAGGTGCAATCGGGCCCAATAGGGGTAAACGGGCCCAATGATTTAAATTAAGCCCAGAAAATAGGAAATACAATTAAATTGTACAATATCTGACCCGAGGAATATTAATACGTAGTTTCGGGCATTGGATTGAGAGCAAATCGGACTGCGCGACGTGACATCAGTGGAAAGGTCAGACTCGACAGGAAAATAAGGTAAGGGAATTCTACGGACTGCTAGAGGTAAACTTTACGAAATTTCAAGTTCATATGCAGTCTTTAAAAATTATCTGAAGGCTCTAGAGGTCAAATAATAATTTTAGTGCCCCGAATGGGTAAATTACTAAAATACCCTTGTTAAGGGTAAAATTTACAAATTTAGGAAAAATTGGGAGGAGCAAGAACAAGAGGTTTCTGCTCGTTTTGGAGACATTTTAATGCATGCATGAGTAGGCTGGCTAACCTTGAAAGAAAATGCACAGCATTGCATACTTTCAACGATATAATTGTTTTGAAAACTGTTTTGAGGAAACAGAGCCGCCTACATGTTTTTATTTACATGTGACGTGCTGGGGCTCAGCTCGCACGATGTTTTGATTTGGGTGATGCATGCATTAGTGCTGGAGCGAGAGCTCGCACTAGAGTTCTACATGCATAGGTGCTAGAGTATAACTCGCACCAGATTTCACATGCTTTTTCGAGACAGGGTGCTGGAGTTTAACTCGCACCAAATTTTATAAGATTTTCATGTGATTTATATATAGAGTGCTAGAGCCTAGCTCGCACTAGTTTTACTGGATTTGTGGAGTAGCGCTGTCTGCCCTTGGAGTCAGCCAAAAGGCCCAACAGGCTCAAAAGGCCTCTTAAGTGGGGTGAGAGTGAGGGATGAGGTTGGCGGCCTTGTGGGGATGTAAAGCGGGCTCTGCCAGTTTTACTTGATTTGATGAGAGTGCTGAGCATCGCTCGCACTAATTTTATGAGAACATGCGATGAGCCGTGCTTGGAGCATCGGGTAGATTGTGTGTCACCGATTAAATAGGCTCGCACGTGCGTTTTGAGACATGGCATGAGTATTGATATATGATATAAGAAACAAAACCTCTCTGTGGGAACAAGCCATTTGGGCTGGAGTACCTAGAGCGGTATGGGTCCATGGAGTACGATGTACCGTGCAAGTAGCATGGAGTACGATGTACCGTGTGGTATCTTTGTGATACGGGGTATCTTCGGATACGGGGTATCTTCGGATACGGCATCTTCTGATGTGTGGGATCGGATAAGACTGACGGGTTGGATTGACCCACCTCCCGGGCGGTTCCCGATCAGGGTGAGACCCCGCACACTAGGATCCGTGTAGCAGAGGGGCTCACGAGGACACACGGCCATAGTCCTGGTTATTGCCACAATACAGATGTTGTCTAGTCTCGCATGTCGACGATTTTGATGAGATTAAACTGAGTTTTAAATTAAATGTGCATGATGGTTATTTCCATGCTTTTCAAACCTATGTGTGATTGTAAATTGATTTTCATGGTTTTATGTAAGTCAGGATCACCCGAAGGAGGGGTCGAGTCCTGACTTTATTGTGAAATTTTTTAAATGAGAAAGAAATGATTTAAAAAGAGTTGCATGTTGAATTTTGCCATGCGAATGGATTTACATAACATCATAACTCATATCATCTGTTTTAAAATGTTTGGAGAAAGGGTGGTTTATGCATAGCACCACGTTCATGTAGGTAGTATGGTTACCTACTTGTTCGTATGATTGCCTTACTGAGCTTAATGTGCTCACCCCTTTCATTTTCTCCCACAGATAATCTCCAGTAGATGTTGAGGTGACTCAGTACTGCATTCCGGATATCCACTGCTGCCCATCACTTAAGGTATATACACTTGTACATATTATATCTAAATAAGCATAGCACAGTAACATGTTTGTAAGTAACTTTAGGGGATGTATAAATATTATAAATACTTATAAATGACTGAGAAAGAATTAAGTTATATGGTAAATAAATGGTGGGACTGGCATTGACGCACAGCCCAATTTGTTAGTGGAGTGTGGTCACGATCAGAGGACAGGTAAGCATGAAAGAAAATAACAAAACGCGAAAAATTTACTCTGATTTTTGGGTGGTTTTGGGTCGTGACATATAAAGGTGGTATCAGAGCAACAATTGATCTGATGTGTGTCAATGTCAGTAATTAAGAAATTACATCATTGTGTTACTGTGCTTGGTTAGATACAATAGTGTATATCGAGATGGGTTTTGACTAAGAAATGGTTGAGAATGCAGGAATGCCTAATATGAGTCGCGTTAGATGAGATAGTGCACGAGGCAGAGGTCATAGAGGTAGACCTGAGTCTGCTAAGTCATGCTGAGTTGACCTGTGAGAACCAGGATGAAATTGAAATGGAGGCTAATGTTAAGCATGCCCCACTGAGTCCGATAGAGAGATCGGATAGTATTGAGACACACTTCGCGAGATTGAAGCGGAGTGTGGAGATTATTTTGAGGAGCTAATTGCTCAGATTATGAATGAGATTCGAGGGCGCAGCGGAGCATTGGTGGAAACCTGCTCGACCCATCTTAAGTGTTAAACATCCAGAGCTGACGTGAGAAATGTTTATGGATGTATTCCGGTGATAGGATATCCCGGACATGATTTAAAGGAAAGTATGGATAAAAGTCCTTACTCTGACCCAGAGGTTTTGATTTATTGAAGAGTATAATTTATGAATATAAAACTCAATTAATTCCTGGGCAGATATTACCTCGACACTATGAGCAAGTGACAGTCGAGATGTCTAAAAGTTTATGGAAGGGCTCAGATTGTCAATTAGAGTCCAATTGGCCCCGTGAGATATTACCTATACCGAGGCAGTGCGCAGATTTACAGTTGGGTAAATAAGAACATGAATTGCACGCCTCTGAGATTGGGAAAGGTAGTGAGGGCTGAAATAGAGACAAAAAAGAGAATCGAGAAATGACAGAGATGTTAAAATGGGAAAATGGTAATTGGTAAAAGATTTAATTTGACGAGTCATGGAGTAAGATAATTGGTAAGGCCCCAGTGCATCCAATTTTGGCACTCTTGAGGGGCATTGTGATTGGAGGACCCCGACCTGCTACGAAGCAGTGTAGCAGTGTAAACACTGTAAGCAGTGTGAGATGTGTGGTGGATACCACAGAAGGAGGGTCTATACCTACACTGTATTGATGAAAATGGCCGTTAAGTGTGGTAAGACGGACCATTGATTTTGATTGCATAGAGTTGGGCGAGATCGCCCCACAGAAAAGTAAAGAGACAGAGAAAAAAAAACTTCGTTGGTATAGCTACAACGAAAAGGGAGGCCATAGCCGAAAAGAAAAAGGAAAGTAGGCTGTTGGATGAAGGCGAGAGGATGTCTTGGACCAGGACACTATTGATGTTTCATGGATGTGGTGTAAGATACCACACTTGTTATGAATAATGAAGTACATATGTTCATTAATCCTGATGCCACACATTTATTCATACCGCCTTCATTCGTATATAAGTGAATAAAAGGCATGAATGCCTACATCATTGGGCACAATACTGATAAATGAGTACCCCAATAGAGGAGGATTAATTAACGAAATATGGATATATAGATTTTAAGTTGAAAACAGGGGTGAAAATATCACTGAAAAGTATACTGTAAGTGTTGACAAGTGATAAAAAGGGGTGCAACAGTTGAAAATTAAAGGAGTAAAGGATTGTACTACAGAATGAATAATGAAAGAGTTTTATCATGATTGATATACAAAGGAGATAATCTTTAAGATAAGATAGATCATAAATACAAGATATATTGGAGTAAGAGACATATTCTAGGTAAGGAATACCCTTAATATGCGAAGTAATTGGGATTAAGTGATAAGTAGGGAATATAAATTATAACCAAGGATAAAGATGGATATAACCATAACCGGTCTATGTGGTTAAGTCTGAAGGTTAATAAAGGTATTTCAAAATACCTCCCCGCCTGAAGACTTGACAGCGTCTAAAAGTATGTATATTTAACCTATAACGTGAAATCGATCGTTGTAATAACTACCTTTAGCATTAGGATACCTTTACTAAAACGATAAGAATGTTAAAATTCGACAAATCATAAAGGTTATCATAGTAAAAATTTAATAAGAGCCGTTAAGATAAGAAAAGGAAATGACGCAGGTTAGTACCTGAAAACGTAAGCAATTTTGAAGTGACACTACAAGTTTATGCTTAAATAAGTCAAGGATTGGACCGAATTGTAATCATCATTATCGATGATATGTTGGGTGTAGTTAAAGTCTAGGGCGATTTATAAGCAACAATTAGGAAATGGCTTTTACAATGGGTTGTTGCGAGTTCTCAATATGGTCTACTTGGTTGACACGTTTAACTAAGAAAACGTGGTCTTTGAATGAGATGATAAATAAGATGATAGATGTGACATGAATTTCGGTGTAGTGAAGTATGAACTAACCACCGTGATTAAGTTCACCATACCCAATAGCTCAAGAGGTTCTCAGTGAGTATGGATACCTCAAAATTATGAAGGAGCTGTGTATTGATGTATAATGGGAAGATAGTCAATTTTGGAGTCAGACAACTCCTTGATCACGAAATAAACTATCTGACCCATGATTTAAAGTTGGCAGCGATAGTACTTGTACTGAGGATATAGTACTATTATGTACATGGAAAGGAATTGTGGATATGCACTGATCATAAAAGCCCCGAGTATCTGTTTTCACAGAAAGAGTAGAACATGAGAGTACATAGTGGGTTAGAGCTTCTGAGAGATTTTGATTGTGAAAATTGTACCACCCAGGAAAGGCTAATGTGATGGCTGATGCCTTGAGCAGAAAGAGCCTCGGGATGGTATTACATATGATGGTCAGGGAGCGTGAGCTGCTAGAGCAGTTGTGAGCCTCAGTATTGATGTGACCCCTTCTGATGATGACAGTGATTGTATGACAGCTAGCCTGAGACTAGAACCGGATGAGAGTGCCCGGATTTGATAGACTTAGCGTGATGATTGGCACGATGTCGATAGTTTGGGTCAGATTCAGAAGGGTACAGTGACAGAGTTCACGGAGTGTGTTGATGGTTTACAGAGAGGTTCAGAGACAGTATAAGTGCTCCCCAGGACCACAGTTGATGAGATAATAATATTGTCAGAAGCTTACTCTTCGGGATATACAGTGCATACGGAAAGTAACGAATATATATATGAAATCTCTGAAAAGGGTATTGGTGGTCAGATGTGAAAAGAGAAATGGCAGAGATTGTGGAAAAGTGCCTAGTATGTCAGTAGAATAAGGTAGAGTATTAAAAGTCTGCAGAGTTATTGCAGCCTCTACCTATATCGACTTGGCACAGAAAATGAGAGCAAGTCTCCATAAATTTCGTGATGGGTTACAGAGGACCCAGGTGAATTACGAGGCTATTTGGATGATAGTCGATAGAGTGACTGAGTCTACCCACCTTCTGGTTATGAAATCCCCAAATACTCAGGGTGTATATGAGGATTTATGTATAAGGAAGATTGTGGAACATTAAGTAGCGTTCCAGTGAGCATGGTATCATATAGGGATTCCCGCTTCACTTCACATTTCGGGGAATATTTTTCAGGAAGCTATGGGAACCCGACTGAGTATTAGCACAGCTTTCCGTCCTCAGATAGATGGTCAGTCAGAGAGGACTGTACAAGTTCTGGAGGATATGATGAGAGTTTGTGCATTGATTTTATAAGCTCCTGGAATGATCAGTTGTTACAAATTGAAGTCACCAATAACAACAGTTGGCACTTGAGTATCGGGATAACAAGATATGAGGCAGTGTATGGCTGTAGGGATTGTTCCCCAAATTGGATAAGAAAAGTGGGTGACAGATAGAATTATTTTCGACTTTGGATAATAAGTCTCTGAGGATGTTTAGTTAAGGATGAGAGATTAAGAACACCTCAGAGCAGATAGACAAGTATTGAAATTCACCGAGGGTGAATTAGTATGGTTGAAATGTTTCTTGTCCTAAGAGAATAAGGACATAGCGAACTTTTGGAAGAAGGTAAATTGAGTTTCGCTGGATTGAATCTTTTGAGAGATTGGACAAGTGGAAGATAAGACCTGTAGGTGGCATTTCCACTTGAATAAGCAGGCACCCACAATGTGTCCCATCTTTTGATACTTCAGAAATACTATCCAGATCCAGCACAGGTGATAGGATATGAGATCCAACAGTTCAGCTTAATGCAAATATAAGTATATTGAAGAAGTTGATTCGGACATTAAACAGGAAAGAGAAAGTATTGAGGTTTAAGACGATCTCCCTAATTAAAGTCCTTTGATAGTGTTACACTCCGGAAAAAGGTCACATGAGAATTAAAGAAGTATGATATGATTAATGTAACCGGAGTAGTTTATGAACTCATATGACTTGGTTCTAATTTGGAGGACCAAATTCCTTAAGTGGGGGAGAGTTGTAAGACCCGAATTTAATTAAAATACGAAATGAATGAGTATTCGTGAAGGGAAGTCGGGTTAAATTAATCCCGAACACGTGTAAGGGCAAAATGGTCAAAAGATCGAAAGTCGGTATAAATTCGAGAAGAAAAATTTAATTAAAAATAACGGATTGAGAAATCTTGGTCAATAAAGGTGAAATAAATTTATTTCGGGTTAAATTGATCAAGATATGAAGTTATGGGAATTAATCGGGATTAATCGAAATTTTTAAATTCAAAAAATAATCCCGAAAATAATCGAAAAAATATCGAAAAGTCATTTGGGACAATATTCCGAAAATACGAAGAAATTATACCCGAAAAAGGGTTAAAATATAATAAATAAATTAAATAAAATAAATTAATTTGGAATAAAATAATAATTTTTTGTAGATATTTTAGATTTTTAATGTATTTTAATGATTAAAATATTAATAAAATAAATAAATAATAAAAATAAATAAATAAATAAATAAAAATATAAAAAAATAAATAAATGAATTGAAAAAAAAAAGAAGAGAAACTGGAAAAACAATCGGGGAGAGAGAACGGAAACGAAGCTGAAAATCGGGGAGAAGGCCGAACCACCACCGACGATCCTTGATCGCCGACGACCAGCCGAGGTGAAAGAGGAGAGGTCGACGAGCTTCAGGACACCGGAGACTCACCGTAAGGCGGTCGGAGGACGCCGGAAAACGGAGGAGAAGGCCGCGGGAAAGAAATGGTCACCGGTGGTGAACGGCGGCGATTCGGGCGAAACTAAGGCCAGATTCTGAAAGCCCAGGCGACGGCGGTTCTTTCTGCACCAGTAGCAGCCAACGAAACGGCGGGAATCGCCAGCGACGACGAAGAGAAAGAAATGGGTTTCCGACGGCCGAGGGAGAAGAGCCGGACCGGCGGCATTCCGGCGACCTCGACCCAAACCAAGGGTAGATTTGTGCTGCGGACAACCTTGCGGAGCCACTGGCGGTGGAAGCCGGCGGAGAATCGACCGGCAAGGTGGCGAACCAGCCGAACCGGAGTGAACCGGCGGTCTGACCGAGCTGAACCGAACCGGTCTGAACCGGTTCAGCCAAGGAGAAAAAGGGGAAAAAGAGGAAAAATGAGAAAAAAAGGGAAAAAGAAAAAGAGAAAAAATTGGGGAAAATTTTAGTGATGCAATCGAGCTTCGGGTAAGTCGGTAAGCGGTCGAATTGATCGATTTAAATTTTGGAATATTTAATTTGATAAATAATCGACTGAAAGTTTACCCGAAAATATATTTAATTGTGTAGCTCGACGATTGGCATCAACCGAGAGCTCGAGATAGCCTCGATTTACGTACTAGCATGGAATCTCGGGTAAGTAACCCTTATTTATGACAATTTACATCGTTATGCGTGATATGAATTTAAATTCCGCATAAATTGAATTAGATTTTTGGAAATTTAGATAAATTGTCGTAAATAATCAATTTAGTTATTCGAGAGTTAGAACGAGGCCCAATAAATGGTTGGTGGGCCCAATGAGCCCAATAGACCTCGATAAAGTGAAAATTAAGTGGAAAACGGGCTTCAGGCCGATTAAGGCCCATTAAGGTACAATCGGGCCTAATAGGGGTAAACGGGCCCAATGATTTAAATTAAGCCCAGAAAATAGGAAATACAATTAAGTTGTACAATATCTGACCCGAGGATTATTGATACGCAGTTCCGGGTATTGGATTGAGAGCAGATCGGACTGCGCGACGTGACATCAGTGGAAAGGTCAGACTCGACAGGAAAATAAGGTAAGGGAATTCTACGGACTGCTAGAGGTAAACTTTACGAAATTTCAAGTTCATATGCAGTCTTTAAAAATTATCTGAAGGGTCTAGAGGTCAAATAATAATTTTAGTGCCCTGAATGGGCAAATTATTAAAATACCCTTGTTAAGGGTAAAATTTACAAATTTAGGAAAAATTGGGAGGAGCAAGAACAAGAGGTTTCTGCTCGTTCTGGAGACATTTTAATGCATGCATGAGTAGGCTGGCTAACCTTGAAAGAAAATGCACAGCATTGCATACTTTCAACGATATAATTGTTTTGAAAACTGTTTTGAGAAACAGAGCCGCCTACGTGTTTTTATTTACATGTGACGTGCTGGAGCTCAGCTCGCACGATGTTTTGATTTGGGTGATGCATGCATTAGTGCTGGAGCGAGAGCTCGCACTAGAGTTCTACATGCATAGGTGCTAGAGTATAACTCGCACCAGATTTCACATGGTTTTTCGAGACAGGGTGCTAGAGTTTAACTCGCACCAGATTTTATAAGATTTTCATGTGATTTATATATAGAGTGCTAGAGCCTAGTTCGCACTAGTTTTACTGGATTTGTGGAGTAGCGCTGTCTGCCCTTGGAGTCAGCCAAAAGGTCTAACAGGCTCAAAAGACCTCTTAAGTGGGGTGAGAGTGAGGGATGAGGTTGGCGGCCTTGTGGGGATGTAAAGCAGGCTCTGCCAGTTTTACTTGATTTGATGAGAGTGCTGAGCATCGCTCGCACTGATTTTATGAGAACATGCGATGAGCCGTGCTTGGAGCATCGGGTAGACTGTGTGTCACCGATTAAATAGGCTCGCACGTGCATTTTAAGACATGGCATGAGTATTGAGATATGATATAAGAAACAAAACCTCTCTGTGGGAAGCAGGCCATTTGGGCTGGAGTACTTAGAGCGGAATGGGTCTATGGAGTACGATGTACTGTGCAAGTAGCATGGAGTACGATGTACCGTGTGGTATCTTTGTGATACGGGGTATCTTCGGATACGGGGTATCTTCGGATACGCCATCTTCGGATGCGTGGGATCGGATAAGACTGACGGGTTAGATTGACCCACCTCCCGGGCGATTCCCGATCAGGGTGAGACCCCGCACACTAGGATCCGTGTAGCAGAGGGGCTCACGAGGACACACGGCCATAGTCCTGGTTATTACCGATATACAGATGTTGCCTAGTCTCGCATGTCGACGATTTTGATGAGATTAAACTGGGTTTTAAATTAAATGTACATGATGGTTATTTCCATGCTTTTCAAACCCATGTGTGAATGTAAATTGATTTTCATGGTTTTATGTAAGTCAGGATCACCCGAAGGAGGGGTCGAGTCCTGACTTTATTGTGAAATTTTTTAAATGAGAAAGAAATGATTTAAAAAGAGTTGCATGTTGAATTTTGCCATGCGAATGGATTTACATAACATCATAACTCATATCATCTGTTTTAAAATGTGTGGAGAAAGGGTGGTTTATGCATGGCACCACGTTCATGTAGGTAGTATGGTTACCTACTTGTTCGTAGGATTGCCTTACTGAGCTTGATGTGCTCACCCCTTTCATTTTCTCCCACAGATAATCTCCAGTAGATGTTGAGGTGACTCAGTACTGCATTCCGGATATCCGCTGCTGCCCATCACTTAAGGTATATACACTTGTACAAATTGTATCTAAATAAGCATAGCACAGTAACATGTTTGTAAGTAACTTTAGGGGATATATAAATATTGTAAATACTTATAAATGACTGAGAAAGAATTAAGTTATATGGTAAATAAATGGTGGGACTGGCATTAACGCACAGCCCAATTTGTTAGTGGAGTGTGGTCACGATCAGAGGACAGGTAAGCATGAAAGAAAATAACAAAACGCGAAAAATTTACTCTGATTTTTGGGTGGTTTTGGGTCGTGACAGCTTGAAACTATACTCATCTTAAAATAGAATCCAAAATGCTAATTTGTTAACATTCATTATTTAACCCTCTACCAACTGATTGATTAGCCTTCCTTTGTGTTAGAATCGTCATTTCTTTAACATATTAAGTTTATGCTTGACTATTTGAAATATAATTGATAGCCAAATCGTAACTTTTTAGTTTTTGGTGTATAGATGCAAGCTACCAAACGAGCAAATATGCAGCCCCACGGTATTATACAGCCACTCACATTACTCATTTTAGCGTATAAAATTTCGATTACGACTTATCTCAAAAAATGTGCAACAAACTGAAAAATGACTATTTTGTCTATAAATCAATGTATCACATTGACCAAATGAATAATGTGGATTGATATTAGGGTTTCAATTGAGTATAGTCAAGCTCTAAAAATGATTGGTTAAAGCCCGAATCAAAATTGGCCAAGTCGAAACCAAAACGAATGAAATAATATCGAAACAAGTGAAACGGGTAAAAACCCTAAAGTAACCATGTATGGCCAACCACCATAGTTTCTAGAACTATGTGAGTTGTCTTCCACACATAAATAGAAGACTAAAACATAGCCAAATGTATTAATTCCATTTCTCACTAAGTAAATTAAAAAATTATTGAAAATTAGATAGAAATCATAAATCATAGGATGACACTTAGCATTTTTGGCCTTTTACCTATCTACCCTTCTTTGAGAATTAAAAGACACTATAATATTTCTAACTGTGAGTGAAGAAGTCAGTAAACCCATGAGAAAGCCATAGTAAACTAAAACCAAAGAAAATAAAGAGAAAAGAAAGAAAACTAGGGAAATCGTAGGAAAGAAAGAGAAAAATGAGAAGATTAAGCCAAGTTCTATCATTCTAACATGTTATCTTATCTTCCCTTAAACAAAAACACCTAGCTTCAACCTTGTTTTCTTGAGAAATTTCATGAAACACAAAATAATGAAGAGAGAATCTATTAAGCCAAAGCATAAATCCATAGGGTAAGGTTGTTTCTTTGAATCAAGCTTCAAATATGTTGTATAAGGAGTGATTTTAAGGTGTTCCATGTGGTTTTCTTGTAGCAAAAACATCCCTTGCATGGTGGAAATTTTGGCCAACTTTGAGATTCATGGGGTAAACTTTGTTTCATGCTTCAAGCTTCACTTATATATGCCTTATGATGAAGTAGTGATCATATATAATGTTATTTTAAAGTGAATATGTGCAGAATATTAGGCTATTATGTAAGATCTGCATTTTTGTAAAATGTAACCTTTATGAGATTGTGATATATGAGCAGGTCATAAATTATATAAATTATAAAAAAAAATGGATGTTTTGAAGTGGTAAATGTGGATGGAATGAAAAATGAATAGTTAAGCACATTAAAAACCAATGTAACAGTAAAATGGAATGAGTGTATAAGTTTTTATACTTCCAATTGGTGTTGTATTGTATACCTTTGGTTATACATTAAATGCACACAAGTTTCAATGTATATGAAGTAGGAATGGATATCATTTTCAAGCCTTAAGTGTGGTTTGATGAGAAAATGACTATGGCAGCAAAATGTATGAAATTTGGTATGAGTTACTGCAAAAAACTACAGTGAAATCTGAAAAATATGGATGAGAGATTGATCTCATGGAATGAGAGATCGATCTGAAAGAGCCAAAAATGCTCACATTCAAGCAATAGAACAGGGATAGATCGATCTCATTGGAGAGTAGATCGATCTGCTAAGCATTCTGTGAAGAAGAAATCGATCTCTATAGGGCCAGATCGATTTCCTTAAGCTACTGACTTAGAGAAGATCGATCTCATTGGGTGAGCAGATCGATCTCCTTAAGGTTCTGAGTTGATTCAGATCGATCTCATTCTTCGGAACAGATCAATCTCATTAGGTTTGAAAGGTTGGTTTCGAGAGGAAAAATGCAGGGAAGATCGATCTCATTGGAGAGCAGATCGATCTCATAGAGATAATTCTATAAATATTGGACCTCTGCACTTCAAAACTCACGAGAGAAACTATTCCATTAAAGAGAAAAAGTGTAACCTAACATTTCTAAGCTAGGAAACTTCAGTTTGCATTCAGTTTTGAGTGAGGTATAAGTGAGTAAAGTTGTTCTTGACAAAGAGGATAGCAACATACTTTGAAACAAGAGATTGAAATCAAGAGTTAAAGGAGCAAGGAGGATTTTACCATTTTGGTGACAAAGGAAAGAAATCTCGGCTAGGTTAGATTTAATGCACCAAGTTAATATATGTTAAACTAGGTGTATTGATGAGTTGATAGGTGTATATATGAAATATTGGAAATGAAAAGAGCATGAAAAATCACTATGACCTAGTATTGGTGAGAAATTGAGAAAGTGATGAGGAAATGGTGTAACATTGATTTAATGATGGAATATGCATGTATGAAAGATTATAAGTTAATCTTATGAAATGCATAAGTTGGAAATAAGGAGAAATGACTATAGTTGTGTGAAATGTGGTTTTATACCATATTTGGAGTAAGTGATGAAAACTATGTATTGAATTGAGATTTGGAAAATGAAATGAGTATATAGAGATATACTAACGCCAATAAGTATAACAGCTTCGGAGATTATCTTGGAAGCTGCTCGTACTGCGAAAGTGAATTGCACCGAGGAATAGAGGTCACTTGACGTGATCTGAGGTAAGGGAATTTTGTGAGTAGCTAGAGATGGCTACACGTATTTTAAATAGATTTTTAATATTATACTCTATATGAATTCCCTGAAATAGACATATTGTTGTGCTAAGAATTAATGAGATAAAGTGGGTTTTATCCAAAAATAGGATAAAAAGCCTTAGAAGCATGTTGTGACCCATAATTCATGAGTGGCATGATAGGATGGCTAATATTTTCACGTATATGCGAAAACAGCACATTTAAGTGCGAATTTGATTTGAATTGAAAGAGTTGTGTTTTGAATAAGCCATCTATCTGGTTTTATGTGAAAACCATAAGTGCTAGAGAATACTTGGACTATATTTTGAGATATGCATCATATAGTACTGGAGGATATACTTGTACTATATTTTAACGTTATTTTATGCATGTTAGAGTACTGGAAGCATAGCTCGTACTCAGTTTGTGATTGATGCATTATGGAGTATTGGGAACTTTGCTCATACTCAGTTTTACATGATAGAGTACTAGGAGCAATGCTCGTACTCGACTTTTCATGATTTATACATGATATCGTACTAGAGCGATAACTCGTACTTGATTTGAAAAGAGAACTATGCATTAACCTAGTGCTAAAGGTTACTTGCACTAGTGTTTGATATTTTGAGATGCATACACAGTGTTTAAGAGGCAGAGTGTTGATTGTGAGTCACACTCAAGACGCACACTGTAGTTTTACGTAATATATAAGACATGTTAGAAAAATCGTGACGATTTCCTCCATGTAGACTAAGTGTCACACTGTTGAGATGTTCGCACGTGGATTTAGAGATGTGGCATTGATTTCTATAGTATGAGGGTTAAGACTATTGCAAACACCCCGACTATGATGTATTTCCATGGTGTGAGGATTAAGACCTATGGCAGGACCCCGACCATGAGGAGAGGGTCCACGGGTGTACGTTGTACCGTGCAAGTGGCATGGAGTACACTGTACCGTGTGTTGTGTGGAGTTAAGGAGTATATAACTAGCGGTTGTGATGGACTGACCCCTCTCCCATTGCAGCAGTGATAACCCGCACACCGAGATCTGTGTTGCCTGGGATTACCATTATAGGATATGGCCATAGTCCAGGAGAGTATTGCATTTAGCCACTGAGTCTCGCATGTTATATCACTTGTTTTCATGATACGGTTAGACTTGAGAGAGATAGGTCGGAAACCAATTTGTGTTATGTTGTGAACTGCCATATTTACTGTGATTTATGTGTAAATGGTAATGATTTCTATAAAGGCATTTCGAAATTTATAAAGATGTATTATTTTGCATGAATGCCTACATTTGATAACTAAGCATGATTTTAAGTACATGGGATTTATTCTGTACTACTATTATATCAGTTTTGATCCATGATTTTGAGATGAGAGAAGGAAAGGCAAAACATTATTTTCAGTAGATAGTGTGTACATCTACTTGATTGCCTGATTCCTTACTGAGCGCATTGTTTACTCACCCCCTTTTATTTTTCCCTCTCTACAGATCATACACAGTAGAGTGACACCGGCTAAGGTATAGCATTCCTATTGTCTGCTGCCATTTCCCATAGAACTAAAGGTATACACATCACGTACTATTTTGTATCTGAACAAAGTATAAGCATAGTGATGTACACGTTTGTAATATTTAGGGATGTAATTATGTTAATGTAAATAAATTTACTTATGATGACATGTATGTATGAGTAGTAAGATGAGTGAGAGGGAGACAACTAATGTTGAATCACAGCCCAACTGTTGGTAAAGAGAAAGGTAAGTAAAAAGTGAAAAAAAAATTGTAGTGGTTTCTGGTAAGTCACGGAATGAGGTCGTGACAGAATGGTATCAGAGCAGTGTTGGTCTGATGTGAGTCAGTATTAGTTTAGGAAAGTGTACATCCCCATATTATTGTGCTTGTTCAGTTACAATTATGTATACAAGATGGGAATCAGACTAATATACGGTTGTGAATGCAGGAATTTAGTCTATATGGCTAATACCAGCAGTGGTAGAGGGGCGAGAGGTAGGGCTAGAGGTCGTAGAGATAGGCCGAAAGCCCGAGATGAGACTACTGGTCGGACTGAGGTACCAGAGACTTCAGAGGCACGCTTCACACGAATTGAGCGTAGCCTAGAGATGATAGTGGAGTTACTGGCACAGACTAGGCCAGGTAGACAGGGATAGGATTTGGAGACTATGCCAGGAGAGGCAGTTGCACCTGACACACCTGTACAGCATGTACTTGAGATGCCACGGGCTACAGATACTCCTACACCCCCACCAGTTCAGGATAGTAGTGGATTGAGATACGGGTGTGATTTAGATAGATTGCGACAATTCCAAAAGCTTAGACCTTCATCTTTTAGAGGGGTCAAGGACCTAGTTACTGCTGAGGAGTGGATTGGAGAGATGGAGAAGTTGTACAGATTCTTTGAGTGTACGACTTCAAAGATGGTTGCATTTGCTGTGTTCCAACTGAAGGGGATGACAGAGCATTGGTAGAAGTCCACCAAGCCCATATTGAGAGCCCGACACACTGAGATTAGTTGGGAGATATTTCTGGATGCCTTCAGGAGGAAGTTTGTTTCAGATACGGTACAGCGGAGGTTACAGATCGAATTCTTGGGGTTGAGCCAGGGAAGTCTTTCAGTGGATGAGTACGAGACTAGATTTTTAGCCCTGGGAAGGTATGACCCCGATACCATATACAGCGAGACTAGGAAGGTCAGCAGATTTATAGATGGACTTAGACCGATGCTACGGTCTAGATTAGTACCATTTGATATTGGTACATATGATGAGGCAGTACGCAGGGTGTAATTATGTGAGCAGGACTATGAGAGAAATGCCTCTGAGTTTGAGAAGCTCAGTCGGAGCCGAGAGAAGGATAGGAAGAGGTCATTTAGAGATAAAGGTTTTAGTTATCGAAGAGGGAGGAGACTCTTCGGTAAGAGACCACAGATAGAGGAGGTGCGAGAGAGACCAGTTAGACCTCCTACATACCCAGCTATAACTCCAACGAAGAGTATTATGATTGAAGGATCAAGGCCTACTGATCAGTGCAGTAGATGTGGTAGATACCATGGTGGTAGACCTTGTCCGATGAGTCCTATTATGTGTTTTCGATGTAGGAAACCAGGTCATATTGCTAGAGTTTGCCCAGAGATGGTTGAGACTGCACCACAGAAGGGCATGGAGCCAGAGAGAGCTCCAGCTGATACGTCTGCTCAAAGAAGGAGAGCGACGACAGAAGAGAAGGGGAAACAGGTGATGAGACGAGGGCGAGTACATACCTTGGACCAGGGGACAGCTGATGCTTCATCGGATGTGATTAGAGGTAACATCCTGATTTATTTAGAAGCACATGTATTAATTGATCATGGTGCCATGCATTCATTTGTATCGCCTTCATTTGTATGTAAACTAGCAATGTATGTAGAGCGTACACCTTTGAGTAGGATGATGTTGATTAGTACGCCTATGGATAATAGTCAGCTAGTGGAGTATGTGTTGAATGGTTGTAAGTTAAGAGTAGGGGAAAAGGATATGACAGCCAATTTGATATTGTTAAGTATGAGTGATTTTGATGTAATATTAGGGATGGATTGGTTATCTATAAACCATGCTGTTTTAGATTATTATGCTAAGACAGTTATGTTTCCTAACCCTGAGAAATATGTTGTAAAGTTTGATGAAAAGAAATGAAAATAGTAGTTATGATTATAATTGATAATGTACTATGCTGACTGAGAGATGAATATGTTGAAGGTTTCATTGCGTACGTGGTTGATACGGATAAGGTACATCCGGAGTTGGCAGATATTCTTGTGGTTAGTAAATTCCCAGATGTCTTTTTGGATGAATTGCCAGGGTTACCACCAAATAGAGAGATGGAGTTCTGTATAGATTTGGTGCCTGGTACTGAACCTATATCAAAACCACTGTATCACATGGCCTTAGTTGAGCTGGAAGAGCTCAAGAGACAGTTATAAGAGCTGTTGGACAGGGGCTTTATCTGACCGAGCGTTTCACTGTGGGGAGCACCAATTTTATTCGTAAGGAAGAAGGATGGAAGCCTCTGATTGTGTATCAATTACAGATTGTTGAATAAGGTGACCATCAAGAATAGATATCCCCTTCCACGCATTGATGATTTGTTAGATCAGCTCCGAGGAGCGCAGGTCTTTTCTAAGATTGATCTAAGGTCTGGGTACCATCAGCTGAGAGTCCGGAGGGAAGATGTGCCCAAGACAGCATTTAGGACCCGATATGGCCATTATGAGTTTTTAGTTATGCCATTCGGATTGACGAATGCTCTCGCAGCTTTCATGGCTTTGATGAACGATGTGTACAAGCCATATTTGGATCAATTTGTTATCGTCTTCATAGATGACATTTTGGTATACTCTAAATCTGAGGAAGAACATGAGGAGCACCTCAAGATTGTGTTGCAGACTTTACGAGAGCAGAAGCTATATTCTAAACTCAACAAGTGTGATTTTTGGTTGTCACAGATCTCGTTTTTGGGACATGTTGGTCGAAGGATGGTGAATCAGTAGATCCATCCAAGATTGAGGCTGTAGTTCAGTGGGAACAGGCTAGGACTGTCATCGAGATCAAGAGTTTCTTGGGTTTAGTGGGATATTATCAGAGATTCGTTAAGGGATTTTCGAAGTTAGCTGGTCCGTTGACACATCTCACTAGAAAGGGTGTAGCATTTGTGTGGAATAAGGATTGTGAGAAGAGTTTTTAAGAGTTGAAGAGTCGATTGACCACCGCTCCAATTCTCACTATCCCTATCAGCTCAGGAGAATTTTTAGGGTAATCGATGCATCACATTAGGGACTGGGCTGTGTATTGATGCAGGATGGGAGGGTAGTTGCTTATGGATCCAAACAGTTAAAGGATCATGAGAAGAACTATCTGACCCACGATTTGGAGTTAGCAGCAGTAGTGTTTGTGTTGAAGGTATGGCGCCACTACTTGTATGGAGAGAAATTCCAGTTATTTACCTACCACAAGAGCCTTAAGTCTTTGTTCTCATAGAAGGAACTGAACATGAGACAGAGAAGATGGCTAGAGCTTCTAAAGGACTATGATTATGAGATACTTTATCATCCAGGTAAGGCTAATGTTGTAGCTGATGCTTTGAGTAGGAAGAGCCTTAAGATGGTATCGTATATGATGGTCAGGGAACATGAGTTGCTAGAGTAGTTTGCTAGCATCAATTTAGGAGTTGTGCCTTCTGACATGGATACGGACTGTGTGATTCCTAGTCTACGCTTGGAGTTGGATCTGTTAGAAAGGATTAGACAGGCTCAATAGACTGATCTGTATTGCATTGACATGAGAGGTCAGATGCATAAGGGCACAGTGACTGACTTTGAGATAAGTTCAGATGGACTTCTGAGCTTTAGAGGTAGATTGTGTGTTCCCGAGGGCCCAGAGCTCAGGAGATTGATATTGACAGAAGCTCATTCATCGAGGTACACGTTACATCCGGGGAGTAATAAGATTATCAAAATATTCAGAAGGTGTACTAGTGGTCAGGTCTGAAGAAGGATGTTACGAATTTTATGGCAAAATGTCTTATATGTCAGCAAGTGAAGGTAGAGCATCAAAAACCTGCAGGGTTATTGCAGCCTCACCTATACCGACATGGAAATGGGAGCATATCACCATGGATTTCGTGATGGGTTTACTAAGGACCCGGAGGAATCACGATGCGATATGGGTGATAGTTGATAGACTGATGAAGTCAGCCCACTTTCTAGCGATGAGGGCTACTGATACTCTGAGTACATTGGCAGAATTGTTTGTACGTGAGGTAGTGAGGTTACATGGTATTCCAGTGAGCATTGTCTCATATAGGGATTCCCGTTTCACTTCCCACTTTTGAGAACATTTTCAGGAAGCCATGGGAACCCAGTTGAGTTTGAGCATCACTTATCATCCTCAGACAGATGGTCAGTCAGAGAGGACTATACAGGCTCTGGAGGATATGTTGAGAGCATGTGTGTTGGATTTTAGAGGCTCTTGGGATGATCATTTGCCACTGGCCGAGTTCGCCTACAACAATAGTTATCATGTGAGTATCGGGATGGCACCATATGAGGCTTTGTATGGTCGTAAATGTCATTCCCCTATCGGTTGGGAAGAAGTGGGTGACAGAAAGATTTTTACTCCTAATTTGGTTACACAAGCCTCTGAGGATGTCCGGTTAATTGTTAAACGATAGAGGACAGCCCAGAGTAGATAAAAGAGTTATGCTAACAAGAGACGAAGACCACTTGAATTCGCAGTTGGTGATTCAATATTTCTGAAGGTTTCTCCTTCCAAGGGTATAGCGAGATTTAGGAAGAGAAGTAAGCTGAGTCCTCGCTACATTGGACCCTTTGAGATACTGGATAGAGTGGGAGATAAGGCATATAGATTGGCTTTGCCATCGAAATTATCGGGAATGCACAATGTCTTCCACATTTCGATGTTGAGGAAGTATCATCTAGATCCAAATCATGTGATTCGATATGAGCCATTGGAGCTCAAAGAAGATTTGACTTCTGTAGAGAAATCGATCCGAATACTGGATAGAGAGGAGAAAGTCTTACGAAATAAGACTATTTGGTTAGTAAAGATTCTGTGGCAGCATCACACTTCAGAAGAAGCTACTTGGGAGCTAGAAAGTCTAATGAGAGAGAGATATCCCCAATTGTTTAGAGACTAACTTGGTTCTAATTTAGAGGACCAAATTTCTTTAAGGAGGGGAGGATTGTAAGATCCGCATTTTTGTAAAATGTAACCTTTATGAGATTGCGATATATGAGCAGGTCACAAATTATATAAATTATGAAAAATGGATGTTTTGAAGTGGTAAATGTGGATGGAATGAAAAATGAATGATTAAGTACATTGAAAACTAATGTAACAGTAAAATGGAAGGAGTGTATAAGTTTTTATACTTCCATTTGGTGTTGTACCTTTGGTTATACATTGAATGCACACAAGTTTCAATGTATATGAAGTAGGAATGGATGTCATTTCAAGCCTTAAGTGCGGTTTGATAAGAAAATGACTATGGCAGCTAAATGCATGAAATTTGGTATGAGTTACTGTAGAAAACTACATTGAAATCTGGAAAATATGGATGAGAGATCGATCTGGAAGAGCAAAAAATGCTCAAATTCGAGTAATAGAACAGGGACAGATCAATCTCATTGGAGAGCAAATCGATCTGCTAAGCATTCTGTGAAGAAGAAATCGATCTCTATAGGGCCAAATCGATTTCCTTAAGCTACTGACTTGGAGAAGATCGATCTCATTGGGAGAGCAGATCGATCTCCTTAATGTTCTGAGTTGATTCAGATCGATCTCATGCTTGGGAATAGATCGATCTCATTAGGTTGGAAAGGTCAGTTTCGAGAGGAAAAATGTAGGGAAGATCGATCTCATTGAAGAGCAGATCGATCTCATATAGACAATTCTATAAATACTGGACCTCTGCACTTAAAAACTCACGAGAGAAACTATTCCATTAAAGAGAAAAAGTGTAACCTAACATTTCTAAGCTAGGAAACTTCAGTTTGCATTCAGTTTTGAGTGAGGTATAAGTGAGCAAAGTTGTTCTTCACAAAGAGGAGAGCAACATACTTGGAAATAAGAGATTGAAATCAAGAGTTAAAGGAGCAAGGAGGATTTTACTATTTTGGTGACAAAGGAAGGAAATCTCAGCTAGGTAAGATTTAATGCAACAAATTAATATATGTTAAGCTAGGTGTATTGATGAGTTGATAGGTATATATATGAAATGTTGGAAATGAAAGGAGGATGAAAAATCACCATGACCTAGTATTGGTGAGAAATTGAGAAAATGATAAGGAAATGGTGTAACATTGATTTAATGATGGAATATGCATGTATGAAATATTATAAGTTAATCTTATGAAATGCATTAATTGGAAATAAAGAGAAATGACTATAGTTGTGTGAAATGTGGTCTTATACCATATTTGGAGTAAGTGATGAAAACTATGTATTGAATTAAGATTTGGCAAATGAAATGAGTATATAGAGATATACTAACGCTAATAATTATAACAGCTTTGGAGATCATCGTTCTAAGACTCGAAATTTTGTAATGTAACCTTTATGACTTGTGATGTATGAGCAAGTCACATTCAATGTAAATTATGAGGAATGGATCTTTCCAAGAGTGGAATGTGACTATATTGAGTTTTGAGTGGTGAGGTAAATTGGAATAAAGATGCATGAGTTTTGTACTTCCATTTGGTGATATATTGTATACCTTTGGCTATACAATAAAAGAACACAAGTTTCAATGTATATAAAGTATAAATAGATGTCATTTTCAAGCTTTAAATGTGGTTGGATGAGAAAATGACCATAGCAGTAGAATTAAGAGTGTTTGAGGTAAATTACTGCAGAAAACTGCAGTAAAATCTGAAAAATATGAATGAGAGATCAATCTCATGAGATGAGAGATTGATCTGAAAGAGCCAAAAATGCTCTTAATTATACGGTAGAACAGGTCAGATCGATCTCCAATGGGGCCAGATCGATCTGCTGAGCATTCTGTGAAGAAGGAATCGATCCCTAGAGGGTCAGATCAATTTCCTTAAGCTACTGACTTGCAACAAATCGATCTCATACAAGAGCAGATCGATCTTCTTAAGGTTCTGTGTTGCAACAGAACGATCTCATGTAAGAGTAGATCGATCTCATGTGGTCTGGAAGGTCGGTTTCAAGAGGAAAAATACAGAGCAGATCGATCTCCTAGGGTAGCAGATCGACCTCATAGAGACAATTCTATAAATACTAGGTTTTTGTACTTCATTTTCCCGAGAGTTACTATTCCATTCGAGAACTAAACCTAAACCTAGCCAATAAACACTAGAAAACTTCAATTTGTGATCAGTTTTGAGTGAGATACAGCTGAGCAAAGTTGTTCTTAGCAAGAAGAGAGCAACATACTTGGAAACAAGAGATTGAGATCAAAGGTTTCGGGAGCAAAAAGGATTTTACCATTTTGGAGACAAAGGAAGGAAAGTTCAACTAGGTAAGATTTAATGCACTAAGTTAATATATGTTAAACTAGGTGTATTGATTAGTAAATTGATATATGTTTGAAATGTTAGAAATGAAAGGATAATGAAAAATCACCATGACCTAGATAATGGAGAGAAAATGAGGAAGTGATGAGGAAATGGTGTTAACATTGATTTAATGATGGAATATGCATGTATGGAAGACTATGAGGTAATCTTATGAGATGCATAAATTAGAAATAAGGAAAAATAAAGATAGTTATGTGAAAATGTGGTTTTAGACCATATTTGGAGAAAGTGAGGAAAACTATGTACTAAATTGAGATTTGGCAAATGAAATGAGTATATAGTGATATATTAATGCTAATAATTATAACAGCTTCAGAAATTACCTTGAAAGCTGATCGGACTACAAGAGTGAGCAGAACCGAGGAAGAGAGGTCACTTAACATGATCAGAGGTAAGGGAATTTCGTGAGTAGCTAGAGATGGCTACACGTATTTTAAATAGCATTTCGATATTATATGCTATATGAATTCCCATGACTCGGCCTAATGTGTGATAGAGATAAGTGAAAATAAGTGTATTTTATCTAAAAATAGGGTGAAAAAGCCTAAGAAGTATGTTGTAACCCTTCATTCATGAGTTGCATGATAGAATGGCTAATGTTTTCATGTATATGCGAAAACAGCATATTTAAGTGCTAAATTTGATTTGAATTGAAAGATTTGTGATTTGAATAAGCCATCTATTTAGTTTTGTGTGAAAACCATAAGTGCTAGAGAATACTCGCACTATATTTTGAGATATGCATCACATAGTACTGGAGTATATACTCGTACTTGATTTTAATGCGATTTTATATATGTTAGAGTACTGAGAGCATTGCTCATACTCGGTTTTGTGATTGATGCATATAGAGTATTAGGAGCTTTGCTCATACTCAGTTTTACATGATAGAGTACTAGGAGCATTGCTCGTACTCAATTTTCATGATTTATACATGATATAGTACTTGAGCAATAACTCATACTTGATTGACAAGAGAATTATGAATTAACCCAGTGCTAAAGGTTACTCGCACTAATGTTTGATATTTTGAGATGCATATACAGTGTTTAAGAGGCGGAGTGTTAATTGTGAGTCACCCTCAAGACGCACACTGTAGTTCTTATGTGATATATAAGACATGTTAATGAAAAATCATGACGATTTCCTCCGTGTAGACTGAGTGTCACACTGTTGAGATGTTCGCAAGAGGATTTAGAGTCATGGCATTTATTCCATAGTATGAGGGCTAAGACTTATGGCAAGTACCCTGACTATAATGTATTTCCATGGTGTGAGGACTAAGACCTATGACAGGCATCTAACCATGAGGAGAGGGTCCACGGGTGTATGTTGTACCGTGTGAGTGGCATGGAGTACATTGTACCGTGTGTTGTGTGGAGTTGTGGAGTTGAGGAGTTTATAGTTGGCGGTTGTGATGAACTAACCCCCCTCCCATTACAGCAGTGATTACTTGCACACCGAGATCTGTGTTGCTTGGGATTTCACATTATAGGATATGATCATAGTCTAGGAGAGTATTGCATTAGCCACTGAGTCTCACATGATATATCACTTGTTTTCATGATACGGTTAGACTTGAGAGAGATAGGTCATAAATCGGTTTGTGTTGTGTTGTGAACTGCCATATTTATTGTGATTTATGTGTAAATGGCAATGATTTCTATAAAGGCATTCTGAAGTTATAAATATGCACTATTTTGCATGAATGCCTACATTTGATAACTCAGCATGATTTTAAGTACATGAAATTTATTCTGTACTATTATTATATCATTTTGATACATGCTTTGAGATGAGAGAAGGAAAGGCAAAGCCTTATTTTCAGTAGATAGTGCGGTTGTCTACTTGCTTGCCTGATTTCCTTACTGAGCGCGTTGTTTGCTCATCCCTCATTTATTTTCCACTCTCTTCAGATCATTCGCAGTAGATTGAGTCCGGCTGAGGTATAGCACTCATTGTATCTGTTACCTATCCATCTTACGAGAGGTATACACACTCGAACACTTTGTACTGAATAATGTATAAGCACAGTTATGTAAACTATTGTACGGTCGGGATGTATATGTACAAATATTGTATAACAGTTTATGTTATCGAAAAGAATACTAAATTCTATGTATATTGTGAATGAATGTGAATAGGTGACTAATATCGAATCACAGCCCAACTGTCGAGGAGAGTAAGGTAAGTAAAGTAAAAAGTGAAAAATTTGTAGTGGTTTTTGGTAAGTCACAGAAGAAGGTCGTGACAGAATGGTATCAGAGCAGAGTTGGTCTGATGTGATGTCTGTATTAGTTTAAGAAAATGTACATCCCCATAGTACTGTGCCTTGTTCAGTTACAATTGTGTATACAAGATGGGAATCAGACTAATTAATGATTATGAATGCAAGAATTTAGTCTATATGACTAATACCAGCCGTGGTAGAGGGGCAAGAGGTAGGGCTCGAGGCCGTAGAGGTAGGCCAGAGACTCGAGATGAGACTGTGGGTACTAATGAGGTACTAGAGACTGTTGAGGCACGCTTCATGAGGATTGAGCATAGCCTAGAGATGATAGTGGAGATACTGGCACAGACTAGGCCAGGAAGACAGATACAAGATGCAGAGACTGGGATAGGAGAGGTAGTTGCACCTGACACACCTGTACAGCCTGCACCTGAGATGCCACAGGTTGCAGATACTCCTATACCCCCACCAGTTCAGGATAGTAGTGGACTGGGATATGAGTGTGATTTAGATAGATTGCGATAATTCCAGAAGCTTAGACTACCATCTTTTTGTGGGGTCAAGGACCCAGTTGTTGCTGAGGAGTGGATTGGAGAGATGGAGAAGTTGTACCGATTCTTTGAGTGTACGACTTCAGAAAGGGTCTCATTTGTTGCATTCCTACTGAAGGGAACGGCAGAGCATTGGTGAAAATCTACCAGGCCTATATTGAGAGCCCGACATGCTGAGATTAGTTGGGAGCTATTTTTGGATGCCTTCAGAAGGCAGTTTGTTCCAGATACGGCACAGTGGAGGCTGCAAGTCGAATTCTTGGGGTTGAGCCAGGGGAGTCTATCAGTGGATGGGTACGAGACGAGATTCCTAGCCCTGGGAAGGTATGACCCCGATACCATATACAGCGAGATTAGGAAAGTCCGCAGGTTTATCGATGGATTAAGGCTAGTGTTGCGGTCTAAACTGGTTTCATTCGACATTTCTACCTACGATGAGGCTGTACGTAGGGTGCAACTCTGTGAACAAGATTATGAGAGGAATCTCTAAGAGTTTAGATCAGTCGAAAAAGATAGAGACAGAGATAGAAAGAGGCCAGTGAGTGATAGTGCTCGAGGTTTCAGTTATCGCGGAGGGAGGAGACTCTTCAATAAGAGACCAAAGATTGAGGAAGTATAGGAAAAGATTGTGAAATTTCCTACATAATTGACTATAGCTCCGGCGAAGGACGTTATGATTGGAGGACCGAGGCCTACTACTGATCAGTGCAGTAGATGTGGTAGATACCATGGTGGTAGACCTTGTCCGATGAGTCCTATTATGTGTTTTCAATATGGGAAACCAGGGCATATTGCTAGAGTTTGCCCAGAGATGGTTGAGACTGACATAAGGGTAGGGAGCCAGAGAGAGCTCCAGCTGATACATCTGCTTAAAGAAGGAGAACGATGGCAGAAGAGAAGGGGAAGCAAGTTATGGGACGAGGGCAAGTGTATGCCTTGGACCAGGGGACAGCGGATGCTTCATCGGATGTGATTAGAGGTAACAACCTGATTTATGATTTAGAAGCACATGTATTGATTGATCCTGGTGCCAAGCATTCATTTGTATCGCCTTCATTTGCATGTAAACTAGTAAAATATATGGAGTGTACTCCTTTAAGTAGGATGATGTTGATTAGTACGCCTATGGATGATAGTCAGCTAGTGAAGTATATGTTGAATGGTTAAAGTTAAAAGTAGGGAAAAGGATATGACAGCCAATCTGATATTGTTAAGTGTGAGCGATTTTGATGTAATCTTAGGAATGGATCGGTTATCGTCAAACCATGCAGTTTTAGATTGTTATGCTAAGACAGTTATGTTTCCTAGCCCTGAAAAATATGTTGTAAAGTTTGATGAAAAGAAATGAAAATAGTTGTTATGGTTGTAATTGATAATGTACTATGTTGACTGAGAGATGAATATGTTAAAGGTTTTATTGCGTATGTGGTTGATACGAATAAGGTACATCCAGAGTTGAAAGATATTCCTGTGGTTAGTGAATTCCCAGATGTCTTTCCGGATAAATTGTCAAGGTTACCACCAGACAGAGAGATAGAATTTTGTATAGATTTGGTGCTTGGTACTGAGCCTATATCGAAACCACCGTTTCACATGGCCTTAGTTGAGCTAGAGGAGCTCAAGAGACAGTTACAGGAGTTGTTGGATAGGGGTTTCATTAGACCGAGTGTTTCACCTTGGGGAGCACTGGTTCTATTTGTAAGAAAGAAGGATAGGAGCCTCCGATTGTGTATAAATTACCGATTGTTGAACAAGGCAACCATCAAGAATAGATATCCCCTTCCACGCATTGATGATTTATTAGATTAGCTCTGGGGAGCGCAGGTCTTTTCTAAGATTGATCTAAGGTCTGGGCATCATCAGCTGAGAGTAAGGAGTGGAGATGTGCCCAAGACAGCATTTAGGACCCGATATGGCCATTATGAGTTCTTGGTTATGCCATTCGGATTGACAAATCCTCCTGCAGCTTTCATGGCTTTCATGAACGATGTGTTCAAGCCATATTTAGATCAGTTTGTTATCATCTTCATCGATGATATTTTGGTATACTCTAAGTCTGAGGAAGAGCATGAGAGACACCTCAGGATTGTATTGCAGACTTTACGAGAGCAGAAGCTATATGCTAAACTCAACAAGTGTGATTTTTGGTTGTCACAGATCTTATTTTTAGGACATGTAGTGTCTAAGGATGGTGTATCACTGGATCCATCTAAGATTGAGGTTGTTATTCAGTGGGAACAGCCAAAGACAGTCACCAAGATCAGGAGTTTCTTAGATTTAGCAGGGTATTATCGAAGATTCGTAGAAGGATTTTCGAAGTTAGCTGCTCCGTTGACACGTCTCACTAGGAAGGGTGTGGCATTTGTATGGGATGAAGATTGTGAGAGAAATTTTTAGGAGTTGAAGAGTCGATTGACCACCGCTCCGATTCTCCCTATCCCTACCAGCTCAGGAGGATTTTTAGTATATATCGATGCTTAGCATCAGGGACTGGGATGTGTATTGATGCAGGAAGGGAGGGTAGTTGCTTATGGATCCAGACAGCTGAAAGATCATGAGAAGAACTATCCGACCCATGATTTGGAGTTAGCGGCAATAGTGTTTACGTTGAAAATATGGCGCCACTACTTGTATGGAGAGAAATTCCAGATATTTACCGACCACAAGAGCCTCAAGTATCTGTTCTCACAGAAGGAATTGAACATGAGACAGAGAAGATGGCTAGAGCTTCTGAAGGACTATGATTGTGAGATACTTTATTATCCGGGTAAGGCTAATGTTGTAGCCGATGCTTTGAGTAGAAAGAGCCTTGGGATGGTATCGTACATGATGGTCAGGGAACATGAGTTACTAGAGTAATTTGCTAGCCTCAGTTTGGGAGTTGTGCCTTCTGACATGGATACAGACTATGTGATTGCTAGTCTACGCTTAGAGCCGGATCTATTGGAGAGTGTTAAGTTAATATATTTTGAAATGACAAAACAGTAATTCAATAATGGATATCATAAATATAAGAAATGTTTTGAACATGTTAAGTGCCAGAAACTAAGTATTAAAGGATGAGAGATCGATCTTATGAGATGAGAGATTGATCTCCTGGGTTTTCAAGTATGAGAGATCAATCTCATGAGAATATGAGATCGATCTGCTAAAGGATTAAAAACTCAAAGAGCATGTATAAGATGTTCAGAAAGCAGAGATCAATCTGTAGGGGTTATAAGATCGATCTTTAAATTACAAAATGTTTAAAAGATGGATCTGGTCTAGGAAGAGATCGATCTCCTATAAGACAAAGGTTAAAGGTATTAGATCGATCTATGTTCAAACAGAGAGTTTATGAGATCGATCTTCTGTGGATAGAGATCGATCTCCTCAAAGTCAGAGAGTTTAGAAGATCGATCTAGGGTGATTAGAGATCGATCTCCTCTCTACGAGAATGCTTGCTAGATCGATCTGGAGATCAATCTTGCTTCAAACAGAGAGATTAGAAGATCGATCTGATGGTTCGACAAATCGATCTTCACTAACATTTTTCAAATTATAAGATCGATCTCTACAAATATGAGATCGATCTCCATGCTTCAAGTTGTTTTGTAATTGTAGGAATTTAAACTAAAAGATCGATCTGGTCATGATGGAAGATCAATCTGATGCTCTACTGGAGGTTCCCAACGGCTCTTTCTACAAAATCTTCAACGGGAAAAACAGCATTAAATGCTTCAACTACCAATCCTGCTATATCCAACCAAGCATTGAAGACATTGGAAAATAAGAGACTTGTGCTGCAAATTCTGTATATTCTCAAGAGATATTTTCTAACATTCTCTTTGTCTTTAAACATCACATTGATTGTATTATGTTAAAAAACTTGTGTAGAAGTTATTTTTCCTACCCACAAAAGAAAGCTTCTATTTGTATTCATCCTCAATCCAAGAGAGAAGAGGAGAGTTCCTCTGTGAGATAATTTTGTAAAGGGTGAATACTTGTCTTTGTAAAAATGGGTAGAGAGGTTATTCCTTAATTTTAAAAAGGGAGTTTGTATCAGCTATTGATATAGTGAAAGAAAGCTCTTGACAAGGTGGTCACGAAGAGAGGACGTAGGCAAGATATTGGCCGAACCTCTATAAATTATTGAGTTTGCTGCTTCCTTCCCTTATCTCCTTTAATTTATTGCACTGTACTTTATTGATTATTCTTTGATTATTTGCAATAAGATTGAATTAAGTTTAAATTTAGCATTATCATTAAAAAACTGATTCACCCCCCTTCTCGGTAGAGCCAACAATTGGTATCAGAGCTCGGACTTTTTGATCATAAAGGAATAACTTCCTAAGAGTTAAAAACAATCTAATGGCTCATAACAATGTAGCAACCAGTCTAGTAGGAGAGGGGCACTCTATAGTTAGGCCTCTCATGTTCAATTGTGAACATTATGCTTATTGGAAAACTAGGATGATGCTTTTCATTCAAGCAAATGATTATGAGGTATGGAGGATTATAACTAAAGGTCCTCAAATCCCAACTAAAAGGATAGAGGGAAGAGATATCCCTAAAAAAGAAGATGAGTGGGATTCTAATGATGTAAAATGTGCTCAACTAAATGCAAAGGCCATGCACACCTTATTTTGTGCTTTAGGGCCAATGAGTAGAATAGAGTCTCCAGTTGTGACAATGCCAAACAAATTTGAGATAAATTGGCAATTACTCATGAAGGCACAACTCAAGTAAAGGAGACTAAGGTAGGAATGCTCACACATGATTATGAGCTATTTAGGATGAAAGAAGGAGAGTCAGTTAGTGACATGTTCACTAGATTTACTGATGTAATAAATGGATTAAAGTCCTTAGGCAAAATCTATTCAAATATAGAAATGGTTAAGAAAATCCTGAATAGCCTACCGAAATGATGGAAAGCTAAAGTAACAGTAATTGAAGAGTCCAAAGACCCCCACACACTATCATTAGATGAATTGATAAGGTCACTACTCACATATGAAATGAAATTAAGGAGAAATGAAGAGCCACCCAAGAAAGTGGGAGTAGCTCTGAAATCCGCTACTCAAGAAGATTTGAAAGAGAATAAAAATGAGAGTGGTAATGAAGAAGATCTTGAAATGGCAATGTTTGCCAAGAGATTTAACAAATTTATGAGAATAAGAGAAAATAGTAGTGGTAGGAGAAACTACAAGAAAGAACAAGAAGAAGAAGGTAGAAAAAATATTATTGTATACTATGAATGCAAAAAACCTGGACATATTAAATTTAATTGCCCTCTCCTCAAAAGATCAAGTGATAGGTATCACAAAAAGAAGGCAATGATGGCAACATGGAGCGACAGTGACAGCTCCGATAATGATTCAAATGAGGATACTGCCAATCTATGCTTCATGGCAATTGAAGATGAAAAGGTAACTTCAGATCTCAATGAGTACTCTTTTGATGAACTACAAGATGCATGTGATAATCTTGCATTAGAATATGAATGCATGAATTTGAAGTACAAAAAATTAATCTCTAAACTAAAGAAAGAAAATGAGTTAATACTAAAGGATAAGATAGAATGTGAAAAGAGATTAGAAAATACAAATCTTGAAATCCATGACCTAAAAGAAAAGAATAGTAACTTACATAATTCCTTTACTAGATTTTACATGGGTCAACAAAAACTAGATAACATGCTAGAAACTCAAAGGGCTTTCTTTGATAAGAATGGGTTAGGATATGATGGAAAAAGTGGGGAAACTCACCTCAAAAGTTTCTTAGCTAGAAAGAATATGCATAAACCCTCAACTACTTGCTCATATTGTAATAAAAAAGGGCATGCATCATATAATTGCAATGAGAAGATGACCACATTTAGAGGAAGAATAGTGAAAAGAATTTGGGTTCCAAAAGAGGTAGTTAATTCAAAAGACATTAATGTTATCGTAAAATGGATCCCAAAGGGATCAAGAATTCTTTTCACTAACTCCAAAGGACCCAAGAAAATTTGGGTACCTAAGACAAAAGTTTGAATGTTGATTATAGGTGATTGAGCATTGCTACAAGGCAAAAACAAAGGAAGCTTAGTACTTGGATAGTGGATGCTCAAGACACATGACCAGTGATAGAAACCACTTTAACTCATTCAAATCAAAAATTGGTGGAGAAGTCACATTTGGGGACAACTTCAAAGGCCAAGTTGAAGGAAGTGGTTTAATTGGTAATGACTATTTCTCACTAGAAAAAGTTTTACTTGTTAGGGGTCTAAAACATAATTTGCTAAGTATTAGTCAACTTTGTGACAAAGGTTAAAAATAATTTTTGATTGCTTGAAATGTCATGTTATAGATCCTAAATCAAATAAAGTTCTTTTTCTAGGACATAGACAAGGTAACATATACATTGTTTATCTAAATGAACTTAAAAATGAAAATGTATGCCTTATGGTAGATAAAGAAAAAAAACCTTGGTTGTAGCATAGAAGACTAGGTTATGCTAGCATGCATGTATTATCTAAGCTAGCTAGAAAAGACCTTGTTATAGGATTACCTAAGTTGTCCTTTGACTATGACAAAATTTGTGAAGCTTGTGTCAAGGGAAAACATAAAAGGACAACATTTAAACCTAAACATAGTGTATCAACCACTAGACCTCTTCAATTACTCCACCTAGATCTATTTGGACCAACTAGAACTACAAGCCTAGGTGGTAAGCATTATGGGCTTGTGATTGTAGATGATTACACTAGGTTCACTTGGGTATTCTTCTTAAGAGTAAAGAATGAAGCCTTAGAAAAATTCATTGTCTATACAAAAGTAGCCCAAAATGAAAAAGGTTACACTACAACTAGCATTAGAAGTGATCATGGCAAGAAATTTGAAAATATTGGTTTTGATGAATATTGCAATGATAAAGGAATTAGTCATAATTTTTCAGCCCCTAGGACACCACAACAAAATGGAGTAGTTGAGAGAAGAAATAAAACATTAGGAGAAATGGCTAGACAATATTGTGTGAAAATAACTTGCCTAAATATTTTTGGGCTGAAGCTATAAATACATCTTGCTATATCATCAATAAAGCCATGATTAGACCAATCTTAAAGAAAACCCCTTATGAGCTGTAAAAAGGAAAGAAGCCTAATATTAGCTATTTTCACCATTTTTGTTGTAGATGCTTTGTCTTAAATAATGGAAAAGACAACTTAGGAAAATTTGATGCCAAGAGTGATGAGGGAATCTTTTTAGGCTACTCCTTGAATTCAAAGGCATATAGAGTATATAACAAAAGAACCTTGATGGTTGAAGAATCAATACATGTAATATTTGATGAGTCAAACGATGCATCTAAAGGTTCAACCAATGATGAGGATATTGAAATATTTGATGAGACCTTGAAAGATACGTCAAACATAAAAAATGATCTATTAGAAAAACTTGACATTAATAAAGAGGATGAAGAAGAACTAGAAATACTAGAAAGAGAGTCTAGAGCACCAAGAGAATTAGGATATGTCAAAGATTGTGAAATTGTAGGTGATCCAACTCTTGGAGTTAGAACAAGGTCCTCTCTAAGAAATGTATGTCAATATATAGCCTTTGTATCTCAAATTGAACCAAAGAATGTCAATGAAGCTTTAGATGACAATAATTGATTTTTAGCCATGCAAGAAGAATTAAATCAATTTGAAACAAGCAAAGTATGGAATTTAGTCCCTAGACCTAGTGATCACTCTATAATTGGAACTAAATGGATTTTCAAAAACAAGATGGATGAAAATAGTGTGATCATAAGAAACAAGGCTAGGCTAGTTGCACAAGGCTATAGGCAAGAAGAAGGAATAGACTATGATGAAACTTATGCACCAGCAACTAGATTAGAAGCAATAAGAATGCTACTTGCCTTTGCATGCTACAAAAACTTCAAATTATATCAAATGGATGTAAAGAGTGCATTTTTAAATGGCTTCATCAATGAAGAAGTTTATGTTGAGCAACCTCCAGGTTTTGAAAGTCCTAAATTTCCTGAACATGTATACAAACTTTCTAAGGCACTTTACGGTTTGAAACAAGCCCCTAGAGCCTGGTATGAAAGACTGTCAAAGTTCTTAATAGAGAAAGAATTTTCAAGAGGAAAGTAGGTACTACTTTGTTTATCAAAAATAAAAATAAAGATTTACTAGTTGTTCAAGTGTATGTAGATGACATTATTTTTGGATCAACTAATGAATCTCTATGTCAAGAGTTTGCTAAGATCATGCAAGGTGAATTTGAAATGAGCATATAGGAGAGCTCACCTACTTCTTGGGACTTCAAGTGAAGCAAACTAAAGATGGAACCTTCATCAATCAAGCAAAATATACTAAGGATTTGCTCAAATGATTTGGAATGGATAACTGCAAACCTCAAGTAACTCCAATGGGCACCAACATCAAGCTTGATAAAGATGAAAGTGGTAAGTGTGTAGATACTAAACTATATAGGTCTATGATTAGTTCATTGCTTTATCTTACTGCAAGTAGACCGAATATTTTGTTTAGTGTATGCCTATGTGCTAGATTTCAATCTTCTCCTAGGGAGTCACACTTACTAGCTACAAAAAGGATCTTTAGGTATCTTAAAGACACTCCCTCTCTAGGACTTTGGTACCCTAAGGACTCCACCTTTACTCTTCATGCTTTTTCTGATGCAGATTTTGGAGGTTGTAAAATAGATAGAAAATGCACTTCAGGAACATGCCAATTCTTAGGGAATAGATTAATCTCATGGTTCTATAAGAAACAAAATAGTGTAGCACAATCCACAACAGAAGCAGAATATATAGCAGCTGGTAGTTGTAGTGCTCAAGTGTTGTGGATTAAACAACAAATGAAAGATTATGGTATAGACATGAAGCAAGTCTCAATTAAATGTGATAATACCAGTGCCATTAATCTCTCTAAAAATCTCATTCAACACTCTAGAACTAAATATATTGAGATTAGGCATCATTTCCTTAGAGATCATGTACAAAAAGGAGATATAATCCTAGAATATATTGATACTTTACATCAAAAAGCTGATATCTTCACCAAACCTCTTGATAGAGATAGGTTCTGTGTTCTTAGAGGTGAATTAGGACTTATGAATGCTCCTTAAGATTTATTGCCTTCTAAACTTTGATTTCAAATTGATTTTCAACTGAATTTTCAACTCATTTTCTGGGCAAAAAGTATGAGAGATCGATCTCCTATCACTATAGATCGATCTTCATGCTCCAAATTGGCCTAAAGCAGTAAGGTTCAGCTAAGCAGATCGATCTTCTATCCCATAAGATCGATCTTCTTAAGCTTTTGTATTGTACAGATCGATCTCTACATTTGGCAGATCGATCTCCTTCAGCCTCTGTAAAGTAGTAGATCGATCTCTACATTTGGCAAATCGATCTCCTTGAGCTTCTGTATTTTGAAGATCGATCTCTTAAAACATCAGATCAATCTCTTCAAGTTTCTGGAAATATCAGATCGATCTGGTACCTCGACAGATCAATCTCCTTAGCCCTGGACTATAACTACTGCTTCAAAATCCCCAAAATTCAAAATTCCAAATTTTCAAATCCCTAACCCTCTGTCATGCCTCCTCCTCCTATTTTCACTCCCAGATTGATCTCAGTAAGGTTTTCGTCCAATCTTTTTCATCAATCTTCATTCTAGTAACCTACATTGTCGAATTTTCTTTAAAAATTCCTTTGTTTTTTGCTTGCATTATCTTTAGGGCATCTATTGAACTGTTTCATTGCCTAGGTTGTTAGAGAACTCTTCAAACTATTTCCTAGGAGTAATCTTTGAGTGTGTTTAGCTAATTTTGTAGTATACAATCATGCCTCGTCTTAAGAGAGGTGCAACCAAAGACCTCAAACCACCAAGACAACCATCTAATATTGATAGAGGTTCCTCCTCCCAACCTCAAACTACCCCTCCATCTTCTATCACCACTTTTAACAGGTGTTTTCAAACACCTGCAAAAAGCAAATGATATGAAGAGTACTTCTCTACCATGCCCATCAAACACTGGAGGACAATTGATTTTTCCTTCTTTAATCGTATAGATTTTCCTTATTTGTCAAAAATGGAAGAGCTTGGTTGGCTTCCATTTCTCAAGATAAACACACCGGCACTTCCAAACATTATTAGGGCCTTCTTCTCAAATGTCGAGCTTATATATGACCCTGACGATAACTGTAAGATTCTAGGATTCAAAACATTCGTCATGGCCAAAACGATTTCCGTAAGCACAACTCTATTAGCTCGAGTGTTTGGGATTGAAGATGATGGATTGACTGATGAAGAGGAAGAGGTACCCCTCGAATTTAACATGCCAGGGGATAAATCTAGTGACCTACCAATGCACCTTAGGTTACTACACCTTATAATCTCGTGGAACCTCAGACCTTTCGATACCCGCCATTCCATAGTCAAGAAACTAAACTGTTTTTTGCTCCACTACCTTCACACTTCTCAAGACCAAAAACCAAATCTAGTCCACTTCATCTACGAAGACTGGCTGAAAATTATGCTCAGACAAGCCTCCACAATAGTCTTCCCGTAATCGCTTGCATACCTGTTCCAACGACTCGGGATCGACTGCTCTTGTGAGACCGATGAAGTGCCTTCTGCAAAGAGCGTTTTGATATTGGCACACTTCACCATATGGGGTACTACAAAGATTTCCAAGGTCAGTGGAGGAAGAAATGAGAAACTCATCATGAGGCAGCCATGGAAGAGGATCTACCAGCTGAGCCTACCGCCCCGACTACTAAGATTCCTTCTTCGTCTACTGCTCAGCCTATTGCACCTACCTCATCATCTGACTCAGTGGAATCGATAATAGCCATGGTTATGGAGCTTAATAGGAAGATGGATGAAGGTTTTGCAAACCTTCATGCCACACGGCAGGCCATGTTCGATGAGTTGCAAGTCACCCGCACTCGAGTCGAGGAACTTTTAGAGCGATTTCCTCCTCCACCTTAGGGCATGCTTGATTAGATTGTTCTAGATGTGTTGTTATTTTGAGACATGATTGATTGAATGTTTATCTTTTGAAATGACAGAATATATTTTGAGACATGATTGTTTAAACGATTATCTTTTGAAATGACAAAATATATTTTGAGACATGTGTTGATATTATGCTTAGTAATTTCTTGATATATGATACATGGTTTCATGACTTGATTGCCATTGATATGACAAAAAGGAGGAGAAGAGAATAAGTTAAGGGGAGCTTAAATTAAGGGGGAGTTTTTTGAACAAAGAGGACAACTTTTGAAACCAGAGAACTAGATGCATAATGTTAAAGGGGGAAACTAAACAAGTTTATAAAATTAGTTTATTGAATAAGTTTTGTCATATCAAAAAGGGGGAGATTGTTAAGTTAATATATTTTGAAATGACAAAATAGTAATTCAATAATGGATATTATAAATCTAAGAAATGTTTTGAACATGTTAAGTGCCAGAAACTGAGTATTAAAGGATGAGAGATAAATCTCATGAGATGAGAGATCGATCTCCTGGGTTTTCAAGTATGAGAGATCGATCTCATGAGAATATGAGATCGATCTGCTAAAGGATTAAAAACTCAAAGAGCATGTATAAGATGTTCAGAAAGCAAAGATCAATCTGTAGGGGTTATAAGATCGATCTTTAAATTACAAAATGTTTAAAAGATGGATTTGGTCTGGGAAGAGATCGATCTCCTATAAGACAAAGGTTAAAGGTATTAGATCGATCTGTAGATCGATCTATGTTCAAACAGAGAGTTTATGAGATCGATCTTCTGTGGATAGAAATCGATCTCCTCAAAGTTAGAGAGTTTAGCAGATCGATCTAGGGTGATTAGAGATCAATCTCCTCTCTACGAGAATGCTTGCTAGATCGATCTGGAGATCGATCTTACTTCAAACAGAGAGATTAGAAGATCGATCTGATGGTTCGACAGATCGATCTTCACTAACATTTTTCAAATTATAAAATCGATCTCCACAAATATGAGATCGATCTCCATGCTTCAAGTTACTTTGTAGACATGAATTTAAACTAAAAGATCGATCTAGTCATGATGGAAGATCGATTTGGTGCTCTACTGGAGGTTTCCAACAGCTCTTTCTACAAAAGCTTCAATGGAAAAAACAGCATCAAATGCTTCAACTACCAATCCTGCTGTATAAAACCAAGCATTGAAGACACTGGAAAATAAGAGACTTGTGCTGCAAATTCTGTATATTCTCAAGAGATCTTTTCTAACATTGTTTTTATCTTCAAACATCATATTGATTGTATTATGTTAAAAAGCTTGTGTAGAAGTTATTTTTCCTACCCACAAAAGAAAGCTTCTATTTGTATTCATCCTCAATCCAAGAGAGAAGAGGAGAGTTCCTCTGTGAGATAATTTTGTAAGGGGTGAATACTTGTCTTTGTAAAAAAGGGTAGAGAGGTTATTCATTAACCTTAAAAAGGGAGTTTGTATCAGCTATTGATATAGTGAAAGAAAGCTCTTGACAAGGTGGTCAAAAAGAAAGGACGTAGGCAAGAGATTGGCCGAACCTCTATAAATTACTGAGTTTGCTGCTTCCTTCCCTTATCTCCTTTAATTTATTGCACTTTACTTTATTGATTATTCTTTGATTGTTGCAATAAGATTCAATTAAGTTTAAATGTAGCATTATCATTAGAAAATCGATTCACCCCCCTCTCGGTATAGCCAACAGAGAGGATTAGATAGGCTCAGCAGACTGATCCGTATTGTATTAACATGAGAGGTCAGATACACAAGGGCACAGTGACTGACTTTGAGATAAGTTCAGATGGACTCCTAAGGTTCAGAGGCAGATTGTGTGTTCCCGAGGACCCAGAGCTTAGGAGATTGATATTGTCGAAAGCTCATTCATTGAGATATACACTACATCCGGGGAGTAATAAGATGTACCAAAATTTCCAAAAGGTGTACTGGTGGTCAGGTCTGAAGAAGGATGTTACAAATTTTGTGGCAAAATGTCTTATATGTCAGCAAGTGAAGGTAAAACATCAGAAACCTGCAGGGTTATTGCAGCCTCTACCTATACCGACATGGAAATGGAAGCACATCACCATGGATTTCGTGATGGGTTTACCGAGGACCCGGAGGAATCACGATGCTATATGGGTGATAGTTAATAGACTGACGAAGTCAGCCTACTTTCTAGCTATGAGAGCTATTGATACTCTGAGTACATTGGCATAACTGTATGTACGCGAGGTTGTGAGGTTACATGGTATTCCAGTGAGCATTGTCTCTAATAGGGATTCCCGCTTCACATCCCACTTTTGGGAACATTTTCAAGAAGCCATGGGAACCCAGTTGAGTTTGAGCACCGCTTATCATTCTCAGAAAGATGGTCAGTCAGAGAGGACCATACAGACTCTGAAAGATATGTTGAGAGCGTGTGTGCTGGATTTTAGAGGCTCTTGGAATGATCATTTGCCACTAGCCGAGTTCGCCTACAACAACAGTTATCATGCGAGCATCGTGATGGCACCATATGAGGCTTTATATGGTCGTAGATGTCGCTCCCCTATCGGTTGGGAAGAAGTGGGTGACAGAAAGACTTTTTCTCCTGATTTGGTTACACAGGCCCCTGGGAATGTCCAATTGATTGTTGAGAGATTGAGGAGAGCTCAGAGTAGACAAAAGAGTTATGCTGACAGGAGACGTAGGCCACTTGAGTTCGCAGTTGGTGAGTCCATATTTCTGAAGGTTTCTCCTTCAAAGGGTATAGCAAGATTTGGAAAGAGAGGTAAGTTGAGTCCTCGCTACAGTGGACCCTTTGAGATACTGGACAGAGTGTGAGACCCTATACATGTATAGTTTGTAATATGTGTAAATGGATTACATGAATGTGAAGCATAAGTGATGTAAAGTCCATAATTGTAATGTACACACTAGTAATAAGAGTATGTGATGTACGTACAAGTTTCACTCTGTATGAATATGAAGAAATGAGCTTTTATAAGTGATGAATGTGATTGGAGCTCAAAATGAGTAGTGTGGTAAATGGAAGGAAGTTGCAAGAATCTAAATACCTCCATTTGGTTTTATATTGTATACCTTTGTCTATACAATGAATGCAAAAAAAATTTAATATGTATAAAGCCTAAATGGATGCCATTTCCAAGTCATAAAGGTGGTCGAATGAGAAAATGACTATGGCGGCAAATTGAGGACGTTTTGTGTGAAGTTACTGCAGAAAACTGAAACAAAATCTGGAAATATGAATGCCAGATATATCACATAGGATGAGAGATCGATTTGGAAGAGCTAAAATGCTCTTATTTGAGCAATGAAATAGAGCAGATCGATCTCCAATGGGGCCAGATCGATCTCCTAAACATTCTATAATGAAAAGATCGATCCTCAAGCATACAGATCGATCTCTTTAGCTCTCTGGTTGGAGCAGATCGATCTCAAGCATTGATAGATCGATCTCATGCTTGAAAATGCCGTGAAAAAGAGGGATTTAAGGGGACCAGATCGATCTCCTCCTAGTGCAGATCGATCTCATCAAGTTATTTCTATAAAAGGGCGCTGAAATTTACAACTTTCAGGAACAACATCACCCTTTCCATTTTCAACCCAAAACATAACTTTCTCACACTTAAATCCACCCATTTCCATTAAGATTTGAGAGGGAGCTATTAAACACAAAGTTGTTCATTTCAAAGAGAAGAACAACATAGTTTGGAACCAATGTCCTATTGTTAGTTTGGAACCAATGTCCTATTGTTTGTATTGAAGGAGCAAGGAGCATTTTCCATTTGGAGCAAAAAGAGAAACTAGATTTGGTAAGTTTCTAATACTCCAACCAAAGTACATTGTTTATTTATTAACTTTGGAGTTGATTTTATCGGTAGTGATGGTTGAAAACTACCTAAGATATATTTGAATAAGTTAAACCTAGAAAATGGAATAAGTCTAATGTGAGAAAATATAAATTGGATGAGTTGGCGATTTATGGGATTTGTTAAGTTGTTATTTGAGTAATGTGGATGATTTAAAATGGTTATGTGGAGTTATATTGTGAGTTTAGAGAATTCATGAAGGTGGGTATATGAGATGCTTGATAAAATGCAATAGTGAAGAAATTGATGAAGTATGAACACTATGAGCTTAATATCGCTTTAATATCAGTTTATTAGGGATCAATAGATTTGAAATATCAGGGGAACAATAAAATGAGACCTTATAAGCGTTAATAGAAACCATAGGTCGAATTGACTATAGTAAATGCAAGAGTCATGTTATAGTGACCAAAATGATGTGAAATATGATTGTGTACAGTTTCGAAGAGTCCGATGGAGACAAATCAAACCGCATGAGTAAGCAGCTTTAAGGAAGTGGAATCACGTGACGCGATTCTAGGTAAGGAAATTTTGTAAGTATATAGAGGTAGCTGCTCGTATTTTGTGGGTATATAGGGCTTTGGAAATGTGCATGGGTTTATAGAAATGTGTTTGACAATGTATGAAAATTACTACGAGTATTTGTATGAGATTTGGTTGTTGGAAATGGTATTATAAAGAAGTGGGATAGTAAGGCTAATAATTTCCTAAATCATGTGTTTTGAAGGTTTTCACAAGACTCATTGCTTTGTTTTAAGCGAATTGACTGATAGGTTGGCAAATGTCTGAACATTTTGTAAAATAGCATATGTGAGGTGCTAAGCATGGGTTGTGTATGTTTTAGTTGTTTTATGAGCCGCCTATCCTATTTTATGTGAATTAAATCGTGCTGGAGCCTAGCTCACACTGTATATTGATGTTTTCATATGTTTGAAACGTGCTGGAGCTTAGCTCGCACTTGAAATTGAATTGTGGTAATGTTTTATAAACCGTACTGGAGCTTTTGCTCGTATGTGGAATTCGATTGGATTTCTTATGCATATAACCGTACTAGAGCTATGCTCGTACGTGGTTTTCTTCATGTTTTATGCATAAATGTCGTACTAGAGCGTTGCTCGTACGAGGTAATTTGTTTATGATGCATGAATTCGCGCTAGAGCGTAGCTCGCATAGGTTTTCACACTATGGTATGTATGATGCCGTGGTGAGGGTAATACGGATTGATGTTTAGGGAACCCAACAGGCCTAACAGACCTCTTAAGTGGGGTGAGGGTGAGGGGTTAGGACTTGGCACTAATCCATACAGGGAACCCAACAGGCCTAACAGGCCTCTTGAGTGGGGTAAGGGTGAGGGGCTAGGACCTGAATCAAGGAACCCAACAGGGGCAAGCAAGGCCATGAGGAGCTAGGACCTAGTATTAAGAGTACTCCTACGTGCATTTGAGACTAGAGGTTTCACTCGGTATGGGGTAGATAAGACCTACTGCAGGTACCCCTAACCATGATATGGGTCTGTGGAGTACGATGTACCATGCATATCAGATAGAGTACGTTGTACCGCGTGGTGGTTACTTGATTTGAGAAAGTCTGGCAGAGAACTAACCCACCTTTGTTCCAACACGATACCCCACACACAGGGATCCGTGTGGTCTGGGATGATGTATGACATATTTGGCCAACATAGTCTTGTGATATAGTGACCTGTCTCATTGGATTTACTTACTACCACATGTTTTGACATATAAGTGTGATTGCGAACTGTCCAGGGTAGACCTAAGGGAGGGGTCGAGTCTTGTGGGATTTTAAATTGAGAAATGATAATGATGTTGTGATTGAGAAACCATTTTTATGGGATTTTGGTGTGTTTGAGAAAGAGCTCTGTGATGTGATTTAAAAAGGAGGTTTCTTAAATGGATTGCCCTTTTTATGAGATTAAATGAGAATGAGCATGAGACGTTTTCACATGTTGATATTCCATGTTTTATGTGCCAATTTTACATGATTTTGATCCATGATATATATATATGTATACTCATATGGCATAGTTTTATTCCCTCATGCTCCTACTATAATCGATTTATGCATAACACTATCAGCATGTAGATAGATTAGTTATCTATCATGCTTGCATTATTGCCTTACTAAGCGTGTGGTTGTTCATCCCTCTCTATTTTGCCCCTCCTACAGAGAGTGCATAGTAGCCCAGCGAGGACTGAGGCATTTTATTTTTTGACATCTGCTGCTTCCATCGTTAAAAGGTATATATACACAGGACTCTTTTTGTATCTAAACAATGTAAGGGCACAGTAACCATCAAGTTGTAATTATGGGGGATGTAGATGTCAGTAATCGTATTTTGTATAAGTGAATGATTGACTTTCATGTACATGACATCACTTTTATTAATTGAGAATGAATGTTGCGAGTGGATTATTATTAACTCACTGCCCAACAGTGTAGTGGTAAGTTTGTTCATGACCGAGTAAAGAAATGAATAAATGCGAAAACTTTATTGAGATTTTCGGTTAAAATGGATAAAAAGGGGTCGTGACAGAGATTGGTATCAGAGCTGTGTTAGCCTGATGTGAGTTAGTAATAAAACGTAGGAAAAGTTACATCCTCATATTACTGTGCTTTTGTTTAGATATAACTGTGTATACCGTGATGGATTGAGCTTAATAAATGATTATTAATACAGGAAGTTAGGCAATATGCCTGTTACGCGTCGAGGTAGAGGGGCGGGAGCACGTGCTAGGGGCTGTAGGGGTAGGCCTGAGTGCCGTGCGGATCCACAGACTTATCAGGCTTCACAGGACCCTACTAAGAGAGCAAGAGATACTGAGGCACGCTTCGCTAGGATAGAGCAAAGTATTGAGAACCTGGTGGAGATAGTCACGCAGGCATTGGGTGTTGGTGATAGACAAGATTCTACAGCACAACCTATGACTGGACTGGCAGCGGCAGAGGCGGAGAGACCTCAGACTGCAGAGACAGCTACAGTTACACCACCCCTAGTCCAGGATACAGCTTCTCCTATCTCCACAGCATAGCGGTAGTGAGTTGGGTTATGACTGCGAGTTGAGCAGATTATGAGAGTTCCAAGGGTTGAAACCTCCAGTGTTCAGAGGGGTGAAGGACCCAGTGGTTACAGAAGATTGGGTGTACGAGATGGAAAAGATGTACAGATTCTTCTTATGCACATCAGCGAAAAAGGTAGCCTTTGTCGTGTTTATGCTTAAAGGCGAGGCAAAGCACCGGTGGAGATCCACCGAGGTTATATTGAGGGCCAGACACTCGGGGATCTCATGAGAGATATTTTTGGAGGCCTTCAGGAGGCAGTACATAAGGCTCAGTTATGGGAGCAAGATTTTGAACGGAATGCCTCGGAGTTGGGAAAGTTTAGTGTTCGAAGAGACAGAGATCGGAAGAGATCTGGGATGGAAAAAGTGGCCAGGAAAGGAGGCCAAAGATATTTTGAGAAGAGACCTAAGATTGAGGAGGTGCAGGAGAGAGCTGTTAGACCTCCCGTATATCCAGCTTTGACTGCACCGATGGGTATGGCTATTGAAGGACCACGACCTACTACTGATCAGTGTAGGAGATATGGCAGATACCATGGGACTAGACCATGTCATGGGCCCTATGTTTCGTGTTTTAGGTGTGGGAAGCCCAGACATATTTTGAGGTATTGTACTAAGATGATTGAGAATGCCCCGCAGAAGGGCAAGGAGCCAGAGAGAGCTCCAGTTGAGATAGCTGCCCCGAGGAGGAGGGCTACAGCTGAGGAAAAAGGGAAGCAGGCAGTGGGTGTGAGCAAAGGAAGAGTGCACGCGCTGGACTAGGACAGTGCAGACACATCGACGGATGTGATTAAAAGTACCATTTAAATCTTTTATTTAGAAGCATTGGTATTATTTGATCCCGGTGCCACACATTCCTTCATATCACCTTCCTTTGCACATAAATTATTGAAGCATGTGAAACCAACATTGTTGGATAAAATGTTGATGATTTTCACACCCATGAATGATAGTCAATTAACTAAGCATATATGTAGAGATTGTAAGTTAAAGATAGAAGGAAAGGAAATGACAGCCAATTTAATTTTGTTAAACATGAATGATTTAGATGTAATATTGAGAATGGATTGGTTGGCTACCAATCGTGTTGTTATGGATTGTCGTGCTAAGACATTGATGTTTTCAGGATTAGGCAAATCTTATTGTAAAATTTTGATGAAAAGAGTATGATTTAATTTAATCTACTTGAGAGATGAATTTATATGCTGATGTTGAATATTGATGTGATAACTTGTGACACTAACGGTGGAAAGAATGATGTGAAGGGTTCATTGCCTACGTGGTTGATATAGATGAGGCACACCTAAAATTAAGGGACATACCCGTAATTACAGATTACCCTGATGTCTTTTCGGATAAATTACCAAGACTACCACCTAAAAGAGAAATGGAATTTTCATAGAATTAGTGTTTGGTACAGAGCCAATATCGAAACCACCATATAGAATGGCTCCGATAGAGTTGGAAGAGCTAAAGAAGCAGTTGCAAGAGTTGTTGGAGAAGGGGTTCATTAAACCGAGTGTCTCACCTTGGGGAGCACTGGTTCTATTTGTAAGGAAGAAGGATGGGAGCCTCCGACTGTGTATAGATTACCAGTTGTTAAATAAGGCCACCATTAAGAATAAGTACCCCCTTCCACGCATATATGACTTGTTGGATCAACTCCGAGGAGCTCAAGTATTTTCAAAGATAGATCTGCGATTAGGGTACCATCAGTTAAGGATCAAGAGTGGAGATGTACCCAAGATAACATTTCGTACCCATTATGGCCACTACGAGTTCTTGGTGATGCCATTCGGATTGATGAATGCCCCCGCGGCATTTTTGGCACTGATGAATGATATGTTTAAGCCATACCTGGACAAGTTTGTGATTGTGTTCATTAATGACATATTGGTTTATTCCAAGTCCAGGGAAGATCATGAAGAGCACTTGAGAGTAGTTTCGCAGACCCTCTGAGAGAAAGAGTTATATGCCAAACTTAGCAAGTGTAACTTTTGGTTAGAGCAGATCTCATTTCTGGGCCATATTATGTCGAAGGATGGGGTATCAGTGGATCCATCCAAGATTGAAGTGGTTGTATAGTGGGAACAGCCCAAGACAGTTACTGAGATCAGAAGTTTTTTGGGATTAGCAGGGTATTATCGGAGATTTATAGAGGGCTTCTCCAGACTAGCTGCTTCATTGACACGCCTCACATGTAAGGATGTTAAGTTTGTATGGGATGAGGTATGTGAGAGGAGTTTTAAGGAGCTTAAGCGTCGATTGACCACTGCTCCAGTTCTCACCATTCTTACCAGTCAAGAGGATTCTCAGTGTATACGGATGCATCAAACCAGGGACTGGGTTATGTACTTATGCAGGATGGGAAGGTAGTTGCCTATAGATCTAGACAGTTAAAGATCATGAGAGGAACTACCCGACACATGATTTGGAGTTGGCGGTCGTGGTGTTTGCTTTGAAAATATGGCGTCACTACCTCTATGGTGAGAAATTTCAGGTGTTCACAGATCATAAGAGCCTTAAGTACATGTTCTCACAGAAAGAGCTGAATATGAGACAGAGGAGATAGACTATGATTGTGAAATCATGTACCACCCGGGTAAGGCAAATGTAGTTGCCGATGCTTTGAGCAGGAAGAACCTTGGGTTGGTGTCTTATATGATGGTACAAGAGCATGAATTGTTGGAACACTTTGTGAACCTCGGTTTGAATGTAACCCCACTTGGATCGGAGAAATTGGATATCATGGCTAGTATGAGATTAGAGCCAGAATTGATTGGTCGTATTCGACCAGCCCAGCAGAGCGATCGACGGTGCATCGATTGACTGAGGCAGATACAGATAGGTGTGGGTAGTGATTTTGAGCTGAGTACAGATGGCTTATTGAGGTTCAGGGGTAGAGTATGTGTTCTCGAGGATCCTGATATCAAGAGGCTAATTTTATCAGAGGCTCACTCATCAAAGTATACGATACATCCGGGGAGTACCAAGATGTATCAAAACCTTCGAAAGGTTTATTGGTGGTCTGGAATGAAAAAAGACATTGCTAAATATGTCGTTAAGTGTCTCGTTTGTCAACAAGTGAAGGTAGAGCATTAGAAGCCTGTAGGATTACTGCAGCCTCTACCGATACCAACATGGAAGTGGAAGCACGTCACCATGGATTTTGTGATGGGATTGTCGAGGACCCACAGAGGTCACGATGCCATATGGGTTATTATGGATCTGTTAACTAAGTCAGTCCATTTCTTAGCTATGAGAGCTACCGATACTCTACGTCAGTTGGCAAACCTGTATGTTCGAGAGATAGTGTGGCTACATGGTGTACCAGTGAGCGTTGTTTCTGATAGGGATGCCTGCTTCACTTCCCATTTCTGAGAACATTTTTAGGAAGCGCTGGGGACCCAACTGAGTTTTAGCACCACTTTTCATCCTCAAACAGATGGGCAGTCAGAGAGGACTATACAAACCCTAGGATATGTTGAGAGCGTGTGTGTTGGATTTTGGAGGCTCCTGGGATGATCACCTATAGTTAGCCGAGTTCGCCTATAATAATAGCTATCATGCAAATATCGGGATGGCACCCTATAAGGCACTGTATAGACGCAGGTGTCGATCCCCCATTGGATGGGAAGAGGTTGGTGACAGACATATTTTTGCTCCTGACTCAGTGCAGTCGGCATCGAGGACGTCCAATTAATATGTGAGAGATTACGGACAGCTCAGAGCCGGCAAAAGAGTTATGCTAACAAGAGACGAAGACCACTAGAGTTTGATGTATGTGAGTCGGTATTTCTGAGAGTTTCACCTTTGAAGGGTATTATAAGATTCGGTAAGAAGGGCAAGTTGAGCCCTAGATATATCAGACCCTTCGAGATTTTGGAGAGAGTGGGAGATAAGGCGTATAGGTTGGCATTGCCACCAGACTTGGCAAATGTTCACAACGTCTTCCATGTCTATATGCTTTCGAAGTATCACCCAGATCCAGCACATGTGATAAGATATGAACCGTTGGAGCTCAATGAGAGTATGACGTATGTTGAGAAGCCGGTTCGGATATTGGACAGAAAAGAGAAAGTGTTGCTGAATAAGACAATTCCCTTAGTGAAAGTTCTTTAGCAACATCACACGGTGGAGGAGGTCACATGGGAATTGGAGAAATTGATACGAGAGAAGTACTCAAAATTGTTTTGAGATAACTTGGTTCTAATTTGGAGGACCAAATTCCTCAAAGGATGGGAGAATGTGAGACCCCATACATGTATAGTTTGTAATATGTGTAAATGGATTAAATGAATGAGAAGCATAAGTGATGTAAAGTCCATAATTGTAATGTACACACTTGTAATAAGAGTATGTGATGTACTTACGAGTTTCACTATGTATGAATATGAAGAAATGAGCTTTTATAAGTGATGAATGTGATTGGAGCTCAAAATGAGAAGTGTGGTAAATGAAAGGAAGTTGCATAAATCTAAATACTTCCATTTGGTTTTATACTATATACCTTTGGCTATATAATGAATGTATGCAAGTTTTAATATGTATAAAGCCTGAATGGATGCCATTTCCAAGTCATAAAGGTGGTCGAATGAGAAAATAACTATGGCAGCAAATTGAGAACGTTTTGTGTGAAGTTACTGCAAAAAATTACAGCAAAATCTGGAAATATGAATGCCAGATCGATCTCATAAGATGAGAGATCGATCTGGAAGAGCCAAAATGCTCTTATTTGAGCAATGAAATAGAGCAGATCGATCTCCAATGGGGCCAGATCGATCTCCTAAACATTCTGTAATGAAAAGATCGATCCTCAAGCATATAGATCGATCTCCTTAGCTCTCTAGTTGGAGCAGATCGATCTCATGCTTGAAAATGCCATCAAAAAAAAAAAGAGATTTAAGGGGACCAAATCGATCTCCTCCTAGTGCAGATCGATCTCATCAAGTTCTTTCTATAAAAAAGGCGCTGAAATCTGTAACTTTCGGGAAGAACATCACCCTTTTCCATTTCCAACCCAAAACCTAACTTTCTTACACTTAAATCCACTCATTTCCATTAAGATTTGAGAGGGAGCTATTAGACACAAAGTTGTTCATTTCAAAGAGAAGAACAACATAGTTTGGAACCAATGTCTCATTGTTTGTATTGTAGGAGCAAGGAGCATTTTCCATTTGAAGCAAAAAGAGAAACTAGATTTGGTAAGTTTCTAATACTCCAACCCAAGTACATTGTTTATTTATTAACTTTAGAGTTGATTTTATGGGTAGTGATGGTTGAAAACTACCTAAGATGTATTTGAATAAGTTAAACCTAGAAAATGGAATAAGTCTAGTGTGAGAAAATATAAATTGGATGAGTTGGCGATTTATGGGATTTGTTAAGTTGTTATTTGAGTAATGTGGATGATTTAAAATGGTTATGTGGAGTTATATTGTGAGTTTAGAGAATTCATGAAGATGGGTATATAAGATGCTTGATAAAATGCAATAGTGAAGAAATTGATGAAGTATGAACACTATGAGCTTAATATCGCTTTAATATCAGTTTATTACGGATCAATAGATTTGAAATATGAGGGGAACAATAAAATGAGACCTTATAAGTGTTAATAGAAACCATAGGTCGAATTGACTATAGTAAACACAAGAGTCATGTTATAGTGACCAAAATGATGTGAAATACGATTGTGTACAGTTCCGAAGAGTCTGGTGGAGACAAATCGAACCGCACAAGTAAGCAGCTTTAAGGAAGTGGAATCACGCATGGCGATTTTAGGTAAGGGAATTTTGTAAGTATATAGAGGTAGCTGCTTGTATTTTGTGGGTATATAGGGCTTTGGAAATGTGCATGGGTTTATAGAAATGTGTTTGACAATGTATGGAAATTATTACGAGTATTTGTATGAGATTTGGTTGTTTGTAATGGTACTGTAAAGAAGTGGGATAGTAAGCTAATAATTGCCTAAATCACGTGTTTTGCAGGTTTTCACAAGACTCATTGCTTTGTTTTAAGCGAATTGACTGATAGGTTGGCAAATGTCTTAACAATTTGTAAAATAGCGCATGTGAGGTGCTAAGCATGGGTTGTGTATGTTTTGGTTGTTTTATGAGCTGCCTATCCTGTTTTATGTGAATTAAATCGTGCTGGAGCCTAGCTCGCACTGTATATTGATGTTTTTCACATGTTTGAAACGTGCTGGAGCTTAGCTCGCACTTGAATTTGAATTATAGTAATGTTTTATAAATCGTACTGGAGATTTTGCTCGTACGTGGATTTCGATTGGATTTCTTATGCATATAACCGTATTGGAGCTATTCTCGTACTTCATTTTCTTCATGTTTTATGCATAAATGTCGTACTAGAGCGTTGCTCGTACGAGGTAATTTGTTTATGATGCATGAATTCGGCTAGAGCGTAGCTCGCGCAGGTTTTCACACTGTGGTATGTATGATGCTGTGGTGAGGGTAATACGGATTGATGTTCAGGGAACCCAACTGGCCTAACAGACCTCTTGAGTGGGGTGAGGGTGAGGGGCTAGGACCTGGCACTAATCCATTCAGGGAACCCAACATGCCTAATAGACCTCTTGAGTAGGATGAGGGTGAGGGGTTAGGACCTGAATCAGGGAACCCAACAGAGGTGAGCAAGGCCATGAGGGGCTAAGACCTGGTATTAAGAGTACTCCCACGTGCACTTGAGACTAGAGGTTTCACTAGGTATGGGGTAGATAAGACCTACTGCAGGCACCCCCAACCATTATATGGGTCCGCGGAGTATGATGTACAGTGTATATCATATGGAGTACAATGTACAACATGGGGGTTACTTGATTTAAGAAAGTCTGGCGGATAACTAACCCACCTTCGTTCTAGCATGATACCCTGCACATCGGGATCCGTGTGGTCTGGGATGATGTAATACGGATTAATGTTTAGGGAATGCAACAGGCCTAACAGACCTCTTGAGTGGGGTGAGGGTGAGGGTGAGGGGCTAGGACCTGGCACTAATCCATTCAGGGAACCCAACAGGCCTAACAGACCTGTTGAGTGGGGTGAGGGGCTAGGACCTAGCACTAATCCATTCAGGGAACCCAATAGGCCTAATAGACCTCTTGAGTGGGGTAAGGGTGAGGGGCTAGGACCTGAATCAGGGAACCCAATAGAGGCGAGCAAGGCTATGAAGGGCTAGGACCTGGTATTAAGAGTACTCCCACATGCGCTTGAGACTAGAGTTTTCACTAGGTATGGGGTAGATAAGACCTACTGCAGGCACCCCCAAGCATGATATGGGTCCGCGGAGTACGATGTACAATGTATATCACATGGAGTACAATGTACAGCATGGTGGTTACTTGATTTGAGAAAGTCTGGCAGAGAACTAACCCACCTTCATTTCAGCATGACACCTCGCACACCGGGATCCGTGTGGTCTAGGATGATGTATTACGGATTGATGTTCATGGAACCCAATAGGCCTAACAGACCTCTAGAGTGGGGTGAGGGTGAGGGGCTAGGACCTGGCACTAATCCATTCAGGGAACCCAACAGGCCTAACAGACCTCTTGAGTGGGGTGAGGGTGAAGGGCTAGGACCTGAATCAGGGAACCCAACAGAGGTGAGCAAGGTCATGAGGGGCTAGTACCTGGTATTAAGAGTACTCCCACATGCACTTGAGACTAGAGGTTTCACTAGGTATGGGGTAGATAAGACCTACTGCAGGCACCCCCAACCATGATATGGGTCCGCAGAGTACAATGTACAGTGTATATCACATGGAGTACAATGTACAGCGTGGTGGTTACTTCATTTGAGAAAGTCTAGCGGAGAACTATCCCACCTTCGTTCCAGCATGATACCCCGCACACCGGGATCCGTGTGGTCTGGGATGATGTATGACATAGTTAGCTAACATAGCCTTCTGATGTAGTGACCTGTCTCATTAGATTTACTTACTACCACATGTTTTGACATATAAGTGTGTTTGCGAACTGTCCAGGGTAGACCCGAGGGAGGGGTCGAGTCTTGTGGGATTTTAAATTGAGAAATGATAATGATGTTGTGATTGAGAAACCATTTTTATGGGATTTTGGTTTGTTTGAGAAAGAGTTCTATGATGTGATAAAAAGGAGGTTTCTTAAATGAATTGCCTTTTTTATGAGATTAAATGAGAATGAGCTTGAGACGTTTTCACATGTTGATATTCCATGTTTTATGTTCCAATTTTACATGATTTTGATCCATGATATATATGTATACTCATATGGCATAGTTTTATTCCCTCATGCTCCTACTATAATCGATTTATGCATAATACTATCAGCATGTAGATAGAGTATTTATCTACCATACTTGCATTATTGCCTTACTGAGCGTGTGGTTGCTCATCCCTCTCTATTTTCCCCCTCCTACAGAGCATGCATAGTAGCCCAGCGAGGACTGAGGCATTTTATTTTTTGACATCCGTTGCTTCCATCGTTAAAAGGTAATATACACATAATTCTTTTTGTATCTAAACAATGTAAGGGCACTGTAACCATCGAGTTGTAATTATGGGGGATGTAGATGTCAGTAATCGTATTTTGTATAAGTGAATGATTGACTTTCATGTATATGACATCACTTTTATTAACTAAGAATGAATGTTGCGAGTGGATTATTATTGACTCATAGCCCAACAGTGTAGTGGTAAGTTTGTTCATGACCGAGTAAGGAAAGGAATAAATGCAAAAAATTTATTGAGATTTTCGGTTAAAATGGATAGAATGGGGTCGTAACACAGAGTGAGAGGTAAGGCATACAGATTGGCTTTGCTACTGGATTTATCGGGAGTGCATAATGTCTTCCACATTTTGATGCTGAGGAAATATCATCCAGATCCAAATCATGTGATTCGGTATGAGCCATTCGAGCTCGCAGATAATTTAACATATGTAGAGAAACCGATCCGGATATCGGATAGAAAGGAGAAAGTCTTGAGGAATAAGACTATCGGGTTAGTAAAGATTCTCTGGCAAGACCACACTTCAGAGGAAGCTACTTGGGAGCTGGAGAGTCTAATGCAAGAGAAATTTCCCCAATTGTTTAAAGACTAACTTGGTTCTAATTTGGAGGACTAAATTCTTTTAAGGAGGGGAGGATTGTAAAACCCGAAAATTTGTAATGTAACCTTTATGACTTATGATGTATGAGTAAGTCACATTCAATGTAAATTATGAGGAATGGATATTTTCATGAGTGGGATGTGACTATATTGAGTTTTGAGTGGTGAGGTAAATTGGAATAAAGATGCATGAGTTTTGTCCTTCCATTTGGTGATATATTATATACCTTTGGCTATACAATGAATGCACACAACTTTCAATGTATATAAAGTATGAATAGATGTCATTTTCAAGATTTAAATGTGGTTGGATGAGAAAATGACCATAGCAGCAGAAGTAAGAGTGTTTAAGGTAAATTACTACAGAAAACTACAGTAAAATCTAAAAAATATGAATGAGAGATCGATCTCATGGGATGAGAGATCGATCTGAAAGAGCCAAAAATGCTCTTAATTGAGCGATGGAACATGTCAGATCGATCCCCAATGGGGTCAAATCGATCTGCTGAGCATTCTATGAAGAAGGAATCAATCCCTAATGGGTCAGATCGATTTCTTTAAGCTACTGACTTGCAATAGATCGATCTCATACAAGAGAAGATCGATCTGCTTAAGGTTCTATGTTGCAACAGATCGATCTCATGTAAGAGCAGATCGATCTCATGTGGTATGGAATGTCAGTTTCAAGAGAAAAAATGCAGAGCAGATCGATCTCCTAGGGTAGCAAATCGATCTCATAGAGAAAACTTTATAAATATTGGGCTTCTGTACTTCATTTTCTCGAGAGTTACTATTCCATTCGAGAACTAAACCAAAACCTAGCCAATAAACACTAGAAAACTTCAGTTTGTGATCAGTTTTGAGTGAGATATTGTAAGACCCAATTTTTATCGAAATTCCTTATGATTCATATGATGTAAACATAGTTATATGTAAATTGAATCATTAGAAGAGTTGTACGTGAATGAAAAATGCAAATGGAATGAATAAAAATTCTCGAATGCATTTAAAGATCAAATGAAGGTTTTAAATGGCCACAGATTAAACGAATGGGATTTGGACCATTCGGATTGGAGATAAAGATTTAAAACATGAAATGAGTAAGTGTTCGTGAAGGGAAGTTCGATTGGTTTGGTCCCGAACGTGTGGAAGGGTAAAACGATCAAAAGACCAAATTCGGTATAAATTCGATAAGAAACATTTCATTAAAAATATGGAATTTAGAAATCTTAATCAATAACGAGAAAAATATTAAATTTCAAGTCCAATTGATCAAGATATGAATTTATTGGAATTAATCGAAATTTTCACCTCGAAAAATTATCCCGAAAATATTGAAAAAATATACCGAAAAGACGAAATATGACAGATAAATTCATTTATTGATTAAATGAATTAAATATGATTTTTTTAGATATTTTGGGTTTTTAATGTATTTTAATGGATTAAAATAATAATAAAATAAATAAAATAAATAAATAAATAAATAATAAATAATAAATAAAAAACAAACAACAGAATCGCGAAATACGCGATTCTGGACAGAAGAAACGAACAAGGCCGAGAACCCCCTCTGCCTCCACCGAGCCATTGACGAGGAGACCCAGGCGAGTGGCTGAAGGGAGAGGCAGCCGAGCCATCGTCGGCGTTGGTAGAGGGCAAAGGAAGCGGCGATCGGCGGTCGGGAGAGAGAAAGAGAGAACCCAAGAGAGGAAAAGGAGATTCGACGGTCACTGATGCCCATTTGCCCCGACCACCACCAGCCGAACGTCCCCCAGGCAAAGACCGACCGATCGGTGGCTGAATCGGCCAGTAGAACGGTCGGCAGCGCCGTCAACGGCGGCAGAAAGGAAACGGCACCGACGCCGAAGGGAGAAGAGACCGGACCAGCCACTTTTCAACCAGTCTAGGTGAAATCGAGGCCAGATCCGTGCATTGGACAATCCCACGGACCTGCTGGAGACTGAAGCCGATGAAGAACTGATCGACGAAGCTTCGAACGACGAAGAAGAAAATCATACCGGGCTGAACCGGACCGAACTGGTTCAGCCAGAAAAGAAGAAAAAGAAAGAGAAAAAGGGAAAAAAGAAAAATAGGAAAAATTGGAGAAAATTTTAGTGATGCAATTGAGCTACGGGTAAGCCGAAAAGCGGTCAAAATTGACCGATTTAAATTTCAAAATATTTAATATGATTAATATTCGACTGAAAATTGACCCGAAAAAATATGTAATTGTGTATCTCAACAATTGACGTCAAACGAAAGCTCGAGTCAACCTCGATTTGTGTACTATCTTGGAATCTTGGGAAAGTAACCCTTATTTACAACAATTTGCATAGTTATGCGTGTTAAAAAATTACCGCATAAATTACGGATTAATTTCGTATAAAATGAATTAAATTCTCAAATTTGAGATAAATTGTCATAAATAAATAATTGAGCTATCTAAGAGTTTAGAATGAGGCACAATAAATACTGATGAGTCCAACGAGCCTAATAGGCCTCGATAATATGAATAGTAAGTGAAAAATGGGCTTAAGGCCCATTAAGGTGCAATCGAGCCCAAGATTGTAAACGGGCCCAATACTTTGAATTAAGCTCAGAAATGATGAAATAAAGTTAATTGAATGATTTCTGACCCGATAAATAATTATACGCGGCTCCAGAGATTGGATTGGGAGCAAATCAGACTGCGTGACGAGACATCTGTGAAAAGGTCAGACTGTACAGAAAAATGAGGTAAGGGAATTTTATGAGTAGCTAGAGGTAGCTATGCGTATTTTAATAGCTTTTGTATACACTGAAAATGTATAAAGGTCTTAGAAATGGATTAAAAATTTTAAGAACTCGAAATAGGTAAAAGACTATTTTACCCCTACTGAGGGAAATTCACCTAAGGATGGTGAAAGCATGACATGTATGAAATGCATGATTTGAGGGATTTTTGTGGCTTTTTAGCAAAGTAAATTGGTAGATTGGCCAGTATTTGCATAAATTTCACAAGATAACACTACGTAAGGGTTATTTAGATTTAAATGAAATTTCTTTGAAAAAAGGGCCAACTATCAAGGTTATATGGAAACAGATGGTGCTGGAGCCTTACTCACACTATATCTGAGTTTGTGAGTGTGCATAATAGTGTTGGAGCGGTTGCTCGCATCGATTTGTGTGTTTACTCTGATTTTTGGGTTGTGACAATTGGTGGTATCAGAGCTGAGTTGGCCTGATATGAGTCGGTGTTAGCGGTTAAGGAAGCTTACATCCCCATGTACTGTGCTTTGCTTAGATACAATTATGTATATTGAGATGGAATTGCAACTAAGAATTTGGTTTTGAATGCAAGAATCTATTTATTGTAACTGATAGCCGCTATGGTAGAGGCGCGAGAGTACATGTGCTTGAGACTCTGGATGAGATTGAAGTGGAGGCTGGTATTAAGTATGCCCCCGTAGAGTCCGACAGAGAGATCGGACAGTATTGAGACGCACTTCGCGAGGTTGGAGCAGAGTGTGGAGAATATTTTGGGAGCTATTTGCTCAAAGTATGCATGGGATTTAAGGGCGAGTCGGAGCATTGGTGGAAGTCCGCTCGACCCATTTTAAGAGTTAGACATCCAGAGCTGACATGAGAGATAATTCTGGATGTATTCAGGTGACAGCATATCCCAAACACTGCTTAAAGAAAATTACAGATAAAATTCTTTACTCTGACCTAGAAGAAACTGATTGACTGACGAGTAAGAATCTCAGTTTATATCCCTGGGCAGGTATGACCCCGACACTATGAACAATGAGAGTCGTAATGTCCAAAAGTTCATGGAAGGACTCAGACCATTAATTAGAGTCGATTGGCCCCGTTAGATATCACTATCTAGGCCGAGGCAGTGTGCAGACTACAGTTGTGTGAATAAGATTTTGAGTTGCATGCCTCTAAGATTGGGAAAGATAGTAAGGGTCGAAATAGAGACAGAAAGAGAATAGTGGATGATAGAGATGTCAGAGCGAGAAAAAGAGACCATTTGGTCAGAGATTAAGAGTTGATGAGTCACAGGGTAAGATGATTGGTAAGGCCCCAGTGTATCCAATTGCAGCACTTTTTAGGGGTATTGTGATTGGAGGACCCCGACCTGCTACTGAGCAGGGTTGGATATGTGGTAGTTACCATGAAAATAAGATGTTGGACGAGGGCGAGTGTATGCCTTGGACTAGGACACTACTGATGTTTCATCTGATGTGGTGGAAGATACCACACTGGTTGTGAATAATGAAATAATTATTTTAATTGATCCTGGTGCCACACATTTATTCATACCGCCCTTATTTGCATATAAGTTAGTGAAAGACGTGAATGCCTACACCTTTGGGAACAATGCTGATAGTTAGCTGATTATCACTAACTGAATATGGGTATAGGGATTGTAAGTTGAAAATGGAGGAAAAAGGATACGTCAGCCGATTTTATTCAATGGAATATGATTAATTTTGAAGTAATATTTGAGAATAAATTGGTCGGCTGCAAACTATGTTGTTCAGATTTCTATCCTAAGATAGTGATATGGTTACCCCTGAAAAGTGTACTGTAAGTTTTGACAAGTAATGAAAGGGGAGTAGCAATTGAAATTAAAGGAGTAAATGATTGTACTCACAGAATGAGTAATCATATGAATGCTTTCTCGCTTGTGTGGTTTGTATGGATAAGGCATATCTGGAGTTAACAGATATCCTTATGGTCAGGGAGTTTCCTGATATCTTCCCGGATAATCTACCAGGGTTACCCTCCGTTAAAGGAATGGAGGTTGTATTAATTTGGTACCTGGTACGGAGCCAATATCCTAACCACGGTATAAAATGGTATTAGTAGAACTAGAAGGACTAAAGAACCAATTATAGGAGTGATTGGATAAAAGTTCATTAGATCTTTTTAGAAATTAGTTTGAAGTCTGGGTAACATCTGTTAAGAATTCAGAATGTGAATGTGCCCAAAATGATTTTCTTAACCGTTAGGGCATTGATGAACAAGGTATTTAAACTTTACCTGGACTAATTTGTGGTCATCCTTAGCGATGATATTTTGATGTATTCGAAGTCCAGGGAAGAGCATGAGCAGCAACTAAAAACTCTTTTACAGATGAATTGTTAAGAGTTTCTCGAAATGAGCTATTTAGTTGACACATCTCGTTCGGAAAAAGATTTCATACGAGTGGGATGATAAGTAAGAAAGTAGCTTTGGTGAATTTTAGTGTATTGAGATATGAACTGACCACCGTAATTATTTTCACCATACCCAATAGCTCAAGAGGTTTCGCAGTGTATATAAAATACCTCAAAATAATGAATGGGCTATGCATTGATGCAAAATGGGAAGATAGTCGATTATGGATCCAGACAACTCGAGGATCATGAAAGAAACTATCTGACCCATGATTTAAAGTTGGCAACGGTAGTGGTTGTACTGAGTATATGGCACTACTATGTACACGATGAGAAATTTCAGGTATGCATTGATCATAAAAGCCCCGAGTATTTGTTTTCACAGAAAGAGTAGAATATGAGATAACACATAGGGCTAGTGTCACGACCCTCAACTTACCAAAATACATACAAATTTTTCATATTTTCATGCATCATTTATTATTCGTCCTTACATCAATCGTGAACAGCAACTCTCCTCAATAGTTAGGCTGTGTGTCAACGTCTAACTCATTCCACCATACCAATTCAATTTGTATATTATTTATGAGTAAACACTTGTATAAATGTATATATCATAGCTGTTTACATGTGTTTACATTGTTTTACATCCCCAATAGTTACATACAAAATGCTACTGTGCTATCGTAAGTTTAGATACAAAATTACAACAATGTGTATACCTTACGCGAAGGGATGCAGCGGATTACCAAAAGGAAACTCCTCCAGTCATGCTCAATCTATACTCAACACTCTGTAGAGAGGGGGAAAATAAGAGGGGTGAGTAAACCACACGCTCAGTAAGGCAATCATACGAACAAGTAGATACTGCACTATCTACGTGATCGTGATGCCATGCTCAAATCATACTTTTCATCGTTTCTCAAAATATGAGTTCATGCTTGTGTTAATGGTATGTAAAGCATTCATGCTATTAAAATCAAGTGCACAATTCATTTCAAAGCATGGCATAAATCATCATGCATATTTCACACTAAAGCATGGAATTAACCATCATGCATTTTTCACAATAAAGCATGGCATTAATCATCATGCATTTTTCACAATAAAGCATGGCATTAATCATCATGCATTTTTCACAATAAAGCATGGCATTAATCATCATGCATTTTTCACAATAAAGCATGGCATTAACAAAACAATCCAACACTTGTCAAGTCTCAGCCCATCCCTTGGACTGTCCTGACCCATAAATCATTTCAAACATGGATTTATTCACAAAATAATAGACATGTGAGATAGACAATTCAATAAAAGGTAATAACCTCTAGGACTATAGCCATATCCTGTGATACCGACTACATGGATCAGGTGTACGAGATATCATCACTATCTGCTTTCACACGGGAGGTGGGTTAAATCCAGCCCGTCGGTCTATAGCAGATCTCGCTCGAAGACGACATATCATAATCTTAACACAGTACAACGTACTCCATGCTACATGCACGGTACAACGTACTCCATGGACCCAATCCACATATCATATCATGCCACATCTCAAAACGCACGTGTGAGCCTATTTAATCGGTACGACCTCTTGTCTACCCGAAGCTCCTAACACGGCTATCAACATGTCAAAATCACAAATTGCACATGCGAGCCTATTTAATCGGTGTGACACCAAGTCTGCCCGAAGCTCCAAGCACGGTAACAATTAAGGTGGGCATCTAGTGCGAGCTAAGCTCTAAGCACCATGCCAAAACCAGTATGAAATCCATGTGAAAACTAGTGCGAGCTAAGCTCCAGCACTCATGCATATAAAACACATCAAATCTCGTGCGAGGCCTGCTCTAGCATGTTTTCATTCTCACGAAATCATGTAGGTGGCTCAGTCTTTGAAAAACATGGTTATCAACCAAATCACATCATTTCTTTTTGTAAATCATTTCAAATATTAGCCAACCTACCAACCATTTGCTAAAAGGCAATAAATCATGATTTTCAAAACATTATGTTTTTGTTTTCATGCACATTTCTCAAACACCGAACTTTTTACCCTTCAATCACCCAACATCATTTCCTAATATCTCATGCATTCTAGCAAAGCATTTAATGCACTCAAATTGCACACAGATATCTCTAAGAGTCCACAGAATTCCCTTACCTCAATTTACTTGAGTGCGACTCTCTTTTCCTCTTAGCTTTTTGCGCTCTTGGCTCGCCTTGCTCCGGTGTATCCTCGAAAGCTGCGATTCAATCATCCAAACCACTTGAGTTAAAGTTGTTAACTCACATTTGACCTTATTAGTCAATATAACCCATCTTTGCATTTACCAATGCCTTAATCCACATTTTTTCCCTTTTTGGTAAATCTCATAATTTATTCACTAACAACACCTTAAAATCATACCACAACACTATCATTAACTTCAATATATCCCATTCATCATTAATATCAACACATTTCACTTTCTCACACTAGACCATTTCTAGGTCATGGTTGATTCATTACTTCCTAGGTTGTTTCTACCCTTTCTATGCATACCAAACAACTCCAAAGATCAATATCTACACAATGTACTTGAGTTATTTCATTTAGAAACTCACCTAGCTTGATTTCCTCTTTGCTCCAATGGAAATGCCCCTTTGATCCTTCAATCCAACAAGTGGGGAAATGCCTCCAAACTATGTTGTTCTTCTCTTTGATGTGAACAACTTTGTCTCTGATAGCTTTCCCTCAAATCTTACTGAAAATGTATGGATTTAGGAGTGAGAAAGCTAGATTTTAGTTTGGAAATGGGAAAGATTGGTTTTTGTCTCAAAAATGCAGATCCAACTGCTCCATATTTATAGATTCAGCTTGATGAGATCGATCTGCCTTGGGTGGAGATCGATCTGGTCCTCTTAAAATCCCTCTTTTCCAAGATGTTTTGAAGGCAGGAGATCGATCTGTCGAGTTGGGGAGATTGATCTTGCTTCAAATAGAGAGTCAAAGAGATCGATTCGATCTTAGGGGAGATCAATCTGGTTCCAACCTGAGAGCTAAGGAGATCGATCTGTTCCATTAAGGATCGATCTGTATTTTATAGAATGTGTTAGGAGATCGATCTGTCATGTTCCATAGCTTAAAATAAAAGCATTTTGGCTCTTCCAGATCGATCTGTCATTCATATTTCCATATTTTCTACAGGTTTTCTGCAGCAATTCACACCCAAAACAACTTTACTTTGCTGTCATAGTCATTTTCTCATCCAATCATCTTTGAGGCTTGACAATGACGTCCATTCATACCTTATACCTATTGAAACTTGTGTGGAATCCTTGTATAACCAAAGGTATACGATATAAACCAAATGAAAGTGCACAACTCATGCAATCTTCCTTCCATTTTACCACACTATCCATTATCTATTCTACTCCCATTCTTCACATGTTTAAGTTCATTTCCTCATATTCATACATAATGTAACTTGTACATACAATCACAACTCTTATTACATGTGTCTACATTACACTTATGGAATTACATTACATATATTTCACATTACAAGTATATCACCACACTTACAAGTTCATTTACATATACATATGCCTATATATATATATATATATATATATATATATATATATATATATATATATATATATATATATATATATATATATATATATATATATATATATATATATATATATATATATATATATATATATATATATATACGGGGTCTCACAGTTAGAGTTTCTGAAGGATTATGATTGTGAAAATTGTACCACCCAAGAAAGGCTAATGTAATGGTTGATGCCTTGAGCACAAAGAGCCTCGGGATGGTATCACAGATGAGGGTCAAGGAGCGTTAGCTGCTAGAGCAATTATGAACCTTAGTAGTGGTGTGATCCCTTCTGATGATGACAGTGATTGTGTGACAGCTAGCCTGAGATTAGAATTAAATTTGAGTGGCGTATTTGTCAGGCTTAGTGTAATGATCGACAGGGTGTCGATAGTGTGGGTCAGATTCAGAAAGGTACACTGACAGATTTTACAGTGAGTGATGATGGCTTACTGAGGTTCAGAGACATTATAAATGCTCCCGAGGACCACAGTTGATGAGATAATGTTATTGCCAAAAGCTCGCTCTTCAGGATATACAGTGCATCCGAGAAGTAATAAATATATCGAAATCTCTGAAAAGGGTATTGGTGGTCAGATATGAAAAGAGACATTGTAGAGATTGTGGAGAAGTGTCTCGTATGTCAGCAGATTAAGGTAGAGCAATAGAAGTTTGCAGAGTTATTGCATCCTCTACTTATATCGACACGAAAATGGGAACAAGTTACTGTGGATATCGTGATGGGTTGTAGAGGACCGCAAAAATCACGAGGCTATCTGGGTGATAGTTGATAGATTGACTAAGTCTACCCACCTTCTGGCTATAGAAATTCCCAGATACTCTAACTGCGTAGGCAGATTTATGTGTAAGGGAGATTATGGAACATCATGTAGCGTTTCAGGGAGCATGGTACCAGATAGGGATTCCCGCTTCACTTTCCACTTTTGGGAACATTTTTCAGGAGGCTATGGAAACCCGATTGAGTGTTAGCACAGCTACTATCCTCAAACAGATGGTCAGTCAAAGAGAACTGTACAGGTTCTGAAGGATATGTTGAGAGCGTGTGCCCTTGATTTTATAAGCTCCTGGGATGATCAGTTGCTACTAATTGAATTCACCAATAGCGACAGTTATCACTTGAGTATCGGGATAACATTATATGAGGCATTGTATCGTCGTAGGAGTTGTTCCTCGACTTGGATGGGAAAAAGTGTGTAACAGATAGAGAATTGCTCCCGAATTGGTATAATAAGTTATTGAAGGTGTTCAGTTGATTGTGAGTGATGGAGAATACCTCAAAGCAGACAGAAAAGCTATGCTGACAAGAGATGGAGACCGTTGAAGCTCAAAGAGAGTAAGTCGTATGTTAAGAAAAAAATTGATTCGGGCATTAAATAGGGAGGAGAAAGTGTTGAGTTTTAAGACGATCTCTCTAGTCAAAGTCCTTTGGTAGTATTACACTTCGAAAAAAGTCACATGGGAATTAAAGAGTATGATGCGATAGACGTACTCGGAGTTGTTTATGTACCCATTTGACTTGGTTCTAATTTGGAGGACCAAATTTCTTAAGTGAGAGAGATTATGTAAGACCCGATTTTTATCAAAATTCCCTATGATTCATATGATGTAAACATGGTTATATGCAAATTGAATCATAAGAAGAGTTGTACGTGAATGAAAAATACAAATGGAATGAATAAAAATTCTCAAATGCATTTAAAGATCAAATGAAGGTTTGAAATGGCCACAGATTAAACGAATGGGATTCGGACCATTCGGATTGGAGATAAGGATTTAAAACATGAAATGAGTGAGTGTTTGTGAAGGGAAGTTGGATTGGACTGGTTTGGTCACGAACGTGTAGAAGGGTAAAACGGTCAAAAGACCAAAATTCGGTATAAATTCAATAAGAAAATTTTCATTAAAAATATGGAATTGAGAAATTTTGATCAATAACGAGGAAAATATTGAATTTTAAGTCCAATTGATCAAGATATGAATTTATTAGAATTAATCAGAATTTTCACCTTGAAAAATTATCCCGAAAATATTAAAAAAATATACCGAAAAGATGAAATAAGACAGATAAATTTATTTATTGATTAAATGAATTAAATATGATTTTTTGGAGATATTTTGGGTTTTTAATGTATTTTAATGGATTAAAATAATAATAAAATAAATAAATAAATAAAATAATAAATAAATAAATAAAAAGACAAGCAACAGAATCGCGAAAAACGCGATTCTGGACAGAAGAAACGAACGAGGCCGAGAGCCCCCTCTGCCTCCACCGAACGGAGCCACAGGCGAGGAGACCCAGGCCAGCGGCTGAATGGAGAGGCAGTCGAGCCATCGTCGGCGCTGGTAGAGGGCGAAGGAAGCGGCGATCGGTAATCGGGAGAGAGAAAGAGAGAACCCAAGAGAGGAAAAGGAGATTCGACGGTCACCGGCGCCCATTTGCCCCGACCACCACCAACCAAACGTCCCCTAGGCGAAGACCGACCGATCGGTGGCTGAATCGGCCAGTAGAACGGCCGACAGCGCCGTCAACGGTGACAGAAAGGAAATGGCACCGACGTCGAAGGGAGAAGAGGTCAAACCGACCACTTTTCGACCAGTCTAGGTGAAATCGAGGCCAGATCCGTGCATCGGACGTCCCGCGGACCTGCTAGAGATGAAAATCGATGAAGAACCGACCGGCGAAGCTCTGAACGGCGAAGAAGAAAATAGGACCGGACTGAACCGAGCTAAACCGGACTGGTTTGAACCGGGCTGAACCAGACCGAACCGGTTCAGCCAGCAAAAAAGAAAAAGAAAAAGAAAAAGGGAAAAAAGAAAAAGAGGAAAAATTTCAGTGATGCAATCGAGCTACGGGTAAGCCCGTAAGCAGTCAAAATTGACCGATTTAAATTTCAGAATATTTAATATGATTAATATTCGACTGAAAATTGACCCGAAAAAATATATAATTGTGTAGCTCGACAATTGACGTCAAACGAGAGCTCGAATCAGCCTCGATTTGTGTACTATCATGGAATCATGGGTAAGTAACCCTTATTTACGACAATTTGCATAGTTATGCGTGTTAGAAAATTATCGCATAAATTACAGATTAATTCCATATAAAATGAATTAAATTCTAAAATTTGAGATAAATTGTTGTAAGTAATTAATTGAGCTATCCGAGAGTTTAAAACGAGGCACAATAAATATTGATGGGCCCAACGAGCCCAATAGGCCTCGATAATGTGAATAGTAAGTGGAAAATGGGCTTAAGGCCGAATAAGGCCCATTAAGGTGCAATCAGGCTCAATACTTTGAATTAAGCTCAGAAATGATGAAATAAAGTTAATTGAATGATTTTTAACCCGATAAATAATTATACACAGCTCCAGAGATTGGATTGGGAGCAAATCGGACTGCGTGACGAGACATATGTGAAAATGTCAAACTGTACAAAAAAATGAGGTAAGGGAATTTTGTGAGTAGCTAGAGGTAGCTACGCAAATTTTAATAGCTTTTGTATACATTGAAAATGTATAAAGGTCCTAAAAATGGATTGAAAATTTTAAGGACTCGGAATAGGTAAAAGACTATTCTACCCCTACTGAGGGAAATTCACCTAAGGATGGTGAAAGCATGACATGCATGAAATGCATGATTTGAGAAATTTTCGTGACTTTTTAGAAAAGCAAATTAGTAGATTGGCCAGTATTTGTATAAATTTCACAAGTTAACACTACGTTAGTGTTATTTAGATTTAAATGAAATTTATTTGGAAAAATTAGCAACTATCAAGGTTATATGAAAACAGATGGTGCTGGAGCCTTGCTCGCACTATATCTGAGTTTGTAAGTATGCATAATGGTGCTGGAGCGGTTGCTCACACCGATTTGTGTGACATGATATGCATAAAAAGGTGCTGGAGCGATTGCTCGCACTAGTTTTAATGATTTGACATGTATGAGACATACTAGAGCTTAGCTCTTTACGAGTTTTGATTTGTGTGATGCATGCATTAGTACTGGAGCAAGGGCTCGCACTAGAGTTTTACATGCATAGGTGCTGGAGTCTAACTCGCACCAGATTTTCATATGATTTTTGTGACATTATGCTGGAGTCTAACTCGCACCAGATTTTCACTTGATTTTTATAACACAGTGCTGGAGCCTAGCTCGCACTAGTTTTACATGATTTTGACAGAGTGTTGGAGCTTAGCTCGTACTAGATCTTATGAGATTTTATGAAACGCGTGTTGGAGCATCGCTCGCACTGATTTTATGAGACATGCGATGAGCCATGCTTGGAGGGTCGGGTAGACTATGTGTCACGCCGATTAAATATGCTCACACGTGCGTTTTGAGACAGGCACGATTATTGATATGAGATGTGGGTCCACGGAGTACGTTGTACCGTGCTGGAATTGATTATGTGGCATCTTTGGATGCGAGATATCGAATAGGACCGACGGGATAGACTGACCTACCTCCCAGGGCGGTTCTCGATAGTGGTGAGACCCACACACAAGATCCGTGTAGTAGTGGAATCATGAGTATATGGTCATACTCCTGGTTATTTGCCTGAGATATTGATATATATTGCCTAGTCTTGCATGTTACTATCTGATGTTTTGAAAGCTTGAGAATGCGTGGATTTTGTGTGAGTTTGGATCCTGACTGATGATATTGGTTTCGTTGTGAATAAATGAAATTTTCAATCTTTTTCAAAAAAGCTTGGAAATAAATGATTTTATGTGGATCAGGATCACCCGAGGGAGGGGTTGAGTCCTGATGAGTGTGATGGATGTGGGTTCATGAAATGAATTAAAATGTTTTCTACGATTTTGTGGAAACTCAGCATGATGTATTTTTCATGCTTGTTTATAATTCATGAAATGAAATGTTTTAGGATGAGGAGGTTATCCATGCTTTAATCGCAAATGCATGATTTTGAGTTAATTCATACGTTGTATGATTTTACATGAGATGCCATTGAGGCATGAGTTGCATGATTTCCATAAGCACGAACAGCTTTTATAAACTATAGCATTAATGTGTGCATGATTTCATACTTGAGCTTTAAACAAAAAGAAATGGATTTAAGGGTATGGCATTATGAGCATGTAGATAGTGCAGCTATTTACTTACTTGCATGATTGCCTTACTGAGGGCGTGGTTTGCTCACCCCCTTATTATCCATCTTTTTCAGAGCACTCGCAGTAGTTTGTGAATGGCTGAGGACTTGCATTCTTGGTATCCGCTACGTCCAATCGAGTGTCAGTATACACATTTGTATAGTTTTGTATCTAAATATGTAAATACACAATACTGTAAACGTATATGATGTCGAGCATGTAAGGTTATGTAAATGAAATTGTGAATGTAACATGGAAATGGAATAGTAAGTAGTGTGAGGGGACTAACACCGAATTATAGCCCAACTGTTGGTAGGATGGTTACGATGAGAAAAAGGTAAGAATTAAATATGAAAGAAAAACGAAAAATTTACTCTGATTTTTGGGTTGTGACAATTGGTGGTATCAGAGCTGAGTTGGCCTGATATGAGTCAGTGTTAGTGGTTAAGGAAGTTTACATCCCCATGTACTGTGCTTTGCTTAGATACAATTATGTATATCGAGATGAAATTACAGCTAAGAATTTGGTTTTGAATGCAAGAATCTATTTATTATAACTGATAGCAGCTATGGTAGAGGGGCGAGAGTACATGTGCTCGAGACTCAGGATGAGATTAAAGTGGAGGCTGGTATTGAGTATGCCCCACAGAGTCCGACAAAGAGATCGGATAGTATTGAGACAAGCTTCATGAGGTTGGAGCGAAGTGTGGCGAATATTTTGGGAGCTATTTGCTCAAAGTATGCATGGCATTTGAGGGCGAGTCAGAGCATTGGTGGAAGTTCGCTCGACCCATTTTAAGAGTTAGACATCCAGAGCTAACATGAGAGAAATTCTAGATGTATTCAAGTGAATGTATATCCCGGACACTGCTTAAAGGAAATTACAGATAAAATTTTTTACTCTGACCTAGAAGAAACTGATTGACTGACGAGTAAGAATCTCAGTTTATATCCCTGGGCATGTATGACCCCGACACTATGAACAATGAGAGTCAAAATGTCCAAAAGTTCATGGAAGGACTCAGGCCATTAATTAGAGTCTGACTGGCCCCGTTAGATATCACTACCTCGGTCGAGGCAGTGCACAGATTACAGTTGTGTGAATAAGATTTTGAGTTACACGCTTCTAAGATTGGGAAAGGTAGTAAAGGTCGAAATAGAGACAGAAAGAGAATAGTGGATGATAGAGATGTCAGAGCGGGAAAAAGAGACCATTTGGTAAGAGATTAAGAGTTGATGAGTCATGGGTTAAGATGATTGGTAAGGCCCCAGTGTATCCAATTACAGCACTTTTTAGGGGTATTGTGATTGGAGGACCCCGACCTGCTACTGAGCAGGGTTGGATATGTGGTAGTTACCACGAAAATAAGATGTTAGACGAGGGCGAGTGTATGCCTTAGACTAGGACACTATTAATGTTTCATCTAATGTGGTGGAAGATATCACACTGGTTCTGAATAATGAAGTAATTATTTTAATTGTTCTTGGTGCCATGCATTTATTCATACCACCCTTATTTGCATATAAGTTAGTGAAAGAGTGAATGCCTACACCATTGGGCACAATGCTGATAGTTAGCTGATTATCACTAACTGAATATGGGTATAGGGATTGTAAGTTGAAAATGGAGGAAAAAGGATACGTCGACCGATTTTATTCAATGGAATATGATTAATTTCGAAGTAATATTTGAGAATAAATTGGTCGGCTGCAAACTATACTGTTCAGATTTCTATCCTAAGATAGTGATATCGTTACCCCTGAAAAGTGTACTGTAAGTTTTAACAAGTAATAAAAGGGGAGTAGCGATTGAAATTAAAGGAGTAAATGATTGTACTCACGGAATGAGTAATGATGGGAGTGTTTTCTCGCTTGTGTTGTTGGTATGGATAAGGCATATCCAGAGTTAGCAGATATCCTTATGGTCAGGGAGTTTCTTGATATCTTCCCGGATAATCTACCAGAGTTGCCACCTATTAAAGGAATGGAGGTTGTATTAATTTGGTACCTGGTACGGAGCCGATATCCTAACCACGGTTTTAAATGGTATTAGTGGAACTGGAAGGACTAAAGAACCAATTATAGGAGTGATTAGATAAAAGTTCATCAGATCTTTTTAGAGATCGATTTGAAGTCTGGGTAACATCCGTTAAGAATTCAGAATGTGAATGTGCCTAAAATGTGAGTGGGTGACTAATATCGAATCACAGCCCAACTATCGAGGAGAGAAAGGTAAGTAAAGTAAAAAGCGAAAAATTTGTAGTGGTTTTTGGTAAGTCATGGAAGGAGGTCGTGACAATCATGGAAGCTGCTCAGATTACGAAAGTGAATTGCACCGAGGAAGAGAGGTCACTTAACGTGATTCAAGGTAAGGGAATTTCCTGAGTAGCTAGAGATGGCTACACGTATTTTAAATAGAGTTTTGATATTATACTCTATATGAATTTCCTGAAATAGACATGTTGTTGTGCTATGGATTAATGAGATAAAGTGGGTTTTATCCAAAAATAGGATAAAAAGCCTTAGAAGCATGTTGTGACCCATAATTCATGAGTGGCATGATAGGATGGCTAACGTTTTCACGTATATGCGAAAACAGCACATTTAAGTGCTAATTTGATTTGAATTGAGAGAGTTGTGTTTTGAATAAGCCATCTATTTGGATTTGTGTGAAAACCATAAGTGCTAGAAAATACTTGCACTATATTTTGAGATATGCATCACATAGTACTGGAGGATATACTCGTACTATATTTTAACGCTATTTTATGCATGTTAGAGTACTGGGAGCATAGCTCGTACTCAGTTTGTGATTGATGCATTATGGAGTATTAAGAGCTTTACTCATACTCAGTTTTACATGATAGAGTACTAGGAGCAATGCTCGTACTTGACTTTTCATGATTTATACATGATATCGTACTAGAGCGATAGCTCATACTTGATTTGAAAAGAGAATTATGCATTAACCTAGTGTTAGAGGTTACTCGCATGTTTTATTTTTTGAGATGCATACACAGTGTTTAAGAGGTGGAGTGTTGATTGTGAGTCACACTCAAGATGCGCACTATAGTTTTACGTGATATATAAGACATGTTAGAAAAATCGTGACGATTTCCTCCGTGTAGACTGAGTGTCACACTGTTGAGATGTTCGCATGTGGATTTAGAGATGTGGCATTGATTTTCATAGTATGAGGTCTAAGGCTTATGGAAAGAACCCCGACTATGATGTATTTCCATGGCGTGAGGACTAAGACCTATGACAGGCATCCCGACCATGAGGAGAGGGTCCACGGGTGTACGTTGTACCATGCGAGTGGCATGGAGTACATTGTACCGTGTGTTGTGTAGAGTTGTGGAGTTGTGGAGTTGATGAGTATATAGCTGGCGGTTGTGATGGACTGACCCCCCTCCCGTTGCAACAGTGATAACCTGCACATCGAGATCTATGTTACCTAGGATTTTACCATTATAGGATATGGTCATAGTCCAGGAGAGTATTGCATTTAGCCACTGAGTCTCGCATGTTATATCACTTGTTTTCATGATACGATTAGACCTGAGAGAGATAGGTCTGAAATCGATTTGTGTTGTGTTGTGAACTGCCATATTTACTGTGATTTATGTGTAAATGGCAATGATTTCTATGAAGGCATTCTGAAATTTATGAAGATGCATTGTTTTGCATGAATGCCTACATTTGATAACTAAGCATGATTTTAAGTACATGGGATTTATTCTGTACTACTATCATATCAGTTTTGATCCATGCTTTTGAGATGAGAGAAGGAAAGGCAAAGCATTATTTTCAGTAGATAGTGTGGACGTCTACTTGCTTGCCTGATTTCCTTACTGAGCGCATTGTCTGCTCACCCCCCTTTTATTTTCCCCTCTCTACAGATCATACGCAGTAGAGTGAGTCCGACTGAGGTATGGCATTCCTATTGTCCACTGCCATTTCTCATAGAACTAAAGGTATACACATCGCGTACTATTTGTATCTGAACAAAGTATAAGCACAGTGATGTACACGTTTGTAATATTTAGGGATGTAATTATGTTAATGTAAATAAATTTACTTATGATGACATATATGTATGAGTAATAAGATGAGTGAGAGGGAGACGACTAATACTGAATCACAGCCCAACTGTTGGTGAAGAGAAAGGTAAGTAAAAAGCGAAAAAAATTTGTAGTGATTTTTGGTAAGTCACGGAATGAGGTCGTGACATATAAGTTCAGCCATGGTGAAAGATATTAGTTCATTGGTGTGATCTCGCATTGGTTTTAATATATATTAGCGTTGTCATGATACTAAATCGAATGATGCATTTGGTTTGTGGATAAGCCTTAAAGAGGGGGCACTTGGTCACTAAACCCTAACTTGAACATAAGGGTGAGTAAGCGTAATGTGAAGTTTTTATGAATTAGTTAGTGATTAATTACATGTCATAAACTAAGTGTTGATATGTTTTAAATGTAGAAAAGTCACCTAGGGTGGTGAAATTCACATTCGGCCAAGGAAAGTCTTTGGGTAACTAAAGTGTAATGTTATCCCATTTCATTGCTAATGTGTTTATGGTATAGTATTAAGCTTGTTTGGTCTATTAAATTGTAGTGAAAGAAACTTGGTGGTGGAAGTGTACATTTGACTAAGGCGTAAAGATTGCTTATGCATATGGTGCTTTAGTGTGTTAATTGTATAAGATATGAGTTAGCATAATATGGTGTAAGTTGAATACTTTGGAGACTGAATTTTGAATGATAATGTTATATATATGGTGTGTAACTACTATCTAATGAGGGGTTATTGGCCCATGTGGTGCATGTGATATATATAGCTATAGATGTGATCGAATAATGTTAAGTGTACTGGAAACATAGTGTATGTGACTATTAGGCATGTTATGCATGTGACATGTTTTATGAGAAAACATAGTGTGCATTGAACCATGTTTGATTGCATGTTGTTTACTAGTACATTGGCATGGTATTGTTGAGATTTAAAAGCTTGGATCAATTTCTATTTTCATGTGTATAGCTTATGAACTCACTTGATTCATGTTTTGGAATACAATGACATATGGCAACATTGCTTATGTGAAAGTGTTTTTATCCATGTTTACAACAGTTTTTTTAACTACAATTGTTATTGAATTTCAGAACATGCTTTGTAATTGTTTTACAGATTCTAGGCATTCTATATCGATAAAAAAAAAAATCAGTAAAGTAAAATGAAAAAGCCTGAGTATAAATTACTCACAAATAGGCATATTGGATTATCTAACATAATTCGTTGACAGGTTTCAATCTTTAGCTGATCAGTAGGACTAGAGAGATTGGATCTACGGCCATAGATATAGCCCTTGTCCCAAGATATTATCAGCTTACTAATAGCTACAGTGGGATAAGTCTTTATTAGTAAAAGTGGAGAGTCTTGCCTAATATCAATATCGAATAATGTTTATCGAATAGTGATTATTGAAAAGAATATCGAATTATCGAACATTGTTTATTAAAAAAGAATATTAAGTTATTGAATATTGTTTATCGAGAGAATATTGACTTATTGAATATTTTTTTATTGAAAGAGTATTGTTTTATTGAACAGTGATTTATTGAAAGGAATATTGTTTTGTTAAACATTAATTTATTCTATAATGCATTTTTTTAAAAAAAAAAATTGACATTTATGAAATAATTACATATTCCTACATATATAATATATCGTGTTATGATATGATATAATGAGATTTATAGAGGTAGAACTATCTTGTCGAGATGACAGGTCAATAGGGAAATGAGGTGCTTTAAAGCATTCTTCCAATTGATCTAAAAGACCTTGACAGCGTCACGAAGTCCTAGTGTTAAGTAATATTAATGAAGTTGTAGTATATTGAAATGTAAAAGTGTTATGTGATATTGAATAATCAAGATTGTGATTGTTAATCTTTACAGGTAATTTGTATGCATACATATAGAACAATGTGATTCTGACTCGGCTCTTAAATGGTTAAATTACCATGTTTTAACTCATTCCCCTCCATTGTTTTCCATTATAAATTGAAATAAGTACATAGTTTTTTGGTATAATATTGAGATTTGTAGTTTTGATATGTGAGGCACTTGCAGTTACTATTTGGTAGATATATTTTTATTAAGTGAATGATTTTTCTTTCAGGCATTTTTCTAGCAATTTTATAGTTTGGGATGTATATCAAGATAGTTGACCCTTACATTACAAAATATATCGAGTTTGGGATGTAAATAAATTATTATAATTTAATTCCTCCTGACTGATAAATAATGGTATTATTTGTTAAGTATATATTTTGGGGAAGTAAATGAATTTATTTTTCAACGGTTTCTTGGCAGTTTGATAGATTGAAGTATTAACCAGAACAATAGACCTTTGGAATATGAATTAAACTACTTTCGGAATATAAATAAATTCTTTATCCTAAATTGCTCGTTATCAATAAATAATCGATATTAAATGAAATTTGATATTTAAGGTTATAGGATGAATCTGTGACTGTGATTTAGGAACTTTATGCAAGAGCCTTAAACTAGGTCTAGTATTCATCTGCTGGATTAAATTAGGCTACACTGAACGAATAACAAACCAGTGTAAAAAGGAAAAAGTTAGCCTACAAATTCGAAACTTGCATAAGTAAGTGTCCAGTCACATTCTTCGAGGCGTGACACATTACCATTGCATTGATCATAGCTTATTACGGCTGATTTGTTTATGAGTAAAATCACTACTTTTGGATTCAATACCCAAAATCATCTTGGGCCTCATTGTAGTGACTCGCTGCAGTAAGTTCATAATCCTTAAGGTATTTTCTCTTTTCTTATTTTTAAATAAGATGTGACATTATCCATGATCACAAATAGGAATGCATGATGAATGCCATTTAGTTAAAATTATGATTTTATTTACTTATTAAAGATAATGAATATTTTGTATTATAAATCAACGTCTAGCAAAGATGCAGTGAGTTTTTGTTTGGTCAAACATTTAAGTTGGAGGACACTCATAAATTACTTTAGATGGACTTTTATTAGAAATCCTTTTCCATCGAACTTGTTGACACAAGGCGTTTGAAGTTATAGGGAAAATAATATTTAGGTTTCAAGGATAACTAGTCTACATTTAAGAGTAGTCAGCTGTTGGGGACCAAGTTTTCATCATGGTTCAAAATTTTTGAATCTTCAACTCGGCTTGGCTATCTTCTTTTGGGTAGAAAAACACTTAAGGTTAAAACAAGTTCTGGTTCTTTGTCTCTTAGAGCATGGAGATTGGAATAACTCATTATTTTATGTTTAGGATCAACATTTAACTTCTTCTTCCAATCCTTAGCAATGCTCACAAGCTCAACATTAATTTTATTAACCTTATCATCATTTTATTTCTTCTTTTCCACAATAGCTTTCATCAGTTCCATCAAGGCATTTTCTTGGATTAGGATATACTTTGGTGCTTTCTTCATATTTTCATTGACTAATGGGTTAGTAGATGTTCACATGGTTTGTTTGATGTCGTTAAATTGTTTGACTAGATTTTTTATCAACCTATTGGTTTTAACGTGGGGAAGGTATTAAGAGGTTCATAATGTCATGTTTAATATTTTTAAATACCTAATCTTTTTAATATCCCTTAAATTTTTACATAGAAACTGATGGTGGTCCTATCATCAAAGTCCACGTGTACAATGATCTACCAACCAGAGACCGCCACGTGTTAAACACAAGATAAGCCACGTGGCTGTTACAGCGACAGAGTCTCCACGCGACACAGTTGCTTGGTAGGCAATAGAGTCTTTAGGCGATAGAGACTCTGTCGCATAGGCTCCGTGCAGCACAATAGGTCGCGACAGAGTTCTACCGCATACATCGCGATAGATCTCTACCGCCTGTACTGCGACAGACCTCTACCGCATAGGCCGCAGCAGAGGTTCACACATATACTCTGCCGTACACCGAACTCACCCGCAAAGTTGTCCAACTCCGAACCGCGACAGAGTACCAAAAGACTCTGTCGCGGCCCAGACACGCGCCTGGGCCTCAACCTGAACCGACTCGGGAGAAACCTATAAATACCCCAGGTGAGTACTCAGAGAAAAGAAAAAAAAAAGAAAGAAGAAACAAAGAGAACCCTCTTGACTTTGGAAGAACATAATTCTCTTCTTATATACAGAAACTTAGCTTTCTAACTTAATCATCGGAGCGCGCGTGCAGGGACCAATCCCTGCGCCCTCTGATATTCGTTGTTTTTGCAGGATATACACATGAAGAACACGTGGAAGAAACCGCATTGACGTCATCTCTTTGTCGTTAGCGCAACTTGAATACGTGGAAATTATTATCTCGTTGTCGTTTTAGGAGGCAACATCAGAAACAAAAGACTCAAAGATGCATAAAAAAATGTTATCAAAGACATTCACCATAAAGGTCAATCCTGAGGACAATACCTATGGTTTTGTATAATGTAAAGAGGGTTATAATTCCATCCTAATTTCTCTGCAAGGTCTAATGCCAACCATGGCTCGAAAATTTTCCTTCATTACTATAGTGAATCATTAGGTAAAGTTAAAGTGTCACTTAAACCTATCACTAGCCCAGTTGCGTTATGGGTGGGTCAAAATCAAAGGGAAACCGGTTGGTTAAGTAGACTTAAGCTCTCTAGGGAATTTCTACCCAAGTTAAGTTCTTACAATGCAAAGAGAGATAAGATTTAAAATCTTCATTGCTTAAGAAAGGGATCCCATTAGTGGATTTTAAGAGTTAAAAAATCTCCTAATATAGTTGTCATTATGAGCAATGCGAGTTTTATCTCTAGCACTTATTTCGATGTTGAGTTCCATGGTTTGATTAGGAGTTGTTAATCGATTTATTTCTATACCAAGAATTGATGCCAATTTTAAGGCTACAATTTCATCTTTCCTAAAGAACTTGGTTTGAAAATAGTAAACAAAATATTAGAGGAATCAAAGCTCTAAATCCTGTTTGGGATAAACCTAACCTCTACTTATCTACTCCAAACCATACCTTAACTTAGCTTATAGATTAAACATATTGTCTCACTTGTTTATTTCTTAATGGCGTTTATTTTATGCACATTATTGTATGTCTTGCAATGTTATGCATTTATCTAATAAGATGCATCCGGGATATACAATTATTATGAAAGCATGGAAATCTAATTAAATAAGTATGTAACGTAATCTAGTCTAAATGGCAGGCTTAGAATATAAGTTTTTAAATGCCTTGAGGGCATATTCATTACAACCCTTTGTTCATTCCTATACTAAATGACATAATAATGTAAGAACATGCTAAGCGAGGATTTACAATAAAGATTTATTGATGACATTTTATTTGTGACAATGTGGAGGACTAGAAATTGTGTAGGGTCGTGAGTAGGCTTGCTTATTTAAATGTAGAGCAGCCTTATGTTTTGGTATTTTGGGACTAAGGGTTAATTTTGATTAAAACTTTTGGGTATAGACATGTATTGAAAGTGATAAGGACTTGGTCAAGCATTCGATTTGACAAAATGAGGTGAAATAGGGTAAGAATAGAGGGAGAACAAAGGAGAAATGGAAGAATTTAGGTACAGGCTGATCAACAAGAAGAGTGACAATTGATTAGGGCTCGTGCTTGAGTTTTCAAATGCTTTTGGGAAAAATTTGGCAGAGGTTCAGTTTAAGTTAATATTGAGGCTAAAAGAAGAGGTTGATTTGGTGGCTTATGATGGTTGAAAAAAGGGGTTTCGGGAGGTTGGAAAATGAGAAATGGAGGAACTTAGCTACTCTTCTTTAAGGAGATTTTTGTTTTTTAGGAGGGGGAAGCTAAAACAAAATCTAAAAGGTTTCTTTTTTGAAAATTTTGGAATGCAAAACAAAGAGCAGAAAGAGATATTTTTAATCAAGAGCTGAAGAAGGATTAAGGTGGTTGGAGCTCATCCTTGAGCTGATAATCCTTGGGGATAATTATCTCAAGTTTTATATAGAAGATAATTAAGAGAATTAAAAACTTTCAACTTTTTCCCACTTGTGCCAATCAATCAACATGATGTACTAATTGGCTAAGACTTTTTTGTCACGACCCAATCTACAAAATTAAGCGTATGCGAAAGACTTTTCTTAATTACCACACTCTTATCGTTTGTTGCGGATTAGATAGGTAGTAATATATAATCCAAAATTTATCAAACATGCTTTTCTTTAAAGCTTAACCATATATCCTGCTATGTCATTTTTAAATCACATATAGATTTATATATATATATATATGTACTAATTGGCTAAGACTTTTTTGTCACGACCCAATCTACAAAATTAAGCGTACGCGAAAGACTTTTCTTAATTACCACACTCTTATCGTTTGTTGCGGATTAGATAGGTAGTAATATATAATCCAAAATTTATCAAACATGTTTTTCTTTAAAGCTTAACCATATATCCTGCTATGTTATTTTTAAATAACATATATATATATATATATATATATATATCATGATTACATCATACTAAATGTCATCGTCATAATTTCCAATTACAAATATCCCACAATTTAACTTTAAATTGACATAGTAGATATCTTACATCCTAACATTTTCTATTGAAAATATTACATTTACTAATTAAAGTACATCCTTAGTATACCTCCCAAAAGTAGATGTAGCAATCACAGTGTGAGCCAAAATTTCCTCGAGAAATGCCCAAATGGTGGTTCAATTTAAAAAGGGTTAAGAATGGATTAGTGAGCTAACGCCCAATAAGCATCTAATACAAGAACGCAGAATCAATACTATAAGAAGGCATATAGGAATAATAAAATGGAAAGTTATGTTAATACAACTCCTTAGAAAAGACACCATGGCATGGATTTAAAATTAGTAATTGAAATATAAAGAGTGTTGTATTTAAAACAAAGCTAGGATAAGTGCATACCATGAAAGTAATGCATGCATATGTGAAAACCGTAAAAAATCATAAAAGTATACATTCCACAATACAATTTCAAAACATAGTTACAAAAGTCCTATCACAGATTTGCCTTGAAAACCATATTCGAAATCTGAGTACGAAATCTCATGCGAAAACTAAGATCCTGCCAAACTAAATAAGATAAGGACAATAGTCTCCTTGAACAATAATGGTAGGTCACTTATACTCGTTATTGCATGGACAACGATCCTTATCTCCTTATTGAATGTATACATCCATCCTAATCACTGGTCATATATAGTTAAATCGGATTGTGCAAAAGTGTAAACAGTGAGCAAGCTAAAATAGAAAGCAATGGAAAACATGTAAAGTAAAGCATGGAAAGGTTTGAAGTCGGTTTAAAGAAAAGCCCAAATGAAATCGTTCATGGAAATAATTTTAACCGTGCCATGAATAGTAGCAAAAGTGAGGACTTGCCAACCAAGAGACAATGGTGGCTGCCACAGAAAAGAACTAACGCGAAAAGCTAAGAAAAACTAGAGAAAAAATAAACCTAAAACCTAGCAATAAAAACGTTAACCTAAAAATTCTAAAAACTATTCTAAAACTACTTCCTAAAAACTACTTCCTAAAACTACTTCCTAAAAACTACTTGGTTTCCAATTGCCCCATCATGTTCTATTTATACACAAAATTAGGGGTACAAAGGTAATTTTCAATCCTAGATGAGTTGGCATTGTTTGGCCACTTGTCTTCACTCCATTCGTTTCAGAAAAGATTTTTCCATATCATTTGTCTTCTTGTCCACTTGGATGTGCGATGTGGCATGTGGTGGCCAATGTGTCCTTTTAAGCCCATTTTCAGTCCATTTTCTATCGAAATGATTAAAGTTCATCTGGATTTAATTTATCTGCAAACATGAGAATTTTAATTAAAATGATAGGATAATTAATAAAATAATATGAGAATTAAAATAATTAATTCAGAAATTAAGTATAAATAATTCTATTTTAATAGAATTATCAAGCTTAATTATAAATTTGAAACCACAAAAATCAACATCTAAACTCCCGTTTTATGTGTTGGCTGAGCCTACCCTATAACCCCCAAAAATGTGCAAGTTTAATCCTAAAGCTTTCTAATCCCAAATTCAACCTCTTGCTACTTTAATAATCACAGTATATTAAGTTCTTTAATATGTAAGCCATTATCACCATCCCATATCACAATTCCTACCTTTTTTCTTCCTAAAATTAGCCTAATCCTAAAATGTCAAAAACCTCAAATTCACCATTCAAACCTCAAAATCAACATGCCATTTCCCACATAAGATCAAGAGTATGTATACATTATACCTCATAGCATCAAAAATGACAAATCTCTCTCCCTCTGAGCTTTGCCAAGTGCTCCCATAAGTATAATTTCTTAAATTTCGTCATTAACTTAATAATACCATAACATCATCATACACTACATTTACTACTTGAAGCATCCAAAAAAAAAAAATTTCCTTACCTCGTACTCTCGACTTGTGTAGGTAAATATCATACCATAACATCAAATGTATAAGTTTATTTGGTTCATTGTTGTTAATAAATTTACTGTTTCTTTTGGGTGAAAATGACAGGTATTGCCTGAATTTGATACGTACTCTATCCTTGGAACAAACAGATGATGACATGTCGTGGATAATAGAATGCTCGTGGGGGAAGAATAAGGTGATCATAATAAAGTTTGAAAGAGATTGTGGTAGCCCATTAGTTAATATGATTTGCATAAAATGGCCAACAAAGTTATCTGGTATCCTCCCTCCTTCATGTCAGTTTGGTATAATTTTTTAATATTTTCACTTTAGACTTGCTAACTGTTTTATTTTATTCTCTTTTAAATTTGATGAAGTATGTGAAGTGTATTTTTGTATGCAACAATTATGTTGTTGAAACAGAAATTTCGTCACCTTGGGTTGGATACAAACTTTTAGATTGAGACTTTTTGAATTACAAAAAATTTTTGCTTACATTGATTTTAACTTCATGTGGTTTGCAAAAGAAACATTTTAAGGATGAAATCCACTGTAAAGTATTAAAAGAAAACAAAATAGATGAAGAATCTGTACAAGGTCTAGACAGATGAATGCTATGAAGCTTAGATGTCATTAATAGCTATAATCGGAAACAATTGCACATGCCATTGAACCTAGGATAATTGTAAATGCTAGAAAAAATTAAGCTGCTATTATTGAAGTAAGTTAGTCTACTTAATTAACATATCATGTCGTTCTAATTATTGTTCCCTATTCTCAACAATACAAGATGCAGCTGAAGTATGATTAGTTTGTATTAATTACAAATATGATTTGTTTTTTCTCCTTTCACCTTTATCTTATATGTTGTTTCCTTACAGTTCCTAAACAAGAAGTAGAAGAACCAAATGACTATACGGACATTTAAGGCTATGATAGCAAATGACTTATTAACTGATGATAGCTTTATTGTATGTATTTCACTCTTAGTTTTATTATGTTCATTGCCACAACATTGTCATTCATGAGTTATTTGATTTTCTGTGTACCTGAGGTAATAAACATGAGTACTCCCTCTGATAGGCAATGTAGAGAGATTTATATGAGGCCTGATGTTCATTTATGTATTTGTTTGGAAAATGCAAAAGGTGGGATTTTGTAATAGTCTAAGTGGTGTGATAGTGTATTTTTAAGTGCTGCAGTCAAACATAATTGTTCTTGCATACTTTTCCTTGGCGAAGTTTGCTTGACTAAAATGTTTTCCAACTATACTATTTGAACTAATTCCTCTTTCTTAATCATACAAAATTTATTATTGACAATGTATTTATGTGTTGTTTTGCGAAGCATTCACTACAACAAATTTAGCAATTTGTGACGCATAAACTAATGTCACAAAATATTAATTTTTCGTCACCAATATTTTTTTATGACGAAAATTATGTTGTCACGACGTTCGTCACCTTTGCCACGCCGCTAAAGATCAAATGTGACGATATTATTATTTCGTCACGTATTCACGAATCTAACGTGACGATAATAAACAACGTCACGGTATGATTACTTTTTTGTGACGTCCGAATAAGTCATAAATTAATACAAATATTCGTCACTAAATACCGATAACGTCACAGAATATGTGATAAAATTATAAGTATTAGTGACGTCACACTTTAGGTGACATATATTATCGTCACCTGTGATAGTAAGGTAACGTCAAAATCTCTCAAATGTCACTAAAGATGGTGATAATTTTAATTTTACGTGACGAAATATTAAATCGTCAAATTATAAGTGACATATTTTCGTCACATATGCTAGTAAAAAACTTCTCAAACGTCACAAAAAAAATTAAAATATATTTTAAGGTGACGAAACATCAATTTGTCACCATATAACTAATGTCATAAAAACTTTTAAATGTCACTAAAGATGGTTAAAAATTTAATTTTAGATGACGATATATAAATTGTCACACTATAGGTGACATAAGTTATTGTTACCTATGACAATAATACGTCATAAAATATTTAATGTTGCAATAATATTGACAAATTTCTTTAAATTTAAATAATTTTTACATTTTTCTTAAATAATCAAATATAAATAATATTGCTCATGCAAAATCCAGTTTAACTAATATTGCAAAGTAAATAATTGATCCAAGATAATTTGCAATGAATCTCAAATGTAATACCTTGAATAAAGTATGTAATCATAATCCAATAATACTACTGTTCCAAATGTAATAAAACTAATATAATCCACATTGTCTAAATCCAAAAGCTCAAAAAAAGTACGATGGTCACATTTGAATTTTTGAAACAAAATATACCAGATATAGGAAATCACTGGTACAAGTTCATCTCATAGCTCTCAATCCAAATCTTGTGTAGATGGTGTTTGTGTTGATGGTGAGTTTGAGTCACTTGAAGCTGCAATAAACAATTATTAACAAATGATAAATACAATATATTAAATAATAAATAAAATTTAAAACTATTATTTATGAAGACAATAAGAAATTAATAGCAAAAAATAAATTAAATATCTATTGGAGCTGAGAACACTGTGGTCTAGGAATCCTGTTTCCAAGTAAGAACCCCTGAGAGATTTAGATTTACAAGGGATACAACTTTCGGCCGAAGGCACTTGAGCTTTTGGAGCCACACCCCAGTTCTATTGTGGATTGTAAGTGCAATGAACCCTCCATTGATACGCTACTTTCTTTCATGCTTAACATGAATGTTCCTTTTCTATTCAAAAAATTGCAGGTTTGTTTTTTCAGGCAGTTCTTTAGATCAGTTCCCAAAGTTGATTACTTGACCCTACGCTATGGATTCATTATTGTAAGCCTCTCAGATACTCAGCATCTTTTTTTTTTTGAATTTATTTTTCACACATTTGATTTTCTTAGGCACATTTGGCACCTCAGAGTCGGACGAAATTTGATTTCCAAAAGTACATTAAGAGATCACTCGAAGAAGATTTCAAAGTTGTTGTTGGAATCAAGTAAAGCTTTAAAAGCATTTATTTAATCTACTTGTTTTGAACTAGTCCTAGATTTTCTTTTCAAGACCAAATATCAGTGGATAACTGGAATCTATATGCTAATCAACAGCTTCAACTTTCATATCACATGATGATTTTTCAACTCTAAATCCTGATTGTTTGAAATTCTTTTAGATATGAGAGTTGTTAATATCACATTTGAATCTGGTTTTTGGTTAAAATAAGGATGTTAGCTGGCTTCAGAAAACAATAATGAAATAAGGATGTTAGCCCTATTGGCAAAAAATACTATTTGTTGTATGAAAAAGCTACATTGAAATAAAATGAAAAGCTGTTTATCACTAACATGCCATGCAAAAAATAGTTCTAAACCAAAATTGCAGATTTAACATAAAACTAGACAAAAACTAGTACATGTGGCTGGAAATCAACAGTCATGAGAAAGTACCTATGAGACTATAAAGGATGAAGGATGTAAGAGAGCCATCAGTCATAAATTCCATTATTGTCAAGTAGGCTCCATAACTCACCACTATGATAATAGATAATTTAGTTGCAGCGTTCAGTCCTCCGAAGTATAGACCAACTACTTTCTGTTGTACAAAAATGTAAAACTTGAGCTATTTTCTGCAGCAAAGACAATATTAAAGGATAGTTTACAATCTGTAGCAAAGACAATATTAAAGAAAGGTAGAACTCATAAGGAAGTATGGCTAGACAAATTAGCAGGAGCATAGTTGGGGAAAGATATTTACCTCGTTATAAGTCTCGGGTATACTATCAGCAATGAAAGGATAACAGCCTACCACCATGTAATATAGGGTAACACCTGTAGCCCATATATCAGCTGCTTTTCCATGATAAACTGTATCTATCATCCATATGTGATTTTTATGCCAAAGGTTGCATTAGTGTAATAAAAATGCTGTAAATCTCGTGGCAAGATATGCTTATCTTTTGACATGCACACTTCTTTCACTAAGAAGTTTATCCTTGAAATTGATCCAAAACTTTTGCTCAAAAAGAATTTTTGGTGTTCTTGGTAAAGTTTCTAATATATTGTCCCATTAATTAGTGCTTGCCAAAGATTTTGAAAACCACATGAACCGAATTAAAGTACGTACTCAAGCAACACTCAGGTGGAGTAAAACCAGGAGTTCCAGGGCGAGCTCACCATTGTCATCCTACATTTGACAGCTTGTTTAGAAGAATAAATCTCTTTGTAGATGCATACAAAAACATTTTACAGCATATATATGCAGGTTGAACAATATTCTTGGTCTGTTCAAATCCAGATTTTGTTCAAATCCAAATTTTTCAGACTTCGCAAGTGTGTTTCTCCCCTTCCCAAGATCTTTTCATACTCCAACTATGGTGTTATATGTACCATAAGTTTGATCAAAGGGATTCTATCAGAATTGTTATCTTCCATTCTTGGAATCTTTAAAGTTCGACAGCAACTCCCCGGTTCCTTTTGGTCTGTTACTCTATCAGACCGAGGCCACTCTGGTTGGACCGTGTAATGCCACGTTGTGTTCTGTTACTTCTGTAATGGTAAACTGTAAGACCCGAACTTAATTAAAATATGAAAAGTAAATATGAAGTAAAGGAGTATTTGTGAAGGGAAGTCGGGTTAAATTAATCCCGAACACGTGTAAGGGTAAAATGGTCAAAAGATCGAAAGTCGGTATAATTTCGATAAAGAAAATTAATTAAAAATATGGATTTGAGAAATCTTGGTCAATAAAGATGAAATAAATTTATATTGGGTTAAATTGATCAAGATATTAATTTATGGGAATTAATCAGAATTAATCGGGATTTTTAGTTCAGAAAAATAATCCCGAAAATAATCGAAAAATATACCGAAAAGTCACCCGGGACAATATCCCAAAAATACAGAGAACTTATACCCGAAAAAGGATTAAAAATAATTTAAATAAATTAAATAAAAATTAAAATAATTGAATAAGAATAAAATAATAATTTTAAGAGATATTTTGGGTATTTATAGTATTTTAATGAATAGTAAAATAATTAAAATAAATAATAATAATAATAAAATTAATAAAATAAAAAAAAAAAGAAAGAAACGAAACAGAAGACAGAAACGCGAAGGAAACGAAAGCCAAACGGAGCCGAGAAGAACCGAAGAAGACCCGACCACCGTCCGGCGGCCGATGGCCGGGCCAAGGGTCGAAAATGGAAGAGGGGAGGCCGGTGAGCAAGATGGTACCGGCGGTGCAGCCTACCGACGCCGGAGGAAGCCGATCGGAGGAGAGAAAGGCCGCGGGAAAGAAGTGGCCACCGGCGGCGAACGGCGGCGATCCAGGCGAAACCGAGGCCAGATTTCGAAAGCCCAGGCGACGGCGATCGTTTCTGCACCGGTCTCAGCCGACGAAACGGCGGGAAACACCGGCGACGGCCAAGAGGGAGAAACGGGTCCGACGGCCGAGAGGGAGAACAGCCGGACTGGCGGTGTTCCGGCGAGCTTGACCCAAGCCGAGGCCAGATTCGGGCTGCGGACGACCCAGCGGAGCTGCTGGAGGTGGAAGCCGACGGAGAACCGGCCGGACAAGGGGTGAACCGGCGGTGAACCAGCCGAACCGGAGAAAACCGACGGTCTGAACCGGTCCGAACCGGACTGAACCGGTTCAGCCAAAAAGAGGAGGAAAAAAGGAAGAAAAAAGGGAAAAACAAAGAGAAAAAAATTGGAGAAAATTTTGGTGATGCAATCGAGCTTCGGGTAAGTCGATAAGCGGTCAAATTGACCCGATTTAAATTTGGAATATTTTATTTAATTAAATTTCGACCCAAAAGTTTACCCGAAAATGTAATTAATTGTGTAGCTCGACGATTGGCATCCACCGAGGGCTCGAGACAGTCTCGATTTGCGGACTAGCATGGAATCTCGGGTAAGTGACCCCTATTTACGACAATTTTCTCATTATGCGTGATATTGATTTAATTTCCGCATAAATTGAATTAAATTATGGAAATTTAGATTAATTGTCGTAAATATTAAATTTAGCTATTCGAGAATTAGAACGAGGCCCGATAAATTATTGGTGGGCCCAGTGAGCCCAATAGGCCTCGATAAAGTGAGAATTAAGTGGAAAACGGGCTTAAGGCCGATTAAGGCCCATTAAGGTGCAATCGGGCCCAATAGGGGTAAACGGGCCCAATGATTTAAATTAAGCCCAGAAAGTATTAAATACAATTAAATTGTATGTTATCTGACCTGAGGAATATTAATACGCAGTTCCGGGCATTGGATTGGAAGCATATCGGACTGCGCGACGAGACAACATTGGAAAAGAAAAGGTCAGACTCGACGAGAATCGAGGTAAGGGAATTCTGCGGACTGCTAGAGGTAACTTTACGCAATTTTAAGTTCATATGCAGTCCTTTAAAATTTATCTGAAGGGTCTAGAGGTCAATTAATAATTTTAGTGCCCCGAATGGGCAAATTACTAAAATACCCTTGCTAAGGGTAAATTCTAAAAATTTAGGAAAAATTGGGAGGAGCAAGGACAAGAGGTTCCTGCTCGTTCTGGAGGTATTTCAACACATGCATGAGTAGGCTGGCTCACTTTTAAAGAAAAATGCATAGCATTGCATATCTTAATTGATGTAATTTCTGTGAAAACTATTTGAAAATAACCGAGCCGCCTACATGTTTTTATTTACATGTGACGTGCTAGAGCTCAGCTCGCACGATGTTTGATTTGTGTGATGCATGCATTAGTGCTGGAGCGACAGCTCGCACTAGAGTTTTACATGCATAGGTGCTAGAGTATAACTCGCACCAGATTTCACATGCTTTTGCGTGACACGGTGCTAGAGTCTAACTCGCACCAGATTTTACATGATTTTCATGACAGGGTGCGAGAGTTTAACTCGCACCAGATTTTATAAGATTTTCATACGATTTATATACAGAGTGCTGAGCCTAGCTCACACTAGTTTTACCGGATTTGTGGAGTAGCGCTGTCTGCCCTTGGAGTCAGCCAAAAGGCCCAACAGGCTCAAAAGACCTCTTAAGTAGGGTGAGAGTGAGGGATGAGGTTGGCGGCCTTGTGGAGATGTAAAGCGGGCTCTGCCAAGTTTACTTGATTTGATGAGAGTGCTGAGCATCGCTCGCACTGATTTTTATGAGAACATACGATGAGCCGTGCTTAGAGCATCGGGTAGACTGTGTGTCACCGACTTAATAGGCTCGCACGTGCGTTTTGAGACATGGCAACGAGTATTGAGTTATGAAAACCTCTGTGGGAAGCAGGCCATTTGGGCTGGAGTACCTAGAGTGATATGGGTCCATGGAGTACGATGTACCGTGCAAGTAGCATGGAGTACGATGTACCGTGGGGTATCTTCGGATACGTTATCTTTGTGATACAGGGTATCTTCGGATACGGTATCTTTGTGATACGGGGTATCTTTGTGATACGGTATCTTTGTGATACGGGGTATCTTCGGATACGGCATCTTCGGATGCGTGAGATCGGATAAGACTGACGGGTTGGATTGACCCACCTCCCGGGCAGTTCCCGATCAGGGTGAGACCTCGCACACTGGGATCCGTGAAGCTAGAGGGACTCACGAGGACATATTGGCCAGTCCTGGTTATTACCGATATACAGTATTGCCTAGTCTCGTGTCTTGTATATATATATACGTATGTTTTCGATATCGATGCTTTTGAGAGACTCAATTTCCATTGTTTTGTGTGAGTCAGGATCACCCGAAGGAGGGGTCGAGTCCTGACTTCATTGTGAAATTTTAAATGGGAAAGAAATGATTTAAAATGAATTGCATGTTGAATTTTTCGTGCAACTTGATTTACATAACGAAATGATTTAAAATGAATTGCATGTTGAATTTTTCGTGCAACTTGATTTACATAACATCATGACGCATATCATTTGTTTTAAAATGTGTGGAGAAAGGGTGGTTTATGCATGGCACCACGTTCATGTAGGTAGTATGGTTACCTACTTGTTCGTAGGATTGCCTTACTGAGCTTGATGTGCTCACCCCTTTCATTTTCTCCCACAGATAATCTCCAGTTAAAGTCGCGACGACTCAGTACTGCATTCCGGATATCCGCTGCTACCCATCGACATAAGGTATATATACACTTGTACATATTGTATCTACATAAGCATAGCACAGTAACATGTTTGTAAGTAACTTTAGGGGATGTATAAATAATATAAACAATTATAAATGACTGGAGAATAAATAAGTTAGATGGTAATTGAATGGTGGGACTGGCATTGACGCACAGCCCAATTTTTAGTGGAGTGTTGGTCACGATTCGAGAACAGGTAAGAATTTAAGTAAGGAAATAAATAAAACGCGAAAAATTCACTCTGATTTTTGGGTAGTTTGGGTCGTGATAATTATAAAGGTGGTATCAGAGCATGGTTGGTCTGAAGTGTGTCAGTGTCAGTAATTATGAAATTACATCCCCGTGTTACTGTGCTTAGTTAGATACAATAGTGTATATCGAGATGGGCTTGACTAAGAAATGGTTGAGAATGCAGGAATGCTTAATATGAGTCGCGTTAGATGAGATAGTGCACGAGGCAGAGGTCGTAGAGATAGACCTGAGTCTGCTAAGTCGTGCTGAGTTGACTTATGAGAATCAAGATGAGATTGAAATGGAGGCTAATGTTGAGCATGCCCCACTGAATCCGATAGAGAGATCGGATAGTGTTGAGACACGCTTCGCGAGATTGGAGCGGAGTGTGGGGATTATTTTGAGGAGCAAATTGCTCAGATTTGTGTGAGATCAGAGGGCGCAGCGGAGCATTGGTGGAAACCCGCTCGACCCATCTTAAGAGCTGAGATGAGAAATGATTATGGATATATTCCGGTGACAGGATATCCCGGACATGATTTAAAGGAAATTTCAAGAGAAAAATTTCTTACACTGCCCAGGAATACTAAATTGATTATGAGTATGAAACTCAGTTATATTCTTTGGCAGATATTACCTCGACATTATGAACAAGTGACAGTCGAGATGTCTAAAAGTTTATGGAAGGGCTCAACTTTTCAATTAGAGTCCGATTGACCCGTGAGATATTACCTATACCGAGGCAGTGCGCAGATTTGCAGTTGGGTAAATAAGAACATGAATTGCACGCCTCTGAGATTGGGAAAGGTAATGAGGGCTGAAATAGAGACAGAAAAGAGAATCGAGAAATGTCAAAGATGTTAAAATGGGAAAATAGAAATTTGTAAAAGATTTAATTTGACGAGTCATGGAGTAAGATAATTGGTAAGACCCTAGTGCATCCAATTTTGGCACTCTGGAGGGGCATTGTGACTGGAGGACCCTGACCTGCTACGAAGCAGTGTAGCAGTGTGAGCACTGTAAGCAGTGTGAGATGTGTGGTAGATACCACGGAAGGAGGGTCTATACCTACACTGTATTGATGAAAATGGCCGTTAAGTGTGGTAAGACAGACCATTGATTTTGATTGCTCAGAGTTGAGCGAGATCGCCCCACAGAAAAGGTAAAGAGACAAAAAAAAAACTTCATTGGTATAGCTACAACGAAAAGGGAGGCAATAGCCGAAAAGAAAAAGAAGAAAGTAGGCTGTTGGACGAAGGCGAGAGGATGTCTTGGACCAGGACACTATTGATGTTTCATGGATGTGGTGTGAGATACCACACTTGTTATGAATAATGAAGTACATATATTCATTGATCCTGGTGCCACATATTTATTCATACCGTTTTCATTCGCATATAAGTGAGTAAAAGGCATGAATGCCTACATCATTGGGCAATACTGATAAATGAGTACCCCAATAGAGGAGGATTAATTAACGGAATATGGATATAGAGATTTTAAGTCGAAAACAGGGGTGCAACAGTTAAAATTACAGGAGTAAAAGGATTGTACTCACGGAATGAATAATGACAAGAGTTTCGTCATGATTGATATACGAAAGGAGAAAATCTTTAAGATAAGGTAGATTCTAAATACAAGACGTATTGGAGTAAGAGGCGTATGCTAGGTAAGAACATCCTTACGATATGAAGTAATTGGGATTAAGCAATTAGTAAGGAATATAAATTATAACCAAGGATAAAGATGGGTATAACCATAACCAGTAGTTGTGGTTAAGTCTGAGGGTTAATAAAGGTATTTCAAAATACCTCTCCGCCTGAAGACTTGACAGCGTCTAGATATATATATATGACCTATAACGTGAAATCGATCGGCGTAATAGATACCTTTAGCATTAGGTACCCTTACTAAGACGATAAGAATATAAAAATTCGACAAATCATAAAGACTAACATAGTAAAATTTAATAGGAGCCGTCAATATACGAAAAGGAAGTGGCGCAGGTTAGTACCTGAAAACGTAAGCGATTTTGAAGGATCTTATACGCTTATGCGTAAATAAGTCAAGGATTGGAATTGTAATCAGCAGTATCGGTGATATGCCGGGTGTAGTTAAAGTCTAGGGCGATTTATAAGTAAAAATGGAGAAATTGCTTTTGCAGATGGTTGTTGCGAGTTCTAAAAGGATATACCTTGTTGACACGTTTAACTAAGAAACGTGGTCTTGGAAAGAGATGATAAATAATATTATTGTTGTGATGTGAATTTGGCGTGATGAAGTATGAACTGACCACCGTGATTAATTTCACCATACCCAACAGCTCGAGAGGTTCTCAGTGAGTATGGATACCTCAAAATTATGAAGGAGCTGTGTATTGATGTATAATGGGAAGATAGTCAATTTTGGAGTCAGACAACTCCTTGATCATGAAATAAACTATCTGACCCATGATTTAAAGTTGGCAACAGTAATTGTACCGAGGATATGGTACTATTAGGTACACGATGAGGAATTGTGGATATGCACTGATCATAAAGCCCGAGTATCTGTTTTCACAGAAAGGGGCGAATATGAGAATACATAGTGGGTTAGAGCTTCTGAGAGGTTTTGATTTGTGAAAATTGTACCACCCAGGAAAGGCTAATGTGATGACTGATGTCTTGAGTAGAAAGAGCCTCGGGATGGTATTGCATATGATGGTCAGGGAGCGTGAGCTGCTTGAGCAGTTATGAGCCTCAGTATTGATGTGATCCCTTCTGATGATGACAGTGATTGTGTGACAGCTAGCCTGATGATTAGAACCGGATGAGAGTGCCCGGATTTGCCAGGCTTAGCATGATGATCGGCACGATGTCGATAGTTTGGGTCAGATTCAGAAGGGTACAGTGACAGAGTTCACAGAATACGATAATGATTTACTGAGGTTCCGAGATAGTATGAGTGCTCCTCAGGACCACAGTTGATGACATAGTAATATTGTCAGAAGCTCACTCTTCGGGATATACAGTGCATACGGAAAGTAATAAAAATATATATCGAAATCTCGAAAAGGGTATTGGTGGTCAGATGTGAAAAGAGACATGGTAGAGATTGTAGAAAAGTGCCTAGTGTGTCAGCAGAGTAAGGTAGAGTATTAAAAGTCTGCAGAGTTATTGCAGCACCTACCTATATCGACACGGCACGAAAAACGAGAGCAAGACTCCATGAATGTCGTGATGGGTTATAGAGGACCCGGATAAATCAGGAGACTATTTGGATGATAGTCGATAGAGTGACTAAGTCTACCCACTTTCTGGTTATGAACTCCCCAGATACTCAGAGTGTATATGAGGATTTGTGTGTAAGGAAGATTGTGGAGCATTTAGTAGAGTTCCAGTGAGCATGGTATCATATAGGGATTCCCGCTTCACTTCCTACCTCGGAGGATATTTTCAGGAAGCTATGGGAACCCGACTGAGTATTAGCACAGCTTTCCATCCTCATACAGATGGTCAGTCAGAGAGGACTGTATAGGTTCTGGAGGATCCGGTGAAAGCATGTGCCATTGATTTTATAAGCTCCTGGAATGATCAGTTGATTTCTAATTGAAGTTGCCAATAACGACAGTTGGCAGTTGAGTATCGGGATAATAAGATATGAGACAGTGTATGGCTGTAGGGGTTTTTCCCCAAATTGGATAAGAAAAAGTGGGTGACAGGTAGAATCATTTTCGACGTTGGATAATAAGTCTCTGAGGATGTTTAGTTAAGGATGAGAGATTAAGAACACCTCAGAGCAGATAAACAAGTATTGGAATTCACCCTTGGTGAATTAGTATGATTGAAATATTTCTTGTCCTAAGAGAATAAGGACATAGCGAACTTTTGGAAGAAAGTAAATTAAGTTACGCTGGATGGAATATTTTGAGAGATTGGACAAGTGGGAGATAAGACCTGTAGGTGACATTTCCACTTGAATAAGCAGGCACCCACAATGTGTCCCACTTTTGATGTTTCAAAAATACTATCCAGATCCAGCGTAGGTGATAGGATATGAGATTCAAAAGTTCAGTTTAATGAAAATATGAGTATATTGAAGAAGTTGATTCGGGCATTAAATAGGAAAGAGAAAATATTGAGGTTGAAGATCTCCCTAATTAAAATCCTTTGGTAGTAATACACTCCGGAGAAGGTCACATAAGAATTTAAGAGTATGATACGATCAATGTACCCGGAGTAGTCTATAAACTCATATGAATTGGTTCTAATTTGGAGGACCAAATTCCTTAAGTGGGGGAGAGTTGTAAGACCCGAATTTAATTAAAATATGAAAAGTAAATATGAAGTAAAGGAGTATTTGTGAAGGGAAGTCGGGTTAAATTAATCCCGAACACGTGTAAGGGCAAAATGGTCAAAAGATCGAAAGCCAGTATAATTTCGATAAAGAAAATTAATTAAAAATATGGATTTGAGAAATCTTGGTCAATAAAGATGAAATAAATTTATATTGGGTTAAATTGATCAAGATATTAATTTATGGGAATTAATCAGAATTAATCGGGATTTTTAGTTCGGAAAAATAATCCCGAAAATAATCGAAAAATATACCGAAAAGTCACCCGGGACAATATCCCAAAAATACAGAGAACTTATACCCGAAAAAGGATTAAAAATAATTTAAATAAATTAAATAAAAATTAAAATAATTGAATAAGAATAAAATAATAATTTTAAGAGATATTTTGGGTATTTATAGTATTTTAATGAATAGTAAAATAATTAAAATAAATAATAATAATAATAATAAAATTAATAAAACAAAAAAAAAAAGAAAGAAACGAAACAGAAGACAGAAACGCGAAGGAAACGAAAGCCAAACGGAGCCGAGAAGAACCAAAGAAGACCCGACCACCGTCCGGCGGCCGATGGCCGGGCCAAGGGTCGAAAATGGAAGAGGGGAGGCCGGTGAGCAAGATGGTACCGGCGGTGCAGCCTACCGACGCCGGAGGAAGCCGATCGGAGGAGAGAAAGGCCGCGGGAAAGAAGTGGCCACCGGCGGCGAACGGCGGAGATCCAGGCGAAACCGAGGCCAGATTTCGAAAGCCCAGGCGACGGCGATCGTTTCTGCACCGGTCTCAGCCGACGAAACGACGGAAAACGCCGGCGACGGCCAAGAGGGAGAAACGGGTCCGACGGCCGAGAGGGAGAACAGCCGGACCGGCGGCGTTCCGGCCAGCTTGACCCAAGCCGAGGCCAGATTCGGGCTGCGGACGACCCAGCGGAGCTGCTGGCGGTGGAAGCCGATAGAGAACCGGCCGGAAAAGGGGTGAACCAGCGGTGAACCGGCCGAACCGGAGAAAACCGGCGGTCTGAACCGGTCCGAACCGGACTGAACCGGTTCAGCCAAAAAGAGGAGGAAAAAAGGAAGAAAAAAGGGAAAAAGAAAGAGAAAAAAATTGGAGAAAATTTCGGTGATGCAATCGAGCTTCTGGTAAGTCGATAAGCGGTCAAATTGACCCGATTTAAATTTGGAATATTTTATTTAATTAAATTTCGACCGAAAAGTTTACCCGAAAATGTAATTAATTGTGTAGCTCGACGATTGGCATCCACCGAGGGCTCGAGACAGTCTCGATTTGCGGACTAGCATGGAATCTCGGGTAAGTGACCCCTATTTACACAATTTTCTCGTTATGCGTGATATTGATTTAATTTCCGCATAAATTGAATTAAATTATGGAAATTTAGATTAATTGTCGTAAATATTAAATTTAGCTATTCGAGAATTAGAACGAGACCCGATAAATTATTGGTGGGCCCAGTGAGCCCAATAGGCCTCGATAAAGTGAGAATTAAGTGGAAAACGGGCTTAAGGCCGATTAAGGCTCATTAAGGTGCAATCGGGCCCAATAGGGGTAAACGGGCCCAATGATTTAAATTAAGCCCAGAAAGTATTAAATACAATTAAATTGTATGTTATCTGACCTGAGGAATATTAATACGCAGTTCCGGGCATTGGATTGGAAGCATATCGGACTGCGCGACGAGACAACATTGGAAAAGAAAAGGTCAGACTCGACGAGAATCGAGGTAAGGGAATTCTGCGGACTGCTAGAGGTAACTTTACGCAATTTTAAGTTCATATGCAGTCCTTTAAAATTTATCTGAAGGGTCTAGAGGTCAATTAATAATTTTAGTGCCCCGAATGGGCAAATTACTAAAATACCCTTGCTAAGGGTAAATTCTAAAAATTTAGGAAAAATTGGGAGGAGCAAGGACAAGAGGTTCCTGCTCGTTCTGGAGGTATTTCAACACATGCATGAGTAGGCTGGCTCACTTTTAAAGAAAAATGCATAGCATTGCATATCTTAATTGATGTGATTTCTGTGAAAACTATTTGAAAATAACCGAGCCGCCTACATGTTTTTATTTACATGTGACGTGCTAGAGCTCAGCTCGCACGATGTTTGATTTGTGTGATGCATGCATTAGTGCTGGAGCGAGAGCTCGCACTAGAGTTTTACATGCATAGGTGCTAGAGTATAACTCGCACCAGATTTCACATGCTTTTGCTTGACACGGTGCTAGAGTCTAACTCGCACCAGATTTTACATGATTTTCATGACAGGGTGCGAGAGTTTAACTCTCACCAGATTTTATAAGATTTTCATACGATTTATATACAGAGTGCTGAGCCTAGCTCGCACTAGTTTTACCGAATTTGTGGAGTAGCGCTGTCTGCCCTTGGAGTCAGCCAAAAGGCCCAACAGGCTCAAAAGACCTCTTAAGTAGGGTGAGAGTGAGGGATGAGGTTGGCGGCCTTGTGGAGATGTAAAGCGGGCTCTGCCAAGTTTACTTGATTTGATGAGAGTGCTGAGCATCGCTCACACTGATTTTTATGAGAACATACGATGAGCCGTGCTTGGAGCATCGGGTAGACTGTGTGTCACCGACTTAATAGGCTCGCACGTGCGTTTTGAGACATGGCAACGAGTATTGAGTTATGAAAACCTCTGTGGGAAGCAGGCCATTTGGGCTGGAGTACCTAGAGTGATATGGGTCCATGGAGTACGATGTACCGTGCAAGTAGCATGGAGTACGATGTACCGTGGGGTATCTTCGGATACAGTATCTTTGTGATACAGGGTATCTTCGGATACGGTATCTTTGTGATACGGGGTATCTTTGTGATACGGTATCTTTGTGATACGGGGTATCTTCGGATACGGCATTTTCGGATGTGTGAGATCGGATAAGACTGACGGGTTGGATTGACCCACCTCCCGGGCAGTTCCCGATCAGGGTGAGACCTCGCACACTGGGATCCGTGAAGCTAGAGGGACTCACGAGGACATATTGGCCAGTCCTGGTTATTACCGATATACAGTATTGCCTAGTCTCGTATCTTGTATATATATATACGTATGTTTTCGATATCGATGCTTTTGAGAGACTCAATTTCCATGGTTTTGTGTGAGTCAGGATCACCCGAAGGAGGGGTCGAGTCCTGACTTCATTGTGAAATTTTAAATGGGAAAGAAATGATTTAAAATGAATTGCATGTTGAATTTTCTGTGCAACTTGATTTACATAACGAAATGATTTAAAATGAATTGCATGTTGAATTTTCCGTGCAACTTGATTTACATAACATCATGACGCATATCATTTGTTTTAAAATGTGTGGAGAAAGGGTGGTTTATGCATGGCACCACGTTCATGTAGGTAGTATGGTTACCTACTTGTTCGTAGGATTGCCTTACTGAGCTTGATGTGCTCACCCCTTTCATTTTCTCCCACAGATAATCTCCAGTTGAAGTCGCGACGACTCAGTACTGCATTCCGGATATCCGCTGCTACCCATCGACATAAGGTATATATACACTTGTACATATTGTATCTACATAAGCATAGCACAGTAACATGTTTGTAAGTAACTTTAGGGGATGTATAAATAATATAAACAATTATAAATGACTGGAGAATAAATAAGTTAGATGGTAATTGAATGGTGGGACTGGCATTGACGCACAGCCCAATTTTTAGTGGAGTGTTGGTCACGATTCGAGAACAGGTAAGAATTTAAGTAAGGAAATAAATAAAACGCGAAAAATTCACTCTGATTTTTGGGTAGTTTGGGTCATGACATAAAGATTCTAAGGAACATAAAATTTTTCGAAAGATGGAAGATCCACACCCTATATTTTAACCAAAGGTGAGATTTTCGATGGATGTCTTATCAGACAAAACAGTGGCTAGATTTAGATCTTAGGATAAGGAATCTAAAGTGCTTCTGAATTTCGTGCTGCAATTTAGTAAGGTGTTGGGCTAACTTGATTAACTAAATCCATGATGAGATTTAGATTTTCTGGAAGTGATATAATTCGAAAGCACTGATTTGATCAAAATGCATAATGAAAGCAAGAAAGGGAAATGAAAATGTGATTTGCAGTTATATCCCAACCAACCAACGAAATTTGCAAAGTTCAAGGATCTGCTGTTGTCCGAGAAAGTACAGCTATTAATGGAGTTAGAATCAGAACAAAAGCAACAAGCGATAACAGAAATTGTAGTGAGAAAGATATTGAATTAATTTAAAATCAAATCCAGATTTTGTATTTTAAACACATCATACGAAAGGCTAAAGAAAGGAGCTCAATAACAAAGGATTACCCACCATGATGACCACTAATTACTGCCACTGGGATGATCCTCTGCCTGCTTGAGACCTGAGTGTGGGTTGTTTGATATTCTTTGCTACTTTCTACAGATACTAGTCCCTCCGGTCTGCTGCAGTCCGCGAAACAGAGGAAATACTTTGCTTCGTTTTCGTTTTTTTTTTTCAGGCAAGGGGAGAGGGAGAAGGAAGGGAACGGGTCGCCGGTGGTCAGAGGGGGAGGGGAGGACGTCGGTCGGGCTGCTATTGGGTCGCCAGCGTCCTAGCTGTGTCGGCAGAAACCAAAGAGGGAGAGAGATTCGGGCTTCGGCTAGCGAGGAAGGAGGGAGAAGGGAGGCTGGTCGGAGTCCGGCGAGGAGTGCCTGTCTCTTGGGGTCTCAGTCGGTCGGTCGAAGAAGGAGATCGGCAGGGATGATCGGAGAACAGATTGGAGAGGGAAAGAAGAAAGAGGGGGGGGGAGGGTTTTTCTTTAGGATTGCGAGAGTCGCGCGATCCTAATTTTTTTTTCAGTTTCGTTTTTTTTTTTGTTTCGTTTGTCTTTTTTTTTTCTTTTTTTTTATTTTATTTTATATATATTTTATATTTATATATATTTTTTTTATTTCTTCTTATTATTTTTTTATTTTACATTTTCAATTTTGAACAAATACATGTATATTTATTTATTGTAATTATATTTATCATTCATTATAGATATTTATTTTTTTATGCATTTTCAATGTAACAAATATATATATATATATATATATATATATATATATACACATATTTTCTTATAACATTTGGGGATAAAACTTAGCACCAAATATTTAATGACGTTTTTACGAAAACGTCATGAAAAGTAATTCGTCACATAAAATGTGTTTTTTTCATGATGAAAACACAAACGTCACCAAAAATAAAAAAACGTTATAAAAAAATTTCCCACAAATTATATTTCATTATAAAATTTGGTGTCAAATATTTAGTGACGCTTTTATAGAAATGTGACGCTATATAATTTGTCACATATAAAGTGTTCATTTATGATAATATATTAAATCGTCACCAAAAGTAAAAACACGTCACAAAAAAATTTCCCTCCATTTATGTTTAGTGAAAAAATTTGGCGCCAAATATTTAGTGACACTTTCATGTGACGATTTTTGATATCGTCATAAAAAATATTAAAATAATAAAAAATCGTGACGAATTATATTATTCGTCACGTATAATATAGTTTACGTGACGAAATTTAATGCGTCACATAGAACAATCGTCACAAATTGTCATATTTGTTGTAGTGATTTCGAAGCTCCTCTCCCCAATAGGCATTTGCAAGTCCTTCTCCTTCATATTGAACTGAAACTTTGAAAAGTATTCATAAATCTTTTTTCCAGAATTCAAACGTGATTATATGCCATGCATTCTTATCTGTTACTTTCATTGCATGTATGTTGTATGCATTATCAACTATGCAATGCCCCATTAGAAAAATAATAAAAATCCTTCAACTGCTTATGTTACAAGGCTTCCAGGCATAGTTTAATGGTACATGCTCATATTTTCTTGGCACTTTGCTTGATTTTCCGAATGTTTCCTGGATTTATGACTTTTTTCTTTAATATAATAAGGACTAGTAATCATGTGATTTGTTCTTTGTAACTTTCGTTTATACTTTTGAATTGAAACTCCCCTCTTCTGCTTTTCCTAATGTTCCAAATTGAAAGGTATTTCTTTCTGCAGCATGTAGTAAGTCCGTTTTCAATAATAAGTATATTGCCATCGAAGTTTGGAAGTTGATATATGGATGACAGACATGGTTACATCAATTCATGAAAATTGGTTGTGTACAAGGAGCATGAACACATCAAAACCTGCTGCAGAAGGTGTTGTTGTCATGCAGACGTCAGCTTTACTTTTCTTTTAGTATTTCGTACTAAGCAATTGCATTTTACGTGACGTAAGAGCACTAGAGTATATAGTTTGAAACTTTTTATTTTTTAAAAAATATTTTTATGCAAGACTTTGAAAGTTGTAGTTAATTTGTTATTAATAATATAGATAAATAATTTAATTAATAATTCATTATTGCTTTTGGATTTAGGTTATTATTAATGTCAAATATTATTCTAGTGCATAGATTATCGGTTGATATTAAGTTTTGTCTATAATTTTATTTAGATTTATAATTGTTAGTTGCTAATACTTTATTGTTAGACTTTTATTTCCAGATTATGGGTTATTGTTTATGTAATTGTGGATTCTTAGATAACTTTAGTTGTGTTAAATAAATGGGTTAATATGGATTGTTTGTTGCATATTTGTGGTTTGATTGGTGTTGGTGGGAAACATTGTTAGTTTGTTCCCTCCAGCAACATGCTCGTAGGAATTATAGTTAATATGGAACCATGGAGTGGCACTTTTATTTCATCTCAAACTACAAGGTGCTTTTATGTAATTTAATTTATTTTCAATATTATTGGAGATGTTTTAAAGTTTTGTTAGAATTTAATTTTTTTAGTAGGTGATCTTGAAAAAGTACATTCTTTTTATACTGATTTCTTGTATTAATAATTTTATTTTTGAAATATTTTTACAAAAAATAGTTATAACAATTTTTTTTCCTTAACAAGGATTAACAATCACAAGTATGATAAAAAAATTATAAGCTCATTCATTCCCAACACTCTTTCGGTTGATTCCTTGATAGCAAAGTCAGCTTCCAATTTTTTTATCTAACATCGTTAATTTTGAGTAAGAATCTTGCTGTTGATGAATGATGAAAGGACCAAAACTAACCATAAGCCATTGGTCAACTGAAATTTGAATGGATTTACATAGATTATGGTATATGTTCCGATCACTTCCATTATTCCTTGACTATACCAAGTGACCATCTACCCAATATGTTATACTATATATATATATATATATATATATATATATATATATATATATATATATATGAAAGGACCAAAACTAACCATAAGCCATTGGTCAACTGAAATTTGAATGGATTTACATAGATTATGGTATATGTTCCGATCACTTCCATTATTCCTTGACTATACCAAGTGACCATCTACCCAATATGTTATACAATATATATATATATATATATATATATATATATATATATATATATATATATATATATATATATATATATATATATATATATATCCGACGGTGCAATCAACTATCATTAAAATGAGTATTCTATCATTTTTTTTCTCATTAAGGGTGTATCCCCTCTATCAGTTCAAGATTAAATTACGAAAAGTAGGTTAATTTGAATAAACAAAAAGATTGATTTCAATTAAACTGAAAATAAAAAAATTATCATAAAAAATTTATGTTCTTTAATAAAATAAAAAAAATTCGAAATTAAGGATTGAAGTGGTAATTACACCCTTCCACTTTTTTGTCCAAAATAACCTGATCTTATGCAATGAAATTTAAAAAGATTCAATATTAATCATTTTTAAAAGTAAGTTTAGAACTCACTGGAGCCCCAATTTTGCCCTCATTTTTTTAAAAAAATTATTTTAATATAATATCATTTTATCATTCACTTTACTATCATCATTACAAGGAAATCCAAATATATCATTATTTGATAGTAATTTTACTTTTATTTTTAATCTCATCAAAATCAGTAGTATCGGTCATCTAAACTATTTCTAAAACCTAGTTTAGATCTCATTGCATCCATAGGGTGCGATCAGTTGTTTATATGTAAAAAAAAATATAAAAAGTGAAAGAGTATAGAATTACATTTTCACATTTAATTTTAATTTTTTTGTTATTTTATTAAAAAATATATTTTTAATAATTTCTTTTTAATAGCATTCCTTCATACTATACTAAGTGTCACAGGGGCGTTCTCTCTTATAAAACAATTCCCAGTGATGGCCTAAGTTCTCCACAACTTAGTACAGCCAATCTCCACACTAATCCAAATTCGGGTCAATACGCAGCGATATAACACTCGAGTAAGAAAACAACTCAACAAAGTATATTGAAACAACGAAGAACACTCAAGCTTTTAAGAAAAGAGTCTTTCTATTAATCCGCAATAAAAAGGAATACAATCTTAGCCAAGAAGACTGCTCTCGGCTATCACTCTCTTTCTCTCTGAATGATTCTCTCAATCAATCCATTCTACCCCCTCCACTAGGGTTTATATAGGCAAGTGAAGACATCCCCCTCACATAGGCATCACAGTTTGATTACAACAGAACTCTCTAGGATTAATTCTCACTAAACTAAGGACTCTCCGGATGATCGCCACCTCAATGCTCTTTAGAGTCAAGGTTTGTGATAATCTCCAGTGATTCGATCTGCCAAGACTTATTCGCTTATCCCGGCTTATGGCCTGCATTCATCCTTATCCTGACTTTTAAGAATCTGCCTTAGCTCTTGCGCACGTCTCCCACGACTGCACAATTCTCGCTATGGTCATTGTCAAATCACTTGGTTCACGTTTTTTGAAAGTAAACAAGTTCTCTCGTGACCCGAAAACCACGATCATTGTCCGTTAGTGTCTCCATTTCATGCTTGGTAATCCGCCCAAGCCAAATGTTTGTCTTGCTTGTTTTGGTGCGCGCCCCATGCAAAGCTTTCCCGTGCTCCGCACTAGTCACAGCGCCCCCAGTCAATCCCTTGCGAGCTAGGCGCCAGGTCAAGTTGTTAAAGGTCTAACAAACCCTACCCCCGTCGGAGGAAGTCGATGCCCTTATTGGAATGAGCTCCAAATACACCTTGATCTCATCCTCGAATTGTCACAAAGAAGTGTCTTTCTCCCAAATAGCGTCTGCCTCTTTTTCACCTTCCCACTGCACCAAGTAATAGGTTCTCTGATTCTTCCTACTAGCTCCCTCAACCTTGTGGTTAAGTATCTTAGCCACTTTTTTTCTCAAAATGGCTTCTCACAGTGGGTGGAGCCTTTCTCACCTATTGCCTTCTCGGATCAGCATTTTCATGGTAAGGCTTCAAAAAGTCACGTGAAAAGTAAGATGTAACTTCATCCTCTCAGGCAGTTTCCGCTAATAAGCCACCCGCTTTATAACTTCAAAACGGTCATCGTATTTCTATACTAGACCTTTGTGATACCGCTTGTCTGTGACTTTTCTCCATATCTGAGGCATCAGTTTGAGTAACACCTTGTCACCCACCTCAAATTCCAGTGGCCGCCTATGTTGATCCGCATATTTCACCATCCTCCTTTGTTCCTTTTCCAAGCTCTCCCTAGCCTGTTTCATCAACTCTTGACGGTCTCGTACAAACCTGTATACCGCTGGGCATTCCCCTTGGGACTTAATCTTTTTTATCTCCAAAGGTGTAGTAAGTTGATGTCCAAATACTAACTCCGTTGGACTCATACCCGTGGAAGATGATCTATGCATATTATAGCAAAACTGTGCGGAATCGAGCAAACTCACCCAATTCTTTTGGCTCGTGGTCACATAGTGCCTCAAGTATTCTTCCAATAATGCATTAATCTGCTCTGCCTTGCCATCTGTCTGTGGATAATTAATCGTTGAAAACTTTAATTCTGAACCCATCAACTTGAACAAGTAAGTAAAGAATCTCCTAGTAAACTGAGCATCCCGATCGCTCACTATATCCTTGGGCAATCCAAAGATCTTCACCACATGGTTTAAAAACAATTCTGCAGCTTCATGAGCGGTACACGCATGTGGGGCTGCTATGAACACAGCATACTTAGAAAAACGATCTACCACCACCATTATAGATCTCATCTTGTTTATCTCCAAAAATCCCATGATGAAATCCATAGAAACAGATTCTCATATCCTCTCAGGGATAAACAGTGGTTAAAACAAACCCGCTTGCTTCTTCCTCTCGATCTTTTCAATCTGGCATATATGACATGTGCAGACATATAATTCGATGTCTTCCTCCATCTTCAGCCAAAAATATGTCATTGACAACAATACCAACATCCTCTCCGCTCTAGGATGTCCTGCCTACTGAGGGTCGTGGGTTTCTTTCAGCAACTCTTTTTTTAATCCCCGCCAGATGGAACATAGAGTCGATTGCCTTTAGCATACAGCAAATCCCCATCGAGCCAATACCTATGAACTTTGTCTAAATTAACATTCTCCCTGAGCTATTCATAAGTCTTACCCGTTGATGCCTGCTGCCTTATCCTGTCAATCAGGTTAGTCTCAATAGCGGATAATAAAGCAACATAAGACTGGACTATCTTACGACTCAGCGCGTCTGTCACCTGGTTCTCCCTTCCTGGTCTATGTACCCAAGTGAAATCAAACACTGCAAGGAATTCTTGCCATCGTGCCTGCTTCGGGCTCAGCTTCTTCTACGTCTTGAAATAAGTGTTAGCCACATTGTCTGTCACCACCACAAATTTCGTTCCCAATAGATAATGCTTCCACACCTCCAAACAATGCACAACCACCGTCATCTCCTTCTCATGAGCTGAATATCGCATTTCTGCATCTTTAAACTTGCTCACATTCATTAGATCACACCCACTTCTTGTCATTTTTCAAGAGATCTGTCAAAGGACTAACCATCTTGCTATATCCCTTGATAAACCATCTATAATAGTTGGCCAGTCCTAAGAATGACCGCAACTTCGGGACCTTCGCAGGGGCTTACCATTCAACAATGGCTTGGATCTTCCTCTCGTTCATCCGTATTTTCTCACTGCTAACTTTGTGACCTAGGAACATAATCTCCCGCTGACAAAACTCACACTTCTCCTTTTTCACATAGAGATAGTGCTTCCTCAAAGTCTCAAACACCACCCTGAGGTGCTCCACATATTTTGCAAGCGTCTGGCTATACCCCACAATATTGTCTATGTATACCACCACAAAGTGATTCAGGTACTCATAAAGTACATCATTCATCCAGTTACAAAATGTCGCAGGTGCATTAGTTAAACCGAAAGGCATAACTAAAAATTTGAATGAGCCTTACCTTGTCACACAAGCCGTCTTAGCTTCATCTCCTTCGACAATCCTTACTTACCAATATCTCGATCTCAGGTCTAACTTTGTAAAATATGTTGCATTCGACAACCGATCGAACAGATCAATGACATTTGGAATTGGATACTTATTCTTAACCGTTACCTTATTAAGAGCTTGGTAATTTACACACATCCTCAGTGTGCCATCCTGCTTCCTCTGGAACAAAACTGGGGCTTCATATAGTGCCGTCGATGGTTGGATATATCCCGCATCCAACATCTCACCAAGTTGTTTCCTTAACTCGGCTAGCTCCAAAGGACCCATCTTATAAGGTGCTTGTGCAGGTGGTCTAGTTTTCGGTTTCAACTCGATCTTATGATCAATGACGCACCTAGGTGGTAGCACCTTGGGTAACTTTGGGGGGCATTACATCATTGTAATCGTTCAGCACCGCCACTACTTCATTCGGTACCTCGACAACTGTATTTGGTTTCACCTCAACTAGGGCAGCAAGTATGGTTGTCTCCCATTTCTTCAACCTAGTGTTTACTTGTGAAGCTGATTGCAGTAACGGCTTTACAGTATCTTCTCCTCTCTCCGCAGGGACAAAGTTTGGACACGTCTCATCAGATATCATCAATCCACCTAAATGTGGAATAGCAAATGCCTTTACTTGCACAAAGAATTCAATGCCCATGATTACATCAAAATCATCTATAGGCAAAGCCAAGAACTTACAATCCTGTTGCCAAGTCCCTATCTTCACCGATGCGGTAGTCATTCCCTGGATACCTTGAGCCTTAAAATTGACTGCCTTCACCTGATTGTTACTCCTCGTGACTTTCAGGCCAAGATGTTTAACTGCGTTCAATGAAACGAAGTTGTTGGTCGCTCCTATATCAAGCATCGCTCGAATCGGTCTCTCATTCACCTAAGCTTTACACATACATTAGTCCCTTATGAGGAGCTTGTTGCTCGGTCCGTATTGCATTGAGCAACTGCATTGGGGAAACTCTTAGACACTCGTCATCTGAATCCTCCTTACTCATGAGGGCCGTCAACTTGGTCCGTCTAGGGCAATCTCGGGCTTTATGATTCCCATTACACAAGAAACAACTCCAATCTCCCTTGCTTTGGGATGGATCCGGTCCCTTCAGCTTAGAAGACTCAGCCTTCTCCTTATTTCTCTGGTGTTTCTTCCAGTCCTTCTTGCCTTTCCCCCTATTTTCATCAGGATGGTTCTTCTTCCTTTCCCCAATGTTCAAAGAAGAACTCAGTTTGTAATCCGCCAAACTGTCTGCAGCCGCAACTGCTTGAGGCAGGTCCTTCACGTTTTGCCTACGTAACTCAGCCTAAGCCCATGACTGAAGTCTTGAGAAAAAGTTAAATAACTTATCCTCCTCTGACATATTCTTGATGTCCAACATCAAAGAGCTAAACTCCTTGACATAATCTCGCACAGAACCCGTGTGCTTAAGCTTATTGAGTGCCTCTCTCGTGACCCATGCCGCGTTCAAAGGAAGGAATTGATCCCACAACTCCTTCTTCAGTGCATCCCATGTTTCAATCCTCGGACGACCAGCACTATCGTCATCGGCTAGTCTGCCTCGCCACCATAGATTAACATCACCCGAGAGGTACATGCTAGTGATTGTAACTTGGTCCTGCTTCGGGATTCAGGCAGCCCTGAAGTACTGCTCTATGTCCCACAGAAAATTCTTAAACTCCTTGGCATTTCGAACTCCTGCGAACTCCTTAGGTTCAGGCACCTTGATCTTCTTCTAAAGATCGCTACTATCACCCCCTCTGCTACTACTATACGCCTCTCCATGGTCTGTAGCAGTCATTGCGCGTTTTATTAGTAAAACGTCAGCCTTCAGAGAATTCAACTGCACCTCAAATTTATCTGATAGATCGTGAACATGCTACATGACGCTGGTGTAGCGATTTGCATGCTCCTTCTGCATGTCGAAAGCTAGCTGTGTCAACTCCTGGACAGTGCCTGCCATGGCCTGAATCTGCTTAGTCATTGTACCCGCCTTCTCTTGCGGTACGCCCACCATCGCCTTAAGTACAGCAACTCTGTCAGCCAGCTCGTGTGTCATGATCCAAAACTCAGCTCGGATACCAAAATTGTCATAGGGGCGTTCTCTCCTATAGAATAATTCCCAGTGATGGCCTAAGTTCTCCACAACTTAGTACAACCAACCTCTACACTAACCCAAATCCGGGTCAATACGCAGCGATATAACACTTGAGTAAGAAAACGACTTGACAAAGTAAACTGAAACAATGAAGAATACTCAAGCTTTTAAGAGAAGAGTTTTTCTATTAATTCGCAATAAAAAGGAATACAATCTTAGCTAAGAAGACCGCTCTCGGCTATCACTCTCTTTCTCTCTGAATGATTCTCTCAATCAATCCATTCTACCCCTCCACTGGGATTTATATAGGCAATTAAGGACATCGCCCTCACATAGGCATCACAGTTTGATTATAATAGAACTCTCTAGGATTAATTCCCACTAAACTAAGGACTCTCCGGATGATCGCCACCTCAATGTTCTTTAGAGTCAAGATTTGTGATAATCTCCAATGATTCGGTTTGTCAGGACTTATTCACTTATCCCAGCTTATGACCCGCATTCATTCTTATCTCGACTTTCAAGGATCTGTCTTAGCTATTGCGCATATCTCCCACGACTGCACAATTCTCGCTATGACCGTTATCAAATCACTTGGTTCACGTTTCCTAAAAGTAAGCAGGTTCTCCCGTGACCCGTAAACCACAATCATCGTCCATTAACGTCTCCGTTTCATGCTTGGTAATCTGCTCAAGCCAAATATCTATCTTGCCTCTTTTAGTGTGCGCCCTGTTGCGTCCCGTACAAAGCTTTCTCGCACTCCGCACTCGTCACAGCGTCTCCGATCAATCCCTTGCGAGCTGGGCGTCAGGTCAAGTTGTTAGGGTCTAACACTAAGTTTACCGCTCAGAACAACTGTAGCTCTAATATTTTGCCATTAATCAATGATGGGTCAAACCGTAAATTTACAATCATCAAACGGAGAATAGTGGATCCACAGAGTTCAAACAATGGAACCGCATATACACAACAACCGTCTCTTCTTTTTTCAAGCAAATTAGCAGAACAGAGACCGAAAGACCGAGCCCGGGGAAGGAGAAGAAGAAAGTTGGAGAAGGAAGAAGAGAAAAAACATCAAGAAATTATAAAAGCAGGTTCGAATCTCTGATTATTTCCGTTACAATTTCAAATCAATATTCTAATATCGGATGCCAAGAATCTTTTCGCACAAGGCTGGTTGAATTTTTTTTTTTTTGAAAATTTTAACAACAATTTTATCACGATTTCAATTATTCTGACGGTTCATTGATCGAACTAATTGACGCCTGAATGCATATTCTTTTATTTCTTGATCTTGGTTCTTATCTTTTTCGTTTTAACGATAAAATTAGAACTTGGAAAAATCTTAATTTAAACTAATTAAATGAAGATTCTACAATGTGATGTGTAATTTATGGAACTGCTTTTATTTTTGTTTATTTTCTCTGTTACATTTCCTGTAGAGGAGAAAAAAAAAGGAAACTGTCATGAAACTGCTGCTATATTATAACTTTATATTCATTTCTATTTCAGGTTAAGTGACAAGACTCCTTACTTTTGTTGAGCTCTGTAATGAATCGTGAGGGGGAAACCTAAGAGTTACCATTGATTGCTGTTGAGGCAACAATGAAGCGATATGTTTACATTAATGACGATGAATCATCACAAGAACTTTACTGTGACAATCGAATTTCGAACAGAAAATATACCCTATTGAATTTCCTCCGTAAAAATTTATGGGAGCAGTTCAGGTATATCTTACAGAGTTTTGTTTTCTATCGACATTAGTTTAATAATCTGTATTTAATTAACATTGTGATTCCCTTGGTTTCATAAGGTGAATGAGCTAAGGTTGTCTTTGTTGACTTATCATGATCAACCGTTTGCTATGCTCATTTTTTTTCCTGCACATAAATGTTCTTTTGCTTATACAGTGATCAGTTCATTTCTTCTCCCTGACTAATCTTCGCTTGTTTTAAGAATTGCTGCATAACATGCTTGAAAAGTCCTGTTTAGAGACTCTTACATGGTTTCCAATGCATTTGCTGATTTATCAATCAATGCTGCATGATAATGTATTTGGGCAGGACATCATTCTTTTTTTCTGCTTGCAAGTTTTAACTATTAGGGTTTCTCATGCTCACCTACTCTTTCAAATATGTCTATTTCTTCTCATTTCAGCCGGTTCATGAACCAGTATTTCTTATTAATTGCTTGCGATCAGTTATGATAGTTAATTACTCCAGTAAATCCTGCCAGTACCTGGGGTCCTCTAATTTTTATATTTGCTGTCTCTGCATCAAAAGAAGCATGGGATGATTACAATAGATATTTATCAGACAAGAAAGCAAATGAGAAAGAAGTCTGGGTTGTTAGGCAGGGTATCAAGAAACATGTAAGGGAAATTTCAATATTCTTTTTCCCTTTGGTTATTTGAAATTTGTAGAAACTTAAGTAATTTGAATTCCTTTGCGATGAGTCAACATACTTGGCTACTTGCATATTATCTGGTGAATTTTTTCCTTTAAAGTTGAATGACCTCTTGGTTTAGGATTACCTAGTATCATGTTTCCTTTTAAACTCTGTAAAACTAACACTTTGCTTTCTCTTTCTATTTCATTTGTGATTGTGACGATCATTTGCAGATCCAAGCACAGGATATTCATGTTGGTAATGTACTGTGGCTTCGCGAGAATGATGAAGTGCCATGTGATCTTGTTTTGATTGGCACCTCTGATTTGCAAGGCCTTTGCTATGTTGAGGTGAATATACAACTTTTTTAAAATTGCTAAATGCACTAAATATTAACTCATGGTTGAACTATCAGTGGATGGGGAAGGACACCAAAAATTTGGATAACAACAGAATTATATGAACTTGAGAAAGAAAGCATCTCTTGGAAAAGTTCAGTGAGATTGGATAAATAGATTTGGGTGCCTCTTCTACTCTAACCTTGTTAACAATTTAGATACAAGAAAATCTAAGTCAGGATATGATTTTGTTTCATTATTTTATAAACCCTGGGTGGGTTGAATTCATTTGGGAAGATTGTTGGATTAAAATGTACAGATTTAAACACTTATTAGAAATGTAGTTGGAACTTGGATGAAGCCTTGCTCTTAACGTAAAGAAGAGAAGAACCTTAACATATAATGTTGTTAAGGAAGCTTAAATTGCGCATATGAATTGTGATTTTAATTCTTTTATATCAACTGACAGTACAAATTGTGTTGCAGACTGCTGCGCTTGAATGTGAAACTGATCTGAAGACTAGGGAATACCTTGTGCTTGCATGGGAATAGATTTTGAATTGCTTCATAAAATCAAGGCAAGATTTCTTTTAAGCACCATAAATTTGAAATTTTTGTGTGTTTTAGACACATAGGTTTGTGTATTTTGATCTTTACATGTTCTATTTTCTTTTTCAGGGTATTATTGAGGCTCCCAGTCCAGATAAGGATATTAGAAGATTTGATGCTAATATGCGTTTGTTTCTGTTGCCATCCAAGTTTTAGTTTTTATTTATAAAGTCTGATTTTGTCCAGGCTGTTATGGAGATATTGTTAGTATAATTTCCTGATCTTTAGGAGATTTTATTCCTTGTTTTTGGAGTTATTGTTTTCTGATTTTTAGGAGATAGTTTAGGAATGTGCAGCTGGATATCTTTGACTTAGACTATTTATATACCTATTTCCAAATGAATAAAAAATAACAGAGAATGATTTTTTCTCTGCACCCTTAATTTTTCCTCTGTTTTTTACATGGCATTAGAGCAGAAAAGATTCTGAACCAGTTTTTTTTAATGGCAAAAACTGCCATGACTGGAACAACTAGACGAGACGAGTCTTTAGCTATCTCTTCAAGCCAATCCCAACCAACACACCTCCCAATCATGACTTTACAAGGAGGAAGCGAGAATGCTTCCTTGCAGATTACAGCACACAAGTTAAATGGCAAGAACTATCTCCAGTGGGCGCAGTCAGTCAAACTTGTAATTCGAGGTAGAGGAAAAATGGGTTATCTCACTGGTGCAACTGCTGCTCCTAACACAGAAGATCCTGCTTACCAGGTATGGGAGGCCGAAAACTCTATTATCATGGCTTGGCTTATTAATTCGATGGAAACTAAAATTGGACAGACTTATTTATTCTTGTCAACGACAAAAGCAATATGGGATGCTGTGAAGATGACTTACTCAGATCTTGGCAACTCTGCTCAAGTGTTTGAGATAATGTCAAAATTGAGAGAAACAAAACAAGGAGGCCAAAATGTGACAGATTATTTTAATGTTCTAAAAAATCTGTGGCAAGAATTGGATTTATTTTATGAATCCAGCTGGGACTGCGTAGCGTGCAGTGTCAAGCAGAAAAAAATGGTGGAACAAGAACGAGTGTTCGAATTCTTAACGGGCCTGAACAAAGACCTTGATGAAGTCAGGGGCAGAGTACTTGGCAAAGATCCCTTACCATCAATTGAAGAGGTGTTTGTAGAGATACGAAGGGAGGAAAGTCGACGGAAGGTTATTTTAGGAGATTTTAAGGAAGAAAATGGTGGACAAAATACAATTGAAGGATCAGCTTTGGCTGCAAGAGGTCAGCAACACTATAACAGGCCTTCCACGGATCAGAAAAATACAAGAAAAGGGGAGAGACATTGATGTGATGTTTGCCAACCTCATGGACATACCAAAGATGCTTGTTGGAAAATTCATGGCAAACCACCTAATTGGACTCCTAGAAAGCAGAATGATAGGAAAAACTTTCAAGTCTAAGCAATAGATAAAGAACACGCTACTGCCATAGGTGCAACAGAAGGAGAATCAGCCTATACTTCAGTCAGGTTTAGCAAAGAGTAAATAGATCACTTGTGTAAGCTTCTTAGTCAATCACAACCTCAAAATCCACTTGCTTCTAACCCTAGTGTCAGTTCTAGCTCGTTAGCCCAAACAGGTAATTTTCACACAGCCCTTAGTGCCACTTCAACTTCAAAGAGTCCCTAGATTATTGATTCAGGAGCTTCTGATCACATGACAGGTTCATCTATTTCTTTTCTCACATATAGTCCTTGCTCTAGTAATATTACAGTAAAAATTGCTGATGGTTCTTTGTCAACTGTTGCTGGAAAAGGTTCTATAAGACTCTCAAAAAACCTGATTCTTCATTCTGTTCTTCATGTGCCCAACCTTACTTGTAATCTAGTGTCAATTAGCAAATTAACATGTGATAACAATTGCTTTGCAAAATTCTCACCATCTTCTTGTGAATTTCAGGAGATATCCTCGGGGAGGACGATTGGCAATGCTAGGGAACATGAAGCACTCATCTTCCTTGAGGATGAGGATTCTAGAACTAGACAAGCTTTTGCATCAAGTAGTGAATTTTTTTCTGTTTCCAATCAAAATGAAATAATGTTGTGGCACCATAGACTTGGCCACCCGAACTTTTCTTATCTTAAATGTTTGTTTCCTCAACTTTTCAAAAATAAAAATCCTCATTCTTTCCAATGTGATGTTTGCCAATTAGCAAAGCACAATCGTAACCCTTTTCCTCCCTTACCTTATAAGTCTTCCTCACCTTTCTCATTGATTCATAGTGACATTTGGGGGCCATCCAAAGTTACTACTTCATCTGGAAAACGTTGGTTCATAACATTTATTGATGACCACACACGAGTCACTTGGGTTTACCTCTTGAAACAAAAGTCTGAAACTTGTCAAATCTTTAAGAACTTTCATTCCATGATTCGAACACAGTTTCAGGCAAAATTCATGTCTTACGTACTGACAATGGGCGAGAGTATTTTCATTCTGTGTTAGGTGAGTTTTTAGCCAACAAAGGGATTACCATCAAAGTTCATGTGTGGACACCCCACAACAAAATGGGGTATTTGAACGAAAGAATAGACATTTACTTGAAGTCACTCGGGCTCTTATGTTCACCATGCATGTTCCCAAGTACTTGTGGGGTGAAGCAGTTCTTATAGCGGCCTACTTTATAAATAGATTACCGAGTCGAACTATCCACTACTAAACACCTCTCTCCAACCTCACCAAATACTATTATCATCTTCACACCTTTAATAATTTTCCCTTGAAAACCTTTGGGTGTACTGCCTTCGTACATATACATGCTCAATACCGCAGCAAATTAAACCCCAAAGCCATTAAAACAGTGTTCCTTGGCTACTCACCCACTCAAAAGGGATATCGTTGTTACTCACCTTCAGAGAACAAATTCTTCATCTCTCGTGATGTCACCTTTTTTGAGACTCAACCATTATTTCCTGCCACCTCTCTTCAGGGGGAGATTGAAACCAATGAAGATCATTTTTGGGAAACAGTATCCATGCCTATTAATGATATGCCCATGTCTACTCTACATCCCTCACTTGAGTCAAATCCAAGTCCGCCTTCTCTAAAATTACCACAACAACAACAAAAAATAGATTTGGAAACAAAGGAAGATTTCACAAGGCAAAAAAATCAAGAGCTACGTGTCTATACTAGAAGAAATCAACCTCAAGAAAGAAAGCAATTCATGATCCCTCAAAGCCAAGAGTCTGAACCAGAGGATGCTAATATCTCAGGTACTCATGAAACCATTCCTCCCTCAAATAAAACTATTGAGTTACCCTATTCTCTTAGGAAAGGAGTTCGTTCTTGCACTTTGCATCCCATATCTCAGTTTGTGTCATACAAAAATCTTTCACCATCATTTCGTGCTTTTACCACTAATGTTTCCAATATTGAGATTCCTAGGTCAACACAAGAGGCTCTAGCTAAACCTGAATGGAAAAAGGTTGTGTGGGAGGAAATGAATGCTCTTGAAAGAAATGGCACCTAGGAACTAGTGACTCTACCTAATGGGAAGACTACCGTTGGTTGTAAGTGGGTTTTCACAGTAAAATCTAAAGCAGATGGATCAGTCGAGAGATACAAGGCTCGACTTGTTGCCAAAGGTTTCACACAAACCTATGGGGTCGATTACATGGAGACATTTGCACCGGTTGCTAAACTAAATACCATAAGGGTCTTGTTGTCTTTGGTAGCAAATTTGAATTGGCCATTACAACAACTAGATGTGAAGAATGCCTTCTTGAATGGAGACCTAGAAGAGGAGGTTTACATGGACATTCCACCAGGCTTTGAAGATACTAAAAATACTCAGAAGGTATGCAAGCTCAAAAATCCCTATATGGACTGAAGCAATCACCACGAGCATGGTTTGATCATTTTTCAAGAGTGATAAGAAGATATGGGTACAATCAAGGCCAAACTGACCACACTTTGTTCTTCAAACACCTCCCGTTTGGAAAGGTTGCTATTTTAATAGTGTACGTGGATGACATAGTTCTCACAGGGGATGCTCTAGAGGAAATGGAGAAATTGAAAGGTATACTGGCCACAGAGTTTGAAATAAAGGATCTTGGTCCTTTAAAGTATTTTTTGGGAATGGAAGTAGCTAGAAGCAAGACAGGCATATCTGTTGCTCAACGAAAGTATACTTTGGACTTGTTAAAGGAGACGGGAATGTTGGGATGCAAACCTGCTGATACACTAATGGAACAAAGCCACAAGACAGTCCAATGTAAGGGAGAAATTTCAATTGTCAAGGGAAGATATCAAAGATTAGTGGGAAAACTAATTTATCTCTCTCACACAAGACCTGATATAGCTTTTGCTGTCAGCTTTGTTAGTCAATTTATGCACGATCCAAGGGAAGAACACCTTAATGCAGTCTATAGAATTTTGAGGTATCTCAAGATGACTCCAGGGAAAGGGTTGTTTTTTAAAAAAACAAAAGAAAGAAAGGTGGAAGCTTTTACTGATGCAGATTGGGCAGGTTCAGTTGATGATAGGAAGTCTACATCCGGATATTGCACTATGGTTTGGGGAAATTTAGTAACTTGGAGAAGTAAGAAACAATCAGTGGTTGCTAGAAGTAATGCTGAGGCAGAGTTTAGAGCTATGACTCACGGCATTTGCGAACTGATTTGGATAAAAAGGCTTATGGAAGAATTAAAGATTAAACTAAACTGTCCAATGCAATTACACAGCGACAACAAGGCTGCCATTAGTATTGCACACAACCCAGTCCACCATGATAGAACTAAGCATGTGGAGGTTGACAGACATTTTATAAAAGAAAAATTTGAAAGTGGAGTGATTTGTGTGATCTATGTTCCAACCAGCCAGCAAGCTGCAGACATCCTAACTAAAGGGCTACCAAGACAAAAATTTGAAGTGCTCACAAACAAGCTTGGAATGATAAACATCTATTCAGCCTGAGGGGGAGTGTTGTCATCCAAGTTTTAGGTTTTATTTATAAAGTCTGATTTTGTCCAAGCTGTTATGGAGATATTGTTAGTATAATTTCCTGATCTTTAGGAGATTTTATTCCTTGTTTTTGGAGTTATTATTTTTTGATTTTTAGGACATAGTTTAGGAATGTGCAGCTGGATATCTTTGACTTAGACTATTTATATACCTATTTCCAGATGAATAAAAAATAACAGAGAATGATTTTTTCTCTGCACCCTTAATTTTTCCTCTGTTTTTTACAGTTTCCTCCATTTATTGATAATGATGTGTCTTTAACAATAAAAAAACACAATTCTTCAGTCATGCTACTTGAGGAACACAGAATGGGCTTGTGGAGTAGCTGTCTACGCAGGCAAGTTCCTATCATATATAAATAATCCTATCATAATCGTTCTTCTATATTATTAATCCTTTTTTCTTAATGTTTAAGTGGTGGTGTAGAGAGAAGCTAAAAAAAGGATGAGAAAGAGCTGAGATACAAAAGTCCAGGCCATAAAAATATGTAAACTCATGGTTAAAGAAAAAAAAATCAGCATGCAAAACATATTCATTTGATTGACAATTTATGTCAATGGTATCTTTGAGGAAAATTTATACGTTGTATTGAGACTCATATCATTTTTAGTTGTCGGGAACTGCTTGGTATTTATGAACATATAAAATACAGGTTATAGTAATTTTTTAATGTGTTTTGGCTGTTCCCTCAAAGAGATTGAGTTCTGAAACATGTCATATATCTCAGTGATTTTTCTGCTGACCTTTGAAGGGCAGTGGTAATAAGCTTCATCTAGTATTCAGTCATTTTATGAGGAGATTTTTGCTTCTAGAAATCATAACTTTGAAGTGTTACATACAAACATCCTGGCATGTAGTACAATCTTACTTTGTATTTTCTCCGTCTATAGGTTAGTCTCTTTGTATGCATGCACATTTTGCCTCAAATAATTAACTGCAGCATAGTACAAACTTTTTTTTTCCGTTAACATGACTTTAACACCAAATTGATGGGCTAGTTGATGAGATTTTGATTGCACTGATTATGTGATAGCTTTCTTTTTATTTATTTCATTCCAAATACTCTCTGCAACTTGTTTACTATAGTATTTTGTGGATGTTTCTGCATTATTTTGTTCCCTCAACTGGCTTCCTAAGTTTTCTACTCTCTGTTTTTGACAAATGATTTTTATGATCCTTTGCTAATTTGATGGCTTTATTTGTCATTCTGATGGCATTGACTTCTTTTCAGCAATTTTAAAATTATTTATTCCATTTTCAGGAAATGAAACTAAGTTGGGTATGAGTAGGGGCATATTGGAGCCTACGCTAACAGCCATGGATGCCATGATTGACAAGTTAACCAGGGCAATATTTGTTTTCCAGATAGTGGTTGTTATGGTTCTTGGTATAGTCGGGAATATGTGGAAGGATATGGAAGCAAGAAAAGTTGTCAGAGATTTCAACTTGCTTGCTCGAGTTTCTCATCTAGTTATTATCATTATTAATCACATATATTTAATCTTTAGGCTTGGTAAACAATCCCATTTTGTTTTTCTTCCTTTTTTACCCCAAAAGAAATTTGCATGAACTTTGTACTTTTCAACTGAATAGGAATCTATAGTACTCTTCTCCTTATAATTCTAGGGTACCTTTCATTGTACAAAACTGAGGAGGTGACTTGATCTTATATCGGTATTTAGCTATTTCAATATTGTCTCACACTTTGACCTCTTGAGAGGAGCCCTTTTTAGTACTATCCTTGAAGTTGGTCTTGGCTCATTTTAAGGGACTGAACCAAAAGCTGGATCATGGCATAAGATCGGATGGTTCAAGTATGCAAATTGTGGGTTTTGCAATAAAAAGATGTCATATATGCTATGTACTAGGCAGGGTTTTCCTCTTTTCCTTAGCAGTGTGAATATAACTAAGCCTTTTATGTAGTGTGAAACCTAGAGGAGTGTCCAGCTTTTCGAGCCAAGCCTGAGTTTGTGCCACCTGCCTATTTAATATTTGATTATTAAAATATTTAAAGACAATTTTATAAAAATATTTTAAAATATAATTTAGGTTTCAAATAAATAAAAATAATTTATTAATATAATAATCTTTGTGGGCTGGGCCTGTACCTAAAAACCTAAGCCCAAGCCTGACATTAGTCGGGCAGGATGTACGAGCTTGGGAGGTGGTCCAGCCTTTGGATACCTCTGTAATCTTCTAGCTTTATTGTTATTTTCAAATTCTCTTTCTGCATAGTTGTCTTTACTCCATGTATGTTGTGATTTTCCATATCATTATCTAGATTTTTCTTGTTCTTGGGTCTTAGTTATATATAGAAGCATTACATCCCTTCCCCCCCTCCACTTTTATGTTTCATAGAGTGTTAACTTCATAAGAATGCCCATTTTCTTGTTGTATTTCTTGTTGCAGCAATGGTATGTGCAATATCCAGTTGAAGGTCCATGTTATGAGCTGTTGGTCATTCCTCTTCGTTTTGAGCTTTTGTGTTCCATCATGATAAGGTAATCTAATCTAAAAATGCTAAAGATTTTGAATGGTTGCCATTATTGTTTTGGTGGTGTGAATCTGGATGATACTGAAAAGAGCTACTTGCTTTGCTGCTAAGTGCTAATATCCGCAGAAGGTTCTTAGCAAGAATTGCTGTTCTCTAGTATGAAAGGAAGAGATTGTCAAAGATAGATAAAAAAACAATGGTGCAAAACTGATGTGATCTTAAGGATATTAATGGCTTATGACATACTTATAACACAATTAGTGTATCACTAGCTAATAGAATTAAAATAGTACAAAGGTAGAAATGTTTTAGTTTCATGTGTATTGCATGTAAATACAAAACCTAGTTGAAGGATAAGGGTAGAAATGTTTTAGTTCAATCATGTGATTGTTAATAGAAACCCATGGGTGTTAGAGACCAGCTCTATATGTCATTATATTGATGATCAAGTTACTAGCTCTTGAATTAATGGTTTATTTTCTTTTACAATTAGGCTGGGTGGTTCAAAGAGGGTCTTTTCTTTACTTGAAGCTTAAGGTTTGAAATAGTTGGGAATGCTAAATTTCTTCTTAAACATTCTTTATGCATTATTACTTCCAACTTGATTTATCTATTCCAATTTTTGTTAACTCAAGTATAGGTAAGCAGTCCAAGAGGGGGTTGAATTGGATTAACTTCAAATTGTTCCCCAAATTACAATTTCAATTAATATGGGTAAAAAATGACAATTCAATAAATGTATAGGGAATTAATGTACAATTAAACTTCAAGCTAAATAAAGGAGGATAAGGGATGTAGAAATCAAGCACAAGAATTTAAAGAGGTTTCGTCCTTTCTCAAAGCACCTATGTCCTCTTTCTTAGTCTTTTTTGCCAAAGAGTTCAATCCACCATACTTTTTGAAGCTTTGCAGTAACTTCTCTAGTTTTAGGCAAGGCTAAGATAGAACCTCTTTCTACCTAAAGCTTAGGTAGCAACTTCGAAGTCCTTAATTTTCAAAGCATAGATAGCAACTTCTAATTCCTTATTAGATATTTGGGGTCGATCGTACAGATGGATGGAAAGATTGATGGTGATGTGACCTATAAGATACAGGGTGGTTGGAGCAAGTAGAGAAGCACTGCAGGTGTGTTATGTAACAAAGAAATTCCTATAGGGTTGAAAGACAAGTTTTACAGAATAGTTGTTAGACCAACATTACTCTATGGTAGTGAATGTTGGACAACTAAAGGATTGTATACACAGAAGATTAGTGTAGCAGAAATGCGAATGTTGCGATGGATGTGTGGATATACGAAAAAAGATAGAATGAGAAATGAAAACATTCACAAAAAGGTTTGAGTGGCACCTATCGAAGACAAGATGAGTGGAAGTCATTTACGTTGGTTTAGACACATACGACGTAAACCTGTAGACACTTCGATTAGAAGAATGAAGGCTATAAATGATGTAAAAAGGGGTCCAGGTTAGTGAAAGACCGAAAAAGACTTGGAAGGAAGTAATCCGGAAAGATATGACGGAACGGGAGTTGGAAGAATACATTGCATTAGATAGGAATGAGTGGAAGAGGAGAATTCATGCAGACGACTTGGCATAAGTTCATACATTGGTTCATATAACTTATCTCAGTATTGGAATAAAGGCTCTGATGATGATGATGATGATGAGGTAGCAACCTCTAACTCCATAATTTTCTAGACTTAGGTAGTAACGTCTAAGGTTTTACAAATAATATTGCAAATTTAATGCAAACTAAGAACACCTCTCTAAGATTAAGTGTTTGCTTGATTACAATGAGAGACTAATAAAGATTGGATAGAAGAATCACAAAGGAATATGGAAATAAAGCACTAAACACTTGAAAGCTCTTGAATTTCTTAATATGATGCTCTTAGGATGATCTCTCTTGTCTTCAAAGGTGTTGGAGAGGCTTTATTTATAGTTGGAGAGGTTTTGGAGATGTTGGTGTTGATTTGTAGGTGAAAAGAGCCGTTGCTTAAAAAACTAGTCATTTCTTGTTGTTAAGACACAAAGGATCAATCCTGTAATCAAGGGGATCGTTCCCTTCAAGCCATATTTAAAAATAGAGTTGTTTGGAGCAAGGTGATCGATTCCTTAAGCATTTTGGCTCTAGGGAGCATTTAGTTTTGAAAAGGATTGATTTGCTTATGCAGTACTTGCACTAAATTTATCATATCTTGAGTTACATAACTTGAAACTATGATCCGTTTGAAAGTTTAGAAATGAGACTAATGGGCTTTCATCCGTATCAACATGTGAATCAAAGTAGAAAACTATAGCAAAATTCCAAAAAAACTACCCCTTTCATCTATATCAACTATTAGACAGCTTTCGAAATTTTTAGTAAAATTTATATCTTTACTTAAAAAAATTTGGATTTTAATTTCATTTGGTCCATTAGAAGTTGACTCAAACAGTTTTCCAACCATATATTACTCGAATAGTGAAACTTTATAAATTACTATAGAAAATAAAACAAAATCATTGTCGGAAAAACCTTGTTCTTACAAAGTATCTTTCCATATTTAATCCATTTCTCGAAACAAATAGTACCAAAACTATATTGAGTCCAAGATAAATAAATTTACTTTAAAACAACTAATCCTCAAATAATCTTTCCAGAGGATTTTTGTTTTGATAAGTACAAAAACATCTAAAGCAAATTTAGGTTATGAACATCCTTAAAGTTTTAGTCATGTCAAAACCATGATCAGTTTAATGCTAACAATTTCTCTCTTTTTGATATGACAAAGCTTTAAAATAAATTTTGTTTTTTATGAAAATTCTCCTTAAATTTGTTCAAGAAATGAGTAAAAAATTTTAAAAACAATTTTGAAAAACTCCACCTTAAACAAAGCTACTTTCACAATATATTGGCACTTGATTCATGAGTCATAGCATAATCTCCAACTCGATATTTCAACACGATCCATTTACATGTATCAAAGATAGATTCATTTAAGCACTTGGCATATTCATTTGTCAAAGCAAATTTGTCCTTAAAAATACATGTATTCAAGCAAGTTCAATCAAGAGCACAGGTGTTGTATTCATTTGAAGAAAATTTAAGCACAATGTCGCAGAGTCTTGATTTTTGTAAGTGAAAGAGTGAAAGGACATTATGAGAAACACTCATAATTCAAGTTACTTTATGTCTTAGATAAAATGCACTTAGATTTTAAAAATCTCAAGATAGTATTTATTGAAAGCATTTATCAATATCATTCAAGCACATAGTCAAGCTACTCAAGCACATATATTTAAGAATTATTTCAATTCAAGCATACAAATCATTCAATATATACCAATACACTCAACTCAAAAAGATGCAACCATATGAACTCAAGGTGGTACATGTTATTTTTCAAGTAGTGATTTAACTCAAGAAAATCAAAGAACATGTACTCGAATTTTAAAGAAAAAGTTTATGATCCACGAGTCAAAAATTATTTAAAGTTCAAGAAATCAATGCATTCAACTCACATGCATGTTTAGCATTAGAACTCATAAGGCATATATATCACAGAATTATATGTGAAAAATCAGAACATTGTATTGAGAACAACTAATTAATGATACAAAACTCGTAGGATTATATACAATTGTTGTTAGGAAGTTAATAGGAAACTAAAAATCTATCTAAATCTAATCCCTATGATTCAGGGATTGTCTAACCTCAATTCTAGGGATTACGAATATTTACATATTTCTTAAATTTAATATAGTTGATTTTCCCACATTATATAGTCTAGAGTCTACACTCTTACCTCCATCCTAATCAAGCTTTGTTTGTATGGTCATTTTGCTTTTAGTCTTTCATACCACATCACTTAGGCAAGCCTTTGATGTACTAGACTTTGATTGATGAAGATGACATCCTTTGTTTTCTTATATTGGAAGTGCCAAGAAATGTGTAGGTTCTCACATGCTCATCCCAATTTCAACTTTCATCGACTTAGAAGTTTATTGAAAAAGATATTCATTGGTAGCACCAAGATACCAATTGTTAAATTATGAAAATTTGTCTACTAAGCTCAAATTACAATTTCAAGAAAGAAGTGCTCATACAAAGCAAATTAGGCATTCAATATTAACTTGAGCTATGGGCTATCTTCAAATAGCACAATAATGGCACTTAAGCTAATGTTTTCATGCAATGTACAAATATCAATCCTTTTTAGCCATTTAGAAATTAAAAGCTCAAACATAGACATATCCACTATTCAAGAATATATTCAAGACACTTTTAACACAAAAGGATAAATATGTCGACACAAGTTATAGGCCATAAACAACTGACTTATGGTAAAAGGATAAGCACCAGAAGTAAATCATTCACTTAATTCAAGTTTAAAACATATGAATTTTGAGTAATAAGGTTAAGCTAAATTAATGATCATGTAAGCATGTATCTTGACCAAAGCAATAGATGAATCAAGAATCAATTTATTTCATGAAGATCAAGAAGTTCATCATAATCTAAATGCATATGCATAAGCCAAGAAATAAATCTTGAAACAATAATTGAGCACAAAGATACAACATATTTTTAGATTATTTCCAAGACCAAGCACTTTATTAGTCAAACATTCACTAAGAATAATTTTATACATGAACCATATGATGAGTTAAGAGATAATAGCAATAAATATCGGGTTTTAGAAATTATAAATTTCAAGCGTTAAGGCAAAATTTCCGTCTTTCATTAAAGAAAAGAATTCATTACCACCAGGGTAGCATTTAAAAAGAAATCAATTAAATATCTACAATGAATACCTTTTAATCCTAAAAGGCCAAGATAAAATGTGCAAGTTGAATTCATACAAAAGAAGAATCAAATTAGATTTTTTTAACATCTATACTCCAGCTTGAGGGGGAGTGTTACAACTATATATTACCATAATTAACAGATTGTATATAGCTTAATTATAGGCTGAAATATCTAGGTTTAGTTAATAACCTTTCTAATTTAGGTTTGGCAATTCTGTATATATACATATCTTGTACTCCTTTCTATGATATGAAAAATTAATCTTTTTATCTTAACATTGAGCATTGACTTTTCAAAGCTTTTCTTCAATTTTCTCTTCTTTTCTTTTTTCCCCTTACAATTATTCTAGCTTATCTTATACACCTTTCGCCATGGAGCAAGTTGATATGTTGTTGAGATCTTCATCATTCACGGTGCAATATAATATGTGCATAGCCTGGTAATTTGCTTGGATAAGCTTCAAGTGCTTTTCATCCCGTTCTTCATCATTTGTTAGAACATCAAGCCCTTTCTTAGAATTATCCATGCTTCCATGTCATGAGTCATAATGAAAACTTTTATTCTTATTCTCCATTTAGTATATATTGAACTATCAAACACTAGAGGCTTCACGATGCATTTCTCTTATCCAAATGTGGTGTAAAAAACTTAAGCAATATGATCACTCTATGTAAGAGCATTAACTTGTATATTTCGATACGTAGCTAAATACTAGGTTATTTGAATGTTAATGAACGTATGTGTCCATGAATCTGTTGAAAGATTTCCTAGAATATTTGTAATTATGTACTATATTTGATTATGTGTTATATTTAGTTAGTTGAGAGGTTTGTGGGCTGGAAGAGAAATCTTAGAAATCAGTTTTATTTTCCTCTTAATTAGGAAGATTAGTTGCCTTTTTTGTTTCCTAGAAGAATTCTACAAATTCGTGTACATCAATATAGAAAAGTGAGATTCAAAAATATTTTATTCTCTGTTTTATATGGTGTCACAGCAGAAAATAAAATCCTAGGATTTGAATCTGATTTTTTGTCACTAAGATGTCTAGCGTCATGTCTGAAACTGTCACGACCCAAACTACCTAAAAATCAGAGTTAATTTTTCGCGTTTTATTATTTACTTAAATTCTTACCTGTCCTCGAATCGTGACCAACACTCCACTAATAATTGGGCTGTGCGTCAATGCCAGTCCCACCATTCAATTACCATCTAACTTATTTCTTCTCCAGTCATTATATTTGTTTATAATATTTATACATCCCCTAAAGTTACTTACAAACATGTTACTGTGCTATGCTTATGTAGATACAATATGTACAAGTGTATATATACCTTATGTTGATGGGCAGCAGCGGATATCCGGAATGCAGCACTGAGTCGTCGCGACTTCAACTGGAGATTATCTGTGGGAGAAAATGAAAGGGGTGAGCACATCAAGCTCAGTAAGGCAATCCTACGAACAAGTAGGTAACCATACTACCTACATGAACGTGGTGCCATGCATAAACCACCATTTCTCCACACATTTTAAAACAAATGATATGCGTCATGATGTTATGTAAATCAAGTTGCACGGAAAATTCAACATGCAATTCATTTTAAACCATTTCTTTCCCATTTAAAATTTCACAATGAAGTCAGGACTCGACCCCTCCTTCGGGTGATCCTGACTCACACAAAACCATGGAAATTGAGTCTCTCAAAAGCATCGATATCGAAAACATACGTATATATATATATACAAGATACGAGACTAAGCAATACTGTATATCGGTAATAACCAGGACTGGCCAATATGTCCTCGTGAGTCCCTCTAGCTTCACGGATCCCAGTGTGCGAGGTCTCACCCTGATCGGGAACTGCCCGGGAGGTGGGTCAATCTAACCCGTCAGTCTTATCCGATCTCACGCATCCGAAGATGCCGTATCCGAAGATATCCCGTATCACAAAGATACCGTATCACAAAGATACCCCGTATCACAAAGATACCGTATCCGAAGATACCCTGTATCACAAAGATACCGTATCCGAAGATACCCCACAGTACATCGTACTCCATGCTACTTGCACGGTACATCGTACTCCATGGACCCATATCACTCTAGGTACTCCAGCCCAAATGGCCTGCTTCCCACAGAGGTTTTCATAACTCAATACTCGTTGCCATGTCTCAAAACGCACGTGCGAGCCTATTAAATCGGTGACACACAGTCTACCCGATGCTCCAAGCACGGCTCATCGTATGTTCTCATAAAAATCAGTGCGAGCGATGCTCAGCACTCTCATCAAATCAAGTAAACTTGGTAGAGCTCGCTTTACATCTCCACAAGGCCGCCAACCTCATCCCTCACTCTCACCCTACTTAAGAGGTCTTTTGAGCCTGTTGGGCCTTTTGGCTGACTCCAAGGGCAGACAGCACTACTCCACAAATCCGGTAAAACTAGTGCGAGCTAAGCTCAGCACTCTGTATATAAATCGCATGAAAATCTTATAAAATCTGGTGCGAGTTAAACTCTAGCACCCTGTCTCGAAAAAGCATATGAAATCTGGCGCGAGTTGTACTCTAGCACCTATGCATGTAAAACTCTAGTGCGAGCTCTCGCTCTAGCACTAATGCGTGCATCACACAAATCGACAACATCGTGCGAGCTGAGCTCTAGCACGTCACATGTCAATAAAAACACGTAGGCGGCTCTGTTTCCTTAAAACAGTTTTCAAAACAATATCACGTTGAAAGTATGCAATGCTGTGCATTTTCTTTCAAGGTGAGCCAGCCTACTCATGCATGCATCAAAACACCTCCAGAATGAGCAGAAACCTTTTGTTCTTGCTCCTCCCAAATTTTTCCTAAATTTTTAGATTTTACCCTTAACAAGGGTATTTTAGTAATTTGCCCATTCGGGGCACTAAAATTATTATTCGACCTCTAGACCCTTAAGATAAATTTTAAAGGACTGCATATGAACTTAAAATTGCGTAAAGTTACCTCTAGCAGTCCGCAGAATTCCCTTACCTTATTTTCCTGTCGAGTCTGACCTTTTCTTTTCCAATGTAGTCCCGTCGCGCAGTCCGATATGCTTCCCATCCAATGCCCGGAACTGCGTATTAACATTCCTCGGGTCAGATAACATATGATTTAATTGTTCTTAATCTTTTCTGGGCTTAATTTAAATCGCTGGGCCCATTTACCCCTATTGGGCCCGATTGCACCTTAATGGGCCTTAATCGGCCTTAAGCCCGTTTTTCACTAAATTCCCACTTTATCGAGGCCTATAGGGCTCACTGGGCCCACCAATAATTTATTGGGCCTCGTTCTAATTCTCGAATAGCTAAATTTAATATTTACGATAATTAGTCTAAATTTCCATAAATTAATTCAATTTATGCGTAAATTAAATCAATATCACGCATAACGAGGCAATTATCGTAAATAGGGGTCACTTACCCGAGATTCCATGCTAGTCCGTAAATCGAGGCTGTCTCGAGCCCTCGGTGGATGCCAATCGTCGAGCTACACAATTAATTACATTTTCGGGTAAACTTTTCGGTCGAAATTTAATTAAATAAAATATTCCAAATTTAAATCGGCTCAATTTGACCGCTTATCGACTTACCCGAAACTCGATTGCATCACAAAAATTTTTCCCAATTTTTCCTCTTTTTCTTTTTCCCTTTTTTTCTTCCTTTTTTCCTCTCTTTTTTGGCTGAACCGACCGGTTCAGACCGCCGGTTCACCGCCGGTTCACCATCTTTCCGGCCGGTTCTCCACCGGCTTCCACCGCCAGTAGCTCCGCAAGGCTGTCTGCGTCTCGTATCTGGCCTCGGCTTGGGTCAAGCTCGCCGGAACGCCGCTGGTCCGGATGTTCTCCTCTTCGCCGTAGGACCCATTTTCCTCTCTTGCTGTTTCCGGCGCCGTCCGCCGGTTTCGGTGGCTGCCACCACCGCCAATCTGCTCACCGTCGCTTGGGGAGGCTTCGGCTGGGGTCGATCGGGCCTGAATCTCGCCGATCGCCGGCGATTCTTCTTCTCTCCCTCGGTTTCGGTTTCGCCGTTTCCTTCGCCGTTTCGCCGCCGTTCGTGCTTCCACGGTGCCGGTGGTGGTCCGGGCCTCGTCGGGTTTCCTTTGCCTGGGCCTCCGGTGCCGTCGTTTCGCCGGTAGGGGCTCGGTCTTCAGCTTTCGTTTTCGCCTCTGTTTGTCGCGCGATTCTTCGCGTTTCTGCTTTCTTTTTTTTTTTTCATTTCTTTTATTAATTATTTTTATTATTATTATTATTTATTTTAATTATTACACTATTCCTTAAAATACTCTATAAAAATCCAAAATATCCCTTAAAATTATTATTTTATTCTAAATTAATTAATTTAATTTTATTTAATTTATTTATTATATTTTAACCTCTTTTTCGGGTATAATTTCCCCGTATTTTCGGGATATTGTCCCGGGTGACCTTTCGATATATTTTTTGATTATTTTCGGGATTATTTTTTCGAACTAAAAATTCTGATTAATCCCGATTAATTCCAATAAATTAATATCTTGATCAATTTAACCCAAAATAAATTTATTTCACTTTATTGACCAAGATTTCTTAAATCCATATTTTTAATTAAATTTCCTTATTGAAATTATACCGGCCTTTAGTCTTTTGACCGTTTTGCCCTTACACGTGTTCGGGATTAAGTTAACCCGACTTCCTTCATACTTTCCCCATCTTTTCTTATTTAATTTCCATATTTTAATTAAATTCGGGTCTTACAGAAACAAGCCAGCCTCCTCAGTCATCTCAGTCCTTTCTTCAAAATGTCAGGAATCCATCTAACAGTCACCCTATTCAGATTACTACAATCCGACTAAATGGTGATAATTTCCTTCAATGGTCACAATCTGTTCGCATGTACATTAGGGGGAGAGACAAGATTGGCTATCTCACAGGAGATATAAAGAAGCTTGACATGAAGGATCCAACCTATGCCATTTGGGACGCTGAGAACTCAATGGTGATGACATGGTTGGTCAATTCCATGGCTGAAGAGATAAGTGTGAACTACCTCTGTTACTCTACAACCAAGGAATTATGGGACAACGTTTCACAGATGTTTTCCGATCTAGGGAATCAATCCCAAGTATACGAGTTAACCATACGACTTGGGGAAATTCGCCAAGGTGAGGACTCTGTGACAAAGTATTTTAATTCTCTTAAAAGAATTTGGTAGGACCTGGACTTATTCAACGATTACGAGTGGAAATCACCCGAGACTGCAATCAATACAAGAAGATGGTGGCTATTGGCCGAATCTTTAAATTTCTTGCAGGTTTGAATGTTGAATATGATGAGGTCCATGGCCGAATAGTTGGAAGAAATCCTATGCCTCAAATTGGGGAAGTATTTGCAGAGGTTCGGAGAGAAGAAAGCCGAAGACATGTGATGCTGGGAAAGAAAGCTGCAGGTACAATCGGGTCTGTGGAAGGTTCAGCCTTGACTGTTCCTGAAACTCAAGTTAGCCGTAGAATGTCCCAAAACCAGCGTGCAGGAGACAGAAATAACCTGCGCTGTGACTATTGTGGAAAATCGCGCCATACTCGAGAGAATTGTTACAAGTTGCATGGTAGACCAGCTAATGGCAGGGCAAACAAATCTGGTAAACAGAGCACACCTGCAGCAAATGAGGCTGAGTCATCTCTGTTCAGTAAAGAGCAATTAGATCACCTTCTTAAATTACTAAAATCCTATCCGTCACCTAATGCTCCCATTGGTTCCATGGCACAAACATGTAGCAATTCTTTGCCACTTTCTGTTCTTGGAAAAACTAGTTCTTGGATCATAGATTCAGGGGCCTCCAATCACATGACAAGTTGTTTTCAATTGTTTAGCTCATATTATTCGTGTTCTGGTATAGAAAAAGTTAGAATAGCTGATGGTAGTTTTTCACCAATTGCAGGCAAAGGGCACATTAAAATTTCAGAAAAAATCACTCTAAAATCAGTTTTACATGTTCCAAAACTTGCTTGTAATCTTCTTTCCGTTAGCAAATTGTCTAAAGACTCTAATTGTTCCATTCTTTTCTTTTCTTTTCTTCCACTTGTGTTTTTCAGAACCGGAACTCGGGGAAGACAATTGGAACTGCTAGAGAAATAAATGGACTGTACTACTTTGATGAAAATGCTTTCGGGTATGAAAAAGCTCGTGCATTAGGTAGTACTAGTTCAAACTTTGTCTATGATCAAGTCATGTTATGGCATAGGAGATTAAGGCATCCTGGTTTTCCATATCTCAAATATTTATTTTCTGAATTGTTTAAAGGAATTGATTGCTCAAAATTTCATTGTGAAGCTTGTCATTTGGCTAAAGACCATCGTGTTTCATTTCCAATAAAACCCTATTCTGCTTCAAAACCGTTTTATTTATTTGATAGTGATGTTTGGGGCCCATCTAAAATTAACACACTTTCTGGCAAAAAATGGTTTGTAACCTTTATTGATGACCACACAAGAGTATGCTGGGTTTATTTGTTGGAAAAGAAGTCAGAAGTTGAACAACGGTTTAAAGATTTTTTTCTTATGATTGAAAATCAATTTCAAACAAAAATTGGTATTCTAAGAACAGATAATGGAACTGAATATTTTAACAAATATTTGGGAACATTTTTTTTGGAAAAATGTATTATCCATCAATCAACTTGTCGTGACACACCGCAACAAAATGGTTTTTCCGAAAGAAAAAATAGACATTTACTTGAAGTAGCTAGGGCCATTATGTTTTCAATGAATGTTCCTAAATATCTTTGGGGAAATGCACTCTTGATTGCCGGTTACTTAATAAATAGAATGCCATCTCGAGTTTTGAAATTTGAAACACCTTTACAAGTTTTAAAAAGTTTTTTTCCCACATCTCGAATAACTGCAGATCTTCCCTTAAAAGTGTTTGGTTGCATTTGTTATGTGTATATACCAAATATTATTCGATCAAAACTGGATCCAAAAGCTGAAAAATGTGTCTTCATTGGTTATGCATCCAATAAAAGGGGATATAAATGTTTTAATCCAGTCATGAAGAAATTTTTCGAAAATATGGATGTAAGCTTTGTTGAGGACCAACCTTTCTTTCAAAAAAATTTTCTTCAGGGGGAGAACATAGTAGAAGAAAATAATTTTTTGGGAAATTTTACCTATTCCGGAGACGTCTATGGCTTTGATTAATTCTGATAAGCATTTTTTGGAAACACCTATTGGGAATATGGAAACTAGTGGTAGTACTCTTAATCCTACTTTGCCAGATGTGACTTTATCAGAGACAGGGGGAGAAGTACTTCCAACGGATTACAATCCTCAATCTGAGCTTCAGGTTTATATTAGAAAAAAGTTTCCCAAACGTACTACTGCTCCAGTTATTTCTCCAGCGGATGTTCAATCCAATTTGCCGAGTGATGGTCCTACAACTCAGAGTAACCTTCTTTCTACTTCCTCTTTATCTCTTGATTTACCGAATATATCTTCTTCTGATCTTGATCTTCCAGTTGCATTAAGAAAAGGAACCCGAACATGCACTAAACACCCTATTGCAAAGTACTTGTCATATGAAAAATTAACACTCATAGAGCATTTGTGTCTAGGATTTCTAATCTTTTTGTGCCAAGAACTGTTCAGGAAGCAATGGGTGATCCGAATTGGAGATTAGCTGTGATGGAAGAGATGAATGCTCTTAGAAAGAATGGCACTTGGAGTGTCGTTAATGTCACGACCCAAACTACCCAAAAATCAGAGTTAATTTTTCGCGTTTTATTATTTTCTTACTTAATTTCTTACCTGTCCTCGAATCGTGACCAACACTCCACTAATAATTGGGCTGTGCGTCAATGCCAGTCCCACCATTCAATTCCCAACTAACTTATTTATTCTCCAGTCATTTACAATTGTTTTATTATTTATACATCCCCTAAAGTTACTTACAAACATGTTACTGTGCTATGCTTATGTAGATACAATATGTACAAGTGTATATATACCTTATGTTGATGGGCAGCAGCGGATATCCGGAATGCAGTACTGAGTCGCTTTAACTTCAACTGGAGATCATCTGTGGGAGAAAATGAAAGGGGTGAGCACATCAAGCTCAGTAAGGCAATCCTACGAACAAGTAGGTAACCATACTACCTACATGAACGTGGTGCCATGCATAAACCACCCTTTCTCCACACATTTTAAAACAAATGATATGCGTTATGATGTTATGTAAAACACATTTGCACGGAAAATTCAACATGCAAGTATATTCAAAATCATATCTTTCTCGTTTAAATTTCACAGTAAAGTCAGGACTCGACCCCTCCTTCGGGTGATCCTGACTCATTCAAAATCATGAAAATCGTTAACATCACATATGAGTTTTAAAAGCATGGAATATAACCATCATGCATATTTAATTTAAATCCCAGTTTAAATCATCGAAATCGTCGACATGCGAGACGAGGCAATATTTGTATAACGGCAATAACCAGGACTGGCCAATGTGTCCTCGTGAGTCCCTCTAGCTTCACGGATCCCAGTGTGCGAGGTCTCACCCTGATCGGGAACCACCCGGGAGGTGGGTCAATCCAACCCGTCAGTCTTATCCGATCTCACGCATCCGAAGATGCCGTATCCGAAGATACCCCGTATCACAAAGATACCGTATCACAAAGATACCCCGTATCATAAAGATACCACACGGTACATCGTACTCCATGCTACTTGCATGGTACATCGTACTCCGTGGACCCACAGCCTTATCCCTCTTTCGGGCTCATCAGCTGGATCTCCAACCCTTATCCCTCGTTCGGGCTCATCAGTTGGATCTCTAACCCTTATCCCTCGTTCGGGCTCATCAGGTTATTTTAACATGCCATGTCTCAAAATGCACGTACGAGCCTATTTAATCGGTGACACACAGTCAATCCGATGCTCCAAGCACGGCTTATCGTATGATCTCTGAAAAGTAGTGCGAGCGGTGCTCTAACACTGTCAGTAAATCAAATAAAACTAGTGCGAGCTAAGCTCTAGCACTCTGTATGTAAATCATGTGAAAATCGGGTGCGAGTTAGACTCTAGCACCCTGTCACGAAGATTATGTAAAATCTGGTGCGAGTTAGACTCTAGCACCGTGTCATGAGAAGCAAATGAAATCTGGTGCGAGTTATACTCTAGCACCTATGCATGTAAAACTCTAGTGCGAGCTCTCGCTCCAGCACTAATGCATGCATCACACAAATCGAAAATACCGTGCGAGCTGAGCTCTAGCACGTCATATGTCAATAAAACACGTAGGCGGCTCTATTTACTCAAAACAGTTTTCAAATCAATTTCACGTTGAAAGTATGCAATGCGGTGCATTTTCTTTCAAGGTGAGCCAGCCTACTCATGCATGCGTTGAAATACCTCCAGAACGAGCAGGAACCTCTTGTCCTTGCTCCTCCCAATTTTTCCTAAATTTTTAGATTTTACCCTTAACAAGGGTATTTTAGTAATTTGCCCATTCGGGGCACTAAAATTATTATTCGACCTCTAGACCCTTCAGAATATTTTAAAGGACTGCATATGAATTTAAAATTGCGTAAAGTTACCTCTAGCAGTCCGCAGAATTCCCTTACCTTATTTTTCCGTAGAGTCTGACCTTTTCTTTTCCAATGTAGTCCCATCGCGCAGTCCGATATGCTTCCAATCCAATGCCCGGAACTGCGTATTAATATTCCTCAGGTCAGATATTATACAATTTAATTGTATTTAATACTTTCTGGGCTTAATTTAAATCGTTGGGCCCATTTACCCCTATTGGGCCCGATTGCACCTTAATGGGCCTTAATCGGCCTTAAGCCCGTTTTCCACTTAATTTTTACTTTATCGAGGCCTATTGGGCTCACTGGGCCCACCAATAATTTATTGGGCCTCGTTCTAGCTCTCGAATAGCTAAATTCACTATTTACGACAATTTATCTAAATTTTCATAAATTAATTCAATTTATGCGTAAATTAAATCAATATCACGCATAACGAGGCAATTATCGTAAATAGGGGTCACTTACCCGAGATTCCATGCTAGTCCATAAATCGAGGCTGTCTCGAGCCCTCGGTGGATGCCAATCGTCGAGCTATACAATTCCACAATTTTTCCGGGTAAGTTTTCAGCCCAAAATTAATTAAATTAAATACTCCAAAATTTAAATCGGGTCAATTCGACCGCTCACTGACTTACCCGAAGCTCGATTGCATCACCGAAAATTTCTCCAATTTTTTTCTCTTTTTCCTTTTCCCTTTTTCTCCCCTTTTTCTCCTCTTTTTGGCTGAACCGGTTCAGTCCGGTTCGGACAGGTTCAGACCGCCGATTTTCTCCGGTTCGACCGGTTCACCGTCGGTTCACTGCCTTGCCGGCCGGTTCTCCGTCGGCTTCCACCGCCAATCGCTCCGCAAGGCTGTCCGCAGCTCGAATCTGCCCTCGGTTTGGGTCAAGCTCGCCGGAACGCCGCCAGTTCGGCCTCTTCTCCCTCGGCCGTCGAACCCATTTCTTCCTCTTGGCCGTCGCCGACGATTCCGGCCGTTTCGCCGGCTGCAAATGGGCTCAAAAGAACCGCCTCGGTCCGGTGATCATTTGGCTAGGTCGAATCCGAGCTATGGCGCCGCCGTTCGCCGGAACCGACGCGATTTCCCCCTCGACTTTTCGGCCGTCGATTCGCCGGAAATCGTGGCCGTCGGAGCGCGTCGCCGGTACCATTGGAACCGCCGAGCTCCGCTCTAGCTTCTCCGACCATCAGCTGGGTCCATCGGCCGCCGGTGGCTGGCCGGTCTCCTCGGGTTCGGCTGCCCCGTTTTCCACTGTGCTTTCTCCTTCTCTCTCCCCGATTTTCGTTTCTCTTCCGTTTTTTTTTCATTTCTTTTATTAATTTTATTATTATTATTTATTTTAATTATTTTACTATTCATTAAAATACATTAAAATACCCAAATATCTACAAAAATTATTATTATTTATTTTTTTCTAAATTAATTAATTTAATTTTATTTAATTTATTTTAATCCTTTTTCGGGTATAATTTCTCCGTATTTTCGAGATATTGTCCCGGGTGACTTTTCGGTATATTTTTCGATTATTTTCGGGATTATTCTTCCGAACTAAAAATCCCGATTAATTCCAATAAATTAATATCTTGATCAATTTAACCCAAAATAAATTTATTTCATCTTTATTGACCAAGATTTCTGAAGTCCATATTTTTAATTAAATTTCTTTATCGAAATTATACCGACTTTCAGTCTTTTGACAGTTTTGCCCTTACGCGTGTTCGGGATTTATTTAACCCGACTTCCTTCATACTTCCCCCATCTTTTCTTATTTAATTTCCGTATTTTAATTAAATTCGGGTCTTACAACTCTCCCCCACTTAAGGAATTTGGTCCTCCAAATTAGAACCAATTCATATGAGTCCATATATAACTCCGGGTACATCGATCGTATCATACTCTGAAATTCTTATGTGACCTTCTCCGGAGTGTATTACTACCAAAAGACTTTAATTGGGAGATTATCTTAAACCCCAATACTTTCTCTTTCCTGTTTAATGCCCGAATCAATCTTCTTCAATATATTTGTATTTTCATTAAATTGAACTTTTGGAGTTCATATCCAATCACCTGTGCTGGATCTGAATAGTATTCCCGAAGCATCAAAAGCTGAGACACATTGTGGGTGCCTGTTAACTCAGGTGATAACACCAACCTACAGGTCTTATCTCCCACTTGTCCCATCTCTCAAAATATTCCATCCAGCGCAACTCAATTTACCTTCTTCCAAAAGCTCGCTATGTCCTTATTCTCTTAGGACAATAAACATTCTAATCATACTTAATTCACCAAGGGTGAATTCCAATACTTGTCTATCTGCTCTGAGGTGTTCTTAATCTCCCATCCTTAACTAAACATCCTCAGAGACTTATTATCCAAAGTCGAAAATAATTATATTTGTCACCCACTTTTTTCTTATCCAATTTAGGGAACAACCCCTACAGCCATACACTGCCTCATATCTTGTTATCCCAATACTCAAGTGACAACTGTCACTATTGACGAATTCAATTAGAAATCAACTGATCATTCCAGGAGCTTATAAAATCAATGGCACACGCTTTCATCGGATCCTCCAGAACTTGTACAGTCCTCCCTGACTGACCATCTGTCTGAGGATGAAAAGCTGTGCTAATACTCAGTCGGGTTCCCATAGCTTCCTTAAAATATCCACAGAGGTAGGAAGTGGAGCGGGAATCCCTATATGATACCATGCTCACTGGAACGGTACATAATGTTTCACAATCTTTCTTATACCTGAATCCTCATACACACTTTGAGTATTTAGGGATTTCATAACCAGAAGGTGGGTAGACTTAGTCACTCTATCGACTATCATCCAAATAGCCTCGTAATATCACCTGGGTTCTCTGTAACCCATCACGACCTTCATGGAGACTTGCTCCCATTTTTCGTGTCGTGTCGATATAGGTAGGTGCTGCAATAACCTTGCAGACTTTTAATACTCTACCTTACTCTGCTGACATACTAGGCACTTTTCACAACCTCTTCAATATCTCTTTTCACATCTGACCACCCATACCCTTTTTGAGATTTTAATATATTTCTTTACTTCCGTATGCACTGTATATCCCGAAGAGTGAGCTTCTGACAAAATTACTATCTCATCAACTGTGGTCCTGGGGAGCACTCATACTGTCTCTGAATCCTCAGTAACTCATCATCACCCACTGTGAACTCTATCACTGTACCCTTCTGAATCAGACCCAAACAATCGACATCCGGTCGATCATCACGCTAAGCCTGGCAAATCCGGGCACTCTCATCCGGTTCTAATCATCAGGCTAGCTGTCACACAATTACTGTCATCATCAGAAGGGATCACATCAATACTGAGGTCCACAACTGCATCTAGCAGCTCACGCTCCCTGACCATCATAACGTAATACCATTCCGAGGCTCTTTCTGCTCAAAGCATCAGCCTTTCTTTGGGTGGTACAATTTTCCCAATCAAAATCTCTCAGAAGCTCTAACCCACTACGTATTCTCATATTTGCCTCTTTCTGTAAAAACAGATACTCGGGCTTTATGATCAGTGCATATTCACAATTTCTCATCATATACATAGTAGTACCATATCCTCGGTACAAACACTTCCGCTGTCAACTTTAAATCATGGGTCAGATAGTTTATTTCATGATCAAGGAGTTGTCTGACTCCATACTTGACTATCTTCCCATTATACATCAATACACAGCTCATTCATTATTTCGAGGTATCCATACTCACTGAGAACCTCTTGAGCTGTTGGGTATGGTGAAATTAATCACGGTGATCAATTCATACTTCTCTACACCGAAATTCATATCACATCTATCATCTTAGTTATCATCTCATTCCAAGACCACGTTTTCTTAGTTAAACGTGTCAACAAGGTATATCCTTTTGGAACTCGCAGCAACCATCTGCAAAAGTAATTTCCCAATTGTTGCTTATAAATCGCCCTAGACTTTAACTACACCCAGCCTATGACCGATACTGCTGATTACGATTCGGTCCAATCCTTGACTTATTTACACATAAGCGTATAAGATCCTTCTCAACCGCTTACGTTTTCAGGTGCTAACCTGCGTCATTTCCTTTTCCTTACCTTAACGGCACCTATTAAATTTACTATGTTAACCTTTAGGATTTGTCGAATTTTAATATTCTTATCGTCTTAGTAAATGTATCCTAATGCTAAAGGTATTTATTACGATAATCGATTTCCCGTTATAGGTTTTATATATATATATATATATATATATATATTTCTAGACGCTGTCAAGTCTTCAGGCGGGGAGGTATTTTGAAATACCTTTATTAGCCCTCAGACTTAACCACAACTACTGGTTATGGTTATACCCATCTTTATCCTTGGTTATAATTTATATTCCTTACTAATTGCTTAATCCCAATTACTTCGCATATTAAGGGTATTTCTTCCCTAGCATATATCTCTTACTCCAATACATCTTATATTTAAGATCTATCTTATCTTAAAGATTATCTCCTTAGTGTATCAATTATAATGAAACTCTCGTCTTTATTCATTCTGTGAGTACAATCCCTTCCTCCTGTAAATTCAACTGTTGCACCCCTGTTTTTAACTTAAAGTCTCAATATCCCTATTCCGTTTATTAATCCTCCTCATTGGGATACTCATTTATCTGTATTGCGCCCAATGATGTAGGCATTCATGCCTTTTACTCACTGATATGCGAATGAAGGCGGTATGAATAAATATGTGGCACCAGGATCAATAAACATATGTACTTTATTATTCATAACAAGTGTGGTATCTCACACCACATCCATGAAACATCAATAGTGTCCTGGTCCAAGACATCCTCTCGCCTTCGTCCAACAACCTACTTTCCTTTTTCTTTTCGGCTAGGGCCTCTCTTTTCGTTGCTGCTATACCAACGAAGTTGTTCTGTCTCTTTACTTTTCTGTGGGACGATCTCGCCCAATTCTGTGCAATCAAATCAATGGTCCGTCTTATCACACTTAACGGCCATTTTCATCCATACCGTGTAGGTATAAACCTTCCTTCCGTGGTATCCACCACACATCTCACACTGCTTACAGTGCTCACACTGCTACACTGCTTCGTAGCAGGTCGGGGTCCGCCAATCACAATGCCCCTCAACAGTGCCAAAATTGGATGCACTAGGGCCTTACCAATTATCTCAGCCCATAACTCATCAAATCTAATCTTTAACCAATTACCATTTTCTCATTCAACATCTTTGTCATTTCTCGATTCTCTTTTCTGTCTCTATTTCAGCCCTCACTACCTTTCCGAATCTCAGAGGCGTGCAATTCATGTTCTTATTTACCCAACTGTAAACCTGCGCACTGCCTCGGTATAGGTAATATCTCACGGGGCCAATCGGACTCTAATTGACAATCTGAGCCCTTGCATAAACTTTTAGACATCTCGACTGTCACTTTTCATAGTGTCGAGGTAATATCTGCCCAGAATATAACCGAGTCTCCATACTCATCAATAAATTAAATCCTCTGGGTCAGAGTAAGGACTTTAATTCGAAATTTCCTTTAAATAATGTCCGGGATGTTCTGTCACCGGAATACATCCATAAACAATTCTCATCTTAGCTCTGAATGTTTAACACTTAAGATGGGTCGAGCGGGTTTCCACCAATGCTCCGCTGCGCCCTCTGATCTCATACATAATTTGAGCAATTAGTTCCTCAAAATAAGACCCATGCTCCGCTTCAATCTCGCGAAGCGTCTCTCAATATTGTCCGATCACTCTGTCGGACTCTGTGGGGCATACTCAACATTAGCCTCCATTTCAATTTCATACTGATTCTCATAGTCAAACTCAGCACGACTTAGCAGATTCAGGTCTACCTCCACGACCTCTGCCTCGTGCACTATCTCATCTAACGCGACTCATATTAAGCATTCCTGCATTCCCAACCATTTTTTAGTCAAGCCCATCTCAATATACACTATTGTATCTTACAAAGCACAGTAACACGGGGATGTAATTTTCTAATTACTGACACTGACACACATCAGACCAATTATGCTCTGATACCACCTTTATATGTCACGACCCAAACTACCCAAAAATCAGAGTTAATTTTTCGCGTTTTATTATTTTCTTACTTAATTTCTTACCTGTCCTCGAATCGTGACCAACACTCCACTAATAATTGGGCTATGCGTCAATGCCAGTCCCACCATTCAATTCCCAACTAACTTATTTATTCTCCAGTCATTTACAATTGTTTTATTATTTATACATCCCCTAAAGTTACTTACAAACATGTTACTGTGCTATGCTTATGTAGATACAATATGTACAAGTGTATATATACCTTATGTTGATGGGCAGCAGCGGATATCCGGAATGCAGTACTGAGTCGCTTCAACTTCAACTGGAGATCATCTGTGGGAGAAAATGAAAGGGGTGAGCACATCAAGCTCAGTAAGGCAATCATACGAACAAGTAGGTAACCATACTACCTACATGAACGTGGTGCCATGCATAAACCACCCTTTCTCCACACATTTTAAAACAAATGATATGCGTTATGATGTTATGTAAAACACATTTGCACGGAAAATTCAACATGCAAGTATATTCAAAATCATATCTTTCTCGTTTAAATTTCACAGTAAAGTCAGGACTCGACCCCTCCTTCGGGTGATCCTGACTCACTCAAAATCATGAAAATCGTTAACATCACATATGAGTTTTAAAAGCATGGAATATAACCATCATGCATATTTAATTTAAATCCCAGTTTAAATCATCGAAATCGTCGACATGCGAGACGAGGCAATATTTGTATAACGGCAATAACCAAGACTGGCCAATGTTTCCTCGTGAGTCCCTCTAGCTTCACGGATCCCAGTGTACGAGGTCTCACCCTGATCGGGAACCGCCCGGGAGGTGGGTCAATCCAACCCGTCAGTCTTATCCGATCTCACGCATCCGAAGATGCCGTATCCGAAGATACCCCGTATCACAAAGATACCGTATCACAAAGATACCACACGGTACATCGTACTCCATGCTACTTCCACTGTACATCGTACTCCGTGGACCCACAGCCTTATCCCTCGTTCGGGCTCATCAGCTGGATCTCCAACCCTTATCCCTCGTTCGGGCTCATCAGCTGGATCTCTAACCCTTATCCCTCGTTCGGGCTCATCAGGTTATTTTAACATGCCATGTCTCAAAATGCACGTGCGAGCCTATTTAATCGGTGACACACAGTCAACCCGATGCTCCAAGCATGGCTTATCGTATGATCTCTGAAAAGTAGTGCGAGCGGTGCTCTAACACTGTCAGTAAATCAAATAAAACTAGTGCGAGCTAAGCTCTAGCACTCTGTATGTAAATCATGTGAAAATCGGGTGCGAGTTAGACTCTAGCACCCTGTCACGAAGATTATGTAAAATCTGGTGCGAGTTAGACTCTAGCACCGTGTCATGAGAAGCAAATGAAATCTGGTGCGAGTTATACTCTAGCACCTATGCATGTAAAACTCTAGTGCGAGCTCTCGCTCCAGCACTAATGCATGCATCACACAAATCGAAAATACCGTGCGAGCTGAGCTCTAGCACGTCATATGTCAATAAAACACGTAGGCGGCTCTATTTACTCAAAACAGTTTTCAAATCAATTTCACGTTGAAAGTATGCAATGCGGTGCATTTTCTTTCAAGGTGAGCCAGCCTACTCATGCATGCGTTGAAATACCTCCAGAACGAGCAGGAACCTCTTGTCCTTGCTCCTCCCAATTTTTCCTAAATTTTTAGATTTTACCCTTAACAAGGGTATTTTAGTAATTTGCCCATTCGGGGCACTAAAATTATTATTCGACCTCTAGACCCTTCAGAATATTTTAAAGGACTGCATATGAATTTAAAATTGCGTAAAGTTACCTCTAGCAGTCCGCAGAATTCCCTTACCTTATTTTTCCGTAGAGTCTAACCTTTTCTTTTCCAATGTAGTCCCATCGCGTAGTCCGATATGCTTCCAACCCAATGCCCGAAACTGCGTATTAATATTCCTCAGGTCAGATATTATACAATTTAATTGTATTTAATACTTTCTGGGCTTAATTTAAATCGTTGGGCCCATTTACCCCTATTGGGCCCGATTGCACCTTAATGGGCCTTAATCGGCCTTAAGCCCGTTTTCCACTTAATTTTTACTTTATCGAGGCCTATTGGGCTCACTGGGCCCACCAATAATTTATTGGGCCTCGTTCTAGCTCTCGAATAGCTAAATTCACTATTTACGACAATTTATCTAAATTTTCATAAATTAATTCAATTTATGCGTAAATTAAATCAATATCACGCATAACGAGGCAATTATCGTAAATAGGGGTCACTTACCCGAGATTCCATGCTAGTCCGTAAATCGAGGCTGTCTCGAGCCCTCGGTGGATGCCAATCGTCGAGCTATACAATTCCACAATTTTTCCGGGTAAGTTTTCAGCCCAAAATTAATTAAATTAAATACTCCAAAATTTAAATCGGGTTAATTCGACCGCTCACTGACTTAACCGAAGCTCGATTGCATCACCGGAATTTTCTCCAATTTTTTTCTCTTTTTCCTTTTCCCTTTTTCTCCCCTTTTTCTCCTCTTTTTGGTTGAACCGGTTCAGTCCGGTTCGGACCGGTTTAGACCGTCGGTTTTCTCCGGTTCGACCGGTTCACCGTCGGTTCACTGCCTTGTCGGCCGGTTCTCCGCCGACTTCCACCGCCAATCGCTCCGCAAGGCTGTTCGCAGCTCGAATCTGCCCTCGGTTTGGGTCAAGCTCGCCGGAACGCCGCCGGTTCGGCCTCTTCTCCCTCGGCCGTCGGACCTATTTCTTCCTCTTGGCCGTCGTCGACGATTTCGGCCGTTTCGCCGGCTGCAAATGGGCTCAAAAGAACCGCCTCGGTCCGGTGATCATTTGGCTAGGTCGAATCCGAGCTATGGCGCCGCCGTTCGCCGGAACCGACGCGATTTCCCCCTCTACTTTTCGACCGTGATTCGCCGGAAATCGTGGCCGTCGGAGAGCGTCGCCGGTACCATTGGAACCGCCGAGCTCCGTTCTAGCTTCTCCGACCATCAGCTGGGTCCATCGGCCGCCGGTGGCTCGCCGGTCTCCTCGGGTTCGGCTGCCCCGTTTTCCACTGTGCTTTCTCCTTCTCTCTCCCCGATTTCCGTTTCTCTTCCTTTTTTTTTTTCATTTCTTTTATTAATTTTATTATTATTATTATTTATTTTAATTATTTTACTATTCATTAAAATACATTAAAATACCCAAATATCTACAAAAATTATTATTATTTATTTTTTTTCTAAATTAATTAATTTAATTTTATTTAATTTATTTTAATCCTTTTTCGGGTATAATTTCTCCGTATTTTCGAGATCTTGTCCCGGGTGACTTTTCGGTATATTTTTCGATTATTTTCGGGATTATTCTTCCGAACTAAAAATCCCGATTAATTCCAGTAAATTAATATCTTGATCAATTTAACCCAAAATAAATTTATTTCATCTTTATTGACTAAGATTTCTTAAGTCCATATTTTTAATTAAATTTCTTTATCGAAATTATACCGACTTTCGATCTTTTGACCGTTTTGCCCTTACGCGTGTTCGGGATTTATTTAACCCGACTTCCTTCATACTTCCCCCATCTTTTCTTATTTAATTTCCGTATTTTAATTAAATTCGGGTCTTACAGTTAATCTACCCGAAGACAAGAAGATGGTTGGGTGTAAATGGGCATTCACGGTGAAGTGTAAAGCTGACGGAAGTGTGGAAAGATACAAAGCAAGACTTGTAGCAAAATGATTTACTCAAACCTTATGGTATTGACTACCAAGAGACTTTTGCTTCTGTTGCTAAGATTAACTCTATCAGAATACTTCTTTCTCTTACAGTTAACTCCAACTGGCCAATTCATCAATTTGATGTTAAAAATTCTTTTTTGAATGGAGATTTACAAGACAAAGTATATATGGACCTGCCACCCGGATTTGAAGAAAAACTTGGAAGAGGCAAAGTGTGCAAGTTGAAGAAAGCATTATATGGATTAAAACAATCTCCTAGAGCCTGGTTTGAGTGTTTTGGAGAGGTTATTAGGAGACATGGTTTCTCACAAAGCCAAGCTGATCACACCATGTTTTTCAAATATTCCACCGAAGGTAAAGTGGCTATTCTGATAGTATATGTAGATGACATAATCATGACTGAGAATGATTCTCTTGAGATCAACAATTTGAAGATGAAGCTTGAGGCTGAATTTGATATCAAGGACCTGGGAAAGCTGAAGTATTTCCTTGGAATGGAGTTTGCAAGATCCAATGAGGGAATTTTTATCAATCAACGCAAATACGTTTTCGATTTGATCAATGAAACAAGAATGATTGGTTGTAAGGCAACAGATACTCCAATTGAGCCTAATGTGAAATTGAAAGCAGCGACAGCTAATGAAGTGGGGGACTGAGAACGTTATCAAAGATTGGTGGGGAGACTAATTTATTTGGTGCACACTAGACCTGACATAACTTTTGCAGTAAGTGTTGTAAGCCAGTTCATGCATTCACCTGGACCTACTCACTTTGAAGCCATGTTCAGAATTTTGAGATATCTCAAGGGGACTCCGAGGAAATGACTTTTGTTCAAAAATAGAGGCCATCTTCAGGTAGAGGCTTACACAGATGCAGATTGGGCAGGCAATGTAAGTGATAGAAGATCTACCTCAAGATATTGCACTTTTGTAGGGGGAAATCCGGTTACTTGGAGAAGCAAAAAACAAAGTGTTGTGGCAAGGAGTAGTGCTGAAGCAGAATTCCGCTCTATGGCACATGGATTTTGTGAAGTGTTGTGGATAAAAAGACTCCTAGAAGAGTTGAAGGTTCCTATACCGACGCCTATTAAAGTCTATTGTGACAACAAGGCTGCAATTTCTATAGCTCACAATCCAGTTCTACACGACAGAACAAAGCATGTAGAAGTGGACAAACATTTCATCAAGGAGAAGATAGACAGTCGCATGATATGCATGTCTTACATACCAACTGTGAGCCAAGCAGCAGATATACTCACCAAAGGACTTCCTAAGACACAGTACGAGAATTTAGTTGGTAAGCTTTCCATGAGTGATATCTTCATGCCAGCTTGGAGGGGAGTGTTGAAAGATTTCCTAGAGTATTTGTAATTATGTACCATATTTGATTATGTGTTATATTTAGTTAGTTGAGAGATTTGTGGGCTGGAAGAGAAATCTTAGGAATCAGTTTTATTTTCCTCTTAATTAGGAAGATTAGTTGTCTTTTTTGTTTCCTATAAGAATTCTATAAATTCGTGTACATCAATATAGAAAAGTGAGATTCCAAAATATTTTATTCTCTGTTTTATGGAATCAAATAAATTAGTTAATAAATTAGATTCATGTAATTTGATTAAGTTCATGGAGGTTGTAAAAGATAGTATAGGAATTTAATTAAATAGGTAAAGTAAAGCTTCATAGTAATTATGAAACAAAATGTAACTAAATAATAATATAGTCAAATCTCATAATTTAGAAACATAATTCAAAATATACATACAATTTAGTAAATCAAAATTTATAAATAAGAATATATATAAATCAAAATTAAAAAAAAAAGAGGAAAAATTCGAAAACAGATTTCCTTTCCCCCTTTATTTTCTTCTTTAGCTACCTCCCCTGTTACTCGATACCAGAGAGAACCCGAGAACCCATTCCCCCTCCTGCCACCGCCGTTCGGTACCCTGACTGCCAGCGACTGAAACCCGCACTGGAAAAACCGACAGCCTCACTTCCTCGAGACATTTCCTTCTTCCCTTCAATCGAAAGCCACGCCAGAAACCGTCGTGTCTTCTTCCTCCTCTTTTTTGCGTACCAGTCGACGGGAAGACCCCATTTCCTTCTCCCCCAAACCCGTAAGCTCCAGCGACACCTTCATTCCATCTCCTCCCTCGCGCCATTAAAAAAAAAAAAAAAACCAAGCTTGAAACTGAGAGCTTGTAGGAGAAAGAGAGTGGAGTTGGTCGAAATTCAAGAGGGAAATCACCATATTTTCTTGATTTCGTGAGTAGGCCTAGAGAGTAGTGAGAAATTCCAGAAAATTTGAAGAAAATCTTTGGGATTTTTACAAGGATAGGTTCGGCCATTCAAAGATCAAGCTGAGTTGATTATTTTCTAGTGAAGTTTCTATCTAGATAGTGTTATAGAAGCATGCTAAGTGTGGAATTTACCCCCAAATTACAGAATTGAAGTATTGAAGAAAAATTTAGGGTTTGTAAATTGGGGATTTCGAAATTAGGGGAAGAATGTGATTGTCTTAGCTAAATTATAAGAGTTTTAGTGATGAATTTACTATTTGATGTGATAAATTTAATCAATTGATGGAGTTTTAGTGTGAGCATAGAGGATGGGTATTCGGCCACTTAGAGATAATTGGGGATAATTTGTTTAGCTGGAATTTAAGGTTTAAATCAGTAAATTACAATGTGATTACTGTAGTTTTATGATTACATGATTAAAAACTTAAGCTATATAAGTGGGGATGTTAAGTTGTAGGTCTCGGACATGATGAAAATAATTGAGGATTTCATGTTATATTGGGTTTTGAAGATTAAAACTATAAAGTTATAATATAGTCAGTATATAAATTTGGTGCATGTAGTTTTATGGAGGAATATTCAGATTTGGATGTTGAAAATTTAGTTTTAGCCAAACTAGAGAAAGGGATTTGGAAATTTAGTTGAACTTAAATGGATATTGTAGATTATTTTCTAGAAATAATTAATAGTATATGAGTCCTTATAAGATCAGAATGTATACAAAATTTAATATATTATGATGAGTGTAAATTTGGTATTCGGCTACATGAAGAAAGAATAAGGTACTTTTCTTTAATTCAGTCTTGTTTAGTAAGATAAACTAAGGGGCCGTTTGGTTCGGGGAAAAAAAAATTCCTTTGGGAAAATAATATTACCAGGAATCATTTTACATGGTAAATTCCAGGGAATATTGAATTTCTGCGTTTGGTTATATTGGGGGAATATTCGATTACTACGTTTGGTTCAAGGGAATTTAAGATTACTAAATGGTGTATTTTACTATATTACCCTTATGTATTAAATTAAAGAAATAATTGATTTAAGATGAATAACACTTTGATAAAAATTATATTTAACATATTTATTCATATATTTATTTATTATTATTTAAATTTATTCATTTAACAAATATCGATTAATTTATTTAACACAAGTTAATCAATTTATCTAATATGTAAATTATTTTGATTTATTTAATTAGTTAAGTTATGTAAATTGTAAAATGTCAATTTTAAACTATTAATATGCAACAATACCCCACCCTTCAAAACATCCTTGTACTCAAGGATGAATATGTTTTATAGCGTTCCCATTCATAGTCAGAAAGTTCAGACTGAAAAATGTGACAGAAATGTTGCAGTAAAAACTTCCATGCTTGCAGGCCTTGTACCAGTCAACATCTTTGTAGTTGCCAACACCCACCACAACAAAATGATTTTTATAATCTATGAGTCTTAACATCCACAAAACATAAACTCCTATCATCACAGTTAATTTCAAGACACATGAAATACAACAAAATAATTTTCATAATCCATGAGTCTTAACATCCACATTAACTATTTCCAAAATAACATTCATCAGCAACATCCATAATAATATCCATCAACATCCCTAAAAATATCCATCATCATTAATCATTCATAATACTAAAAAGAAAATGAAAAGTCTCCTATCAACTAAGCAGCATACCATTGTCTTAACATATAGTTAGAAACTACATTTCTCGACTCGGTGGGAAGTTGAAGGATGCACGGTAGGAGTGACATTCATGCAATTGCTTAATCACATAATCCCTTCTATATTCTTTAGGCATAGCAAAGAAGAAATCTACCTTGTGACTGTCTTTGGTTATGTATTCTCCAGCACTAAACACTTCATCCCTAGAGAACCGTTCAAGTTGCATGATCTTATTAAAAATTGCCATTCTCCTATCACTTCCCTCGGCCTCTTTCTTAAAGAATGAGGCTATACCTTTTATTTCCTGAGTAGCCTCCTGAAATGCACTTCGAAAGTGGCTAATTTCCTCGACCAACTCACTTAAACCATCAGAACTCCTTGCTCTCTTTTTGCTGGACTCGGATCTTGTGTTTGTCGGCACATTTATACGACATGTTGAAGCATTAACTTCATCTCTACCAACCTCTTCATCTTGAAACCCATCATTGTCCATTTCCTGAGCATGTTGAAGCATGTCCTCATCATCATCATCATCGTCTTCAACTGCATCCGCAACTATTTCAGCTCTTTGGCTGGTAGCTTTGTCTTTTCCAAATATGATGACAAAGTCATCAAAATGAGGAAATGGTTTGTTTCTCAAGCCTTTTGCATGCGGGTGAGTCTAACAACAAATGCAACAATTGTTAGTAAATGCAAAACATACAAAGAAATAATGAATTCAAAAGAAATTGTATAATACTTACCTTAACCCATCCATCAAAAACATCATTTGGCGCAGTCAAACATTTGTCAGTATCATTCCATCCAAATCCACTACCAATGCTAATCATCTCACATATAGCATTGTACTGTCTCTTAAGTAACTTGACTCTCGATTCAATATGTGGATTGGCCCTTATATTAGATGTCGGAAGTCTTTTCTCCAACATCTTCTCCAACTGGCTTAAATAGCCTACTCTAAAAGTCCCATTGTCTCCCTTCCACTTGGGATCCTCTACCAAATATGTAGGCATTTAACTAGTTCATCATCTTCTTTCTTGGTCTAATGGTGGTGGGAAGGAGAAGCTTTTTTAGCTATTTGCTTCTTTTTTTCTTTTCTCACATCCAAATTCATCGATGACATGTTGAATTCCTATTAATATAAGCAACCAGAGATAAAAAATGCATTCCAAATAAATTAACATTCTATACCATCAAAAAACAATTTCAATACATGAATTATATGAAGAACTCACAATATTAAATTATTCAAGTACATCAAACTATAACAAGTACATCAAATCATTCCGATACATTCAATTAGTCTCACAAAAACATAATAAACCATACGTTACAGAGCAATACATAAAAATTATCATTACACTCAACAATTGAAATCATACAGAAAAAACTTAAAATAACATAACATAACATAACACTTGTACTTAAGTACGCGATGCCATCCAACTGTTGAACATCTTGTCTGCCAGTTTGTCTCTCCACTCAGTCCAAGCATCACTTGGCTCACAGTGCCTGATCAACCCTTCATCATTCCCTTCAGGTTCGCTACTAATCACATTGTCAACATTACTTTTAATAGGGTCTATAGATATCTCAGACCTAATAAAATTATGGAGAAGACAACAAGCAGATATGATTTTACACTGTGTTTTTACCGGATAAAATGATTTCTCCCTTAAAATTGCCCATCTAGCTTTCAATATGCCAAAACATCTCTCAATGCAATTTCTTGCTTGAGAGTGTTTCATATTGAAGTATTCTTAAGGTGTAGTGGGTTGGTGTCCTTGCCTCCAATCGTTTAAATGGTACCTTTGCCCTCTTTATGGTGCCAAAAACCCTTCCCCATTTGTGTACCCAGCATCACACAAATAGTACGAACCTATTTCAATGCACAACTTATTTAATTAATAGTATTAACTAAATGAATACATATCTAATATCATTTATGTATATAAGATTACCTTGTGGAATCCTTAAACCATTTCTCCTAGTGATAGCATCCCTCAATACTCTACCATCTGCTGCTGAACCTTCCCATCCTGGCAATACATAAATGAATTGCATGTTCAGTGTGCAGACACCAAGAACATTTGTAGCAATTTCATTTTTCCTTGTCCTATACTTAGGTCTGTCAATTGTGTCCACGTTCACTTTTATGTATGTTCCATCTAAGGCACCCAAACAACCCTAAACTGAAACATTACAAATGCAACTAGGTAAATGCACATTGAAAATGTTGATTATTATTTATTCCGTTTGAAAGGATTTTGAGGCAATACCTTAAACCATTTCCATTGTTCATCTATTAAAATATCCAGTATTGGTTCTGGTTTTTTAAATAGTAGTGAATGCAATCTTAAAATAGCTTTCAACACCGCATGAAATTGCCTACTAATTGTCTCACCAGATCTTGCAACTTGACGCTTAAGAACCCTATTTTTTGTATGGTGAGCAATGATGTGAAGAAAGCTTATAACCATTTCTTCTATACTTATATTTCTATTTCCCACCAATCTTCCTTCTGTTTTTAGCAAGTGACACAACTTTGCAAAAACTTTCCTATCCATTCTACAATTATCAACACTCTGTCTATCACTCTAAAAAACCATGTGATGTAAATTTATTGTCCTAATATTATGTCTCTCCAATGTCTGGTCAGCATATGATATTCTACCCCTCCTTGCAAGTCTCCTAGAAACTAATGTTACAGCCACAAACATAAGCATTTCAATCATAGATTCCAACTTCTTCATTTGCAAAATAAGTATGGTAACTAGTTGCATCTTCTTTCTTATTGACAAACGAGCCATAACTGTTTAAAAAAAAAGTATTGAACATGGTTAATAAAAAGTTCATCACAAAAAAATGTCATCATAATATTGACCACAATGTACACAATGCAAATTGTAAGGCAAAATGGCAACAAGATCATTGGATCACTATATTTAAAAAAAAAAAAGGTAAAAATAACACAACCTTCATTTTAAGACAAATTGTATTTTATCAAAAAGTAGGACAAACAGAAACGACCCACATAAGAAGCAGTCCCAGCCCAATCTGAGAAATTATTACGCAGAAAGGAGATGAAATAAGTATACTAGCAATATTCAAATTATCACTTTTTCCCTCATCTCATGTTTTCTCACCATTCTTGTTTTGTTTCTTGCCTAATTTCTTTCTAAACATCATTATCTGTTCTATACTTAGGCTTTTCAATCCACATTACAAGCACAACAAAACTACCATAAGTTTGAAAGGCTAATCTGATTCTCTTCAAGGTATGTTTTGTTAAACTTTTTAACTTCTCCTGCCTTCCATGCTGTGTTAGTCTAATTGTTTGTGTTGCAATGCTGAATGTTTCATTGTGTAGAATTAATAAACTAAATAAAGACATGAATTTATAAACTAATGAACACCAAAGACATAAACTTATCTATTTACTAGTCTAATTCCATTAATGCCTAAATTAATTACTGCCAAAAAGATCATGGAAATAAATCAACACTTAACAAAACAAAAGAGAAGAAAAAAAAGTCATTGATTCAAAGATATAAAGACGTTTGTTGCTGCTCTAACTACCCCATATTCAACGTGCCCAACTCTTAACTTAAAAAAAAAAAAAAATTCCTAATATTTATATATATTTAACACTACCTAAAATAATCACAAAAGCAGACGGAACAATGCTGCCTAAGCGCACAATCTAAAAATGACGCTGCTGCAGCAACAATGGCATGACTAAAGAGCGGATCACAACAATAGCATGACGCTGCTACTGCTAATCCTCCTCTGTAATGAAGAGTCCAAGTAAATACAAGAGCAATTATTACAACTCCCAACACTCTAACTACCATAAAGATCGAAAATTTGATCATTGGAACCACCATTTTCTTTACCAGAAGAAAGAGACAGACAAAAGAAAAAAGCAAAGATATGTTTTTTGGAAGAGAGAAACCCAAATCCAAATCTAAACAGAAGAGAGAAACTTACCAGCCGACAAAGTCTGTGAGAGGGAGAGGCAGAGAGCGACCGAGAGAAAGGGAGATGCTCGAGGCTACTGTGAGGGAGAGGCACAGGGCGATTGTGAGAGGGTAAAACGGGAGGCAGAGAGCAGTGAGAGGGAGACGCTGTGAGAGGGTAAAACGGGAGAAAATTGGTTTGGAGACCAGGAATATAAAAATACCACGTTATTCGGAGGTAATCGTTTTACCTCCGATTTTCCCGAACTTTGACATTGTAGGTAACATAAATTTACTGATAAGGGGGAAAATTGTCGAACCAAACAGCGAAATCAATTGACGGAAAAAACAATTACGGGGAGAATTTTTTTTCCCCCCAACCAAACGCACCCTAATAGTTATATCAATTCGGAAATGAGTTTATAATTACATGTTAAACTTGATACAAATGGATGTAAAATGAGATGGAAACTTAGGTAGAGGATTCGGCTTATTAGGGGTAGATATAGGATTAAAGTCTAAATAGACTAAACAATGGAGAAATACATGATTTGAATTTAAATGAAGATGTACACGTGAGTATTGGGTTATGACACAAAATATTGAAAGAATAAGCTAGTGTGACACAAGCCGAAATTTAACTGTTTTAAGTAAATTATAAGATGAAATGAGTATTGAGACTGATAGTTGGATGTTTTTACGTGTAAATTTGCAGCGACTACCTCGTAAGGTGCTAAGGAAGCTTAGGCACACATATGCGTGCCTAAGACGATAAGGGCAATTGGTGCGCGTCGCTTATGTGGTAAGAGATTTATACAACATGTAACTAGTAGGATACCTTAGGTTAAGATTATACTAGAAACCATAGGTCGTAAGCATAGCTAGTTAGTTAGGGTTAATTTAAATTAGTTGTATTCCCTACTTGATTTTCACAGATTTTGCAACTAATGTGCTTTGATAAACTTTTTGCAAGATAGCGATTAAAGAATAAGGGTGAGTGGTTGGTGTAACATTGATGTTTTTCCTTCTCGTTTTTTTTTTATATATACTTCCATTTGTTTATGCATGGGCTAAGCCAATTGTTTTAAGAAAGTATCGAGTCTTTTGAGTATTTACCTCATTGACGAGTCGAGAAGCAATCCTTGATTGATTTATAAACTGTTTGATTTTGAGGCATGATATGCATTTTGACATGAACATGCTTTCTCATGAAAATAAAGATAAATTTTTTTGAGATGGTTGGCGATTCCTGGTAGTGCCTTTGTGGCAGTCATGTCATGTGAGAGCATCTCTAGCACCGGTAGGAGGTTTTGCGTGATTGCCCTACGTTGCTAAGTGCTTCACGGGGGTGCCTTTGTGGCATCGAGTTTATGGGTCGTGAGAGCCATCTCTAGCATCGGTAAGAGGTTCTGTGTGATTGCCCTACGGTGCCAAGTGCTTCACAATTGCGCACGCTTCTGAGTGATGTGTCGGCGTACTATGGTTGTTTTTCTTGTATTATTGTAGACCTTGATCCCGTCTTCAGTACCCTAGTCCGGTAGCCTGATCAGCTAGGATAGGGTGGATAGATACGATGGCCTTAGGTTTCCCGAATATTTATACTTGTTCCATGATTAGATTGAGGATTTATGCCACATCTCTCGTACTTATATCGGTTATTTGAAAATTGAGCCAATGCATGATTTCTTGTTGAACATGCATGATTTTGCAAAACATGACTTTTCATTACCGGTTGTATTATCTTATTTGGATGCTAAACTGATTTCATTCGAGCTTCTAAATGAAGTGATTAAGACATATACGAGCTGATTTATAGTTTTAAATGCTCACTTGTCATCACTTGGCAAAATCGTGTGTTTACAGTTTAATAACTTAGCTCTTTATTCTGAACTTGGAAATGTGATGGATAAAGAACCAATTTATATAAAGTGATCATATAGTGGGTGTTGCTAGTTTCACTTTGTATTGATTTCTTATCGAGTGTGTGGTTGCTCACCCCTTCCTCTCAAGACTTTTCAGATTTGACTCGTGAGTAACTTGCTCGAAATTGCGGACTCTTCCGGTTAAGTGAGAAATTCAATTTTGTAGAGGTATGCGCTGTAAGTTGATGTATTTATTTCAGATTTTTTTGTATGCACGGATTTAATTATATCTAAATTGGGATGTATTAGCTAAATTTGTGGTCATTGTAATAGGAACGCTCGGAGAGCGCGTTGGTTCTACTTTTCTAAATATTGTAGATGTGAAATAAACCATATTGTTGTGATTGAGGACCTAGTGTTGCCAGATTGATCTTATTTGCATGATAGATTAGGTCCAATTGCAGTCGTTATGCTGCTGAAATTTCTAGAAAATTTTAGAACTTAAATAAATTCTTTCACCTAATAGTTTTAAAGTTTTAATCTATATCAGGCACGAAAACGACAAGTAAAAGATCCTAAAATAACAATTAACAAACTTTAACTAATATTAGTTACTTTAAAACACTTTCCGCTAAATTCCGCGCTTCAGAATAATTATAGAGGTCACGGGTCGTGACACTCTACGGTTGTTAGAGCTACAAAATAAAATACAAGTTCTGGTACCGCTCAAGTATAGGTAAGCAATCCAAGAGGGGAGGGTGAATCAGATTGAATCTGAATTCTTCCCTAATTAAAATTTCAAATAAAATGAGTGGAAAATAACAATTCAATAAATGTATATAGAAATAAGGCACAATTAAACTAGAAATTTAATAAAGTAGGATAAGGGATAAAGAAATCAAACACAAGGACTTATCGGGGTTCGATCCTTCCTCAAGGCACCTACACCCTCCCCTTTAGCCTTTCTTGCCAATGAGTTCAATCCACTATACCATTTGAAACTTTACATTTATCTTTTCTAGACCAGGGTATAACCTCTTAATCACTTCCTTTCAAGGCTTAGTTAGCAAGCTCTAACCTTTCGACGTTTAGGTAGCAACCTGTAACTCCCAACCTTTCTAAGCATAGGTAGCGACCTCTAAGTTTTTACAAATGATATTGCAAACTAAGAACACCTCTCTAAGGTTGAGTGTTTGCCTAATTAGTATGATGATAGACTAATAAAAAAATTGGATACAAGAATTGCAAAGGATCATGGAAATAAAGCACTAAACACTTGAAAGCTATTGAATTTCTTAAGATGCTCTTAGCATGATGTCTCTTGTATTCAAAGGTGTTGGAGAGGTCCTATTTATAGTTGGAGAGCCTTTTGAGCCATTGGAGTTGATTTGGAGTTGAAAATAGTCGTTATTTTCTTGAAAAATTAGTTGTTTTTGGCTAACAAGACATAAAGGATCGATCCTTTAACCAAGGGCATTGATCCCTTCAGGCCAAATTCAAAAATATAACTGTTGGGAGCTAGGGGATGGATCCTTTACCTAATGGGATCAATCCCTTGAACTTTTTGGCTCTAGAGAGCATTGTGTTTGGAAAAGGATCAATAAGGGGGATCGATCCTGCTTGTGTAGTACTTAATAAATTGATCATATATTGAGTTACAAAACTTGAAATCATAATCTGTTTGAAAATTTAGAAATTAGATTTAATGGACTTTTCGTGCATCTAAAGTTCAACTTGATTATCAATGTAGAAAAATTTGGGAAGTTCCAAAACTACTCCTTGCACAACTGTTAGATAGCCTGCACAATCTTTAGTAATTCAATATCTTTACTTAAAAAAACTCGAATTTCAATTCTGCTTAGTTCATTAGAAAGTAGACTCAAACAACTTTTCAGCCATATGTAACTCGAATAGTGAAACCTTATAAATTAGTACAAAAAGTAAAAGTCACTATTGTAGAAGCCTTGTCTAACGACCCAAATTTACGGATATTTTGGTTAGGTTATGAGTCGATAACAGATCAAAATCTATAAATTCGCCTATTTAATTTAAATCCTCTTGGTAATAGTTTAAAACAAAAATAATAATAATATTATTTCATTAAATCGGCACCTTTGTTCATATACAAAATAGTCTCAATCACATTCCCCAGATGTAACTTGCATACATTACTGTACTTACAAAAAAGTTATCCATACTGGGTATACCTCTAGCTCAGGTGATTTCTTGCTGAATAGTGGCTGTGCAAAATACCTCGACTTAGGGACTCGATCCCACTACTGATGCGAATTTGTGGAGGAGAGTAACGGGTGAGCTTAACATGCTCGGTAAGAAAAACGCCATAGCAGGTAGATAAATATACTACCTAAGATATATATATATATATATATGTATGTATATATATGTATGTATATGCCAAATCCAGAACATTTTCACAGAGTACATAAATAGTTCGGCAAATTCACGAATACCAAAAACAGATTTCAGAAACAGAACATATATCGGTAATAAAATTATATATATATATATGTATGTATATATATGTATGTATATGCCAAATCCAGAACATTTTCAAAGAGTACATAAATAGTTCGGCAAATTCACGAATACCAAAAACAGATTTCAGAAACAGAACATATATCGGTAGTAAAATTAGCTACTGTGGTAAATACAGAAATTTCATATTTTCCAGTAGCAAAATAAACGGATTTCCAGATATCTCAGTTAATGCAGACAATTCAGAAAAATATTTCAAATAGACGAGACATGGCAATACATGCTATATCAGATATCAGAAAGATGATTAGCCAATGTCGGTGACTCCGAGCAAATAACTGATCAGGTGTGCCGGGATGTCAATCGCCGTGGGAGTGGTCAGTTACCCAAACGGCTCACGGATCAGAATGTTTAAAGACCAAAATCAGAATCAGGAACACGGTACATCGTACTCGCGTACGTGCTGCATGGTACATAATGCTCTGTGGACCACAGATAACAGAACAGACAGAATGCAGCATGATTTAATCATAGCCTTTGTCTCAAATACAATGCGAGTCAGACCGTGCGACACACAGTCAACATGCGTTCAAGCACATGTCATCAGAATCTCTTCATAACAAATCATTTCAAAATAAATTTCGTTTTCACAAAACCGTTCAAATGAGGCTGATTAGCTGTTTTTCGGTCAAAATTCACGTACTCGATACAGAGTAGTCAAAACTAGGGGTTTCGATCAAAAATCAATAATTATATTTACCGAAATTTTGTCTAATTTAATCAAGTAAATCTATACCGGTAGATGAGTCGATCTACGGAGTTTAAAATTTCCTTAAATTTCCAAAACGTAAATTCGGCCTCGAGTTCTCTATATTCCGGTAACTAGGAAATTTAGCCTAACAATTTTATTACTACAAACGTACAGAAATTATGTATATTTGACTCTAGCAGCAACTAGAATTTTTCTTACCTCGGTGTCCTCCCAGAAATCCTCGGTGTCTTAGCGGTGCGAGTCAATGGTTTTGCTTTAATCAATTTGTTTCCCCAAAATACGGAACCGATATTCCGACCATCTTTTCCCCGGGTTTTTCTCCCAATTCCCTTGGGCCTTCTTTTTTACTCCAAATATATATATATAAAATTCTAAATATATATATATATATAAGAATTTCCTTTTTTTTTTTCTTTTGCGCAGTTTAAATCTCCCTCGCCTTTCTCTTCTTCTTCTCCCCTCTTCTCCTTCACTGTTTCACCCCTCGGCTCAGCCCACCATTATCACCACCTCTCGGCGCTACCACCTTCTTCCTCTCTGTACACTCCTGTCCGGCGCTGGTGATCGTGGTTCCTCTGGCCGCCTCGTTTCTGGCTCTTCTACCAACTCCGACGTCACTGTTTCGTTCCCAGTTTTCCAGCTAAGCTACCTGAGCTCACTGTTCATCACCTCCTAACTCTGCCATCGCTTCATCAATCTTGTTCGGCCACCACTATTGCCACCCTTTTTGCTTCCTTATCCTTCGGCCTTTCCTTGCACCGTCCTTCACTTATTTTCACTCTCGGTTGAAACAGATTGGACCAGAGGCTATGCCTCTATTTTCAGCTTCGTTCCCTTCCTCATTGGCCCTGCTCTCTCCCCTCTTCTCTTCACTAATCCTCTCTTCTTTCTTCTCTTCAGCAGGCTGCGTTCCTTTTTCCTCCTACACTCGTATTGTCGCCAGCTACCAGCTTTACACGAGGCCGAGAAGGGCCCCTGTTCTTCGACTTCAGCTTGCAGCAAAATGGAGAAGGTTGAGGAGCTCTGATCACCACTTCCTGTCTCACCTACTTTGCTCCAGTCGTTCAAGCTTCTCGGTACAGCCTTGGTCTGGCAGCTATTCCTCACGCGTCACATGCCTCCAACCAGCCTCCTCGCTTCTGCTTCAAGCTTCTCTTAATCTTTTCCAGAACGAAGGAAAGGAATGAAGACAACAATTGCTTGCTGCACACTGCCTACTCTCTCTTCAACCCAGCTGGACTTGCTCTCGGTTTCTTCAACTGCCGACCTCTCTCTCTTTTCACTTTTCCTTTCATTTCTGCCTCTATACTGTCTGTTTATATAGATGCTTCAACTCTCAGTTTCTTGTACACCGACTGCTTCCACTGCAGTCTTCGATGCCAAGAGCAGGTGGGTGATGGAGATTGATGAAGGGAGGAGTATGGTTGTGGCAGGGAGGTCGGTGTGCAGAGTTGGTACGTGCAGGAGAGCTGGTGCGTGCAGAAGGGCTGGTGAGCAACCAGAGGTTTCGTGTTTTCAGTTTCACCATTTTTTTTATTATTATTTTATTATTATTATTATTTATCTATTTATTTTATTTTATACCAAGCGTACATTTTGTTTGCACTTGTTCGTTTTTACGAACAAATTACAAGGAAAATTCAGGGATTTACACCTTGTTCTTACAAAACATTTTTCTATAGTTAATCCATTTCTGAAAACCATTTGAATCCAAACTATATCGAGTCCAAGATAAATAAATTTACTTTAAAACAACAATTCCTCAAATAAATAATCTTTAAAGAGGATTTCTGGTTTGAGAAATACAAAAATATCAACGAAAATGTCGGTTATAAAACACATTTAAAGTTTGTCATTTCAAAACCTTGATCAATTTAAGGATAACAGTTTTGATTTCATTTCTGTGTTCATGTTCTTTCTCTGATATTTTGTTTTATTAACCATGGTGCTTTTTTGTTTGCAGGTGTCTCTAGATCTTGTGAAGAGTTTATACGCGAAGTTTATTGATTGGGACTATGAGATGATAGATCAAGAGACTGGTATTCCATCACATGCAACAAAGTAAGTTTTTTTCAAGAAAATCATGAGTTGGAGTATCTATTCTAGTACATGAAGCTACTAGTTGAGTTGGTGTCACACAAACTGAACATTATCTATTCATATATTCAAGTTGTGTTGGAGTCTTATACAACTCGGTTACCTACCCACCTTTCTTCTTTTTTCTTTCTCTTTTTTCTCTTTTTACTTTACTTTTAATGACTCTTATCTCCTAATTTTTCTTCTTACTAGATTATTAAGTTATTTTGAAGGACTAAAACTTATTAGATAGAAAAATTTTTTGAAAAGAAAATTATACAATGATTTAGCTACATAGTGTTTGCATCAGATTCTTCTCTTGTTAGTTGTGTATATGGTTGTAAGTAATTATGGCTTGTTTTTATGTGGCAGCACAGCAATAAGTGAGGACCTTAGACAAGTTGAGTACATACTGACAGACAAAACCGGAACCCTAACTGAAAATAAAATGATCTTTAGAAGATGTTGCATTAGTGGTATTTTCTATGGGAATGAGGGTGGTGATGCATTGAAAGGTTCATTTATCTTGGTTGTTGCCTCATGTTTTCTTGTTGCTTATTCCATTTCTAGTTTTTCATTACTGTTGAATGAATGGCTCATCTTTATGTTTGTGGAAAATCAGAGAAAAGGAAAAGAATTCTATTTTTCTTATTTTTGAATTGATAATACATGGTATTATATAGTAGATTTCAAGGAAACTGATTCATTCTTAATTCAGGAACCTCAATTTAAGAGATTACGAATTAATTCTCCTAATTTTAAGGGATTTCAAATTACAGCTCATCTACACCTCGACACTCCCCCTCAAGCTGAGGAATAGATGTCTTCCATTCCCAGCTTAGATACAAAATCCATGGAAACTCGAACTGTTCAACCATTTTGTTAGAACATCTGCTAATTGTTGCTCTGATGGAATATAGGACATACACACTAACCCTTCCTCCAATTTTTCTTTGATGAAATGTCTATCAATTTCAATATGCTTTGTCCTATCGTGTTGTATAGGATTATAAGCTCTATTAATAGCTGACTTCTTGTCGCAGTAGAGCTTCATAGGACCTTCCCATTTGACTCTCAAATCATCCAGAATGATCCTCAGTCAAAGTAATTCACATAATCCTTGAGCAATAGCCCTGAATTCTGATTGTGCAGATGACCTTGCCACTACATTCTGCTTCTTGGTCCTCCACGGTATTAGGTTACCTCCAAGAAAAGTACAATACCCTGTAGTTGATCTTCTATCCACTAGGGAACCTGCCTAGTCAGCATCAGTATAGGCTTCCAGAGTAAGAGCATCATTCCTCTTGAATAAGATTCCTTTCCCCGAATTGCCCTTCAAGTAATGCAACACCCTGTAAGCAGCTTAAAGGTGAGGTTCTCTTGGATCATGCATGAAGTGACTAATCACACTGAGAGAATTTCAGAATAAGAAAACTTCTCTTATTATAAAATAAAGCGTACAACAGGAAAATAAATAGGAAGAAAAAAAAAATCTGTTTCCTGGAAATCAAGAACAGAATAGAGAAATCAGGAACAAACCCCTTTATTTTAGAAAAGATAAATCTCCTAAAAATCAGAACATAAATCTCGGTTTTCCACACTCCCCCTCAAGATAGGTTGTAGATGTTAAGTAAACCTAGCTTGGACTTAAGCTCATAAAAAATCTTCTGTGGTACTGCCTTAGTTAGAATATCTACAACCTGTTGACTAGTCTCGATATTAATGAGAGATATCACTCCCGACTCTATTTTCTTCTTAACAAAATGTCTGTCGATCTCAACATGCTTTGTTCTATCATGATGGACGGGATTCTTCGCAATGCTGATTGCTGACTGGTTATCACAAAAGGTTTTTATAGATTCTGCAATTTGAATTCCTAGCTCAGTAAGAAACCTTTTTAGCCAAATTCCCTCACAAATGCCATGTGATAATGCCCTGAATTCTGCCTCAGCACTGCTACGAGATACTACTGACTGCTTCTTGCTTCACCAATTGACCAAATTTCCCCAGACATAGGTGCAGTAACCCGAAGTTGACCATCATCAGTTACAGAGCCAGCCCAATCTGAATCAGTGAAGATTGTAACCTCTTTGTTGGTTGTCTTTTTGAAGAATAATCCTTGACCTGGCGTCATCTTAAGATATCTTAGAATTCTGTACACCGCCTCCATGTGGTCTTCTGTAGGATTGTTCATGAATTGACTAGCCACACTTACGGCAAAGCTGATATCAGGCCTGGTATGTGAGAGATAAATGAGTTTGCCTACCAACCTTTGGTACCTCCCTTTGTCTACAGGAGCACTATCTTCCTTATTTCCCAATTTTGAGTTAGGGTCCATTGGAGTGTCAGCTGGCTTGCAACCAAGCATCCCTGTCTCTCTCAATAGATCTAACACATATTTTCGTTGTGAAACTGAAATTCCTCCTTTTAACCTTGCTACTTCCATGCCAAGGAAATACTTGAAATTGCCCAAATCTTTGATTTCAAATTCTTTGGCTAGAAAACTTTTGAGCTTAAGTATCTCATCATTATGATCTCCAGTTAGGATGATGTCATCGACGTACACAATAAGTATTACCCTTTTTCCTGAGGATGAGAGCTTAACAAACATTGTGTGATCTGTCTGACACTGAACATACCCAAATTTCTTGACAGCTCTAGTGAACCTATCAAACCAAGCCTTTGGTGACTGCTTGAGGCCGTACAATGACTTCTTGAGTTTACAAACTTTATTGGTGGTAGTTCGAGTATCAAATCCAGGAGGTATTTCCATGTATACTTCTTCCTCTAGTTCTCCGTTGAGAAAGGCATTCTTCACATCAAGTTGATATAGTGGCCAATCTAGATTGGAAGCAAGTGAAAACAACACTCGGACTGTATTAAGCTTGGCCACAGGAGCAAAAGTCTCTTGGCAATCGATTCCATATGATTGAGTGAATCCCTTACCTACTAGTCTAGCTTTGAATCTATTGACACTCCCATCTGCATTATGCTTGATCGTAAAGATCCACTTGCAACCAACTGGACGTTTCCCTATAGGTAACTCAGATATCACCCAAGTTCCATTCTTTTCTAGAGCACGAATTTCTTCCCAAATAGCTGTCTTCCACTCCGGAATTCTAAGAGCCTCATGAATTGAACTTGGAACCTGTATTTTATCAAGATTGCTAACAAAAGCACGATATTTGGGTGAGAGTCCTTCATATAAAATAAAATTATAAATGGGATGATCCGTGCAAGTCCTCTTGCCTTTTCTCAAGGCGATAGGTCTATCATCATCAAGTATATGGCCAAAATCAGAGTTGATATTTTCATTACCTGGTGAAATTTGAGGTTTTGGAATAGAGTCAGACTCATGGCCTTGTTCAAGTGGCTGCAAATCTTTCCCTTGAGTTTTATTTCTCCTTGAATAGACACATAACTCTGAATTTGCTACAGGTTGTGTATGACTCATACGTTGAGGTGATTAGAACTCAATTTTAGAAGAAGATTCAGGTTAAAATTGGACAATAGGAGATGACCATGGCTGGATAACAAAAATTGGAGCAAGAAGTTGAGATGACTGAGAATGTTCAGATTGGACAATAGGAGACGAAGATGAGTCCAGTGTATCAAAATTTGAAAGCTGATATTTTTTATTAGATTTCCCCCCCTAAATATTAGCTTTGTAGTAGGGTGGTTGTTCAAAAAATGAGACATCCATTGAGTTGTAGAATTTTCGAGTGACTGGAGAATAGCACTTATACCCTTTTTGATTTGAGGAGTATCCGACAAATATACATTTGAGAGCTTTTGGATCAAGTTTACTCCTATGTTGTGCATGTATATGAACAAACACTGTACACCCAAAGATTTTTACAGGAAGAGTATTTAGGATATGAGTATTTGGAAAGGACTGAAGTAGGACTTGATATGGTGTTTGAAAATTTAAAACTCGAGAGGGCATCCTATTTATTAGATAGGCGGCTGTTAACACTGCTTCACCCCAGAAAAATTTTGGAACATGTGTGGTAAACATCAATGATCGAGCAACTTCAAGAAGATGTCTATTTTTCTTTTCTGCAATCCCATTTTGTTGGGGTGTATCAACACATGAACTCACATGAATTATCCCTTGTCCCACTAGATAATTTCCTAGAACTGTCTCAAAATATTCTTTAGCATTGTCGGTTTTTAACACTTGTATCTTTGTTTGGAATTGAGTTTGGACCATAGAGTTAAATCGTTTGAAAATATGGCCTACTTCCAACTTCTCTTTCATAAGAAACAACCATGTGAGTCTAGTATGATCATCTACAAATGATACAAACCACCTAGTACCAGTAACATTTTTAACTTTCGATGGCCCCCAAACATCACTGTGAATCATTGAAAATGGATATGATGACTTGTATGGAAGACTATGATAGGAATTACGAACATGCTTTGAAAATTGACACACTTCACACTGAAAAATTTTTGGATTTTTATTCTTGAACAATGAAGGAAACAATTTTTGTAGATATAAGAAATTAGGATGACCTAGACGATAGTGCCATAACATGATATCACTATCCTTATTGGAATTTTCATGAGAAACAAGACATTTTGACTCAACACATACTGCATTAGGAGTTTGTCTTACAGGAGATTCCTCAACTTTCATAAGAAAAAGGCCAGAGCACACATTAGCACTGCCAACCGTCCTCCCCGAATCCAAATCCTGAAATTCACACAAACCAGAGAAAAATTTAGCAACACAGTTATGTTCTTGAGTGAGCTTGCTGACGGACAAAAGATTACATTCGAGATTTGGAACATGAAGAACAGATTGTAGAATTAGGTCCTTTGAAATAATAATAGAACCTGTTCCTGCTACTTTAGAAAGGGATCCATCAGCTATTTTCACTGTTAGATTCTGTTGACATGGATTGTACTTGTGAAAGAGTGTGTGGCATCTCCTGTCATATGATCGGATGCCCCTCAGTCTACAATCCATGGACTTGTTTTTTCATATTGTACAGTAAGTGTGCTTGAATAATTACCTTTTTGTGCTAACAATCCTGTTCCCATTGCACTAGGTGCAGAATTTTGTTGTGAGAACATCTTTTGCAGTATTTCAAGTTGCTCTTTGGTGAAAGGGTTGGATTCGATGGGAGATGGTCCTCCATCAACTGAGACATGGTTTCCTCGCCCCTCCTTATCACTTGTAGATTTTGAAGACTTCCAATCCGCAGGTTTATCGTGAAGTTTCCAACAATTATCACGAGAATGACCAGGATTTCTACAGTGATCACACCATGACCTTCCCTTCTTTTGGCAATTGTCATTATTGTGCTGAACTCCACGAGCTGCTAAGGCAGAATTTTCAGCAACCGGAATGACGATAGATTCTCCAAGCATCACTTTCTTCCTGCTCTCTTCTCGTCGAACCTCAGAAAAGACTTCTCGAATGCTTGGCAAGGGCTTTAATCCTAGAATTCTTCCTCGAACCTCATCAAGATTCTTATTTAAACCTATTAGGAATTTAGATATCCTTTTCTTTTCAACAATATCTCTGAATTTCTTTGCATCATCAGGACAGTTCCAGTGATGTTCCTCGAACACATCCAATCGTTGCCAATGATGGGAGAGGATATTGTAGTACTGAGTGACAGCAAGATCTCCTTGTTGAAGATCATGAAGACTAGTTTCGATCTCGAAAATCTCTGACGTATTTTCTTTGCTTGAGTAAAATTCTTCTGCTGCATCCCAAATCTCGTGTGCAGTACTGTAAAGCAAAAAATTTTCTCCAATCTCGTTTGTCATGGAATTAATTAGCCATGACATGACCATATTATTCTCTATTTTCCAGCTTTTAAATCTAGGATCTTTGGTTTTTGGAGGAACAATATCACCGGTGAGATACTCATCCTTCCCTTTCCCACATACATACATCATGACAGATTGCGACCATTGAAGATAGTTATTCCCATTTAACTTATGTCCAGTAATGGGAAGAGAGAAATTATTTGAGCTGCCTTGGCTGGTTGCGACTAGGGTTTCAGGACCCAATGTAACATCGGATGAAGATGAACTTTGTTTTTCCATGGCCATACCAGAAAGAGTTTTAGAGGTTCAGAGACTGCTCTGACACCATAAGAGAATTTCAGAATAAGAAAACTTCTCTTATTATAAAATAAAGCGTACAAGAGGAAAATAAATAGGAAGAAAAAAAATTTGTTTCCTGGAAATTAGGAACAGAATAGAGAAATCAGGAGCAAATCCCTTTATTTTAGAAAAGATAAATCTCCTAAAAATCAGAACATAAATCTCGGTTTTCCACACACACTCACAGAATACTCTATGTCTGGTCGGGTGTGAGCAAGGTATATGAGTCTATCAACCAACCTTTGGTACATTCTTTTATCCATTGTTGGTTCTTCTTTAGCTTCTCCTAACTTATGGTTTGGATCCACTGGAGTAGAGATTGGCTTACACCCAATCTTCCCTGTTTCTGTCAATAAATCAGTCACGTACTTTTGTTGAGATATGAAGATTCCTTGTGTGGAATATGCCACCTCAATATCGAGGAAGTACTTCAGTTTCCCTAATTTCCCCTGCAGCCGAATGCTTAATGAAAAGAGCGTGATCACCTTGACTTTGTTTATACCCAGATTCCTTCATGACTTTTGCAAACTTCCAAACCATGCTCTAGGAGATTGTTTTAACTCATAAAGGGCCTTTTTCAGCTTGCACACCTTGTTACCTGTGTCCCCCTCAAATCTTGGTGGGATGTTCATATAGATTTACTCATCTAAGTCACCATGGAAGTATGCATTCTTAACTCATACTGTAGGAGTTGCCAATTGAAGTGAGCAGCCAATGATAACAGAATTCTCACAGTATTCATTTTTTCAACTGGAGCTAATCCACCCCATAAGTCTGAGTGTACCCTTGGCCACCAATCTTGCTTTATATCTTTCAAGGGATCCATCAGCCTTGTATTTCAATGAAAAAATCCACTTACAATCAATAATGTTTTTTCCTTTTGGTTTATCAACGATCTCCCATGTTTGATTCCTTTCTAATGCACTCATTTCCTCTCTCATAGCATCCCTCCATTCCCTTTTTGACAATGCCTCGGACACATTGTTCGGGATAGCAATGGTGTCCAAACTCATAATGAACTTTTTTTGGGCTGGTGATAGGTGCTTAAGAGAGACATATTGAGATAATGGATAGAGAGGTCGTTTAGTGCATTCTCTGTTTCCTTTTCTAACAGCAATGGGGAGATCTAGGTCAGTTGTTGGATCAGTGGATGTTATTGTGTGTGAAGGTGGGTCTGATCTTACCGTGATCTCATTTCCAGAATTTGGATTGGATTCTTGGATCTGTGTCAGTTCATGAACAACCTTTCTCATTGAATACACCTGAGAAAATCTTAGAAAATTGTGACATTGGTTGGAACAGGGGATGACACGGGTTCAGTAACAGAATTAGGTGACTCAGATGTGACTGGTTTAGAGGACTCAGGTTCAACAACATTAACTGGAACAACCACATCAGCTGGAACATTACGATGGTTTGGCTCAGAGGACTTGGGTTCAACCATACGGGTTGGAACATGAGGAAGCTCAAGGGTTTTAAGTGGCTTAAAGGACTCACAAGTACTATCTTCCATCATTGAAATCTCCCCCTGAAGAGAGGACTTGGAGAAAAAAGGTGTATTTTCTGTGAAAGTAACATCTGCAGAGATGTAAAATTTTCTGGATGAGGGGTCGTAACACTTGTATCCCTTTTGAGTGGATGAGTAACCAAGGAAAACACATTTGATGGCTCTGGGGTCTAGCTTCCCTCTATGTTTCCTGTGGATATGAACAAAGGCAATACACCCAAATACCCTAGGTGTGAGGCCATTTGAGGTTCTGGAGGGTAGAAATTATTAAGAACCTCTATGGGACTTTTGTTTTCTAATACACATGAGGGAAGTCTATTTTTCATATATGTGGCAGTAATAACAGGTTCTCCCCAATAGGACTTAGGAACATTCCCTTGAAAAAGTAAGGCTCGGGTGGTGTTGAGTAAATGCCCATTTTTTCTTTCAGCTATCCCATTTTGTTAGGGTGTGTCTACACATGATGAATCACGGATAATCCCCTGTGATTGGTAGTAAGGTGATAAAATTTGATTGAAGTAATCTCTAGCATTATCTATCCTAAAGCTCTTTATTTTGACCCCAAATTGATTTTCAATCATTGAATGGAAATTAGGTATAACAATACTAACATCGGATTTTTGCTTAAGAAGAAAGAGCCATGTAACCCGAGTGCAATCATCAATTAAGGACACAAACCAACTAGCCCCAGAAACATTAGGTATAGTGGAAGGACCCCATATGTCACTATGAGTCAAATGAAAAGGATGAGAACTTCTTTTATTGTTAATGGGAAAAGATACACGAGTGTGTTTTGCTAATTCACTAATATCACAATGAAATTCAGAAATATCTAATCCTTAGAACAAATGAGGAAACATTATTTTTAAAACCCTAAAAGATGGATGACCAAGACGTAGGTGGTTTAGCCAAATGACATCTTTATTCGAGGAACTAAGAAAAGATAAAGACAAATTACTCTTATGTTTCTGAGATGGTTCAAGGTGGTAAAGGCCGCTCCTTTCCTTTGCAAGTCCAATCCTCTTCCCCGAGTCCTAGTCCTGAAAAACACAATAAGAAGAACAAAAAATAGCATAGCATTTAAGATCATGAGTCAGTTTTATGGCTGACAATCTTGGTACATGGAGTAAATTTTTAAGGATAAGGCTAGGTGTGATATGTATATCTCCAATCCCTGCAATAGTAGCTAAAGAGCCATTAGCCACTGCAATTTTTCTATTACTTGGATATGGGGTATAGGTGTGGAAGAGTTGAGATGTGGGGGTCATATGGTCTATACCACCAGAGTCTATTATCTAAGAGTTGGCATAGAATTTGTCTAAGACATTCATGCAAACAGGTTTACCTGAAAGTGCCATCGAACATGCTCCAATAGGCTTCTGAAGAGACCCCAACAAGCTTCTCAGCCTTTCAATTTCTTCACTGTTGAACCCCCCTGTTGCTGAAGTTTCCTCAGTATTAGGCTGCTCTACCATATGTGCTTGAGGCCTCTGCTGCCCCTCACAGTTGCCCCATTCTCAGCTTGGAGGCTTACCATTTAGCTTCCAACACCTCTCCTTTGTATTCCTTGGTTTCTTGCAATAGGTACACCAGAGATTGTCTTTATTCTCATTCCCTTGATTATTTCTACCCAAATGTTTAGGCAGATTATTCTTTCCTTTCTCCTGATGGTTTGTTTTTGCTACTAGGGCTGACCCATCCATAGTATTAGGTTTTAGCATGACACTCTTTCGACTTTCTTCTGCTCGGATTAATGAGATTGTCTCTTCTAGAGATGGTGTGTCCTCTTTGCCAAGGATTTGAATCTTGACTTAATCAAATTCAGAATTTAATCCTGCCAAAAAATCATATATCCGATCCTTTTCAATGAACTTCTTCAAAGTGGCAGCCAGGGATTTAAATTGCGGTCGAGGCCTCGTTTTCGGTTGCGTTGCGTTTGTCGCGGTTGCGGATATAACGGAGATCATCGCGGTCATTGCGGCTATCGCGGTCGTGATTTTTTTTTTTAATTCACACAATTTCACCCAAAATATATTATTTGCAATTATAATTATAATTAATCTTATTTTATAATTTTTAAAGTAATTTATGATAATTACTAAACATTTAAGATAATTACTGAACATTTTTTAAAATAATTAGTAAATATTTACTTACAAAATTATTAATTAATACTAACTTCTTAAAAAAATTATATTAATTATATTAATTAAAAAATTATACTAATTGAAAAAAATTACTATTAAAAAATTATATTAATTATACTAATTAAAAAAATTAACTACTAAAAATTATATTAATTATACTAATTAAAAAAATTAACTACAAACAAATTATACTAATAAAAAAATTATATTAATTTAATTATTAAATATTTTCTTATTTCCTATCCCTAACCAAACCCACCAGCCAGCCGACACCATCCCCTTCCCTCCAACCCAGTCACTCACTCCTCTCTTCCCTTCGACTTGTCTAGGCTTCATCCTTGAAAGATCAACTGGCGCAAGACAAGCACACTCGTCAGCAATCAAGATAAGGAACCATCGAAGAGGAAGGAAAGCTCTGTTGTAGGCACTGGTCTTTGAGATTAGAAAACGAACTTGTATTCGGAATCGGTTGGTAGCAAACAAAGGAAACTGGTTCCGGCAACAGGATCTGTCCCGCCTTTGTCCCTTCAAAAGCCAAAGAAGTGTTTTTCCGTCTTTCCCCTCTCATCTTTTTGCTTCGGTTTCCTTCTCCTTCCCCTTCCCCTTCCCCTTCCCTCCCCCTTTCCCTTCTCTGACCAGATCCGGTTCCGTTTCCTCTTCTGACTCCCATTGTCGACCCACTTCCGACGATTGGTCCCTCACTTTTCAAGAAGGCAGAACAACTCTACCTTTCTTCTTCATCGTCCTCTCACCTGTGTTTGCCTCTGTTTTTTTTTTTTTTTTATTTATGACTTCTGACTATGTTTTGTATGTGTTTTTATCCTGTTACGGGTGTGAAATTGATTCACACCCGTTTTTTCATCAGAAGCGGTGGCGGTTGCCGCCGAAACCGCTAAATAGCGGCCGCGACTCCGTGTCGCAGCCGCTATTTAGAACCCTGGTGGCAGCATCATCAGGGCATTTCATCTTAATTACCCGGTAGTGATCCAATTCTTGCCAAAGATTTTGCAACAGGGTTGCATACTCTGTGATTGATTTGTCTCCTTGCTTGGTGGCTCTAGTTTTTGCCTTTATTTCATACACAAGGGCGGCATCATGGGCTTTCGAGTATGTGCGGTTGATATAGTCTAAAATTTCCTTTGCGGTATTCAAGAACATGCAAGTGTCACTAATCATTGGGTCCATGGAATCCCATAGCCAGGATGTAATCATGGAGTCCTCCTCATCCCATGCTTCAAAGGTTGGATCCCTTTTTTTTGGGTCTAGTTTCAAGCAGGTGACTAAGTCTCCCTTTGCCCTTTAAGTATGTGCGGACAATTTGAGACCATTTGAGATAATTCTTCCCATTAAACCTGTTGGACACCCAAATATTCTATCAATCTCCAATTTTTTGAACAGAGTTGGGTTCTTCGAAAGGGTTGGAATTGCTGGAGATGGTGGTTTCAGATGTTGACATGGTGAATAAGGGAAATTCGCAGCAATTAAGGCTGGAACACGTAGAAAAGGAAACCCAGAGAAATACAAACACGCAGCAATGAAGGCTGCTTGAAGAGGAATACGAAACCCCAGAAAAAAATTATAGAACTCTGATACCATGTGGAAAATCAGAGAAGAGGAAAAGAATTCTATTTTTCTTATTTTTTAATTGATAATACACGGTATTATATAGTAGATTACAAGGAAACTGACTCATTCTTAAATCAGGAAACTAACTAACTGAATCCCTCAATTTAAGGGATTACGAATTAATTCTCCTAATTTTAAGGGATTTCAAATTGCAGCTCATCTACACCTCGACAATGTTCTTTGTAATACGAGCAGCTCTATAAATTCATACCAGAGCCACTTTTCAAACGAAGTTAATCAATGTATTCTTTGCCCCCTCTGAAACTGCAGAAAATTAGGAAATAGTCCTTTTCAATTTTTTTTCCCGTTTCTAGATTGAAATAATTAACAGCAATTTTTTTTTTCTTTTTTTTTCTTCTAGTTTAAATAAAAGTCTAATGTTTTATTGAGGTTCAAAAATGGGAATGAATTTTGTTCTTACTTAAGTTAATAAATTAGTCTTTTCTGTGCTACTGTAGAATATAATTGACTAATATTGAAGCTAGCATGTAATGGTGGTGGTTAGGGTACCCACTTATTTTGTACCATCCCAAACTGAACTCTTCATTATCCTAACTACCTATAACCTAAGTGAAACCATTTAATGATATCTGCTAACTATCTGAAACTGTTTATTAGTTTGACGCCCTTTTAAAAACCTGAATCTGACCTGAACATACCCAAAAATTTAGGATTTACAAAAAATTTTGTAGGTAAGTAGTTATGAAACCTAACCTTCGGATTTACAAAAATTTTCTGTCCTTCCTCCTTTCCATTCTTTCTACAAAGTAAAGCCTAAATGTTTGGGGTACACATAAATTCATTTATCAACCACTATTTTGTTAGGGCAATTACAGAAGCTTCTGTTTTAGATGTTCTTTTCTTTTCTTTTCTTTATCTTCAATGTGAAGTGATCACTGATTACATTTCCGTTGGTTTTCTCTTCCTATATACCTCTATTAGGTTGCAGAGTTCAGGTATCTTTAAAGATTGATACTTGTTCATAGCCATTATTCCTACAATCGCACAGCATTTCTGTCTCAGTATTCCTTCTATAATCAATAGTTATATGCTTAATCCAAATTTTGTGAGTTCCTAAATTTAATGTTCTATATGTTGCTTTTCATCATACTTGATTCCCTCTTGAACTTGCTTCTCAATTCTTTTCTGCTGACTCCAGAACACATCAGTTTCTCTTTTATTTCATGAGTCTGAGGAACTAGTCTTTTCAATTCTGTTAGCTTGATGGCCTATAATGTTTTCTACACTAGTGTTCCTGTTCTAGTTAGTGTTCTTGACAAAGATCTTGTGAAGGAACAGTTATGCGGCATCTGCAAATTTTGTTTTACTGCCAAGCGGGAAGGTTTGCTGTTTCTCCACCTTTTATTGTTTGCATTTTCTATAAAACAGGGTTAGGATATGGAACTGAACAATTTGTTGCATCACTTTAGCATACAACTATAGGAACTGCTGTTTAATGGTCATCTAACTGATACAGGGTTCTTCTGCCACGGGCTTTTGAATCCAAGTACATTTGCTGGTTGGTTTGGTCGATCTCTGTTCCATGTGAGTGCAGTTCTTTATGAAAGCATCTTTACTAATGTAACTCATGAAGCAATTGAAGCAAATCTGAAAACATCTAATGATCCATGATATCAGTTAAATCTTATACTGGTGATTTAGACTTGATTGTCAGGAAATGCCTTTTTTTTATCTGACTTCTTGAGCAAACTCTGAGAAACTGGATTAGCTAGTCTTAAATTTGAAATAGCAGCACTGAGTGATTATTGTTTAGGAACATAGAGGAGGCTTTGTCTTGTCTGGTTGGAAATTGAATAAATGGTGGGAATCATTCTTTGTGATGCTTAAATGCTTTCCAAATTGACATGCCATGAAATGGATTGACGGAGATAATACATATGATTTGCTATTCCCTGAATGTCTAGATGTTGGATGTGGGGATATTGTTCCTTCAAGGAGTTCTACTTGGTTGAGTTCTTGAGATTGCTTGATGACTCACCTACCATGTCTGGGGATTCTCCATCTATATGCTAGGAATTAGGTTTGAAGTAGTAGTTCATCAGCATGGTTAAAAAATTTTTTTTGGTACTTCATCTGTTTATGGAGTGTATCTGAACATTCTTACATTTGTAACATTTTGCTTTATTGCCCTATCTAATGATTTTTCTGTTGATTTGCAGGCAATTATTGTGCTTGTGATCACCATACCTGGTTTTGCTTACGAGAAAAGTGAAATGGAAGAACTTTCTATGGTGGCACTCTCGGGATGTATATGGTTGCAGGCTTTTGTTGTGACATTAGAGACAAAGTATGCTTCCCTCTAAAAAACTGCATGCACTAATTATGTTTGCTTTTCTGTTTTGTTATTCTTTCTTTCCCACAAGGTCTTGTAGGCTTAGCTTATAGAGAATTCGAAAATGGTATGCATTCAACCTTGCTTTAGGATTAATATAAAATAGTGTTGTTCCACATGTGTTGTTAGGGGGAGTTTTATTTTCTTGTTTATCATAACGTCACAGCCTGCGCCCACCACAGGTCTGGAGCTTGGTTATTGGCCCGTGACAATAACTTCTACCAAATTTTTAAAAATTGTTGCTTCAAACCTTGTCCTAGGACTTTAGTGGATTCAGTTCCATTGGTATTTTAAAGGTATAAATATCCTTACTTGCTGAGTTTTGATTGGTGCTTGCAGTTCCTTTACAATGTTGCAACATCTTGCCGTAGGGGGGAATTTAGTTGCTTTCTATGTTATCAATTGGACTTTAAGTGCAGTTCCTTCATCAGAGATGTACGCTATTATGTTCCGGTTATGTAGGCAGCCATCTTGTTGGATAACTATGTGTGTAAGTTTAACCTTTTCTTTTATTATGTTATATAAGGAGAGAAAACAACCAGCATTAGTCAATCATCGGATTCTAATTACTCTACTCATCTTCTAACTACTCTTTTTATGATACTTTAAAATTGATTTGTAGTTGTTTTTTGCTTAAACAGCTGATAGTTTCAGCAGGGATGGGTCCGCTTTGAAGTACTTCCGGTATACATACAGACCAAGTAAAATCGATACACTTCAGCAGGCTGAACGAATGGGTGGGCCGATTCTAAGTTTAGGCAGTATAGAGCCACAAGCTAGATCAACAGAGAAAGAAGTTTCACCCTTGTCAATTACTCAAGCAAAGAACAGAAACCCAGTTTACGAGCTTCTTCTGTCAGATTCCCCAAACTCAATTTGAAGGTCTTTGGGGTTGCAATCGAGATTGTCTTCAAGGTATTCAAGAAACTGCAAGGACAATTGAGGTATGCATACGTATGTGGCAAACGTAGCTTGTAGTTATATATGGTTGATAATTAGGCCGGCGGAATGGGATTATTTTTTAAAGGGGGAATACAAGATTTAATCTTCACATATGGATTTGAATGTATTACTGTGATTGATGTTTTCTATTCTTTCATGTTTAGGAGGAAGAACAATTGAATCTGAATGTTGGACATTCTTTCTGGTTTTAAGATTTCATTGAGTAATAGTAATAGACAAAGTTTCATGTCTAGATTGCAGGTACAAGTTAAGAAAGAAAAAAAAAAAAAAAAAAGGATGGGGGGCGACTTGGACGAGTTGGTCATATGCAATGTCATTCCAGTTGACCCCAACTTGCCGTAGAATCGATGGCTACATGATTTGACTCTAGACTTCAACGTTTCAACTGGCCTTAGGCTGTTGTTCGCCCAAGTAATAGCTTCCTTTTCATTTTTGTTCCGTTCTGTTCTGTTTTGTTCTGTTTTTATCTTATCTTATCTTTATCTAATTTAATATACATAATGGATAACCCTTAAAAAAATAAAAAATAAAAAAAAAGTTATATTTATAGTGTTTTTTAATTGATTTGATTAATTTTGAATTTAATTATTTAAAATCAAATTAATGGAATTATTTATTTTATTTTTAATAAAGTATCAAATTTATTAATTTTGAAAACTTAATCGATCGAGATTAATTTTTGTATCAATCAAATAGCAAATAGATTTAAGTTTAAATTATATTTTTTATATTTTGTTTCTCATACTTCAAACGAAGTAAATAAAATCATTCAACAAGATATTTAAATACTAAAACATTAAACTACAAACTCTGACAGCAATAACTTTAAACATTAAATATATTTTTGAATTTTACACATTTCTAGATTTGTTATGTTTTAGTTAAAATTTTGAGTAATTGGCTCTTCCAATTGAATTAATCAAAAATCAATTTTTTTAAAAATGATTTTTGATAATCGATTGAAATTATTTCCTTGTTCATTGTTCATTTCCTTGATCTTAAAAAAAAAAATCACAAATTTCTAATAAGCGAGTAAAAAAAAAAAAAAAAACCATGACCAGTGGCTTGAGGACTAAAAATGCGGTGTACTAATGTTTGTAACAGCAAGCAATATCTTTTCAAACACATATTTTTGTAGGATTTGTTGCACTTTCACAACTGCCCATGCATACGACATTTGATGGAGGCGGCCATAACCAGCAAAGTCGACCTAAGATAAGAGAAGTATGGGCCTTTGGTCCCATGACATGAATCACAAATAACAAAGGAAATGCAAAGTCATGAACCCTAAAAGGGCGAGGTGGGGGACCCCAGGCAGAGCTGCCTCATCTATGGCTATTCTCATTTTAGCATGGGCTGCTCCCTCTCCTGTCCACACCATCCTTAATTCCTCTGAGCCTCCCTCCACCTAACCCAACACAACCAACAAACCTAGCCCTACTCCCTACCATTGGATTTGAATCATTCCAAACACACCCTTATGGGTCATTTCCCCACCATCACTTTCACAGCTGTCTTTCACGTCACAACTACCCTCCTCCGAGGAAACGAATAAATACTTTCGCCATTTTCCTGTTTTACATATTCAGAGCTTGACTAGTCCCTTGAATGTCTTTCTTTTCATCTTCATAAATACATATGCCACTTTGATTTACAAATCCTACAAATCAAAGGGTCTCCCGTAAGGTAATTTATTATACACTGAAGAAAAAGTTTGATGCATTGAGAGGGTTTGGAAACCATCAAATCTTAAAATTATTATTGATGTTGCCTGAACGAACAGCAACAGGAATTTACCTTTCACGTAGTCTGATTGCACTAACGACAAAGAAGTGAAGTCGGTGCGATTTGTTCCACGTATTCTTCGTATGTTCTACAAAAACAACAGGAATCAGAGGGCGCAGGGATCTGTCCCTGCACGCGCACTCCGATGATTAAGTAAGTAATCGGGAGTTGTGTATGTAAGAAGAAGAGAATGTGTTTCTTAATTCAAAGAGTTGAAGTATTTCTCCCTGCTTTTTTGTTCTTTTTTCTCCTCCCTCTTTCTGAGAGCTCCTCGGCATATTTATAGGTTTCTTCTAAGTCGGTTCGAGCTGAGGCCCAGGCGCATGTCTGGGCCGCGACAGAGTCATAGAGCACTCTGTCGCGCTTCGAGGTCAAGCAGCTTGCGGGGGAGTCGGCAGGCGGCAGAGTATCCATGGACCTCTGCCCCAGACTATGCGGAAGACATCTACCGCGGCTGTGCGGGAGACCCCTGCACGGGGGCAATGCGGGAGACCTATGTCGCAATAGAGGCGAAGGAGGTCTGTCGCGCCTACTGTGCGGCACACATACCTGGCGACAGAGTGCCTATTGCCTCGAACACGCTGTCGTTTAATAGGCAACTGTGTCGCGTGGCAACTCTGTCGCAACATCAGCCACGTGGCTTATTCTTGTTCTGACACGTGGCAGTCAATGGTTGACGGATGGTTGTACACGTGGATTCTGGTGACACAACCACCATCAATTGCTCCCCACTCTTTGGTAGGAATTTTTCCTGCGAAAGAGGATTCTTAATAGAAAGATATATTTTCGGAAAGAATTTTACATACCTTTCTGAGGCCTGACTATCACGACGCGAGCGCGTCTTTAGTTCTTACGGCCTTTATGTTTCCATTACCTGGCCACAGTGATGCATAGCGCCTCAGGCTCTTATGGCTAGTCGGATCTTTCACGCCTGGCCACAGTGACGCATAGCGCCTCAGGCTCTTACGGCTCGGCTGAACATACGCCTGGCCACAGTGACGCATAGCGCCTCAGGCTCTTACGGCTCGGCTGAATGTACGCCTGGCCACAGTGACGCATAGCGCCTCAGGCTCTTACGGCTCGGCTGAGTGTACGCCTGGCCACAGTGACGCGCCTCAGGCTCTTACGGCTCGGCTGAGTGTACGCCTGGCCACGGTGACGCATAGCGCCTCAGGCTCTTACGGCTCGGCTGAATGTACGCCTGGCCACGGTGACGCATAGCGCCTCAGGCTCTTACGGCTCGGCTGAACATACGCCTGGCCACAGTGACGCATAGCGCCTCAGGCTCTTACGGCTCGGCTGAACATACGCCTGGCCACAGTGACGCATAGCGCCTCAGGCTCTTACGGCTCTTCTGAATATACGCCTGGCCACAGTGACGCATAGCGCCTCAGGCTCTTACGGCTCGGCTGAGTGTACGCCTGGCCACAGTGACGCATAGCGCCTCAGGCTCTTATGGGAGGCCCACTCAACCGTATTGTCCGCTTTGGGTCTGGCCCGTTGGCAGCCTGCGTTCGCAGGGCCCGAACCAAGGGCAGCCCTCACGGTTTTCTTTCGCGTCCCTTCGGGTTTAGAAGAGTCTGACTGATAAGCACCCCTTCCAGCACCTCCCGTTCTGGGACTTGACATTTCGAGACCTTCTTGTGGGTCAGAACCCCTCTGTCTTCGTTGCTCCCCATCCCTATATTCTTCTAACTCCTGTACATACTCCACGGGAGATGAGCTGCGGCACGTAGAGAAACTCTGCCGCCTACGGGCTGCGGGGGAACTCTGCCGCATATGAGCGGCGGGGGAACTCTGCCGCCTATAGGCGGCGGGAGAGCACCGTCCGTACGTGTTGCGGGAGACCTCTACCGCATATAGGCTAGTGGGGAACACTGCCGCCGTTGAGCTGCGGGCGAGCTCTGCCGCACATTTGGCGAGCTCTGTCGCCTATCGGCCAGTGGTGAACACTGCCGCCGTTGAGCCGCGGGTGAGCTCTGCCGCGCATGAGCTGCTGGCGAACTCTGCCACCTGAGAGCTGCGGGTGAGCTCTGTGGTCTATCTGCCAGGGGAGACCTCTGCCGCGCGAGGCCGTCAGGTGAGCTCTGCCGCACAGGTGCTGCAGGAGAACTCTGTCGCATGCGGTCTGCGGTTGAACTCTGCCGCCTACGGTCCGCGGGAGAACTCCGTCTTACTGGATCTGATGTAGCATTATTTTGCGTTCCTGCCTCTTCTCAGCGTTTACCAGGGTGGATGGCTGACCTCTCTCGTAGGTCTGCCCAGGTGTGCTTTCCCCCACTAATTGCTGCACTTCATGGGGCAAGCTGAATTAGGGGAGAGCGTCTCTGAAGAAGCTCACCATAGCTTTCAATGCTGTCGTAGTCTCTTCATTTTTGCGTTTCAGGGTCTCAAATTCCTTGAGAGAAACCAAGGCTTCTCTGTCACCCCTTCCACTATGTCTTCGTCTCTGTTCTGGTCTGACAGGGGGACTCACAGAATTCTGCCCTCCTGTCAACTCTGCTGTAGAGCGTGTCCTCACCATTTGGATAGAGAACTTGACTTTTTGTCAGTTTCCCACAGACGGCGCCAATTGATGTTGCCTGAACGAAAAGCAACAGGAATTTACCTTCCACGTAGTCTGATTGCACTAACGACAAAGAAGTGACGTCGGTGCGATTTGTTCCACGTATTCTTCGTATGTTCTGCAAAAACAACAGGAATCAGAGGGCGCAGGGATCTGTCCCTGCACGCGCACTCCGATGATTAAGTAAGTAATCGGGAGTTGTGTATGTAAGAAGAAGAGAATGTGTTTCTTAATTCAAAGAGTTGAAGTATTTCTCCCTGTTTTTTTGTTCTTTTTTCTCCTTCCTCTTTCTGAGAGCTCCTCGACATATTTATAGGTTTCTTCTAAGTCGGTTCGAGCTGAGGTCCAGGCGCGTGTCTGGGCCGCGACAGAGTCATAGAGCACTCTGTCGCGCTTCGGGGTCAAGCAGCTTGCGGGGGAGTCGGCAGGAGGCAGAGTATCCATGGACCTCTGCCGCAGACTATGCGGAAGACCTCTACCGCGGCTGTGCGGGAGACCCCTGCCACAGGGGCAATGCGGGAGACCTATGTCGCAATAGAGGCGAAGAAGGTCTGTCGCGCCTACTGTGCGGCACACATACCTGGCGACAGAGTGCCTATTGCCTCGAACACGCTGTCGTTTAACAGGCAACTGTGTCGCGTGGCAACTCTGTCGCAACATCAGCCACGTGGCTTATTCTTGTTCTGACACGTGGCAGTCAATAGTTGACGGATGGTTGTACACGTAGATTCTGGTGACACAACCACCATCAATTACTAAATGAATAATGTTGAAACCCCATTTCTAGGTACCACCTCCTACCCAAGGAAGGCGAACTTTAGATTTTTTTTTTTTTTAAGAAAAAAAATGAAATACCAGAGCTGTAATCATGAGAAAAATATATAGTAACATCCATTATGGATTCAATTCAATTAATGTATATCTATTACCAGTTAAAGTAAGCAAAAATTAAGTTCCGTTTAAGATAGAAGTAGAAGAAGAAGAGAGATACGAATAGACATAGGCAGCTGCTGGTAGCTAAGAAACAAGTTCTAGTCTTGAATCCAAACATAAGGAGAAGCTGCACCCAAAAAATATCTAACAAAACGAATCCCCTCAGCCCGATAATGCCTCACCTTTTGCATGTTTGCCACGTAAGCTATGTTCAGATCCCAAATATCTTCTTCCTTCTCTCTTAACCATGATTTTTCAACCCAAAATCTCGTTATTGCTTTTACATTAGGTTAACCACGTAGGCTACATGCAAGATATTATAAATTATATACAACTACAAAAATAATTTTGACTTGAATAATTCAAAAGCCGATCGTTGGAGTACATAAAAGAAGATCATCAGATCAGATCGATCTTCAAAAAAACTTACAAAACTCACGCAAACTCAAAACACTCTGAATTTAAAAGACAATCAAAAGCTTGAAACAATAGTAATATTAACCGAATCACATATATATACGTTAGAGATCAGATATGTATATATATATGTACGGTTGTTGCATGACGGTATTTACACATGCAATTCTCCTTTCGTTTTCTTCATCATCTCCTCTTCTCTACATCAGCAGCTCATTGACCCACCCGAGATCAGGATCAGGATCACAAGCCACGGCATTTTCATTCAGCTTTTCATCACCACCATATCCTTCTGACGTTGGACCAATATATTCCCCAGATCCAGAAGGGCTTGGCCTTGAATGAGATAGAACAAACTGGTTCTGCTCTTCCCCATTGAAGGAAACATCAAGCCAGGGAATGTTTGTATACAGGCTGTTCCGACCAGCCGTAGGTGAAGGTACTTCACAGAAATTTATTTTCTCCAAAGAACTCATTAGCTCGTTAAGCGCATCATTATAACTCATCATCTCGGTTCCAAACTTACTCGAACAATCACTGTACCTAGACATTGGTAAAAACCCGCTTAAAGAAGTCGGCTGCTTCACAGGAGACAAAGGCGGTGACAAAGATGGTGACCTTGATAAATGAGATAAACCCAGCAGAGTACTCGTAGGAGAGGAGGTAACAGAGCGACAAAACAAGCAGCAATGATTATTCCTGTTCATTGGGGAAGAGCTACAAGAACCTGAATTCTTGTACTTTGGAGATGCCTCGGGTAAGAGACGTAGCTCACGAGAAGAGTGTGCGAAAAAGCAAACCTTGCGCTTACAATTTTTGCCGTCCTTGCAAGCTTCAGTTCTGTAGCGGGTAGGGTGTAGCCAGCATTCGAATACCCCATGTGCGAAGTCACAATCATCCCCACGAGGGCAACCACCACCACGGCGGAAGTCAGAGCAGACGGTGGAGGAGTAGCGGTAGCGGCGAGGGTCACGACGGCGGGCCTTCTCGCCAGGATGAGCAAAGGGACAATCAGTCCAATCATGGCTCCTGCTCCTGGTGCACCTTCTCACCTTAAATTCATACATGCGGAAATGGTCAGTAGCATAGGGATCAGCGTCATTTTCTTCATCTTCATCACTATTCCTGTTGGAAGGGAGGTATTTGTGAAGGTTAGTTTCGTAAGGAAGTTTCATGATGGTGTTTTCCGAGATGGGATTGTGAGAAAGGAGGAGTTTCCTTGGAGGAACTTCAATGTCTTTGAACTTGAGGAGTCGGTGGGAGGGCAGGAACTTGTGTTGTTCAGCACAAGCGGTGCTCATCTTTGCTTTTGCTTTTGCTTTGGGGATGGCTAAGGCTAATGACCTAGTAGTTTGTTAAAAAAATTAAGAGGAAATGAAAGGAATGGATGTCTTTGGGTGTAGAATGATAAGGGAGCAAATGGGGTTGGGAGGGGGGCATGGATTTATAGGCCTGTAGGATCGGAGAGGGAGAGAGAGAGAGAAAGGGTGACAAGGATGGAGGCAAAGTTATGGGCAAAGAGATGCGTGGCTACATAGTATTAGGAAAGAGCATGCAAAAGGGCGTATGTGGCAGCCTCACAATGCACAGCACGCATGATCACGCTATGTGTTTGCTTATTATTCAGAAATCTGATCACGCTCACTACCCTCTCAATTTTATTTTTTGGGGTTTTGGAATTTGGGGATCAAAGCGTCCAACATGTGGCAGTGGCACACCTTGTCAAATTAATTAATTCTGCATTTCTAATTTCCAGTACAACCTCAGGAAAGTTAGTCCTTTACTGTTTTGGTTTGTAAATTAATCTGTTGCCCGAACACTTGTCAATTTTGGAGCATGCCTTGTTGCAATCATGTTACCATGAGGTGGAGAATTTGTTGGTAGTTTGATGCAGATCTCAAGTTTAGCTTTTCAGGAGGTAAATCCTGTAAAAACCTTTTCAAAATCAGTAAAAGAAAAAGAGCACAGGCTTTAAAGTTTGAATGCATTCGAACTTAAATATTCTCCTCAATCAAAACAAGAGTATAAACAGAAAGCAGCTTATGGCTGGGTTTTCCTCTGAAAAGGAAAAATACTCAAGAGTCAGACAAATGATTCAATACAGCGTTACAAGATAGATCCCAGTTGCTTGTAAACTTTAATTGTTTGTTTTTAACTTGACAATGACATGAAGGTTGTTTACTTGGGCTTTTCTAATAGTGTACAAGGAGCTTCAAGAGACCAGTTTAGAAGCTAATCAAAGCTAGGGGCCCAGACCAAATCAGGGAATTAGACAAGCCGTACAATAAATAATGCACACTCTCCACTCTTCAATTTCTCAGGCTCAGCTTAGGCTGTATTTTGCCACTCCCAGCCAGAGAAGGATAAATAAATGGATATCTTTGCTACTTGACAATTGCTTAAACTCTGATCATTTGTGACATGGACGGACACCATCACATAATTGTCAGTATCCTTAACAAAACCCTGATGGCAGGAGCTGATTGAATTTCCAACACGGCCGATAGTTTTCCCTGCCTGATATAAGATGATACTACCATGTCTAGAAAGTTGAAACTATCATTATAAATGGACAGTATATAAGAGAATGGAAAAAAGGGATTAGCAAATGTCTACTTTTATGCTTTTATGGAGAGGCCTTAACTAGCAAATCCAATTCAATAAATGTCCTTCAAACTCCTAATACCCATATCAAACAATGGGGACCTTGAAAAACAAAATATTATTGTACCCTTCATCTATTAGGAAACGAGTTAACTACAATAGTAGGCTTCTATGGAATATGCACTAGCCGATTTGCAAAGGGTCTGCCAGCGGAAAATAGATTGTACAGTGTATTCAGAAGATCTCATGTTCTATCCATCTCCTAATCTTTTGATAAGTTTTAAGGAGCAGTTACAGAAGGGTGATAAAATTCGGTGCATAGATGGTCCTATCAACATTCAACACAGCATTGAAATCAGGGCAGCATCCCTTCATGCGCATCATCAACAAATCCAAAAAGGATTACAGGCAATTCACAAGTAATCATTTTCATAATGCTCAGCAATCTTACATACAACAGTTTTATGGCAGGCTGCAACAATCACTATAGCTATAATGAGGGAAAACACTTTGCATGGTATACACATAATCAGCTATTAATTTTCTCCATTTAAATGGGGAAAAAGCATAGTACTTGTCCAAAAATATATCAATGGAACCTTACAACAATGCAAGAGATGTCATCCTTGCTCTTCTTAGAAATTGCTGCCTCTATCAAGAGCTTTGCAGCTGATTGAGCATCTTTTATGTTTTTTATAGTGTCCACTGCTTCTTGGTTTGACATGACCTGCCAAGATATTGGATTAAAATATAAAACCCTGATTCTGAATTGAATTAAAACTTATATAAGGCAAAATAAGAGTTGAAAAAAAAAAAACCAGCAGTTAAATAACTCTGATTTTCCTTAATAGGGAAACTAGAATTGAAATGAAAATAACCTTCCATATCCCATCACTGGCCAGAATAATGAACTCTACATCATCATCAATCACCTCCACACTCACATCAGGTTCTGAGCTAAGATGTAGCTTTAAACTCTTATCACCAAATGCCCTTGCTACAGCCAACTGCCCATCAACGCGTGGAACATCCCCTGTAAGAATCAAATAACATGTCAGTTCCAACTTCCAGATACCATACAAGCCAGTAGCAGTTCCTCACCCAATGGTCGATTTACTCCTTGATTAAAATTTTCCACACTTGCATAAACAAAAGCTATCTTAAGTGGCATAGATAATCTCTATACTGATTCAATCCGTAGTTACATTTAGCTGTCTAACAAACGAGTCAAAGTATCAAAATTGAGTTTGCTTGGTATGTGAAAGTGGAACCACTAGTATACAGTTCTAGCTACCTGGTAGGTTTGATACAAAACCACCACGGCTGACAATCATTCTCTTCTCCTTGCTTGGCTCATGATCAACTGATAGTTGTTCTGCCACACCATTCTTGCATATAACTGCCCGAGAATCTCCAACATTTCCCACTACCAGTTTCTGACCGTTGATAAGTATTGCTGTCACGGCTGTTGACCCTCCTCTGCCCAGAAGCCTTGCTTTATCCAATATTTCAGCATCTGTTGAGTGATAAGCTCTTCTGATTGCATCCTCTGTTTTGGTCCAAAAGTCATGCTGCTAATAATTAAGAAACATTAAATAGCTAGAAAATTGCAGAAAGAAGTTATAAATATAGAGGCATTGATAGAATCATATGTTGAGTATCAAACTAATCTCTACCTCTTTCAAGATGTTATCAAACAGATGGTTCTGCAAATACCTTGCAACATCATGGCCCAAATGTCCATCAAAGATTGCAAATAAACCTAACTCACTGTCATCCTTTTTCTTGAATTCAGAAACTACATAATCTTCCATGTCATGATTTGATTTTCCCTTAATGCAATGAAAACCATGTGTAATATGCTTTGACATTTTGCTCTTCCCTTTCCCTGTGTCAGCCCCAGATGAACATAGCGCAGCCTTCAGCTGAAAAAAGGACACCCAGAATGATCTGTCACAGATTTAATCATTAATCAAAAGCAATATTTGATTTCAAACAAGTCTAGCTTTCATTGCAAGTGTCATATCATTTCACTATATCTTCAGCTCTTACTTGAGTTATTAATTTAATTTAGAACAAAAATAGATGCTACTCTTCTATCATATATGCTCTGCTCTAGTGTCACATGGTATGCTAATATCTGGTTTGTTAAGTATCATTCACAGAAGAATAAATGCAACAAGAAGACAACAATGCAAATTCAGAAAATAAAAACAAAAACTTTAGATACTCCTTTTTATGTATAACTAAATATGTCGGTTGATTCAGGAGCCAAATAAATTATGAGAAAATTTAAGCTATGATAGTATTGCTGTTACACTAGATATTTAGCTATTGCACCTAAAAGGAAAACTCTGTACCTTGTTCCGTTGCATAGAAAAAGCAATAAATCATTTGGGAGCAGCATTAACAAGCATAATACAACAATAAGATTGCATGTAAGAATTAGAGTAGATCCCACATCAAGACCAACCGGATAAGGCAGAACATAGAGAAGCTCAAAAAAATAAAAAAGTGCTAGATGGAGTTTTAGATGCCATAAACTATTTCCATGAGAGAGGTAACAAAAAGATACTAACCCTGTAACTGAGCATGAGACAACAGAGGGTTAAATGTTTTATCCAATCCATGTGTCATTAGGAACCGAAAGTGGCAGACACAGATCTGTCATATATGAGCATTTTATAATACCCAAATATAGATTTCTCTCAGGCATTGGATTGGTTCATAGCAGAAAGAGCAACAGTGCATAGCTTTTGACTTAAGATAACAATTGTCTTATATGCCAATGACATTACTCAGGGTTCCACAAATGACAGTGTGATCACAGTTACTGGATATTTATTACTTTCATTAGCTTGTTTAATGCTTGATTTACTACCCATCTCAATACTCAGACAATAATCTTAAGCAGCAACATCCAAGACTTGTCAACAACTTTGATGAATATGGTCCGAGAACCAAAATGAACAATCCTGCTTAGAATGCCAAATTTACTTAATACCTTACTTTCAATCTCATGATGCAATCTGAAATTATGATGAGATGAAAGCCGAAACTTCCTCGCTATTACTTATAAAAACAACACTTTTTTTGGCACCAATCTCGCTTACAATCCAAAAACAGATCATACAGTTTTTTTTTCCCCAAGTTTTCTTAGGAATTAAATGTAAGTACAATCCTTTGAAACGGAATGAGCATAACCCAATTCAACTGTAGCCCCAACTTATCCCAAAAGACCATTAAAATCACAATCTTCAACTCAGTAGTTAACAGATAAAAACTCTAACACCAACAGAAAAAACAAAGCAACAATTTTTTTTTTAAAAAATACATCAAAGATTAAGAAAAGGAACGAAACTTTCAACTGACCTTCATTTTGTTAAGAATATCTTTCCCATGCATGGTGTAGGTTTTTCCTTTATCACACTAAGCACCAAAACAATTCTTCTACACAGAAAATTTTCCAAAAACTAGAAAAACAGAAGATCAGGACTTGATTTAGAAGAAGAAAAGCTTCAGACAAGGGGAAAAAAAAAAAGCATTTATAAAAAAAGACATGTGAGAGTTGACCGGTGAATGTGACTGACGTGTGGGTTTAGCAGTTCCGCCCCGCGTGTTTTGAAATGGACGCGTTGTTGCCGACGATTTTTCTCCACGTTACTCGATTCGTTAATTATAGAAAAACGGGAAGTGTGGATGCATTCCTTTTTCTTTATACTCCAACTCAAATTTTAAATTTTATATATAAACGGTACACATTATAAACTTTTTTTATAAGAGGTAAAAAATAATAATAAAAAGGGTTTAATTTAAAATTTAATTTCTCTTAAAACTATTAAATTAAACTTTAATTATTATTTTATTACTCTTTTTAAATCAAGAGAATGTTTATTTGGTATTTTTTTTGAGATGACAACTCTAGAGTATTTATTATTTTGGTAATATTTATCTTTATTTTGATTATATTTTATGATATTCGAGTTAAGTTAATTATTTGATTATTTTAATTTTTATTATTTGAAAACTAATGTTAACTATTTCATTAAATACTTATTTATTAAATCAAATTTAACTTTCTAATTTAAATTAAAATCATTTTTAATACATAAAAATAAACATCTTAATATACGAAACTCTCACATTATGAAGTATAAAAAAAGTTATATATATATATATATAATTTTTTTTTGTATTAATAAAAAGATTGATTACGTTTAAACTTGCAACCTTCATATTACAAAGAATCAACATTTACAATTATATCAAAGTTTTTTTCAATTTTAATGCATATTATCAAAAAATAAATTAATAATAGCAAATAAACTAAAGTTAAAAAACACAATTAAAACACTTAATAAATAATTTAATTAATATTATATTTATAAAAATAACTTCTAAATAATATATATAATATTAAAAAAATATTCTTTACAATCAAATTAGGCATTATCAAAATCTTACTCAAATTTATGACAAATATTAATTTATTATCTGAATCCTATTACAAAATATTCTAATTTTATTAATAGGATGAACTTGTGCAAAGTACTCATTTATAGATATTCATTGTCATCTCTACCTATATTCTCGGTTAAGCTAGCTGTCCCTGTTGTGCTTTCCTTTTTTTAACAGAATAAAAAAAGGAAAAAAACTTATTTTCCTTTTCTTGAAAAGGATTTCCATGAGAAAAATTTCCAGCGTGGGACACGTGGATTATTGCCTCTTTTATTTATGGACTTTTTTTAACTCATTCAGACGGAATCACAATGTTCTAAATTATGATTGGGTAGAAAAAATAATTATTCTTTATTTTATTTATTTTTCACTTAAAAACTTGTGATTTAATTTAATAGTTTATTATTTTAATGTTATATTTATTAAAATATAAAAATTTCATTTTTTTCGGATTGTATTAGGAATTCTACGGTACCCTATTTTGAATAATAATAATAATAATAATAATAATAATAATAAATACTATTATATATATATATATTATTAATTATTAAGTTTACTACCGTATTTTTATTTCACAAATTAAGAACATCGTATTATTTTAAAAAAAAAAATAGTATTAATTAGTTGATAAGGATGTTTCTGAAAAGTCCAAAGAATGGTATATATGAATTTAATTATTTGCATATGCTAGGATATATTCATCTAATCATATTATATTGTTAATTTATAAAGCGTGACCGACCAATCTTTGAGAAACAAAATATTTGGAAGCATCCAGGGGCAACTGTTCACTCCGCTTACAACTTGTTTTCAGCTTTGAATACTTGGAGGAATCAAAATGGTCGATTTTAGCATAACGCCGGGGTGGAAAACACTTCAATTAAAAGTAAAAACTTCTGATTAACATCACTGATTGATAAGTAAAAATTTAAATAATTTGGATTTAAATTGGAATTGAGCTTTAATTGAAATTGGGCTTTGATTGTTGGGTTTAAATCTTTTGTACTTAATGATTTGCTAGCTATTTATGTATTTATTTATTCATTATTATTTTGTAAAATTATTTTTATTATCTTTCTTTTTAGTTTTGAATGAATAGATAAATAAAAATTAAGACTTGTTCTGCATGATAAAAGAAAAAATAAAAATAAAAATAAAAAATAATAAAATGCGTCACGTGACACAGGAAGAAAACAAGTGGAAGACCGAGTCTACCGCCTTAGAAATAGTATAACGAGAGATATAAATAAGACAAAAAAAGACATTTAATCTAAGGATACATACGTAATTACTTGCAGAATAAATCTCTATAAATATGGGTTAAGTATGACTCAAAAACTTAAATCTCTATTTTCTCTACGGAAACTCTGCCAAAATTCTCTTCTGACTTAAGCATTAGAGTGCTTACGGAGGGAGAACCCCTGCGTCCCTCTGATCATTTTTTTCTTGCTGAGTTTCTGGTAACACGTGGCACAAAGATCGAAGCGAGGACGTCAGCAATATGTCATCATTCTGTTGGGTAACAACAATTGGCACCGTCTGTGGGTGCAAGACTCTCGCGGCATGACGCGAGACCCTCACGGCATGCAAGACTCTCACGACATGCAAGACCCTCGCGGCATGGTGCGAGACCCTCACGGCATGCAAGACCCTCGCGGCATGGCACGAGACCCTCACGACATGCGGGACCTTGGCGGCATGGCGCGAGACCCTCACGGTATGAGGGACCCTTGCGGCATGGCGCGATGCCGACCCTGGTGGCATGACGTGAGACCCTGGGGGCCTGTCGCGGGACCCTCACGGCCTAGCGACAAGAGACCTTCACGACATGGTGGCTCGAGAACCGCAAAGTCATGGTACATGAAATTCAACACGAGAGATTGTTGGTGGTCGGAGACGCCAAAGTATTGAAAACCTTGAAAGTCTGGCTATTGTAGGTTCTGAACATTTGGATGCGGAAGATCCTTGACTCCAGAACACAAATGGCCCACCGAATAATGGAATCGGAGGTGTTGGAATGACAACGTCCTATACTTGGAGGAGAAACTCGAAAATGGATCCTGTGACGCCCTGGAAGCATGGAAAACAGGGCAAATTTAAAACTTATTTACATCAATACACAATTCTGGGTGCATTCTTGTGCAGTGTCATACGTCATGATATATATTATAAAATTTTCACCTCAGGATCTCATCATCTAGTATTGATATATCATACCATATACATTCCTTAATTCAGAGTTAATTAATCCTAATACATCTCATACATCATTGTTCATCAAGTGTCTGTAATTACAACTTAAGTTTGGGTACATGAAATATTAAAGTATACCTCAAAATACAATATACGGCCTGGAGCTCAAGTCCTCCACTAACCACTACTCTGTACGTCGCAGGAAAAACCCTCTTCACTTGAAGAAATCAGGAGGATATAAAAACAAGGTGAGCTTCTAAATCGCTCAGTAAGGGGGTAAGGGACTCATTAATAAAATAATGATTTGCACAGGAACGATCATTTTATTTTGCGAGTGAAACTTAATAAACTCAATAGAAAACGTAGCATGAAATCATTAAAACATCATCATCATTTCACTTCTCTAAGATCAAGCAGAAACATGAGAGTAATGGTTCGGTATAAAAACCATAGTTACAAGCAAGTTGAAATAAGGATGCGATAATGGTTTTTCTCATAAAACGTGATAAAAATCACCTCAGTAATGATGCACGTGGCGTAGCCACCAAAACAGAATCTCATGTGTAAAACGGAGACTAGGAAAATAAAACTCTATAAAAAATTCGTCATGGCACATCAATATAATCTCATTTGGGTGCGCATCTCAGGCATCCTCAAAGAGGGAACGTCGACAATATGGTCGTATGCATGGTGTATTGGTCTTACGTGTTACAAGAACAAGGCCCGGACTTACATGCTACCAGAGCAAGGCCTCTCCTCATGTACACTATCGGTCTTTCATGCTACCAAAGTAAGGCTCGGACTTATATGCTACCAAAGTAAGGCCGCCCAGCGCTACCAGAGCGGGGGTCATCTCACGTTACCAGAACAGAGGCATCTCTCGTTACCGAAACAGAGGAATATCAGACTTACATGCTACCAGAGTAAGGCCTGGACTTACATGCTACCAGAGTAAGACCCGGACTTACATGCTACCAGAGCAAGGCCCGATGTGTATTCACATGACACGCCTAAGTCTCACTATCAGCCATTATCATACAAAAACCGTTTTGCCTTCACGTAAAGCTCATAATGGTTTTTCTAATAAAACTCATCTGAAAATCGTTTTGTACTCATTACAAAACATGTCAAAATCGAGCTCAAACCGGCAAAACACGCACACATTTTTCAAATCTCAATACGTCTTAACGTAGAGCCCAAATCCCGTTTTGCATTTTAAACTTAAACGGTTAGTAAAATAATTTTCACACTTTGTTTACAACTCATAAAAATTGAGCCCCAACCGGCTATAAAACCGTGTGCAATAACTCAATCACAACTCATAAAACATGCTTGTTTTCTCAAAATGTTTCATGTTACAATTATCATCGCAAAATCACATACACAATGAGTTTAAGTTTAACCTTACCTCGTTGCACCTCGTATAGTGCAATCATTTTCCCCTAATGACGGACTAGCCTCGCATTCCTCTTTGGAACTCCTGAGCTGTCCCAACGATGTAAAAACATCATCAATACATCATCACATTGTCTCAAATATCAACATCGAGCATAATTGCTCACATTCTCATTTAACATCTCAAAATCCTCACCAAACCAATTTCTCATAATTTCTATCAACCCTAATCATTTTTAGCCAATTTATCACAACATCTACAGCCACAATCGTAGAAATCTACTTCCAAATCAAGGATTAAAGCTTAGAAATTTACTCAAAACTTGTGGAGTGCTCAATTCACACTTCGGCTCAATTCGTCCTTCGATTTCCAAATATGTTGTTCTCCTTTTGAAGAGGAACAACTTTCCTTCCTACCACAACCTCTGATTTGAACAGAAATGGGTGTTTTGGAGGAGAGAGAAAGCTAGAAATTCGGTTTCTTGGAGAGAGAAAGGATGAATTCCAAAAAAACATGGGGGTCCCTATATAGGCGGAGGGCAGAAGATCGATTTGCTCCTGTAGGAGATCGATCTGCCTTTGAATTTGGGAACGTTTTGGGCATTTTTTATGCCTACCAGATCGATTTGTCGAGGGGATAAGATCGATCTCATAATCTTGAGGAGATCAATCTGCTCCTTCTGAGGAGATCGATATGCTATTTACAGAAACATTTTGAGATCGATCTGCTTGCTTATGAGATCGATTTGCCTATCAGTTCTTGAGCATTTCCTACATTCTGGAGCCATGAGATCGATCTCTCATCCTTGGAGATCGATCTAGCCTTCACGGATTGCACTGCTGCTGCATCAATTTGTAGAAAACTCAATGTAAAACTTCCTATAATCTATCCCATAGTCCATATCAAGACTTAAAAACCTCATCTTCTTATACTTCATCATATTTAAAACTTACGTGTACATCAACATATCATAATTACATACATCAAATTGTAATTCTCATAACTGTGGTACATAAAATTCGCAGTTCTCACATCCTCCCCACCTTTAAAGAATTTGGTCCTCCAAATTCAACTCGACTCGTCAAACAGATGAGGGTACTTCTCCTTCATAAGGCTTTCCAATTCTCAAGTTGCCTCTTCCATTGAGTGATGTTTCCATAAAACTTTCACTAATGGGATGGTTTTAGTCCGAAGCATCTTCTCTTTCCTATCAAGGATTCAGACGTGTTCTTTTGTATAGCTCATGTCCTCTTGTATGTTCATCTCTTCATACTCTATAACATGAGAAGGGTTCGGGTGGTACTTCCTCAACATAGATACATGGAAGACATTGTGTATCCCAGACATTTGTGGGGGTAATGCCAACTTGTAGGCTACCTCTCCCACTCTCTCAAGAATCTCGAATGGTCCAGTGTATCGAGGACTCAATTTCCCTTTCTTTCCAAATCTCATGATACTCTTACTCGGTGATATCTTCAGAAATACTGCATCACCAACATTAAACTCGAGTGGCCATCTACGCACATCTGCGTAGCTTTTCTGTCTACTCTGTAAAGCCCGTAATCTCTCACATATGAGTTTCACACTCTATACAGCCTGTTTAACAAGCTCGGGAGCATTTATCTTTCTGTCACCCACTTCTTTCCAAGCTACAGGGGATCTACACCTCCTACCATATAGAGTCTCAAAAGGTGTCATTCCAATACTCGCGTGATAGCTATATTTGTACGCAAACTCTGCTAGGGGTAAGTGATCATCCCATGATCCCTTAAAATCCATCGTACACGCCCTCAACATATCCTTCAAGGTCTGAATAGTCTTCTCTGACTGACCATCTGTCTGAGGATGATAGGCGGTACTAAAACTCAATCGAGATCTCATGGACTCTTGAAAATAGGTACAAATTCTGGAGGTGAATTGAGAATCTCTGTCAGAAGTAATACTCACTGGAGCCCCATGTAATCTAGCTATCTCACTGACATATAACTCAGCTAAGGCATCCATCGTATCTGTGCTCTTAATGGTAAGAAAGTGGGCATCATATTCTAGAATTTGTTTGATCTTGTCTCGAGGTGAAATATTAGATCACACTTAATTAGGGAGATGATTTAGGCCATCTTTGGATCGTTTGAGCCTTTCGAGCCATCCCTATACATACTTTACCCCTAGTCACCTATTTGGGCCAAATAAACCTTTCTCTGTAAATACACCTACTTATAATTTTCCTTAGCTTAAATACTTTGCTCCTATCCCTTACCCCAAAACCATGAAAGTCATTGGGATATATTTTAAGCTTTGTACATATGGGTATCGGGTGATAGTGAATTTTCAAAAAAAAAATGATGAAAAAGAAAGAAAAAGAAAAAGAAAAGAAGAAAAAAGAAAATACAAAAAATAGAATAAAAAGTTTAGTGAAATAAATAAGTTTGGGGGAAATAAGTTTGAGCTCTTACATTAAAGATCCTAGAAGTAATGCATGTTAAGGGGTAATTAAACCTAAATCGACTTTATCATACCTTAGCTCCAGCCTTACATTACAAGCTTAATGAAGTCCTATTGATCTTTGATTGAGTGTGACTACATTAGTGGAGAGAGAAGTGAAAAGCAAACTTATGGGAATGATCACATGTCTCTGACTTTGCATTCACTATATTTGGATAATTTGATCCGGATAATGTACTATGAAGTGACTCTGACATTTTCACATACACACGAGGGGTCCAATTTGGGTTAGGACTTATGATTGAATGATTCTGAAGGTTGGACTTGTAATTGTAAGTCTTTGAGATCATAGTCTATACTTTTTCTTTGAGGATGATATTGGAGAAATTATTATGTTTTGTACTTGTTATTCCTACAATCATTTTGTTTTGCTTGAGGACAAGCAAAAACTCAAGTTTGGGGGTGTGATAATTCTATAATTTTAGAATTATTTGTGCTTAATTTTCTAATTAATTATTTAAATCCCCAATTTATTTTGTTAATTATCCCCTTATTTAATTAAAATTCTCATGTTTGCAGATAAATCAAATCGAGATGAATTTTGAATATTTTGGTAGAAAATGGACTGAAATTTGGCTAAAATCGAGATTAGACCACACGGACAACACGAGCCATGCCATCTAGCACATCCAATTGGACAAGAAGACAAATGACATGAAAATATCTTTTCAAGGAGCCAATGGTGTCAAGACAAGTGGCCAAACAATACCAACTCATATAGGATGGAAAAAATTACAATTTTACCCCTTTTGTGTGTATAAATAAGACATGGATGGCAATTGAAAAAACTATGTAATGTAATTTAGGAGTAGGAGTAGTGTAGGTAGAGTAGTTTTTAGAGTTATTCTCCTTTCTAGTGTTTTTTTTTTTTACTTTCACATTTGTTTATTTTGCAATTTCCGTTAGCTTCCATTTACTTTTAATGTTCATTCCATGTTTATGCTCTTCATCTTCTAGACTTGGATATTTTCTATTTCATAGCAAACAATGTATCATTTCATCTTCTCGGTTATGTTAAATATAGTCTTTTATTTTTCAAGTTTTATTAACATAGCCCATTTCTCCTAGTGAGCTCTTGGTTTCCATAAAATTATTGCTTATGTTTCCTTCGTTTTATTTGAAAAACCATCATCTTTAGTTGCTCTCGGCTTAGTTTCTTGGTGTATTCTGTTCCTTACTTTTTCCTTCATCTATGCTATTTGGTTTTGGTGCTTTAATGTGGGCAAATGCTAGGCATTGTTTCACATTTAAGCAATGTGGAACCATGGCATTAAAGAGCTGGAATAGAGTAAGTCGGTGATGATGATTCTGCACGTTAATGAGCCACGAGTTTGAGAGTCTTGATTGTTGACTGTTACTTGCTGTTGGATTGTGAAAAGGATGCATCAAGCTGTTCGGTGTAGACTCTCATGTCTCGGTTGGTTGTAGCAGCGAGACACGAGTTGATTCCCGAGAGCAGCAATTTCTTCCTCTGTTTGCCTCTGTTTTAAGTTTTCTTCCTACTGTTCATCTTCATTTTCTATTATAGTTGCTGGTTCTTAAGGTTTTATCATGTCATTCCTTATCTTTAACTCACCATTTAATGATCTTTGCATGTATAAGTTTCTTTATTTGATGATCGGTGCTGCTGCAGAATGATAGATTGTGCCACTCCATTCCTTATGGTGTCGGATATGGTTAGCAAGAAACCAAGAAACGGATGAGGATAAATCGTGAAGAGGCTCGTACGAGGCTGGGAGCATGATCAACAGCAGTGCAGGACAGAGCAGATCGAGAGCAAGTCTGGATAGCAGCTGGAGTTGGTAGAAGCAGGAGCAGAAGCCGAGGATGTGTAGAGTAGATCTGGGCAGGCAGCGGCGTGGCCAGAAATTGCAACATGAAGCGGTTGTCGATTGCAGGACCGGATGCAGTAGACCAAGAGTAGCTAGGACCAAGAATGACTGGAGCTGGAATTTACAGGAAATGTACAGTGACAGTAGCCAAAACCTTGAAAGCCTGGAAATGAAAATGTTTTGGAAGAACGTGAACAGTGACTTAATCAGGACCACATTGTTGCAAAGTAGTTTAAGGCCTTGTTTGGCCAATTAATTTGTTATTCCATGCTTTTAGTTGTTTTAATCCTTAATTAGTTGTTAGTTTTTATTAATTGGTAGGTTAGTTTTAATATCTTTGCAAGTTAATTTAATTTGTAGTGTTAATTTTTAGTTAGTAGTTAATTTTATATTAAATGTTTTAGGACTTTATTTTAGTTTAGATGCATTTAGAATTAATTTAGATTAAATGTGATTCATGTATTTTTAATTTAGTCTTTATTTTTATTAAATTTTAGGATAGTTTATTTGCAATTTTTAATTACATGCATTTTTATTTTAAGTTTGTTTAAATTTTAGTTTAATTAATCTTGTTCTTTATTTTCATTTTTTACTTTTTATTGCGTTAATTAATTTTAGCTGTTTTAATTATTTTCGTAGGTATTTGCTTTTAATTGCGTGGAGCTCGGTAAGTAAATCTTAGCTCGATTTTATTTTCTTTATTTTATAGTTTTATTATTTTCAGTACTTGTTTAATTTTAATTAAGCTTAGTAGATCACCCATAATCAAAACTTCATAATTTGCTAGGATATACTTGGGAAAAATTAACCGGTAGTTAATTAGGCTAGTCAACTTCTCTGTGGGACGATAACTCGGGACTCAAATCTCATTATTACTTGTATGACTCGTGCACTTACGGTAATAAGTTTAGATCGTATCAAGTTTTTGGTGCCGATGCCGGGGAAGTCTTAATTAGCCATTAGTTAATATCGGTGAAATTATGCTTAGGTGTAATTCTAGCTTGTAAATATTTAGGTTGTAAATATTTAGAAGTTTAATCTAGATTAGTTAATTGAAAAATTAAAATAAAAAAATTGAAAAATTAAAAAACTTAAAAAAATTTTCTATGGACTTTTAGATGTTTGCATGCATAGAGCCGGGAGTTATGATAGCTTTCCTCTAGATCCTGAAATTGAAAGAACCCTTAGGAAAATTCGAAAGGATTCTAGGAAATTAATAGCTCCACTGCAAAACATCATGACAGAAAATAGGAAAATTAGAATTGTTGGAGATTATGCGGTGCCAACGATTGGAGGATATTATACCGGCATTAAGCCACCAGCTGTCCCTGCGAACAATTTCGAAATTAAGTCTGTAATCTTTCAGATGATCCAGACTTCTTTACAGTTCAGGGGCTTCCGCACGATGACCCATATGCTCACCTTGGCAATTCCTGGACTTGTGCAACACGTTCAAGCACAATGGATTATCTGATGATGCGCTTAGGCTTAGATTATTCCCCTTCTCACTTAGGGATAGGGCGCGACACTGGTTAACCTCCTTGCCTCCAGGATCCATTTCTACATGGGACGAGTTAGCCCATCAATTTCTAGTTAAGTTTTCCCTCCCTCTAAAATGGCCAGACTCCGTAGCGATATATCTTCCTTGCCCAGTTCGACTCTGAATCTCTTTACGAAGCATGGGAACGATATAAGGAGCTTCTTAGGAAGTGCCCTCACGGCCTACCTTTGGTTGCAAGTCCAGACCTTCTACAACGGACTTACAAGCCAAAATAGGACCATTGTTGACGCTGCTGCGGGCGCTAATGTGTAAAACAGAGGAGGAAGCTTACGAGCTCCTAGACAAGACAGCTGCTAGCAACTATCTATGGTCCTCAGAGAGGCAATTACCTAAGAAGTCGGCGGGTATTTATGAGCTCGACACGCTGTCTACCTTGACCTCTCAAATTGCCAATCTTACGAAGAAGGTAGAGTCGCTCAGTACCCAGTATAATCCTTCTACTAGTCTTAATCCGATTTATTCTGTCCAAAGTCTTTTCTTTCCTGCGAGCTGTGTAGTGGTACCCACTCTGTAGATAGGTGTTGGCTCAACTTAGAATCGGTTCAATATGTTGCCCCTTCTTAAACGCAACAGAACAACTCCTTTTCAAACACCTACAATCAGGGTGGAGGAACCATCATAACTTTTTCTGGAGCCAAAACCTAGAGCAATCTTCTAATTCTAGACCTGTAGGACCCCCTAGTTTTCAAGCTCCACCTGTTCATGTACCACAACAGCTGCAACTTCCATATCATCCACCTCATCACTCTCATCACCCATTCCCATTTCAATAATTTCAGTATCATTCATCCCCACCACCACCACTTATCCAGCCACAACATATACTTGTACCAGCACCAGCAGCTGAGAAGAAGCCCTCGTTTGAGGAAATCTTCATGGCTATCCTGCAAAATCAAGCTGCCTCAATTAAGAACTTAGGAGTTCAGGTTGGACAAATAGCTAATGCTTTTAGCCAACGTCCTCAAGGGACCCTTCCTAGTAACACTGAAGTTAATCTTGTTAAGCAAAGGGAGGGTAAGGAACATGTTAGATCCATCACCCTTAGGAGTGGCAGAGAGCTAGATAAGCCACAAGTTAAGTCTGGACCTGAACAGCTCATAGTTGATAAACCCTTAGGTTCTAAAGAAGCAGCTCAGAAAGAGCAGGAACATCAGGATCGGGCTGCAAAGGAAATAAAGCTAGGCGCTTCTTCATCTTTACCTTTTTCTTCTTCTTCACAGCCTTCCTCGTCCTCTGATGCTACACATGTTACCACTACATCCCTTCCAGTTAGACCACCAGTACCTTTTTCTCAGAGGTTTCAAACCAAAAGCTTGATCAACAATTCGCTAAATTTCTTGAGGTTTTTAAGAAACTTCACATCAACATTCCTTTCGCAGATTCCTTAGAGCAAATGCCAAGTTATGTGAAGTTTTTGAAGGATATCCTCTTGAGGAAGAGAAGATTGGAAGAATATGAGACAGTGGCCTTAACTGAGGAATGTAGTGCCATTATCCAGAGGAGATTACCCCCAAGCTCAAAGATCCCGGGAGTTTTACCATACCCTGCACTATTGAAAATTTATTCTTTGGTAGAGCCCTGTGTGATTTAAGAGCTAGTATCAATCTAATACCTTTGTCTATCTATCAGAAGTTAGGAATAAGGGATGTCAAACCCACTACAGTGACCGTTCAGCTAGCAGATCGATCCATTAAATATCCAAAGGGGGTCATTGAGGATGTCTTAGTAAAGGTGGACAAGTTTATTTTTCCTGCGGATTTTATTGTTTTAGACATGGAGGAAGACAGGGAAGTCCCCATTATACTAGGCAAATATTTCCTAGCAACTGGTAGAACCTTAATTGATGTACAAAAGGGGGAGTTAACTATGAGAGTCCTAGATTAGGAGGTGATATTTCATGTTTTCAAACCTTTAAATTTCCCTGATGATTCTCAAAACTATTTTAGAATGGAGGATATAAGGCTTAAGCATAAGAAATCTGAGAGAAAGAAGGAAGTAGATAGAGCTCAAGAGGATTTAACTGTTAACATTCTGTCACCATTTTGGCTAACCCTCATACTCTTTGCTCTGCTGCTGAGTGTTGTTTTCTTCAGCTGCATTTGAAGTGTCGGTGTTTTTTCTTTTCACTATTGTATATAGTTCTTTTTTTTTTCTTTTCTGTTATTTCTTTCTTTGTTTATTTTGCAGGTTTATTTTCTAGTTTTATGCTTTCAATCAAGCTTCAGTTGTTCATCATCATCAGAAAGGGGAGTACTTTGTTCTTGAGCTTAAATTCTTATATTATCTGCACACTGAGGATACTGTGCACTTTAAGTTTGGGGATGGGATATCACTTGAGCAATTTTGTGAAAAATTGGAAAAAATTTTAAATTTTTTTCGCAAATCTGAGAAAGAATTTTCAAAATTTTTAAATAATATGAGCTTAAATTGTTTGATTTTGGGATGATCTAGTGCTTAGCATGTAGTTTTCCCATATTCTGATCATATGACCCCATGATTAAGTCTGATTTTGATTGACTAAGAAGCATGATTATAGGAAAAAGCATGAAGTTGAATTCTTGAATTTGTCTTAATTCTGATTGTGATTTCCTCATTTTTATGCACATGTCATGTCATGAATCTATATATTTATTTAGAGAAAGCTTATGTGGACCTAGGATTGCATTTGCTCAATCGATTTTGTGTATCATATTCTAGAATTTGTTTGATCTTGTCTCGATGTGAAATATTAGATCACATTTAATTAGGGAGATGATTTAGGCCATCTTTGGATCGTTTGAGCCTTTCGAGCCATCCCTGTACATACTTTACCCCTAGTCACCCATCTGGGCCAAATAAGCCTTTCTCTGTAAATACATTTGCTTATAATTTTCCTTAGCTTAAATACTTTGCTCCTATCCCTTACCCCGAAACCATGAAAGTCATAGGGATATATTTTGAGCTTTGTACATATGGGTATCAGGTGATAGTGAATTTTTTAAAAAAAATGATGACAAAGAAAGAAAAAGAAAAAGAAAAGAAGAAAGAAGAAAATACAAAAAATAGAATAAAAAGTTTAGTGAAATAAATAAGTTTAGGGGAAATAAGTTTGAGCTCTTACATTAAAGATCCTAGAAGTAATGCATGTTAAGGGGTAATTAAACCTAAATTGACTTTATCATACCTTAGCTCCAGCCTTACATTACAAGCTTAATGAAGTCCTATTGATCTTTGATTGAGTGTGACTACATTAGTGGAGAGAGAAGTGAAAAGCAAACTTATGGGAATGATCACATGTCTCTGACTTTGCATTCACTATGTTTGCATAATTTGATCCGGACAATGTACTGTGAAGTGATTCTGACATTTTCACACACGCACGAGGGGTCCAATTTGGGTTAGGACTTATGATTGAATGATTCTGAAGGTTGGACTTGTAATTGTGAGTCTTTGAGATCATAGTCTGTACTTTTTCTTTGAGGATAATATTGGAGAAATTATTATGTTTTGTACTTGTCATTCCTACAATCATTTTGTTTTGCTTGAGGACAAGCAAAAGCTCAAGTTTAGGGGTGTGATAATTCTATAATTTTAAAATTATTTGTGCTTAATTTTCTAATTAATTATTTAAATCCTCAATTTATTTTGTTAATTATCCCCTTATTTAATTAAAATTCTTATGTTTGCAGATAAATCAAATTCGGATGAATTTTGAATATTTCGGTAGAAAATGGACTAAAATTTGGCTAAAATCGAGATTAGACCACGCGGACAACACGAGCCATGCCATCTAGCACATCTAATTGGACAAGAAGACAAACGACATGGAAATATCTTTTCAAAGAGCCAATGGTGTGAAGACAAGTGGCCAAACAATGCCAACTCATCTAGGATGAAAAAATTACAATTTTACCCCTTTTGTGTGTATAAATAAGACATGGATGGCAATTGAAAAAACTATGTAATGTAATTTAGGAGTAGGAGTAGTGTAGGTAGAGTAGTTTTTAGAGTTATTCTCCTTTGTAGTGTTTTTTTTTTAACTTTCCCGTTTGTTTATTTTGCAATTTCTGTTAGTTTCCATTTACTTTTAATGTTCATTCCATGTTTATGCTCTTCATCTTCTAAACTTGGATATTTTATATTTCATAGCAAACAATGTATCATTTCATCTTCTCGGTTATGTTAAATATAGTCTTTTATTTTTCAAGTTTTATTTACATAGCCCATTTCTCCTAGTGAGCTCTCGGTTTCCATAAAATTATTGCTTATGTTTCCTTTGTTTTATTTGAAAAACCATCATCTTTAGTTGCTCTCGAGTTAGTTTCTTGGTGTATTTTGTTCCTTACTTTTCTTTAGTTGCTCTCGAGTTAGTTTCTTGGTGTATTTTGTTCCTTACTTTTTCCTTCATCTATGCTATTTGGTTTTAGTGCTTTAATGTGGGCAAATGCTAGACATTGTTTCACATTTAAGCAAAGTGGAACCATGGCATTAAAGAGCTGGAATAAAGTAAGTCGGTGATGATGATTCTGCACGTTAATGAGCCACGGGTTTGAGAGTCTTGATTGTTGACTGTTACTTGCTGTTGGATTGTGAAAAGGATGCATCAAGCTGTTCGGTGTAGGCTCTCATGTCTCGGTTGGTTGTAGCAGTGAGACACGGGTTGATTCCCGAGAGCAGCAATTTCCTCCTCTGTTTGCCTCTGTTTTAAGTTTTCTTCCTACTGTTCATCTTCATTTTCTATTACAGTTGCTGGTTCTTAAGGTTTTATCATTTCATTCCTTATCTTTAACTCACCATTTAACGATCTTTGCATGTAGAAGTTTCTTTATTTGATGATCGGTGCTGCTGTAGAACGATAGATTGTGCCACTCCAGTCCCTATGGTCTCGGATATGGTTAGCAAGAAACCAAGAAACGGATGAGGAGAAATCATGAAGAGGCTCGTACGAGGCTGGGAGCATGATCAACAGTAGTGCAGGATAGAGCAGACCGAGAGCAAGTCTGGACAGTAGCTGGAGTTGGTAGAAGCAGGAGCAGAAGCCGAGGATGTGTAGAGTAGATCTGGGCAGGCAGCGGCGTGGCCAAAAATTGCAGCATGAAGCTGTTGTCGATTGCAGTACCGGATGCAGCAGACCGAGAGTAGCTGGGACCAAGAATGCTTGGAGCAGCAGTCGATTGTAGGACCGGATGCAGCAGACCGAGAGGAGCTGGCACCGAGAATGGCTGGAGCTGGAATTTGCAGAAAACGTACAGTGATAGTAGCCGAAACCGTGAAAGCCTGGAAATGAAAATGTTTTGGAAAAACGTGAACAGTGGCTTAATCAGGACCACATTGTTCCAAAGTAGTTTAAGGCCTTGTTTGGCCAATTAATTTGTTATTCCATGCTTTTAGTTGTTTTAATCCTTAATTAGTTGTTAGTTTTTATTAATTGGTAGGTTAGTTTTAATATCTTTGCAAGTCAATTTAATTTGTAGTGTTAATTTTTAGTTAGTAGTTAATTTTATATTAAATGTTTTAGGACTTTATTTTAGTTTAGATGCATTTAGAATTAATTTAGATTCAATGTGATTCATGCATTTTTAATTTAATCTTTATCTTTATTAAATTTTAGGTTAGTTTAATTTGCAATTTTTAATTACATGCATTTTTATTTTAAGTTTGTTTAAATTTTAGTTTAATTAATCTTGTTCTTTATTTTCATTTTTTGCTTTTTATTGCGTTAATTAATTTTAGTTGTTTTAATTATTTTCGTAGGTATTTGTTTTTAATTGCGTGGAGCTCGACAAGTAAATCTTAGCTCGATTTTATTTTCTTTATTTTATAGTTTTATTATTTTCAGTACTTGTTTAATTTTTATTAGGCTTAGTAGATCACCCATAATCAAAACTTCAGAATTTGCTAGGATATACTTAGGGTAAGATTAACGGGTAGTTAATTAGGCTAGTCAACTTCTCTGTGGGACGATAACTCGGGACTCAAATCTCATTATTACTTGTACGACCCGTGCACTTGTGGTAATACGTTTAGATCGTGTTACCACTATGACCCATATAGCGTCATGACCTCTTCGGGTCCTCGGTAAACCCATAATAAAGTCCATGGTGACATGCTCCCATTTTCATGTTGGCACAAGTAAAGGCTGAAACAATCCTCCGGGCTTCTGATGCTCAGCTTTCACTTGCTGGCACACTAAACATCTGGCCACATAATCTGCCACGTCTCGCTTCATACCACTCCACCAGTACACCTTTCTCAAATCTCGGTACATTTTAGTACTCCTTGGGTGCATGGTGTATCGCGAGCAGTGGGACTCTCTCAGTATCTGTCTCTTTAGGGTATCATCGTCCGATACACAAATTCGTCCTCTAATTCTCAACAAGCCATCCTCACTGACTATGAGATCCGACTGCGAAGTCTACTCAGCTTGGCTAACCATATCAATCAACCTCTGATCGTTATGCTACCCAGTTCTAATCTGATCCATGATCCTGGGCTCAATTCGCAGGTTAGCCAAAAATCCAGTCTCTACCTCTTTAACTCTGATCCGAAGTTCGACGAACTGTTCCAATAAATTCCATTCCCTGATCATCATAGCAGATATCATACTTTTCCTACTCAGGGCATTAACAACTATGTTCGCCTTACCCGGATGGTATAGAATCTCGTAGTCATAATCCTTAAGGAGTTCCATCCATCTCATTTGTCTCATATTTAACTCTTTTTGATCAAACAGATACCCCAAACTCTTGTGGTCAGTGAAGATCTGGAATCTTTCCCATATAAGTAGTGCCGCCAGATCTTTAAGGCAAATACCACAGCGGCCAACTCCAAATCATTCGTAGGGTAATTTCGCTCATGATCTTTCAACTGTCGTGATCCATAGGCGACCACTCTTCCATGCTGCATGAGTACACACCTAAATCCTTGATAGGAAGCACCACTATACACTGAAAATCCTCATGATCCCTCAGGAATAGTCAACACATGTGCCGCTGTTAATCTCCTCTTTAATTCCTGAAAGTTGAGCTCACATTGATCAGTCCATAAGAACAGAGTCTCCTTGTGCGTGAGCATGGTCAAAGGAGCGACAATCCTAGAAAATCCCTCCACAAATCTTCTGTAATACCTTGTCAAACCAAGGAAACTTCGTACCTTTGTAACTATCCTCAGTTTTTTCCAATTAAGCACGACCTCTACTTTAATTGGATCAACTGATACTCTTTCCTTTGAAACTATATGACCAAGGAAAACTATCCGATCCAACCAAAACTCACACTTACTAAGCTTTCCATATAATTGCTTATCTCGGAGTATCTAAAGTACTAACCATAATTGTTGCGTGTGCTCCTCATAAGACCAAGAGTACACCAAGATATCATCAATAAAGACTATCACAAACTTATCTAGATAGTCTCTAAACAACCTCATTCATTAACCTCATAAAAGCTGCAGGGGCATTCGTCAATCCAATGGGCATCACTAGGAATTCGTAATGGCCATACCTAGTCTTGAAGGCCGTCTTCGAAATATCTTCCTCTTCAATCCTCAATTGGTAATAGCCCGATCTTAAATCAATCTTAGAGAAGACTAGAGCCCCTATCAGCTGATCAAGTAGGTCGTCAATCCTCGGCAATGGATATTTATTCTTCACCGTGGCTTTATTCAATAATTGGTAGTCTATGCATAATCTGAGACTACCATTCTTCTTCCTTACGAATAACACTGGTGCTCCCCACGGTGAGACATTGGGTCAAATAAATTCTTGATTCAATAACTCTTGTAATTGTTTCTTCAATTCCTATAATTTCACTAACGCCATCCTATACGGAGGTCTAGAGATAGGCTGAGTATCTGGTACCAAATCAATGGTAAACTCCAGCTCTTTCTCTCTGGTGGTAAACTGGGCAACTCATCTGGGAAGACATCCAAAAATTCACACACCACGGGTATATCCTCAATCCTCAGATATTCCCGGTTATTATCTTAAATGAGTGTTTCATAACCTTCACATTCAAAAGCAAATTTAATACTTTCAAGAGGTAACATCATACATTTCAAATTGCTTAAAAAAATTTTACACATTTATTTTCACAATATTTCAAGCGTACACTGTAGGGTTCAGGTAGGGAGAAAGTTATTATCTTAGTGTAGCAATCTAAACTCACTCGATTGGTTGCCAGCCAATCCATCCCCAAAATCACATCGAACCCATGTATATTTAACATAATTAGATATGCTAACATTACCCTATCTCCCACCTTTATTTCACATCTTCTACATATCATATCCGTTCTCTAGGACTCACGCATAGGGGTATTTACATGTAGAATATACTTTAGAGGTTCAAACTTCAAATTTAAGCTACATGTAAAATGCTCAGAAATAAAGGAATGAGTGGATCCCAGATCAACCAACATATGAGCCTTATTTACAGATAGAGAGTGTACCTCTTATAGTTTCTACAGAAGTGTCAGTTGTTTCCTTATCCAGAGCAAACACACGTCCCACTGTGATAGGCTTCTTTCCTTTCTCTGCAGCAGTGGCCCATCTCGAAGGATTCACTCTCTGAGACTACTGTCTCGTAGACTCCGGAGCATGTGGTCTCTGAGGTTGAGGATAGTCTTTTACTCAGTGACCCATGTCTCCACATCTAAAACATCCACGGATCAACCCAGTACAATTTTCCTCATGCGGTCGACCACAATCTCTACAAACCCTTATCTCAGGCCTGACATCTCGAGGGGTCTCCCTAATGATGGGATAAGCTCTGGGTCTCTCCAATCTGCCCTTTTGTACCTCAATCCTTCATCTTCTGAAGGAGCCTCTCCGAACATCTGTCTGAAAAATCACTGGCCTCTTGCCCTTATCTCTAGTCACATCCTGTTGGGACATCAGAATATCCTGGGTAGTATCCCACCAATCTCGGGCTCTCCCTTTCAACATATAAGCACCCATACTGACCCTCTCAGCATCAGTGCATCCCAAATAGTCAAATATGACTCTCAACTCAGTTAGCCACTCCTCAGCCTCTACGGGATCCTTTCTCCCATTGAATGCTAGTGGATTCATTTTCAAAAAGTCCCTCAGTCGGACCATATTTTTGTCATCGGGCAGAGTGACGGGAGGCACCGGGTCCATCTGTACCGGGGGTGCAGGAGGTCCTTGTGGTGGTGTAGGAGTAGTACCCGGGGAATTAACTCCAAAATGTTACGTGAATAGTACTGCCATCTGCTCAAAACCTTGCCGCACATCTGTCTCAATCCGGTTAAACTGAGAGTTAGTACTCTCCGGTTGTGGGGCAGGTGGCGGAGGTGGCTCTGCCTGCCTCCTCGAATGACCTCATCGTCCACTCATTTTTAATCTCAATACGTTTCCTGCCTGTACACATTAAACTTGATTGAAATCTCAATTCTCAATTTCAGTTCATGACCAGACTTATACAGACACTTAGGATGTATTCTATTCCACTTATCCGACTCTGTCAGTACTAAACACCCTAAGCTCTGATACCAAGAAAACTCTGTGACACCCCGAAAGAGCAAAAAACATGATAAATTTAAAAATTATTTACATCAATACATAATTCTGGGTGTATTCCTGTGCAGTGTCATACATCATGATATATATATTATAAAACTTTCACCTCAGGATCTCATCATCTAATATTGATATATCATACCATATACATTCATTAATTCAGAGTTAATTAATCTTAATACATCCCATACATCATTGTTCATCAAGTGTCTGTAATTACAACTTAAGTCTGGGTACATGAAATATTAAAGTATACCTCAAAATACAATATACGGCCTGGAGCTCAAGTCCTCCACTAACCACTACTTTGTATGTCGCAGGAAAAACTCTCTTCACTTGAAGAAATCAGGGGGATATAAAAACAGGGTGAGTTTCTAAATCGCTCAGTAAGGGGGTAAGGGACTCATTAATAAAATAATGATTTGCACAAAATAATCATTTTATTTTACAAGTGAAACTCAATAAACTCAGTAGAAAACGTAGCATGAAATCATTAAAACATCATCATCATTTCACTTCTCTAAGATCATGTAGAAACATGAGAGTAATGGTTCGGTATAAAAACCATAGTTACAAGCAGGTGGAAATAAGGATGCGATAATGGCTTTTCTCATAAAACGTGATAAAAATCACCTCAGTAATGATGCACGTGGCACAGCCACCAAAACACAATCTCATGTGTAAAACGGAGACTAGGCAAATAAGACTCTATAAAACATTCGTCATGACACATTAATATAATCTCCTCTGGGTGCGCGTCCCAGGCATCCTCAAAGAGGGAATGTCGATAATATGGTCGTATGCATGGTGTATTGATCTTACGTGTTACTAGAACAAGGCCCGGACTTACATGCTACCAGAGCAAGGCCTCTCCTCATGCACGCTATCTAGCGCTACTAGAGTGGGGGTCATCTCACGTTACCAGAACGGAGGCATCTCTCATTACCAAAACGGAGGAATATCTGACTTACATGCTACCAGAGCAAGACCCAATGTGTATTCACATGACACGACTAAGTCTCAATATCAACCATTATCATACAAAAACCGTTTTGCCTTCACGTAAAGCTCATAATGGTTTTTCTCATAAAACTCATCTGAAAATCATTTTGTAGTCATTACAAAACATGTCAAAATCGAGCTCAAACCGGTAAAACACGCACACATTTCTCAAATCTCAATACGCCTTAACGTAGAGCCCAAATCCCGTTTCACATTTTAAACTCAAACGATTAGTAAAATAATTTTCACACTTTGTTTACAACTCATAAAAATTGAGCCCCAACCGGCTATAAAACTGTGTGCAATAAGTCAATCACAACCCATAAAACATGCTTGCTTTCTCAAAACATTTCATGCTACAATTATCATCACAAAATCACATACACAATGAGTTTAAGTTTTCCCTTACTTCGTTGCAACTCATATAGTGCAATCGTTTCCCCCTAATGACGGACTAGCCTCACATTCCTCTCTGGAACTCCCGAGTTGTCGCAACGATGTAAAAACATCATCAATACATCATCATATTGTCTCAAATCTCAACATCGAGCATAATTGCTCACATTCTCATTTAACATCTCAAAATCCTCACCAAACCAATTTCTCATAATTTCTCAATATTTCTATCAACCCTAATCATTTTCAGCCTATTTATCACAACATCTATAACCACAATCGTAGAAATCTTCTTCCAAATTAAGGATTAAAGCTTAGAAATTTACCCAAAACTTGTGGAGTGCTCAATTCACACCTCGGCTCAATTCGTCCTTCGATTTTCAAGTATGTTTTTCTCCTTTTGATGAGGAACAACTTTCCTTCCTACCACGACCTCTGATTCTAACGAAAATGGGTGTTTGAGAGGAGAGAGAAAGTTAGGGATTCGGTTTCCTGGAGAGAGAAATGATGAATTCCAAAAAAATACAGGGGTCCTTATATAGGCGAAGGGCAGGAGATCGATTTGCTCCTATAGGAGATTGATCTGCCTTTGAATTTAGAAACATTTTTGGCATTTTTTATGCGTACCAGATCAATCTGTCGAGGGGATAAAATTGATCTCATATCTTGAGGAGATCGATCTGCTCCTTGTGAGGAGATCGATATGCTATTTACAGAAACATTTTGAGATCGATCTGCTCTTATAGGAGATCGATCTACTCTTTACAGAAATATTTGGAGATCGATCTGCTTGCTTATGAGATTGATCTGCCTATCAGTTCTTGCGCATTTCCTGCATTCTGGAGCCATGAGATCGATCTCTCATCCTTAGAGATCGATCTGGCCTTCACGGATTGCACTACTGTTGCATCAATTTACAGAAAACTCAATGTAAAACTTCTCATAATCTACCCCATAATCCATATTTCAACCCATATACATTCAAGACTTATAAACCTCATCTTCTTATACTTCATCATATTTAAAACTTGCGTGTACATCAACTTATCATAATTACATATATCAAATTACAATTCTCATAACTGGAGTACATAAAATTTGCAGTTCTCACAGATCCGACTCGGAACCCTGAAGCAGAAATGGAAAACTTACCACCTCGAACTAATCAGAGGTGAACTCATAACCTATGAGGTAAGAGAAAAGATGTTGTTTACTGTGATTAGACTGATTCAAGTAACACCGAAAGGGTGTAGAATCGACCTACACCCATGGCACAATATGCTACAGATATGAAGAAAATGGTGGAACAAATCTTGGAGGAAAAAGGGTTAGTTTCAGCTAAAGAAAACCAGAGGAGAAGAGTCCCATTATGTCACACCCCACTTCCAGGTGTCCTTCATCCATACATATATTGTCAGATCCAGATTTTATGTAGCTTGTTCCTTATGATTACTATGTGTATGAACACTCTATTATTATAGTTGAATCATAAGAAGAGTATTTACTAGATTTAAACTGTTAGTAAAATGATTTAACACGCAAAAGCTACATAAAAAAAAGCCTAATGTGAGCTATAAGAGTCACAGGCTAAACCAAGTAGATCTAAATCATTCTGACTGAAAATAAGAACTTAAAATGAGAAAGTATAGAGAGCTCATGAAGGAAAGCCAGCTTGATTTAGTCCCGAACATAGAAAACAAGAGTAAAAGCTAAAAAGGGTAAAATGGACCTTTTTGTCAAGTTAAGGTGTTTCGGGTGTAATTACCTATCGGGAACGGTTGAAACATAAAGACTAGAATGTAAGACATAACATATGACATTTTCAAAATTTTGAGAAAAAGTCAACTTGGTCAATGGTTAAGGAAAAAGTCAATTATAGTTAAGAAAGTGGACTTTTACCATAGTTGACTAATCATGGTTAAAAATTAACCTATGGAGAAAAATTGGGAAAAAATATTCTTGGTCAGAATACAAGATAATCATCCCCAGAAGTAAGAAAAATTTACTCGGAAGGATTCCAGATTAAATTTAATGGTTAAAAACGTAATGGGCCTAAGGTGAAAATTTTAAAGCCCATTAAGGTATACTAAACGTATATCGAAATTCTTAGGTCCCTTAGACCGAATTGTTGGACCAATTGATTGGCCAAATATTGAGACAATTAAAGGCTTGAGGTATGGTGAAAATTTCAGCTCGAAAGCCCATTAAGAAAGCCCAAACCGAGAAGCCCAAATGGAAAGCCTATGAGATAAATATCTAACCATAGTTAAAGCTAAACATGACTCATAAGGTGACTCATAAGGTGACTCATGACTAAGGCTTAGGAAGTCAAGTATAATGGATGGAAAATAAGGCTTAATGGCTAAGTAAGTGGCTTATAAAATCAGTCACACCATTGTCATCTTCATCACACCAAATTCAGCTAGAAGAAGAAACCATTGAAACAAATTATCCAAGCTTTCTCTCACTAGAAATCACTAGGAATTAGGCATAATTGGAACTTGCATCCTTCATAGAAGTTGTTCCAAATTGAAAGGAGAGTGACATATGTTGGAATTGGCTATTAAGGAGCCATAGAGTGCAAACCGTGAGCCTCCAAAGTATTCGGCCAAGTGTGAACACAACAATTGGTATATTTTCAAGTTTTCAATTTCATATATGTTAATGTATGAATGATTTTAACTATATTGGTATATGTTTTAAGCATTGAAACATATTAAATCTCTATGATGTTGGTTAGGCCGAGAGTGAGTAGTGAGATATTGATTTATGTCCATATGATTTTAAGGCATAAATGGATTAATGTACATGTATTAATGATTATGGTGTAATTAAAATTAATCAATTTGATTAATAACATGTAATTAGTTGGCAATCAAGGTGTTTGATAAAAATGCCTAAACGAACTATATGACGTTTAAGAAAGTGGCCAACCAAGTGTTTGTGAAAATGCCTAAGTGAATTGGCTAGACAAATAGGCATGGATGCCATGCCATGGTGTAACCGATGGTATGGATAGCTCTCGGCCATGGCATGTGGCCGAGAGACCCAATGGGCTAAGCCCAAATATTTTAGGCCCAATATGATGTAATGGGTCTAGGACAAGCCCAATAAGAGTTGGTGGGCCCCACAAGCCCAATAGGCCCAACAAAAATGAATAGTAAAATGAAAATGGGCTTAAGGCATAGTTAGGCCCATTAAGTATTATTAAAGCCCATTAAGGGAAATAGACTGTATTTAATGTGAAATACAGTAGGAAAAGTGTAATTAACCTGATAAATGGTTATATGCAGCTTCAGAGGTTATTGGAGGAGCAAATCGAACTGCTGAAACGAGCAGCGCAGAGAAAGTGAAATTTCTCGAGTGATTGCAGGTAAGGGACTTTTGTGAGTAGTTAGAGATACCTGCACGTATTTTCGTCTGCTTTTACATTCACTTAAAAATTTTGAGGGTCAGAGAAAGTGAATAATAATTATTGTGACCCGATAGTGGCAAATTACAATTTTACCCCTAGTTAGTCAAAAAGTCAACTTTTGTGAAAAGTTGTAAAAAACATGGAAACTACCATTTTGAGTGTTTTACTGCTGTTTAGAAGAAGAATAAATAGATGGGCTAATGATTTTAAGGTTGTTATGAATTAAGCACACTTTATAGTGCTGATTTTGATGTTTTGTAAATCATTCATTTTTAAATAGCCATCTATCATATTATGTGAGAATGAATCGTGCTGGAGCACAGCTCGCACTGGATTTCATATATTTTCCACATACATTAGTGCTGGATTATGATTCGCACTAGATTTTCATGACATGCATGATAGAGTACTGGAGTTCTTACTCGTACTCAGTTTTATATGATATATGCATGAGAGAGTGCTAGAGTGACTAGCTTGTACTCGAGTTTTACATGAGATGCATGACAGAGTGCTGGAGCGTTGCTCGTACTCGATTCTTCATGATTTATACATGACATAGTACTGGAGCTATTGCTCGTACTTGATTTAATGATATTGTGCATAGCATGGTACTGGAGCTATTACTCGTACTTGATTTAATACATGAACTATGCATTAACCTAGTTGTTGGAGGTTTACTCACACTAGAGTTGAGTTTGTGATGTGAAACAGTGTTTGAGCGGAGTGTCGACTGTGAGTCGCGCTCAAAGGCGCGCACTGTATGTGATATATAATACATGTTGAAATCCATGCTTGATTCTTTGTGTAGACTGAGTGTCACACTGTGAGAGGATATCCGCATGAGGATACTAGAGACGTGGTATGATATTCCATGGTTTGAGGGCTAAGACCTATGGCAGGCACCCCGACTGTGATATAGGGTCCACGGAGTACGTTGTACCGTGCGAGTGGCATGGGGTACACTGTACCGTGTGGTGTTGTGGAGTTGAGGAGGATATAGCTGGCGGTTGTGATGGATTGACCCCCTTCCCATTGCAGCACTGATGTCCCGTACACTAGGATACCATGTAGCTTGGGATCACATGTCGGATATGATCATAGTCCAGGATACTATTTACATTTTCACCATAGAGTCTCACATGATATATCACTTGATTGACTGATTTAAATTGCGGACAGACCTGAGGGATGGGTCGGACTCCGATTTTATGTTGTGAATGATTTAAATGCCATATTTACTGTGATTTAAACATACATGGCATGATTTATCTAAAGGCATTGTGATATTATAAAAATGCATTGTTTTGCTCTACATGCCTACATTTGAGAAAGAATGCATGATTTCTGTACATGGGATTTAATCTGTACAAGTATATATATATATATATATATATATATATATATATTTAAAGACATGCTTTTAAAGTGAGTAAAGGAAATAATGTTTTCAAGGCATATCATTCTTTTGAGTAGATAGTGTAGATATCTACTTGCTTGCCTGATTTCCTTACTGAGCGCGTTATATGCTCACCCCCCTTTCTTTACATCTCTCTACAGAGCATCAGCAGTAGAGCGAGAGCTATTGAGGGATAGTATTCCTAAGTCCACTGCTAGTTCCTATCGACTGCCAAGTATACAGATTTTGTACGGCTATATATCTAAACATAGAAACAGCACAGTGATGTATACGATATATATATTATAGGGAATGTATTTGTATTAGCTTTTATATAATCTCACATATATTATAAAAGCAGTTACAGTCAGTAATAGTATATTGATATGTATGTATGATAATGGATAATGTGGTAAGCGAGGATTCTGACATCGAATCACAGCCCAACCATTAAGGAGAGGAATGGTAAGTTAAAAATGCGAAAAATTTGTTGTGGTTTTTGGTTAAGTCATGGATTGAGAACGGGTCCTGACATATATTACTATCGGTTGGGTTGTGAGTCAATGTAATTACTAAATTTCCATAAATTTACAGCGAAAATATTTAAAACTTTAATTCACACTCCCAGGTGTGTGTATAGATATACAAAATCCTTTGTTGAATAAAATATCTTTACATAACATCCCCATACAACTGTTTACAATTTCAATTCGTAACTGTGCGATACATTATAATAGATACAAAATGCTCATGTGTATACAAATCTTATACTTTTGCAACTGGTGGGAGCTGTCCAACCCAAAAAGGAATCTAGAGACCACCGCACTGTCCTACTTCTCAGTATCTAGAGGGGAAAAAGTAGTGGGATGAGCAAACCACAGCTCAGTAAGGAAAAGGATGCTAACATGTAGATATTATACTATTTACATAGTCCATGCATGTATAAATAAAATCATGTTTCAATGTAAATGAAAATGTTACTAGAAAATGCATTTAAACATTCATTTCTCATATGCATTTTCATGTAAAATCATATGTAATACTTTTAATTAAAACATGTTATAAATAGTGCCATTATAGCACAAATATTCAAATCATGATATCTCTTTCTTTTCTCAAATCATTTCTTTTCATCAAATCTCTTTCTTTTCTCAAATCATTTCTTTTCACCAAATCTCTTTCTTTTCTGAGTTTCTCAATTTCTCTTATGTCTGAGACATGCATGGAATTCTCGGCAATCTAATATCCACGACATATGGCCATAGTCAGTGATCCTAGGCCTCACTGATTAGGTGTGCATAGGGCATCACTTCGCTTGAAGGGGGATGGGTCAGTCCTACCCTCCGGCTCATCTCAATCAACATCATCTCCTCATATCACATATACTCACGATACAAGGTACGACATGTGTCATCTACACGATACTCGTACTCACGTGCTCCCAGCATGGTACATAGTATACCAACGGACAACTACACAGTTCAACGTACGACCTTGGACCCAGTCCATCTACCAACTCCAATGGACTTATCATCCTAAACCATGTCTCATATACCAGGCGAGCAAATCAGAGTGACACACAATCATCGCAAGGTTCCAGCGTGGTACATTTTATTATTAAGGCCCAGCCCGTTCCAAGGCCGTCGGCTAGTATCCCCTTGGGTCTCAGACCTCCAGGTTTACCTCAACTCAGTAAAAACTGGTGCGAGCAATGCTCCAGCACTTCTCTAAAAAATTATCGTGCGAGTTAAACTCTAGCACTTTGTCATTATAAAACCTCGTGTGAGTCACGCTCCAGCACAGTTTATCAAAACATGTAGACGTATGCAAGTGAAACTCCAACATAGTCAAAATCATTAAAACGGGTGCGAGCTAGATCTCTAACACCAATTCACATCTCAAAATCGATAGGTGGCTATTTTTCTCTTTTAAAAAAAAACTCAAAACATGTTTATTTACGTTACATGTCATCCCATGCTAAACATGTAAAACTAGCCAACCCATGCATCATCATTTCTCAATCACAAAACAACATATAGTTGCAAAGACATTAAAAACATGCATGTCAGGCTAATTTCCTTCCTATATCCCATTTCACAATATATATACCATAATACATTTCCATTCACATATTGTTCAATAGCTAAGCATAATATTTCTAGCGTCATACTACCAAAATTATGGTAAAATACGTACGAATATCTCTATCGCTAACATACAGTCCCTTACCTCGAATCGCGCTCGTAATTCCTTCGTCTCGTTTGCTCCGTTCGCGATCCGGGTTAACCGTGTTCCATGTATTTCAATCTACATGTGTAAATCATTAAGTTATTTCCCTTTCCCATCTACTAAACATATACATTGTCTTTTACTTGACTATTCATACTCCTCAAACCCTTAAATCACATTTCACTCTTCCACTAATATCATTTTATCAACTCTTACACTTTCCATCACTTTTCCGTGGATTTCCTCTTTACAAATCTCTCTTAATATTACTCACCCATCACTACATTCATCATTCCTTCAATATTTCACATATTATTCAACTCATAAATGTCTAGAAATCCATATTTGAAGCAGGTTGAAAAACTTACCCTTTACTTAGCCAAACTTGTGTTAGCCAAAACTCATTCTCTTGGTCACACCAATGTGTGATTTTTGGGTATGTTGTTCTCCTTGCTTCAAGGAATAACTTTTCCTTCTTGAGCTTCATCCAAAACTGGCTCGAATGTAGTGATTTCTAGAGTGAGAAAGCTTATTTTCTGGAGAGAAAATGGCAGGTGCGGGTTTGGTGGAAGAAATTTGAGCTTTCAGTCCAAATTCGGTGCCCTTTTTATAGACGTAGAGACATGAGATCGATCTGGTTCTTATAGAGATCGATCCCTGCAAGGTTTGGTAGCCCTTTTTACCAAACATAACTACTACCAGATCAATTTTCTTCCATGTGGAGATCAATCTGTTTCCAAGCAAATTCCTTCTTGGAGATCGATCTGCCTCTTGTAGGAGATCGATCTTATCTTTACAGAACCTTAAGGAGATTGATCTGTCGAGGACTTGAGATCGATCTCTTTCAGGCCGAGAGTTAAGGAGATCGATCTGTCTTCCCATGAGATCGATCTGCCTAGTTCCATTCGATAATTTTTGGGCATTTCATGAGGGGTGATCGATCTCTCCTTCATGTGAGATCGATCTCTCATCCCCTGCACCCTCATTTTCTACAGTTTTTTTTATATATTTTTCAATGTATATTCATCCACATTCGCTGCACACCTCAATTTGCATTTCGTGCACAATTAACACACAATATCATCCATTTCACATAATTCGTAGTTAATGAAACTTGTGCACACAACCTAGAATCATGGATGTTTTCATTAAATCTCTAAATCCTTATATCCTCCTATCATTTACATTCATGTAACAATACATATACATACATCATAGCTTCTCAAGCTATTTTTATAACAATGTCCATATACATCATCTCTTCACCTATACATGTGAAGTTACGAGCATTACACTTCTCCCCTCATTAGAAAATTTGGTCTTCCAAATTGAACCAAGTCTATTCCTCAAAAAGTCAAGGATATTTCTCCTTCATCAGCTCCTCTAACTCCCAAGTGGCTTCCTCCGATGTATGATGCTGCCATAGGACTTTAACCAATGAAATCGTTTTGTTCCGCAACACCTCTTTTCTGTGTAATATCCGGATCGGTTTCTCCACATATCCTCATTGAGCTCCAATGGCTCATAGCTAATTACATGGGTTGGATCCGGGTAGTACTTTTGAAGCATAGAAACATGGAAGACATTATGGACCTCTGCTTTCTCAGGTGGCAAGGCTAGCCTATATGCTTTATCTCCCACTCTATCCAAAATCTCGAAAAGACCAATGTAACGAGGACTTAGTTTTCCTTTCTTCCCAAACCTCGTTATTTCCTTGGAAGGAGATACTTTCAAAAATACGGACTCACCCACATCAAACTCAAGTGGTCTCCGTCTCTTGTCAACATAGCTTTTTTGTCGACTTTGAGTTGTTCGCAGCCTCTCACATATTATCTGAACATCCTCAGAGGCTTGTCTAACCAAATCGGGAGCGAGTAACTGTCTGTCACCAACTTCTTCCTAACCAATGGGTGATCGACATCTACGACCATATAGTGCCTCATAAGGGGCCATACCAATACTTGATTGATAATTGTTATTATAGGCGAACTCAATCAATGGCAAGTGATCGTCCCATGAGCCTCTAAAATCTAGCACACACGCTCTCAGCATATCCTCCAAGGTCTATATAGTCCTCTCTGACTGACCATCTGTCTGAGGATGAAAAGCGGTGCTAAAGCTCAATTGGGTCCCCATCGCTTCCTGAAAATGTTCCCAAAAGTGGGAAGTGAAGCGGACATCCCTATCAGAAACAACACTCACTGAAACTCCATGCAATCTTACTATCTCCCGTACATATAAGTCCGCCAGTGCACTCAAAGTATCTATAGATCTCATGGCTAAAAAGTGTGCCAATTTCGTTAACCGATCTACTATAACCCATATAGCATCATAGTTCTTACGGGTTCTCGGTAATCCCTTCACAAAGTCCATGGTGACCTGCTCCCACTTCCATAGTGGTATCGATAGAGGTTACAATAATCCTCTTGGTTTTTGATGCTCAACCTTTACCTGCTGACAAATGAGACATCTAGCGACATACTCAGCTATGTCACTCTTCATTCCAGACCACCAATATACCTTCCGAAGATTCTGATACATTTTACTACTCCCCGAGTGTATTGTATATCTCGATGAGTGAGCCTCTGATAAGATCAACTTCCTCAGCTCTGAATCCCTAGGAATACATATTCTATTTCTGAACCTTAGTATTCCATCCAAACTCAATACAAATTCAGCACCCTTACCTTTTTGAATTTAGCTAGTCACATCAACACACCACTGATCATTTTACTGAGTTTGTTGGATTCTCTTAATCAACTCCGGTTCTAATCTCAAGCTAGCAACAATCCCATAACTGCCAATCTCAGGTAGGGCCATATCTAAAGTAAGGTTTGTGAATTGTTCCAACAACTCGTGCTCCCTAACCATCATATGTGATACCGACCCGAGACTCTTTCTACTCAATGCATCGGTAATCACATTCGCTTTCCCTGGGTGGTACAAAATCTCACAATCGTAGTATTTGAGGAGTTCTAACCACCTTCTCTATCTCATATTTAACTCTTTCTAAGAGAACATATATTTAAGACTTTTGTGATCCGCAAAGATCTGAAATCTCTCACCATACAAGTAGTGGTGCCATATTTTCAATGCAAATACTACGGCTGCTAACTCCAAATCGTGAATGGGGTAGTTCTTCTTATGATCTTTCAACTGTCTAGATCCATAAGTGACTACCATTCCGTTCTGCATCAAAACATAGCCTAGTCCTTGATGTGAAGCATTTCTATACACAGAATAGTTCCCTGAGCTGTTAGGGATGATAAGAACTGGCGCGATGGTTAATCTGCGCTTAAGTTCCTAAAAACTTCTCTCACACGCTTCATCCTATGTAAACTCCACATTCTTCCTCGTAAGTCGTGTCAACGTAGCAGCCAGTCTAGAGAAGCCCTCTACAAATCTCCTGTAGTAACCAGCCAAACCCAGAAAGCTTCTGATCTCTGTGATTGTCTTGGGCTGTTCCCACTAAAATATAGCCTCAATCTTGGATGGATCTACTGTCAACCCATCTTTCGATACAACATGGCCCAGAAAAGAAATCTGCTATAGCAAAAAGTCACATTTACCAAGTTTGACATACAACTTTCTCTCTCGGAGGGTTTGCAAAACAATCCTTAAGTGTTTTTCATGATCTTCCTTTGACCTTGAATACACCAATATATCATCAATGAAAACAATCACGAATTGGTCCATGTATGACTTAAATATCTCATTCATTAGAGCTATAAAGCTACTGGTGCATTCGTCAACCCGAAAGGCATCACTAGGAATTCGTAATGGCCATAGCGGGTGCGGAAAGCTGTCTTGGGAACATCCTCCTTTCGAATCTTCAATTGATGATACTCAGACCTCAGATCTATCTTGAAAAAGATCTGCGCTCCCTGAAGCTGATCCAATAAATCATCGATGCGCGACAAGGGGTACCTATTCTTGACGTTAGCCTTGTTCAACATCCGATAATCAATATATAACATAAGGCTCCTATCTCTCTTCTTCAAAAACAATACCGGAGCTCTCCATGGTGAGACGCTCGGTCTTATAAACCCCTTATCTAGCATATCTTGCAACTGCTACCTTAATTCTTCTAGTTCAACTGGAGCCATCCTATTTGGTGACTTGGATATTGGCTCGATTCCAGGTGTCAAATCTATACCAAATTTTATTTCTCTATCCGGTGGCAATCTCGATAAGTCGTTTGGAAAGACATCAGGGAATTCTCTAATGTGACGCCCCGGAAGCGCGAAAAACAGGACAAATTTAAAATTTATTTACATCATTTCATAACTCTAGGTGTATTCTTGTGCAGTGTCATGCATCATCATATATAAATTATAATTTACACCTTAGGATCTCATTATCCAACATCTATATATTACATCATATTCATTCTTCAATTTCAAATTAATTAATCCTAATACATCCCATACAGCACTGTTCATCAAGTGTCTGTAAATACAGCATAAGTCTGGGTACATGAAATATTAAAATATACCTCAAGGTACAATATATGGCCTGGAGCTCAAGTCCTCCACTAGCTACTACTCCGTATGTCGTAGGGAAACTCTCTTCACTTGAAGTAATCTGGGGGGGGAGAGATATAAAATAAGGTGAGCTTCTAAATCGTTTAGTAAGGGGGTAAGGGATTCATTAACAAAATAATGATTGACACAACACAATCATTTTATCTTGTGGGTGAAAACCCAATAAACTTAGTAGAAAAGTGTAGCATGAATAATCAAAACACCATCTCAACTCATTTCTCAAAGCTCATGCAGAAACATGAGAATAATTGGTTTAATATAAAATAGGAAGCGATAATGGCTTTTCTCATAAAACATGATAAAATCACCGCAATAATAATGCACGTGGCGTAGCCACCAAACACAATCTCATGTGTAAAATGAGACTAGGCAAATAAAACTCAAATAAAAATTCATCATGGCACATCAAAACGATTGAACTCGTCCCCAAGGCGGACATCCCCAATCAAGGGATTTCGTCAACAATAATACACCTATGGCCATGGTTCGCTGTAGACTTGATCAGAGTCGTACAGCCGTCGGTCTTACATGCTATCAAAGCACAGCCTGACCTTACATGCTATCAAAGCAATGCCACCTATCGCTACCGTGGAGCGGGGTCATCTCGCGTTACTAGAACAGAGGCGTCGATCTTACATGCTACTAGAGTACAGCCCGACCTTACATGCTACAAAAGCAAAGCCCGATGTGTATTCAACATGACACGCTTAAGTCTTAATAATAGCCATTATCATATAAAACTGTTTTGCCTTCACGTAACACTCATAATGGTTTTTCTCATAAAATTCATCTCAAAACCATTTTGTACTCAACCTAAAACATGTCAAAATCGAGCTTAAACCAGCAAAACCACGTACACATTTCTCAAATCTCAGTACGCCTTAACGTAGAGCCCAAATCACTTTTCACTTTTTAAAACTCAAAACGGTTGTAACACATTTTTACATTAAGTTTACAACTCATAAAAATTGGGCCACAACCGGCTATAAAACCGTGTGCAACAACTCATTCACAACTCATAAAACATGCTTGTTTTCTCAAATCACATTTCATGCTACAATATCCTCACAAAATCTCATACATAAATGAGTTTAAGTTTTTCCTTACCTCGTTGCACCTTATATAGTGCAATCGTTCCCCCAAACGACGGACTAGCCTCGCATTCCTCTCTGGAACTCCCGGGTTGTCCAAACGATGCTAAAACATCAATAATTCATCTCAATCACATCATCGAGCACATATTTGCTCATATTCACGTTAAATACTACAAACCTCGTTGTTCTCATATTCCTATCATAATCCACATTCTCATCCACTACATTTCAAATCTTAGATTTTTCATGCATAATAAATCCATGCCAAAATCACCTCATTGTCTCAATTCCAATTTATAGCCAAAATCCCAAAATTACCATAAATTATATAATATCATCATCACTCCAAAAAAATTACAATTTCATCAACTCAAATCATTTCCTAGCTATTCCATCACAACACCCATAGTCACAATCACCAAAATCACCCTAATATCAAAGATTAAAGCTTAGAAATTTACCCAAAACTTATGGAGAGCTCTATTCACACCTCAATTCAATTCATCCTTCGATTTCCAAGTATGTTGTTCTCCTTTGGATGAGGAACAACATTCCTTCTTGCCTTTGCCTAAGATTTGGACGAAAATGGAGGTTTTGGAGGAGAGAGAAAGCTAGGGTTGTGAAAATGGCGATTTGGGAGAGAGAGGGAGAGATCGATTGGCAGAAAAACAAAGGGGTCCTTATATAGGCCGAAGGTAGGAGATCGATCTAGTCCTTGATGAGATCGATCTCTTTTTTGAATTTGGGAACATTTTGGGGAAATTTTATGCCTAAGAGATCGATCTGTCGTGGGGTGAGATCAATCTTATAATTGCTTCATGTGATCGATCTTCTCTTTGAAGAGATCGATCTTTTGTTTATAGAATACTTCATGAGATCAATCTGCTCCTTGAGGAGATCGATCTTCTCTTTACATAAATATTTCGATATCGATCTTCTTGCATATGAGATCGATTTGCCTATCAATTCTTGCACATTTCCTGCATTCTAGAGCCATGAGATCGATCTCTCATCCTTGGAGATCGATCTGGCCTTCACAGATTACACTATTACTGCAACAATTTACAGAAAACTCAATGTAAAACTTCCCAAAATCTACCTCATAGTCCATATTTCAATCCATACACATTCAAGACTTAAAAACTTCATCTTCTTATACTTTATCATATTTAAAACTCATGTGTAGATTAACATATCATAACTACATAAACAGAATTACAATTCTCATAACTGGGGTATACAGACTTATCAGTTCTCACATCCTCCCCACCTTTAAAGAATTTGGTCCTCTAAATTCAACTCGACTCATCAGACAGATGGGGATACTTCTCCTTCATAAGGCTTTCTAATTTCGAAGTTGCCTCTTCCATTGAGTGAAGTTTCCATGAAACTTTCACTAATTGGATGCTTTTGTTTCTAAGTACCTTCTCTTTTCTATCGAGAATCTGGACAGGTTCTTAGTGTAGCTCATATCCTCTTGTATGTCCATCTCTTCATACTCTATGACATGAGAAGGGTTCAGGTGGTACTTCCTTAACATAGATACATGAAAGACGTGTATTTCAGACATCTGTGGGGGTAATGCCAACCTATAGGCTACCTCTCATACTCTCTCAAGAATCTCGAATGGTCTGATGTATCGAGGACTCAATTTCTCTTTCTTTCTAAATCTCATGATACCCTTACTCGGTGATATCTTCAGAAATACTGCATCACCAACATCAAACTCGAGTGGCCGTCTACGCACATCTGTGTAGCTTTTCTGTCTACTCTGTGTAGCCCGTAATCTCTCACATATGAGTTTCACATTCTGTATAGTCTGTTCAAGAAGTTCGAGAGCATTTATCTTTCTGTCACCCACTTCTTCCCACGCTACAGGGGATCTACACCTCCTACCATATAGAGCCTCAAAAGGTGTCATTCCAATACTCGCATTGTCACGACCCAAACTACCCAAAAATCAGAGTTAATTTTTTCGCGTTTTGTTTATTTACTTGAATTCTTACCTGTCCTCGAATCGTGACCACACTCCACTAATAATTGGGCTGTGCGTCAATGCCAGTCCCACCATACATTTCCCATTTAACTTATTTATTCCCCAGTCATTTATAATTGTTTATATTATTTATACATCCCCTAAAGTTACTTACAAACATGCTACTGTGCTATGCTTATGTAGATACAATATGTACAAGTGTATATATACCTTATGTCGATGGGTAGCAGCGGATATCCGGAATGCAGTACTGAGTCGTCACGACTTCAACTGGAGATTATCTGTGGGAGAAAATGAAAGGGGTGAGCACATCAAGCTCAGTAAGGCAATCCTACGAACAAGTAGGTAACCATACTACCTACATGAACGTGGTGCCATGCATAAACCACCCTTTCTCCACACATTTTAAAACATATGATATGAAAGTTATGATGTTATGTAAATCAAGTTTGCACGGAAAACTCAACATGCAATTATTTTAAATCATTTCTTTCTTTTTAAAAATTTCACAATGAAGTCAGGACTCGACCCCTCCTTCGGGTGATCCTGACTCACACAAAACCATGGAAATTGAGTTTCTCAAAAGCATCGATATCGAAAATATACGTATATATATATACAAGATACGAGACTAGGCAATACTGTATATCGATAATAACCAGGACTGGCCAATATGTCCTCGTGAGTCCCTCTAACTTCACGGATCCCAGTGTGCGAGGTCTCACCCTGATCGGGAACTGCCCGGGAGGTGGGTCAATCCAACCCGTCAGTCTTATCCGATCTCACGCATCCGAAGATGCCGTATCCGAAGATACCCCGTATCACAAAGATACCGTATCACAAAGATACCCCATATCACAAAGATACCGTATCACAAAGATACCGTATCACAAAGATACCCCGTATCACAAAGATACCGTATCCGAAGATACCCTGTATCACAAAGATACCGTATCCGAAGATACCCCACGGTACATCGTACTCCATGCTACTTGCACGGTACATCGTACTCCATGGACCCATATCACTCTAGGTACTCCAGCCCAAATGGCCTGCTTCCCACAGAGGTTTTCATAACTCCATACTCGTTGCCATGTCTCAAAACGCACGTGCGAGCCTATTAAATCGGTGACACACAGTCTACCCGATGCTCCAAGCACGGCTCATCGTATGTTCTCATAAAAATCAGTGCGAGCGATGCTCAGCACTCTCATCAAATTAAGTAAACTTGGCAGAGCCCGCTTTACATCTCCACAAGGCCGCCAACCTCATCCCTCACTCTCACCCTACTTAAGAGGTCTTTTAAGCCTGTTGGGCCTTTTGGCTGACTCCAAGGGCAGACAGCGCTACTCTACAAATCCAGTAAAACTAGTGCGAGCTATGCTCAGCACTCTGCATATAAAATTGTATGAAAATATAAAATCTAGTGCGAGTTAGACTCTAGCACCGTGTCACGCAAAGGCATGTGAAATCTGGTGCGAGTTATACTCTAGCACCTATGCATGTAAAACTCTAGTGCGAGCTCTCGCTCCAGCACTAATGCATGCATCACACAAATCAAACATCGTGCGAGCTGAGCTCTAGCACGTCACATGTAAATAAAAACATGTAGGCGGCTCGGTTATTTCCAAATAGTTTTCACAGAAATCACAACAATTAAGATATGCAATGCTATGCATTTTTCTTTAAAAGTGAGCCAGCCTACTCATGCATGCGTTGAAATACCTCCAGAACGAGCAGGAACCTCTTGTCCTTGCTCCTCCCAATTTTTCCTAAATTTTTAGATTCTACCCTTAACAAGGGTATTTTAGTAATTTTGCTCATTCGGGGCACTAAAATTGTTAATTGACCTCTAGACCCTTCATATAAATTTTAAGGACTGCAAATGAACTTGAAATTGCGTAAAGTTACCTCTAGCAGTCCGCAGAATTCCCTTACCTTAATTTTCTGTCGAGTCTGACCTTTTCTTTCCCAATGTTGTCTCGTCGCGCAGTCCGTTATGCTCCCAATCAAATGCCCGGAACTGCGTATTAATATTCCTCAAGTCAGATATTATGTAATTTAATCGTATTTAATCTTTTCTGGGCTTAATTTAAATCGTTGGGCCCATTTACCCCTATTGGGCCCGATTGCACCTTAATGGGCCTTAATCGGCCTTAAGCCCGTTTTTCCACTTAATTTTCACTTTATCGAGGCCTATTGGGCTCATTGGGCCCACTAATAATTTATCGGGCCTCGTTCTAACTCTTGAATAACTAAATTCACTATTTACGATAATTTATCTAAATTTTCATAATTCAATTCAATTTATGCGGAAATTAAATCAATATCACGCATAACGAGGTAATTGTCGTAAATAGGGGTCACTTACCCGAGATTCCATGCTAGTCCGTAAATCGAGGCTGTCTCGAGCCCTCGGTGGATGCCAATCGTCGAGCTACATAATTTCACAATTTTTCCGGGTAAGTTTCTAGTCGGAAATTAATTAAATAAAATATTTCGAAATTTAAATCGGTCAATTCGACCACTTACCGACTTACCCGAAGCTCGATTGCATCATAGGAATTTTCCCCAATTTTTTCCTCTTTTTCTTTTTCCCTTTTTCTCCTTTTTTTCCTCCTCTTTTTGGCTGAACCGGTTCAGTCCTGTTCGGACCGGTTCAGACCGCCGATTTTCCCCGGTTTGACCGGTTCACAGCCGGTTCACTGCCTTGCAGGCCGGTTCTCCATCGGCTTCCACCGCCAGCAGCTCCGCTGGGTCGTCCGCATCTCGAATCTGCCATCAGTTTGGGTCAAGCTCGCCAGAATGCCGCCGATCCGGCTGTTCTCCCTCTCGGTCGTCGGACCCATTTCTCCTCTTGGCCGTCGCCGGCAATTCCGACCGTCTCGTCGGGTGCTGTCGGTCTCAAAAGCATTGCCGTCGCCTGGGCTCTCCAAATCGGGCCTCGGCTCCGCCTGAATCGCCGCCGTTCGCCGCCGGTGGCCTTCTCTTTCCCGCGGCCTTCTCCTCCGTTTTCCGTTGGATTCCAGCGTTCCCACGGCGCGTCGTCACCGCTGATAGGTTGCCTGAGGTCGGGCCGTCTTTGCCGGCCCTCGCCTGGGGTCCCTGGCCGCCGGACAGCCCGCCGGTGGTTCCTCGGTTTCGGGCTTCGTTTTCTTCCGTTTCTGTTTCTTTCTTTCTCTCTCCCCGAGTCTCTTTTTTTTTTCTTTTCTTTTTGTTTTATCATTTTTATTATTATTATTTTTATTTATTTTAATTATTTTACTATTCATTAAAATACATTAAAATACCCAAAATATCACTTAAAATTATTATTTTATTCTTATTCAATTAATTTAATTTATTTATTATATTTTAACATCTTTTTCGGGTATAATTTCCCAGTATTTTCGGGATATTGTCCCGGGTGACCTTTCGGTATATTTTTCGATTATTTTCGGGATTATTTTTCCGAACTAAAAATTCCAATTAATCCCGATTAATTCCAATAAATTAATATCTTGATCAATTTAACCCAAAATAAATTCATTTCATCTTTATTGACCAAGATTTCTCAAATCCATATTTTCAATTAATTTTCCTTATCGAAATTATACCGACCTTTGGTCTTTTGACCATTTTGCCCTTGCACATATTCGAGATTAATTTAACCCGACTTCCTTCATACTTCCCCCATCTTTTCTTATTTAATTTTCGTATTTCAATTAAATTCGGGTCTTACAACTCTCCCCCGCTTAAGGAATTTGGTCCTCCAAATTAGAACCAATTCATATGAGTCCATATACAACTTCGGGTACACCGATTATATCATACTCTTAAATTCTTATGTGACCTTCTCCGGAGTGTATTACTACCAAAGGACTTTAATTAGGGAGATCATCTTAAACCTCAATACTTTCTCTTTCCTGTTTAATGCCCGAATCAACTTCTCAATATACTTGTATTTTCATTAAATTGAACTGTTGGAGTTCATATCCTATCACCTATGCTGGATCTGGATAGTATTGTCGAAGCATCAAAAGCTGAGACATTGTGGGTGCCTGTTAATTCAGGTGATAACACCAACCTACAGGTCTTATCTCCCACTTGTCTAATCTCTTAAAATATTCAGTCCAGCGTATCTCAATTTACTTTCTTCCAAAAGTTCGCTATGTCCTTATTCTCTTAGGACAAGAAATATTTCAACCCTAATTCACCAAAGGTGAATTCCAATTCTTTCTGTCTGCTCTGAGGTGTTCTTAATCTCTCTCTTCTCAACTAAACATCCTCAGAGACTTATTATCCAAAGTCGAAAATAATTTCTACCTGTCACCCACTTTTTCTTATCCAATTTGGGGAACAACCCCTACAGCCATACATTGCCTCATATCTTGTTATCCCGATACTCAAGTGACAACTGTCACTATTAACGAATTCAATTAGAAATTAACTGTTCATTCCAGGAGCTTATAAAATCAATGGCACACGCTTTCATCGGATCCTCCAGAACTTGTACAGTCTTCTCTGACTGACCATCTGTCTGAGGATGGAAAGCTGTGCTAATACTCAGTCGGGTTCCCATAGCTTCCTGAAAAATATACCCTGAAGTAAGAGGTGAATCGGGAATCCCTATATGATACCATGCTCACTGGAATGCTACATCATGTTCCACAATCTTCCTTATACATAAATCCTCATATACACCCTGAGTATTTGGGGATTTCATAACCAAAAAGTGGGTAGATTTAATCACTCTATCGACTATCATCCACATAGCCTCGTAATTCACCTGGGTCCTCTGTAACCCATCATAAAATTCATGGAGACTTGCTCTCATTTTTCGTGCCGTGTCGATATAGGTAGGTGCTGCAATAACTCTGCAGACTTTTAATACTCTACCTTACTCTGTTGACATACTAGGCACTTCTTCACAATCTCTACCATGTCTCTTTTCATATCTGACCACCAATACCCTTTTCGAGATTTTAATATATTCTTTACTTTCTGTATGCACCGTATATCCCGAAGAGTGAGCTTCTGACAACATTACTATCTCATCAACTGTGGTCTTGGGGAGTACTTATACTGTCTCTGAACCTCTCTGTAAATCATTAACATACTCTGTGAACTCTGTCACTGTACCCTTCTGAATCTGACCTAAACTATCGACATCTTGTCGATCATCACGCTAAGCCTAGCAAATCCGGGCACTCTCATCTGGTTTTAAATCATCAGGCTAGCCGTCACACAATCAATGTCATCATCAGAAGGGATCACATCAATACTGAGGTCCACAACTGCTCTAGCAGCTCACGCTCCCTGACCATCATATGCAATACCATCCCGAGGCTCTTTCTACTCAAAGCATCAGCCTTTCCTGGGTGGTACAATTTTCACAATCAAAATCTCTCAGAAGCTCTAACCCACTATGTATTCTCATATTTGCCTCTTTCTGTGAAAACAGATACTCGGGCTTTATGATCAGTGCATATCCACAATTTCTCACCATATACATAATAGTACCATATCCTCGATACAAACACTTTCGCTGTCAACTTTAAATCATGGGTCAGATAGTTTATTTCGTGATCAAGGAGTTGTCTGACTCCAAAATTGACTATCTTCCCATTATACATCAATACACAGCTCCATCATAATTTTGAGGTATCCATGCTCACTGAGAACCTCTTGAGCTGTTGGGTATAGTGAAATTAATCACGGTGGTCAGTTCATACTTCATTACACCGAAGTTTATGTCACATCTCTCATCTTATTCGTCATCTCAATCAAAGACCACGTTTTCTTAGTTAAACGTGTCAACCAAATAGTCCATATTGAGAACCCGTAACAATCCATCTGTAAAAGCCATTTTCCAATTGTTACTTATAAATCGCCCTAGACTTTAACTACACCTAATATATCATCGATAATGATGTTTACAGATCGGTCTAATCCTTGACTTATTTACGCATAAGCGTATAAGATCCTTCTCAACCGCTTACGTTTTCAGGTACTAACCTGCTTCATTTCCTTTTTTTTTATCTTAACGGCTCTTATTAAATTTTTCTATGTTAACCTTTATGATTTGTCGAGTTTTTATATACTTATCATCTTAGTAATGGTATCTTAATGCTAAAGGTATCTATTACGACGCTCGATTTCACGTTATAGGTTATATATATATCTAGATGCTGTCAAGTCTTCAGGCGGGGAGGTATTTTGAAATACCTTTATTAACCTTCAGACTTAACCACAACTACGTTATATCTCAGTCTATGTGGTCACAATTTATATTCGTTACTAATTGCTTAACCTCTAATGACTTCACATATTAAGGGTATTCCTTACCTAGCATATGTCTCTTACTCCAATACATCTTGTATTTATAATCAAGCATATCTTATCTTAAAGATTATCTCCTTTCGTATATCCCTCATGACGAAACTCTTGTCTTTATTCATTTCGTGAGTATAATCCTTTACTCCTTTAATTTCAACTGTTGCACCCCTTTTTATCACTTGTCAACACTTCCAGTATACTTTTCAGTACTGTTTTCACCCATGTTTTCAACTTAAAATCTCTATATCCTTATTCCGATAATTAATCCTCCTCTATTGGGGTACTCATTTATCAGAATTGTCCCCAATGATGTAGGCATTCATGCCTTTTTACTCACTTATATGCGAATGAAGGCGGTATAAATAAATATGTGGCACCAGGATCAATGAACATACGTACTTCGTTATTCATAACAAGTGTGGTATCTTACACCACATCCATGAAACATCAATAGTGTCCTGGTCCAAGACATCCTCTCGCCTTCGTCCAACAACTTAGTTTCCTTTTTCTTTTCGGCTATTGCCTCCCTTCTCGTTGCAGCTATACCAATGAAATTTTTTCTTTGTCTTTTTACTTTTCTGTGGGGCGATCTCGCCCAACTCTGTGTAATCAAAATCAATGGTCTGTCATACCACATTTAACGGCCATTTTCATCCATACAGTGTAGGTATAGACCCTCCTTCCGTGGTATCCACTACACATTCTACAGTGATCACACAGCTACTCTGCTTCATAGCAGGTCGAGATTCTCCAAATCACAATGCCCCTCAAGAGTGCCAAAATAGGATGCACTGGGGCCTTATCAATCATCTTACTCCATGACTCATCAAATTAAATCTTTTTACCAATTTTCATTTTCCCATTTCAACATCTCTGTCATTTCTCGATTCTCTTTTATGTCTCTATTTCAGCCCTCATTACCTTTCCCAATCTCAGAGGCGTGCAATTCATGTTCTTATTTACCCAACTGTAAATCTGCACACTGCCTCGGTACAAGTAATATCTCACGGGCCAATCGGACTCTAACTGACAATCTGAGCCCTTCCATAAACTTTTAGACATCTCGACTGTCACTTGTTCATAGTGTCGAGGTAATATCTACCCAGAATATAATCGAGTCTCCATGCTCGTCAATAAATCAAATCCTCTGGGTCAAAGCAAGGACTTTAATCCGAAATTTCCTTTAAATCATGACCGAGATATCCTGTCACCGGAATACATCCAATAAGATTTCCCATCTTAGCTATGGACGTTTAACACTTAAGATGGGTCGAGCGGGTTTCCACCAATGTTCCGCTGCGCCCTCTGATCTTATTCATAATCTGAGCAATTAGCTCCTCAAAATAATCTCCACACTCCGCTCCAACCTCGCGAAGCGTGTCTCAATACTGTCCGATCACTCTGTCGGACTCTGTGAGGCAAGCTCAACATTAGCCTCTATTTATAATTTCATCCTGATTCTCACAGGTCAACTCAGCACGACTTAGCAGACTCAGGTCTACCTCTACGACCTCTGCCTCGTGCACTATCTCATCTAACGCGACTCATATTAAGCATTCCTGCGTTCTCAACCATTTCTTAGTCAAGCCCATCTCGATATACACTATTGTATCTAACTAAGCACAGTAACACGGGGATGTAATTTCCTAATTACTGACACTGACACACATCAGACCAATTGTGCTCTGATACCATAATAATATGTCACGACCCAAACTACCCAAAAATCAGAGTTAATTTTTTCGCGTTTTGTTTATTTACTTGAATTCTTACCTGTCCTCGAATCGTGACCACACTCCACTAATAATTGGGCTGTGCGTCAATGCCAGTCCCACCATACATTTCCCATTTAACTTATTTATTCCCCAGTCATTTATAATTGTTTATATTATTTATACATCCCCTAAAGTTACTTACAAACATGCTACTGTGCTATGCTTATGTAGATACAATATGTACAAGTGTATATATACCTTATGTCGATGGGTAGCAGCGGATATCCGGAATGCAGTACTGAGTCGTCGCGACTTCAACTGGAGATTATCTGTGGGAGAAAATGAAAGGGGTGAGCACATCAAGCTCAGTAAGGCAATCCTACGAACAAGTAGGTAACCATACTACCTACATGAACGTGGTGCCATGCATAAACCACCCTTTCTCCACACATTTTAAAACATATGATATGAAAGTTATGATGTTATGTAAATCAAGTTTGCACGGAAAACTCAACATGCAATTATTTTAAATCATTTCTTTCTCTTTAAAAATTTCACAATGAAGTCAGGACTCGACCCCTCCTTCGGGTGATCCTGACTCACACAAAACCATGGAAATTGAGTTTCTCAAAAGCATCGATATCGAAAACATACGTATATATATATATATACAAGATACGAGACTAGGCAATACTGTATATCGATAATAACCAGGACTGGCCAATATGTCCTCGTGAGTCCCTCTAGCTTCACGGATCCCAGTATGCGAGGTCTCACCCTGATCGGGAACTGCCCGGGAGGTGGGTCAATCCAACCCGTCAGTCTTATCCGATCTCACGCATCCGAAGATGCCGTATCCGAAGATACCCCGTATCACAAAGATACCGTATCACAAAGATACCTCGTATCACAAAGATACCGTATCACAAAGATACCCCGTATGACAAAGATACCGTATCTGAAGATACCCTGTATCACAAAGATACCGTATCCGAAGATACCCCACGGTACATCGTACTCCATGCTACTTGCACGGTACATCGTACTCCATGGACCCATATCACTCTAGGTACTCCAGCCCAAATGGCCTGCTTCCCACAGAGGTTTTCATAACTCCATACTCGTTGCCATGCCTCAAAACGCACGTGCGAGCCTATTAAATCGGTGACACACAGTCTACCCGATGCTCCAAGCACGGCTCATCGTATGTTCTCATAAAAATCAGTGCGACCGATGCTCAGCACTTTCATCAAATCAAGTAAACTTGGCAGAGCCCGCTTTACATCTCCACAAGGCCGCCAACCTCATCCCTCACTCTCACCCTACTTAAGAGGTCTTTTGAGCCTGTTGGGCCTTTTGGCTGACTCCAAGGGCAGACAGCGCTACTCCACAAATCCAGTAAAACTAGTGCGAGCTATGCTCAGCACTCTGCATATAAAATTGTATGAAAATCTTATAAAATCTGGTGCGAGTTAGACTCTAGCACCGTGTCACGCAAAGGCATGTGAAATCTGGTGCGAGTTAGACTCTAGCACCGTGTCACGCAAAGGCATGTGAAATCTGGTGCGAGTTATACTCTAGCACCTATGCATGTAAAACTCTAGTGCGAGCTCTCGCTCCAGCACTAATGCATGCATCACACAAATCAAACATCGTGTGAGCTGAGCTCTAGCACGTCACATGTAAATAAAAACATGTAGGCGGCTCGGTTATTTCCAAATAGTTTTCACAGAAATCACAACAATTAAGATATGCAATGCTATGCATTTTTCTTTAAAAGTGAGCCAGCCTACTCATGCATGCGTTGAAATACCTCCAGAACGAGCAGGAACCTCTTGTCCTTGCTCCTCCCAATTTTTCCTAAATTTTTAGATTCTACCCTTAACAAGGGTATTTTAGTAATTTTGCCCATTCGGGGCACTAAAATTGTTAATTGACCTCTAGACCCATCATATAAATTTTAAGGACTGCAAATGAACTTGAAATTGCGTAAAGTTACCTCTAGCAGTCCGCAGAATTCCCTTACCTTAATTTTCTGTCGAGTCTGACCTTTTCTTTCCCAATGTTGTCTCGTCGCGCAGTCCGTTATGCTCCCAATCAAATGCCCGGAACTGCGTATTAATATTCCTCAGGTCAGATATTATGCAATTTCATCGTATTTAATCTTTTCTGGGCTTAATTTAAATCGTTGGGCCCATTTACCCCTATTGGGCCCGATTGCACCTTAATGGGCCTTAATCGGCCTTAAGCCCGTTTTTCCACTTAATTTTCACTTTATCGAGGCCTATTGGGCTCATTGGGCCCACCAATAATTTATCGGGCCTCGTTCTAACTCTTGAATAACTAAATTCACTATTTACGACAATTTATCTAAATTTTCAAAATTCAATTCAATTTATGCGGAAATTAAATCAATATCACGCATAACGAGGTAATTGTCGTAAATAGGGGTCACTTACCCGAGATTCCATGCTAGTCCGTAAATCGAGGCTGTCTCGAGCCCTCGGTGGATGCCAATCGTCGAGCTACATAATTTCACAATTTTTCCGGGTAAGTTTCTAGTCGGAAATTAATTAAATAAAATATTTCGAAATTTAAATCGGTCAATTCGACCACTTACCGACTTACCCGAAGCTCGATTGCATCATAGGAATTTTCCCCAATTTTTTCCTCTTTTTCTTTTTCCCTTTTTCTCCTTTTTTTCCTCCTCTTTTTGGCTGAACCGGTTCAGTCCGGTTCGAACCGGTTCAGACCTCCAGTTTTCCCCGGTTTGACCGGTTCACCGCCGGTTCACTGCCTTGCCGGCCGGTTCTCCTCCGGCTTCCACCGCCAGCAGCTCCGCTGGGTCGTCCGCATCTCGAATCTGCCATCAGTTTGGGTCAAGCACGCCGGAATGCCGCCGGTCCGGCTGTTCTCCCTCTCGGTCGTCGGACCCATTTCTCCTCTTGGCCGTCGCCGGCGATTCCGGCCGTCTCGTCGGGTGCTGTCGGTCTCAAAAGCACCGCCGTAGCCTGGGCTCTCCAAATCGGGCCTCGGCTCCGCCTGAATCGCCGCCGTTCGCCGCCGGTGGCCTTCTCTTTCCCGCGGCCTTCTCCTCCGTTTTTCGTCGGATTCCGGCGTTCCCACGGCGCGTCGTCACCGCTGATAGGTTGCCTGAGGTCGGGCCGTCTTTGCCGGCCCTCGCCTGGGGTCCCTGGCCGCCGGACAGCCCGCCGGTGGTTCCTCGGTTTCGGGCTTCGTTTTCTTCCGTTTCTGTTTCTTTCTTTCTCTCTCCCCGAGTCTCTTTTTTTTTTCTTTTCTTTTTGTTTTATCATTTTTATTATTATTATTTTTATTTATTTTAATTATTTTACTATTCATTAAAATACATTAAAATACCCAAAATATCACTTAAAATTATTATTTTATTCTTATTCAATTAATTTAATTTATTTATTATATTTTAACATCTTTTTCGGGTATAATTTCCCCGTATTTTTGGGATATTGTCCCGGGTGACCTTTCGGTATATTTTTTGATTATTTTCGGGATTATTTTTCCGAACTAAAAATTCCAATTAATCCCGATTAATTCCAATAAATTAATATCTTGATCAATTTAACCCAAAATAAATTCATTTCATCTTTATTGACCAAGATTTGTCAAATCCATATTTTCAATTAATTTTCCTTATCGAAATTATACCGACCTTTGGTCTTTTGACCATTTTGCCCTTGCACATATTCGAGATTAATTTAACCCGACTTCCTTCATACTTCCCCCATCTTTTCTTATTTAATTTTCGTATTTCAATTAAATTCGGGTCTTACACGCATGATAGCTATTATTGTACGCAAACTCTGCTAGGGGTAGGTGATCATCCCATGATCCCTTAAAATCCATCGTACACGCCCTCAACATATCCTCCAGGGTCTAAATAGTCCTATCTGACTGACCATCTGTCTGAGGATGATAGGCAGTACTAAAACCCAATCGAGATCCCATGGACTCCTAAAATTGGGTTTAAATCTGGAAGTAAATCGAGAATCTCTGTCAGAAGTACTAACCACAAGTGTTGTGCTTGCTCCTCATAAGATCGAGAGTACACCAAGATATCATCAATAAAAACTATCACAAACTTATCTAGATAGTCTCTGAACACTTCATTCATTAACCTCATAAAGGCTGCATGGGCGTTCATCAATCCAAAGGGCATCACTAGAAATTCATAATGGTCATACCTTGTCCTAAAGGCCGTCTTCGAAATATCTTCCTCCTTAATCCTCAATTGGTGATAGCTCGATCTCAAATCAATCTTAGAGAAGACTAAAGCCCCTCTCAGCTGATCAAGTAAGTCATCAATCCTGGGTAATGGGTATTTATTTTTCACCGTGGCTTTATTCAACAGTCGGTAGTCTATGCATAATCTGAGACTACCATCCTCCTTCCTTACGAATAACACTGGTGCTCCCTACGGTGAGACACTGGGTCTAATAAATCCTTGATCCAATAACTCTTGTAGTTGTTTCTTCAATTCCTCAAGTTTCACTAATGTCATCCTATATGGAGGTCTAGAGATAGGCTGAGTATTTGGTACCAAATCTATAGTAAACTCCAGCTCTCTCTCTGGTGGTAAACCTGGTAACTCATTTGGGAATACATCCGAAAATTCACACACCACAGGTATATCCTCAATCTTCGGATGTTCCCGATTATCATATGAGATGAGTGTTTCATAACTTCACATGAATGATCAAATTTAGTACTCTTAAAAGTAACATCATAGTTTCAAATTACTTGCAAAAATTCAACACATTTATTTTCTCAATATTTCAAACGTACACTGTAAGGTTCAGGTAGGGAGAAAGTTACAATCTTAGTGTAGCAGCTTAAACTCACTCGATTGGTTGCCAACTAATCCATTCCCAAAATTACATTAAATCCATGTATATTTAGCATCATTAGATCTACTAACATCACTCTATCTCCCACATTTATTTCACACCCTCTACAGATTAAATCAGTTCTCTAGGACTCACACATAGGGGTATTTACATGTAGTACATACTCTAGAGGTTCAAACTTCAAATTTAATCTACATGCAAAATGCTCAGAAATAAACGAATGCGTGAACCCCAGATCAATGAACACATGAGCCTTATGATTGCAGATAGAGAGTGTACCTCTTATAGTTTCTGCGAAAGTGTCTGTTGTTTTCTTGTCCAAAGAAAGCACATGTCCCACTATAATGGGCTTCTTCCCTTTCTCTGCAGCAGTGGCCCGTCTCGGGGGATTCACCCTCTGAAGCTGTTGTCTAATAGGCTAGAAGCATGTGGTCTCTGAGGTTGAGGATAGTCTTTCACTTTGTGACCCATGTCTCTACATCTGAAACATCTACGGATTAACCCAGTACAACTTCCCTCATGCGATCGGCCATAGTCTCTACAAAACCTTATCTCAGGCCTGACATCTCGAGGGGTCTCCCTGATAATGGAATACGCTCTGGGTCTCTCCAATTTGCCTTTCTGTACCTCAATCCTTCATCTTCTGAAGGAACATCTCCGAACATCTGCCTGGGAAATCGCTAACCTCTTGCCCTTATCCTGAGTCACTGCACTGAACTCATTCTGGGATTGTACAATTTCGATTCCCCTCTCAATCTCTTGTGCTCGTCTTAAGGCATCTCCAAACTCAGTAATACACAGCCCTATCAATCGATCTCTGATGATGGGCTTCAATCCATACACAAATCTCTTTGTGCGGAGCTCTTCATTTTTGAAGGTCTTTGGATCATATCTTAATAGAGCGGTAAATTGGCTCTCATAATCATCTATAGACATATCGCCCTGTACTAGATTCAAAAACTCTGTCTAGTTCCTTCTTTGAGTAGCTCGTGGTACATATTGGGCTCTAAAGGCTATTTAAAACTTGTCTCAGCTAATCACATCTTGACTGGACATTAGAATACCCTGGGTAGTACCCTACCAATCTCGAACTCTCATTTTCAATATATAAGCGCCCATACCAACCCTCTCAGTATCAGTGCATCCCAAATAGTCAAATATGACTTTCAACTCAGTCAGCTACTCCTTAACCTCTACAGGATCCTTTTTCCCCTTAAACGCAGGTGGATTCATTTTCAAAAAGTCTTTCAATCAGACCATACTTCTGTCATCAGGCTGAGTGATGGGAGGAACTAGGTCCATCTGTACTGGGGGCACAGGAGGTCCTTGTGGTGGTGTAGGAGTAGTACTCGAGGCATTAACTCCAAAATGTTGCATGAATAGCGCTACCATTTGCTCAAAACCTTGCCACACATCATGCTCAATCCTGTTAAATCGAGAGTTAGGACTCTCCGGTTATGGGGCAAGTCTACCTCCTCGAATGACCTCGTCGTCCACTCTTTCTCAATGTAAATACGTTTCCTACGTGTACACATCAAATGCGATTGAAATCTCAATCCCCAATTTCAATTCATGACCAGACTTATACAGACACTTGGGATGTATTTTATTTCACTTAACCGACACTGACAGTACTAAACACCCTAAGCTCTGATACCAAGAAAACTCTGTGACGCCTCAAAAGCATGAAAAACGAGGTAAATTTAAAATTTATTTACATCATTTCACAATTTTATGTGCATTCGTGCAGTGTCATGCATCATCATATATAAATTATAATTTACACCTTAGGATCTCATCATCCAACATCTACATATTACATCATATTCATTCTTCAATTTCGAATTAATTAATCCTAATACATCTCATACATCACTGTTCATCAAGTGTCTGTAAATACAATACAAGTCTAGGTACATGAAATATTAAAATATACCTCAAGGTACAATATATGGCCTGGAGCTCAAGTCCTCCACTAGCCACTACTCCGTATGTCACAGGGAAACTCTCATCACTTGAAAAAATCTAGGGGGGAGATAAAACAGGGTGATCTTCTAAATCGCTCAGTAAGGGGGTGAGGGATTCATTAACAAAATAATGATTTGCACAGCATAATCATTTTATCTTGTGGGTGAAAACCCAATAAACTCAGTAGAAAAGTGTAGCATGAATAATCAAAACATCATCTTAACTCATTTCTCAAAGCTCATGCAGAAACATGAGAATAATTGGTTTAATATAAAAACCACAGTTGCAAGCATGTAGAAAACAGGATGCATTAATGGCTTTTCTCATAAAATGTGATAAAATCACCGTAATAATAATGCATGTGGTGCAGCCACCAAACACAATCTCATGTATAAAATGAGACTAGGCAAATAAAACTCATATAAAAATTCGTCATGGCATATCAAAACGATTGAACTCATCCCTTAGGCGGATATCCCCAATCGAGGGATTTCGTAGACAATAATACACATATGGCCATGGTTCGCTGTAGACTTGATCAGAGTCGTACAACCGTCTGTCTTACATGCTATTAAAGCACGACCCGACCTTACATGCTATTAAAGCAATGCCACCCATCGCTACCTCGGAGTGGGGTCATCTTGCGTTACCAGAACGGAGGTGTCGATCTTACGTGCTGCTAGAGCACAGCCCGACCTTACATGCTACAAGAGCAAAGCTCAATGTGTATTCAACATGACACGCCTAAGTCTTAATAATAGCCATTATCATATAAAACCATTTTGCCTTCACGTAACACTCATAATGGTTTTTCTCATAAAATTCATCTCAAAACCGTTTTGTACTTAACCCAAAACATGTCAAAACCGAGCTCAAACCAGCAAAACCATGCACACATTTCTCAAGTCTCAGTACGCCTTAATGTAGTGCCCAAATCACTTTTCACTTTTTAAAACTCAAAACAGTTGTAACACATTTTCACATTTAGTTTACAACTCATAAAAATTGGACCCCAACCGGCTATAAAACCGTGTGCAACAACTCATTCACATCTCATAAAACATGTTTGTTTTCTCAAATCACATTTCATGCTACAATATCATCACAAAATCACATACACAAATGAGTTTAAGTTTTCCCTTACCTCGTTGCACCTCGTATAGTGCAATCGTTCCCCCAAACGACGGACTAGCCTCGTATTCCTCTCTGGAACTCCCGGGCTGTCCAAACGATGCTAAAACATTAATAATTCATCTCAATCACATCATCGAGCACATATTTGCTCATATTCTCGTTAAATACTACAAACCTCGTTTTTCTCATATTCCTATCATAATCTACATTCTTTTCCACTACATTCCAAATCCTACATTTTTCATGCATAATATCCACGCCAAAATCACCTCATTGCCTCAATTCCAATTTATAGCAAAAATATCAAAATTACCACAATTGTATAATATCATCATCACTCCAGCAAAATTACAATTTCATCAACTCAAATCATTTCCTAGCTATTCCATCACAACTCCTATAGTCACAATCACCAAAATCACCCCAATATCAAAGATTAAAACTTAGAAATTTACCCAAAACTTATAGAGAGCTCTATTCACACCTGATTCAATTCGTCCTTCGATTTCCAAGTATGTTGTTCTCCTTTGGATGAGGAATCACTTTCCTTCTTACCTCTGCCTGAGATTTGGACAAAAATGGGAGTTTTTGAGGAGAGAGAAAGCTAGGGTTACGAAAATGGCGATTTAGGAGAGAGAGAGAGATCGATTTCCAAAAAAATAAAGGGGTCCTTATATAGGCCAAAGGTAGTAGATTGATCTGGTCCTTGATGAGATCGATCTCCTTTTGAATTTGAGAACATTTTGGGGAAATTTTATGCCTAGGAGATTAATCTGTCGTGGGGTGAGATCGATCTTATAATTGCTTCATGTGATCAATCTTCTCCTTGAAGAGATCGATCTGCTCCTTGAGGAGATCGATCTTCTCTTTACAGAAACATTTCGAGATCGATCTGCTTATCAGTTCTTGCACATTTCCTGCATTCTGGAGCCATAAGATCGATCTCTCATCCTTGGAGATTGATCTGGCCTTCACAGATTGCACTGCTACTGCATTAATTTGCAGAAAACTCAATGTAAAACTTCCCAACATCTACCCCATAGTCCATATTTCAATCCATACACATTCAAGACTTAAAACTTCATCTTCTTATACTTTATCATATTTAAAACTTGTGTCTACATTAACATATCATAATTACATACACCAAATTACAATTCTCATAACGGGGGTATACAGAATTATCAGTTCTCACATCTAACCACTGGAATATCATCCATATCCGGATGTGTTTGGTTCAAATCCACCACATAAGTGATAAAACCCTTAAAACAACGTTCATGTCATGTATATACTAATGCACTTTACTTGTCACAAAATTTAAGATTTCATCACTTCTCTAAAATCTTACAACACATTCTTCGGGTAGAAAAAAATGTAATGGACTTAGTGTTGCAAACTAAGACAGCATGATTGGTGGCTAACCAATCCATTCCTAAGATTACATCAATGTCATACATATTCAACAAGATCAAGTTGGCTATCGCACACTTATCTCCTACCCTCACCTTACAATCCTTATACACTTGTTCAACTAATTGACTAACTCTCATAAGAGTACTTATCAATAAAGTCCCATTTAAGTATGTGGTATCTATAAAATCAGTTAACCTTGATGCACATGCAGGTGATATGAAAGAATGTGTAGCACCAGAATCAAACAATGCTATAACTTCCAAGTCAAAAGTCAAGATTGTACATTTTATCACCTTAGAAGAGGTATTTGCTGATGCCTGGTCTATCGCATACACCCTGCCTTGACCCACAACTTGCTTCCATTTTTCTTCAGTCATGACTCTCTCCTTACAGGAAGCGTAACTGTAGGAACTCTCTCTGGTTCCTTACCCCTCTACGGGACTACCTTAATTGCTTCTGGGTAATCGCTTGCATAGTGTCCAAACTTACCACATCTGAAGCATCGTGTACCTGAAGATGGCAGAGCCTACCACCATGATATCGGCCACATACTTTACACTGAATAGTAGTCGATCGGGGTCCATCAATCACTATACCTCTAGCTGGTGCCTGAGTTGGAGGCATAAAAGGTCTAGCAGTCTTCCTTCTGTGACTCATCAGCCTCTCTCCGACGCTTACTCATAAATCTTCGACTAAATTTGGCACCTTGCCATCTTCCAGTTTCCTTAGACCCTTGTCCATACCCCAACTAAATTAAAAAATTTTCAGGTTATAGTCCTGCTCACACAACTGGGCCCGTCGCATAGCCTCTCTATATGTAGCGATATCAAACGGGCTAACTTAGCTCGAATCGAATGCCTCAGTCCATCCATAAATCTACGGACCCTAATAGCTTCACTCCTTATAGAGTTTGTATCATACTGGCCCAATGAGGTGAATCGTGACTCGTAATCATCAACTGTTCGATTCTCTTGAGTTAGATTCAGAAATTTCATTTATAACCTACGTCGAGCGGTATCTGGGATATATTGCTCTCTGAAAGCACCAAAAAACATATCCCACGTGATAGTTATACCCTGAGCTCTCAACATAGGCCTAGTGGACTTCCACCAGTGCTCTGCCTCGCCTTTAAATACAAATGTCACAAATGCTACTCTCTCCGTAATCGAACATCTACAGAAATCGAACTATTTCTCCATATGGCTTATCCAGTCCTCAGCAACTGCTGGATCCTTTACCCCGCTGAAAGAATAAGGCTTGAAATCCATGAAATGCCTCAACCTCTCCATATCATAATCGTATCGATACCCCAAATCATCATCATCATACTGCTGCGGGGCTACTGGAGGAGGTACTGATCGAATATGAGGATTTTATGGCCTAACTGATTCAGGTTGTGTAGGTACAACATTCTCAAGTTTCGATGCAGCTACTGGGGGATTCGGTGTAGCTTGTCCCGTTGTACCAGATATGCCCTTAAACCTAGCTATTATCTGATCCATCATGGTCATCACCGTACGCATATCTTCCTCTAATCGGGCTACCCGAGGATCGAAAGCCTCTATCTATTCCTAAGGCTCATGACTAGAGGATGATCTACTGTGCCTCTCAGTCTTGTCATTTCGCCCTTGAGCTCTCGAGCTCTCTCCCTCTTACGGTGTCTCTCAGGCAAAACTTATAAGCCTGATAACTTCCTTCATTTATAACAAACCTTAGATCACTACCAGCTCCGTATGCACATTTATATCTAAATATCGCACAGTAACTTGGGGATGTATATTTTTTAGTCCTAGACATCGACTCACATCAAACCAACCAGACTCTGATACCAAATCTGTCACACCCCACTTCCAAGTGTCCTTCATCCATACATATACTACTATCGGTTGGGCTGTGAGTCAATGTAATTACTAAATTTTCATAAATTTATAGCGAAAATATTTAAAACTTTAATTCACACTCCCAAGTGTGTGTATAGATATACAGAATCATTTGTTGAATAAAATATCTTTACATAACATCCCCATACAACTGTTTACAATTTCAATTCATAACTGTGCGATACATTATAATAGATACAAAATACTCGTGTGTATACAAATCTTATACCTTTGCAACTAGTGGGAGCTGTCCAACCCAAAAAGGAATCTAGAGACCACCACACTATCCTACTTCTCAGTATCTGGATGGGGAAAAGTAGTAAGATGAGCAAACCACAGCTCAGTAAGGAAAAGGATGCTAATATGTAGATATTGTACTATCTACATAGCCCATGCATGCATAAATAAAATCATGTTTCAATGTAATTGGAAATATTACTAGCAAATGCATTTAAACATTTATTTCTCATAGGCATTTTCATGTAAAATCATATGCAATACTTCTAATTAAAACATGTTATAAACAGTGCCATTATAGCACAAATATTCAAATAAAGAGATTTATCAAATCACGATATCTCTTTCTTTTCTCAAATCATTTCTTTTCATCAAATCTCTTTCTTTTCTCAAATCATTTCTTTTCATCAAATCTCTTTCTTTTTTGAGTTTCTCAATTTCTCTTATCTCTGAGACATGCATGGAATTCTCGACAATCTAATATCCACGACATATGGCATAGTCAGTGATCCTAAGCCTCACTGATCAGGTGTGCACAAGGTATCACTTCGTTTGAAGGGGAAGGGGTCAGTCCTACCCTCTGACTCATCTTAATCAACATCATCTCCTCATATCACATATACTCACAGTACATGGTATGTCATGTGTCATCTACGCGATACTCGTACTCACGTGCACCGAGCACGATACATAGTATACCAACGGATAACTACACAGTTCAATGTACGATCGTGGACCCAGTCCATCTACTAACTCCAATGGACTCATCATCCTGAACCATGTCTTATATACCAGGCGAGCAAATCAGCGTGACACACAGTCATCGCAAGGCTCCAGCGTGGTACGTTTTATTGTTAAGGCCCAGCCCATTCCAAGGCCGTTGGCTGGCATCCCTTTGGGTTCTAGACCCCCAGATTTACCTCAACTCAGTAAAAACTGGTGCGAATAATGCTGTAAATACCCTGAATTTCATGAGTTGGGATTTATCCATGAATAACAATATAGTCATTGGAATTGAAGATACAAATCCTTACTCAAAGATTTAAACTCAATTTTTATTTTCTATTTTGAGACTTGAGAGAATTTAAATTTATTTAAATTCTTATTTAACATGAAAAGCTTAGGAAAATTCAATGAAATAAAGTATTAAAACTTGTAATGTGAATAAGCATAAAATGACAAGACTACTAAGTAAAGTATAATGCCACATTACACTACAATCAAGTATAATATATGAAGTTAAATTCTTTTTATATTACCAAGGAAATTCAACAATTACATGAATATATATATATATATTTACGAGGTAATGTTTGATTATTCCCTAAGTTGAATATAAAGATGAATATATATATATATATATATTTATAAATATAAAATATACATATAAGAAGTAAATGTGGGATATGCCAGGATTTGAGGATGGTGGACTCGATGAATAGTAATATATATATATATATATAGACACACGTATTATGGGTGGAATAAAAGGAAAAGAAGAAAAGAAATGATGGTACGAAAAATTCAATAGTGAAAAGAGGGAAATGGGGAGCTGTGCAGACTGAACTAAACCGAAGACAGAAGTAGCAACAGACAAGGACTGGTAGTGGGAGAGAGGGAAGCATTGAAGATATTAAACTAAGGTACGATTTGTGAGACTGAAGGAAAGTATACAGAGATGCAACTGCTGTAGCAGTAAAATGGCAGAGGGGAGCATGGGACATACCGAGAGAAAGACTGGAATTGAAATAGGAAAAGGGTGATGAAGAAACGTGAAGGCCGAGGGTGTTTGGTGAGGCAGGATGGTAGTGTACTTCCATTAGAATATATATATATATATATATATATATATATATATATATATATATATATATATATATATATATATATAGTACACATATAATTATATGTAAACCAGTATCAAGAGCTGCATGCCAAACCCGAGAACTTGTGGAAGACTGCTGCAACCAGATATGCAACCAGATATAATCAAGGTGAAAGAAATAATTAAGATGTTTAGAGGTATGGTCTAGTCAGCAGAGGAATGAGAAGTCTGCAAGTAAACTGAAAACAGTGGCTGAAAGTTGAGATAAAATCGTAGGACAAAGGCTGGCCAAGGCATAGAACCAAAGGGTTGACACAGGTGATAAAGCATGGAATTCTGAAATGAAGCAGACCGGAGAACATTAGAAGTAGTTGGAAGAAATTATAATGGGAGCAGATAAGGAAGACAGTGGGTTAAAATATATACACATTACAACTAGTGAAATTGCATGTGGGTGACAAAAGCCGAGAGTTATAGAGGAAGAAAATACAAAGGTGAGAAGCTGAAACAGAGAAGGAGAGGTTGGAAATCGAGAACTGTGATGCGTGCGGAGAGCTTCGAAAATGAGGGCTGCACTGAGAGGGGGTCCGATCGATTTAAGTATAGTGACGAGGTGGGAAGCGGAGATCGAAGAGTCTCGGCTCCCTCCATTTTGCAGCAAGTAAAGTCGTGAACAGGGGCCACTAAGATTTTGAGAGGTTGGGTGAACTGGCATAAAACAAGAAGGGTGATACACGGAACAAGGGCATGAACAAACGGTGGAGGTCAACTAGAGCAAACATGGCAGAAGAAGCAGGGGAGCTGCTGGTGGTCCGAGCGCCTGAAAACAGAACAGAAGCGAGAACTGGAAAAGATTAGTGAACCAAAAGAGAGCTTTGAGTCGAGAGAGAAAAGAAATGAGAGCAGCAAACTGAGGGCCTGAAATTGAACAAGAACGAGAGCAGCGAGAACCACAATAGTTGATAGAAACAGAGGAGATTAAACCGAGGGAAAAGTAGAGGATAAGAGAAAGAGAGACGAGAAAGTGTGGGAAGCCATTGCTGCTCCATTTTGTTTCCTAAAGTTGCAAGTGAAACAGAAAAGAAGGGACCCGAGCAGTATATCAAGCGAGAGACAGTGAGAAGAAGACCACACGAGAGGAAGAGGAGCCGCGACTTTGAAGCAGAGATCAAAAGTTACGTAGGGACTTGCTTCTTGGGGCTATAATGCAGTGAGAATTGAAGAAACAGTGTTGTGTGGCGAATGTTTTAGGCTGAAGAGTCGGTTGACTAAGGGTCCTCTTAGGCACCAGAAACGGGTCAATGCGGTGGTTGTAACAAGGGATGATCATGGTTGCAATGCAAGCTGTCGGGACGTGAACTGAGAAGCTGGTTAGGGAACGTTCACGTGGCCTGGAAACGAGTGCACGAGAATGTGACTATTAGAGGCTAGAACGAAGGCTTGGACGTGAAGATGATGGCGATGGTGGCGGAAACAAGAAGAAAGGGAGGAGAAAATGATAAGCCGGGAGGAGAAAGATGGATGAACAGTGATGCTCGGTGAAGGACCAAAGAAGAAAAGAGAAAGAAGGAAAATAGAGGGAAAAAGAAAACAAATTCAAAAAAATGAACAGTAATAAAAAGATGAACAGTTAAAAAAAGGAAAAATAAAAAGAGGTTATTTTTAGATATATTTATATATATAAGGATATATATATAAGTAGAGCCACATGGGAAAATAGAATAGTGTACTAAAAATTTGAGAAATCTCAAGAAAGAGTTCTGAAAAATTAACCGAGTGGATCGGACTCGTAGACTCGCTAAGTCGAAACAATCAAGGGTTACAGACAGACATCGAGGTAAGGAATTTATGTAAATTTTAGAAATGATTGTACTTATTTAATGATTTCAAGTGTATTTTCCCTAGGAAAGCAAGGTTACGATTTTGACGCATCGTAGGTAATTCGAATAAATAGGATACTAAGAATATAAATTTCGGTCTAGGAGAATCGTAGAAGGATTTAAGGGAGATACTTAGAGGCGTTACTACTCGAAATTGGAATTTTCGATAAATCGAGGTAATGGATACCATTTAGCTTAGTTCTGATAATGAATTCTTGTTCATTGATAAAAGATTTTATGAAGCAATATTATATTTTGAAATGATTTATAACTGCTTTCATTCTTGTGGAATTGTTTACGAAGCATGTTTTAGTTTAAAAAAATTTTCTCAAATTTTTATAGGTCACGGGTCGTTACAGTTTAAGGTGGTATCAAAGCAAAGGTTGTCTAGTACTGTTAGTGTCAATGATTAGGATAAGATTACATCTCAAATGTCTGTGCTTGTCTGGTTATAGACTAAGTATACATAATGAAGTTAAGAATTAATGTTTGGTTTACGTGAGGAATTATATCACGGGTTAGAGGCCGCAAAGATAGGCCTGAGAATCATGCGGAGTTGTCATATGAGACTCATAATTGATACTGAGATTGAAACTGATGTTGAGCGTGCTCCATAAGGTTTTGTGGAAAAGTCAGAAGGTACAGAGATACACTTTTCTAAGATTGAGTAGAGTGTTGAACATACTATGGAAAAATTGGGACACAAGCTATGTTAGGTGATGGCGTAGACGGAAGAATAGACAAACAGATTACTCCCGATGCACCCGCACAGCCTGTAGAGATGTTTCAGAACTACAAATATGTCTGCTCCTATAGCTACACAGCAGAGTGATGATGACTTGGGTTAGGATGTAGGAGCTACATTAGATGAGACAGTTTCAGAACCGCAGATCGCCATTGTTAAATGGGACTGAATGAATGAGATTAAGAAAACTACGAGTGAAATTTATGGGTCTAGCACAAGGAAATTGATTTGTCTATGAGTATGAATTATGAATTATATCCATGAAAATGTATGACCCAATGTTATGGGCAGTGAAGTCAAGAAATGTCTGTAAGTTCACTAACGGATAGAGACCGAGTTGATTTCGAAGGATAGTATGCTATTACATACTGAAATCAATAATCCAATGGTAATAGAAAACTAACAAATTAAATTGAAAAACTTGGATGGATTCTTAGAGTATGACTATGAGCTTAATAGACTGGGGTAGTTTCAAGAGTTTAAGCCTCCATTTTTCAACAAGGTTAAGAATTTAGCGATTCAGAGTGTTGAATGAATGAGATAGAAAAGTTTGATGATTTTAGAAGTAACTCTACTGAGAAAGTTGCTTTTGCAACTTTTGTGTTAAAGGATTGGAGAAGCTACACGAATTTTCAAAGTGTGCTATTATAAAGAAAGTAGCTATTGTAGCATTAATATCGAGATGGAAAGTCAAACTCGGAGGAAAATTCCCCGATTTAATCCGAGAGCCAACATAAAAAAATTACATGGGATATATTCTGAAGGCCCTTAGGCGGCAGCACATTCCAGATGGAATAAAGTGGCAATTATGGATGAAATGATTGCAATCAGACATAAAGTAACAAGTCTGTGGATGAATATGAAATTAAATTTATGGTTTTGAAAGAAGTATAATCCGGATAAGTAGACATGTGAAACGGAGGAAGTCCAAGAAACTCGTGGGAGGTACTAAGATCCTTAATAGAACTAAATTAATGTTATTTTGGGGAAGCAGTGCACAAGGTGCAACTGTAATGATATGAAATGTATATTTCGAGGTTACTAAGAAAATGAAAAGTGTAAAGAGAGTGACAGAAAAGAGATGTCCTAAGGAAGCAGTGAGAGTGATAAAGTAAAGTCACTGTAACTGAAAAGATGAAATTACAGAACTAAAAGTATAAGTAAAGGTCACACTGTTTACATGACTGATAAAGATAAGGTGTGTTCGGAGTAAAGAGATACCCCTGTAAACATAAAATTTTTCGACGTACATTTGAATGATCTATCAGAGTTACCACTAAATTGAAAGGTGAAGTTTTGAAATTGATTTAACATCTGGTATCGAATTAATTATTCAGACCACTGTACCCAGTGGCTTTGATTGAATTAGAAATGCTGAAAAAGCAATTACAAGGACTACATGAAAGGAGATTATCAGACCAGGTGATCCACCTTGGAGTGTACTGATGTTAATTTTTAAGGAGACCCGAGTTTTCTAAGTCGCTTTGTATCAAAAATGAGAGTTAATTGGATCCTCCCAGAACAGAGGTTATAGATCTATGGGAACAATCTAAAACTGTTAAGATGATTCAGAGATTAAGATATAAAGAGACTTTGGAATATGAATTACGTATCCAATCTAAGGATTGTAAATTGTATATGCTTACGTTTTGAATACGAGACTCAATTTGAGCAAGAAAATGATTTCGTTATAATTGATGCATGAAATAAGACAAGCTTGAAATGTGATAGATTCTGAATACAAGTTACATTAGAATAAGAGATCTGTACAAGGTAAGAATATCTCTGGTATGTGAAATGAATTCGGATTATGTAATATAAACTGAAAATGAATTGCGACCAAGGATAAATGAGAATATTGATAAATTCTGGTATCCTAATTTCTATTGCGACTGAACCTTGAACCCTTATATCCGTAACTAGTTATGTGGTCAAGTCTGATAGCTAACAAAGGTATTTCAAAATACCTTCCTACCTGAGAGACTTGACAACGTCTAGAAATACCTGATCCTTAACCCATAAATTGAAATTCACAGTCGTTATATACGCGTTCGAAGTCAGGATACCATTACTTGTGCGGTGAAGAATTATGGAATTCTACTAATCATGAAGGTTTAAGTATTAAATTTTACAAAAAAAAACTGTCAAATACAAGAAAAAGGGGAGTGACTTGGGTTAGTGCCTTGAGCAGAAGTGGTTTCGGGATGGTGTTATGAGTTATTGAAATACTTAGTAAATCTCAACTAGATTTGTTCCTTTCTGATACTGACATTTATTTCGTGGTAGCAAGCATGAGAGTGAAAAAAACTGGACTTGATTGATTGAAATCGAGCAGACTCAAATGAGTGCTACAACTAGCATGAGTATTGGTACTGATAAGTAATTAAAATCTAAAAATAGAATTATGTACCAAGTGATATATAGTAAAGGAAGATAATTGTGCCTGATTTGTTTAAGCAAGTTTCTAAAGATATTTAATTAATTTGTGAAAGGTTGAGAATAACTCAAAAAAAAAAAAGTTATGCTAACCAAAGATGATGGTCCTTGGGATTTTCAGTAGAAGATTCGGTGTTCCTGGAAGTTTCAACTTTCAAGGGCGTAATGAGGTTTGGGAAGGAAGAAAAACTAAGTCCCCGATATACTGAAACTTTCGAGATCTTAGACCGAGTGGGAGACGACACATGCAGGTTGGCATTACCTTCAGAATTATCAAGTATTCATGATACCCAGATCCGACACATGTGAATGAGTATGAACCACTGAAATTGAAAGAGGATATGACACATGTGGAGAAATCGATTCGGATCTTAAACAAGAAAGAAAAGGCATTGAGGTTTAAGATAATTTCTCTGGTCAAAGTTCTGTGGCAATACCACACCTCAGAGGAGGCTAAGTGAGTATTGGAAAGCCTAATGCGAGAAAAATACCTACAATTATTTAAGGACGAATGTACTTCTAAATTTGGGGACCAAATTTTTCAAGGTGGTGAGAATGTAAATACCTTGAATTTCATGAGCTGGGATTTATCCATGAATAACAATGTAGTCATTGGAATTGAAGATACAAATCCTTACTCAAAGATTTAAACTCAATTTTTATTTTCTATTTTGAGACTTGAGAGAATTTAAATTCTTATTTAACAAGAAAAGCTTAGGAGAATTCAATTAAATAGAGTATTAAAACTTGTAATGTGAATAAGCATAAAATGACAAGACTACTAAGTAAAGTATAATGCCACATTAAAACTACAATCAAGTATAATATATGAAGTTAAATTCTTTTTATATTATCAGGGAAATTCAACAAGTACATGAATATATATATATATATATATATATATATATTTACGAGGTAATGTTTGATTATTCCCTAAGTTGAATATAAGGATGAATATATATATATATATATATATATATATTTATAAATATAAAATATACATATAAGAAGTAAATGTGGGATATGTCAGGATTTGAGGATGGTGAACTCGGTGAATAGTGTATATCCACCATCCTCAAATCCTGACATATCCCACATTTACTTCTTATATATATATATTTTATATTTATAAATATATATATATATTCATCCTTATATTCAACTTAGGAAATAATCAAACATTACCTCGTAAATATATATATATATATATATATATATATATTCATGTACTTGTTGAATTTCCCTGATAATATAAAAAGAATTTAAATTTATATATTATACTTAATTGTAGTTTTAATGTGGCATTATACTTTACTTAGTAATCTTGTCATTTTATGCTTATTCACATTACAAGTTTTAATACACACACGTATTATGGGTGGAATAAAAGGAAAAGAAGAAAAGAAATGATGGTACGAAAAATTCAGTAGTGAAAAGAGGGAAATGGGGACCTGTGCAGACGGAACTAAACCGAAGACAGAAGTAGCAACAGACTAGGACTGGTAGTGGGAGAGAGGGAAGCATTGAAGATATTAAACTAAGGTACGATTTGTGAGACTGAAGGAAAGTATACAGAGATGCAACTGCTGTAGCAGTAAAATGGCAGAGGGGAGCATGGGACATACCGAGAGAAAGACTGGAATTGAAACAGGAAAAGGGTGATGAAGAAACGTGAAGGCCGAGGGTGTTTGGTGAGGCAGGATGGTAGTGTACTTCCATTAGAATATATATATATATAGTACACGTATATATTATATGTAAACCTGTAGCAGGAGCTGCATGCCAAACCCGAGAACTTGTGGAAGACTGCTGCAACCAGATCTAATCAAGGTGAAAGAAATAATTAAGATGTTTAGAGGTATGGTCTAGTCAGCAGAGGAATGAGAAGTCTGCAAGTAAACTGAAAACAGTGGCTGAAAGTTGAGATAAAACCGTGGGACAAAGGCTGGCCAAGGCATAGAACCAAGGGGTTGAAACAGGTGATAAGGAATTCTGAAATGAAGCAGACCGAAGAACAGTAGCAGTAGTTGGAAGAAATTATAATGGGAGCAGATAAGGAAGACAGTGGGTTAAAATATATACATATTACAATTAGTGAAATTACATGTGGGTGACAAAAGCCAAGAGTTATAGAGGAAGAAAATACAAAGGTGAGAAGCTGAAACAGAGAAGGAGAGGCTGGAAATCGAGAACTGTGATGCGTGGGGAGAGCTTCGAAAACGAGGGCTGCACCGAGAGGGGGTCCGGTCGATTTAAGTATAGTGACGAGGCGGGAAGCGGAGACCGAAGCTTCTCGACTCCCTCTATTTTGCAGCAAGTAAAGCCGTGAACAAGGGCCACTCGGCTTTTGAGAGGTTGGGTGAACTGGCAGAAAACGAGAAGGGTGATAGATGGAACAAGGGCGTGAACAAACGGTGGAGGTCAGTTGGAGCTAACTTGGCAGAAGAAGCAGGGGAGCTGCTGGTGGTCCGAGCGCTTGAAAACATAACAGAAGAGGGAACTGGAAAAGATTGGTGAACCGAAAGAGAGCTTGGAGTCGAGAGAGAAAATAAATGAGAGCAGCAAACTGAGGGCCTGAAATTGAACAAGAACGAGAGCAGCGAGAATTACAATAGTTGATAGAAACAGAGGAGATTAAACCGAGGGAAAAGCAGAGGATAAGAGAAAGAGAGACGAGAAAGTGTGGGAAGCCATTGCTGCTCCATTTTGTTTCCTAAAGTTGCAAGTGAAACAGAAAAGAAGGGACCCGAGCAGTATAATAGGTGAGAGACAGTGAAAAGAAGACCACACGAGAGGAAGAGGAGCCGCGACTTTGAAGCAGAGATCAAAAGTTACGTAGGGACTTGCTTCTTGGGGCTATAATGTAGTGAGAATTGAAGAAACAGTGCTGTGTGGCGAATGTTTTAGGCTGAAGAGTCGGTTGAGTTGGGGTCCTCTTAGGCACCAGAAACGGGTCAGTGCGGTGGTTGTAACAAGGGATGATCATGGCTGTAATGGAAGCTGTCGGGACGTGAACAGAGAAGCTGGTTAGGGAACGTTCACGTGGCCTGGAAACGGGGGCATGAGATTGTGACTGTTAGAGGCTAGAACGAAGGCTTAGACGTGAAGATGATGGCGATGGTGGCGGAAACAAGAAGAAAGGGAGAAGAAAATGATAAGCCAAGAGGAGAAAGATGGATGAACAGTGATGCTCGGTGAAGGACCAAAGAAGAAAAGAGAAAGAGGGAAAATGGAGGGAAAAAGAAAACAAATTCAAAAAAATGAACAGTAACAAAAGGATGAACAGTAAAAAAAGAAAAAAAAAGAGGTTATTTTTAGATATATATATATATAGAACCACATGGGAAAATAGAATAGTGTACTAAAAATTTGAGAAATCTCGGGAAAGAGTTTCAAAAAATTAACCGAGTGGACCGAACTCGTAGACTCGCTAAGTCGAAGCAATCAAGGGTTACAAACAAACATCGAGGTAAGGAATTTATGCAAATTTTAGAGATGATTGTACGTATTTTATGATTTCAAGTGTATTTTCCCTAGAAAAGTAAGGTTACGATTTTGATGCATCGTAGGTAATTCGAATAAATAGGATACTAAGAATATAAATTTAGGTGTAGGAGAATCATAGAGGGATTTAAGGGAGATACTTGGAGGCGTTACTACTCGAAATTGAAATTTTCGATAAATCGAGGTAAAGGGTACCATTTAGCTTAGTTCTGATAATGAATTCTTATTCATTGATAAAAGATTTTATGAAGCAACATTATATTTTGAAATGATTTATAACTGCTTTCATTCTTGTGAAACTGTTTACGAAGTATGTTTTAGTTTTAAGAAATATTCCCCGAGTACTTCCATGTTTATGAAATGAATTTTCCTAAAGTATGACACGTATGGAAGCTTTACATCGATTTATGATTTTATATCCATATGTTGAAAGAAACTTTTGACAATTTCAAGAGCATAGAAAAAAAAAGAAAAGGGGAAAAGAAGTTTTGAGACTATAGGCTTCACGCATGGTTATTTCTTGTGGTGTTCCGGCTCCACCACTTGAGTGCCGGTACGTAGGGCCCCTGTAGCACTTGACTCAACCTATGTGGAAGATGTCTTGCTACTGGTGGTTTATGATGATGATGTTTCGGTAGTATCTCGTGCCCGCACAGCACGCATTTATGTTTCCCACACGGAGAGTGCCTTTGGTGTTCGTGTCCTAGCTAGGTGCTAGAGAAAGAAAGATAGATACTACCCATATTTTATGAAAGTGTTGTACGACCTTGATCCAGTCTAGAGCCCCCTTACCATGGCCCTAGGTATGATGACTCTCTACGGAGAATGACACGTATCGCATGACTTAGTTATAGCCTAGTCTCCATGATTGTGAATGAATGACGAAAATGATTATGAACATGTTTATGATGATGAATGAATGACCATGTTTTTATGAGATTTTGACGAAATATTTAAGAATGATTACGTTTTATGAAACATTTACGAATGATGATGATTTTATGAAATCACCCATGAATAATGAAAATTTTATGAAGTAGTTAAGCATGTATTTGATTTAAAGAAACTCATGCTTCATAATTTCTTTTGATAACTATGCATGAAATGAAAGTTTACATATCTTCTAAATATTAGTTTCTAAAAGAAACTTATGACCAGTTTTTCTGAAGCAAAGTTTATTTCATGAATGATTTCTTGCATGCTTTTACATATCAGGACTGCTTTAAATGTATTTTCTTACTAGACTTTTTCTCGAAAGCTCACCCCTTCACCTCTCAGATTTTTGCAGTGAATTACATTTAATAAATGCTACGTAGACGACGTAGGCTGGAAGATATGAGCTTTCCCAGACTACCTTTTGTACATGCGTGAGGTATACATTCTTATCTATTTACCAGACCATTTGTATACACAAACATCTATTGAAAGTAATGTGTCGGGATGAAATCTGTATAAGGATAAATGAAATGAAATATTTTTAAGGATTGACACTGAACAGGAATACAACCTAAGTGAATAAAGAATTAAGTTGTAAGCCGAAGTTTAAAAAAAAAATTCCCTGAATTTTTATAGGTCACGGGCTGTTACAAATGCTCCAGCACTTCTCTAAAAAATTATCGTGCGAGTTAAACTCCAACACTTTGTCATTATAAAACCTAGTGCGAGTCACGCTTCAGTACGGTTTATCAAAACATGTAGACGTATGCGAGTGAAACTCCAGCATAGTCAAAATCATTAAAACGGGTGCGAGCTAGAGCTCCAACACCAATTCACATCTCAAAATCGATAGGTGGCTATTTTTCTCTTTAAAAAAAAAAAACCTCAAAACATGTTTATTTACATTGCATGTCGTCCCATGCTAAACATGTAAAACTAGCCAACCCATGCATCATCATTTCTCAATCACAAAACAACATATAGTTGCAAAGACATTAAAAACATGCATGTCAGGCTAATTTCCTTCTCACATCCCATTTTCACAATATATATATACACACCATAATACATTTCCATTCACATATTGTTCAATAGCTAAGCATAATATTTCTAGTGTCATACTACCAAAATCGTGGTAAAATACGTACGAATATCTCTATCGCTAACATACAGTCCCTTACCTCGAATCGCGCTCGTAATTCCTTCGTCTCGTTTGCTTCGTTCGCAATCCGGGTTAACCGTGTTCCACGTATTTCAATCTACACATGTAAATCATTAAGTTATTTCCCTTTCCCATCTACTAAACATACACATTGTCTTTTACTTGACTATTTATACTCCTCAAACCCTTAAATCACATTTCACTCTTCCACTAATATCATTTTATCAACTCTTAAGTTTTTCATCACTTTTTCATGGATTTCCTCTTTACAAATCTCTCTTAATATTACTCACCCATCACTATATTCATCATTCCTATCAATATTTCACATATTATTCAACTCACAAATGTCTAGAAATCTATATTTGAAGCTTAAAGGTTGAAAAGCTTACCCATTTACTTAGCCAAACTTGTGTTAGCTAAAACTCATTCTCTTGGTCACACCAATGTGTGATTTTTGGGTATGTTGTTCTCCTTGCTTCAATGAACAACTTTCCCTTCTTGAGCTTCTTCCAAAACTGGCTGGAATGTAGTGACTTTCAGAGTGAGAAAGCTTATTTTCTTGAGTGAAAATGGTAGGTGCGGGTTTGGTGGAAGAAATCTGAGTTTTCAGTCCAAATCTCGTGCCCTTTTTATAGATGCAGAGACATGAGATCGATCTGGTCCTTATGGAGATTGATCCCTGCAAGGTTTGGTAGTCCTTTTTACCAAACGTAACTACTACCAGATCGATCGTCTTCCATATTGAGATCAATCTGTTTCCAAGCAAATTCCTTCTTAGAGATCGATCTGCCTCTTGTAGAAGATCGATCTGCTCCTTACAGAACCTTAAGGAGATCGATCTGTCGATGGCTTGAGATCGATCTCTTCCAGGCTGAGAGTTAAGGAGATCGATCTATCTTCCCATGAGATCGATCTGCCTAGTTCCATTTGATAATTTCTGGGCATTTCATGAGGGGCGATCAATCTCTCCTTCATGTGAGATCGATCTCTCATCCCCTACACCCTCATTTTCTACAGTTTTCTGCAGACTTTTCAATGTATATTCATCCACATTTGCTGCACTCCTCAATTTGCATTTCGTGCACAATTAACACACAATATCATCCATTTCACATAATTCGTAGTTAATGAAACTTGTGCACACAACCTAGAATCATGGATCTTTTCATTAAATCTCCAAATTCTTACATCCTCCTATCATTTACACTCATGTAACAATACATATACATACATCATAGCTTCTCAAGCTATTTTTGTAACAATGTCCATAGACATCATCTCTTCACCTATACATGTGAAGTTATGGGCATTACACATTCAATACAACGATCATGAGAAAATCATTGCCCCCAAAATTCAAGATGCCGCAGATAACGGCATATACAGGGAAGATTGACCCTTTTGACCACATTCAGAATTATGAATCGTTAATGCTACTTCATGGATGGGAAGACGAGATCATGTGTATGGCATTTTCCCTAACTTTGAGATGTCATGCGCTGAAATGGTTCAACAGTTTATCAGAAGGATCTATTTCATCTTTTAATCAATTGAGAAGTGAATTTTTGAAAGTTTTTGTGATAAATAGTCGAAGAGGAAGGAGGCCACCTATCTGCTTACTTTGAGGCAAGGGAATAATGAATCACTAAAAAGCTATGTAGATCGATTTCGTAATGCTACGCTTGAAGTGCGTGAGCTACAAGCTGGAGTAGCTGTGACAACTATGTTACAAGGAACAAGGTCAGAAAAATTGCAACAATCGTTGTCTTTGGATCAGCCAACAACGATTACGAACTTGTTCTCTAGAGCAAATAAGTATATCGATCAAGAAGAGGTGATGAAGATGATACCAACACGCGACTTTAAATAAGGAAGGAAGAGAGAAAGAGAGTCTGACTATAAAAACACAAGATCAGATAAAGCCCCAAAGTTGAAGTATGTTAATTACACATAGTTCGTCGAACCACGTGCTTCAATCTTAGTAGTGATAGAAAGAACTGGGATGCTTCAATTCCCCAAGAGATGTGAAGGGGATTTAGAATGAGATCTTGGGTCCTATTGTAGTTTCCATTCTGCCTTTGGCCATACAACTGAGAAATGCCGAGAACTAATGAACCAGCTTGAGAAATTGGCTAGAGAAGGGAAGTTAGACCGTTATGTGTGGAGGAATGAAAGGATTCGATACCCCGCTCGTGGTCAAGGAGACAAAAGACCGCGTGATAGACGTGACGATGACAGAGAAAATATGAGGAGAAATGAAGAAAGAAAAAATGAGGTTAGAAAGGAAGAACATATGAACCAACAGATAAACAATGAACCTACAGGAGCTGCTATTAATCTCATTTCCGGTTGAGAGTACATAGCTAGTAGCTCACCAATGCCTTGAAGGAAGATGGAAAGTTCATAAGCAAAAAGATAGCAAAAACGTGGAATACCAACTACTTGAAACTACACTGGCAGTGAGACTTTAATTCATTTGATGTTATTTCTTGTTATTAAACTATGAGTTGAAATTTCATTCGTTGAATTGTGATTTATGCCATAATGATATTTTATTGTCTGTTGAGGTTTTGAAATAATTTATAGATGACTGATCAAACAAAGGGCTTGGTAAGCCACGAATAATTGTGCAAGGGCTTGAAACGAAAAATGCGCGAGGTAAGCCACGAATAAATGTGCAAGGGCTTGAAGCGAAAAATGCGCGAGGTAAGCCACGCACCCAAAATAAAAGGCTTAAAGCAAAAAGTACGCGATGTAAGCTATGAAGAAAAAAATTGTAAGAGCTTGGAACGAAAATGCACGAGGTAAGCCACGTACCCAAACAAAGGACTTAAAGCGAAAAGTGCGCAATGTAAGCCATGAAGAAAAAAGTGCAAGAGCTTGAAACAAAAAGTGCGCGATTTAAGCTAAGCACTCAAACAAGGGCTTGAAGCGAAAAGTACGCGATGTAAGCCATGAAGAAAAAAATACAAGAGCTTGAAGCGAAAAGTGCACGAGGTAAGCTAAGCACTTAAAGGCTTGAAGCGAAAAATGTGTGAGGTAAGACACGAAGAAATGTACAAGGGGTTAGAAGCGAAAAATGCGCAAAGTAAGCCACGCACCCAAACAAAGGGCTTGAAGTGAAAAGTGCGTGATGTAAGCCATGAAGAAAAAAGTGCAAGAGCTTGAAGCGAAAAGTGCGCGAGGTAAGCCACGAAGAAATATGCAAGGGTTTGAAGCGAAAAATGCGCGAGGTAAGCCACACAACCAAAACAAAAGGCTTGAAGCAAAAAGTGCACGATGTAAGCCATGAAGAAAAAAGTGTAAGAGCTTAAAGCAAAAAGTGCGCGAGGTAAGCTAAGCACTCAGACAAGGGCTTGAAGCAAAAAGTGCGCGATGTAAGCCATGAAGAAAAAAATGTAAGAGCTTGAAGCGAAAAGTGCACGAGGTAAGCTAAGCACTCAGACAAAGGCTTGAAGCGAAAAATGTGCGAGGTAAGCCACGCACCCAAACAAAGGGCTTCAAGCGAAAAGTGCGCAATGTAAGCCATGAAGAAAAAAGTGCAAGAGCTTGAAACGAAAAGTACGCGAGGTAAGCTAAGCACTCAGACAAGGGCTTGAAGCGAAAGTGCGTGATGTAAGCCATGAAGAAAAAAATGCAAGAGCTTGAAATGAAAAGTACGCGAGGTAAGCTAAGCACTCAGACAAGGGCTTGAAGCGAAAAATGTGTGAGGTAAGTCATGAAGAAAAAAGTGCAAGAGCTTGAAGCAAAAAGTGTGCGAGGTAAGCTAAGCACTCAGACAAGGGCTTGAAGCGAAAAATGCGCAAGGTAAGCCACGAAGAAATGTGCAAGGGCTTGAAGCGAAAAATACGCGAGGTAAGCCACGTACACAAACAAAAGGCTTGAAGCGAAAAATGCGCGATATAAGCCATGAAGAAAAAAATGCAAGAGCTTGAAGCCTAAAGTGCGCGAGGTAAGCTAAGCACTCAAACAAGGGCTTGGGGCGAAAAATACGTGAGGTAAGCCACGAAGAAATGTGCAAGGGCTTGAAGTAAAAAATACGCGAGGTAAGCCACGCACCCAAACAAAGGCCTTGAAGAGAAAAGTGCACGATGTAAGCCATGAAGAAAAAAGTGCAACAACTTGAAGCGAAAAGTGCACGAGGTAAGCTAAGCAGTCAGATAAGGGCTTGAAGCGAAAAATGCGCGAGGTAAGCCAAGAAGAAAATGTGCAAGGGCTGGAAGCGAAAAATGTGCGAGGTAAGCCACGTACCCAAACAAAGGGCTTAAAGCGAAAAGTGCACGATGTAAGCCATGAACAAAAAGTACAAGAGCTTGAAGCGAAAAGTGTGCAAGGTAAGCTAAGCACCCAAATATGGGTTTGAAGTAAAAAATGTGCGAGGTAAGCTACGCACTCAAATCAACAAAGGTTTAAAGTAAAAAGTGTGTAAGAAAAAACACTCTCTCGAAATAAGCAACACTCATGAGAGAAAGCGAAATCTATATGAGGCTCAATGTACAAAGACGCCACTACTTAAGTGTGTTCTACACTTAGTTGGGAGCTTAAAAGAGGAAAAATGCTATGAATCGACCAAATGTCAAATTCCTTGGGCTTGGAAGAGGAACCTAAAATTATTTTTTCGCTACCTTGTCAGACCATTGGGGAGCAAGTGATGTGAAGACTAGTGCCCACTCTAAGTGACCTAGACGTGTATCCGCAAGTGCACGGGTCGTACAAGTAATAATGAGATTTGAGTCTCGGATTATCCAAACACAGAGAAGCTGAATTGCCTAATTAACTATAGGTTAATCTTACCCTAAGTATATCTTAGCAAATTATGAATTTTTGTGGGTGATCTACAAGGCTAGAAATACTGTAAATAATAAAAACTATAAACTAAAAAAAATAAAACCGAGCTAAAATTACTTACAGAGCTCCGAGTAATTAAAAGCAACAACCTACAAAAGATAATTAAAACAATTAATTAACGCAATTAAAAATGCAAATATGAAAATAAGAAACAAAATTAATTAAACTAAAATTCAACAATCCTAAAAATAAAATATGCATGTAATTAAACTAATTAATAGAAATGCAAATTAAACTAACCTAAAGTCTGATGAAATAAAATTCTATTAACTTAAAGAAATTCTTAAATCTAACTAAGAAATTAACTACCTATATAAAATAATCCTAAATTAAATCTAACTCTAACTAATTACTAACACTAAAACAAAATCTAAATAATGCATGAAAAATATTTTTGGATTTTTTTTCAATTTAAAATGAAAACTTAAAACATGCATAAAATGATTTTACTCTAATTTAATTCTAAATGCAACATCTAATTCCTAATCCTAATATAGTCACAAATTAGCTACTAATAAAATTAAACCAAACCTTAAACTAATAAACTAAGAAAATTAAACTAATATGCAAATTAATATATACCTAGACTAACAAACAATAAAATGTAATAATCACCATTTAACAAAACAATATAAAAGCATATAATATTAATCTGCCTCAATTCTTAAGTGCCAAACGTGGCCTTGCTTAGTTTCCTAACCGCCTCGATCTCGACTACTGGCATTGTACACATTTTCAATTCCAGGTCTGGGTGTTGTCCTCTGCAATTTCCACCGACACCTGCTCTCGGTTTCGTGTGCAACTCCCTTTCCTGCAACACAACACCTCCTCCCTTATCGTGTCTGCCCCCAGTACCGACCTTGCTTCAACACCGGTTCATCACCTACTTCACATGGTTTATTGATGTAGTATCCATGTTTCTGCAAGCTTCAATCCTGGTGGCTACAAGTCAGTAGCTTCGGTTTCAGCTCTCCAGCTTCATGCATAATATCATTCTTGTAGCAATCAGCAGCTCACCATGCCCCGAATCTGCAACAGCACACAGTAGCTCACACACCTGAAACTCTCGACATCGTGCACCATCTCTATGCCATCGTTCCTGCACATAACAGTAAAGGCTGAGCAAAATAATAAAGCTGGATTTTATAGGATTTACAATGTAACACAAGCAGAACTTGTAAATTTGTAAACTTAAAGTAGAAACTAAAAACAGAACATGTAAACAACAATGATAGCCAGAGTTAACAGAAAATGAACAGTAAATGGTTCGAAAAATAGGGGAGAACAGAGGAAAACTCCTGCTGCTTTGCTCTCGAGTTACTGCTGTAGCTTTGCTCTCGGGTTGCTACTGTAGCCACCATTCACACCGAGTTCAGCAACTAGCATTGAGACCTGAAAGTAAAGGAGAAGAGCTGGGCAGTAATGGAGCAGGATAACATTGGGCTTGGTCACATCGCCAGTTAGCTTCCTACACAATCACTCTACTCCAGCTATTGCTCGGCTTTCTTACTTGGCTCATGAAATCCAATCAGCTAACTACAACAGTGAGTAACAATGTAAGCTAACGAAAAAAAAGCACAGCACACGGAAAGACTAGAAAAGGCAGTAGATAATTTCTAATAATCCACTATGTTAGGTGACCTCCTCGGCTTAGCAAAGATTGCCTCATCAAACCCGCAACACAGTAGTGTAACAAAGAAAATAAAACCAACATGGGAAACAAACCGAGAGTAACAATCAGAAAGTATAAGCTTTTCATTAAGACTCAAAAATAAAGGAAATGACTTTAACAAAACCAAGAAGAAGAAGAAAATGAAAATGGTTACTCTACATTAATGAGAAAATATCCCAAAACTACAAATGAAGAAAGCTGTTCATAGAAACATGGAAAGTGCTATGAATAGTAACTTAAAAATGGTGGCTAGCAACTAACAGGAAAGCTTCTAAAAACAAGGAAAATAAAACTAAAACTATTCTACCCTAACTACTTCCTCCAATTGCTATCATGTTCTATTTATACACACATTTAGGGGTACAATGGTAATTTTTCATCCTAGATGAGTTGGCATTGTTTGGTCACTTATCTTCATTTTATTTGCTGCAGAGTAGATATTTCCACGTCATCTGTCTTCTAGTATTCTTCACTGTTCGATGTGGCCCGGCGTGTGTCTTCCAGAAGGTTGGCATGGTGTCTGTTGATCTTATTGTTTCGGAGCGAATAAATACTAACACCCGACATCCCACATGTCCAGACAATTGGTGACTCGGTCTGCAAATTGGAAGTGGTCCACTTTTGTTAGACCCGAATTTTATGTAGCTTATACCTTATGATTCCTATGTGTATAAACACTCCGTAATTATAGTTGAATCATAAGAAGAGTATTTACTAGATTAAAGTGTTAGTGAAATAATTTAACAAGCAAAAGCTACATAAAAAACCTATTGTGAGCTATAAGAGTCACAGGCTAAATCGAGTGGATCTGAATCATTCTGACTAAAAGTAAGAACTTAAAATGAGAGAGCATAGAGAGCTCATGAAGGAAAGTCAGCTTGATTTAGTCCCGAACATAGAAAACGAGAGTAAAAGCTAAAAAGGGTAAAATGGACCTTTTTGGCGAGATAAGGTGTTTCGGGTGAAATTATCCACCAGGAACGGTTGAAACATAAAGACGAGAGTGTATGACATAAGATATGACACTTTCAAAATTTTGAAAAAAAGTCAACTTGGTCAATGGTTAAGGAAAAAGTCAACTATAGTTAAGAAAGTTGACTTTTACCATAGTTGACTAATCATGGTTAAAAATTAACCTAAGTGTGGAGAAAAATTTGGGGAAAAATATTCTTGGCCAGAATACAAGATAATCATCCCCGGAAGTAAGGAAAATTTATTCGAAAGGATTCCGGTTTAAATTTAATGGTTAAAAACGTAATAGGCCTAAGGTGAAAATTTTAAAGCCCATTAAGGTATACTAAACGTATATCGAAATTCTTAGGTCCTTTAGACCAAATTGTTGGACTAATTGATTGGCCAAATATTGAGACAATTAAAGGCCCGAGATATAGTAAAAAATTTCAGCTCGAAAGCCCATTAAGAAAGCCCAAACCGAGAAGCCCAAATGGAAAAGCCCATGAGATAAATATCTAACCATAGTTAAAGCTAACCATGACTCATAAGGTGACTCATTAGGTGACTCATGGCTAAGGCTTGGAAAGTCAAGCTTAATGGTTGGAAAGTAAAGCTTAATGGCTAAGTATGTGGCTTATAAAATCAGCCACACCATTGTCATCTTCATCACACCAAATTCGGCTAGAAGAAGAAACCATTGAAACATATTATCCAAGCTTTCTCTCACTAGAAATCACTAGGAATTAGGCATAATTGGAACTTGCATCCTTCATGGAAGTTGTTCCAAATTAAAAAGGAGAGTTACATATGTTGGAATTGGCTATCAAGGAGCCATAGAGTGCAAACCGAGAGCCTCCAAAGTTTCGGCCAAAGGGTGAACACAACAATTGGTATAATTTCTAATTTTCAATTTCATATATGTTAATGTATGAATGATTTTAAGTATATTGATATATGTTTTAAGCATTGAAACATATTAAATCACCATGATGTTGGTTAGACCGAGAGTGAGCAATGGGATATTGATTTATGTCCATATGATTTTAAGGCATAAATGGATTAATGTACATGTGTTAATAATTATGGTGTAATTAGAATTAATCAAATTGATTTAATAAATACATGTAATTAGTTGGCAATCAAGGTGTTTGATAAAATGCCTAAATGAACTATATGATGGTTAGGAATGTTGCCAACCAAGTGTTTGTGAAAATGCCTAAGTGAATTGGCTAAGAAATAGGCATGGATGGCATGCCATGGCATAACCGATGGCATGGATAGCTCTCGGTCATGGCATGTGGCCGAGAGGCCCAATGGGCCAAGCCCAAATATTTTAAGCCCAATATGACGTAATGGGCCTAGGACAATCCCAATAAGAGTTGGTGGGCCCCACAAGCCCAATAGGTCCAACGAAAATGAATAGTAAAATGAAAATGGGCTTAAGGCATAGTTAGGCCCATTAAGGATTTCTAAAGCCCATTAAGGGAAATAGACTGTATTTAATGTGAAATACAGTAGGAAAAGTGTAATTAACCTGATAAATGGTTATATGCAGCTCCAGAGAGTATTGGAGAAGCAAATCGGACTGCTGAAACGAGCAACGCAGAGAAAGTGAAATTTCTCGAGTGATTGCAAGTAAGGAACTTTTGTGAGTAGGTAGAGATACCTGCACGTATTTTCGTTTGCTTTTACATTCACTTAAAAAAATCTGAGGGTCAGAGAAAGTGAATAATAATTATTGCGACCCGATAATGGTAAATTATGATTTTACCCCTAGTTAGTCAAAAAGTCAACTTTTGTAAAAAATTATAAAAAGCATGGAAACCACTATTTTGAGTGTTTAACTGCTATTTAGCAGGAGAATAAATAGATGGACTAATGATTTTAAGGTTGATGTGAATTAAGCACACTTTATAGTGCTGATTTTGTTGTTTTGTAAATCATCCCTTTTTAAAGAGCCATCTATCATATTATGTGAGAATGAATGGTGCTAGAGCACAGCTCGCATGAGATTTCATATATTTTCCACATAAATTAGTGCTGGATTTTGATTCGCACTAGATTTTCATGACATGCATGATAGAGTACTGGAGTTCTTACTCGTACTTAGTTTTATATGATATATGCATGACAGAGTGCTGGAGTGATTAGCTCGTACTTGAGTTTTACATGAGATACATGACAGAGTATTGGAGCGTTGCTCGTACTCAATTCTTCATGGTTTATACATGACATAGTACTGGAGCTATTGCTCGTACTTGATTTGATGATATTATGCATAGCATGGTACTGGAGCTATTGCTCGTACTTGATTTAATACATGAACTATGCATTGACCTAGTTGCTGGAGGTTTACTCGCACTAGAGTTGAGTTTACGATGTGAAACAGTGTTTGAGCGAAGTGTCGACTGTGAGTCACACTCAAGGAGCGCACTGTATGTGATATATAATACATGTTAAAACTCATGCCCGAGTCCTTGTGTGACTGTGTGTTACATCTAAAGAGGATATCCGCATGAAGGTAATATAGACGTGGTATGATATTAATTCCATGGTTTGAGGGCTAAGACCTATGGCAGGCACCCCGACTGTGTACTTTGTACCGTGCTCGGGGAATGGGAGTACGTTGTACCGTGTGTTGTTGTATAGCTGACGGTTGTAATGGACTGACCACTCTCCCGTTGCAGCAGTGATGCCCTGCACACCGAGTATTGTGTTGCTTGGGATCACATGTCGGATATGATCATAGTCGAGGTTACTATTTGCATTTCACCTCAGAGTCTCACATGATATATCACATTGATTGACTGATTTAAATTGCGGACAGACCTGAGGGATGGGTCGGATTCCGATTTTGTGATGTGAATGATTTAAATGTCATATTTATTGTGATTTAAATATACATGGCATGATTTATCTAAAGGCATGATTTATATAAAGATGCATTGTTTTGCACTACATGCCTACATTTGAGAAAGAAAGCATGATTTCTGTACATGAGATTTAATCTGTACAAGTATACATATATATATATATATATATATATATATATTTAAAGACATGCTTTTAAAGTGAGTTAAGAAAATAATGTTTTCAAGGCATAGCATTATTTTGAGTAGATAATGTAGATATCTACTTGCTTGCTTGATTTCCTTACTGAGCGCGTTGTATGCTCACCCCCCTTTCTTTGCATCTCTCTACAGAGCATCAGTAGAGCGAGAGCTATCGAGGGATAGTATTCCTGAGTCCACTGCTAGTTCCTATCGACCGCCAGGTATACAGATTTTGTACGGTTATGTATCTAAACATAGAAACAACACAGTGATGTATACAATATATAATGGGGAATGTATTTGTGTTAGATTTTGTATAATCCCACATATATAATAAAAGCAGTTACAGTCAGTAACAGTATATTGACATGTATGTATGATAATGGATAATGTGGTAAGCGAGGATTCTGACATCGAATCACAGCCCAACTATTGTTGAGAGGAAATGTAAGTTAAAAATGCGAAAAATTTATAGTGAATTTTGGATAAAGTCATGGATTGAGAACGGTTCCTGACAAGTTTCCTTTAGCCCGTTTTCAGTCCATTTTTTATTGAAATTACAGAGTTTCATCTGGATTTAATTTACATGCACATTAAAGAATTTTAATTAAATAAAGGGGATAATTAATAAAATAAATTGGGAATTTAAATAATTAATTAGGAAATTAAGCACAAATAATTCTATTAAAAATAGAATTATCAGCAAGTAATAAAATCGACGATTTGAAAAAATGAAAAACCGAGCAGATATCATCAGTCGGAAAGTTTGAGAATTTGGCTTCAAAGTTTGGTTTGAAAATTTGACTTAGGATTTAGCCTGAGAGAGAATCGGATGCCAGAGTTTGGCTTGGGAATTTGACGTTAGAACATTGAATTCAGAGTTTAACGTGAGACAACGACGAGAATATATGTACTCTTCCGCAAGGTTATACCTAGCGAAAGAGTAGAGAGCAATTGTTGTGCATGATAAAAAGAAAAAAAATAATAAACACGAAGAAAACAGGTGGGAGACCGGGTTTACCGCCTTGGAATAAGTATAACGGGAGACATAAATAAGATAAAAAAGGAAATTTAGTCCAAGGATACATACGTAATTATTGGCAGAATAAATCTCTTTAAATAGGGATCAGGTATGACTCAAAAACCTAAGTATCTATTTTCTTTATAGAAACCCTGTCAAAATTCTCTTCTGACTTAAACATCAGAGTGCTTACGTAGGGAAAACCCCTACGTCCCTCTGATCATTTTTTTTCTTGCAGTCTCCGGTAACATGTGGCATGAAAATCGAAGCGAAGACGTCAGCAATACGTCATCATTCCGTTAGACAACAACAAGGCTAATAAGAGATAAAGAGCCAGCAGTGTAAATCAACTTAAGCCTAATCTGATAAACCAAAATTCAAAAAAAAAAATCATAATCGATCGGATTAGTTTTATCATATTTTAAACTAAATCCAAGGTTTATATATGGGTAGCAACCGAAACACATAAGGGAAGGAGAAAGGAGGAATCAACGTTTTCAAGAGAGAGCATACAGAGAATAACGAAAAAATGGGCGCAGAAGCAGCATTAGAGAGAGATGAAGAGAGAAAAAACATAGCCAAATTTTCTTTTGGTGGATTCCCTTTCTGTTTTCTTCTTCTAGACCGAAGAAGAAAGTGCATGTTCAGACGACAACAGTATTAGTAGCCATGTCATCCGGCAGCAGTCCGATCATCCAGTAGCCGACCGATCGTCCAGCAGCAGCTTCGATTCTCCAGAATGTTCAACACAGAGGCGAAATAGCATAACATTGCAAGGAGCTCGTGCGTTTTACTGCTTCAGTATTTTGTAGCTTCAGCTCTGTATAGATTGGCAACAGCACAGTCAGCGAAGCCAACGATTCAGCCTTTCAAGTCCGTTACAACTTTCATCGGTAATTAATATTGCTCTTAGCCTACTGCAACATTCAATAGCCAAAGTTTCTATCTCTATTTAGTTCGTTCTTTAAAGTTAATAAATTCATCTGCACATGCACTAGGATAGATGTAATGACGATAATTTACATATACATACATACATATATATATATATATATATATATATATATATATATATTCACATGTAATATTAGCTGAGATGATATATAATATATAATAATAATAAAGTAGATGAGATGTAATGAATAAAAAAAGAATAAGATAAAAACAATAATAAAAACAATGGTGATTAGGAATAAAAAAAAAACAAAATTAGAATTTTAAAAAGTATAGACTAATAGAATTAGTCAAACAAATAATTATAATAAAATAAATGACAGTCCGAAATAAAATCTAATATTTTAGATTAGGGTAAAAATAAAATGATAAACAATAAATATTTAAATTAAAGCTTATAATAAATTTTGAGAATAAGTACGACCTTTTCAATGATGAAATCTTTGAGGTGAGTACGAAGTTCAATAATTCTTAGGTGATATAATCTTTTTAAGTTTATCTTGAATGATGGAAGATATAGAAATCATTTTAAAAATTAAACGTAGACATTTTATTCTTATCAATAATTAAAAAATAAAAATGATATGTGAAGTTAATAATTATGTAATAACATAGAAAGGATAATAACAAAATTTATTTTCTAATATAATAATAGGGATAAAATAAGAAAAAATGATAAAAATTATAAAATCATAATTATTATGATAGAATCCTTGGGGTGAGTGCAAATGAGTAACACTCAAGGAATTCTTACGTTGGGAAATTTTTCTAAGTTTTATCAGAACGATGAAAAATTTAAGAGATATATTTGATATTAATAAATTAACTTCTAAACAATAAAAACAAAAATCATAATAAAGTTAAAATAATTATAAAGATAAAATGAACAAATTAGGATAAATCTATAAAAATAATTAATGATAATTTCGATGATGGAGCCCTTTAGGGGAGTCGAATGGTACCTATTGAATATTTTTGAGGTGAGAAGATTTTTTTAAGAGTTCATCCATAATGATGGAGAAATCTTGAAAAGAATTTTGTACATTTAAATAGTAAAAAATAAAGGAACACATAACTAAGACTAAGTTTAAATAACATAAGATTAAAATGATGCCAATTTTTGGCATTGTAGAGGTGCTATAAACTTCCCTACACATAAATGAACTCCCGAACCCAAACTCTAAAAATGTAGACCAAAATCTATCATCCTTAGGAAAACATTACTTAGGATTTCTTTAGGAAGATAGAAACTGTTGGCTCTACCGAGAGGGGGGTGAATCGATTTTCTAGTCTAAATACTAAATTTAAGCTTAATTGAATTTAATTGCAAGTAATCAAGAATAAGCAATAGAATATAGTGCAGTAATTTAAAGGAGATAAGAGAGAGAAGCAGCAAACTCAGCAATTTATAGAGGTTCGGCCAATCGCTTGCCTACGTCATCTCTTTTTTCACTATCAGAATAGTTGATACAGTCTCATTTTTAAGGTTAAGGAATAACTTCTCTACCCATTTTTACAAAGATAAGTATTCACCTCTTACAAAATTCTCTCACAGAGGAACTCTCTTCTTTTCTTTTGGATTAAGGATGAATACAAATAAGAACTCTCTTTTATGGGTAGGAAGAATAACTTTAACTCAAGCTGTGACGCCCCGAAAATGCGAAAAATAGGGCAAATTTATAACTTTTTACTCGTCAAATCACAATTAAGGGTGCATTCCTGGAGCTCAAGTTCTCCACTAGCCACTACTCCGTACGTCGCAGGGAAACCCTTTTTACTTGAAGAAATCTGGGGGGAAAGAAAATAGGGTGAGCTTCTAAGTCACTCAGTAAGGGGGTAAGGGACTCATTATATAAATCATAATGGATATCATAAAATATTTATTTGTATGTGAAACTCAGTATACTTATTTGAAAACCATAGCATGAAAGTTCTCAAAACAACATTCTCATATCTCAAAACCATGTGAAAACATGAAGTAAAAGGCTCAGTATAGAGAAGTAACAAGCATGTGAAACTAATGCGATAATGGCTTTCTCGATAAACTTGATAAAATCACTGTAATAATAATGCACGTGGCGCAGCCACCAAACACACGTGGTATAGCCACTGATTTAAATTTATGCGTGGCACAGCCACAAATATAGATTCACACGTGGCACAACCACCAAATACACGTGGCACAGCCACAGAATAGAGGATCTCATGTGGCACAGCCACCAAATACACGTGGCACGGCCACAGAATAGGGGATCTCATGTGGCACAGCCACCAAATATACGTGGCACAGCCACAGAATAGGGGATCTCACGTTACCAGAACGAAGATGAATCGGATTTATATGCTACCAGAGCAATGCCCGGTGTGTACTCAAACTTTACACACCTAAGTCTTTATCAATAGCCATTATCATATAAAACTGGTTTGCCTTCACGTAGAACTCAAAGTGGTTTTTCTCTTGTAAAACTCATTTAAAACCGTTTTATACTCAACACAAAACATATTAAAACCGAGTTCCAATCGACAAAACACGCACACATTTCTCAAATCTCAATATTACCTTAACGTAGAGCCTAATTCATTTCTCACACAAGCTCAACGGTTTATAAAGCGGTTTCACACGTAACTTATAAATTCATAAAAACATTGGGCTCCAACCGGCTATAAAAATCGTGTGCATTCTCATCAAAACACAACACATTAAACATGCTTGTTTTATAAATCGCAAATCATGCTATAATAGTTCACAAATCACATACATAAATGGTTTAGTTTTCCTTACCTCTTTGCACCTCGTATAGTGCAATCGTTTCCCCCTTGTCACGGACTAGTCTCGTATTCCACTCTGGAACTCCCGAGCTGTCCAAACGATGTTAAAACATCAATACTCATCATCACAGTAACCTCAATTCTCAAAATCGAGCATAAATGCTCTTAATACCTCAAATCTCTCAATTCTCATAACTCTATCACAATCCACAATCTCATTAACAACATCTCAACATCCTACACTTCCCATGCCACAATATCTATGCTAATTCACCACATTGTCTAAATGTCCATTTATAACTCAAAATTCCCAAAATTACTAAAATTGCTAAATATCATCATCACTCCAACTACATTGTAATTTCATCAATCCCTAATCATTTTTCAGCTATTTCAACACAATGCCAACAACCATTATCACCAAAATCATTTCAACTATCAAGATCAAGGTTTAAAAATTACCCAAAACTTGTGGAGAGCTTATCTCTTGTCTCGATTCAATCTGTCTTCCGATTTCCAAGTATGTTGTTCTCCCTTCAATGAGGAACAACTTTCCTTCTTGCCACAACCTCTGATTTGGACAGAAATGGGTGCTTTGGATGAGTGAGAAACCTAGGACTCGGGTGAAAATGGGGTTTTAAAGAGAGAGAAAATGAAATTGCAGGAGAAAGCAGGGGCTCCTTATATAGACGGAGGGTAGGAGATCGATCTGGCTCTTAATGAGATCGATCTGCATTTGAATTTGGGGATGATTTTGGGCAATTTTATGCCTAGGAGATCGATCTGTGGAGGGGTAAGATTGATCTCTTAATGGCTTTATGAGATCGATCTGCTCCTTGAGGAGATCGATCCTTTCCCAAACAGAAACATTTTGAGATCGATCCCTTCCTCATGAGATCGATCTTCTCTCAAACAGAATCATAAGGAGATCGATCCTCTTCCATTGGAGATCGATCTGCTCACTTACTTTCCTCATTCCTTGTCATTTTTAGCTTACCAGATCGATCTCTCCTTCTCCAAGATCGATCTGACCTCATAGTTTCACACTTAGGTTAAACACTTAACATGTAAATCTCTAAATATAATTTCCACAGTTTACTACTTGGATTATTTCTCATTTATCACATATACATTTCACTTAGCTCAATAAATTACACTTCAAGTTCATATTACATAATTAAAATATGTCTAAAATTCTTAGATCTCACATCCTCCCCACCTTAAAAGAATTTGGTCCTCCAAATTCAACTCAACTAGTCAAATAGATGGGGGTATTTCTCCTTCATGCGATTCTCTAGTTCCCACGTTGCCTCTTCCATTGAGTGATGTTTCCACAAAACTTTCACTAATGGGATGCTCTTAGTTCTAAGAACCTTCTCCTTTCTATCGAGAATTCAGATGGGTTTTCAGTGTAGCTCATGTCCTCTTGTATGTCCATCTCGTCATACTCTATGACATGAGAAGGGTTCGGGTGGTATTTCCTCAACATAGACACATGAAAAACATTGTGTATTCCGGACATCCGCTGGGGTAATGCCAATCTGTAGGCTACCTCTCCCACTCTCTCAAGAATCTCGAATGGTCTTATGTATCGATGACTCAATTTTCCTTTCTTCCCGAATCGCATGATACCCTTACTTAGTGATATCTTCAGAAATACTGCATCACCAACATCAAACTCGAGTGGCCGTCTGCGCATATCCGTGTAGCTTTTCTGTCTACTCTGTGCAGCCCATAATCTCTCACATATGAGTTTCACACTCTCCACAGCTTGTTCAACAAGTTCAGGAGCATTTATCTTTCTGTCACCAACCTCTTCCTAAGCTAAAGGGGATCTACACCTCTTACCATATAGAGCCTCAAAAGGTGCCATTCCAACACTCGCATGATAGCTGTTATTGTACGCAAACTCTGCTAGGGGCAGGTGATTATCCCAAGATCCCTTAAAATCAATCGTACACGCCCTCAACATATCCTCCAAGGTTTGAATAGTCCTCTCTGACTGACCATCTGTCTAAGGATGATAGGTGGTACTAAAACTCAATCGAGATCTCATGGACTCCTGAAACTGGGTCCAAAATCTGGAAGTAAATCGGGAATCTCTATCAGAAGTAATACTCACTGGAGCCCCATGTAATCTTGCTATCTCGCTGACATACATCTCAGCTAAGGCATCCACAGTATCTATGCTTTTGATGGCAAGGAAGTGGGCACTCTTGGTCAATCTATCCACTATAACCCATATAGCGTCACGACCTCTTCGGGTCCTTGGAACCCATAATAAAGTCCATAGTGACATGCTCCCATTTCCATGTAGGTACAGGTAAGGGTTGTAGTAGTCCTCCGGGCTTCTGATGCTCAGCTTTCACTTGCTGACATACTAAACATCTGGCCACATATTTCGCCACGTCTCGCTTCATACCACTCCACCAGTACACCTTTCTCAAATCTCGGTACATCTTAGTACTCTCGGGGTGCATGGTGTATCGCGAGCAGTGGGATTCTCTCAGTATCTGTCTCTTCAGGGTATCATCGTCCGGTACACAAATCTGTCCTCTAAACCTCAATAATCCATCCTCACTGATTGCGAGATTCGACTGCGAAGTCTGTTCAGCTTGGCTAATCATATCTATCAACCTCTGATCACTGCGCTGCCCAGTTCTAATCTGATCCATGATCCTGGGCTCTATCCCCAAGCTAGCCAAAAATCTAGTCTCTATCTCTTTAACTTTGATCCGGAGTTCGACGAACTACTCCAATAAATTTCATTCCCTGATCATCATAGTAGATATCTTACTCTTCCTGCTCAGGGCATCTGCAACTACGTTCGCCTTGCCCGGATGATATAAAATCTCGCAGTCATAATCCTTAAGGAGTTCCATCCATCTCCTTTGTCTCATGTTTAACTCTTTCTGATGAAAGAGGTATCTCAAACTCTTATGATCAGTGAAGATCTGGAATCTTTCCCCATATAAGTAGTGTCGCCAGATCTTTAAGGCAAATACCACAGTGGCTAACTCCAGATCATGCGTGGGGTAATTTCGCTCATGGTTTTTCAATTGTCACGATCCATATGCGACCACTCTTCCGTGCTGCATAAGCACACACCCCAATCCTTAATGGGATGCATCACTGTAAATTGAAAATCCTCCTGATACCTCAGGAATAGTTAACACATGTGCCACTGTTAATCTCCTATTTAACTCTTGAAAACTGAGCTCACACTGATCGGTCCATATGAATGGAGTCTCCTTGTGCGTGAGTTTAGTTAAAGGAGTGGCAATCCTGGAGAATCCCTCTACAAATCTTCTGTAATACCCTGCCAAACCAAGGAAGCTTCGTACCTTTGTAACTGTCCTCGGGCTTTCCCAGTTAAGCACAGCCTCTACTTTACTTGGATCTACTGATACCCCTTCCTCTGAGACTATATGACCAAGGAAAGCTATCTGATCCAGCCAAAACTCACACTTACTAAGCTTCCCATATAATTGCTTATCTCGGAGTATTTGAAGTACTAACCGCAAATGCTGTACATGTTCCTCATATGACCGAGAGTACACCAGGATATCATCAATAAAGACTATCATAAATTTATCTAGATAGTCTCTGAACACCTCGTTTATTAATCTCATAAATGCTACAGGGGCGTTCGTCAATCCAAAGGACATCACCAAAAATTCATAATGGCCATACCTCGTCTTGAAGGCCGTCTTTGGAATATCTTCTTCCTTGATCCTCAATTGGTGATAGCCCGATCTCAAATCAATCTTAGAAAAGACTGAGGCCCCTTTCAACTGATCAAGTAGATCATCAATCCTGGGCAGTGGGTATTTATTCTTCATCGTGGCTTTATTTAATAATCGGTAGTCTACTCATAATCTGAGACTACCATCCTTCTTCTTAACAAATAAAATCGGTGCTCCCCACGGTGAAACGCTGGGTCTAATGAACCCTTGATCCAATAACTCCTGTAGTTGTTTCTTCAATTCCTCAAGTTCCATTAATGCCATCCTGTAGGGAGGTTTAGAGATCGGCTGAGTATCTGGTACTAAATCAATGGTAAACTCCAGCTCTCTCTCTGGTGGTAAACCTGGTAACTCATTTGGGAAAACATCCGAAAATTCACACACCACAGGTATATCCTCAATCCTCGGATGTTCCTGATCATCATCTGAGATGAGTGTTTTATAACCTTCACATGAACAATCATATTTAATACTTTCCAAAATAATATTAAAATTCTCAAATTGTTTACAAAATTTCATACGTCTATTTACTCAATATTTCAAATGTACACTGTAAGGTTCAGGTAGGGAGAAAGTTACAATCTTAGTGTAGCAGTCTAAACTCACTCGATTGGTTGCCAACCAATCCATCCCCAAAATTACATCAAACCCATGTATATTAAACATGATTAGATCTGCTAACTTCACTCTATCTCCCACCTTTATTTCACATCCTCTACAGATTAACTCAGTCCTCTGGGATTCAAGCATAGGGGTATTTACATGTAGTATATATTCTAGAGGTTCAAACTTCAAGTTTAATCTACATGCAAAATGCTTAGAAATGGACGAATGCGTGGATCCTGGATCAATTAACACATGAGCCTTATAATCACAGACAGAGAGTGTACCTCTTATAGTTTCTGCAGAAGTGTCTGCGATCTCCTTATCTAGGGCAAACACACGTCCCTGTGTAACAGGCTTCTTCCCTTTCTCCTCAGCAGTGGCCCGTCTCAAGGGGTTCACTCTCTGAGGCTGTTGTCTAGTGGGCTCCAGAACATGTGGTTTCTGGGGTTGAGGGCAGTCTTTCACCATGTTACCTATGTCTCCACATCTAAAACATTCATGGATCAACCCAGTACAACTTCCCTCATGCATTCGACCACAATTTTTGTAAACCCTTAGCTCAGGCCTGACATCTCGAGGGGTCTCCCTAATGTTAGGGTAACCTTTGGGTCTCTCTAATCTACCCTTCTACACCTCAATCCTTCCTCTTCTGAAGGAACCTATCCGAGCGTCTGTTTGGAAAATCGCTGCCCTCTTGCCCTTATCTCTATTCACCGCTCTGAGCTTGTTCTGGGATTGTACCATTTCAATTCCTCTTTCAATCTCTTGTGCTCGTCTCAGAGCATCTCCAAACTCAGTAATACATAGCCCTATCAATCTATCTCTGATGATGGGCTTCAATCCATACACAAACTTCTCTGTGTGGAGCTCTTCATTCTTGAAGGTCTCTGGGTCATATCTCAATAGCGTGGTGAATTGGCTCTCATAGTCATCCACAGACATATCACCCTGTACTAAACTCAAAAACTCAGCCTGTTTCTTTCTCTGGGTGGATCATGGTACATATTGGGTCCTAAAGGCTGTCTGAAACTCTTCCCAACCAATCACATCCTGGCGGGACATCAGAATACCCTGGGTGGTACCCCACCAATCTTGAGCTCTCCCCTTCAACATATAGATACTCATACTGACTCTCTCAGCATCGGTGCACCCCATATAATCAAATATAATTCTCAACTCCGTCAGCCACTCCTCAGCCTCGGTAGGATCCTTCTTTCCCCTAAATGCTGGTGGATTCATCTTCAAAAAATCCTTCAATCGGACCACACTTCTGTCATTAGGCTGAGTGACGGGAGGCACTGGGTCCATTTGTACTTGGGGTACGAGAGGTCTTTGTGGTGGTGTAGGAGTAGTACCCGAGGCATTAACTCCAAAGTGTTGCGCAAATAGTGTTGCCATCTGCTCAAAACCTTACCTCACATCAGTCTCAGTCTGATTAAATCGAGAGTTAGGACTCTCTGGTTGTGGGGCAGGTGGCGGAGGGGACTCTGCCTCCCTCCTCGAACGACCTCGTCGTCCACTCATTCTCTATCTCAACTCGTCTCCTGCGCGTACATATCAAAATTGATTGAAATCTCAATCCTCAAATTCAGTTCATGACCAGACTATTACAGACACCTGGGACCGACACTGACAGTACTAGACACCCTAAGCTCTGATACCAATAAAACTCTGTGACGCCCCGAAAATGTGAAAAATAGGGCAAATTTAAAACTTTTTACTCGTCAAATCACAATTAAGGGTGCATTCCTGAGCAGTGTCATACATCATCATGCATATCATACCTCAGGATCTCATCATTAGATAGTATATATCATATCATATACATTACTCAATATTAAGTTAATTAATCCTAATACATCCCATATAAGGTTATACATCAAGTGTCTGTAATTACAATAATTGTCTGGGTACATGAAAAAATAAATGATACCTCAAACCACAATATATATGGCCTGGAGCTCAAGTCCTCCACTAGCCACTACTCCGTACGTCGCAGGGAAACCCTTTTTACTTGAAGAAATTTGGGGGGAAAGAAAACAGGGTGAGCTTCTAAATCGCTCAGTAAGGGGGTAAGGGACTCATATAAATCATAATGCACATCATAAAATATTTATTTTTATGTGAAACTCAGTATACTTATTTGAAAACCATAGCATGAAAGTTCTCAAAACAACATTCTCATATCTCAAAGCCATGTGGAAACATGAAGTAAAAGGCTCAGTATAGAGCAGTAACAAGCATGTAAAAATAATGCGATATTGGCTTTCTCGATAAACGTGATAAAATCACTGTAATAATAATGCACGTGGTGCAGCCACCAAACACACGTGGCATAGCCACTGATTTAAATTTGTGCGTGGCACAGCCACAAATATAGATTCACACGTGGCACAGCCACCAAATACACGTGGCACAGCCGCAGAATAGGGGATCTCACGTGGCACAGCCACCCAATATACGTGGCACAGCCAAAGAATAGGGGATCTCAGGCACAACCACTAAATATACGTGGCACAGCCACAGAATAGGGGATCTCACGTGGCACAGCCACCAAATATACGTGGCACAGCCACAGAATAGGGGATCTCACGTTACCAGAATGGAGAAGAATCGGACTTACATGCTACCAGAGCAATGCCCGGTGTGTACTCAAAATTTACACACCTAAGTCTTTATCAATAGCCATTATCATATAAAACTGGTTTGCCTTCACGTAGAACTCATAGTGGTTTTTCTTTCGTAAAACTCATTTAAAACCGTTTTGTACTCAACACAAAACATATTAAAATCGAGTTTCAACCGGTAAAACACGCACACATTTCTCAAATCTCAATATTACCTTAACGTAGAGCCCAATTCATTTCTCACACAAGCTCAACGGTTTATAAAGCGATTTTACACGTAACTTATAAACTCATAAAAACATTGGGCTCCAACCGGCTATAAAAATCGTGTGCATTCTCATTAAAACACAACACATCAAACATGCTTGTTTTATAAATCGCAAATCATGCTATAATAGTTCACAAATCACATACACAAATGGTTTAGTTTCCCTTACCTCTTTGCACCTTGTATAGTGCAATCGTTTCTCCCTTGTCACGGACTAGTCTCACATTCCACTTTGGAACTCCTGAGCTGTCCAAACGATGTTAAAACATCAATACTCATCATCACAGTAACCTCAATTCTCAAAATCGAGCATAAATGCTCTTAACACCTCAAATCTCTCAATTCTCATAATTCTATCACAATCCACAATCTCATTCACAACATCTCAACATCCTACACTTCTCATGCCACAATATCTATGCTAATTCACCACATTGTCTAAATGTCCATTTATAACTCAAAATTCCCAAAAGTACCAAAATTGCTAAATATCATCATCACTCCAACTACATTGTAATTTCATCAATCCCTAATCATTTTTCAGCTATTTCAACACAATGCCAACAACCATTATCACCAAAATCATTTCAACTATCAAGATCGAGGTTTAGAAATTACCCAAAACTTGTGGAGAGCTTATCTCTTGCCTCGATTCAATCCGTCTTTCGATTTCCAAGTATGTTATTCTCCCTTCGATGAGGAACAACTTTCCTTCTTTCCACAACCTCTGATTTGGACAGAAATGGGTGCTTTGGATGAGTGAGAAAGCTAGGGCTCGGGTGAAAATGGGGTTTTAAAGAGAGAAAAAATGAAATTACAAGGGAGAGCAGGGATTCCTTATATAGACGGAGGGTAGGAGATCGATCTGGGTCTTAATGAGATCGATCTGCATTTGAATTTGGGGATGATTTTTGGTAATTTTATGCCTAAGAGATCGATCTGTCGAGGGATGAGATCGATCTCTTAATGGCTTTATGAGATCAATCTGCTCCTTGAGGAGATCAATCTTCTCCCAAACAGAAACATTTTGAGATCGATCCCTTCCTCATGAGATCGATCTTCTCTCAAACAGAATCATAAGGAGATCGATCCTCTTCTATTGGAGATCGATCTGCTCACTTACTTTCATCCTTCCTTGTCATTTTTAGCTTACCAGATCGATCTCTCCTTCTCCAAGATCGATCTGACCTCATAGTTTCACACTTAAGTTAAACACTTAACATGTAAATCTCCAAATATAATTTCCACAGTTTACTACTTGGATTATTTCTCATTTATCACATATACATTTCACTTAGCTCAATAAATTACACTTCAAGTTCATATTACATAATTAAAATATGTCTAAAATTCTTAGATCTCACACAAACTATTTAAGACAATACAATAAATATGATGTTGAAGACAAAGGGAATGTTGAGGAATGAACTCTTGAGAGTATTCAGAATTTACAGCACAAGTCTCTTGTCTCCAGTGTCTTCAATGCTTGGTTTTTATATAGCAGATGGTAGGTGAAGCATTTAATGCAATTTTTTTCGTTGAAGATTTTGCAGAGAGAGCCGTTGGGAACCTCCAGTAGAGTACCAAATCGATCTTCCATCATGACCAGATCGATCTTCTCATTTAAATTCCTGCAATTACAAAGAACTTGAAGCAAGGAGATCGATCTCATATTTGTAGAGATGGATCTTATAACTTGCAAAATGTTAGTGAAGATCGATCTGTCGAACCATAAGATTGATCTTCTAAACTCTCTGTTTGAAGCTAGATCGATCTAGCCAGCATTCTCGTACAGTGGAGATCGATCTCTAATCACTCTAGATCGATCTCTTAAACTCTTTGACTTTAAGGAGATCGATCTCATGAACTCTCTGTTTGAACATAGATCGATCTACATATCGATCTAAGACCTTTAACCTCTGCCTTAGAGGAGATCGATCTCTTCCTAGACCAAATCGATCTCATAGACATTCTGTAAGTCAAGGATCGATCTCATAACCCTTAGAGATCGATCTCTTCTTCCTTAACATCCTATACATGTTCTTTAAGACTTTAATCTTTAATCAGATCGATATCATATTCTCATCAGATAGATCTCTCATACTTGAAAACCCAAGAGATCGATCTCTCATCTCATGAGATCGATCTCTCAACCTTTAACACCCTGTTTCTGGTAATGACTTGTATCTCAATGCATTTCGATTAATCTCTTAACATGTTTAAAACATTTCTAGATTTATAATATTCATTATTGAATTACTATTTTGTCATTTCAAAATATATTAACTTAACAATCTCCCCCTTTTTGATATGACAAAACTTATTTAATATACTATGTTTTATAAACATGTTTAGTCTCCCTTAATTTCAAAAATTCCCCCTTAGTTCAAGAACTCCCCCTTAGTTCAAGAACTCCCCCTCAATTTATGCTTCTCCTGACATGTTCTCTTCTCTTCTCCCCTTTTTTGTCATATCAACATTAGCATAAGGCCATTTAGCATAAATCAACATTACCAAGGCATAAGGCCATTGAACACAAAGCATAAATCAATAAACGATGAAGCATAAAACTTAATCATAATTCTGGCATTTCAAAATATAAACGTTCATACAACACAGAAACATAGTTCAAAACACATCAAAGAAACATCATATCCTTAGAGGATGGTGAAGGAAAACGATAAAAAATGTCCTCAACTCGAATGGAAGTGGTTTGAAGCTCATCGTACATAGCTTGCTGTGTTGCCTTAATTGTGTCAAGATGTTTCTCGAAACATGTGAACCGTTGTGAAATCGTCTCCATCGTTGTATCAAAGTGTTGCCGAAAATCCATTATCATGGACGTAACAGCATTAGCTGGTGCAGTAGGCTGAGCAGCAGACGTAGGAAGAACCTCAATGGACTGTGCGGTAGGCTCAGTTGGAATGTCCTCTTCCATGCTGCCTCGTGATAGGTTTCTCTTTTCTTCCTCCACTGACCGTGGAAGTCTTTGTAGTACCCCATATGGTGAAGAGTGCTGATATTCAGAACACTTTTTACAGAGGGCACTTCACCAGTCTCATAAGAACAGTCAACCCTGAGTTTTTGTAGTAAGAATACAAGGTGTTGAGGGAAGACTATTGTTGAGGCTTGTCCCCGCACGATTTTTAGCCAATCTTCGTAGATGAAGTGGACTAGGTTCGATTTTTAGCTTTGAGAGATATGAAGATAATGGAGCAAAAAATGGTCGAGTTTTCTGACAGTAGAATGTCGAGTACCGAAAGGTTTGAGGTTCTAAGAGATGATTAGGTGTAGTAACCTAGGGTGCATGGGTAGGTCACTAGCCTTATCTTTGGGTAAGTTAAATTCAAGTGGTACCTCCTCTTCTTCATCAGTCAAACCATTATCTTCGTTCTCAAACACTCGGGCTAAGAGATTGGTGTTTACAGAAATCGCTTTGGCCATGACGAAGGTTTTAAAACCTAGAATTTTACAGCTATCATCAGGGTCATAGATAAGATCGGCGTTTGAGAAAAATGCCCTAATAATGTTTGGAGGAGCAGGGGTGTTTATTTTGAAAAATGGAAGCCAACCAAATTCTTCCATTTTTGACAAATATGGAAAGTCAATGCGGGAAAGAAATGAAAAGTCAATGGTTCTCCAATGTTTGATGGGCATTGTGGAAAAGTATTCTTTGTATCTCTTCCTTTTTGCAGGTGTTTGAAAACACCTGCTGAAGGTTGTGACAGAAGATGAAGAGACAGTGGGTGGTTGTGAGGAGGAGGGTCTGGATTCTTTGTTGGCAGATCTCTTAATGCGAGGCATTATCGAATCAGTCAAAGATAGCCTAATATGGTTCTAAATTGTTCTCTAACAATGTCCTAGACAATGAAACAGTTCACTAGAAACCCTATTGAGGATTAATCTACGAAACTAAGAAATTTTTGATAGAAAATCAATAATGTAAGTTCTAAAAAGATGAGTAATGAAGTAGATTTGACTAAGACCTTACTAGAGATCGATCTGTTGAGAGAAATTGGAAGACGGTGCGCGATGAGGGTTAGGGATTTGAATTTGTGATTTTTGAAATTTGGGGTTTTTGAAGCAGTATTTATAGCCCAGGGCTAAAGAGATCGATCTGTCAAGGTACTAGATCGATCTTCTACATGATGAGATCGATCTGTTATTTTATGAGATCGATCTACAAAATACAGAAGCTCAAGAAGATCGATCTGCCAAATACAGAGATCGGTCTGTAAAATACAAAAGCTTAAGGAGATCGATCTTATGGGATAGAAGATCGATCTGCTTAGCTGAACCTTACTGCTTTAGGCCAATTTGGAGCATGCTAGATCGATCTATATTGAGAGTAGATCGATCTCTCATACTCTTTGCCCAGAAAATGAGTTGTAAAATCAGTTGAAAATAAGTTTGAAATTAAAGTTTTGAAGGCAATAATTCTTAAGGAGCATACATAAGTCCTAATTCACCTTTAAGAACACAAAATCTATCTCTATCAAGAGGTTTGGTGAAAATATCAGCTATTTGATGTAGTGTATCAATATATTCTAGAACTATATCTCCTTTTTGTACATGATCTCTAAGGAAATGATGCCTAATCTCAATATGTTTAGTTCTAGAGTGTTGGATTGGATTTTTAGAGAGATTAATGGCATTGGTATTATCACACTTGATGGAAACTTGCTTCATGTCTACACCATAATCTCTCATTTGTCGTTTAATCCACAACACTTGAGCACTACAACTACCAGCTGCTATATATTTTACCTCTGTTATGGATTGTATTACACTATTTTGATTCTTAGAGAACCATGATATTAATCTATTCCCTAAGAATTGGCATGTTCCTGAAGTGCTTTTTCTATCTATTTTACAACCTCCAAAATCTGCATCAGAATATGCATGAAGAGCAAAGGTGGAATCTTTAGGATACCAGAGTCCTAGTGAATGTGTGTCTTTAAGATACCTAAAGATCCTTTTTGTAGCTAGTAAGTGTGACTCTTTAGGAGAGGATTGAAATCTAGCACATAAATATACACTAAACAAAATATCATGTCTACTTGCAGTAAGATAAAGCAATGAACCAATCATATACCTATACAGTTTAGTATCTACACACTTACCACTTTCATCTTTATCAAGCTTGATGTTGGTGCCCATTGGAGTTGCTTGAGGTTTGTAGTTATCCATTCCAAATCGTTTGAGCAAATATTTGGTGTATTTAGCTTGATTGATGAAGGTTCCATCCTTAGTTTGCTTTACTTGAAGTCCCAAGAAGTAGGTGAGTTCTCCCATCATGTTCATTTCAAATTCACATTGCATGATCTTAGTAAACTCTTGACATAGAGATTCATTAGTTGATCCAAAAATGATGTCATCTACATATACTTGAACAACTAGTAAATCTTTATTCTTATTTTTGATAAACAAGGTTGTATCTACTTTTCCTCTTGAAAATCCCTTTTCTATCAAGAACTTTGAAAGTCTTTCATACCAAGCTCTAGGGGCTTGTTTCAAACTGTAAAGTGCCTTAGAAAGTTTGTAAACATGTTCAGTAAATTTAGGACTTTCAAAACCGGGGGGTTGCTTAACATAAACTTCCTCATTGATGAAACCATTTAGAAATGCACTTTTTACATCCATTTGATATAATTTGAAGTTTTTGTAGCATGTAAAGCAAGTAGCATTCTTATTGCTTCTAATCTAGCTACCGGTGCATAGGTTTCATCATAGTCTATTCCTTCCTCTTGCCTATAACCTTGTGCAACTAGCCTAGCCTTATTTCTTATGATCACACTATTTTCATCCATCTTGTTCTTGAAAATCCATTTAGTTCCAATTATAGAGTGATCACTAGGTCTAGGGACTAAATTCCATAATTTGCTTCTTTCAAATTGATTTAGTTCTTCTTGCAATGCTAAAAACCAATTATTATCATCTAAAGCTTCATTGACATTCTTTAGTTCAATTTGAGATACAAAGGCTATATATTGACATACATTTCTTAGAGAGGACCTTGTTCTAACTCCAAGAGTTGGATCACCTACAATTTCATAATCTTTGACATATCCTAGTTCTCTTGGTGCTCTAGACTCTCTTTCTAGTATTTCTAGTTCTTCTTCATCCTCTTTATTAATGTCAAGTTTTTCTAGTAGATTATCTTCTATCTTTGAGGAATTCTTCAAGGTCTCATCAAATATTTCAATATCCTCATCATTGGTAGAACCTTTAGATGCATCGTTTGACTCATCAAAATTACATGTATTGATTCTTCTACCATCAAGGTTCTTTTGTTATATACTCTATATGCCTTTGAATTCAAAGAGTAGCCTAAAAAGATTCCTTCATCACTCTTGGCATCAAATTTTCTTAAGTTGTCTTTCCCATTATTTAAGACAAAACATCTACAACCAAAATGGTGAAAATAGCCAATATTTGGCTTCTTTCCCTTGTAAAGCTCATAAAGGTTTTCTGTAGGATTGATCTAATCATGGCTCTATTGATGATGTAGCATGAGGTATTTATGGCTTCAGCCCAAAAATATTTAGGTAAATTATTTTCACACAACATTATTCTAGCCATTTCTTCTAATGTTCTATTTCCTCTCTCAACTACCCCATTTTGTTGTGGTGTCCTAGGGGCTGAAAATTATGACTAATTTTTTGATCATTGTAATATTTATTAAAACCAATATTTTCAAATTCCTTGCCATGATCACTTCTAATGCTAGTTATAGTGTAACCTTTCTCATTTTGGGCTACTTTTGAATAGACAATGAATTTTTCTAAGGTTTCATTCTTTACTCTTAAGAAAAATACTCAAGTAAACCTAGTATAATCGTCTACAATCACAAACCCATAATGCTTACCACCTAGGCTTATAGTTCTAGTTGGTCCAAATAGATCTAGGTGAAGTAGTTGAAGAGGTCTAGTGGTTGATACACTATGTTTAGGTTTAAATGTTATCCTTTTATGTTTTCCCTTGACACAAGCTTCACAAATTTTGTCATAGTCAAAGGACAACTTAGGTAATCCTACAACAAGGTCTTTTCTAGCTAGCTTAGATAATACATGCATGCTAGCATGACCTAGTCTTCTATGCCACAACCAAGGTTCTTTTTCTTCATCTACCATAAGGCATACATTTTCATTTTTAAGTTCATTCAGATAAACAATGCAAACGTTACCTTACCTATGTCCTAGAAAAAGAACTTTATTTAATTTAGGTACTATTACATGGCAATTCAAGCAATCAAAAATTACTTTGTAACCTTTGTCACAAAGTTGACTAATGCTTAGGAAATTATGTTTTAGTTCTCTAACAAGTAAAACCTTTTCTAATGAGAAATAGTTATTACCGATTGATCTACTTCCTTCAACTTGGCCTTTGGAGTTGTCCTCAAATGTGACTTCTCCACCAATTTTTGATTTGAATGAGTTGAAGTGACTTCTATCACCGGTCATGTGTCTTGAGCATCTACTATCCAAGTACCAAGCTTCCTTTATTTTTGCCTTGTAGCAATGCTCAACCACCTACAATCAACATTCAAACTTTGGTTTTAGGTACCCAAATTTTCTTGGATCCTTTGGAGTTAGTGAATAGAATTTTTGATCCTTTTGGGATCTATTTTAATATTACATTAATATCTTTTGAATTAACCACATCTTTTGGGACCCATATTCTTCTAACTATCCTTCCTCTAAATGTGGTCATCTTCACATTGCAACTATATGATGCATGTCCCTTTTTATTACAATGTGAGCAAGTAGTAGAGGATTTATGCATATTCTTTCTAGCTAAGAAACCTTTGAGGTGAGTTTCTCTATTTTTGCCATAATATCCTAACCCATTTTTATCAAAGAAAGCCCTTTGAGTCTCTAGCATGTGATCTAGTTTTTGTTGACCCATGTAAAATCTAGTAAAGGAATTATGTAAGTTACTATTCTTTTTCTTTAGGTCATGGATTTCTAGATTTGTACCTTTTAATTTCTTTTCACACTCTATTTTATCATTTAGTATTAATTCATTTTCTTTCTTTACTTTAGAAATCAATTTTTTGTACTTCAAATTCATGCACTCATATTCTAATGCAAGATCATCAAATGCATCTTGTAGTTCATCAAAAGAGTACTCATTGGGATTAGAAGTTACATTCTCATCTTTAATTTTCATGAAGCATAGATTGGCAATATTTTCATTTGAATCATCATTTGAGCTGTTACTGTCGCTCCATATTGCCATCATTGCCTTCTTTTTGTGATTCCTATCACTTGATCTTTTTAGAAGAGGACAGTTAAATTTAATGTGTCCAGGTTTTTTGCATTCATAGCAAACAATAGTATCTTTTCTACCTAATTCTTCTTGTTCTTTCTTATAGTTTCTCCTACCAGTACCATTTGCTCTCATTCTCATAAATTTATTAAATCTCTTGGCAAACATTGCCATTTCAAAATCTTCTTCATTCCCATTCTCATTTTTATCCTCTTTCAAATCCTCTTGAGTAGTGGATTTTAGAGCTACTCCTACTTTCTTGGGTGGCTCTTCATTTCTCATCAATTTCATTTCATATGTGAGCAATGACCCTATTAATTCATCTAACAATAGTGTGTGGGGGTCCTTGGACTCTTCAATTGTTGTTACCTTAGCTTCCCAAGATTTTGGTAAGCTATTCAGGATTTTCTTTACCATTTCTATATTAGAGTAGATTTTGCCTAAGGACTTTAGTCCATTTATTACATCAGTGAATCTAGTGAACATGTCACTAATTGATTCTCCTTCTTTCATCCTAAATAACTCATAATCATGTGTGAGCATTCCTACCTTAGTCTCCTTTACCTGAGTTGTGCCTTCATGAGTAATTGCCAATTTATCCCAAATTTGTTTGATATTATCACAACCGGAGACTCTATTATACTCATTGGGTCCTAATGCACAAAATAAGGTGTACATGGCCTTTGCATTTAATTGAGCACATTTTATATCATTAGAATCCCACTCATCTTCTTCTTTTGGGATATCTCTTCCCTCTATCTTCTTAGTTGGGATTTGAGGACCTTTAGTAATAATCCTCCATACCTCATAATCATTAGCTTGAATGAAAAGCATCATTCTAGTTTTCCAATATGCATAATGTTCACCATTGAACATGGGAGGCCTAACTGTAGAGTGCCCCTCTCCTACTAGACTTGTTGCTACATTGCTATGAGCCATTAAATCGTTTTAACTCTTAGGAAGTTATTCCTTAATGATCAAAGAGTCCAATCTCTGATACCAATTGTTAGCTCTACCAAGAGGGGGTGAATCGGTTTTCTAGTCTAAATACTAAATTTAAGCTTAATTGAATTCAATTGCAAGCAATCAAGAATAAGAAATAGACTATAGTGCAGTAATTTAAAGGAGATAAGAGACAGAAGCAACAAACTCAGCAATTTATAAAAGGTTCGACCAATCGCTTGCCTACGTCCTCTCTTCTTGACCTTCTTGTCAAGAGTATTCTTTCACTATCACAATAGTTGATACAATCTCACTTTTAAGATTAAGGAATGACCTCTCTACCCTTTTTTACAAAGATACGTATTCACCTCTTACAAAATTCTCTCACAAAGGAACTCTCCTCTTTTCTTTTGGATTAAGGATGAATACAAATAAGAACTCTCTTTTGTGGGTAGGAAGAATAACTTTAACTCAAGGTATTTAAGACAATACAATAAATATGATGTTGAAGACAAAGGGAATGTTGAGGAATGAACTCTTGAGAGTATTCAAAATTTACAGCACAAGTCTCTTGTCTCCAGTGTCTTCAATGCTTGGTTTTTATATAGCATGATGGTAGGTGAAGCATTTAATGCAGTTTTTCTCATTGAAGATTTTATAGAGAGCCGTTGGGAACCTCTAGTAAAGTACCAGATCGATCTTCCATCATGACTAGATCGATCTTCTCATTTAAATTCCTGCAATTATAAAGCAACTTGAAGCAAGGAGATCGATCTCATATTTGTAGAGATCGATCTTATAATTTGTAAAATGTTAGTGAAGATCGATTTGTCGAACCATAAGATCGATCTTCTAAACTCTTCGTTTGAAGCTAGAACGATCTCTAGATCGATCTAGCAAGCATTTTCGTGGAGGGGAGATCGATCTCTAATCACTCTAGATCGATCTCCTAAACTCTCTGACTTTGAGGAGATCGATCTCTATCCTTAAGAGATCGATCTTATAAACTCTCTGTTTGAATATAGATCGATCTACAGATCGATCTAAGACCTTTAACCTCTGCATTAGAGGAGATCGATCTTTTCCTAGACCAAATCGATCTCATAGACATTTTGTAAGTCAAAGATCGATCTCATAACCCTTAGAGATCGATCTCTTCTTCCTTAATATCCTATACATGTTCTTTAAGACTTTAATCTTTAATCAGATTGATCTCATATTCTCATGAGATCGATTTCTCATACTTGAAAACCTAGGAGATCGATCTCTCAACCTTTAACACCCTGTTTCTGGGAATGACTTGTATCTCAATGTATTCTGATTAATCTCTTAACATGTTTAAAACATTTCTAGATTTATAATATCCATTATTGAATTACTGTTTTGTCATTTCAAAATATATTAACTTAACAGAAACAAATAAGTTCCCAATCACACCTAAAAAAAAAGTTGGTGGCGACTCTGTGTAATTAATGTCTAGTGACCTAGGCTTAGGAAACGTTATGACACCTATGTTATAGGATTATATTACATATTTAGAGATTAAAATACATAAAATAAATTTATGTGTTACACGAACCATAAACTAGTTTAAATATATACGAAGATCTATTAATTGTAACTTTTCATAAGCATTATATAAATAAGTCTATTGATTATAAATATATGTTGGCTCAAATACTAAACTAAGGGGTAAATCGATTTTTCTAAACTAAGTTTGTTTTTCTAATTCTGTAATCTCTATCCTACCACAATTACAATTCAATTAAGCAAATAATTAAATAACAAATGCAAGTAAGAGATTAGGGATAGAGAAATTGTACACAATTTTCTAAAGGTTTGGCTTCCTTTACCTACGTCCTTTTATTTGAACTCCCCTCAAGGTATTGCAAAATTCACTCTTGAATATTGTACTATACAACAACCTTTTTTAGGGTTCAAGAGTATTATTTACAACCCTTCTTTTTCCTTGGGCTTAAGAAGAACCCTTTACCCCTTCATTTTTTCAATGTTCAAGGAAGAAACCTTTACAATCTCATTTTTCAAGGCTTAAGGAGAAAACCTTAAAAACTACCAAATCTTACCTTACAATCTAACACTCAAGGGTTTTACTTCTCTTTTACAAATAGTGGATTAAGGTTACAATTTGTGTAATCCGATAACCTCTAACAAGGTTGGGTGATTACAAGTATAGATCTAGAAAGAATTATAAAGAGATTAGAGAATATACAAGGAAATTTTGTCATAAATCTAATGGAAAGCTTGATATTTAAATGTGACGCCCCGGAAACATGGAAAATAGGGCAAATTTAAAACTTTTTACTCATCTATTCACGATTTAGGGTGCATTCTTGTGCAGTGTCATACATCATCATACTTATCATGCCTCAGGATCTCATCATAAGATAGTATATATCGTATCATATACAATACTCAATTCCAAGTTAATTAATCCTAATACATCCCGTACATCATCGTACAATAAGTGTTTGTAAATATAACTCTAGTCCGGATACATGAATATTAAATATATACCACAATACACAAAATACGGCCTGGAGCTCAAGTCCTCCACTAGCCTCTAACTCGTACGTCGCAGGGAACTCACTTTACTTGAAGCAATCTAGGGGAAGAGAAAACAGGGTGAGCTTTCAAATCGCTCAGTAAGGGGGGTAAGGGAACTCAGTTATATAAACCATATCACACATCACAAGTATGTATTTGTTTATGAAACTCAGTATACTCATTTGAAATCGTAGCATAAAGGTTCTCAAAACATCATTATCTCATAACTCACAAATCATGTGAAAACATGAAGTTAAAAAGGCTCAATATAGAGCATTCACAAGCATGTGTAAATATACGCGATAATGACTTTTCTCAAATTATGTGATAAAAATCACCTCAGTAAATAGCACGTGACAAAGTCACAAAACACAACTCATGTGTAAAAGGAGACTAGGCAATAAAACTCATATAAAACTCGTCATGGCACATCAAATATGTAATCTCCTCTGGGTGCGCATCTCAGGCATCCTCGTGTAGAGGGAACGTCGACAATATGGTCGTATGCATGGTATATTGGACTTATATGTTACAAGAACAAGGCCCGACCTTACATGCTACCAGAGCAATGCCTCGCCTCATGCACACTTTCACATGGTCCCTGGGTCGGTTCCCAGGCGACCTACTCTCTCGGTCTTACATGCTACCAAAGCAAGGTCACCCAGCGTTACCAGAACGGGGGTCATCTCACGTTACCAAAACGGAGGCATCTCTCGTTACTAAAACGGAGGAATATCGAACTTACATGCTACCAGAGTAAGGCCTCCCAACGCTACCAAAGCGAAGGAATAATCGAACTTACATGTTACCAGAACAAGGCCTGTGGTCCCTGTGTCGGTTCCCAGGTGTCCCACTATATCGATCTTACATGCTATCAAAGCAAGGCCCGATGTGTATTCAACATGACACGCCTAAGTCTCAATCATTAGCCATTATCTTATAAAACGTTTTGCCTTCATGTAGAACTCATAATGGTTTTCTCTCATAAAACTCATTTAAAACATTCGTGTACTCAACACAAAACATATTAAAACCGAGTTCCAACCTGCAAAACATGCACACATTTTCTCAAATCTCAATATTGCCTTAACGTAAAGCCCAATTTACTTTTCACGCAAACTCAACGGTTTATAAAGCAATTTCACACTCAGCTTATAAACTCATAAAATAATAGGCTCCAACCGGCTATAAAAACTGTGTGCAATTTTATCACAACACAACACTATACATGCTTGTATTCTCAAATCATGGTTCATGCTACAAACAATTCATCAAAACACATACACAAATGGTTTAGTTTTCCCTTACCTCTTTGCACCTCGTATAGTGCAATCGTTTCCCCCGTATCACGAACTAGCCTCGCATTCCACTCTGGAACTCCCGAGCTGTCCAAACGATGTTAAAACATCAATACTCATCATCACAGTAACCTCAATTCTCAAAATCAAGCATAATTGCTCATAACACCTCAAATTTCTCAATTCTCATAACTCTATCACAAACCACAATCTCGCTCACAACACCTCAACATTCTACATTTCCCATGCCACAATATCTATGCTAATTCACCACATTGTCTAAATTTCCATTTATAGCTCAAAATTTCCAAAATTACCAAAATTTCTAAATATCATCATCACTCCAACTACATTGTAATTTCATCAATCCCTAATCATTTTCCAACTATTTCAACTCAATACCAACAACCATTATCACCAAAATCATCTCAAATATCAAGATCGAGGTTTAGAAATTACCCAAAACTTGTGGAGAGCTTATCTCTTGCTTCGATTCAATCCGTCTTTCAATTTCCAAGTATGTTGTTCTCCCTTCGATGAGGAACAACTTTCCTTCTTGCCACAACCTCTGATTTGGATGAAAATGGGTGCTTTGGATGAGTGAGAAAGCTAGGGCTAGGGTGAAAATGGGGTTTTGAAGAGAGAGAAAATGAAATGGCAGGAAAAAGCAGGGGTTCCTTATATAGACGGAGGGTAGGAGATCGATCTTGCCCTTGATGAGATCGATCTGCAATTGAATTTGGGGACGATTTGGGGTAATTTTATGCCTAGGAGATCGATCTGTCGAGGGGTGAGATCGATCTCTTTACGATTTTACGAGATCGATCTACTCCTTGAGGAGATCGATCTTCTCCCAAACAGAAATATTTAGAGATCGATCCTTTCCTCATGAGATCGATCTTCTCTCAAACAGAATCATAAGGAGATCGATCCTCTTCCATTGGAGATCGATCTGCTCACTTGCTTTCCTCATTCCTTGTCATTTTTAGCTTACCAGATCGATCTTTCTTCCCTAAGATCGATCTGACCTCATAGCTTCCCACTTGGTTAAGCACTTAACATAAAAATCTCTAAATATAATTTCCACAATTCACTTAGCTCAATAAATTACACTTCAAGTTCTTATTACATAATTAAAATATGTCTAAAATTCTTAGATCTCACATCCTCCCCACCTTAAGAAGAATTTGGTCCTTCAAATTCAACTCAACTAGTCAAATAGATGAGGGTATTTCTCCTTCATGAGATTCTCTAGTTCCCACGTTGCCTCTTCCATTGAGTGATGTTTCCACAAAACTTTCACTAATAGGATGCTCTTAGTTCTTAGTAACTTCTCCTTTCTATCAAGAATCCAGACGGGTTCCTCAGTATAGCTCATATCCTCTTGTATGTCCATCTCGTCATACTCTATGACATGAGAAGGGTCTGGGTGGTACTTCCTCAACAGAGACACATGAAAGACGTTGTGTATTTCGGACATCTGTGGAGGTAATGCCAATCTGTAGGCTACCTCTCCCACTCTCTCAAGAATCTCGAATGGTCCTATGTATCGAGGACTCAATTTTCCTTTCTTCCCGAATCGCATGATACCCTTAGTCGGTGATATTTTCAGAAATACTGCATCACCAACATCAAACTCGAGTGGCCGTCTACGCATATCCGCGTAGCTTTTCTGTCTACTCTATACAGCCCGTAACCTCTCACATATGAGTTTCACACTTTGTACAGCTTGTTCAACAAGCTCGGGAGCATTTATCTTTCTGTCACCGATTTCTTCTCAAGCTACAGGGGATCTACACCTCCTACCATATAGAGCCTCAAAAGGTGTCATCCCAATACTTGCATGATAGCTGTTATTGTACGCAAACTCTGCTAGGGGCAGGTGATCATCCCATAATCCCTTAAAATCCATTGTACACGCCCTCAACATATCCTCCAGGGTCTAAATAGTCCTCTCTGATTGACAATCTGTCTGAGGATGATAGGCGGTACAAAAACTCAATCGAGATCCCATGGACTCCTGAAACTGGGTCCAAAATCTAGAAGTAAACCGAGAATCTCTGTCAGAAGTAATACTCACTGGAGCCCCATGTAATCTAGCTATCTCGCTGACATACAGCTCAGCTAAGGCATCCACAGTATCTGTGCTCTTGATGGCAAGGAAGTGGGCATTCTTGGTCAATCTATCCACAATGACCCATATTGCATCACGACCTCTTCGGGTCCTCGGTAAACCCATAATAAAGTCTATAGTGACATGCTCCCATTTCCATGTAGGTACAGGTAAAGGCTGTAGTAGTCCTCCAGGCTTTCGATGCTCAGCTTTCACTTGCTGGCATACTAAACACCTGGCCACATACTCTGCCACGTCTCCCTTCATACCACTCCACCAGTATACCTCTCTCAAGTCTCGATACATCTTAGTACTCCCTGGGTGCATGGTGTATCGCGAGCAGTGAGATTCTCTCAGTATCTGTCTCTTCAGGGTATCATCGTCCGGTACACAAATCTGTCCTCTGAACCTCAACAATCCATCCTTAGTGACTGTGAGATCTGACTGCGAACTCTGTTCAGCTTGGTTAACCATATCTATCAACCTCTGATCACTGCGTTGCCCAGTTCTAATTTGATCCATGATCCTGGGCTCTATCCGCAAGCTAGCTAAAAATCCAGTCTCTACCTCTTTAACTCTGATCCGGAGTTCGACGAACTGGTCTAACAAATCTCATTCCCTGATCATCATAGCAGATATCATACTCTTCCTGCTCAGGGCATCAACAACTACATTCATCTTACCTGGATGATATAGAATCTCGCAGTCATAATCCTTAAGGAGTTCCATCCATCTCCTTTGTCGCATGTTTAACTCTTTCTGATCAAAGAGATACCTCAAACTTTTGTGATCAGTGAAGATCTGGAATCTTTCCCCATATAAGTAGTGTCACCGGATCTTTAAGGAAAATACCACAGCGGCTAACTCCAGATCATGCGTGGGGTAATTCTGCTCATGGTCTTTCAACTGTCGGATCCATAAGCGACCACTCTTCCATGCTGCATAAGCACACACCCTAGTCCTTGATGAGATGCATCACTATACACCGAAAATCCTCCTGATCCCTCAAGAATAGTTAACACAGGTGCCGCTGTCAATCTCCTTTTTAACTCCTGAAAATTGAGCTCACATTGATTAGTCCATATAAATGGGGTATCTTTGCGCGTGAGTTTAGTCAAAGGAGAGGCAATCCTGAAAAATTCTTCCACAAATCTTCTGTAATACCCTGCCAAACCAATGAAGCTTCGCACCTCTGTAACTGTCCTCGGGCTTTCCCAATTAAGCATAGCCTCTACTTTACTTGGATCCACTGATACTCCTTCCTCTGAGATTATATAACCAAGGAAAACTATCCGGTTCAGCCAAAACTCACACTTACTAAGCTTTCCATATAATTGCTTATCTCGGAGTATCTGAAGTACTAACCACAAATGCTGTGCATGTTCCTTATATGACCGAGAGTATACCAGGATATCATCAATAAAGACTATCACAAATTTATCTAGATAGTCTCTGAACACCTCGTTCATCAATCTCATAAATGCTGCAGGGACGTTCGTCAATCTAAAGGACATCACCAGAAATTCATAATGGCCATACCTCATCCTGAAGGTCGTCTTTAGAATATCTCCTTCCTTAATCCTCAATTGGTGATAACCCGATCTCAAATCAATCTTAGAAAAGACTGAGGCCCCTATCAGCTGATCAAGTAGATCATCAATCCTGGGCAGTAGGTATTTATTCTTCACTGTGGCTTTATTCAACAGACGGTAGTCTACGCATAATCTGAGACTACCATCCTTCTTCTTAACAAATAAAACTGGTGCTCCCCACGGTGAAACACTGGGTCTAATGAACCCTTGATCCAATAACTCATGTAGTTGTTTCTTCAATTCCTCAAGTTCCACTAATGCCATCCTGTAAGGAGGTTTAGAGATTGGCTGAGTATCTGGTACCAAATCAATGGTAAACTCCAGCTCTCTCTCTAGTGGCAAACCTGGCAACTCATCTGGGAAAACATCCAGAAATTCGTAAACCACAGGTATATCCTCAATCCTCTGGTGTTCCTGATCATCATCTGAGATGAGTGTTTCATAACCTTCACATGAACAATCATATTTAATATTCTCCAAAATAATATTAAAATTCTCAAATTGTTTACAAAATTCCATACGTCTATTTACTCAATATTTCAAATGTAAACTGTAAGGTTCAGGTAGGGAGAAAGTTACAATCTTAGTGTAGCAGTCTAAACTCACTCGATTGGTTGCCAACCAATCCATCCCCAAAATTACATCAAACCCATGGATATTCAACATGATTAGATCTGCTAACATCACTCTATCTCCCACCTTTATCTCACATCCTCTATAGACTAACTCAGTTCTCTGGGATTCACGCATAGGGGTATTTACATGTAGTATATACTCTAGAGGTTTAAACTTCAAATTTAAACTACATGTAAAATGCTCTGAAATAAACGAATACGTGGATCCTGGATCTATCAACACATGAGCCTCATGATTACAAACAGAGAGTGTACCTCTTATAGTTTCTGCAGAAGTGTCTGCGGTCTCCTTATCCAGGGCAAACACACGTCCTTGGGCCATAGGTTTTTTCCCTTTCTCTGCAATAGTGGCCCGTCTCTGGGGATTCACTCTCTGAGGCTGCTGTCTAGTAGGCTCTGGAGCATGTGGTATCTGAGGTTGAAGACAATCCTTCACTCTGTGACCCATGTCACCACATCTAAAACATCCACAGATCGACCCAGTACAACTTCCCTCATGCGATCGACCACAGTCTCTACAAACCCTTATCTCAGGCCTGCCATATCGAGGGGTCTCCTTGATAATAGGATAAGCTCTAGGTCTCTCCAATCTGCCCTTCTGTACCTCAATCCTTCCTCTCCTAAAGGAACCTCTCCGAACATCTGCTTGAGACATTGCTGGTCTCTTGCCCTTGTCCCTAATCACTACTCCGAACTCATTCTGGGACTGTACAATTTCAATTCCCCTCTCAATCTCTTATGCTCATCTCAGAGCATCTCCAAACTCAGTAATACACAACCCAATCAATCGATCTCTGATGATGGGCTTCAATCCATACACAAATCTCTCTGTGCGGAGCTCTTCATTCTTGAAAGTCTCTGGATCATATCTCAGCAGAGCGGTAAATCGGCTCTCGTAATCATCCACAGACATGTCGCCCTGTACCAAACTCAAAAACTCTGCTTGCCTCCTTCTCTGGGCAGCTCGTGGTACGTATTGGGCTCTGAAAGCTGTCTAGAACTCTTCCCAACCAATCATATCCTGGTAGGACATCAAAATACCCTAGGTAGTACCCCACCAATCTTGAGCTCTCCCTTTCAACATATAGGCACTCATATTGACCCTCTTAACATCGGTGCACCCCAGATAATCAAATATAATTCTCAACTCCGTCAGCCACTCCTCAACCTCTGTAGGATCCTTCTTTCCCCTAAATACGGGTGGATTCATTTTCAAAAAGTCCTTCAGTCGGACCATACTTCTGTCATTAGGCTGAGTGACGGGAGGCACTGGATCCATCTGTACTTGGGGTACGGGAGGTCCTTATGGTGGTGTAGGAGTAGTACCCGAGGTATTAACTCCAAAGTGTTGCGCGCGAATAGCGCTGCCATCTGCTCAAAACCTTGCCTCACATCGATTTCAATCCGATTAAATCGAGAGTTAGGACTCTCTGGTTGTGGGGCAAGTGGCGGAGGGGACTCTACCTGCCTTCTCGAACGACCTCGTCGTTTACTCAGTCTCTATCTCAACTCGTCTCTTGCGCGTACATACCAAAATCGATTGAAATCTCAATCCTCAATTTCAATTCATGACCAGACTTATACAGACACTTAGGATGTATTCTATTTCACTTAACCGATACTGACAGTACTAGACAACCTAAGCTCTGATACCAAGAAAACTCTGTGACGCCCCGAAAACGTAAAAAATAGGGTAAATTTAAAAATTTTTACTCATCAATTCACGATTAAGGGTGCATTCCTGTGCAGTGTCATACATCATCATAATTATCATGCCTCAGGATCTCATCATAAGATAGTATATATCGTATCATATACATTACTCAATTCCAAGTTAATTAATCCTAATACATCCCATACATCATTGTACAATAAGTGTCTGTAAATATAACTCTAGTCTGGATACATGAATATTAAATATATACCTCAATACACAAAATATGGCCTGGAGCTCAAGTCCTCCACTAGCCTCTAACTCGTACATCGCAGGGAACTCACTTCACTTGAAGCAATTTGGGGGAAGAGAAAACAGGGTGAGCTTCCAAATCGTTCAGTAAGGGGGGTAAGGGAACTCAGTTGTATAAACCATATCACACATCACAAGTATGTATTTGTTTATGAAACTCAGTATACTCATTTGAAATCGTAGCATAAAGGTTCTCAAAACATCATCATCTCATAACTCACAAATCATGTGAAAACATAAAGTTAAAAAGGCTCAATATAGAGCATTCACAAGCATGTGTAAATATACGCGATAATGGCTTTTCTTAAATTATGTGATAAAAATCACCTCAGTAAATAGCACGTGACAAAGTCACAAAACACAACTCATGTGTAAAACGAGACTAGGCAATAAAACTCATATAAAACTCGTCATGGCACATCAAATATGTAATCTCCTCTGGGTGCGCATCTCAGGCATCCTCGTGTAGAGGGAACATCGACAATATGGTCGTATGCATGGTATATTGGACTTATATGTTACCAGAATAAGACTCGGCCTTACATGCTACCAGAGCAATGCCTCGCCTCATGCACACTTTCACGTGGTCCATGGGTCGGTTCCCAGGCGGCCTACTCTCTCGGTCTTACATGTTACCAAAGTAAGACCACCCAGCGTTACCAAAACGGGGGTCATCTCACGTTACCAAAACGGAGGCATCTCTCGTTACCAAAACGGAGGAATATCGGACTTACATGCTACCAGAGCAAGGCCTCCCAACGCTACCAAAGCGGAGGAATAATCGGACTTACATGTTACCAGAATAAGGCCTGTGGTCCTTGGGTCGGTTCCCAGGCGTCCCACTATATCGGTCTTACATGCTACCAAAGCAAGGCCCGATGTGTATTCAACATGACACGCCTAAGTCTCAATCATTAGCCATTATCTTATAAAACATTTTGCCTTCACGTAGAACTCATAATGGTTTTCTCTCATAAAACTCATTTAAAACATTCATTTACTCAACACAAAACATATTAAAATCGAGTTCCAACGGGCAAAACACGAATACATTTTCTTAAATCTCAATATTGCCTTAACGTAGAGCCCAATTTACTTTTCACGCAAACTCAATGGCTTATAAAGCAATTTCACACTCAGCTTATAAACTCATAAAATAATGGGCTCCAACCGGCTATAAAAACTGTGTGCAATTTTATCACAACACAACACTATACATGCTTGTATTCTCAAATCATGGTTCATGCTACAAACAATTCATCAAAACACATACACAAATGGTTTAGTTTTCCCTTACCTCTTTGCACCTCGTATAGTGCAATCGTTTCCCCCGTATCACGGACTAGCCTCGCATTCCACTCCGGAACTCCCGAGCTGTCCAAACGATGTTAAAACATCAATACTCATCACCACACTAACCTTAATTCTCAAAATCGAGCATAATTGCTCATAACACCTCAAATTTCTCAATTCTCATAACTCTATCACAAACCACAATCTCGCTCTCAACACCTCAACATTCTACATTTCCCATGCCACAATATCTATGTTAATTCACCACATTGTCTAAATTTCCATTTATAGCTCAAAATTCTTAAAATTACCAAAATTGCTAAATATCATCATCACTCCAACTACATTGTAAATTCATCAATCCCTAATCATTTTCCAACTATTTCAACTCAATACCAACAACCATTATCACCAAAATCATTTCAAATATCAAGATCGAGGTTTAGAAATTACCCAAAACATGTGGAGAGCTTATCTCTTGCTTCGATTCAATCCGTCTTCCGATTTCCAAGTATGTTGTTCTCCCTTCGATGAGGAACAACTTTCCTTCTTGCCACAACCTCTGATTTCGACGGAAATGGGTGCTTTAGATAAGTGAGAAAGCTAGGGCTCGGGTGAAAATGGGGTTTTGAAGAGAGAGAAAATGAAATTGCAGGAGAAAGCAGGGGTTCCTTATATAGACGGAGGGTAGGAGATCAATCCGGCCCTTGATGAGATCGATCTGCATTTGAATTTGGGGACGATTTGGGGCAATTTTATGCCTAGGAGATCGATCTGTCGAGGGGTGAGATCGATCTCTCTACGGTTTTACGAGATCGATCTGCTCCTTGAGGAGATCGATCTTCTCCCAAACAGAAACATTTGGAGATCGATCCCTTCCTCATGAGATCGATCTTCTCTCAAACAGAATCATATGGAGATTGTTCCTCTTCCATTGGAGATCGATCTGCTCACTTGCTTTCCTCCTTCCTTGTCATTTTTAGCTTACTAGATCGATTTTTCTTCCCTAAGATCGATCTTCCCACTTGGTTAAACACTTAACATATAAATCTCCAAATATAATTTACACAATTCACTTAGCTCAATAAATTACACTTCAAGTTCTTATTACATAATTAAAATATGTCTAAAATTCTTAGATCTCACATTAAATAGTGATTGATTTAGAATTTTGGCTCTTGAAGCTTTTTTTATACTCCCTCTATGTAATATGGCTATTGGTGTGCTTGAATTATTATTATTATTATTATTATTATTATTATTATTATTATTATTATTATTATTATTATTTTGTTGCAAAACACACAAAAGCTGTTAAAACCTACTAGGTGCGATATCTTCCTTTGGAGTATCGAAACTTTATGAACTTTCCTACAAAATAATCAAAGGGGTATCGATACCATAACTTAAGATATCAATACTTGAATAGAGCTTTCAGCTTTTGTCCAAGGGTAACGATGAAGGTATCAATACTATGCATTAAACTTGCCAATATTAAATAAGCAACATCGATACCTTTACCTGTGGTATTGATGCCTTGAATAATCAAGGCACATTTATGGCAAGATAAACATGAAATTACTTCAATAAGGAAATTAATCAAACATCAAACATGCATTCGTAAGATTAAACATTCTCACATGTCCACATTTGAGTTTCAATCAATTCCTAAAACACTTAGCAAGATTTTTACACATAGCTTCATAGTTAAGTCTAAGCTAAAAATATGCTAGTACGATTAAATTCAATTCTCTTAAGTTTACAAAATCATATCAAAATCCTAAGTATTTCAAAGCTAACAAATCTCTGCCTTTTTTATATGACAAAACTTAGATGGATTAATTTTAATTTACTTTTCCTCAATTTGGTAATCAATTTAAAATTTGCAAAATCATTATCTCCCTCTAAATATATGCATTAATTTCAAACATAATCTATCATACCAAAAAAATAAGTATTTCAAGGCAACAAATGACAAGGATATCATAATAATTTTATCAAGTAATATCATTAAGCATGCATAATGTTAGCATATAGATAAAGGACATCTTTCAATGTCAGGACCCCTTCTCCTATCCATGACTTTAACCAAAAACCACTGCAAATTTTTCGCATTTTGACTTACCTTTCTTCTCTTCAATGGTTGGGCTGTGATTCGATGTCAAAGTCCTTACTTACCACATCATCCAATATCATACATACATGTCAACATACTATTACTGACTGTACTTGCTTTTATCATACATGTAAGATTATATAAAATCTAATACAAATACATTCCCCATAATATATATCGTATACATCACTGTGCTGTTTTTATGTTTAGATACACAACTGTACAAAATCTATATACCTGGCGGTCGATAGGAACTAGCTGTGGACTCAGGAATACTATCCCTCGATAGCTCTCGCTCTACTGGCGCTCTGTAGAAAGATGTAAAGAAAGGGGGGTGAGCATACAACGCGCTCAGTAAAGAAATCAAGCAAGAAAGTAGATATCTACACTATCTACTCAAAATAATGCTATGCCTTGAAAACATTATTTCCTTAACTCATTTCAAAAGCATGTCTTGAAATATAATATATATATATATATATATATATATACTTGTACAGATTAAATCTCATGTACAGAAATCATGCTTTCTTCCTCAAATGTAGGCATGTAGTGCAAAATAATGCATCTTTATATAAATCATACCTTTATGTAAATCATGACATGTATATTTAAATCACAATAAATATGGCATTAAATAATTCACAACACAAAATCGGAGTCCGACCCATCCCTCAGGTCTGTCCGCAATTTAAATCAGTCAATCAATGTGATATATCATGTGAGACTCTGTGGTTAAATGTAAATAGTATCCTGAACTATGATCATATCCGAAATGTGATCCCAAGCAACACAGTACTCGGTGTGCGGGGCATCACTGCTGCAACAGGAGGATGGTCAGTCCACTACAGCCGTCAGCTATACGTAACACATGGTACATCGTACTCCTCGCGCCCCCAGGCACGGTACAAAGTACACCCGTGGACCCTACATCACAGCCAGGGTGCCTGCCATAGGTCTTAGCCCTCGTAACCATGGAATATCATACCACGTCTATATTAACCTCATGCGGATATCCTCTCACAAGATGTGACACACAGTCACACAAGGACTCGGGCATGGGTTTTAACATGTACTATATATCACATACAGTGTGCATCTTGAGTGCGACCCACAGTCGACACTCCGCTCAAACACTGTTTCACATCACAAACTCAACTCTAGTGCGAGTAAACCTCCAGCAACTAGGTCAATGCATAGTTCATGTATTAAATCAAGTACGAGCAATAGCTCCAGTACTATGTCATGTATAAACCATGAAGAATCGAGTACGAGCAACGCTCCAGTACTCTGTCATGTATCTCATGTAAAACTCGAGTACGAGCTAATCGCTCCAGCACTCTGTCATGCATATATCATTTAAAACTGAGTACGAGTAATAACTCTAGTACTCTATCATGCATGTCATGAAAATCTAGTGCGTATCAAAATCCAGCACTAATGTATGTGGAAAACATATGAAATCCAGTGCGAGCCATGCTCTAGCATGATTCATTCTCACATAATATGATAGATGGCTCTTTAAAAGGGATTGTTTACAAAATATTAAAATCGGCACTACAAAGTGTGCTTAAGTCACATTAACCTTAAAATCATTAGCCCATCTATTTATTTTCATGCTAAACAGCAGTTAAACACTCACAATAATAGTTTCCATGCTTTTTGCAACTTTTCACAAAAGTTGACTTTTTGACTAACTAGGGGCAAAATCGTAATTTGCCACTATCGGGTCTCAATAATTATCATTCACTTTCTCTGACCCTCAGAGTTTTTAAGTGAATGTAAAAGCAGACGAAAATACGTGCAGGTATCTCTAACTACTCGCAAAAGTCCCCTACCTCGGATCATGTCAAGTGACCTCACTTCCTCGGTGCTGCTCAATCTCGCAGTCCGATCAGCTCTCAATGTAAACTCCGGAGCTGTAAATAACCATTCCTCAGGTTAATTATAATTTTTCTACTGTATTACACATTAATACAGTCCATTTTCCCTTAATGGGCCTTAATAATCCTTAATGGGCCTAACTATACCTTAAGCCCATTTTCATTTTACTATTCATTTTCGTTGGGCCTATTGGGCTTGTGGGGCCCACCAACTCTTATTGGGCTTGTTCTAGGCCCATTACACCTTATTGGGCCTAAAATATTTGGTCTTGGTCCATTGGGCCTCTCGACCACATGCCATGGTCGAGAGCTACCCATGCCTCGGTTTTGCCATGGCATGCCATCCATGCCTATTATTTAGCCAATTTCACTTAGGCATTTTCACAAACACTTGGTAGGCAACATTACCAATCATCATATAGTTCATTTAAGCATTTTTATCAAACACCTTGATTGCCAACAAATTACATGTATTAATTAATCAATTTGATTAATTCTAATTACACCATTAACATTAATACATGTACACTAATCCATTTATGTCTTAAAATCATATTGACATAAATCAATATCCCATTACTCACTCTCGGCCTAACCCACTTCATGGTGATTTAATATGTTTCAATGCTTAAAACATATATCAACATACTTGAAATCATTCATACATTAACATATATGAAATTGGAAATTAGAAAATATACCAATGTTGTGTTTACCCTTTGGCCGAAACTTTGGAGGCTCTCGGTTTGCACTCTATGGCTCCTTGATAGCCAATTCCAACATATGTCACTCTCCTTTCAATTTGGAACAACTTCCATGAAGGATGCAAGTTCCAATTATGCCTAATTTCTAGTGATTTCTAGTGAGAGAAAGCTTGGAAAATATTTTTCAATGGTTTCTTCTTCTAGCCAAATTTGGTGTGATGAAGATGACAATGGTGTGGCTGAATTTATAAGCCATTTAATTAGCCATAAGCCTTACTTTTCAGCCATTAAGTTTGACTTTCCAAGCCTTAGCCATGAGTCACCTAATGAGTCACCTTATGAGTCATAGTTAACTTTAACTATGGTTAGATATTTATCTCATGGGCTTTTCCATTTGGGCTTCTCGGTTTGGGCTTTCTTAATGGGCTTTCGGGCTGAAATTTTTACTATGTCTCGGGCCTTTAATTGTCTCAAAATTTGGCCAATCAATTGGTCCAACAATTCGGTCTTAAGGACCTAAAAATTTCGATATACTTTTAGTATACCTTAATGGGCTTTAAAATTTTCACCTTAGGCCCATTACGTTTTTAACCATTAAATTTATTCCGGAATCCTTCCGAGTAAATTTTCCTTACTTCTGGGGATGATAATCTTGTATTCTGGCCAAGAATATTTTTCTCCAAATTTTCCTCCACACTTGGGTTAATTTTTAACCATGCTTAGTCAACTATGGTAAAAGTCCACTTTCTTAACTATAGTTGACTTTTTCCTTAACTATTGACTAAGTTGACTTTTTCTTAAAATTCTGAAAGTGTCATATCTTATGTCTTACACTCTCGTCTATATATTCCAACCGCTTCCGGTGGATAATTATACCCGAAACACCTTATCTCGCCAAAAAGGTCCATTTTACCCTTTTCAGCTTTTACTCTCGTTTTCTATGTTCGGGACTAAATCAAGCTGACTTGCCTTCATGAGCTCTCTACTCTCTCTTATTTTAAGTTCTTATTTTTAGTCAGAATGATTTAGAATAACTCGGTTTAGCCTGTGATACTCATCGCTCACATTAGGCATTTTATGTAGCTTTTGCGAGTTAAATCATTTCACTAACACTTTAAGTCTAGTAAATACTCTTCTTATGATTCAACTATAATTACATAGTGTTCATACACATAGGAATCATAAGGAATAAGCTACAAAAATCTGGGTCTGACATTCAACGTGTTGCACAATTAAATGTTCAATGTCCAAAATATTTTATAAACAATGATCAAGGATATCATAATCATAGGTATTCACTTTGTTTATTAACAACATTCATTTTAATTGCATAAATTTATTCAGAATAATTAAGCTTAAACACTAATTAAATCATGAAGAATCACAAATTCTTTAACCACAATAAGTTCAAACTCCACAATATTCAATTTTAAAATTAGTAAAAATAAATCACATATGCATTCTCAATCCTCAATATATCATTATTCATAACAAAGCATGTAAGCTTAATCTCAAAGGATAACCATCAACAATTAGGCATAAAAGATATATATTTGTATACACAAAAGTCAAGTGTCAAAAGTTATGTGCTAAGAAAAATAACAACATCAAAACAAAGAAAAAAAATTATACTTCATATATCAAGATTCAAAAAACAAAATGAGGTATTAAATCGTTTTGACATGTATGAACAAAAGAAAATCCTAAAACATCTAGCCCAGAGAAGGTGGTAAAGCCCCATAGCGACGAGTGAAAGGATAAATGGTTTAGAACTCATCATACATCGGGCCCAAAGTCTGGGCTAAAAGGTCAATTTGATGGTGGAGCTAGCTCATCCCGATACAAATGGCAGTAAACTATTCAGTCATCATCACATGAAGCACATTAAACAACAGTGATGTTTGAGAGATAAAAAACAATTACTAAAAGAATAGATGATAGAACAAGCTGCTCGAGCTCCTTTCCTTTCTTCTGCAGAGGTGTTCCTAATCGTTGAACCCTTTCGATAAGCTCATTAAATGCAAAGTTGGCCTCTTTAAAGGTGGCTTGATTTAGTTGCTAGAAGATGGAGGGATATAAGGAGTCTATCTAGAGATGTCGAAGCCTATATGTTTGAGGAAAAAGGCTATCGTAACACTAAAGACGATGTACCGTTCATTCACTTGAATGAACCGGATCATGTCTTGGAAAAAGAAATGAACAAGGTTGGGCTTGACTCCAGTTTGGATGAAATGCATGCATTAATAATCAAACTAAGGTAAGCATACCCACTCTCGTATGGACATAAATTATGGATGATGATAAGATGAAGGATCTGATCATGAAAAAAATATTGGAGTTCATGTAATTAGATTATGATGAATTTCAATAAATTTTTAAAGTCATTCAAAATGTCTACTACACCAAAACTCTTGCAAATAGTGGAAGTCAGGCCTTTACCATATATTGAGTATGCTATTATTAAAAGGTAAAGCATGAAATTTGGGTTTACAACAGGCATAATAAAATTTTTTACGTTTAATGTTCCCTAAAAGACCACTAGAACATAAAGACTTCAATTTAGAGTAGGAAACATGACCAAGGCGAGAATGTCAAGTAGAATAAGACATAAAAGCAACATATTTTGACACATTGAGAGGTATAGATGTAATTTGTAAAGGTAGTTAAAGAGATGATTGTTCAAAAAGAAGATCAACTTTACGCCCGATCCCAGGATCTTTCCTGTCTATCGATCCTACGCATAACAACCATGATGAGAAAAGTGTACATCAAGGCCAAGATAACATAATTGTCTAATAGAAATAAGGTTTAGTGAGAGTTTGGGAACAAGAAAAGCATCGGGTAAAGACAAAGTAGAAATGGAGATATCACCAATGTGACTAGCAAACAAACATGAGTTATCTGCAGTATGAATAACAAGAGAGTAAAACACAATGTTTTTAGTTTTAAAAAGATGAGAATTATCAGTCATATGATTGCAATATGCAATACCAAGATGAAAATTTACCTGAGGTGACAAATATAATGGATAAAGTAGAGGTATCAGTGATAGATTGGGCTAAAGCTTGTTTTAGAGTATCAAGGCCTACTGACTAAGAAGCTCACTTAAGGTAAATGAGTTACTAGAAGATAAACCCTCAATGATAGCCGCAGTTGTGTTATAAGCAAAAGCCTTACCAAACATAGACTTAGCTTGGTTGTACCATCCAGTTCCTTGTTTGGATTGCAACTTGAAGTTGGAGATGACATTTCCTGGTTTGTGGTCGTACCTACAAGTCACTTTTCGTTGTTATGGAGCAAAGGCAAGAATATTAAAAAAAAAAAAATGCCAGTGGACAATATAAATTGATGAGACTTTATGGTAATAAGACAAGGAATTTCTATTTTCTCCATAAAAGAAAAGAGTTTTTGGTTGAAAGAAAATTGTTTTCTAATGGTGTATTGTGCAGCAGATGAGAATCTTGAATGGAAATGAACAATGTATGGTACAAAAAAGAAGAGAACAAAAAAAGTGGAAGAAGAAAAGAAAAGTGAACTAACAAGAATTAAAAACGAAGAAAAAATCAAAATTAAAGACAACCTTTTGATACCATGCTAGAAGAACTATTTTCTTCTATTCATTGACTTGAATAAAACTGTACAAGAGTGTCCTATTTATACAAAAGATTCTCACCAATTTGGAAAAGAATCAACCCATAACTGCATAATCTTAGATATTATTCTAATTTACAGAAACGTAATCTTTTAGATTACGTTTGACTACATAATTATAGAATATTATAGTATCATTACTATAATTAAGAGTCAACTATAACCAAGGGTCAATGATATTATAACAAAGATAAAGACTCCGATAATGATAATGACTATTTTTGTCATAAAATTTAAATAAATAAAAACCTTTATTGTAAAAAGAACTTTTAAGGTTTGTTTAGACAAGAGATTTCTAAAAAGAGATTCATTTCAATAAAAATATTTAAAATTATAAAATTCAATTTTCTTATTTGGAATTTTTTTGAAGAATTTCAAAATTTTTGATGAATTCCGAGAGGAAGTTCCTTCTTAAAAATCTATATGCAATTTTACAAATCCAATTATACTAATATTGCATATTTTATATTATTTTTATATTTATATCATTATTTTTATTTTATGATTATATTTTATTTTATCAAATTCTAGTGATCAAAATTTCTTTCTAAAAAATATTTACCCAAAAAATATAGTTATAAATGCTAATATTTGGAAGTTATGAATTTTGAAATGCCTTAATTCCAAAATTCTTCAAAACTTTAAAATTTTTCATTGGAACGCATTGTTAAATTGCAAATGGAATTTTTTTGGGGAAAAAAAGAAGAAATACTTGAAACGGCAACGCTTCGGAGGTCTTGAGAGCGTGGGAAAGTAGCCGTTAGAAAGACGCCTCATCTAACCTCATCTCAGGCACCAAATTGCAGCAAAACCGACCGTTAGTACACCTTCCTCAAAATTCAAAAAAAAAGTCGACCGTTGCGCTTCCCTAACGTTTAACTCCAATATTCCCCCTCTTCTCCTTCATTTACCACTAAAACATATTTTCTGAAAGTATAAACCGGAAACTGAACATCCAGAGATCTTCCAAAAATCTCTTTCTGAAAGTTAAACATATTCTCTCAATCGCTCCCTGCCCCCTTCCCCCAAAACAAACAAACAAACAAACAAAAATAACTAAATCTATCTGTTTTGCGTTTGATGGAGGAATCAAGTGGAACAAACCCAACGATGATTGACGAGTTATACGAGTTCTCAGCGCCGTGTTTCTTCGATTTCACGAAAGAAGAGTCGGAAGAAGAAACGCGCAAAGCAGAGCTCTGGTTCGAAACTGCCTTGAGCTACGCCCCTTCTCGTACGTTCTTTCACATTTTCTTCCCTATATATTTTTTAACCGTAGAAGTTACGGAATAAACTAAACCTCACTCTTTAAAGGTTACGTTCTTTGAATCATTCTTTTCTCCATAGCTGAATCATTTTGGTCGGTGGTTCTTGATTTTCTTGGAATTTTAGGTTTTTTAATTTATTTAGTTATTGATTACTAATTTTCGGTTTCCAATTATAACTTGATTGATTTTAATTGTTTATTACTCAATCGTGTTCCAAAATTCTAGGATTTGAGGTTATCCTAGTTGTAGAAGATTTTTACAGGAAAAGGAAAAAAATTATCTCCGCGTTTCTATCCAATTTTCCCTCGTTTTCTCAGCATCCAATCGATATGTCACAATTGATCGATGGTTTGATCCAGGAATGATTTGTGTTTGGTTGCTTTAGATATATGATAGAAAGAAAAGAAAGTGATAAGAATTAAGCATAACATAATTAGGATAGTTTTGAAGGATTTGAACTGTAACAAAAGCAAACTGTTGCATTTTTTATCAAGGAGAAAACCGGAGATTTTCATTTCTTTTTTCTTTTTTTTTTTTAAATAATGCAGCTTTTATGGTTAGAATCAAGGCTGGTAATAGATCCTTTCATGTGGAGAGTCTCTGCAATTTTAGTGAAGCAGATCAAATACAGAAGGTGGTAATTATCTTTGATACCTTCGCCAAATTTCTATATCTTATAAAGCAATTTCTCTCTTTTATATTTGGTGGTGATGAATATATTATTGCTGCAGGCCTCGGAATCGTCAGATGCAACAGTGGCTAACTGTAACTCGGAAGATAAGCCTCAAGCCGAGCTCGTGCCTCATAAAGTAAAGGAAGAAGTGAAACCCTCTGAGGAAAAGGTTGAAATCAATCAAATTGTCACTAAGGTAATTAGCGGACTTCTTCATCCATTCTAGCTGCTGATTATTCTTCCGTTTTCTCATGATTTTAACTGTGTTGCAGATTGCTAGTAATGAGTATGACAACGAAAATAAGGGAAAATTAGGGACTGTATGTTCTCAAGAAAATGGAAGGTTTGTTCATTGCGTTTTTGAAAATTTTGTGGAAACACTAATTGATTTCTTTTATGAATGCTTTGATTCTCATTATTTTGCCTTTGGTTCCTTTCTGTTGAATATTCAGTGCCCTGACTGAAAAAGCTAATGAAGAGAAAAGCAAATCCTCTGTTGAAGTAGAATCCGAAGCTTGCACCCCTAAACCATTGATAAATTCTCGGAAGAAACTGGAGAGTGACACAAAGCATCAAACAGCGAAAAAGATAGCTAGCATGATACGGAACCGATCAGTGTTGAAGCCGAAAAATGATGGTGCTGGAACCCCTAATTTGGCTTTAGAAAATCAAGCCATTAAACGTCAGAAACTAGACGGAGGGAGGTCTAGACAGGTATTTATATGCAGAGCCTTTTGCATGTTACCTACTGTTATTTTCTTAACTTTTCTCTGAAGTTGTCTTTTTGTTGCTTCTTTCTATACCTCAGATCCTAAACGTAAAACCTCACAACTTGGCCCACAAGTCAAAACTTGGTCTTACCGGTGGTAGTTCCAACTTGTGCTCTTCTTCTAAAAAATTGGAAAGAAAGGTTTGTTTCTCTGTGCGAATTTCCTTTGTTGCACATTTTCACTAAAGATTGTGAATTAGTACTAAAATTGATTTGTTTCCCTTGAAGGTTTATGTTCGAGAACCAGCAACACCATTTGTTTCAATGGCAGAAATGATGAAAAAGTTCCAATCAAGTACCAGAGATTTGTCACTTCCTTGCAGCTTTGTTTCGAAAGTAAATAAACAGAATCACATCATTTTGGCTGCTACATGGATTTGGTTTCTTAATTCCTTATAGTTCCTCGTTTCCTTTCTTCTTTCTTAAAATTCCTCCAATTAATTAGGATGATGCTACTTCTGTATAGATGAAGCCTGCGCTCAAGTTGACAAGACCTAAAGAACCTGAATTTGAAACAGCACAGAGGGTACGCTCCGTTAGAGTGAAGAGCACCGCAGAGCTTGAGGAAGAAGTGATGGCTAAAGTTCCGAAGTTCAAAGCAAGACCGTTTAACAAGAAGGTGTCTATATGCTTATACAATCTATGAGTTTCCCTTTTATCTGGATTATGTGAATCATCAATGATCATTACTGTTTAAGATTTTTTTTCCAATAAGTTTCTATTTAGTTTGGTTTTCTTTTTTCTCCTCTGATGCAGATTTTTGAAGCTCCAACACTACCTGTATTTCCAAAAAGTACTCCAAAGCCTCCAGAATTTCAGGTAAATTATGCGAAAGATATTGGTGGTGTGTATGAGATTAAACTGAAGACAATCCTTGTTGTAATCGGCTAAAAAATTTATTGTGTTTCAGGAATTTCATTTTGAGACAATGGCTAGAGCCAATAAGAATGCAGAGACGTCTTCAGTAGCTTCAATAGAAGCATCTCGTAAGGTTAGGAGAACAATATCCTATATGTTTGATTCATTTTCTTCTAATAACCTTGGAATGCTGCTAACCTTCTCTTTTTCCTCTTTTCTTTGGTGTACTTTTTTCCTGTAACAGAATGATCAGTGGAAACCTCATCTCACAGAACCTAAAACCCCTGTACTTCAAACATCACTGAGGGCACGGCCGCCAAAGGTCAAAAGTTCTATTGAACTTGAACAGGAGGAACTTGAAAAAGCACCTAAATTTAAGGCAAGGCCATTGAATAAAAAGGTGTTCACTCCATCTTTTAATTCTGCTTGTGTATATAGCAATCATGTAAATGTTTACTTGAGAAAGTAACTCTCCATCTTTCAATTTTGCCTTGTGTAGATATTTGAGAGCAAAGGAGAATTGGGAATCTTCTGTAATGCAAAGAAACAGGTGACTATACCTCAAGAATTCCATTTTGCAACAAATGAGAGGATACCACCAGCAGCAGCAGTTGTTGATTTATTTGACAAGGTAATTTTAGAAATGCACCAAATAATTATTCTACCACTGGTCCGAGATATTAAAGGCAAAATAGCGTGTATGATAGATTTCTTCTACGACTACTACTACTACTACTCATTACATGTTTGTTATCTTTTACAGCTTTCTCTGAAGTCAGAACCTAGCCATGATCCAATTCCAAGAAACACCATTCCTAATCCATTCCATCTCCAAACAGAGGTATATTTATTTTCTCGTGTTGTTCATGAATGGTATAAAACCAGAAAAGATAATGTTCAGTATTATTATATCAAGTCTCAAATGTTCTGACTTTAGGAAAGAGGAGCTGACAAAGAAAGAAAGTTTGTGATGGAAATCATAGAGAAGCAGCTTGAAGAGGAAAGAGCCAGGATTCCCAAGGCTAACCCATATCCTTACACCACTGACTACCCTGTGGTATGTTAATTCTGTATGCTTTTCGTTTTAATATTTTTCATGAATTATAGTGAAAGTGGGTTAATGGTGATTCTTCTTATGTAGATTCCTTCAAAACCAGAACCCAAGCAATGCACAAAACCAGAACCCTTTCAATTGGAGAGTCTGGTGAGGCATGAGGAGGAGATGCAAAGAGAGATGGAAGAAAGACAGAAAAAGGAGAAAGAAGAGGCACGGATGAGGATCTTCAAGGCCCAGCCAATTGTAGAAGAGTAAGATCATCCACAATTCATTATTTGTATTAACAAAAAGGTTAAAGAGAACTTTTATAAAATTTTTCTTTTCATGCACTTATGCAGGGACCCGATTCCTGTTCCAGAGAAAGTTCGCAGGCCTCTAACACAAGTACAAGAATTCAATCTCCGTGCTGATCATAGAGCAGTGGATAGAGCAGATTTCGATCAAAAGGTAAAATTATAGTTTCTCTTTCTTGTGAAGTAGTATATTTCCATTCAATCAAGAATTAATGAATCCTTTCTGCAGATTAAAGAGAAAGAGATGATGTACAAGAGATACAGAGAGGAGAGTGAGGCTGCTAGAATGGTATGCACATATTCTGTCATACACTACTAGTGTTGTGAATTTTGTTTTTGGCAGCTTGTGGTGACGCCATTATGTATTGGCAGATAGAGGAAGAGAAAGCATTGAAGCAATTAAGGAGGACAATGGTTCCCCATGCAAGGCCTCTTCCCAAGTTTGACAACCCTTTCTGCCCACAAAAGTAAGAAAAATGTTTCATTATTGGCGGTGAGCCGATTACTATTTCACTCTTTATGTTTGAATTATCCTCAATTCAATTGTAATAATTAATTGCCTCAGGTCTTCCAAGGATACTACAAAACCAAAATCACCACATCTACGTGTTCTCCAAAGAAAAGAGAGGAAAATGGTCAGTTCGCTCAATGCTGCAACTTCCAGCCCCGCCACTCTTATGAGGTGACTGCCTTGAGGAAGCAATGGCAGCAGGCAGGCCTCAGGGGTTGTTCAAGAACTTTTGAACCCCACCATTATTGTGACATTGAGTTTGTTTGTGTATTTTGAAGTTTGAGCCCCCCTTGAGAGGAGGGTTTTATTAGTTTTATGTACTCTTCTCAAATTTTAGTATTTAGAAGCTAATAAGAAAGGGAAAATTCTTTTCTGTACCATTGACTTGGAATGAAAATTATGCATTATTTTTACAGATTCATCAAAATGCCAACAAAGCAAGTTGGGTAAGCTGTCTCGCCTCTCATTGGTTGATAGATAAATTTTGAAAAAATTGTAAATCCCCCACAATTCCACATCCTGACCTCCTTGAATGCTTTTCTTTCTTCTTTCTTTTTTAGCAGAAAAAGGGTTATTGGGATTCAGGAGGAGCGTGGAATGCAGTAATAATGCTGCCTAAATGCTGCCTAACGCAGAGACACAGGGTTATCAGACAACATTTCTCATAATCAAAGCAGGCAAAGCAAATCGTATTGGAACATGTATGTGGGTTGGCAAATTTCTTTTTTTAATAAATAAAACAATTTAAACTAAATTCATTATTGGCGGTGAGCCGATTACTATTTCACTCTTTATGTTTGAATTATCCTCAATTCAATTGTAATAATTAATTGCCTCAGGTCTTCCAAGGATACTACAAAACCAAAATCACCACATCTACGTGTTCTCCAAAGAAAAGAGAGGAAAATGGTCAGTTCGCTCAATGCTGCAACTTCCAGCCCCGCCACTCTTATGAGGTGACTGCCTTGAGGAAGCAATGGCAGCAGGCAGGCCTCAGGGGTTGTTCAAGAACTTTTGAACCCCACCATTATTGTGACATTGAGTTTGTTTGTGTATTTTGAAGTTTGAGCCCCCCTTGAGAGGAGGGTTTTATTAGTTTTATGTACTCTTCTCAAATTTTAGTATTTAGAAGCTAATAAGAAAGGGAAAATTCTTTTCTGTACCATTGACTTGGAATGAAAATTATGCATTATTTTTACAGATTCATCAAAATGCCAACAAAGCAAGTTGGGTAAGCTGTCTCGCCTCTCATTGGTTGATAGATAAATTTTGAAAAAATTGTAAATCCCCCACAATTCCACATCCTGACCTCCTTGAATGCTTTTCTTTCTTCTTTCTTTTTTAGCAGAAAAAGGGTTATTGGGATTCAGGAGGAGCGTGGAATGCAGTAATAATGCTGCCTAAATGCTGCCTAACGCAGAGACACAGGGTTATCAGACAACATTTCTCATAATCAAAGCAGGCAAAGCAAATCGTATTGGAACATGTATGTGGGTTGGCAAATTTCTTTTTTTAATAAATAAAACAATTTAAACTAAATTCATTATTGGCGGTGAGCCGATTACTATTTCACTCTTTATGTTTGAATTATCCTCAATTCAATTGTAATAATTAATTGCCTCAGGTCTTCCAAGGATACTACAAAACCAAAATCACCACATCTACGTGTTCTCCAAAGAAAAGAGAGGAAAATGGTCAGTTCGCTCAATGCTGCAACTTCCAGCCCCGCCACTCTTATGAGGTGACTGCCTTGAGGAAGCAATGGCAGCAGGCAGGCCTCAGGGGTTGTTCAAGAACTTTTGAACCCCACCATTATTGTGACATTGAGTTTGTTTGTGTATTTTGAAGTTTGAGCCCCCCTTGAGAGGAGGGTTTTATTAGTTTTATGTACTCTTCTCAAATTTTAGTATTTAGAAGCTAATAAGAAAGGGAAAATTCTTTTCTGTACCATTGACTTGGAATGAAAATTATGCATTATTTTTACAGATTCATCAAAATGCCAACAAAGCAAGTTGGGTAAGCTGTCTCGCCTCTCATTGGTTGATAGATAAATTTTGAAAAAATTGTAAATCCCCCACAATTCCACATCCTGACCTCCTTGAATGCTTTTCTTTCTTCTTTCTTTTTTAGCAGAAAAAGGGTTATTGGGATTCAGGAGGAGCGTGGAATGCAGTAATAATGCTGCCTAAATGCTGCCTAACGCAGAGACACAGGGTTATCAGACAACATTTCTCATAATCAAAGCAGGCAAAGCAAATCGTATTGGAACATGTATGTGGGTTGGCAAATTTCTTTTTTTAATAAATAAAACAATTTAAACTAAATTCCTTATGCATAAATTTTACACAACCAAAGAAGGCAACGCAAACAACTGGTTCCATTGTTCGACCAAACATTCCGCTCCGTATATCTACATACAACTCATCTGTAAAATAACGAGTCCGCATCTTTCTTGTTGGAAAGAAATTTGCTAGCTAGTTTGCTTCTGCCGATATGCTAGAATCTGAAACAGTAGGAAACAAAATGATATTCAGACTCCAATTTATTAGAAAATAATCACTCAAATAATACTAATAGACACAGAAATGGTTTTTATAAAATGTCAAATTCAAGAATACTACACTACATATGGATATAATTAGGAAGGAGAGATATCAATATATATCCTAAAAGAATATTACAGGAAAAATTGAGATGTCAAATTCCAAGAAACTCACCAAATGATTTCTTCCGGAGCTGCACTTGACCTTAAGCCCTGCCAAAGTTTCTTGACCTTCCAAAATTTGTGCTTCATCCTCTGAGGTCCAAGGAGTTGGGTTGGAGCAGTTTTCATCAGGGTTATATTGTCCTTTTACCATTAATATTTCTACTTCTTCTGCTCGTAATGGTGTCTGGAGAGCAATGTACTGTGCAACAACAATCACTATAACTTTAGAGAAGCATTCTAAGGCTATGCTTGGTACAGTTGAAAAGTGAAAGGAAAGAAAGTGGAAGGAAAATAAATTTTGAGAACATTTGGTATAGAAGAAGATAGGAAGGAAAGAAAATGGGAGGGATGAGTGTTTTCTTCCCTACTCACAAAATTCAATTTCTCCAAATTGGAGAGAAAAAAAAATGTGATTCATGCAAGTAAACTAGATGAAAATACTAAATTACTTCTAATCACTTTGCTTTTATTTTTTTCCTCCTACTTTTAACTCTACCAAGCAATAGGAGAGAAGAAAATATATTTTCGCTTTACTTTTCTTTCTTACCAAGCACACCTATGGAAAGAAATAATATATTTTCTCTCTTTCAACTTTTCTCCCCCTCTAATTTTCCATCTCTTCTTTTTTCTTTCCACCATGCCAATCAAATCCTAAAAGTTTTAGCCTTGAAAGGGAAAACAAAAATTGATAGTTCCTATTTGATAGAGGGAGAAATGAGGGGAAAAGGGTGTTGGAAGGAGTAGTGCATCATGAAGAATGCATCCAGCTTTTGAAATAAGTTAGAACTTGAATGAATTGAGGCCACATCATAATTTTAGGTGGACCCCAAAACTTAGCCATATCAGCAAAGCAATTCAAATCCTACATATTAAGGAGACAGTTTGGATTTGGGTCAATTGAAATGAGTTGCTCTCACATCAGAAACCCCTGAAACTTACTCATATGGTCACAGTAACTCAAACACTATGTATTAAAGTTGTCTGGGTTGGATTTGGGTCAACTGAAGTCATATTTTGTCCAATGTAAATGCCATTATCTTTCTATTTGATGCATTATACCCATTCAACCAGTGTAAATGAGCATGTGTCAACGCCCAAAAAAATGTCATTTCCTAGCATCTACCATCAGCTTTACACAGAGAGAGACAGTCTATGTATTAAACTGGGGGGAAAGAAATCTCACTTCACATAGCTGCTTGACAGACAGACTGGGCCGACAACAAAGGTAGGGTTGCTGCAAACTTGATTTACTTTGTTCATCCACTGAAATAAGCTTGAGATGAACATCCAACTGCAGGCAAAGAAAATGCTTTAGTTATACAAAATGTGGACTTGCATACAGAATGGCAAAGAATAAAAGGGAAAACTGAAAAGGAAAAGGAGGGTGGTAGGGCAGAGAGCATGGAGAGAAGAATCCTGCAGTATTACTTAAGTGAAAGTGAAACCCATAAATTAGATAAGAACCACTTGAAGTTATTCCACTAGTGGCAGCTTAATACCATTGATTGAACTAATCAGAAATCATAAACTAAAAAGAGTCTAATACTATTGCCCTATCATACCTCATCATCAGTTTCATCCAAGCTCCGGAGGTACTCTACCAGTCTGTTTAAGCGAGCACGAGCACTCTTGCTACTGCCACTGCCAGAATTTCCATGTCGGGTATGACTCCGAGCACCACCCCTCCCCCAAGCAAGCATGTCTGGGTTCCAGACAAGGCCAGGAGAAATTCCTCTGGTGTCTGTAGACACGCCTGTATCATTTTCAACACACCCACCGTCGGAGTTCACCACTGACGAAGAAGGCTGGGATGACTGAATTCCAGTCCGTCTTTTGCGCCTTCTCTGCCTCACTTCTGTGGAGCGCTCATCAGTGGAAGATGAATCTTTGCCTCCATTATCATCATTTTCATCATCATTGTCTTCAGATCCATGATGCTCAGCCCCTCGAGAGTTCCGTCTCCTACGTGGATGAGCACTCCGATGGTTGCGTTGTGATCTAGTCATAAAGGCACCTGTGCTCTCTTTACCAAAAGTACGTCGTTTAACAAGTGCTTCTGATTGTTTCTGAAATATTTCGGCAATTGAGGCTTGAATCTGTACTGACAAAACATTGAAACAACCATTAGGAAGAACACAGAATGTGTCAAGGTCTTGAACTTACAATATAGTCCAATGATATTCTTAGAACAGACCACTGGAGAGCAATAAAAAGTACCAAGCAATCATCATGTAACTGTCTAACAAGGTCAGTATCAAGGACAAGTTATTCTGTTACCTCACATGGATAAAACAAGAAATTAAGTGCTTCCATTTTGGTTATTTGTCCCACCATACAGTCAGAAAGACAGATTGCAATAATGACACATGTATACGCTTTAATATTCACACAAATGTATAAACGGATGCACACAAGTAACATCAAGAAAGTCATGTTGTATGTATTAATCCAAGTTTATTTACACAAATCAGCACAAATATCTGCCAGGACTCTTATTTGGATCAAGAATAAAGGATGATTGACCTTAACCATGAATGCAAGTAACTGTGAGAAATAAATGCATGTAATAACAAATCTACATCGATCCGACCTGCTTATTGCGAGTCCTTTCCTCTTCATGAAAAGCCAATTCCTGAGACCAAATGCACAAAACCAGCATTTGATTAGCAATCTCACGATGTAAGAAATTTTATAATAGCAGCGAGATTAAAAAAATACCTACTGAGAAGGCAAAATGAAGAGAAAGGAAATAACTTACCTCCTCTTCATACTTATCAATATCAGGATATAAGGCTGCAATTAGGGCATCATAATTTGGATCATCTCTCAAAGAACGTCGACTGGCACAATGCGTACGGCAAGCAGGACACTCATTGTTCCTAAGACCAGATTTATGTAAGCAATTTTAACCATAAACTTTCCAGACATTTACAAAATTAACCCAAACAAAGGCAAGATAGTAATAATCCTTTTATAACATACCCCAGTCGCATTGATTTGTCAATGCATTCTCTGCAAAAACGGTGCAGGCATTCCATTACAGTTCTTGTTTTCTTAATGATTCCTGTACACACAGGAAAGAATAAATAATGGATCTTCTACCAGATTTATGCCCAACAATGGATGATTGGGAAACATGAGCAAGTTAACAAGATCAAATGAGCAAGGGTGTCAGAGCTTCCTTCTGATCAAATAGCATGAGCTAACAAAATGCAATGCACTATAAATACCTCAAGCAATTAACCAATAGCATTACTGCTGAGCACAGAACAGAAAGATTAAAAGTGGACTAAGAAGTGTACCCTTATGCAATTATATATGGCAAATGCATTTTATCCTGAATGCGACTCCAAAAAAAAAAAAAAAAAAAAAAGCACAAGCAGCACATCACATTAGATGTATTAGTACAAATACTACAACATTACTCTTTTGTGGTTTTTCAGTCAGAGAAAACATGCTTGCACACACAGACACAAACATTTTACTAAATTCTGTTTTATGGACATGATACATCTAAAATATGACTAAATTCCCCTAATTACTAAGTGTTTTAATAATCCCATGCTCATATGATCTAACTTATCTGCAATTCTTAAGTAACTCCTTCCTCCTATTTCACTAAGAACAATGTTATTAAATTTAGATTTACATAACATCAAAACCCCTTGCTCCTAGCCAATTAAAAACATGACCTGAAAATCCAGACATCCCAAAATCAACAATGTTCATTTATCTTTTTTCCTATTTTCTCAACTTTAGATCTTTTGACAAGCATCCAGATGTATAATTTTCTCCTTGGTTTTCTATAATAGCTATGGGTCCTTTCTAACTCATGGGTTAAAAACTTTTTATTACCTCACTAAATTTACACGAAATCTTCTATTACGTTTAAGCAGAACAGTAAAAATAACTTTCCAACTCAAGCAAAAGTTGCATGGTAAAACAATCCAGCAAAACATAACTAGATTCTGAGAAATGGGACAGGTGGGATATATCATTTGAAATCAAATTAAAAGAATCATGTTTAGAAAGTCACTTTTAGTTAAGTACAATTAAAGTTCGTATTTCATTATAGGACACACTCATATTAGATTGCCCTTTTGTCTCGACAACTCATCTTCTATTAAAACCAAAAAAAAAAAAAAGAATCATTTTAACTTCAACTCAAATAGGGAAGGGGAAGAAAACATTTGATTTGTACAAATACCAACTGATAGAGATATCACAATCACACAATATGACGGCAAAACCGAAATTGGAAAAAATTCAACATAAATCTTAAAGACTTAAATAAGAAACCTCTCTGTTCTACCGAAATATCAGGTAAATAAGTATCGATTAATTGTAGAATAAGTGCACTAAACACATGCCACTTGATTCTCTGATTGTCCTAGTGATGATTTATATGATTTTCCAAAAACAAATTAATCAATAATCTGTGCTTAAAATAATGATTTATGCTAATAGGATTAAAGGTGATAGATTTGACCTCCACAATACGTAACCAAAAATGATTTGTTCATAAAAATACACTACACCCACTGTTACACATATACCTTGACTCCTAATCAGGCATTCAATAGAAATACTAGAAGAAAAAAAATATCAAATGGTAGCGAATAGAAGGAAATATTACCTAAACAAATTGGACATTGAACATCTTTACGAATTTCTGGAAGTTCTACAAAGACAAATCTGAATGACAAACATAAAAAGTTAATAGAATTTTCTATCATGTCATTTATAGGAAAAAGATGCATTAGTCCATATGTAAGAAGATCGCAGCAAGCATGTCAGTAGAGAAATAAATCTATCACTATCATCAATGTAAATATATGACCACAAGAACATTTGAACTGGATGGGTTTGAAGAGACAGGGTTACCTAATTTAAAAGGGTATTTAAATGTTTTCAAGTAAACGTACAAGTAATATGCTATGATGAGCAAGGAAATCCCAAAGTGTCAATTGATGTTTTACAATTATTCTAAGAACGCTATGATGAAACAAGAATAAAGCTGTTATACTTCAGTAAATCTAGACAGATTAAGAAGAGAGGAATACAACCCAGCCCTAAATCTACTCAGTGTGAGAATCCTTGCATGTTCCTATATGTGTGTGCAAACACGCATACTAGTTAAACTAACAAAGTAAAGAATGACCCAAATATTATGGTTTGTAAATAAGACAACATTCTCTTTCCATTGTAACAGATTCCATGATAATTTGTTCCAAACTTTGATTCCTCTCAATGGTTAGAATTAACAATGAGAAGCTACATTTTTAAACACCACTAGATTGTCTCTGCTCTTCCTTTATTGCTCAAAGAGCCATCAGCACCAAACCAATAAGATAGGTAATATTTTACTTAGATGATACTATTTGAAGTCAGAAAAATTCAAAAGACCAGGCAAAGAAGCTTATCCTAGTATCAGTATATGACTCTGACCAACTGCTTAGCAAAGTTGTGTAGAGAGTCATTATGGTTTTATCCAATTCCCTAGAGTTGAATATATATCGCATAATGGGATTCAAAATATCAGTTAAAAAAGGGGGAAAAAGAATCTTCAATCAAAGATAAAAATGAAATTCTACAACATAAATTATACACACTATGAACAGTAAAAGGATGACAGATTACAAGTATACTAGTACGTGTTTTTAAGCTAGTATTTTTACAAGTTGGTAATGAGCATGCGAAGTGTTTTACTTGACAAACACAGGACCTCAAACCGATTAAAAAAAAATTACAACAAATTTCAGGATTTTCCAGCTTTAAGTTGTTACGAGCATGGACAGGATACAGATCGTTGACATGCAAAATGCAATCGACTAAATGATGAAGAAATAAATCACAAAACGCAATGTCCTATAGCGATTAACATAAAACCCAACAAATTAAACGCAAATCCCTTTCTCTCTGACATCTAAGACCACCCAAAAGAAAAAACACGATCGTTTAAAAAAAAAAAAAAAGGCAATAAAACGGAGCAAACCCAACTTGTAAAAGCAGAGCAAAGCTAATTATGCAGCTAAACTGGAATTGAAAATTTACTAACGAAAACAAAACAAAAAAGATGATTGACAGATAAAAGGGAGAGAAAACAGTACTCGGGTTTCTCTTGAGAAGTGGAAGATTGGCTTCCATCAGAATCTGAGAAAAAAAAAAGAATCCAACAATAGAAATCAACTTCAAACACGTGTTTACACTTACGCGTCGACCTATATATGAAAAATATATGCGTAAGAAAGGAAAAGGACGTAACCATCGTCTTCTTCTTCATCTTCATCTTCCTCGTCAGCTTGGAGTTGTAATTGGTGATTTAGGCCATCCGGGTCTTGTTTATGGTGCTGCTGTTCTTCTTCTTGCTCTTTCTCTTTCTCTTTCTCTTTCTCTGGCTCTTGTTCTTCTTCCAGTTGCGGTGTCTCATCTTCATCAATGTGTTGTTCATCTTCAGTTCGAGATTGCTTGGTGTGGTTTTGGTGATCAAGGCTGGAGTCTTTGTCGTCGAGATTCTCTGGAAATGACCGCTTCTGGGCAGGCATTGATGCCTTGGCTTTCTCGATTCTCCGCCTTCTTTATTTTGTAAAAGAGACACGCAGCCGAAGAAGAGGAGGATGACCCAGAGATTGCACACTTGTGTTTTTCTTTTTCCTTTTTCGTATGGGTCGATAAAAAGAATAAAGAAAAACAGACGGGGAGAGAATAGTGATTTGAGAAATTCTATTCCCCCCCTCCCCCCCCCCCCCCCCCCCCCCTCTTTTTTATTTTTTCTATTTTTACTTCAAACATTTTATGGGTTAAAATACCCTTACATAAAAAGATAAAAACACCGTCATACTATCACTTAACTATTTTTCTCCATCAATTCTCTCCTTGACGTTACTTTTATTCTTTTTTAAGAAACTTCAACCCTAAAATTTTACTCTTACTATTTTATAAATAAATATGAAAATTTTAAATAAAGGTAGTTATTATAATAGTGTTGAAGAGTATGAGAGCATGAAAACAATTCAAGAGGAGGAGGTATATTTTAGAAACCAAAAATTTGGTATTGCTGATTCCCCCAACCAGTGCAAGTGAACTTGTGTAGGATGAAGTGTCGTGCGCAAGTTCACTTGTGCAGATCCATGCTTTGCGATAAACACTTGGTGGGATGTCGCGTAAGCTTTGTTTGTAGGCTTCCTAGCTTACAAAGGCCTTTATTGCGCAAGGCAACTTGCGCGCTAGTTGATTATGCGCACAAGGACACTTAAGCATCGACTGCTTGTGCACATGGGCCAACTTGCGTGTAGGTTGTGCACACAACAATGGTGGCATCGTGCGCAGGTTTCCTTACGCGAAAAAGCCTTGTATGCGCAAGGCAACTTATGCGCAGGTTGTGCGCGCGGTGCTTGTGGCCTTGCGTGCGGGTGTCTTTAAGCATAAAAACCTTTTTTCATGCAAGGAAACTTGCGCGCAGAGGCCTTGTACGCACAAGGCTACTTGCTGCAAGCTGCTTGCATCCGCAGCCATGAAGGCCTGCTCATATGCTCATTTGCTCCATAATGTTCTTGTTTTATATTTCATGCATTTTTATTATAAAATGTGTAATAATTATTTAATGTTTAAAATTAGCAAAGTGACAGAAGAATAGTACTCTACAATTAAGAATCCAAAAGTGTGGAAGAGGAAATTTTCGATTGTAAAGATGCATTTACTACTAAGAAGGTAAGTAAATTAAGTTTCAAAATTAATATAATCTTTTATAAAAAAATAATCTAAAAGAACTAACTAATAAATTTTATGTTGTTTAGGTTTTTAATAATCCAAGTGCCTTGATTACATGGGTTAAAGAGGTTGGGAAAGACTTAGGATTTGGTGTTGTGATTAAATCATCCGAAGTTGGAGTTCCTAGAAGAAAACCTAGAATTCAACTTATATGTGAAAGATATGGAGCATATAAGTCAAATAAAGAGGAATTCCATCGCTTGGGAATGAGAACAAGAAGTGTAATTGTCAATTCGAGATATAATAAGTGAAATTAGAAAGAGACAACGATTGGGCAATAAGAGTAGTACATGAGATGCATAATCATTCGACCGCAAAACTTAGAAGGACATTCCTTTGCTGGTCGGTGGACAATGGAAGAGCAATTTATAGTGGTCGATATGACAAAGAATATGGTCAGACCCAAAAATATACTAATGATGTTGAAACAACATGATAACAAGAATGTGACCACCATAAAGACCGTATACAATACACGTCAAAAATATAAAATGATTGAGAAAGCTGGTAGATCACAGATGCAACAACTTATGAAACACTTGAATGATTATAAATATGTTGAGTGGCATAGGAGTGATGAGTCAACTGATTGTCTTAAGAACTTATTTTGGGCACATCTAACGACTATTGATTTGTTGAATGCTTTTCTCAATATGTTAGTTATGGATTGTATATATAAAACTAATAGATATCGACTCCCACTCCTTGAGATTGTTGGTGTGATATCTACAAATTTGACATTTTTTGTTGCATTTGTTTACTTGGAGGCTGAGCGCAATGACAACTACACTTGGGCACTAAAGAAGTTAAGAAACTTAATGTCTTCTGATTCAACACCTTATGTCATTGTTACTGATAGGGATTTGGCATTGATGAAAGTAATACAAACAATATTCCCTAGTACAATTAATCTCTTACATAGATGGCATCTATAAAAGAATGTACTTACTAATTGTAAAAAGTTGTTTGAGAGCAAGGAGAAGTGGGAGGCATTCATGTCAGCTTAGGGGATTCTTGCGTCCTCTTCAAATGAGTATGAGTACGGAAAAAATTTAAGTGCAATGGTAACTGACTATCATGCTTATCCTAAAACGCTCCGATCCGTGACAAATACATGGTTGAATTAGCATAAAGAGAGATTTGTTGCAACGTGGACGAACAAAGTAAAGCACTTTGGAAATGTTACAACAAATAGGTATGTAGGTTTATACACATAAAGTAAAAACTTTTTTATACAAAAAATAGAAATTATTCATTATAATATATATTTGTCTAATGTTATATAGGGCAAAGAGTGCACATGCGAAGTTAAAGAGACATCTTGGATCATCTTAAGGAGATTTTGATACATCTTGGAATGTTATCAACTCCCTCATCGAGCTGTAACATACGAAGATAAAGCCTTCATTCGAGAGAAGTCTTACTACTATTGAACATAATTTTTGCTCAACTTTATTTAGGGAGTTGCGCGGATTGGTGTCTAGAAACGCATTAAACATTATTTTGAAGGAGGATCAACAAGTAAATGATATTGGCATTAATCATCTTGTATTTGGTTGTGACATTAGAGGCACACTTAGGTTATTTTGTGCTCATGAGATCGCTAAATTTATGAAGGACAAAAAACCAATTCCTTTATCTGCTGTGCATCCTCACTGGTCCAAGTTGGACTTGAAAAAAATCAAAGTTGATGAGATTATTGATTTAAATCTTGATGTAGAGTGGAAGCTTATACTAAAACACTTCAATGTGTGTGATGTCTCAGGAAAATTAATTTTGAAGAAAAAGTTAAGAGAACTAGGTGATCAGACAACTACATTCTTGGTTCCATTTGAGAAGGCTAAGACTGAAGGTCGTTAAGGGTTAAAAATAGACAAATCAACTCAACGTGCCCCTTCATACTTTGAAATGGTTGAATCTCAACATGATAATGCCTCTACACCCATGTCAATGAATTCAGTTTAGAGGAAATTACCAGTTCATTGGAAAAGGAAAGTGAAATTTATTGATTCTTTCCCAGTATAGATATATAAACACATACATTCTACTGTGATGTTGACGCATATGGCCATTATGGTTTCCGAGCTATAGCTGGATTGCTAGGTTTGGGTTTTGATGCATGGTCCAAGGTACGACAAGATTTGATTCATGAGATATGTGATTTTTGAGATTATTATGTTTGTCTTTATGGATGCGAATAACATGTTGTTGAATTCATAGAGATTTTATCTGTAAGACCCAGATTTTTTATGTAGCTTATCCCTTATGATTCATATATGTACAAACATTTATTATGTTGGTTGAATTATAAGAAGAGTATTTACTACAAGAAAATTGTAAGTAAAGTGGTAAAACACATATAAGCTAAGTAAATGTCGAATATGGGCTATCAGAGCCACAGGCTAAACTGAGAGGATCTGAATCATTCCGACTGAAGAGAAGAACTTATGAGGTGAAAATATAGAAGGTTCATGAAGGAAAGTCGGTTTGATTTGGTCCCAAACATCTAGAAGTAGAGGAAATGCTAAAAAAGGGCTAAACGAGTCCGAAATGGTCCGTTTGAGGGGTATTTGATATATTCGCCTCCTGGAAACGGCCAAAACATAAAGATGAGAGTGTGAACCATGGAAAGTGACACTTTTGGATTTTTTTAGAAAAAAGTCCAATGTGGTCAATGGTTAAGAAAAGTGGACTTTGACCAAAGTTGACTAACCATGGTTAGAAGTTAACCTAAGTATGGAGAAAAATTGGAGAAAAATTGGAGAAAAAATATTTTTAATTAGAATACAAGATATTCATCTCCTGAAGTAAGAAAAATTTATTTGGATGAATTTCAAATTAAATTTAACGGGTAAAACACAATGGGCCAAAGTTAGAATTTTAAAGCCCATTAAGGTATAAACAAGTGTGAGCTGAATTTGGAAAGCCCAATGGGCCGAATTGTTGGGCCATTTGGTGGGCCCAATATAAAGACAATTGAAGACCCAATTGGTAGAAAAATTTTCAGCCCAAAAGCCCAAAAGAAAAGCCCAAACCAAAAGCCCATTAGCATAAGTTAAAAACCATTAATAAAAGGTAGCAAAATCCAATTTGATAACCTTAACCTTAACCCATTAAAAGTCAATTAAGGTGGCTAAAATTGGTGACTTAATGGCTAAGTCTTTGGCTTATAAATACCATCCAACACATAATCATCTTCATCCTTTCATTTTCGGCAAAGTGAAGAAACCATAACCAAATAGTTTTCAAGCTTTCTCTTACTAGAAATCACTAGGTTAGAGACATATTTGGAACAAGTGATCTTCATGAAAGTTGTTCCATATTGAGAGAGAAATAACATATGTTGGAATCAGCTATCAAGGAGCCATATTGAGAGAGACAAAAATCAAGGAAGTTTCGGCCAAAGTGGGAAGTATAAGCTAGGTGAGTTTTCAAGCTTCCAAATTCATATATGTTAATCTATGGATTATATGGAGTTGATTGGTATATGTTTTATGGATTGAAACACATGAAAACACTATAAACATGTGATGGTCGAAAGTTGGTATATGAGTTTTTGATAAATACCAATGTGATTTTAAGGCATGTATCAGTTGATACGAATGTATACATGATTATAGCATGGTTAGTTATAATCAAATTGTTCATATGGATAGTTGTATGATGTTGGCATATAAGGTGTTTGATAAAATGCCAACATGAACTATAGGAAAGGCTTAAGACATGCCAACTAAATGTTTGATAAAATGTCTAAGTGAATTGGCTAGTAAATGGCCATAAGTGGCGTGATGTGGCATGACCGGCAACATGATGGCTTTCGACCACATGCCATGGCCGAGAAGGCCAATAGGTCAAGCCGACATGGTCTCAGTCCAATGAGGTGTTATGGGCCTCAGACAAGCCCAATAAGAGTTGGTGGGCCCCACAACCCCAATAGGACTAACGTAAATGAATAGTAAAGTGAAATGGGCTTAAGATGGTGTTAGGCCCATTAAGAGTTATTAAAGTCCAACAAGAGTAAACCAGCCCATTAAGTGAAATGGACTGTATTAAATGTGTAATATAGTAGGAAAAGTGTAATTAACTTGATGAATGGTTATATGCAGCTCCGAAGTTTATATCTGGAGCTGATCAGACTGCGAGATTGAGCAGTACCGAAGAAGTGAGGTCACATGACGTGATCCGGGGTAAGAGACTTTTGCGAGTAGTTAAAGATACCTACACGTATTTTTGTCTACTTTTGCATTCACTTAAAAACTCTGAGGGTCAGTGTAAGACCCGTATTTTGGATGTAAACTTTATGAAATCATGAGTATGGTGATGTATTTGCAATGTAAGCATAAGTGGTGTAAGTCCATGGATTCAATGTACATACTTGTAATATGAGTTTGTAATGTGCACACAAGTTTCATTTCATATGAATGTGAAGGAATGGGCTTTTATTAGTGATGAATGTGATTGGAGCTCAAAATGAGTAGTGCAGCAAATGGAAATGATATTATTCTGCTGGTAGATAATACCTCAGCTAAGTAATTGACGCCAAGATGGTAAATTAGGTGTTAAGGATCAATTGTTAATGACTGGGCAGTTCCCTTGAATCGAAATTGTCAATCTTAGTTTACCTTTTTTTATAATTAGTTAAATATAAATTCTGTTTTAGGATTTTAATTCAGTTAAATTAAACCCCCCCAATTATTTCAGTTATTGCATGATAATTAATCCACCAGTCTTGTAATGACTGTGTGGCACTTTACTCCAGCAGGATTCAAGAGGTTGGCCCCACAATCTTACTCATACGTACTGTCCACTTTGGAAGCCCCACAGGCCCCTCACGGCTTTATCGAGGTAAATACCCCAATTCGCGTCCTCAGAGGTTCGAACCCAAGACCTTAAAATCTTTGTTCTTACACAAATGATACCAATTGCCCTAGTGGGACAATTGGTATCATTTGTGTAAGAACAAAGACTTTAAGATCTTGGGTTCGAATCTCTGAGGACGCGAATTGGGGTATTTACCTCGATAAAGCTGTGAGGGGCTTGTAGGGCTTCCAAAGCGGACAGTACGTATGAGTAAAACTGTGGGGGCCACCTCTTGAATCCTGCGGGAGCAAAGTGCCACATGGTCGTTACAAAAAAATGTAGAACAATTGGTATCATTTATGTAAGAACAAAAGACTTTAAGGTCTTGGGTTTGAACCTATGAGGATGCAAATTGGGGTATTTACCTCGATAAAGTCGTGAGGGGCCTATAGGGCTTCCAAAACGGACAGTACGTATGAGTAAGACTGTGGGGGCCACCTCTTGAATCTTGCGGGAGCAAAATGCCACACAGTCGTTGCAAGTCTCTAGGGTTCGACCTGAATTTGTCGCTACTGCAAAATTTTGGTAAGATCAGTAATTTAAATTTAGTTGAATTCAACACACACCAAGGCTCCATAGAACCCTGCTGCGAGAGCAGGAGATACAGAGGCACGCTTCGCTAGGATAGAGCGGAGTATTGAGAGCCTGGTGGAGATAGTCACGTAGGCATTGGGTGCCGGCGATAGACGAGGTCCCGCAGCGCAGCCTAATACTGCTGGATAGGCAACTGCTAAGGCAGAGAGACCTCAGACTATAGGGACTGCTACTATTACACCACCTCCAGTCCAGGATACAGCTTCTCCTATCGCTCCACAGCAGAGCGGTAGTGAATTGAGTTATGACTGCGAGTTGAGCAGATTACGAGAGTTCCAAGGTTTGAAACCTCCAGTGTTCAGATGGGTGAAGGACCCGATTATTACAGAGGATTGGGTGTACGAGATGGAGAAGTTGTATAGATTCTTTAGTTGTACATCTGCTGAGAAGGTAGCCTTTGTCGTGTTTATGCTGAAAGGTGAGGCGGAACACTGATGGAGATCCACTGAAGCTATTTTGAGGGCCAAACACTCTGAGGTCACTTGGGAGGTATTTTTGGAGGCCTTCAGGAGACAGTACATCCCAGCCACAGCACAAAAGAAATTGTAGATGAAATTTATGAATTTGGTTCAGGGAAACTGCACTGTGGATGAGTATGAGTCAAAGTTTATGTCTTTGGGGAGATACGACCCGGATACTATGTGTAGTGAGACCCGAAAGATTCAGAAGTTCGTTGATGGATTGAGGTTAGCCATCCGCACTAAGCTAGCCCCATTTGACATACAGACTTATGAGGAGGCGGTACACAAGGCTCAGTTATGCAAGCAAGATTTTGAGCGGAATGCCTCCGAGCTTGGAAAGATTAGTGTTAGAATAGACATAAATCGGAAGTGATCCGAGATGGATAGAGTGGCCAAGAGAGGAGGTCAGAGGTTTCTCAAGAAGAGACCTAAGATTAAGGAGGTGCAAGAGAGAGCTGCTAGACCTCCCATGTACCCGACTTTAACTGCATCGAGGGGTATCGTTATTGGAGGACCACGACCTACTACTGACCAGTGTAGGAGATATGGGAGATACCATGGGACTAGACTATGTCAGATGCCCCTTGTGTCATGTTTTAGGTGTGGGAAGCTTAGACATATCTCGAGATACTGTACTGAGATGGTTGAGACTGCCCCACATAAGGGCAAGGAGACAAAGAGAGCTCCAATTGAGACAGCTGCCTTGAGGAGGAGGGCCATAGCTAGGGAAAAGGGGAAGCAGGCAGTGGGTGTGAGCAGAGGAAGAGTGCACGTGCTGGACCAGGACACCGTAGACGCATCGACGGAGGTGATTAAAGGTACCATCTGAATCTTTGATTTAGAAGCATTGGTATTATTTGATCCTGATGCCATGCATTCCTTTATATCACATTCCTTTGCACATAAATTGTTGAAGCATGTGAAACCTACATTGTTAGATAAAATGTTGATGATTTCCACACCCATGAATGATAGCCAATTGACTGAGCATGTATGTAGAGATTGTAAGTTAAAGATAGAGGGAAAGGGAATGCCAGTCAATTTAATTTTATTAAATATGAATGATTTTGATGTAATATTGGGAATGGATTGGTTGGCTGCCAATTGTGTTATTATGGATTGTCATGCCAAGTCATTGATGTTTTCAGGATTAGACAATCTTATTGTAAACTTTGATGAAAAGAAATGAATATAACCATGATAAATGAAAAGAGTATGATTTTGTTTAATATGTTCGAGAGATGAATTTATTTATTTATGATGAATATTGATGTGATGGTTTATGTTACTAACGGTAGAAAGAATGATGTGAAGGGTTCATTGCCTACATGGTCGATATAGATAAGGCACGCCCAAAATTGAGGGACATACCTGTAATTGCGGATTATCCTGATGTCTTTCCGAATGAATTACCAGGACTACCACTTGAAAGGGAAATAGAATTTTGCATAGAGTTAGTGCCTAGTACAGAGCCGATATCGAAACCACCATATAGAATGGCTCTGATAGAGTTGGAAGAGCTAAAGAAGCAGTTGCAAGAGTTACTGCAGAAGGGGTTTATTAGACCGTGTGTCTCACATTGGGGAGCACCGATTTTGTTTGTAAGGAAGAAGGATGGAAGCCTCCGACTGTGTATAGATTACCGGTTGTTGAATAAGGCCACCATTAAGAACAAATACCCCATTCCATGTATAGATGATCTGCTAGATCAGCTCCAAGGAGCCTGAGTGTTTTTAAAGATAGATCTGCGGTCAGGGTACCATCGGTTGAGGATCAGGAGTGGAGATGTACCCAAGATAGCATTTCATACCCGTTATGGCCACTACGAGTTCTTAGCGATGCCATTCGGATTGATGAATGCCCCCGCAACATTTATGGTACTGATGAATGATATGTTTAATCCATACCTGGACAAGTTTGTGATTGTGTTCATTGATGACATTTTGGTTTATTCCACGTCCAGGGAAGATCATGAGTAGCACTTGAGGTTAGTTCTGCAGACCTTCCAAGAGAAGGAATTATATGCCAAACTCAGTAAGTGTAACTTTTGGTTAGGTCAGATCTCATATCTAGGCCATGTTGTATCGAATGATGGGGTATCAGTGGATCCATCCAAGATAGAGGTAGTTGTACAGTGGGAATAGCCCAAGATAGTTACTGAAATCAGGAGTTTTCTGGGATTGGCAGGATATTATTGGAGATTTGTTGAGGGTTTCTCCAGACTAGCTGCTCCGTTGACATGCCTCACGCGAAAAGATGTTAAGTTTGTATGGGATGAGGTATGTGAGAGGAGTTTTGAGGAGCTTAAGCGTCGATTGACCACTGCTCCGATTCTTACCATTCCTACCAGCTCAAGAGGATTCTCGGTGTATACGGATGCATCAAACCAGGGACTGGGCTGTATGCTTATGCAGGATGGGAAGGTAGTTGCCTATAGATCTAGACAGCTGAAAGATCACGAGAGGAACTACCCGACACATGATTTGGAGTTGGCGGTCGTAGTGTTTGCTTTGAAAATATGGCGCCACTGTCTTTATGGTGAGAAATTTCAAGTCTTTACAGATCATAAAAGCCTTAAGTACTTCTTCTCGTAGAAAGAGTTAAATATGAGACAGAGGAGATGGCTCGAACTCTTTAAGGATTATGATTGTGAAATCATGTACCACCCGGGTAAGGCAAATGTAGATGCCAATACTTTGAGCAGGAAGAGCCTAGGGTTGGTGTCTTATATGATGGTACGAAAACATGAGTTGTTGGAATAAATTGTAAACCTCAGTTTGGATGTGTCCCCACATGGATCAGAGAGAGTTGAGATCATGGCTAGTTTGAGACTGGAGCCAGAGTTGATTGGCCGTATTCGACAGGCTTAGCAGAGCGATCGACGGTGTATCGATTGGTTGAGTTAGATATAAGCAGGTGTGGGTATTGATTTTGAGCTGAGCACAGATGGGTTATTGAGGTTCAAAGGTAGAGTATGAGTTCCCGAGGATTCGGAGATCAGGAGACTGATTTTATTAGAGGCTCACTCATCGAAGTACAGAATACATCTGGGGAGTACTAAGATGTATCAAGACCTTCGAAAGGTTTATTGGTGGTCTAGAATGAAGAGAGACATTGCAGAATATGTCGTCAAGTGTCTCATTTGTCAGCAGGTGAAGGTAGAGCATTAGCAGCCTGCAGGATTATTACAGCCTCTACCGATACCAACATGGAAGTGGGAGCATGTCACCATGGGGTTACTAAGGACCCGCAGAGGTCATGATGCCATATGGGTTATTGTGGATCAGTTGACTAAATCAACCCATTTCTTAGCTATGAAAGCTACTGATACTCTGAGTTAGTTGGCAAACCTGTATGTTCGAGAGATAGTACGGCTACATGGTGTACCAGTGAGTGTTGTTTTTGATAGGATGCCCATTTCACTTTCCATTTTTGAGAACATTTTCAGGAAGTGATGGGGTCCCACTTGAGTTTTAGCACCACTTTTCATCCTCAGACAGATGGGCAGTCAGAGAGGACTATACAGACCCTTGAGGATATGTTGAGAGCATGTGTGCTAGATTTTGGAGGCTCTTGGGATGATCACCTGTAGTTAGCCGAGTTTGCCTATAATAATAGCTATCATGCGAGTATCGGGATGACACCCTTTGAGGCACTGTATGAACGTAGATGTCGATCCCCCATTGGATGGGAAGAGGTTGGTGACAGATAAACTTTTACTCCGAACTTAGTGCAGCAGACATCTAATGACATCCAATTGATATGTGAGAGATTACAAACAGCTCAGAGCCAACAAAAGAGTTATCCTGACAAGAGATGGAGACCACTAGAGTTTGATGTGGGTGAGTCGGTATTTCTGAGAGTTTCACCTTCGAAGGGCATTATGAGGTTTGGTAAGAAGGGCAAGCTGAGCCCTAGATATATCGGACCCTTCGAGATTTTGGAGAGAGTGAGAGATAAGGCATATAGGTTGGCGTTGCCACCAGACCGACAAATGTTCACAACGTCTTCCATGTCTCTATACTTCAGAAGTATCACCTGGACCTGGTACATGTGATAAGATATGAGCCGTTGGAGATCAATGAGAGTATGACATATGTTGAGAAGCTGGTTCAGATATTGGATAGAAAAGAGAAAGTGTTACGGAATAAGACAATTCCCTCGGTGAAAGTCCTTTGGCAACATCATACGGTGGAAGAGGCCACATGGGAATTGGAGAATTTGATATGGGAGAAGTACCCCCAACTTTTTGAAGAGTAACTTGGTTCTAATTTGGAGGACCAAATTCCTTGAAAGAGGGGAGGAATGTAAGACCCGTATTTTGGATGTAAACTTTATGAAATCATGAGTGTGAGATCTGAGAATTTCAGACATATTTTATTGATGTAATAATAATTTGAAGTGTAATTTATTGAGCTAAGTGAATTATGGGAATGATAATTGGAGATTTATATGTTAAGTGTTAAAATAAATGTGAAACTATGAGGACAGATCGATCTGGGAGAAGGAGAGATCGATCTGGTGAGTTATAAACGACAAAGAAGGAGAAATTTAAGGAGCAGATCGATCTGGGAGAAGGAGAGATCGATCTGGTGAGTTAAAAATGAGAAGGAAGGAAGAATTTGAGGAGCAGATCGATCTCCAATGGAAGAGGATCGATCTCCTTATGATTCTGTTTGAGAGAAGATCGATCTCATGAGGAAGAGATCGATCTCCAAATGATTCTGTTTGGGAGAAGATCGATCTCCTCAAGGAGCAGATCGATCTCATAAAGCCATAAAGAGATCGATCTCACCCCTCGACAGATCGATCTCCTAGGCATAAATTGCCCCAAATCATCCCAAAAATTCAAACGCAGATCGATCTCCTCAAGAGCCAGATCGATCTCCTACCTCCAGTCTATATAAGGAACCCCTGTTTTTCTCCTGCAATTTCACTTTCTCTCTCTTCCAACCCCATTTCCACCGAAAACCTAACTTTCTCACTCATCCAAAACACCCATTTCCGGCCAAATCAAGAGTTGTGGCAAGAAGGAAAGTTGTTCCTCATCAAAGGGAGAACAACATACTTGGAAATCGAAGGACGAATCTGATCGAGGCATGGGTTGTGCGTCTCACAAGCTTTGGGTAATTTCTAAACCTCGATCTTGATATTTGAGATGATTTTGATGATATTGGTGATTGTCATTGCGTTGAAATAGCTGAGAAATGATTAGGGATTGATGAAATTGCAATGTGGTTGGAGTGATAATGATATTTAGCAATTTTGGTAATTTTAGGAATTTTGAGCTATAAATGGAAATTTAGACAATGTGATGAATTAGCATAGATAATTGGTATTAAAAATGTAGAACGTTGAGATGTTGTGAATGAGTGTGTAGTTTGGGTTAGAGTTACGAGAATCAAGAGATTTGAGGTGTTATGAGCAATTATGCTCGATTTTGAGAATTGAGGTTTATGAGATAATTGAGTATTGATGTTTTAACATCGTTTGGACAGCTCGAGAGTTCCAGAGTGGAATGCGAGGCTAGTCCGTGATACGGGGGAAACGATTGCACTATACGAGGTGCAAAGAGGTAAGGGAAATCTAAACCATTTGTGTATGTGATTTGTAAACTATTATAGCATGATTTGTGGTTTATAAAACAAGCATGTTGAGTGTTGTGTTGAGATTTAATTGCACACGATTTTTATAGCCGGTTGGAGCCCATTGTTTTATGCGTTTATAAGCTGAGTGTGAAATTGCTTTATAAACCATCGAATTTGTGTGAGTAATGAATTGGGCTCTACGTTAAGGCAATATCGAGATTTGAGAAATGTGTGCGTGATTTCCCGGTTGGAACTCGGTTTTATTATGTTTTGTGTTGAGTACAAAACGGTTTTCAATTGAGTTTTATTAGTGAAAAACCCCTATGAGTTCTACGTGAAGGCAAACCAGTCTTATGTGATAAGACTTAGGTGTGTAGTTGTGAGTACACACCAGGCATTGCTCTGGTAGCATGTAAGCTCGATTTCTTCTCCGTTCTGGTAACGTGAGAATAACCCATTCTGTGGCTATGCCACGTATACTTGGTGGCCGTTGCCACGTGAGAAACTCCATTGGTGGTCGTTGCCACGTGATACCCCATTTGGTGGCCGTTGCCACGTGAGAAACCCTATTAGTGGCCGTTGCCACGTGATACCCTATTTGGTGGCTGTTGCCACGTGAGAAACCCAATTTGGTGGCCGTTGCCACGTGAAACCCTATTCTGTGGCTGTGCCACGTGTGAATTTAAATCAGTGGCTTTGCCACGTGAGATAGTGGCTATGCCACGTGTGAATTTAAATCAGTGGCTTTGCCACGTGAGATAGTGGCTATGCCACGTGTGAATTTAAATCAGTGGCCATGCCACGTGTGTTTAGTGGCTATGCCACGTGTGAATTTAAATCAGTGGCTATGCCACGTGTGTTTAGTGGCCGTGCCACGTGCATTACTATTTCAGTGATTTTATCACGTTCATTGAGAAAGCGTTTATCGCATATTTTCCCATGCTTTGTTATTGCTCTAGAGTGAGCCTTTTTACTTCATGTTTTCACATGACTTGAGACATGAGAATGTCGTTTTGAGTACTTTCATGCTATGGTTTTCAAATGAATTTCACATACAAATAAACATTTTGTGATGTGCATTTTGGTTTATGGAATGAGTTCCTTACCCCCTTTACTGAGCGATTTAGAAGCTCACCCTGTTTTCTTTTGCCCCCAGAGTTCTTCAAGTGAAAAAGGATCTCCCTGCGACGTACGGAGTAGTGGCTAGTGGAGGACTTGAGCTCCAGGCCATATATTGTATTTTGAGGTATCTTTTATCTTTTCATGTACCCAGACAATTACTGTAATTGCAGACACTTGATGTATAACACTGTATGGGATGTATTAGGATTAATTAACTTGGAATTAAGTAATGTATATGATTCAATATACTCTATATTATGATGAGATCCTGAGGCATGATAATTATGATGATGTATGACACTGCACAGGAATGCACCCTTAATTGTGAATTAATAAATAAAAAGTTTTAAATTAGCCATATTTTCCGCACTTCCGGGGCGTGACAGAGCTTTCTTGGTATCAGAGCTTAGGGTGTCTAGTATTGTCAGTGTCGATTAAGTGAAATAGAATACATCCCAAGTGTCTGTAATAGTCTGGTCATGAACTGAAATTGAGGATTGATATTTCAATCAATTTTGATATGTACGCGCAGGAGACGAGTTGAGATAGAGAATGAGTAAACGACGAGGTCGTTCGAGGAGGCAGGCAGAGTCCCCTCCGCCACCTGTCCCACAACCAGAGAGTCCTAACTCTCGATTTAATCGGATTGAGACCGATGTGAGGCAAGGTTTTGAGCAGATGGCAGCGTTATTCGCGCAACACTTTGGAGTTAATGCCTCGGGTACTACCCCTACACCACCACAAGGACCTCCCATACCCCCAGTGCCTCCCGTCACTCAGCCTGAGGACAGAAGTATGGTCTGACTAAAGGATTTTCTGAAGATGAATCCACCCGCATTTAAGGGAAAGAAGGATCCTACAGAGGCTGAGGAGTGGTTGACAGAATTGAGAGTTATATTTGATTTTCTGGGGTGCACCGATGCTGAGAGGGTCAGTATGAGTGCCTATATGCTGAAGGGGAGAGCTCGAGATTAGTGGGGTACTACCCAGGGTATTCTGATGTCCCGCCAGGATGTGATTGGTTGGGAAGAGTTCCAGACAGCCTTTAGGACCCAATATGTACCACGAGCTGCCCAGAGAAAGAAACAGGCCGAGTTTTTGAGTTTGGTACAGGGTGACATGTCTGTGGATGACTATGAGAGCCAATTCACAGCGCTATTGAGATATGACCCAGAGACCTTCAAGAGTGAAGAGCTCCGCACAGAGAAGTTTGTGTATGGGTTAAAGCCTGTCATCAGAGATAGATTGATAGGGCTATGTATTACGGAGTTTGGAGACGCTCTGAGACGAGCACAAGAAATTGAAAGAGGAATTGAAATGGTACAATCCCAGAATGAGCTCAGAGCGGTGAATAGAGATAAGGGCAAGAGGCCAGCACTTTTCCAAACGGAGGCTCGGAGAGGTTCCTTCAGAAGAGGAAGGATTGAGGTGCAGAAGGGCAGATTAGAGAGACCCAGAGGGTACCCTAACATTAGAGAGACCCCTCGAGATGTCAGGCCAGAGATAAGGTTTTGCAGGAATTGTGGCCGAATGCATGAGGGAAGTTGTACCGGGTCGATCCATGGATGTTTTAGATGTGGAGACATGGGTCACATGGTGAAGGATTGCCCTCAACCTCAGAAACCACATGGATTGGAGCCTACTAGACAACAGCCTCAGAGAGTGGATCCTCGGAGACGGGCCATTGCAGAGAAAGGGAAGAAACCTGTGGCACAGAGACGTGTGTTTACCCTGGATAAGGAGACTGCAGACACTTCGGCAGAAACTATAAGAGGTACACTCTCTGTCTGTAATCATAAGGCTCATGTGTTGATAGACTCAGGATCCACGCATTCCTTTATTTCTGAGCATTTTGCATGTAGATTAAACTTGAAGTTTGAACCTCTAGAATACATACTACATGTAAATACCCCTATGCGTGAATCCCAGAGAACTGAGTTAATCTGTAGAGGATGTGAAATAAAGGTGGGAGATAGAGTGATGTTAGCAGATCTAATCCTTTTGAATATACATGGGTTTGATGTAATTCTGGGAATGGATTGGTTGGCAACCAATCGAGTGAGTTTAGACTGCTACACTAAGATTGTAACTTTCTCCCTACCTGAACCTTACAGTGTACGATTGAGATATTGAGGAAATGATTATGTAGATTTCTAGTAAGTAATTTGAGAATTTTGATATTATTTTTGGAGAATATTAAATATGATTATTCATGTGAAGGTTATGAGACACTCATCTCAGACGATGAGCGGGAACATCCGAGGATTGATGATATACCTGTGGTATGTGAATTTCTAGATGTTTTACCAGATGAATTGCCAGGTTTACCACCAGAGAGAGAGTTGGAGTTTACCATTGATTTGGTACCAGATACTCAGCTGATCTCTAAACCTCCCTACAGGATGGCATTAGTGGAACTTGAGGAATTGAAGAAACAACTGCAGGAGTTATTGGATTAAGGGTTTATTAGACCCAGTGTTTCGCCGTGGGGACCGCCAGTACTATTTGTTAAGAAGAAGGATGGTAGTCTCAGATTATGTGTAGACTACCGGTTGCTGAATAAAGCCACAGTGAAGAATAAATACCCATTGCCCAGGATTGATGATCTACTTGATCAGCTGAGAGGCGCATCAGTCTTTTCTAAGATTGATTTGAGATCGGGCTATCACCAATTGAGGATCAAGGAAGAAGATATTCCTAAGACGGCCTTCAGGACAAGGTATGACCATTATGAATTTCTGGTGATGTCCTTTGGATTGACGAACGCCCCTGCAGCATTTATGAGATTGATGAACGAGATGTTCAGAGACTATCTGGATAAATTTGTGATAGTCTTTATTGATGATATCCTGGTATACTCTCAGTCATATGAGGAGCATGCACAACATTTGTGGTTAGTACTTCAGATACTCCGAGATAAGCGATTATACAGAAAGCTTAGTAAGTGTGAGTTTTGGCTGGATCAGATAGCTTTCCTTGGTCATATAGTCTCAGAGGAAGGAGTATCAGTGGACCCAAGCAAGGTGGAGGCTGTGCTTAATTGGGAGAGACCGAGGACAGTTACTGAGGTACGAAGCTTCCTTGGTTTGGCAGGGTATTACAGAAGATTTGTGGAAGGATTTTCCAGGATTGCCGCCCCTTTGACTAAGCTCACGCGTAAAGAGACTCCATTTATATGGACTGACCAATGTGAGCTCAGTTTTCAGGAATTAAAGAGGAGGTTGACAGCGGCACCTGTGTTAACTATCCCTGAGGGATCAGGAGGATTTTCGGTGTATAGTGATGCATCTCACCAAGGATTGGGGTATGTGCTTATGCAGCACGGAAGAGTGGTCGCATATGGATCGCGACAGCTGAAAGACCATGAGCGGAATTACCCCACGCATGATTTGGAGTTAGCCGCTGTGGTATTTGCTTTGAAGATCTGGCGACACTATTTATATGGGGAAAGATTCCAGATCTTCACTGATCACAAGAGTTTGAGATATCTCTTTGATCAGAAAGAGTTAAACATGAGACAAAAGAGATGGATGGAACTCCTTAAGGATTATGACTGAGAGATCCTATATCATCCGGGCAAGGCGAATGTGGTTGATGATGCCCTGAGCAGGAAGAGTATGATATCTGCTATGATGATCAGGGAATGGGATTTACTAGAGCAGTTCGCCGAATTTCGGATCAGAGTTAAAGAGATAGAGACTGGATTTGTGGCTAGCTTGCGAATAGAGCCCAGGATCATGGATCAAATTAGAACTGGGCAGCGCAGTGATCAGAGATTGATAGATATGGTTAGCCAAGCTGAGCAGAGTTCGCAGTCGGATCTCACCATCAGCGAGGATGGATTGTTGAGATTCAAAGGACGAATTTGTGTACCGGACGATGATACCCTGAAGAGACAGATACTGAGAGAATCCCACTGCTCGCGATACACCATGCACCCAGGGAGTACTAAGATGTACCGAGACTTGAGAAAGGTGTATTGGTGGAGTGGTATGAAGCGAGATGTGACAGAGTATGTGGCCAGGTGTTTAGTATGCCAGCAAGTGAAAGCTGAGCATCGGAAGCCCGGAGGACTACTACAGCCCTTACCTGTACCTATATGGAAATGGGAGCATGTCACTATGGACTTTATTATGGGTTTACCGAGGACCTGAAGAGGTCATGACGCTATATGGGTTATAGTGGATAGATTGACCAAGAGTGCCCACTTTCTTACCATCAAGAGCACAGATACTGTGGATGCCTTAGCTGAGCTGTATGTCAGTGAGATAGCTAGATTACATGGGGCTCCAGTGAGTATTACTTCTATTAGAGATTCCCGGTTTACTTCCAAATTTTGGACCCAGTTTTAGGAGTCCATGGGATCTCGATTGAGTTTTAGTACCGCCTATCATCCTCAGACAGATGTTCAGTCAGAGAGGACTATTCAGACCCTAGAGGATATGTTGAGGGCGTGTACGATGGATTTTAAGGGATCATGGGATGATCACCTGCCCCTAGCAGAGTTTGCATACAATAACAGCTATCATGCGAGTATTGGAATGGCACCTTTTGAGGCTCTATATGGTAGGAGGTGTAGATCCCCTGTAGCTTGGGAAGAAGTCGGTAACAGAAAGATAAATGCTCCCGAGCTTGTTGAGCAAGCCGTACAGAGTGTGAAACTCATATGTGAGAGGTTACGGGCTGCACAAAGTAGACAGAAAAGCTACGCTGATGTGCGTAGACGGCCACTCGAGTTTGATGTTGGTGATGCAGTATTTTTGAGAGTATCACCAAGTAAGGGTATCGTGCGATTTGGGAAGAAAGGAAAATTGAGTCCTCGATACGTTGGACCATTCGAGATTCTTGAGAAAGTGGGAGAGGTAGCTTACAGATTAGCATTACCCCCACAGATGTCCGGAATACATAATGTTTTTCATGTGTCTATGTTGAGGAAGTACCACCCGGACCCTTCTCATGTTATAGAGTATGATGAGATGGACATACAGGAGGACATGAGCTACACTGAGGAACCCGTCCGGATTCTCGATAGAAAGGAGAAGGTACTGAGAACTAAGAGCATCCCATTTGTGAAAGTTTTGTGGAAACATCACTCAATGGAAGAGGCAATGTGGGAACTAGAGAACCTCATGAAGGAGAAATACCCCCATCTATTCGACTAGTTGAGTTGAATTTGGAGGACCAAATTCTTTTAAGGTGGGGAGGATGTGAGATCTGAGAATTTCAGACATATTTTATTGATGTAATAATAATTTGAAGTGTAATTTATTGAGCTAAGTGAATTATAGGAATGATAATTGGAGATTTATATGTTAAGTGTTAAAATAAATGTGAAACTATGAGGACAGATCGATCTGGGAGAAGGAGAGATCGATCTGGTGAGTTATAAACGACAAAGAAGGAGAAATTTAAGGAGCAGATCGATCTGGGAGAAGGAGAGATCGATCTGGTGAGTTAAAAATGAGAAGGAAGGAAGAATTTGAGGAGCAGATCAATCTCCAATGGAAGAGGATCGATCTCCTTATGATTCTGTTTGAGAGAAGATCGATCTCATGAGGAAGAGATCGATCTCCAAATGATTCTGTTTGGGAGAAGATCGATCTCCTCAAGGAGCAGATCGATCTCATAAAGCCATAAAGAGATCGATCTCACCCCTCGACAGATCGATCTCCTAGGCATAAATTGCCCCAAATCGTCCCAAAAATTCAAACGCAGATCGATCTCCTCAAGAGCCAGATCGATCTCCTACCTCCAGTCTATATAAGGAACCCCTATTTTTCTCCTGCAATTTCACTTTCTCTCTCTTCCAACCCCATTTCCACCGAAAACCTAACTTTCTCACTCATCCAAAACACCCATTTCCGGCCAAATCAAGAGTTGTGGCAAGAAGGAAAGTTGTTCCTCATCAAAGGGAGAACAACATACTTGGAAATCGAAGGACGAATCGGATCGAGGCGTGGGTTATGCGTCTCACAAGCTTTGGGTAATTTCTAAACCTCGATCTTGATATTTGAGATGATTTTGAGGATATTGGTGGTTGTCATTGCGTTGAAATAGCTGAGAAATGATTAGGGATTGATGAAATTGCAATGTGGTTGGAGTGATAATGATATTTAGCAATTTTGGTAATTTTAGGAATTTTGAGCTATAAATGGAAATTTAGACAATGTGATGAATTAGCATAGATAATTGGTATTAGAAATGTAGAACGTTGAGATGTTGTGAATGAGTGTGTAGTTTGGGGTAGAGTTACGAGAATCAAGAGATTTGAGGTGTTATGAGCAATTATGCTCGATTTTGAGAATTGAGGTTTATGAGATAATTGAGTATTGATGTTTTAACATCGTTTGGACAGCTCGGGAGTTCCAGAGTGGAATGCGAGGCTAGTCCGTGATACGGGGGAAACGATTGCACTATACGAGGTGCAAAGAGGTAAGGGAAATCTAAACCATTTGTGTATGTGATTTGTAAACTATTATAGCATGATTTGTGGTTTATAAAACAAGCATGTTGAGTGTTGTGTTGATATTTAATTGCACACGATTTTTATAGCCGGTTGGAGCCCATTGTTTTATGCGTTTATAAGCTGAGTGTGAAATTGCTTTATAAACCATCGAATTTGTGTGAGTAATGAATTGGGCTCTACGTTAAGGCAATATCGAGATTTGAGAAATGTGTGCTTGCTTTGCCGGTTGAAACTCGGTTTTATTATGTTTTGTGTTGAGTACAAAACGGTTTTCAATTGAGTTTTATGAGTGAAAAACCCCTATGAGTTCTACGTGAAGGCAAACCAGTCTTATGTGATAAGACTTAGGTGTGTAGTTGTGAGTACACACCGGGCATTGCTCTGGTAGCATGTAAGCCCGATTTCTTCTCCGTTCTGGTAATGTGAGAATAACCCATTCTGTGGCTATGCCACGTATACTTGGTGGCCGTTGCCACGTGAGAAACCCCATTGGTGGCCGTTGCCACGTGATACCCCATTTGGTGGCCGTTGCCACGTGAGAAACCCCATTGGTGGCCGTTGCCACGTGATACCCTATTTGGTGGCCGTTGCCACGTGAGAAACCCAATTTGGTGGCCGTTGCCACGTGAAACCCTATTCTGTGGCTGTGCCACGTGTGAATTTAAATCAGTGGCTTTGCCACGTGAGATAGTGGCTATGCCACGTGTGAATTTAAATCAGTGGCTTTGCCACGTGAGATAGTGGCTATGCCACGTGTGAATTTAAATCAGTGACCATGCCACGTGTGTTTAGTGGCTATGCCACGTGTGAATTTAAATCAGTGGCTATGCCACGTGTGTTTAGTGGCCGTGCCACGTGCATTACTATTTCAGTGATTTTATCACGTTCATTGAGAAAGCGTTTATCGCATATTTTCCCATGCTTTGTTATTGCTCTAGAGTGAGCCTTTTTACTTCATGTTTTCACATGACTTGAGACATGAGAATGTCGTTTTGAGTACTTTCATGCTATGGTTTTCAAATGAGTTTCACATACAAATAAACATTTTGTGATGTGCATTTTGGTTTATGAAATGAGTTCCTTACCCCCTTTACTGAGCGATTTAGAAGCTCACCCTGTTTTCTTTTCCCCCCAGAGTTCTTCAAGTGAAAAAGGATCTCCCTGCGACGTACGGAGTAGTGGCTAGTGGAGGACTTGAGCTCCAGGCCATATATTGTATTTTGAGGTATCTTTTATCTTTTCATGTACCCAGACAATTACTGTAATTGCAGACACTTGATGTATAACACTGTATGGGATGTATTAGGATTAATTAACTTGGAATTCAGTAATGTATATGATTCAATATACTCTATATTATGATGAGATCCTGAGGCATGATAGTTATGATGATGTATGACACTGCACAGGAATGCACCCTTAATTGTGAATTAATAAATAAAAAGTTTTAAATTAGCCCTATTTTTCGCACTTCCGGGGCGTGACAATGAGTATGGTGATGTATTTGTAATGTAAGCATAAGTGGTGTAAGTCCATCGATTCAATGTTCATATTTGTAATATGAGTTTGTAATGTGCACACAAGTTTCATTTCATATGAATGTGAAGGAATGGGCTTTTATAAGTGATGAATGTGATTAGAGCTCAAAATGAGTAGTGCAGCTAATGAAAATGAAGTTGCATGAATTTCATAAGTAATTGTACTTTTATTTGACTATGAATTGTATACCTTGGATCATATAAAGAGTGTAAGCAAGTTTTAATATGTATAAGGTATGAATGGATGCCAATTGCAAGTATCAAAGGTGGATGAATGAGAAAATGATCATGACAGCAAATCAAGGATGTTTTGTGGGAAGTTACTACAGAAAACTACAGCAAAATCTGGAAATATGAATGGCAGATCGATCTCATAGGATGAGAGATCGATCTGGAAAGGCCAGAATGCTCTTATTTGAGCAATGGAACAGGGTAGATCGATCTCCAATGGGGCCAGATTGATCTCCTAAACATTCTGTAATGAAGAACTTGATATTTAAGCATACAGATCAATTTCCTTAGCTCTCGGGTTGGAGCAGATTGATCTCAAGCCTCGACAGATTGATCTCATGCCTTAAAATGTCGTGAAAATGAGGGATTTAAGAGGACCAGATCGATCTCCACCCAAGGTAGATCGATCTCATCAAGCTATTTCTATAAAAGGAGCAGTGAAATCTGTATTTTTTCGCGGCAGAACCTTTCCTTTCCATTTTCCTCCGAAAACCTAACTTTCTCACTCCTAAATCTACCCTTTTCGAGTAAGATTTGAGGGAAGACCATTAGATACAAAGTTGATCATCTTCAAAAAGAGAACAACATAGTTTAAAGTCAAAACCCCATTTGTTGGATTGAAGAAGCAAAGAGCATTTTCATTTGGGGTAAGAAGGAAATCCAAATAGGTGAGTTTCTAAGGCACCAATCCAAGTACATTTGTTTATTTATTGATATTGGAGTAGATTGGTGTGAATAAACCATCTAGAAAGCAATGGAACACTTATAACCTAGATTATGTCTAGTGAGAGAAAATGTGGGTTGAATGAGTTGGATGATTTATGGGCATGCTAAGGTGGTTATGTGAAAATGGGAATGATTTGAGATAGTTAAATGGAGTTGCATTGTGAGTTTGGGGAAATTATGGAAAATGAGTATGTAAATGCTTGTCATAGTGAAGAAATCAATGAATTATGAATACTATGAGCTTAATATCGATTTGATATCAATTTGGAATGAGTTAATAGGCCTAAAAGGATCTATAGACTAGAGTCATGGGTAGAGTAATGAAATGAGGCCTCATAAGCGTTAATAGAGACTATAGGTCAAGTCGGCTATAGGAAACGTAAGAATTGGATTATAATGGGCTAAAATGTTGTGAAATATGTTTATGTGCAATTCCGGGGAGTTCATTGGAGACGAATCGAACCATACGAGTAAGCAGCTTTAAGGAAGTGGAATCACGCATCGCGATTCTAGGTAAGGGAATTTTGTAAGTACATAGAGGTAGCTGCTCGTATTTTGTGGGAGTATAGGGCTTTGGAAATGTGCATGAGTTTATAGAAATGTGTTTGACGACATATGGAAGTAACTATGAGTATTTGTATGAGATTTGGTTGTTGAAATGGCTTTATAAAGAAATGGGATAGTAAAGCTAATAATTGCATAAATCAAATGTTTTGAATGTTTTCACAAAACATATTGCTTTGTTTTGAGCAAATTGATGGATAGGCTGGCTAGTGTTTGAATGATGTTGTGTAATAGCACATGTGAGGTGCTAAATGTGTTTTGAGATTGGTTTTTGAATGCTTAGGAGCCGCCTATCATGTTTATGTGGATTAAATCGTGCTGGACCCTAACTCGCACTAGATATTGATGTTTTCAAATGTTTGAAACGTGCTGGAGCTTAGCTCGCACCTTCCGTACTGGAGTTATGCTCGTACGTGGTTTTCTTCATGTTTTATGCATAAATGTCGTACTAGAGCGTTTCTATATGAGGTGATTTGTTTATGATGCATGAATTCACGCTAGAGCGTAGTTCACGCAGGTTTTTCACACTGTGGTATGTATGATGACGTGGTGAGGGTAATACAGATTGGTGTTCAGGGAACCCAACAGGCCTAACAGACCTCTTGAGTGGGGTGAGGGTAAGGGGCTAGGACCTGGCACAAATCCATTCAGGAAACCTAATAGGCCTAACAGACCTCTTGAGTGGGGTTAGGGTGAGGGGCTAGGACCTGAATCAGGGAACCCGACAGGGGCGAGCAAGGCTATGAGGGGCTATGTCCTGGTATTAAGAGTACTCCCACGTGCACCTGAGACTAGAGGTTTCACTCGGTATGGGGTAGATAAGACCTACTGCAGGTACCCCCAACCATGTTATGGGTCCGCGGAGTACGTTGTACCGTGTATATCACATGGAGTACGCTGTACCGGGTGGTTGAGATATTGATGAGAAAGTTTGGTGGAGAACTAACCCACATTCATTTTAGCATGATACCTCACACACCAGGATCCGTGTGGTCTAGGATGATTTTTGACATAGTTGGCCAACATAGTCAGTCGAGATATAGTGACCTGTCTCCTTCCTTATTACATAATACCACATGGTCTTGATACTTGAGTGTGATTTTGACTATCCAGGGTAAACTCGAGGGAGGGGTCGAGGCTTGTGGGATTTGATTTGTGGAATGGTAATGATGTTTGTTAATGAGAAAATGATTTGTGATGGGATTGTATGTATTTGAGTAAGAGATGTGATTTCAAAAGGATGTTTCTTAAATGAATTGCCATTTTCTATGAGATTTGACAATTGATGAGCATGAGAAGATTTGTACATGATCATTTTACCATGTTTTATATGTCAATTTTCATGATTTAAATACTTGATATATGTATACTCATATGGCATAGTTTTAATTCCTCATGCTCCTGTTATAAATGATTTATGCATAACATTATCAGCATGTAGATAAAGTAGTTATCTACCATGCTTGAATTATTGCCTTACTGAGCATGTGGTTGCTCATCCCTCTCTATTTTCCCCACTCCTACAGAGCGTACATAGTGGCCCAGTGAGGACTGAGGCATTTTGTTGAGACATCCGCTGCATCTCGATCACTCAGACCTATATACACAGAGATCCTTTTTGTATCTAAACATTGTAAAAGCTCAGTGATCATTTGAAATTGTTATATGGGGGATGTAGATGTTAGAAAGTATGTCATGTATGAACATGTGTTTAAACTCTTAAATGTAGGACATCTCTTTTGATTAATTGGAAAATGAATGGTTAAGAACGATTATTACCGCCTCACAGCCCAACTGTGCATTAGTGAGGATGTTCACGATCGGGTAAGGGAAAAAAGGAAAACATGAAAAATTTACAGTGATTTTTATACGAATTGGATAAATAGGGTCGTGACAGTCAGAAAAAGTGAACAATAATTATAGCGACCCGATAGTGGCAAATTATGATTTTGTCCCTAGTTAGGAAAAAAGTCAACTTTTGAGAAAAGTTGTAAAAAACATGGAAACCATAATTATGAGTGTTTTTTCTGCTATTTAGCAGAAGAGTAGGCAGATGGGCTAATGTTTTCATGGTTGATGAGAAATACCACAATTTATAGTGCTGATTTTTATGTTTTGAAAATCATCCCTTTTAAAGAGCCATCTATCGAATTATGTGAGAATAAATCGTGCTGGAGCATAACTCACACTTGATTTTATATGTTTTCCACATAAATTAGTGTTGGAGTATAACTCGCACTAGATTTCCATGACATGGATGATAGAGTACTAGAGCATTGGTCGTACTAAGTTTTATATGATTTATGCATGATAAAGTACTAGAGCATTGCTCGTACTCAGTTTTATATGATATGCATGACAGAGTGCTAGAGCGAATTGCTCGTACTTGAATTTTACATGAGATGCATGATAGAGTGCTAGAGCGTTGCTCGTACTCGATTCTTCATGATTTATACATGACATAGTACTTGAGCGATTGCTCGTACTTGATTTGATAAGTTTTATGCATAGCATGGTACTAATGCTCGTACTTGTTTTGAAATGAGAACTATGCATGACCTAGTACTGGAGGTTACTCGCACTAGTGTTTGATATTTGAGATGCATAAATACTGTTTGAGTGGAGTGTCAACTGTGAGTCGCACTCAAAGGCGCGCACTGTAATTTTACTATGATATATAAGACATGTTAGAAAAATCGTGACGATTTCCTCCGTGTAGACTAAGTGTCACACTATTGAGATGTTCACACGTGGATTTAGAGATGTGGCATTAATTTTCCATGGTATGAGGGCTAAGACTTATGGCCGGCACCCCAACCATGAGATGGGTCTACGGGTGTAAGTTGTACCATACGAGTGGCATGGAGTACGCTATACCGTGTGTTGTTGTGGTGTTGTGGAGTTGAGGAGTGGATAGTTGGCAGTTGTGATGGACTAACCCCCTCTCGTTACAACAGTGATTGCCCCGCACATCGAGATTTGTGTAGCCTGGGATCACCATTATAGGATATGACCATAGTCCAGGATATTATTGCATATAGCCACCGAGTCTCGCATGATATATCACTTGATTTTATGATACGGGTAGACCGAAGGATGGGTCAAAACCCGGATTGATGTGTTGTGAATGATTAAAATTTCATATTTACTGTGATTTGAATATAAATGGCATGATTTATCTAAAGGCATTATGAAATTATAAAGATGCATTGTTTTGCACGAAATGCCTATGTTTTGAGAACTCAGCATGATTTTGTACATGGGATTTAATCTGTACAATTATATATATTTTAAAATTCATGCTTTTGAAGTGAGTTAAGGAAATAATATTTTCAAGGCAGAGCATTATTTTCAGTAGATAGTGAGGATGTCTACTTGCTTGCCTGATTTCTTTACTGAGCTGTGAGCTCACCCATTTTTTCTTTCCCCTCTCTACAGAGCCTACGCAGTAGATAGAGTACGACTGAGGATTTACATTTCTTGTGTCCGCTGTACTCCCATCGAGTGAAAGGTATACATACACACGTACGATCTTGTCTTTGAACATGTAATAACACAGTGATGTAAACAATGTAAATTATGAGGGATGTGTTTGTAATTGTATTTTTTATATGTGAGATCACTATGAGACAAAAGTATTTACAGTCAATAGATAGTTTATATTGACATGTATAAATGATATGGTAAGTAAGGGAGATGATACTGATACTGAATCACAGCCGAAAAGTTGGTAAGGAGAAAGATAAGTAAAAAGCGAAAAATTTGTAGTGATTTTTGGTAAGTCACAAGCGGTCGTGACATTATCATATTTCAACACACCGGCTCCTTTTGATAAATGGATGACCTTACCAGATATGGGTCAATTGATAGTAACTAAATATAAAGTTGTGCTAGTCCATTTATCTAAGAAACAGTCGTTGGCATATCTCTCGCTCCGAACTGCACCCCATCCACCACTACAACATGGATTCATTGTAATTGGACTTGTTAACGATTCTCATTTTGTTGAGGTATTGATAATAATATGTATGTCAGACATTAGATAGCCATGTTTCTAAAATAAAATTACATATGTTTAACAATATTATTTTCTAGGTATTTATGGATCCATTCGCATTAATACCTCATATTGTGTGCAATAGACATCAGTATAGATATGATTGTGCTCGTGAGTGGGAGCTTCCATATGTATCTCACATTGAGGATTTCAAAAATTTATTATTGAGATAAGATGTTGCCATTAAAGAAACCATTGACTTAGATGAACCATGATATTTTATCAAATATTATAGATTTAAAGCAAATATGCCTTAACATTATCGTCTATCATAAAAACAAATTGTCATCATATATATATATATATAAATATAAGCATCACTAAATACAAAACACTATTCCAGTACGTCCCGTAACATTGGCGTAGCCTTCCACTTCTTGGTATAGAAACATATACGTGGACGAGCTACTCCTGAAGTAGCTGGAGTAGGTGTTGTCTCTGATGTAGCTCGAGGAGAAGCTGTCTCCGATGAACTGAGGAATGAATTTTCTCCGATGGAACTAAGGAAGGAGCTGTCTCCGATGAACCAAGGGAGGAGCTGGTGGACCTAGGGGAGGAGCTGTCTTTGGTGGAACCGAGGAAGGAGCTATGTCTGGTAGAATCGGGGGAAGAACAATCTTTGGTGAATGAGCTAGTTTAGAACCATTACTATTGCCTGCACCTAATGACCCAAATAATAAGTCTTTCACGTCATGAAATCCTTTTGTCAATGTCTTAACATCCTTGTTGCCACTGAGGATAACTTCAATATGATACATGGCCCTCAACATGCTCTACAAGAGAAGAAGAGAGGCTATAGCAAATCATTTAGTATGAACCTAAATTTTATTCACGTAGGGTTTAGAATTAACTTACATCAGAATAATCAAAATTGACTCGTCTAGTTTGGAAGCCTGATCTACTTACTGGATTTTGTACAAACTGATGAGAAATTGAGTCGTACCAAGCCATGTAGTCTGGAGTTGTCTCACCCGAGATAATACACTTTTGCCCTCTATTCTTTTCCATAAGCACATACATAGTCCATCTCTCCCACAACTGATCTAGAAACCTATAAGCAACATGATAAGTGGTATTCGTAGTACCCTTCTGTGCTCTCTATGACGCCAAGGATGTGGGAGGTATAGTTTGTACGTAGCCCCACTATCGTAAAACTCTCTCCGAATGATACGACTCCATGACATCTCCAAATTTAATGCAGACCATGAAAAATGCAATCAGAGGCAATGGATGATGCATTTGACTATTAGCATATGAATCCTAGCACACCTAATGACACTGAAGATAATCTAACTGCTCTCATAAGACCTTCACATCTTGGCTGTAACTACGTGGCCTCCATCGTCAAGCCCGAGGCAACCTCTCATCGTACCCCAAGTTCATTTCCAGACCCAATGACGAGAAATGCTTATAAATCCAAGTCTATGTCAAATAAAACATCAATCATTAATAATTTTTTTGTAAACTAATAATAATTAACTAATTATTTATAAGTTTACATCATAATACTTGTAGAATGGTCATATACCTGACAATCCCATATACTATTGACTTGCTTGTTAGACCGAGTTGTCTATACATATACGCAAGAGCAGCTACACACCATGCGTATCTATGGATAGTCGATAGATTCTCTAAAGAGGCCAACAATGCTACAGGAACATGAGATCCACTCTTATCCACAAAAAACATGCACCTCACGAAGTGCAACAAGCATGCTTAAGTGGCATACATTATATGTTCATCACTTCTCCTGTTAGTCACATCGAAAAAGTGTGATCTAAGCCAATGTAATCGAACATTTGCCCCACGATCCACTGCTGATGTCACGTCCATGGGAGAGACGTCTAATAAACATACGAACATCTTTTTTTTGCTCGCCTGATTGACAAAATCTTGCATGGAACGATCTGCCCAACAACTAGTATGCCAAAGAGAGTTGCTACATCGTCTAGGGTAATCGTCATCTCTCCATATGGCATATGAAATATATTTGTCTCTAGCTTCCACCTTTCACAAAAAAGCAGAGATGAAGGTGTTGTTGCAAGTGCGATAACTACACTCAATCAAACTACTTAAGCTGGACTGCAAGATAGTAGAGTGGATACGCGAGGTAGTGAGGTTACATGGTATTCCAATGAGCATTATTTCGGATAGGGATTCCTGCTTCACTTCCCACTTTTGGGAACATTTTCAGGAAGCCATGGGAACCCAGTTGAGTTTGAGCACCGCTTATCATCCTCAGATAGATGGTCAGTCAGAGAGGACTATACAGACTCTGAAGTTTATGTTGAGAGCGTGTGTACTAGATTTTAGAGGCTCTTGGAATGATCACTTGTCACTAACCGAATTTGCCTACAACAACAGTTATCATGCGAGTATCAGGATGGCACCGTATGAGGCTTTTTATGGCCGTAGATGTCGTTCCCCTATCAGTTGGGAAGAATTGGGTGACAGAAAGATTTTTGATCCTGATATGGTTACACAAGTCTTTGAGGATGTCTAGTTGGTTGTTAAGAGATTGAGGACAGCTCAGAGTAGACAGAAAAGCTATGCTGAAAAGAGACAGAGACCATTAGAGTTCGCAGTTGGTGAGTCAGTATTTCTAAAGGTTTCTCCTTCCAAGGGTATATCGAGATTTGGGAAGAAAGGTAAGTTGAGTTCTCGCTACATTAGACCCTTTGAGATACTGGACAAAGTGGGAGATAAGGCTTACAGATTGGCTTTACCACCGAAATTATCGAGAGTGCATAATGTCTTCCACATTTTGATGTTGAGAAAGTATCATCAAGATCCAAATCATGTGATTCGGTATGAGCCATTGGAGCTTAAAGATGATTTTACATATGTAGAAAAACTAATATGGATACGGGACAGAAAGGAGAAAGTCTTGAGGAATTAGACCATCGGGTTAGTAAAGATTCTCTGGTAGAATCACACTTCAGAGGAAGCTACTTGGGAGCTAGAGAGTCTGATGTGAGAGAAATACTCCCAGTTGTTTGTAGAGTAACTTGGTTCTAATTTGGAGGTCCAAATTTCTTAAGGTGGGGAGGATTGTAAAACCCAAAATTTAACATGTAACCTTTGTGATTTTGTGATGTATAGGTAAGTCACAATTGATATAAATTATGAGGAATTGATGTTTTGGAGTTGTAAATGTGTATGAAATGAAAAATGAATGGTTAAGTAAATTAAATACCAATGTAACAGTGATTTTGGGATGAAAGTTACAGCAGAATTGCTTCAGGAGGGGAGCAGATCAATCTCCTTGGCAATGCAGATCGATCCCATAGGTTTAATACGGGGAGACGAGGTATCTGTAAGAGGCAGATCGATTTCCTTAAGGCTCGGGTTGCAACAGATCAATCTCATTGCAAGGCCAGATCGATCTCCTTAAGGTTCTGAATTGTGTAGATCGATCTCATGCTTAGGGGCAAATCGATCTTATTAGGCCAGAAAGGTCGATTTCGAGGAGAAAAATGCAGGGTAGATCGATTTCATGTAGTTAGCAGATCGATCTCATAGAGCCAATTCAATAAATACTGGACCTCTGCAACCTCTGTTTCACGAGAAACACTATTCCATTCAAAAACCAAAGCTAAACCTAACCTTTTAACACTAGAAAGCTTCAGTTTGCAATCAGTTTTGAGTGAGTTTTAGTTAAGCAAAGTTGTTTTTAGTGGAAATGAGAACAACATACTTGGAAACAAGAGATTGGAATCAAAGATTGAAAGAGCAATGAGCATTTTACCAATTTTGGAGAAAAAAGAGGAAAATCTCAACTATGTAAGATTTAATGCACCAAGTTGATATATGTTAAACTAGTTGTATTGGTGAATTAATTGGTATAAGTATGAATTGTTGGAAATGAAAGGATCGTGAAAAATGAGCATGACCTAGTTATTGACATGGAAGTGGAAAAATGATGAGGAAATTGTGTTGGCATGAATTAAATGATGGAATATGCATGTATGGAAGATTCTAAGGTAGTTTTGTGAAATGCATAAATTAGAAATGAGGAGAAATGAAGATAGATATATGGAAAATATGGTATAACACCATAATAGGAGAAAGTGATGAGTTTAATGTATTGAATTGAGATTTTTACAAGTAAACAAGTATATTATGGTATATTGACGTAAATACTCATAACAACTTCGAAAATCACAGTAGAAGTTTATTGGACTACAAGAATGAGCACAATTGAGGAAGAGAGGTCACTTGACGTGATTCGAGGTAAGGGAATTACGCGAGTAGCTAGAAATAGCTACACGTATTTGAATAGAATTTTGAAATTATATGATATATGAATTCCCATGAATATGCATGTTATTGTGATCGGGATTAATGAGGATATGTGTGTTTTATCTAAAAATAGCATGAAAAATACCTTAGAAGCATGTTCTGACTAAAATTCATGATTTGCATGATAGAATGACTAATGTTTTCATGTATATGCGAAAACAGCACATTTGAGTGCGAATTTGATTTAATTGGATGAATGATGATTTGAATAGCCATCTATCAGGGTTTTTTGTGAAAACCATAAGTGCTAGAGAATACTCGCACTATATTTTGAGATATGCATTACTTAGTACTTGAGTGTATACTCGTGCTACATTTTAATTGCAATTTATGCATGTTAGAGTATTGGGAGCATTGCTTGTACTCAATTTTGTGATTGATGTATTATAGAGTATTGGGAGCTATGCTCATTCTCAGTTTTACATGATAGAGTACTGGGAGCTTAGCTCATACTCAAATTTCATATATTATACATTATAGAGTATTGGGAGTTTTGCTCATACTCGTGTTTTTACATAACATAGTGCTGGGAGCATTGCTCGCACTAGAGTTATATCATTGTGTTATGGTCGTGTTGGGAGTTTTACTCGCATGTACCAATTTTGAAAAGAGCATGAAACAACCGTGTTGGGAGCTTGTGCTGACTGTGTGTCACACCGATATTATATCCTCACATGTACATTATTTTGAGATAAGGCAGAGGCCTATCGAAATAACCCATAGTATGAAGACTAAGACTCATGGCGAGCATCCCAACTACAAGGTATATCCAAGGTACGAGGACTAAGACTCATGGTGAGCATCCCACATTGAGATAGGGTTCATGGAGTATTGTGTACCGTGTACGTTACATGGAGTACGCTGTACTATGAGTACTTGATGTACTTAGATAGGACTGGTTAGTAGTGAGAGCGGGATCCAGTGGGATCTGGTGTGTTCCGGGACCAGGTCCTCAAATTGAGAACTGACGGTAGAGATTTGACCAACCTCATCTTACAGCAATTATGAGACCCTACAAACCGAGTACTGTGTAGCCTGGGATCACGAAAAAATGAGTTATGATCATAAACTCAGAACATGTAGTTGCCTATCTCCGTTGTCTTTTCATGCTATGTACATTGAGATTTCTTGAATGAAATATCACATGGTTTATATGATATGAACATCTGAATTTGTGAGTTGTGAAAAGGGTAACCTGAAGGATGGGTGAGGCCCAAATTTCCATGTTCTTAAACATGATGAATGCCATATTGTTTTGATTTAATTGAATGGCATGAGAAAATGTGATTTGTGTGAAATTACATGAGAAATGCAGTGTTATGCATAAAATGCTGAGGTTGTTAAACCAGCATAGTTCCAGTTTTATAACTGATGTTTTGTATATATATATATATATTGCATAAAGCTTGAGAGAGATGCATGCTTTAGATACAGATAGAGTAAGGAAACGATTTCGTGGCATGAGCATATTATTTTGTAGATAGTGCTGTTATCTACTTGCTTGCCTGATTTCCTTACAGAGCTGTGAGCTCACCCCCTTATTATTTTCCTCTTTTCAGAGCATCCACAGTAGGTGGACATGGCTGGAGATTTGTAGACTTTGATCCACTTCCTATCCATCTTACGAGAGGTATACACATTCGAACATTTTGTACTGAACAATGTATAAGCACAGTTATATAGACTAATGTATGGTCGGGATGTATATGTACAAATAATTGTATTAATGTATAAGAGTTTATATTATAGCAAAGAATATTAAATTCTATGTATATTGTGAATGAATGTGAATGGGTGACAAATAACAAATCATAGCCCAACGTTTGAGGTGAGTAATGACAGAAGGAAGGGTAAGTAAAATGCGAAAAATTTATGGTGATTTTGGTAGGTCATAGGTGAGAGAAGGGCGTGACAGGGTACTGGTTCGTACAAAAGACATTTAATTAGTAAACATGACATTAATATAGATACGAAAAAAGACGAAATTAGGGAAGGTAAACAATCTGAAAATAATTTACATGAAAGTGAAAAAGATTGTTTTTGATAAAGATAAAGCTAGGCATAGTTTAGTTAGATTTGTAATTAAGATTGAACAACTATTCATAATATGTGAAAAAGTTGGATATCTAAAATATGTTTGTTAATATTTACAACCTGCATATAAATCTATTTGTAGACATAGATTGAAAAATGATTGCATGCTAATGTTTTAAGAACATAGGAAAGCTTTAAGGCATAAACTTACTAATATTTCATCTAGGGTTAGTTTAACTAGTGATATTTCGAATAGTGTTAATGGTTTAAGTTATTTTGTTATAACTTGTCATTAGATAGATGAAGATTGGTGCATACAAAAATGATTTTTATCTTTAGGTGTATTAGAACAATCACATAATGCATATACCGTTACTCGATATGTTACTAATGTGTGTAAAATATACGGGATTGGCAATAAAGTTTTTCTAGTACTTTAGATAATGCTTTGAATAATACCCTAACTATTCCTATGTTAATTAAGTTTAAACCCAGTTATGAAAGGTGTATTTTTTTCATGTTAGATGCGCATGTCATATTATAAATTTGTGTGTTCAAAATGGTTTTAATGTTAGTGGCATAGGTCCAATTAAAAAACTTAAAACTTAAGCAAAGTGGATCCATAACCCAAGTCACAAACATAAATGGAGGCAGATTTGTTAAGCAAATAACATAAATGCTAAAGCGATTCCACTTCCCGTGAAAACAAGATGGAACACACTCCATCATTTACTTTTTTCTGTTTTACCTTATAAAAATATTATTACTCATTTTTTAACAATTTCTAAAAATGGCTCATCATCCTTGACAATTTATGATAATGATTGAAATTTTATTGAAAGTTATTTTAATTTTTTATATACTTTTAAAGATGCAACCGAAAGATTTTCAACTCAGTATTATCCAACTACACTTTTTTTGTTCCATAGTTCTTACAATGTTTGATAAATTTTTAAAATTTAAAAATGATGATGCTTTTTCTTCTTTTATATATGACATGGAGGAAAAATTTTAAAAATATTGAGAAATAATTGCTCATATTCATTGTATCACAACTTTATTAAATCCTAATCAAAGTGAGGTAGATATTGTGAGACCCCGTATATGTATAATGGTATATATGTACAAAGAAATGTAAATGAAGTTGTATTATGAAGTCATAAGTTTGATGATACAATGTAATGTGAAGTATATGTGATGTAAGTCCATAAATTAAATGTACACACATGTAATAAGAGTTGAGATTGTACCTACAAGTTACATTATGTGTGAATGTAAAGAAATGGACTTAAACATGTGGAGAATGTGAGTAGAATGGATTATGAGTAGTGTGGTAAAATGGAAGTAGAATTGCATAAGTTGTGCACTTCCATTTGGTTTATATCATGTAACTTTGGATATACAAAGGTTCTACACAAGTTTTAATGTGTATGAAGTGTGGATGGATGCCATTTTCAAGTCTCAAAGATGATTGGATGAGAAAATGATCATGGTAACAAAATGTATGAAGTTTGGTAAGTGTTGCTGCAGAAGAACTGTAGAAAATCTGGAAATTGTGAAGGGCAGATCGATCTCATGGGATGAGAGATCGATCTGGAAGAGCTAGAATGGTCTTATTTGGGCAATGGAATAGAGCAGATTGATCTTCAATGGAGCCACATCGATCTCCTAAGCATTCTATAATGAAAAGATCGATCCTCAAGCACCCAGATCGATCTCCTTAGCTCTCTGTTTGGGAGCAGATCGATCTCATGCTTTAACAGATCGATCTCATGCTTAAAATACCGTGAAAAAGAGGGATTTAAGGGGACCAGATCAATCTCCTCTTGGACCAGATCGATCTCCTCAAGCTATTTCTATATAAGGAGTGTTGAAAATCTAAAAATTTCAGAAAAAACACTAACCTTCCACTTTCAACCCAAAATCCTAACTTTCTCTCTCTAAAATCAGCCATTTTCAGTAATATTTGAAGAGAGACCATTAGAGGCAAAGTTGTTCTTATCAAAGAGGAGAACAACATAGTTAGAAGGCATTTTCCCATTGTTGGTATTGAAGGAGCTAAGGGCATTGTCATTTGGAGCAAGAAGAGAAATCAAATTAGCTTCCGAGGATACGTCGAGGCGAGTTGAGCCAAGAGCGTGAGAAGCTAAAAGGAAATGAGTCACACGAAGTAAATCGAGGTAAGGGAATTGTGTGGACTCTTAGAGATATCTGTGCGCAACTTGGGTGCATTAAATGCTTTACTAGAATGCATGAGACATTAGGAAATGATGTTGGGTGATTGAAGGGCAAAAGTTGGGAGTTTGACAAAATGTGCATGAAAACAAAAACATATTGCTTGAAAATCACGTTTTATTGCTTTTTAGCAAATGATTTCGTAGGTTGACTAATATTTGAAATGATTTGCAAAAGAGTTGAGTTGTTTTGGTTTGTTAACCATACTTTGCAAAGTTTTGAGCCACCTACATGATTTCGTGAGTATGAAAACGTGCTAGAGTATGACTCGCACGAGATTTGACGTGTTTTATACACATGAGTGCTAGAGGCACTAGTTTTCACATGAATTTCATATTTGTTTTGGCATTGTGCTTGGAGTTTGTCTCGCACTGGATGCCCACCTTGCATGTTACCGTGTTTGGAGCTTCGAGTAGACTGGGTGTCACATCGATTAAATAGGCTCACACGTGCATTGTTTTGACATGATTAATTAGCCGTGTTAGGAGCTTCGGGTAGACAAGAGGTCGTACCGATTAAATAGGCTCACACGTGCGTTTGAGATGTGGCGTGATATGATGTGTTGATTGGGTCCATGGAGTACGTTGTACCGTGCATGTAGCATGGAGTACGTTGTACCGTGTTGAGTTGTGATGTGTCGTCTTTGGACGAGATCTGCTATGGACCGACGGGTAGGATTTGACCCACCTCCCGTGTGGAAGTAGATAGTGGTGATATCTCGCACACCTGATCCGTGTAGCCGGTATCACAGGTTATGTACATAGGCCTTGAGGTTATTACCTGTTGTTGAACTGCCTATCACACATGTCTATTGCTTTGAGAATAAATCCATATTCGAAATGATTTGTGGGTCAGGAAAGTCCAAGGGTGGGCTGAGACCTGACCAGTGTTGGATTGATTTGTTAATGGTTTTTAAAGTGCACGGATGCATGATGTTTAATGCCATACTTTATTGTGAAAATGCATGATGTTTAATGCCATGCTTTATTTTGAAAATGCATGATGGTTAATGCCATGCTATTTGAGAAAATGCATGATGGGTAATGCCATGCTTTTATTGTGAATTATGCATGATGATTTATACCATGCTTTGAGTTGAAATGTGCACTGGATTTTAATAGCATGAATGCTTTACATACCATTAACACAATCATACACTCATGTTTTGAGATAAATGATGAATTAAATGCTTTTGAGAATGGCATCACGATCACGTAGATAGTGCAGTATCTACCTGTTCGCATGATTGTCTTACTGAGCGTGTGGTTTGCTCACCCCCTTATTTTCCCCCTCTCTACAGAGATTTGAGTATAGAGTGAGCGTGACTGGAGGCGTTCCTTTTTTGGTAATCCACTGCATCCCATCGCTAAAGGTATACACACTATTGAAATTTTGTATCTAAACTTACGATAGCACAGTAGCATTTTGTATATAACTATTGGGGATGTAAAACAATGTAAACACATGTAACAACTCTGATATATATACATTTATACAAGTGTTTACTTATGAATAATATAAAAATTGAATTGGTATGGTGGAGTGAGTTAGACGTCGACACACAGCCCAACTGTTGAGAGTGTGGTTGTTCACGATCAAGGAAGGATGACTAATAATTGATGCATGAAAATGCGAAAAATTTGTACGTATTTTGGTGAGTTGAGGGTTGTGACAGATATAGATTTTTTTTATGAACATTTTCTTTATCTTGATTATATTGAGGACTAAAAGTTCTCAATTAACATGTATTTTCAAGATTTGTTTAGTTTTTATGAAGGTGAGAAGGAGCAGCTCAACTAGGGGTGTAAAACAAGCTTAGTACGAGTCAAAATTTATAAACCCAATCTATTTTTTATGCAGACTAGACCAGCCCGTGGGCTAAATAATTTATCAATGTTTTAAAAATAAATAATTATAAGCTTGAAGAAACATAATATTTATTAAATATTTAAGCTTCTCAAACTTTTTTTTCCAGTATTATATATATAAAGTCATTATTTAAATTAAAAGTAAAATTATATGAACTCATATTCTTTGTAGTTACAATACAATTATATGTATTACTTTTATAGGAAATAAAAATACATCAACAATATATTTAAAAAATTAAATTTTATATATTTAAGTAAAAAGCTAGCCCAAATGGGCTAGCTTGCGGGTCGGCCCCCGCAGTCTGTTGGTCCACACGGGCCAACCTATTTAGGTTTACTTTTAAATGGGCTTAAAATAAATCTGGTTTGTAAAAAAGCTATAAGTTTAACAGACCGACCTAAAGGCTTTAGCCGGTTTTACACCCCTAAGCTCAACCAAGCAAAAGAATAACTAAACGAAAAAACTGAAAGTGGTGGCGACAATAGCCGAAGAGGCATTTTTTGTACAATTAAGACAACAACAGAGAAAAAATCAAAGCTAAAAGGAAAAGCCAATGGCAGAAGATTTAGGTGAACCACTTGACGAACTCATGGTGGAGGTGAAGGCTCCAGTGGGATAGGATTTGTTTTAGTCAAAATTTTGATATAGACAATAACTTTGATCTTCTCCATTGGTGGAAAGAAAACCAAAGATGCAATGCCCCGAAAGCATGGAAATTCAATCTATTTCTTTTATAACTTATTTCCTGAACACTTATTGATGCCTTCTGTGCAGTGTAAGTTTCTAATCTTTCCTTTGCATTAATTGTATGATTAATTTTACTTAACTAGTCTAAGAATCCATTTATAATAAGTGTGATGCCATTAAAACCGATATAAACCTTACATATACACAAATTTACTTAATAATGCATCACATGAGATAACTTAATTCCATAAATCATGACCTTTCATGTTGAACTTAATTATATTCCAAATGTATCAAAATAAATACATGTATATATGCTTACAAGATGTTTAGAGATAAATACAAAAAGAGGATATACCTCACACGATATCAAATATAGCCTGGAGAGGCATCAGTCTACCAGCCTACGTTGTGTACTTTGTAGTTATAGTCATTGTAAATAATCTGAAGGAGTAGGGGGTGAGCTATGAAGAAAGCCCAGTAAAAAATGCATTTAAAGCAATAAAAGCATCAAAACATTTGTAAAAGTATTGATTTTAAATAAATCATAATCCATTTTAAATAATCACAATCTATTTTTACAAAATTAAAATAGAGTATGAAAACTTATAAAACAAATTACATGTGGTTTCTGAGATTAAATTCACCATATTTCAAAAATAGTTCACAATTTATTCTAAAAACTTAGAAAATACAATTTCACATGGAGACTAGACGTAAATCCAATAGCAATCATGCATCTTACATAATAAGTTATCCTCAACGAAGGAAATATAGTATCTATGGCCATTGTAGGCTGTAGACTAGGCCTAAGTCATACAGCAGTTCACAATCTCACATATAATTAGCACATAACTAGGGCATGGGCACCAGTAGCACTCACTGTGAGGGAACTCACATGTTAACATGCCTCGTAGGCTTGAGTCTCACAACCAGTCACCACAGAGGTGGTGCATGATATGCTCGTGGAATATACCATAGGTGGCCTAAGTCTTAAGAACATTTTACATCGAATCAAAATTGATTTCATTCTCAAAATCATGATTTTCTAAAATATATATAGAAAATCAAGCTCAAAATTCACTATTTATCAAATCACATGAATTTCTTTCTAAAAAGCATTATACATTGATGAAATGGCAATTTAATGTTATTGAAGTCTAAGGAGATTATTTTTCATAGAAAATTTTTTAAGCAAAATTAAATCAAAATTTTTCCTAACCAATAGTAAATTCATAATTCTTGTTCAGAAATCACCTAAAGCTAATTTCGAGGAATCAAGTCATATTTCAACATTTTATTTCTTAAAAGCAAGATAACAGATACCATTACGACTTTAAATTGAATCCCTTACCTCTCGCACACCGAAAGCAACAAACTAGCTTCTCATGCACAGGGCACAACTCTAATGTAAAACCCAATTTTTCATACTATTGTTTAATTAAAAGCTAAGATGAGAAGTTTAAGACTTACTTAAGTATTCATGTGGGGCCTGGAGTAACCGAGACGTTCAAAATAGTGGCACAAAACACGAGGCATGAAATCTGAAGTAAGATCTTAAGTTAAAGTATTCTTTAAGAAAGTATGTTTATGAGTATGTTTTGGTGGTTAGAAAGTGAAACTAAGGTTTTAGAAGTGAAAAAGTTAGTAAAACTTGGGTTAGCGCTAAACTGAGCAATTGGGCCCAAAAATAGAAATAAATTCAGAATAAATTTTAGAAATTAGTAAAACTTATTATAAAGCCATAGGAAATTAACATAAGGTGTATTTGACTTGGGGGAATTAAAATTGAATGGAAATCTTGAGGTTTCAGTGATTAATTTTTAAAGTAAACCGAAAACCCTAAGCAATTTTGATCGATAATGACTAAATCAGGAAAAATAGGCTCAAACGAGAAACTTTTCTTAAACAAGTGGGGCCCACATTTTTATGAAACATACTAGGGACCTAGTATAACACATGTACGGTGGCAATTTGGAAGAAAATGGTATGGAAATATTTTTTTATGGATTTTACAAAAACAAGGCAGTTAGCAAGCCAGACCCAGTAATCTGCTAGCCCAACAAAAAGATCAAATTTGAAGAACTTCTAGAGGGTCTTTTAATCTAAGATTTTCCAAAATTAAAGTAGACTTAATACACTTTCTAAAAAGGTAAAAATCATCTTCAATCGACCTAAAGCTCGAGAGAACCACTTCCCCAAAGTTGTTTCAGCCACCTTCCGATCACTTTTAGAGTTTGGTAAAGAAGGATCAAATGTTCCTTCCTAAGTCCTATACAACATATAAAAAATTCAGCCTTAAACAAGTTCGTTTGCTAGGTGAAAAGTTAGTGAGAAGAACAGAGGCAGAATTTGCCCTATTTCTGGGTAAGAGAGAAACTTAAATTTATAAGTTCTTGGTTGGTTTTTGAGCTTATTTTTGATGATTCTAAGTTGTATACATGTTGATCTACAACTACGAATCTTTGTTGGAGCAAGAAGTGTTCAAAGTTGGTCAACGAAGGTGAGAAGTTGATGAAAGATGATGATGCTTATATATGTTGATGTTGGTTGAATTTAGATGATTTTTGCTCAAGTAAAATTTAAAGGAAAATTTTCTAGAGACTTGTGTAGGTTCAGCCAGCCCATGTTTGATAGGGTAAGGATGAAATTTGGTTAAGTTTGATGTTGTAGACTGTTAAATTAATACACAAAAGTCTGGTTTATAGCCCAGTTCAGTGGAAAATCGAGAAGTGTAAGAATTGGTAAATCAGGTATGTTGAAAAGTATGAATTGAAGATTTGAATAAGTATTTAGGTTGTCAAGTTTATGAATTTGAAGTTAAAAGAACTAAACTTAAACCGACACTATAATCGGTAAAATCGAGAAAATAGAAAAAATGGTTGAAAAAGAGTCCAATTGACCATGTTAAAGCTATAAATGTATGAAAACATGTAATAAGGGTGATTTGCATACTGCTGTTATGGCAGCTCGAGGTAAGGGTACACAAAACAAGGCAAACCCAAGGCCCGATGGTTTTTAATGCTGTCCTAAGCCCCGTTTAGGTAAGGAATGCAATTTAAAGTAGTAATGACTTCATATATCTATCTATATTTCATAAAATGACTTGATGAATATATGAAGAATTTCTAAGGAAAACCCGAGCCTTTCCAATATAAATTCCCGAAAGGAATAATACATCGATTTAATCTAAAACCAAACGTTTTTGTCTATGATGTATGAGTTTTGATACAAAAATATTTTGTATTGGAAATTATATGATTTTATGATTTAAGGTTCAGTATGATTTTAAGTAAGAAAATAAGATTTTTCTGAGACTAGAGGCTACCTTGATAATGTTTGCTTTGTGCATGTCATGCCAGCTACTTATGGTGTTTGTCTTCGCTACACATAGTGCCTATTTTGTAGTATCTTGTGCCCGCGCAACACGCCTGTAGGTTATGTTACCCCCACGGTGAGTGCCAATGGTGTCCATGCTCTATTTGTGTGCTAGTTATACTGATACTATGCCTGTTTTGCTGTACGATCCTGATCCAGTTTACAGCACTTACCATGGCCATCGGTGTTTTATTCCTTTTATGGAGGATGATATTTCTGTCTGCATGATAGCTATACGGATTTAGCCTAGTCTCCATGTTTTAGTATATCAATGATTATGAATTATGAAAGCAAGTAAGTTTTATCAAATGTAAGTAAGTACGCAAATTTGATTAAGCAAGTATGTATGTAAGTACGTTTTATTTCCAAGTAAGTAAGTAGATATTGTAAGTATGTATGTTTTATTGCAAAGTAATTAAGTAAGTATTGTTTTGCTATTATACGTAAGTAAGTTTATGTTTGATTATCGTAAGTATGTAAGTTTTGAAAAGCATGTTAACCCTAAATTTTTTTATATTTTTAGGGTTGTCAGGGTTATTTTAAATGCCTTCCTTACTGGGCTTTAACAGAAGCTCATCCCCCCCTTTCTTCCTTTTAGATTACCTGCAGTAGGACTGCTCAGCTAATTTCAGAGTACTCTAGTTAGGCTGGTGGATTTGAGCCTCCTAGACTATCTTTAGAACATGTTCAGGTATATTCTCTGATGATTATTTCCAAACATTGGTAATGTACAGATGTTGGTTTGTATATATATACTTTTGGGATGTAATCAATTGTCTTATGGATTGATATGTAAATGGTTCGGGAAGTAAATGAAAAAGTTGTTGATGATGTGATGTAGGAATATGATTGAATTAGTTATGAAGTATATTGAATCAAAAAGTAATGAGTACAAGAAAATAAAAGCAATTGCTTGCGATTATAAATTATGACTATGTTTATTGCAGCAAGGTAGGTTAAGGTATAAGAGGGCATACTACCGAAATTAAGACAAATTCTAATTGATTAAAAAAATAAGTGAAGGAAGAAATTAAGTAACCTACACTGTACAGGAATGTAACCTAAGTAAGAAGATAAGAAATAAACGAAAAATTTAGCTCTAATTTTCGCGCTTTCTGGGCATCACAGTTTACGTGATATTAGAGCAAAAATTGTCTTGTACTGTCAGTGTCGAGTAGAAAAGTTTGATTACATCCCAAGTATATATACTTGTCTGGTTATAAATTGGGTATACCTGTTACAGTTGCAACTGAAATCTCTTGGTATTGGCGCAGGTAATACATCATTTACTATGAGTGGTAGACGAGGTCGCCTTAGGAGGCAAACTCTGGCCCCTCCACTATCTCCCCCTCAGTCGGAGAGCCCTAATACCAGAATAGTGAGGCTTGAGCAAAGCATGCATAGTATAAGAGAAGGGCTTAATGCACTCACCATCATGTTTCCCCAGCAATTCGGGGCCAATACTTCAGCTATTAGTGCTACTGCGCTCGCACGCCCTCCTCCTCCTTTTTCTCCACCGGTTCCTCCGGCACCTCTTAATACACAGCCTCTGATGTAGACTAGGACTGACGATAGAGATAAAAGTAGAATGAAGGATTTTCTTAACATGCACCCTCTAGAGTTCAAGGGGGTGAAGGACTTAATAAAGATAAGGAGTAGTTGACAAATTTAGAAAGGATATTTGAATATTTGGGGTGCACCGATTTAGAAAGAGTCAGTATGGCCTCCTATATGCTTACTAGACAGGCCGATGTATGATGAAGAGCCAATAAAAAATATCTGATTTCCTGGCATCTGAAGATTACTTGGGGGATTTTTCTGTCTACTTTCAAGGATCAGTATGTCCCACTTGCTGCCCAAAAGAAACTGCAGGTAGAATTTTTAGAGTTGGTATCGAGTAATATGATCGTAGACGAATATGAGAAAAAGGTTTTCTACCCTCATGCGGTATGACCTCGAAATCGTCAGGGATGATTAGCGTTGCACAGAGAGGTTTCGAGCCGGGTTGAGACCCTTAATTCAGGATAGATTACTCGGTCTTCATATTAAAGAGTTTGGTGATGCTATTGAGCGCGCGCAAGAGGTAGAGAGGGGTCTCAATATTACCCAAGCCAAGTATAGATCCCATGGGAAATTAAAGCGTAAGGGTAAAAGAGTGGAGACCTCTTAAGTAGAACTGAGAAGGAGTCAGCCAAAAAGACTGAGGATTGGTGAGTCTGCAGTGAGGGTTGATAGGCTTGTGACTCCTGTTGCCACCCTTGTGACCACTGGAGCCAATAGATGACTAAAAGAAGTTGCAAGGACTGTGGAAAATTGCTCAGTGGTCCTTGTCGTTGGCGACTGGATGTTTATTTTAGATGCGAAAAGATGAGGCATTTGATAAAGGACTATCTGTAACTTCAGACTCCACACCCCGAGATTAACCATAGGCACCATCTGATAGTCAGATACCAATTCCTTAAAGGCAGACCCCCCAAAGACGGGCTACAATAGCGAAAAAAGGTAAAAAACCTGTCACTCGAGGGCGTGTCTTTGCCATTAACCAGGAGACCTCTGACGCCTCTTCAAACATCATCAGAGGTAATCTTCTTGTCTTTAATCATAAAGTTAATGTGTTATTCGACCCCGGGTCCACACACTCATTTATCTCACCTAAGTTTGTAAAGTGTCTGTATTTAGAATCTGAGCCTTTAAATCATGTATGTCATATTAGTACTCCCATGCATGAGACACAAATAACTGATAGGGTGTGTAAAAACTGTGAAATTAAGATAGGGTAATGATAGTAGATCTAATCTTATTAAACATGTACGACTTCGATGTAATTTGGGAATGGATTGGCTAGCTGCCAATCGAGTAAGTTTAGATTACTATACCAAGACTGTAACCTTCTCCTTACTTGATAAATTTGAAGTATGTTTTGCAGTTAAGAAATACAATATACGATGTTTTGAAGTATGAAATTGGTGTAATCATTGATGTTTTATTTTATAAAGGTTATATAGCTTTTGTCTCTGATACAAGTCAGGAACATCCAAGTATTCAGGATATACCAGTAGTTTGCAAGTTTCCAAATGTGTTTCTGGATGAATTATCGGGGTTACCACCAGAGAGAGTTGAAGTTTACTATTGATTTAGTGCCAGATACCCAACCAATCTCTAAACCTCCCTATAGAATGGCACCGATTGAATTAGAAGAATTAAAGAAGCAGTTGCAAGAGTTGCTTGACAAGGGTTTTATTAGGCCCAGTGTGTCACCTTGGGGAGCTCTGTTTCTATTTGTCAGAAAGAAGGATGCTAGCCTCCAACTATGTATAGACTACACATTACTGAATAAGGCCACAGTAAAGAACAAGTACCGCCTACCCAGAATAGATGACTTATTTGATCAACTGAGAGGGGCTTCATTGTTTTCTAAAATTCATTTGAGGTCGGGCTATCACCATGTAAGGCCCATAAATTTCTATGTAATGTTTATGATTCTGGGATGTACAGATAAGTTACATTATATATGAATCATAAGAAATGGACATTTTTATGCTCTAATTGTGAATGAAATGCAAAATGAATATTAAAGTAATGGAGTTTGAGTTTACCTTTGAAAATCTGAGAAACTTTGCAGCTAGAATGCTGCAGATGAAGGGGAGATCGATCTCATTAAGAGGGAAGATCGATCTCATTGCCTTGAAATGTAATTCCAAAGTATTCTACAAAAGGGAGATCGATCCCTCATTCAAAGCAGATTGATCTCAGATAAATTCTGGTTAGTAAAGATCGATCTCTTCCCATAAGGCAGATCAATCTCTAATTGCCTCTGCCTGGTAAAGATCGATGTCATCTCAAAGCCAGATCGATCTCTAAGTGATTTTGCCTGGCCAAGATTGATCCCTACTGTGATAGCCTGAAAGTACAAAAAATTAGGGCTAATTTAAAATTTTTCTTATATTAATCCTCTTACTCAAGTTGCATTCTTGTACAATATTATTTAATCACTTGTGTTTATAATAAATCATAACCCCAAGACCACTCGATTTCTATTTCATAATCCCAATTACAAAATATCCAAAGGAAATCAATCCAAAAAACACAATTCATTTTTCCTCATATCATCCTAATTACATCCCAAAATACTTAATGCAAATGTCTGTATTACATCATTGTCTGGATACAAAAATGAACTGAATTATACCTTATGCGTGTACAAGTGATAGCCTGGGGAGCTCTTATCCACCAGCCTATATCACATATGCGGCAAACACTATCACGCTCACTACAAGAAATCTGGAGGGGGAAGGAAAAAGGGTGAGCTCTCAAAATGCTCAGTAAGGAGGATAAGGGAGGTCTATAAAATCATCATCACAAACACAATATGATGAAAATATTTGAGCATGCAATCATTATAGAAATAACGGTAGAAACAATGGCATCAACATAATTCATGTGATAAAAATCACAAAACACATTACATCAAATCTCAATGCGTGATATAAATCACAGTTGTAAAATCACATCATCATTAAGAAATCGAAACTAGGCATTTATAAAAGTCAGGTGAAATCATCGTCATAGGCACATCAAGTAAAAATTGTCCCCTAGGCGGATATCCCCAAGAGAGGGAATACGTCGACAATATACACATGGTCATGGTTTGCTATAGACTTGATCAGAGTCGTACAGCCATCGGTCTTACATGCTATCAAAGCACAGATCGATCTTACATGCTATTAAGCAAGGCCACCAATTGCTACCGGAGCAGGGTCATCTCACGTTACCAGAACGGAGGTATCGGTCTTACATGCTACTAGAGCAAGGTCCGGTCTTACATGCTACCAGAGCAAGGCTCGATATGCATCTCATGACAAACCATAGTCTCAGTAAAAATATGCCATTGTTGTATAAAAATCATTTTGCCTTCACGTAGAGCTCATAGTGGTTATCATAAAACTCATTTCGGTTATAAACCATATGTGTTCACAATTACACAAATCACATTAAAATTGAGCTCAAATCGGCAAAACACTCACACCTTCATCAAAACATCAAATCATCTCATTTCTCATAAACATGCTCATTTCATTAACTATTTTTCATGCTCTTAAAACGTTTTCATTCATTCAAAAACTCACAAGCACAAATGGTTTATTTCCCTTACCTCTTGCACCTTAAGTGGTACACTATCCTCTCGGACTATCCTCGTTTCTCGTGTTAGATTCTCGAGCTATCCAAACATCATTAAATCATCAAATTGTAAGTATTCATCGTTCTCATTTCTCTTTTCACCTAATTTATACCTATACCTAAACTATATCCAAGTTATCATTCTTAAATACCCACATTGTCTTAAAACTTATCCTACATCTTTATCATCACTTTAGCTAGCTCATAATCATCACAAGATATCCACATTTCATTTCCCAACTATACTCATATATACACATATATCCATTTACCAACATATATAATGATAATGCTCAAGAAAAACAAAGATCTTGTGAGCTCACCTAGCTTGTCTCCTCTTGACCAACTTGTAGAGTGCTTGTTCTTTACTTTGTTTAACCCAATCCTTGATTTTCTAGTATGTTGTTCTCCTTACTAAGAGGAACAACTTTGTCTCTTACCCCTTTGTCTAATTTCATCCAGAATATAGTGAATCTTAGAGAGAGAAAGCTTGTTTTGAGTAAAAATGGTGAAGGTTGGTGTTTCAGAAAGAGAGGGGCTCGGTTTCAGGCAAAAATCTTGTGGTCCTTATATAGATAGAGGCTATGAGATCAATCTGGTATTTAAAGGAGATCGATCTCTACGTGATCCAATTGCTCCAATTGCTCTATTAACAACTATAAGATCGATCTGGTCAAGGTGAAGATCGATCTATTCTTCTAAGAGGAGATCAATCTGGCATTGAATTAGGGATCGATCTCTTCCAAGTCGAGACTTAAGGAGATCGATCTACCCTTGTTGTTGAGTTAATGTATTTTGAAATGACAAAACAAGTTAATACAATAATGTTAAGATGGTATACAAACATGTTTAGAAGATATCAGGACCAGAACTTAGAGTTCTGCTGATGAGAGATCGATCTGAGGTGTGAGAGATCGATCTCCTGGGTTTATACTTGATGAGAGATCGATCTCATGATGGAAGAGATCGATCTGGCAAGCCTTAAAACGGTGTAAAGGGTTTAAGGTAAAAAGAGATCGATCTGCAAGGGTTAAGAGATCGATCTGCTCTAAGTCAGAGAACTTAGGAGATCGATCTGGTAAGGAAGAGATCGATCTGCTCAAAGTCAGAGAGCTTAAGAGATCGATCTGGTGTATTGAGAGATCGATCTTGCCTCAAACAGAGAGGATAGGAGATCGATCTGCCTATTCGACAGATCGATCTGCCTCTGCCTATTCAAACTAACAGATCGATCTGGTAATGTATGAGATCGATCTCCCTGTGTATTTATGCTTTGTCATTGCAGGATTTAAAACTAGGAGATCGATCGGCCAAGATAGGAGATCGATCTTTCTGACCACTGGATGTTCCCAACGGCTATTTTCTTCAAATCTCAATGGGAAAAACTGCATTTAATGCTCCAACTACCCAACCTTCAGTATATAACCAAGCATTGAAGATAAAGCAAAAAGAGAGACTATCACTGCACATTCTCAATATTCTGAAGCTTTAATTCTTTTATTCCTTGTGTCTCTATTACTCATTAATTGAGATTTATTGTACAAGCTTAAGTACTACAAGCTGTGTTAGTCCTACCCACTGAAAAGCCTTATTCTGTATTCATCCTCACCTTAAAAGAAAAGAGGATTGTTCCTCAGTGAGAGTTATTGTAAAAGGGTGAATACATTTTCTGTATTGCTAAGGGTAGAGAGGTTATTCCTTGACCTGTAAAAGGAACTTTGTAAACTCTATTGAAAGAGAGAAAGAAACCACTTGACAAGAAAGTCAAGGAGAGAGGACGTAGGCAAGAGTTGGCCGAACCTCTATAAGTTGCTGTGTTTGTTTCTCTTTCCCTCTCTTTGCATTAAATTGTTATATTGCACTGTTTTATTCATTATCATTTGTGTTTAAATTGCGATTAATTTAAAATCTGTCATAATTGTTAGAAAACCGATTCACCCCCCCTCTCGGTAGAGCCAACAATTGGTATCAGAGCTAGGACTCTCTAATCACATAGGAATAACTTCCTAAGAGTTAGAAACGATCATATGGCTCTTAACAATGTAGTAGCTAGTTTGGTAGGAGAGGGGCACTCTACGGTGAGACCCCCCATGTTCAATGGTGAACATTATTCCTATTGGAGGACTAGGATGATGCTATTCATTCAAGCAAACGATTATGAAGTATGGAGAATTATAGTTAAGGGACCTCAAATCCCTACGAAGAAAATAGAGGGAAGAGATATTCCCAAAGAAGAAGATGAATGGGATTCTAATGACATTAAATGTGCACAGCTAAATGCTAAAGCTATGCACACATTATTTTGTGCTTTAGGTCCTAATGAATATAATAGAGTCTCCGGGTGTGATAATGCCAAGCAAATATGGGATAAATTGGCAATAACTCATGAAGGTACAACCCAAGTGAAGGAGACAAAAGTAGGTATGCTCACACATGATTATGAGCTCTTTAGGATGAAGGAAGAAGAATCCATTAGTGATATGTTCACTAGGTTTACAGATATAATTAATGGATTAAAATCTTTAGGAAAAATATATTCTAACATTGAAATGGTAAAGAAAATTTTAAATAGCTTACCTAAGTCATGGGAAGCTAAAGTAACAGCAATAGAGGAATCTAAGGATCCACACACATTGTCCTTAGATGAATTAATAGGTTCCTTGCTAACTTATGAGATGAAGCTTAAAAGAAATGAAGAGCCACCCAAGAAAGTGGGTGTTGCTCTAAAATCCACTGCTGAAAAGGAAATTAAAAATGAGAGTGGCAGTGATGAGGATATTGAGATGGCAATGTTTGCCAAAAGATTTAATAAATTCATGAGGATGAGAGCTAGCAATAGCAATAGGAGAAACAATAGGAGAGAACAAGAGGAAGTAGGTAGAAAAGACTCTATTGTGTGTTATGAATGTAAAAAACCTGGACACATAAAATTTAACTGCCCTCTTCTCAAAAGATCTAATGATAGGTTTCATAAAAAGAAGGCAATGGTCGCAACATGGAGCGACAGTGACTGCTCCGATGATGAATCAAATGAGGACATTGCCAACCTATGCTTCATGGCTATTGATGATGATGAAAAGGTAACTTCTAATATCAATGAATACTCTTTTGATGAACTGCAAGATGCATTTGATGATTTAGCATTAGAGTATGAATCTATGAGCATAAAGTATAAAAAGTTAATATCTAAATTAAAAAGGGAAAATGAGATAATGCTACAAGATAAATTGAAATGTGAGAAGAAACTAGAGATTGCAAATCTAGAAATTTGTGACCTTAAGGAGAAAAATAGCAATTTACATAACTCCTTTAATAGGTTTCACATGGGGCAACAAAAGCTAGATAGCATGTTAGAAACCCAAAGGGCATTTTTTGACAAAAATGGCTTAGGGTATAATGCACAAAGTAGGGAAACCCATCTTAAGAGTTTTATTGCTAGGAAGAGCATGAATAAACCTGCAATTACTTGTTCATATTGTAATAAGAAGGGACATAAGTCACATTATTGCAATATAAAGATGAGGAATCTTAAAGGAAAAATTGTAAAAAGGATATGGATTCCAAAAGAGGTAATTCATTCCAAGGACTGCAATGCATTAGCAAAATGGATCCCAATGGGATCAAGAATTGCATTTACTAACCTTCAAGGACCCAAGAGAATTTGGGTACCTAAGACTTTAGTGGGTTTATTTTTTTTGTTGTAGGTGATTGAGCATAGCCACAAAGCTAAAACAAAAGAAGCTTGGTACTTAGATAGTGGATGCTCAAGGCACATGACGGGTGATAAAAGCCATTTCAATTCCTTCAAATCGAAAATTGATGGAGAAGTCACTTTTGGGGACAACTCCAAAGGCCAAGTGGAAGGAAGTGGCTCAATAGGTAATAATCATTTCTCTTTAGAAAAAGTATTACTTGTTAGGGGTCTAAAGCATAACTTGCTAAGCATTAGTCAACTTTGTGACAAAGGTTACAAAGTAATTTTTGATTGCATGAAATGTAATGTTATAGATCCTAAGTCAAATAAAATTCTTCTTCTAGGTCATAGGCAAGGTAACATATATATAGTCTACCTTAATGAACTCAAAAATGAAAACTTATGCTTAATGGTAGATAACAAAAAGGAATCTTGGTTATGGCATAGAAGACTAGGTCATGCTAGCATGCATGTGCTATCCAAATTAGCTAGAAAGGATCTAGTTATAGGCTTACCCAAAATATCCTTTGATCATGAAGAAATATGTGAAGCTTGTGTTAAAGGAAAACACAAGAGAACAACCTTTAAGCCTAAGAATAGTGTATCCACCACTAGGCCTCTTCAATTACTGCATTTAGACTTATTTGGACCAACTAGAACCAGTAGCCTAGGTGGGAAACACTATGGTTTTGTAATAGTTGATGATTACACTAGGTACACTTGGGTGTTCTTTTTGAGAGTAAAAAATGAAGCCTTAGAGAAATTCATAACTTACTCAAAGGTGACTCAAAATGAAAAAGGATATACAATAACAAGCATTAGAAGTGATCATGGCAAAGAATTTGAAAATATAGGATTTGATGAGTATTGCAATGATCAAGGAATTAGCCATAATTTTTCAGCCCCTAGGACACCGCAACAAAATGGTGTAGTTGAGAGAAGAAATAGAACTTTGGAAGAGATGGCTAGGACCATGTTATGTGAAAATAACTTGCCAAAGTACTTTTGGGCTGAAGCTATAAACATATCATGTTATATAATTAATAGAGCTATGATAAGACCCATGCTAAAGAAAACTCCTTATGAGCTCTACAAAGGTAAGAAGCCTAATATTAGTTACTTCCATCCTTTTGGCTGCAAATGCTTTGTTCTAAATAATGGAAAAGATAATTTAGGAAAATTTGATGCCAAAAGTGATGAGGGAATATTTCTAGGATATTCATTGAATTCAAAGGCTTATAGAATTTATAACAAAAGAACATTAATGGTTGAAAAATCTATTCATGTTGTATTTGATGAATCAAATAATATATCTAAAGATTCAACCAACAGTGATGAAAATGTTGAGATATTTGATGAAGGCTTAGAAGATGACTTTCTAGAAAAGCTTGATTTGAATAAAGAAGATGAAGAAGAAATAGAAGTTTTAGAAAGAGAACCTAGAGCACCAAGAGAGTTAGGATATGTAAAAGATTGTGAAATAGTAGGAGATCCAACTCTTGGAGTTAGAACTAGGTCATCCTTAAGGAATATGTGTCAATATATAGCCTTTGTATCTCAAATAGAGCCTAGGAATGTCAATGAAGCCTTAGAGGATAATAATTGGTTCCTAGCAATGCAAGAAGAGTTAAATCAATTTGAGAGAAGCAAAGTATGGAAACTAGTTCCAAGGCCTAGTGATCACTCTATAATTGGAACTAAATGGATATTCAAGAACAAAATGGATGAAAATAGTGTGATCATAAGGAATAAGGCTAGGCTAGTTGCTCAAGGCTATAGACAAGAGGAAGGCATAGACTATGATGAAACATATGCACCGGTAGCTAGATTAGAGGCAATAAGAATGTTACTTGCCTTTGCATGTTATAAAGATTTCAAATTATATCAAATGGATGTAAAGAGTACATTCTTGAATGGTTTCATTAATGAAGAAGTCTATGTAGAGCAACCTCCCGGATTTGAAAATCATGAATTTCCTGAACATGTTTTCAAATTGTCTAAGGCACTTTATGGGTTAAAACAAGCTCCTAGAGCTTGGTATGAAAGGTTGTCAAAGTTCTTAATAGAAAAAGGATTCTCAAGAGGAAAGGTAGACACCACATTATTCATCAAAAATAAAAATAAGGACTTACTAGTTGTACAAGTATATGTAGATGATATAATTTTTGGTTCAACTAATGAGTCTTTATGTCAAGAGTTTGCTAAGATCATGCAAGGAGAATTTGAGATGAGCATGATGGGAGAACTCACATTCTTCTTGGGACTTCAAGTGAAGCAAACAAAGGATGGAACATTCATCAATCAAGCAAAGTACACCAAGGACTTGCTCAAGAGATTTGGGATGGACAATTGCAAACCTCAAACCACTCCAATGGGCACCAACATCAAGCTTGACAAAGATGAAAGTGGTAAGTCTGTAGACACTAAACTCTATAGGTCTATGATTGGTTCTTTGCTTTATTTAACTGCTAGTAGACCAGATATATTGTTTAGTGTGTGCCTTTGTGCTAGATTTCAATCATCCCCTAGGGAATCACATCTATTGGCAACTAAGAGAATCTTTAGATACCTCAAAGATACTCCCTCACTAGGACTTTGGTATCCCAAAGACTCCACTTTTGCCCTTCATGCATTTTCAGATGCTGATTTTGGAGGATGCAAAATAGATAGGAAAAGTACTTCAGGTACTTGCCAATTCTTAGGAAATAGGTTAATTTCTTGGTTCTCCAAGAAGCAAAACAGTGTAGCTCAGTCCACAACTGAAGCTGAGTATATAGCAGCTGGTAGTTGTAGTGCTCAAGTGTTGTGGATTAAACAACAAATGAGAGATTATGGTATTGACATGAAGCAAGTCTCAATTAAATGTGATAATACCAGTGCCATTAATCTGTCTAAGAATCCTATTCAACACTCCAGAACCAAGCACATAGAAATTAGACATCACTTTCTTAGAGACCATGTACAAAAAGGGGATATAATCTTAGAGTATATTGATACTACACATCAAATAGCTGATATATTCACCAAACCCCTTGATAGAGATAGGTTCTGTATCCTTAGAGGTGAATTAGGACTCATGAATATGCCTTAGGACTTTCATGTTGTAAAAATCTTGATTTCAAGTTGATTTGTAAAGAGTTTTTGCAAAAATTTTCTGGCAAAGAGGATGAGAGATCGATCTCCTTGTGATATAGATCGATCTCCATGCTTCTATCAAGCCTAAATCGTCAAGGTTAATCTAAGAAGATCGATCTTCTAACCATAAGATCGATCTCCTTACGTCTCTGTTTAGAGACAGATCGATCTGTCGACACGACAGATCGATCTCATCAAGCTTCCGCATTCTACAGATCGATCTATGCATGTACCAGATCGATCTCCTTAAGCCTCTGTTTGCGACCAGATCGATCTGTCCCTACGACAGATCGATCTCTCTTCGCTTCTGGGAGTACCAGATCGATCTGTTGCCTCGACAGATCGATCTCCTATGCCTTGGAGTATAAATAGCCGCGAAAAATTCCCAAATCTCCCAAAACCTAAAATTCAAATTCTCCAATTCCCTCGCATCCTCTTCTTCAATTCCTCCTCAGATCGATCCTCGTACGGTCTTTCTTGCGTCTCGGTGTCAAATTCCGGTATAGTAACCTACATTTCTCACTGATTTTCTCAAAATCCTTCTTCGATTTGTGTGTTTTGCGTCTAGGGCAAACCTAGGTACTGTTTCATTGCCTTTCTTTTTGTTAAATTTAGTTATCAAATCTTTAAGGTCTAGAATAATGCCTAGGCTTAAGAGAGCAGGAACCAAACCACCTAGACCCAATGTAGAGGCAGGTTCCTCATCCCAACCCACTCCTTCCGCTTCCATCGCTTCTTTCAATAGGTGTCTTAAAACACCTGCAAAAAGGAAGCGATACGAAGAGTATTTCTCAACTATGCCAATCAAGCATTGGCGTCCTATCGATTTTTCCTTCCTCAATCACATAGACTTTCCATACCTATCAAAATTTGAGGAATTTGGTTGGGTGAAATTCTTGAGAATCAACACTCCTGTCCCTCCAAATCTCGTTCGCGCATTCTTTTCAAATGCCGAACTCGTTTATGACCCCGATGACACCTGCAAAATCCTTGCCTTCAGAACCTTCGTCATGGGTCAATCAATTCTAATTGATTCTGAAGTTATAGCCAAAGTATTTGATATACGCGATGAAGGCTTAACTAATGAGGATGAGGAAGTCCCCTTTGTGTTTGAACTCCCCGGGGACAAGGCGAGTAACCTTCCAATGCACCTTCGGTTACTCCACCTCATAATCTCCTGGAATCTCCGCCCTTACGGTACCCGTCACTCAACCGTCAGGCGTCTAGATCGGTTTTGGCTCCATCACATTCACACCACCAGCCAAAAACCAAACCTCCCTCACTTTATATACGAGGATTGGCTGAAGATTGTGCGTGGCCAAGCTACCACAATAGTTTTTCCACAACCAGTGGCTTATCTTCTCCGTCGCCTTGGCATCGACTGCAGCGGCGAAACTGGCGAACTTCCATCTCCTAAAAGCGAGCTTAACATTGGGACCCTACATCATATGGGGTACTACAAAAATTTTCGGGGAGAGTGGACGAAAAAGCAAGAACAGCAACCTGCTGAGGCTGAGGAGGACCTCACTGCTGAACCAGCACACCCACCTGCAGCACCCGCTCCAGAACCGTCGTCCTCCACGGCTGCGCCTACTGCACAAACATCATCTCCTGCTGACTTGGAGCTGCTCGTGAAGATGATAAGCGACCTCAGTCAGAGGATCGATGAAGGACATACCACTCAGCGGCGTATGATCGAGGACTTAACTCAACGAGTGGATAGGATTCAAGACACTCCAAAGGCGATGTTCGATAAATTTCAAGAAACTCAAGAGGCGATGTTCGATGAACTCCAAGTTACGCGCACGCATGTTGAGGAGCTTTTGGATCGTGATCCTCCCTCACATTAGGCATTAGGTGTTTTAATTTAGTGTAGTTACAACATTATTAAGCTACTTGATGTTTTCTGTGACAAATTTGCTTGAATGAAATGTGATTTGATTGAATATTAGATGTGTTAATGCAAATATTGATTTTGAAATGCCATGAGTCTTCGATCTTTTGTGACTGATATGACAAAAAGGGGGAGAAGAAACATGTGTTAAATGTTTAAAAGGAAGTTAGGATGATTTAATTGAGGGGGAGTTATAGGATGATTTAATTGAGGGGGAGTTAAGAGCTAGAGCTAACTAAAGGGGAGTTAAGATTTAACTAAGGATAAGTTAAATCTTTAACAAAGTCAAAAGCTCACAAAAAGGGGGAATTTTGCAAATTCACTAAAGATGTTTATTAGATGAGTTTTGTCATATCAAAAAGGGGGAGATTGTTGAGTTAATGTATTTTGAAATGACAAAACAAGTTAATACAATAATGTTAAGATGGTATACAAACATGTTTAGAAGATATCAGGACCAGAACTTAGAGTTTTGCTGATGAGAGATCGATCTGAGGTGTGAGAGATCGATCTCCTGGGTTTATACTTGATGAGAGATCGATCTCATGATGGAAGAGATCGATCTGGCAAGCCTTAAAACGGTGTAAAGGGTTTAAGGTAAAAAGAGATCGATCTGCAAGGGTTAAGAGATCGATCTGCTCTAAGTCAGAGAACTTAGGAGATCGATCTGGTAAGGAAGAGATCGATCTGCTCAAAGTCAGAGAGCTTAAGAGATCGATCTGGTGTATTGAGAGATCGATCTTGCCTCAAACAGAGAGGATAGGAGATCGATCTGCCTATTCGATAGATCGATCTGCCTCTGCCTATTCAAACTAACAGATCGATCTGGTAATGTATGAGATCGATCTCCCTGTGTATTTATGCTTTGTCATTGCAGGATTTAAAACTAGGAGATCGATCTGGCCAAGATAGGAGATCGATCTGTCTGACCACTGGAGGTTCCCAACGGCTATTTTCTTCAAATCTCAACGGGAAAAACTGCATTTAATGCTCCAACTACCCAACCTTCAGTATATAACCAAGCATTGAAGATAAAGCAAAAAGAGAGACTATCACTGCACATTCTCAATATTCTGAAGCGTTAATTCTTTTATTCCTTGTGTCTCTATTGCTCATTAATTGAGATTTATTGTACAAGCTTAAGTACTACAAGCTGTGCTAGTCCTACCCACTGAAAAGCCTTATTCTGTATTCATCCTCACCTTAAAAGAAAAGAGGATTGTTCCTCAGTGAGAGTTATTGTAAAAGGGTGAATACATTTTCTGTATTGCTAAGGGTAGAGAGGTTATTCCTTGACCTGTAAAAGGAACTTTGTAAACTCTATTGAAAGAGAGAAAGAAACCACTTGACAAGAAAGTCAAGGAGAGAGGACGTAGGCAAGAGTTGGCCGAACCTCTATAAGTTGCTGTGTTTGTTTCTCTTTCCCTCTCTTTGCATTAAATTGTTATATTGCACTGTTTTATTCATTATCATTTGTGTTTAAATTGCGATTAATTTAAAATCTGCCATAATTGTTAGAAAACCGATTCACCCCCCCTCTCGGTAGAGCCAACACTTGTGATAGGATCGATTCTTGCTAGGCAGGGGTAGAATGATATCGATCTTCTTCGTTATGAGATCGATCTTCTTGCCTGCTTTTGCACATTTTCTGCATTCTGGAGCCATAAGATCGATCTATCTTCCCTTAGAGATCGATCTGACCTTCACAATTTCCACTGCTGCTGCATCCAATTGCAGGAAGCTCAATGTAACACTTACCATAATCTACTCTATAGGCCACATTTCAATCCATACACATTTAATACTTAAAAACTTCATCTCCATACACTTCATCATATTTAAAACTTACATGTACATCAACATATCATAATTACATTCACCAATTACAAATTCTCACATTGCAAATCTCATAGCTAGGTATATAAAATTTTCAGTTCTCACACCTACCCATGAGCAGATCGATCCCTAACCATGAATAGATCGATCCCTTCCTTAAGAGGCAGATCGATCCTATAGCCTGTAGATCGAATTCTGAAAGAGTTTAAGCAAGGGAAGATCGATCTCCCACCCTTGGAGATCAATCTCATTAGGCCAATTCCATAAAACCTGACAGCTGAGTTCTTCATTTCCACGAAACAGCTCAATTCCTCTATTTTTAACAAAGTAAACCTAGCTTTCTCACTCTAAAAATCATCACCTTCCAATCAGATTTGGGAGAGATTCCTTTGAGCGAAGTTGTTCCTAGTGAGGAAGAGAACAACATACTCAAAGATTGGAAGCTGAAACTTTGGATTGAATGAGCAAAGAGGTTTTTCCCAAATTTGGCAAAAAGGAGAAAAGTCAAGCTATGTAAGATTTCAATACACCAACTTCTAGTTTGTTAATCTAGACAAGTGTATGAGTTGATTGGTGTATGTTTTATTGGTTGAAACATCCATAAGCATGCTTAATCCTCCATGACCTAGAATGGGCTTAATGAGGGAAAGTTGAAATGACATAAAGTTAATGATGATTTAAGCATGTAGAGATGTTAGTAAGCATGTGTACATAATTCTAAGATAGTTTTATGAAATCCAAATGTTGGAATAGATGATGATTGAAAATAGACATAAGAGGTATATGATAAAATGTCATAGAGAAGGAAAATGATGAACTTAAGGCATTTTGAGATTAATGTCGGTCCAATATGAATCAGTAGACTTGAGAAGTCTAATAAATTCTCGAGAAATGAATTGTATAATCGAAATGGACGTAAGGGAGAATAATGTCCAATAAGATATAACGAGGCCATATTGATGTAAATGGGCCGAATGCATCGATCTGAAATTCATGCAAATGAGAATTGAGTATATTAAAGTATACTAATGAGAGTAGCAAATGCTTGCAGCTCCTGGAGATAAAATTGAAGCCGATAAGATCGGATCACGAGCATTGGAATCAAAGGAAAGTGTTTCGAGCGTGATTCGAGGTAAGGGATTTATGTGAGCTATTAGAGATAGCTATACGTACAATTCTTACCTTTGTATGTAAATGAATACTATAGAGTATTTAGATATTGAAATAGCTATGTGAAAACTAAGTACGAGAAGAAGCTTATATGCATAAATTGCATTTCTTCAATATCTTTATGTGAAAAGATGTTTGTAAGTGTTTTTAGAAAGAGTAGTAATAGACTGGTTCTCAGTTTAACTATTGTGCATAAAAGGCATGTGTTTTTAAGTGAAAAGCATTAAACGAGTGATTAAAGGGAGATTGCCCTCTCACTCATACTTAGTGAATGAAGCCATCTATTTCTTTTTCTATGTGAACTTGTGCTAGAGCCAAAGTGGCAACAGTAGATTTACCAATCTTATTCGCACAACATTTTAAATGGATTTTGAGAAAAGCAAACGATGCTAGAACTGAGTGTAAGCTGTGTGATCCACTCGATAGCTCGCACCAAATTTTGGGAATCATGATAGAGCCATCGAGTACTGCTAAGTGATCTTACTCTGACTATGCTCGCATGTGACTTCCTCGACTTAAAGTGATTTTAAGCAAAAACATGCTAGAGGCCTCGAGTATTGTTATGTGATTGTACGCTGAGTTGACAAACCCGTGCTAGAGGCCTTAGGTATTGCTATGTGATCGTACGCTGAGTTCCTCGCACAAGGTTTTATGATTTTTACTGTGTGATGAGAAAATTGTATTGGAGCCGTCGTGTATTGTTGAGTGATCTTGCATACACATGCTCGCACATGATTTTGAGACAATAAAAATGGGTGATAAGGATCCATGGGAGCACGTTGTACCATGAGCGTTAGCCACAGAGTATGATGTGTCGTGATATCTTAGTGATTTTTGTGTGAGCTGAAGGGATGGTTGATTCACCTCCCCAAGCATGGGACTCCCGCACACCTGATCAGTGATTGCCTGGAATCCAGACTATGGCCATAAGTCTTTTATCTGTGTGATTTGACATTTTATCGCTACTGTGTGAGGTGACATATGTTCCCCTGCTGTGTGATACAAGGTGATACGATATCCCATCCTATATCTCATGTTTATCGATTTACTAAGTGATTTGCTAAATGTAAAGAAATTTCTAAGTGTGTACTATGTGAATTGAAAAATGAAGCTGTGTGATTTTGAAGATGAGCTGTGTGAAAAGAGTATGTTGCTGTGTGAATTGATGATGTATATACATATACTCATCTAGCAAATTAATGGTTTCACATCGATGGAAGTTATTTTCAAAGAATGCATACGTTTTATAAGGAAAATAAATGTTTATATTTTTAGCATGTAGATAGTGTAGTTATCTACCTGCTTTCATATTTTCCTTACTGAGCGTGTTAGCTCACCCCCTTATTTTCCTCCTCCATAGATTCTACGCAGTAGTGAGTTTACTGCAGTTGTTCTTGCTACCGTGTTCTCCAGTTCTCCAGTAGTACATGGGTATACACTTTGTATCCTGTAAATTAATGCACAGTAAAGCTATCTTTTGTACGAAAGGGATGTATATAATAGAAACTGATGTAAACGCTTCTGCATATATGTATAAAAGTACAGTATCTATTTCATTAAATGAAGTTTAATTATAAAATGGATGAGAAATGGATATAGATGTTGACTCATAGCCTAACTATTAGTAGTAAGGTAAGTCACGAGAAGAGGGTCGTGACACACCAGTTGAGAATTAGAAGGGAGGATGTACCTAAGACAGCCTTTAGGACTAGATTAAGCCATTATGAGTTCTTAGTGATGCTTTTTAGCCTGACCAATGCCCCTGTTGCTTTTATGAGTTTGATGAACAAGGTATTTTGTGATTATTTGGATATGTTTGTGATTATTTTTTAAATTGATGACATCTTAGTTTACTCTAAGTCTTGGAAAGAGCAAGAGCAGCATATGAGGACCGTGCTCCAGACTCTTTGAGAGAAACAATTTTATGAGAAATTGAGTAAGTATGAATTCTGGCTGGAGTAGATAGCCTTCCTCGATCATATTATATCCAAGGACGGGGTGTTAGTTGATTCGTCCAAGGTTGAGGCAATACTCAAGTGGGAGAGGCCGAGGACTGTGACATAGATTAAGAGTTTCTTGGGATTGACAGGGTACTATCATAGATTTGTAGAAGGTTTCTCTAAAGTAGCAGGTCTGCTAACTAAGCTTACATGTAAATGAGTTCCGTTTGTATGGTCAAAAGTATGTGAGTAGAGTTTTTAGGAGCTCAAGCAGAGATTGACTTCTGCACCTGTCCTGACTATTCCGAGTTGATCGGAGGGATTTGTGATATACTGTGATGCCTCCCATCAGGGTCTGAGATGTGTACTTATGTAGAATGGTCGAGTGATAGCTTTTGGTTCTAGGCAACTTAAGGACCATGAACGAAATTATTCCACCTATGATTTGGAGTTAACCGCAGTGGTTTTTGCTCTGAAGATTTGATGACCCTATCGTATGGTGAGAGATTTTAGATTTTCATTTACCACAAGAGTTTGAAGTATATATTTAATCAGAAGGAGCTTAACATGAGGCAGAGACAATGGTTAGAGCTCCTCAAAGATTATGACTATGAGATTTTGTTTCATCCGGGTAAGGCGAATGTGGTTGCGGATACTCTCAGTAGAGAGGGTATAGTGTCTTATATGATAGTCAAAGAATGGGAGTCATTAGAATAGTTCGTTAGACTCAAGATTAGTGTTGAGGAAGCAGATGTGAGATTTATGGCTAACCTACGAATTGAGCCCAACATTTTAGATCATATCAGAACAACACAGAGAAACGATAAGAGATTATTAGACATGGTTAGCTAGGCAGAGCATGCTTTGCAGTCAGATTTTTCGATCAGTGACGATGGGTTGTTGAGGTTCAGAGGCCGCATCTATGTTCCGAGCGATGATGTCTTGAAGCAACAAATTTTGAGAGAGTTTCATTGTTCCCATTACACCATGCACCTAGGTAGTACCAAGATGTATCATGATTTGCGTAAGGTGTATTAGTGGAGTGGTAAGAAATGGGATGTAGCAGAATTTGTGGCAAAATGTTTGGTGTGTCAACAGGTTAAAATTGAGCACCAAAAGCCCGCAGGACTACTTAAGCCTTTGCCCATGCTTATGTGGAAATGGGAGCACATAACGATGGACTTTATTATGGGATTACCACGAAGCCGAAGAGGTCATGATACAATCTGAGTGATAGTAGACAGATTTACTAAGAGTGCCCACTTCCTTACCTTTAAGAGCACAGCTTCTTTGAGTGCCTTGGTAGAATTATATGTTAGAAAGGTAGCTCGATTGCATGGGGCTCCCTTGAGCATTACTTCTGATAGGGATTCCAAGTTCACCTCCAAATTTTGGACACATTTTCAGGAAGCCATGACCTCTTACTTGAATTTTAGCACCGCCTATCATCCTCAAACTAACGATCTGTTTGAGCGGACTATTCAGACCTTAGAGGATATGTTAAGAGCGTGTTCCTTGGACTTTAAGGGATAATGGGATGATCATTTGCCCCTTACAGAGTTTACCTATAATAACAGTTATCATGCTAGTATCAAGATGGCACCTTATGGGGCTTTGTAAGGTAGGAGATGCAAATCTCCAATGGCTTGGGAAGAAGTGGGTGACCGGAAGATCTTAGCTCTTAATCTCGTTGAACAAGCAGTTAAAGGTGTTCAAATGGTTTGTGACAGACTCAGGGCTACTCAGAGTAGACAAAAGAGTTACACCGATATGCATAGACGACTACTTGAATTTCAGGTTGGGGACTCCGTATTTTTTAAAGTATCTCCGAGCAAAGGCATCATGCGATTTGGAAAGAAAAGAAAGTTGAGTCCTCGTTTCATTGGTCCGTTCGAGATGTTAGAGAAAGTGGGAGATGTTGCCTACAGATTAGCTTTACCCCCACAGCTTTCTAGGATACATAATGTCTTCCACGTCTCCATGTTGAGGAAATATAATCCGGATCCCTCTCATGTCCTTGAGTATAAATCCTTAGACATTCAGGGAGATATGAGCTATCTAGAAGAACCTATCCAGATCCTCGACAAGAAGGAAAAGGTACTTCGGACAAAAAAAATTTTGTTGGTAAAGGTTCTCTGCCAACACCACTTGATAGAAGAAGCTCTATGAGAGTTAGAGAGCCTTATGAAAGAGAAGTACCCTCATCTATTTCATGACCTAGCTGAATTTGGAGGACCAAATTCCTAAAAAGGTGGGGAGGAATGTGATGTAACAACCCGATTTACGTACATTTTGGTGGGCTATGAGTCGATAATAGATCAGAACAATAAATTCGTCTATTCAATTATATTTCTTAGTGACAAATTTAAACTAAACTAATAGTAGTACCTTCCAATTAAATCAGCGTAATCATTTTTTTTACAAAATATTCAATGTTCACATTCTTCAGACACATTTCCATATACATTACTGTACTTACAAAATTTAGATACAAAATAGATGTCTATACTGGGTATACCTTTAACACAGTAGAATGTTTTGCTGACGTATGACAGTGCAAAATAATTTAACTTCCAAAAGCGAGCTCAGCTACTGGTGAGGGTCTGTGTAGGAAGGTTAGGGGTGAGCTAAACATACTCAGTAAGAAAAACATGCGTCAAATAGATAAATACACTACCTATATATATATATATGCCAAAATAGAAATTCTCATGAAAATATACAAATAATTTGGCAATCCAGTAATATCAGTAAAATCAGAGACAAAAATCGATAATACCATAATTGAAATTCAAACACAGTATCAATACCGATAGTATAAATAGTTCACTGCAGTAAATGCAGGATTCTGAAAACTTCAAATAGTAAAGTAAACGATTTCGACAAAATATTACAGTTTTTACGGTCAAATCCAGAATATCAAATAGATGATCCAGTTCTTACGGTCAGTTCAGTAAATCAAATAGATGAGACAAGGTGGAACATGCTATAACAAAAATTAGTAGGACAATTGGCCAATGTCGGTGACTCTGGGCATCACTGATCAGGTGTACCGGGATGTCGATCGCTGTGGAAGTGGTTAGCTACCCTAACAGCTCACAATACAATATATTCGAAGACCAATAACACGGTACAACGTACTCACATGCGTGTTGCACGGTACATCATACTCCGTGGACCATAGTAACAGTAACAGTTCAGTAACAATAACAGTGTAGCCTGACTAATCATCGCCTTTGTCTCAAAATCAGTGCGAGTCGGACGTGTGACACACGTTCAAGCACATTTATCAGTATTAATTTATAAGTAAACTATTTTCATCAAAATAGTTCTAAAACCCAGACAGTGTATAAAGCAATTTAAAAGAGGTTATCTTGCCTTTTTTTCGGTCAAATCCCAATAAGCAGTCTATAGTAATTAAATTCGGGATTTCTGATTCAAAACCATAATTCACGTTTTATCAGTGTTTCTCTAAACAAATTAGATTTATAACAGTAAGGCTCGACTGTTTTACTTAGGCCAAAAATCCATAATTTTCAGAGTTATAGAATCGGCCTAGTATTTTTATGTAATTTCGGTAACTATGAAATTTAACCTAGCATTTTATATCTACAATTCCATAGAAATTACGCATAATTATCTCTAGCAGTGCACAGGAATTTTCCTTACAGTAAAATTTTTCCTATAATTTATATCTTCGAATTAACAGAAAATACGTGTAATTATCACTAACAGCACACAACAATTTTCCTTACCTCGGTGTTTGTCCGTAGTCCTCTATGCAGCAACATTTCGAGTCGGTGAGTTTGGTCCACTCGATTTAATTATTTTTTTCTGTTTCAGTCTATAAGCTCTCGGGTTTGGCTTCTAATGAAGCCCAAACCAGGACTTTATGCGGAGTTTCTTGCTGCCGTTACATGTGACGCCCCGGAAGCGCAAAAAACAGGGCAATTTAAAACTTATTTAGATCAATACACAATTCTAGGTGCATTCCTGTACAGTGTCATGCATTATCATACATAAATTATGAAACTTTCACCTCAGGATCTCATCATCTAATATTTATATATCATACCATATACATTCCTCAATACAGATTTAATTAATCCTAATACATCTCATACATCATTATTCATCAAGTGCCTTTAAAAACAACTTTAGTCTGGGTACATGAAATGTTAAAGTATACCTCAAAATACAATATATGGCCTGGAGCTCAAGTCCTCCACTATCCACTACTCCGTACGTCATAGGAAACTCTCTTCACTTGAAGAAATATGGGGGGATATAAAATAGGGTGAGCTTCTAAATCGCTCAGTAAAGGGGGGTAAGGGACTCATTAATAAAATCATCAATTACATAGCACAATCATTTTTTTGTAGGTGAAACTCAATAGAAAACGTAGCATGAAATCATTAAAACCTCATTATCATTTCATTTCTCTAAGATCATATAGAAACATGAGAGTAAATAGCTCAGTACAAAAACCATAGTTACAAGCATGTGGAAATCAGGATGCGATAATGGCTTTTCTCGTAAAAATGTGATAGAAATCACCTCAGTAGTAATGCACGTGGCAAGGCCACAATCTCATGTATAAAATGGAGACTAGGCAATAAAACTCAAATAAAAACATCTGTCATGGCACATCAAAATAATCTCCTCTGGGCGAGCATCCCAGGCATCCTTAAAAGAGGGAACGTTGACAATATGGTCGTGTATATGGTGTATTGGTCTTACGTGTTACCATAACAAGGCCCGGACTTACATGCTACCAAAGCAAGGCCTCTTCTCATGTACAATATCGGTCTTACATGCTACCAAAGTAAGGCCCGAACTTACATGCTACCAAAGCAAGGCTACCCAGCGCTACCAGAGCGGGGGTCATCTCACGTTACCAGAACGGAGGTATCTCTCGCTACCAAAGTGGAGGAATATCGAACTTACATGCTACCAAAGCAAGGCCCAAACTTATATGCTACTAAAGTAAGGCCCGATGTGCTATCACATGACACGCCTATGTCTTAGTATCAGCCATTATCATATAAAACCGTTTTGTACTCATTACAAAACATGTCAAAATCGAGCTCAAACTGGTAAAACCACACGCACATTTCTCAAATCTCAGTACGCCTTAAAGTAGAACCCAAATCCCTTTTCACTTTTAAACTCAAATAGTTTGTAAAATAATTTCACACTTTATTTACAACTCATAAGAATTGGGCCCCAACCGGCTATAAAACTATGTGCAATAAATCGATCATAACTCGTAAAAACATGCTTATTTCTCAAAACATTTCATGCTACCAATATCATCACAAATCACATACACAAATGAGTTTGAGTTTTCCCTTACCTCGTTACACCTCGTATAGTGCAATCGTTTCCCCGAAACGACGGAGTAGCCTCGCATTCCTCTCTAGAACTCTCGGGTTATCCCAACGATGTAAAAACATCATCAACATGTCATCACATTGTCTCAGATCTCAAGATCGAGCATAATTGCTCATATTTTCATAATTTCTTAATACCTCAATAGTTCTAACAACTCTAACCATTTTAGCCAATTCCTCACCACATCTACATCCATAATCACAGAAATCTACTTTAAAATCAAGGATTAAAGCTTAGAAATTTACCCAAAACTTGTGGAGTGCTTAATTCACGTCTTAGCTCAAATCGTCATTTGATTTCTAAATATGTTGTTCCCCTTACGATGAGGAATAACTTTTCTTCTTGCCACTACCTCTGATTTGGACAGAAATGGGTGTTTTGGAGGAGAAAGAAAGCTAGGGATTCGGCCAAAATGGGAGTTTTCGGTTTCTGAAGAGAGAAAAAGTGAATTCCAGCAAAAACGCAGGGGTCCTTATATAGACAGAGGGCAGGAGATCAATCTGCTCTTATAGGAGATCGATCTGCCTTTGAATTTAGGAACGTTTTGGGCACTTTTTATGCCTACCAGATCGATTTGTCGTGGGGGCAAGATCGATATCATAATCTTGAGGAGATCGATCTGCTTCTTGTGAGGAGATTGATCTACATTTTACAGAAACATTTGGAGATCGATCCTTTTAAGGCATAATCACAAGGAGATCGATATGCTTCCATTGGAAATCGATTTGCTCCTTTAGATTATTCATTCCTTATCACTTTGGCCTACCAGATCGATCCCTTCTTCTCTAAGATCGATCTGGCCTCGTAGTTTCATACTATGGTTGCACACTTGACATAAAATCTCCATATGTAATTGCCATAATTTACTTTGTTGATTATTTCTCATTCAATACTCATTCATCATTTAGAAATTTCATTCCTTACCACTTCAATATATGTGTAAGACCCAAAATTTGTATATGTAATCTTTATGACTTTGTGATATGTAGACAAGTCACAAATGATATAAATTATGAAGAATGAATGTTTTGGAGTTAAAGATGTGAGTATATTGAGTTTTGAGTGGTGTGGTGAAATGGAATAAACATGCATGAGTTTTGTACTTCCATTTAGTGTTATATTGTATGCTTTTGGTTATACAATGAATGCACACAAGTTTTAATATATATAAAGTATGAATGGATGTCATTTTCAAGTCTTAAAGAGGATTGGATGAGAAAATGACTATGGTAGCAAAATCTATGAAGTTTGGTAAGACTTACTGCAGAAAACTGTCGTAAAATCTAGAAAATATCAATGAGAGATCGATCTCATGGGATGAGAGATCGATCTGGAAGAGCAAAAAATGCTCTTATTTGAGTGATGGAACAAGTCAAATCGATCTCCAATGGAGCCAGATCAATCTGCTAAACATTCTGTGTTGAAGGAATCGATCTCTGAAGGGCCAAATTGATTTTCTTAAGCTACTAACTTGCAACAGATCGATCTCATGTGGTCTGAAAGGTCAGTTTCACGAGGAAAAATGCAGAGCAGATCGATCTCATAGGGTAGCAGATCGATCTCATCAAGACAATTCTATAAATACTGGACTTCTGCATTTCAGATTTCACAGGATTTACTATTTCATTCAATAACCAAAGTGTAACCTAGCCAATAAACACTTGAAAACTTCAGTTTGTGATCAGTTTTGAGTGAGATACAGTTGAGCAAAGTTGTTCTTAGCAAGAAGAGAGCAACATACTTGGAAACAAAGGATTGAAATCAAGAGTTCAAGGAGTAAGAAGGATTTTACCATTTTGGTGAAAAAGGAAGGAAATCTTAGCTAGGTAAGATTTAATGCACCAAGTTGATATATGTTAAACTAGGTATATTAATGAGTTGATTGATATATATATATATGAAATGTTGGAAATGAAAGAATGATGAAAAATCACCATAACCTAGATATTAGTGAGAAAATGAGGAAATGATGAGGAAATGGTGTTAACATTGATTTAATGATGAAATATGCATGTATGGAAGATTATGAGATAATCTTATGAAATACATAAATTGGAAATAAGGAGAAATGAAGATAGTTATGTGAAATGTGGATTCATACCATATTTGGAGAAAGTGAAGAAAATTATGTGTTTAATTGAGATTTGGCAAATGAACTGAGTATATAACGATATACTAACGCCAATAATTATAATAGCTTCGAAACTCACATTGGAAGCTGATCGAACTGCAAGAGAGAGCAGAACCGAGGAAGTGAGGTCACTTGACGTGATCCGAGGTAAGGGAATTTCGGTAGTAGCTAAAGATGGCTACACGTATTTTGAGTAGTATTTCGATACTATATCTTATATGAATGCCCATGAATAGGTTTAATGTGTGTGATAAAGATTAATGACATAAAGTGTAATTTTATCCAAAAATAGGATAAAAAGCCTCAGAAGCATGTTGTAACCCTTCATTTATGAGTTGCATGATAAAATGACTAATGTTTTCATGTCTATGCGAAAATAGCATATTTAAGTGCTAATTTGATTTGAATTGAGAAATTTGTGATTTAAGTGAGCCTTCTATCTGGTTTTGTGTAAAAACCATAAGTGCTAGAGACTACTCACACTATATTTTGAGATATGCATCACACAGTACTGGAGGATATACTCGTACTATATTTTAATGCTATTTTATGCATGTTAGAGTAGTAGGAGCATTGCTCTTACTCAGTTTGTGATTGATGCATATAGAGTATTAGGAACTTTGCTCATACTCAGTTTTACATGACAGAGCACTGGAAGCATTGCTCGTCTCAGTTTTCATGATTTATACATGATATAATACTTGAGTGATAACTCATACTTGATTTGAAAAAAGAATTATGCATTTACTTAGTATTAGAGGTTACTCGCACTAGTGTTTGATATTTTGAGATGCATACACAGTGTTTAAGAGGCGGAGTGTTGATTGTGAGTCATACTCAAGACGCACACTGTAGTTTTTATGTGATATATATTCCATGTTAAAAGAGAAAAATCGTGACGATTTCCTCCTTGTAGACTGAGTGCACACTATTGAGATATTCGCACGTGGATTTAGAGATGTGGCATTTATTCCATAGTGTGAGGGCTAAGACCTATGGCAGGCACCCCTACTATGATGTATTTCTATGGTGAAAGGACTAAAACCTATGACAGGCATCCCAACCATGAGGAGAGGGTCCACGAGTGTACATTATACCGTACGAGTGGCATAGAGTACATTGTACCGTGTGTTGTATGGAGTTGTGGAGTTGAGGAGTTTGTAGCTGGCGGTTGTGATGGACTAACCCCCCTCCCGTTGCAGCAGTGATACTCGCACACAGAGATCTGTGTTGCCTGGGATTTCACATTATAGGATATGGCTATAGTCTAGGAGAGTATTACATGTAGCCATTGAGTCTCGCATGATATATCACTTGTTTTCATGATACGGTTAGACTAAGACAGATAGGTCAGAAACCTGTTTTTGTGTTGTGTTGTGAACTGCCATATTTACTATGATTTATGTGTAAATGGCAATGATTTCTATAAAGGCATTCTGAAATTATAAATATGCATTGTTTTGCATGAATGCCTATATTTGATAACTCAGCATGATTTTAAGTGCATGGAATTTAATCTGTACTACTATTCTATCATTTGATTCATACTTTGAGATGAGAAAAGGAAATGCAAGGCATTATTTTTAGTAGAGAGTGTGGATGTCTACTTGCTTGCCTGATTTCCTTACTGAGCGCGTTGTTTGCTCGTCCCCCTTTATTTCCACTCTCTACAGATCATTCGCAGTAGATTGAGTCTGGCTGAGGTATAGCATTCATTGTATCCTCTACCTATCCATCTCACGAGAGGTATACACACTCGAACATTTTGTACTGAACAATATATAAGCACAGTTATGTAAACTATTGTACAGTCAGGATGTATATGTACAAATACTGTATAATAGTTTATGTCATAGAAAAGAATACTAAATTCTATGTATATTGTGAATGAATGTGAGTGGGTGACTAATATCGAATCACAGCCCAACTGTCGAGGAGAGAAAAGGTAAGCAAAGTAAAAAGTGAAAAATTTGTAGTGGTTTTTGGTAAGTCACAGAATGAGGTCCTGATAGAATGTATCAGAGCGTAGTTGGTCTGATGTGAACCGATATTAGTAATTAGGAAAGTATACATCCCCATAGTACTGTGCTTTGTTCAGTTACAATTGTGTATACAAGATGGGAATCAGACTAATTAATGATTATGAATGCAAGAATTTAGTCTATATGGCTAATACCAGCCGAGGTAGAGGGGCGAGAGGTAGGGCTCGAGGCCATAGAGGTGGGCCTGAGACCCGAGATGAGACTACTGGTCAGAATGAGGTACCAGAGACTGTTGAGGCACGTTTCACGAGGATTGAGCGTAGCCTAGAGATGATAGTGGCGATACTGGTACAGACTAGGCCAGGTAGATAGGGACAGGATGCAGAGACTGCGACACGAGAGGCAGTTGCACCTGACACACTTGTACAACCTGCACTTGAGATGCCACAAGCTGCAGATACTCCTACACCCCCACCAGTACAGGAGAGTAGTGGATTGGGATATGGGTTTGATTTGGACATATTACGACAATTCTAAAAGCTTGGACCTCCATCTTTTCGAGGGGTCAAGGACCCAATTGTTACTGAGGAGTGGATTGGAGAGATGGAGAAGTTGTACGGATTTTTTGAGTGTACGACTTCAAAAAGGGTCGCATTTGCTATGTTCCTACTGAAGGGGATGGCAGAGCATTGGTGGAAGTCCACCAGGCCTATATTGAGAGCTCGACATGCTGAGATTAGTTGGGAGCTATTTTTGGATGCCTTTAGGAGGTAGTTTGTTCCAGATACGGCACAACGAAGGCTACAGGCCGAATTCTTAGGGTTAAGCCAGGGAAGTCGTTCAGTGGATGAGTATGAGACTAGATTTTTAACCCTGGGAAGGTATGACCCCGATATCATGTACAGCGAGACTAGGAAGGTCCGCAGATTTATAGATGGATTGAGACCAGTATTGCGGTCTAAACTGGTTCCATTCGACATTTCTACCTACGATGAGGCTATGCGCAGGGCGCAACTCTATGAACAAGATTATGAGAGGAATGTCTCAGAGTTTAGATCAGTCGAAAAAGGTAGAGACAGAGATAAAAAGAGGCTGGTAATTGACAGTGCTCGAGGTTTCGAATATCTAAAAGGGAGGAGACTATATGGTAAGAGACCACAGATAGAAGAGGTGTGAGAGAGACCAGTTAGACTTCCTACATACCCGGCTATAGCTCTGGCAAAGGGCATTATGATTGGAGGATCGAGGCCTACTATTGATTAGTGTAGTAGGTGTGGTAGATACCATGGTGGTAGACCGTGTCCAATGAGTCCTATTATGTGTTTTCGATGTGGGAAACCAGGGCATATTGCTAGAGTTTACCCAGAGATGGTTGAGACTGCCCCACAGAATGGCAGGAAGCCAGAAAGAACTCCAGTTGATATGTCTGTTCAGAGGAGAAGGGTAAACAAGTTATGGGACGAGGGCGAGTGCATGCCTTGGACCAGGGGACAGCTGATGCTTCATCGGATGTGATTAGAAGTAACATCCTAATTTATGGTTTAGAAGCACATGTGTTAATTGATCTTGGTGCCACACATTCATTTGTATCGCCTTCACTTGCATGTAAGTTAGCAAAGCATGTAGAGCGTACTCCTTTAAGTAGGATGATGTAATTTGTATGCATATGGATAATAGTCAGCTAGTGGAGTATGTGTTAAATGATTGTAAGTTAAGAGTAGGGAAAAGGATATAACAGCCCATCTGATATTTTTAAGTATGAGGGACTTTGATGTAATCTTTGGAATGGATTGGTTATCTGCAAACCATGCTGTTTTAGATTGTTTTGCTAAGATAGTTATGTTTCCTAACCCTACAAGTTATGTTGTAAAGTTTGATCAAAAGTAATGAAAGTAGCATTTATAGCTATACATGGTAATGTACTATGCTAACTTAGAGATATATATGTTGAAGGATTTATTACGTACGTGGTTGATACGGATAAGGTACATCCAGAGTTGAAAGATATTCCTGTGGTTAGTGAATTCCCAGATGTCTTTCCGGATGAATTACCAAGGTTACCACCAGATAGAGAGATGGAGTTCTGTATAGATTTGGTGTCTGGTACTGAACTTATATCGAAACCACTATATCTCATGGCCTTAGTTGAGCTAGAAACCACTATATCGAAACCACTTATTCGACCGAGTGTTTCACCTTGGGGAACATCGATTTTGTTTGTAAGGAAGAAGGAAGGGAGCCTCTGATTGTGTATAGATTACCAATTGTTGAATAAGGCAACCATCAAGAATAGATATCCTCTTCCAAGGATTGATGATTTATTGGATCAACTCAGGGGAGCGCAGGTCTTTTCTAAGATTGATTTGAGGTCTGGGTACCATCAACTGAGAGTTTAGAGAGAGGATGTACCCAAGACAGCATTTAGGACCCGATATGGCCACTATGAGTTTTTGGTGATGCCATTTGGATTGACAAATGCTCCCGCAGCTTTCATGGCTTTGATGAACAATGTGTTTAAGCTATATTTGGATCAGTTTGTTATCATCTTCATCGATGACATATTAGTATACTTGAGATCAGAGGAGGAGCATGAGAGGCACCTCAGGATTGTATTGCAGACCTTACGTGTCAGGACCCGTTCTCAATCCATGACTTTATCCAAAATCACTACAAATTTTTCGCATTTTTAACTTACCTTTCCGCTCTTCAATGGTTGGGCTGTGATTCGATGTCAGAGTCCTCACTTACCACATCATCCATTTCATACATACATGTCAATATATTATTACTGACTGTAACTGCTTTTATTATACATGTAAGATTATATAAAATCTAATACAAATACATTCCCTATAATATATATCGTATACATCACTGTGCTGTTTCTATGTTTAGATACACAACTATACATAAAGGTATACCTGGCAATCGATAGGAACTAGTAGTGGACTCTGGGACACTATCCCTCGATAGCTCTCGCTCTACTGACGCTCTGTAGAGAGATGTAAAGAAAGGGGGGTGAGCATACAACGCACTCAGTAAGGAAATCAGGCAAGCAAGTAGATATCAACACTATCTACTCAAAATAATGCTATGCCTTGAAAACATTATTTCCTTTACTCGCTTTAAAAGCATGTCTTGAAATATAATATATATACTTGTACAGAATAAATCCCATGTACAGAAAATCATGCTTTCTTTCTTAAATGTAGGCATGTAGTGCAAAACAATGCATCGTATATAAATCATGCCTTTATGTAAATCATGCCATGTATATTTAAATCACAATAAATATGGCATCAAATGATTCACAACACAAAATCGGAGTCCGACCCATCCCTCAGGTCTGTCCGCAATTTAAATCATTTAATCAATGTGATATATCATGTAAGACTCTGTGGTTAAGTGCAAATAGTATCCTGGACTATGATCATATCCGAAATGTGATCCTAAGCAACACAAATCTCGGTGTGCGGGGCATCACTGATGCAACGGGAGGATGGTCAGTCCACTACAGCCGTCAGCTATGCGTAACACACGGTACAGCGTACACCTCGTGCCCCGGGCACGGTACAAAGTACACCCGTGGACCCTCACAGCCAGGGTACCTCCCATAGGACTTAGCCCTCGTAACTATGGAAATATTTATACCACATTCACAAATACCCTCATGCTGGCCATCCTCTCAAAATGTGACACTCAGTCACACAAGAATGCGGCATGAATAGGTACCATGTATATAATATCACATACAGTGTGCGTCCTCGAGTGCGACACACAGTCGACACTGCGCTCGAACACTGTTTCACATCACAAACTCAACTCTAGTGCGAGCAATCTCCAGCAACTAGGTCAATGCATAGTTCATGTATTAAATCAAGTACGAGCAATAGCTCCCAGTACTATGCTATGCATATATCAAATCAAGTACGAGCAATAGCTCCAGTACTATGTCATGTATAAACCATGAAGAATCGAGTACGAGCAATGCTCCAATACTCTGTCATGTATCTCATGTAAAACTCGAGTACGAGCTAATCGCTCCAGCACTCTGTGTCATGCATATATCATATAAAACTGAGTACGAGTAAAACTCCAGTACTCTATCATGCATGTCATGGAAATCTAGTGCGTATAAAAATCCAGCACTAATGTATGTGGAAAACATATGAATCCCAGTGCGAGCTGTGCTCTAGCACGATTCATTCTCACATAATATGATAGATGGCTATTTAAAAGGGATTGTTTATAAAACATCAAAATCAGCACTATAAAGTGTGCTTAAGTCACATCAACCTTAAAATCATTAGCCCATCTATTTATTTTCATGCTAAACAGCAGTTAAACACTCACAATAATTGTTTCCATGCTTTTCGCAACTTTTCACAAAAGTTGACTTTTTGACTAACTAGGGGTAAAATCGTAATTTGCCACTATCGGGTCGCAATAATTATTATTCACTTTCTCTGACCCTCAGAGTTTTTAAGTGAATGTAAAAGCAGACGAAAATACGTGCAGGTATCTCTAACTACTCGCAAAAGTCCCTTACCTCGGATCACGTCACGTGACCTCACTTCCTCGGTGCTGCTAAATCCCGCAGTCCGATCAGCTCTCAATGTTAACTCCGGAGCTGTAAATAACCATTCCTCAGGTTAATTATAATTTTTCTACTGTATTATACATTAATACAGTCTATTTTCCCTTAATGGGCCTTAATAATCCTTAATGGGCCTTAATCTGTATTAAGCCCGTTTTCCACTTATTATTTCCCTTCATCAGGGTCTATCGACTCATTGGGCTTATCAATACCCATTGGGCTTTATTCCAAGCTCTTTGGATAGCCCGTATATCATTTACGATATTTAATTCAAAATTCTGAATATAATTCACTAAATACGGAATTTAATCCGAAATGCGTAAAATAAATCTTAAATACGCAATAATGACATAAATTGTCGTAAATGAACTTTACTTACCCGAGAATATGCGATGGTACACAAATCGAAGTTCGATCGGGCTTCCGTTCGGAATTTATCGTCGAACTGTACAATTTATTATATTTAACTCCGGGACAATTTTCGATTAAATATAATTTAAATAAATTCATCGAAAATCAAATCGGTCACTTTTGACCTCGTATCGACTTACCCGAAGTCCGGTGAAATCTCGAAAATTTTCCTTTTCCTTTTTCTTTCTTTTTCCTCTTTTTCCCCTTTTCTCCTTGGCTGAACCGGTCCGGTCCGGTTCAGCACAGAACCTTCTCCCCTGAACCGCCGACCGGTTCAGGCATCCTTTGGTCGTGCCGACGTATTCCGACCGGTTCCCGACCCATCACCACCGCCGTTCGGTGCGCATAAGCCTGGGCAACACTCGACTGGGCTCGATCGGGACCAAGCACTGCCGATGGCCGTCGGATTCCTTCTTTTCCTCCGCGGCTTCACCTCTTCGATTCGCCGGCGTCCGACGTCGGTGGATGGCGTGACCGGTGCCGATGGGTGCGTATGGACATGCTCTTCCTTTTCCGGCCCCTTGCCTGGCCGTGGGGTCGCCGGTGGTGGCCGTCCGGTGATTTCTCCCTCGGGTCGGCTTGCTTCCGTTTTCTCTGTTCTCTCTCCCCGATTTTCAATACGTTTCTCTTCTTTTTTTTTTTATAATATATTTTTATTATTATTTTATTATAAAATAATAATAAAAATCCCATAAATATCCCAAAAATATCTAAAAATATCTCCAAAAATCATATTAAATTCATTTAATCCGTAAATGAATTTATCAGTCCGATTTTACCTTTTCGGTATATTTTTTCACTATTTTTGGGCTCATTTTTCGAGGCAAAAATTCTGATAAATTCTAATAAATTTATATCTTGTTCAATTGGGCTCGAAATTAAATATTTTCCTCGATTTTGATCAAGATTCCTCAATTTCATATTTTTAATGAAATTGTCTTATCGAAATTATACCGAATTTCAGTCATTTGATCGTTTTACCCCTGCACTCGTTCGGGACTTAACTTAACCCTTATCTCGTTGTTATGTAGCTTACATGCATTTTTAAATTTCTTAAATTGTTGATTGCATGTTAGTAACTACTCTTCTTATGATTCAACTATGTAATAAAGTGTTCATACACATAGGAATCATAAGGTACAAGCTACAAAGATCTGAGTCTGACATTATGAGAGCAGAAGCTATATGCTAAACTCAGCAAGTGTGATTTTTGGTTGTCACAGATCTCGTTTTTGGGACATGTAGTGCCAAAGGATGATGTATCAGTAGATCCATCCAAGATTGAGGCTGTAATTCAGTGGAAACAGCTGAGGATAGTCACCGAGATCAGGAGTTTCTTGGGTTTAGTAAGATATTATCGAAGATTCATTAAGGGATTTTCAAAGTTAGCTGCTCCGTTGACACGTCTAACTTGGAAGAATGTAGCATTTGTATAGGATGAAGATTGTGAGAAGAGTTTTCAGAAGTTGAAGAGTCGATTGACCACCACTCCAATTCTCACTGTCACTACCAGCTTAGGAGGATTTTCAGTGTATACAGATGCTTTGCATAAGGGATTGGGCTGTGTATTGATGCAGGATGGGAGGGTAGTTACTTATAGGTCCATGCAATTGAAGGATCGTGAGAAGAACTATCCGACCCACGATTTGGAGTTAGCGGCAGTAGTGTTTGCATTAAAGATATGGCGCCACTACTTTATGGAGAGAAGTTTCAGATATTTACCGACCACAAGAGCCTTAAGTATCTGTTCTCACAGAAGGAATTAAACATGAGACAGAGAAGATGGCTAGAGTTTCTAAAGGATTATGATTGTGAAATACTTTATCATCTGGGTAAGGCTAATGTTGTAGTCGATGCTTTGAGCAGGAAAAGCCTTGGGATGATATCGTACATGATTGTCAGTGAACATGAGTTGCTAGAGCAGTTTGCTAGCCTCAATTTGGGAGTTGTGTCTTCTGACATGGATATAAACTATGTGATTGCTAGTCTACGCTTGGAACCAAATCTGTTAGAGAGGATCAGAGTGGCTCAACAGATTGATTCGTATTGCATTGACATGAGAGGTCAGATACAGAAGGGCACAGTGACTGACTTTGAGATAAGTTTAGATGGACTCTTGAGGTTCAGAGGCAGATTGTGTGTTCCCGAGGACCCAGAGCTCAGGAGATTGATATTTTCGAAAGCTCATTCGTCGAGGTACACGTTACATCCGGGGAGTAATAAGATGTACCAAAATCTTCGGAAGGTGTACTAGTGGTTAGGTTTGAAGAAAGATGTTATGGATTTTTTGGAAAAATGTCTTGTATGTCAGCAAGTGAAGGTAGAGTATTAGAAACCTGTAGGGTTATTACAGCCTCTACCTATACCGACATGGAAATGGGAGCATATCACCATGGATTTCATGATGGGTTTATCGAGGACCCGAAGGAATCACAATGCTATATGGGTGATTGTTGATAGACTAACGAAATCAGCCCACTTTCTAGCTATGATAGCTACTGATACTCTGAGTGCATTGGCAGAACTGTATGTACTCGAGGTAGTGAGGTTAGATGGTATTCTAGTGAATATTGTCTCTGATAGGTATTCCCGCTTCACTTCCCACTTTTGGAAACATTTTAGGGAAGCCATGGGAACCCAGTTGAGTTTGAGCACCGCTTATCATCCATAGATAGATGGTCAGTCAGAGAGGACTATATAGACCCTGGAGGATATGTTGAGAGCGTGTGTGCTAGATTTTAGAGGCTCCCGAGATGATCATTTACCACTAACCGAGTTCGCCTACAACAACAGTTATCATGCGAGTATCGGGATGGTACCGTATGAGGCTTTGTATGGCCGTAGATGTCATTCCCCTATCGATTGGGAAGAAGTGGGTGACTGAAAGATATTTGCTCCTGATTTGGTTACAAAAGCCTAAGAGGATGTCCAGCTGATTGTTGAGAGAATGAGGACAGCTCAGAGTAGACAAAAGAGTTATGCTGATAGGAGACGTAGGCCACTTGAGTTTATAGTTTGTGAATCCGTATTTCTGAAGGTTTCTCCTTCGAAGGGTATAACGAGATTTGGGAAGAAAGGTAAGTTGAGTCCTCGCTACATTGGACCCTTTGAGATACTGGACAGAGTGGGAGATAAGGCATACAGATTAGCTTTGCCACCAAATTTATTGGGAGTGCATAATGTCTTCCACATTTCAATGCTGCGGAAGTATCATCCAGATCCAAGTCATGTGATTCGGTATGAGCCATTGGAGCTCAAAGATGATTTGACATACGTAGAGAGACCGATTCAAATACTGGATAGAAAGAAGAAAGACTTGAGGAATAAGACTATCGGGTTAGTGAAGATTCTCTGGCAGCATCATACTTCAGAGGAAGCTACTTAGGAGCTAGAGAGTTTGATGCGAGAGAAATACCCCCATTTGTTTGTAGAGTAACTTGGTTCTAATTTGGAAGACCAAATTCTTTTAAGGAGGGGAGGATTGTAAGATCCGAAATTTGTATATGTAATCTTTATGACTGTAGACAAGTCACAAATGATATAAATTATGAAGAATGAATGTTTTGGAGTTAAAGATGTGAGTATATTGAGTTTTGAGTGGTGTGGTGAAATGGAATAAACATGCATGAGTTTTGTACTTCCATTTGGTGTTATATTGTATAATTTTGGTTATACAATGAATGCACACAAGTTTTAATATATATATATATATATAAAGTATGAATGGATGTCATTTTCAAGTCTTAAAGAGGATTGGATGAGAAAATGACTATGGTAGCAAAATATATGAAGTTTAGTGGGAGTTACTGCAAAAAACTGCAGTAAAATTTGGAAAATATGAATGAGAGATCGATCTCATGGGATGAGAGATCGATCTGGAAGAGCAAAAAATGCTCTTATTTGAGTGATGGAACAGGTCAGATCGATCTCCAATGGGGCCAGATCGATCTGCTAAATATTTTATGTTGAAGGAATCGATCTCTGAAGGGCCAAATCGATTTTCTTAAGCTACTGGCTTACAACAAATCGATCTCATGCAAGAGCAGATCGATCTCATGTGGTCTGAAAGGTCGGTTTCAAGAGGAAAAATCCAGAGCAGATCGATCTTCTAGGGTAGTAGATCGATCTCATCAAGACAATTCTATAAATACTGGACTTCTGCATTTCAGATTTCACAGGATTTACTATTACATTCAATAACCAAAGTGTAACCTAGCCAAGAAACACTAGAAAACTTCAGTTTGTGATTAGTTTTGAGTGAGATATAGTTGAGCAAAGTTGTTCTTAGCAATAAGAGAGCAACATACTTAGAAACAAAGGATTGAAATCAAGAGTTCAAGGAGCAAGAAAGATTTTACCATTTTGGTGAAAAAGGAAGAAAATATCAGCTAGGTAAGATTTAATGCACAAAGTTGATATATGTTAAACTAGGTATATTGATGAGTTGATTAATATATATATGAAATGTTGGAAATGAAAGAATGATTAAAAATCACTATAACTTAAATATTAGTGAGAAAATGAGAAAATGATGAGGAAATGGTGTTAACATTGATCTAATGATGGAATATGCATGTATGGAAGATTATGAGATAATCTTATGAAATGCATAAGTTGGAAATAAGGAGAAATGAAGATAGTTATGTGAAATGTGGATTCATACCATATTTGGAGAAAGTGATGAAAATTATGTGTTTAATTGAGATTTGGAAAATGAATGAGTATATAACGATATACTAGTGCCAATAATTATAACAGTTTCGAAAATCACATTGGAAGCTGATCGGACTGCAAGCGTGAGCAGAACCGAGGAAGTGAGGTCACTTGACGTGATCCGAGGTAAGGGAATTTCGTGAGTAGCTAGAGATGGCTACACGTATTTTGAGTAGTATTTCAATACTATATCTTATATGAATGCCCATTAATAGGTTTAATGTGTGTGATAGAGATTAATGAGATAAAGTGTAATTTTATCCAAAAATAGGATAAAAAGCCTGAGAAGCATGTTGTAACCCTTCATTCATGAGTTGCATGATAGAATGGCTAATGTTTTCATGTATATACGAAAACAGCACATTTAAGTGCTAATTTGATTTGAATTGAGAAAGTTATGATTTAAGTGAGCCTTCTATCTGGTTTTGTGTGAAAACCATAAGTGCTAGAGACTACTCGCACTATATTTTGAGATATGCATCACACAGTACTGGAGGATATACTCATACTATATTTTAATGTTATTTTATGCATGTTAGAGTACTGGGAGCATTGCTCGTACTCAGTTTGTGATTGATGCATATAGAGTATTAGGAGCTTTGCTCATACTCAGTTTTACATGATAGAGTACTGGGAGCATTGCTCATACTCAGTTTGCATGATTTATACATGATATAGTACTTGAGTGATAACTCATACTTGATTTGAAAAGAGAATTATACATTAACCTAGTGCTAGAGGTTACTCGCACTAGTGTTTGATATTTTGAGATGCATATACAGTGTTTAAGAGGTGGAGTGTTGATTGTGAGTCACACTCAAGAAGCGCACTGTAGTTTTTATGTGATATATATTCCATGTTAAAAGAGAAAAACTGTGACGATTTCCTCCATGTAAACTGAGTGTCACACTGTTGAGATGTTGACACATGGATTTAGAGACGTGGCATTTATTTCATAGTGTGAGGGCTAAGACCTATGGCAGGCACCCCGACTATGACGTATTTCCATGGTGAGAAGACTAAGACCTATGGCAGGCATCCCGACCATGAGGAGAGGGTCCACGGGTGTACATTGTACCGTGTGTTGTATGGAGTTGTGGAGTTGAGGAGTTTATAGCTGGCGGTTATGATAGACTGACTCCCCTCCCGTTGCAGCAGTGATACCCTCACACCGAGATCTGTGTTGCCTGAGATTTCACATTATAGGATATAGCAATGATTTCTATAAAGGCATTCTGAAATTATAAAAATGCATTGTTTTGCATGAATGCCTATATTTGATAACTCAGCATGATTTTAAGTGCATGGAATTTAATCTGTACTACTATTCTATCATTTGATTCATGCTTTGAGATGATAAAAGGAAAGGCAAGGCATTATTTTCAGTAGATAGTGTGGACGTCTACTTGCTTGCCTGATTTCCTTACTGAGCGCGTTGTTTGCTCATCCCCCTTTATTTCCACTCTCTACAGATCATCCGCAATAGATTGAGTTCGATCGAGGTATAACATTCATTGTATTTGCTACCTATCCATCTCATGAGAGGTATACACACTCGAACATTTTTGTACTGAAGAATGTATAAGCACAGTTATGTAAACTATTGTACGGTCGGGGTGTATATGTACAAATATTGTATAATAGTTTATGTTATATAAAAGAATACTAAATTCTATGTAGATTGTGAATGAATGTGAGTGGGTGACTAATATCGAATCACAGCCCAACTGTTGAGGAGAGAAAAGGTAAGCAAAGTAAAAAGTGAAAAATTTGTAGTGGTTTTTGGTAAGTCACGGAATGAGGTCGTGACTAAGTACATCACAATTAGCTAAATCAATTACACTTCATGTTCACATTACATAATTAGATGTGTATAGAATTCTCAGGTCTCACATCCTCCCCACCTTTAAAGTATTTGGTCCTCCAAATTCAACTCAACTCGTCAAACAGATGGGGGTACTTCTCCTTCATAAGGCTTTCCAATTCCCAAGTTGCCTCTCCCATTGAGTGATGCTTCCATAAAATTTTCACTAATGGGATGCTTTTAGTCCGAAGCACCTTCTCTTTCCTATCAAGGATTTGGGCAGGTTCTTCAGTGTAGCTCATGTCTTCTTGTATGTTCATCTCTTCATACTCTATTACATGAGAAGGGTCCGGATGGTACTTCCTCAACATAGATACATGGAAGACGTTGTGTATTCCAGACATCTGTGGGGGTACGCCAACTTGTAGGCTACCTCTTCCACTCTCTCAAGAATCTCGAATGGTCTGATGTATCGAGGACTCGATTTCCCTTTTCTTTCTAAATCTCATGATACCCTTACTCAATGATATCTTCAGAAATACAACATCACCAACATCAAACTCGAGTGGCCTTCTACGCACATCCACGTAGCTTTTCTGTCTACTCTGTGCAGCTCGTAATCTCTCACATATAAGTTTCACACTCTGTACAACATGTTCAACAAGCTCGGGAGCATTTATCTTTCTGTCAGCCACTTCTTCCCACGCTACAGTCGATCTACACCTCCTACCATATAGAGCCTCAAAAGGTGTCATTCCAATACTCGCATGATAGCTATTATTGTACGCAAACTCTACTAGGGGCAGGAGATCATCCCATGATCTCGTAAAATCCATCGTACACGCCCTCAACATATCCTCCAGGGTCTGAATAGTCCTCTCTGACTGACCATCTGTCTGAGGATGATAGGTGGTACTAAAACTCAATTCGAAATCCCATGGACTCCTGAAAATGGGTCCAAAATATGGAGGTAAATCGAGAATCTCTGTCAGAAGTAATACTCACTGGAGCCCTATGTAGTCTTGCTATCTCGCTGACATATAACTCTGCTAAGGCATCCACAATATCTGTGCTGTTGATGGCAAGGAAGTGGTCACTTTTTGTCAGTCTATCCACTATGACCCATATTGCGTCACGACCTCTTCGGGTCCTAGGTAAACCCATAATAAAGTCCATGGTGAGGTGCTCCCATTTCCCTGTTGGAGCAGGTAAAGGCTGTAATAATCCTCTGGGCTTTTGATGCTCAGCTTTCACTCGCTGGCACACTAAACATTTGGCTACAAAATCTGCCACGTCTCGCTTCATGCCACTCCACCAATATACCTTTCTCAAATCTTGGTACATCTTAGTACTCCCTGGGTGCATGGTGTATCGCGAGCAGTGGGATTCTCTCAGTATCTGTCTCTTCAAGGTATAACACAAATTCGTCCTCCAAATCTCAACAACCCATCCTCACTGACTATGAGATCTGACTGCAAAGTTTTCTCGGCTTGGCTAACCATATCAATCAACCCCTGATCATCACGCTGCCCAGTTCTAATTCGATCCATGATCTTGGGCTCTATTCGTAGGCTAGCCAAAAATCCAATCTCTACCTCTTTAACTCTGATTCGGAGTTCGATGAACTGCTCCAATAAATCCCATTCCCTGACCATCATAGCAGATATCATACATTTCCTGCTTAGGGCATCAGCAACTACGTTCGCCTTCCCTGGGTGGTACAGAATCTCACAGTCATAATCCTCAAGGAGTTCTATCCATCTCCTTTGTCTCATGTTTAACTCTTTCTGATCAAACAGATACCTCAAACTCTTGTGGTTAGTGAAGATCTAGAATCTTTCTCCATATAAGTAGTGCCGCCAGATCTTCAAGGTAAATACCACAGTGGCTAACTCCAAATCATGCATGGGGTAATTTCCCTCATGATCTTTCAACTGTCGCGATCCATAGGCGACCACTTTTCCATGCTGCATGAGCACACACCCCAATCCTTGATGGGAAGCATCACTATACACTGAAAATCCTCCTGATCCCTCAAGGATAGTCAACACAGGCGTCACTGTTAATCTCCTCTTTAATTCCTAAAAATTGAGCTCACATTGATCAGTCCATATGAACGGAGTCTCCTTGTGCGTGAGCTTGGTCAAAGGAGCTACAATCTTGGAAAATCCCTCCACAAATCTTCTATAATACCCTGCTAAACCAAGGAAACTTCGTACCTCTGTAACTATCCTCAGTCTTTCCCAATTAAGCACAGCCTCCACTTTAATTGGATTAACTGATACTCCCTCCGCTAAAACTATATGACCAAGGAAAGCTATTCGATCCAGCCAAAACTCACACTTATTAAGCTTTCCATATAATTGCTTACTCGGAGTATCTGAAGTACTAGCCACAATTGCTGTGTGTGCTCCTCATAAGACCGAGCGTACACCAAGATATCATCAATAAAGACTATCACAAACTTATCTAGATAGTCCTTGAACACCTCATTCATTAACCTCATAAAGGCTGCAGGGGAATTCGTCAATCCAAAGGGCATCACTAGAAATTCATAATGGCCATACCTTATCCTAAAGGCTGTCTTCAGAATATCTTCCTCCTTAATCCTTAATTGGTGATAACCCGATCCTAAATCAATCTTAGAGAAGACTGAGACCCCTCTCAGTTGATCAAACAGATCGTCAATCCTTGATAGTGGGTATTTATTCTTTACCGTGGCTTTATTCAATAGTCGGTAGTCTATGCATAATCTGAGACTATCATCCTTCTTCCTTACGAATAACACTGGTGCTCCCCACGGTGAGACACTGGGTCTAATAAATCCTTGATACAATAACTCCTGTAGTTGTTTCTTCAATTCCTCTAGTTCCACTAGCGCCATCCTATACAGAGGTCTAGAGATAGGCTGAGTATCTGGCACCAAATCGATGGTAAACTCCAGCTCTCTCTCTAGTGGTAAACTGGGCAACTCATCTGGGAAAACATCCAAAAATTCATACACCACAAGTATATCCTCAATCCTTGGATATTTCTAATTATCATCCAAGATGAGTGCTTCATAACCTTCACATTAATAATAAAATTTAGTACCCTCCAAAGGTAACATCATAATTTTCAAGTTGCTTACAAAAATTCCACACATTTATTTCCTCAATATTTCAAACGTATACTGCAAGGTTCAGGTAGGGAGAAAGTTATAATCTTAGTATAGCAGTCTAAACTCACTCAATTGGTTGCCAGCCAATCCATTCCCAAAATCACATCGAACCCATGTATACTTAACATCATTATATCTGCTAGCATTACTCTATCTCCCACCTTTTGATACGAAACTAGCGCCCACTCTAAGTGACCTAGACATTCTATCCGCAAGTGCACGGGTCGTATAAGTAATAATGAGATTTGAGTCCCGGATTATCATCCCACAGAGAAGTTGAATTGCCTAATTAAGTACCGATTAATCTTACCCGAAGTATATCCTAGCAAATTATGAATTGATGATGTGGGCGATCTACTAAGTCTGAAATTAAAAGTACTGAAAATAAGAAAAGCTATAAACTAAAAATTACTTACAGAACTCCGAGCAATTAAAGAAAATACTTACAAAAGATAATTAAAACAATTAAAATTAATTAAATTAATAAACTAAAATGCAAAATATGAAAATAAAGAAACAAATTAATTAAACTAAAATTAAACTATCCTAGAATAAAATATGCATGTAATTAAACTAACTAATAAAACTTGCAAATTAAACTAACCTAAAATCTAATAAAATATAACTTCTATTAATCTAAAGAAATTATTAAATCTAACTAAGAAATTAACTACCTATAAAATAATCCTAAATTAAATCTAACTCTAACAATAAAACAAAATCTAAATAATCCATGAAAAATATTTTTGGATTTTTAAATTTTAAAGTGAAAAATTAAAAATGCATAACATGATACTCCTCTAATTTAATTCTAAATGCAAAATCTAATTCTTAAATCCTAATTTAGTCACTAATTAACTATTAATGAAATTAAACTAAAACTTAAAAGAACAAACTAAGAGAATTAAACTATTCTATATAACTAAGCTAGAAAGTAATAAAAGACATAACAAAAATTAGACAAAGCAACGTAATTGCATGGAATATTAAACTGTGAAGATAAATGCAGCCAAACATGGCCTTGCTCAAATGTCCCAGCTGGCCTTGGTCCCGATTGTGCACTGTACACATTTTCGTTCCAGGTCTGGGTGCTGTCCTCAGCATTTTGTTTTCTTTCCCAGATGTTGTCCAGGTGCCCCAGCTACTACTACAGGCGTGTCCTGCTTCTGCTCCCGATCTGTCCAACTACTGGTTCGCGCAACCTCTGCACCAGCTGTTGTCCAGGTACTACTCTCGGCTTGCCCAGCGTGTACCTGCCATCTATGTCCAACATCATTCACAGCAGTTCTATAATGGTGACAACACATATCCATGAAAAGCTGTAGCTACTAAATAAGATTAGTGCACAATGAAATCATGCAAAATGAATGAACAGTACAAAGCTTTCAAAACAGAGCATAACTGAGGATGATTATGGATGATCTCCACTGCACCCATGGACACCAGCTTCTGCTCCTCACCACACGAAAATGATTCCACCAAACATAAATCGGCTCGCGAGTTTAGTGAGAGCAACAAGAAAATGCTGAGATGAATTGCAGTAAATGAAATGGACTACAGAACGTAAGAAAATGCAGTAAAAGAAAAACAAGGAAACTAATGATTAAATGTAGTGGAGAGCCGAATCATGTAGTGTAAACAAAGAAAAATGAAAGAAGGAAAGAAAAGAATAACAATGCATTGCAGAACATAAGCTTAAAACCGAAGGAAAATATGTAAAATCAACAAATGAAAGTTAACCCAATCAACACTCGTGAGCTTCATCAACATGGATAGGGAAACCCATCATCCTCAGGTTGCTTCATTCCCTTCTCCAACCGTGGTTCCACATTGCTCTTGATGTGGAACAATGCTCGGCATCAACCCACATCAAGGCACCAGAACCAAAAGGCAAAAGATTAAACAACCGAATAGACAATGGAGACAAAGAACTAAAACAAACTAAGTGAGCAAAAGCCAGAGCAATTGTAAAAATAAAACTTTTCCTTAAGTAATAATAGTGATCAAACCGAGAAAGAAAAGAAAATGAAAGTTGGTTGTTATTAATGAATATAGAAATTACCAAATACTAGAAATGAAATAGTTTTTCATAAACATGAAGATTGCTATGAACAGTAAAATAAAATTTTTGGCTTAAAAAAAAAACTAATTCAGAAAAGCATTAAAAACAAAGGAAATAACTCTTAAAGTTACCCTAAAAACTATTCTACCCTACACTACTCCTAAATTCTACACTACTTGATTTTTTCAATTGTCATCATGTTCTATTTATACACACAATTAGGGGTACAAGGGTAATTTTTCCATCCTAGATGAGTTGGCATTGTTTGACCACTTGTCTTCATTTTATTTGCTACAGAGTAGATATTTCCACGTCACTCATCTTTTTGTCCAATTAGTTGTGCGATGTGGCCCGGCGTGTGTCTTCCAGAAGGTGCACGGTGTCCGTCGATCTTATCGTTTCAGAGCAAATAAAATACAGACACCTGACATCACGTGTGTCTAGACAATTGGTGACTCGGTCTGTAAATTGGAAGTGGTCCAGTCTCTTTTAGCCCATTTTCAGCCCATTTTTGACTGAAACGACTGAGTTTCATTCGGATTTAATTTATCTGCACATTAAAGAATTTTAATTAAATTGAGGGGATAATTAATAAAATAATTTGGGGATTTAAATAATTAATTAAGAAATTAAGCACAAATAATTCTATTAAAAATAGAATTATCATACCCCCAAACTTGAGCTTTTGCTTGTCCTCAAGCAAAACAAAATTCATACAGGAAAGACAAGTACCAACATAATAATTTTCCCAATATTATCCTCAAAGAAAAAGTACAAACTATGATATCAAAGACTCACAATTACAAGTCCAGTATTCAAAATCATTCAATCATAAGTCCTAACCCAAATTGGACTCCTCGTGTGTGTATGAAAATGTCAAAGCCACTTCATAGTACATTACCCGGATCAGATTATGCAAACATAGTGAATGTAAAGTCAATGACATATGATCATTCTCATAAGTTTGCTTTTCACTTCTCTCTCCACTAATGTAGTCACACTTGACCAAAGATCAGTAGGACTTCATTAAGCTTGCAATGTAAGGTTGGGGCAAAGGTATGATAAAGTCGATTTAGGTTTAATTACCCCTTAACATGCATTACTTCTAGGATCTTTAATGTAAGAGCTCATATTTATTTCCCCCAAACTTATTTCTTTTGCTAAACATTTCATTCTATTTTTATATATTACTTCTTCTTCTTTCTTCTTCTTTTTCTTTCATTTTTCTTTTCTTTTATTTTTTTTCATTTTTTTTTCAAATTTTCACTATCACTAGATACCCATATGTCACAATATATCCCAATGACTTTTCATACTTTCGGGATAAGGGATAGGAAAAGAGTGTTTAAGCTAAGAAAAATTATGCAGGTGTATTTACAGAGAAAAGCTTATTTGGCCCAAATGGGTGACTAGGGGTAAAATATGTACAGGGTTGGCTAGAAAGGCTCAAACGATCCAAAGATGGCCTAAATCATTTCTCTAATTAAGTGTGATCTAATATTTCACCTCGAAACAAGATCAAACAAATTCTAGAATATGATGCACAAAATCAATTGAACAAATGCAATCCTATGTCCACATAAGCTTTATCTAAATAAATATACAGATTCATGACATGACATATGCATAAAATGAGGGAATCACAATGAGAATTAAGACAAATTCAAGAACTCAACTTCATGCTTTTTCTATAATCATGCTTCCCAATTAATCAAAGTCAGACTAAATCATGGGGTCATATCATCGGAATATGGGAAAACTACATGCTAAGTACTAAATCATCCTAAAATCAAACAATTTAAGCATATATTTTTAATTTTTTTAATTTTTCCCAAAATTGCTCAAGTGATATCCCTTTCCCCAAACTTAAAGTGCACAGTTTCCTCAGTGTGCAGATAATATAAACATTTAAGCTCAAGAACAGAGTACTCCCCCTTTCTAATGATGATGACAAATAACTGAAACTTGATTGAAAACATAATACTAGAAAAATAATCTGCAAAATAAATAAAGAAAGAAACAAAGGAAAAGAGAAAAGAACTGTACAAAAACTGAAAAAGAAAAATAAATCCACTTCAAATGCAGCTAAAGAACACAACACTCAGCAGCAGGGCAAAGAGTAGGAGGGTCAGCCAAAGTGGTGATACAATGTTAACAGTTAAATCCTCTTGAGCTCTATCTACTTCCTTCCTTGTTTCAGATTTGAAAACATTAAACTTCACTTCCTGATCCTAAACTCTCATTGTTAACTCCCCTTTCTGTACATCAATTAAAGTTCTACCAATCGCTAGTAAAGGTCTGCCTAAAATAATGGGACTTCCCTGTCTTCCTCCATGTCTAAAACAATAAAATCCGCAGGGAAAATAAATTTGTCCACCTTTACCAGCACGTCCACAATAACCCCCTTCGGATATTTAATGGATCAATCAGCTAGCTGAAGGGTCACTGTGGTAGGCTTGATGTTCCCTATTCCTAACTTTTGGTAGATGGACAAAGGCATCAGATTGATACTAGCTCCTAAATCACACAGGGCTCTACCAAAGAAAAGATTTCTAATAGTGCAGGGTATGGTAAAACTCTCGGGATCCTTGAGCTTGGAGGTAATTTCCTCTGGATAATTACACTACATTTCTCAGTAAAGGCCACCGTCTCATAATCTTCCAGTCTTCTCTTTCTCGAGAGGATATCCTTTAGAAACTTCACATAACTTGCCATTTGCTCTAAAGCATCTGCAAAAGGAATGTGATGTGAAGTTTCTTAAAAACCTCAAGAAATTTGATGAATTGTTGGTCAAGCTTTTAGTTTTGAAACCTCTGAGGAAAAGGTACTGGTGGTCTAACTGGAAGGGATGTAGTGGTAACATGTGTAGCTTCAAAGGATGAGGAAGGTTGTGAAGAAGAAGACGAAGGTAAAGATGAAGAAGTGCCTACTTTAGATTCCTTTGCAGCCTGATCATTTGGTTCCTGCTCCTTCTGAGCTGCCTCTTTAGACCTAAGGGCTTTACCACTGTGGGCTTAATAGGATTGGACTTAACTTGTGGATAATCTAGCTCTCTGCCACTCCTAAGGGTGATGGATTTAACATGTTCCTTACCCTCCCTTTGCTTAACAGGATTAACTTCAGTGTTACTAGGAAGGGTCCCTTGTGGACGTTGGCTAAGAGCATTGGCTATCTGTCCAACTTGAACTTCTAAATTCTTGATTGAGATAGCTTGATTTTACAGGATCGTTGTGAACATTTCCTTAAGTGAGGGCTTCTTCTCAGCTACTGATGTGTGGTAATGTTGGGACTACATAGGTTGTGGTGGTGGTAGTGGTTGATGGAAGTGAGGTGGATGATGCTGAAATTGAGGTGAAAGGGGATGATTAGGTGGATGGTATGGAAACTACTGATGTGGTGGTACATGAACCGATGGAGCTTGAAAACTAGGGGGTCCTACAAATATGGAGTTAGAAGATTGCCCTTGATTTTGGCTCCAGGAAAAATTAGGATGGTTCCCCTACCCTGAATTGTAGGTGTTTGAAAATGGGTTGTTCTGTTACTTCTGAGATGGGGCAACATACTGAACCGATTCTAGGTTAAGCGGACACCTGTCTACAGAGTGTGTACCACCACACTGATCACAGAAAAGAAAAGGACTTTGGACAGAATACACAGGGTTAGGACTGGTGGAAGAATTAGGTTGGGCACTAAGCAACTCTACCTTCTTCGTAAGGTTAGCAATCTGATAGGTCAAGGTAGACAGCGTGTCAAGCTCATAGATACCCATCGATTTCTTAGGCAGTTGCCTCTCTGAGGACCATAGATAGTTGTTAGCAGTCATCTTGTCTAAGAGCTCGTAAGCTTCCTCCTCTGTTTTGCACATTAGGGCTCCTCTTGCAGCAGCATCAACAATGGTCTTATTTTGACTTGTAAGTCCGTTGTAGAAGGTCTGAACTTGCAGCCACAAAGGTAGGCCATGATGAGGGCACTTCCTAAGAAGTTCCTTATATCGTTCCCATGCTTCATAAAGAGATTCAGAATTGAACTGGGCAAAGGAAGATATGTCACTGCGGAGTCTGGCCATTTTAGAGGGAGGGAAAAACTTAGCTAAAAATTTATAGGCTAACTCATCCCAAGTAGAAATGGATCCTGGAGCCAAGGAGGTTAACCAGTGTCGCGCCCTATCCCTAAGTGAGAAGGGGAATAACCTAAGCCTAAGCGCATCATCAGATAGTCCATTGTGCTTGAACTCTCATTGTTAACTCCCCTTTCTGTACATCAATTAAAGTTCTATCAGTCGCTAGGAAAGGTCTGCCTAAAATAATGGGGACTTCCCTTTCTTCCTCCATGTCTAATACAATAAAATCCACAGGGAAAATAAATTTTTCCACCTTTACCAGCACATCCACAATGACCCCCTTCAGATATTTAATGGATCTATCAGCTAGCTGAAAGGTCACTGTGGTAGGCTTGACGTCCCCTATTCCTAACTTTTGGTAAATAGACAAAGGCATCAGATTGATACTAGCTCCTAAATCACACAGGGCTCTACCAAAGAAAATATTTCCAATAGTGCAGGGTATGGTAAAACTCCTGGGATCCTTGAGCTTGGAGGTAATTTCCTCTAGATAATTCCACTACATTCCTCAGTAAAGGCCACCGTCTCATAATCTTCCAGTCTTCTCTTCCTCGAGAGGATATCCTTTAAAAACTTCACATAACTTGGCATTTGCTCTAAAGCATCTGCGAAAGGAATGTTGATGTGAAGTTTCTTAAAAACCTCAAGAAATTTGACGAATTGTTGGTCAAGCTTTTGGTTTTGAAACCTCTGAGGAAAAGGTACTGGTGGTCTAACTGGAAGGGATGTAGTGGTAACATGTGTAGCATCAGAGAATGAAGAAGGTTGTGAAGAAGAAGATGAAGGTAAAGATGATAAAGCGCCTACTTTAGATTCCTTTGCAGCTTGATCATTTAGTTCCTGCTCTTTCTAAGCTGCCTCTTTAGACCTTAAGGGCTCTACCACTGTGGGCTTAACAGGATTGGACTGAACTTGTGGATCATCTAGCTCTCTGCCACTCTTAAGGGTGATGGATTTAACATGTTCCTTACCCTCCCTTTGCTTAACAGGATTAACTTCAGTGTTACAAGGAAGGGTCCCTTGTGGACGTTGGCTAAGAGCATTGGCTATCTGTCCAACCTGAACTTCTAAATTCTTGATTGAGACAACTTGATTTTGCAGGATCGTTGTGAACATTTCCTTAAGCGAGGGCTTCTTCTCAGCTGCTGATGCGTGGTAATGTTGGGACTGCATAGGTTGTGGTGGTGGTGGTGGTTGATGGAAGTGAGGTAGATGATGCTGAAATTGAGATGGATGGGGATGATTAGGTGGATGGTATGGAAACTACTAATGTGGTGGTACATGAACCGATGGAGCTTGAAAACTAGGGGGTCCTACAAATATGGAGTTAGAAGATTGCCCTTGATTTTGGCTTCAGGAAAAATTAGTATGGTTCCCCACCCTAAATTGTAGATGTTTGAAAATGGGTTGTTCTGTTACTTCTGAGATGGGCAACGTACTGAACCAATTCTAGGTTAAGCAAACACCTATCTACAAAGTGTGTACCACCACACTGATCACAGAAAAGAAAAGGACTTTGGACAGAATACACAAGGTTAGGACTGGTGGAAGGATTATGTTGGGTACTGAGCAACTCTACCTTCTTCGTAAGGTTAGCAATCTGATAGGTCAATGTATATAGCGTGTCAAGCTCATAGATACTGGTCAACTTCTTAGGCAGTTGCCTCTCTGAGGACCATAGATAGTTGTTAGCAGCCATCTTGTCTAAGAGCTCGTAAGCTTCCTCCTATGTTTTGCACATTAGGGCTTCTCTCGCAGCAGCATCAACAATGGTTCTATTTTAACATGTAAGTCCGTTGTAGAAGGTCTAGACTTGTAGCCACAAAGGTAGGCCATGATGAGGGAACTTCCTAAGAAGTTCCTTCTATCATTCCCATGCTTCGTAAAGAGATTCAGAATCGAACTGGGCAAAGGAAGATATGTCACTGCGAAGTCCGGCCATTTTAGAGGGAGGGAAAAACTTAGCTAGAAATTGATGGGCTAACTCGTCCCAAGTAGAAATGGATCCTGGAGTCAAGGAGGTTAACCAGTGCCGCGCCCTATCCCTAAGTGAGAAGGGGAATAACCTAAGCCTAAGCGCATCATCAGATAGTCCATTGTGCTTGAACGTGTTGTACAAGTCCAGGAATTGCCTGAGGTGAGCATGTGGGTCATCATGCGGAACCCACTGAACTGTAGAGAAGTCTAGATCATCTGGAAGATTGAAGGCTTAATTTTGAAATTATTTGCAGGGACAGCTGGTGGCCTAATACTGGTATAATAACCTCCAATAGTCGGCATTGCATAATCTCCAACGGTCCTAATTTCCCTATTTTCTGCCATGATGTTTTACAGCGGAGCTATTAATTTCCTAGAATCCTTTCGAATTTTCCTACGAGTTCTTTCAATTTCAAGATCTAGAGGAAAGCAATCATAACTCTTGGCTCTACGCATGTAAACATCAAAAAGTCCTTAGAAATTTTTTTTATGTTTTTTGAAGTTTTTAATTTTTTTATTTAATTAGATAGAGAAAATTTAACTAACCTAACTAAGGCTCTAAATATTTACAACCTAAATATTTACAAGCTTGAATTACACCTAACCATAATTTCACCGATATTAATTACTGGCTAATTAAGACTTCCTCGGCAATGGCGCCAAAAACTTGATACGAAACTAGTGCCCACTCTAAGTGACCTAAATGTGCTATCTGCAAGTGCACGGGTCGTACAAGTAATAATAGGATTTGAGTCTCGGATTATCGTCCCACAAAGAAGTTGAATTACCTAATTAAGTACTGGTTAATCTTACCTTAAGTATATCCTAGCAAATTATGAATTGATGATGTGGGTGATCTACTAAGTCTGAAATTAAAAGTACTGAAAATAAGAAAAGCTATAAACTAAAGAAAATAAAACTGAGCTAAAAATTACTTACAGAGCTCCGAGCAATTAAAGAAAATACATACAAAAGATAATTAAAACAGATAAAATTAATTAATATTGATAAACAAAAATGCAAAATATGAAAATAAAGAAACAAATTAATTAAACTATCCTAGAATAAAATATGCATGTAATTAAACTAACTAATAAAACTTGTAAATTAAACTAACCTAAAATCTAATAAAATATAACTTCTATCAATCTAAAGAAATTCTTAAATCTAACTAAGAAATTAACTACCTATAAAATAATCCTAAATTAAATCTAACTCTAACAATAAAACAAAATCTAAATAATGCATGAAAAATATTTTTGAATTTTTAAATTTTAAAGTGAAAAATTAAAAATGCATAACATGATACTCCTCTAGTTTAATTCTAAATGCAAAATCTAATTCTTAAATCCTAATTTAGTCACCAATTAACTATTAATGAAATTAAACTAAAACTTAAAATAACAAACTAAGAGAATTAAACTATTCTATATAACTAAGCTAGAAAGTAATAAAAGACATAACAAAAATTAGACAAAGCAACGTAATTGCATGGAATATTAAATTGTGAAGATAAATGCAGCCAAACATGGCCTTACTCAAATGTCCCAGCTGGCCTTGGTCCCGACTGTGCACTGTACACATTTTCGTTCCAGGTCTGGGTGCTGTCCTCTGCATTTTGTTTTCTTTCCCAGATGCTGTCCAGGTGCCACAGCTACTACTACAGGCGTGTCCTACTTCTGCTCCCGATCTGTCTGACTGTTGGTTCGTGCGACCTCTGCACCAGTTGCTGTCCAGGTACTACTCTCGGCTTGCCCAGCGTGTACCTGCCATCTATGTCCAACATCATTCACAGCAGTTCGATAATGGTGACAGCACATATCCATGAAAAGTTGTAGCTACCAAATAAGATTAGTGCAGAATGAAATCATGCAAAAGGAATGAACAATATAAAGCTTTCAAAACAGAGCATAACAGAGGATGATTATGGATGATCTCCACTGCACCCATGGACACCAGCTTTTGCTCCTCACCACACGAAAATGATTCCACCAAACATAAACCGACTAGCGAGTTTAGTGAGAGCAACAAGAAAATGCCGAGATGAATTGCAGTAAATGAAATGGACTACAGAACATAAGAAAATGCAGTAAAAAAAATAAGGAAGCTAATGATTAAATGCAGTAGAGTGCTGAATCATGTAGTGTAAACAAAGAAAAAAGTAATAAGAAAAGAAAAGAATAATAATGCATTGCAGAACATAAGCTTAAAATCGAAGGAAAATATGTAAAATCAACAGATAAAAGTTAACCTGATCAACACCCGTGAGCTTCATCAACGTGAATAGGGAAACCCATCATCCTCAGGTTGCTTCATTCCCTTCTCCAACCGTGGTTCCACATTGCTCTTGATGTGGAACAATGCTCAGCATCAACCCACATCAAGGCACCAGAATCGCAAGGTAAAAGATTAAACAACCGAATAGGCAATGGAGACAAAGAACTAAAACAAACTAAGTGAGCAAAACCCAAAGCAATTGTAAAAATAAAACTCTTCCTTAAGTAATAAAAGTGATCTGTTGAGTTAATGTATTTTGAAATGACAAAACAAGTAAATTCAATAATATAAAGATGACATAAAAACATGTTTAGAGGTTATCAGTACCAGAACTTAAAGTTCTGTTTATGAGATCTGAGAATTTTAGATATATTTTAATGATGTAATATGAACTTGAAGTGTAATTTATTGAGCTAAGTGAATTGGGGAATGATAATTGGAGATTTATATGTTAAGTGTCTAAAATAAGTGTGAAGTTATGAGGACAGATCGATCTGGGAGAAGGAGAGATCGATCTGGTGAGTTAAAAATGACAAGGAAGGAGGAATTTGAGGAGCAGATCGATCTCCAATGGAAGAGGATCGATCTCCTTATGATTCTGTTTGAGAGAAGATCGATCTCATGAGGAAGAGATCGATCTCCAAATGATTCTGTTTGGGAGAAGATCGATCTCCTCAAGGAGCAGATCGATCTCATAAAGCCATAAAGAGATCGATCTCACCCCTCGATAGATCGATCCCCTAGGCATAAAATTGCCCAAATCGTCCCCAAAATTCAAATGCAGATCGATCTCATCAAGAGGCAGATCGATCTCCTACCCTCAGCCTATATAAGGAACCCCTATTTTTCTCCTACAATCTCATTTTCTCTGTCTTCCAACCCCCATTTTCACCAAACCTAGCTTTCTCACTCATCCAAAGCACCCATTTCCGGCCAAATCAAAAGTTGTGGCAAGAAGGAAAGTTGTTCCTCATCAAAGGGAGAACAACATAATTGGAAATCGAAGGATGAATCGAATCGAGGCGCGGGTTGTGCGTCTCACAAGCTTTGGGTAATTTCTAAACCTCGATCTTGATATTTGAGATGATTTTGATGATAATGGTGGTTGTCATTGTGTTGAAATAGCTGAGAAATGATTAGGGATTAATGAAATTGCAATGTGGTTGGAGTGATAATGATATTTAGCAATTTTGGTAATTTGTGCTATAAATAGAAATTTAGACAATGTGGTGAATTAGCATAGATAATTGGCATGAGAAATGTAGAACGTTGAGATGTTGTGAATGAGAGTCTAGCTTGGGGTAGAGTTACGAGGATCAAGAGATTTGAGGTGTTATGAGCAATTATGCTCGATTTTGAGAATTGAGGTTGATGAGATAATTGAGTATTGATGTTTTAACATCGTTTGGACAGCTCAGGAGTTCCAGAGTGGAATGCGAGGCTAGTCCGTGGTACAGGGGAAACGATTGCATTATACGAGGTGCAAAGAGGTAAGGGAAATCTAAACCATTTTGTGTATGTGATTTGTAAACTATTATAGCATGATTTGTGGTTTATAAAACAAGCATGTTGAGTGTTGTGTTGAGATAAAATTGCACACGATTTTTATAGCCGGTTGGAGCCCATTATTTTATGCGTTTATAAGCTGAGTGTGAAATTGCTTTATAAACCGTTGAATTTTGGGTGAGTAATGAATTGGGCTCTACGTTAAGGTAATATCGAGATTTGAGAAATGTGTGCGTGCTTTGCCGGTTGGAACTCGGTTTTATTATGTTTTGTGTTGAGTACAAAACGATTTTCAAATGAGTTTAATAAGAGAAAAACCACTATGAGTTCTACGTGAAGGCAAACTAGTCTTATGTGATTAAGACTTAGGTGTGTAATTCTGAGTACACATCGGGCATTGCTCTGGTAGCATGTAAGCCCGATTCTTCTCCGTTCTGGTAACGTGAGAATAACCCATTCTGTGGCTATGCCACGTATACTTGGTGGCCGTTACCACGTGAGAAACCCCATTTGGTGGCCGTTGCCACGTGAGAAACCCTATTTGGTGGCCGTTGCCACGTGAGAAACCCTATTTGGTGGTCGTTGCCACGTGAAAATCCTATTTGGTGGCCGTTACCACGTGAGAACCCTAATTGGTGGCCGTTGCCACGTGAAACCCTATCCAGTGGCTATGCCACGTGTGAATTTAAATCAGTGGCTATGCCACGTGTGTTTAGTGGCTATGCCATGTGTGAATTTAAATCAGTGGCTATGCCACGTGTGTTTAGTGGCTATGCCACGTGTGAATTTAAATCAGTGGCTATGCCACGTGTGTTTAGTGGCTATGCCACGTGTGAATTTAAATCAGTGGCTATGCCATGTGTGTTTAGTGGCTATGCCACGTGTGAATTTAAATCAGTGGCTATGCCACGTGTGTTTAGTGGCTGTGCCACGTCCATTACTATTTCAGTGATTTTATCACGTTCATTGAGAAAGCGTTTATCGCATTATTTTCACATGCTTTGTTATTGCTCTAGACTGAGCCTTTTTACTTCATGTTTTCACATGATTTGAGACAGGAGAATGTCATTTTGAGTACTTTCATGCTATGGTTTTCAAATGAGATTAATGAGTTTCACATACAAATAAATATTTTGTGATGTACATTTTGGTTTATGAAATGAGTCCCTTACCCCCTTTACTGAGCGATTTAGAAGCTCACCCTGTTTTCTTTCCCCCCAGATTTCTTCAAGTGAAAAGGGTTTTCCTGCGACGTACTGAGTAGTGGCTAGTGGGGGACTTGAGCTCTAGGCCATATATATTGTATTTTGAGGTATCTTTTATGTTTTCATGTACCCAGACAATTACTGTAATTGCAGACACTTGATGTATAACATTGTATGGGATTTATTAGGATTAATTAACTTGAGATCAAGTAATGTACATGATATAATATATACTATTAATGATGAGATCCTGAGGCATTATAATTATGATGATGTATTACACTGCACAGGAATGCACTCGTAATTGAGGATTAATGAGTAAAAAGTTTTAAATTAGCCCTATTTTTCGCACTTCCGGGGCGTGACAGAGTTTTCTTTGTATCAGAGCTTAGGGTGTCTAGTACTGTCAGTGTCGGTTAAGTGAAATAGAATACATCCCAAGTGTCTGTAATAGTCTGGTCATGAACTGAAATTGAGGATTGAGATTTCAATCGATTTTGATATGTACGCGCAGGAGACGAGTTGGAATGGCACCTTTTGAGGCTCTATATGGTAGGAGGTGTAGATCCCCTGTAGCTTGGGAAGAAGTCGGGGACAGAAAGATAAATGCTCCCGAGCTTGTTGAGCAAGCCGTACAGAGTGTGAAACTCATATGTGAGAGGTTACGGGCTGCACAAAGTAGACAGAAAAGCTACGCGGATGTGCGTAGACGGCCACTCGTGTTTGAGGTTGGTGATGCAGTATTTCTGAAAATATCACAGAGTAAGGGTATCATGCGATTTGGGAAGAAAGGGAAATTGAGTCCTCGATACATAGGACCATTCGAGATTCCTGAGAGAGTGGGAGAGGTAGCTTATAGATTAGCATTACCCCCATAGATGTCCGGAATACACAATGTTTTTCATGTGTCTATGTTGAGGAAGTACCACCCGGACCCTTCTCATGTCATAGAGTATGACGAGATGGACATTCAAGAGGATATGAGCTACACTGAGGAACCCGTCCAGATTCTCGATAGAAGAGAGAAGGTACTGAGAATTAAGAGCATCCCATTAGTGAAAGTTTTGTGGAAACATCACTCAATGGAAGAGGCAACGTGGGAACTAGAGAGTCTCATGAAGGAGAAATACCCCCATCTATTCGACTAGTTGAGTTGAATTTAGAGGACCAAATTCTATTTAAGGTGGGGAGGATGTGAGATCTGAGAATTTTAGATATATTTTAATGATGTAATATGAACTTGAAGTGTAATTTATTGAGCTAAGTGAATTGGGGAATGATAATTGGAGATTTATATGTTAAGTGTCTAAAATAAGTGTGAAGTTATGAGGACAGATCGATCTGGGAGAAGGAGAGATCGATCTGGTGAGTTAAAAATGACAAGGAAGGAGGAATTTGAGGAGCAGATCGATCTCCAATGGAAGAGGATCGATCTCCTTATGATTCTATTTGAGAGAAGATCGATCTCATGAGGAAGAGATCGATCACCAAATGATTCTGTTTGGGAGAAGATCGATCTCCTCAAGGAGCAGATTGATCTCATAAAGCCATAAAGAGATCGATCTCACCCCTCGACAGATCGATCTCCTAGGCATAAAATTGCCCAAATCGTCCCCAAAATTCAAATGCAGATCGATCTCATCAAGAGCCAGATCGATCTCCTACCCTCAGCCTATATAAGGAACCCCTATTTTTCTCCTGCAATCTCACTTTCTCTCTCTTCCAACCCTCATTTTCATCGAAACCTAGCTTTCTCACTCATCCAAAGCACCCATTTCTGGCCAAATCAGAAGTTGTGGCAAGAAGGAAAGTTGTTCCTCATCAAAGGGAGAACAACATACTTGGAAATCGAAGGACGAATCGAATCGAGGCGTGGGTTGTCCGTCTCACAAGCTTTGGGTAATTTCTAAACCTCGATCTTGATATTTGAGATGATTTTGATGATAATGGTGGTTGTCATTGTGTTGAAATAGCTGAGAAATGATTAGGGATTGATGAAATTGCAATGTGGTTGGAGTGATAATGATATTTAGCAATTTTGGGAATTTGTGCTATAAATAGAAATTTAGACAATGTGGTGAATTAGCATAGATAATTGGCATGAGAAATGTAGAACGTTGAGATGTTATGAATGAGAGTCTAGCTTGGGGTAGAGTTACGAGGATCAAGAGATTTGAGGTGTTATGAGCAATTATGCTCGATTTTGAGAATTGAGGTTGATGAGATAATTGAGTATTGATGTTTTAACATCGTTTGGGCAGCTCGGGAGTTCCAGAGTGGAATGCGAGGCTAGTCTGTGGTACGGGGGAAACGATTGCACTATACGAGGTGCAAAGAGGTAAGGGAAATCTAAACCATTTTGTGTATGTGATTTGTAAGCTATTATAGCATGATTTGTGGTTTATAAAACAAGCATGTTGAGTGTTGTGTTAAGATATAATTGCACACGGTTTTTATAGCCGGTTGGAGCCCATTATTTTATGCGTTTATAAGCTGAGTGTGAAATTGCTTTATAAACCGTTGAATTTTGTGTGAGTAATGAATTGGGCTCTACGTTAAGGTAATATCGAGATTTGAGAAATGTGTGTGTGCTTTGCCGGTTGGAACTCGGTTTTATTATGTTTTGTGTTGAGTACAAAACGATTTTCAAATGAGTTTAATAAGAGAAAAACCACTATGATTTCTACGTGAAGGCAAACTACTCTTATGTGATTAAGACTTAGGTGTGTAATTCTGAGTACACATCGGGCATTGCTCTGGTAGCATGTAAGCCCGATTCTTCTCCGTTCTGGTAACGTGAGAATAACCCATTCTATGGCTATGCCACATATACTTGGTGGCCGTTGCCACGTGAGAAACCCCATTTGGTGGCCGTTGCCACGTGAGAAACCCCATTTGGTGGCCGTTGCCACGTGAGAAACCCTATTTGGTGGCCGTTGCCACGTGAGAAACCCTATTTGGTGGTCGTTGCCACGTGAAAACCCTATTTGGTGGTCGTTGCCACGTGAGAACCCTAATTGGTGGCCATTGCCACGTGAAACCCTATCCAGTGGCTATGCCACGTGTGAATTTAAATCAGTGGCTATGCCACGTGTGTTTAGTGGCTATGCCACGTGTGTTTAGTGGCTATGCCACGTGTGAATTTAAATCAGTGGCTATGCCACATGTGTTTAGTGGCTATGCCACGTGTGAATTTAAATCAGTGGCTATGCCACGTGTGTTTAGTGGCTATGCCACGTGTGAATTTAAATCAGTGGCTATGCCACGTGTGTTTAGTGGCTATGCCACGTGTGAATTTAAATCAGTGGCTATGCCACGTGCATTACTATTTCAGTGATTTTATCACGTTCATTAAGAAAGCGTTTATCGCATTATTTTTACATGCTTTGTTATTGCTCTAGACTGAGCCTTTTTACTTCATGTTTTCACATGATTTGAGACATGAGAATGTCGTTTTGAGTACTTTCATGCTATGGTTTTCAAATGAGATTAATGAGTTTCACATACAAATAAATATTTTGTGATGTGCATTTTGGTTTATGAAATGAGTCCCTTACCCCCTTTATTGAGCGATTTAGAAGCTCACCCTGTTTTCTTTCCCCCCAGATTTCTTCAAGTGAAAAGGGTTTTCCTGCGACGTACGGAGTAGTGGCTAGTGGGGGACTTGAGCTCCAGGCCATATATATTGTATTTTGAGGTATCTTTTATCTTTTCATGTACCTAGACAATTACTGTAATTGCAGACACTTGATGTATAACATTGTATGGGATGTATTAGGATTAATTAACTTGAGATCAAGTAATGTATATGATATAATATATACTATTCATGATGAGATCCTGAGGCATGATAATTATGATGATGTATGACACTGCACAGGAATGCACTCTTAATTGAGGATTAATGAGTAAAAAGTTTTAAATTAGCCTTATTTTCAGCACTTCCGGGGCGTGACACTGTTGAAGAGAGATCGATCTGGGTTATGAGAGATCGATCTCCTGGGTTTTCTATAGATAAGAGATCGATCTGGGTTATGAGAGATCGATCTCCTGGGTTTATCTTGGATGAGAGATCGATCTCAGGAAGACATGAGATCGATCTCCCAAGCCTTGAACCTGTACAAGGGTATTAAGAAAGAGTAAGATCGATCTATAAGGGTTAAGAGATCGATCTGCCCAATACTGGAGTTGAGGGATCGATCTGATCTATGAAAAGATCGATCTCCCTTAATGCAAAGACAGTAGTTCGATCTATAAGATCGATCTACACTCAAACAGAGAGGTTATGAGATCGATCTGATAAGAAAGAGATCGATCTCCTCAAAGTCAGAGAGCTAAGGAGATCGATTTGGGTTATTGAGAGATCGATCTCCCCACTACGAGATTGCATGGCAGATCGATCTTGCCTTTAACAGAGAGATTGGAAGATCGATCTGCCTATTCAACAGATCGATCTGCTAACCTATGAGATCGATCTCCTTGTGTTATTGTGCTTTGATCTTGCAGGATTTATAACTAAGAGATCGATCTGGCCAAGATGGTAGATCGATCTGGCACTCCACTGGAGGTACCCAACGGCTAGTTTCTGTAAAATCTCAACGGGAAAAATAGCATTTAATGCTCCAACTACCAATCCTTCAGTATTTAACTAAGCATTAAAGACAATGAGAACAGAGACACTATTGCTGCACATTTCTTACATTCTCAAGAGTTTAATACTTTCATTCCTTGTGTCTTCATTTCTCATTTATTGAGTTTATTGTATAAGCTTAAGTGCAAAAGCTGTAATTGTCCTACCCACATTAAAAGCTTGATTCTGTATTCATCCTTACCTTAAAAGAGAAGAGGATTGTTCCTCAGTGAGATAAAATTGTAAAAGGGTGAATACATCGTTGTATTGCAAAGGGTAGAGAGGTTATTCCTTAACCTGAAAAAGGAAGATTGTAACTTCTGTTGAAGGAGAGAAAGAAAGCACTTGGCAAAAGGGTCAAGGAGAGAGGACGTGGGCAAGAGTTTGGCCGAACCTCTATAAGCGATTGTGTTTGTTTCTCTCTTCCCTATCTTGCATTAAATTGTTTAATTTTATTATATTGCTCACTATCATTTGCTAATTAAATTAGGATTAATTTAAACTTGCCATAAACATTAGAAAACCGATTCACCCCCCCTCTCGGTAGAGCCAACATGATCAAATCGAGAAAGAAAAGAAAATGAAAGTTGGTTGCTATCAATGAATATAGAAATTACCAAATACTAGAAATGAAATAGTTTTTCATAAACATGAAGATTGCTATGAACAGTAAAATAAAATTTTTGGCTTAAAAAAAACTAATTCGGAAAAGCATTAAAAACAAAGGAAATAACTCTTAAAGTTACCCTAAAAACTATTCTACCCTACACTACTCCTAAATTCTACACTACTTGATTTTTTCAATTGTCATCATGTTCTATTTATACACACACTTAGGGGTACAATGGTAATTTTTCCTTCCTAGATGAGTTGGCATTGTTTGGCCACTTGTCTTCATTTTATTTGCTGCAGAGTAGATATTTCCACGTCACTCATCTTTTTGTCCAATTGGTTGTGTGATGTGGCCAGGCGTGTGTCTTCCCGAAGGTTGGCACGGTGTCCGTCGATCTTATCATTTTGGAGTAAATAAAATATAGACACCTGGCATCACGCGTGTCCAGACGACTGGTGACTCGATCTGCAAATTGGAAGTGGTCCAGTTTCCTTTAGCCTGTTTTCAGCCCATTTTTGACTGAAACGATAGAGTTTCATCCAGATTTAATTTATCTGCACATTAAAGAATTTTAATTAAATTGAGGGGATAATTAATAAAATAATATGGGGATTTAAATAATTAATTAAGAAAGTAAACACAACTAATTCTATTAAAAATATAATTATCACCTTTATTTCACATCCTCTACATATCATATACGTTCTCTGGAACTCACGCATAAGGGTATTTACTTGTAGGATTTACTCTAGAGGTTCAAACTTCAAATTTAAACTACATGCAAGATGCTCAAAAAGAAACGAATGTGTGGGTCCTGGATAAATCAACACATAAGCCTTATGATTACAGACAAAGAGTGTACCTCTTATAGTTTCAGCAGAAGTGTCTGTTGTTTCCTTATCCATAGCGAACACACGTCCCTCTGTGACTGGCTTCTTTCCTTTCTCTACAGCAGTGGTCCGTCTCGGGGGATTCACTCTCTAAGGCTGCTGTCTGGTAGGCTTCGAAGCATGTGGTCTCTGAGGTTGAGGACAGTCTTTTACTCTGTGACTCATGTCTCCACATCGAAAACATCTACAAATCAACCTAGTACAACTTCCCTCATGCGGTCGGCCACAGTCTCTACAAACCCTTATCTCTGGTTTGGCATCTCGAGGGGTCTCCCTAATGATAGGATAAGCTCTGGGTCTCTTAGATCTACCTTTCTGTACCTCAATCCTTCCTCTTCTAAAGGAACCTCTCCGACCATCTATCTGAGAAATCGCTAGCCTCTTACCCTTATCCTTGGTCACTGCTCTGAACTCATTCTGGGATTGTACAATTTTGATTCCCCTCTCAATCTCTTATGCACCTCTAAGAGCATCTCCAAACTCAGTAATACATAGCCCTATCAATCGATCTCTGATGATGGGCTTTAGTCTATATATAAATCTCTCGGTGCAGAGCTCTTCATCTTTAAAGGTCTCTGGATCATATTTCAATAGAGTGGCAAATCGACTTACGTAATCATCCACAGACATATCCCCCTGTACCAGTCTAGAAAACTCAGCCTACATCGTGGTACATTTTGGGCTTTAATGGCCTTCTGAAACTCTTCCCAGCTAATTATATCTTGATAGGACATCAGAATACTCTAGGTAGTATCCCACCAATCTCGAGCTCTCCCTTTCAACATATAAGCACCCATACTGACCCTCTCTGCATCAGTGCATCCCAAATAGTCAAATATGACTCTCAACTCAGTCAGCCACTCCTCAGCCTCTACGGGATCCTTTCTCCCCTTGAATGTAGGTGGATTCATTTTCAAAAAGTCCCTTAGTCGGATCATATTCCTCTCATCGAGCTAAGTGGAGGGAGGCACTGGGTCCATCTGTACTGGGGGCACGGGAGGTCCTTGTGGCGGTGTAGGAGTAGTATCCGAGGCATTAACTCCAAAATGTTGCACAAATAGCGCTACCATCTACTCAAAACCCTGCCGCACATCTTGCTCAATCCAGTTAAATCGAGAGTTAGGACTCTCCGGTTGTGGGGCAGGTGGCGGAGGTGCCTCTGCCTGCCTCCTCGAACAACCTCGTCATCCACTCATTTTCAATTTCAATACGTTCCTGTGCGTACATAACAAATTTGATTGAAATTTCAATCCTCAATTTCAATTCATGACCAGACTTATACAGACACTTGGGATGTATCCTATTTCACTTAACCAACACTAGCAATACTAAACACCCTAGGTTTTGATACTAAATAAACTCTGTGACGCCCCGAAAGCGGGGAAAATAAGGCAATTTAAAACTTATTTACATCAATATACAATTCTAGGTGCATTCTTGTACAGTGTCATGCATCATCATACATAAATTATGAAACTTTCACCTCAGGATCTGTGAGATCTGAGAATTTTAGATATATTTGAATGATGTAATAAGAATTTGAAGTGTAATTTATTGAGCTAAGTGAATTGTGGGAATGATAATTGGAGATTTATATGTTAAGTGTTAAAATAAGTGTGAAGTTATGAGGACAGATCGATTTGGGAGAAGGAAAGATCGATCTGGTGAGTTAAAAATGACAAGGAAGGAAGAATTTGAGGAGCAGATCGATCTCCTTATGATTCTGTTTGAGAGAAGATCGATCTCATGAGGAAGAGATCGATCTCCAAATGATTCTGTTTGGGAGAAGATCGATCTCCTCAAGGAGCAGATCGATCTCATAAAGCCATAAAGAGATCGATCTCACCCCTCGACAGATCGATCTCCTAGGCATAAAATTGCCCAAATCGTCCCCAAAATTCAAATGCAGATCGATCTCATCAAGAGCCAGATCGATCTCCTACCCTCAGCCTATATAAGGAACCCCTGTTTTTCTCTTGCAATCTCATTTTCTCTCTCTTCCAACCCCCATTTTCACCGAAACCTAGCTTTCTCACTCATCCAAAGCACCCATTTTTGGCCAAATCAGAAGTTGTGGCAAGAAGGAAAGTTGTTCCTCATCAAAGGGAGAACAACATACTTGGAAATCGAAAGATGAATCGGATCGAGGCGTGGGTTGTGCGTCTCACAAGTTTTGGGTAATTTCTAAACCTCGATCTTGATATTTGAGATTATTTTGATGATAATGGTGGTTGCCATTGTGTTGAAATAGCTGAGAAATGATTAGGGATTGATGAAATTGCAATGTGGTTGGAGTGATAATGATATTTAGCAATTTTGGGAATTTGAGCTATAAATAGAAATTTAGACAATGTGGTGAATTAGCATAGATAATTGGCATGAGAAATGTAGAACGTTGAGATGTTGTGAATGAGAGTGTAGTTTGGGGTAGAGTTACGAGAATCAAGAGATTTGAGGTGTTATGAGCAATTATACTTGATTTTGAGAATTGAGGTTGATGAGATAATTGAGTATTGATGTTTTAACGTCGTTTGGACAGCTCGGGAGTTCCAGAGTGGAATGCGAGGCTAGTCCGTGATACGGGGGAAACGATTGCACTATACGAGGTGCAAAGAGGTAAGGGAAATTAAACCAATTGTGTATGTGATTTTGAACTATTATAGCATGATTTGTGATTTATAAAATAAGCATGTTGAGTGTTGTGTTGTGATACAATTGCACACGATTTTTATAGCCGGTTGGAGCCCATTATTTTATGAGTTTATAAGCTGAGTGTGAAATTGCTTTATAAACCGTTGAATTTTGTGTGAGTAATGAATTGGGCTCTACGTTAAGGCAATATCGAGATTTGAGAAATGTGTGCGTGCTTTGCCAGTTGGAACTCGATTTTATTATGTTTTGTGTTGAGTACAAAACGGTTTTCAAATGAGTTTTATGAGAGAAAAACCACTATGAGTTCTACGTGAAGGTAAACTAGTCTATGTGATTAAGACTTAGGTGTGTAATTCTAAGTACACACCGGGCATTGCTTTGGTAGCATGTAAGCCTGATTCTTCTCCGTTCTGGTAACGTGAGAATAACCTATTCTGTGGCTATGCCACGTATACTTGGTGGCCGTTGCCACGTGAAAAACCCCATTTGGAGGCTATTGCCACGTGAGAAACCCTATTTGGTGGCCGTTGCCACGTGAGAAACCCCATTTGGTGGCAGTTGCCACGTGAGAAACCCCATTTGGTGGCCGTTGCCACGTGAGAAACCCCATTTGGTGGTCGTTGCCACATGAGAAACCCCATTTGGTGGCCGTTGCCACGTGAGAAACCCCATTTGGTGGCCGTTGCCATGTGAGAACCCTATTTGGTGGCCGTTGCCACGTGAGAAACCCCATTTGGTGGCCGTTGCCACGTGAGAAACCCCATTTGGTGGCTGTTGCCACGTGAAGCCCTATCCAGTGGCTATGCCACGTGTGAATTTAAATCAGTGGCTATGCCACGTGTGTTTAGTGGTTGTGCCACGTGTGAATTTAAATCAGTGGCTATGCCACGTGTGTTTAGTGGCTGTGCCATGTGCATTATTATTACAGTGATTTTATCACGTTAATTGAGAAAGCGTTTATCGCATTATTTTCACATGCTTTGTTATTGCTCTAAACTGAGCCTTTTACTTCATGTTTTCACATGATTTGAGACATGAGAATGTCGTTTTGAGTACTTTCATGCTATGGTTTTCAAATGATATTAATGAGTTTCACGCACAAATAAATATTTTGTGATGTGCATTTTGGTTTATGAAATGAGTCCCTTACCCCCTTTACTGAGCGATTTAGAAGCTCACCCTGTTTTCTTTCCCCCCAGATTTCTTCAAGTGAAAAGAGTTGTCCTGCGACGTACGGAGTAGTGGCTAGTGGAGGACTTGAGCTCCAGGCCATATATTGTATTTGAGGTATATTTTATCTTTTCATGTACCCAGACAATTACTGTAATTGCAGACACTTGATGTATAACATTGTATGGGATGTATTAGGATTAATTAACTTGAGATCAAGTAATGTATATGATATAACATATACTATTCAATGACGAGATCCTGAGGTGTAATATAGGTGATGATGTATGACACTACACAGGAATGCACTCTTAATTGTGAATGAATGAATAAAATGTTTTAAATTAGCCCTATTTTTCTCACTTCCGGGGCGTAACAGAGTTTTCTTGGTATCAGAGCTTTGGGTGTCTAGTACTGTCAGTGTCGGTTAAGTGAAATAGAATACATCCCAAGTGTCTGTAATAGTCTGGTCATGAACTGAAATTGAGGATTGAGATTTCAATCGATTTTGATATGTACGCGCAGGAGACGAGTTAAGATAGAGAATGAGTGGACGACGAGGTCGTTCGAGGAGGCAGGCAGAGTCCGCTCTGCCACCTGTCCCACAACCAGAGAGTCCTAACTCTCGATTTAATCGGATTGAGACCGATGTGAGGCAAGGTTTTGAGCAGATGGCAGCTTTATTCGCGCAACACTTTGGAGTTAATGCCTCGGGTACTACTCCTACACCACCACAAGGACCTCCCATACCCCCAATACCTCCCGTCACTCAGCCTGATGATAGAAGTATGGTCCGACTGAAGGATTTTTTGAAGATGAATCCACCCGTGTTTAGGGGAAAGAAGGATCCTACAGAGGCTGAGGAGTGGCTGACGGAGTTGAGAATTATATTTGATTATCTGGGGTGCACCGATGCGGAGGGGTCAGTATGAGTATCTATATGTTGAAAGGGAGAGCTCGAGATTGGTGGGGTACTACCCAGGGTATTCTGATGTCTCGCCAGGATGTGATTGGTTGGGAAGAGTTCCAGACAGCCTTTAGGACCCAATATGTACCACCAGCCGCCCAGAGAAAGAAACAGGCCGAGTTTTTGAGTTTGGTACAGGGTGACATGTCTGTGGATGACTATGAGAGCCAATTCACCGCACTATTGAGATATGACCCAGAGACCTTTAAGAATGAAGAGCTCCGCACAGAGAAATTTATGTATGGATTGAAGCCCATCATCAAAGATAGATTGATAGGGCTATGTATTACTGAGTTTGGAGATGCTCTGAGACGAGCACAAGAGATTGAAAAAGGAATTGAAATGGTACAATCCCAGAATGAGCTCAGAGCGGTGAATAGAGATAAGGGCAAGAGGCCACCGATTTTCCAAACAAAGGCTCGGAGAGGTTCCTTCAGAAGAGGAAGGATTGAGGTACAGAAGGGCAGATTAGAGAGACCCAGAGGGTACCCTAACATTAGAGAGACCCCTCGAGATGTCAGGCCAGAGACAAGGTTTTGCAGAAATTGTGGTCGAATGCATGAGGGAAGTTGTACTGGGTCGATCCATGGATGTTTTAGATGTGGAGACATGGGTCACATGGTGAAGGATTGCCCTCAACCTCAGAAACCACATGTCTTGGAGCCCACTAGACAACAACCTCAGAGAGTGAATCCCCCGAGACGGGCCACTGCTGCAGAGAAAGGAAAGAGACTTGTTACCCAGGGACGTGTGTTTGCCCTAGATAAGGAGTCCGCTGACACTTCTGCAGAAACTATAAGAGGTACACTCTCTGTCTGTAATCATAAGGCTCATGTTTTGATTGATTCAGGATCCACGTATTCGTTTATTTCTTAGCATTTTGCATGTAGATTAAAATTGAAGTTTGAACCTCTAGAATATATACTACATGTAAATACCCCTATGCGTGAATCCCAGAGAACTGAGTTAATCTGTAGAGGATGTGAGATAAAGGTGGGAGATAGAGGGATGTTCGCAGATCTAATCATGTTGAATATACATGGATTTGATGTAATTTTGAGAATGGATTGGTTGGCAGCCAATCGAGTGAGCTTAGATTGCTACACTAAGGTTGTAACTTTCTCCCTACCTGAACCTTATAGTGTATGATTGAGATATTGAGGAAATGAATATGTGGAATTCTAGTAAGTAATTTGATAATTTTAATATTATATTGGAGAATATTAGATATGATTGTTCATGTGAAGGTTATGAGACACTCATCTCAGACGATGAGTGGGAACATCCGAGGATTGAGGATATACCTGTGGTTTGTAAATTTTTGGATGTTTTCCCAGATGAATTGCCAAGTTTACCACCAGAGAGAGAGCTGGAGTTTACCATTGATTTGGTACCAGATACTCAGCCGATCTCTAAACCTCCCACAGGATGGCATTAGTGGAACTTAAGGAATTGAAGAAACAACTACAGGAGTTATTGGATCAAGGGTTCATTAGGCCCAGCGTTTCATCGTGGGGAGCACCGGTTTTATTTGTCAAGAAGAAGGATGGTAGTCTCAGATTATGCGTAGACTATCGGTTGTTGAATAAAGCCACGGTGAAGAATAAATACCCATTGCCCAGGATTGATGATCTACTTGATCAGCTGAGAGAGGCATCAGTCTTTTCTAAGATTGATTTGAGATCGGGCTATCACCAATTGAGGATCAAGGAAGAAGATATTCCAAAGACGACCTTCAGGACGAGGTATGGCCATTACGAATTTCTGGTGATGTCCTTTGGATTGACGAACGCCCCTGCAGCATTTATGAGATTGATGAACGAGGTGTTCAGAGACTATCTGGATAAATTTGTGATAGTCTTTATTGATGATATCCTGGTGTACTCTCAGTCGTATGAGGAGCATGCATAGCATTTGTGGTTAGTACTTCAGATACTCTGAGATAAGCAATTATATGGAAAGCTTAGTAAGTGTGAGTTTTGGCTGAACCGGATAGCTTTCCTTGGTCATATAGTCTCAGAGGAAGGAGTATCAGTGGACCCAAGCAAGGTGGAGGCTGTGCTTAATTGGGAGAGACCGAGGATAGTTACTGAGGTACGAAGCTTCCTTGGTTTGGCAGGGTATTACAAGAGATTTGTGGAAGGATTTTCCCGGATTGCCGCCCCTTTGACTAAGCTCACGGGCAAAGAGACTTCATTTATATGGACTGATCAATGTGAGCTCAGTTTTCAGGAATTAAAGAGGAGGTTGACAGCGGCACCTGTGTTAACTATTCTTGAGGGATCAGGAGGATTCTCGGTGTATAGTGATGCATCTCATCAAGGATTGGGGTGTGTGCTTATGCAGCACGGAAGAGTGGTCGCATATGGATCGCGACAGTTGAAAGACCATGAGCGAAATTACCCCACGCATGATTTGGAGTTAGCCGCTGTGGTATTTGCTTTGAAGATCTGGCGACACTACTTATATGGGGAAAGATTCCAGATCTTCTCTGATCACAAGAGTTTGAGATATCTCTTTGATCAGAAAGAGTTAAACATGAGACAAAGGAGATGGATGGAACTCCTTAAGGATTATGACTACGAGATTCTATATCATCCGGGCAAAGCGAATGTGGTTGCTGATGCCCTGAGCAGGAAGAGTATGATATCTGCTATGATGATCAGGGAATGGGATTTACTAGAGCAGTTTGCCGAACTTTGGGTCAGAGTTAAAGAGATAGAGACTGGATTTTTGGCTAGCTTGCGAATAGAGCCCAGGATCATGGATCAGATTAGAACTGGGCAGCGCAGTGATCAGAGATTGATAGATATGGTTAGCCAAGCTGAACAGAGTTCGCAGTCGGATCTCACAGTCAGTGAGGATGGATTGTTGAGATTCAGAGGACGGATTTATGTACCGGACGATGATACCCTAAAGAGACAGATACTGAGAGAATCCCACTGCTCGCGATACACCATGCACCCAGGGAGTACTAAGATGTACCGAGACTTCAGAAAGGTGTATTGGTGGAGTGGTATGAAGCGAGACATGGCAGAGTATGTGGCCAGGTGTTTAGTACGCCAACAAGTGAAAGCTGAGCATCGGAAGCCCGGAGGATTACTACAGCCCTTACCTGTACCTACATGGAAATGGGAGCATGTCACTATGGACTTTATTATGGGTTTACCGAGGACCCGAAGAGGTCGTGACGCTATATGGGTTATAGTGGATAGACTGACCAAGAGTGCCCACTTCCTTACCATCAAGAGCACAGATACTGTGGATGCCTTAGCTAAGCTGTATGTCAGCGAGATAGCTAGATTACATGGGGCTCCAGTGAGTATTACTTCTGATAGAGATTCCTGATTTACTTCTAGATTTTGGACCCAGTTTCAGGAGTCCATGGGATCTTGATTGAGTTTTAGTACCGCCTATCATCCTCAGACAGATGGTCAGTCAGAGAGGACTATTCAGACCCTGGAGGATATGTTGAGGGCGTGTACGATAGATTTTAAGGGATCATGGGATGATCACCTGCCTCTAGCAGAGTTTGCATACAATAACAGCTATCATGCGAGTATTGGAATGACACCTTTTGAGGCTCTATATGGTAGGAGGTGTAGATCCCCTGTAGCTTGGGAATAAGTCGTTGACAGAAAGATAAATGCTCCTGAGCTTGTTGAGCAAGCCGTACATAGTGTGAAACTCATATGTGAGAGGTTACGGGCTGCACAAAGTAGACAGAAAAGCTACGCTGACGTGCGTAGACGGCCACTCGAGTTTAAGGTTGGTGATGCAGTAATTCTGAAAATATCACCGAGTAAGGGTATCATGCGATTTGGGAAGAAAGGGAAATTGAGTCCTCAATACGTAGGACCATTCGAGATTCTTGAGAGAGTGGGAGAGGTAGCTTACAGATTAGCATTACCCCCACAGATGTCTGGAATACACAATGTTTTTCATGTGTTTATGTTGAGGAAGTACCACCCGGACCCTTCTCATGTCATAGAGTATGACGAGATGGACATTCAAGAGGATATGAGCTGCACTGAGGAACCCGTCTAGATTCTCGATAGAAGAGAGAAGGTACTGAGAACTAAGAGCATCCCATTAGTGAAAGTTTTGTGGAAACATCACTCAATGGAAGAAGCAACGTGGGAACTAGAGAATCTCATGAAGGAGAAATACCCCCATCTATTTGACTAGTTGAGTTGAATTTGGAGGACCAAATTCTTTTTAAGGTGGGGAGGATGTGAGATCTGAGAATTTTAGATATATTTGAATGATGTAATAAGAATTTGAAATGTAATTTATTGAGCTAAGTGAATTGTGGGAATGATAATTAGAGATTTATATGTTAAGTGTTAAAATAAGTGTGAAGTTATGAGGACAGATCGATTTGGGAGAAGGAGAGATCGATCTGGTGAGTTAAAAATGACAAGGAAGGAGGAATTTGAGGAGCAGATCGATCTCCAATGAAAGAGGATCGATCTCCTTATGATTCTGTTTGAGAGAAGATCGATCTCATGAGGAAGAGATCGATCTCCAAATGATTCTGTTTGGGAGAAGATCGATCTCCATAAGGAGCAGATCGATCTCATAAAGCCATAACGAGATCGATCTCACCCCTCGACAGATCGATCTCCTAGGCATAAAATTACCCAAATCGTCCCCAAAATTCAAATGCAGATCGATCTCATCAAGAGCCAGATCGATCTCCTACCCTCAGCCTATATAAGGAACCCTTGTTTTTCTCCTGCAATCTCACTTTCTCTCTCTTCCAACCCCCATTTTCACCGAAACCTAGCTTTCTCACTCATCCAAAGCACCCATTTCCGGCCAAATCGGAAGTTGTGGCAAGAAGGAAAGTTGTTCCTCATCAAAGGGAGAACAACATACTTGGAAATCGAAGGACGAATCGGATCGAGGCGTGGGTTGTGCGTCTCACAAGTTTTGGGTAATTTTTAAACCTCGATCTTGATATTTGAGATGATTTTGATGATAATGGTGGTTGTCATTGTGTTGAAATAGCTAAGAAATGATTAAGGATTGATGAAATTGCAATGTGATTGGAGTGATAATGATATTTAGCAATTTTGAGAATTTGAGCTATAAATAGAAACTTAGACAATGTGGTGAATTAGCATAGATAATTGGCATGAGAAATGTAGAATGTTGAGATGTTGCGAATGAGAGTGTAGTTTGGGGTAGAGTTATGAGAATTAAGAGATTTGAGGTGTTATGAGCAATTATGCTCGATTTTGAGAATTGAGGTTGATGAGATAATTGAGTATTGATGTTTTAACATCGTTTGGACAGCTCGGGAGTTCCAGAGTGGAATGCGAGGCTAGTCCGTGATACGGTGGAAACGATTGCACTATACGAGGTGCAAAGAGGTAAGGGAAATTAAACCAATTGTGTATGTGATTTTGAACTATTATAGCATGATTTGTGATTTATAAAACAAGCATGTTGAGTGTTGTGTTGTGATACAATTGCACACGATTTTTATAGCCGGTTGGAGCCCATTATTTTATGAGTTTATAAGCTGAGTGTGAAATTGCTTTATAAACCGTTGAATTTTGTGTGAGTAATGAATTGGGCTCTACGTTAAGGCAATATCGAGATTTGAGAAATGTGTGCGTGCTTTGCCGGTTGGAACTCGATTTTATTATGTTTTGTGTTGAGTACAAAACGGTTTTCAAATGAGTTTTATGAGAGAAAAACCACTATGAGTTCTACGTGAAGGCAAACTAGTCTTATGTGATTAAGACTTAGGTGTGTAATTCTGAGTACACACCGGGCATTGCTCTGGTAGCATGTAAGCCCGATTCTTCTCCGTTCTGGTAACGTGAGAATAACCCATTCTGTGGCTATGGCACGTATACTTGGTGGCCGTTGCCACGTGAGAAACCCCATTTGGTGGCCATTGCCTCATGAGAAACCCTATTTGGTGGCCGTTGCCACGTGAGAAACCCTATTTGGTGGTCGTTGCCCCGTGAGAAACCCTATTTGGTGGCCGTTGCCACGTGAGAAACCCCATTTGGTGGCCGTTGCCACGTGAGAAACCCTATTTGGTGGCCGTTGCCACGTGAGAAACCCCATTTGGTGGCCGTTGCCACGTGAGAAACCCTAATTGGTGGCCATTGCCACGTGAAGCCCTATCCAGTGGCTATGCCATGTGTGAATTTAAATCAGTGGCTATGCCACGTGTGAATTTAAATCAGTGGCTATGCCACGTGTGTTTAGTGGCTATGCCACGTGCATTATTATTACAGTGATTTTATCACGTTAATTGAGAAAGTGTTTATCGCATTATTTTTACATGCTTTGTTATTGCTCTAAACTGAGTCTTTTACTTCATGTTTTCACATGATTTGAGACATGAGAATGTCGTTTTGAGTACTTTCATGCTATGGTTTTCAAATGAGATTAATGAGTTTCACATACAAATAAATATTTTGTGATGTGCATTTTGGTTTATGAAATGAGTCCCTTACGCCCTTTACTGAGCGATTTAGAAGCTCACCCTGTTTTTTTTCCCCCCAAATTTCTTCAAGTGAAAAGGGTTGTCCTGCGACGTACGGAGTAGTGGCTAGTGGAGGATTTGAGCTCCAGGCCATATATTATATTTGAGGTATCTTTTATCTTTTCATGTACCCAGACAATTATTGTAATTGCAGACACTTGATGTATAACATTGTATAGGATGTATTAGGATTAATTAACTTGAGATCAAGTAATGTATATGATATAATATATACTATTCAATGACGAGATCCTGAGGTATAATATAGGTGATGATGTATGACACTGCACAGGAATGCACTCTTAATTGTGAATGAATGAATAAAAAGTTTTAAATTAGCCCTATTTTCCGCACTTCCGGGGCGTGACAGGATCTCATCATCTAATATTTATATATCATACCATATACATTCCTTAATACAGATTTAATTAATCCTAATACATCTTATACATCATTGTTCATTAAGTGTCTATAAATAAAAGTTTAGTTTGGGTACATGAAATGTTAAAGTATACCTCAAAATACAATATACGGCCTGGAGCTTAGGTCCTCCACTAGCCACTACTCTGTACGTTGCAGGAAACTCTCTTCAATTGAAGAAATTTGAGGGGATATAAAATAGGGTGAGCTTCTAAATCGCTCAGTAAAGGGGGTAAGGGACTCATTAATAAAATCATCGATTACATAACACAATCATTTTATTTTGTAGGTGAAACTCAATAGAAAATGTAGCATGAAATCATTAAAACCTCATTATCATCTCATTTCTCTAAGATCATATAGAAATATGAAAGTAAATAGCTGAGTACAAAAACCATAGTTACAAGCATGTGGAAATCAGGATGCGATAATAGCTTTTCTCGTAAAAACATGATAGAAATCACCTCAGTAGTAATGCATGTGGCAAGGCCACAATCTCTTGTATAAAATGGAGACTAGGAAATGAAACTCAAATAAAAACATCCATCATGGCACATCAAAATAATCTCCTCTGGGTGCGCATCCTAGGCATCCTCAAAAGAGGGAATGTCGATAATATGCTCGTGTACATGGTGTATTGGTCTTACGTGTTACCAAAACAAGACTCGAACTTACATGCTACAAAAGTAAGGCCTCTCCTCATGCACACTATCGATCTTACATGCTACCAAAGAAAGGCTCGGACTTACATGCTACCAAAGCAAGGGGAGATCGAAATGAAGTTAACTTTGAAATTTAGGATGAAATTTGGCTAAGTATGCAGCAGAGCAAGGGGAGATCGATCTCTCCTTCAAGTTAGATCGATCTCAGTAAGCCTCTGCCAAGCCATGATCGATCTTATCCTCAAGCAGACCGATCTCTTTATGCCTCAGCCAGAAGCAGATCGATCTCATTTCCCTGTCAGATCGATCTATGAAGCTTTCTACCTGGCTAAAATCGATCTCATGCTCTTCAACAAATCGATCTCTCATGCTTGAAAACTGAATGCTGAGAGGCAAAAAGCAGCAGCAGATCGATCCCTCACTTATGGAGATAGATCTCATTAAATAATTTATATATAAACAGGGCTGCTAAACTGCAATTCATGAGAACAACATCAAACCTTCCATATTTCAAAACAAAGTGACCTAACTTTCCTCTTTAGACTATTAACACTTTCATTGAGATTGGAAAAAAGTTTATTACATCAAAGTTGTTCATAGAGTGGAGAAGAATAACATAGTTTGGAACGAGAGGTAGAATCGCTGAATCGAATGAGGGAAGGAGTTTTTCCTCAAAGTTGTAAAAAAAAAAAAAAAAGAGAAGTTGAGATTGGTAAGATTTTAATGCATCAATCTCATATATGTTAATCTATACACTAGTATGAGTTTATTGGTATATAGCTTTATGATTGAAACATCTTAGTTCATGCCCAACCTTCCAAGACCTATAAATGGTTTAATGTGTCAAAATGAGAAAAGGATTAGTAGGCAAGGATTAAATGATGAACTAAGCATGTAAAGATATTATTGAGCATGTGTATATGCTTGTATAATAGTTTGGTGAAATTCATGTGCTAGAAATAAAAATTACTGGAAGTGAGTATATGAGGTATTCGATGAAATGCCAAAATGAAATGAAATAATGAACATGGGGTATTGTAAGATTAATACTGGTTTAATACGAATCAATAGACTCGGGGAGTTTGAGAGATTCTCAAAAATGAGTTATATACTCGAAATGGACTTATGAAAAACTAAGGTCTGATAATGGTGTAACGAGGCCAAATGAGATATAAATGGCCCAATGCATTGATTTAAATATTGTGCAAGTGAAATGAAGAATTACTGATGTGAATTGTAAATAATGGCAGCTCCTGAATATATAACCAGAGCCGATTAAACGGATCACGAGAAGTGAAAATCGAAGCAAAGCGATTCAAGCGTGATTCGAGGTAAGGGACTTATGTAAGCTATTAGAGATAGCTATACGTATGTTTTCTTACCTACTATGTGTGAATGTATGCGATACGTATATAGATATTGATATATCTAGGCGAAAACTACGTATGAGAATAAGTCTAAAAGTATAAGATGTTTGACTTCTATGATTGCTGTGAAAAGAGGTTTTTGCAAACGTTTTGAGAACAAATAATAATAGACGGGCTCCCGGTTTAACCAATTGCATGAAATGCTTCTAACGAGTGATTGAAAGGAGATTTGCCCTCTCACTCATGACTATACATGGAGCCCCTTCTATTTCTATTCTGTGTGAAATCGTGCTAGAGCCTGAGGGGCAATGGTGGATTTACCAGCCCTGCTCGCACGTTATTTTAAAGGGATTTTAAGAAAAATAAAAGAGTGCTCGATGCCTTGGGTGATGCTGTGTGTTCCACTCGAGATTGCTCGCACTAGATTTTTGGGAATCATGCTAGAGCCTTCGAGTATTGTTATGTGTCTTGCTCTGACTATGCTCGCATGTAATTTCCTAGTAATACCATCCTCGATGCCTCAAGTATGCTGTGAGTCTTTCGTTGAGTTGCTCGCACGAGGTTTTTATGATTGTGCTATGTGTTGAGTAAAGCCGTGTTAGAGCCATCATGTATTGCTGTGTGTCTTGCATTGACCTGCTCACACGTGGTTTATGAATGTGATGTAATGAGTATAAAACCGTGCTAGACCTGTTATGTACTGTTGTGTGTCTTGCACTGACTTGCTCGCACGAGATTTTGAGATAAGGGAAATGGGTGATAAGGATCCACAGGAGCAAAATGTATCGTGAGCGTTAGCCATGGGGTACGATGTTCCGTGATTTGAGTATGAGTTGAAGGGATGGTTGATCTACCTCCCCAAGTGTAGGGTTCCCGTACACCTTATCAATGTTGCCTGGAATCCGACTATGACTATAGTTTTCTTACATCTGTGTGATAGGACATTGTCACTACTGTGTGAGGTGACATATGTCTCCCCTACTGTGTATCTGGGGATATGATAACCCATGATTTATGTCACAAATATATTGATTTGCTAAAGGTAAAACATTTTCTAAGTATGAACTGTGTGAATAGAATATGTTGTGTGATACTGTGTGAAAATGCATATACCCATATATCGAATTAATGGTTTCGCATTTATGGAAGTTGTTTTAAAAAAGAATGCATATGTTTATAAGGAAAATGAATATATATATTTTAGCATGTAGATAGCGTAGTTATCTACCTGCTTTCATATTTTCCTTACTAAGCGTGTTAGCTCACCTTTCTATTTCCTCCTCCACAGATACTACGCAGTAGTGAGTACACTGTAGTCGTCCCTGCTATCGTGTTGCTTCAGCCATCTAGCAGTATAGAAAGGTATACACTTGAGATGAAACTGATGTAAACGCTTCCGTACTTATATATAAAAGTCCAGTTTCTATTCTACTTCATTTATATGAATTTATTAAACTAAAATGGATAAGATATGGATTGAATGTTGACTCACAGCCCAACTGTAAGTGGTAAGTTAAAGGTCACAGACAGAGGGAGAGGGTTATGACAAGAATTAATGGTATCAGAGCATAGTTGGTCTGATGTGAGTCAGTATCCATATCTAAGAAAATATACATCCCCAAAGTACTGTGCATTACTAGGATACAATTGTGTATGTCAAGCTGGAAAATGTGACTGAGACACTTATTTTGAGTATGCAGGATGTCTGATAGACAACGTACTCTTAGAGGAGAGAGTTCGCACTCTCAAAGGCGTAGAGATGAGCCCGAGAGATGCAGTGGGTCTAGTTCTAGTAGAGATCCATCTGATCTTAGTGAGGCTGGTGAGGAGCGTATAGCGCAGTTACAACACAGTGTACACACGGTTACAGAGATGTTTACACATGCAATGGCCAAATTTGAGGGTAGACAGGAGAACCCTGCTCGTCAGGCTGCTGCACCTGAGAGAGAAGAGCCAGCACAGCCTGCACCGAGACCTTGAGATGTAGAGGCGAAGATACCTGTACCCGCTCTGGTTCAGGACATTCCCCCACCAGTTCAAGATCCTATAGCTCCATAACAAGTTGGTGGTGAAGAAGTGTATGATTATGATCCAGGTAGACTAAGAGAGTTCCAAAAGTTTGGACCACCTTCATTTAATAGGGTGAAGAACCTAGTGTTAGTTGAGCATTAGATACGTAGTATGGAGAAGCTCTACAGATTCTTCCATTGCTCTGACAACGAGAAGGTCACCTTTACGGCTTTTGTATTAGAGGATGAGGTCGAGCATTGGTGGATGGCTACACAGCCGATGTTGAGTCCACAGCACCCGATTGTGACATGGGATATATTCTTGGATGCCTTTAGGAGGCAGTACATTCTAGCCACTGCTGAGAGAAAGATGCAGATGGAATTTATGACATTGACTCAAGGGAATCGGACTATGGATGAGTATGAGTCTGCATTCACATCCCTGGGCAGATATGATATAGTCACTATGAGCCTCGAGGATAGAAAGGTTCAAAAATTTCTAGAGGGACTGAGACCTTCCATCAGAGCTCGATTAGCTCGATTGGACATTACCACTTATGATGAGGCAGTATGCTGAGCTTAGCTATGTGAGCAAGATTATGAGTTGCATGCCTCGAAATTAAGCAGGAGTGGTAAAGGCAGAGATAGAGACCGAAAGAGGTCAGTTGAGGATAGAGGATTTTGAAAGGGCTTAAGGTTATTCGGTAAGGGGCCTAAGATTGAGGAGGTACGAGAGAGGCCTGCAAAGCCTCCAGTTCATCCAGCTTTATCTCCAACATCGAGGGGCATAGTTATTGGTGGACCTTGACCTACCACAGAGCAGTGCAGGTTATGTGGTAGATATCATGGGGTAGACCATGCCCATTATCGATGAGATCATGTTATAGGTGTGGTAAACCAGGGCACATAGCTCAAGAATGCTTAGAGTTGATTGATATAGCCCCACAGAAGGGCAAAAAGCCAGAGAAGGCTACAGTTGAGACACCTACACATAAGAAGAAGGACATAGCTGAAGAGAAAGGGAAGCAAGCTGTTGGTCGAGGGTGCGTGTTTGCATTGGACTAGGCAGCTGCATAAGCTTCCTCGGATGTGATTAAAGGTACCATCCTAGTCTTTGATTTTGAAGCATTAGCATTGATTGATCTTAGTGCCATGCATTCATTCATATCGCCTTCATTTGCATGTAAACTGTGTAAACCTGTGAAACCTATACCCTTAGGTAGAGTATTACTTATAATCACTCCAGTGAGAGACAATGTAATGACGGAGTATGTATGTAAGAGTTGAAAGCTAAAAGTAGGGGAAAAAGACATGTCAGCTGATCTCATCCTACTAGCTATGAAGATTTTGATGTAATAATAGGAATGGATTGGCTGACTGTAAACCATGTTGTTTTAGACTGTTATGCTAAGGCAGTAATGTTTTCCACCCCCGATAAGTGTTTGTAAGATTTGAAAAGTAATAAAAGAAGTAGTAGACTAATCTTAAGGATGAATGATGTTGCTAATGAATGTAATGATAATGTGTTGAAGGTTTTATCACCTATGTGGTTGACTTGGATAAGGTGTACTCTGATATAGCTGACATCCTAATGGTTAGAGAATTCCTCGATGTCTTTTCGAAAGAATTACTAAAGTTACCACCAAACAGAGAAATGGAATTTTGTATTGATTTGGTGCCTGAAACTGAACCAATATCCAAGCCACTGTATAGAATGGCTCCAATTGAATTGGAAGAGCTAAAGAAGCAATTGCACGAGTTGTTGGACAAGGGGTTCATCAAATCGAGTGTATCACCTTAGGGAGCATTGGTTCTGTTTGTAAAGAAGAAGGATGGGAGTCTCCGATTGTATATAAATTATCGGTTGTTGAGTAAGGCTACAATCAAGAATAAGTATCCCCTTCCATGGATAGATGATCTATTGGATCAGTTGTAAGGAGCACAGGTCTTTTCGAAGATTGATCTAAGGTCTGGGTATCAACAGTTGAGTATTTGGAGTGGAGATGTACCCAAGACAGCGTTTTGGACCAGTTATGGCCATTATGAGTTTTTGGTTATGCCATTTGGGTTGACAAATGCTCTTGTAATATTTATGGCTCTAATGAATGATGTATTCAAGCCAAACTTGCACAAATTCATGTTTGTCTTTATAGATGACATATTGGTATACTCGAAGTCCAGGGAAAAGCAAGAGCAACATTTGAGAACAGTGTTACAGACCCTCCGAGATCAGTAGTTGTATGCTAAACTCAACAAGTGTGACTTCTGGCTGAGTGAGATATCGTTTCTGGGTCATGTTGTCTCGGGAGATGGTGTATCAGTGGATCCGTCTAAGATAGAGGCTGTGATACAGTGGAAAAGACCCAAAACTATTACAGAGATATGTAATTTCCTGGGTTTAGCAGGTTATTACCGACGATTTGTCGAGGGATTCTTTAAGCTGGCTGCTCCGTTGACACGCCTTACTCGAAAGAATGATGATAAATGTGAGAAAAGTTTTTGCAAGTTAAAGCACAGACTGACCACTACACCTATTCTCACCACACCCACTAGCTCAAGAGGTTATACAGTGTATATAGATACCTCGAGATAGGGACTGAGTTGTGTACTAATGCAAGACGGGAAGGTAGTAGCCTATGGATCAGACAGCTTAAGGACCATGGGATGAACTACCCGACCCATGATTTAGAGTTGGCAGTCGTGGTATTTGCATTGAAAATATGGTATCACTACTTATACGGTGAGAAATTTCAAGCGTATATAGATCATAAGAGCTTCAGATATCTGTTTTCACAGAAAGAGTTGAATATGAGATTAAGAAGATGGATAGAGCTTCTAAAGGATTATGAGTGCGAGATACTATACCATCCAGGGAATGCTAATGTTGTGGCTGATGCCCTGAGTAGAAAGAGCCTCGAAATGGTATTGTACATGATGGTCAGGGAAAATAAGCTGCTTGAGCAATTTGCTCACCTCAGGTTAGATATAGACCCTCTTGATATTGACAGAGACTGTGTGGTAGCTAACCTATGAATGGAATCAGATTTGATTGACCGGATACGCCAGGCTCAGCATGCCGATCTACTATGTGAGGTTTGTTCGAGTCAGATTCAGAGGGGTGATGTAGCCGATTTCTTAGTGAGTGATGATGGCCTACTGAGGTTTAGAGGCAGCATTTGCGTTCCCAATGACCTTGAGTTAAAGAGATTGATTTTGACAGAAGCTCATTCATCAAGATATACATTGCATCCGAGGAGTCATAAGATGTATCAAAATCTTCGAAGAGTGTATTGGTGGTCAGGGATGAAAAGAGATATCGCAGAGTTTGTGACAAGATGTCTAATATGTCAGCAAATATAGGTAGTGCATCAAAAGCCTGCAGGGTTATTGCAGCCTCTACCAGTACCAACTTAGAAATGGGAGCATGTCACCATGGATTTCATCATGGGATTACCGAGGACTAAGAGGAGCCATGATGCTATCTGGGTAGTGGTTGACAGATTGACGAAATCCACCCACTTTCTAGCTATAAAATCTACAGATACTTTGAGTAGTTTGGTAGAGTTGTATGTACGAGAGATAGTAAGGCTACATGGTGTTCCAGTGAGCATCGTATCGGATAGGGATTCTCGCTTCACTTCTCACTTTTGGGAACAGTTTCAGGAAGCTATGAGAACCCGATTGAGTTTCAATACTGCTTTTCACCCTCAAACCGATGGTCAGTCAGAGAGAACCATCCAGACGTTAGAGGATATGTTGTGAGCAAGTGTTATGGATTTTAAGGGCTCCTGGGATGATCACCTACCATTAGTCGAATTTGCATACAATAATAGTTACCACTCGAGTATCGGGATGGCACCATATAAAGCCTTGTATGGTAAAAGGTGTCGTTCCCCAATTTGTTAGGAAGAAATGGGTGAGAGGAAAATTTTTGCTCCTAATTTGGTACAGCAAGCCTCTGAGGTTGTTCAGTTGATATGTGAGAGATTGAGAACAGCTCAGAGCAGACAGAAAAGTTACGCTGACAAAAGACGGAGGCCACTAGAGTTCACTGTAGGTGATTCGATATTTTTGAAAGTCTCTCCCTCGAAAGGGATTATGAGGTTCGATAAGAAGGGTAAGTTGAGCCCTTGGTATATCAAACCGTTTGAGATACTGGAGCGTGTGGGAGATAAGGCCTACATGCTAGTATTGTCACCAGAGCTAATAGGCATACATAATGTCTTCCATTTATCTATGCTTCCAAAGTACCATCTAGATCCAACTCATGTGATTCGGAATGAGCCATTGGAGCTCAAGAATGATTTGTCATATGTAAAGAAACTGATCCGAATACTGGATAGGAAGGAAAAGGTGCTACAGAATAAGACGATTCTGCTTATTAAGGTTCTCTGGCAGCACCATACTTCAGAGGAAGCTACTTGGGATTTGGAGCACTCTATACGGGAAAAGTACCCCTGACTTTTTGAGGAGCAACTTGGTTCTAATTTTGAGGATCAAATTTCTTAAAGGAGGGGAGGAATGTAAGACCCGTATTTTTACATGTAACCTTTATGATTCTCTAAGTGTAAACTTGTTATGTAATATGAATCATAAGAGGTGTAAGGTCTGTAAATTTGATGTACACACTTGTTATGTGAGTTTGTGATGTACACACAAGTTTCATTAAGTATGAATTATAAGAACTGGACCTTTTGAAGTGATAAATGTGAATTGAATGCAAAATGAGTAGTGAGGTAAATTGAAATGAAGTTAACTTTGAAATTTGGGATGAAATTCGGCTAAGTATGCAGTAGAGCAAGGGGAGATCGATCTCTCTTTCAAGCCAGATCGATCTCAGTAAGCCTCTGCCAAGCCAGGATCGATCTCATCCTCAAGCAGACCGATCTCTTTATGCCTCGACCAGAAGCAGATCAATCTCATTTCCCTGCCAGATCGATCTATGAAGCTTTCTGCCTAGCTAAGATCAATCTCATACTCTTCGACAGATCGATCTGTCATGCTTGAAAACTGAATGCTGAGAGGCTAAAAGTAGCAGTAGATCGATCCCTCACTTATGGAGATCGATCTCATCAAAAAATTTCTATATAAACAGGGCTGCTGAACTGCAACTCACGAGAATAACATCAAACCTTCCATACTTCAAAACAAAGTGACCTAACTTTCCTCTCCAGAATGTCAACACTTTCCATTGAGATTGGAGAAACGTTTATTGCATCAAAGTTCTTCATAGAGTGGAGAAGAACAACATAGTTTGGAATGAGAGCTAGAATCGTTGAATCGAAGGAGGAAAGGTGTTTTTCCTCAAAGTTGTAAAAAGGAGAGAAGCTGAGATTGGTAAGATTTTAATACATTAATCTCATATATGTTAATCTATACACTGGTATGAGTTTATTGGTATATAGATTTATGATTGAAACATCTTAGTTCATGCCTAACCTTCCAAGACCTATAAATGGTTTAATGTGTCAAAATGAGAAAAGGATTAGTAGGCAAGGATTAAATGATGAACTAAGCATGTAAAGATGTTATTGAGCATGTGTATATGCTTGTATAATAGTTTGGTGAAATTCATGTGCTAGAAATAAAAATGGCTGGAAGTGAGTATATGAGGTATTCGATGAAATGCCAAAATGAAATGAAATAATGAACTTGGGGTAATGTAAGATTAATATCGGTTTAATATGAATCAATAGACTCGGGGAGTCTGAGAGATTCTCGAAAATGAGTTGTATACTCGAAATGGACTTATGAAAGAGTAAGGTTTAATAATGGTGTAACGAGGCCAAATGAGATATAAATGGCTCAATGCATTGATTTAAATATCGTGCAAGTGAAATGAAGAATTACTGATGCGAATTGTAAATAATTACAGCTCCTAAAGATATAACCGGAGCCAACTAAACGGATCACGAGATGTAGAAATCAAAGGAAAGCGATTCAAGCGTGATTCGAGATAAGGGACTTATGCGAGCTATTAGAGATAGCTATATATTGATATATCTAGGCGAAAACTACGTATGAGAATAAGTCTAAAAGTATAAGATGCTTGACTTCTATGATTGTTGTGAAAAGAGGTTTTTCCAAATGTTTTGAGAACGAATAATAATAGACGGGCTCTCGGTTTAACCAATTGCATGAAATGCTTCTAACGAGTGATTGAAGGGAGATTTGTCCTCTCACTCATGACTATCCATAGAGCCCCTTCTATTTTTGTTCTGTGTGAAATCGTGCTAGAGCTTGAGGGGCAACGATGGATTTATCAGCCCTGCTCGCACGTTATTTTAAAGGGATTTTGAGAAAAACAAAAAAGTGTTCGATGCCTCGTGTAACGGCCTAGCCCAGCCGGCCATGGCCACCCCTCTTGGGCCCATAACATCAACTGCTGTGACATCGACTGCGGTTGACATCGTTACTCATCTGTATTGTCCGCTTTGAAAGACCCACAGTCCCCTCACGGTTTTATCGAGGTAAATACCCTAATTCGCGTCCCACATGGTTTGAACCCAAGACCTTAAAGTCCTAGTTCTTGTACTCCCGGTACCAATAAGCCAACTAGAAAACTCTGTGATGCCCCGGAAGTGCTGAAAACAGGGCAAATTTAAAACTTATTTACATCAATACGCAATTCTGGGTGCATTCTTGTACAGTGTCATGCATCATCATATATAAATTATAAGACTTTACCCTTAGGATTTCATCATCTAAAATTTATATATCATAACATATACATTCCTCAATTCAGAGTTAATTAATCCTAATACATCTCATTCATCATTGTTCATCAAGTGTCTATAAATACAATATTAGTCTGGGTACATGAAATAATAAAATATACCTCAAACACAATATATATGACCTGGAGCTCAAGCCCTCCACTAGCCACTACTCCGTACGTTACAGGAAAACTCTCTTCACTCGAAGAAATCTGGGGGGAGATAAAACATGGTGAGCTTCTAAATCGCTCAGTAAGGGGTAAGGGATTCATTAACAAAATAATGATTTACACAGCACAATCATTTTATCTCGCAGTTGAAACTCAATAAAAGTGTAGCATGAAAACAGTAAAACATCATTATCATCTCATTTCTCTAAAATCATGTAAAAACATGAGAGTACATGACTCATGTACAAATCACAGTCACAAGCATGTGGAAATCAAGATGTGATAATGGCTTTTCTCGTAAAAACGTGATAAAAATCACCTCAATAGTAATGCACGTGGCGCAGCCACCAAACACAATCTCATGTGTAAAACGAGACTAGGCAAATAAAACTCAGATAAAATATTCGTCATGGCACATTAATATAATTCTCCTCTGGGTGCGTATCCCAGGCATCCTCAAAAGAGAGAACGTCGACAATATGGTCGTGTACATGGTATATTGGACTTATGCGTTACCAGAACAAGGCTCGACCTTACATGCTACCAGAGTAAAGCCTCTCCTCATGCACACTATTGGTCTTAAATGCCACCAAAGCAAGGCCCGGACTTACATTCTACCAAAGCAAGACCTCCCAGCGCTACCAGAGTGGGGGGGAAAACAGGCTTACATGCTACCAGAGCAATGCCTGAACTTACATGCTACCAATGCAAGGCCTCCCAGTACTACCAGAGCGAGGGAAAATATCGGACTTACATGCTACCAGAGCAAGGACCAATGTGTATTCAACATGACATGCCTAAGTCTCAATAATAGCTATTATCATATAAAACCGTTTTGCCTTCATGTAGCACTCATAATGGTTTTTCTCATAAAACTCATCTCAAAACTGTTTTGTACTCAACACAAAACATGTCAAAACCGACCTCAAACCTGTAAAACCACGCACACATTTCTCAAATCTCAGTACGCCTTAACGTAAAGCCCAAATTACTTTTCACTTTTTAAACTCAAAACGGTTGTAAAACACTTTCACATTTAGTTTACAACTGTGAGACCCCGTATATGTATAATTGTAATATGTACATAGAAATGTAAATGGAGTTGTACTATGAATTCATAAGTGAAGTATATGTAATGTAAGTCCATAAGTTTAAGATACACACATGTAATAAGAGTTGTGATTGTACATACAAGTTTCATTATGTATAAATGTGAAGAAATGGACTTAAACATGTGGAGAATGTGAGTAGAATGGATTAGGAGTAGTGTAGTAAAATGGAAAGAAAATTGCATAAGTTGTGCACTTTCATTTGGTTTATATTAAGTACCTTTGGATATACCAAGATTTCACGTAAATTTTAACAGGTATAAAGTATGAATGGATGCCATTTTTAAGTCTCAGAGATGATTGGATGAGAAAATGACCATGGTAACAAAAGGTATGAAGTTTGGTATGTGTTGCTGTAGAAAAACTACAGAAAATATGGAAATATGAATGACAGATCGATCTCATAGGATGAGAGATCGATCTGGAAGAGCCAAAATGCTCTTATTTTGGGCTATGAAACAGGACAGATCGATCTCCAAGGGAGCCAGATCGATCTCCTAAACATTCTGTAAAATGCAGATCGATCCTTAATGGAACAGATCGATCTCTTTAGCTCTTTGTTTGGGAGTAGATCAATCTCAAGCTTCGACAGATCGGTCTCATGCTTGAAAAAGTCGTGAAAAAGAGGGACTTAAGGGGACCAGATCGATCTCCTCCTAGTCCAGATTGATCTCATCAAGCTGAATCTATAAATAGGAGCAATTGGATCTGCAGATTTTGGGACAAAACCATTTCCTTCCATTCCAAACCCAAAAACCTAGATTTTACTATCTAAATTCGACCATTTTCAAGAAGATTTGAGGGAAGGCTATCAGACATAAAGTTGTTCCCATCAAAGAGAAGAACAACTTAGCTTGGAGACATTTTCCTCATTTGTTGGATTTGAGGAACAAGGTGCATTTCTATTTGGAGCAAAGAGGAAATCCAAAGAGGTGAGTTTCTAATAAAATACTTAAGTACATTGTTGGGATGTTTATGTGGGAAATGATTGGTATGCATATGAATGGTAGGAACAACCTAGATAGTAAAGAATCCACCATAACCTAGAAATGGTCCAGTGTGAGAAAGTGAAATGTAGAGGCAGTAATGATGAATGAGTTATCTTAAGATGATGATTTTGTTGTGGGTATGAATTGGAGGTGTTGATTTTGGGATAAATTGTGAGATTTACCACAAGGGGTAAAAATGTGTATTTAAGACATTGGATAAATGCATAGTTGAATGAGAGTTAAAAGCATTAACTCAAGTGTTTGATGGATGAATTACAGCTCTTGAGGATGCACCGAAGCAAATCGAGATAAGAACGTGAGAAGCGTAAAGGAAGAGAGTCGCACCCTGAGAAAATCGAGGTAAGGGAATTGTGTGGACTCTTAGAGATATCTGTGCACAATTTGGGCACTTAAATGCTTTACTAGAATGCATGAGATGATAGGAAATGATGTTGGGTGATTGAAGGGTAAAAAGTGGGTGTTTGAGAAATGTGCATGAAAATAAAGGCATAATGCTTTAGAAAATCATGTTTTATTACTTTTTAGCAAGTGATTGGTAGGTTGGCTAACATTTGAAAATGAATTGCAAAAGAAATGAGTTGTTTTGGTTTTTTTAACCATACTTTGCAAAGAATTGAGCCACCTACATGATTTTGTGAGAATGAAAGCGTGCTAGAGTATGACTCGCACGAGATTATGTTTTATACGCATGAGTGCTGGAGCTTAGCTCGCACTAGTTTTCACATAGATTTCATACTGGTTTTAGCATGGTGCTTGGAGCTTAGCTCGCACTAGATGCCCACCTTATTTGTTACCGTGTTTGGAGCTTCGGGCAAACTGGGTGTCGCACCGATTAAATAGGCTCGCACGTGTATTTGTGATATTTTGACATGTTGATAGCCGTGTTAGGAGCTTCGGGTAGACAAGAGGTCGTACCGATTAAATAGGCTCACACGTACGTTTGAGATGTGACGTGATATGATATGTTGATGTGGATCCGCGGAGTACGTTGTACCGTGCATGTAGCATGGAGTACGTTGTACCATGTTGAGATGTGATATGTCGTCTTCGGATGAGATTTGCTATGGACTGGAAGGGCAGGATTTGACCCACCTCCAGTGTGGCAGCAAATAGTGGTGATATCCCGCACACCTGATCCGTGTAGCCGGTATCACAGGTTATGGCCATAGACCTAGAGGTTATTTCCCTTATTGAATTACCTATCTCATATGTCTATTGCTTTGAGAATAAATCCATGTTTGAAATGTTTTGTGGGTCAGGATAGTCCGAGGAAGGGACCGAATCCTGACTAGAGTTGAAGTGTTTTGAGATGAAAGTATGTTAATGGTTTTTAAAGTGCACTGATGCATGATGTTTAATGCCATGCTTTACTGGTGAAATATGCATAATGATTAATGCCATGCCTTATTTATGATTATGCATGATGGTTAATGTCATGCTTTGATTGGGATTTTGTGCACTAAATTTTTAATAGCATGAATGCTTTACATACCATTAACACAATCATACACTCATGTTTTGAGATTAAAATGATGAACTAAATGCTTTTGAGCATGGCATCACGATCACGTAGATAGTGCAGTATCTACCTATTTGCATGATTGCCTTACTGAGTGTGTGGTTTGTTCACCCCCCTTATTTTCCCCTCTCTACAGAGCTTTGAGTATAGATTGTGGGCGACTGGAGGCTTATCCCTTTTGGTATTCGCTGCATCCCATCGCTAAAGGTATAGACACTTGAATTATTTTGTATCTAAACTAGACATAGCACAGTAGCATTTTGTATGTAAACGTTGGGGATGTAAAGCAATGTAAACATTTGTAAACAATAACTCTAATGTATTTATAAAAGTGTTTACTTTTGAAATTAAATTGTTATGGATGGATGAGGTAGACATTGACACACAGTCCAACTGCTGAATGTGTAGCTGATCATGATCGAGGTAAGGATGATTAATAAACAACGCAGAAAATGTAAAAACATTTGTACGTATTTTGGTAAGTTGAGGGTCGTGACAACAACTCATAAACATTGGGCCCAACCGGATATAAAACCATGTGCAATAACTCATTCACAACTCATAAAAACATGTTTGTTTTCTCAAATCACATTTCATGCTACAATATCATCACAAAATCGCATACACAAATGAGCTTTAGTTTCTCTTACCTCATTGTACTTCGTATAGCGAAATCGTTCCGCCAAACGACGGACTAGCCTCGTATTCCTCTCTAGAACTCCCAGGCTGTCCAAACGATGCTAAAACATCAATAATTCATCTCAATCACATTATCAAGCACATATGTGTTCATATTCTCGTTAAATACTACAAATCTCATTTTTCTCATTTTTCCTATCATAATCCACATTCTCATCCACTACATTTTGAATCCTACATTTTTCATGCATAATATCCATGCCAAAATCACCTCATTGCCTCGATTCCAATTTATAGCCAAAATCTCAAAATTACCACAAATTGTATAATATCATCATCACTCCCACAAAATCATAATTTCATCAACTCTAATCATTTCCTAGCTATTTTATCACAACACCCATAGTCAAAATCACCAAAATCACCTCAATATCAAAGATTAAATCTTAGAAATTTATCCAAAAGTTATCGAGAGCACTATTTACACCCTGATTCAATTTGTCCTTCAATTTCCAAGTATGTTGTTCTCCTTTGGATGGGGAACAACTTTCCTTCTTGCCTCTGCCTGAGATTTGGATGGAAATGGGGGGTTTTGGAGGAGAGATAAAGCTAGGTTTGCGAAAATGGTGATTTGGGGAGAGAGAGATCGATTTTTAGAAAAACAAAGGGGTCCTTATATAGGCCGAAGGTAGGAGATCGATCTGGTCCTTGATGAGATCGATCTCTCTTTGAATTTGGGAACGTTTTGGGGTAATTTTATGCCTAGGAGATCAATCTGTCGTGGGGTGAGATCGATCTCATAATTACTTCATGAGATCGATCTGCTCCTTGAGGAGATCGATCTTCTGTTTACAGAATACTTCATGAGATCGATCTGCTCCTTGAGGAGATCGATCTTCTCTTTACAGAAACATTTGGAGATCGATTTGCTTGCATATGAGATCGATCTGCCTAGCAGTTCTAGCACATTTTCTGCATTCTGGAGCCATGAGATTGATCTATCATCCTTGGAGATTGATCTGGCCTTCACAGATTGTACTACTGCTGTATCAATTGACGAAAACTCAATGTAAAACTTCCCAAAATCTCCCTTATAGTCCATATTTCAATCCATACACATTCAAGACTTAAAAACCTCATCTTCTTATATTTCATCATATTTAAAACTTATGTGTACATTAACATATCATAATTACATACACCAAATTATAATTCTCCTAACTGGGGTATATAGAATTCTCAGTTCTCACATCCTCCCCACCTTTAAAGAATTTAGTCCTCCAAATTCAACTCGACTCATCAAACAGATGGGGATACTTCTCCTTCATGAGGCTTTCCAATTCCCAAGTTGCCTCTTCCATTGAGTGATGTTTTCACAAAACTTTCACTAATAGGATGCTTTTGTTCTAAGTACCTTCTTTTTTCTATCGAGAATCTGAACGGGTTCCTCAGTGTAGCTCATGTCCTCTTGTATGTACATCTCTTCATACTCTATGACATGAGAAGAGTCTGGGTGGTACTTCCTCAACATAGGTACATGAAAGACGTTGTATATTTCGGACATCTATTAGGGTAATGCCAACCTGTAGGCTACCTCTCCCACTCTATCAAGAATCTCGAATGGTCTGATGTATCAAGGACTCAACTTCTCTTTCTTTCCAAATCTCATGATACCCTTACTCAGTGATATCTTCAAAAATACTGCATCACCAACATCAAACTCGAGTAGCAGTCTACACACATCCGCGTAGCTTTTTTGCCTCCTCTGTGTAGCCCGTAATCTCTCACATATGAGTTTCACACTCTGTACAGCCTGTTCAACAAGTTATAGAGCATTTATCTGTCTGTCACCCACTTCTTCCCATGCTACAGGGAATCTACACCTCCTACCATATGAGCCACAAAAGGTGTCATTCTGATACTCGCATGATAGCTATTATTGTAAGCAAACTCTGCTAGGGGCAGGTGATCATCCCATGATCCCTTAAAATCCATCGTACACGCCCTCAACATATCCTCTAGGGTCTGAATAGTCCTCTCTGACTGACCATCTATCTGAGGATGATAGGCGGTACTAAAACTCAATCGAGATCCCATGGACTCCTGAAACTGGATCCAAAATCTAGAGGTAAATCGAGAATCTCTGTCAGAAGTAATACTTACTGGAGCCGCATGTAATCTAGCTATCTTGCTGACATATAACTCAGCTAAGGCATCCACAGTATTGGTGCTCTTGATGGCAAGGAAGTGGGCACTTTTCGTTAGTTTATCCACTATGACCCATATCGAATCACGACCTTGGTAAACCCATAATAAAGTTCATGGTGACATGCTCCCATTTCCATGTAGGCACAGGTAAAGGCTGCAATAATCCTCCGGGCTTCTAATACTCAGCTTTCACTTACTGGCACACTAAACATCTGGCCAGAAAATCTGCCACGTCTTATTTTATACCACTCCACCAATATACCTTTCTCAAATATCGGTACATTTTAGTACTCCCTAGGTGCATGGTGTATCACGAGCAGTGGGATTCTCTCAATATCTATCACTTCAGGGTATCATCTTCCGGTGCACAAATTCGTCCTCTGAATCTCAACAACCCATCCTCACTAACTATTAGATCTGACTGCAAAGTCTGCTCAGCTTGGTTAACCATATCAATCAACCTCTAATCATCGCGCTGCCCAGTTCTAATCCGATCCATGATCCTGGGCACTATTCATAGGCTAGCCAAAAATCCAATCTCTATCTCTTTAACTCTGATCTGGAGTTCGGCGAACTGCTCTAATAAATCCCATTCCCTGATCATCATAGTAGATATCATACTCTTCCTACTCAGGGCATCAACAACTACGTTCACCTTTCTCGGATGGTATAGAATCTCGCAGTCGTAATCCTTAAGGAGTTTCATCCATCTCCTTTGTCTCATATTTAACTCTTTTTGATCAAACAGATACCTCAAACTCTTCTAGTCAGTGAAGATCTAGAATCTTTCCCTATATAAGTAGTGCTACCAGATCGTCAAGGTAAATACCACAGCGGCTAACTCCAAATCATGCGTGGGGTAATTTCGCTCATGATTTTTCAACTATCGTGATCCATAGGCGACCACTCTCTCGTGCTGCATGAGCACACACCCCAATCCTTGATGGGAAGCATCACTATATACTGAAAATCCTGTTGATCCCTTAGGAATAGTTAACACAGGTGTTGTTGTTAATCTCCTCTTTAATTCCTGAAAATTGAGCTCACATTGGTCAGTCCATATGAACGGAGTCTCCATGCGCGTAAGCTTGGTCAAAGGAGCGGCAATCCTGGAAAATCCCTCCACAAATCTTCTGTAATACCCTGCCAAACCAAGGAAACTTCGTATCTCTGTAACTGTCTTCGGTCTTTCCCAATTAAGCACAGCCTCCACTTTAATTGGATCAACTGATACTCCCTTCGCTGAAACTATATGACCAAGGAAAGCTATCCGATCTAGCCAAAACTCACACTTACTAAGCTTTCCATATAATTGTTTATCTCGGAGTATCTGAAGTACTAACCACATGTGTTGTGCATGCTCCTCATAAGACCGAGAGTACACCAAGATATCATCAATAAAGACTATCACAAACTTATCTATATAGTCTCTAAAATCCTCGTTCATTAGCCTCACAAAGGCTGCAGGGACATTCGTCAATCCAAAGGGCATCACTAGAAATTCAAAATGGCCATACCTTATCCTAAAGGCCGTCTTCAGAATATCTTCCTCCTTAATCCTCAATTGGTGATAGCCCGATCTCAAATCAATCTTAGGGAAAACTAAAGCTCCTCTCAGTTAATCAAGTAGGTCATCAATCCTGGGCAATGGGTATTTATTCTTCACCGTGGCTTTATTCATGTCAGGACCCGTTCTCAATCCATGACTTTAACCAAAATCACTACAAATTTTTCGCATTTAACTTACCTTTCCTCTCTTCAATGGTTGGGCTGTGATTCGATGTTAGAATCCTCGCTTACCACATTATCCATTATTATACATACATGTCAATCTACTGTTACTGACTGTAACTGCTTTTATAATTTATTTGAGATTATATAAAAGCTAATACAAATACATTCCGTATAATATATATCGTATACATCACTGTGTTGTTTCTATGTTTAGATATATAACCATACAAAATCTGTATACCTGGTGGTCTATAGGAACTAGCAGTGGACTCAGGAATACTATCCCTCAATTGCTCTCGCTCTACTGTTGATGCTCTGTAGAGAGATGTAAAGAAAGGGGGTGAGCATACAACACGCTCAGTAAGGAAATCAGGCAAGCAAGTAGATATCTACACTATCTACTCAAAATAATGCTATGCCTTGAAAACATTATTTCCTTAACTCACTTTAAAAGCATGTCTTTAAATATATATATATACTTGTACAGATTAAATCTCATGTACAGAAATCATGCTTTCTTTCTCAAATGTAGGCATGTAGTGCAAAACAATACATCTTTATATAAATCATGCCTTTAGATAAATCATGCCATGTATATTTAAATCACAATAAATATAGCATTTAAATCATTCATATCATAAAATCGGAGTCTGACCCATCCCTCAGGTCTGTCCGCAATTTAAATTAGTCAATCAAGTGATATATCATGTGAGACTCTGTGGTGAAATGTAAATAGTATCCTGGACTATGATCATATCCGACATGTGATCCCAAGCAACACAGATCTCGGTGTGCGAGGCATCACTGCTGCAATGGGAGGGGGGTCAGTCCATCACAACCGCCAGCTATATCCTCCTCAAGTCCACAACACCACACGGTACAGTGTACTCCATGCCACTCGCACGGTACAACGTACTCCGTGGACCCTACATCACAAACGGGGTGCTTGCCAAAGGTCTTAGCCCTCAAACCATGGAATATCATACCACGTCTCTAGTACCCTCATGTGGATATCCTCTCACATAATGTGACACTCAGTCACACAAGGACTCAAGCATGGGTTTTAACATGTATCATATATCACATACAGTGCGCACCTTTAAGCGCGACTCACAGTCGACACTCCGCTCAAACACTGTTTCACATCACAAAACTCAACTCTAGTGCGAGTAAACCTCCAACAACTAGGTCAATGCATAGTTCATGTATTAAATCAAGTACGAGCAATAGCTCCAGTACTATGTCATGTATAAATCATGAAGAATCGAGTACGAGCAACGCTCCAGCACTCTGTCATGCATCTCATGTAAAACTCGAGTACGAGCTAATTGCTCCAGCACTCTCTCATGCATATTTCATATAAAACTGAGTACGAGTAATAACTCCAGTACTCTATCATGCATGTCATGGAAATCTTGTGCGAATCAAAATTCAGCACTAATGTATGTGGAAAATATATGAAATCCAGTGCGAGCTGTGCTCCAACACCATTCATTCTCACATAATATAATAGATGGCTCTTTAAAAAGGGATGATTTACAAAACATCAAAATTAATACTATAAAGTGTGCTTAATTCACATCAACCTTAAAATCATTAGCTCATCTATTTATTCTCCTGTTAAACAGCAGTTAAACACTCAAAATAGTGGTTTCCATGCTTTTAACAACTTTTCACAAAAGTTGACTTTTTGACTAACTAGGGGCAAAATCGTAATTTGCCACTATCGAGTCACAATAATTATTATTCACTTTCTCTGACCCTTAGAGTTTTTAAGTGAATGTAAAAGCAGACGAAAATACGTGCAGGTATCTCTAACTACTCACAAAAGTCCCTTACCTGTAATCACTCGAGAAATTTCACTTTCTCTGCGCTGCTCGTTTCAGCAGTCCGATTTGCTCCTCCAATAATCTCTGGAGCTGCATATAACCATTTATCAGGTTAATTACACTTTTCCTATTGTATTTCACATTAAATACAATCTATTTCCCTTAATTGTGCCCGTTTACTCTAAATGGGCATAAATACTTTAATTGGGCCTTAATCCGTATTAAGCTCGTTTTCCACTTATTATTTCCCTTCATCAGGGTCTATCGACTCATTGGGCCTATCAATACCCATTGGGCTTTATTCGAAACTCTTTGGATAGCCCGTATATCATTTATGACATTTAATTCAAAATCCCGAATATAATTCACTAAGTGCGGAATTTAATCCGAAATGCGTAAAATAAATCTTAAATACGCAATAATCACATAAATTGTCGTAAATGAGCTTTAATTACCCGGTATTATGTGATGGTACATAAATCAAAGTTCGATTGGGCTTCCGTTTGGAATTTATCGTCGAACTGCACAATTTCGTATATTTAACTCCGAGTCAATTTTCGATTAAATATAATTTAAATAAATTTATCGAAAATCAAATCGGTCACTTTTGACCTCGTATCGACTTACTCGAAGTCTGGTGAAATCTCAAAAATTTTCCTTTTTCTTTCTTTTTCCCCTTTTCTCCTTGGCTTAACCGGTCTGGTCCGGTTCAGCGCAGAACCTTCTTCATTGAACCGCCGACCGGTTCAGGCTTCCTTTGGTTGTGCCGGCGTCTTCCGGCCGGTTCCCGACGCATCACCACCGCCGTTCGGTGCTTCTCAGCTTGGGGAACACTCGACTGGGCTCGATCGGGACCAATCACCGCCGTTGGCCGTCGGATCTCATCTTTTCCTCCGCGGCTTCTCCTCTTTGATTCGTCGGCGTTCGGCGTCGGTGGAGGGCGTGACCGGTGCCCATGGGTGCGCACGGACCTCCTCTTCCTTTTTTGGCCGTTTGCCTGGCCGTGGGGTCGCCGGTGCTAGCCATCCGGTGGTCTTCTTCTTCCTCGGCTTTCACGCGGTTTCCCCTCTTTTCTCTCTCCCCGATTTCCAAATTTCAGATTTCCCTTTTTTTTATAATATATTTTTATTATTATTTTATTATAAAGATAATAATAAAAATCCTAAAAATATCTCAAAAATATCTCAAAAATATCATATTAAATTCATTTAATCCGTAAATGAATTTATCAGTCCGATTTTACCTTTTCGGTATATTTTTCCACTATTTTTGGGCTCATTTTTCGAGGTAAAAATTTTGATAAATTCTTATAAATTTATATCTTGATCAATTGTGCTCGAAATTAAATATTTTCCTCGATTTTGATCAAGATTCCTCAATTTCATATTTTTAATGAAATTGTCTTATCGAAATTATACCGAATTTCAATCATTTGATCGTTTTACCCCTGCACTCGTTTGAGAATTAACTTAACCCTTATCTCGCTGTTATGTAGCTTACATGCATTTTTAATTTCTTAAATAGTCGATTGCATGATAGTAAATACTCTTCTTATGATTCAACTATGATAATAGAGCGTTCATACACATAAGAATCATAAGGTACTGGCTATATAAACGTGGGTCTGACAATCCTCCCCCACTCAGAAAATTTGGTCCTCCAAATTAGAACCAAGTCAGTCATCAAATAGGTGAGGGTACTTCTCTCTAATCAGACTTTCTAGCTCCCAAGTAGCTTCCTCTGAAGTATGATGCTGCCAGAGAATCTTCACTAACCCGATGGTCTTCGACCTCAATACTTTCTCCTTCCTATCCAATATCCGAATCGGTCTCTCAACATATGACATGTCCTCTCGGAGCTCCAAAGGCTTGTAACTAATCACAAGTGTCGGATCCGGGTGAAACTTCCGAAGCATCGATATGTGGAAGATGTTATGGACACCTAATAAGTCCAGTGGCAATGCCATCCTATACGCCTTATCTCCTACTCGATCAAGTATCTCAAAGGGTCCAATATAGCGAGGATTTAGTTTCCCTCTCTTCCCAAATCTCGCTATGCCCTTGGAAGGATAAACTTTCAAAAACACGGATTCACCAACTGCAAACTCTAGTGGCCTACGTCTCCTGTCAGCGTAGCTCTTCTGTCTGTTCTGAGCTATCCTCAGTCTCTCTACTATCAAGTGGACGTCCTCAGATGTTTGCGTAACCATGTCAACAGCGAAAATCTTACGGTCACCCACTTCTTCCATCCAATAGGGGAACGACATCTACGGCTATATAAAGCTTCATACGGTGCCATCCCGATACTCGAATGATAACTATTGTTGTAGGCGAACTCGGCTAGTGGCAAGTGATCATCCCAGGAGCCTCTATAATCTAGCACACATGCTCTCAACATTTCCTCCAGAGTCTGTATAGTCCTCTCTGATTGACCATCTGTCTGAGGATGAAAAGCGGTGCTCAAACTCAACTGGGTTCCCATGGCTTCCTGAAAATGTCCCCAAAAGTGAGAAGTGAAGCGGGAATCCCTATCAAAGAATATGCGCACTGGTACACCGTGTAACCTCACTACCTTGCGTATAAACAGTTCTGCTAATGAACTTAGAGTATCGGTTGCTCTCATAGCTAGGAAGTGGGCTGACTTCTTCAATCTGTCGACGATCACCCATATAGCATCGTGATTCCTGCGGGTTCTCGGTAAACCCATCACGAAATCCATGGTGATATACTCCCATTTCCATGTCGGTATAGGTAGAGGCTACAATAACCCTGCATGTTTCTGATGCTCTTCCTTCACCTGCTGACATACGAGACACTTTGCCACAAAGTCTGCTACATCTCTCTTCATACCTGACCACCAGTATACCTTACGGAGGTTCTGATACATTTTGTTACTCCTCGGATGTAACGCATACCTCGACAAATGAGCTTATGCTAATATCAATCTCCTGAGTCTTGGATCCTCGGGAACACATAATCTGCCTCTGAACCTCAGTAGTCCATCAGAACTCAACTCAAAGTCAGTCACGGTACCCTTCTACATCTGACTACTCATATCCATACAAAATGGATCAGTCTGCTGAGCCATTCTGATCCTGTCCAACAGATCCGGCTCCAAGCGTAGACTAGCTATCACATAGCTTGTATCCATGTCAGAAGGCACGACTCCCAAACTGAGGCTAGCAAACTGCTCTAGCAAATCATGTTCCCTAACTATCATATACGATACCATCCCTAGGCTCTTCCTACTCAAGGCATCGGCTACAACGTTAGCCTTACCCGGATGATAAAGTATCTCACAATCGTAATCCTTCAGAAGCTCTAGCCATCTTCTCTGTCTCATGTTTAGCTCTTTCTGTGAGAACAGATACTTGAGGCTCTTCTGGTCGGTAAATATCTGGAACTTCTCGGCATATAAGTAGTGGTGCCATACCTTCAACGCGAACACTACTGCAGCTAGCTCCAAATCATGGGTCGGATAGTTCTTCTCATGATCCTTCAGCTGTCTGGATCCATAAGCAACTACCTTCCCATCCTGCATCAATACACAGCCCAGTCCCTGATGCGAAGCATCGGTATACACTGCAAATCCTCTTGAGCTAGTAAGGATAGTGAGAATCGGAGCGGTGGTCAATTGACGTTTCAACTCCTCAAAACTCTTCTCACAATCCTCGTTCCATATGAATTGCACACTCTTTCGAGTAAGACGTGTCAACGGAGCAGCCAACTTCGAAAATCCCTCAACGAATCTCCGATAGAATCCAGCTAAACCCAGAAAACTCCTGATCTTGGTGACTGTCCTTGGCTGTTCCCACTGAACTACAGCCTCTATCTTAGATGGATCAACTGATACACCATCTCTCGATACAAGATGTCCCAAAAACGAGATCTGTGACAACCAAAAGTCACACTTACTGAGCTTAGCATATAACTCCTGCTCTCGTAGAGTCTGCAACACGATCCTGAGGTGCTCCTCATGCTCCTCCTTAGATCTCTAATACACCAATATGTCATCGATAAAAATGATAACAAAATGGTCCAAATATGGCTTGAACACATCGTTCATCAAAGCCATGAAAGCAGCTGGAGCATTCGTCAATCCGAATGGCATGACCAAGAATTCATAATGGTCATATCAGGTATAAAATGTTATCTTGGGTACATCTCCACTCCAAACTTTCAGCTGATGATACCAGACCTCAGGTCAATCTTGGAAAAGACCTGTGCTCCCTAAAGCTGATCTAACAAGTCGTCAATGCGTGGAAGGGGGTATCTATTCTTGATGGTGGCCTTATTTAACAATCGATAATCTATACACAATCAGAGGCTCTCATCCTTCTTCCTTACAAACAAAACCGGTGCTCCCCAAGGTGAAACACTCGGTCGAACAAAACCCCTATCCAACAGCTCCTGTAACTGTCTCTTGAGCTACTCCAGCTTAACCAAGGCCATGCGATATGGTGGTCTCGAAATAGGCTCCGTACCAGGTACCAAATCTATATAGAACTCCATCTCTTTGTCTGGTGGTAACCCTGGCAATTTATCCGAAAAAACATCTGGGTACTCACTGACACAGTGATATCTGACAACTCTAGATGTGCCTTATCCATATCTACCACGTACGCAATGAAACCTTGATATTTTGAAGGTTTTCTAAATCAGTAATCATGTAGTAATCATAACTACTCCTTTTTATTTTTATTAAACTTTACAACATATCTAGTAGGGTTAGGAAAATAACTGTCTTAGCATAACAATCTAAAATAGCATGGTTTGCAGATAGCCAATCCATTCCTAATATTATATCAAAGTCACTCATACTTAGAAATATTAGATTAGCTGTCATCTCCTTATCCCCTACTCTCAACTTGTAGTCATTAAATACATATTCTACAACTTGACTACTATCCATAGGTGTACTAATCAACATCATCATACATAATGGTGTACACTCTACATGTCTAGCTAATTTACATGCAAATGAAGGTGATATAAAAGAATGCGTGGCACCAGGATCAATTAAAACATATGCTTCAATATCATAAAGCAGGATGTTACCTCATATCACATCCGATGAAGCATCAGCTGTCCCCTGGTCCAAAGCATGTACTCGCCCTTGACCCATCACTTGTTTCCCCTTTTCTTCTGCCGTCGCTCTGCCTCTCTGAGCAGACGTAATAGCTGGAGTTCTATCCGGCTCCCTACCCCTCAGTGGCGCAGTATCAACCATCTCTAGGCAAGCTCTAGCTATATGCCCCTATTTCCCACATTGAAAACACACGATAGGAGTCAGCGGACACAGTCTACTTCCATGTTGTTTACCGCATCTTCTGCACTGATCGACAGCAGCTCTCTGTCCTCCTATGACAATGCCCTTTGTTGGGGCCATAGTCGAATAAGCAGGGGGTCTAGCATATCTCTCTCGTGCCTCCTCCACTCATGATCTCTTACCGGAGAGTTTCTTCACTCCTCGATAACCGAAATCTCTAGTCGGCCTCTTCTTTTGTATATCTAGACTCCGGCTAAACTTCCCAAACTCGAAAGCATTCCTCTCGTAATCTTGCTCACACAGTTGCCCTTAGGATCTCATCATCTAAAATTTATATATCATAACATATACATTCCTCAATTCAGAGTTAATTAATCCGAATACATCCCATTCATCATTGTTCATCAAGTGTCTATAAATACAATATTAGTCTGGGTACATAAAATAATAAAATATACCTCAAACACAATATATATGACCTGGAGCTCAAGCCCTCCACTAGCCACTACTCCGTACGTCGTAGGAAAACTCTCTTCACTTGAAGAAATCTGGGGGGAGATAAAACATGGTGAGCTTCTAAATCGCTCAGTAAGGGGTAAGGGATTCATTAACAAAATAATGATTTACACAGCACAATCATTTTATCTCACAGTTGAAACTTAATAAAAGTGTAGCATGAAAACAGTAAAATATCATTATCATCTCATTTCTCTAAAATCATGTAAAAACAAGAGAGTACATGACTCATGTACAAATCACAGTCACAAGCATGTGGAAATCAAGATGTGATAATGGTTTTTCTCGTAAAAACGTGATAAAAATCACCTTAATAGTAATGCACGTGGCGCAGCCACCAAACACAATCTCATGTGTAAAATGAGACTAGGCAAATAAAACTCAGATAAAATATTCATCATGGCACATCAATATAATTCTCCGCTGGGTGCGCATCTCAGGCATCCTCAAAAAAGGGAACGTCGACAATATGGTCGTGTACATGGTATATTGGACTTATGCGTTACCAGAACAAGGCTTGACTTTACATGCTACCAGAGCAAAGCCTCTCCTCATGCACACTATCGGTCTTAAATGCTACCAAAGTAAGGCCTGGACTTACATTCTACCAAAGTAAGGCCTACCAGCGCTACCAGAGTGGGGGAAAATATCAGGCTTACATGCTACCAGAGCAAAGCCCGGACTTACATGCTACCAAAGCAAGGCCTCCCAACGCTACCAGAGCGAGGGAAAATATCATACTTACATGCTACCAGAGCAAGGCCCGATGTGTATTCAACATGACACGCCGAAGTCTCAATAATAGCTATTATCATATAAAACCATTTTGCCTTCACGTAGCACTCATAATGGTTTTTCTCATAAAACTCATCTCAAAACCGTTTTGTACTCATCACAAAACATGTCAAAACCGACCTCAAATCGGTAAAACCACGCACACATTTCTCAAATCTCAGTACGCCTTAACGTAAAGCCCAAATTACTTTTCACTTTTTAAACTCAAAATGGTTGTAAAATAATTTCACATTTAGTTTACAACTGTGAGACCCCGTATAATTATAATTATAATATGTACATAGAAATGTAAATGGAGTTGTACTATGAATTCATAAGTGAAGTATATGCAATGTAAGTCCATAAGTTTAAGATACACACATGTAATAAGAGTTGTGATTGTACATACAAGTTTCATTATGTATGAATGTGAAGAAATGGACTTAAACATGTGGAGAATGTGAGTAGAATGTATTAGGAGTAGTGTGGTAAAATGGAAGGAGAATTGCATAAGTTGTGCACTTTCATTTGGTTTATAGTAAGTACCTTTGGATAAACCAAGATTTCACACAAATTTTAATAGGTATAAAGTATGAATGGATGCCATTTTTAAGTCTCAGAGATGATTGGATGACAAAATGACCATGGTAACAAAAGGTATGAAGTTTGGTATGTATTGCTGTAGAAAAACTACAGAAAATATAGAAATATGAATGACAGATCGATCTCATAGGATGAGAGATCGATCTGGAAGAGCCAAAATGCTCTTATTTTGGGCTCTGGAACAGGACATATCGATCTCCAAGGGAGTCAGATAGATCTCCTAAACATTCTGTAAAATGCAGATCGATCTTTAATGGAACAGATCGATCTCTTTAGCTCTTTGTTTTGGAGCAGATCAATCTCAAGCTTTGACAGATCGGTCTCATGCTTGAAAATGTCGTGAAAAAGAGGGATTTAAGGCGACAAGATCGATCTCCTCCTAGTCCAGATTGATCTCATCAAGCTGAATCTATAAATAGGAGCAATTGGATCTGCAGATTTTAGGACAAAACCATTTCCTTCCATTCCAAACCTAAAAACCTAGATTTTACTATCTAAATTCGGCCATTTTCAAGAAGATTTGAGGGAAGGCTATCAGACATAAAGTTGTTCACATCAAAGAGAAGAACAACTTAGCTTGGAGACATTTTCCTTATTTGTTGGATTTGAGGAACAATGTGCATTTCTATTTGGAGCAAAGAGGAAATCCAAAGAGGTGAGTTTCTAATGAAATACTTAAGTACATTGTTGGGATGTTTATGTGGGAAATGATTGGTATGCATATGAATGGTAGGAACAACCTAGATAGTAAAGAATCCACCATAACCTAGAAATGGTCTAGTGTGAGAAAGTGAAATGTAGAGGCAGTAATGATGAATGAGTTATCTTAAGATGATGATTTTCTTGTGGGTATGAATTGGATGAGTTAATTTTGGGATAAATTGTGAGATTTACCACAAGGGGTAAAAATGTGTATTTAAGACATTGGATAAATGCATAGTTGAATGAGAGTTAAAAGCATTAACTCAAGTGTTTGATGGATAAATTACAGCTCCTGAGGATACACCGAAGCTAATCGAGATAAGAACGTGAGAAGCGTAAAGGAAGAGAGTCGCACCTCGAGAAAATCAAGGTAAGGGAATTGTGTGGACTCTTAGAGATATCTGTGCACAATTTGGGCACTTAAATGCTTTACTAGAATGCATGAGATGATAGGAAATGATGTTGGGTGATTGAAGGGTAAAAAGTGGGTGTTTGAGAAATGTGCATGAAAATAAAAGCATAATGCTTTGGAAAATCATGTTTTATTGCTTTTTAGCAAGTGATTGGTAGGTTGGCTAACATTTGAAAATGAATTGCAAAAGAAATGAGTTGTTTTGGTTTTGTTAACCATACTTTGCAAAGAATTGAGCCACCTACATGATTTCGTGAGAATGAAAGCGTGCTAGAGTATGACTCGCACGAGATTATGTTTTATACGCATGAGTGCTGGAGCTTAGCTCGTACTAGTTTTCACACAGATTTCATACTGGTTTTAGCATGGTGCTTGGAGCTTAGCTTGCACTAGATGCCCACCTTATTTGTTACCGTGCCTGGAGCTTCGGGCAGACTGGGTGTCACACCGATTAAATAGGCTCGCATGTGCATTTGTGATATTTTGACATATTGATAGCCGCGTTAGGAGCTTCGAGTAGATAAGAGGTCATACCGATTAAATAGGCTCACACGTGCGTTTGAGATGTGGCGTGAGATTATATGTTGATGTGGGTCCACGGAGTACGTTGTACAGTGCATGTAGAATGGAGTACGTTGTACCGTGTTGAGATGTGATATGCCGTCTTCGAACGATATCTGCTATGGACTGGCAGGTAGGATTTGACCCATCTCCCGTGTGGAAGCAGATAGTGGTGATATCCCGCATACCTGATCCGTGTAGCCGGTATCACAGGTTATGGCCATAGACCTAGAGGTTATTTCCCTTATTGAATTACCTATCTCATATGTCTATTGCTTTGAGAATAAATCCATGTTTGAAATGTTTTGTGGGTCAGGATAGACCGAGGGAGGGACTGAATCCTGACTAGAGTTGAAGTGTTTTGAGATGAAAGTATGTTAATGGTTTTTAAAGTGCACTGATGCATGATGTTTAATGCCATGCTTTACTGGTGAAATATGCATAATGATTAATGCCATGCTTTATTTATGATTATGCATGATTGTTAATGCCATGCTTTGATTGGGATTTTGTGCACTAAATTTTTAATAGCATGAATGCTTTACATACCATTAACACAATCATACACTCATGTTTTGAGATTAAAATGATGAACTAAATGCTTTTGAGCATGGCATCACGATCACGTAGATAGTGCAGTATCTACCTGTTCGCATGATTGCCTTACTGAGCGTGTGATTTGTCACCCCCCTTATTTTCCCCTCTCTACAGAGCTTTGAGTATAGATTGTGGGCGACTGGAGGCTTATCCCTTTTGGTATTCGCTGCATCCCATTGCTAAAGGTATACACACTTGAATTATTTTGTATCTAAACTAGACATAGCACAGTAGCATTTTGTATGTAAACGTTGGGGATGTAAAGCAATGTAAACACTTGTAAACAATAACTCTAATGTACTTATAAAAGTGTTTACTTTTGAAATTAAATTGTTATGGATGGATGAGGTAAACATTGACACACAGCCCAACTGTTGAATGTGTAGTTGATCACGATCGAGGTAAGGATGATTAATAAACAACGCATGAAAATGCAAAAACATTTTTACGTATTTTGGTAAGTTGAGGGTCGTGACAACAACGCATAAACATTGGGCCCCAACCAGATATAAAATCGTATGCAATAACTCATTCACAACTCATAAAAACATGCTTGTTTTCTCAAATCACATTTCATGCTACAATATCATCACAAAATCGCATACACAAATGAGTTTAAGTTTCTCTTACCTCATTGTACCTCGTATAGTGCAATCGTTCCCCCAAACGATGGACTAGCCTCGTATTCCTCTCTGGAACTCCCAGGCTGTCCAAACGATGCTAAAACATCAATAATTCATCTCAATCACATAATCGAGCACATATGTGCTCATCTTCTCGTTAAATACTACAAACCTCATTTTTCTCATTTTCCTATCATAATCCACATTCTCATCCACTACATTTCGAATCCTACATTTTTCATGCATAATATCCAAGCTAAAATCACCTCATTCCCTCGATTCCAATTTATAGCCAAAATCCCAAAATTACCACAAATTATATAATATCATCATCACTCCCACAAAATCATAATTTCATCAACTCTAATCATTTCTTAGCTATTTTATCACAACACCCATAGTCACAATCACCAAAATCACCTCAATATCAAAGATTAAATCTTAAAAATTTACCCAAAAGTTATGGAGAGCTCTATTCACACCCTGATTCAATTTGTCCTTCGAATTCCAAGTATATTGTTCTCCTTTGGATGGGGAACAACTTTCCTTCTTGCCTCTGCCTGAGATTTGGATGGAAATTGGGGGTTTTGGAGGAGAGATAAAGCTAGGTTTGTGAAAATGGCAATTTAGGCAGAGAGAGATCGATTTTTAGAAAAATAAAGGGGTCCTTATATAGGCCGAAGGTAGGAGATCGATCTGGTCCTTGATGAGATCGATCTCTCTTTGAATTTGGGAACGTCTTGGGGTAATTTTATGCCTAGGAGATCGATCTGTCGTGGGGTGAGATCGATCTCATAATTGCTTCATGAGATTGATCTGCTCCTTGAGGAGATCGATCTTCTGTTTACAGAATACTTCATGAGATCGATCTGCTCCTTGAGGAGATCGATCTTCTCTTTACAGAAACATTTGGAGATCGATTTGCTTGCATATGAATTCGATCTGCCTAGCAGTTCGTGCACATTTTCTGCATTCTGGAGCCATGAGATCGATCTATCATCCTTGGAGATCGATCTGGCCTTCACATATTGTACTGCTGCTGCATCAATTGTAGAAAACTCAATGTAAAACTTCCCAAAATCTCCCTTATAGTCCATATTTCAATCCATACACATTCAAGACTTAAAAACCTCATCTTCTTATATTTCATCATATTTAAAACTTATGTGTACATTAACATATCATAATTACATACACCAAATTACAATTCTCCTAACTGGGGTATACAGAATTCTTAGTTCTCACATCCTCCCCATCTTTAAAGAATTTGGTCCTCCAAATTCAACTCAACTCATCAAACAGATAGGGGTACTTCTCCTTCATGAGGCTTTCCAATTCCCAAGTTGCCTCTTCCATTGAGTGATGTTTTCACAAAAATTTCACTAATGGGATGCTTTTGGTTCTAAGTACCTTATCTTTTCTATCAAGAATCCGGACGGGTTCCTCAGTGTAGCTCATGTCCTCTTGTATGTACATCTCTTCATACTCTATGACATGAGAAGAGTCCGGGTGGTACTTCCTCAACATAGATACATGAAAGACGTTGTGTATTTCAGACATCTATTGGGGTAATGCCAACCTGTAGGCTACCTCTCCCACTCTCTCAAGAATCTTGAATGGTCTGATGTATCAAGGACTCAACTTTTCTTTCTTTCCGAATCTCATGATACCCTTACTCAGTGATATCTTCAAAAATACTGCATCATCAACATCAAACTCGAGTAGCGGTCTACACACATTCGCGTAGCTTTTTTGCCTACTCTGTGCAGCCCATAATCTCTCACATATGAGTTTCACACTCTGTACAACCTGTTCAACAAGTTAGAGAGCATTTATCTGTTTGTCACCCACTTCTTCCCATGCTACAGGAAATCTACACCTCCTACCATATGAGCCTCAAAAGGTGTCATTCTGATACTCGCATGATAGCTATTATTGTACGCAAACTCAGCTAGTGGCAGGTGATCATCCCATGATCCCTTAAAATCCATCGTACACGCCCTCAACATATCCTCTAGGGTCTGAATAGTCCTCTCTGACTGACCATCTATCTGAGGATGATAGGCGGTACTAAAACTCAATCGAGATCCCGTTGACTCCTGAAACTGGGTCCAAAATCTAAAGGTAAATCGAGAATCTCTGTCAGAAGTAATACTCACTGGAGCCCCATGTAATCTAGCTATCTTGCTGACCTATAACTTAGCTAAGGCATCCACAGTATCGGTACTCTTGATGGCAAGGAAGTGGGCACTTTTCGTCAGTCTATCCACTATGACCCATATTGAATCACGACCTTGGTAAACCCATAATAAAGTCTATGGTGACATGCTCTCATTTCCATGTAGGCACAGGTAAAGGCTGCAATAATCCTTTGGGCTTCTAATACTCAGCTTTCACTTGCTGGCACACTAAACATCTGGCCACAAAATCTGTCACGTCTTGCTTCATACCACTCCACCAATATACCTTTCTCAAATCTCGGTACATTTTAGTACTCCCTGGGTGCATGGTGTATCACGAGCAGTGGGATTCTCTCAATATCTGTCTCTTCAGGTTATTATCGTCCAATACACGAATTCGTCCTCTGAATCTCAACAACCCATCCTCACTAACAATGAGATCTGACTGCGAAGTCTGCTCAGCTTAGTTAACCATATCAATCAACCTCTGATCATCGCGCTGCCCAGTTCTAATCCGATCCATGATCCTGGGCTCTATTCGCAGGCTAGCCAAAAATTCAATCTCTATCTCTTTAACTCTGATCCAGAGTTTGGCGAACTGCTCCAATAAATCTCATTCCCTGATTATCATCGCAGATATCATACTCTTCCTACTCAGGGCATCAACAACTACGTTCGCCTTCCCCGAATGGTATAGAATCTCGCAGTCGTAATCTTTAAGGAGTTCCATCCATCTCCTTTGTCTCATATTTAACTCTTTCTGATCAAACAGATACCTCAAACTCTTATGGTCAGTGAAGATCTAGAATCTTTCCCTATATAAGTAGTGCTGCTAGATCTTCAAGGTAAATACCACAGCGGCTAACTCTAAATCGTGCGTGGGGTAATTTCGCTCATGATCTTTCAACTATCGTGATCCATAGGCGACCACTCTCTCGTGCTGCATGAGCACACACCCCAATCCTTGATGGGAAGCATCACTATATCTGAAAATCCTCTTGATCCATTAAGAATAGTTAACACAGGCGTTGTTGTTAATCTCCTCTTTAATTCCTGAAAATTGAGCTCACATTGGTCTGTCCATATGAACAGAGTCTCCAAGAGCGTAAGCTTGGTCAAAGGAGTGGCAATCCTGGAAAATCCCTCCACAAATCTTCTGTAATACACTGCCAAACCAAGGAAACTTCGTACCTTTGTAACTGTCTTCGATCTTTCCCAATTAAGCACAGCCTCCACTTTAATTGGATCAACTGATACTCCCTCCGCTGAAACTATATGACCAAGGAAAGCTATCCGATCCAACCAAAACTCACACTTACTAAGCTTTCCATATAATTGTTTATCTCGGAGTATCTGAAGTACAAACCACAAGTGTTGTGCATGCACCTCATAAGATCGAGAGTACACCAAGATATCATCAATAAAGACTATCACAAACTTATCTATATAGTCTCTGAAATCCTCATTCATTAGCCTCATAAAGGCTACAGGGGCATTCGTCAATCCAAAGGGCATCACTAGAAATTCAAAATGGCCATACCTTATCCTAAAGGCCGTCTTCAGAATATCTTCCTCCTTAATCCTCAATTGGTGATAACCCGATCTCAAATCAATCTTAGAGAAAACTAAAGCTCCTCTCAGTTGATCAAGTAGGTCATCAATCCTGGGCAATGGGTATTTATTCTTCACCGTGGCTTTATTCATGTCAGGACCGTTCTCAATCCATGACTTTAACCAAAATCACTACAAATTTTTCACATTTAACTTACCTTTCCTGTCTTCAATGGTTGGGCTGTGATTCGATGTCAGAATCCTCGCTTACCACATTATCCATTATCATACAAACATGTCAATATACTGTTACAGACTGTAACTTCTTTTATAATTCCTGTGAGATTATATAAAAGCTAATACAACTACATTCCCCATAATATATATCGTATACATCACTATGCTGTTTCTATGTTTAGATATATAACCGTACAAAATCTGTATACCTGGTGGTCTATAGGAACTAGCAGTGGACTCAGGAATACTATCCCTCAATAGCTCTCGCTCTACTGCTGATGCTCTGTAGAGAGATGTAAAGAAAGGGGGTGAGCATACAACGCGCTCAGTAAGGAAATCAGGCAAGCAAGTAAATATCTACACTATCTACTCAAAATAATGCTATGCCTTGAAAACATTATTTCCTTAACTCACTTTAAAAGCATGTCTTTAAATATATATATATATATATATACTTGTACAGATTAAATCTCATGTACAGAAATCATGCTTTCTTTCTCAAATGTAGGCATGTAGTGCAAAATAATACATCTTTATATAAATCATGCCATGTATATTTAAATCACAATAAATATGGCATTTAAATCATTCATATCATAAAATCGGAGTCTGACCCATCCCTCAGTCTGTCCGCAATTTAAATCAGTCAATCAAGTGATATATCATGTGAGACTCTATGGTGAAATGTAAATAGTATCCTGGACTATGATCATATCCGACATGTGATCCCAAGCAACACAGATCTCGGTGTGCCGGGCATCACTGCTACAACGGGAGGGGCGTCAGTCCATCACAACCGCTAACTGTATCCTCCTCAACTCCACAACACCACACAGTACAGTGTACTCCATTCTACTCGCACGGTACAACGTACTCCGTGGACCCTACATAACAGTCGGGGTGCTTGCCATAGGTCTTAGCCCTCAAACCATGGAATATCATACCACATCTCTAATACCCTCATGCAAATATCCTCTCACATAATGTGACACTCAGTCACACAAGGACTCAAGCATGGGTTTTAACATGTATCATATATCACATACAGTGCGCGCTTTTGAGCGTGACTCACAGTCGACACTCTGCTCAAACACTGTTTCACATTACAAAACTCAACTCTAGTGCGAGTAAACCTCCAGCAACTAGGTCAATGCATAGTTCATGTATTAAATCAAGCACGAGCAATAGCTCCAGTACCATGCTATGCACAATATCATCAAATCAAGTACGAGCAATAGCTCCAGTACTATGTCAAGTATAAATCATGAAGAATCGAGTACGAGAAATGCTCTAACACTTTGTCATGCATCTCATGTAAAACTTGAGTACGAGCTAATCGCTCCAGCACTCTCTCATGCATATTTCATATAAAACTCAGTACGAGTAATAACTCTAGTACTTTATCATGCATGTCATGGAAATCTAGTGCGAATCAAAATCCAGCACTAATGTATGTGGAAAATATATGAAATCCAGTGTGAGCTGTGCTCCAGCACAATTCATTCTCACATAATATGATAGATGGCTCTTTAAAAAGGGATGATTTACAAAACATCAAAATTAGCACTATAAAGTGTGCTTAATTCACATCAACCTTAAAATCATTAGCCCATATATTTATTCTCCTGCTAAATAGTAGTTAAACACTCAAAATAGTGGTTTCCATGCTTTTTACAACTTTTCACAAAAGTTGACTTTTTGACTAACTAGGGACAAAATCGTAATTTGCAACTATCGGGTCACAATAATTATTATTCACTTTCTTTGACCCTCAGAGTTTTTAAGTGAATGCAAAAGCATATAAAAATACGTACAGGTATCTCTAACTACTCACAAAAGTCCCTTACCTGCAATCACTCGAGAAATTTCACTTTCTCTGCGCTGCTCGTTTTAGCAGTCCGATTTGCTCCTCTAATAATCTCTGGAGCTGCATATAACCATTTATCAGGTTAATTACACTTTTCCTACTGTATTTCACATTAAATACAGTCTATTTTCCTTAATTGTGCCCGTTTACTCTAAACGGGCATAAATAATTTAATTAGGCCTTAATCCGTATTAAGCCCGTTTTCCACTTATTATTTCCCTTCATCAGGGTCTATCGACTCATTCGGCCTATCAATACCCATTGGGCTTTATTCGAAACTCTTTGGATAGCCCGTATATCATTTACGACATTTAATTCAAAATCCCGAATATAATTCACTAAGTGCGAAATTTAATCTAAAATGCGTAAAATAAATCTTAAATACGTAATAATCACATAAATTGTCGTAAATGAGCTTTACTTACCCAATATTATGCAATGGTATGCAAATCGAAGTTCGATCGGGCTTCTGTTCTGAATTTATCGTCGAACTACACAATTTCGTATATTTAACTCCGAGTCAATTTCCGATTAAATATAATTTAAATAAATTTATCGGAAATCAAATCGGTCACTTTTGACCTCGTATCGACATACCCGAATTCTAGTGAAATCTCAAAAATTTTCCTTTTTCTTTTTCTTTCTTTTTCCCCTTTTCTCATTGGCTGAACCGGTTCGGTCCGGTTCAGCGCAGAACCTTCTTCACTGAACCACCGACCAGTTCAGGCTTCCTTTGGTTGTGCCGGCGTCTTCTGACCGGTTCCTGACGCATCACCACCGCCGTTCGGTGCACCTCAGCCTGGGGAACACTCGGCTGGGCTCGATCGGGACCAATCACCGCCGTTGGCCGTCGGATCTCATCTTTTCCTCCGCGGCTTCTCCTCTTCGATTCGTCGACGTCCGGCGTCGGTGGAAGGCGTGACCGATGCCGATGGGTGCGCATAAACCTCCTCTTCCTTTTCCGACCGTTTGCCTGGCCGTGGGGTCGCCCTTGCTCATCGTCCGGTGGTCTTCTTCTTCCTCGGCTTTCACGCGGTTTCCCCTCTTTTCCCTCTCCCTGATTTCCAAATTTCAGATTTCCCCTTTTTCTTTTTTTTTTCTTTTTTTATAATATATTTTTATTATTATTTTATTATAAAAATAAAAATAAAAATCCTAAAAATATCTCAAAAATATCTAAAAATATCTCAAAAAATTATATTAAATTCAATTAATCCGTAAATAAATTTATCAGTTCGATTTTACCTTTTCGGTATATTTTTCACTATTTTTGGGCTCATTTTTCGAGGTAAAAATTTTGATAAATTCTAATAAATTTATATCTTGATCAATTGGGCTCGAAATTAAATATTTTCCTCGATTTTGATCAAGATTCCTCAATTTCATATTTTTAATGAAATTGTCTTATCGAAATTATATCGAATTTCAGTCATTTGACCGTTTTACCCCTGCACTCGTTCGGGAATTAACTTAAACCTTATCTCACTGTTATGTAGCTTACATGCATTTTTAATTTCTTAAATAGTCGATTGCATAATAGTAAATACTCTTCTTATGATTCAACTATGATAATAGAGCGTTCATACACATAGGAATTATAAGGTACTGGCTACATAAATGCGGGTCTAACAATTCAATAGTCGGTAGTCTATACATAATCTGAGACTACCATCCTTCTTCCTTACAAATAACACTGGTGTTCCCCACGGTGAGACATTGGGTCTAATAAATCCTTGATCTAATAACTCCTGTAGTTGTTTCTTCAATTTCTCTAGTTTCACTAATGTCATCCTATACGGAGGTCTAGAGATAGGTTGAGTATCTGTTACCAAATCAATGGTAAATTCCAACTCTCTCTCTGGTGGTAAACCGGGCAACTCATCTGGGAAAACATCCAAAAATTCACACACCATGGGTATATCCTCAATCCTCGAATGTTCCCGATTATCATCTGAAATGAGCGCTTCATGACCTTCACGTTAACAATCATATTTAGTACTCTCAAAAGATAACACCATAAATTTCAAATTGTTTACAAAAATTCCACACATTTATTTCCTCAATATTTCAAACGTACACTGTAAGGTTCAGGTAAGGAGAAAGTTACAATCATAGTGTAGCAGTCTAAACTCACTTGATTGGTTGTCAACCAATCCATTCCCAAAATTACATCAAATCCATGTATATTTAGCATCATTAGATCTATTAACATCACTCTATCTCCCACCTTTATTTCACACCCTCTACAGATTAAATCAGTTCTCTGGGACTCACGCATAAGGGTATTTACATGTAGTACATACTCTAGAGGTTCAAACTTCAAATTTAATCTACATACAAAATGCTCAGAAATAAACGAATGCATGGACCCTAGATCAATCAACACATGAGCCTTATGATTACAGACAGAGAGTGTACCTCTTATAGTTTCTTCTGAAGTGTCTGTTGTTTCCTTGTCCAGAGCAAACACACGTCCCACTGTAATGGGCTTCTCTTCTTTCTCTACAGCAGTGGCCCGTCTCGGGGGATTCACTCTCTGAGGCTACTGTCTACTAGGCTCCGGAGCATGTAGTCTCTGAGGTTGAGGACAATCTTTTACCCTATGACCCATGTCTCCATATCAAAAACATCCATGGATCAACCCAATACAACTTCCCTCATACGATCGACCACAATTTCTGCAAACTCTTATCTCAGGCCTGACATTTCGAGGGGTCTTCCTAATGATAGGATAAGCTCTGGGTCTCTCTAATCTGCCCTTCTGTACCTCAATCCTTCCTCTTCTGAAGGAACCTCTCCGAACATCTGCCTGGGAAATTGCTGGCCTCTTGCCCTTATCCCGAGTCACTGTACTGAACTCATTCCGGGATTGAACAGTTTCGATTCCCCTCTCAATCTCTTGTGCTCGTCTCAGAGCATATCCAAACTCAGTAATACACAGCCCTATTAATCAATCTCTGATGATGGGCTTAAATCCATACACAAATCTCTCTGTGCGGAACTCTTCATTTTTGAAGGTCTTTGATTCATATTTTAATAGAGTGGTAAATCGGATCTCGTAATCATCCATAAACATATCGCCCTGTACCAGATTCAAAAACTCTGCCTACTTTCTTCTCTGAGCAGCTCGTGGTACATATTGGGCTCTAAATTTCGTCTAAAACTCTTCACAACCAATCACATCCTTGTTGGACATCAGAATACCCTGGGTAGTACCCCACTAATCTCGAGCTCTCCCTTTCAACATATAAGCGCCTATACTGACCCTCTCAGCATCTGTGCATCCCAAATAGTCAAATATGACTCTCAACTCAGTCAGCCACTCCTCAGCCTCTACAGGATCATTTCTCTCCTTGAATGCGGGTGGATTCATTTTTAAAAAGTCCCTCAAATGGACCATACTTTTGTCATTGGGCTGAGTGGTGGGAGACATGGGGTCCATCTGTACTGGGGGCGCGGGAGGTCCTTGTGGTGGTGTAGGAGTAGTACCTGAAGTATTAACTTCAAAATGTTGAGCGAATAGCGCTGCCATCTGCTCCAATCCCTGCTGTACATCTTTCTCAATCCGGTTAAATCAAGAGTTAGGACTCTCCGGTTGTGGGGCAAGTGGCGGAGGTGGCTCTGCCTGCCTCCTCAAACGACCTTGTCGTCCACTCATTCTCAATCTCAATACGTTTCTTGTGCGTACACATCAAATTCGATTGAAATCTCAATCCTCAATTTTAGTTCATGACCAGACTTATACAGACACTTGGGATGTATTCTATTTCACTTGACCGACACTGACTGTACTAAACACCCTATGCTCTTATACCAAGAAAACTCTGTGATGCCACAGAAGCGTCGAAAATAGGGCAAATTTAAAACTTATTTACATTAATACGCAATTCTGGGTGCATTCTTGTACAGTGTCATGCATCATCATACATAAATTATAAGATCTTACCCTCAGGATCTCATCATCTAAAATTTATATATCATAACGTATACATTCCTCAATTCATAGTTAATTAATCCTAATACATCCCATTCATCATTGTTCATCAAGTGTCTGTAAATACAATATTAGTCTGGGTACATGAAATAATAAAATATACCTCAAACACAATATATATGGCCTGGAGCTCAAGCCCTCCACTAGCCACTACTCCGTACGTCGCAGGAAAACTCTCTTCACTTGAAAAAATCTGGGGGGAGATAAAACAAGGTGAGCTTCTAAATCGCTCTATAAGGGGGTAAGGGATTCATTAACAAAATAATGATTTACATAGAACAATCATTTTATCTCGTAGTTGAAACTCAATAAAAGTGTAGCATGAAAACAGTAAAACATCATTATCATCTCATTTCTCTAAAATAATGTAAAAACATGAGAGTACATGACTCATGTACAAATCACAGTCACAAGCATGTGGAAATCAAGATGCGATAATGGCTTTTCTCGTAAAACCTAATAAAAATCACGTCAATAGTAATGCACGTGGCGCAGCCACCAAACACAATCTCATGTGTAAAATGAGACTAGGCAAATAAAACTCAAATAAAATATTCGTCATGGCACATCAATATAATTCTCCTCTGGGTGCGCATCCCAGGCATCCTCAAAAGAGGGAATGTTTACAATATGGTCGTGTACATGGTATATTGGACTTATGCGTTACCAGAACAAGGCCCAACCTTACATGCTACCAGAGCAAAGCCTCTCCCCATGCACACTATCAGTCTTACATGCTACCAAAGCAAGGCTCGGACTTACATGCTACAAATCAAGGCCTCCCAGCGCTACCAGAACGGGGGAAAATATTGGGCTTACATACTACCAGAGCAATGCCTGGACTTACATGCTTCCAAAGCAAGGCCTCCTAGTGCTATCAGAGCGGGAGAAAATATCAGACTTACATGCTATCAAAGCAATGCCCAGACTTATATGCTACCAGAGCAAGGCCCGATGTGTATTAAACATGACACGTCTAAGTCTCAATAATAGCCATTATCATATAAAACCGTTTTGCCTTCACGTAGTGCTCATAATGGTTTTTCTCATAAAACTCATCTCAAAAGCATTTTGTACTCAACACAAAACATGTCAAAACCGAGCTCAAACTGGCAAAACCACACACACATTTCTCAAATCTCATACGCCTTAATGTAGAGCCCAAATTACTTTTCACTTTTTAAACTCAAAACAGTTATAAAACAATTTCACATTTAGTTTACAACTCATAAAAATTGGGCCCCAACTAGCTATAAAACTGTGTGCAATAACTCATTCACAACTCATAAAAACATGCTTGTTTTCTCAAATCACATTTCATGCTACAATATCATCATAAAATCACATACACAAATGAGTTTAAGTTTCCCTTACCTCGTTGCATCTCGTATAGTGCAATCGTTCCCCCAAACGACAGACTAGCCTCGCATTCCTCTCTGGAACTCCCGGGTTGTCCAAATGATGCTAAAACATCAATAATTCATCTTAATCACATCATCGAGCACATATGTGCTCATATTCTCATTAAATACTACAAACCTCATTTTTCTCATATTCCTATCATAATCCACTTTCTCATCGACTACATTTCGAATCCTACATTTTTCATGCATAATATCCATGCCAAAATCACCTCATTGCCTCGATTCTAATTTATAGTCAAAATCCCAAAATTACCACAAATTGTATAATATCATCATCACTCCCACAAAATCATAATTTCATTAACTCTAATCATTTCCTAGTTATTTTATCACAACACCCATAGTCACAATCACCAAAATCACCTCAATATCAAATATTAAAGCTTAGAAATTTACCAAAAACTTATGGAGAGCTCTATTCACACCCCGATTCAATTCGTCATTTGATTCTCAAGTATGTTGTTCTCCTTTGGATGGGGAACAACTTTCCTTCTTGCCTCTGCCTGAGATTTGGACAGAAATGGAAGTTTTTGAGGAGATAGAAAGCTAGGGTTGCGAAAATGGCGATTTGGGGAGAGAGAGATCGATTTTCAGAAAAACAAAGGGGTCCTTATATAGGCCGAAGGTAGGAGATCGATCTAGTCCTTGATGAGATCGATCTCTCTTTAAATTTGGGAACGTTTTGGGGTAATTTTATGCTTAAGAGATCGATCTATCTTGGGTTGAGATCAATTTCATAATTGCTTCATGAGATCGATCTGCTCCTTGAGGAGATCGATCTTTAGTTTACAGAATACTTCATGAGATCGATCTGCTCCTTGAGGAGATCGATCTTCTCTTTACAGAAACATTTGGAGATCGATCTGCTTGCATATGAGATCGATTCGCCTAGTAGTTCTTGCACATTTTCTGCATTTTTGAGCCAAGAGATCGATCTCTCATCCTTGGAGATCGATCTGGCCTTCACAGATTGCACTGCTGCTGCATCAATTTGCAGAAAACTCAATGTAAAACTTCTCAAAATCTCTCTTATAGTCTATATTTCAATCCATACACATTCAAGACTTAAAAACCTCATCTTCTTATATTTCATCATATTTAAAATTTGTGTGTACATTAACATATCATAATTACATACACCAAATTACAATTCTCCTAACTGGAGTATACAGAATTCTCAGTTCTCATACCTCGGGTGATGCTGTGTGTTCCACTCAAGATTGCTCGCACTAGATTTTTAGGAATCATGCTGGAGCCTTCGGGTATTGTTGTGTATCTTGCTTTGACTATGCTCGCATGTAATTTCCTAGTAATACAGTGCTCGATGCCTCAAGTATGTTGTGTGTCTTACGTTGAGTTACTCGCACGAGATTTTTATGATTGTGTTGTGTGTTGAGTAAAACCGTGTTAGAGCCGTCATGTATTGTTGTGTGTCTTACATTGACCTGCTCACACGTGGTTTATGAATGTAATGTAATGAGTACAAAACCGTGCTAGAGCCGTCGTGTACTGCTATGTGTCTTGTACTGACCTGCTCATACAAGATTTTGAGACAAAGAAAATGGGTGATAAGGATCCATGGGAGCATGATGTACCGTGAGTATTAGCCATGGGGTACGATGTGTCGTGATTTGAGTATGAGCTGAAGGGTTGGTTGATCTGCCTCCCCAAGCGTAGGGTTCCCATACACCTGATCAGTGTTGCCTAAAATCCGACTATGGCTATAAGTCTTCTTATAACTGTGTGATAGGACATTATCACTATTGTGTGAGGTGACATATGTCTCCCCTGCTGTGTGTCTGGGGATATGATAACCCCTGATTTATGTCTCAAATATATTGATTTGCTAAAGGTAAAACATTTTCTAAGTATGAACTGTGTGAATAGAATATGCTATGTGATACTGTGTGAAAATGCATATATCCATCTAGCGAATTAATGAGTTCACATTGATGGAAGTTGTTTTAAAAAAGAATGTATATGTTTATAAGAAAAATGAATATATATTTTTTTTAGCATGTAGATAGTGTAGTTATCTACCTGCTTTCATATTTTCCTTACTGAGCGTATTAGCTCACCCCCTTATTTCCTCCTCCACAGATATTACGCAGTTGTGAGTACACTTCAGTCGTCCCTGCCATCATGTTGCTTCGGTCATCCAGCAATATAGAGAGGTATACAATTGAGGTGAAAAACTTTGTATCCTATAAATTAATGCACAGTAAAGTTTATATTTAGTATTTTGGGGGATGTATATAATAAAAACTTATGTAAATGCTTCCGTACTTATATATAAAAGTCCAATTTCTATTCTACTTCATTTATATGAATTTATTAAACTAAAATGGATGAGATATGGATTCGATGTTGACTCACAGCCCAACTGTAAGTGGTAAGGTAAAGGTCATGGACAGAGGGAGAGGGTCGGAACACTTCTGTTTCATAACCTCAAGCTAATGGACAGGCAGAAGTCAGCAATCAAACTATCCTTCACAGTTTGAAGACTAGATTAGATAAACTAAAGGAGCATGGGTGGATGAGTTGCTTACTATGTTATAGGCATACCGAACCACTAGCCAAGTGTCACTAGGGAAACACTTTTTAGCATGGTGTATGGTACTAAAGCCTTAATTCCGATGGAGATTAGAGCGGTCTCGCCAAGTGTAGTTTCGTTGGTAGAAAAAGAGAACTCACAATGGTTGTGAGATAACCTAGATTTGCTTAACGAACACAAAGAAGCAGCGACTATCCAATTGGCCTCTTATCACTAAACGATAGCCAATTACTATAACAGTCGAGTCAAAGGCAGACCAATGCATGAGAGAGACTTGGTGCTAAGGAAGTCCTACATAACCAATGCCCTGAAGGAAGTTGGGAAATTTTGAGCTAATTGGGAAGGTCAATACTGAATCGGATGGATGATTGGGCCTAGCAGTTATGTCCTAGAAACCTTGCAAGGGAATAAGCAGGGGAAAACATGGAATTCAAATCATTTAAAGTTGTATTAGAATTATTGTATTGGTATTATTTTTCCTCGTTTAAAGCTCAGTATTATCATACTTTTCATGTTATTATTTATTTATTTCATTCTGTCACAAGCTACTGTCATTTGACTATTATGCAATAAATAAGTCAAGGAATCTCCTTATATTCATCTATTCTTCTAACTTTTGTTAATAGACACAAATCTTGTGACAGGAACAATGGAAGAGTGCCATAGTGCCAAAGGCATAAATGCGTCACAGCATCTAGGCATCAAAAAAAAAAAAAACATGCACAGTGCCAGAGGCATTGTGTCATAGCGGCCAGCATTAGAAGAAAACATGTCATAGTGCTAGAGGCACAAATGAGTCACAGCGGCCAGGTACAAGAAGAAAACGTGTCATAGTGCTTTAGACGTGAATACTTCACGACGACCATGGATTAGAAGAAAACGTGCCATATTACCAAAGGTGTAAAATATGTCACGATGGTCGGGCACCCGAAGAAAAGAAATGTCAGAATAAGCAGTTTTTTTCTAAAAGGCTTATATCTTTTATCAAGAACTTTGGGAGCATATGTATGGTATACATACCTAAAAAGATCACGATAAGTAATATTAGCAAAAGTAAAACAAAATGTATATATGACGGAAGAAAAATAATACCATCACGAAAGAAAAATAAAGCCATAAAAATTCCATAATTAGCATAAAAATTCCATAATTCGAACCCAAAAAATAATTACAATAAACCTAACCAAAATGAAAAGAAAAATGCAGAAAAAAAAAAGCTATAATCAATACACATCTACAAGATCAGTAGTAACTGCGGCTTGAGACTCAGTCCCTCCGTCTTGAGTGATATCTTAGGCAAATGGGACATATGGCACTGGTAGTTCCTCTTCGTCCAATCCATCGAGTGCGTTGATCAGCTCAAAAGCATTATCTAGACTTAGAGACCTCCAAGGCCCAGCCAAATTAGTCAAGTCATCATAAGTGTTTTTCTTCTAGAACTTGTTTGGGGGCTTAGAGTCAGGCTCATATTTAGTCCAATCAAGAGCCTCAAACAACATAGCTCTGATCGTATATAAGAGTTCTGAAAATTCCCCGCCCTCTCTTTGCTTCTCCAACAAAAATTGTGCGAGATAAAAACCATATTTCACGAACCCCACTGAACAGTCCTCTTTCCTCTGAAGCAGTCTTTGAAAAGCTGATACTCTCTAACAGCTTTCACCCTGATGTGATTAATCTCTGTATGGCTAAGAAAGGAAGCAGGTAGGCTTTCAACTCAATAATATGCTGCTCCAACTCCTAATTACGATCAGCTAACCTATTGAGGCTAGCAAAAAGGGAATCATATTTGGACTACAACTTTTCTAGCTCTGCTTGGGTCTTTTGAAGATTATCATTGAGCTTATTAAACCTAGTAATCTCCATAATGAGATCCCCTTTGGTGAGAGTTAGATCATCAAATGCCTTTGCAAGTTGTCCTTTTAAATCCTGCATAATTTTTTACATCCCAATCAGTTCATTATTGGTATTTGTGAGCTCCATATTCTTATCCCTTAATTCTCTGAGCTCTTTCTCAACTTGGGCTCAATAGGCATGATGCTGACCATTGACCATAATGGTTCTTTACCTAGCCTGAAAACAAAGCAACATGAGGCTTTAAGCTTAAAAGAACGAAGTGAAATAAAAAAATACAATGAGGAGTGGAAAAGTTACCCTCATTGATTCCAAACTAGTCAAGTCCTTAACTTTTAGGAAATTCTTGAAATACTGCTGCTCATCCCTAAAAAGGATTGTGGCCCAACTCGACCGAGAAGCCACCCCCAAAATTTTCAAAGTGTCATTTTCACGTGCTCTAAGGTACACTTGAAATTTTGAACCTCTCACTGTATTGCCTCTATCCACCTGCTGAGGCTCCTCTTTTATAACAACTATCTTTGGAAGGATATGCCTATTTATCATCGCAGCCTCAATATACAAATGTCTCCAGTTCTTCCAATGAGGCAAAATCACATTGCACTCGACACGATCCTCAGACTATGACTGCTTAGAGGACTCATGACCCAAAGAGATAGAAGTATACCTAGAGTGTGAGGAAGCTTTCCCATTGCCTTAAGAAAGATCTCTAGAACCACTCCTAGGAAAAAAAGTCGAGGTTGAAGCAAAAGTCACCAGCCTAGAGGGATGAGGGGTTTAAGCTCGAGGCAGCGGAGGTGAAGTCGAAACACGTCCAGGGATGAAAGTTTTAAAGTGAAGTATATTCCTAGAAAAGTCATTTGATGAACCCTTCTTCATTCTCTTACAAATCAAAGTATGTCTAACGCTACTCATATCTGTAAAAAAAGCTAAAATTATCGAATAAATAAACAATAGCACGCGCTAAAGCGTAAAAGGTTACCTCCAGGAGAATTAAGATATCCTTGAAGAGAATCAATATTTAACGATTCATCCTCTAGAAGAACCATGAAAGTATAACTAAATCCTTCTCGGTCGCCCCCATCATCGAGAAAATCATGTTCAGAACTAGATTCGATATTTGTGATCCCTACGTCCTCTTATGATCTTGGGTTTTCAAGATTTGGTTCAGGAAGAATAGGTAATGGAGGATCTGATGGAGGATCAATAGGAATAGCTGTAAGCACGCCTCTGATACCCTAACCAGCAACCGCAAGGTTTTCATTAGAGAAGAAATTGTAAAGTTAATTGGATCTGTTACGAGTAATTGATTGATGGATGAAAAAAAACGTTGTTTTCTAATTTATGCAATGCAAGGACCTTTTGGTATTCTCTATTTAGCCACCCAACAAGTGGGAAAATCTAAATCCTCAGGTATCTCTACGATAAGCCATTTTGACTCAAATTCATGGAACTAACCCATAGCTACCTCGAAACCTGAAAAATGTGTAAAATAAGGGGAGAGAATGAGGGACACCCCTCGTTCGGCAATGCATGGTGAAACCTATTAACTGCATCCAGTCATGGGGATGTAACTGACCAGGAGCGATTCCTCGCTCCTTAAGGAAAGAAGCTCCAAAGATGGATATGGGCAAACGAAATCCTAGCTACAATGCGATTTTAAAAACAACTACCCCGCTTAACATAGTAAGTACACTTCTCTCTAAGGGACTTGAAGCGTATAAGTGTATCCCTCTAGTAATGGAAACCTATAACTAATGTCTTGAAGGTTGACCCCTGTCAATGTCGAATTGAGACCTAACTCTAAGGGGTCGTTTGGTATTGTTGTTAAATTTATGTTTTATGTTTTCTGTTTTTGAAAATTTTGTTTTTGTTTTTATTTTGTTTTGTTTAGAAATCTTGAAAACAGAAAACATGTTTGGTGAGCTAATATTGTTGTACAATTTTAAAAACTAAAAATAGAAAACATGTTTGGCATCAAATAAAAATTTTGAAACTTAATTTTTTTATTTGATAATTTATTAATACTAAACATTAAATATTTTTATTAAAATTATATAATTCAATTTATGATTAATAATGTGCTATTTTATTCTTAATTTTGATTCATTACAAAAATTATTTCATTTATTATTATATAAATTTTCTCTTAAAATTATGATTTCAAAAATTATATGAGATTTATTTCCAACTTTTTGTATCTATACACAATTAATATTTAAATAAAATATAACTAAATTTTAATACTATATCTGTAAAATTAAATGAACAAATTTAAAAAAAGAAAAATTAATTATAGAAAATACAAAAAAGAAGAGTTTAAGTCTTTATATAAATTCAACAATCAATTTACTTTGATATGCATTCCATAATTCAATAGTAATTTTATCATGAACTTTATGCATATATTGTAATTGACTTGGTGAGATTTATTTCATACTCTATGTATCTATACACAATTAATGTTTAAATTTAATACAACTAAGTTTTAATATGATATTTGTAAAATTATATAAACATAATTAAAAATAAAAAAAAATAAAATTTATTATATAAAATAAAAAAGAGAGTTTAAGAGATCAAGACTTGAAGGAGAAAATCAAGTGCAATGAAAAGTTAGGATGAGCATTGAACATGGGCTGGGAAGGATTCAGAAAGAGAAAAAATATTGTGCGGAGATGTCTTTTAATATTATAGATAAAAATAAGGTAACTTGCTATTTGTGGGATTTGAAATGAAGACTTCATTAAAAGTTACTGTTCATCCGTGTTTTCAAAAAAAAAACATGTTTCCAAAATGTTTTGAAAATTGTAGGAAACACAAAATTTATGTTTCATATAATTTTGGAAATTTTGTTGCCAAATTTTTAAGTTGTAAAACAAAATAAGTCAACCAAACACAATTTATGCTTTTATGTTGCAAGATTTTGAAAACAAAAACATAAAACAAAATTGATCCCAAACAACTCCTAAATGTTTCCCTATACCATGACCCGCCATGTTGGATCGACTCTAAAGAAGCCTAAAAAGCTGAAGGGACTCGAAAAACAGTAGGGTCTCAGGATCACGACAGGGTTTAGACTTAGGGTCTCAGGGTTGTGCGATAGGGATTCGGCTCAAAGTCTCAGGGTTGCGCGACAGGGTTTAGACTTAGGGTCTCAAGGTTACGCGACAGGGATTCAGCTCAAGGTCTCAGGATTGGGCAACAGGGTTTTGACTCAAGGTCTCAAGGTTGCATGACAGGATTTAGACTCAGGGCCTTAGGGTTGCGCAAAAAGGATTCGGCTCAGGGTTTGCATGACAAAGTTTCAACTTAAGGTTTTCAAAGCTTTTCATTATGAAGTCTCAGGGTTTTTCCAAAAAAATGCTAACACGGCAAACTTACCCAAAAAAAGTAGGCAACAAGGTTTGCGATAGACTATATGGCAGGGTTTGTGACAGACACAGCAACAGGGTTGTGGTAGAGTTTGCGAGAGAGAATTTTTTAAAATTTTTAAAAGCCTCTTACCTTCTATACAGCCGTGGGTAAAGTAGGTGAAACATTGAGTTTCCACAGAAGCCCAAAAGTCTCTCACAAATGAAAGGTCGCATCTTCAACAATTGAGGAAAGACTTAAAAACCCCTTTTTAATACTTTTCCATATGGAATTTTTCTATGCAAAAGTAGGGAGCAATTTATAGAGGTGGCATTGAGAAAATACATTGTGGGTCCACACAGGCCACATCCACCAACAAAAGGAAGCCACTTGTCAGAACCGCAACGCCACGTGCCACCTTAAGCCTGCCACGTGGTGATCCTAGGGGAAACTTGTCGGAGCCCTATGGCAGAGCCCGTAAGCCTTTGCCGCAAGTGGCAAACCTCTACCGTAGTTCTACTGTAGATCCCTACCGTACCCCTACGGCAAACCTTTACCACAGGGCTTGATGAGATTTATTTTTGGTGGCCTAGTTGCACGTTGGGCTCAAAAGCCTAGATGACCCAAAACATGAATTAACTCAGACTCAAACCAAGATGCCTATAAGGCATTGCTTAAACGATCTTTTCTGACTTAAACATTAGAGTGCGCACGCTGGGACAAATCCCTACGTTTCTCTGACTTTTATAGTTTTTGCAGAGTTCTTAGTACACGAAGAGAGAAAGATTCAAGTATTCACGTCATCATTCCATCATTATTGTCGGGAGCAATAACAATAAACATCCGTTGCAAACTTAGCAAACTGCTTGTGTTCAATCTAGAGTGTATTGTTAATATGAAATTCCTTGCCCTAACTTAATTGGTTATTATAGATTGATAATATACGAAATTAGTTTTTTCCTCTCAATTAGCATTTATATTTACATTGACCTACTCCGAGTAATACGGTTGACAACAACATTATCTGCTCCTTCATTTGAAATCGATGAGCTATTCGGAGTATCTTCAACTTCAGCCAAAGCTTCAACACTCTGTGAAGTACTGGTTGCGTTAACATCTCTCACGGGCACAAGGCATGGAGATCGGCGATCAAAATGCTTGGCCATTGCACTAAATTTTGACCAAACTGAGCTGTCTTGATGCTCCGTGTCTACTCTGGTCCGATAAGAATGTAGAAATTTGGACAAGTAAATGATGAGGGAAGACACCGAAGCAACTGCTGTAATGATGAACAGACCCCCAAAGCTGTACAAGCTGAGACTGTCGGAAGAAATCGTTGTTCGTTGATCTAAACAAGAATTTTGTTGTGAAAAATATTTTTGCTGCATGGCATCCATCTTTTCTTTATTTTCCGTCACACTCAAGATTCCCCTGGATAAAAACGCGACTAGAGGTGACCCTCGTGGGAAGGCCTAAGCAGGAGAAATCAAGTTTTTATTTGTTAAATAAAACTATTATATATATATATATATATATATATATATATATAATTAAAAATTGTAATCACATTGAGAGCAGGGTTGAAAGAGACTAACGAAACCAAGTCCAGCAGTTTTGTATGTTGTTCCTGCTGTCATATATTTGTCGCAATACTTGGCAAGAAAAAGCTCAACGCAATGTTGTGCCCCAAAAATTGCACCAACACCACCATTTTGGCTCCCCTTTGATAATGCTTCGTCGAACTCCTCGGCAGTGCCATAATTCCTCAACTTAGATTCGTCGAAGTACAATTGATTGACCAAAAGGTCTTTCACGAAGGAACCGGTTTCATATCCTACAAAATCACCTTTCTTTTTTAGCTCATTGACTTCGACCACTGTCGGTTGCAAACGTTGCACTGTTAACATCGAGGCTAAACTTGCGGTGTAACTTTGGGTGAGGATGAGTACCACAAAGATCCATATAATCAGCACAAATTTTGACCAATTGTTTATTATCCTCTCCCCTGAAGCCAGGCAAAGCCATTCAAGTAAATGGTTATCAGCACTAAAGAGTTTGCTTGACAAAGAAAAATATCTAATTAGATAGAAGAAAGTTTACTTACTATGAGCAAACACTAGAATTGAGAAGGAAAACCAAAAAACTGTTCCTACTTGTTGCTGGGGAGGACCTCGGAAGTCGTTGTTCATACGGTGTTCCAAAACCCATACTACTAAACCAGTGCAGATGAACGCTGCCCCTGTTGCCAACCAAAGATCCCAACTAAGGGGCTTTAAGAATATCCACATATTCTTTCTCTCATCGTCTTTGATTTTCACCACCATTGACACATGTGATTGCATGTAAGGCAAGGTAAAGTCTACATATTCAGACCGATTTGCCAGAATTGTTATATCTCCCACTGCAGCATCGAGGTTCTATACGGCCACAAAGAATAGGTTATTAGTATTAAAATAAAAGGAAGTAGTAGTGTGAAGCAAAGATAAAAATGCTAGAGATTAGGCGAAACGCACCTGACGTTTGACATAATAAAGAAGGTCATTGTATGTTCCTGGATGTTGCTCGGAACCAATGGGGAAAGGAATCAGCTTATGCGGAACTGCAAAAGGTAATACGGCTAAAACCTCCACGAATACATCATAAGAGAACCCTGTTACGATGGACTCATTGGTGTAAGGATCCCGTTCCACTTTCAAATATGCTTCAAAGCCAGGTTTCACTGGGACTCCAATCCTCAACTTCTTACCAGTGACAGGTGTTTTCCAACCTCTAGATATAGCTTTTGTGTTTCCTGGCCAGGTTGGTGGTTTAAGTCCATACATGGACGTTGAATATTCTGACTTTTGAGGATTGCGTAGTTCCCTACTCAATCCATTCTGAGGAGTCCAAAACCCAATAACTTTTTCCTCGTTATCGACCACGTTGATGATCTCAAAAGCTGAAGATTGCAACTGTCCTTTAACCAAACTGAAATCCCCGGCGAGGCCTTTAAATTTGGTTTTTAATAACCTATCTCGGATCATTCGGCCTATCTTAGAGACTTTTATATCAGCACTCTGAGTACTTGTATTTCCGCTAGAATTTTGTTCAATAACACTGGAGCTCTCATGTCTAACCTTTTCGACAGCCTTAGCTAGTGCCCAAACAGTGTCATATGCCCAAAAACCAAAAATGTTTAATTTGGTAGAATTAGAGTGAGTCCCACTTTTCCATTTCCTTTCAAAGTTTTCAAGGCTTTTTGAATACGGTATGTATGGCCTTATACCTAATACACCTTGCAATGAAGCAATGACCTCTTCTCCCATGGGATCCAACAAACTTGATAGTCCATCAGTGATGATCCATGCGTATCCTTCACTAATCATGCCTGCTTCTTTTGCAATTAAAAAGAGTTCAGACCCTAAGGAAGAAGTCATGTGTACCACAATAACTCTTGTCTGCATAACCATTACCTTGTTGAGCATTTTTAAGATCCTGTATTTATCGGAGTTTGGGGAGATGGAAAACCTGGAAGTCACCCGTATGTCAAATTGTTGAAATTCATCCGCTAGGTGGGGGATTAAACTGCTTCCATATTCTGTGTCTTCGTATATGAGGATTATTTCGTGCCATTCGTAAGCCTCAACGATGGCGGCGATGGCTTTCGCCTGAGTGCTATCATTTAGGGCTGTTCGAACAAAGAAAGGGTTTTGTGCTGCAGAGAGTGAGGGACTTGTGGCTGAAAATGAAATGATGGGAACTTGAGCTTTCTGGCCGATCTCTATCACAAATCTACTTTGCATTGACGTTTGGGGCCCCATAATAGCGTCTACTTCTTCCTTATTAATCAACTCTAGAGCTGCAATTTGTATTGTATGGATAGAGATGATCATTAGAAGTAATTAATTATATTAACTCTTTGGAACAAATGTATCAATAATTTAAGTTATAGAATTTTATTTCTTCCGAACCGTCGCAAACACTCAAACTAATAAAACGGACTAATAACTTAGTTAATTTATGAGAGTTTATCTCTCAAGTAAAAATATATAACCTTGAGATTAATTATTATTTTTGTAACACCAAGGGCTGTAAATTAAAAAACAAATTAACCTGTAAAAGCAGCACCAAGAACATCATCCGAGTTCCTAAGGTGTAGAAACAATCTAGTATTGAAGTTGGGATGAGCAGCATAGAAATCTGAGATTGCCATGGGAATGCATGCACTTGCCAAGGAACCAACTTGTGAGTTCAAATCAAGAATTACTCCAACATGTACCAAGGTCTTCGTTTCTGTAAATGTTTTCATTATTCCACTACTACTCTCTGACTGGACTCCCACCAGAAAACAAAGAAAGAAACATAGAAGACGAAGAAAAAGGTAAACCAAGTTTGGCATGGGGCTAGGCTATTGATTTGTTCCTCCCCTTTGGTTCACAGAAGACAGGTTTATTTAGACTTCATGATGCCTAACTATATATGTAGACACATACACATAAGTCAACAAAGTGCAGACGCATTACAAGCAGGCCGAAAAGAAAGACGTATTATAATAAATATAACTTAAACATAGTAAAGGCCGTTTGCACGAAGTTAATTAAATTGTTGAAAGTGACATATTCAATAAATTAGACCTTGCAAAGCAATTTTAATCCTTGTGTAAAATTATATTCGTATAATGTAAAACATGAAAAAAAATTATGTTGATATGAGAAATGCAAAATTTTATATTTAACATTCATCAAATTCATATATAATTTTTATTTAATTTTAATATGTATCACGTTTATATTTTTTATATTTGTATCATTTTTATGTTTTATTATCATTTGTGTTTAAAATTATCCGATATAAATAAAACGATGATGAATGTGATTCAGACCCAAATTTATATGAAGTACTTTGTGTGCCTATTTGTTTGATGGCTTCTGAAAATATATATTATTCTTGAATTCATCAGAAAAATTAAAAATAAAATACTCCAAGTTAATATAATCTATCATTAAATGAAAGCTAATTACGAACTTGCAAGGCGACGACACTTACTTTTTTAGTTCAATTAAAAAATTTACATATTTCAAAGCTATTGAGATCTCAATATTAAAAAATAAATATGGATTATTGAGGGTAAATGAGATTTTATCGAATGTCTTTTTTATCAATTTTTTTCTTTCTTTTTAAAATTTTAAGAAAATGAGATAACTAAGAATAATATGAGAAAAAATAACAAAATTTGTGCATAGTTAAACAACATGTATTTAAAGAATTCAGTTGAAAATTTGTTACTTTTTGAATGAAAGAAAGAGACTTCAGGGAGAGAAATAAAAAGTTGGCTAAAAAAGTAAAAATAAAAGGAGTTCGATTCTTTTTTTATTTTTATTTTTTTCTTATCCATGTTTTTTCTTTATTTTTTTATAAATATTTTCTAAAAATATTAAAAATTTAAATAAATATAATAATTTTATAAAATAATTCATAATCTTAAAATGTTAAAACTCTCAACAAAATACAAAGAAATGCATTAGTTATATCTAAATATTTTCACGAGTCAAGTCAGATCGAGTTTGATTAAATAGAATATTAAAAATTGAAGATAAACCAAAACTCGGTTCGGTAAACTTTTCAAGTTTTTTTTTTTTTTTTACACAACCTCTTTTTACATTCAATATCCCATCCAACCCCACCCAAATGCAATTAAACTTACAAGTTACAAAATAAAATAAAAATCTAATAATGTAAAGTAAACATAAGAATTAATAAGTATAACACAATAAATTTATATAAATTCTTATAAAAAACTACAAAAATATGAAAATCTAAATCAAAGTCAAAATAAACATCACAAGCTCTAATTAAATTACACAAAAAAATTTAAATTAATTAAAAATGCATTAATTTATTTTTCAATAACTTCCTTACTTGACATATTTTTAATTTTTTTGAAATTTACAAAATATAATATCATATTTTAATTAAATATCAAATTAACTAAATTAACTAAATTATAAACAATAGTAAAATAATATAATTAATAGGTCTGATTGGATCGAGCTTTGACATTAAATGGTGAGTCCATGGCCAATCGGATTTTTTATCAAGTTTCAATTTTAAATCCAAGTATATTTATTAAGTTTAATATTTTTGTCCAAACTTAAACTTTGGATTTAAAAGGACCACACAATCCATAAACAACTCTAATTATATCTTAAAAATTAAAAGGACAACTAATAAAAATCAATATATTTAATGCCGGCATGTATATATTTAGACATTATGTTCACAAAGTAAGAACTAATTGTCATTCACTTCCATATGTTCGGTCGCTATATATTGAAGCAACTTTATAGTACTTTGAGAGATATCAAAATGTTAGGATGTGTTTGTCTTATATAATTTTGATGATTAAAAAAATTCGGATTTTATGTCTTTCGTCATTTTTAAGGTTGTTAATGCCAAGACTTCAGCCCCATGAGGCCTTGAGTATGCGAAATGATAATTATATTGAATTTTGGGGAACATAGACTTTTTTTTTTAATCGTGAAAGAAGCATTTTATAAGACAAAATGCCATCATCCACACAGAAAAGTCACCAGCTTAATCAAACAAAACAACAACAGTTAGAATAAGCAGCAAATGAGAAGCTTCAGAAGTCTCGATACTACCTATTCCAATTCACCAGCTGCTACAAATCTGGGGGAGCAGGCAGCCAATCTTTATTAAGAATTCCCACCAACGAAAGAGGTAACTGTCTAGACCAACCAGAAATACACAGACCCTTCTTGGTATTGACAGCCACCCAGTCTGCTGCCTTGTTTGCAGTTCGGTAGATTAGCTCCATTTTATGATTTCGAACTAATTTCATACTCTCCCTAAAGTCAACAATAATTGGCCAAATCTTCCAAATATACTTCAAATCTTTTACACATGAGAAAATTGTAAGATTTATTTTTAAGGATTTTATGTGAAAATTAGGCCATCAATACACACAATAATAATCGACAAGCGTACATTTTTCAACGGATATGGTTGAAGTTTGAGTTGACCATATGATTGGCAAGCCTTCCTCTTCTACTTCTCCATAGGTAGCTCTCAATGGGTAGATACCGCACGAACAAAAGCGAAAAGAGGACTTAGTCATATATTTATAATAATTCTTTATTAAAACCCTAATGGCCCCCCATCAAAAGATTACAGAGTTTTAAGGCCTACACAATCATCTTGTCACACTACCCAAAAGAATGTACAAAGCCCATAACTAATATGATCACAATAGCTTGAATTGGGTTTACTTGCATGTTTCATATTAGGACTAAACCATCAGCTTATTTTTATTAAAATATAAAATTGTCAATTAATATTAGTCTACAGTAGAATATTTCTAACATTCTCCTACTTAGACAATATTAATTAGGATTATTTAATTTTTAAGAAAAAATGATTTTGAAAACAAGACTCTAGGCTGATTGACTTTATTTTGACGTGGTCACGATTTTAAAAAATCATTTAGTCCTTGAAACAACATTCTAAAGATCTCGTTCAATCTGACCAATTAATACCGAATCATGGCAGTGATTGCGCCCTTTACTGACGCAAGACCAATCCATGGTTACAGATATCGGTGATCATACCAAAAATAGACCCAGTGTGACTATGTAGCAAGAAAATAGCATCTATGGTGATCACATTAATTTGTGTTATTTTCTTATCAGTCTTCAAAGATTTCTACAATCTTACCGAAAAACTTAATGGCAAGTCGACAACAAGAAATCTTCATGGTATCTAGATCCACCCAAAACTTAATGGCATCCAGATCCCATATGTCTTATCATCCTTGAGGTTTTCATAATGGTATCATTTAGCGAGACATACAAGGATTACCTATGCAAAATCCTCAAATGTACATATACAAAAATTCATAATAACAGTACGTAATATAAAATAGTAATAATACTCAATTAATATATCAAGCAAAATATCATGTAAGTGTTCTAAATATGAAAGCAAATATAAGTGTTCAAAGGTTGATCACATACTCCTACTAAACTAGTACATCAAAAGACTCTAAAACACTCATGCTCTTAACGTGCTTACTAAACGCAGCAAGTCTTAATTCCTTAGTCAAAGGATCAGCAATCATGTTATCTGTATCAATATGTTCAATAAGAATTTCACCATTTTTCACTAAATCTCTAACATTAAGATATTTAATCTCCATATGTTTGGATCCATTAGTACTTTCATTATTTTTAGTGAACAAGACAGCAAACCTTTCGTCACAATAGATCTCAAGTGATCTAGAGATGGAGTCAACAATTTTGAGTCCTAAGATGAGGTTCTTAAACCAAATAACCTGCGTAGCAGCCCCATAACATGCAACAAATTCAGCCTACATGGTAGAAGATGCCAAAAGTGTCTATTTGACACTTTTCCAAGACACAGCTCCACCAGCCAATATAATGACATACCTAGAAGTGGACCTTAAGTCATCTTGGCATCCAGCAAAATCAGAATCTGTATACCCAACTATCTCAAGATTATATACTTTTTTATACACCAGCATTTGATTCTTCATTTTCTGCAGATATCTCATGACCTTCTTAGTAGCAGCCTGATGATCCATACAGGGATTAAGCAGATATCTACCAAGAACACCAAATACAAAAGCTATGTCTGGTCTAGTGTAAATCTATGCATACATGAGACTCCCAATCGCACTATAATAAGGTATCTTCTTTATGGATTCTCTCTCTAAATCATTCTTTGGATACTGATTGTGATTAATTCTTTCATCTTTCACCACAGGCGTGTTTCCGGTATTACAATCCTACATATTAAATCTTCTGAGCACACGATCAATGTAAGCTCTTTGAGAAAGTCCCAACAAATTTCAAAATCTATCCCTGTGAATATCAATGCCAAGAACAAATGAAGCTTCTCCAAGATCTTGCATATCAAAAGCTTTGGATAATAGCATTTTAGTCTCATACAACAATCTCACATCGTTACATGCTAGCAAAATGTCATCCACATATAAAATAAGAAATATGTACTTACTCTCATTGTTCTTGAGGTATATGCATTCATCTACTTTGTTCTCCTCAAAACCCATGGAAGTAACTACCTTATCAAATTTCAAGAATCACTATCGAGATGCTTGCTTAAGGCCATAAATGGATTTCTTAAGCCGGCACACCAAATGTTCTTTCCCTGGCTCCCGAAAACCTTCAAGCTGCTATATATAACTTCTTCTTCATGGTCACTATTCAGAAAGGCTGTTTTTACGTCCATTTGGTGAAGCTCCAAGTCAAAGTGTGCAACCAAAGCCATGATGACTCTAAAGGAATCCTTAGAAGAAACTGGTGAGAAGGTTTCATTATAATCCACACCTTCCCTTTAATTAAATCTCTTAGCCACCAATCTAGCTTTAAATCTTTTAATGTTACTCTTAGAGTCTTTCTTGGTCTTGTATACCCATTTACAGCCAATCGGTTTACATCCCTTCAAAAGCTCAACAACTTCCCAAACTCCATTTTGTGCCATCGAATTCATCTCATCTCTAATTGCATCTAACCACATGTGAGACTGAGGACAACTTATAGCATAATCATAAGTCACAGGATCTACCATGTGCCCAATGTCATAATCATTTTCCCCAAGGTAAACAAGATAATCATCTAAAAAAGCAGATCGCCTTTACCTAGTGGATCTTCTTATAGGCACTCCAATTTTAACACCTTGATCTTGAGGAATATGAGTAGGATTCACAGGATTCATACCTTGCTCCTAATTGTTAGCTACAACATCAACATTACATCATCACTGCAGGTAAAGGAATGATAAGATGCTCAACAGGCTCACTTTCACCAAAATTTGAACTGTAACATCACTATCAGGGACATCAAACTCCAAAAATTTGGCCATCTATGACTCCACAATTTTAGTTCCATGTGTAGGGCAGAAAAATCGATATCTTTTAGAATATGCTGGATACCTTATGAAATAGCAACGAGTACTCCTAGGTTCAATCTCTCTTTCAGTGGGGTTATAAATTCTAACCTCAGCGGGACAGCCTCAGACTCTAAAATGGTTTAAACTAGGTTCCTGTCTGTCCACAACTCAAATGGTGTTTTAAGAACAGATTTAGAAGGGATTCTGTTTAGGATGTGCAAAGCAGTTTTAATAGCTTCACCCCAAAGTGACTTAGGAAGTTTAGTCCTACTCATTATGCTTCTCATCATGTCCTTTAGAGTTCAATTCCACCTTTCGGCCACACCATTTTGTTTAGGACTACCGAACATGTTATACTGAGCAACAATACCACATTCCTACAGGTACTTGGCAAACAGTCTCATATGTTGTTGTGCCATACTCACCACCTTTATCAGACCTAACAATCTTGATGACTTTACCTAATTGTTTCTCAACTTCATTTTTGAAAATTTTAAGTTTCTTAAGTGCATCAGATTTTTCGGTAATTAGGTATATATAACCATAACGAGAGACGTCATCAATAAATGTAACAAAATACTTGTTACCACACAAAGTAGAGGTATGAAGTCCACAGATATCAGTGTGAATGATCTCTAGAAGTTCAGAACTATGTGTTGCACCAATCTTTTTGGTTTTAGTCAATTTACCCCTTATACAATCAACACATGTGTCTAAATCACTAAAGTCTAAAGGAGGTAATATTTCATCTTTTATTAATCTATTAAATCTTTCATTTGAGATATGACCTAACCTTTTATGCCACAATAAGGAAGATTTTTCTTTAATGAATGACCTTTTAGACACTGTGTTTTCAACATTGATGCAACTGTATTCCTTATTAGAAATCAAACATAATCAATATGCATTATCAGCTAATATAAAATTTCTCACAATTTTAGAGTTCAAAGATAAATCAACATTTCCATTTCCAATGCCAAAGTAATAACCTACTTTGTCCAAAATACAAACAAAAATTAAGTTTCGTCTAAACGACGGTACAAAGAAAACATTTTTTTCTAAAACAAGTTGAAAACCTCAAAGTTTAGACTAACTGTTCCGACAAATTTAGCTTCTACTTCAGTATTATTTTCTACTCTAATCTTTGACTCTTTTTCACTTGGCTTTCGTTTGTTTATGAACCCCTGCAACGTAATAGTAACATGAGTAGTTGCACCAGTATCAAGTCACCATGTATTAGGTGGAGCACTAACAAAATAGGATTCAAAACAAACAAGAGCAAGCGAATTACCTTCTTGATTATTTTGTTTCTCTAGTTTAGATTTGAGCTTATTACAATCACGTTTCATGTGACCCTTCTTCTTGCAATAGAAACACTTGTTATCTTTATTAACGATAGCATTGGGACCTCCTACCTTCTTGGTCTGATTACTACCATGTCCTTTATAATACTGGACTCTATTAGAAGCACTGGACTTGAAATTCCTAAGTCTCTTTGGAGTTTTGGCAAAGTGTAGTTTGGAATGGATGGTTAACAGGGCACTCTCACTCTTTTCTTTCTTGAGTTTTTCTTTCTCAGAAGCACATTTAGAAATAAAATCATTAATGTTCTAGAGGTCATTCACAGTATTGTAGGCTGTTTTAATTTTAGGTAAACTCAGTAGGTAAGGTTTTCAGGATATGATAGACTACAAATTTGTCAGGGAGGATTATGTCATGGGATTTAAGTTTGGATTGAATGTGGATTATCTTCATGATAAAATTTCTAACCCCAATAACACTGTCATATCTAATACTCATCAGCTCATTCATAAGGTTCCCATCTCAAACTTACTTGATATTTTGTATCTCTCTTTTATAGCATTATAAAGCTTCTTGGCATTTTCAATGGTATCCAAAACACTCAACAGGTGCTCGAAAACAGTCCTCTTAATGGTGTATAAACACATGCGATTCGCTCTATCCCACTTTTCATAGAATTTCTTTTACTCAGCGGTGCTTTCGTCGGACAGAGCAACAGGCTCATCAACACGCAAGGCTATGTCAATCTCAGCCATCACCAAGGCATAATGCAAGTCCTCATCTCATTTCTTAAAAATCGATCCATTTAGAACCTCAATAGTAACTAGAGATTAATCTACGGTGATAGTTACTAGTCAAAACAAAATGCAACAATCAGGCATCGATGGGCAATTATAGGATAAGCAAACAACATAATTTATTATATCCTAACAATAATTGAAAAGTCCAGGTGTATCACTACAAACTCCCCTTTAGGCAGAGAATGTAACATACAAATTGGTACTTTTCCCATAAAGCTAATACAATAATATCCAAGTTTTAAAAGCCTATCCCCTTTGGGCAGATAAACTTTCTAAACCACTATATAAATCATCTTAATACTTTATGTGTATCCAAAATTACTCTATACAACTATCCCTTTTAGGCAGGCAATTGCATAAAATAATTCATAACAATCTCGTATCCATTATGATCAAGTAAATGATTTCATTACTATTAACAAATGAGCCACTTTGGCAACCAAGCACTTATATTAATTAATGAAAAATTTAATTAATCAGAGAATTTTGTAATTACCCATATCAGTCCTTGCATACTTGGCTGAATGTATGCAATAAATTATTCCAAAAATGAAATACTAGATCCAAATGTATTTCATTTGATCCGAAACAATATGTCTTGCATTATGATTAAAGGCTCCGAGTCTCAAAAAAAATTCTATTGTCATTATTATTATTTATTTTATTTTATTTTTTTATGGACTAATATGAGCTGAGAGTACAAAATCCAACCATCTATCTAGGGAGAGTATATACTTCCCAAAGGTTCAATAGTCCCTTATATTTTATTATACAATAAAATCTGTTGAGTTAATGTATTTTGAAATGACAAAACAAGTAAATTCAATAATATAAAGATAACATAAAAACATGTTTAGAAGTTATAAGTACCAGAACTTGAGTTTCTGTATATGAGAGATCGATCTGGGTTATGAAAGATCGATCTCCTGGGTTTTCTATAGATGAGAGATCGATCTGGGTTATGAGAGATCGATCTCCTGGGTTTTTCTTAGATGAGAGATCGATCTCAGGAAGACATGAGATCGATCTGCCAAGCTTTGAACCTATACAAAGGTATTGAGGAAAAGAGAGATCGATCTATAAGGGTTATGAGATCGATCTGCCTAATACTAGAATTGTGGAGATCGATCTGATCTTAGAAGAGATCGATCTCCCTTAAAGCAAAGACTGTATGTTGGCTCTACCGAGAGGGGGGGTGAATCGGTTTTCTAACGTTAATAGCAAATTTTAATTTAATCCTATTTTAATTTGCAAATGAAAATAAGCAATATAATAAAATTAAACAATTTAATGCAAGATAGGGAAGAGAGAAACAAACACAATCGTTTATAGAGGTTCGGCCAAACTTTTGCCTACGTCCTCTCTCCTTGACCTTCTTGTCAAGTGCTTTCTTACTCTCCTTCAACAGAAGTTTACAATGTTCCTTTTACAGGTTAAGGAATAACCTCTCTACCCTTTGCAATATAAAAATGTATTCACCCTCTCACAATTTATCTCACTGAGGAACAATCCTCTTCTCTCTCAAAATAAGGATGAATACAAAATGAAGTTTTAATGTAGGTAGGACAAATACAGCTTTTGCACTTAAGCTTATACAATAAATCTCAATAAATGAGGAATGAAGACACAAGGAATGAAAGTGTTGAAAGCTTGAGAATGTGGAAAATGTGCAGCAATAATGTCTCTATTCTCTTTATCTTCAATGCTTGGTTAAATACTGAAGGATTGGTAGTTGGAGCATTAAATGCTGTTTTTCCCGTTGAGATTTTGCAGAAACTAGCCGTTGGGTACCTCCAGTAGTGTGCCAGATCGATCTGCCTTCTTGGCCAGATCGATCTTTTAGTTATAAATCCTGCAAGATCAAAGCACAATAACACAACGAGATCGATCTCATAGGTTAGCAGATCGATCTGTTAATTTGAAAATGATAGGGGGGATCGATCTGTCGAATAGGTAGATCGATCTCATGATCTCTCTGTTTGAGGCAAGATCGATCTGCCATGCAATCTCGTAGTGGGGAGATCGATCTCTCAATACCTCAGATCGATCTCCTTAGCTCTCTGACTTTACGGAGATCGATCTCTTCCTTACCAGATCGATCTCATAATTTCTCTGTTTGAGTGTGGATCGATCTTTCAGATCGATCTACAATCTATGCATTTAAGGGAGATCGATCTCTTCCTACATCAGATCGATCCCTCAATTCTAGTTTTAGGCAGATCGATCTCTTAACCCTTGCAGATCGATCTCACTCTTCCTTAATACCTTTGTATAGGTTCAAAGCTTGGCAGATCGATCTCATTTCTTCATGAGATCGATCTCTCATCAAGTACAGACCCAGGAGATCGATCTCTCATAAGCCAGATCGATCTCTCATCAACAGAACTCTAAGTTCTGGTACTGATAACCTCTAAACATGTTTTTATATCATCTTAATATTATTGAATTTACTTGTTTTGTCATTTCAAAATATATTAACTCAACAATCTCCCCCTTTTTGATATGACAAAACTTATTCAATCAACATGTTTAGTTAATTTGCAAAAACTCCCCCTTTTTGTGAGCTCCCCCTTTCTTTTAGCTTTTGACTTTGTTACTATCTTAACTCCCCCTCATTTTAACCATTCTTTTAAACGTTTAGAGATGTTTCTTAAAAACCTTCTTAAAACGTTTTATGCCTCTTGACCACAACCACATGTTTTCTTCTCCCCCTTTTTGTCATATCAATAGAAAGAAAACGAAATAGTACTCATGGCATTTCAAAATTAACATTGTCATTAAAACACAGTCAAATGGCAGTTCATTAAAGCAAATTCATGTTAAAATAACAACAAGTAGCAAAAACAAAACATATAACTAAACTAAATCGAGCAACTAGATCCTATGGTGGAGGAGGAACGCGATCCATGAGATCCTCAACGTGAGTGCGAGTGTCTTGAATCTCATCAAACATCGCCTCCTGAGCCTCATGAACTTCATCCACTCTTCGGTTCAAGTCGTCAAACATCCGCTGTTGAGTTGCATGAACTGCATCCACTCTTTGGTTCAAGTCGTCGAACCTCCGCTGCTGAGTTGTATGAAGGTTTGCAAAGCCTTCATCGATCTTTCGGTTGAGCTCACTCATCATCGTCATAATGAGCTCCATGCCAGCAGGTGAGGGTGCAGGTACAGTGGTCTGAGGAGTCGAGGACGATGGACCCGTAGCCGGTGCAGCAGGTGGGTCCATAGGCTCATCGGAGGGGTCTTCCTCCATAGCTTCAGCAGGCTATTGTTCCCTCTTCTTCTTCCAGTCGCCCCAAAAATCTTTGTAGTATCCCATGTGATGGAGGGTCCCGATGTTGAGGACGCTCTTGGGAGAGGGCAGTTCACCGGTTTCGCAGCTGCTATCTATCTTGAGCCGTTGAAGAAAGTACGCCAGTGGTTGAGGAAACACGATCGTCGTGGCTTGGCCTCGTACAATTTTTAACCAGTCTTGAAAGATAAAGTGGACGAGGTTGGGTTTTTGACTGGTGGAATGAATATGGTGAATCCAAAACCTATCTAACCTCCTAACAGTCGAATGTCGGGTACCAAACGGATGAAGGTTCCACGAGATGATGAGGTGGAGTAGCCGGGGGTGCATTGGGAGTTCACTCGCCTTATCCCTGGGAATGTCAAACCCCAAAGGAACTTCCTCATCTTCGTTCGTCAAACCTTCATCGCGTATGTCAAAGGCTTGGGCTAAAATTTCAGTGGTTACGGCAATGGACCTTCCCATGACATACGTTGTGAAACCAAGAATTTGACAGGAGTCGATAGGATCATAGTTGAGTTCGGCATTGGAAAAGAATGCACGAACGATATTTGGAGGTACGGGAGTATTTATTTTTAGAAAGGGCATCCAACCAAACTCCTCAAATTTAGACAAATATGGAAAATCAATTCGGTTGAGGAAAGAGAAATCGATTGTACGCCAATGTTTAATTGGCATGGTTGAAAAGTATTCTTCGTATCGCTTTCTCTTCGCAGGTGTTTTAAAACACCGGTTGAAGGTAGCGATGGAAGAGGGAGGAATGGGTTGGGAAGATGACCCGGTTTCTACATTGGTTCGGGGAGGTTTTTGTCCTACTGTCTTAAGCCTAGGCATGGTTCTAGACACGAGAATTATGCTAATACAGATTCACAAGCGAAAAAATTAATGGAACAGTAACTAGATTTGCCCTAGAATGAAATTGAACACAAATCGTAGGAAATTTTTGAGAAAACAATGAGGAATGTTGGTTACTATACCAGGAAATGACACGGAGACGCAATGAAGGCCGTACCGAGATCGATCTGAGGAGGAATCGAGAGAGGTGGTGCGAGGGAAGTTAGGGATTTTGAAGTTTAAGATTTTGAAATTTAGAGATTTCTGGCCAGTTTTTATAGTCCAAACAGATCGATCTGTTAGCAAACAGAGGCTTAAGGAGATCGATCTGTCACATGCACAGATTGATCTTCAGTTTAACAGAGGCTTAGAGAGATCGATCTGCCAAATGCATAGATCGATCTTCAGAAATACAGAAGCTTGAAGAAATCGATCTGTCGAATGGACAGATCGATCTGCTTTTTAACAGAGACGTAAGAAGATCGATCTTATGGTTAGAAGATCGATCTGCTTAGCTTAACCTTAATGATTTAGGCTTGATGGAAGTATGGAGATCGATCTATATTACAAGGAGATCGATCTCTCATCCTTGTTGCCAGAAAATCTTTGCGAAAACGCTTTTAAAATCAACTTGAAACCAAGATTTTTTGAAACACAAGCAAGTTAGGGAGCATTCATAAGTCCTAATTCACCTCTAAGAATGCAAAACCTATCTCTATCAAGGGGTTTGGTGAATATATCAGCTATTTGATGTAGAGTGTCAATATACTCTAGAATTATATCTCTCTTTTGCACATGATCTCTAAGGAAATGATGCCTAATTTCAATGTGCTTGGTTCTAGAGTGTTGAATAGGATTTTTAGATAGATTAATGGCACTGGTATTATCACATTTGATAGAAACTTGTTTCATGTCAATACCATAATCTTTCATTTGTTGTTTAATCCACAACACTTGAGCACTACAACTACCAGCTGCTATGTATTCAGCTTCAGTTGTGGACTGAGCCACACTGTTTTGTTCCTTGGAGAACCAAGAAATTAATCTATTTCCTAAGAATTGGCAAGTACCTGAACTACTTTTCCTATCTATTTTACATCCTCCAAAATCTGCATCTGAAAATGCATGAAGGGTAAAAGTTGAGTCTTTGGGGTACCAAAGTCCTAGTGAGGGAGTGTCTTTGAGGTATCTAAAGATCCTCTTAGTTGCTAATAGATGTGATTCCCTAGGAGAGGATTGAAATCTAGCACAAAGGCATACACTAAACAAAATATCTGGTCTACTTGCAGTTAAATAAAGCAATGAGCCTATCATAGACCTATAGAGTTTAGTGTCTACACACTTACCACTTTCATCTTTATCAAGCTTGATGTTGGTGCCCATTGGAGTGGCTTGAGGTTTGCAATTGTCCATTCCAAATCGCTTGAGCAAATCCTTTGTATACTTTGCTTGATTGATGAAGGTTCCATCCTTTGTTTGCTTCACTTGAAGTCCCAAGAAGAATGTGAGTTCTCCCATCATGCTCATCTCAAATTCTCCTTGCATGATCTTAGCAAACTCTTGGCATAAAGACTCATTAGTTGAACCAAAAATAATATCATCTACATAGACTTGTACAACTAGTAAATCCTTATTTTTATTCTTGATGAATAAGGTGGTATCCACTTTTCCTCTTGAAAATCCCTTTTCTATTAAGAATTTTGACAACCTTTCATACCAAGCTCTAGGAGCTTGTTTCAATCCATAGAGTGCTTTAGATAATTTAAAAACATGTTCAGGAAATTCATGATTTTCAAAACCAGGAGGTTGCTCAACATAGACTTCTTCATTAATGAAACCATTTAGGAATGCACTTTTTACATCCATTTGATATAATTTGAAGTTTTTATAACATGCAAAGGCAAGTAACATTCTTATTGCCTCTAGTCTAGCTACCGGTGCATAGGTTTCATCATAATCTATACCTTCTTCTTGTCTATAGCCTTGAGCAACTAACCTAGCCTTATTCCTTATGATCACACTATTTTCATCCATTTTGTTCTTGAATATCCATTTAGTTCCAATTATAGAGTGATCACTAGGCCTAGGAACTAGTTTCCATACTTTGCTTCTCTCAAATTGATTTAATTCTTCTTGCATGGCTAGGAACCAATTATTGTCATCTAAGGCTTCAATGACATTCCTAGGCTCTATTTGAAATACAAAGGCTATATATTGACACATATTCCTTAGAGATGATCTAGTTCTAACTCCAAGAGTTGGATCTCCCACTATTTCACAATCTTTTACATATCCTAACTCCCTTGGTGCTCTAGATTCTCTCTCCAATATTTTTAATTCATCTTTATCTTCTTTATTCAAGTCAAGTTTTTCTAATAAATCATCTTCTAATTTTGAGTTTTCCTCCAAGTTTTCATCAAATATTCCAATATCCTCATTGTTTGTTGAATCTTTAGATAAATTATTTGACTCATCAAATATCACATGAATTGATTCTTCAACCATCAATGTTCTTTTGTTGTATACTCTATAAGCCTTTGAATTCAAAGCATATCCTAGAAAGATTCCCTCATCACTTTTGGCATCAAATTTTCCTAAATTATCTTTCCCATTATTTAAGACAAAACATTTACAGCCAAAGGGATGGAAGTAACTAATGTTAGGCTTTTTACCCTTGTAGAGCTCATAAGGAGTTTTCTTAAGCATGGGTCTAATCATAGCTCTATTAATTATATAGCAAGATGTGTTTATAGCTTCAACCCAAAAATACTTTGGCAAATTATTCTCACACAACATGGTTCTAGCCATTTCTTCCAAAGTTCTATTTCTTCTTTCTACTACTCCATTTTGTTGTGGTGTCCTAGGAGCTGAGAAGTTATAACTAATTCCTTGATCATTACAATACTCATCAAATCCTATGTTTTCAAATTCCTTACCATGATCACTTCTAATGCTAGTTATTGTATACCCTTTTTCATTTTGAGTAATTTTTGAATAGGCTATGAACTTTTCTAAGGCTTCATTTTTTACTCTTAAAAAGAACACCCATGTGAACCTAGTGTAATCATCAACTATTACGAATCCATAGTGCTTCCCACCTAGGCTAGTTGTTCTAGTTGGTCCAAATAAATCTAAGTGAAGTAATTGAAGAGGCCTAGTGGTGGATACAATATTCTTAGGCTTAAATGTTGTCCTTTTGTGTTTTCCTTTAACACAAGCTTCACATATTTCTTCATGATCAAAGGATAGCTTGGGTAAACCTATAACAAGATCCTTTCTAGCTAACTTAGATAGCACATGCATGCTAGCATGACCTAGTCTTCTATGCCATAACCAAGATTCCTTTTTATTGTCTACCATTAGGCATATATTTTCATTTTTAAGTTCATTAAGATATACAATATATATATATTGCCTTGCCTATGACCTAGAAAAAGAACTTTGTTAGTCTTAGGATCTACCACATTACATTTCACGCAATCAAAAATTACTTTGTAACCTTTGTCACAAAGTTGACTTATGCTTAGTAAATTATGCTTTAGACCCCTAACAAGCAATACTTTTTCTAAAGAGAAGTAATCATTACCTATTGAGCCACTTCCTTCTACTTGGCCTTTGGAGTTGTCCCCAAAAGTGACCTCTCCACCAACCTTTGATTTAAAAGAGTTGAAGTGGCTTCTATCTCCCGTCTTGTGCCTTGAGCATCCACTATCCAAGTACCATGCTTCCTTTGTTTTAGCTGTGTGGCCATGCTCAATCACCTACAAGAAGATTTAAACTCAAGTCTTAGGTACCCAAATTTTCTTGGGTCCTTTGAGGTTAGTGAATGCAATTCTTGATCCCTTTGGGATCCATTTTGCTAATGCATTACAATCCTTGGAGTGAATTACTTCTTTTGGAATCCATATCCTTTTTACTATTTTTCCTTTTAGAGTTCTCATCTTTATATTGCAATTATGTGATGCATGCCCCTTTCTATTGCAATATGAACAAGTAATTGCAGGTTTATTCATGCTCTTCCTAGCAATAAAAGTTTTAAGGTGGGTCTCCCTACTCTTTGCATTATATCCTAAGCCATTTTTGTCAAAGAATGCCCTTTGGGTCTCTAGCATGCTATCTAACTTTTGTTGACCCATGTGGAACCTATTAAAGGAATTATGTAGATTGCTATTTTTCTCTTTAAGGTCACAAATTTCTAGATTTGAAATCTCTAGTTTCTTTTCACATTCTAATTTATCCAATTGCATTATCTCATTTTCTTTTCTCAATTTGGATATTAACTTTTTATATTTCATACTCATAGATTCATACTCTAATGCAAGGTCATCAAAGGCATCTTGCAATTCATCAAAAGAATATTCATTGAGGCTTGAAGTTACCTTTTCATCCTCAATAGCCATGAAGCACAAGTTGGCAATGTCCGCATTTGATTCATCATCGGAGCAGTCACTGTCGCTCCATGTTGCCACCATTGCCTTCTTTTTATAGAACCTATCATTGGACCTTTTAAGAAGAGGGCAGTTAAATTTTATGTGTCCTAGTTTTTTACATTCATAACACACAATTGAGTCTTTTCTACCTACTTCTTCTTGATCTCTCTTATTGTTTCTCCTATTACTACCACTAGCTCTCATCCTCATGAACTTGTTAAATCTTTTGGCAAACATTGCCATCTCAAGGTCCTCTTCACTACCACTCTCATTCTTAATCTCCTCTTGAGCAGTGGATTTTAGAGCAACTCTCACTTTCTTGGGTGGCTCTTCATTTCTTTTTAATTTCATCTCATAAGTGAGTAGAGATCCTATTAATTCATCTAAAGACAATGTGTGAGGATCCTTAGATTCCTCAATTGCAGTCACTTTAGCTTCCCATGATTTAGGTAAGCTATTTAAAATTTTCTTTACCATTTCAATATTAGAATATATTTTTCCTAAGGACTTTAGTCCATTAATTACATCTGTGAATCTAGTGAACATATCACTAATTGATTCTCCTTCCTTCATCCTAAAAAGCTCATAGTCATGTGTGAGCATACCTACCTTTGTCTCCTTCACTTGGGTTGTACCCTCATGAGTTATTGCCAATTTATCCCATATTTGTTTGGCATTATCACACCCGGAGACTCTATTATATTCATTTGGACCTAAGGCACAAAAAATGTGTGCATAGCTTTAGCATTTAGCTGAGCACATTTAATATCATTTGAATCCCATTCATCTTCTTCCTTAGGAATATCTCTTCCCTCTATTCTCTTTGTAGGGATTTGAGGTCCTTTAATTATAATTCTCCATACTTCATAATCATTTGCTTGAATGAATAACATCATCCTAGTCTTCCAATATGCATAATGCTCTCCATTGAACATTGGAGGTCTAACCGTAGAGTGCCCCTCTCCTACCAAACTAGTAGCTACATTGTTATGAGCCATTTGATCGTTTCTAACTCTTAGGAAGTTGTTCCTAGGTGATTAAAGAGTCCAAGCTCTGATACCAATTGTTGGCTCTACCGAGAGGGGGGGTGAATCGGTTTTCTAACGTTAATAGCAAATTGTAATTTAATCCTATTTTAATTTGCAAATGAAAATAAGCAATATAATAAAATTAAACAATTTAATGCAAGATAGGGAAGAGAGAAACAAACACAATCGTTTATAGAGGTTCGGCCAAACTTTTGCCTACGTCCTCTCTCCTTGACCTTCTTGTCAAGTGCTTTCTTACTCTCCTTCAACAGAAGTTTACAATGTTCCTTTTACAGGTTAAGGAATAACCTCTCTACCCTTTGCAATATAAAAATGTATTCACCCTCTTACAATTTATCTCACTGAGGAACAATCCTCTTCTCTCTCAAAATAAGGATGAATACAAAATGAAGTTTTAATGTAGGTAGGACAAATATAGCTTTTGCACTTAAACTTATACAATAAATCTCAATAAATGAGGAATGAAGACACAAGGAATGAAAGTGTTGAAAGCTTGAGAATGTGGAAAATGTGCAGCAATAATGTCTTTATTCTCTTTGTCTTCAATGCTTGGTTAAATACTGAAGGATTGGTAGTTGGAGCATTAAATGCTGTTTTTCCCGTTGAGATTTTGCAGAAACTAGCCGTTGGGTACCTCCAGTAGTGTGCCAGATCGATCTGCCTTCTTGGCCAGATCGATCTCTTAGTTATAAATCCTGCAAGATCAAAGCACAATAACACAAGGAGATCGATCTCATTGGTTAGTAGATCGATCTGTTAATTTGAAAATGATAGGGGAGATCGATCTGTCGAATAGGCAGATCAATCTCATGATCTCTCTGTTTGAGGCAAGATCGATCTGCCATACAATCTCGTAATGGGGAGATCGATCTCTCAATACCTCAGATCGATCTCCTTAGCTCTCTGACTTTGAGGAGATCGATCTCTTCCTTACCAGATCGATCTCATAAGTTCTCTGTTTGAGTGTGGATCGATTTTTCAGATCGATCTACAATCTATGCATTTAAGGGAGATCGATCTCTTCCTAGATCAGATCGATCCCTCAATTCTAGTTTTAGGCAGATCGATCTCTTATCCCTTGCAGATCGATCTCTCTCTTCCTTAATACCTTTGTATAGGTTCAAAGCTTGGCAGATCGATCTCATTTCTTCATGAGATCGATCTCTCATCAAGTACAGACCCAGGAGATCGATCTCTCATAAGCCAGATCGATCTCTCATCAACAGAACTCTAAGTTCTGGTACTGATAACCTCTAAACATGTTTTTATATCATCTTAATATTATTGAATTTACTTGTTTTGTCATTTCAAAATATATTAATTCAACACTGTAGATCGATCTGTAAGATCGATCCACACTCAAACAGAGAGCTTGTGAGATCGATCTGGTAAGAAAGAGATCGATCTCCTCAAAGTCAGAGAGCTAAGGAGATCGATCTGGGTTATTGAGAGATCGATCTCCCCACTACGAGATTGCATGGCAGATCGATCTATAGATCGATCTTGCCTTTAACAGAGAGATTGGAAGATCGATCTGCCTATTCGACAGATCGATCTCCACTATCATTTTCAAATTAAGAGATCGATCTGCTAACCTATGAGATCGATCTCCTTGTGTTATTGTGCTTTGATCTTGCAGGATTTATAACTAAGAGATTGATCTAGCCAAGATGGCAGATCGATCTGGCACTCTACTGGAGGTACCCAACGGCTAGTTCTGCAAAAATCTCAACGGGAAGAACAGCATTTAATGCTCCAACCACCAATCCTTCAGTATTTAACCAAGCATTGAAGACAATGAGAAGAGAGACACTATTGCTGCACATTTCTTACATTCTCAAGAGTTTAATACTTTCATTCCTTGTGTCTTCATTCCTCATTTATTGAGTTTGTTGTATAAGCTTAAGTGCAAAAGCTGTAATTGTCATACCCACATTAAAAACTTGATTCTTTATTCATCCTTACCTTAAAAGAGAAGAGGATTGTCCCTCAGTGAGATAAAATTATAAAAGGGTGAATACATCTTTGTATTGCAAAGGGTAGAGAGGTTATTCCTTAACCTGAAAAAGGAAGATTGTAACTTCTGTTGAAGGAGAGAAAGAAAGCACTTGACAAGAGGGTCAAGGAGAGAGGACGTAGGCAAGAGTTTGGCCGAACCTCTATAAGCGATTGTGTTTGTTTCTCTCTTCCCTATCTTGCATTAAATTGTTTAATTTTATAATATTGCTCACTGTCATTTTCTAATTAAATTAGGATTAATTTAAAATTTTCCATTAACATTAGAAAACCGATTCACCCCCCCTCTCGGTAGAGCCAACAATTGGTATCAGATCTAGGACTCTTTAATCACATAGGAACAACTTCCTAAGAGTTAGAAACGATCAAATGGCTCACAACAATGTAGCAACTAGTTTGGTAGGAGAGGGGCACTCTACGGTTAGACCTCCTATGTTCAATGGAGAGCATTATGCTTACTGGAAGACTAGGATGATGTTGTTCATTCAAGCAAATGACTATAAGGTGTGGAGGATCATAATTAAAGGACCTCAAATCCCTACAAAGAGAATAGAGGGAAGAGATATCCCTAAAGAAGAAGATGAATGGGATTCAAATGATATTAAATGCGCTCAGCTAAATGCTAAAGCTATGCACACATTATTTTGTGCCTTAGGTCCAAATGAATACAATAGAGTCTCCGGGTGTGATAATGCCAAACAAATTTAGAACAAATTGGCAATAACTCATGAGGGTACTACCCAAGTGAAGGAGACTAAGGTAGGGATGTTCACACATGATTATGAGCTTTTTAGGATGAAGGAAGGAGAATCAATTAGTGATATATTCACTAGATTCACGGATGTTATTAATGGATTAAAGTCCTTAGGAAAGATATACTCTAATATTGAAATGATCAAGAAAATATTAAATAGCTTACCTAAATCATGGGAAGCTAAAGTGACTACAATTGAGGAATCTAAGGATCCTCACACATTGTCTTTAGATGAATTAATAGGATCACTACTCACTTATGAGATGAAATTAAGAAGAAATGAAGAGCCACCCAAGAAAGTGGGAGTTGCTCTAAAATTCACTGCTCAAGAGGAGATTAAGAATGAGAGTGGTAGTAAAGAGGACCTTGAGATGGCAATATTTGCCAAAAGATTTAACAAGTTCATGAAGATGAGAGCTAGTGGTAGTAATAGGAGAAACAATAAGAGAGATCAAGAAGAAGTAGGTAGAAAAGATTCAATTATGTGTTATGAATGTAAAAAACCAGGACACATAAAATTTAACTGCCCTCTTCTTAAAAGGTCCAATGATAGGTTCCACAAAAAGAAGGCAATGGTAGCAACATGGAGCGACAGTGACTGCTCCGATGATGACTCAAATAAGGACATTGCCAACTTGTGCTTCATGGCTATTGAGGATGAAAAGGTAACTTCAAACCTCAATAAATATTCCTTTGATGAATTGCAAGATGCCTTTGATGATCTTGCATTAGAGTATGAATGCATGAGCATGAAATATAAAAAGATAATATCCAAATTAAGAAAAGAAAATGAGTTGATGCTAAGGGACAAATTAGAAAGCGAAAAGAAACTAGAAATTTCAAATCGTGAAATTTGTGACCTGAAAGAGAAAAATGGCAACCTACATAATTCCTTTAATAGGTTCCACATGGGTCAACAAAAGTTGGATAGCATGCTAGAGACCCAAAGGGCATTCTTTGACAAAAATGGGTTAGGATATAATGCAAAAAGTAGAGAGACTCATCTTAAAAGCTTTGTTGCTAGAAATAGTATAAATAAACTATCAACTTCTTGTTCATATTGCAATAGGAAGGGACATGCATCACATAATTGCAATATAAAAATGAGATCTCTTAAAGGAAAAATAGTAAAAAGGATATGGATTCCAAAAGAAGTAATTCACTCCAAGAATGTTAATGCATTAGCTAAATGGATGCCAAAGGGATCAAGAATTGCATTCACTAACCTCAAAGGACCCAAGAGAATTTGGGTACCTAAGACTTGAGTTGGAATCTTTATGTAGGTAATTGAGCATGGCCACAAAGCTAAAACAAAGGAAGCATGGTACTTGGACAGTGGATGCTCAAGGCACATGACGGGAGATAGAAGCACTTCAACTCTTTTAAATCAAAGGTTGGTGGAGAGGTCACATTTGGGGACAACTCCAAAGGCCAAGTTGAAGGAAGTGGCTCAATAGGTAATGACTATTTTTCATTAGAAAATGTATTACTTGTTAGGGGTCTAAAGCATAACTTACTAAGCATAAATCAACTTTGTGACAAAGGTTACAAAGTAATTTTTGATTACATGAAATGTCATGTTGTAGATCCTAAGTCAAACAAAGTACTTTTTCTAGGTCATAGGCAAGGTAATATATATATTATCTATCTTAATGAACTTAAAAATGAAAATATATGCCTAATGGTAGACAGTAAAAAGGAATCTTAGTTATGGCATAGAAGACTAGGTCATGCTAGCATGCATGTGCTATCTAAGTTAGCTAAAAAGGATCTAGTCATAGGTTTACCCAAGCTATCCTTTGATTATGAAGAAATATGTGAAGCTTGTGTTAAAGGAAAACACAAAAGGACAACATTTAAGCCTAAGAATATTGTATCCACCACTAGGCCTCTTCAATTACTTCACTTAGATTTATTTGGACCAACTAGAACAACTAGCCTAAGTGGGAAACACTATGGATTTGTAATAGTTGATGATTACACTAGGTTCACTTGGGTGTTCTTTTTAAGAGTAAAAAATGAAGCCTTAGAAAAATTCATAGCCTATACAAAAATTACTCAAAATGAAAAAGGATATACAATAACTAGCATTAGAAGTGATCATGGCAAGGAATTCGAAAACATAGGATTTGATGAGTATTGCAATGATCAAGGAATTAGTCATAATTTTTCAGCCCCTAGGACACCTCAACAAAATGGAGTAGTTGAGAGAAGAAATAGAACCTTGGAAGAAATGGCTAGAACTATGTTGTGTGAGAATAATTTACCAAAGTATTTTTGGGCTGAAGCTATAAACACATCTTGCTATATAATTAATAGAGCTATGATTAGACTCATGCTAAAGAAAACTCCTTATGAGCTTTACAAGGGTAAGAAGCCTAATATTAGTTACTTTCATCCTTTTGGTTGCAAATGTTTTGTCTTAAATAATGGTAAAGATAATTTAGGAAAATTTGATGCCAAAAGTGATGAAGGAATCTTTCTAGGGTACTCATTGAATTCAAAGGCTTATAGAGTATATAACAAAAGAACATTAATGTTTGAAGAATCTATTCATGTTATATTTGATGAGTCAAATGATGTATCTAAAGATTCAACCAATGATGAGGATGTTGGAATATTTGATGAAAACTTGGAGGAAATTCCAAACTTAGAAGATGATTTATTAGAAAAACTTAACTTGAATAAAGAAGATGAAGAAGAAATAGAGATATTAGAGAGAGAGTCTAGAGCACCAAGAGAGTTAGGATATGTAAAAGATTGTGAAATAGTAGGAGATCCAATTCTTGGAGTTAAAACTAGATCATCTCTAAGAAATATATGTCAATATATAGCCTTTGTATCTCAAATAGAACCTAGGAATGTCAATGAAGCTTTAGATGAAAATAATTGGTTCTTAGCAATGCAAGAAGAATTAAATCAATTTGAGAGAAGCAAAGTATGAAAACTAGTTCCTAGGCCTAGTGATCACTCTATAATTGGAACTAAATGGATATTCAAGAACAAGATGGATGAAAATAGTGTGATCATAAGGAACAAGGCTAGGTTAGTTGCACAAGGATATAGACAAGAGGAAGGTATAGATTATGATGAAACCTATGCACCGGTAGCTAGATTAGAGGCAATAAGAATGTTACTTGCCTTTGCATGCTATAAAAACTTCAAGTTATATCAAATGGATGTAAAAAGTGCATTCTTAAATGGTTTCATTAATGAAGAAGTCTATGTTGAACAACCTCCTGGCTTTGAAAATCATGAATTTCCTGAACATGTTTTTAAATTATCTAAGGCACTCTATGGCTTAAAACAAGCTCCTAGAGCTTGGTATGAAAGGTTGTCAAAATTCTTAATAGAAAAGGGATTTTCAAGAGGAAAAGTGGATACCACCTTATTCATCAAAAATAAAAATAAAGATTTACTAGTTGTACAAGTGTATGTGGATGATATTATTTTTGGTTCAACTAATGAGTCTTTATGTCAAGAGTTTGCTAAGATCATGCAAGGAGAATTTGAAATGAGCATGATGGGAGAACTCACATTCTTCTTGGGACTTCAAATAAAGCAAACAAAAGATGGAACCTTCATCAATCAAGCAAAGTATACTAAGGATTTGCTCAAGCGATTTGGAATGGACAATTGCCGACCTTAAGCAACTCCAATGGGCACCAACATTAAGCTTGATAAGGATGAAAGTGGTAAGTGTGTAGACACTAAACTCTATAGGTCTATGATTGGCTCATTGCTTTATTTAACTGCAAGTAGACCAAATATTTTGTTTAGTGTATGCCTTTGTGCTAGATTTCAATCCTCTCCTAGGGAATCACATTTATTAGCCACTAAAAAGATCTTTAGATACCTTAAGGACACTCCCTCTCTAGGACTTTGGTACCCCAAGGACTCTACCTTTGCATTTCATGCATTTTCAGATGCAGATTTTAGGGGATGCAAAATAGATAGGAAAAGTACTTCAGGTACTTGCCAATTCTTAGGAAATAGATTAATCTCTTGGTTCTCCAAGAAACAAAACAGTGTGGCTCAGTCCACAACTGAAGCTGAATACATAGCAGCAGGTAGTTGTAGTGCTCAAGTGTTGTGGATTAAACAACAAATGAAAGATTATGGTATTGACATGAAACAAGTCTCTATTAAATGTGATAATACCAGTGCCATTAATCTATCTAAAAATCATATTCAACACTCTAGAACCAAGCACATAGAGATTAGGCATCACTTCCTTAGAGACCATGTGCAAAAGGGGGATATAATTCTAGAGTACATTGACACTTTACATCAAATAGCTGATATATTCACCAAACCCCTTTATAGAGATAGGTTTTGTATCCTTAGAGGTGAATTAGGACTCATGAATATCCCTTAAGATATTTATGCTTCAAAATCTTGGTTTTAAGTTGATTTTAAAAGAGTTTTACAAAGATTTTTCTGGGCAACAAGGATGAGAGATCGATCTCCCATCAATATAGATCGATCTCCATACTTCCAACAAGCCTAAAACATTAAGGTTAAGCTAAGCAGATTGATCTTCTATCCATAAGATCGATCTCCGTACGCCTCTGTTAAACAAAAGATCGATCTGTGCATACGACAGATTGATCTCTTCAAGCCTCTGTATTCTGAAGATCGATCTATGCATTTGGCAGATCGATCTCCCTAAGCCTCTGTCAAACAGCAGATCGATCTGTGCATGCAACAGATCGATCTCCTTAAGCCTCTGTTAGCCAACAGATCGATCTGTGCATACGACAGATCGATCTCTTTGGGCTTCTGGAAATGACAGATCGATCTGTCGTCTCGACAGATCGATCTCCTGTGCCCTGGACTATAAAATCTGGCGAAAAATCCCCAAATTTAAAAACTCCAATTCTCAAATCCCTAAAGCTCATGTCGCACATCCTCTCTCAATTCTCCCTCCAGATCGATCCTCGGTAAGAATCTTGCCTAATCCTCTCATCAATCAGGGTCAAGTAACCTACATTGGTAAATTTCTCTTCAAAATTTGTCCAGTTTTTGTGTAATCCTAGTTAGGGCAATTTTTACACTGTTTCATTGGATAGGTATCTAGAGAACTAGCCTTAAGATTCAATCTATTGTCTAGAACCATGCCTCGACTTAAGAGAGTAGGCCAAAAACCTCCCCGATCTAATGTAGAACCCGAGTCATCCTCTCAATCCATTCCTCCCTCTTCCGTTGCTACCTTCAACAGATGTTTTAAGACACCTGCGAAAAGGAAGCGCTTCGAAGAATATTTTTCTACCATGCCAATTAAACATTGGCGCACAATCGATTTCTCCTTCCTCAACCGCATTGATTTTCCGTATCTGTCTAAATTTGAAGATTTTGGTTGGATGTCTTTTCTAAAAATCAATACTCCCGTACCTCCAAATATTGTTCGAGCATTCTTCTCCAATGCCGAACTCACCTATGATCCTATCGACCCCTGTAATATTCTCGGGTTTACAACGTATGTCATGGGAAGATCCATTGTCGTAGATACTGAAATTCTAGCCCAAGCCTTCGACATACGTAATGAAGGATCGACAAACGAAGATGAGGAAGTCCCTTTGGAGTTTGATATTCCCAGGGATAAGGCGAGTGATCTCCCGATGCACCCCCGGTTACTCCATCTCATCATATCGTGGAACCTTTGACCGTTTGGTACCTGTCACTCCACCATTAGGCGGTTAGATAGGTTCTGGATTCACCACCTTCACTCCACCAGTCAAAAACCCAACCTCGTCCACTTTATCTTTCAAGACTGGTTGAAGATTATACGCGGCCAAGCCACAACGATCGTGTTTCCGCAACCATTGGCGTACTTTCTCCAACGACTCAAAGTGGATAGCAGCTGCGAAACGTGTGAAATGCCCTCTCCCAAGAGCGTCCTCAACATCGGGACACTCCATCACATGGGCTACTACAAGGACTTCTGGGGCGACTGGAAGAAGAAGAGGGAACAGCAGTCTGCTGAAGCTATGGAGGAAGATCCCTCCGATGAGCCTATGAATCCACCTGCTGCACCGACTGCGGGTCCATCATCCTCGACTCCTCAGCCCACTGCACCTACTACCTCAATCACTGATATGGAGTCCATTGTGACAATGTTGAGTGCACTGAACCGAAAGATCGATGTAGGCTTTGCAAACCTTCATGCAACTCAGCAGCGGATGTTCGAGGAACTGAACCGCAAAGTGGATCCAGGCTTTGCAAATCTTCACGAGACTCAAGAGGCGATGTTTGATGAGCTTCAAGTCACTCGCACTCACGTTGAGGATCTCATGGATTGATTTCCTCCTCCACCATAGGATTTAGTTGCTAGATCTAGTTTTGTTATATGTTTTCATTACTCTTTGTTGTTTAAACTCAATTTGCTTGAATGAAATGCCCTTAGTGTTATTAAATGAAGTGTTAATTTGAAATGACAGAGCATTGTTTAGATTTCCTTTTTACCATTGATATGACAAAAAAGGGGAGAAGAAATAATGTTAAGAACACATGCGTGTGTTAAAACATGTTTAAATCATTTTAAGAATCATATCTAATGGCTTAAAAGGAATGATTAAAATGAGGGGGAGTTAAGAAAGTTTAGAGATCAAAAGCCAAAAGTAAGGGGGAGTTTATAAAAAGGGGGAGTTTGTGCAAAATGAAAATAGGCAACTAAACATGTTGATTGAATAGGTTTTGTCATATCAAAAAGGGGGAGATTGTTGAGTTAATGTATTTTGAAATGACAAAACAAGTAAATTCAATAATATAAAGATGACATAAAAACATGTTTAGAAGTTATAAGTACCAGAACTTGAGTTTCTGTAGATGAGAGATCGATCTGGGTTATGAGAGATCGATCTCCTGGGTTTTTCTTAGATGAGAGATCGATCTCAGGAAGACATGAGATCGATCTGTCAAGCTTTGAACCTATACAAAGGTATTGAGGAAAAGAGAGATCGATCTATAAGGGTTATGAGATCGATCTGTCTAATACTGGAATTGTGGAGATCGATCTGATCTTGGAAGAGATCGATCTCCCTTAAAGCAAAGACTGTAGATCGATCTGTAAGATCGATCCACACTCAAACAGAGAGCTTGTGAGATCGATCTGGTAAGAAAGAGATCGATCTCCTCAAAGTCAGAGAGCTAAGGAGATCGATCTGGGTTATTGAGAGATCGATCTCCCCACTACGAGATTGCATGGCAGATCGATCTGTAGATCGATCTTGCCTTAAACAGAGAGATTGGAAGATCGATCTGCCTATTCGACAGATCGATCTCCCCTATCATTTTCAAATTAAGAGATCGATCTGCTAACCTATGAGATCGATCTCCTTGTGTTATTGTGCTTTGATCTTGCAGGATTTATAACTAAGAGATCGATCTGGCCAAGATGGCAGATCGATCTGGCACTCTACTGGAGGTAACCAACGGCTAGTTCTGCAAAAATCTCAACAGGAAGAACAACATTTAATGCTCCAACCACCAATCCTTCAGTATTTAACCAAGCATTGAAGACAATGAGAAGAGAGACACTATTGCTGCACATTTCTTACATTCTCAAGAGTTTAATACTTTCATTCCTTGTGTCTTCATTCCTCATTTATTGAGTTTGTTGTATAAGCTTAAGTGCAAAAGCTGTAATTGTCCTACCCACATTAAGAGCTTGATTCTGTATTCATCCTTACCTTAAAAGAGAAGAGGATTGTTCCTCAGTGAGATAAAATTGTAAAAGGGTGAATACATCTTTGTATTGCAAAGGGTAGAGAGGTTATTCCTTAACCTGAAAAAGGAAGATTGTAACTTCTGTTGAAGGAGAGAAAGAAAGCACTTGACAAGAGGGTCAAGGAGAGAGGACGTAGGCAAGAGTTTGGCCGAACCTCTATAAGCGATTGTGTTTGTTTCTCTCTTCCCTATCTTGCATTAAATTGTTTAATTTATTATATTGCTCACTATCATTTGCTAATTAAATTAGGATTAATTTAAAATTTGTCATTAACATTAGAAAATCGATTCACCCCCCCTCTCGGTAGAGCCAACAAAATCACACAAAAAAATTGTGCACAACATTTAATAATTCATTAAAGAAATACTAACATAAATAATAAATATTTAACAGCATTAAAAAGTTACAAAAATATCATAGAAAATTATAGAATAAAATTACAAGCATAACAGAAAAAACGGTGGCCGAAAACTCCATCTAGATTGGTCGCACACGTTGCAAGCACCAGCTGCAACGCGTGGGCCTTGCAATGCACACACACTATGCATCTTCTTCTTTTTTCGGGTCTATTCGACTCGGCTGTTATGCTATTCAACTGGAATGGGTCTGTATTGTTTCTTTCTGATTTTTTATGCGATTTTTTTATGTTTTCAACAAATTAAAGCTACCTAAGTGTAATTAAATTTTTTTTTCTATCAAGCCCATGTTATAAATCGTAACAAAACATCAAAAACAGTTGTGAATTTCATCAAATAATTTTGTTGAGTTAATATATTTTGAAATGACAAAACAAGTAAATTCAATAATATAAAGATAATATAAAAACATGTTTAGAGGTTATCAGTACTAGAACTTAAGTTCCTGGAGATGAGAGATCGATCTAGGATATGAGAGATTGATCTTCTGGGTTTTCTAGGATGAGAGATCGATCTCATGAACACATGAGATCGATCTGCTAAGGTTTGTACCTGTACAAAGGTATTGAGAAAGCTGAGATCGATCTATAAGGGTTATAAGATCGATCTGTCTAAATACAAGATGTTGATGAGATCGATCTGGTATAGGAAGAGATCGATCTCCCCTAAGACAAAAGGTAAAGGCAGTAGATCGATCTGTTAGATCGATCTGTACGCAAACAGAGAGTTCATGAGATCGATCTGGTATAGGAAGAGATCGATCTCCTCAAAGTCAGAGAGCTAAGGAGATCGATCTGGGTTGATAAGAGATCGATCTCCTCACTACGAGAATACTTGGCAGATCGATCTATAGATCGATCCTACCTCAAACAGAGAGATTGGAAGATCAATCTGCCTATTCGACAGATCGATCTGTTCTAACATTTTCAAATTGTGAGATCGATCTGCTCATATATGAGATCGATCTCCTTGCTTCATTTTGCCTTGATCTTGTAGGAATTATAACTAAGAGATCGATCTGATCAAGATGGCAGATCGATCTGCATTCTACTGGAGGTACCCAACGGCTATTTCTGCAAAAATCTCAACGGAAAAAATAGCATTAAATGCTCCAACTACCAATCCTTCAGTATATAATCAAGCATTGAAGACACTGAGAAGTGAGACACCATTGCTGCACATTCTGTAAATTCTCAAGAGTTTAATTCCTACATTCCATTTGTCTTCAATTCCCTTTTATTGAGTTTGTTGTATAAGCTTGTGTAAAAAGCTGTATTTGTCCTACCCACATTAAAAGTTTGATATTGTATTCATCCTAGCTTTAAGAGTGAAGAGGATTGTTCCTCAGTGAGATAAACTTTGTAAAAGGGTGAATACATCTTTGTTTAAAAAGGGTAGAGAGGTTATTCCTTAACCTGAAAAAGGGAGTGTGTAACTTTTGTTGAAAGTGAGAAAGAAAGCTCTTGACAAGAAGGTCAAGGAGAGAGGACGTAGGCAAGAGATTGGCCGAACCTCTATAAACTACTGTGTTTGATATTCTCTTCCTTATCTTGCTTTAATTTGTTTCATTACATTATATTGCTTATTCATTATCTGTTAATTAAGTTCAAATTAGTTTAAATTTGCCATTAACATTAGAAAATAGATTCACCCCCCCTCTCGGTAGAGCCAATAATTAGTATCAGAGCGAGGACTCTTTGATCACATAGGAATAACTTCCTAAAGAGTTATAAACGATCTAATGGCTCACAACAATGTAGCAACTAGCTTAGTAGGAGAGGGGCATTCTACGGTTAGGCCTCCTATGTTCAATGGGAAACATTATACTTATTGGAAGACTAGGATGATGTTATTCATTCAAGCAAATGATTATGAGGTATGGAGGATTATCACTAAAGGACCTCAAATCCCTACAAAAAGAATAGAGGAAAGAGATATCCCTAAAGAAGAAGATGAATGTGATTCAAATGATGTTAAATGTGCTCAGCTAAATGCTAAGGCCATGCACACCCTTTTTTGTGCTTTAGGGCCAAATGAATACAATAGAGTCTCCGGTTGTGACAATGCCAAACAAATCTGGGACAAATTGGCAATAACTCATGAAGGTACAACCCAAGTAAAGGAGACTAAGGTAGGAATGCTCACACATGACTATGAGCTATTTAGGATGAAAGATGGAGAGTCAATCAGTGATATGTTCACTAGGTTCACTAATATAATTAATGGATTAAAATCATTAGGAAAAATATACTCTAATATAGAAATGGTCAAGAAAATATTAAATAGTCTACCTAAATCATGGGAAGCTAAAGTGACTGCAATTGAGGAATCCAAAGACCCTCACACATTGTCACTAGATGAATTAATAGGATCACTACTCACTTATGAGATGAAGTTGAGAAGAAATGAAGAGCCACCCAAGAAAGTGGGAGTTGTTCTAAAATCTACTACTCAAGAGGAAAATAAAAATGAGAGTGGTAGTGAAGAAGATCTTGAGATAGCAATGTTTGCCAAAAGATTTAAAAAATTCATGAGAATGAGAGCAAGTGGTAGTAATAGGAGAAATCACAAGAGAGATCAAGAAGAGGTAGGTAGAAAAGATACAATTGTGTGTTATGAATGTAAAAAACCAGGACACATTAAGTTTAACTGCCCTCTTCTTAAAAGGTCCAATGATAGGTTCCACAAAAAGAAGGCAATGGTGGCTACATGGAGCGACAGTGACTGCTCCGATGATGATTCAAATGAGGACAATGCCAACTTGTGCTTCATGGCTATTGAGGATGAAAAGGTAACTTCAAACCTCAATGAATACTCTTTTGATGAATTGCAAGATGCCTTTGATGATCTTGCATTGGAATACGAATGCATGAGTATGAAATATAAAAAGATAATATCTAAATTGAAGAAAGAAAATGAGTTAATGCTAGAGGACAAATTAGAATGTGAAAAGAAACTAGAAATTACAAATCTTGAAATTTGTAACCTAAAAGAAAAAATTAGTAACTTACATAATTCCTTTAATAGGTTCTATATGGGTCAACAAAAGTTAGATAACATGCTATAAACTCAAAGGACATTCTTTGATAAAAATGGGTTAGGATATAATGCAAAAAGTAGAGAGACTCATCTCAAAAGCTTCATTGCTAGAAAGAGCATGAATAAACCTTCAACTATTTGTTCATATTGTAATAAAAAGGGACATGCATCACATAATTGCAATAAGAAGTTGACCACTTTTAAGGGAATGATAGTAAAAAGAATTTGGGTTCCAAAAGAAATAATTAATTCAAAAGATTTTAATGCATTGGTATAATGGATCCCAAAGGGATCAAGAATTGCTTTCACTAACCTCAAAAGACCCAAGAGAATTTGGGTACCTAAAACATGAGTTTAAATTTTGATTGTAGGTGATTGAGCATTGCCACAAAGCTAAAACAAAGGAAGCTTGGTACTTGGACAGTGGATGCTCAAGGTACATGACGGGTGATAGAAGCCACTTCAACTCATTTAAATCAAAGGTTGGTGGAGAAGTCACATTTGGGGACAACTCCAAAGGCCAAGTTGAAGGAAGTGGTTCAATAGGTAATGACTACTTTTCATTAGAAAAAGTATTGCTTATTAGGGGTCTAAAGCATAACTTACTAAGCATAAGTCAACTTTGTGACAAAGGTTACAAAGTAATTTTTGATTGCATGAAATGTCATGTTATAGATCCTAAGTCAAATAAAGTTCTTTTCCTAGGCCATAGGCAAGGTAATATATACATTGTCTATCTTAATGAACTTAAGAATGAAAACATATGCCTAATGGTAGACAAAGAAAAAGAACCTTGGTTGTGGTATAGAAGACTAGGTCATGCTAGCATGCATGTGTTATCCAAGTTAGCTAGAAAAGATCTAGTTATAGGATTACCTAAGTTGTCCTTTGACTATGACAAAATATGCGAAGCGTGTGTTAAAGGAAAACATAAAAGGATAACATTTAAGCCTAAGAATAGTGTATCTACCACTAGGCCTCTTCAATTACTCCACCTAGATCTTTTTGGACCAACTAGAACAACAAGCTTAGGTGGGAAACATTATGGATTTGTAATAGTTGATGATTACACTAGGTTCACTTGGGTGTTCTTTTTTAGAGTGAAAAATGAAGTTTTAGATAAATTCATAGCTTATACGAAAGTGACTCAAAATGAAAAAGGATACACAATAACTAGTATTAGAAGTGATCATGGTAAGGAGTTTGAAAATATAGGATTTGATGAGTATTGCAATGATCAAGGAATTAGCCATAATTTTTCAGCCCCTAGGACACCACAACAAAATGGAGTAGTTGAGAGAAGAAATAGAACATTGGAAGAAATGGCTAGAACCATGTTGTGTGAGAATAATTTACCAAAATATTTTTGAGCTGAAACTATAAATACATCTTGCTATATCATTAATAGAGCCATGATTAGATCAATTTTAAAGAAAACTCCTTATGAGCTTTACAAAGGTAAGAAGCCTAACATTAGCTACTTCCATCCTTTTGGCTGTAAATGTTTTGTCTTAAATAATGGGAAAGATAATTTAGGAAAATTTGATGCCAAGAGTGATGAGAGAATCTTTCTAGGATATTCCTTGAATTCAAAGGCTTATAAAGTATATAACAAAAGAACATTGATGGTTGAATAATCAATTCATGTAATATTTGATGAATCAAATGATTTATTTAAAGATTCAACCCATGATGAGGATGTTGGAATATTTGATGAAAACTTGGAGGAAATTCCAAACTTAGAAGAAGATTTATTAGAAAAACTTGACTTAAATAAAGAAGATGAAGAAGAAATGGAGATATTAGAGAAAGAGTCAAGAGCACCAAGAGAATTAGGATATGTGAAAGATTGTGAAATAGTAGGAGATCCAACTCTTGGAGTTAGAACTAGATCATCTATAAGGAATGTGTGTCAATATATAGCCTTTGTATCTCAAATAGAACCTAGAAATGTCAATGAAGCCTTAGATGACAATAATTGGTTCTTAGCAATGCAAGAAGAATTAAATCAATTTGAGAGAAGCAAAGTGTGGAAACTAGTTCCTAGTCCTAGTGATCACTCTATAATTGGAACTAAATGGATATTCAAAAACAAGATGGATGAAAATAGCTGATCATAAGAAACAAGGCTAGGTTAGTTGCACAAGGCTATAGACAAGAAGAAGGAATAGACTATGATGAAACTTATGCACCGGTAGCTAGATTAGAAGCAATTAGAATGCTACTTGCCTTTGCATGTTATAAGAACTTCAAATTATATCAAATGGATGTAAAGAGTGCATTCTTGAATGGTTTCATTAATGAAGAAGTGTATGTAGAACAACCTCCCTGCTTTGAAAATCATGAATTTCCTGAACATGTTTTCAAACTATCTAAGGCACTCTATGGTTTGAAACAAGCTCCTAGAGTATGGTATGAAAGGTTGTCAAAATTCTTAATAGAAAAAGGATTTTCAAGAGGAAAAGTGGATACCACTTTATTTATCAAAGATAAAAATAAGGATTTACTAGTTGTTCAAGTGTATGTAGATGATATTATTTTTGGATCAACTAATGAATCTTTATACTAAGAGTTTGCTAAGACCATGCAAGGTGAATTTGAAATGAGCATGATGGGAGAGCTCACTTTCTTCTTGGGACTTCAAGTGAAGCAAGCAAAGGATGGAACCTTCATCAATCAAGCAAAATATACTAAAGAATTGCTCAAGCGATTTGGAATGGATAATTGCAAACCTCAAGCAACTCCAATGGGCACCAACATCAAGCTTGATAAAGATGAAAGTAGTAAGTGTGTAGACACTAAACTCTATAGGTCTATGATTAGTTCATTGCTCTATTTAACTGCAAGTAGACCAGATATTTTGTTTAGTGTATGTCTTTGTGCTAGATTTCAATCCTCTCCTAGGGAATCACACTTAATAGCAACTAAAAGGATCTTTAGATACTTTAAGGACACTCCCTCTATAGGACTTTGGTACCTTAAGGACTCCACTTTTGCTCTTCATGCATTCTCTGATGCAGACTTTAGGGGCTGCAAAATAGATAGGAAAAGTACTTCAGGTACCTGTCAATTCTTAGGGAATAGATTAATCTCTTGGTTCTCTAAGAAACAAACTAGTGTAGCTCAGTCCACAACTGAAGCTGAATACATAGCAGCAGGTAGTTGCATTGCTCATGTGTTGTGGATTAAACAACAAATGAAAGACTATGGTATTGACATGAAACAAGTCTCAATTAAATGTGATAATACCAGTGCCATCAATCTATCTAAAAATCATATTCAACACTCTAGAACTAAGCACATTGAGATTAGGCACCATTTCCTTAGAGACCATGTTCAAAAGGGAGATATAATTCTAGAGTATTTTGACACTTTACATCAAATAGCTGATATATTCACCAAACCTCTTGATAAAGATAGGTTTTGTGTCCTTAGAGGTGAATTAGGACTCATGAATGTTCCTTAAGATTTATATGCTTCAAAACCTTGATTTCAAGTTGTTTTTAAAAGAGTTTTTCAATGATTTTTATGGGCAAAAAGTATGAGAGATCGATCTCCTATCAATATAGATCGATCTCCATACTTCAAATGAGCCTAAAGCATAAAGGTTAAGCTAGGCAGATCGATCTTCTCACCCATAAGATCGATCTCCTTAAAGCTCTGTTAAACAGAAGATCGATCTATGCATTTGGCAAATCGATCTTCCTAAGCCTCTGTTAAACAGCAGATCGATCTGAGCATTTGGCAAATCGATCTTCTTAAGCCTCTGTCAAACAACAGATCGATATGGGCCCTTAACAGATCGATCTCATTAAGCTTCTATATTCTAAGGATCGATCTTGTGGTACAACAGATCGATCTCTTCAAGCTTTTGGAAATGACAGATCGATCTCCTGTGCCCTGGACTATAAAAACTGCCAAAAATCCCCAAATTTCAAAAATCCCAAATCCTCAAAATCTCTAAATTCTGTCGCACCTCAGCCTTCGATTCTTCCTGCCAGATCGATCTCGGTAAGGTATTCGTCAAAAATTTTCTTCGTTTATCGTTCTAGTAACCCACATTGCTAAATTTTTCTCAAAAATTCTTAGTTAAGTGCTCAATTTCTCTCTAGGTCAAATCTAGCTACTGTTCCATTGGTTAGTTTTTAGTGAACTAGTTTTAAAATCATCTAGAGCGTTTCCAGTGTCTAGAACAATGCCTAGACTTAAGAGAGCAGGCCAAAAACCTCCTAGACCTAGTGTAGATCAAGGGTCCTCTTCCCAATCAATCCCTCCCTCTTCAGTCACCACCTTTAACAGGTGTTTTAAAATACCTGCAAAAAGGAAGAGATGTGAAGAATATTTTTCAACCATGCCAATTAAACATTGGCGCACCATTGATTTTTCCTTCTTAAACCGTATTGATTTTTCTTATTTACCCAAATTTGAAGAATTTGGGTGGCTTCCGTTTCTCAAAATCAATACTCCCGTACCCCCAAACATCATCAGGGCATTCTTTTCTAATGCCAAACTCATCTATGATCCTGATGATTCTTGCAAAATTCTCGGATTTAAAACGTACGTCATGGGTTAGTCAATCCCTATAGACACCTCCATTTTAGCCTAAGCATTTCACATTAGATATGAGGGATTGACTGATGAGGAGGAAGAAGTCCCTCTAGAGTTTGACCCTCCTAGTGATAAGGCGAGTGACCTGCCAATGCATCCAAGGTTACTCCACCTTATCATTTCATGGAACCTCCGCCCTTTCGGTACCCGACACTCTACAGTTAGGAGGTTAGATCGCTTTTGGCTCCACCACATTCACTCCACAAGCCAAAAACCCAAGCTTGTCCATTTCATTTATGAAGATTGGTTGAAGATCGTACGCGGGCAAGCTTCCACGATTGTTTTTTCGCAACCGTTGGCGTATCTTCTACAACGACTTGGAGTGGATTGCAGCTGTGACACAGGTGAAGTGCCCTCCCCAAAGAGCGTCCTAAACATTGGGACACTTCACCACATGGAGTATTACAAGGACTTCCGAGGGAATTGGAAGAAGAAGCGAGAACAGTAGCCTGAAGCAGCCATGGACGAAGACCCCTCTGCTGAGCCCACTGCTCCACCTGCTAGCATGGAATCGATTGTGACGATGATCATAGAGCTGAACCGAAAGATAGATGAAGGTTTTGCAAACCTTCATGCCACTCAGCAAGCGATGTATGATGAGCTTCAGGTCACTCATACTCACGTTGAGGACCTTATGGATCGATTTCCTCCTCCGCCGTAGGATATGAATATTAGGAAAAGCTTAGTTAGTTTTCATGTTTACTCCTTGTTGTTTATGACATTTGCTTGAATGAGTCTTTTATGAAATGACAGTTGTTGGGATGTTAATTATAATGGTTTATAATGTATTATTATTTTGAAATGCCATGACCAGTTGTTGAGAAAATTAACTGCCTTGATCTCATTCTTGCCATTGATATGACAAAAAGGGGAAGAAGAAATAATGTTAAGAGAACATGGGTTGGTTAAAACATGTTTAAATGGCTTTAAGAAACATATCTAAAGGTTTAAAGGAATGATTAAAATGAGGGGGAGTTAAGAGGTCAAAAGCCAAAAGTAAGGGGGAGCCTACAAAAAGGGGGAGTTTGTGCACAATGCAAATATGTAACTAAACATGTTTATTGAATAGGTTTTGTCATATCAAAAAGGGGGAGATTGTTGAGTTAATATATTTTGAAATGACAAAACAACTAAATTCAATAATATAAAGATGATATAAAAACATGTTTAGAGGTTATCAGTACTAGAACTTAAGTTCCTGGAGATGAGAGATCGATCTGGGATATGAGAGATCGATCTCCTGGGTTTTCTAAGATGAGAGATCGATCTCAAGAACACATGAGATCGATCTGCTAAGGTTTGTACCTGTACAAAGGTATTGAGGAAGCTGAGATCGATCTATAAGGGTTATAAGATCGATCTGTCTAAATACGGGATGTTGATGAGATCGATCTGGTATAGGAAGAGATCGATCTCCCCTAAGACAAAAGGTAAAGGCAGTAGATCAATCTGTTAGATCGATCTGTACGCAAACAGAGAGTTCATGAGATCGATCTGGTATAGGAAGAGATCGATCTCCTCAAAGTCAGAGAGCTAAGGAGATCGATCTGGGTTGATAAGAGATCGATCTCCTCACTACGAGAATACTTGGCAGATCGATCTATAGATCGATCCTGCCTCAAACAGAGAGATTAGAAGATCGATCTGCCTATTCGACAGATCTATCTGTTCTAACATTTTCAAATTGTGAGATCGATCTGCTCATATATGAGATCGATCTCCTTGCTTCATTTTGCGTTGATCTTGCAGGAATTATAACTAAGAGATCGATCTGATCAAGATGGCAGATCGATCTGGCATTCTACTGGAAGTACCCAATGGCTATTTCTACAAAAATCTCAACAGGAAAAATAGCATTAAATGCTCCAACTACCAATCCTTCAGTATATAATCAAGCATTGAAAACACTGAGAAGTGAGACACCATTGCTGCACATTCTGTAAATTCTCAAGAGTTTAATTCCTACATTCCATTTGTCTTGAATTCCCATTTATTGAGTTTGTTGTATAAGCTTGTGTAAAAAGCTGCATTTGTCCTACCCACATTAAAAGCTTGATATTGTATTCATCTTAGCTTTAAGAGTGAAGAGGATTGTTCCTCAGTGAGATAAACTTTGTAAAAGGGTGAATACATCTTTGTTTAAAAAGGGTAGAGAGGTTATTCCTTAACCTGAAAAAGGGAGTGTGTAACTTTCGTTGAAAGTGAGAAAGAAAGCTCTTGACAAGAAGGTCAAGGATAGAGGACGTAGGCAAGAGATTGGCCGAACCTCTATAAACTACTGTGTTTGATATTCTCTTCCTTATCTTGCTTTAATTTGTTTCATTACATTATATTGCTTATTCATTATCTGTTAATTAAGTTCAAATTAATTTAAATTTGCCATTAACATTAGAAAATCGATTTACCCCTCCCCCTCTCGGTAGAGCCAACAAATTTGACTCGTTACTGACTCGTTGGCAAACCGGTTTAGATTTTTTTATATTGATCATTAAAAAAAAAACTGACAAATATGTGAATTTTTATGTCTCATAATCGGGTCAAGCTGCTATTTTTTTTATTACTAATCACCTAGTTTACAGAATAAATTTACCTAAATTTGGGGTCCTAAATTCACATAAACCAAGTTCTGATGCCAAAAGTAGGATTTATTTTTAAGGATTGTATGTGAAAATTAGGTCGCCAATACAGACAATAATAATCGACAGCGTACTTTTTCAGCGAATATGGTTTAAGCTTGAGTTGACGACATGATTGGCAAGTCTTCCTCTTGTACTTCTCTACAAGTGGCTCTCAATGGGTAGATACCGCACGAATAGAAGCGAAGAGGAGATTTAGTCATATATTTATAATAAACCTTTACTAAAACCCTAATGACCTCCATCAAGGGCTTATAAAGTTTTAAAACCTACACAACCACCTTGTCATATTGACCCAAAAGAATGTGCAAAGTCCATAACTAATATGATCACAATAACTTAAATTGAACTTACTTGCATGTTTCATACTAGGATTAAATCATCAACCCATTTTTATTAAAACATAAAATTGTCAATTAATATTAGTTCACAGTAAAATATTTATAACAAAAATGTCACAGGAATCCAATTCCCAAATAACACTTTGTTACTTATTAGAAATAGCCAAATTAACACCTTCTTTAAGTGCCAAAGCTTCAATCATTAACACATCATCACAGTTCGTCTTCTTGTTACAATCATCTAGAAAAATACCTGCATCATTCCTGGCTATAACACCAATCCCAGCATCACCCTTTTTCACCGAACCATCACAATATAGAATATCCCTTCGTCACTCTCTCTAAAATGAGAGCTTCTCTCTCTAGAAATGAGAGTTTTCTTCTTCCAGCTAAGAATTTTCTTCTTCATTTCTTCGCTTTCGTGTCTTTCTTTGTCTTCTTTGTTCTTTCTTGTTTCATAGATTGTTTGAGCTCTGCTAGGTTAGGTCTTTCGTGAATCATTCAGGGGATCATACATATGACCTGGTTAATACATTCTTTCATAGTTTCATTAGGAGTTTTCTTGAGTAACTGTCGTTTAGCGCTATTAGAATAATTTGGCTTATTCGATCAAGGCATCATGCAAGAATAATTACATAATATGCCATTGTATGAAAAAAAATTCTATTTATACATCAATAACTTACACAAACTTACAAATTATGCCAAGGAACAAACCTGGATGGAACCTAGGATAGCTAATGTGGGGAAGAGAAAAAAGATTTGGGAGTGGAAATCTGTACAGTAGCTTTTAAATGTTTAAATTAATTTGTGATGATGTTAAGGTGATCCTGTTGCCTCGTGGTTTTGACCTCTTTTCTCGTACCTTGATTCGAAATTATCATTTGATAACTTTTTTCTAGAAAAATCAGCTCCTTTCGATGGCATCTCTTATTATCAGAACTCTAGTGAATTAGAATCAATAATGTTATGTCATTGACGATAAACACATGCTCGAAGATGCTTTACATGGCTTTTCCCAGCTGTTATTATAATTATACCAAGCAAGGGATGACAAAAACCGATTAGCTTCAAGGGGACGAACTTTTTTTTATTATTATTATAAAGCAGAAGCAAGCGGTTATTTTTATTTTTATTTTTAATAGGTTTAAACAAAAATATTAAGTGCAGTTGATGGATTAGAATAAAAAATATTCTCCCTCATGAATTTTCGAGCAAGTTTAAGTTTTATCATTTGAGATCTAGCTTGAGCCGAAATAATTAATATAAAAAGTTTAAATATATGCACTAAATATAGTATAATTATATGTATATAAAATATTGTTGATTAACAAATATGATTTTATATATTTAATATGAAAATTGATATGTGAAATTTAATAAATTAAATTAAATTTTAAAAGGAATAAAAAAATAAAAATAAACAAAAAATTAAATGTAATAATAATAATAATAATAGTTGGATTGGATCATGTCATATCGAAACTGAATTTAAAATCAAATTCAAATAAATGAGTTGGATCTATTTTAAATTTGTATATAATTCGTTAATATATATTTTATGCATGTTATGATCCATGGACACTTTTAATAAATATTTATGTACTTATATATTTTATATGGTCGCCTCATGCTGTCCACTTATACTATTTTTACTTTTTCTAATGATAGCTTTATGTGCATATATTTTTTAAGATTTTTTTAACAAATTAGATTTAAATATTTTTGTTTTGAATTTGGAAAGTTGAAACTTAGTTTGAGTTCATTATTCATTTTAAATATATTTAGTTTGGTGTATCAAAATTTGTATCAGACATTTTAATATTTTATTTAATATTTATGATAGGGTTTCGTTATTGACTAAATTGACATGTAAAACTTATATTAAAAAAAAAAACTTGTGGTTATTAGTATTAAAATCAAAGTACATTAAATATAATATCTTTTCTTAATAATTTAATTAAAATAATTATCATGAAAATATTATTGAAGGGTGTTAGGCAAAAATGTACATTAAATATTAAGGTTGGTATCAAGCAGTTTGTTGAAACTGACTCTCTCCAAGTGAATGACGATAATCGTCAAGGCAGGCAAGATAAGTAGCAGGAGGACAATGGGGAGACAAAGGCCGCAGGCAAGCGCCAAGTTATAGAGTAATAAATATGATTGTTGGGGCGGCTGAGGAATGGGCGACGGACAGGTCCAAGCGAAAGGCCCACTTTAACGAGAGTTTTTTTTTTTCTCAAACTATTACTTTTTCAAATTTTATTTCTATTTTAAAACTTATTTCTCAATGTCTAGAATTTTTTTTTTTTTTCGCGGTATCATCTTTTATGGATATTTAAAAAACATAAACATAGATCGATTTAAACTAATACATTAACCTAAAAAAATAAGCATATCTTTTTCCCCTGACTTCTCTTTGTTTCTTCTCCATCTATTTGGTATTTCTATTTTTTTCCATCTCGTTAATTTTCTCCATCTCTTTGGTTCTTCTATTCTTCCCCATTTCATTAGTTTTCTTATCTAGCAGAGGTATTTTGATTTTGTTTATCTTTTCCTTTTTTTAACCAATTTACCGAGTTCAGTTTTTAGTTTAAATTGAAATTTCATTTTGCTGTATTTGCCCCCTTTTTTATTGATTGTGCATAATATAGGTTTGTATTAAATTCTCTTATTGTTATTATAAAAGTGAAAATAAATCCCTATTTTTATTGATTTTTGCTTAAGAATTGAACTTTAAAATCTGTATCTTTGTCCTTACAGTAAGAGCAATTTATATCAGTGTCCATCTAACTATCGTAATTTCAAATTCAATAATAATCAACTCTACAATCTAAACAGTAATCTAATTAATAATGCGATTACTGAAACCCTTTATGAATCATTTAACCTCAATTAGTTGAAAATTGTGAAGAGAATAAGACAGATACACATGCATTCACCTTCACCTTCACCTTCACCAAAAGTTTTACCATCATAAATATCCAACTATAAAAACATAAAACATTTAGACATAAGCCTTATATTTCAATATTTGAAATTTAACATAATGTATATAAATATAAATATATATATATATAGTTTTTTATATTTTTAATTCTATAAAATCTTTTTCTAGGGCTAGGGAAAATCAATTCCCATTGATGGTGGTCGTGTCACCAGAATCTACGTGTATAACTATCCGCCAACCATTAACTGCCACGTGTCAGAACGAAGACAAGCCACGTGGCTGATTTCGCGACAGAGTTGCTACGCGACACAGTTGCTTGTTGAACGACAGAGTGTTCGGGGCGATAGGCACTCTGTCGCCTGGGATGTGTGCCGCACAATAGGCGCGACAGACTCCATCGCCTCTATTGCGACATAGGTCTCCCGCATTGCCCACGCGGCAAAGGTCTCCCGTACAGCCCGCGGTAGAGGTCTCCCGCACAACCTGCGACATAGGTCTCCCGCATTGCCCTCGCGGCAAAGGTCTCCCGTACAACCCGCGGTAGAGGTCTCCCGCACAGCCTGCGGCATAGGTCTCCCTCATTGCCCTCGCGGCAAAGGTCTCCCGTACAGCCCGCGGTAGAGGTCTCCCGCACAGCCTGCGGCATAGTCTCCCGCACAAACCGCGGTAGAGGTCTCCCGCACAGCCTGCGGGATAGGTCTCCCGCACAGTCTGCGGCAGAGGTCCATGGGTACTCTGCCGCCTGTCGACTCCCCCGCAAGCTGCTTGAACCGAAGCGCGACAGAGTGCTCTATGACTCTGTCGCGGCCCAGACACGCGTCTGGGCCTCAGCTCGAACCGACTTGAAGAAACCTATAAATATGCTGAGGAGCTCTCAGAAAAGGGGACGAAAAACCAAAGAACAAAAAATTAGGGAGAAATATTTCAACCCTTTGAATTAAGAAACGCATTCTCTTCCTCTTACTTACTTAATCATCGGAGTGCGCGTGCAAGGACAAATCCCTGCCCCCTCTGATTCCTGTTGTTTTTGCAGATTATACGAAGAACACGTGGAACAGATCGCACGGACGTCACATTTTTGTCGTTAGTCCAATCAGAATACGTGGAAGGTGAATTCTTGTTGCTGTTCGTTCCGGCAACATCAATTGGCGCCGTCTGTGGGAAATCTGACAAAAAGTCAGGTTCTTTATCAAAATGGTGAGAACACGCTCTACAGCAGAGTTGACAGGAGGGCAGAATTCTGTGAGTCCCCCCGTCAGACCAGAGCAGAGACGAAGACGTAGTGAAAGGGGTGACGGAGAAGCCTTGGTTTCGCTAGAAGAATTTGAGACCCTGAAACCCAAGAATGAAGAGACTACGACAGCATTAAAAGCTATGGTGAGCTTCTTCAGAGAGGCTCTCCCCCAATTCAGCTTGCCCCAAGAAGTGCAGCAGTTAGTGGGGGAAAGCACACCTAGGCACACCTACGAGAGAGGTCAGCCCTCCACCCTGGTAAATGCTGGACAAGAGGCAGGAACACAAAATAATGCCACTGCAGATCCAGCGAGACTGAGTTCGCCCACAGCACCTGTGCGGCAGAACTCACCTGCAGACCTCTCGCGGCAGAGGTCTCACCTAGAAGATAGACCACGGAGCTCACCCGCGGCTCAACGGCGACAGAGTTCCCCAAATGTGCGGCAGAACTCACCCGCAGACTTCAGGCGACAGTGTTCTCTTGCGGAGCCCGTGCGACAAAGCCCTCCCAGGGACTACATGCGGCAGAGCTATCCCGCAACACATACGCGACGGTGCTCTCCCGCCGCTGATAGGCGACAGAGTTCTCCTCTGCCCGGCAGGCGGCAGACTTCTCCTCTAGCCGATAGGCGGCAGAGTTCCCCCACATGCCGCAGCTCATCTCCCGTGGAGTTGGAACATAGTTCAAGAGAATATAGGGCTGGGGAGCGACGGAGACAGAGAGGCCAAGATCCACGAGAAGGTCTCAAAATCTCAAGTCCCGGAATGGGAGGTGCTGGAAGGGGTGCTTATCAGTCGGACTCTTCCAGACTCGAAGGGACATGGCCACACTCAATTCGAGGGTCGGAGAACGTAGAGAAGGTCGTCCAACGGATCCTTGAGAAGAAAAAACTGGTGTCTCCGGATGATGGCCAAAGGAGGAGGATTCCATTCAGTCCGGAGATCATGAACAAACCTTTGCCGAAGAAGTTTAAAATGCCTTCTATGGCTACTTACACCGGCAAAGCAGACCCCTATGATCACATACAGAGTTATGAATCCCTCATGCTGCTGCATGGATGGGAGGACGAAATCATGTGCAGAGCTTTTTCTCTCACATTGTCCGGGCACGCTCTGAAATGGTTCAACAGGTTGATCGAAGGTTCGATCTCTTCTTTCGATCAATTGAGGAATGAATTCCTCAAAGTCTTCATGATCCACAGCCAGAGAAAGAAAGACGCTACTTACCTACTCACGCTTAAGCAAGGGAATAAAGAGTCCTTGAAGAGCTTTGTAGACCGCTTCCGAGATGCAACCTTGGAAGTGGAAGATCTGCCGGTAGGGGTAGCTATGGCTGCAATGCTACAATGGACAAGCTCTGAAAAGCTGCAAGAATCCCTCTCTCTTGATCAACCGATGACAATCTCCGATCTCTTTGCTAGGGCCAATAAGTATATGGCCCAAGAAGAGGTGATGAAGATGATACAGCTTAGGGAGGCAAAAGAAGGGAAGAAGAGAGAGAGAGACGCGCCCGAGAGAAGCTCTCCAAGGCCCGTGAGAGTAGACAAAGCCCCTAGGCTCAGGTATGAAGGTTATACCAGGTTGAACGAGTATCGCACTGCGATATTGGCAGCAATCGAAGGGGCGGGACTGTTGGAATTCCCCAAGAAGAAAATTGGAGACGTAGGACGAAACTCTGAAGCCTACTGTGAATTCCATTGCGCTCACGGTCACCCAACAGAGAGGTGCAGAGATTTAATGGATCAGTTGGAAAGACTGGCCAGAGAGGGGAAGATCAACCGCTTCCTGTGGAGGAGCGAGAGACCCCGTTACCCTCCGCGTGACCAAAGGAATGACCGTCCGCCGACCGGGCCGAATGATGATAACAGAAGGAATAGGCCCAGGAATGAAGCAATCAGGCCCATCCCCCGAGTCAATCCACCAAACAACGAACCTACAGCCCCCGCAATAAACGTTATTGCAGGCAGGGAATCAATGGCGAGAAGCTCCTCTACTTCCCGCAAAAGCTACTCAAGGCAAGTATATCGGGTTAACGTTGTGATGGAAGAACAAGCGGATGAAGAGCTCATCATGTTCACTCCGACTGACAAAGGTGATATTGTCACGCCTCATGACGACCCCATGGTGATATCCACGGTAGTGGCCAAACACCCGGTGAGCAAAGTCCTGGTCGATAACAGGAGCTCAGTGAACCTAATCTATTGGAACTGCTTCGAAAAGATGAGCATATCCGAAGATAGGTTGAAACCCGTTATGACGCCACTATATGGATTCACGGGCGAGCGAGTGAAGGTGGCAGGGTCCATAGAGTTGCCTGTGACTCTCGGAGAGCACCCGAAGGATGTGACCCGGCAAGTATTGTTCATGGTAGTCAGGTCAACCTCCGCTGCCTACAACATGATCTTGGGTAGACCTGTGCTGAACGATATGAGGGCGGTGATATCCTCTTGCTATCTATTAATGAAGTTCCCCACTCCCAACGGAGTCGGGCAAGTACGAGGAAACCAAAGGAGTGCTCGTACTTGTTATCTAGCTTCCACCTCCAACAAGATAGCACAGAGGAAAGAAACCTTATGTATAGATGATCCGCTCAAGCCTCAGCCTGTAGAAGAAACAGAGGCCATTGAGCTAACAAAAGGGGATGAGGGAAAAAAGGCATTCATAGGGACTCAACTGGGCGAACAACTAAAGAATGAGATAGTCGAGTGCCTGAGAAGAAACTCAGATGTCTTCGCCTGGAGTCCGGTGGACATGCCCGGAATCAGTCCCGAAGTGATCTGCCATGAGCTTAATGTCATACCCGGGCACAGACCTGTCAAACAGAAGAAGAGGAGTTTCGCCCCGGAACGACAAAAAGCAATCACTGAAGAAGTGAGTAAACTCCTGGGCGCCGGATTCATCCGAGAGGTATACTACCCTGAGTGGTTGGCCAACGTAGTGATGGTAAAGAAATCTAGCGGAAGTGGCGAATGTGTGTGGATTTCACTGATCTGAACAAAGCCTGCCCTAAAGATTCATACCCCCTACCTCGGATAGACAGACTGGTAGACGAAACATCCGGTTATGAATTCCTCAGTTTCTTGGATGCTTTCTCCCGATATCACCAAATCATGCTTCACCCAGAAGACGAAGAAAAGACTTCCTTTATAACCGACAACGGAACCTATTGCTACCGGGTAATGCCGTTCGGTTTAAAGAACGCGGGAGCCACCTATCAACGAATGGTGAGCAAAGTGTTCAAAGACCTTCTGGGAAATACCATGGAAGCCTACGTGGACGATATGATCATCAAGAGCCGCGTAGGAGAGTCTCACGCTGATCAAATGTCCAGGGTATTCGAAGTATTGAGGAGATTCAACATGAAGCTAAACCCCGAAAAGTGCTCATTCGGGGTAAGATCAGGGAAGTTTTTAGGCTTCATGATCACTAACAGGGGCATTGAGGTAAATCCCGAAAAGGTGCAGGCGGTCATTGACATGAAACCCCCAACTACTGTAAGAGAGGTCCAGAGATTGACAGGCAGAATAGCAGCTCTGAATCGCTTCTTGTCAAAATCAGCAAAAAGGAGCTTGTCGTTCTTCAAAACTCTACGGGGGGAAAAGAACTTCGAGTGGACGACAGACTGTCAAAAGGCCTTCGAGGACCTCAAGGAATACTTGAAACAGTTGCCTTTATTAACAAGGCCCTTGGAAGGAGAACAACTCTATATGTATTTGGGAGTCGGTGATTTCGCCGTCAGTGCGGTGCTACTGAAGAAAGATGAAATGGTGCACCGTCCCATCTACTACGTGAGCAAAGTGCTATTGGAGCCAGAGACCCGCTATCCGCTAGCTGAAAAGCTAACATTAGCCCTTGTGATGGCCTCGCGAAAGCTGCGCCCTTATTTCCAAGCGCACCCTATCACCGTCTTAACAGATAAACCGTTGAGACAAATCCTTCAGAAACCTGAACACTCAGGCAGGTTAGTAAAATGGGCAGTGGAACTTGGAGGATACGATATTACGTTCCAACCGAGACAGGCCATCAAGGGTCAAGCTTTGGCAGATTTTATAGTGGAGTGCACTAGCCCGAGCGACTGCGATGAAAAGGATGTCCAACCATGGTCGCTATATGTCGACGGGGCGTCAAGTGCAAACGGAAGTGGGGCAGGTGTAGTCTTGATATCACCAGAAGGGAAACCCCTGGAATACTCCTTACGGTTTGGGTTCCCTAGCTCAAACAACGTAGCGGAGTACGAGGCTTTGATAGCCGGGATGAGGCTGGCTGAAGTGCTGCAGGTTCACCACTTGGTAGCACATAGTGACTCTCAATTGGTGGTGAACCAGTTTAACGGAGAATATGAGGTACGGGAACCATTGCTGGTCCCTTACTTGAAGAAAGTCCAACTTCTGGCCCAGACTTTCAAAAGCTTTCAGCTGACACAAATCAACCGGTCCGAAAACACACATGCTGATTCACTGTCTAAGTTAGCCTCCTCCAATGAGACACTAGGAAGGATAGTGAAGGTAGAGAGGCTCGAACGACCTAGTATTGAAGAGGTTGAAGTGTGTGACATTCAAGTTGGAGACGACTGGAGATCCCCATTCAAACAGTATCTCACCGAAGGTACACTCCCCCAAGATAAAGACAAGGCTCATCGCTTGAAAGTACAAGGGGCGAAGTTCACACTCATCAACGGAGAACTGTACAAAAGGGGATATTCGTCACCATTATTGAAATGTCTGGGACCGGAACAAGCAAGCTATGCCCTAGCAGAAGTGCATGAAGGAATTTGTGGCGAACACTTAGGAGCAAGAGCCCTTGCTGCTAAAGTACTGCGATCGGGATTTTACTGGCCAACGTTGAAGAAAGATGCGATGGACCAAACCCGCAGATGTGACAAATGTCAGAGGTTTGCGCCTATCATAACAGCCCCAGTAACTCCCTCTCAAGGCACAGTACAGCCAATTCCTTTTGCACAGTGGGGATTGGACATCCTTGGACCTTTTCCCTTAGCCACAGGCCAAAGAAAGTTCCTGCTAGTGGCTATCGATTACTTTACAAAATGGATCGAAGCAGAGCCCTTAGCTACGATCACAGAAAAGAAGGTCAAGGCGATGGTATGGAAAGACATTATCTGTCGATTCGGAATCCCACGCATCTTAAATGTCGACCATGGAAAGCAATTCGATTGTAATGCTTTCCGCGAATTTTGTAAGAACCTCAACATTCAGCTAAGGATCTCTTCAGTGTCATATCTTCAAGCCAATGGACAGGCCGAGGTCAGTAATCGGACTATTCTTCATGGGCTGAAGACCATGCTAGACAAAGCAAAAGGGGCATGGGTGGACGAATTGCCTAGTGTTCTATGGGCATATCGTACCACCAGTCGTGTGTCAACCAGAGAAATGCCATTCAGCCTCGTATACGGCGCAGAAGCACTGATCCCCGTGGAAATTGGAGCGTTATCACCAAGAGTGGTACCCTTAGTAGAGCAAGAAAACTCACAAGCTCTAAGGGAAGGCTTGGACCTACTCGATGAACATAGAGAAGCCGCGACTATTCGATTGGCATCCTATCATCAGAGGGTGGCCAACTACTATAATAGCCGGGTGAGAGATAGGCCAATGTTTGAGGGAGATCTAGTGCTCAGAAAGTCGCAGATCACGAATGCCCTGAAGGAGGATGGGAAATTCAGAGCCAATTGGGAAGGTCCATACAGAATCAGATATAAGATTGGACCTAACACCTGTGTTCTGAAAACTCTACAAGGGAAGAAGATAGGGAAAACATGGAATTCAAATCACATAAAGTTGTATTTGAATTAATCGCTATATTTTCTTTCCCAAACAGTATTACCGTTTGTTTATACCATCACAAGATATTATTATCAAATCATCACGCAGAATGTCATTTTATTATACATCTGCAACTACTATGCATCTAAATCTTGTGACAGGAATTCAGAAGAGCCGTAAGAGCCTGAGGCGCTATGCGTCACTGTGGCCAGGCGTATATTCAGAAGAGCCGTAAGAGCCTGAGGCGCTATGCGTCACTGTGGCCAGGCGTATATTCAGAAGAGCCGTAAGAGCCTGAGGCGCTATGCGTCACTGTGGCCAGGCGTATATTCAGAAGAGCCGTAAGAGCCTGAGGCGCTATGCGTCACTGTGGCCAGGCGTATATTCAGAAGAGCCGTAAGAGCCTGAGGCGCTATGCGTCAGTGTGGCCAGGCGTATATTCAGAAGAGCCGTAAGAGCCTGAGGCGCTATGCGTCAGTGTGGCCAGGCGCATATTCAGAAGGGCCGTAAGAGCCTGAGGCGCTATGCGTCACTGTGGCCAGGCGTATATTCAGAAGAGCCGTAAGAGCCTGAGGCGCTATGCGTCAGTGTGGCCAGGCGTACATTCAGACGAGCCGTAAGAGCCTGAGACGCTATGCGTCACTGTGGCCAGGTGTACATACTGACGAGCCGTAAGAGCCTGAGGCGCTATGCGTCACTGTGGCCAGGCGTACACTCTGACGAGCCGTAAGAGCCTGAGGCTCTATGCGTCACTGTGGCCAGGCAATAAAAACATCAAGGCTATACAAACTAAAGACGCATCCACGTCATAGTAATCAAGCCTTAAACAGTTATACGTTTACGCAAAAAATTCTTTTTGAAAGTATACCTTTCTATCAAAAATTGAAAAGAATACACGAATACATTCAAAGCGAATATATACAAGCAAAGTAAACAAACAGACAAAGAATGATAAATGATAAATAGAGAAGTAATGCGATACGAAGCATGAACAAAAATCTCGATTTCATTTCATTCAAAAGTCATTACAAATAGATCTTTAGTAGATCTTTACAAAAAGACAACAAAGTACTTGAAAAGAAAAATAAAAAACAGAAATAGCTATCTAATCTTCGGGAGAAAACTGGGGATCAGCTGGATCGGCTACAGACGGACCTTCACTACCCAGGGACTGCTGCTGACCCTCCTCGCCGTCCAAATCAAGAAGAGCGTTAATAGGCTCGAGAGCACCGCCCAAATCCGCGGGCTCCCAAGGACCGATGAGGTTGGCGAGGTCATCTTGAGCGGTCCTCTCAAATAGTTCATCTGCGGGTTCAGCCCCAGGTTCATACTTGGTCCAGTCGGGGGCCTCGAATAGCATTGCCTCGTTCGTATATTGAAGCTCGGGGAATTCCTCGCCATCCCTATGCTTCTCTAACCATGATCGGGCAAGATAGAACCCGTACTTTACATAAGGATTCGAGAAATCCTCCTTCCGCCTCAAGCAGTCTTTGGAAAGGCGGTACTCCTTTACGGCTTTCGCCCGGATGCTATCGATCTCTACTCGGGTTAAAGTGGGAGCTTGACTTTCTAAATCGGCAACGCGTTGCTCAAGCTCCTAATTTCGAGTGAGTAAGGACCCGTAGCTGGACTGCATACGATCCAGCTCGGCATGGGCCTCCTGAAAATCCTCGTGGAATTTACCAGATCGGGTCGCCTCGACGGTGAGATCTCCCTTTGCCTGGTTCAGGTCCTGGTGAACCTTGGCGAGCTGTTCCTCCAGGCTCCGCACTAAATCCGGAAGTTTGGACAAGTTATTGACAGTGTTGGATAACTCCATAACCTTGTCCTTCAGCTCCCAAATTTCTTTATCGGCCCGCTCCCGATAGGCCCGGTGCTGGGCATTGTTGGCCACGGTTCTCTGAGCCAGCTGCAAAGAAATGCAAAAAGTTAGATTCAAAGAATGTAGCAAAAAGGAGTCAAACGAAGAGGAGTATGAAACTTACCCTCAATGCCTCCATGTCGGCTAAGTCCTCCCCCTCCGAGTAATTTCGAAATATCCTCGCCTCATCCCGAGGAAGGATGGAAGACCAACTAATCTGGGAAGCCACCCCGGGAGTGTCCAAAATATCGTTGTCGCGGACCCCGGGGTAAACTCGAAATTCGACCCCTCTCATAATAAACCCCCTGTCCACGGGGTAGGACCTCTCGTCAGCAGGGCCTATCCTCGGTAGTATTGGCCTGCTTCCCATCGAACCCTCGATGTATAAGCGCCTTCGATTCTTCCGCTGCGACGGAATGATATTACATTCCGCACGCTCCTCGGAGCGGGATCGCCCGGATGACCCGAAAGCCCCCCGTGAAGATGAGGCAACTCTTCCCTTATCCCGAGAGAGATCCCTCTGCTCCGAAGGAGGGGGAGGCATCACCTGCCTAGAAACAAGGGGGTCCGAGCACGAGGTAGCTGAGAAGGGACCGGTGCCTCGCTTGGGACATCGTCGGCTAAACGACGCCTCTTCCTGGTAGGAGCACTGGAAGGACCAGCCTCCGAGACCTGACGACCCAACGATTGTCGGAAATGACTCATTTCTGCAAAAAAAAAAAAAAGAAAACAAATCAGTAGTCAAAAACTGATCAAAAACAGCAAGCGGTAAAAAGAATTAAAAGTTACCGTCAGGAGAATCGAGATGCTCCTGAAGGGACTCTATATTTATTGCGTCGTCATCAGGGAGCACCATGAAAGTGGAGCCGAACCCTTCCCAGCCAGTCAGGTCGGCTAAAGGTTCGCTGCCAGAACTAGACTCCACGTTGGTACTCCCTATATCCTCCTGTGGCCTTACAGGTTCGGGGTTCAGCTCGGGGAAAGTCGAAGGTGGAGGATCGGATGAAGGAACAGAGGGTCCGGCAACAGGGACCGGACCCACACCCCAGCCAGCTGATATCAAATTTTCATTTGATAAAAGGCTGTCAAGGCTAATGGGATGACGGACTAGCAGTTTGTTGACATCCGAAGATAACTGCTCCCTAAGTGTGGAAATCCTGGGGCCCTTGGGGATTTCTCGCCTATTCTCCCAACGGGTGGGGAAATCCAGGCCCTCAGGCACTTCTACAACAAGCCACTCCGTCTCAAAATCATGAAGCTTGTTAGCAGGTTTCTCAAACAACCTGTTCTCAAAACCGGGCTGATACACCCGCTGAAGCGAGTAAGGCACTAAGTCGGGGCTCCCTCGAAACCTGAAAAATACATCTAAGAGAGGAAGGGATGGAGGGACGCCCCTTGAATGGCAGTGCACGGTGAACGCTACTAATTGCATCCATGCATGAGGATGCAACTGTCCCGGGGATACCCCGTGCGTCCTAAGGAAGGAAGCCCCGAAGTTGGACAATGGGAAGCGAAGTCCTAACTCTAATGCTGCCCTAAAAACAACTACCCCGTTGGACACACGACGTATGTCACTCTCCTGGGGGGTTGGAAGTCTATAGGCGTATCCCTCGGGTAAGGGAAACCTAGATACTAGATCTCGGATGTCGGCTTCCTTCAAAGTCGACTTTACTCCTAGGTCTATTTGTTTTCCTACACCATGGCCAGCCATTTTTAGGGGTTCAGAAGCCAAAAAGTGGAACCGCGTACTATAAAATTACCTAAAATAAAGAAGAGAAGAACTCGCGACAGAGTCTCAAGAAGGCGCGACAGACCTGCGACACAGTGTTGTATGCGCGGCAGAGTCGCGATGGAGTTGCGGTAGAGTGGCAAGAGAGTAGCGACAGAGTCTGCAGAGGAAAATACGGTAGAGTATTTTTGCGATAGAACTGAATAGCGATAAGGACAGCAGGGGCCAGTATATATAGCGGCTCGCCTGCGTCGCTACACGCGCGAAAATCCGACCCGACCCGAGAAAAATCCGGACCCAGATCCTCTTTCACAGGAAAAATTCCTACGAAAGAGTGGGGAGCAATTGATGGTGGTCGTGTCACCAGAATCCACGTGTATAACTATCCGCCAACCATTGACTGCCATGTGTCAAAACGAAGACAAGCCACGTGGCTGATTTCGCGACACGGTTGCTTGTTGAACGACAGAGTGTTCGGGGCGATAGGCACTCTGTCGCCTGGGATGTGTGCCGCACAATAGGCGCGACAGACTCCATCGCCTCTATTGCGACATAGGTCTCCCGCATTGCCCACGCGGCAAAGGTCTCCCGTACAGCCCGCGGTAGAGGTCTCCCGCACAGCCTGCGGCATAGGTCTCCCGCATTGCCCTCGCGGCAAAGGTCTCCCGTACAGCCCGCGGTAGAGGTCTCCCGCACAGCCTGCGGCATAGGTCTCCCGCATTGCCCTCGCGGCAAAGGTCTCCCGTACAGCCCGCGGTAGAGGTCTCCCGCACAGCCCGCGGCATAGTCTCCCACACAGACCGCTGTAGAGGTCTCCCGCACAGCCTGCGGGATAGGTCTCCCGCACAGTCTGCGGCAGAGGTCCATGGGTACTCTGCCGCCTGCCGACTCCCCCGCAAGCTGCTTGACCCGAAGCGCGACAGAGTGCTCTATGACTCTGTCGCGGCCCAGACACGCGCCTGGGCCTCAGCTCGAACCGACTTGAAGAAACCTATAAATATGCCGAGGAGCTCTCAGAAAAGGGGACGAAAAACCAAAGAACAAAAAATCAGGGAGAAATATTTCAACCCTTTGAATTAAGAAACACATTCTCTTCCTCTTACTTACACAACTCCCGATTACTTACTTAATCATCGGAGTGCGCGTGCAGGGACAAATCCCTGCCCCCTCTGATTCCTGTTGTTTTTGCAGATTATACGAAGAACACGTGTAACAGATCACACGGACGTCACATTTTTGTCGTTAGTCCAATCAGAATACGTGGAAGGTGAATTCCTGTTGCTGTTCGTTCCGGCAACATCACCCATAAACTGAAATCTAAATTACCTATAAAATCTTTTAGAGGAAAATTGGTTGAGTAGTAAAAACTACCTTTAGGACATTAGTTCAACTGCATTAGCTAAGAAACAGGTAACGAAAGATATTGCCTCGTGAACTCTAAGTTTTTATTGTGGGTTTTTTAGTTTTAGTTGTTATTTTAAATTTCTTTACTATCAATATTGGAAATGCAACATTTGCTTTTCATTGTTTTAAACTTATTCAAGGGCTTGTTTCTCGAATAAAGACTTGGTACACAATACAATAAATGAGTAATAAATCAATTACGTTTATTTGCTTGGATATATGATAAAATGCAATTTAAGTGTTGTTGATTCTTGCTTCTATTTCTTGTTATTTTATGTTTCTCTCTTTTAGAAACTTCACACACAGAGATTAGCTTATGATCATTATCTTTTTTTTATCAATTTTGGGCATTTAATTTTTTTTATTATTTTATTATTTACACATGGATCATATTATTTAATTTTTTAAGATTTTATATCATTTAACGAATTATCACGTTTGTATTCAGTGATATGGGAGAAAATGATATCACTATACTTTGCTATTGGAACTGGAGCATTACATAAGGATCAGAATGTTTATCCTATGATAAACCTCCTAATTAATAAAGCTATTAAGATGAAGTCGAGGATAAATTACAAAGTGTTGCTAAATAAGACGCATTTTATTGCATTTTTGGATAGACAACAATTTAAAATCAAAATAACTTGCAGATATCTATTAGTGGTCGGACAAATTTTAAAGTATATCCCTATCCCTATTAAAGATAATGACGATGTGGATATTATGTTTGATGCTATTGCCAAGCATCAGGAGCTAAGTAACATTGATTTGTACTTAGAAGCTGAAATTATTTCAAGTGAGAATAGATGTCCTAGCAATCAATGTGACATTTGACTTTCAAAGATCCCATCATCAAGAGCATAGGTAAAATACATATATATAACAAAAATAATTTATTTAAATTAATCTTCATTACTTGTGTTTCTAAGTACTTAATACTAACTATTTTTTCTTTTACAGAAATGAAATGGATGGTAATTTTGTTGGTAGAGGCATTGATTGGGATGCAATTCTATAACGACCCTTTTTACAGTACAATATGATTAAGTTACGAGTCGATAATGGATCAAAACAGTGGATTTACCTATTAAATTTCATTTCTTTGTGACAAATTTAAACAAAATCAATGGAAGTGTTTTTCAATTAATCAACATAATTGATCTTTTACAAAATAATCATCGTTTACATTCTCCAGATATATTTTCAGAAACATTACTGTACATACAAAAATTTTAGATATAAAATAATACTTAAATCTAGGTAGAAGAATACTCTGCGGAACTATGGCTGTGCAAAATAACCCTACTTACGAAAGTGGTCCAGCTACTGATGAAGCTCTGTGGGAAAAAATAATGAGTGAGTTCAACGTGCTCAGTAAAAAAAATATATGGTAGATAGATAAATACATTATCTACATATTTGTAAAATAGGGTTATTATATAAAATTTACAGAGTAATTGGCAATTCAATAAAAACAGAATCAGAAATCAATAACAATATTAAGGTCGATAGTTTAAATATTGAACTGCAATAAATACAGGTTCTAAAACTTTATACAGTAGAATAAACGATTTTCATACAATAATACAGTTCATATGGTCAGTTCAATAAATCAAATAGATGAGATAAGGTAGAACATGCTATAACAATAATCAGTATGACAATTGGTCAATGTCGGTGACTCCGAGCATCACTGATCAGGTGTGTTAGGATGTCAATCGCCATGAAAGTGGTCAGCTACCCAAACGGCTTACAATACAATATGTCCGAAGACCGATAGCACGGTACAACATACTCACATGTGTGTTGCACGGTAAATCGTACTCTGTGGACCATAACAACAATAGTGATTCAGTAACAATAACAATGTAGCATGATTAATTATTGCCTTTACCTCAAAAGTCAATGCGAGTCAGGTCGTGCGGCACACAGTCAACACGTACTCAAGCACATTTTATTGGTACTAATTTAACAGCAGTTCATTTTCATTAAACCATTTATAAATTCAGTTCGATACATAAAACAATTCAAAAAAGGTTGTGTCATCCTTTTTCTGTCAAAATCTTCAGTGTGCAGTCTATGACAATTAAAGCTAGGGATTTTTCGATTAAAATCAATAATTAAAACTACATTGATATTTATATAAATAAACTAAATAAATTTATATCGGTAAAGATAAGCCGATTAACTGAGGCTAAAGTTTTTCTATAAATTTGGTGACCATAAAATCGGTCTAGAGTATTCTATAATTTTGATAACCATAAAATCGACCTAGGATTTTATGTCTACGATTCCACAGAAAATATGCGTAATTATTTTTAGCAGCACACATAAATTTTCCTTACTGTAAAATTTTCCTATAATTTTATGTCTATAAATATCACTAACAGTTCATAACAATTTTTCTTACCCTGGTGGCAGACAATAGTTTTCTATATGCCCCAATATTAAGAGTCGGTCAGTCCATTCTTGATCGTTAGTTTGCCCCAGAGTTGCAGCAAATTATAAATTACTAAATCAGTCCTTATAATCAAATGGTTGTTTTACTATACCAACTTATATAGTTAAGCTTGATTATTTTATTCAAAAAAAACCCTTACACGAGATTTAATATACCGAAAATAATTCCTTAAGTTTTTCCTCAATAATTCTTCAAAACTTTTCTCCAAAAATCTTAAAGACACTACTTTACATTCGACTCTCAGGAGTAATGTTTTTGGTTTATCTATTCGAGCTTGCCAAACTTATTTCAAACCGAAGGGCATTGGCTGCTTCCAACTCTCGGTTAAGTTCCCTGCACTTGTGGTTTTATTTCCTGCTACTGGCCACGCCCACAACCTCACTTTAAGCTCTTGTTTTTGACCTGCCTAATAACCTTTCTTCACTCCCATCAATCCCAACGATGAATGCTGCAAGCAGCCTACTCTAGCTCCTTCTATAACCATCTTTCGGTCCTAGCTACTCTCGGCTTCAACCATTTCTTTTCAGCACCTCTACTTTCTCGTTTGTTTCATTACAGGCGTTGCAACATCTACTCTTGTTCTGTTTCAGTTTTTCTGTTTCAGCCTCCCTTTCCTGTTCACGACATTTTTCTGTTTCGTCTTCCTTCTTTCTCTTGTCTCTAGCTCCCTCACTCACTCTATCTCTCGATTTCCTTCCTCTTTTATTTCAATCGAGGCTGCACTTTTGCTTTAGTTTGGTTCGGTTCCTTCCTGCCTTTACATGTTTCCTCTGCTTTGTGTCTTCTGCTAGCATCTATAATCGACAAAACACCATCCAACACTGCCCTCACATGCTCTATTTGCAGCGCATGTCCAGCAATAGCTTTGCCACCCACAGCTTCAACCTTCTTCTCTACCGTTTCACGCCCTTCTCGTTTCTCTCGGCATCTCAGCTTTAGTTTTCCTGCTCCATTTTCTTCTCTTCCACAACCTCAACTATTCCAACTCTCGTTCTGTCTAATATTACTACGACCAATAGCTACCAAAACACCTCGAACTTAGCCCACTTAACGCCATAATCCAACATTTTCTCTCTCGGTTTCAAGTTCCATCACATCTGCTGCTCTTATTTCTATTCGTTTCCCTATTCCACTGTCACGTTTCCTGCCTCTTTATCTTTTCATTCCAATCTTCCATCTCTCTCTCTCCCGATTAGTTTCTTCCTTATTCCAACAACTCAGTACAGTCATGCTCCTACGTCTTCATTTCTTCATCACGTTTCCTGCATTCCATCATTTCACTTCTTTTTTTCCTATTCACTGCTGCAGCTTCAACTTGTATTTTATCTTTTATATATATATATATATATATATGTACTCTTGTCCATAATTATTTCCTTGTGTCTGCAGACCATACCTTCCTCTTCCACAACATACCTGTCATACTACAGCAGCATATCTGTAAGATTCGAAAATTCGGTGTCATTTTTAAGAAATTATCATTGTAAATTTGAATTTATGTAATCTTGATCAATAAAGAAGAAATAATTAAATTTTAAATTCAATTAATCAAGATATCAATTTATTACAATAGAACCAAAAATTTTTTATCTCGAAAATTATCGTAAAAATATGAAAAAATATTTTCGAAAAAATAAAATAATAATAAATAAATAAGAGATATTTTTTTATATTATTATTATTATAATAATATAAAAATAAGTCTAAGATATTTGTATATATATTTTATTATATTATATTGAAAATATAATATATAAAAAAAACCAAAAGCGCGAAAATCGCGCGAAAACAAGGGAAGGAAGGGTTGGAAAATTGATCCTCCCCTGGTTTCTCACAAGCAGCAAACTAGAGGCGGAGAGCGCGAGAGGTGCCTGGCCAAGGGACAACTAGCAGCAGGAGAGTGCCTGAGCGCCAACACTCACCGTGAATCGTCGTCGACGAGGAGATCGGAGAAGGGAGAGGCCGCGGGAGAGAAGGGTGAATCGGGCGGAATCCAACGCCGATCTACCCCAGCCTAGGCCAAAAGAAGGTTTTTGAGACGAAACCGAGCCGATTGGTGGAGGAATCGGTAGGAGAACCGGTCGGCAGTGCCGGGAACAGCGAAATGGCCCCTGAACCGATTCGGACAGGTTCAGTGTGAAAGGGGCTGAACCGGTCCGAATCGGTTCAGTAGGAGAGAGAAAAAGGAGAGAGAAAAAAAATTTGGAAAAAAAATTCGGCGATGCCCCGGGTTTACGGATAAGCTGGTAAGCGGTCGAAATTGACCGATTTAACTTTCAAAAAATTTATTTGAAATTATATTTGACCAAAATTGATCCGGATTAAATATATAAATGTGTAGCGCTACAATAGGCGACAAATGTGAATTCGATCGAGCCTCGAATTTTGAGCCATCACTGAAACTCGGGTAAGTGAATCTTACTTACTATAACTTGTGTAGTTATACGAGTTAGGAATTAATCGCATAAGTTGCGGATTAACTCTGTATAAAATGCTTTATGTTAGAAAAGGCTTAAGATGGCGTGATGGTAGTGTTAACAGGCCCTACTAATGACCCAATAATTGTTAACGGGCCTAAGGAGCCCAATGAGCCGTGACAGAATAAATAGTAAAGTCGTAATGGGTTTAAAATAGAGTTGTTCCAATAAAAGGCAACGAGACCCAATAAGAGCAATTGGACCCATTTGACGAAATATACTACATAGAAAATGATAAATGAATTATCCGACTTAATTAATGTGATTGATAACTATCTGCAGTTCCATGAGTTATATTCGGAGCTGGATAGACTGATTTCGGAAAGTGAAAAAAGGTGAAAAAGTACATTCAACTGGATTCCAGGTAAGGGATCTATGCAAGCTCTTAGAAATAGTTGTACGTATTTTCATCGTCGTTTACATTCACTTAAATTTTGTATAGAGTATAGATATGAAATTTTTGGATAGCACCCAAATATGAACAAATTACGATAATATCCTTAGACCCAAGAATTTTGGAAATGCATAAAGTGCAAAAATCCATGTTTTCTCTGTGAAAAAGAGATTTTGTGAAGCTGAAATGATAGATTGGCTCATGATTTGACTGTATGCATTAAATTGCATGTTTTTCTAAAGTGTGATTTGATTGACGAGTAATTTGATGAGATGTTACTCTCTCACTTTGTTTTGTACCGTTTTACGTATCACACTCAATTTTGAGTACCATTGTGGTGGAAAATATAGCCAGCTGTGTATTTTGTGTGTGTGAAATCGTGCTGGAGCTATGATGAGATCTGTGGATTTATTCAGATCTGCTCGCACTTGATTTTGGTATGACATATATACAGACCGTGCTAGAGCACTGCTCGCACTGGATTCTGTTGTGAATTGTGATTGAGATCGTGCTGGAGTCCTCGAGTTGACTGTGTGTAACACTGACTTGCTCGCACTAGATCTGAGACGACAGGTTATGATTGATAATTTATTTGGTTGGGGTGGTGAGCTTGTGACTCAGGCACCTACAACTGTGTGGTAATTGTACTGTGGTTCACAAAGTACGTCGTACCTTGTAGACAACATGGAGTACACTGTACCGTGTAACTATGAGATGTGAGGATTGCGTCTTTGGACTCGGGCATGCTGTGTCATTGCTCTGATTTGTGATAGTTCTTAGATAGGAGCCGATGGATAGACTAATCCCCTCCTCGGACTCAGAGACACCCTGACACACCCGATCTGTGATAGCTTGTGAATTTGTGTGGAAATCTCTGCCTAGTCTCACATATTTTATTGGTTTCTGTGACGAAACTATATGTGATTTGATTTCTGTGATGAAACCGTTTGAAATGAGAATATGATTTAAATGTGAGTTTCAATACTGAACACATAAATATTTTACTTCGAATGAGTTTTGATATTCGATTTTTGGCAGTAAATTGCTATGTGTTTTACTATGATGGTTTTGTGAATGTCATGGGTTTTTCAGCATAAACCATGCATTATGAGCATCGTGGATAGTATGGTTATCTACATGCTTTCATATATTAATGCAAGTGTTTTGAAAAGTAAATGCATTTGTTTTACGAGATGATAAAACATGCATTATGAGTATTGTAGATAGTGTGGTTATCTACCTGCTTTCATATATTTCTTACTGAGCGTGTTATGTTCATCCTTTTATTTTCCCCCTCTACAGAGCGTTTCAGTAGAGTGTATAAGCTGCATCCATCCTACGATCTTTTACACACAACTATCTAGCAGCATTGAGGTATAAACACATGTACTTTTTGTATCTGAATAATAGTGTACAATGATGTAGTCACGTTATATGGGGGATGTATATGTAAGGCAATGTAAATGAATTTTAAATTCTAAAATGATAACTTTATGAGCTTCCGCGATATTAATGCCTGGGACGAAAGCATTGCCTGTTATGCATATATATAATATATGAAATTGAGTGATGGATATTGACTCACAGCCTAACAAGTGAAATGTGGTAAGTTCGCAAAAAATTTGTAGTGATTTTTGAAAAATTAGGTCGCGACAATATCATCTACTGTTTCCCATTAAATTCTGTTCAAGTTCCTACCCTCCAACATGCTTCATTTTCTGCCTCTCTTATTCGCTTTAGTTCTCTGTTTGTTCAGCCCCTCACTGTTTCGGTTTTAGTTCTCAACAACTCTCTCGGTATTGTCCCATCTTCAGCAGCTAACCCTTCACCCGACTGCTACAGCCATCACACACTCCACTTCCTCTCATTTTCGTTTTTCCAAAGCTTCGACATTCCTTTTTTTTTTTTTTTGGTTTTCTATTTTAATTGTACATTATCTATTCTCCTTGACAGCTGACTCCTTGTCCTTTATTGCTCCTATTACTTCGGTTTTTAGCCTATAAAGTGCCTCGGTTTTCTCCTTTCTCTTTTCTTATTTTTTTTTTTTTGTCAAACTTCAGACTCTCACATTTTCTTCTTTTGCCTTCGCTGCATGCTTCAATCCACCATCTCCTTCCTACCTACCGTTTGCCATCATTTTCGGTTCTGACTTCCTTTCCCATCGCAAGTCACCGCTCACATTATATATATACATTTTCTTGGCTTTCTCATTACCGAGCATTATTGTGGCCGCTGATAGCACAACTTCCATCTTTCCTTATTTCCTTCAATGGTTGTAACCGTAGTAACTTGTACGCTCGGATTGGGATTGGCTTCATTTTGGAAGCCAATCCACTGCTTCTTCAATTTATGTTTCTCTATTGACCAAAAACTCATCACCTCTTATTTCTCATTCTTCACCATGAAGCACTTTTATCACTAACTAAATATATAAAACTAATTGGTCATGGTAATTTCGGTTTGGCGTAGAGGCAAACCCCCTGCTATATAATCTAATAAATTTTAATATGATTCGACATTAAAATCTATTATTCGGTAAATTAAAAGTTCAATTCGGTCATGACTTCAAATTTACCAAAATAAGCGGAGTCATTCTCTATTATTAAAACTTTTAACTATTACTAAGATTGATAATACTATATAACATATAAGATTACACCCCACTTGGTAATATGGTAAATTTTTTGTATTTATACTACCATATTGGACATTTTATTTTAATTTAATTTACCCAAGCTTTTTTTGTATTTATACGATTTCACTTAATTATCCTCCAATAACACGTATTTAATCCCAGCTTGTCCACTTAAAACCGAGTATAAAGAAATTTCGTGGGGTTTACACATACCATCCATGACCGAAATAAAGATTTTAATTGCATATCTCAAACTGCTATGATGAATAATGCTATGTTAGATGAAGATGATATCAATGAGAAATCGATTGATAATGAGTTAGAGGAAGAAGAAAGCATTTGACACCAATTGCAATTCAAACCCTATTGCTCAATTGAGGGTGCCACAAGATAATGCAATGCAACAAGAGTAACAGACAAGACCTAGTTCACATGATGAGGCTTTGCATGAAGCTGCTAGCTTGAGTTTTACTAACTTGGAAGGGGTGGATAATGCAATGGTGAGCAGTTGGTCACTTCATCCAAATGGAAATTGTTACACTCCAGATCAAGAGTTCTGTAAAGGATTGATTTTTAAGGACAAAAAAGAGGTTTAGAGCAGTGAAGCTATATTCTATCAAAAGGAATCAAAAATATAAAGTGGTGGAAAGTTGTCCAACAATTTGGAGATTAAGATGCAAACAATATTTGAAGTCTAGATGTGGGTGGAAACTACGTGCATCTAAACGTACTACTCATGAACTTTTTGAAATCACTCAATACAATGGTCCACATAGTTGTTTGCACTCCGAGCTTAGTCAAGATCATCCCCATATAGATGCAAGCTTAATTGCTAAGGAAGTGAAACATCTTGTTAAGGAACAACCATCCATCACAATGTAATCTTTGAGAACAAAAAAAAATGAAAATGTTGAACTACACTGTTTCTTATAAAAAGGTTCAAAAAAAGAAGCAAAAGGCAATTGAGCAAGTTTTTGGTGATTGGAATTATTCATGTAGCGTCTTACCTAAGTTTATGGCTGCACTCCAATATTATAATCTAGTATCTATTGTGGAATGGTGTATTATCAAACACAGATGAGGTTAGATTTCACCGTGTTTTTTTGGGCCTTTGTTCCATCTATTGAAGGCTTTAAGCATTGTCCTCCAATTATAAGCATTGATGCCATCCATTTGTATAGGAAATATAAAGGTAGAATGATGATTGCAATGGGAACTGATGGGAATAATCAAATACTACCTCTTGCATTTGCTATTGTAGAAAAAGAAAATTTCGGTTCTTGGCATTGGTTTCTTTATCATGTAAAAAATTATGTTGTACAAGAGCACCAAGGTATTTGCTTGATATCAGATCGCCACAATGTTATCTTGAAGGTAGATAATGAGAACGGATCAACATGGATAGAGCCATATGGTTTTCATCGTTATTGTTTAAGGCACTTTATTAGTAGTTTAGTACCAAATTTGGTGACTCGAATTTGAAAATATTAGCTTACCAAGATGGTCGTCAGAATCAAGTTCGAAAATTTAATGCAATAATGGATGAGATTGGAAAAATCAATCCTAGAGCTCACGAGTGGTTGGAAAAACATTGTCTTGTTAGATGGGATTTTCACATGATGGTGGTAGGCGCTATGGAATAATGACCACAAATTTGTCAGAGATTTTCAACAGTGTCTTAAAAGGAGCTCGATATCTACCTATTACATGTGTTCAGCTTACCTTTTATATGTTAGTTCATTACTTTGATGTTAGACGTTCTTTGGGTATTAGTGCTTAAAAATAGGTGAATTGTACACACCGCATGTTATTTCAACACAAGCAACTCTGATGTTAAAGGCAACTGCTCACACTCTCAAATCCTTTAATAGAGATAAGGGATTATTTGAAGTGGTGATACAGGTAAGAATGTTCAGATTGTTAATTTGGAGAAAGGTACTTGTTCATGTTGTAAATGAGAGATCAATAAATACTCGTGTTCTTATCTTTTAAGTGTATGTGGTAAGCTTTGACTAAATAGTTGGCAACATGTTCAAAAGTACTATTCTATTGAAGAATATTGCATGACTTAGGCTACTCAATTTTTTTCTCTCCATCATGAAGCATAGTGGCTAGAGCCTACAATCAAGTTGATTCTTGATTAAAGTCTTAAACGATTAAAGAAAGGTCAACCACGTTCTATAAGATTTCGAAATGAGATGGATATTAAGGAATGACGTACATTGATTGATTGTGGAATATGTAAGGCATAAGGTCATGATAGAAGAAAATGCCGAAGTAGACTTCGAAAAGTTTCAACTAAAGCCACACGGTTAGATTCTTGCACTTTTCTTTCTTCACATTTTTGTTTACCTGTACAGTTAAGTATTTTATTATGATTTTGTTCTAGTAAATATAATATGTGTGTGTGTGTGTCTTTATTCATTTCTATTTTATTTTTGAACATTTGAGCTATAGACGCAAGTTTTAAATTTGGCTATTGTTTTGATTTGTAGGTGAACTATGAAGATTCCTGAAGGGTCATTGTTTTTAATTGGATTCAAGTTAAGAAGAATGGAAGTTTAAATTTGGCTACTGTTTTGATTTATAGGTGAACATTGCTTTGTGAGAAAGTGATGCAGGAAAGAAGCAATAAAACTATTTGTTGGTACTTAATTTTAATAAATTTTTCATGGTACTTATCAGTAACATGAAAGAGAGATTTAATAAACTACCATTCTTTCGATATCTCTTGTCGCATGCATTACAAGTCAATTCTCCAACATTTAAAATGTAAATATTATAAAATTTTATATACTTGATGTTATCCATAAATAGCAATTTAATCATTGAAATTAATGATACGTTTCATTAATCAGATATTTAAATTAAAAATTATATTGTTCAAATTGTGGGACTTGAAAGAATCAATTTAGTTAAAATATCTTAGTCATAAGAATAAATAACTATGAGTTAATGCATATATATATATATATATATATATATATATATATGAATACACACATATGCAGCAACATGGCCAAGAGGTGTACAGCAAACCATTATAAAAAGGAAATGTATGTATGGGTATATCAATATCTTAGAAGGGAAATGTAAATATTATAAAATTTTATATACTTGATGTTATCCATAAATAGCAATTTAATCATTAAAATTAATGATACGTTTCATTAATCAGATATTTAAATTAAAAATTATATTGTTCAAATTGTGGGACTTGAAAGAATCAATTTAGTTAAAATATCTTAGTCATAAGAATAAATAACTATGAGTTAATGCATATATATATGAATACACACATATGCAGCAACATGGCCAAGAGGTGTACAGCAAACCATTATAAAAAGGAAATGTATGTATGGGTATATCAATATCTTAGAAGGGAAATGTCATAGGCGACGGTGGCCATTTGGTAGAAAGAGGAAGGAATGAACGAAAAATGTTGACATGATTATGATCAAGGAAACGTGAGAAAAGAAATAGAAAGTTATGATGGAGTGGTTCTGTTAGCAAAGGATAAACAGGGAAAGGAAGAAAAGAATGGATTCGGGTAATAGTCATTCTCCTACTGACAGTAGAAGTCAGACCAAAGGCAAGGATAGGTAACTGCAAAAAAACTAAAACAAAACGTAGGCTACATACGTAGGTTTGCTTGGAAAAAAATGAAATGAATGAGAAGGAAAGAAGATGGAAAGGAACAGAGAGATAAAAGGCAAGAAGCGGGTTTCAAGCTAAAACCCAAGAGATACATGCACACGCCTATTGCAAATTTCAATGTAGCAAGGCTTCGGCGTGAAAGGAGAAAGGAAGAAACCTGCAAGATACTATAGCAGTAGTCTAGGGAAATGGAGATGAGGACTGAAATTAACAGTAAGAGACGGACAATAGCTGATCAAAGGCTGGCCATGACAGTGGATTGTCATGCATATATACGGGCACACAGAAACTGCAGCAGAGGAAAACACAGGATGCCTGAATGATTGACGCGGAAGGAGAAGGAAAATGTAGTATGAGAAGGCTGAAAAACCAATGAGTAAGCCACTCACATAGACTAAATATTAATGAATAAAATGATGATATTTTAGGTAGTGGTGAAACTGAAGTACTGAAGCAGGTAAGATCTGCTAAAGGAAAACAAAACTTATACAAACATAGACATATTTTGTCAAGTAATTTTGAAACGGCAGCAGAGAAAGGACAAAAAAAAGGAAGGAGTGCGTGGTCTGTGAGATACAAGCAGCGATTCGGTGAAGATAATACACGATGGGGAGCGGTTATAAGAAGTTGAAAACACGAAAATAAGGCATGTGGTAAGGCTGACAAACTGAATATTAGGCGTGCAAACAGTATAGGAAGAAGGAGAACGAAAACAGGAAAGGAGCAGAGAACCCCCGCAGTTTGCTACTGAAAATAGAGGAGATCGATGAGGATATATATATATATATATATATATATATATATATATATATATACACACACACACACACACACATATTGGAAAACGAGAGAAAGAAAGACAAGTATAAGGCTAGAGGATTCGGAAAAGGAAACAAACAAAGAGTGAGGCGAGAGAGGGCTGTAAACTGAAATGGAATACAGCGAAAAAAAGGGAGGGAGCATCAACACTTACTGTGGAAAGAAAACCGAAACAGAATTGAAGCAGGAAGGGGGGTGTGCTAAACTGAGAGAGGAAGGTGAAGCAAACAAAGGATGAGCTGCTGCCACCGTAAGGAAACAGTAGCAACAGCCAGGCAATTGGCATTAGGCAGAAGGGAGGCGTAGAGCAGCAGATGTAGGGGGAGTTTAGAAGCTTCAAAATAATTTGCACTGCTGCTGGAACAGGAGGACTGTTGGAAAGGTGAAAACGGTCATTGGAAGGCCTGAAGGTAGAGCATATGGTGAACAAAGCCCTTTCATAGTAAGCCGAGCAGAGGGATTCGGACAGGAGGGGGGCTAGACAGGCAAGACAGCCAGTAGCAAAACAGCCACTGAACTGACTTGGGGCAAGAACGTCAAAGAAGGAATGGAAGCGGATAGGTAGGTTGAAACATAATTAGGAAAGACAGACACAAAAAAGGGTAGGTCAGCTCAATGAAATAAAAAAAGTATATATTTTTTGAGCAATCTAGGAGGATGATCAGTCTATTCTAGGAATAGCAAAGCAGATAAATCAAACTTAAAAATTTAAATGTGATATATTGGGTTAGAATTAAAACTTACAAAGACTAATTTGAGTAATTGATAATTTATTTCAGCTCCAAAGGAAACAAGTTTACTAGAACAGATTGATTGATATGCATATTTCAGTATAAGGAGACTATTCTCAGTCATTAAGGTAAGGAAAATTTATATGCGTTGCTAAAGATAATTACGGGTATTTTCTGTAGAATTGTAGACATAAAATTTTAGGCCAATTTTATAGCTTTCGAAATTTAAGAAAATTTCGGGCCGATATTATAGATAGCGAAATTTTAAAAAACCTTAACCTCAGTTAATCGGTTTGTCCATATTGTTATAAATTTAATTTAGTTTATTTATATAAATATTCGTATAATTTTAATTGTTGATTTTAATCGAAAATCTCTAATTTAATTTTCAAAGATTGTTTACGGAGATTTTTAACCGAAAAGGGCGAATTAGCCTCCTTTTGAATTGATTTATGTACTGAATAAATTTATAAGTGATTTAAGGAAAATAATCTACTTAAAAATTTGTACTGGTAAAATCTGCTTGAGCGCGTGCTGGCTGTGTGTCGCATGACCTGACTCACACCAACTTTTGAGGCAAAGACAACAGTTAATCATGCTACATTGTTATTGTATACTGAATTGTTATTGTTATTGTTATTGTGGTCCACGAAGTACGATGTACCATGCAACGCGTATGTGAGTGCGTTGTACCATACTATCGGTCTTCAGACATATTGTATTGTGAGCCGTTTGAGTAGCTGACCACTCCCACGGTGATTGTGTCAGACTCGAGTTTTCGATTTACGTATGTAGTTTGTACCTTATGATTCCTATGTGTACGAACGTTATATTTCATAGTTGAATCATAAGAAGAGTATTTACTATCATGCAATCGATTTATTGAGAATTAAAAATGCATGTAAGCTACATAACAGCGAGATAATAGTTAAATTAATTTTTTAGCAAGTACAGGGGTAAAACGGTCAATTGATCGAAATTCGGTATAAATCGATGAGAAAATTTCATTAAAAATATGAAATCAAGAAATCTTGATCAATAATGAGGAAAATATTGAATTTCGAGTCCAATTGATCGAGATATGAATTTAATTAATATTTTTAGAATTTTTGTCTCAAAAAATGAGCCCAAAAATAGTGGAAAAAGATACCGAAAAAGTAAAATTGGACTGATAAATTCATTTACGGACTAAATGAATTTAATAAGAATTTTTAGGATATTTTTGGGATATTTTAGGATTTTTATTATTATTTTAAGAATAAAATAATAATAAAAATATATTATAAAAAAAAAAGAGAAATCTGAAAATTTGGAAAACGCGGGGAGAGAGAAACCGCGTGAAAGAGGAAACAAAAATCGACGCAAGCCGAGGAAGACCACCGGACGGCGAGCACCGGCGACCCCACGCTCAGGCCAGCGGCCGGAAAAGAGAGATGAGGTCGGCCCAATCCTTCTGCCACCGGTCATGCTCTCCATCGACACTGGACGCCGGCGAATCGACTATAATTGCATGTTGAATTTTCCGTGCAAATGTGTTTTACATAACATCATAACTCATATCATTTGTTTTAAAATGTGTGGAGAAAGGGTGGTTTATGCATGGCACTACGTTCATGTAGGTAGTATGGTTACCTACTTGTTCGTAGGATTGCCTTCCTGAGCTTGATGTGCTCACCCCTTTCATTTTCTCCCACAGATAATCTTCAGTTGAAGTTGAGGCGACTCAGTACTGCATTCCGGATATCCGCTGCTGCCCATCATTCAAGGTATATACACTTGTACAAATTGTATCTAAATAAGCATAGCACAGTAACATGTTTGTAAGTGTCTCTAGGGGATGTATAAATATTGTAGACATTTTATAAATGACTGAGAAAGAATTAAGTTATATGGTAAATGTATGGTGGGACTGGCATTGACGCACAGCCCAATTTGTTAGTGGAGTGTGGTCACGATCAGAAGACAGGTAAGAATTTAAGTAAGAAAATAATAAAACGCGAAAAATTAACTCTGATTTTGGGTAGTTTGGGTCGTGACATTTATAGCTCTACATCCCCGACATCATATCCATTTATAATAGTGTGCATTACATATTTAGATACAAAACTATACAAATATGTATACCTATCTCTCGATGGGAAGCAGCAGATACCCAGAATATAAGTCTTCAACCGCTCACTAACTATTGTGAGTGCTCTGAAAAGATGGGAAAATAAGGGGGGTGAGAAAACCACACGCTCAGTAAGGCAATTATGCAAGTAAGTAGATAGCTCCACTATCTACATGTTCATAATGCCATGCCCTTAAAATCCATTTCTTTTCATTAAAATCTCAAGCACAAATTCATGTATGTCATCAATGACTTAGTTTATAAAACTGTTCGTGCTTATATAAATCATACTACTTATGCATCAATAGCATTTTATGTGACATCCTTAAATCATACTTAGCATGAATTAAATCAAAATCATGCATTATTTCATGCGATATAAAACAAATCATGAGATACAATCATTTCATAAATTTATCATTAAAGCATGGAAAACTCGTCATGCTACTGCATTTAAATCATTTCATTTAAAACGCAGTATAAGATAACCCAAGGGGTTAAGCATCTCATAATTCAAATCCAAACTCATAAAACAATTCTTTAAAATTCATTATAAAACTTCAGTTATAAAACCACCCTTCTTTCAGGGTCACATATCATAAAATCATAAAATCAGGGGCCTGACCCCTCCCTCGGGTCTACCCTGGTCTATCGACCAATAGTTATATCATGCGAGACAAGTAGGTGACTATCAGTAACAACAAAGACTATGGCCATAACCTCGTGATCCCTGGCAACACGATACCTAGTGTGCGGGGTATCACACCTGAAACGGGGGGTGGGTCGTCCTACCCACCAGAACAGCATAACATCAGGATTGCGAGGGCAATGCTCACTGCCTCGTGGCTAAAGCCACTCCACTCCAACAATCCCCACGGTACAGCGTACTCCGCATGACATACATGGTACAACGTACTCCGTGAACCCAAACTCAAATCAGGGGTGCCTGCAATAGGTCTTATCCACCCATATCATCTCTGTCTCAGTATGCACCTGTGAGCATATCATCTCACTGTGACACACAGTCTACAGGAGGCTCTAACACGGCTATATGCATGTAATATAAATCCCTGTGCGAGCGAAGCTCTAGCACGGCTCCAGGCATATTCATGATATCTGAAAACCTCGTGCGAGCGAAACTCTAGCACGGTTTCATAAAAATCAGTAAAATCTGCGTACGAGTAACACTCCAGTACGACTTTAAAATGAGTTATAAATCCATGTAAAACTTCGTGCGAGCAAGCTCCAGCACGGTGTTATGCATCAATAAATCAAATCTCGTGCGAGTTACACTCCAGCACGGCTTTATGCATAAATAAATCAAATCTCGTGCGAGTTACACTCCAACATGGCTTTATGCAATTAAATCGATTAAATCACGTACGAGCAAGGCTCCAGTACGGCTTTATGCAATTTAATATCAAAACTGGATGGTGGCTAAGCTCCAACACCTTTTTATGCATATCAAATCATAAAACTAGTGTGAGCAATTGCTCCAGCACCTTTTTATGCATATCAGGTCAAAACAAGTCAAAACATGTCAAAACATGTCCAAACAGAGTGCGAGCTAGGCTCCAGCACTTCTCATGCATTTCACAAGAATAAAAATCAGTGCGAGCAATCGCTCTAGCACATTTCATGCATATGATGTCACACAAGTCGGTGTGAGCAATCGCTTAAGCACATTTATGCACACTCACAAATGCAGGTATAGTGCGAGCTATGTGTCGGCACTATCTGTTTTCATATAAACTTGATAGTTGGCCCATTTTCCAAAGAAATCTCATTTAAATATGAATAACACCTACGTACTGTTATCTTGTGAAACTTATACAATTACTGGCCAATCTACCGATTTGCTTTGATTAAAACCAAATCAAATTCTTTAATTCAGAAAATTCCTTAAATCATGCATTTCATGCATGTCATGCTTTCACCATCCTTAGGTGAACTTCCTTCAATAGGGGTAAAATAGTCTTTTTACCTATTTTGATCCTTAGAATCATTTAAACCATTTTTAGGACCTTTATAAAATATCAGTGTATACATACATATTCAGTGTATACAAAAACTATTTAAAGTACGCGTAGCTACCTCTAGCTACTCACACAATTCCCTTACCTCATTTTTCTGTGCAGTCTGACCTTTCCACTGATGTCTCGTCACGTAGTCCGATTTGCTCCCAATCAAATCTCTGAAACTGCGTATAAATATACATCAGGTCAAATTCAATACAATTAATTGTATTTCATATTTTTTGGGCTTAATTTAAATCATTGGGCCCGTTTACCCATATTGGGCCCGATTGCACCTTAATGGGCCTTAATCGGCCTTAAGCCCGTTTTTCCACTGACTATTCACATTATCGAGGCCTATTGGGCTCACTGGGCCCATCAGTAATTATTGAGTCTCGTTCTAAACTCTCGAATAGCTTAATTTAGTATTTACGACAATTTATCCCAATTTTCAGAATTTAATTCATTTGATACGAAAATTAAATCCGTAATTTATGCAATAAATATCAATCACGCATAACGATGCAATATTGTCGTAAATAAGGGTTACTTACCCGTGATTTCATGATAGTATGCAAATCGAGGTTATCTCGAGTCCTCGTTTGACGTAAATCGTCGAGCTACAAAATTTAATACTTTTTCAAGTAAACTTTTAGACGATTATTAATCAAATTAAATATTTCAAAATTTAAATCGGTTAATTCGACCGCTTACTGACTTACCCGTAGCTGGATTGCATCACTGAAATTTTTCTCCAATTTTTCCTCTTTTTCTTTTTCCCTTTTTTTTCTTCCTTTTCCTTTTCTTTTTGGCCGAACTGGTTCGGTTCGGTTCACACGGTTCAAACCGTCGGTTCAGTCCGATTTGGCCGGTTCAGTGGCTCGTCAATAGGTTCTCCGTTGCCAGTGGCTCCGCGGGGTCGTCCGATGCATGAATCTGGTCTCAGTTTTGTCCAAGGTCACCGAAAAGTGGCCGGTTCGGCTCTTCTCTCCTCCGCCGGCGATACCGTTTCTTTCCTCGTCGTTTTTCGACGCTAGCCGCTGCCCCACCGGTCGATTCTGCTGCTAATCGATCGGCATTGGCGTGGGCTACCTTCGGGTGGCGGTGGCCGGGCCTGAATCGACGCCGGTCACCGAGAAACTCTCTTTCTCTTCTCGGTTCACTTTCTTCCCCATTCGGCCGTCGATTGCCGTCGTTCGTCAGCCCGTTCGGGTTGTTGGTGGCTCGGCTACCTTGCCCCTCATCAGTCACTCCTCTAGGTTGGTCACCGGTGGTCAGCGTTGGGTGAGGCAGCCTCGGCCTTCTGCTTCGCAATTTTAACCTTTTTTATTTATTCTTTATTATTTATTTTTATTATTATTTTAATCAATATTTTATTATTATTTTACCAAAATATCTAAAAAAATTCTTATTTTATTCATTTATTTCGTAAATAAATTTACCAGTCCGATTTTGCCTTTTCGATATATTTTTTGATTATTTTTGGATTATTTTTCAGAGTGAAAATTTCGATTTATTCCAATAAATTCATATCTTGATCAATTTAACCCGAAATTTAATTATTTCTTCGTTATTGATCAAGATTTCTCAAGTCATTATTTTTAATTAAATTTTCTTGTCCCGATCAATACCGAATTTTGGTCTTTTGACCATTTTACTCTTCACATGTTCGGGAACACCATTTCAATCCTTTTGCATTTTTAAATACACTCGAAAATTTCTATTCATTCCCTTTTTGTTCTTACGATAAAAATTGGGTCTTACAATCTCCCCCACTTAAGAAATTTGGTCCTCCAAATTATAACCAAGTCAAATGGGTCCATAAACAACTCCGGGTACCTCTATCGCATCATATACTGTCATCTTTAAGTGACTTTCTCCGGAGTGTAATACTACAATCATACTTAACTTGGGAGATCATCTTAAACCTCAACACTTTCTCCTTCTTGTTTAGTACCCGAATCGATTTTCCAATCATACGTTATACTTTCATTGAGCTAAACTCTTAGAGCTCATATCTAATCACATATGCTGGGTCCGGATATTATTTCCGAAGCATCATAAGATAGGACACATAGTGGATGCCTGCTAATTCAGGTGGTAACGCCAACCTCTAGGCCTTATCTTCCACTTTGTCCAATCTCTCAAAGAATTCAATCTAACGCAACTCAATTCTGATTCACCCTCGGTGAATTCCAATGGTTTTCTGTCTCTTGTCAACATAGCTTTTTTGTCTACTCTGACGTGTTCTTAATCTCTCACAAATCAACTGAACATTCGCAGAGGTTTATCTTACCAATTCGAAAATAATTCTCTATCTCTCACCCACTTCTTCTTATCCAAGTCGGGAAACAACTCCCTACAGCCATACAATGCCTCATATAAAGTCATCCTGATACTCAAGTGACAACTGTCTTTATTGGAGAATTCGATTAGTAACAAATGATCATCCCAGGAGCTTATCAAATCACTGGTACACGCTCTCATCACATCCTCCAGAACCTGTACAATCTTCTCTGACTGACCATCTGTCTGAGGACGAAAAGCTATGCTAACACTCAACCGGGTTCCCATAGCTTCCTGAAAAACGTTCCCAGAAGTGGGAAATGAAGCGGGAATCCCTATTTGATATCAAGCTCCCTAGAATGCTACATAACGTTTTACAATTTTTTTGTACACATAAATCTGCCTACACACTCAGAGTATCTGGGGATTTGCATAGCCAAAAGGTGGGTAGACTTAATCAATCTATCGACTATCACCCAGATAGCCACATGATTCATTCGGGTCCTCTACAACCCATCATGAAATATTCATGGTAACTTGTTCCCATTTTCGTGTCAATATAGGTAGAAGCTGCAATAACCTTGCAACTTCTTTTGCTCTACCTTAATCTGCTGACATACGAGACACTTCTCCACAATCTCTACAATGTCTCTTTTCATATCTGACCACCAATACCCTTTTTCAGAGATTTCGATATATTTATTACTTCTCGAATGCACTATATATCCCGAAGAGTGAGCTTTTGACAATAACACTATCATCATCCTTGTGGTCCTAGGGAGCACTTACACCATCTCTGAACCTCTGAAAGTCATCATCACTCACTGTAAACTCTGTCACTATACCCTTCTGAATCTGAACCACATTATCGACACCATGTCATATGCATGTCATATAAATTCCTGTGCGAGCGAAGCTCCAGCACGGCTCCATGCATATTCATGATATCTGAAAACCTCGTGCGAGCGAAACTCTAGCACGGTTCATAGAAATCAATTAAAATCTGCGTACGAGCAGCGCTCCAATACGACTTAAACTGATTATAAATTCAATTCAAATCCACGTACGAGCATTGCTCCAGTACGGATAAGTATTAAAACTCAGTGAAAACCTCGTACGAGAAAAACTCCAGTACGGTAGTCATATAAAATAAATTTGTAAAATAGTGTGAGCAAGGCTCCAGCACTCTGTGTATGAGTTAAAATATAAAATCCAGTGCGAGCAGTGCTCAAGCACGGTTACAACTCATATAACACTGATAAGTGGCTCAATTTTATCAAAACATGTTAAATAAATATCAACTGGCACCTAACCTATGCCTTTTCACTTAAAACATGTAAATAATAGCCAACCTATCCATAAATTGCTTGAATTAAAGCAATATCATCATGAAAACATTAAAATCATGAAATTCATGCAATTTCATAGCCTTACTACCCTTTTTGAAATTTTCCTAACTGGGCGTAAAATAGTCATTTTTCACTATTTCCATATTTTTCCGCAAAAATTATTAATCTATTTTCTTGTAGCCTATTGAATTTAACGTAATGTAAATCTCCTCAAAATTACGTACAGCTACCTCTAAGTGTTCATAAAATTCCCTTACCTGGAATCACGCACGAGCTTATCCCGACTCGGTCGTAACAGGTCTCTCAGTCCAAATTCGCTCGTCTACGGAGCTGCATATAACCACATATGGGTTCAGTTCAATGTACAGATCAGTATTTCACTCTTACTTATCGAATCTAAAGCTCTGGGCCCGTTTTACTCTATTGGGCCCAATTGCACTTTAATGGGCTTCGAACCCCTTTTTTCGCCCGTTTCCACTTTTAAATCCCTTCTTCGGGTTTATTGGGCTCATTTGATTTATCAATAATCATTGGACTTCGTTCCAAACTCAGTGGATAGCCCGGATACTGTTTACGATAATTACTTTGAAATTTCGAATAAAATTCCTTTTATGCAGAATTAATTCGTAATTTTCGTAAAATAATCGAAACTCTGCATTAAAGGACTCATATTATCGTAATTAAAATGTACTTACCCAATATGGTGCGGGGTACGAAAATCGGAGCTAAATCGACTCTCGTTCGGGCTCTGTAGTGACACTGCATAATTATGCGATTTCGGGTTATTTTCCATCAACAAAATATTAAATTAAATTCTCGAGATTTATCCGTAGGTCAATCCCGACCCTCGGTCACTTACTCGAATTTTCAAGTCGTCCCCGTGTACACTTTCTTCCTTTTCCCCCTTTTTTTTCTTTTCTTTTTCTTTTTCTTTTCCTTTTTTTTTCTCCCTTCTCGGCTACGGTGCCGTTTTGGCCCGTTTGCCGTCGCTGGAGATTCCGGCCATCTCGCCGACAGCCAGTGGCCTCAACAGAACCGTCTCGGCCAGGGGAGTGCTCGGCTAGCCTGAATCAGAGCTGGGTGCCGCCGTTCGTCGGGACCGACGCGTTTTCTCCTCGGGACTTTCGGCCTTCGATTCGCCGGAAATAGCTGCCGTCAGCGCGCGTCACCGGTACCGTTGGAATCGCCGGACGTCGCTCTATCTTCTCCGACCTTCGCTTGGGCTCATCGGTCGTCGGTGGATCATCGGAGGTCACGGGTTCAGACGGGTCGCTGGTTCCGTTTTTCGCGGGTCTTCTCTCTCCCCGATTCAGATTTTCAATTTTTTTTGCTTTTTTGTAATTTTTTTATATTTTTTAATTCATTTATTATTTATTAATTTATTTATTATTATTTTAATCAATAAAATATATTAAATAATCCAAATATCTCTTTAAAAATCTAAAAAAAAATATTTTTAAATTCATTTAATCAATAAATGAATTTATCAGTGTATTTTCGTCTTTCTCGGTATATTTTTCAATTCTTTTCGGGATAATTTTTCGAATTAAAAATCTCGATTAATTCCAAATTAATCCCCGTAAATTTTAATAAATTAATATCTAGATCAATCGGCCTTGAATTTAAATATTTTCCTCGGTATTGATCCAAATTTCACAAATTCCATATTTTAACGAAAATTACTTATCGATTTCATACCGAATTTTGATCTTTTGACCATTTTACCTTTGTACGTGTCCGGGACCAAATTGAATCGACTTTCTTTCATCAATCCACAATCTTTTCCCTATTTTCAATTTTTCATTTTCAATAAACTCGTTTTAATTCCTTAGACAACTTGTTGCTTCTTTATTTTCTCGATTTATCCTTATTCGATTTTACGTACATTATTTCGTTTCATCCACATTTATCAAATCTGAGTTAACCATCTTATGAATCCATTAACATATAATAATGTCATACAATATGGAAATCATAAGGAATATCATACAAAAATTGCGGATCTCACAATCTCCCCCACTAAAAAAATTTGGTCCTCCAAATTAGAACAAATCAATTGGTAAACAACTCCGGGTACTTCTCCTGTATCATGCTCTCTAGCTCCCAGGTAGCTTCCTCCGGAGTGTGATACTGCCACTGAATGTTCACCAAGGGGATCGTCTTGGATCGCAATACCTTCTCCTTCCTATCCAAAATCTGAACTAGTCTCTCAACATATGTCATACTGTCACTGAGCTCTAACAGCTTGTAGTGTATCACGTGTGACGGATCCGGATGGTACTTCCGAAGCATAGAAACGTGGAAGACACTGTGTACACCTGCCAACTCTGGTGGCAATGCCAATCTATAGGCCTTATCTCCCACTCGCTCCAGAATCTCAAAGGGTCCAATAAAACGAGGGCTCAGTTTACCTTTCTTACCGAACCTCATAATACCATTGGAAGGAGAAACTCTCAAAAACACCGACTCACCCTCAGCAAACTCTAGTGGTCTACGTCTCCTGTCAGCATAACTCTTCTGTCGACTCTGAGCTGTCCGCAATCTATCGTATATCAACCTGACATCCTCAGTAGTCTGCTGTACTAAGTCAGGAGCAAATAACAGTCTGTCACCAATCTCTTCCCATCCAATAGGGGAACGACATCTGCGACCATACAGTACCTCATACGGTGCCATCCCGATACTCGAGTGATAACTGTTATTGTAGGGGAACTCGGCTAATGGTAAATGATCATCCCAAGAGCCTCCAAAATCCAGCACACACGCTCTCAACATATCCTCCAGAGTCTGTATAGTCCTCTCTAACTGACCATCTGTCTGAGGATGGAAAGCGGTGCTAAATCTCAACTGGGTCCCCAACGCTTCCTGAAAATGTTTCCAAAAATGGGAAGTGAAGCGGATATCCCTATCAGAAACAACTCTCACTGGAACGCCATGTAGCCTGATAATCTCTCGAACATATAAGTTCGCCAACGTACTCAGAGCATCTGTAGCTCTCATAGCTAAGAAATGGGCGGACTTCGTCAGTCTATCCACAATCACCCAAATGGCATCATGACCTCTGCGGGTCCTCGGTAATCCCATCACAAAATCCACGGTGACATGCTCCCACTTTCATGTCGGTATCGGTAGAGGCTGCAATAATCCTGCAGGCTTCTGATACTCTACCTTTACCTGCTGACAGGCGAGACATCTCGCAACATACTCTGCTATGTCTCTCTTCATCCCAGACCACCAATAAACTCTCTGGAGATTCTGATGCATTTTCGTACTCCCCGGATGTACTGTATACCTTGCTGAGTGAGCCTCTGATAAAATCGTCCTCCTGATCTCAGGATCCTCAGGAACACATATCTTACCGCGGAACCTCAGTAAACCATCAGTACTCAATGCAAAATCGGTATCTGCACCTACTTGTACCTGCCTCATCAACTGAATACATCCCTGATCACTCTGCTGAGCCTGCCGGATACGATCAATCAACTTCGGCTCCAATCTCAGGCTCGCAATGATCTCAACTCTGTCAATCTCAGGGGGTGCTATGTCCAAACTGAGGCTCGCGAACTGCTCTAACAAATCATGTTCCCGAACCATCATAAATGATACCAACCCTAGGCTCTTCCTGCTCAAAGCATCAGCAACTACATTAGCCTTTCCTGGGTGGTATAATATTTCGCAATCATAATCCTTTAGGAGCTCGAGCCATCTCCTCTGTCTCATGTTCAGCTCCTTCTACGAGAATAAATACTTTAGACTCTTATGGTCTGTAATCTGAAACTGCTCACCATATAAGTAATGACGCCATATCTTCAGTGTAAACACTATGGCCGCCAACTCCAAATCGTGGGTCGGATAGTTCCTCTCGTGATCTTTCAGCTGTCTAGATTCATAGGCAACTACCCTCCCATCTTGCATCAATACATAGCCCAGTCCCTGCTGCGATGCATCTGTATATACTAAGAAACCTCTTGAGCTGGTAGGTATGGTGAGAACTGAAGCAGTGGTCAATCGACGCTTCAGCTCCTGAAAACTCCTCTCATAGGCATCATCCCACACAAACTCAACATCCTTCTGTGTGAGACGTGTCAACGGAGCAGCTAATCTGGAGAAACCCTCTACAAATCTCCTATAGTATCCTGCCAAACCCAGAAAACTCTGAATCTCTGTGACTATCTTGGGCCGCTCCCACTGAACAACTGCCTCTATCTTGGATGGGTCCACTAACACTCCATCCCTCGATACTACATGGCCCAGAAAAGAAATCTGCTCTAGCCAGAAGTCACACTTACTGAGTTTGGCATACAACTCTCTCTCTCTGAGGGTCTGTAACACTATCCTCAAGTGCTGCTCGTGGTCCTCCCTGGATCTGGAGTATACCAAAATATCATTGATAAACACAATCACAAACCGATCTAGGTATGGCTTGAACACATCGTTCATCAAAGCCATGAATGCTGCGGGGGTATTAGTCAACCCTGTTGAGTTAATGTATTTTGAAATGACAAAACAAGTGAATTCAATAATGTAAAGATGATATAAAACCATGTTTAGAGGTTATCAGTACCAGAACTTAAAGTTCTGTTGATGAGAGATCGATCTCCTGGGTTTGTCTTGGATGAGAGATCGATCTCAGGAAGACATGAGATCGATCTGCCAAGCCTTGAACCTATACAAAGGTATTGAGGAAGAGTGAGATCGATCTATAAGGGTTATGAGATCGATCTGCCTATTACTGGAGTTGAGGAGATTGATCTGATCTAGGAAGAGATCGATCTCCCTTAAAGCAAAGAAAGTAGATCGATCTTCAAGATCGATCTACACTCAAACAGAGAGCTTATGAGATCGATCTGGTAAGGAAGAGATCGATCTTCTCAAAGTCAGAGGAGATCGATCTGGGTTATTGAGAGATCGATCTCCCCACTACGAGATTGCATCGCAGATCGATCTGTAGATCGATCTTGCCTCAAACAGAGAGATTGGAAGATCGATCTGCCTATTCGACAGATCGATCTCCCCTAACATTTTCAAATAATAGATCGATCTGCTCATATATGAGATCGATCTCCTTGTATTATTTTGCTTTGATCTTGCAGGACTTATAACTAAGAGATCGATCTGGCTAAGATGGCAGATTGATCTGGCATTCTACTGGAGGTACCAACGGCTAGTTCTGCAAAAATCTCAACGGGAAAAACAGCATTTAATGCTCCAACTACCAATCCTTCAGTATTTAACCAATCATTGAAGACAATGAGAATAGAGACACTATTGCTGCATATTTCTTACATTCTCAAGAGTTTAATACTTTCATTCCTTGTGTCTTCATTCCTCATTTATTGAGTTTGTTGTATAAGCTTAAGTGCAAAAGCTGTAATTGTCCTACCCACATTGAAAGCTTGATTCTGTATTCATCCTTACCTTAAGAGAGAAGAGGATTGTTCCTCAGTGAGATAAAAAATTGTAAAAGGGTGAATACATATTTGTATTGCAAAAGGTAGAAAGGTTATTCCTTAACCTGAAAAAGGAACATTGTAACTTCAGTTGAAGAAGAGAAAGAAAGCACTTGACAAGAAGGTCAAGGAGAGAGGACGTAGGCAAGAGTTTGGCCGAACCTCTATAAACGATTGTGTTTGTTTCTCTCTTCCCTATCTTGCATTATCTTGTTTAATTTCATTATTGCTCACTTTCATTTGCTGATTAAATTAGGATTAATTTAAAATTTCTCATTAACGCTAGAAAATCGATTCACCCCCCTCTTGGTAGAGCCAACAATTGGTATCAGAGCTAGGACTCTTTAATCACATAGGAACAACTTCCTAATCAAATGGCTCACAACAATGTAGCAACTAGTTTGGTAGGAGAGGGGCACTCTACGGTTAGACCTCCTATGTTCAATGGAGAACATTATGCCTATTGGAAGACTATGATGATGTTATTCATTCAAGCAAATGATTATGAGGTGTGGAGGATTATAATTAAAGGACCTCAAATCCCTAAAAAGAAAATAGAGGGAAGAGATATCCCTAAAGAAGAAGATGAATGGGATTCAAATGACATTAAATGTGCTCAGCTAAATGCTAAGGCTATGCACACATTATTTTGTGCCTTAGGTCCAAATGAATACAATAGGGTCTCTGGATGTGACAATGCCAAACAAATTTGGGACAAATTGGCAATAACTCATGAGGGTACAACCCAAGTAAAGGAGACCAAGGTAGGAATGCTCACACATGACTATGAGCTTTTTAGGATGAAGGAAGGAGAATCAATTAGTGATATGTTCACTAGATTCACGGATGTAATTAATGGATTAAAGTCCTTAGGAAAAATTTACTCTAATATTGAAATGGTCAAGAAAATATTAAATAGCTTACCTAAATCATGGGAAGCTAAAGTAACTGCAATTGAGGAATCTAAGGATCCTCACACATTGTCTTTAGATGAATTAATAGGATCACTACTCACTTATGAGATGAAATTAAGAAGAAATGAAGAGCCACTCAAGAAAGTGGGAGTTGCTCTAAAATCCACTGCTCGCGAGGAGATTAAGAATGAGAGTGGTAGTGAAGAGGACCTTGAGATGGCAATGTTTGCCAAAAGATTTAACAAGTTTATGAGAATGAGAGCTAGTGGTAGTAATAGGAGAAACAATAAGAGAGATCAAGAAGAAGTAGGTAGAAAAGATTCAATTGTGTGTTATGAATGTAAAAAAACCAGGACACATAAAATTTAACTGCCCTCTTCTTAAAAGGTCCAATGATAGGTTCCACAAAAAGAAGGCAATGGTGGCAACGTGGAGCGATAGTGACTGCTCCAATGATGACTCAAATGAGGACATTGCCAACTTGTGCTTCATGGCTATTGAGGATGAAAAGGTAACTTCAAACCTCAATGAATATTCGTTTGATGAATTGCAAGATGCCTTTGATGATCTTGCATTAGAGTATGAATGCATGAGTATGAAATATAAAAAGATAATATCCAAATTAAGAAAAGAAAATGAGTTGATGCTAAGGGACAAATTAGAATGTGAAAAGAAACTAGAAATTTCAAATCTTGAAATTTGTGACCTTAAAGAGAAAAATGGCAACCTACATAATTCCTTTAATAGGTTCCACATGGGTCAACAAAAGTTAGATAGCATGCTAGAGACCCAAAGGGCATTCTTTGACAAAAATGGGTTAGGATATAATGCAAAAAGTAGAGAGACTCATCTTAAAAGCTTTATTGCTAGAAATAGTATAAATAAACTCTCAACTTCTTGTTCATATTGTAATAGAAAGGGACATGCATCACATAATTGCAACATAAATATGAGCTCTCTTAAAGGAAAAATAGTAAAAAGGATATGGATTCCAAAAGAAGTAATTCACTCAAGGGATGTTAATGCATTAGCAAAATGGATCCCAAAGGGATCAAGAATTGCATTCACTAACCTCAAAGGACCCAAGAGAATTTGGGTACCTAAGACTTGAGTTTGGATCTTTTGTAGGTAATTGAGCATGGCCACAAAGCTAAAACAAAGGAAGCATGGTACTTGGATAGTGGATGCTCAAGGCACATGACGGGAGATAGAAGCCACTTCAACTCTTTTAAATCAAAAGTTGGTGGAGAAGTCACATTTGGGGACAACTCCAAAGGCCAAGTTGAAGGAAGTGGCTCAATAGGTAATGACTACTTTTCATTAGAAAAGGTATTACTTGTTAGGGGTCTAAAGCATAACTTACTAAGCATAAGTCAACTTTGTGACAAAGGTTACAAAGTAATTTTTGATTGCATGAAATGTCATGTTGTAGATCCTAAGTCAAACAAAGTTCTTTTTCTAGGTCATAGGCAAGGTAATATATATATTGTCTATCTTAATGAACTCAAAAATGAAAATATATGCTTAATGGTAGACAATAAAAAGGAATCTTGGCTATGGCATAGAAGACTAGGTCATGCTAGCATGCATGTGCTATCTAAGTTAGTTAGAAAGGATCTAGTCATAGGCTTACCCAAGCTATCCTTTGATCATGAAGAAATATGTGAAGCTTGTGTTAAAGGAAAGCATAAAAGGACAACATTTAAGCCTAAGAATATTGTATCCACCACTAGGCCTCTTCAATTACTTCACTTAGATTTATTTGGACCAACTAGAACAACTAGCCTAGGTGGGAAACACTATGGATTTGTAATAGTTAATGATTACACTAGGTTCACTTGGGTGTTCTTTTTAAGAGTAAAAAATGAAGCCTTAGAAAAATTCATAGCCTATACAAAAATTACTCAAAATGAAAAAGGGTATACAATAACTAGCATTAGAAGTGATCATGGCAAGGAATTCGAAAACATAGGATTTGATGAGTATTGCAATGATCAAGGAATTAGTCATAATTTTTCAGCCCCTAGGACACCACAACAAAATGGAGTAGTTGAGAGAAGAAATAGAACCTTGGAAGAAATGGCTAGAACCATGTTGTGTGAGAATAATTTACCAAAGTATTTTTGGGCTGAAGCTATAAACACATCTTGCTATATAATTAATAGAGCTATGATTAGACCCATGCTAAAGAAAACTCCTTGTGAGTTTTACAAGGGTAAGAAGCCTAATATTAGTTACTTCCATCCTTTTGGTTGCAAATGTTTTGTCTTAAATAATGGTAAAGATAATCTAGGAAAATTTGATGCCAAGAGTGATGAGGGAATCTTTCTAGGGTACTCATTGAATTCAAAGGCTTATAGAGTATATAACAAAAGAACATTAATGGTTGAAGAATCTATTCATGTTATATTTGATGAGTCAAATGATGTATCTAAAGATTCAACTAATGATGAGGATGTGGGAATATTTGATGAAAACTTGGAGGAAATTCCAAACTTAGAGGATGATTTATTAGAAAAACTTGACTTGAATAAAGAAGATGAAGAAGAAATAGAGATATTAGAGAGAGAGTCTAGAGCACCAAGAGAGTTAGGATATGTAAAAGATTGTGAAATAGTAGGAGATCCAACTCTTGGAGTTAGAACTAGATCATCTCTAAGAAATATGTGTCAATATATAGCCTTTGTATCTCAAATAGAGCCTAGGAATGTCAATGAAGCCTTAGATGACAATAATTGGTTCCTAGCAATGCAAGAAGAATTAAATCAATTTGAGAGAAGCAAAGTATGGAAACTAGTTCCTAGGCCTAGTGATCACTCTATAATTGGAACTAAATGGATATTCAAGAACAAGATGGATGAAAATAGTGTGATCATAAGGAACAAGGCTAGGTTAGTTGCACAAGGCTATAGACAAGAGGAAGGTATAGACTATGATGAAACCTATGCACCGGTAGCTAGACTAGAGGCAATAAGAATGTTACTTGCCTTTGCATGTTATAAGAACTTCAAATTATATCAAATGGATGTAAAGAGTGCATTCTTAAATGGTTTCATTAATGAAGAAGTATATGTTGAACAACCTCCCGGCTTTGAAAATCATGAATTTCCTGAACATGTTTTCAAATTATCTAAGGCACTCTATGGGTTGAAACAAGCTCCTAGAGCTTGGTATGAAAGGTTGTCAAAATTCTTAATAGAAAAGGGATTTTCAAGAGGAAAAGTGGATACCACCTTATTCATCAAAAATAAAAATAAAGATTTACTAGTTGTACAAGTGTATGTGGATGATATTATTTTTGGTTCAACTAATGAGTCTTTATGTCAAGAGTTTGCTAAGATCATGCAAGGAGAATTTGAAATGAGCATGATGGGAGAACTCACCTTCTTCTTGGGACTTCAAGTAAAGCAAACAAAAGATGGAACCTTTATCAATCAAGCAAAGTATACTAAGGATTTGCTCAAGCGATTTGGAATGGACAATTGCAAACCTCAAGCAACTCCAATGGGCACCAACATCAAGCTTGATAAAGATGAAAGTGGTAAGTGTGTAGACACTAAACTCTATAGGTCTATGATTGGTTCATTGCTCTATTTAACTGCAAGTAGACCAGATATTTTGTTTAGTGTATGCCTTTGTGCTAGATTTCAATCCTCTCCTAGGGAATCACACTTATTAGCAACTAAAAAGATCTTTAGATACCTTAAGGACACTCCCTCTCTAGGACTTTGGTACCCCAAGGACTCTACCTTTACACTTCATGCATTTTCAGATGCAGATTTTGGGGGATACAAAATAGATAGGAAAAGTACTTCAGGTACCTGCCAATTCTTAGGAAATAGATTAATCTATTGGTTCTCTAAGAAACAAAACAGTGTGGCTAAGTCCACAACTGAAGCTGAATACATAGCAGCAGGTAGTTGTAGTGGTCAAGTGTTGTGGATTAAACAACAAATGAAAGATTATGGTATTGACATGAAACAAGTTTCTATTAAATGTGACAATACCATTGCTATCAACCTATATAAAAATCCTATTCAACACTCTAGAACCAAGCACATTGAGATTAGGCATTATTTCCTTAGAGACCATGTGCAAAAGGGGGATATAATTCTAGAGTATATTGACACTTTACATCAAATAGCTGATATATTCACCAAACCCCTTGATAGAGATAAGTTTTGTATCCTTAGAGGTGAATTAGGACTCATGAATATCCCTTAAGATATTATGCTTCAAAATCTTGGTTTTAAGTTGGTTTTAAAAGAGTTTTACAAAGATTTTTCTGGGCAACAAGTATGAGAGATCGATCTCCTATCAATATAGATCGATCTCCATACTTCCAATAAGCTTAAAGCATTAAGGTTAAGCTAAGCAGATCGATCCTCTATCCATAAGATCGATCTCCTTAAGCCTCTGTTAAACAGCAGATCGATCTGTGCATACGACAGATCGATCTCTTCAAGCTTCTGTATTCTGAAGATCGATCTATGCATTTGGCAAATCGATCTCCCTAAGCCTCTGTCACATAGCAGATCGATCTGTGCATACGACAGATCGATCTCCTTAAGTTTCTATATTTTACAGATCGATCTTATGGACCACAGATCGATCTCCTTGAGCTTTTGGAAATGACAGATCGATCTGTCATCTCGACAGATCGATCTCCTGTGCCCTGGACTATAAAAACTGGTGAAAAATCCCTAAATTTCAAACCCTCAAACTTCAAAATCCCTAACTTCCTTCGCATTTCCTCTCTCGATTCCTCCTCAGATCGATCTCGGTACGGTCTTCGTCGCTTCTCTCCTTCATTTACTAGTATAGTAACCCACATTCCTTATTATTTTCTCAAAAATTTCTTAAGATTTGTGTTCAATTTCACTCTAGGGCAAATCTAGTCACTGTTTCATTGATTTTTTATTGTGAACCTGTCTTAGAGTAATTCCCTTGTCTAGAATCATGCCCAGACTTAAGAGAGTAGGCCAAGAACCTCCTCGACCTAGTGTCGATCAAGGGTCTTCTTCCCAAACCAATCCACCCCCTTCAGTCACTACCTTTAACAGGTGTTTTAAAACACCTGCGAAAAGGAAGCGATATGAAGAATATTTTTCTACCATGCCAATTAAACATTGGCGAACAATCGATTTCTCCTTCCTAAACCGCATCGATTTTCCCTATCTATCCAAATTTGAAAAATTTGGTTAGATGTCGTTCCTAAAAATCAATACTCCCGTACCTCCAAATATCATTCGAGCATTCTTTTCCAATGCCGAACTCACCTATGATCCTAACGACACCTGTAATATTCTCGGGTTTACAACGTATGTCATGGGAAAATCCATTGTCGTAGACACTGAAATCCTAGCCAACGCTTTCAACATACGCGATGAAGGGTTGACAAACGAAGATGAGGAAGTCCCTTTGGAGTTTGATATTCCCGAGGATAAGGCGAGTGACCTCCCAATGCACCCCCGGCTACTCCACCTCATCATATCGTGGAACCTTCGTCCATTCGATACCCGTCACTCCACCGTTAGGCTGTTAGATAGGTTCTGGATTCACCACATTCACTCCACCAGTCAAAAATCCAACCTCATCCACTTTATCTATCAAGACTGGTTGAAGATCGTACGCGGCCAAGCCACAACGATAGTGTTTCCGCAACCATTGGCGTACTTTCTCCAACGACTAGGAGTGGACAGCAGCTGCGAGACGTGTGAAATGCCCTCTACAAAGAGCGTCCTCAACATCGGGTCACTCCACCACATGGGCTACTACAAGGACTTCTGGGATGACTGGAAGAAGAAGAGGGAACAGCAGTCTGCTGCAGCTATGGAGGAAGATCCCTCCGATGAGCCTATGGATCCACCTGCTGCACCGACTGCGGGTCCATCGTCCTCGATTCCTCAGCCCACTGCACCTGCTACCTCAACCGCTGAAATGGAGTCCATTGTGACAATGTTGAGTGCACTGAACAGGAAGATCGATGAAGGCTTTGCAAACCTTCATGCGACCCAGCAGCGGATGTTCGAGGAGTTGAACCGCAAAGTGGATGAAGGCTTTGCAAATCTTCATGAGGCTCAGGAGGCGATGTTTGATGAGATTCAAGACACTCGCACTCACGTTGAGGATCTCATGGATCGATTTCCTCCTCCACCATAGGACTTATTTGCTAGATCTAGTTTTGTTAAATGTTTTCATTACTCGTTGTTGTTTGAACTAAATTTTCTTGAATGAGCTGCCCTCTGTGTTATTGAATGAGTTTTTTTTAAAGAAATGTTAATTTGAAATGACAGGAGTACTGTTTAGATTTCCTTCTTGCCATTGATATGACAAAAAGGGGGAGAAGAAATAATGCTAAGAACACATGAGTGTGTTAAAACATGTTTAAATGACTTTAAGAATCATATCTAATGGTTTAAAAGGAATGATTAAAATAAGGGGGAGTTAAGAAAGTTTAGAGATCAAAAGCCAAAAGTATAGGGGAGTTTACAAAAAGGGGGAGTTTGTGCAAAATGAAAATGGGGAACTAAACATGTTGATTGAATAGGTTTTGTCATATCAAAAAGGGGGAGATTGTTGAGTTAATGTATTTTGAAATGACAAAACAAGTGAATTCAATAATGTAAAGATGATATAAAACCATGTTTAGAGGTTATCAGTACCAGAACTTAAAGTTCTGTTGATGAAAGATCGATCTGGGTTATGAGAGATCGATCTCCTGGGTTTGTCTTGGATGAGAGATCGATCTCAGGAAGACATGAGATCGATCTGCCAAGCCTTGAACCTATACAAAGGTATTGAGGAAGAGTGAGATCGATCTATAAGGGTTATGAGATCGATCTGCCTATTACTGGAGTTGAGGAGATCAATCTGATCTAGGAAGAGATCGATCTCCCTTAAAGCAAAGAAAGTAGATCTCGATCTACACTTAAACAAAGAGCTTATGAGATCGATCTGGTAAGGAAGAGATCGATCTTATCAAAGTCAGAGAGCTAAGGAGATCGATCTGGGTTATTGAGAGATCGATCTCCCCACTACGAGATTGCATCGCAGATCGATCTGTAGATCGATCTTGCCTCAAACAGAGAGATTAGAAGATCGATCTGCCTATTCGACAGATCGATCTCCCCTAACATTTTCAAATAAGAGATCGATCTGCTCATATATGAGATCGATCTCCTTGTGTTATTTTGCTTTGATCTTGCAGGACTTATAACTAAGAGATCGATCTGGCCAAAATGTCAGATCGATCTGGCATTCTACTGGAGGTACCCAACGGCTAGTTCTGCAAAAATCTCAACGGGAAAAACAACATTTAATGCTCCAACTACCAATCCTTCAGTATTTAACCAAGCATTGAAGACAATGAGAATAGCGACACTATTGCTGCACATTTCTTACATTCTCAAGAGTTTAATACTTTCATTCCTTGTGTCTTCATTCCTCATTTGTTGAGTTTGTTGTATAAGCTTAAGTGCAAAAGCTGTAATTATCCTACCCACATTGAAAGCTTGATTCTGTATTCATCCTTACCTTAAGAGAGAAGAGGATTGTTCCTCAGTGAGATAAAAAATTGTAAAAGGGTGAATACATCTTTGTATTGCAAAAGGTAGAGAGGTTATTCCTTAACCTGAAAAAGGAACATTGTAACTTCAGTTGAAGAAGAGAAAGAAAGCACTTGACAAGAAGGTCCAGGAGAGAGGACGTAGGCAAGAGTTTGGCCGAACCTCTATAAACGATTGTGTTTGTTTCTCTCTTCCCTATCTTGCATTATCTTGTTTAATTTCATTATTGCTCACTTTCATTTGCTGATTAAATTAGGATTAATTTAAAATTTCCCATTAACGCTAGAAAGCCGATTCACCCCCCTCTCGGTAGAGCCAACAAACCCGAATGGTATAACCAAAAACTCATAATGACCATAACGGGTCCTAAATGCTGTCTTAGGCACATCCTCTCTCCGTATCCTCAACTAATGATACCTAGACCTCAGATCAATCTTAGAAAAGACCTGTGCTCCTCGAAGCTGATCCAACAGATCATCAATACGTGGAAGGGGATACTTATTCTTAATGGTAGCCTTATTCAACAATCTGTAATCCATACACAATCGGAGGCTGCCATCCTTCTTCCTCACAAACAAGACCGAAGCTCCCCAAGGTGATACACTCGGTCTCACAAACCCCTTCTCAAGCAAATCCTATAACTGCTTCCTCAGCTCCTCCAACTCAATCGGAGCCATCCTATACGGTGGTCTCGAAATCGGTTCTGTACCAGGTACTAAATCTATCCCAAACTCCATCTCTCTGGCTGGAGGTAATCCTGGTAAATTGTCTGGAAAGACGTCAGGAAACTCCCTAACCACTGGAATATCTCTCAAATCCGATTGTACCTGGTCCGTATCAACCATATATGCGATGAATCCTTCAAAACATAAATCATAAAATCAGCAAAAATTTATTGCTCCATTTAAAATAACACTGATTTCATTACTTTTCAGGGAAATTTTACAACACATCTTTCGGGGGTATTAAACGTTAATGTCTTAGAAAAACAATCAAACACAACTCGATTGGCAGCCAACCAATCCATTCTTAGTATGACATCGAAGTCTCTCATATACATCACAATAAGGTCGGCTGATATTTCTTTCTCCCCGACTTTCAACTTACAGTCCCTAACTACATACTCTACTAACTGACTTGTGTTTATGGGGGTAAGTATTAACAATTTACTACTCAGAGGAATAGACTTTACATACTTAGACAATTTACATGGAAAAGAAGGCGATACGAATGAATGCGTGGCACCAGGATCAATCAAAACATATGCTTCTAAATCAAATATTAGGATGGTACCTTTCACCACATCAGACAATTGATCTGCCGTATCCTGGTCCAAAGCATGAACTCGCCTTGTACCTATCACTTGCTTCCCTTTCTCTTCGGTAGTAGCTCTCCTCCTCTGAGTAGGAACCTGAACTGGAGCTCTCTCCAGCTCCTTGCCCTTCTGTGGGGCAGTGTCCTGTCTCTTTGGGCAATCTCTCATCACATGCCCTGGCCTCCCACATCGATAACATACTACAGTAGTAGCTATAAGCACTGGACAAGGTCTGGTACCATGATACCACATCGCCTACATCGATCAGTAGTAGGGCGTGGTCCTCCAATGACAATGCCTCTAGCTGGTGGTAAAGCCGGATGAACAGGGGGTCTATCTGTCCTCTCTTAAACCTCCTCAATCTTCGACCTCTTATCAGAGAGCCGTACACCTCTCCTGAAAAATCTATCTCTCCCAGGTCTCATCCGGTCTCTGTCTCGACTCCTATTGAACTTTCCTGTCTCGGAGACGTTTCGCTCATAATCCTGCTCACACAGCTGAGCTCTATGTACTGCCTCCTCATAAGTCGAAACATCAAAGGGAGCTAACTGAGATCTGATGGCTAGTCTTAGTCCATCTATAAACTTTTGGACCTTTCGATCCTCACTGCCCATCGTCTCCAAATCATATCTCCCCAAAGAGATGAATCGAGTCTCATACTCATCAATAGACTGGTTCCTCTGAACCAAACTCAAAAACTCCATCCTCAACTTCCGCTGTGCAATAGCGGGAACATACTGCCTCCTAAAGGCATCCAAAAATATCTCCCATGTGACCTCAGCATGTCGAGCTCTCAATATCAGCTCTGTAGATCTCCACCAATGCTCTGCCGCTCCCTAAAATACAAATACGGTAAAAGCAACCCTCTCAGTAGTAGTGCACCTGAAAAGCCTATATAGCTTCTCCATCTGATACACCCAATCCTCAGCTACTATTGGGTCCTTCCTCCCATGGAAGACTGGAGGTCCAAACTTCTGAAAATGTCTAAATCGATCTAGGTCACACTCATATCCAACATCCTGAGCAAGTGGGGTCTCACTGCCTTTGCAGCCTGAGCCTGAACCTCGGGTAACTCTGCTGCTTGTGCCGACATCTCGGGATCAGGTGCTGCCTGTCCCGTCGGATCTCGTCTATCTTTAGCCCCGAGCGCTACCTGCTGCACTACAATCTCAGCCAGGCTCTCAATACTCCGCTCAAGTCAGCGAAGCGTGTCTCAGTCTCATCTGGTCTCACAGCAGTACCCTCAGGTACCTGACCAGTCTGTATACCATCACCACAGCCTCTAGGTCTGCCCCTACGGCCTCTAGCACGTGTACTAGCCCCTCTACCACTGCGGGTGACCGACATAATGTAAATCATGTATTCCAAATTCATTTATTAATTTAATTCTCATCTAGTATACACTTTAACATCTCATACAGCACAATACTAAGGGGATGTAATTTTCCTTAACGATCACTATCGATTCTTATCCGACCAACTCTAACTCATAATTGCTTACTTATCGATACTAATTCACGTCTGGCCAACCTCTACTCTGATACCACTTTTACTGTCACGACCCAATACTTACAAAAATCAATACAAATTTTTCACTTTTGAAAAATCTTTCTTACCTCCTCGTGACATATTCCTCTAAACAGGTCGGGCTGTGAATCAATATCAATATACCCTTTTTAACCATTAAAATATCACACGTAATATATATATATATAATTACATCAATCATATTATAATAGAGTGGTCGGTATGTTTTATACATCATATGATTCTATATGTACATCCCCAAATATTTTTTCATATACAATACTGTGCTGTAAGCATACTGATACAAAATTTCATATGTGGTGTATACCTGACAGTCGATGGGAAACACAGATATCAGCTATGCCGTCTACTCTCTACACCCGCTATCTCTAGGGTGGAAACACTGAAAGTGGGTGGAAAATGAAAGGGTGAGCTCCACATACTCAGTAAGGCAATAATACAAACGAGTAGATAGCTATATTATCTACATGCTGAAAAGAAATCAGGATATATGTGAGCATGAGGTAAAAACAATGATATGCCATATATATAATATCATCTGTTCTAAAACAGGAAATCGGCATATTAAAAACATGGAATAATTCTCATGTGAAAACATCTCATGCTCAATGAATCAACACATTATAAAATACAACATCTGGGTCAAAATATGATACACTCACAAATCAAAATCCGTTTCAACAAAATTCTTTATTTTCAAATCTCCGTTATAAAATCACCCTTCTCATAGGGTTACAAATCAATGAAAGTTTCATAAAATCCCTCCATGGGAATAATCAAATCTCAATTGAAATCATAAGAAAATCGGGGCCTGACCCCTCCCTCAGGTATACCCTGGTCTATCAAGACCAATAGTTATATCATGTGAGACATGTAAGCGACTATATCGGTAATATCCAGGACTATGGCCATAACCTCGTGATCCCTGGCACACGGATCCTAGTGTGCGGGGTATCACACCTGAAACAGGAGGTGGGTCATCCTACCCGTCAGAACAGCATAATATCAGGATTGCGAGGGCAAGACTTGTTGTCTCGTGGCTAATGCCACTCCACTCCAACAATCCCCATGGTACAGCGTGCTCTGCGTGACATACACGATACATCGTACTCCGTGAACCCAAGCTCAATCAGGGGTGCTTGTAATAGGTCTTATCCACCCATGTCAAGTATGTCTCAGTATGCACGTGTGAGCATATCATCTCACTATAACACACAACCAACAGGAGGCTCCAACACGGCTATATGCATGTCATATAAATTCCTGTGCGAGCGAAGCTCCAGCACGGCTCCATGTATATTCATGATATTTGAAAACCTCGTGCGAGTGAAACTCTAGCACGGTTTCATAGAAATCAATTAAAATCTGCGTATGAGCATCGCTCCAGTACGACTTAAACTGATTATAAATTCAATTCAAATCCACGTACGAGCATTGCTCCAGTACGAATAAGTATTAAAACTCAGTGAAAACCTCGTACGAGAAAAACTCCAGTACGGTAGTCATATAAAACAAATTTGTAAAATAGTGCGAGCAAGGCTCCAACACTCTGTGTATGAGTTAAAATATAAAATCCAGTGTGAGTAGTGCTCAAGCATGGTTACAACTCATATAACACTGATAGGTGGCTCAATTTTATCAAAACATGTTAAATAAATATCAACTGGCACCTAACCTATGCCTTTTCACTTAAAACATGTAAATAATAGCCAACCTATCCATAAATTGCTTGAATTAAAGCAATATCATCATGAAAACATTAAAATCATGAAATTCATGTAATTTCATAACCTTACTACCCTTTTTGAAATTTTTCTAAATGGGGGCAAAATAGTCATTTTTCACTATTTCCATATTTTCTGCAAAAATTATTATTCTATTTTCGGATAGCCTATTGAATTTAACGTAATGTAAATCCCCTCAAAATTACGTACAGCTACCTCTAAGTGTTCATAAAATTCCCTTACCTAGAATCACGCGCGAGCTTATCCCAACTCGACCGTACCAGGTCTCTCAGTCCAAATTCGCTCGTCTACGGAGCTGCATATAACCACATATGGGTTCAGTTCAATATACATATCAGTATTTCACTCTTACTGATCGAATTTAAAGCTCTGGGCCCGTTTTACTCTATTGGGCTCAATTGCACTTTAATGGGCCTCGAACCCCTTTTTCAGCCCTTTTCCACTTTTATATCCCTTCTTTGGGTTTACTGGGCTCATTTGATTTATCAATAATCATCGGGCTTCATTCCAAACTCAGTGGATAGCCCGGATACTGTTTACGATAATTACTTTGAAATTTCGAATAAAATTCCTTTTATGCAGAATTAATTCGTAATTTTCGTAAAATAATCGAAACTCTGCATTAAAAGACTCATATTATCGTAATTAAAATGTACTTACCCAATATGGTGCGGGGTACGAAAATCGGAGCTAAATCGACTCTCATTCGGGCTCTGTAGTGACACTGCATAATTATGCGATTTCGGGTTATTTTCCATCAACAAAATATTAAATTAAATTCTCGAGATTTATCCGTAGGTCAATCCCGACCCTCGGTCATTTACCCGAATTTTCAAGTCGTCCCCAGATACACTTTCTTCCTTCCCCCCCCCCTTTTTTTTCTTTTTCTTTTTCTTTTCCTTTTTTTTCTCCCTTCTCGGCTACGGTGCCGTTTTGGCCCATTTGCTGTCGCCGGAGATTCCGACCATCTCGCCGGTAGCCAGTGGCCTCAACAGAACTGTCTCGGCCAGGAGAGTGCTCGGCTGGCCTGAATCGGAGCTGGGGTGCCGCCGTTCACCGGGACCGACGCGTTTTCTCCCCGGGACTTTTGGCCTTCGATTCGTCGAAAATAGCTGTCGTCGGCGCGCATCACCGGTACCGTTGGAATCGCCGGACGTCGCTCTAACATCTCCGACCTTCGCCTGGGCTCATCGGCCGCCAGTGTATCGTCGGAGGTCACGGGTTCAGACGGGTCACTGGTTCCATTTTTCGCAGGTCTTCTCTCTCCCCGATTCAGATTTTCGATTTTTTCCGTTTTTTATTTTTTTAATTCATTTATTATTTATTAATTTATTTATTATTATTTTAATCAATAAAATATATTAAATAATCCAAATATCTCTTAAAAAATCTAAAAAATATATTTTTAAATTCATTTAATCAATAAATGAATTTATCAGTGTATTTTCATCTTTCTCGGTATATTTTTCAATTCTTTTCGGGATAATTTTTTGAATTAAAAATCTCGATTAATTCCAAATTAATCCCCGTAAATTTCAATAAATTAATATCTAGATCAATCGACCTCGAATTAAAATATTTTCCTCGGTATTGATCCAGATTTCACAAATTCCATATTTTGACGAAAATTACTTATCGATTTCATACCGAATTTTGATCTTTTAACCATTTTACCCTTGTACGTGTCCGGGACCAAATTGAATCAACTTTCTTTCATCAATCCACAATATTTTCCCTATTTTCAATTTTTCATTTTCAGTCAACTCGTTTTAATTCCTTAGACAACTTGTTGCTTCTTTATTTTCTCGATTTATCCTTATTCGATTTTACGTACATTATTTCGTTTCATCCACATTTATCAAATCTGAGTTAACCATCTTATGAATCCATTAACATATAATAATGTCTTACAATATGGAAATCATAAGGAATATCATACAAAAATTGCGGATCTCACACCTGACCCCTCCCTCGGGTCTACCCTGGTCTATCGACCAATAGTTATATCATTTGAGACAAGTAGGCGACTATCAGTAACAACATAGACTATGGCCATAACCTCATGATCCCTGGCAACACAGTACCTAGTGTGCGGGGTATCACACCTGAAACAGGAGGAGGGTCGTCCTACCCACTAGAACAGCATAACACCAGGATTGCGAGGGCAAGGCTTGCTGCCTCGTGGCTAAAGCCACTCCACTCCAACAATCCCCATGGTACAGCGTACTCTGCATGACATACACGGTACAACGTACTCCGTGAACCCAAGCTCAAATCAGGGGTGCCTGCAATAGGTCTTATCCACCCATATCATCTCTGTCTCAGTATGCACGTGTAAGCATATCATCTCACTGTGACACAGTCTACAGGAGGCTCTAACATGGCTATATGCATGTAATATAAATCCCTATGCGAGCGAAGCTCTAGCACGGCTCCAGGCATATTCATGATATCTGAAAACCTCGTGCGAACGAAGCTCTAGCACGGTTTCATAAAAATTAGTGAAATCTACGTACGAGTAACACTCCAGTACGACTTTAAAATGAGTTATAAATCCATGTAAAACTTCGTGCGAGCAAGCTCCAGCACGGTGTTATGCATCAATAAATCAAATCTCGTGAGAGTTACACTCCAGCATGGCTTTATGCATAAATAAATCAAATCTCATGCGAGTTACACTCCAACACGGCTTTATGCAATTTAATATCAAAACTGTATGCGAGCTAAGCTCCAACACCTTTTTATGCATATCAAATCATAAAACTAGTGCGAGTAATTGCTCCAGCACCTTTTTATGCATATCAGGTCAAAACAAGTCGAAACATGTCAAAACATGTCCAAACAGAGTGCGAGCTAGGCTCTAGCACTTCTCATGCTTTTCACAATAATAAAAATCAGTGCAAGCAACCGCTCTAGCACATTTCATGCATATGATGTCACACAAGTTGGTGCGAGCAACCGCTCAAACACATTTATGCACACTCACAAACACAGGTATAGTGCGAGCTATGTGCCGGCACTATCTGTTTCCATATAAACTTGATAGTTGACCCATTTTCCAAAGAAATCTCATTTAAATATGAATAACACCTACGTATTTTTATCTTGTGAAACTTATACAATTACTGGCCAATCTACCGATTTGCTTTGATTAAAACCAAAGCAAATTCTTTAATTCAGAAAATTCCTTAAATCATGCATTTCATGCATGTCATGCTTTCACCATCCTTAGGTGAACTTCCCTTAATAGGGGTAAAATAGTCTTTTTACCTATTTCGATCCTTTAAATCATTTAAACCACTTTTAGGACCTTTATACAATATCAGTGTATACATACATATTTAGTGTATACAAAAACTATTTAAAGTACACGTAGCTACCTCTAGCTACTCACACAATTCCCTTACCTCATTTTTCTGTACAGTTTGACCTTTCTACTGATGTCTCATCACGCAGTCCGATTTGCTCTCAATCAAATCTCTGAAACTGCGGAGAAATATACATCAGGTCAAATTCAATACAATTAATTGTATTTCATATTTTTTGGGCTTAATTTAAATCATTGGGCCCGTTTACCCATATTGGGCCCGATTGTACCTTAATGAGCCTTAATCGGCCTTAAGCCCATTTTCCTACTGACTATTCACATTATCAAGGCCTATTGGGCTCACTGGACCCATCAGTAATTATTGAGCCTCGTTCTAAACTCTCGAATAGCTTAATTTAGTATTTACGATAATTTATCCCAATTTCCAGAATTTAATTCATTTGATGTGGAAATTAAATCCGTAATTTATGCGATAAATATCAATCACGCATAATGATGCAATATTGTCATAAATAAGGGTTACTTACCCGTGATTCCATGATAGTACGTAAATCGAGGCTGACTCGAGTCCTCGTTTGACGTCAATCATCGAGCTATAAAATTTAATATTTTTCCAGGTAAACTTTCAGTCGATTATTAATCAAATTAAATATTTTAAAATTTAAATCGGTCAATTCGACCGCTTACCGACTTACCCGTAGCTCGATTGCTTCACTGAAATTTTTCTCCAATTTTTTCTCTTTTTCTTTTTCCTTTTTTTCTTCCTTTTCCTTTTCTTTTTGGCTGAATCGGTTCGGTCCGGTTCACACAGTTCAAACCGTCGGTTCAGTGGCTCGTCGGTCGGTTCTCCGCCAGTTTTCATCGCCAGTGGCTCCGTGGGGTCGTCCGATGCACGGATCTAGTCTCAGTTTCGTCCAAGGTCGCGGGAAAGTGGCCGGTTCGGCTCTTCTCTCCTCCACCGACAGTACCATTTCTTTCCTCGTTGTTTTTCGGTGCTAGCCACCGCCCCACCGGCCGATTCAACCGCTGATCGATGGGCCTTGGCGAGGGCTACCTTCGGGTGACAGTGGCCGGGCCCGAATCGACGTCGATCACAGGGAAACTTTTTCTTTTCTCGGTTCGCTTTCTTCCCCATTCGACCGCCGATTGCCGTCGTTCGTCAGCCTGTTCGGGTTGTTGGTGGCTCAACTACCTTCCCCCTCGTCAGTCGCTCCTCTAGGTTGGTCGCCAGTGGTCAGCGTTGGGTGAGGCAGCCTCGGCCTCCTGCTTCGTTTCCCAAAAAATCGTGTTTCGTGATTTTCACCTTTTTTATTATTTATTATTTATTTTTATTATTATTTTAATCAATATTTTATTATTATTTTACCAAAATATCTAAAAAAATTCTTATTTTATTCATTTATTCTGTAAATGAATTTACCTGTTCGATTTTGTCTTTCCAGTATATTTTTCAATTATTTTGAGATTATTTTTCAGAGTGAAAATTTTGATTTATTCCAATAAATTCATATCTTGATCAATTTAACCCGAAATTTAATTATTTCTTCGTTATTGATCAAGATTTCTCAAGCCATTATTTTTAATTAAATTTTCTTGTCCCGATCAATATCGAATTTTGGTCTTTTGACCATTTTACCCTTCACGTGTTTGGGAACACCATTTCAATCCTTTTGCATTTTTAAATGCACTCGAAAATTTCTATTCATTCCCTTTTTGTTCTTACGATAAAAATCGGGTCTTACATGATATGCATGGCGTCGTGCTGGAGCTTCGCTTGCACTAAACGTGATGTGACATGCATAGATTCATGCTAGAGCCTCTTGTAGACTGTGTTTCACAATGAGATGATATGCTCGCACGTGTATATTGAGACATGGGTTGGTTATCGACATGGGATGGGGTGGATAAGACCTATGGCAGGCACCCCCAAACTGTGATATGGGTTCATGGAGTACGTTATACCGTGTATGTCACAAGAGTACGTTGTACCGTGTAGTCATGACTATGAGATTGGTGATTTGATATTCTGACGAATAGGACTAACCTACCTCCTGTTGCAGTCGTGATGCCCCGCACACCAGGATCCGTGTAGCCTGTGATCATAGGGACATAGTCCTCGATTTTTCTTATATAGTAACCTACATGCCTCACGTGATATCATACGGTCTAGATAGACCAGGGCAGACCCGAAGGAGAGGTTACGCCTCGATTTCTGATTTTAAAATGAAATATGGTTTTGAATAATGTGTTGATGAGTTTTACTGAGTTTTAATAAGGTGTTAAACCTTAAGGGATTGTTTTACGATGAGTTTTTAATGTGTTGAGCATGAGACGTTGACATGATGATTTTCCATGTTTACATGCCTATTTTCATATTTTCAGTACGTGATATATTTATATTCATGTGGCATAATTTTAATTTTACCTCATGCTCTGAATATAAATGATTTTTATATCATGACATTATAAGCATGTAGATAGTGTAGTTATCTACCTACTTACATTATTACCTTACTGAGCAAGTTGTGCTCACCCTTTCACATTCCCCCTATAAAGTACTTTCAGTAGAAAAGAGCGACAGTGGTCTTGCATTCCTGTTATCCGCTACTTCCCATCGAGTCAAGGTATACACACTTGTATAGTTTTTTGTAACTAAACATGTAAAAGCACAGTACTATTGTACATGGATGGAATATCGGGGATGTAAACCTATGTAAATACAGTTATGAAAGTAATTAGTTAAAGTCAAAGGACAGTAGATCTTAATATGTAAATGTGATATGAAAATGGATGTTAAGGTAAGTAACATGACAAGAGGGACTAATGTCGACTCATAGCCCAGCTGTTAGTCGTGAAACTGTTCACGACAGGTAAAGAAATGAAAAAGTGAAAAATTTTGTAGTAATTTTTAGGAAAAAGAGGTCGTGACATATCATTACAGTCAAACAAAATGCTCAATTTTGGTATCGATACCTTAAGGTTATAGTATCGACACACCTTTGTTTAAAATGTAGGATTTCTTCTCAAGGTATCGATAACCTAAGATAAAATATCGATACCCTTCGAATCTAGCAAGTTGTAATGGTTAGTTTTTTAGAGAGCCAATCGAAAAAATCACATGAAATGCTCACCAACCGCCAGAATTTGATGAAGGGGTATCAAGAGCTTCGACTTCTAATCCTTAATTAGTGATCATTTATTGCTTGAATCTTCACAAAGGCAAAAGTTGTTGTATTCATTTATTATGCCAAAATTTTTAATCTCACAACCTTTTCTAGAGGTACTTAATATTACCAAAACAATAACCTAATATCAAGTTTTACGAAAATGGGAGAGTTACCCTTGAGTGCCTAATTGTAATTGTGAGATTTGGGTAGTAATTAGAGATTTCTCCTTGAGCCTTAAAAAATGTTTATAAAAATTTCTACTTAAACCTAGGAAAAAGAAGGTTGTAAAATGTTATTCTTAAGCATAGAAAATGAGTGGTTGTAAAGAAATTCATTATGAATTTGGTGAATTCAAAAACTTTGAGAGAAGCCTTTCTCCTTTCAAGTGTGGATTTCAAAAACTTTGAGAGAAGCCTTTCTCCTCTTCAAAATAAACCAATTAGAAGGGGTAACAAAATTAACACATTTTTTCATAAGAAAAAATTAATAATTTTTTTTTTTTTTTGCTTACTTGAAATTTCTAAAAGGAAGTGATATAGGGTTTTTTTCCCCAAATAGCACAATTTTATTAGTTAGTGTTGCTACATCAATTTTTTTTATAAATTGAGTTAGGCTTTGGGGGTGACATGCGTGATGGAATTAAAATTCGATTTAGAATGACAATTTTTATTTTATAGACACTATGACAAAGTGGTATAATTCATGATTACATTGGGGTTGTCTATAGTAAAGTCATAAAATATTGACCTTATTTTAAAGTCATGAGATCTCATGAGATACTTAATATCTCATAAGAAATTGAATAAATAATTAAAATTAATAAAATATGTTAATAATGGTTTTAATATGTCAACAAGTAAACTTAAATTTAATGAACTATAATGTAAATTACATTTTTATCCTTTTAAAAGGTAGCAAGATATTTAAATTATATTTTTATCCATTTATAAAACAACCAAAATTATAATTTTATCGCTTCAAAGTATAAAACTAAATATTTAATATATTAAATTTAAAAATTTTTACCTTAATTTATACATTATAATAAGGGTAGTCTATTCTAATTTAAAGAGAGAAAATTAAGAAGAGAGAGTGTCTTTGAGAAATAATGTTGTGGGGTTTTTTTCCTAAAAAAATGTGTTAATAGCCCAAAATTATTAGGGCAACCGAATGCCATACTCGACTTAATAATTTTGAAATTATTTTACATTTATTGTCATAAATTTTGTAAGACCCATAATTTTGCATTGTACTACTTATGATTCAGCATTGTAAACATTGATATATGCTATTAGAATCATAAGAAAGAGGGTATTACAATTCCAAGTCCAAGTAAAAGTTGAAAATGTTTTAAAGGCATTAAAGTGCCAATTGTGAGCTAAAGTGAGCTCAAGCTAAACCGAAGGAATGCCAACCATTCTAACTGAAAATAAGAACTTAAAACATCCAAATAAGGATAGTTCAAGATGGAAAGTTGGTTTAGTTTGGTCCCGATAAGGGTGAATAGTAAAAATGCCAAAAAAGGGCTCGAACAAATTCAAAATGGACCGTTTGAGGTGTTTTTGACACATTCACCTACAATGGGTGTCTAAAACGTTAAGATGGATTAATCAACTATTGAAATGCATAACTTTAGGTTAGTTGACTTTAGTCAAACGTGGTCAATGGTCAAAGTTAAGAGAAAAGTCAAGAATTTAAGAATAAGCTTTGACTAGTTAACTAAAGCATGGTAACTTAACTCAACTATAGTTAAGGCTTGAGAAAATTATCCCGGGCTAAGAACACATGAAAATTCGGTTAAGGACTTAGAAAAATAAATGAAATACAATTAAGTTTAATCATAATGGGCTGAAAATGAAGAAATAATATCGGGCCAAATAGTTGAAATTCTTAAAGCCCATTAAACATGACAACTAATAGGCTGAAATTCAAGGTGTTATTGGGTCGAACTTTAGGCCAACTTATGGGCTGAAATTTAAGCTAAAATATAAGCCTAATTACTAAGGAAATTAAGGCTCAAAATTCAAAATGGGAAATTCCAAACCAAAAGCCCAATAGGAATTTCAAGACAAGCCCAATGTGAATAGTTCAAGCCCAAACTTAACTAAGCCCAATCCATGGGCTGATTTTTAAGTGATATAATGGCTGAAATTTAAGAAGAAAAATCAGATTTGGCTAAGGCAAAATTAGTCTTCTTCCTTAAGCATTTTTTGCCACCATGGAAACATAAGCTTTGAAGCTTTCTCTCTCTAGTTTTCACCCATTTGCAAACTGAATTGGAACAAGTTGTCTTCATGAAAGTTGTTACCCATAATGAGGAGAATAACATAGTCTAAAACCAGCAACCAAGAAGCTGATTTTGAGAAGTCAATCTCTCCCACAAGTTTCGACCAAAGTGAGAAGTGTGAGCTAGGTATGTTTTCAATCCACTAATCTCATATATGTTAATCTAGGGATTTTATGGAGTTGATTGGTGTATGAATTGCATGACAAAACATCATCTAAGTTGGTAAACCAAGCTTGGTCAAAAATAGGTATTTAGATTTTGATGAATATGCATGATGTTTAATGGCATGTATAGCTTGCTTATGATGGGTACATGATGATGGTGTGATTAAGTGAAACCAATTTGTTAAATTGGATAGGTTTATGACTTAAGCATATAAGGTGTTTGATGAAATGCCTTAATGAACAAAATGAAAGACTTAAGGCAAGCACACCAAGTGTTTGCCAAAATGCCTATGTGAGCTAGACAAGCATGGCAAGCCATGGTGATGACCAATCGACCATGACTAGGCATGATGGTGTTCGGCACACCATGCATGGCAGAGATGGTTCATGGGCCAAGCACATGGTGCAATTGACCCAATTTGGATAATGGGCTTGAAGGCTGACCCAATAAGTGTTAATGGGCCTAAAAGGCCAAATGGGCCTAAAAAGCTAAATAGGCCTCAATGGAAAAATCGAAATGGGCTTAAGATAGAGTTGAGCTCATTAATGGACAACAAGGCCCAATACGAGTAATCAGGCTCAATACTTTAAATTAACCATAGGAAAAGTGAAAAGTGAATTATCAAAGTTGATTAATGTGATTGGTAACTATCTGCAGCTCCAGGAGATATATTTGGAGCCGGATAGACTGATATACGAGAAAAGAAAAAGGATAAAGTGCATTCGACTGGATTCCAAGTCAAGGATCTATGCTAACTCTTAGAGATATCTGTACATATTTTTATCATTATTTGCATGCACTTAAATTTCGTATAGAGTATAGATATGAAGTATCTAGACAGTACCCAAATATGGAAAAATTATGAAAATGCCATTGGGAATTGTGGAAAAATGAAAATGCATAAAGTGCAAGATTTCAACGGTTTTTATCTGAAAAGTGGTTTTGTAAGTGTGAAATGATAGACTGGATCATGATTTTTACAATATGCATTAAATTTCACATTTTCCATAGTTAAAAATGTTTGACTGAGAGAAAACCCATGGATGGATGATCATTCGGGAAAATTTACCCCTCTTGCTTTGTTATGCATCGTGTTGAGTGCTGAACTCGATCATGAACACTGTTTTCATCAGAATCGAGCCATCTATCTATTTTCTGTGTGAAACAGTGGAGCTATTGTGATATATATGAGTTACACAGACATGCTCGCGCTAGATTTTGATAAGATGTGTGAATGAAATTGTGTTAGAGCCCTCGTGTTGATTGTGAGTCGCATTGATTTACTCGCACTAGATTTTGAGGCGACAGGCTATGGTTGATATTTATTGGTTGAGGTGGTGAGCCTCTAACTCAGGCACCTACAATTGTGTGATTATTATACTATGGTTCACGGAGTACATTGTACCATGTAGACAACATAGAGTATACTATACCGTGCCACCATGGGATGTGATGTGAGAGTCTCTGGACTTGGGTATGCTGTGTCTTACTCTGGTTTGTGATAGTTCTCAGACTAGTGAGCTGGTGGATAGATTGATCCCCTCCTCGGACTCAGGGACACCCTTGCACACACTAGCTAGTGATAGCTTGGGGTCTCAGACTTTGGCCAAATGTCATCTGGATTATGTGTAGATCCTTGCCTAGTCTCATCTGTGATTTGGTTTTTGTGATGAACCTATGTGTGATTTGAATGTGATTTAAATGTGAAGTTTTCGCACAGAATTGTGAACTATTTTACTCCGAATGAGTTTTGATATTCTATTTTGTGGCAATTTTACTATCACAGTTTTGAGAATGGAATTGGTTTTCGGTATAAACCATACATTTTGAGCATCGTAGATAGTATGGTTATCTCCCTGCTTTCATATATTCTTTACTGAGCATGTTAGCTCACCCCTTTCTCTCCTCTCTCCATAGATTAGTTCCAATAGTTTGAGAACTCTGTGGTAGATCTTGTATTTTCCTTCCGCCTGCAGCTGTTATCACTTGCGAAAGGTATATACTTTTGTAGTCTTTTGTATCTAAATAAGATAGTGCACAATGATGTATATATGTTAGTACTGGGATGTAAACCAATGAAAATGAATGTGAATTATTTTCAATTAATATAAGTACAATTTCTTATTATGGATGCATAAGATGTGCATGAACTGAAGGATATGGGAATGGATCGACTAACATCGACTCATAGTGTCACGACCTAAAAACTAGAGTAAATTTTTCGTTTTTCTTTCATATTTAATTCTTACCTTCCTCTCATCGTAACCATCCTACCTACAGTTGGGCTATGATTCGGTGTTAGTCCCCTCACACTACTTACCATTCCATTTCCATGTTACATTCATAATTTCATTTACATAACCTTACACCCCCGATGTCATATACGTTTACAGTACTGTGCATTTACATATTTAGATACAAAGACCATACATGCGTGTATACCTTTTCTAGATGATAGGAAACAGTAGATACCAAGAATGCAAGTCATCAGCCACTCACTATCGACTGCGAGTGCTCTGAAAAGAGGGGAAAATAAAGGAGTGAGCAACCACACGCTCAATAAGGCAATTATGCAAGTAAGTAAATAGCTCCACTATCTACATGCTCATAATGCCATGCCCTTAAATCCATTTCTTTTCGTTTAAAGCTCATGCACAAATCAATGCCATAGTTTATAAAAGTTGTTCGTGCTTATGGAAATCATGCAACTCATGTCTCAATGGCATCTCATGTAAAATCATAAAACGAATGAATTAACTCAAAATCATGCATTTGCGATTAAAGCATGGATAACCTCCTCATGCTAAAACACTTCATTACATGAATTATAAATAATTATGAAAAATACATCATGCTAAGTTTCCACAAAACCTTCACGCATACCCATATGCCACACTATGAATGTCATATAAAACCAGTTTACCTCACACATGGGTTTAAATAGCATGGAAATAACGTCATGCAAGTTTCAGTTTAAATCTCAATTCCATTCTCATCAAATCAAATCTCAGTCACACTCATCAGGACTCAACCCCTCCTTCGGGTGATCCTGATGCACATAAAATCATTTATTTCCAAGCATTTTCGAAAACATTAAAAATTTCATTTATTCACAACAAAACTAATATCATCTGCCAATATCCAACCCCTCCCTCGGGTGGTCAGACACACACAAAATCCACGCATTCTCAAACTTTCAAAACATCAAATAGTAACATGCAAGACTAGGCAATATATATCTCAGGCAATTAACCAGGACTATGGCCCGTGATCCCACTGCTACACGGATCCTGTGTGTGGGGTCTTACCACTATTGGGAACCGCCCTGGGAGGTGGGTTAGTCCATCCTGTCGGGTTTGCCCGATCACTCGCATCCGAAGATGCCACTCGCATCAGAAGATGCCACATAATCAATCCTAGCATGGTACAGCGTACTCCATGCTACTTGCATCGTACAACGTACTCTGTGGACCCACATCTCATATCAATAATCATGCTTGTCTCAAAACGCACGTCCGAGCCTATTTAATCGGTGTGACACACAGTCTACCCGACACTCCAAGCATGACTCATAGCATGTTCTCATAAAATTAGTGCGAGCGATGCTCCAGCACTCTCATAAAATCAAGGAAACTCTCATGCGAACTAAGCTCCAGCACGCATTTCATAAAATCTCATAAGATCTAGTGCGAGCTAAGCTCTAGCACTCTGTCAAAATCATGTAAAACTAGTGCGAACTAGGCTCCAGTACTCTATCATACAAGTGAAAATCTGGTGCGAGTTAGACTCCAGCACCCTGTCACGAAAATCATGTGAAAATCTGGTGCGAGCTAGGCTCCAGCACCCATGCATGTAAAACTCTAGTGCGAGCCCCTGCTCTGGCACTAATGCATGCATCACACAGTTCAAAACTCATGCGAGCTAAGCTCTAGCACCTCTCATGCATGTCAAATCATTAAAACTAGTGCGAGCAATCGCTCCAGCACCTTTTTATGCATATCATGTCACACAAATCGATGTGAGCAACCGCTCCAGCACCATTATACACACTCACAAACTCAGATATAGAGCGAGCAAGGCTCCAGCACCATCTGTTTTCATATAAACTTGATAATTGGCCCTTTTTCCAAAGAAATTTCATTTAAATCTAAATAACATTTACGTAGTGTTATCTTGTAAAATTTATGCAAATACTGGCCAATCTACCAATTTGCTTTGCTAAAAAGTCATGAAAATTCCTCAAATCATGCATTTTATGCATGTCATGCTTTCACCATCCTTAGGTGAATTTTCCTCAGTAGGGGTAAAATAGTCTTTTACCTATTTCGAGTCCTTAAAATTTTTAATCCATTTCTAGGACCTTTATACATTTTCAGTGTATACAAAAGCTATTAAAAATCTGAGTAGCTATAGCTACCTCTAGCTACTCGAAAAATTCCTTTACCTCATTTTTCTGTATAGTTTGACCTTTTCACTGATGTCTCCTCACACAGTTCGATTTGCTCCCAATCAAATCTCCGGAGCTGTGTATAATTATTTATCGGGTCAGAAATCATTCAATTAACTGTATTTCATAATTTCTGAGCTTAATTCAAAGTATTGGGCCCGTTTACAATCTTGGGCCCGATTGCACCTTAATGGGCCTTAATCGGCCTTAAGCCCATTTTTCACTTACTATTCACATTATCGAGGCCTATTGGGCTCATTGGGCCCATCAGTATTTATTGGGCCTCGTTCTAAACTCCTGGATAGCTCAATTAATTATTTATGATAATTTATCTTAAATTCCAGAATTTAATTCATTTTATACGAAATTAATCCGTAATTTATGCGGTAAATTTCTAACACTCATAACTATGCAAATTGTCGTAAATAAGGGTTACTTACCTGAGATTTCATGATAGTACACAAATCGAGGCTGACTCAAGCTCTCGTTTGACGTCAATTGTCGAGCTACACAATTACATATTTTTCGATCAATTTTTAGTCGGATATTAATCAACTTAAATATTTTAAAATTTAACTTGGTCAATTTTGACCGCTTACCGATTTACCCGTAGCTCGATTGCATCACTGAAATTTTTCTCTCATTTTTCTTCTTTTTTTCTTTTCCCTTTTTCTTTTTCTTTTTCTTTCTTTTTTCTTCTTTTCAGGCCAAACCGGTTCGGTCTGGTTCGGTTCAGCCGGTTCAGTCTAGTTCAGTTTTCTCCTTCGCCAATCGGTTCTTCGCCAGCTTCCATCTCCAGCAGATCCATGGGACTATCCGATGCACGAATCTGGCCTCGATTTCGCCAGGACTGGCCGAAAAGTGGTTGGTCCGGCCTCTTCTCCCTTCGGCCTAGCTACCATTTTCTCCCCTTCATCGTTAATGGCGCTGCCGGCCGTTTCACCGGCTGTGTCCACCACCAATCTGCTCATCTTTGCCTCGAAAATGTTTGGTGGGGGCGAGGTTGGCCAGATCGACGCCGGTGGCCGCCGATTTCTCTTTTCCCTTTCGGTTCCTCCCCCTCGTCGTTCTCTTCACTGGCGACGGATTCCAGCGTGTGGTGGCTCTCGGGATACTCCCACCGCGATGGTCGTCCTTCGTTGTGTGTCGTTCATCGCCGCTCGATGCTGGTGTCGCTGTTCGAGAAAGCAAAAAGCATGGGTCGCACTATGGGTTTCACGCGATCGCGCGACCCAATTTCAATTTTTTAAATTAATTAATTATTTATTTATTATATTATTATTTTATTGAATAAAAAATGATAGTTTTGACAAAATATCTACTCTATTCCTTAAATTAATATATTTAATTAATTAAATATATTTTTATCTTCTTTAATTATTTTTTTGTATAATTTTCCACGTGTTTCCGGAATAGTATCCCGAAACAAAATTTCGGTTAATTTCAATAAATTCATATCTTGATCAATTTAACCTGAAATTTAATTATTTCTCCTTTATTGATCTAGATTTCCTAAATTCATATTCTTAATAATAATTTCTTACCGAATTTATACCGAATGTTAGGTTTTTTGACCATTTTACCCTTCTACGTGTTCGGGACCAAACCAATCCAACTTCCCTTCACGAACCCTTTCTCATTTCATGTTTTAATTTCTTATCTCCAATTTGAATGGTCTGAATCCCATTCGTTTAATATGTGGCCATTTCAATCATTCATTTGATTTTTAAATGCGTTCGAAAATTTTTATTCATTTCTTTTGCATTTTCCATTCACGTAAAACTCTTCTTATGATTCAATTTGCATATAACCATGTTTACATCATACGAACCATAAGGAATTTCGATAAAAATCAGGTCTTACATAATCTCCCCCACTTAAGAAATTCGGTCCTCTAAATTAGAACCAAGTCAAATGGGTCCATAAACAACTCTGGGTACGTCTATCGTATAGTACTCTTTAATTTTCATGTGACTTTTTTCGGAGTGTAATACTACCAACGGACTTGACTAGGGAGATCATCTTAAACCTCGACACTTTCTCCTCCCTATTTAATGCCCGAATCGATTTTTCAACATACGACCTACTCTCTTTGAGCTTCAACGGTCTCAATCTCTTGTCAACATAGTTTTTCTGTCTGCTTTGAGGTATTCTCCATCACTTACAATTAGCTGAACACCTTTAGAGACTTATTATACCAATTCGGTAGCAATTCTCTATCTGTCACCCACTTCTTCCCATTGAATTGGGGAATAACTCCTACGACCATACAATGCCTCATATAAAGTTATCCCGATACTCAAGTGATAACTGTCGCTATTGACGAATTCAGTTAGTAGCAACTGATCATCCTAGGAGCTTATAAAATCAAGGGCACACGCTCTCATCATATCCTCCAAAACCTGTACAGTCCTCTTTGACTGGCCATTTGTCTGAGGACGGAAAGCTACACTAACACTCAATCGAGTTCCCCATAGCTTCCTGAAAAACATTCCCAGAAGTGAGAAGTGAAGCGAAAATCCCTATTTGATATCATGCTCCCTAAGACACTACATAATGTTTCACCATTTTTCGTACACATAAATCTGCCTGCACACTCAGAGTATCTGGGGATTTCCATAGCCAGAAGGTGGGTAGACGTAGTCAATCTATCGACTATCACCCAGATAGCCTCGTGATTCCTACGGTCCTCTATAACCTATCACGATATCTGTGGTAACTTGCTCTCATTTCTGTGTCGATATACGTAGAGGCTGCAATAACCCTGCAAACTTCTATCGCTCTACCTTAATCTGTTGACATACGAGACACTTCTCCACAATCTCTATAATGTCTCTTTTCATATCTGACCACTCATACCCTTTTCAGAGATTCCTATATATTTTACTTCCCAGATGCACTGTATATCCCGAAGAGTGAGCTTCTGACAATAACACTATCTCATCAACTGTGGTCATTGGGAGCACTTATACTGTCTCTGAACCCATTTTCGACTTATAATTTATTCATAATTATTCTGTTAGTTAACCCTCCTTCATTGGGATGCTAACTATCAGTATTGTGCCCAAGGGTGTAGGCATTCACGTCTTTCACTAACTTATATGCAAATAAGGGTGGTATGAATAAATGCATGGCATCAGGATCAATTAAGATAGTTGCTTCATTATTCACAATCAAGGTGGTACCCTCCACCACATCAAATGAAACATCAGTAGTGTCCTGGCCCAAGGCTTACACTCGCCCTCGTCCAACATCTTATTTCCATGGTAACTACCACATATCCAACGCTGCTCAGTAGCAAGTCGGGGTCCTCTAATCACAATACCCAATGACTCGACAGCTCTAAATCTCTTACCAAATGGTCTATTTCCCGCTCTGACATCTTTATCATCCATTATTCTCTTTTTGTCTCTATTTCGACCCTTACTACCTTTCCCAATCTTAAAAGCGTGCAACTCAAAATCTTATTCACACAACTGTAGTCTGCGCACTACCTCGGCCTAGGTAGTGATATCTATAGGGGCCAATCGGACTCTAATTAACGGTCTGAGCCCTTCCATGAACTTTCGGACATTTCGACTCTTATTGTTCATAGTGTCGGGGTCATACCTACCCAGGGATATAAATTGAGATTCATACTCGTCAGTCAATCAGTTTCTTTTAGGTCAGAGTAAAGAATTTTATCTGTAATTTTCTTTAAGCAGTGTCCAGGATATACTGTCATCGGAATACATCCAAAATTATCTCTCACGTTAGCTCTGGATGTCTAACTCTTAAGATGGGTCGAGCGGACTTCCACCAATGCTTCGACTCGCCCTCAAATCCCATGCATACTCTGAGCAAATAGGTCCCAAAATATTCTCCACACTCCGCTCCAACCTCGCGAAGTGTGTCTCAATACTGTCTGATCTCTCTGTCGGACTCTGTGGGGCATACTCAATACTAGCCTCCACTTCAATCTCATCCTGAATCTTGAGCATGTGTACTCTCGCCACTCTACCATAGCGGCTATCAGTTATAATAATTAGATTCTTACATTCAAAACCAAATTCTTAGCTGCAATTCCATCTCGATATACACAATTATATCTAAGCAAAGTACTGTACATGGGGATGTAAACTTCCTTAACCGCTAACACCGGCTCATATTAGGCCGACTCAGTTCTAATACTACCATTTTTCACAACCCAAAAATCAGAGTAAATTTTTCGTTTTTCTTTCATATTTAATTCTTACCTTCCTCTCATCATAACCATCCTACCTACAGTTGGGCTATGATTCGGTGTTAGTCCCCTTACACTACTTACCATTCCATTTCCATGTTACATTCACAATTTCATTTACATAACCTTACATCCTCGATGTCATATACGTTTACAGTACTGTGCATTTACATATTTAGATACAAAGACCATACAAGTGTGTATTACTTTTCTCGATGATAGGAAACAACAGATACCAAGAATGCAAGTTATCAGCCACTCACTATCTACTGCGAGTGCTCTAAAAATAGGGGAAAATAAGGGGGGTGAGCAACCACACTCTCAGTAAAGTAATTATGCAAGTAAGTAGATAGCTCCACTATCTACATGCTCATAATGTCATGCCCTTAAATCCATTTCTTTTCGTTTAAAGCTCATGCACACATCAATGCCATTGTTTATAAAAGCTGTTCGTGCTTATGAAAATCATGCAACTCATGCCTCAATGGCATCTCATGTAAAATCATAAAATGCATGAATTAACTCAAAATCATGCATTTGTGATTAAAGCATGGATAACTGTGAGACCTCGTATAGGTTTAACCATATATATATATATATATATATATATATATATATATATATATATATATATATATATGTAAATGAATTCATAAGTATGGTGATATACTTGTAATGTGAATTATATGTAATGTAAGTCCATAAGTTAAATGTACACACTTGTAATGAGAGTTGGTGATTGTACGTACAAGTTACATTACGAATGAATATGAAGAAATGGACTTAAACATGTGATGAATGTGAGTGGAATGGGAAATGAGTAATGTAGTAAAATGGAAGGAAGATTGCATAAGTTATGCACTTCCATTTAGTTATATATTGTATATATTTGGTCATGCAAGGATTACACACAGGTTTTAATGTGAACAAAGTGTGATTAGGTGCCATTTTCAAGTCTTGAGGATGGATGAATGAGGAAATGACTATGGCAGCAAATTAAGGATATTTTGGTGAGGTTGCTACAGAAAAACTGTAGTAAATTTTGAAAATAAGAAGGCCAGATCGATCTCATAGGATGAGAGATCGATCTAGAAGAGCCAAAATGAACTTATTTTGAGCTATGGAGCAGGACAGATCGATCTCCAATGGAGTCAGATCGATCTGCTAAGCATTATGTAATGAGAGGATAGATTTTAAGGTAAACAGATGGATCTCCTAAACTCTCTGTTTGAGACAGATCGATCTCAAGACTAGACAGATCGATCTCCTTAAGGGTTCTGTAAAGAGCATATCGATCTCTAAGAGGAAAATTGCCCTTCGACAGATCAATCTCATTAAGGGAGAAGATCAATCTAGGTTTGGTTGTGTTTGGTAAAAACGACTACCAAACCTTGCAGAGATCGATCTCCACAAGAGCCAGATCGATCTCATGTCTCTGCATCTATAAAAAGAGCATGAGATTGAGATGAAAACTCAAAACTCTTCCCCCCACCAAATCTTACCTGCCATTTTCTCTTAAAACCAAACTTTCTCACTCTAGAAATCACCACATTTCGGTCAATTTTAGAAGAAGCTCAAGAAGGGAAAGTTATTCCTTGGAGCAAGGAGAACAACATACCCAAAAATCTCACATTGGTGTGACCAAAAGAAGGAGTTATGCCTACCACAAGTTTGGCTAAGAAAAATGGGTAAGCTCTTCATCCCTCAAGCTTTAAATAAGGATTCTAGACATTGTATGGGTTGAATGGTATGCAAAATGTTGATAAGAATGATTTGTAGTGATGAGTGAGTAATGTTAAGAGAAATTTAAGAAGAAGGAAATCTATGGAAAGCTTAAGAAATAGTTTAATGAGATAAGTGATACAAATGGAAAAGTGAAATATGATTTAAAGGCTTGAAAGGTATAAATGGGAGAATAAGTGATAATGAGGATATTTGGGAGAAAGAACAGAAATGACTTAATGGTTATGTGTGTAGATTGGAAGAACGTGGAACACGGCTAACCCGGATCACGAATGGAGCATACGTGATAAAGGAAATACGAGCGCGATTCGAGGTAAGGGACTGTGTGTAAGCTATAGAGATGTTCGTACGTATTTTACGGTAATTTTGTAGATATATTGCTAGAGTTAGTATGATGTTACGATTCTATGAAATGATATGGAGCATGAAATGTACTATGATATATATGTATTGAGAAATGGGATGGGGTAAGGAAATAGCATGATATGGATGATTTCAATGTTTTTCTCAATTTCGTATTGACTTTGTGATTGAGAAATGATTAGGATAGGTTGGCTAGTTTTACATGTTTTAACATGGAAAGGCATGCTGATAAATAAACATGTTTTGAGTTTTAAAAGAGAAAGTAGCCACCTATCGAATTTGAGATGTGATGTGGTAAGGAGCATTAGCTTACACCTATGTTATTGGTTTTGACTGTGCTGGAGTCTTACTCACATACGTCTGCATGATTTGATAAATTGTGCTGGAGCATGACTTGCACGTAGTTTTATAATGATAATGTACTGGAGTGTTAGCTCACACATGTTTTTACTGAGTTGAGGTAAACCTGGGGTTTGGGACCCAAGGGGATGCCAGCCGACGGCCTCGGAACGGGGCTAGGCCTTAACAATAAATCGTACAGCATTGGAGCCTTGCGATGACTACGTGTCACGCTGATTGCTCGCCTGGTATATGAGACATGGTTTAGGATGAAAGTCCATCAAAGTTGGAGCATGGACTTGGGTCCACCGTCGTACGTAGTACTATGTAGTTGTCCGTACAATTCCAAGGTATAATTGTGCGATACGACAAGATAAATACAAAATACACTTGTGTATACAATTCTTATACCTTTACGACTGACGGGAGCTATCCAACTCAAAAAGGAATATAGAGACCACCACTCTCCTACTTCTCAGTACCTGGAGGTGAAAAATAGTGGGATGAGCAAACCACAGCTCAGTAAGGAAATGAATGCTAGCAGGTAGATATTGTACTACCTATATAGCCCATGCATGTATAAACCAAAACCATGTTTTCATTATAAATCGAAATATTATACGAAAATGATTTTAAACATACATTTCTCATTGGCATTTTCATGTAAATTAAATATGTTATGCTTCTATTCTAAAACATGATTTATGAAACAGTGCCCTCACGGTACAAGTGCTTAAATCAGAGATTTGTCAAATCACAAAATCTCTTTACTTTCTCAATCATTTCTTTTCCTCAAATCTCTTTCTTTTTTAAGTTTTCTCTGTTTCTCGAATCTCTGAGACAGGCATGAAAATTTCGGCAATCAAATATCCACAACATATGGTAATAGTTAGTGATCCCAGGCCTCACTGATCAGGTGTTCACAGGACATCACTTCACCTGAAGGGGGATGGGTCAGTCCTACCCTCCGGCTTATCTCAATCAACCTCATCTCCTCAGATACTCACGGTATAAGGTACGTCATGTGTCATATACGCGATACTCGTACTCACGTGCACCCAGCACGGTACATAGTATACCAACGGATAACTACACAATACTACGTACGACTGTGCACCCAAGTCCATACTCCAACTCCAATGGGCTTTCATCCTGAACCATGTCTCATATACCAGGCGAGCAATCAGCATGACACATAGTCATTGCAAGGCTCCAGTGCGGTACGATTTATCGTTAAGGCCCAGCCCATTCCAAGGCCGTCGGCTGGCATCCCCTTGGCTCCCAGACCCCCAAGTTTACCTCAACTCAGTAAAAACAGGTGCGAGTAAAGATCCAGCACTTTTCTCAAAACCATCGTGCGAGTTAAATTCCAACACGGCACATCAAAAGCATAGAAACATGTGCAAGCTAACACTCCAACACATAGTCAAAGTCATTAAAACGGGTGTGAGCTAGAGCTCCAACACCAAATCTCATCTCAAATCCGATAAGTGGCTATTTTCTCTTTTTAAAACTCAAAACATGTTTATGTATGCAGCATGTCTCTTCATGCTAAAGCATGTAAAATTAGCCATCCTATCATCATCATTTCTCAATCACCAATATCAATACAAAATTGAGAAAAACATTAATAACATGCATATCATGCTATTTCCTTACCTTATTCCATTTCTCAATACATATATATCATAATACATTTAATGCTTCCATATCATTTCATAGAATCATAGTATCGTACTAATTCTAGTATTATATCTACGAAATTGCCGTAAAATACGTACGAACATCTCTATAACTAACACACAATCCCTTACCTCAATTTACTTGTGTGCGACTCTCCTCTTTTATGCTTCTCGTGTTCTTTTCTCGACTTGCTCCGGTGTATCATCGAGAGCTGCAATTCATCCGTCAAGCACTTAAGTTAACATTTCTAACTCTTATTCAACTATGAATTTATTCAATGCCTTAAATATACGTTTTACCCCTTGTGGTAAATCTCACAATTTATCCTAATATCAGCACATCCAATTCATACCCACAACACAATCATCCTCTTAAGCTAACTCATTCATCATTAATACTTCTACATTCCACTTTCTCACATTAGACCATTTATAGGTTATGGTGGATTCTTTACTTTCTAGGTAGTTTCTATCATTTCTATGCATACTAATCATTTCCCACATCAATATCCAAACAAATGTCCATGGGTATTTGCATTGGAAACTCACCTAGCTCGATTTCCTCCTTACTTTAATGGAAATACACCTTGTTTCTTAAATCCAACAAATGGAGAAAATGCCTCCCAACTATGTTGTTCTTCTTTTCGATGTGAACAACTTTGTCTCTAATAGCTTTCCCTCAAATCTTACTGAAAATGGCTGGATTTAAGAGTGAGAAAGCTAGGTTTTTGACTTGAAATGAAAAAGGTGAACTGTTTTTCCGAAATCTATAGATTCACTGCTCCTATTTATAGAATTGGCTTAATGAGATCATCTGCTCTAGGAGGAGATCGATCTGGTCCCCTTTCATGACATTGTAAGCATAAGATTGATCTGTCGAAGCTTGAGATCGATCTACTCCCAAATAGAGAGCTAAGGAGATCGATCTGTTCCCTTAAGGATTGATCTACATTTTACAGAATGTTTAGGAGATCGATCTGGCTCCATTGGACATCGATTTGCCCTATCCCATTGCTCAAATAAGAGCATTCTGGCTCTTCCAGATTGATCTCTCATCCTATGAGATCGATCTGACCTTCATATTTCCAGATTTTCTGCAATTTTTCTGTAGCAACACATACCAAACAACCTTCAATTTACTTCCTTAGTCATTTTTCCATCCGATCACCTTTGAGACTTGAAAATGGCATCCATTAATACTTCATACTCATTAAAACTCGTGTGAAATCTTTGTATACCCAAAGGTGCTTAACATAAACTAAATGGAAGTGCACAACTTATGCAAATCTTCCTTCCATTTTACCACACTACTCATATTCCATCTCACTCACATTCTTCCCATATTTAAGTCCATTTCTTCATATTCATATATAATGTAACTTGTACGTACAATCACAACTTCTATTACATGCGTGTACCTTAAACTTATGGACTTACGTTACAAATAATTCACATTACAAGTATATCGCCATACTTATGAATTCATTTACACACATATATAAGGTTAAGCCTATACGGGGTCTCACATTCTCCCCCACTTAGAAAATTTGGTCCTCCAAATTTGAACCAATCACTTTGTGAATAACTCGTGATACTTCTCCCACATCAAATTCTCCAATTCCCATGTGGCCTCTTCCACGGTGTGATGTTGCCACAAAACCTTAACCAATGAAATCGTCTTATTCCGCAACACCTTCTCTTTTCTGTCCAATATCTGGATCGGTCTCTCAACATACGACATGTCCTCTTAAAGCTCCAACGGCTCATAGCTAATTACATGTGTTAGATCCGAGTAGTACTTTCGAAGCATAGAAACATGGAAGACGTTGTGGACTTCTGCTAGTTCAGGTGGTAAGGCTAGCCTATATACTTCATCTCCTACTCTATCCAAGATTTCGAAGGGACCAATGTAACGAGGACTTAGTTTTCCTTTCTTCTCGAACCTCGTTATTCCCTTAGAAAGAGATACTCTCAAAAATACGGACTCACCCACATCAAACTCAAGTGGTCTCCATCTCCTGTCAGCATAGCTCTTTTGTCGACTCTGAGCTGCTCGCAGCCTCTCGCATATTATTTGAACATCCTTGGAGGCTTGTATAACCAAATCGAGAGCGAGCAACTATCTGTCATCTACTTCTTCCCAACCAATGGGCGATCTGTATCTACGACCGTATAGTGCCTCATAAGGGGCCATACCAATACATGAGTGATAACTGTTATTGTAGGTGAACTCAATCAATGGCAAGTGATCGTCCCATGAGCCTCTAAAATCCAGCACACACGCTCTGAACATATCCTCCAAGGTCTGTATAATCCTCTCTAACTGACCATCTGTCTAAGGATGACAAGCGATGTTAAAACTCAATTGGGTCCCCATCACTTCCTAAAAATGTCCCCAAAAGTGGAAAGTGAAGCGGGCATCCCGATCAGAAACAATACTCACTGGGACTCCATGCAATCTCACTATTTCCCGCACATACAGGTTCACCAATGCACTCAATCTATTTGTAGATCTCATGGCTAAAAAGTGTGTCGATTTCGTTAACCGATCTACTATCACCCATATAGCATCATGGTTCTTACGGGTTCTCGGTAATCCCATCACAAAGTCCATGGTGAGGTGCTCCCACTTCCATGTTGGTATTGGTAGAGGTTGCAACAATCCTTCTGGTTTCTGATGCTCAACCTTTACCTGCTGAAAAATGAGACATCTAGCAACATACTCAGCTATGTCTCTCTTCATTCCAAACCACTAATATACCTTTCAGAGATTCTGATAATTTTACTACTCCTTGGGTGTACTGTATATCTTGATGAGTGAGCCTCTGACAAGATCCACTTTCTCAGCTCTGAATCCTTAGGAACACATATTCTATCTCCGAACCTTAGTACTCCATCTAAACTCAATACAAAATCTATACCATTCCCCTTCTAAATTTGGCTAACTTATTAATACACCATTGATCAATTTACTGAGCTTGTCGGATTCTCTTAATCAACTCCGATTCTAATCTCAAGCTAGAAATAATCCCATAACTGCCAATCTCAGGTAGGGTCATATCCAGACTAAGGTTTGTGAATTATTCCAACAACTCGTACTCTCTACCCATCAAATGTGATACCATCCCGAGACTCTTTTTACTCAATGCATCGACAACCACATTCGGTTTCCCAAGGTGGTACAAAATCTCACAATCGTAGTCCTTGAGGAGTTCTAACCACCTTCTTTGCCTCATGTTTAACTCCTTCTGTGAGAATAGATACTTCAGACTCTTGTGATCGGTAAAGATCTAAAATCTCTCATCATACAAGTAGTGGCGCCATATCTTCAATGCAAATACTACGACCGCCAACTCTAAATCGTGAGTGGGGTAGTTCTTCTCATGATCTTTTAGCTGTCTAGATCCATAAGCTACTACCCTTCCATTCTGCATCAAAGCACATCCTAGCCCTTGATGTGAAGCATCCATATACACCAAGTAGTTCTCTGAGCTGTTAGAGATAATAAGAACTGGCGTGGTGGTTAATCTGCGCTTAAGTTCCTGAAAACTCCTCTCACAAGCTTCATCCCATGTAAACTCCACACTCTTCCTCGTAAGACATGTCAATGGAGCAGCCAATCTAGAGAAACCCTCTACAAATCTCCTGTAGTAACAAGCCAAACCCAGAAAGCTTCTAATCTCTGTAACTGTCCTGGGCTGTTCCCACTGAACAACAGCCTCAATCTTGGATGGATCTACTAACACCCCATCTTTCGATACAACATGGCCTAGAAAGGAAATCTGCTCTAGCCAGAAGTCACATTTACTAAGCTTGGCATTAACCTTCTCTCTCGGAGGGTCTGCAAAACAATCCTCAAGTGCTGCTCATGCTCTTCTCTGGACCTTGAATACACCAATATATCATCAATGAAAATAATCACGAACTGGTCCAGGTATGGCTTGAATACTTCATTCATTGAGCCATAAAAGCTGCTAGCGTATTAGTCAACCCGAAAGGCATCACCAGGAATTCGTAATGGCCATAGCGGGTGCGAAAAGCTGTCTTGGGCACATCCTCCTTCCGAATCTTCAATTGATGATACCCAGACCTCATATCTATCTTGGAAAAGATCTGCGCTCCCCGAAGCTGATCCAGTAGATCATTGATGTGCGACAAGGGGTATTTATTCTTGATGGTAGCCTTGTTCAACATCCGATAGTCAATACACAACCTAAGGCTCCCATCTCTCTTCTTCACAAATAATACCGGAGCTCCCCATGGTGAGACACTCGGTCTTACAAACCCCTTATCTATTATATCTTGCAACTACTTCCTTAATTCCTCTAGCTCAACTGGAGACATCCTATATGGTGACTTCGATATTGGCTCAGTTCCAGGCGTCAAATCTATACCGAATTCCATTTCTTTATCGGGTGGCAATCCTGGTAGGTCATCTGGAAAGACATCAGGGAATTATCTAACCACTAGAATGTCATCCATATCTGGGTGTGCTTTGTTCAAATCCACCATATAAGCAATAAAACCTTCAAAACAACGTTTATGTCATTTTTATACTAATACACCTTACTTGCTACAAAATTCAAAACTTTTATTACCTCTTCTAAAATTTTACAATACATTCTTCGGGTAAAGAAAATGTAATAGACTTAGAATGGCAGTCTATGACAGCATGATTGGTAGCTAACCAATCCATTCCCAAGATTACATCAATGTCATACATATTCAACAAAATCAGATTGGCTGTCATGCACTTATCCCCTACCCTCACTTTACAATCTTTATACACTTGCTCAGCTAATTGACTAACTCTCATAGGGGTACTTATTAATAAAGTCCTACTCAAGTATGTGGGTTCTATAAAACCTTTTAACTTTGATGCACATGCAGGTGATATAAATGAATGCATAGCACCAGAATCAAACAAAACTATAACCTCCAAATTAAAAATCAAGATTGTACCTTTTATCACTTCAGAAGAGGTATCAGCTGATGCCTGATCTATCGCATACACCCTGCCTTGACCCATAACTTATTTCCCTTTTTCTTCAGTCGAGGCTTTCTTTCTTGCAGGAGGTGTAACTGTAGGAACTCTCTCTGGCTCCTTACCCCTCTGTAGGACTACCTCAACTATCTCCGGGCACTCTCTGGCATAATGTCCAAATTTACCACATCTGAAGCATCGGGTACCCTGAAGATGACATGGCCTACCACCATGGTATCGACCACATAGTCTATATTTATCAGCAGTCGATCGGGGTCCACCAATCACTATACCTTTGGCTGGTGTCTGAGTTTGAGGCATGAAAGGTCTAGCAGCCTTCTTCTGTGACTCATCAGTCTCTCTCTGACACTTACTAGCACCTCTCTGTCCAAACTTAGCACTCTTGCAAACTCTCAGCTTCCTTGGACTCTTGTCTTTACCCCAACTGAACTCAAAAATGTGTAGGTCATAATCTTGCTCACACAGTTGGGCCCGTCGCACAGCCTCTCTATAGGAAGCAACATCGCTCGGATCGAAGGCCTGAGTCCATCTACAAATCTACGGACTCTAATAGCCTCACTCCTGATCAAGTCCAGATCATATATGCCCAGTGAAGTGAATCGTGACTCGTACTCATCCAAAGTTTGGTTCCCTTGAGTCAAATTCAAAAACTCCATTTGTAACCTACGTCGAGCGGTATCTAGGATGTATTACTCTCTGAAAACACCCAAGAACATATCCCAAGTGATAGCCATACCCTGAGCTCTCAACATAGTCTTGGTAGACTTCCACCAGTGCTCTGCTTCGCCTCTCAATACGAAGGCTGCAAGCGCTACTCTCTCTATAGTTGAACATCTACAAAAGTCAAACAACTTCTCCATTTGGCTGATCCAGTCCTCAGCCACTACCGGATCCTTTACCCCGCTAAAAGAATGAGGCTTAAAGTCCATAAAATACCTCAACCTCTCCATATCACAGTCATATCCATACCCCAAATCATCATCATCATACTGTTGTGGGGCTACTGAAGGAGGTACTAGTCGAATATGTGGATCTCGTGGCCTAACTGGTTCAGGTTGTACAGGTGCAACATTCTCAGGTTCAGGTGCAGCTGTTGGGGGATTTGGTGCAGCCTGTCCCGCTGTACTAGGTGTACCCTCAAACCTAGTCATAATCTAACCCATCATGGTCATCATCATGCGCATGTCTTCCTTTATTCGGGCTATCCAAGGATCGGAAGCCTCTATCTGTTCCTGGGGCTCTTGACTAGAGGACGATCTACTATGCCTCTCAGTCCTGTCATTTCGCCCTTGAGCTCTCGAGCTCTCTCCCCTCTTGCTGTGTCTCTCAGGCATATCTCACAAGCCTGATAACTTTTCTGCATTTATAACAAGTGTTTAATTCACTACCAGCTCCGCATCCACATTTGTATCTAAATACCGCACAGTAATTTAGGGATGTATGTTTTCTTAGTCCTAAACATCGACTCACATCAGACCAACCAAGCTCTGATACCAAATCTGTCACACCCCGCTTCCGAGTGCCCTTTTATCCATACATACATTACTACAATTGGGCTGTGAGATGATGCGATTTCTAAAATTCATACATTTATAGCGAAAAATTTTAAAACTTTTATTCACAGTCCCAGGTGTGTGTAGATATACAAAATTAATTGTATAAATACAACGTACTTACATATCATCCCCATAAAGTTGTTTACAATTCCAAGGTATAACTGTACGATACGACAAGATAGATACAAAATACGCTTATGTATACAATTCTTATACCTTTACGACTAGCAGGAGCTGTCCAACTCAAAAAGGAATCTAGAGACCACCGCTCTCCTACTTCTCAGTACCTGGAGGGATAAAATAGTGGGATGAGCAAACCACAGCTCAGTAAGGAAATGAATGCTAGTAAGTAGATATCGTACTACCTACATAGCCCATGCATGTATAAACCAAAATCATGTTTTCATTATAAATGGAAATATTATACGAAAATGCTTTTAAACATACATTTCTCATTGGCATTTTCATGTAAATTAAATATATTATGCTTCCATTCTAAAACATGATATATGAAACAGTGCCATCACGACACAAGTATTTAAATCAGAAATTTATCAAAACACAAAATCTCTTTACTTTCTCAATCATTTCTTTTCCTTAAATCTCTTTCTTTTCCAAGTTTTCTCTGTTTCTCGAATCTCTGAGACAGACATGAAATTTTCGGCAATCAAATATCCATGACATATGGCCATAGTCAGTGATCCCAGGCCTCACTGATCAGGTGTGCACAAGGCATTACTTCGCCTGAAGGAGGATGGGTCAGTCCTACCCTTCGACTTATCTCAATCAACCTCATCTCCTCATATACTCACGGTATAAGGTACGCCATGTGTCATTTACGCGATACTCGTACTCATGTGCACCCAGCATGGTACATAGTATACCAACGGACAACTACACAATACTACGTACGACCGTGTACCCAAGTCCATACTTCAACTCTGATGGACTTTCATATTGAACCATGTCTCATATACCAGGCGAGCAATCAGCGTGACACACAGTCATCGCAAGGCTTCAGCGTGGTACGATTTATCGTTAAGGCCCAGCCCGTTTCGAGGCCATCGGCTGGCATCCCCTTGGGTCCCAGACCCCTAGGTTTACCTCAACTCAATAAAAACATGTACGAGTAAAGCTCCAGCACTTTTCTCAAAACCATCTGCGAGTTAAACTCCAGCACGGCACATCAAAAGCATAGAAACATGTGCGAGCTAACACTCCAACACATAGTCAAAGTAATTAAAATGGGTGTGAGCTAGAGCTCCAACACCAAATCTCATCTCAAATCCGATAGGTGGCTATTTTCTCTTTTTAAAACTCAAAACATGTTTATGTATGCAACATGTCTCTTCATGCTAAAACATGTAAAATTAGCCAACCTATCATCATCATTTCTCAATCACCAATATCAATACAAAATTGAGAAAAACATTGAAAACATGCATATCATGCTATTTCCTTACCCTATCCCATTTCTCAATACATATATATCATAATACATTTAATGCTTCCATATCATTTCATAGAATCGTAGTATCGTACTAATTCTAGTATTATATATACGAAATTGCTGTAAAATACACACGAACATCTCTATAACTAACACACAATCCTTTACCTCGATTTACTTGTGTGTGACTCTCCTCATTTATGCTTCTCGCATTCTTATCTCGACTTGCTCCAGTGTATCATCGGGAGCTGTAATTCATCCATCAAGCACTTGAGTTAACGTTTCTAACTCTTATTCAACTATAAATTTATTCAATGCCTTAAATACACATTTTACCCCTTTTGGTAAATCTCACAATTTATCCCAATATCAGCACATCCACTTCATACCCACAACATAATCATCCTCTTAAGCTAACTCATTCATCATTAATACTTCTACATTCTACTTTCTCATATTAGACCATTTCTAGGTTATGGTGGATTCTTTACTTTCTAGGTAGTTTCTATCATTTCTATACATACTAATCATTTCCCACATCCATATCCAAACAAATGTACTTAGGTATTTGCATTAGAAACTCACCTAGCTTGATTTACTCCTTGCTCCAATGGAAATACACCTTTTTGCTTAAAGAAAATACCTCCCAACTATGTTGTTCTTCTTTTTGATGTGAACAACTTTGTCTCTAATAGCTTTCCCTAAAATCTTACTGAAAATGGCTGGATTTAGGAGTGAGAAAGCTAGGATTTTGAGTTGAAATGAAAATGGTGAAGTGTTTTTTCGAAATCTGTAGATTCACTGCTCCTATTTATAGAATTGGCTTGATGAGATCGATCTGCTCAGATCGATCTGATCCCCTTTAAATCCCTTTTTTTCACGGTATTTTAAGCATGAGATCGATCTGTCGAAGCTTAAGATCGATCTGCTCCTAAACAAAGAGCTAAGGAGATCGATCTGTTCCCTTAAGGATTGATTTGCATTTTATAGAATGTTTAGGAGATCGATTTGGCTCCATTGGAGATCGATCTGCCCTATCTCATTGCTCAAATAAGAGTATTCTGGCTCTTCCAGATCGATCTCTCATCATATGAAATCGATCTGACCTTCATATTTCTAGATTTTCTGCAGTTTTTCTGTAGCAACACATACCAAACAACCTTCAATTTACTGTCTTAGTCATTTTTCCATCCGATCACCTTTGAGACTTGAAAATGGCATCCATTAATACTTCATACTCATTAAAACTCGTGTGAAATCTTTGTATACCTAAAGGTGCTTAACATAAACCAAATGGAAGTGCACAACTTATGCAAATCTTCCTTCCATTTTACCACACTACTCATATTCCATCTCACTCACATTCTTCCCATGTTTAAGTTCATTTCTTCATATTCATATATAATGTAACTTGTACGTACAATCACAACTTCTATTACATGCGTGTACCTTAAACTCATGGACTTACATTACAAATAATTCACATTACAAGTATATCATCATACTTATGAATTCATTTACACACATATATAAGGTTAAGCCTATATGTGGTCTCACACTCTTTTTGTGTTGGATAGCTCCCACCAATCGTAAAGGTATAAGATTTGTATACACAAGAGTATTTTGTATCTATTATCTTGTATCGCACAGTTATACCTTAGAAATGTAACAGTTTTATGGGGATGTTATGTAAAGATATTAATATACAATTAATCTTGTATATTTACACACTTGGGAGTGTGAATTAAATTTTAAATATTTTCGCTGTAAATTTTTGGGAACTTTAGAAATTGCATCGCCTCACAGCCCAACTGTAGTAGCGTAAGTATGAATAAAGGACACCCGAAAGTGGGGTGTGATAATAACCTCCTCATGCTAAAACATTTCATTACATGAATTATAAATAATTATGAAAAATACATCATGCTGAGTTTTCACAACCTTCATGCATACCCATATGCCACACCATGAATGTCATGTAAAACTAGTTTACCTCACACGTGGGTTTAAATAGCATGGAAATAACGTCATGCAAGTTTCAGTTTAAATCCCAGTTTCATTCTCATCAAATCACATCTCAGTCACACTCATCAGGACTCAACCCCTCCCTCGGGTGATCCTGATCCACATAAAATCATTTATTTCCAAGCATTTTCGAAAACATTGAAAATTTTATTTATTCACAGCAAAACCAATATCATCAATCAAGATCCAACCCCTCCCTCGGGTGGTCCAGACTCACACAAAATCCACGCATTCTCAAACTTTCAAAACATCAGATAATAACATGAGAGACTAGGCAATATATATAAATATATATATATATATCTCAGGCAATTAATCAGGACTATGGCCATATCCTCGTGATCCCACTGCTACACGGATCATGTGTGCGGGGTCTAACCACTATCGGGAATCACCTCGAGAAGTGGACCAGTCCATCTCGTTGGTCCTGCCCGATCACTCGCATCTAAAGATGTCATTCGCATCAGAAGATGCCACATAATCAATCCCAGCACGGTACAACATACTCCATGCTACTTGCATGGTACAACGTACTCCGTGGACCCACATCTCATATCAATAATCATGCCTATCTCAAAACGCACGTACAAGCCTATTTAATTGGTGTGACACACAATCTACCCGACGCTCCAAGCACGGCTCATAGCATGTTTTCATAAAACTAGTGCGAGCGATACTCTAGCACTCTCATAAAATCAAGGAAAATCTCGTGCGAACCAAGCTTCAGCACGCGTTTCATAAAATCTCATAAGATCTAGTGCGAGCTAAGCTTTAGCACTCTGTCAAAATCATGAAAAACTAGTGCGAGCTAGGCTCCAGCACTCTGTCATACAAGTGAAAATCTTGTGCGAGTTAGACTCCAACACCCTGTCATGAAAATCATGTGAAAATCTGGTGCGAGCTAGGCTCCAGCACCCATGCATGTAAAACTCTAGTGCGAGCCCCTGCTCCGGCACTAATGCATGCGTCACACAGTTCAAAACTTGTGCGAGTTAAGCTCTAACACCTCTCATGCATGTCAAATCATTAAAAATAGTGCAAACAATCGCTCCAACACCTTTTTATACATATCATGTCACACAAATCGGTGTGAGCAACCATTCCAGCACCATTATTGTCACGACCCAAATTACCTAAAAATCAGAGTAAATTTTTCACTTTTTCATTTATTATTTAATTTTTATCTTTCTCTCATCGTGACCATCTTACCAAACAGTTGGGCTATGATTCGGTGTTAGTCACCTCTTACCTATTACCATTCCATTACCATATTCACATATCAGAGTTTACTATTCTTTGACTTTAAATAAAGGCATACCCAATGGTATTTGTAACTCTACATCCCCAAAATCATATCCGTTTACAGTACTGTGCATTACATATTTAGATACAAAACTATACAAATGTGTATACCTGTCTCACGATGGGAAGCAGCGAATACCAAGCCTGCAAGTCCTCAGCCGCTAATAACTATTGCGAGTGCTCTGAAAAGATGGGAAAATAAGGGGGTGAGCAAACCACACGCTCAGTAAGGCAATTATGCAAGTAAGTAGATAGCTCCACTATCTAAATGCTCATAATGCCATGCCCTTAAATCCATTTCTTTTCATTTAAAATTTCACGCACAAAATCATGCATATTCAATGCCATAGTTTATCCAAAACTATTTGTGCATATATAAATCATGTAATTCATGCATTCATAGCATTTTATGTGACATCATTAAATCATACTTAGCATGAATTAAAACAAGATCATGCATTCTTTCATGTCATGTAAGACAAATCATGAATTTGAATAAAAGCATGGAAAACATCATCATGCTTCTGCATTTAAATCAATTCATTTAAAACTGCAGTAAAAACTAACCCTTCCGGGTCAATCATCTCATAAAACAATTTAGTAAAGTTAAAACCACCCTTCTTTCAGGGTCACATATCATAAAATCATTTGAAATCTCATATCACAGTATAAAATCATAAAATCGGGGGCCTGACCCCTCCCTCGGGTCTACCCTGGTCTATCGACCAATAGTTATATCATGTGAGACAATCAGGTAATTATCAGTAACATCGAGGACTATGGCCATATCCTAGTGATCCCTGGCAACACGGTACCTAGTGTGCGGGGTATCACACCTGAAACGGGAGGTGGGTCGTCCTACCCGCCAGAACAGCATAACACCAGGATTGCGAGGGCAAGGCTTGCTGCCTCGTGGCTAATGCCACTCCACTCCAACAATCCCCACGGTACAGCGTACTCCGCATGACATACACGGTACAACGTACTCCGTGAACCCAAGCTTAATCAGGGGTGCCTGCAATAGGTCTTATCCACCCATATCATCTCTGTCTCAGAATGAACGTGTGAGCATATCATCTCACTATGACACACAGTCTACAGGAGGCTCCAACACGGCTATATGCATATCATATAAATCCCTGTGCGAGCAAAGCTCTAGCACGGCTCCATGCATATTCATGATATCAGAAAACCTCGTGCGAGCGAAACTCTAGCACGGTTTCATAAAAATTAGCAAAATCTGCGTACGAGCAACGCTCCAGTACGACTTAAACTGATTATAAATTCAAGTAAAATCCACGTACAAGCAATGCTCTAGTACGGATATGTATAGAAACTCAGTAAAAACCTTGTACGAGAAAAACTCCAGTACGACATTCAAATGAATTATAAAAACCATATAAAACTTTGTGCGAGCAAGCTCCAACACAAATGAATGCTCAAGTAAATCAAATCTTCGTACGAGCAACACTCTAGTACGGCTTTATGCATAAATACATCAAATCTCGTGCAAGTTACACTCCAGCACGACTTTATGCAATATCAAATCAAAATTGGATGCAAGCTAAGCTCCAGCATCTCTCATGCATGTCAAATCATTAAAAACTAGTGCGAGCAATTGCTCCAGCACCATTTTATGCATACCACGTCAAAACAAATCAAAACATGTCAAAACAGAGTGCGAGCTAGGCTCCAGCAGCTCTCATTTCACAATAATAAAAATCAGTGCGAGCACCATGCTCTAGCACATTTCATGCATATGGTGTCACACAAGTCGGTGCGAGCAAGCGCTCAAGCACATTTATGCACAATCACAAACGCAGATATAGTGCGAACTACGTGTCGGCGCTATCTGTTTCCATATAAACTGGATAGTTGGCCTGTTTTCCAAAGAAATTCCATTTAAATACAAATAACACTTACGTAGTGTTATCATGTGAAATTCATGCAATTACTGGCTAATCTATCGATTTGCTTTGATTAAAACCAATAAAATCCTTAAACCATAAATTTCCTTAAATCATGCATGTCATGCTTTCACCATCCTTAGGTGAACTTCCCTCAATAGGGGTAAAATAGTCTTTTCACCTATTTCTATCCTTAAATAATTTAAACCACTTTTAGGACCTTTATACAATATCAGTGTATACATACAATTTCAGTGTACAGAAAACTATTAAAATACGCGTCGCTACCTCTAGCTACTCACACAATTCCCTTACCTCATTTTTCTGTACAGTCTGACCTTTCCTCTAATGACTCGTTACGCAGTCCGATTTGCTCCAAATTCAATCTCCGGAACTACGGATACGCATTCATCAGGTCAAATACAATACAATTAATTGTATTTCACAATTTTTTGGGCTTAATTTAAATCATTGGGCCCGTTTACCCATTTAGGCCCGATTACACCATAATGGGCCTTAATCGGTCTTAAGCTCGTTTACTATACTTTATCGATGCCTATTGGGCTCATTGGGCTCATCAATATTTATTTAGCCTCGTTCTAAATTCTCAGATATCTCAATTTAGTATTTACGACAATTTATCCAATTTTTCAGAATTTAATTCATTTATGCGGAAATTAAATCCGTAATTTATGCGTTAAATATCAATCACGCATAACGATATAAAATTGTCGTAAATAAGGGTCACTTACCCGATATTCCATGATCGTACACAAATCGAGGCTGTCTCGAGCTCTCGGTTGATGCCAATCGTCGAGCTACACAATTAGATATATTTCCGGGTAAACTTTCAGTCGATTATTTATCAAATTAAATATTCCAAAAATTAAATCGGTCAATTCGACCGCTTACCGACTTACCCGAAACTCGATTGCATCACTGGAATTTTCTCCAATTTTTCCTCTTTTTCTTTTTTTCCCTTTTTCTTCCTTTTTTTCTCTTTTTGGCTGACCGGTCCGGTCCGGTTCAGCACAGTCACTGTCTCACTGAACCGCCGATCGGTTCAGTCCCTTTTTGGTCTTGTCGACGTCGTCCAGCCGGTTCCCGGCGTGCCATTGCCGCCGTTTGACGCGTCTTGGCCTGGGGAACACTCAGCTGGCCTCGATCGGAGCCAACTCCCGCTGATGGCCGCCGAATGTCCTCTTTTCCTCCGCGGCTTTCTCCCTTCGATTCGTTCGATTTCGGCGCCGGTGGAGGGCGTCCCCGTGGCAGGGAGGTCGCACGATGCCGACCTTCATTTTTCGGTCATGTGCCTGGCCGCTAGTCACCGGAGGTGGCCGTCCGGTGGTACTTCTTCCCCGTTGGTCTTCGCGGGCTTGATTTCCTCTTTTCCAATTTCTTTGTTTTCTCTCTCCCCGAAATTCCTTTCCAGATTTCGTTTTTTTTTTCACTTATTTTATTTATTTATAATTTATTTATAATATTATTTTATTTAATAAAATAATATTAAAATACACAAATATCTTTAAAAATTTATATTTTATTCATTTAATCACTAAATGAATTTATCGATATTATTTCGTCTTTTCGGTATAATTTTTGATTATTTTCGGGATTATTTTTCGATACGAAAATTTCGATTTATTCCAATAAATTCATATCTTGATCAATTTAACCCGAAATTTAATTATTTCTTCGTTATTGATCAAGATTTCTCAATCCCATATTTTTAATTAAATTTTCTTGTCCCGATTAATACCAAATTTTAGTCTTTTGATCGTTTTACCCTTGCACGGGTTCGGGAATACCATTTCAATCCTTTTGCATTTTTAAATGCACTCGAAAATATCGGGTCTTACAATTATGCACACTCACAAACTTAGATATAGTGCGAGCAAGGTTCCAACACCATCTGTTTCCATATAAACTTGATAATTGACCCTTTTTTCCAAAGAAATTTCATTTAAATCTAAATAACACTTACGTAGTGTTATCTTGTAAAATTTATGCAAATACTGGCCAATCTACCAATTTGCTTTGCTAAAAAGTCACAAAAATTCATCAAATCATGCATTTCATGCATGTCATGCTTTCACTATCCTTAGGTGAATTTCTCTCAATAGGGGTAAAATAGTCTTTTACCTATTCCGAGTCCTTAAAATTTTTAATCCATTTTCTAGGACCTTTATACATTTTCAGTGTATACAAAAGCTATTAAAAATACGAGTAGCTATAGCTACCTCTAACTACCGCAAAATTCCCTTTACCTCATTTTTCTGTACAGTCTGACATTTTTACTGATGTCTCGTCACGCAGTTCGATTTGCTCCCAATCAAATCTTCAGAGCTGCGTATAATTATTTATCAGGTCAAAAATCATTCAATTAACTGTATTTCATAATTTTTGAGCTTAATTCAAAGTATTGGGCCCGTTTACAATCTTGGGCCCGATTGCACCTTAATGGGCCTTAATCCTATTTTCCACTTACTATTCACATTATCGAGGCCTATTGGGCTCATTGGGCCCATCAGTATTAATTGGGCCTCGTTTTAAACTCTTAGATAGCTCAATTAATTATTTACGACAATTTATCTTAAATTTCAGAATTTAATTCATTTTATACGGAATTAATCCGTAATTTATGCAGTAAATTTTTAACACGCATAACTATGCAAATTGTCGTAAATAAGGGTTACTTACCCGAGATTCTATGATAGTGCACAAATCGAGGCTGACTCGAGCTCTCGTTTAACGTCAATTGTCTAGCTACACAATTACATATTTTTTCGATCAATTTTCAGTCGGATATTAATCAACTTAAATATTCTGAAATTTAAATCGGTCAATTTTGACGTCTTACCAGTTTACTCGTGACTCAATTGCATCACTGAAATTTTTCTCCCATTTTTCTTCTTTTTTTCTTTTCCCATTTTCTTTTTCTTTTTCTTTCTTTTTTCTTCTTTTCTCGCTGAACCGGTTCGGTCTGGTTCAGCCCTGTTCAGACTGGTTCGGTTTAGCTCGTTCAGTCCGGTTCAGTTTTCTCCTTCATCGTTCTGAGCATCGTAGACCGGTTCTTCGTCGGCTTCCGTCTCCAGCAAATCCACGGGACTGTCCGATGCACGGATCTGACCTCGATTTCGCCAGGACTGGCCGAAAAGTGGCCAGTTCGGTCTCTTCTCCCTTCGACCTAGTTACCATTTTCTTCCCTTCGCCATTGACGGCGCTGCCGGTCGTTTCACCGGCTGTGTCCAACACCAATCTGCTTGTCTTTGCTTCGAAAACGTTATGCTGGGGGCGAGGTTGGCCAGATCGGCGCCGGTGGCCGCCGATTTCTCTTTTCCCTTTCGGTTCCTCCCCCTCGTCGTTCTCTTCATCGACGACGGATTCCGGGGCGTAGTGGTTCTCGGGATACTCCCACCGTGCCAGTCGTCCTTCGTCGTGTGTCGTTCATCGTCGCTCGTTGCCGGTGTCGCCGTTCGGGGAAGCATAAAGCATGGGTCCCACGATCGCGCGACCTAGTTTTAGTTTTTTTTTATTTAATTAATTAATTAATTATTTATTATATTATTATTTTATTGAATAAAAAATAATATTTTTGACAAAATATCTACACTATTCCTTAAATTAATATATTTAATTAATTAAATATATTTTTATCTTCTTTAATTATGTTTTTCGGTATAATTTTCTCCGTGTTTTCGAAATAGTGTCCTGAAACAAAATTTCGGTTAATTCTAATAAATTCATATATTGATCAATTTAACCTGAAATTTAATTATTTCTCATTTATTGATCAAGATTTCCTAAATTCATATTTTTAATAATAATTTCTTATCGAATTTATACCGAATGTTAGGTCCTTTGACCATTTTACCCTTCTACGTGTTCGGGACCAAACCAATCTAACTTCCCTTCACGAACCCTTTCTCATTTCGTATTTTAAATTCTTATCTCCAATCCGAATGGTCTGAATCCTATTCGTATAATATGTGGCCATTTCAGTCATTCATTTGATTTTTAAATGCGTTCGAGAATTTTTATTCATTCCTTTTGCATTTTTCATTCACATAAAACTCTTCTTATGATTCAATTTGCATATAACCATGTTTACATCATATGAACCATAAGGAATTTCGATAAAAATTGAGTCTTACACGTAGCCCAACCAAACATTGTGTGTGTGAAGTCGTGATTTGTGATAATTAATGGTATGAATGTAAGGAAAATGGGTCGCGACAAATTTTACAGTTAATTATCATATATTTAAGCTTTTCATATTGGATTTACAATTATTCTCATCAAATTTACGATGAATCACATTAATTTTACAGTTAATTATTAGAGATTTATGCTCTTTTAGTTTGTTTACGCTTAGTCTCATTAATTTTAAGATGAATCACATTAACTTTATAGTTAATTATTATAGATTTTATGCTTTTTTTAGTGTTTTTACACTTACTTTCTCCAATTTTACGATGAATCTCATAAATTTTACGATTACTTATCATATTTTATTTTATTTTTAGTGTTTTTACGCTTACTATTATAAATTTTATGATGAATGATATAAAATTTATGATAAATCTCATAAAATTTACGAAGAATCTCGTAAATTTTATGATAGTCAATTTTATAATAAATCTTATAAATTTTACGATTAATTATCATAATTTACATTTATTATAATTGTTATTACCTGAAACAGTGTTGTCGAATTGCTGACGTCTTCGCCTTAATTTTTATGCCATGTGCCACTAAAGATTCTGTAAGAAAAAGAATGATCAGAGGCACGCAATGGTTTTTCTCTGCATAAGCACTCCGATGCTTAAGTTAGACAGAGAATTTGGCAGAATTTTTGTAAAGCAAAATGGAGACTTAGTTTCACGAATCATACCTCTTCCCCCTTATTGGTGGTGATTGTGCTTTTAAAAGCATGAGTTTGTATCTGATTGAAACTCTCTTTCTTTATCTATATATATTCTGATTTTTATCTTGATAATGTTACAACCATGTAGATGAGGTTGAGTTTGAATTCAACGCCAATTACTCTTTTTTGCCACTTTTGATTTATTATTATTATCAGTCACAACAATTGCTCCCCACTCTTTCGCTAGGTATAATCTTGCGGAAGAGTACATCTATTCATATTGTAGCCTCAGGTCAAGTTCTCACATTGGACTCTGAAGTCGAATTTTCATCAGAGTGTTTAGTTTACCTCGCGCATTTTTTACTTCAAGCCCTTATTTGAGTGCTTAGCTTACCTCGCGCATTTTTCGCTTCAAGCTTTTGCACTTTTTCTTCGTGGCTTAGCTCGCGCATTTTTTGTTTCAAACCCTTTTATATAAATCTTTTCCTGATGGCGGGCTGCCGTGACGCATTCGCGTCTCTCGTACCATGACACATCTTTTTCTAATGTTTGACCGTCGCGACTCATTCGCGCCTCTGGCACTATGGCCTGTTTGTTTTCAAATGTCTGGCCGCCGTGACGCCTTTGCTCCTCTGGCTCTTACGGCAAGTCTTTTCAGATGTCTGGCCGTCGTGACGCTATCACGCCTCAGGCTCTTACGGCTTATTTGTCTTTAACGCTGGCCACCGTGACGCTATCGCGCCTCAGGCTCTTACGGCTTATTTGTCATCAATGCCTGGCCACCGTGACACTATCGCGCCTCTGACTCTTATGGCTTGTTCGTTTCCAATGCCTGGCCACAGTGACGCTATTGCGCCTCAAGCTCTTACGGCTCGTCTGATTTTCTACGCGTGGCCACAGTGACGCTATTGCACATCAGGGTCTTACGGCTCGTCTGATTTCTACGCCTGGTCACAGTGACGCTATTGCGCCTCAGGCTCTTACGGCTCGTCTGATTCTACGCCTGGCCACAGTGACGCTATTGCGCCTCAGGCTCTTACGGCTCGTCTGATTTTTTACGCCTGGCCACAGTGACGCTATTGTGCCTCAGGCTCTTACGGCTCGTCTAATTTCTACGCCTGGCCACAGTGACGCTATTGCACCTCAGGCTCTTACGGCTCGTCTGATTTTTTACGCCTGGCCACAGTGGTGGTATTGCGCCTCAGGCTCTTATGGCTCATCTAATTTTCTACGCCTGGCCACAGTGACGCTATTGCACCTCAGGCTCTTACAGCTCGTCTGAATTTTTACGCCTGGCCACAGTGAAGCTATTGTGCCTCAGGCTCTTACGGCTCGTCTGATTTCTACGCCTGGCCACAGTGAGGCTATTGTGCCTCAGGCTCTTACGGCTCGTCTGATTTGTATAAGAACAAAGACTTTAAGGTCTTGGGTTCGACCTTTGAGGACGCGATAAAACCGTGAGGGTGGGACTATAAAGACGGTGCCCAAAACGGACAATACGGTTAAGTGGGTCGCTACTGGCTGAGCTAGACGCCACAACAATAATGTTTTTACATTTATTATCATCAATTTTACAATATTTCTCATCAAATTATAATTAATTATCATAATTTTATACTTATTTCAATATTTTTACGCTTATTATTCATTAATTTTACAATTAATTACCATAAATTTACTAAAATTTAAAATTTTATTTACGTTAAGCCGTCGATTGCCCCTTACTCACATAAATACTGTTTAAAGTTTTAACTTGGACAGTCAAATAATATTTACAAGCATTCGACTGCCCTTTAACTTCATGAATTGAGGAAGATGTAAACTTCGATTAGCTGTGACTGACAACAGACGAAGTTAGGAGGTGTCCACGTACTGTGATAGGCCAATCATTTTAATCAAATCAAATAATGGTTGTTTGAGTTTATACGATTATTTTACATTTATTTTACATTTTCCTTCGGCTGACAAAAGCAAGCAAGCAAATTCACATCCCAAAGGTGTCATTGCTTCAAAAAAACTGTGATGTTATAAAAGAGATTTAAAAACAATTAAAAATAAAAAATTCTAAATATAAAAGAGGAAAAAGAATTTAGATCGAACGGATTTTATAAAAAAAAATTAATAAAAAAAAAGCTGTGAAAATTATAAAAAAGTTAACTTGATAATACACTTAATATATAATTATAGTTTGAAAACTAATAAAATAAGTTATCTGGTTAAAACTTTTTTTACCGCTAATGGTTTAAATTATTTGTTTCTATTCTAAAGGTTATTAATCACTAACTTTATAATAAAATCAAATTTTATAAGGTTAAATTTCATCTATCTTTTTAAAATTTGATCATAATCTAATTTTATCTTTTAGTGAACAAAATAAACATTCTATCCTAAACTTTTCTATTTCGCAGGATAAATTAATCATTTTTTAATCAACTATTAACTTAATAGTCAAAACTTAATTTTGAGATTATTTTATTTCTTAGAGTTCTTTAAATATTCCAATCAATATTAAAAATACTAAGAATAATTATTAAGTTTTGAAAGACTAGTTTTTTCATTATAATTTTTTTTTGTTTATTATTCATAGTTTATTATTTTATTTATTAGAAAAAATTATGATCTAGGAATTTGAAAAAAAATTAAAGAATATTATTTTACTTTTTTAAGTAATAATTTTAAATGAATGAATATAAAAAATGACAAATCTGAAAAATTTCATGTTTAATATTTTTGTCATTACACATTTTCTATTAACTATTTTTAAATAAATTAAATGATTTAGATTTAAATATTTATTTTCAAAATTAATAAATTAAAATTAAATTAACGTCAAATCTTAAATACGAAATTTATCCAAATTTGTAAACTAGTGTACAAGTTCCCTTAATTTTGACATTAAGCCAATTGCTTTTGCCAACGTTTATTCAAACATAATGCAAGAGGGAAAAAAAATCCTTACAAAAAATAGGCCCATCGGCGCCCCACATACGAATTTGAAAAGCAAAGTTTCCCTCTAATTTTAATGTTCGCTCGCTTCCTGATCCCACACCGTGGAGAAAAGAAAAATGGGCGTCATTCTGACAGAGTCGAACGATTCCTCCTCCACTCACGACCCTCTCTTGCCATGGCTCCTGTATTCTTCCTCTTTCCTTTTCTTAAAATTTAAGTTTCTATAAATTGTTTTCTATGATTTTTTTCCCCAACTTGTTGCAAATCCAGGTCGGTAAGGAAGGCATTGGATGAATGGTACTCAGGGAACCGCACCGGCACAAATCTTGACAAGCTTTTATCAGATTGTATCTCTACCTTCAAGCACAATGCCCAGTACCGGAAGGATCTCAGATTTCTCAAGATTTGGTTCATTTATGTAATTATATATCTACTTACTATCGTTCGTGGTTTAGTTTTGATTTTGAAAATTTTAAATTGTAACGCGAATTGGAATTTCTTTTCGGGACGTTGCGATAATTATTGAGGTTGATGGGTCAATTATTTGATGGTTTGATATGATTTTCGCGTTTTGTGTAATTTTATATAGTTCCAGCTTAAATGCCATTATAGAGAGAATTGGAGTTTTTCTCAATTTATGGAACCATGTTTCTAGTGGATATTTTTGAGGGTTCAGATAACTTAAACGGGTTTGCTGATTTATTGCTTTTGAACTTTAGCATTTCTTGGATTTTTCTTGTAAGATTTTAATGTAAGATTGTTAACTTACAACTACTGCTTCAATTTTTCTGTGGATTTGATACATTTAATGCATAGTTTCATAGGGGTTTAAATGTTGCATTAACTCAATTGTGCGTGCTTTCTTTTTCAGTTGGAAGGCAGTGAAGATTTCGAAAGTATTTTTAGAGAAATGGAGGAGAATGAGATTTGTATTGGAAATTCTCTACTTTATGAGTGGTATGCATATTTCCTTGAAGCCAAAGGGAAGTGGAAGGAAGCACACATGGTTTATCAGATTGGCATTTCAAGGTGCTTTTTTTTTTTTTTTTTAAAGTATCTGTTTGTTGGGATTCAACTTTTATGATTTGACGCTTTTATTATGTTTGGAGAATAGGAAAGTTGAGCCGCTTGAGAAGCTGAAGGGGGCACAATCCTTATTTGTTAGAAGAATGTCTGAAAGGCTTAATACTTCGTCTTTTGGGAAGGTAATTGAAGCTTAACCAGGAAAGAAACTCATGCCCTTTCTATACATTCGATATGACTGTGAACGCATGCGTGCACATAATTGAAATCTCTTTAATTTTACACGCATTACATATATTGGTGATGAAACGTTGCCAACTTTTGTGTAAATGTCAAGCTAATGCAAAAAGAATTGTTCTCTTATGTTTGGGAATTTTGAAGTTTTTCTTCATAAGTATGCAGTTATAGTTTTTGAAGTTCCTTGGATTCAAAATTTGGTGTTCAGTCTTTTGTCTCGTTTCTAAAGATACCAATGCCTAACTGGGTATCATTGATAAATATTTAACCACTGAGAGTCTTTTATCAAAGCGTGCTCTTGTTTAAGTTTAGAAATTTTGGTTAAATAGCCTGAGTGGGTGATCCTTTTTTTTTTTTTTCCTTCCATCTCTGTGTTCCTTAAACTTGTTCACAAACATGCGCTGCAGATTGACGGAAGTGAACAAGTTGAATTTAGCAAAAAATTTATTAATCCATGGTCTGCCTTCACCATAGAAGAGCTATCAAAGAAGATACATTCTCAAATGACAAAATATGATGTGAGACAGTTTGCTTCTTCTTCTTCTTCTTCTTCTTCTTCTTCTTCTTCTTATTATTATTATTATTATTATTATTATTATTATTATTATTATTATTATTTTTGCATGTTTCTGCACTTTTCAGTCTTTTTCGTGGGTAGTCTTATTCTAGCCTTTTGACATTTATTTCAGGGATACCACCTGAGTAAGAAAGTTTACTCTGGAAAAGTGGCCTTATCTTCTTTGAAGAAATCGTCAAGGAATAAAATTATTGAGATCGGTAATTTTTGTGATTTTGCTATATGTTTCTAGCCCGATGCTTTGAAACCATTGTGTGATTATATGAAAGTTTTCTAACCAAATTTTAAAAATTTACCAGATTTACTTTAATAATTAGTGAGATTTAAAGGTGAGTATGAGGTTTAGAAGTAAACTATGAGGATCTAAATTTAAATTTGCTCCCAACACTAATCTATGGCTTCACTTTTCACGCTCATGAAGTGACTACATTTACAGGCAAATTCTTTCACCTTGTCTTTAATTTTCTTGGCTTCTCACTATCACCAATTTTATGGACTATATTCCTTAATCTTTAGCCTACCCATGATATTGAAGAAAACCTGTATTCACATTGATGAAGCAAGCCTTTTTTTTTGGCAAAATTAATCTATCCCTTGTACATGATTCTTGTTGAAGGCCTTTCTCTAAATCAGGTATTCATGCTTTCCACTGCATCTGAAAAATTTGCCTCATTTTTTAAGTGTGAAGAAGGCCTACGCAGCTTGTTAGGTTGGATCCTGCAGGCTGCATGGGAAGAAAATGACTAGTGTTTTAAATAAAATACCAACAGAGATCTAAAACTAGAGAGACAGAGATTGTTTAAGAAGAATATAGCAGGTTTCTCTTCCTTGGTGCACTTTGATAACCTTGTTGTGCAAATATATACATCTTTCATTTTGAGACTGTTCTCCTATCTGTAGAACTTGTTCAGCATGCTTCATTATTGAGTTCAATGGACCATTTAGTTGACAAATATCTTTACAATATCTCACGAGTTTAGAGAGAGCCAAGAATTGTATCAATAAGCTACCATCCAATTTTCTATGAATTCTAAATTTCTTAGAAACTTACAAACTCATTGTAGGGAACAAAATAGGTTAATTTTTGTTGCCTTTATTTTCAAAAGGTGGAAAGAAGTATCAGATCAAGGGGTGTGCTGGTCAGGGTGGCTTTGCTCAAGTATATAAAGCATGTATTGATAGCAATCCTGATGATGTTGTTGCATTAAAGGTTACTGTTAACCTTCATCTCCTCTTGTTAAGGATAACGGTTTCGCATGTTGGACTCCGTCCTAACATTACAGAACACTTTTGCAGATACAAAAGCCTGCTTTCCCTTGGGAATTCTACATGTACCGCCAACTTGATGAACGCATCTCAGACAAACAGGTATAACAGTTATTGGTGTTTATAATTTTACATTATTATTAGGATATTCTGGCCCAATCAGCTTTTCTGATTTCTTTTATGTCATTGGATCAGAGATCAAGCTTTGGTTTCGCTCATAAAATTCATATCTATTCTGACTATAGCATACTCATATGTGACTATCTGTCTCATGGGACACTTCAGGTAGGTTTTTGCTCCTTCCACAGCCCCAACCAAATATAAGTAAAGGGAAAAATGTACCTTCTGTAATATTTTCCTTTGTGGTCTACAGGATGCTATTAATTCTTATGTGGTTACTGGCAAGTCCATGGAAGAGGTATTGTGTATTTATTACACCACGGAGATGCTTTACATGTTGGAAACCTTGCATAGTGTTGGCATCATTCATGGTGATTTCAAGCCTGATAATCTTCTTATTCGCTATTCTAAGTAAGTGTCGTCTTTCTTTTCACCACCATAGATCACGACTGTATGTTTTCTACAAGTTTCATTTATCCACAGTATGGTACTTGATATGTTAATTACCAAACATCAGAAAAGAAATAATAAAGATGTTCACAAAGGGAATACTTCTGACCCGAATGACAATGTAGGAACTGTTATACATCTATTCTCTGAGTTGTAACCCTAACACAATAAACACCACAGTCCTGAACTGATTTTTTTAAAAATAAGCATTAAGCAGGAGTAGCATCACTCCTGCACTTCTGCTTTCCACCTTTTAAATGATTCAGAAACTTTGTATAAAATTTTGAATGGTTAGTCATTTTCTAAAGTTCAGCTCTGGCTTGGGAGTCATTATTAACATAATTTTAATATAATATGAGTTGCATTTGAGTCCTCTTTCTTATTATATAAGTGTGATTTTGGGTGTTAGGCATGTAATACATAGATATCTGACATTTTTCAGGGAAGATCTATCGGAAGAAGGGTTTAAAGATAGAACTGGCCCTTGGAATGATCAGGTTTATTCTATTTGAATAGAAAATTAGAAATTTTATGGTTGAATTTGACAATTAAACTTTGTACTTAAAGAGTTCTATTAGCAGGGTCTTTGCCTTGTTGATTGGGGAAGGGGGATAGATCTACATCTATTTCCTGACAACACAGAATTCATAGGGGATTGTCGAACTTCTGGGTTTTGTTGTATCGAAATGCAAGAGAAAAAACCGTGGACTTTCCAGGCAAGTCTCTGTTTCATGAACCATTCCAAATTGATGTCTTTAATTTCATTGGAACAATTACCTTGACCTTTCTGTGTCATTTGTCACCAGGCGGACACATATGGCCTGTGTGTTGTTGTCCATTTAATGCTGCATAATACTTACATGGAGATTGAAAAAAAAGCCTCAGACGGTGGCTACATTTATATGCCAAAATCATCTTTTAGACGGTATTGTTCTTTTTGTACTGCATATTCGTAGACAATTCTGTAGTTCTTCAGTTGAGGTGCCAATTTCTTAGTTAAACTTATAATTCACACATAAATCAAGAGCCATATTTCCCGTCTGTCTCTTTCTTAACTTCCATTATGTTTGCACAATTGCTTTCAGGTATTGGAATGTTGACCTATGGAAGGATCTCTTCACAAAGCTGCTTAATGTTAGCCCAGGCAAAAATAATACGGAGTTGTTGCATAGCTTGAGGAAGTCATTCCTAGACTACATGCATGACAACCCCTCGCTTGTAAAGAAACTAAAGGAGTTGCTCGGGAAACAACGTGCTACCTTGTGTTCTGCTTAATGCACCACATTACAATGGTATGGTATTTATAATTTTCGAATCCAAAAGACAAATTGTAGCAAATAACAGCTTTAACTGGTGAAATCTCTTGATTTCACAGTAGAATATAAGTACAGCCGTGAATTATACGGTCAGTTTCTTCAGTCTTGTTATATTACTGTAATTGGCTAGTATATGTCGCTATAATTTACAGCATGCTGGTGGCAATATGGGTGAAATACGTAAATCTCTTATACTTATATTAAGAGGACAATAACTTTTTTCTAATTTCTAAATATCAAGTTTTTTCCATTTAATTAAGGTTTAAGATTTAAATTTTAGGGGTTTTTAATTTGGGGTTTAGGATTTAAGAGTTAAGGTTTATAGTTTATGGTTTTCGGGTTTATAATTTAAGATTTAGTGTTTACAATTTTTGAATTTAAGAATAGTTTAAAGGTAAAAATTAGGTATTTTGAAACAAGAGAAGAGTTAATGTGTCAGGACTCCTTCTCAATCCATGATTTTAACCAAAAATCATTGCAAATTTTTCGCATTTTGACTTACCTTTCTTCTTTTCAATGGTTGGGTTGTGATTCGATGTCAGAGTCCTTACTTACCACATCATTCAATATCATACATACATGTCAACATACTATTACTGATTGTACTTGCTTTTATCATACATGTAAGATTATATAAAATCTAATACAAATACATTCCACATAATATATATCGCATACATCACTGTGTTGTTTCTATGTTTAGATACATAACTGTATAAAATCTGTATACTTGGCGGTCGATAGGAACTAGCTGTGGACTCAGGAATACTATCTCTCGATAGTTTTCGCTCTACTGGCGCTCTGTAGAGAGATGTAAAGAAAGGGGGGTGAGCATACAACGCGCTCAGTAAGGAAATCAAGCAAGCAAGTAGATATTTACACTATCTACTCAAAATAATGCTATGCCTTGAAAACATTATTTCCTTAACTCATTTCAAAAGCATGTCTTGAAATATAATATATATATATATACTTGTACAGATTAAATCCCATGTACAGAAATCATGCTTTCTTTCTCAAATGTAGGCATGTAGTGCAAAATAATGCATCTTTATATAAATCATGCTTTTATGTAAATCATGCCATGTATATTTAAATCACAATAAATATGGCATTAAATAATTCACAACACAAAATCGGAGTCCGATCCATCTCTCAGGTTTGTCCGCAATTTAAATCAGTAAATTAATGTGATATATCATGTGAGACTCTGTGGTTAAATGCAAATAGTATCTTGGACTATGATCATATCCGAAATGTGATCCCAAGCAACACAGTACTCGGTGTGCGGGGCATTACTGTTGTAACGGGAGGATGGTCAGTCCACTACAGTCGTCAGCTATACGTAACATACGGTACAGCGTACTCCTCGCGCCCCCAGGCACGGTACAAAGTACACCCGTGGACCCTACATTACAGCCAGGGTGCCTGCCATAGGTCTTAGCCCTCGTAACCATGGAATATCATACCACGTTTATATTAACCTCATGCGGATATCCTCTCACAAGATGTGACACACAGTCACACAAGGACTCGAGCATGGGTTTTAACATGTACTATATATTACATACAGTGTGCATCTTAAGTGCGATCCACAGTCGACACTCCGCTCAAACACTGTTTCACATCACAAACTCAACTCTAGTGCGAGTAAACCTCCAGCAACTAGATCAATGCATAGTTCATGTATTAAATCAAGTACGAGCAATAGCTCCAGTACTATGTCATGTATAAACCATGAAGAATCGAGTACGAGCAACGCTCCAGTACTCTATCATGTATCTCATGTAAAACTCGAGTACGAGCTAATCGCTCCAGCACTCTGTCATGCATATATCATATAAAACTGAGTACGAATAAAACTCCAGTACTCTATCATGCATGTCATGGAAATCTAGTGCGTATCAAAATCCAGTACTAATGTATGTGGAAAACATATGAAATCCAGTGCGAGTTATGCTCTAGCATGATTCATTCTCACATAATATGATAGATGACTCTTTAAAAAGGGATGATTTACAAAACATCAAAATCAGCACTATAAAGTGTGCTTAATTCACATCAGCCTTAAAATCATTAGCCCATCTATTTATTTTCATGCTAAACAGCAGTTAAACACTTACAATAGTAGTTTCCATGCTTTTTGCAACTTTTCACAAAAGTTGACTTTTTAACTAACTAGGGGCAAAATCGTAATTTGCCACTATTGGGTCTCAATAATTATTATTCACTTTCTCTGACCCTCAGAGTTTTTAAGTGAATGTAAAAGCAGACGAAAATACGTGCAGGTATCTCTATTTACTTGCAAAAGTCCCTTACCTCGGAACACGTCAAGTGACCTCACTTCCTCGGTGCTGTTCAATCTCGCAGTCCGATCAGCTCTCAATGTAAACTCCGGAGCTGTAAATAACCATTCCTCAGGTTAATTATAATTTTTCTACTGTATTACACATTAATACAGTCCATTTTCCCTTAATGGGCCTTAATAATCCTTAATGGGCCTTAATCCGTATTAAGTCCGTTTTTCACTTATTATTTCCCTTCATCAGGGTCTATCGACTCATTGGGCCTATCAATACCCATTGGACTTTATTCCAAGCTCTTTGGATAGCTCGTATATCATTTACGACATTTAATTCAAAATTTCGAATATAATTCACTAAATACGGAATTTAATTCGAAATGCGTAAAATAAATCTTAAATACGCAATAATCACATAATTTATCGTAAATGAACTTTACTTACTCGAGAATATGCGATGGTAGGCAAATCAAAGTTCGATCGGGCTTCCGTTGGAAATTTATCGTCGAATTGCACAATTTATTATATTTAACTCCGGGTTAATTTTTGATTAAATATAATTTAAATAAATTCATCGGAAATTAATTTGGTCACTTTTGACCTCGTATCGACTTACCCGAAGTCCGATGAAATCTCAAAAATTTCTCTTTTCCTTTTTCTTTTTTTTCCTCTTTTTCCCCTTTTCTCCTTGGCTGAACCGGTTCGGTCCGGTTCAGCGCAGAACCTTCTCCCCTGAATCGCCGACCGGTTCAGGCATCCTTTGGCCGTGCCGACGTCTTTCGGCTGGTTCCCAATGCATCACCACCGCAGTTCGGCGCGCCTCAGCCTAGGCAACACTCGGCTGGGCTCGATCGGGACCAATCACCGCCGGTGGCCGCCGAATCTCTTCTTTTCCTCCGCGGCTTCTCCTTTTCGATTCGCCGGCGTCCGACGTCGGTGGAGGTCGTGACCGGTGCCGATGGGTGCGCACGATCCTCCTCTTCCTTTTCCGGCCGCTTGTCTGCCCGTGGGGTGGCCGGTGCTCGCCGTCCGGTGGTCTTCTTCTTCCGTTGGTTTGCTTTCGTTTCCTCTATTCTCTCTCCCCGATTTTCAATTCGTTTCTTTTTTTTTATAATATATTTTTATTATTATTTTATTATAAAATAATAATAAAAATTCCAAAAATATCCCATAAATATCCCAAAAATATCTGAAAATATCTCCAAAAATCATATTAAATTCATTTAATCCGTAAATGAATTTATCAGTCCGATTTTACCTTTTCGGTATATTTTTTCACTATTTTTAGGATCATTTTTCGAGACAAAAATTTCGATAAATTCAAATAAATTTATATCTTGATCATTTGGGCTCGAAATTAAATATTTTCCTCGATTTTGATCAAGATTCCTAAATTTCATATTTTTAATGAAATTTTCTCATCAAAATTATATCGAATTTTAGTCATTTGACCGTTTTACCCCTGCACTCATTCGAGAATTAACTTAACCCTTATCTCGCTGTTATGTAGCTTACATGCATTTTTAATTTCTCAAATTGTCGATTGCATGTTAGTAATTACTCTTCTTATGATTCAACTATGTAATAAAGTGTTCATACACATAGGAATCATAAGGTACAAGCTACATAAAATCTGGGTCTGACAATCCTCCCCCACTCAGAAAATTTGGTCCTCCAAATTAGAACCAAGTCAGTCATCAAATAGGCGAGGGTACTTCTCTCGTATCAGACTTTCTAGCTCCCAAGTATCTTCCTCTGAAGTATGATACTGCCATAGAATCTTCACTAACCCGATGGTCTTCGATCTCAATACCTTCTCCTTCATATCCAATATCCGAATCGGTCTCTTAACATATGACAAATCCTCTCGGAGCTCTAAAGGCTCGTAACTAATCACATGTGACGGATCCGGGTGATACTTCCGAAGCATTGATATGTGGAAGACGTTATGGACACCTGATAAGTCCGGTGGCAATGCCAACCTATACGCCTTATCTCTCACTCGATCAAGTATCTCAAAGGGTCCAATATAGCGAGGATTTAGTTTCCCTCTCTTCCCAAATCTCGCTACACCCTTGGAAGGAGAAACTCTCAAAAACACGGATTCACTAACTGCAACTCTAGTGGCCTACGTCTCCTGTCAGCGTAACTCTTCTGTCTGCTCTGAGCTGTCTTCAATCTCTCTACAATCAAATGGACGTCCTTAGATGCCTGTGTAATCATGTTAGGAGCGAAAATCTTACGGTCACCCACTTCTTCCCATCCAATAGGGGAACGACATCTACGGCCATACAAAGCCTCATACGGTGCCATCCCGATACTCGAATGATAACTGTTGTTGTAGGCGAACTAGGCTAGTGGCAAGTGGTCATCCCAGGAGCCTCGATAATCTAGTACACATGCTCTCAACATATCCTTCAGAGTCTGTATAGTCCTCTCTGACTGACCATCTGTCTGAGGATGGAAAGCGGTGCTTAAACTCAACTGGGTTCCCATGACTTTCTGAAAATATCCCCAAAAGTGGGAAGTGAAGCGGGAATCCCTATCAGAGACTATGCTCACTGGTACACCGTGTAACCTCACTACCTCGCGTACATACAGTTCTGCCAGTGAACTCAGAGTATCGGTCACTCTCATAGCTAGGAAGTGGGCTGACTTCGTCAGTCTGTCGACGATCACCCATATAGCATCGTGATTCCTGCGGGTTCTCGGTAAACCCATCACGAAATCCATGGTGATATGCTCCCATTTTCATGTCGGTATAAGTAGAGGCTGCAATAACCTTGCAGGTTTTTGATGCTCTACCTTCACCTGCTGACATACGAGACATTTTGCCACGAAGTCTGCTACATCTCTCTTTATACCCGACCACTAGTATACCTTCCGGAGGTTCTGATACATCTTGTTACTCCCCGGATGTAACGTATACCTCGATGAATGAGCTTCCGCCAATATCAATCTCCTGAGTCCTGGATCCTCGAGAACACACAATCTGCCTCTGAACCTCAGTAGTCCATCTGAACTCAACTCAAAATCAGTCGCTGTGCCTTTCTGCATCTGACTATTCACATACATACAAAATGGATCAGTCTGCTGAGCCACTTTGATCCTGTCCAATAGGTCCGGCTCCAAGCGTAGACTAGCTATCACATAGCCTGTATCCATGTCAGAAGGCACGACTCCCAAACTGAGGCTAGCAAACTGCTCTAGCAAATCATGTTCCCTAACTATCATATACGATACCATCCCCAGGCTCTTCCTACTCAAGGCATCAGTTACAATGTTAGCCTTACCCGGATGATAAAGTATCTCACAATCGTAGTCCTTCAGAAGCTCTAGCCATCTTCTCTGTCTCATGTTCAGTTCTTTCTGCGAGAACAGATACTTAAGGCTCTTGTGGTCGGTAAATATCTAGAACTTCTCGCCATACAAGTAGTGGCGCCATACTTTCAATGTAAACACTACTGCTGCTAACTTCAAATCGTGGGTCGGATAGTTCTTCTCATGATCCTTCAGCTGTCGGGATCCATAAACAACTACCTTCCCATCCTGCATCAATACACAACCCAGTCCCTGATGCGAAGCATCGGTATACACTACAAATCCTCCTGAGCTGGTAGGGATAGTGAGAATCGGAGCGGTGGTCAATCGACGCTTCAACTCCTCAAAACTCTTCTCACAATCCTCGTTCCATATGAACGGTGCACTCTTTCGAGTAAGACGTGTTAACGGAGCAGCCAACTTCGAAAATCCCTCAACGAATCTCCGATAGTATCCAGCTAAACCCAAAAAACTCCTGATCTCAGTGACTGTCCTCGGCTGTTCCCACTGAACTACAGCCTCTATCTTAGATGGATCAACTGATACACCATCTCTCGATACAACATGTCCCAAAAACGAGATCTGTGACAACCAAAAGTCACACTTACTGAGTTTAGCATATAACTCATGCTCCCGTAGCGTCTGCAACACGATCCTGAGGTGCTCTTCATGCTCCTCCTTGGATCTCAAATACACCAATATGTCATCGATGAAGACGATAACAAACTGGTCTAAATATGGCTTGAACACGTTTATCAAAGCCATGAAAGCAGCTGGAGCATTCGTCAATCCGAATGGCATGACCAAGAACTCATAGTGGCCATATCGGGTACGAAATGCTGTCTTGGGTACATCTCCACTCCGAACCTTCAGCTGATGATACCCAGACCTCAGGTTAATCTTGGAAAAGACCTGTGCTCCCTGAAGCTGATATAATAAATCGTCAATGCGTGGAAAGGGGTATCTATTCTTGATGGTGGCCTTATTCAAAAATCGGTAGTCTATACACAATCGGAGGCTCCCATCCTTCTTCCTGACAAACAGAACCGGTGCTCCCAAAGGTGAAACACTCGATCGAACAAAACCCCTATCCAACAGCTCCTGTAACTGTCTCTTGAGCTCCTCCAGCTCAACTAAGGCCATGCGATATGGTGGTCTTGAAATAGGCTCCGTACCAGGTACCAGATCTATGCAGAACTCCATCTCTCTGTCTGGTGGTAACCCTGGCAATTCATCCGGAAAAATATCTGGGTACTCACTGACCACAGTAATATCTGACAACTCCGAATGTGCCTTATCCATATCTACCACGTACGCAATGAAACCTTGATATGTTGAAGGTTTTCTAAATCAAAAATCATGTAATAACCATAACTACTCCTTTCATTTATTCTTATTAAACTTTACAACATATCTAGTGGGTTAGGAAACATAATTGTCTTATCATAACAATCTAAAACAGCATGGTTTACAGATAGCCAATCCATTCCTAATATTATATCAAAGTCACTCATACTTAGTAATATTAGATTGGCTGTCATCTCCTTATCCCCTACTCTCAACTTGCAGTCATTAAATACATATTCTACAACTTGACTACTATTCATAGGCGTACTAATCAACATCATCATACATAAAGGTGTACGCTCTACATGTCTTGCTAATTTACATGCAAATGAAGGCGATACAAAAGAATGCGTGGCACCGGGATCAATTAAAACATATGCTTCAATATCATAAATCAGGATGTTACCTCGAATCACATCCGATGAAGCATCAGCTGTCCCCTGGTCCAAAGCATGTACTCGCCTTTGACCCATCACTTGTTTCCCCTTCTCCTCTGTCGTCGCTCTACCTCTCTGAGCAGACGTACAGCTGGAGTTCTATCAGGCTCCCTGCCCCTCAGTGGTGCAGTAACAAATGTCTCCTGGCACTCTTTAGCCATGTGCCCTTGTTTTCCACATCGAAAACACACAATAAGAGTTAGCGGACACGATCTACTTCCATGTTGTTTACCGTATCTTCTGCACTGATAAACAACAGGTCTTTGTCCTCCTATGACAATGCCCTTTGCTGGGGCTACAGTCGGATAAGCAGGAGGTCTAGCATACCTCTCTCGTGCCTCCTCTACCCGTGATCTCTTACTGAAGAGTCTCTTCCCTCATCGATAACTGAAATCTCTAGCCGGCCTCTTCTTCTGTGTATCTCGGTTACGGCTAAACTTCCCAAACTTGGAAGCATTCCTCTCGTAATCCTGCTCACATAGTTGCGCCCTGCGCACTGCTTCCTCATAGATCACTATGTCTAATGGGACTAACCTGGACTGCAACACTGGTCTCAACCCGTCGATAAACCTGTGGACCTTCCTGGTCTCACTATACATGGTATCGGGGTCATATCTTCCTAGGGATAGGAATCGAGTCTCATACTCGTCCACAGATAAACTTCCCTGGTTTAGTCCCAAAAACTCTGCCTGTAGTTTTCGCTCTGCGGTGTCGAAAACAAACTGCCTCCTGAAGGCCTCCCGAAATATATCCCAATTGATATCTGTGTGTCGGGATCTCAATATAGGTCAGGTGGACTTCCACAAATGCTTTGCAGCTCCCTTCAGTAGGAACGTAGCAAATGCGACCATCTCCGAGGTCGTACACTCGAAGAATCCATAGAGCTTCTCCATCTCTGCTAACCACTCCTCAGTAGCCACGGGGTCCTTGACCCCACTAAAGGATGGAGGTCTAAACTTCTGGAATTCTCTCAACCGATGCAGATCACATCCTTACCCTAATCCAATACCACCCGAAATCGGTGGGGGTGTAGGAGTATCTACAGTCCTCTGTGCATCAGCTATCTGCGTAAGGGTATCAGGGGCAACTGCCTCTCCTGTCGAGGCTTTTGCCTCCTGTACCTGCCTACCTGGCATCGTCTGTGCCAGTATCTCTACAATCGTCTCGAGACTACGCTCTAATCTCGTGAAGCGCGTCTCAACACACTCGGGTGCTTCAGTAGCACCTGGAGTCTTATGCGTAGGTAACGGTCCGGCAGCGGCTCGTCCTTCGGGTCTATCTCCCCAGCCTCGAGCCCTACCTCTCGTAACTCTACCACTACGCGTATTTACCATATAGGCAAAGTTCCTGCATTCATAATAATGAATTAGTCCGTCTCCTATCTAGTATACATAGTTATATCTAAACACAGCACATTATTATGGGGATGTACACTTTCCTATTTTGTAACACCGACTCACATCAGACCAACCTCTGCTCTGATACCATTCCTGTCAGGACCCCTTCTCAATCCATGACTTTAACAAAAAACCACTGTAAATTTTTCGCATTTTGACTTACCTTTCTTCTCTTCAATGGTTGGGCTGTGATTCGATGTCAGAGTCCTTACTTACCACATCATCCAATATCATACATACATGTCAACATACTATTACTGACTGTACTTGCTTTTATCATACATGTAAGATTATATAAAATCTAATACAAATACATTCTACATAATATATATCGTATACATCACTGTGCTGTTTCTATGTTTAGATACACAACTGTACAAAATCTGTATACCTGGCGGTCGATAGGAACTAGCTGTGGACTCAGGAATACTATCCCTTGATAGCTCTCGCTCTACTGGCGCTCTGTAGAGAGATGTAAAGAAAGGGGAGTAAGCATACAACGCGCTCAGTAAGGAAATCAGGCAAGCAAGTAGATATTTACACTATCTACTCAAAATAATGCTATGCTTTGAAAACATTATTTCCTTAACTCATTTCAAAAGCATGTCTTGAAATATAATATATATATATATATACTTGTACAGATTAAATCCCATGTACAGAAATCATGCTTTCTTTCTCAAATGTAGGCATGTAGTGCAAAACAATGCATCTTTATATAAATCATGCCTTTATGTAAATCATGCCATGTATATTTAAATTACAATAAATATGGCATTAAATAATTCACAACACAAAATCGAAGTCCGACCCATCCCTCAGGTTTGTCCGCAATTTAAATCAGTAAATCAATGTGATATATCATGTGAGACTCTGTGGTTAAATGCAAATAGTATCTTGGACTATGATCATATCCGAAATGTGATCCCAAGCAACACAGTACTCGGTGTGCGGGGCATCACTGCTGCAACGGGAGGATGGTCAGTCCACTACAGCCGTCAGCTATACGTAACACACAGTACAGCGTACTCCTCGCGTCCCCAGACACGGTACAAAGTACACTCGTGGACCCTACATCACAGCCAGGGTGCCTGCCATAGGTCTTAGCCCTCGTAACCATGGAATATCATACCACATCTATATTAACCTCATGCGGATATCCTCTCACTAGATGTGACACACAGTCACACAAGGACTCGGGCATGGGTTTTAACATGTACTATATATCACATACAGTGTGCGTCTTGAGTGCGACCAACAGTCGACACTCCGCTCAAACACTGTTTCACATCATAAACTCAACTCTAGTGCGAGTAAACCTCCAGCAACTAGGTCAATGCATAGTTCATGTATTAAATCAAGTACGAGCAATAGTTCCAGTACTATACTATGCACAATATCAAATCAAGTACCAACAATAGCTCCAATACTATGTCATGTATAAACCATGAAGAATCGAGTACGAGCAACGCTCCAGTACTCTGTCATGTATCTCATGTAAAACTTGAGTACGAGCTAATCGCTCCAGCACTCTGTCATGCATATATCATATAAAACTGAGTACGAGTAAAACTCCAGTACTCTATCATGCATGTCATGGAAATCTAGTGCGTATCAAAATCCAGCACTAAAGTATGTGGAAAACATATGAAATCTAGTGCGAGTTATGCTCTAGCACGATTCATTCTCACATAATATGATAGATGACTCTTTAAAAAGGGATGATTTACAAAACATCAAAATCAGCACTATAAAGTGTGCTTAATTCACATCAACCTTAAAATCATTAGCCCATCTATTTATTTTCATGCTAAATAGTAGTTAAACACTCACAATAGTAGTTTCTATGCTTTTTGCAACTTTTCACAAAAGTTGACTTTTTGACTAACTAGGGGCAAAATCGTAATTTGCCACTATCAGGTCTTAATAATTATTATTCACTTTCTCTGACCCTCAGAGTTTTTAAGTGAATGTAAAAGCAGACGAAAATACGTGCAGGTATCTCTATCTACTTGTAAAAGTCCTTTACCTCGGATCACGTCAAGTGACCTCACTTCCTCGGTGCTGCTCAATCTCGCAGTCCGATCAGCTCTCAATGTAAACTCCGGAGCTGTAAATAACCATTCCTCAGGTTAATTATAATTTTTCTACTGTATTACACATTAATACAGTCGATTTTCCCTTAATGGGCCTTAATAATCCTTAATGGGCCTTAATCCGTATTAAGCCCGTTTTTCACTTAGTATTTCCCTTCATCAGGGTCTATCGACTCATTGGGCCTATCAATACCCATTTGACTTTATTCCAAGCTCTTTGGATAGCCCGTATATCATTTACGACATTTAATTCAAAATTCTGAATATAATTCACTAAATACGGAATTTAATCCGAAATGCGTAAAATAAATCTTAAATACGCAATAATCACATAATTTATCGTAAATGAACTTTACTTACCCGAGAATATGTGATGGTACACAAATCGAAATTCGATCGAGCTTTCGTTCGAAATTTATCGTCGAACTGCACAATTTATTATATTTAACTTCGGGTCAATTTCTGATTAAATATAATTTAAATAAATTAATCGAAAATTAATTCGGTCACTTTTGACCTCGTATCGACTTACCCGAAGTCTGATGAAATCTAAAAAATTTCCCTTTTCCTTTTTCTTTCTTTTCCTCTTTTCCCCTTTTCTCCTTGGCTGAATCGGTTCGGTCCGGTTCAGCGCAGAACCTTCTCCCCTGAACCGCCGACCTGTTCAGGCATCCTTTGGCCGTGTCGGCGTCTTCCGACCGCTTCCCGACGCATCACCACCACAGTTCGGCGTGCCTCAGCCTGGGCAACACTCGGCTGGGCTCGATCGGGACCAATCACCGCCGGTGGCCGTCGAATCTCTTCTTTTCCTCCGCGGCTTCTCCTCTTCGATTCGCCGGCGTTCGACGTCGGTGGAGGTCGTGACCGGTGCCGATGGGTGCGCACGGTCCTCCTCTTCCTTTTCCGGCCGCTTGCTTGCCCGTGGGGTAGCCCGTGCTCGCCGTCCGGTGGTCTTCTTCTTCCATCGGTTTGGTTCCGTTTCTTTTTTTAATTTATTTATAGTATATTTTTATTATTATTTTATTATAAAATAATAATAAAAATCTCAAAAATATCCCAAAAATATCTAAAAATATCTTCAAAAATAATATTAAATTCATTTAATCCGTAAATGAATTTATCAGTCCGATTTTACCTTTTCGGTATATTTTTTCACTATTTTTGGGATCGTTTTTCGAGATAAAAATTTCGATAAATTCAAATAAATTTATATCTTGATCATTTGAGCTCGAAATTAAATATTTTCCTCAATTTTGATCAAAATTCCTAAATTTCATATTTTTAATGAAATTTTGTCATCAAAATTATACCGAATTTTAATCATTTGACCGTTTTACCCCTGCACTCATTCGAGAATTAACTTAATCCTTATCTCGCTGTTATGTAGCTTACATGCATTTTTAATTTCTCAAATTGTTGATTGCATGTGAGTAATTACTCTTCTTATGATTCAACTATGTAATAAAGTGTTCATACACATAGGAATCATAAGGTACAAGCTACATAAAATCTGGGTATGACATAATGTCATTTCCATATAAATATAAGAGGTTTATGTATTTCTCTCGTGGTGATATTTTGAAAACTTTTTAAGGAGTTATACGAGATTTGGTTTTTAATAGGAGAGTAATCTAGTCAAGTCGAGATAATTCAGTATTAGGTTCGAATACAGTTTAATTCAAAAACTCAAAGTTCGAAATTTGATTCGAATTTGATTGAATTTTGTTTTGGAAGTATGAGTTTGACTATATAGAATATTTGAGGCATTTGAACTCAACTCAATAAATTCAAACTCAATTTAATAATTTGATTTGTCATTTTTAATTATATATTATGGGGTAAAATAATAAATTGATAATAAAATATTAAAAAGGCTCGATTAGTTTAGTAAATTGCTTAGTCGGGTATTAAGAAGCTCAAATCTAATTTGATTCGTTGTTAGAATAGCTCGAGTTTGAGTTTGCTCAAAAATAAACAAAATATTTAAATATTCATCGAATTAAATTTGAATAATTCATAAATAATTTGATTTATTTACTTTTATAATTTTCACTTAAGTTTGAATGCATGTTAAATTATTCGCCTTAGTGTTGATTTCAGGATTAGGACGACAACTAGGCCCAAAATATGAATTAGCCGGGATGCCGCTCAACTATCTAATCCTTTGCATCAATCATTCAAATATGCTGATAATGCAAAAAGAAAAGGAGTGGATCCCCAATTCCTCATACATTAAATGCTTCTTAATATTTTAAATCTTAATAGTAATTTTTAAATACAATTTTTGCAATAATGCTTTAAATGACAAATTCAAATCAGGTCAATAAAGTAAATATTGAATAACGTGACACTTGTTGGTTGACTTAAAAATAAATATTTATTATTTTTTTGTGTAATGAAATATTTGACGTGAAAAAGAGAAAATTCAAGAATAAATATATTATTAACTTAACATTCCATTTTATTATTAAAATTAGTATAATGTTTTATTATATTTATTACATATTAAATTTTTAATTTTAATACAACAATAATTTAAATATATTAAATTTTTTTTATATAATTTTAACATTTGATTGAATTTGATAATTTGTGCAAAACATTAAGAACATTATTAATAAAATTTAATTTAATTTAAATTATATTTTTTTTAGAGTTTCAAATATAAAAAATAATAAATTTACTTGAAAATAAAAACTTAATCTTAAAATTAAAACGTATTGTTTTTAAATTTAAAATATAAATATTAAAAGAATTAAATAACTAAATTAAACAATACAAGTATAATGTTCAAACAAAATATAATAAGATAAAAATGTTTTTCAATTCGTAAAATCAAATGAACAAATCTTTCTATTTCGAAGAACAATATATTGCATCAAGATCAAGTCATTCCAACATTTAAATTGAAACTTGCAAGTTACAATCAAATCAATGACAATTACTTTTAAAAATAAAATTAAAATTTGGATAAAAGTAAATATTTCTAATAGTAAATTAAAGTATAATTTAAAAATATGCTATAGTAGTAATTGTGTAATACAATTAGCTTTTTATACTTTATTGATATTGATGTTGCCTACCTGACAGCAACAAGAAAATGCCTTTCGTGTAGTCTGATTACACTATCGACGAAAGGGTGACGTCGATGCAATTTGATGCACGTGTTCTTCGTATATCCTGCAAAAATAACAGGAATCAGAGGGGGCAGGGATTTGTCCCTGCACGCGCACTCCGACGATCAAGTCAGTGATCGGGAATTGGTGTATGTATGTAAGAAAAGGAGAGTTTATAGCTTAAATCAGAGTGTTTAAGTGTTCTCCCTGTTTTTCTCGGATTTTGGATCAATCTCCGGTTTTTCAGAGAGCTCATCTGATATTTATAGGTTCCTGAGGCGGTTCGGGCTGAGACCCAGGCGCGTGTCTGGGCCGCGACAGAGTTATAGAGCACTCTGTCGCGCCTCGGACTATGCAACTTGCGGAAGAATAGTCTGGTGGCAGAGTATGCATGGAACCTCTACCGCTGCTGTGCGGGAGACCTCTGCCGCTACGCTGGGCGAGGGACATCTATCGCTGTTCGTGCGGGAGACCTCTGCCGCTACGCTGGGCAAGGGACCTCTACCGCTGTCTAAGCGTGATACTTCTACCGCGGGCTGAGCGGGGGACCTCTACCGCTGCTGTGCGGGAGACTTCTACCGCTACGCTGGGCGAGGGACATCTATCGTTGTTCGTGCGGGAGACCTCTGCCGCTACGCTGGGCGAGGGACCTCTACCGCTGTTTAAGCGTGATACTTCTACCGCGGGCTGAGCGGGGGACCTCTACCGCTACTGTGCGAGAGACTTCTACCGCTACGCTGGACGAGGGACCTCTACCGCTGCTGTGCGGGAGACTTCTACCGCTACGCTGGGCGAGGGACACCTACCGCGGGCTGTGCGGGAGACTATGCCGCAGGCTGAACGGGAGACCTCTACCGCTGCCTACGCGGGAGTCCTCTACCGCGTGAGGTGCGGGTGACCTCTACTACGGTCTATGCGGGAGACCTCTGTCGGGGGCAATGTGGAGTCCTGTGATGTGCATGGCGATGGAGGTCTGCCGCTCACGATGCGCGGCAGACTGTGATGCGGCAGACTCTTCTCGCATCAAACACTCTGTCGCACATCTAGGAACGGTGTCACATAGCGGTTTTGTCGCCAATCTGCCACGTGGTCTGTTCTTGGTTCGACACGTGGCAGGCGGATAGCTGCACACGTGGATCTGGTGACACGACCACCATCAATTGCTCCCCACTCTTTGGCGAGAATTTTTCCCGCGAAAGAGGATTTGGGTCCGGTGTTTCTCGGGCCGGGTCGGACCTCCTCGTGTGTGTGTACCCAGGCGAGCCGCTATAAATACTGGGCCCCTGACGTCCTTATCGCTACTGAATTCTCTCGCAAGGACACTCTGTCGCGACTCTCAGGACACTCTGTCGCCACTCTCAGATCACACTCTGTCGCCACTCTACCGCAACTGTGTCGCATACATCTCACTGTGTCGTAAGTCTGCCGCAGATTTCCGCACTCTGCCGCGAGTTCTATTTCTATTACCTTAGGTAATTTTTCGTAGCCCGTAGTCCTACTTCTTCGATCTACGAACTTCTAAGATGGCTGGGCATGGCATAGGAAAGCAAATCGATCTAGGCGTTAAGTCGACTTTAAAGGAAGCCGACATCCAAGACCTAGAATCCCGATTTCCCTTATCCGAGGGATACACTTATAGACTCCCAACCCCTCAGGAGAGTGACATACGTCGTGTGTCTGACGGTGTTGTCGTTTTTAGGGCAGCTTTGGAGTTAGGACTCCGCTTCCCATTGTCCGACTTTGGGGCTTCCTTCCTCAGGACGCACAGGGTATCCCCGGGGCAACTGCATCCTCATGCATGGATGCAATTGGTAGCATTCACTGTGCACTACCATTTAAGGGGCGTCCCTCCGTCTCTTCCTCTTTTTGAAGTATTCTTTAGGCTTCGAGGGAGTCCCGATTTAGTGCCTTACTCGCTTCAGCGGGTGTACCAGCCCGGTTTTGAGAATCGATTATTCGAGAAACCTGCTAACAAGCTTCATGGTTTCGAGACAGAATGGCTGGTTGTGGAAGTGCCCGAGGGCCTGGATATCCCTACTCGTTGGGAGAATAGGCACGAAATCCCCAAGGGTCCCCAGGTCGCCACACTTAGGGAGCAGTTGTCTTCTGACATCGACAAACTGCTGGTCCCTCATCCCCTTAGCCTGGACACCCTTGTATCAAATGAAAATTTGATATTAGCAGGCTGGGGTGTGGGTCCGGTCCCTGTTGCCAAACCCTCTATTCCGTCGTCAGATCCTCTGCCTTCGGCTTCTCCCGAGTTGAATCCTGAAGCTCCTAGGCCACAAGAGGATGTAGGGGGCACCAATCTGGAATCCAGCTCTGGTAGCGAACCCTTAGCCGATCTCACTGGTTGGGAAGGGTTCGGCTCCACTTTCATGGTGCTCCCTGATGACGACACCATAAATATAGAGTCCCTTCAGGAGCATCTCGATTCTCCTGACGGTAACTTTTAATTCTCTTTACGGCTTGTTATTTTTGATCAGTTTTTGACCATTGATGCCTTCTTTTTCTTTTTTGCAGACATGAGTCATTTTCGGCAATCATTAGGTCGCCAGGTTTCTGAGGCTGGTCCTTCCAGCGCTCCTGCCAGGAAGAGGCATCGTTTGGCTGACGATGTCCCAAGTGAGACACCGGTCCCCTCTCATCCATCTCGTGCTCGGACCCCTCCTGTTTCTAGGCAGGCGATGCCTCCCCCTCCTTCAGAGTAGAGAGATTTCTCTCGGGATAGGGGGAGAGTTGCCTCGTCTTCACGGGGGGCTTCCGGGTCATCCGGGCGATCACGCTCTGAGGAGCGCGCAGAATGCAATATCATTTCGTCTCAGCGGAAGAATAGAAAGCGCCTGTACATCGAGAGTTCGATGAGAAGCAGGCCGATATTGCCGAGGATAGGTCCTGCCGACGAGAGGCCCTATTCCGTGGATGGGGGGAATATTATGAGGGGCCACGAATTCCGAGTCTACCCCAGGGTTCGTGATAATGATGTTCTAGACACTCCCGGGGTGGCCTCTCGGTTGAGCTGGTCCACTATCCTTCCTCGAGATGAGGCAAGGATATTCAGAAACTACCCCGAGGGGGAAGACTTAGCCGATATCGAGGCGTTGAGGGTAAGTTTCTGATTTCTTCTCTTTTTGATTGCTTTTTGCAGCATGCTTTGAGTCTAACATTTTTGCATTTTTTCGCAGCTGGCTCAACGAACCGCGGCAAATAATGCCCAACATCGGGCTTATCGTGAGCGAGCCGACAAAGAGATCCGGGAGTTGAGGGACAAAGTCATGGAGCTACAGAACACGGTCAACAACTTGTCCCCTCTTCCGAATTTAGTTCGAAGCCTGGAGGAGCAGCTTGCTAAGGCTCATCAAGACCTCGGTCTTGCAAAGGGGGATCTCACAGTGGAGACGGCCCGGTCTTGTAAACTCCAAGAGGACCTGCAGGAGGCTCATTCTGAGTTAGACCGTATGCAATCCAACTACATGTCTACGCTCACTCGGAATCAAGAGCTCGAGCAGCGTGTTGGTGAGTTGGAAGGCCAAACTGCTCCTGTGCTATCTTAGGCCGAGATTGACAGCATACGGGCCGAGGCCGTAAAGGAGTATCGTCTCTCTAAAGACTGCTTGAGGCGGAAGGAAGACTTCTCCAACCCTTATGTTAAGTACGGGTTCTACCTGGCCCGATCTTGGCTAGAAGCACACAGGGAGGGAGAGGAATTTCCTGAGCTCCAATATACCCATGATGCGATGCTCTTTGAGGCCCCTGATTGGACCAAGTACGAGCCCGAGGCTGAGCCTGCGGACGAGCTGTTCAAGAGGACTGCTCAGGATGATCTCGTCAACCTTGCTGGTCCTTGGGAGCCCGCGGATCTGGACGGTGCTCCTGAGCCTATAGAAGCCCTCATCAATTTAGACGGCGAGGAGGGCGAGCAGTCCCTTGGAAGTGAAGGTTTTGTAGCTGATCCCCAGCTTCCTCCCGGAGAGTAGATAGGGATTTTTGCTTTTTGTTTTTTTTTTGTTTTAGCTTTGTACTTTTGTCGAAATGCAATTGTAAAGATCTGTTAAAGATCTGTTTGTACCGACACTTGAATGAAATGAAATTGAGATTTTTGTTCATGCTTTGTCTTGCACTACTTCTCTAATTGTCATTTATCATTCTTTGTCTGATTGTTTCTGTTGCTTTGCTTATATATACCTTGCCTGTATATAGCTTTGTATTTATATTCGTGTATGCTCCCCAATTCTTGATGGAAAGGTATACTTTCAGGGAGAATTTTTTGTGCAAACGCGCAGTTGTTTAAGGCTTGAATACTGTGGCGTGAAGGCGTCATTAGCTTTTATAGCCTTAGTATTTTAATTACCTGGCCACAGTGACGCGTAGCGTCTCAGGCCTTTATGATTAATTGAATGTTTTATGCCTGGCCTTAGTGACGCATTGCGTTTCAGGCTCTTACGGCTCTTTTGAGTATACGCTTGGCCACAGTGACGCGTTGCGTCTCAGGCTCTTACGGCTTTTATGTGGATGTATATATACCTGTTTTACAGTGATACGTATACGCCGGGCCACAGTGACGCATAGCGCCTCAGGCTCTTACGGCTCGGTGGAACTACGCTTGGCCACAGTGACGCATAGCGCCTCAGGCTCTTACGGCTCGGTGGAACTACGCCTGGCCACAGTGACGCATAGCGCCTCAGGCTCTTACGGCTCGGTTGAACTACGCCTGGCCACAGTGACGCATAGCGCCTCAGGCTCTTACGGCTCAGTGGAACTACGCCTGGCCACAGTGACGCATAGCGCCTCAGGCTCTTACGGCTCGGTGGAACTACGCCTGGCCACAGTGACGCATAGCGCCTCAGGCTCTTACGGCTCGGTGGAACTACGCCTGGCCACAGTGACGCATAGCGCCTCAGGCTCTTACGGCTCGGTTGACCTACGCCTGGCCACAGTGACGCATAGCGCCTCAGGCTCTTACGGCTCGGTTGAACTACGCCTGGCCACAGTGACGCATAGCGCCTCAGGCTCTTACGGCTCGGTGGAACTACGCCTGGCCACAGTGACGCATAGCGCCTCAGGCTCTTACGGCTCGGTTGAACTACGCCTGGCCACAGTGACGCATAGCGCCTCAGGCTCTTACGGCTCGGTTGAACTACGCCTGGCCACAGTGACGCATAGCGCCTCAGGCTCTTACGGCTCGGTTGAACTACGCCTGGCCACAGTGACGCATAGCGCCTCAGGCTCTTACGGCTCGGTTGAACTACGCCTGGCCACAGTGACGCATAGCGCCTCAGGCTCTTACGGCTCGGTTATCCGCTTTGGGTTTGGCCCGTTGGTAGCCTGCGTTCGCAGGGCCCGAACCAGGGGCATCCCCTCACGGTTTTGAATCCTGTCACGAGATTGACTTACAACAAAAAGATAATGCATATATCGGTTAGGTAATGACATCTGGTGACAGTGTTAGTAAAACAATAGTGCTTGGGGAGGAAGAGGTAGTGGTTAATTCAAATACAGCTTTAAGTGATTTGAATTCCACGTTTTCCCTATCTTCTTCCCTTGTAGAGTTTCCAGAGCGCAAGTGTTAGGTCCGATCTTGCATCTGATTCTGTAGGGACCTTCCCAGTTGGCTTTGAACTTCCCATCCTCCTTCAGGGCATTCGTGATCTGTGACTTTCTGAGCACTAGATCTCCCTCAGACATTGGCCTATCTCTCACCCGACTATTATAGTAGTTGGCCACCCTCTGATGATAGGATGCCAATCGAATAGCCGCGGTTTCTCTATGTTCATCGAGTAGGTCCAAGCCTTCCCTTAGAGCTTGTGAGTTTTCTTCCTCTACTAAGGGTATCACTCTTGGTGATAATGCTCCAAGTTCCACGGGGATCAATGCTTCTGCGCCGTATACAAGGCTGAACGGTGTTTCTTTAGTCGACACACGACTGGTGGTACGATATGCCCATAAAACACTAGGCAATTCGTCCACCCAGGCCCCTTTCGCTTTGTCTAGCCTGGTCTTCAGCCCATGGAGGATGGTCCGATTACTGACCTCGGCTTGTCCATTAGCTTGAGGATATGACACTGAAGAGATCCGTAGCTGAATGTTGAGGTCCTTGCAAAAGTCACGGAAGGCGTTGCAATCAAATTGCTTTCCATGGTCGGCATTCAAGATGCGGGGAATTCCAAATCGACAAATAATGTCTTTCCACACCATTGCCTCCACTTTCTTTTCTGTGATTGTGGCCAAAGGCTCTGCTTCGATCCACTTTGTAAAGTAATCGGTAGCCACTAACAGGAACTTTCTTTGACCCGTGGCTAATGGGAAAGGTCCAAGGATGTCCAACCCCCATTGGGCAAAAGGAATTGGTTGTACTGTGCCTTGAGAGGGAGTTACTGGGGCTGTGGTGATAGGCGCAAACCTCTGGCATTTGTCACACCTGCGGGTTTGGTCCATTGCATCCTTTGTCAGCGTTGGCCAGTAAAATCCCGATCGCAGTACTTTAGCAGCGAGGGCTCTTGCTCCTAAGTGTTCGCCTCAGATTCCTTCATGCACCTCCGCTAGGGCATATCTAGCTTGTTCCGGTCCCAGACATTTTAGCAGTGGCGATGAGTATCCCCTTTTGTACAGTTCTCCATTGATGAGTGTGAACTTCGCCCCTTGTATTTTCAAGCGACGAGCCTCGTCTTTATCTTGGGGGAGTGTACCCTCAGTGAGATACTGTTTAAATGGGGATCTCCAATCGTCTCCAACTTCAATGTCACACACTTCGACCTCTTCAATACTTGGTCGTTCGAGCCTCTCCACCTTTACTGTCCTTTCTTGTGTTTCGGTGGAGGAAGCTAGCTTAGACAGTGAATCAGCATGTGTGTTTTCGGACCGGTTGATTTGCATCAGCTGAAAGCTTTTGAAAGTCTTGGCCAAGAGTTGGACTTTCTTTAAGTAAGGAACCAGCATCGGTTCTCGTACCTCGTACTTTCCGCTGAATTGGTTCACCACCAATTGAGAATCACTGTGTGCTACCAAGTGGTGAACCTGCAGTTTTTCCGTTAGTGCCATCCCTGCTATCAAAGCTTCATACTCCGCTATGTTGTTCGAACTAGGGAATCCAAATCGTAGGGAGTATTCCAGGGATTTTCCTTCTGGTGACACCAGGACTATACCCGCTCCACTTCCGTTGGCACTTGATGACCCATCGACATGCAGTAACCATGGGTGAGCCTCCCCTTCACTGCTGTCGTTCGGGATAGTGCATTCCACGATGAAGTCAGCCAGAGCTTGACCTTTGATAGCCTGTCTCGCTTGGAATGTGATGTCGTATCCCCCAAGCTCCACCGCCCATTTCACTAACCTCCCTGAATGTTCAGGTTTCTGGAGGATCTGTCTTAATGGTTGGTCTGTTAAGACAGTGATGGGATGTGCTTGGAAATACGGACGCAGCTTTCGCGAGGCCATCAAGAGGGCCAATGCTAGCTTTTCGGCCAGTGGATAGCGGGTCTCTGGATCTAATAACACTTTGCTCACATAGTAGATGGGACGGTGTACCATTTCGTCTTTCTTCAGTAGCACCGCGCTGACGGCGAAATCACCGACTCCCAAATACATATAGAGCTGTTCTGCTTCCAGGGGCCTTGTTAATAGAGGCAACCGCTTCAAGTATTCCTTGAGGTCTTCAAAGGCTTTTTGACAATCTTCCGTCCACTCGAAGTTCTTCCCCCCCGTAGAGTTTTGAAGAAAGGCAAGCTCTTTTCGGCTGATTTCGACAAGAAGCGATTCAGAGCCGCTATTCTGCCTGTTAATCTTTGGACCTCTCTTACGGTGGCTGGGGGTTTCATGTCAATGACGGCCTGTATCTTCTCAGGATTTGCCTCGATACCCCTGTTAGTGATCATGAAGCCTAGGAATTTTCCTGATCTTACCCCGAAAGAGCACTTTTCGGGGTTTAGCTTCATGTCGAATCTCCTCAATACTTCAAATACCCTGAACATTTGATCAGCATGAGATTCTCCTACGCGGCTCTTGACTATCATGTCGTCCACGTAGGCTTCCATGGTATTTCCCAGAAGATCCTTGAACACTTTGCTCACCATTCGTTGGTAGGTGGCACCCGCGTTCTTTAAACCGAACGGCATTACTCGATAACAATAGGTCCCGTTGTCGGTTATGAAGGAAGTCTTTTCCTCGTCTTCTGGGTGAAGCATGATTTGATGATACCCGGAGAATGCATCCAAGAAACTGAGGAATTCGTAACAGGATGTTTCGTCTACTAGTCGGTCTATCCGTGGTAGGGGGTATGAATCTTTGGGGCAGGCTTTGTTCAGGTCGGTGAAATCAACACACATTCGCCACTTCCCGCTAGATTTCTTTACCATCACTACATTGGCTAACCACTCAGGATAATAGACCTCTCGAATGAATCCGGCGCCCAGGAGCTTACTCACTTCTTCAGTGATTGCTTTCTGTCGTTCCGGGGCGAAACTCCTCTTCTTCTGTTTGACCGGTCTGTGTCCGGGTATGATATTAAGTTCATGGCATATGACTTCGGGACTGATCCTGGGCATGTCCGCCGGGCTCCAGGCGAAGATATCCGAGTTTCTCCTCAGACACTCGACTATCTCTTTTTTCTGTTGCTCGCCCAACTGAGTCCCGATAAATGCCCTTTTTCCGCTATCTCCTTCAGTTAGCGCAATGACTTCTGTTTCCTCTACAGGTTGGGGCTTAGGCGGATCGTCAATGCATAAGGTTTCTTTCCTCTGTACTACCTTGTTGGCAGTAGAAGCGAGATAACAAGTACGGGCACTCCTTTGGTTTCCACGTACTTGCCCGACTCCGTTGGGAGTGGGAAACTTCATCAACAGATAGCAAGAGGATATTACCGCCCTCATGTCATTCAGCACAGGTCTGCCCAAAATCATATTGTAGGCAGCAGAGGTTGACCTGACCACCATGAACAATACTTGCCGGGTCACATTCTTTGGGTGCTCTCCAAGAGTCACAGGCAACTCTATGGACCCGGCAACTTTCACTCGCTCCCCCGTGAATCCATATAGTGGCGCCATAACGGGCTTTAACCTATCTTCGGATATGCTCATTTTTTCGAAGCAGTTCCAATAGATCAGGTTCACTGAGCTCCCGTTATCGACCAGGACCCTGCTCACAGGGTGTTTGGCCACCACCGTGGATATCACCATGGGGTCTTCATGGGGCATGGCGACATCGCCTCTGTCAGCCGGAGTGAACATGATGGGCTCTTCATCCGCCTGCTCCTCCATTACCACGTTAACCTGATACGCTTGCCTAGCGTAACTTTTGCGGGAAGTAGAGGAGCTTCCTGTACTTGAGTCCCCGCCTGCAATGACATTTATCGCGGGGGCTGTAGGTTCATTGTTTGGCGGATTAGCACGGGGGATGGGCCTGACTGCTTCGTTTCTAGGCCTATCCCTTATGATATCATTATTTGCCCCCGTCCGCGGACGATTATTCCTTTGGTCACGTGGAGGATATCGGGGTCTCTCGCTTCGCCACAGGAAGCGGTTGATCTTCCCCTCTCTGGCCAGTCTTTCTAACTGGTCCATTAAGTCTTTACACCTCTCTGTTGGGTGTCCATGAGCACAATGGAATTCACAGTAGGCTTCAGTGTTTCGGCCTACGTCTCCAATTTTCTTCTTGGGGAATTCCAGTAATCCTGCCCCTTCGATGGCTGCCAGTATTGCAGTGCGAGGCTCGTTTAACTTGGTATAACTTTCATACCTGAGCCTAGGGGCTTTGTCAGTTCTCACGGGTCTTGGGAAGCTTCTCTCAGGTGCGTCCCTCTCTCTCTTCTTTCCTTCTTTAGCCTCCCTGGGCTGTATCATTCTCATGACCTCTCCTTGGGCCACGTATTTATTAGCCCTTGCAAAAAGATCGGAGATCGTCAGAGGTTGATCAAGGGAGAGGGATTCTTGTAGCTTCTCTGAGCTTGTCCCTTGCAGTATCGCAGCCAAGGCTACCCCTACTGGTAGATCTTCCACCTCCAAGGTTGTATCTCGGAAGCGATCTACATAGCTTTTCAAGGATTCTCTATTTCCTTGTTTAAGCGTGAGTAGGTAGGTAGCGTCTTTCTTCCTCTGGCTGTGAATCATGAACACTTTGAGGAACTCATTTCTCAACTCGTCGAAAGAGGAGATTGAACCTTCGCTCAGCCCATTAAACCACTTCAGAGCATGTCCGGACAATGTGAGAGAGAAAGCTCTACACATAATTTTGTCCTCCCATCCATGCAATAGCATGAGGGATTCATAACTCTGTATATGATCGTAGGGGTCCGCTTTGCCGGTGTAAGTAGCCATAGAAGGCATTTTGAACTTCTTTGGCAAAGGTTTGTTCATGATTTTCGGACTAAATGGGATCCTCCTCCTTTGACCATCATCCGGAGACACCAGTTTTCTCTTCTCGAGGATCTTTTGGACGACCTTCTCCACGTCCTTCGATCCTCGAGCTGAGCATGGCCTCGTCCCTTCGGGTCTAGAAGAGTCCGATCGATAGACTCCCCTTCCAGCACCTCCCATTCCGGGACTTGACAATTCGAGGCCTGCTTGTGGGTCAGAGCCCCTTTGTCTTCGCTGCTCCCCAGTCCTATATTCTCCTAACTCCTGTACAAATTCCAAAGGAGAAGAGCTGCGGAGTGTAGAGAAAGTCTGCCGCACAGGGGCTACAGGGGAACTCTGTCGCCTGGCCGACAGAGGTGAAGTCTGACGCGCATCGGCCAAAGGTGAACTCTGCCTCCTAGCGGCGGCGAGAGAGTGCTGTCGCCCATCTGACCTGGGATATCTCTGCCGCATGTGGTCGACGGGGGAGCTCTGTCGCCTATTCGGCGAACTCCGCCGCCTATCGGGCAGAGGTGAGCTACGTCGCAGTTGAGCCGCGGGTGATCTCTGTCGCGGGGACGCGGGCGAGCTCTGCCGCCTCGGGACCAGAGGCGACCTTTGTCGTGGTTGAGCTGCGGGTGAGCTCTGCCGCCTCGGGACCAGAGGCCCACCTTTGTCGTGGTTGAGCTGCGGGTGAGCTCTGTCTTGCTGGGTAGGCAGTAGCATTATCTTGCGTTCCTGCACCTTGTCCAGCACTCGCCAAAGTGGAGGGCTGACCTCTCTCGTAAGTCTGCCTCGGTGTGCTTTCCCCCACTAACTGCTGTACTTCATGGGGTAAGCTGAATTGGGGGAGAGCCTCTCTGAAGAAGCTCACCATGGCTCTCAGGGCTGTCGTAGCCTCTTCATTTTTGCGCTTCAGGGCGTTGAATTCTTCCAGGGAGACTAAGGGTTCTGTTTGAGCCCTTTCACTGTGTCTCTTCCTTCGTTCCGATCTGGCAGGGGGACTTACAGAATTCCGCCCTCCTGTCACCTCCGCCGTAGAGCGTGTTCTCACCATTTCGATAGAGAATCTGGCTTTTTGTCAGGATTCCCACAGACGGCGCCAATTGATGTTGCCTACCTGACAGCAACAAGAAAATGCCTTTCGTGTAGTCTGATTACACTATCGACGAAAGGGTGACGTCGATGCAATTTGATGCACGTGTTCTTCGTATATCCTGCAAAAATAACAGGAATCAGAGGGGGCAGGGATTTGTCCCTGCACGCGCACTCCGACGATCAAGTCAGTGATCGGGAATTGGTGTATGTATGTAAGAAAAGGAGAGTTTATAGCTTAAATCAGAGTGTTTAAGTGTTCTCCCTGTTTTTCTCGGATTTTGGATCAATCTCCGGTTTTTCAGAGAGCTCATCTGATATTTATAGGTTCCTGAGGTGGTTCGGGCTGAGACCCAGGCGCGTGTCTGGGCCGCGACAGAGTTATAGAGCACTCTGTCGCGCCTCGGACTATGCAACTTGCGAAAGAATAGTCTGGTGGCAGAGTATGCATGGAACCTCTACCGCTGCTGTGCGGGAGACCTCTGCCGCTACGCTGGGCGAGGGACATCTATCGCTGTTCGTGCGGGAGACCTCTGCCGCTACGCTGGGCGAGGGACCTCTACCGCTGTCTAAGCGTGATACTTCTACCGCGGGCTGAGCGGGGGACCTCTACAGCTGCAGTGCGGGAGACTTCTACCGCTACGCTGGGCGAGGGACATCTATCGTTGTTCGTGCGGGAGACCTCTGCCGCTACGCTGGGCGAGGGACCTCTACCGCTGTCTAAGCGTGATACTTCTACCGCGGGCTGAGCGAGGGACCTCTACCGCTGCTGTGCGGGAGACTTCTACCGCTACGCTGGGCGAGGGACCTCTACCACTGCTGTGCGGGAGACTTCTACCGCTACGCTGGGCGAAGGACACCTACCGAGGGCTGTGCGGGAGACTATGCAGCAGGCTGAACGGGAGACCTCTACCGCTGCCTACGCGGGAGTCCTCTACCGCGTGAGGTGCGGGTGACCTCTACTGCGGTCTATGCGGGAGACCTCTGTCGGGGGCAATGCGGAGTCCTGTGATGTGCATGGCGATGGAGGTCTGCCGCTCACGATGCGCGGCAGACTGTGATGCGGCAGACTCTTCTCGCATCAGACACTCTGTCGCACATCTAGGAACGGTGTCGCATAGCGGTTCTGTCGCCAATCTGCCACGTGGTCTGTTCTTGGTTCGACACGTGGCAGGCGGATAGCTGCACACGTGGATCTGGTGACACGACCACCATCAGATATTAAGATTAAGAAGATGAATCAACTTACACATGTGTAAAAGAAATTGTTTTACACAATTTTTATAACTTCATGCAAAATTAATAATTTTACAAACCAATTGTTAGATTTAACAATTTGCTCAGATTAATCATACATGTAATTTTTGAGTCACTCTGATATGTTTATATTTTTCTCAATATATATAACAACTGAAAATTTATTATTATAAAACAAGTAGTTAAACATCTTCGATTAACTTAAAATTCGGTATGCGAGATCTATGTGAATAGAATATAAAATTCAAATGTCGGATTAAAAAAATTAATCGTATAAAAAGATATGAAAGTGTGCAAAACCAACCATTAGATTTAACAACTTACTCGTTGTGAAACCCAAATTTTTTCTACTTTATTTCTTATTTGGAAAACTAAGAAGTAATTGAGAACTTGAAATAATGTTATGCAGGCTCGAAACCACCGAAGCACTCGGGTTAGTAGCGTGGGGCTAGATGACACGAAAATTGAGATAAGGCTCTAAGCCCGAGAATTACTTAAGAATTACATGTCTGAGCATGAAATGATGTGTATAAGTGAAGACTAAGGTATTGGAAGTGAAAAAGTTAGTGAAACTCGGGTTTACGCGGCCTAGTAAGAGAAATAAATTCGAAATAAATACTAAAAATTCTCAAAAAATTATTTCGAGACCATAAAAAAGTAGTATAAGGTGAAATTGACTTGAAAAATAAAAATCAAATGGAAATATGGAGGTTTCAAGGATCGAATTAATTTTTAAAGTCAACCGAAAACCTTAAGCCATTTTGCTCGGTATTGACCAAATCGTAAAAAATGAGCTCAATCGGGGAACTTTTCCTAAACAAGTGATCTCCAAATTTTTATGAGACATACTAGGGATATAGTATAACACTTAGGAAGTGATAATTTGGAGGAAATTGGACTAGAAATATTTTTTTTATGAATTTTCCAAAACAGAACAGAAAATTGCTTCGTTTCAGAAAAGAGACTAGCTAATAGAAATTGAGTAATTTAGAGATCTTTTAGAAATTTCTTGACCCTGAAATTTTTCAGATACAAAATAACCTAAATAAGCTTTTTGAAACAGTAAAAATCATTCCCAACCGACCTTGGATGAGAGAGAAACTCTCCCTCCTTTCTGCCGCAGGCGGTAACTCCAGGATTGACTTGTGCGATTTTTTCGACAGCCTTCCGGCCACTTTCAGGCGACAATAAAAAGGATAAAATCTCCCCCTTCAAGTTCTCTACAACATATCAAAAATTCAGCCACAAATGAGTTCATTTTATAGGTGAAAAACTAGAAAGAAGAACAATGGTAGAATCTGCCCTGTACTGAGGTGAGAGAAAGTTGAAATTTTGGAAGATTTTGGTTGGTTTTTCTTGTAGTTTTTGATGATTCTAAGCTGTATATATATATGTATATATATGTTAAATTACAGTTGAGAATCAATTTGGAGGATAAAAAACGTGGTCAACCTTGGTCAAAGTTAAGGTAAACTTGATGAATGATGATGAACATGAGATATGTTCTTATTTGATGTTTTTGAATGATTTTTAGTTAAGTGGAATTGAAAGAAATAATTTCTTGGACAGTTTATAGGTTTGGCTAGCCTAGGGTTCATATGTTTGTGATGAAATTTGGATGAATTTGGTGTTAACAGTTAAAATTATACCGAAAAGTCTGGTTTATAGCTTAGTTTAGTGAAAAATCGAAAGGTGTGAAGATTGGTGAAATTGGAATGAGGACAAGTATGAATTATGAATGTGAATGAGTACTTAGGCTATTAATATAATGAAGGTGAAGTTAGAACAATGGAATTAGCTAAAATAGCTTAAATCAACACTGGAATCGGTAAAACCGAGAAAATAGGAAGAGTGACTAAAAAGTCAAAATTGGTCAACATTTATGAAACTTGTAAAACCCAAAATTTCCATATTAATAAGTGATTGAAAGTTAAGAAATAACTAAGTATTCGAAATAATGTTATGCATGCCCGAAAGAATCAAAGTATTTGGGATCATGGAATGGTGCCTAGTGGCACCAAAATCGAGGTAAGACTCTAAGCTTGAGAATTCATCTAGAATTACATGGACATGCACGAAATGATGTCTAGGAGTGAAAACTAAGTCATTGAAAGTGAAAAAGTTGGTAAAACTCGAGTTTATGATAAACCGAGGAAAATGAGTCTAGTAAGAAAAATTGTCAGGACCCGTTCTCAATCCATGACTTTATCCAAAAATCACTATAAATTTTTCGCATTCTTAACTTACCTTTCCGCTTTTCAATGGTTGGGCTGTGATTCGATGTCAGAGTCCTCACTTACCACATCATCCATTTCATACATACATGTCAATATATTATTACTGACTATAACTGCTTTTATTATATATGTAAGATTATATAAAATCTAATACAAATACATTCCCCATAATATATAACGTATACATCACTGTGCTGTTTCTATGTTTAGATACACAACTGTACATAATATGTATACCTGGCGATCGATAGGAACTAGCAGTGGACTTTGGGATACTTTCCCTCGATAGCTCTCGCTTTACTGCTGACGCTCTGTAGAGAGATGTAAAGAAAGGGGGGTGAGCATACAACGCGCTTAGTAAGGAAATCAGGCAAGCAAGTAGATATCAACACTATCTACTCAAAATAATACTATGCCTTGAAAACATTATTTCCTTTACTCGCTTTAAAAGCATGTCTTGAAATATAATATATATACTTGTACAGAATAAATCCCATGTACAGAAAATCATGCTTTCTTTCTCAAATGTAGGCATGTAGTGCAAAACAATGCACCGTATATAAATCATGCCTTTATGTAAATCATGCCATGTATATTTAAATCCCAATAAATATGGCATCAGATGATTCACAACACAAAATCGGAGTCCGACCCATCCCTCAGGTCTGTCCGCAGTTTAAATCATTCAATCAATGTGATATATCATGTAAGACTCTGTGGTTAAGTGCAAATAGTATCCTGGACTATGATCATATCCGACATGTGATCCTAAGCAACACAGATCTCGGTGTGCGAGGCATCACTGCTACAACGGGAGGGGGGTCAGTCCATCACAACCGTCAGCTATATCCTCCTCAACTCCACAACAACACACGGTACAACTACACCTCGCGCCACTCAGGCACGGTACAAAGTACACCCGTGGACCTGTCCTCACGGCCAGAGTGCTTACCATAGGTCTTAGCTCTCGCACCCGTGGAATATTAACATCACAGTCAAGGTGCCTACTATAGGTCTTAGCCCTCGCGCCTATGGAAATATCATACCACATCTCAAATACCCTCATGCTGGCCATCCTCTCAAAATGTGAGACTCAGTTACACAAGAATGCGGCATGAATAGGTACCATGTATATAATATCACATACAGTGTGCGCCCTCGAGTGCGACACACAGTCGACACTACGCTCGAACACTGTTTCACATCACAAACTCAACTCTAGTGCGAGCAATCTCCAGCAACTAGGTCAATGCATAGTTCATGTATTAAATCAAGTACGAGCAATAGCTCCAGTACTATGCTATGCATAATATCATCAAATCAAGTACGAGCCATAGCTCCAGTACTATGTCATGTATAAACCATGAAGAATCGAGTACGAGCAACGCTCCAGTACTCTGTCATGTATCTCATGTAAAACTCGAGTACGAGCTAATCGCTCCAGCACTCTGTCATGCATATATCATATAAAACTGAGTACGAGTAAAACTCCAGTACTCTATCATACATGTCATGGAAATCTAGTGCGTATAAAAATCCAGCACTACTATATGTGGAAAACATATGAAATCCAGTGCGAGCTATGCTCTAGCACGATTCATTCTCACATAATATGATAGATGGCTCTTTAAAAGGGATTGTTTATAAAACATCAAAATCAGCACTATAAAGTGTGCTTAAGTCACATCAACCTTAAAATCATTAGCCCATCTATTTATTTTCATGCTAAACAGCAATTAAACACTCACAATAATTGTTTCCATGCTTTTTGCAACTTTTCACAAAAGTTGACTTTTTGACTAACTAGGGGCAATATCGTAATTTGCCACTATCGGGTCTCAATAATTATTATTCACTTTCTCTGACCCTCAGAGTTTTTAAGTGAATGTAAAAGCAGACGAAAATACGTGCAGGTATCTCTAACTACTCGCAAAAGTCCCTTACCTCGGATCACGTCACGTGACCTCACTTCCTCGGTGCTGCTAAATCCCGCAGTCCGATCAGCTCTCAATGTAAACTCCGGAGCTGTAAATAACCATTCCTCAGGTTAATTATAATTTTCCTACTGTATTACATATTAATACAGTCTATTTTCCCTTAATGGGCCTTAATAATCCTTAATGGGCCTTAATCCGTATTAAACCCGTTTTCCACTTATTATTTCCCTTCATCAGGGTCTATTGACTCATTGGGCCTATCAATACCCATTGGGCTTTATTCCAAGCTCTTTGGATAGCCCGTATATCATTTACGATATTAAATTCAAAATTCTGAATATAATTCACTAAATACGAAATTTAATCCGAAATGCGTAAAATAAATCTTAAATACGCAATAATGACATAAATTGTCGTAAATGAACTTTACTTACCCGAGAATATGCGATGGTACGCAAATCGAAGTTCGATCGGGCTTCCGTTCAGAATTTATCGTCGAACTGCACAATTTATTATATTTAACTCCGGGTCAATTTTCGATTAAATATAATTTAAATAAATTCATCGGAAATCAAATCGGTCACTTTTGACCTCGTATCGACTTACCCGAAGTCCGGTGAAATCTCAAAAATTTTTCTTTTCCTTTTTCTTTCTTTTTCCTCTTTTTTTCCTTTTTCTCCTTGGCTGAACCGGTCCGGTCCGGTTCAGCGCAGAACCTTCTCCCTTGAACTGCCGACCGGTTTAGGCATCCTTTGGTCGTGCCGGTGTATTCCGATCGGTTCCCGACGCATAACCACCGCAGTTCGACGCGCCTCAGCCTGGGCAACACTCAGCTGGGCTCGATCGGGACCAAGCACCGCCGGTGGTCGCCAGATTCCTTCTTTTCCCCCGCGGCTTCACCTCTTCGATTCGCCGGCGTCCGGCGTCGGTGGAGGTCATGACCGGTGCCGATGGGTGCGCACGGTCCTCCTCTTTCTTTTTCGGTCGCTTGCCTGTCCGTGGGGTGGCTGGTGCTCGCCGTCCGGTGGTCTTCTTCTTCCATCGGTTTTGCTTCCGTTTCCTCTATTCTCTCTCCCCGATTCAAACTTTCAGATTTTCTTTTTTTTATAATATATTATTATTATTATTTTATTATAAAATAATAATAAAAATCCTATAAATATCCCATAAATATCCCAAAAATATCTAAAAATATCTCAAAAAATCATAGTAAATTCATTTAATCCGTAAATGAATTTATCAGTCCAATTTTACCTTTTCGGTATATTTTTCCACTATTTTTTGGCTCATTTTTCGAGGTGAAAATTTTGATAAATTCTAATAAATTTATATCTTGATCAATTAGGCTCAAAATTAAATATTTTCCTCGATTTTGATCAAGATTCCTCAATTTCATATTTTTAATGAAATTGTCTTATCGAAATTATACCGAATTTTAGTCATTTGACCGTTTTACCCCTGCACTCGTTTGGGAATTAACTTAACCCTTATCTCGTTGTTATGTAGCTTACATGCATTTTTAAATTTCTCAAATTGGTGATTGCATGTTAGTAAATACTCTTCTTATGATTCAACTATGTAATAAAGTGTTCATACACATAGGAATCATAAGGTACAAGCTACAAAAATCTGGGTCTGACAAAATAAATCTAGATTAAATTCTAGAAATACACAAAAATTATTTCGAGACCATAGGAAATTAGAAAAAAGGTAAAAGTGACTTGGGGAATTAAAATCAAGTGAAAATGTGGAGGTTTCGAGGATCGAATTATTTTTTAAAGTAAGTTGAAAACCTTAGACCGTTTTACTCGGCATTGACCGAATCAAGTAAAATGAGTTCAATCGGGGGAACTTTCTTAAACAAGTGACCCCAAAATTTTTATGAAAGATACTAGGGACCTAGTATAACACTTTAGAAGTGGAATTTTGGAAGAAATTGGACCAAAAATAATTTTTGGAGATTTTACAAAACAGAACAGCAAGCTGTCCTATTCCAGCCACCTGACCACCCGATAGAAACTCATGCATAAGTTGACCATCCGAGCACATATTAAACCCTAATGTTTTTTGCTAGAATATAGACTCTTAAGGATTTCTGAAGAAGCCAAGAAAACCCATAGAGCCTTCCTCACGCGCCCTCACCTCCCTCTGCAAGTTGCCGCACACATTACTGTACAGTTCCCCTTTGTTGAATCTTTCGACCCCCTTTCGTCCATCTTTAGACTCTGTCCAAGAAGGATGAAATCTTACCCTTTAAGTCTACTACAACATATCAAAACTTTAGCTCAAAATAAGTCCATTTAGTAGGTGAAATCTGAGAAAGAAAATCGGGAGGCAGAGTTGTCCTGTTCATGGGTAAGAGAAAGTTAAAATTTTTGATGATTCTAGTTGTTTTTTCCTGTGTTTTTGAGTGAATATAAACTATAAACTTGATGATTTATAGTTAAAGACTGATTTGGAGAATCATTGGAGTGGTCAAATTGGGTCAAAGGTAAGAGAAAATTGATGAATGATGAAGATGATGAACTATGTTTATGTTTAATGGTTTTTAAGGATTTTTAGTTAAATGAAATTGGATCAATAATTTGCTAAGAATGAATGTAGGTTCGACCAGCCAAATATCCTAATGATTGTGGTGAAATGTGGTTTGATTCAAGATTAAAAATTGTTAGAATAATACCAAAAAAATCCAGTTTAAAGCTTAGTTTAACAAAAAATCGAAAAGTGTGAGATTTGACAAAATGGGTTGATGGTAAGCATGAATTGTGAATGTGGATGGGTATTTAGACCATTATGATGTTGAATATGAAGTTAGAATAATAAAATTGGTAAGGATAGCTTAAACCGGTACTTAAATCGATAAAATCGAGAAAATGAACAAAGTTGACGAAAAAGTCAAGATTGGTCAACTTTAAGGAAGCAAATGCATATTTGAATATGTTAAAGTAAGATTGACGTATAATTGATGATTTGATGTTATTTTGGATAGCTTGGATATTCGACATGCTAATCGAGACGGTTCTGGAACCCGGTAATATTACGCTGCACCAAGGTGAAAGAGCACCCTGCTTGAATTATGAAATCAGTTAGTATGCCCAAAATGTTAAAAGAAAGACTTTTCGAATCTGAAAAGCTACTTTTCTATATAAACTGAAGAAAAACCCTTTCTCTGAACACTCCGAGCATGTTTTTAGTATGTTTTATGATGATTTTAAATATGTTTATGTTTTGAAAGATTGATATATGATATGTATTTAAGTATCTGAAAAAAGATATCTATATGTGTTTTGATATTTGAAAAAAAATGATTTATGTCGTGTGAAAGTGATTTTTAAATATGATTGTGGGGGCCACCTCTTGAATCTTACAGGAACAAAGTGCCACACCGAAGTCACATTTTATGAATGAGTTTTAAGTCATAAAAATTTTGATTTAAACTCAATTTTATGAGCTTATGGGTTAGTAAACCTGAAAAAGAATTTCGAAAGTTTTGTTTTGAGACTTAGGCAATATGTAAATTTAGACATTTGTCATACATAACCCATGTGGAGTTTGGACCATTATGGTACATGCCTTTGGGCACTCTGGTACGATTAGTCCCTTGTGATGCATGCCAAACTACGTTTGGTATTGTGACACTCAGAGCATTTTGAATTGCCACTCTCTGTTTTGGATATATTTGTTTAGTGGCGTAGGGCATTGTATGACCCTGATCCAGTGTACAATCCCTCTTTACCATGGCTATAGGTACCCTATATGTTAAATGATCATGACTTATGGTTAATACTTGTAAATGCCTAGTCTCTATGACTTGTTTGTCTGATTTGAAAGATAAATGATAAGCTTTGTTTCTATTTCAATTTGAATCGATTTTGGAAACTAAGTTCTGTTATATGTTTGTTTTGACTTTAAAGAAAAGTATCTGTTTGTTTGACCTTAAAGAAAGGTTTTCTGTCTGTTAGACTTTGAAAGAATGATCAGCTTCAGACTATGTTTTGATCTGATTTAGTTTTTTTGAAAGTAAGAATGCTTTTCCAGAATGTATATGAATATATTGATTATTTTACTAAGTATGGCACAAAGCCTACTATTTTTTGATATATATTTCTCACTGCTCTGATGCATTACTTACTGAGCTTGAAGAGCTCATCTCCCTTTTCTTTCCCCCTTTCAAAGCATTTTTAGTGATCGTATCTACACTTGAACATAGCAGTCGTGGATGAGCGAAACCAACCCTTTTTTGGATTGCTTTTGTATAAGCAAAGTATATTATACTTACTTTCCAGACATTATGTAAAGCATGGACAGTTATTGTAAATGATAATTTTGGGATGTAAGTTAGGTATAAATGTTGATGAACATAGTTGTAACTACGCAGTTTTAATGATATGTATGTAACTTGATATTGTTAAGTATTGCTATGATGAGATGTGTTGATGATTAAGAAAAGAGATTAAAAGCAACTGGATTACGAATATAAACTGCGTTTACACTTTGCAGGTGGGTAAAGTAAAAAATACGTCGTTATGCTGACGAAATTTTTGTAAAATAAATTGGTTTAGTATTCGACACTGATAGGAATGCAACATAAGTAAAAGCTTAGAAAAGTTTAAATTAGCCTATTTTTTCGCGCTTCTAGGGCATTACAGTTTACATGGTATCAAGGCAAGTGTTGTCTAGTACTGTCAGTGTAGTCTAGTATAGTTAGATTACATGCCAAATTGTCTATGTTTGTCTAGTTATAAAGTGAGTATATGTGTAAGGTTATGACTGAAGTTTTGGTATACCTGCAGATAAATCGATCATTGAAACTATGAGTGGTAGGAGAGGCCGCCCACGGAGACATGCACAACCTCCTCCGCCACCTTCCTCTCAGCCTGAGAGACCTACTGATAAAATAAGGAGGCTCGAAGAAACCGTACATGGTATGAAGGAAGGATTAGATGCTTTGACTGCCATAATTGCCCAGCAGTTCAGGGCAAATACTTTGGGTACTGATGTGTCAAGACCCATTTTTACCTAAATCGTTACAAATTTTTCACTTTTTTCATTTCCTCATCCGTCGTGAACAGTTTCACTATTAACAGTTGGGCTATGAGTCGACATTAGTCCCTCCTGTCATGTTACTTACCTTAACATCCATTTCCATATCACATTTACATATTAGGATCTATTGTCCTTTGAATTTAACTAATTATATTCATAACTGTATTTACATAGGTTTACATCCCCGATATTCCATCCATGAACAGTATTATGCTTTACATGTTTAGAAACAAAAAAGATACCTGTAATGCCTATAGTTTTACATGTACTTCTTATGAAGTTATGATGTATGAGCACATTGTTACATGTGTATAGACAATAAAGGATGTAGGGATTATGAAATTTAATGTACAATCTATGATTTTAAGTTGTGTGCACGAGTTTTATTGCCTATGAATTATATGGAATGGGTACTAATATACGTTGCTTGTGTACTAAATGTAAAATGAGGTACTAGGCAATCAAGGATGAATTACATATTGGAAATCAGTAGAAAACTGTAGTAATGAGGGTGCAGAGGAGGAGCAGATCGATCTCCCATGAAGGAGAGATCGATCCCTTCTCACGAAATGTCAAGTATCAATTCAATTAAAATAGAGCAGATCGATCTCATAACAAGGCAGATCGATCTCCTTAAGCCTCTGTATGGAAGAGATTGATCTCTCACAAGGAACAGATCGATCTTTCCTTTACAAACAGATCGATTTCATCATGAAGAGCAGATCGATCTGGTAGTAGTTATGTTAGGAAAAAGGACTACCAAACCATGCAGAGATCGATCTCCATAAGGGACTAGATCAATCTCATGTCTCTGCATCTATAAAAAGAGCACGAGATTGGACTGAAAATCAGACTTTCTTTCCTACCAAACCCGCACCTATCCTTTTCTCTTAAAGAATCAAGCTTTATCACTCTAAATATCACTACATTCCAGCCAGATTTGGAAGGAGCTCAAGAAAGGGAAGTTGTTTCTTGAAGTAAGGAGAACAACATACCCAAAAATCACATATTGGTTTGATCAAGAGGAGGAGAATAGACTACCACAAGTTTGGCCAAGGAAAAAGCTAAGCTTGGTAAGTCTTCAAAACCCTCAGCTCCAAGCATGATGTTTTAAGTGATTTTAGGAGTTGATGGATGCATATGGTGTTAATAGAATATGGCTAAGATGTGTAGAACTCATTTAATCTAAAGTGTACCTAGAAAAGAGATAGATTGAGTTTGCTATTGTAATGCTCTTGGAGTATTAAGATATTGGTTGTGTTAAGTGAATGATTTTAGATAGAATTTACAAAGAATATTAAGGTGAAATATGATAAAGGGGCTATGAAAGCATGAGTAAGTAAGTAAATAACGATGTGGATGCTTAGAAGAAGAAAAGGAAAATGACTTAATGATTTATGTGTGTAGATTGGAACACGTTGAGACTCGATTAACCCGGATCGTGAACGGAGAAAACGAGACGAAGGAAAATACAAGTGCGATTCGAGGTAAGGGATTGTCTGTTAGCGATAGAGATATTCATATGTATTTTATAGCGATTTCAGTAGTTATGACGCTAGTGATATTATGTTTAGTTATTGAACCATGAAATGATATGGAATTGTGAAATGTATTATGATATATATTGTGAAAGTGGGATGCGGTAAGGAAAACAACATGACATGCATGTTTTTAATGTTTTTACAACTCTATGTTGTTTTGTGACTGAGAAATGATGATAGATAAACTGGCTAGTTTTATGTTTTTAGCATGGAACGACATGCTAAGTTAATAAGCATGATTTGAGTCTTTAAAAGAGAAAAATAGCCTCCTATCAGATTTGAGATGTGAATTGGTGTTGGAGCCTTAGCTCACACCTGCTTTGAATGATTTTGACTATGCTGGAGTTTTTACTCGCATACGTTTTCCCTGATTTAACAAACCGTGCTGGAGTGTAGCTCGCACGTGGTTTTATGATGATGATAATGTGCTAGAGCTTAGCTCGTACAACGATTTTTGAAATGATACAGTGTTAGAAGCAGTTACTCGCACTGAGAGATACCACGCTGGAGCTTTGCGGAGACTGTGTGTCACGTTGATTCTGATCGCTTGGTATATGAGATATGGCTTAGGATGATGAGTCCATCGGTGTAGGGTGGATGGACTAGGTCCACGGGCGTACGCTGTACCATGTAGTTGTTCGGGGAATACTATGTATCGTGCTGTGTGCACGTGAGTACGTTGTACCGTGAGTATATGTGATATGATGAGGAAGATGATGATGATGATTGAGATGAGCCAAAGGGTAGGACTGACCCATCCCCCTTCAAGTGAGTGATGCCCTGTGTACACTTGATCAGTGAGGCCTGGGATCACTGACTATGGCCATATGTTGTGGATATTTGTTTGCCTAAAACTCCCTACCTATCTTAGATATAAGAGGAATTGAGAAAATCAGAAAAGAGAGAAATTTGATGAAAAGAAATGAATTGTGAAAAGAAAAGAGATATTATGATTTGATAAATATCCTGATTTAAATGCTTGTACTGTGATAGCACTGTTTTATGACATGTTTTCAAATGAAAGCATTTAGCACTGGTTCTATGAAAATGCTTATGAGAGAAGAATGTTTAAATGCCCTTTCTCCATTGATGTTTTCATTTAAAATGAAAGATGGTTTTGTTGATCATGCATAGGCTATGTAAATAGTACAATATCTACATGTTAGCATTCTTTTCCTTACTGAGCTGTGGTTTGCTCATCCCACTATTTTTCCCCCACAAGATATTGAGTAGTAGAACAGTACGGTGGTCTCCAGTTCATTTTGTGTTGGTCAACCCTTGCCAGTTGCTAAGGTATAAGGAATTGTATACACATAAGCATTTTGTATCTATCATATTGTATCGCACAGTTATACATTGAAAATGTGAAAAAAAATTGTATGGGGATGTTATGTAAAGATATTATATCATATAATCGATTTTGTACACCAACACACATGCCTGGGAGTTTGTGGATCAAAGTTTCAATTATTTCTACTATAAAAGTGTGGAATTCGTAGTTACATCGGCTCATAGCCCAAACGTAAGTAGTATATGTATGAATGGAAGGCACCTGGAGTCGGGGTGTGACAATACCAGTGTGTATACCTCTTGGTGATGGGAAGCAGCGAACAATAGGAATGCAGTCTCTACCCGCTCTCAACTACTGTGGATGCTCTGTAGGGGTGGAAAGTGAAAGGGGTGAGCACAACTTGCTCAGTATGGTGATAGTGTAAGGAGGTAGATAATTACACTATCTACATGCTTATAATGTCATGATATAAAAATCATTTATATCCAGAGCATGAGGTAATAGATAAAACTATGCTGCATGTGTATAAATATATCATGTATTGTAAAACATGAAAGCAGACATATAAAACAAACATGGAAAAATCATCATGTATGACATCTCATGCTCGTCACATTCAAAACTTATCAATTTCATCATAAAATAATACTTCATCATTTAAAAACATCCCACAATGTTCTATCCCTCCCTCGGGTCTACCCTAGATAACACAAATCTTGTTTAATGCATCCCACAAGGTTCGACACCACGGTTGCCTAGCTCTCATGGCTATTTCGGTAAAAACTTGGTGTGCTTGCCTTAAGTTCATCACTTTCCTTCACTAAGTTATTTCATCATACACCTCTTATGCCTACTTTAAATCATCATCTATTCCAACATATTGGTCTCACAAAACCATCTCAAAATTATGCATATAACATCACCAACACCATAGTATAATCAATTCATCAATAAATCAACCATAGCTCACTTTCTCACACTAAACCCATATTAGGTCATGGATGATTATGCATATTCAAGGATGTTTCAACCAATAATACATACACCAATCAACTCATAAAAATGTCTAGATTAACATACTTGAAGTTAGTGTATTGAAAACTTACCTAACTTAACCTTTCTCTTTTGGCCAAAAATGGGGAAACACCTTGCTCCTTCAATCTAGAACTTCAACTACTAGTTTTTGACTATGTTGTTCTCCTCCTTACAAAGAAAAAATTTGCTAAAAACAACCTTTGTCAAATCTACTTGGAAGGTGATGATATTTTAGAGTGAGAAAACTTGCTCATTTTGCTAAAATGGAGAGATTTTGTTAATTTGGGGAAGAAGGCTTGTCTGTCGGGCTTTTAAATAGAACAGAGCATTGTGAGATTGATCTTCTAGGTGAAAGATCGATCTTCCTTTGGTTGAACTACACAAATATTCAATAAATAAGCTGTGGGATCGATCTGCTCTTGGGAAGGGATCGATCTATGTTTGGGAAGGGATCGATCCTTTCTAGGCAGAATCACATAGAGATCGATCTGCTTTGGGAAGGGATAGATCCTCTCTATGTAGAATCACATCGAGATCAATCTGCATGCCTATAGAACCTTTGTGATTTCATTTTGGAATTACCAGATCGATCCTGTCGTGAAGGGAGATCGATTTGGCCTTCATCTGCAGGATTCCAGCTGCTATTTTTCCCAAAATTTCAAAGGAAATATTACCTTTAAATGCTTTTTTGATCATTTTGCATTCTATTTACACTTAGAGCATAGAAAGGTCCATTTCGTGTGATTCACGTATTATGTAACTTGTGTGTAACATGGAATCATAAAGGAATACGTATAAAAGTACGAGTCTTACATGATGCCCCACCTTCAAGAAATTTGGTCCTCCAAATTAGAACCAAGTCACTCCTCAAAAAGTCGAGGGTACTTTTCTCGCATCAGGCTCTCCAACTCCCATGTAGCCTCTTCTGAAGTGTGGTGCTGCTAGAGCACCTTAACGAGTGGAATCATCTTGGTTCGTAACACCTTCTCCTTCCTATCCAGTATCCGGATCGGTCTCTCTACATACGACAGATCATCTTTGAGCTCCAATGGCTCTACCAAATCACATGGGCCGGATCTGGATGGTACTTTCGAAGCATCGATACGTGGAAGACGTTATGAATACCTGCTAGCTCCGGTGGCAACGCGAGCCTATAGGCCTTATCTCTCACTTGCTCCAGTATTTCAAATGGCCCAATATACCAAGGTCTCAACTTACCCTTCTTACCGAACCTCATAATCCCTTTCGAGGGAGAAACTTTCAAGAACACTGAATCACCTATAGGGAACTCTAATGGCCTTCGTCTCGTGTCAGCATAACTCTTTTGTCTGCTCTGAGCTGTCCTCAATCTCTCACATATCAGCTGAACAACCTCAGAGGCTTGCTGCACTAAATCGGGAGCAAAAATCTATCTATCACCAACCTCCTCCCATCTAATAGGGGATCGGCATCTATGTTCATACAGTGCCTCATATGGTACCATCCCGATACTCGCGTGATAGCTGTTATTATAGGCGAACTCGACTAGTGGTAAATGATCATCCCATGAGCCTAAAAAATGCAGCACAAAACTCAACTGGGTTCCTATCGCTTCCTGAAAGTGTTCCCAAAAGTGGGAAGTGAATCGAGAATCCCTATCCGAAATAATACTCACTGGGATACCATTTAACCTCACTATCTCACGCACATATAGATCCGCCAATGTACTCAGAGTATCAGTAGCTCTCATAGCTAAGAAATGGGCTGACTTTGTCAACCTATCCACAATCACCCAGATGACATCATGACCTTTGCGTGTCCTTGGTAAACCCATCATAAAATCCATGCTGACCTACTCCCACTTCCATGTCAGTATCAGTAGAGGTTACAATAACCCTGCTGGCTTCTGATGCTCTACCTTCACCTGCTGACATATGAGACCCTTCGCCACAAACTCTGCAATATCCCTTTTCATCCCTGACCACCAATACACTCTCCGGAGATTCTGATACATTTTGTTGCTCCCCAGATGTAATGTATATCTCGATGAATGAGTTTCTATCAAGATTAACCTCCTGATCTCTAGGATCGAAAACATATATCCTACACCTGAACCTCAGCAATCCATCTGAACTCAACTCAAAATCAGTTTCTGTACCCCTTTGTATCTGCCTGATAATATCACTGCACTACTGATCAATCTGATAAGCCTGTCGGATACGATCTACCACATCCAATTCCAACCGCAGGCTAGTTACCATACAACCACTATCAGTATCAGGCGAGGTCATATCTAAACTGAGGTTTGTGAACTATTCCAACAGCTCGTGTTCCTTGATCATCATGTACGATACCAACCCGAGATGCTTCCTACTCAGTGCGTCAACTACTACATTCGCCTTATTTGGGTGGTATAAAATCTCGTAATCATAGTCCTTCAGAAGTTTAAGCCACCTTCTCTGTCTCATGTTCAATTCTTTCTAGGAAAATAGATATCTGAGGCTCTTATGATCAATAAACACCTGAAATTTCTCACCGTACAAGTAGTGGCGCCATATCTTTAATGCAAATACCACTGCTGCCAACTCTAGATCATGAGTCGTGTAGTTCCTCTCATGGTTCTTAAGTTGTCTAGAACCATAAGTGACTACCTTCCCATCCTGCATCAACACACAACCTAGTCCCTGTCCCGAGGTATCTGTATACACTGAAAAGCCTCATGAGCTGGTGGGTATGGTGAGAATAGGTGCGGTGGTCAGTCATTGCTTCAACTCGTAGAAACTACTTTCACATTGATCATTCCACTCAAATTCCACATTCTTCCGAGTGAGGTGTGTCAACAAAGCAGCCAGCTTAGAGAATCCCTCCACAAACCGTCGATAGTAACCTGCCAAACCCAAAAAACTACGGATCTCTGTAACTGTCTTGGGTCTCTCCCACTGAACAACTGCCTTTACCTTAGATGGATCTACTGATACACCATCCCTCGATACAACATAGCCCAGAAATGAAATCTGCTCCAACCAAAAGTCACACTTACTGAGCTTGGCATACAATTCCTTCTCTCGGAGGGTCTAGAGAACTATCCTTATGTGCTGTTCATGATCTTCCCTGGACTTGGAATAAACCAATATATCATCGATAAACACTATCACAAACTGCTCCAGGTATAACTTAAACACATCATTCATTAAAGCCATAAATGCTGTGGGGGCATTCGTCAATCCAAATGGCATAACCTAGAACTCATAGTGGTCATAACGGGTACGAAATGCTTTCTTGGGTACATCTCCACTCCGTATCCTCAACTGATGGTATCCAGATCGCAGATCTATCTTAACAAAGACTTGTGCTCCCCGAAGCTGATCCAATAGATCATCAATGCATGGAAGGGGGTACTTATTCTTGACGGTAGCCTTATTCAACAACCGGTAATCTATGCACAGTCAGAGGCTCCCATCCTTCTTCCTCACAAACAAGATCGGAGCTCCCCAGGGTGAGACATTTGGTCTAATAAACCCTTTCTTTAGTAACTCCTGCAACTACTTCTTTAGCTCCTCCAACTCAACCGGAGCCATTATATACGGTGGTCTAGATATTGGCTCTGTACCAAGTACCAACTCTATACAAGACTCCATCTCTCTATCAAGTGGTAGCCCTAGTAAATCATCCGAAAAGACATCAGGAAACTCTGCAACCACTAGAATGTCTCTCAATTCTGGACGTGCCTTATCTGTGTCAACTACGTATGCAATAAACCCTTTAAATTATCCTTTTCCACCGTTAGTAACATAGGTCATCATATTAACATTCATGATTAACAAGCAAATTCATCTCTTAAATATGATGAATTAAAATTATGCTCTTCCCATTTGCAATAATCATGCTTCTTCATTTCTTTTCAGCAAAACTTACAATACACTTTTCAGGAAAAATTACAGTAAGATTATCTATCCCTGAAAACATTACTGTCTTAGCATAACAATCTAAACAACATAGTCTGCAGCTAACCCATCCATTCTCCATATTACATCAAAGTCATTCGTATTCAATTGAATAAAATCAGCTGACGTATCCTTTTCCCTCACTTTGAACTTTAATTTCTACATACATATTCAGTTAGCTGACTATCCTTTATTAGGGTGCTAACTATTAGTATTTTGCCTAAGGGTATAGGCTTCACATATTTCACTAACTTATATGCAAATGAAGGCGATATGATAAATGCATGGCACCAGGATTAATTATAACAATTGCTTCAATATTAACAATCAAGATGGTACATTCCACCACATCAGATGAAGCATTAAAAGTATCCTGGTCCAACGCATACACTCGTCCTTGACCAACAACCTATTTCCCCCTTCTCTTTAGTTGTGGTCTTCTTTTTCGGCAAAGAGGTATCAACAGAGGCTTTCTCAAGCTCTTTACCTTTCTATGGGGCAATCTCACCCAGCTCAGGGAAATCCTTAAATAGATGGCCCGTCTTACCACTCTTAATGCATGTTTTAGTCAAAGATGCGAGACCACACATTCTACACTGCTCAGTAGTAGGTCAGGGTCCTCCAATCACAATACCCCTAGTAGGCACTGAAACTGGATACACTGGGGGCTTACTAATCATCTTACCTCGTGACTCATCAACTCTAAATCTTTTGCCAAATGGCCTTCTCCCCGCTCTGACACCTTTGTCATCCACTATTCTCTTTTTGTCTCTATTTCGGCCTTTATTACCTTCCCAAATTCAGAGGCGTGCAACTCATAATCTTATTCGTACCACTGTGGTTTGCGCACTGCCTCGTCGTATATATTGATATCTAATGGGGCTAATTGGACTCTGATAGATAGTTTAAACCCTTTCATGACTTTCGAACCTTTCGATTCTCACTATTCATAGTGTCAGGTCATACCTGCCCAGAGATATGAACCTCAATTCATACTCATTAGTAGATTGGTTCCCCTGAACCAAACTAAAAAATTCCATCTGTAACTTCCTCTGAACGGTGTCTAGAATATACTGTCTCCGGAATGCATCTAGAATTATCTCTCATATCAGCTCTGGATGTCTAACTCTTAAGTTGGGTTGAGAGGACTTCCACCCGTACTCCGTCTCAGCCTCCAACATAAATGCATCAAAAGTCACTTTCTCGGTCCACTTACACCGAAAGAAATCGAACAACTTCACTATTTCATTCATTCGATCCTCAACAACTATTAAGTATGTTACCTCGCTAAATACTGGTGGTCTAAACTTCTGAAACCACCGTAATCTATCCAAATCAAAACCATAACCCTATCCTCTGCTACCCTGCTCTGGAGCAACAAGAGATGTTGTATCCTGAACTGGTGGGGGTGTAAGCGTATCTGTAGCAATTGCCTGTCCAGTATCAGTAAGCTGTCTGGCTGGACTTCGTTTATCTCCAGTCCCCTAATGTAGCTTGTGTAACTATCTCAATGAGGCTCTCTATACTCCGTTCAATCCTAGCGAAGTGTGCCTCAGCATCCCCTAGCCTCTCAATAGGCTCCTGCGAGATCTGGCCAAATCTGTGGCTCTGCACGGCTCTTAGGCCTACCCCTATGGCCTCTAGTACGTGAATTTGCCCCTCTACCACAGAGGTTAACAAACATAATGCCTAAATTCTTGCATCTATAACCATTCATTAGTCTAATCCCATCTCAGTATACAAAGTTATATCTAAACAAAACACAATAATATGGGGATGTAACTTTCCTACTTACTAATATCGACTCATATTAGGCTAACTCAGCTATGATACCACCTCTGTCACGACCAATTTTTGCCTAAATCGTTCCAAAATTTTCACTTTTTTCATTTCCTTACCCATCGTGAACAATTTCACTACTAACAGTTGGGTTATGAGTCGACATTAGTCCCTCCTGTCATGTTACTTACCTTAACATCCATTTCAATATCACATTTACATATTAGGATCTACTGTCCTTTTACTTTAACTAATTACATTCGTAACTGTATTTACATAGATTTACATCCCCGATATTCCATCCATGAACAGTACTGTGCTTTTACATGTTTAGATACAAAAAAGATACCAATGTGTATACCTCTTGGTGATGAGAAGTAACGAACAACAGGAATGCAGTCTCTAACCGTTCTTAACTACTGTGGATGCTCTGTAGGGGTGGAAAGTGAAAGGGGTGAGCACAACTTGCTTAGTAAGGCAATAGTGTAAGCATATAGAAAACTATACTATCTACATGCTTATAATTTCATGATATAAATATCATTTATATCCAAAGCATGAGGTAATAGATAAAACTATGCCGCATGTGTATAAATATATCATGTACTGTATAACATGAAAGCAGACATATAAAACAAACATGGAAAAATCATCATGTATGACATCTCATGCTTGTCACATTAAAACTTATCAATTTCATCATAAAACAATACTTCATCATTTAAAAACATCCCACAAGGTTCGACCCCTCCCTCGGGTCTACCTTGGATAACATAAATCATGTTTAGTGCTTATAAAATCATGTTATATCAGGTGAGACATGTGGTCACTTTATGCAATCGAGGACTCTGTTGGCTAACTATGTCACTATCATCCCAAACCACATGGATCCCGATGTACGGGGCATCGCGCTGTAATGGGAGGTGGGTCAAATCCTACCCAGCAGACTACAACTCAACATCACCACCACACGGTACAACTTACTCCATGGATCCATATCACGGTCGGGGGTGCCTGTCGTAGGTCTTATCTTCCCTATACCATGTATAATCGAATTAGTCTCAAGTGCACATGCAAACATCTCATCCCTGTGACTAATAGTCTACATGAGGTATCCAGCACGGCTTGTGCAAGCATCTTATCCGTGTGACACATAGTCTACACGAGGCATCCAGCACGACTCATTACATATCACAGTGTGAAAAGTCCAATACGAGCAAGGCTCTAGCACGATTTCATGCATAATCAGTAAAAATCCTTGTACGAGCAATGCTCTAGTACGACTTTATGCAAAATAAATAATGGTAAAATCATGTACAAGCAAAGCTCCAGTACGATTATATGCATAAGAAATAAATGAAACCCACGTACAAGCAAAAGCTCCAGTACGACTTGCCTGCATCTCAACTCAAAATATGGTACGAGCTAGGCTCCAGCACATTTCATGCATGTTAAAATATCAAAATCCAATGCGAGCAAAGCTCAAGCACGATTAAACTCATATAAATCTGATAGACGACTCTATTTCAACAAAACACGCTTAAAATCAAAGTTATCACCTGACTCGTGCTATTTCATGAAATTATGAAATCAATAGCCAGCCTATCCGTAAGTTTGCTTAAATCGAAGCAATATATTTCATAAAAATATCAAAACATGATATTCATGCAATTTATTAGCCTTACTACCATTTTTTTAAAATTTACTCCTAGGGGCAAAATCATATTTTTCACCTATATCTAAATTTCTCTGTAAAAATTATTATTTCTTTTCTAGGTTGCCAAGAAAATCTAATGCCCTGTAAATACCCTCAAAATACATGAAACTACCTCTAAATACTCACAAAATTACCTTACCTGGAATTGCGTCGAGTAATTCCACTTTCTCAGAGCTGTTCGATCGCGTAGTCCGATTCGCTCTCAATATAATTTTTGAAGCTACATAAAATTATTTATCATATTAAATACATTTTATTTATTTGTATTTCACTTTCACTATAATAGATTTAACTTATTGGGCCCATTTACTCTTATTGGACCTTAGTTTCTCTTAAGTCCATTTCGATTATACTATTCATTTCTCAAGAATGTACTAGGCCCATCAAGCCTACTGATTCATATTAGGTCGGCCTTATGCCCATAATGCCTTATTGAGCCGAATACTCAATGCTTGGTCCACTTGACCATTTGGTCACGCTTGGTGCGCCATGCCTAGCCATGGTCGACACCACGATTACCTAGTTCTCATAGTTATTTCGGTAGAAACTTAGTGTGCTTGCCTTAAGTTCACAACTTTCCTTCACTAAGGCATTTCATCATACACCTCTTATGCCTACTTTAAATCATCATCTATTCCAACATATTGGTTTCACAAAACCATCTCAAAATCATGCATATAACATCACCAACACCATAGTACAATCAATTCATCAATAAATCAACCTTATCTCACTTTCTCGCACTAAACCCATATTAGGTCATGGATGATTATGCATATTCAAGGATGTTTCAGCCAATAATACATACACCAATCAACTCATAAAAATGTTTAGATTAACATACTTGAAGTTGGTGTATTGAAAACTTACCTAGCTTAACCTTTCTGTTTTGGCCAAAAAGTGGGGAAACACTTTTCTCCTTCAATCTAGAACTTCAACTACTAGTTTTTGACTATGTTGTTCTCCTCCTCACAAGGAACAACTTTGCTGAAAATAACCTTTCTCAAATCTGCTTGGAAGATGATGATATTTTAGAGTGAGAAAACTTTCTCACTTTACTAAAATGGAGAGATTTTGTTAATTTGGGGAAGAAGGCTCGTCTGTCGGGCTTTTAAATAGAACTGGGTATTGTGAGCTTAATCTCCTAGGTGAGAGATCGATTTTCCTTTGGTTGAACTACACAAATATTTAGTAAATAAGCTGTGGGATTGATCTGCTCTTGGGAAGGGATCGATCTGCTATTGGAAAGGGATCGATCTTCTCTTGGGAAGGGATAAATCCTTTCTAGCCAGAAATAATTCGAGATCAAACTGTGTTTGGGAAGGGATTGATCCTTTCTAGGTAGAATCACATGGAGATCGATCTGCTTTGGGAAGGGATCGATGCTCTCTATGCAAAATCACATCGAGATCGATCTGCTTGCCTATAGAACCTTTGTGATTTCATTTTTGAATTACCAGATCGATCCTATCATGAAGGGAGTCGATCTGGCCTTTATCTGCAGGATTCTAGTTGCTATTTTTCCTAGAATTTCAAAGGAAATATTACATTTAAATGCTTCTTTGATCATTTTGCATTCTATTTACACTTAGAGCATAAAAAGGTCTATTTCTTATGTTTCATGTATTATGTAACTTGTGTGTACAACATGGAATCATAAAGAAATATGTATAAAAGTATGGGTCTTACATGATGCCACTCCTGCACAAACACTGAATCCTCCTCCCCCACCATAAGACCCTCCGACAGCCTTAGTACCTCAGCCTGCAGTCCCACAGCCTAGGGATGAAAGTGACACCTGAAGGCTACGAGACATTCTTAGAATGAGTCCCCAGGAGTTTACAGGGGTTAAAGAGCCGACAAAGGCTGAGGAATGGCTATTGGACCTAGAGTCAGTGTTTTAGTATCTGGGGTGTTCAAAAGCAGAGAGGGTAACAATGGCCAGCTATATGTTAAGAGGTCAAGTAAAGTATTAGTGGAGGACGACTCAGATGGTTATGGCTGACAACCCATCAGATGTCACATGAGATACATTCCTCGATGCATTTCGGGCCCAATACATCCCGCCTACAACACGGAAAAGAATGCAAATAGAATTTTTGGATTTGGTTCAAGGTAGTTTGACAGTAGATGAGTATGAGAATAGATTCATTACCCTGATGAGGTATGACCCAGACACAGTACGAAACCCTACACGTCGAACTAAAAGGTTTATGATAAGATTGAGGTTAGGGATCTGGGATAGATTGTTGGGATTACGGGTCACAGACTTCAAAGATGCCTTGGAGCGGGCTCCAGAAATTGAAAAGGGCCTGTAGGTGACACAAGCTGAACATGAGTACAGAGATAATAGTGGGATAAGAGAAAGAGAATTCAGACATCTCAATTTGAAGTCAGAAGAGGTCAGTCGAAGAGGCAGAGAGTAGAGGAAGTTTAGTCAAGGGCTGAAAAGCCCAAGATCCCTGTAGTTAGTGTTGATGCTGCCCGTGGTTCTGGCACTGAGGTACATAAGTGCAAGAATTCTGGCAAACCACATCCTGGACCTTGTCATTGGCTTACAAGTGCTTGTTTTAGATGTGGCGAAGTTGGGCATCAGATTAAGGATTGCCCGCAGATGAGAACTCATGCGCCTTGGGAACTACTAAGGTAAATTGGGAGACAATTACAGATCCATCTGAGATAAACTCCACAGAGAGGAGCTACAGTTGTCAAAAAGTGTAAGAGACCCGTCTCATAGGGACACATGCGAGCTATAGATCAGGAGACAGTTGACACCTCCTCGGATGCTATTAAAGGTACACTTATGATTTGTAAATGCTACGTACATGTATTTTTTGATTCAGGAGCCATACACTCTCTTATCTCCTCACAGTTTGCATAAAAACTACACTTAGAACCTAAACCTTTGGATCATATGTTACGTATCAGCACACCTATGCATGAATCACAGTTGACTAATATGGAGTGTAAAGATTGTGACATTAAGGTAGGAGGTAGGAAGTTGTTAGCAGATCTAATTTTGTTAAATATATCAGGTTTTGATGTAATCTTAGGCATGGATTGGTTAGCTACCAATTATATAAGTCTAGACTGTTACAATAAGATCGTAACCTTCTCCTTACCCAAAAAATTTAATGTATGCTTTATTAATGAGCAATAAAGTGCATGGTATTAAGTTCTATGTGATTATAAGTGTTAAAAGTGTTTGAAAATTTATGATTGTAAAATTCTTGTAAAGGTTATGTTACTTTGATTTCTGATAATAGTAGGGAACCATCAAGTATCCAAGATGTTCCAATTGTGTGTGAGTTTCCTGATATATTTTCGGATGAATTGCTGGGGTTACCACCTGAGAGAGAAGTGGAATTTGTAATTGATCTGGTACTTGACACTCTACCTATCTCCAAGCCACCTTATTGAATGGTGTTGGTTAAACTGGAAGAACTGAAGAAGCAATTGAAAGAACTACTCGATAAGGGATTTGTTAGGTCGAGTGTGTCTCCGTGGGGTGTTCCGATATTATTTGTCAGGAAGAAAGATGGTAGTCTCCACTTATGTATTGATTATAGGCTGCTGAATAAGGCAACAATAAGGAATAAGTATACCCTGCCAAGAATAGATGATTTGTTTGATCAGCTAAGAGAGGCTTCAGTTTTCTCTAAGATAGACTTAAGATCGGGTTACCATCAGTTGAGGATTAAGAAAGCTGACGTACTAAAGATAGTTTTTCAGACCCGATACGAGCACTATGAGTTCTTGGTAATGCCCTTTGGAGTGACTAACGCCCCTATTACATTTATGAACCTAATGAATGATGTTTTCAGGGACGTTTTGGACAAGTTTGTAATTGTGTTCATTAATGATATTTTGATTTATTCTAAGTCCTGGGAGGAGCACGAGCAGCATTTGAGGATAGTGCTCCAGACTCTCTATGAGAAGAATCTGTATGGAAAATTCAGCAAGTGTACTTTATGGTCGGAACAAATTACCTTCCTCGGACACATTGTATCTAAAGACGAGGTATCTATGGATCTGTCTAAGATGGATGTAGTGCTGAAATGGGAAAGATCGAGGACAATGGCGAAGATTCGAAGTTTCCTGGGATTGGCAGGGTACTATTGGAGGTTTATTGAAGGATTTTCTCGGATTGCAGCTGTAATACCCATAAATTCCCATATATTTGTTTTATTAAGATATAATGTACATGTACTTTTGTTACAAGTGTATAAGTGATAAAAAGATGTAAGGATTTTGGAAATTTAATGAAACATCCATGATTTTAAGTTGTGTGCACAAGTTTCATTAACTATGAACTATGTGGAATGGATGCTATTGTGTGTTAATTGTGCACGGATTGTAAATTGAGGTGCAAAGCAAATAAGGATGAATGCACATTGAGAAAAATATAGAAAACTGTAAAAAATGAGGGTGCAGGGGATGAGAGATCGATCTCACATGAAGGAGAGATCGATCACCCCTCATGAAATGCCTAGAAATTGTAGAATGAAACTAGGCAGATCGATCTCATAGGAAGATAGATCGATCTCCTTAACTCTATACCTGAGATAGATCGATCTCAAGCCCTCGACAGATCAATCTCTTTAAGGTTCTGTAAAGAGTAGATCGATCTGCTATAAGAGGCAGATCGATCTCCAAGAAGGAATTTGCTTGCAAATAGATCGATCTCATCATAGAAGAAGATCGATCTGGTAGTAGTTGTGTTTGGTAAAAGGACTACCAAACCTTACAGAGATCGATCTCTATAAGGACCAGATCGATCTCATGTCTCTACATTTATAAAAAGGGTATGGGATTTGGACTGAAAACTCACATTTCTCCTACCAAACCCGCACCTACCATTTTCTCTTTAGAAATCAAGCTTTCTCACTCTAAAAATCACTACATTTCAACCAGTTTTGGAAGAAACTCAAGAAGAGAAATTTATTCCTTGAAGTAAGGAGAATAACATACCCAAAAATCACACATTGGTGTGACTAAGAGAAGGAGGTTTTGGCTCCCACAAGTTTGGCTAAGCAAAAGGGTAAGCTCTTCAACCTTCAAGCCTTAAATATGGGTTTTTAGATATTTGTGAGTTAGATAATATGTGAATTATGGATAGATATGATGAATGTAGTGATGAGTGAGTAATATTAAAGAGATTTGTAAAGAGGAAATCCATGGAAAGCTTAAGAGATGATAAAAAGGGTATTAGTGGAAGAGTAAAATGTGATTTTAGGATTGGGAAGCATAAATAGCTAATTGGGTGACAATGTGTATGTTTAGTATAGGGAAAGGAAAATAACTTAATGATTTGCATGTGTAGATTGAAATACACAGAACATGGTTAACCCAGATCGTGAATGGAGCAAACGAGATAAAGGAAATACGAGCACGAATCGAGGTAAGGGACTGTATGTTAGCGATAAAGATATTCGCACGTATTTTTACTGCGATTTTGATAGTTATGACGCTAGAGATAACATGCTTAGCTATTAACCCATATGTGAATGGAAACGTATTATGGTATGTATTGTGAAAATGGGATGTGGTAAGGAAATAGCATGATATGAATGTTTTCTATGTTTTCTCAACTATGTATTGATTTTGAGATTGAGAAATGATGATGGATAGGTTGGCTAGTTTTACATGTTTAGCATGGGACGATATGCTACGTAAATAAACATGTTTTGAGTCTTTAAAAGAGAAAATACCCACCTATCGCTTTTGAGATGTGAATTGGTGTTAGAGCCCCAGCTCGCACCCGTTTTAATGATTTTAACTATGCTAGAGTTTCACTCGCATACGTCTACATGTTTTAATAAATCGTGCTGAAGCGTGACTTGCACGAGGTTTTATAATGAAAAAGTGCTGGAGTTTAACTCGCACAATGATTTTTAAGAGAAGTGCTGGAGCATTGGTCACACTAGTTTTTACTAAGTTGAGGTAAACTTGGGGGCCTGGGACCCAAGGGGATAACAGCTGATGGCCTTAGAACAGGCTAGGCCTTAAAAATAAAATGTATCGCGTTGGAGCCTTACGATGACTATGTGTCACACTGATTTGCTTGCCTGGTATTTGAGACATGGTTCAGGATAATGAGTCCATTGGAGTTGGTAGATAAAGTTACCCATTAGTATACTATGTACCATGCTGGATACACGTGAGTACTAGTATTGCATAGATGACACATGGCATACCTTGTATCGTGAGTATATGTGATATGAGGAGATGAAGTTGATTGAGATAAGCCGGAGGATAGGACTAACCTATCCCCTTTCAGGCGAAGTGATGCCTTATGCATACCTGATCAGTGAGGCCTGGGATCACTGACTATGGCTATATGTCGTGGGTATTAGATTGTCAAAAATTCCATGCCTGTCTCAAAAATAAGAAAAATTGAGAAACTCAGAAAAGAAAGAGACTTGACAAAAAGAAATGGTTTGATAAATCTCTTGATTTGAATGCTTGTGCCATGATAGCATTGTTTATTACATGTTTTCAAATGGGAATATCGTATACTTGTTTTCAGGAAAATGCTTATGTGAGAAGAAATGTTTAAATGCATTTTCTAGTAATATTTCCATTTATATTGAAACATGGCTTTGTTTATGCATGCATGGGCTATGTAGATAGTACAATATCTACTTGTTAGCATCCATTTCCTTACTGAGCTGTGGTTTGCTCATCCTACTATTTTTCCCCCTCCAGATACTGAGAAGTAGGACAGTGCAATGGTCTCGAGATTCCTTTTTGTGTTGAACAACTCCCACCAGTGGCAAGGGTATAAGATTTGTATACACATGAGTATTTTGTATCTATTTTAATGTATCGCACAGTCATGAATTGAAATTATAAACAGTTGTATGGGGATGTTATGAAAAGGCATTATATCAAACAATTGATTTTGTATATCGACACACACCTGGGAGTGTGAATTAAAGTTTTAAATATTTTTGCTGTAAATTATATGAAATTTAGTAATTGCATCGTCTCACAGCCCAAACGTAAGTAATGTATGTATGGATGAAAGACACCCGGAAGTGGGGTGTGACACCCGCTCCATTGACTAAATTGACTCTTAAGGATGTCCCATTTGAAATGTTTGAGTAGTCTGAGTAGAGCTTCCAAGAGCTCAAGCACTGGTTGACCACAGCACCAGTCTTGATCATTCCAAGCGGTTTAAGAGGATTTGCAGTGTACAGTAATGCCTCCTACCAAGGTTTGGGCTGCATGTTGATGCAGAATGGTCGAGTGGTCACTTATGGTTCCTGCTAGCTAAAGGACCATGAGTGTAATTATCCTACTCATGACTTGGAGTTGGCCGCAGTGATTTTTGCACTAAAGATATGGCGACACTATTTATATGGCGAAAGATTCCAGATTTACACAGACCATAAGAGTTTTAAGTATATCTTTGATTAGAAGGACCTTAATATAAGACAATGGAGATGGATAAAACTCTTGAAGGATTATGACTATGAGATTTTGTACCATCCGGGCAAGGTGAATGTGGTAGCTAATGCCCTCGTAGAAAGGGTATGGTGTCTTACATGATGATTAAAGAATGAGATTTGTTGGGATAGTTCACCAAGCTCAGAATCAGTGTTGATGAGATTGAGAATGAATTTATGGCTAACCTACAGATTGAGTCTAGTATTTTGGATCAGATCAGGGCAGGACAGAGGAATGACTAAAGGTTGTTGGATATGGTTAGCCAGGCTGAGGAAAGATCACAGTTAGACTTCTTGATTAGTGATAATGGATTATTGAGGTTCCGAGGTCGTATTTGTGTACCTCATAATGACACCCTGAGACAAAATATTTTGAAAAAGTCCTATTGTACTCGATTCACCATGTACCTAGATAGTACTAAGATATACCATGATCTCTGTAAGGTGTTTTGGTGGACAGGAATGAAGAGAGATGTGGCAGACTTTTTAGCTAGATGTTTAGTTTACCAACATATTAAGGCTGAGCACCAAAAGCCAGGAGGTTTGCTTAAGTCATTGCCAGTGCCTACTTGGAAATGGGAGTACATAACTATGGACTTTATTATGAGATTACCAAGGACCCAAAGGGGTCATGATGTAGTTTGGGTGATTATAGATTGACTGACTAAAAGTGCCTACTTCCTTACCATCAAGAGCACTAATTCACTGGATAGGCTAGCACATTTGTATGTCAGAGAAGTAGCATGTTTACATGGGGCACCTGTGAGCATCACTTCTAATAGAGATCCTTGGTTCACTTTGAGGTTTTGGACTCATTTTCAGGAAGCCATGAGATCTCGATTGAATTTGAGCACTGCCTACCATTCTCAGACAGACGGTCAGTTCGAGCGGACTATTCAGACATTAGAGGACATGTTAAGGGCATGTGCATTGGACTTTAAGGGCTCATGGGATGATCATTTGCCTCTTGTGAAATTTGCTTATAATAATAGTTATCATCCTAGCATCGAAATGGCTCTGTATGAAGCTCTGTATGGCAGGAGATGTAGGTCCCCAATTGCATAGGAATAGGTGGGTGACAGGAAGATACTTGCTCCCGAATTGGTTGAACAGGCAGCAAGAGGTGTTCAGCTAATCTGTGATCGATTGAGGACGACAAAAAGTAGACAAAAGAGTTATGCAGATGTATGAAGATGTCTTTTAGAATTTCAAGTTAGAGACATTATATTTGTAAAGGTGTCTCCGATGAAGGGTGTCACGCACTTCAGAAAGAAAGGAAAGTTAAGTCCTTGATTTATTGGTCCATTCGAAATATTAGGAAAAGTGCGAGATGTTGCCTACCAACTTGCACTACACCCACATTTGTCAGGAATACACGATGTCTTCCACGTTTCCATGTTGAGGAGGTATTATTCGAACCCATCTCATGTCATTGAGTATGAACCATTGGAGATTCGAGAAGACATGAATTTTGTTGAGCAATCGATTCGGATCCTCGACAGAAAAGAGAAGGTGTGACAACCCGGAAGCGTGAAAAATATGGCTAATTTAAAATTTTTCTTAAAGCAAAAGTAACAACTATGGGTGTATTTGTGTACAGTGTCATGTGCTCACTTACGTTTTAACACTAGTTATTATACCGAAGATCATACAACTCATACTTAATGAAGTCAATTATATAATATCCCAAAAAGAATCAACCCATAAGTCTCAATTCATCTCTTTCATATCAATCTAATTACATCCCAAAATACTCATTACAAATGTTTGTATTACATCATTGTCTGGATACAAAATGAACTGAATTATACCTTATGCATGTACAAGCGATAACCTGGGGAGATCTTATCCACCAGCCTATATCACGTATGCGGTAGACTCTATCTCACTTACTTCAAGTAATCTAGAGGGTGGAGGAAAAATGGTGAGCTCTCAAAACGCTCAGTAAGGAGGATAAGGTAAGTTATAGAAATCATCATCACAAACACAATATGATGGAAATAATGAGCATGCAATCGTTATAGAAATAATAGTAGGAAAACAATGGCATCAACATACTTCACGTGATAAATTCACATATCACATCACATTAAATCTTAATGCGTGATATAAATCACAGTTGTAAAATCACATCATCATCACAGAAATCGAGACAAGGCATTTATAAAACTCATATGAAATCAATGTCATGACACATCACAACGATTGAATTCGTCCCTTAGGCGGACATCCCAAATCGAGGGATTTCGTCAACAATAGTACTCATACATGGCCATGATTCGCTGTAGACTTGATCAGAGTCATACAGCCGTCGGTCTTACATGCTATAAAAGCACGACCCGACCTTACATGCTATCAAAGCAAAGACTCATCGCTATCGGAACGGGGTTATCTCACGTTACTAGAACGAAGGAAATCAGTCTTACATGCTACTAGAGCACGACCTGACCTTACATGCTACAAGAGCAAAGCCCGATGTGCATCTCATGACAAGCCATAGTCTTAGTAAAAATCATTTTGCCTTGACTTGATATGCATAAAATGTTGTAGAGCGATTGCTCGCACTAGTTTTAATGATTTGACATGCATGAGAGGTGCTGAAGCTTAGCTTGCATCTTGTTTTGATATGATAATTGCATAAAAGCCATACTGGAGCCTTGCTCGTACGTGATTTAATCGATTTAATTGCATAAAAGCCGTGCGGGAGTGAAACTCGCACGAGATTTGATTTATTTATGCATAAAACCGTGCTGGAGCGTTGTTCGCACGAAGTTTTGATTTACTTGAGCATTCATTCATGCTGGAGCATTTCTCACATGAAGTTTTGAATGATTTATGTAAGATGTCGTGCTAGAGCATTGCTCGCACGAGGCTTTGATGGATTTTATGCATAAAACCGTGCTGGGGCTTGCTCGCACGTGATTTTATATAGATTTATAACTCTATTAAAGTCATACTGGAGTGCTGCTCGTATACAGATTTTACTGATTTTTATGAAAACGAGTTGGAGCTTTGCTCGCATGAGGTTTTCAGATATCATGAATATGCATAGAGTCGTGCTGGAGCTTTGCTCGCACAGGGATTTATATGACATGCATATAGCCGTGTTGGAGCCTCCTGTAGACTGTGTGTGACATTGAGATGATATGCCCACACATGCATACTGAGACATAGGTTGGGTGGATAAGACCTACGGCAGGTACCCCCTGACTATGATTTGGGTTCACGAAGCACGTTGTACCGTGTATGTCACGCGGAGTATGCTGTACCATGGGGATTGTTGGAGTGGAGTGGCATTAGCCACGAGGTTGTAAGCCTTGCCCTCACAATCCTGGTATTTATGTTGTTTTGGCGGCAAGACTGACCCACCTCCCGTTTCAGGTGTGATACCCCCCACACTAGGTACCGTGTAGTCATGGATCACTAGGATATGGCCATAGTCCTCGATGTTACTGATATAGTCCCCTACATGTCTCACATGATATAACTTTTGGTCTCGATAGACTAGGGTAGACCCGAGGGAGGGGTCAGGCCCCCGATTTTGTGATTTTCACTGAGATGTGATTTTCTACTATGATGCTAAATTTTTTAGAGGATTTTATGACATGTGACCCTAAAAGAAGGGTTATTTTATAACAAAATTTTATAATGAATTTTTAATGAATTTGAGATTGATTTATGAGATGATTAACCCCGAGGGGTTATTTTTATACTGAGCTTTAATGAAGTGATTTAAATGTAGTAGCATGAGGAGTTTTCTATGCTTTAATTTCAAATCAGGAAAAGAATTCTCTCTCATGATTTGTTTTACATGACATGAAATAATGCATGATCTTGATTCACTTCATGCAAATTATGATTTTACATAAAATGCCATTGATGCATGAGTTGCATGATTTCTATATGCACGAATAGTTTTTATAAACTATGGCATTAATGATTGCATGATTTCGTGCGTGAGATTTAAAAAAAAAGAAATGGATTTAAGGGCATGACATTATGAGCATGTAGATAGTGGAATTATCTACTTACTTGCATAATTGCCTCACTGAGAGTGTAGTTGCTCACCCCCTTATTTTCCTCCTCTACAGAGTACTTTTAGTAGTTTGAGCGCGGAGGAGTACTTGCATCTTTGGTATCCGCTGCGTCCCATCGAGAAATAGGTATACACATTTGTATAGTTTTGTATCTGAACATGTAAATGCACAGTACTGTAAACAGATATGATGTTGGGGATGTAAGGTTATGTAAATACCACTGTGAATGTATTTAGTTAAAGTCAAATGATAGTAAATCCTGATGTGTGAATGTGAATATGGAAATGGAATGGTAAATAGGTGAGAGGGGACTAACACCGAATCATAGCCCAACTGTTGGTAGGATGGTCATGATCAGAGAAAGGTAAGAATTAAATAACAAACGAAAAATTTATAGTGATTTGTAGGTAATTTGGGTCATGACACTTTATGGTTTGAAACAAGCTCCTAAAGCTTGGTATGAGAGACTTTCAAAGTTCTTAATAGAAAAAGGGATTTTTAAGAGGAAAAGTTGATACAACATTGTTTATCAAGACTAAGAATAAAGATTTACTAGTTGTTCAAGTTTATGTAGATGATATTAAATTTAGATCAACTAATGAATCTTTGTGCCAAGAGTTTGCTAAAACTATGCAAGGTGAATTTGAAATGAGTATGATGGGAGAGCTCACCTATTTCTTAGGACTTCAAGTAAAGCAAACTAAGGATGGGATCTTCATTAATCAAGCTAAGTACACCAATGACTTGCTCAAAAGATTTGGAATGGATAATTGTAAACCTTAAGCAACTCCAATGGGCACTAGCATAAAGCTTGATAAGGATGAAAGTGGTAAGTGTGTAGACACTAAGATATATAGGTCTATGATTGGCTCATTGCTTTATCTTATTGCAAGTAGACCTGATATTATGTTTAGTGTGTGTTTATGTGCTAGATTTCAATCCTCACATAGAGAATCACACTTACTAGCTACAAAAAGAATTTTTAGGTATCTTAAAGACACACCTTTACTAGGACTATGGTACCCTAGAGATTTTACTTTTGCTCTTCATGCTTATTTTGATAAAGATTTTGGAGGATGCAAAATAGATAGAAAAAGCACTTCAGAAACCTGCCAATTTTTAGGAAATAGATTAATATCATGGTTCTCTAAGAAACAAAATAGTGTAGCACAATCCACAACTGAGGTAAAATACATAACAACTGGTAGTTGTAGTGCTTAAGTGTTGTGGATTAAGCAACAAATGAAAGATTATGGTATACACATGAAACAAGTTTCCATTAAATGTGATAATACAAGTGCAATTAATCTCTCCAAAAATCCAATACAACCCTCTAGAACTAAACATATTGAAATTAGGCGTCATTTCCTTAGGGATCATGGGCAAAAAGGGGATATAGTTCTAGAATATATTGATATAATGCATCAAGTAGCTAATATTTTCACCAAACCCCTTGACAGAGATAGATTTTGTGTTCTTAGAGGTGAATTAGGACTTCTGAATGCTCCATAAGGGTTGTAGATTTCAAAACTTAATTTTCAAAATCATTTTTAACTTGTTTTTCAATCAGTTTTCTGGGCAAATGGTATGAGAGATCGATCTCTTCATGTTATAGATCGATCTAACATGCTCAAATTAGCCTAAAGCAATAAGGTTGTGCCAGGAAGATTGATCTTCAGTCCCATAAGATCGATCTCCTTGTGATTCTGTGTTCTTCAGATCGATCCTTGCATTTGGTAGATCGATCTTCTTAAGTTTCTGTATTTTGCAGATCGATCCTTGCATTAGGCAGGTCAATCTTCTAAAGTCTCTGTACTCTTCAGATCGATCTCATTATTCAATAGATCGATCTCTTTAAGTTTTTGGGAAAGACAAATCGATCTGGTATCTCGACAAATAGATCTCATTAGCCCTAGGCTATATTAATCGTCAAAAAATTCCTAATTTTCATAAACAAAATCCCCAAATTCTTCAAAATCCCTAACCCTGTTCTTCGCTCCTCTTCTTCTGCTCTCACTCTGGGATCGATCTTGGATAAGATTTTTTTCAAATGTATTCACTTGTTCTTCATTCTAACAACCTAAATTGTTGATTTTGATTCAAACTTTATTGTTTTCATAGATTAATCTTTATTAGGGTTCCTATTCACTTTAAACTATTCTATTGTCTAAGAATTTGTTAGAGAACTCATTAGAACATTCTTAGGTTGTTTTTGGTTGATTTCATAGTGAACATAATGCCACGTCTTAAAAGAGTTGCAAATAAAGAATCTAGACCATCCTCCTCACAGCCCTCAAATGTCCCTTCAACATCTGTCACAACCTTTAGTAGATGTTTTCAAACTCCCTCAAAGAGAAAAAGGTTTGAAGAATATTTCTCAACCATGCCTATCAAACATTGGAGGACAATAGACTTCTTTTTCCTTAAATTAATCAAATTTCCATTCCTCACAAAATTGCAGGAATATGGTTGGCTTCATTTTCTTAAAATCAACACCCCTGTTCCTCATAATATCATTAGAGCTTTCTTCTCCAATGCTGAACTTCTCCATGATCCCGAAGACTCCTGTAGAATTCTCGATTTTAAAACCTTTGTCTTGGCCAAAACTATCACAGTTAATACCAATCTTTTAGCAAAAGGTTTTGGGATTACAGACGAAGGTTTGACCAATGAGGAAGAAAAGGTACCTCTAGAATTTAATCTTCCAGGCGATAAAGCTAGTGACCTACCTATGCACCCTAGGTTGCTTCATCTCATTATCTCCTAGAACCTATGTCCCTTCGGTACCCGTCACTCCACTATCCGAAAACTTGATCTGTTTTGGCTTCATCAACTTCATTCTCCTTATGGCCAAAAACTAAATCTAGTACATTTTATTTATGAAGATTGGCTGAAGATAGTGCGAGGTCAAGCATCAACCATCGTTTTCCCTCAACCACTTGCATTTCTACTTCTAAAATTCAGGGTTGACTGCTCCCTGTGAGACTGGTGAGGTACCTTCTGCAAAAAGTGTCCTTAGCATTAGCACACTTTATCACACGGGGAACTACAAAGACCTCCAAGGACAGTGGCGAAAGAAGAACGAATTATATCAAGAGTTAGCTCTAGATGAAGAAGCTCTAGCTGAGCCTTCCGTACCTCCAACTGTGGACACTGCACCTACTGCTTCATCCTCCATCACCATGGAATCTCTTACAGCAATGGTTATGAAGCTTAATCAGAAGATGGATGAGGGCTTTGCAACTCTTCAAGCCACCGAGCAAGTGATGTTTGATGAATTGCAAGTAACTCATACTCGTGTTGATGAACTCTTGGAGCGGTTTCCTCCTCCGTCTTAGGATTTCCTTGTTTTACCTGTTTCTCTAGTTGTACTTAAATTGATATTTTGAAATGACTATTTTGAACTGATTTGTGTTCTCTTTTGGTTATGTTCCCTTATGTTTACAATAGCTTAAAATTGCTTGCCTTCTTGTTTAGATTGCTTGCCTTCTTGATATGACAAAAAGGGGGAGAAAGAGTGCATATTGAGGGGGAGAAAAATTAAGGGCGAGCTTGGAACTTGTTAAGGGCTAATTATGCATTGTTTGAGGGGGAACTGGATGTGTACCCAATGCGTATGTTAAGGGGGAGATAAAACATGTTTTAAACTTAGTTTATTGAATTAGGTTTTGTCATATCAAAAATGGGGAGATTGTTAAGTTGATATGTTTTGAAATGACAAAACGGTAATTCAAAAGTGCTTATGATAAATCAAGGAATGTTTAAAACATGTTAAGAAATGAATTAGATCATGTTAAGATAAAACTCTTTACCAAAAACTGGGATTTAAAGGATGAGAGATCGATCTCCTATGATGAGAGATCGATCTGCTTAAAGGTTAAAGGACTCAAGATAGATTATTGGGTTTTAAGGAAGTAGAGATCGATCTCTAAAGGGTTATGAGATCAATCTGGTCAGGTTAGAGATCGATCTCCTCCAAGGCAAGATTATGACTTAGATCGATCTACAGATCGATCCCTGTTATACAAAATGTTTAGGAGATCAATCTCCTAGGGATAAAGATCGATCTTCTCAAGATAGAAAGGTTATGAGATCAATCTGGTGGAATTAGAGATCGTTCTCCTTCACATGAGAACACTTGCAAGATCGATTTGAAGATCGATCTTCCTTAAACAAAAAGTTTCTAAGATCGATCTACTTGTTCGACAAATGGATCTGTACTAACAATTTATGAATTATGAGATCGATCTGTCCAAGAATGAGATCGATCTCCTTGCTTTGGATTGCTTTGATATTGCAGGAATTTGAATTAGGAGATCGATCCTGTTAAGATGGAAGATCGATTTAGCACTCTACTGGAGGTTCCCAATGACTCTTTCTGTAAATTGTCAATGGGAAAAATTGCATTTAATGCTTCACCAACTTGCTGAGCCTATAAATTGAAGTCATTAAGAAATTCAGGAGATAGCAAGAAAACCTGAAAAGTTCATTAAGCATATTCTTTGTGTCTTCAATTAAGAGTACATTAAATCCACATTCAAAGCTTACAAGAAGTTGTTTTCTTATTTTTTCCTACCTTTGATAAATTCATTGTTGTATTCATTCTCATCCAAAAGAAAAAAGGAGAGAGAGTTCTTTTGTATTTAAGCTTCTGTAAAAGAGAGTGAATAGCTTCATTTGTGAAGAGGTAGAGAGGTTATTCCTTAGCATGTAAAAGGAAAGTGTAAAGCTCAAATTTGAGTAGTGGAAGTGACTGCTTGACTGGAAAGTTAGGAAGAGAGGAAGTAGGCAAGAGATTTGGCCGAACCTCTATAAATTACTGTGTTTGCATCTTCTTTCCCTTACCTATTTATTTACTGCACATTTTCTTCATAAAGTTTAGATATCATTTATTTATTTGAAGTATATTCTTAGTCAAGAAAACTTAAATTTAGTAATTTCCTAGTAAAACAGATTCACCCCCCTCTTGGTTGAGCCATCATTAACTTTGGTCAAAGGTAAGAGAAAGTTGATGAATGATGAAGATAATGAACTATGTTTATGTTTAATGGTTTTTAAGGATTTTTATTTAAATGAAACTAGATGAATAAATTGCTAAGAATGAATGTAGGTTCGGCCAGTCAAATATCCTTATGATTGTGGTGAAATGTGATTTGATTCACGATTGAAAATTATTAGAATAATACCGAAAATGTCTGATTTAAAGCTTAGTTTGACGAAAAATTGAAAAGTATGAGATTTGACAAAATGGGTTAATGGCAAGCATGAATTATGAATGTGAATGGGTATTTAGACCATTACGATGTTGAATATGAAGTTAGAATAATAAAATTGGTAAGGATAGCTTAAATCGGTACTTAAATCGATAAAATGAACCAAGTTGGCGAAAAAGTCAAGATTGGTAAACTTTAAGGAAGAAAATGCATATTTGAATATGTTAAAGTAAGATTGACTTATAATTGATGATTTGATGTTATTTTGGGTAGCTCGTGTTGTAATACCCGAATTTAGTTAAAACACGAAATGAGTATGTTCGTGAAAGGAAGGATTGAAATGGTCCCAAATTAAACGAACGAGATTCGGATTGGAGATAAGGATTCAAAACACAAAATTAAAAATGCAAAAGGACTGAAATGGAATTCTCGAACACGTGAAGGGCAAAATGGTCAAAAGATCGAAAGCCGGAATAAATTCGACAGGAAAATTTAATAAAAAATAATGGATTTGAGATTCTTGATCAATAACGAAGAAATAATTAAATTTCGGGTTAAACTGATCAAGATTTAAATTTATTGGAATTTATGAGAATTAATCGAAATTAATCGAGATTTTTAATTCGAAAAATAATCCTGAAAGTAATCGAAATATATACCGAAAAGTCGAAATAATACCGATAAATTTATTTATGGGTTAAATGAATAAAATATGAATATTTTTAGATATTTTTGTCAAATAATAATAAAATTTGAATATAATAATAATAAAAATAAATAAATAATAAATAAATAAATAAATTAAATTAATTAAAAAAAAGAGAAACTCAGAATCGCGAAACGCGATTATGAAGAAACAGTGGAAACATGCTGAAGCCGAGAGCCTTCAGCCCGAGCCACCAGACGGAAGCCACCGGAACGCCAGACCAGGCGAGCCAGTCGAGCTCGACGGCACCGGCAGTGGAGGAGAAACGGCGGCCGATGATGAGGAAATGAGAAAACGGAGAACCCGAGGGAGAAAAGGAGATCGACGGCGAACGACGCCGATCTAGCCCCACCTGACCACCGCCGAACATCCCCGAGGCCAAGACGAGCAGATTGGTGGTGGTGGTAGTCGTCGAAACCGACGGACGGCGTCGAAAATGGTGGAAAAGAGGAACGGCACCGATGACGAGGGAGAATACATGGACCGATCACTTCCCGGCCACCTCGTGCGAAACCGAGAGCAAATCTGAGCTGCGGACGACCTCACAAAAGCCGACAGAGAACCGGCAGGCGAGACCCTGAACTGGTAGAACCGCAGTGAACCGGACTGGTCTGAACCGGGTTGAACCGGATCAAACTGGTTCAGCCAATAAAGAGAGGAAAAAGGGAGAAAAAGAGAAAGAAGAAAAAAAGGGGAAGAATTTTTGGGGATACATCGGACTTCGAGTAAGACGATACGAGGTCAAAAGTGATCGATTTGATTTTCGAGAAATTTATTTAAATTATAATTGATCGAAAATTAACCCGGAATTTAATATATAATTATGCAGTTTTACGACAAAGCCCAAACGAGAGCCGATTGAGCTCCGATTTTCATACCCTGCATCATATTAGGTAAGTATATTTTAATTTCGACAATTAGTGTCCTTAATACAGAGTTTCGATTATTTTACAGAATTTACGGATTAATTCTATATAAAAAAGAATATTAATCGGAATTGCAACGTTATTATCGTAAATAGTATACGGGCTATCCAATGAGTTTGGAAAGAAGCCCGATGATTATTGGTAAGTTGAATGAGCCCAATAAACCCGAAGAAGGGATTTAATAAGTAAAAATGGGCTGAAAATGGGTCGAGGCCCATTAAGGTGCAATTGGGCCCAATAAAGTAAAACGGGCCCAGTACGTTAGATGCAATCAGTAAATGTGATATACTGATAAAAATAAGTGAATTAACCCAAAATATGTGGTTATATGCAGTTTCGTAGACTTGGTTGATGCGCAGTTGGACTGAGAGATCGGATATTATCGAGAAGAGATAAGTTTGCGCGAGAATCGAGGTAAGGGAATTTTGTAGGTGCATAGAGATTTCTATACGTATTTATTGAGGGGATTTACAAGGCTTAGAATTCCTTAAAGTATCTAGAAACGAAATAATAATTTTTACGAAAACCGGGGCTTAGGTGAATAAAGAAAAAGATGATTTTGCCCTTGGGAGTAAAATTTACAAAAAGGGTAGTAAGGCAGATAAATTGCATGATTTCATGTTTTAATGTTTTATATGAATGTATTGCTTTGATTTAAGAAAATATACACATAGGTTGGCTATTGATTTCATGAATTATACGAAAGGGTACCGGTTTGTACCGGTTACGATTTTAAAAGATGTTTTATAAAGATTGAGCCACCTATCATATTTACACGAGTAAAAAGAGTGCTAGAGTCTTACTTGCACTAAAGTTTATTGATTTATTACTCATGAAAAGCCATACTGGAGCATAGCTCGTACGAGAAATTTGTGTGTGCATAAAATCGTGCTGGAACTTCGCTCGCACGAGATTTTAGATATCATGATATGCATAGCGTGGTGCTGGAGCTTCACTCGCACTAGACGTGAGTTGACATGGATATAGTCATGCGGAAGCCTTCTGTAGACTGTGTATCGCAGAGAGTTGATATGCTCGCACGTATACTTTGAGACATGGGTTGGTTATCGACATAGTATTGGGGTGGGTAAGACCTACGGCAGGCACCCCCAGACTATGATATGGGTCCACGGAGTACGATGTAACGTGTATGTCACACGGAGTACGCTGTACCGTGCAGTCATGATGACTAGATGATGTTACTTGATATTCTGGCGGGTAGGATTTGACCTCACCTCCCGTTGCAGTTGTGATGCCCCGCACAACGGGATCCGTGTAGCCTGGGATCACAGGGACATATTATGGCCATAGTCCTTGATTTTCATACAGTAACCTACATGCCTCACATGATATCATACAGTCTGAATAGACCAGGACGAACCCGAAGGAGGGGTAAATAGATGCGATTTAATGAATCAAGGTATTCCCGAGAGATGGGTTTAGCCTTGATGTGGTTGTTTTGTGATAAAACAAATAAGTTTTTAACGTTATGAGTTTATGATGAAACAAATAAGTTTTAACGTGATGAGTTTATGATGAGTTTTTATGTGACGAGCATGAGATGTCATACATGATGATTTTTCCATGTTGGTTTTATATGTCGATTTCATGATTTCTCTTATATGATATGTACATACATGTTGCATCATTTTAGTCTTACCTCATGCTCCAAATATAAACGATTTTATATCATGACATTATCAGCACGTAGATAGTATAGTTATCTACCTGCTTACATTATTGCCTTACTGAGCAAGTTTCGCTCACCCTTTCATTTTCCACCCCACAGGGTACATTCAGTAGAAGAGAACGACAATAGTCTTGCATTCGGTTATCCGTTGCTTATTATTAAGATCAGGTATACATATTTGTATAATTTTGTATCTGAACATATAAATGCACAATACTGTATATGGATGTAATATTGGGGATGTATTTAGTTTAAATAAATTGATATGTAAATGAAATATGAAAATGGAATGGTAAATAGGTGAGAGGTGACTAACACCGAATCATAGCCCAACTGTTTAGTAGTGTAACTATTCACGACGGGTAAACAAATGAAAAAGCGAAAAATTTACTCTGATTTTTTGGTAATTTGGGTTGTGACACGTGTATCTGACACGCTAATCGCGACAATTTTAAAACCCGGTAATATTGCTCTACACCAAAGCGAAAGAGGTAAGGGATGTGTTCTGAGTGGTGTTAGCTTTCAAACACCCTACTTGAATTATGAAATCAATTAGTATGCCCAAAATGTTAAAATAAAGACTTTTCGAATCTAAAAAGCTACTTTTCTGTAAAAACTGAAGAAAAGCCCTTTCTCCTAGCACTCTGACCATGTTTTTAGTATGCTTTCTGATGATTTTAAATATGTTTATGTTTTGAAAGATTGATATCTGATATGTATTTAAGTATCTGGAAAAGATATCTATATGTGCTTTGATATTTGAAAAAAAAACGATTTATGTCATGTGAAAGTGATTTTGGAATATGATTGTGGGGGCCACCTCTTGAATCCTAAGGGAACAAAGTGCCACACAGAAGTCACATTTTATGAATGAGTTTTAAGTCATAAGAATTTTGATTTAAACTCGATTTTATAAGCTTATGGGTTAGTAAACCCAAAAAAGAATTTCAAAGGTTTTGTTTTGAGACTTAGGCAATATGTAAATTTGGACATTTATCATGCATAGCTCATGTGGAGTTTAGACCATCGTTGTGCATGCCTTTGGGCACTTGGGTACGATTAGTCCCTTGTGATGCATGCCAAACCACGTTGGGTATTGTGCCACATGGAGCATTTTGAATTGACACGCTTTGTTTGGATATATTTGTTTAATGGTGTAGTGCATTGTACGACCCTGATCCAGTCTACAATCCTTCTTTGCCATGGCCATAGGTACCCTATATGTTAAATGATCATTACTTATGGTTAATACTTGTAAATGCCTAGTCTCCATGACATGTTTGTCTGATTTGAAAGATAAATGATAAGCTCTGTATCTGTTTTGATTTGAATCAGTTTTGAAAACTAATGATAAGCTCTGTATCTGTTTTGATTTGAATCGGTTTTGAAAACTAAGTTTTGTTATATGTTTTTTTTTGACTTTAAAGGAAAGTATCTGTTTGTTTGACCTTAAAGAAAGGTTTTCTGTCTGTTAGACTTTGAAAGAATGATCAGCTTCAGACTATGTTTTGATATGATTTAGCTTTTTGAAAGTAAGAATGCTTTTCGAGAATGTATATGAATATATTGATTATTTTACTAAGTATGGCACAAAACCTACTATTTTTTGATATATACTTCTCACTGCTTTGACGCATTACTTATTGAGCTTGAAGAGCTCATCCCCATTTTCTTTCCCCTTTTCAGAGCATTTTCAGTAATCGCATCTACACTTGAGCATAACGGTCATGGACGAGCGAAACCGATCCTCGTTTGGATTGTTTTTGTCTAAGCATGGTATATTATACTTACTTTTCAGACATTATGTAAAACATAGACAGTTATTGTAAAGGATAATTTTGGGATGTAAGTTAGGTATAAATGTTGATGAATAGAGTTGTAACTACGCAATTTTAATGATATGTATGTAACTTGATATTGTTGAGTATTGCTATGATAAGATGTGTTGATGATTAAGAAAAGAGATTAAAAGCAACTGGATTGCGAATATAAACTATGTTTACACTTTGCAGGTGAGTAAAGTCCAAAATACGCCGTTATGTTGACGAACTTTTTGTAAAATAAATTGGTTAAATATTCGATACTGATAGGAATGCAACATAAGTAAAATCTTAGAAAAGTTTAAATTAGCCATTTTTTTCACGCTTCCGGGGTGTTACAAAACTAAAAATATGTTTTGATATGTTGAGATGCTATTAAGCATTATGTGATGATTTGGTATCATTTTGGGCAGCTCAAGAAATCGACATGTAAATCGAGGTAATCTCGAGACCTGATGATTGTGCGCTGCTCCAAGGTCTACGAGGTAAGGGATGTGTTTTAAAGTAGTATCGGTACTTCAAATGCCATGTTTGATATATGAAATCATTAAGTATGCTCGAATTTAGAGAAAATGCATTCTCGAACTTGAAAAGTTACTATTCACATTAAACCAGGAAAACCAAAGAACAAGCCATATTTTCTGAGCTCTTCAACCATACTTTTAGTACATATGACATGTTTTGATATACGGTTTGCTACGTGAAAATGAAATTTTATAAATGATGCATATGTTTATGAAACAAAAATGTGGTTTCTATGAGTTTACAGGTTAATAGACCTAAAATATGCTTTTAAAGTACTGTTTTGAGACTAAGGCCACATGTAGTCTATGTGATTTGTCATGTGTGGCCGTGTGGACTCTAGACCTCCATGGTGCGTGCCGTATGCCACTTGGTGCATGTTCAGTCTCTTGTGGCGTATGGAGAACCGCCTTGAGTGTTTATGCCAATCGGTGCCTTATTTTCGCCATTTGTTTAAGTGGTGTAGGGCGCTGTATGACCGTGATCCAATCTACAGTTCCCTTACCATGGCCATAGGTATACTGTTTACGTGAACTATCTACGCGAACATGACTTTTATTACTATGTGTCTCTACCTAGTCTCCATGATATTACTTAATATGATTTTAAAGAATGAGTACTAAGCTATGTGTTTCATGTGTTACATGTTTTGACTAGATTTTTTAAATGAACTACGTGATATATGCTACACGAAATGTAAACCTACGTGATATTTACTACGAGATTTATATGCTACGTGAATTACATGCTGCGCGGTTTATAAGATATTTGAAAACAAATGAGCTACGTGATTTCTGTACTACGTGATTTACATGATACAAGTTATATTCTATATGGTTTATAAGTTATATGATATTTGAAATTGAACTGAGCTACGTGATTTTAAAAGTTACTTGTTACAATGTTTTACTTTTACATGTTTTATTGCTAGGATTGCTTTAAACACATGTCTTACTGGGCTTGAAGAGCTCACCCCTTCCTTTCTCTCTTCCAGATTATCTTAAGTGATTCACCGGCTCTACCTGTCATATAGTGGTCTTGGATGAGTGGACCCGACCCCTTTTTGTACAAGCCAGGTATACTGTTACTTTACTATCCAGACATCCTGTAGATCATAGACAGTTATTGTAAAAGAACTTTTGGGATGTAAACTAAGTAGATATGAATGTAAATAAAGTTGCAATTATGCAGTTTGCATAATATTGTATATTCCAAAAATGTTAAAGTGTGAGAATGAGCATAGATGTGCTGTTGAGTAAGAAAAAGAAATTAAAATCAACTGGTTACGAATATAAACTGTGTTTTGTACCTTGTAAGAGGGTTAGAATGTAAGACCCAAAATTATATCGTAATTTCTTTTAAAGGATTGAAAATGGTCACAAATTTAAACGAATGGGATACGGACTGGAGATAAGGATTTAAAATACGAAATAAGTGAGTGTTCGTGAAGGGAAGTTGGATTGGATTGATCCCAAACACGTACAATGGTAAAATGGTCAAAAGATCGAAATCCAGTATAAATTCGATAAGAAAATATCATTATAAATATGGATTTGAAAATTCTTGATCAATAACAAAGAAATAATTAAATTTCGAGTCCAATTGATCAAGATATGAATAGACTGGAAGTAATCAGAATTTTCACTAGGGACAATATCCCGAAAATACAGAGAAAATACATCGAAAAAAGGGTTAAAATACAATAAATTAAATAAATAAATAAATTTAAATAAAATATAATTTTTTGGTAGATATTTTGTAATTTTATATTATTTTAAGGAATATAATAATAATAAAATAAATTATAAATAATGATAATAAAAAAGAAAAAGAATCGCAGACTCGAGATTCTGGATGGAAAAAGGAAACTGAAGATGCGCGAAGGAGGCCGAGACCCGTGCCTCTACCTCCACCGGATGAGAACCACCGAGGAAGCCAGACGAGAGAGGCGGTCGAGCCTCGCCGACGGTGGCAGAGAGAGGAGAGGCGCGATCGGTGAGAGAGAAAAATGAAAGAGAGAGAAAGAGAAAATCGAGACGATCGGAGGTCAGAGGAAGGAGGAACGACTCGCCATCTGCCAGAGGGGACAGCCAACATTTCTGATCAGGAGAGAAAGAGAAAGGGTACCGACATCGAGGGAGAAGAGGCCGGACCGGCCACTTTTCAGCCATCGTTGGCGAAACCGAGGCCAGATTTGTGAATCGGACTACCCCGCGAAGCTGTTGAAGGCGAAAGCCGGCAAAGAACCGACCGACAGAGCTTCGAACGGTGAAGAAGAAAATCGGATCGGACTGAATTGACTGAACTGGATCGATCTGAACCAGGTTAAACCGGATCGAACCGGTTCAGCCAAGAAAGAGAGGAAAAAAGGAGAAAAAGGAAGAAAAAGAGAAAAAGGAAAAAAGGGAAGAATTTTTGGGGATACACCAGATGTTGGGAAAGTCGGTAAGAGGTTAAAAGTGATCGATTTGATTTTCGAGAAATTTATTTAAATTATATTTGATCAGAAATTAACCCGAAATTAAATTTAAATTGTGCAGTTCGACGATAAATCGTATTCGTGAGCCTGATCGAACTTCGATTTACGCACCATCGCATAATCTCAAGTAAGTAAAGCTCATTTACGATAATTTAGGTAATTATTCACGTACTAAAGATTTATTTTACGAATTACGAATTAAATTCCACAATTAGTGAATTATATTGAGATTTTTGAATTAATTGTTGTAAATGATATATGGGCTATCGAAAGAGTTTGGAACGAAGCCCGATGATTAGTGATAAGCCAAATGAGCCTAGTAAATCTGAAGAAGGATTTAATAAGTAGAAATGGGCTGAAAATGGGTCGAGGCCCATTAAGATGCAATCGGGCCCAACCAAGTAAAACGAGCCCAGTGTTTTAGATTTGATCAGTATAAGTGAAATACTAATAAGTATATTAGAACTACCCCAAATACGTGGTTATATGCAGCTCCGTAGACTTGGTTTGGAGCAAATTGGACTGAAAGGCTTGGTACAGTCAAGACAGGATAAGCTCGCGCGTGATTAGAGGTAAGGGAATTTTACGGATTGCTAACGGTAACTTTATGCAATTTTAGTCTCTTAAAATGGTCTGAAGGGTCTAGATTTAAGATAAAAATTTTAGTGCCTCGTATGGGTAAATTACCAAAATACCCTTGTGAAGGGTAAAATTTCCAAATTAAGGAAAAGTTGGGAGGAGCAAGAACAAGAGGTCCCTACTTGTTCTTGAGGTGTTTTGACACATGCATGGATAGGCTGGCTAACTTTTAAATAAAATGCACAACATTGCATAACTTTAATCACTGTTGATTTTCTCTGAAATTGATTTGAGAAATGTAGCCGCCTACGTGATTTTATAGAATTGTGACGTGCTAGAGCTCAACTCGCACGAGTTTTGATTTGTGTGATGCATGCATTAGTGTTGGAGCAAGAGCTCGCACTAGAGTTTTACATGCATTGGTACTGGAGTCTAACTCGTACCATATTTTCATATGATTTTTGTGACAGGGTGCTAGAGTCTAACTCGCACCAGATTTTCACTTGATTGTTATGACAGAGTGCTGGAGCCTAGCTCGCACTAGTTTTACATGATTTTGATAAAGTGCTAGAGCTTAGCTTGCACTAATCTTATGAGATTTTATGAAACGCGTACTAAAGCTTGGCTCGCATGAGAATTTCCTTGATTTTATGAGAGTGCTGGAGCATTGCTCGCACTGATTTTATGAGACATGTGATGAGTCGTGCTTGGAGCGTTGGGTAGACTGTGTGTCACACCGATTAAATATGCTCGCACGTGCATTGTGAGACAAGCACGATTGTGGATATGAGATATGGGTCCACGGAGTACGTTGTACCATGTAAGTAGCATGGAGTACGTTGTACCATGCTGGGATTGATTATGTGGCATCTTCGGATGCACGACATCTTCGGATGTGAGTGGCATCTTCGGATGCGTGGCATCTTCGGAGGCGAGTGGCATCTTCGAATGCGAGTGATCGGATAGGGCCGACGGGATGGACTGACCCACCTCCCGTGGCGATCCCCGATCGTGGTGAGACCCCGCACACTAGGATCCGTGTAGCAGTGGGATCACAAGGACATATGGCCATCGTCCTAGTTATTTTCTTGAGATATATATATATATATATATATATATATAAATAGCCTAGTCTCGCATGTTGATGTTTTTGAGAAACACGTTTTGTGGATTTTTGTGTGAGTCTGGATCACCCGAGGGAGGGGTTGGATCTTGACTGAGATATGATTTTGATGAGAATGAAACTGGGTTTTAAATGGAAACTTGCATGATGTTAGTTTCGTGCTATTTTAACCCATGAGTGATATAAACTGGTTTTACATGATATTCATTGTATCGCATAGTACTATTACTTTGAAAAGCATTTGATTTCATGGTTTTGTGTGGGTCAGGAACACTCGAGGGAGGGGTTAAGTCCTGACTGTGTTATGAAATTTTAATGAGAATGAAATGTTTTAAATGGATTTGCATGTCAAGTTTTCCATGCTTTTGAAATCCATATGTGAACTTGTTTTACATGACATCATGACATCATGAATTGTAGCATCGGTTTTAAAATGTGGGGAGAAAGGGTGGTTTATGCACGGCACCACGTTCATGTAGGTAGTATGGTTGCCTACTTGTTCGTAGGATTGCTTTACTGAGCTTGATGTGCTCACCCCTTTCATTTTCCTACACAGATTTCCTCCAGTAGACTTTGCGACGACTGAGTACTGCTGCCTATCATTTTGAGGTATATACACTTGTACATGTTGTATCTAAATAAGAATAGCACAGTAACATGTTTGTAAGTAACTTTTGGGGATGTATAGACACTATAAACACTTGTAAATGAATGAGAAAGAATTAGTTAAAAACTCATGTGTTTACCTCTCTTTTAATAAGGAATTAAGTTATATGGTGGATGAATGGTGGGACTGGCATTGACGCACAGTCCAATTGTTAGTGGAGTGTGGTCACGATCAGAGGACATGTAAGTATAAAAGAAAAACAAAAAAATTACTCTGATTTTTTTGGTAGTTTTGGGTCGTGACAAATGGTCGTATCAGAGCGAAATTGGTCTGATGTGTGTCAGTGTCAGTAATTAGAAAATTACATCATCGTGTTACTTTGCTTGGTTAGATACAACAGTGTATATCGAGATGAGTTTTAACTATGAAATAGTTGAGAATGCATGTATATAGGCATTATGCCTAATATTAGTCACAGTAGATGAGGTAGAGCACGAGGCAGAGGTCGTAGAGGTAGGCTCGAGCTTGCTAGTCGTGTTGTGTTGACTTATGAGAACCAAGATGAGATGGAAATGGAGGCTGATGTTGAGCATACCCCACAGAGTCCATCAGAGAGATCAGACAATATTGAGACACTCTTCGCGAGGTTGGAGCGGAGTGTGGAGAATATTTTAGGAGCTAATTGCTCAGAGTATGCATGAGATTTGAGGGCGAGTCGGAGCATTGGTGGAAGTCCGCTCGACCCATCTTAAGAGTTAGACATCCAGAGTTGACATGAGAAATATTTCTAGATGTATTCCGGTGACAGAATATCCCAGACACTACTTAAAGGAAATTACAGATAAAATTTCTTACTCTGACCCAGAGGAACTGATTGATTGATGAGTATGAAACTCAGTTTATATCCCTGGGCAGGTATTACCCCGACACTATGGACGGTGAGAGTTGGAAAGCCCAAAAGTTCATGGAAGGGCTCAAATTGTTGATTAGAGTCCGATTGGCCCCGTTAGATATCACTATCTATGTCGAGGCAGTGCGCAGACCACAGTTGTGTGAATAAGATCATGTGTTGCACGCCTCTGAGATTGGGAAAGGTAGTAAGGGTTGAAATAGAGACAGAATAGAATAGAGAATGAAAAATATGTTAGAATTGGAAAAAGGTAGTTTGGTAAGAGATTAGAGTTGATGAGTCACGGGATAAGATGATTGGTAAGGCCCCAGTGTATCCAATTTCAGCACTTTTGAGGGGTATTGTGATTGGAGGACCCCGACCTGCTCCGTAGTATTGTAGGATGTGTGGTAGATACCACGGAAGTAAGGCCTACACCTACACTTTATTGACTAAAATATGCGTTAAGTGTGGTAAGACGGGCCATTTATTTAATGATTACTCAGAGTTGGGTGAGACTGCCCCACAATAGAGAAAACCTTGTTGATATCTCTGCACCGAAAAGGGAGGCCACATTTGAAGAGAAGGGAAAGTAGGCTGTTGGACGAGGGCGAGTGTGTGCCTTGGACCAGGACACTACTGATATTTCATATGATGTGGTGAAAGATACCACTCTAGTTATGAATAATGAAGTAATTATGTTACTTGATCCTGGTGCCACGTATTTAGTCATACCGCCTTCATTTGTATATAAGTTAGTAAAAGACGTGAATACCTACACCTGTGGGCACAATGCTGATAGTTAGTACTCTAATGAAGGATGGTTAACTAACAGAATAATTATGAAGAGATTATAAGTCGAAAACGGGAGAAGAAGTATAAGTTAACTGATTTTAATCAATGGAATATGAATAATTTGAAGTAATATTTGCGAATAAATTGGTCGGTTGCAAACTATGCTGTTCAGATTTCTATCCTATGATAATGATATTTTACCCCTGAAAAGTATACTGTAAGTTTTGACAAGTAATAAAAGGGGTGTAGCGATTGAAATTAAAGGAGTAAATGATTGTACTCACGGAATGAGTAATGACAGAGTTTGTTATAAGTGATATACGAAAGGAGATAAGCTTTGAGATGTGATAGATCTTGATTACAAGATCTATTGGAATAAGAGGCGTATGCAAGGTACGAATATCTATGATATGTGAAATAATTTGGATTAGCGATATGTAGTAGATATGAATTATGACCAAGGATAAGGGGTGGATATATCCATAACCAGTCCATGTGGTCAAGTGTGAGGGTTAATAAAGGTATTTCAAAATACCTCCTCGCCTGAAGACTTGACAGCGTCTAGAAGTACACAACCTATAAATTGAAATCGACAGTTGTAATATATATTTAAAATTAGGGTACCTTTACTGGTACGATAAAGAAATATAGAATTCGATTAATCATGAAGATTTAAAAATTAAAATTTTATAAAAGCTGTTAATATAAGAAAAAATGAAATGATGCGGGTTAGTATCTTGAACGGAAGCGATTTTGAAATGACATTATACATTTATGCGTACATAGGTTAAGGATATGAGTGACTGAAATATTTAGTGGAACTCAACTACGATGAGGTATTTAAACTTTACCTGGACTGATTTGTTATTATCCTTATTGAGGATATTTTGGGTGTATTTCAAGTCCAGGGAAAATTATAAGCAACAATTGAAAATTGTTTTTACAGATGAATTGTTGAGAGTTTCTCGAAATGGGCTGCCCAGTTGACACGTGTCATTCGAAAAAAGATTGCATACGAGTGGGATGATGATAAGTATGAAAGTAGCTTCGGTGAGTTTTACTGTATTGAGGTATGAACTGACCACCATAATTATTTTCACCATACCCAACAGTTCAAGAGGTTTCAGTGTATATGGATACCTCAAAATAATGAATGGGCTTTGTATTGATGCAAAATAGGAAGATAATCAATTATGGATCTAGATAACTCAAGGATCATGAAAGAAACTATCTGACCCATGATTTAAAGCTGGTAGCCGTAGCGTTTACATTGAAGGTATGGCGCCACCACTTATACAGTGAGAAATTTTAGGTATGCACTGATCATAAACATCCCAAGTATCTATTTTCATAAAAATAAATGAATATGAAATAACAAAGTGTGTTAGAGCTTCTGAAGGATTATGATTATGAAAATAGTACCACCTAGGAAAGGCTAATGTGATGGCCGATGCCTTGAGCAGAAAGAGCCTTGGGATGGTATTACATATGATGGTCAGGGAGCGTGAGCTGTTAGAGCAGTTGTGAGCCTCAGTTGTGATGTGATCCCTTCTGATGATGACAGTGATTGTGTGATAGCTAGCCTGAGATTAGAACCAGATTTGAGTGATCGGATTTAACAGGCTTAGCATGATGATCAGCAGGGTGTCGATAGTGTGGGTCAGATTCAGATGGGTACAATGACAGAGTTCACAGAGAGTGATGATGACTTACTTAGGTTTAGAGATAGTATAAGTGCCCCCCAGGACTACGGTTGATGAGATAGTGTTATTGTCAAAAGCTCACTCTACGGGATATACAGTGCATCCTGAAAGTATGAACTATATCGAAATCTTTGAAAAGGGTATTGGTGGTCAGATATGAAAAGAGACATTGTAGAGATTGTGGAGAAGTGTCTCGTATGTCAGCAGATTAATGTAGTGTACTAGAAGTCTGCAGGGTTATTGCAGCCTCTACCTATATCGACACGAAAATGGGAGCAAGTTACCATGGATATGGTGATAGGTTACAGAGGACCCGAATGAATCATAAGGCTATTTGGGTGATAGTCGATAAATTGACTAAGTCTACCCACCTTCCAGTTACGAAATCCCAGATACTCTGAGTGTATAGGCGAAGTTATATGTAAGGAAGATTGTGGAACAATATGTAGCGTTCTAGTGAGCATTGTAACATATAGGGATTCCCGCTTCACTTCTCACTTCTGGGAATATTTTTCTGGAAGCTATGGGAACCCGACTGAGTGTTAGCATAGCTTTCAGTCCTCAGACAGGTGGTCAGTCAAAGGGGACTGTACAAGTTCTTGAGGATATGATGAGAGTGTGTGCATTGATTTTATAAGCTCTTGGGATGATCAGTTGTTACAAATTGAATTCATCAATAGTGACAGTTATCACTTGAGTATCAGGATAACTTTATATGAGGCATTGTATGGCCGTAGGGGTTGTTCCCCAACTTGGATAAGAAGAAGTGGGTGACAGATAGAAAAGTGCTCTCGATTCGGAATAATAAGTCTTTGAAGGTGTTCAGTTGATTGTGAGTGATGGAGATACCTCAGAGAAGACAGAAAAGCTATGCTGACAAGAGACAAAAAAACATTGGAATTCATTGAGGGTGAATCAGTATTGTTGGAAGTTACTTGTCCTAAGGGTATAATGAGATTTGAAAAGGAGATAAATTGAGTTTCGTCAGATTGAATCCTTTGCGAGATTGGACAAGTGGGAGATAAGGCCTGCAAGTTGGCATTACCCCTTGAATTAGCAGGCATCCACAATGTGTCCCATCTTTTGATGCTTTGGAAATACTATTTAGACCCAGCATATGTGATCGGATATGAGCTCTAACAGCTTAGCTCAATGAAAGTATAAGATATGTTGAAAACGTGATACGGGTGTTAGACGGAAGGAGAAAGTATTGAGGTTTAAGACGATCTCCCTAGTCAAGTCCTTTGGTAGTAGTACACTCCGAAAAAGTCACACGAGAATTAAAAAGTATGATGCGATAGATGTATCCGGAGTTGATTATGGACCCATTTGACTTGGTTCTAATTTGGAGGACCAAATTTCTTAAGTGGGGGAGATTATGTCAGACTCGAAATTATATCGTAATTTCTTATAAAGGATTGAAAATGGTCACAAATTTAAACGAATAGGATTCAGACTGGAGATAAGGATTTAAAATACGAAATGAGTGAGTGTTCATGAAGGGAAGTTGGATTGGATTGATCCCGAACACGTACAAGGGTAAAACGATCAAAAGACCAAAATCCAGTATAAATTCGATAAGAAAATATCATTATAAAAATGGATTTGAAAATTCTTGATCAATAACAAAGAAATAATTAAATTTTGAGTCCAATTGATCAAGATATGAATTTACTAGAAGTAATCAAAATTTTCACTTGGGACAATATCCCGAAAATACAGAGAAAATACATCGAAAAAAGGGTTAAAATACAATAAATTAAATAAATAAATTTAAATAAAATATATTTTTTTGGTGGATATTTTGTAATTTTATATTATTTTAAGGAATATAATAAAAATAAAATAAATTATAAATAATAATAATAATAAAAAGAAAAAGAATCGCAAACTCGCGATTCTGGATGGAAAAAGGAAACCGAGGACGCGCGAAGGAGGCCGAGACCCATGCCTCTGCCTCCACAGGACGAAAACCACCGAGGAAGCCAGATGAGAGAGGCGGTTGAGCCTCGCCAGCGCTGGCCGAGAGAGGAGAGGTGCGGCCAACAAGAGAGAAAAAGGAAAGAGAGAAAAAGAGAGAAAACCGAGACGATCGATGGTCGGAGGAAGGAGGAACGACTCGCCATCGGCCAGAGGGGACGACCAACGACGCCGATCCAGGCGTAAATCGGCCAGAAACGGCGTCGATCGAGAGAGAAAGAGAAAGGGTACCGACGTCGAGGGAGAAGAGGCCAGACCGACCACTTTTCGATCACCGTTGGTGAAACCGAGGCCAGATTCGTTAATCGGACTACCCCGCAGAGCTGCTGGTGGTGAAAGCCGGTGAAGAACCGACCGGCAGAGCTCCTAACGGTGAAGAAGAAAATCGGACTAGACTGAACCGGCTGAATCGGACCGAACCGGTTCAGCCAAGAAAGAGAGGAAAAATGGAGAAAAAGGAAGAAAAAGAGAAAAAGGAAAAAGGGGAAGAATTTTTGGGGATACATCGAACTTCGGGTAAGTCGGTAAGAGGTCAAAAGTCACCGATTTGATTTTTGGAAAATTTATTTAAATTATATTTGATCGAAAAGTAATACAAAATTAAATATAAATTGTGCAGTTCGACGATAAAATCGTATACGTGAGCCCGATCGAACTTTGATTTGTGCACCATCGTATAATCTTGGGTAAGTAAAGCTCATTTATGACAATTTAGGTAATTATTCGCTTATTAGAGATTTATTTTACGAATTACGGATTAAATTCCACATTTAGTGAATTATATTGGGATTTTTGAATTAATTATCGTAAATGATATACGGGCTATCCAAAGAGTTTGGAACGAAGCCCGATGATTAGTGATAAGCCAAATGAGCCTAGTAAATCTGAAGAAGGGATTTAATAAGTAGAAACAGGCTGAAAATGGGTCGAGGCCCATTAAGATGCAATTAGGCCCAACCAAGTAAAATGAGCCCAGTGTTTTAGATTTGATCAGTATAAGTGAAATACTGATAACTATATTAGAACTAACCCAAATACGTGGTTATATGCAGCTTCGTAGACTTGGTTTGGAGTGAATTGGACTGAGAGGCCTGGTACAGTCGAGACAGGATAAGCTCGTGCGTGATTCCAGGTAAGGGAATTTTACGGACTGGTAGATGTAACTTTACTCAATTTCAACTTCATTTGCAGTCTCTTAAAATGGTCTGAAGGGTCTAGATTTAAGATAAAAATTTTAGTGCCCTGTATAGGTAAATTACCAAAATACCTTTGTGAAGGGTAAAATTTCCAAATTTAGGAAAAGTTGAGAGGAGCAAGAACAAGAGGTCCTTGCTTGTTCTTGAGGTGTTTTGACACATGCATGGGTAGGCTGGCTAACTTTTAAATAAAATGCACAGGATTGCATAACTTTAATCACTGTTGATTTTCTCTGAAATTGATTTGAGAAATGTAGCGCCTACGTGATTTTATAGAATTGTGATGTCCTAAAGCTCAGCTCGCACGAGTTTTGATTTGTGTGATGCATGCATTAGTGCTGGAGCAAAGCTCTTACTAGAGTTTTACATGCATTAGTGCTGGAGTCTAACTCGCTCCATATTTTCATATGATTTTTATGACAGGGTGCTAGAGTTTAACTCACACCAGATTTTCAGTTAATTGTTATGACAGAGTACTGGAGCCTAGCTTGCACTAGTTTTACATGATTTTGACAGAGTGGGGGAGCTTAGCTTGCACTAATCTTATGAGATTTTATGAAACGCGAGCTGAAGCTTGGCTCGTACAAGAATTTCCTTGATTTTATAAGAGTGCTGGAGGATTGCTCGCACTGATTTTATGAGACATGTGTTGAGCCGTGCTTGGATCGTCGAGTAGACTGTGTGTCACGCCGATTAAATAGGCTCGCACGTGCGTTTTGAGACAGGCACGATTGTGGATATGAGATATGGGTCTACGGAGTATGTTGTACCGTGCAAGTATCATGGAGTACATTGTACCGTGCTGTGATTGATTATGTGGCATCTTCGGATGCGTGACATCTTCGGATGTGAGTGGCATCTTCGGATGCGAGTGGCATCTTCGGCTTCGAGTGATCGGACAGGGCGACGGGATGGACTGACCTACCTCTAGGGGCGGTCCCCGATCGTGGTGAGACCCCGTACACTAGGATCCATGTAGCAGTGGGATCACAAGGACATATGGCCATTGTCCTAGTTATTTGCCCGAGATATATATATCTATTGCCTAGTCTTGCATGTTGATGTTTTTGAGAAACACGTTTTGTGGATTTTTGTGTGAGTCTGGATCACCTGAGGGAGGGGTTGGATCCTGACTGAGATATGATTTTGATGAGAATGAAACTGGGTTTTAAACGAAAACTTGCATGATGTTATTTCCATCCTATTTAAACCCATGAATGATATAAACTGGTTTTACATGATATTCATTGTTTCGCATAGTACTATTGCTTTGAAAAGCATTTGATTTCATGGTTTTGTGTGAGTCAGGAACACTCGAGGGAGGCGTTGAGTCCTGACTGTGTTGTGCAATTTTAACGAGAATGAAATGTTTTAAATGGATTTGCATGTCGAGTTTTCCATGCTTTTGAAATCCATATGTGAACTTGTTTTACATGACATCATGATATCATGAATTGTAGCATCGGTTTTGAAATGTGTGGAGAAAGGGTGGTTTATGCATGGCACCACGTTCATGTAGGTAGTATGGTTGCCTATTTGTTCGTAGGATTGCCTCACTGAGCTTGATGTGCTCACCCCTTTCATTTTCCTACACAGATTTCCTCCAGTAGATTTTGCGACGACTAAGTACTACATTCCTGATATCCGCTGCTGCCTATCATTTTAAGGTATATACACTTGTACATGTTGTATCTAAATAAGAATAGCACCGTAACATGTTTGTAAGTAACTTTTGGGGATGTATAGACACTGTAAACACTTGTAAATGAATGAGACAGAATTAGTTAAAAACTCATGTGTTTACCTCTCTTTTAATAAGGAATTAAGTTATACGGTGGATTAATGGTGGGACTGGCATTGACGGATAGCCCAATTGTTAGTGGAGTGTGGTCACGATCAGAGGACAGGTAAGTATGAAAGAAAAATGAAAAATTTACTCTATTTTTCTATTTTTTTGGTAGTTTTGGGTCGTGACATAGAAAAAAAAAACGCCGTTATGCTGACGAAATTTTTTCGAATTATAGGGGTTGAGAAATTGGCATTGATAGGAATACAACTTAAGTAAAGGGTTTAGAAAGCTAACATTAGCACATATTTTCACGTTTTCAGGGTGTCACACTCGTATTTATCTTGCATGTAAATTTTTTAGTCAATCCGATATTTTTATCATTTCAATCGAGAATAGCTTTTTTTCAACATATATTGACGGGTGAAATTTATTTATCATAAAATAAATAGTTAAAAATCTTCTATTAAATTTAAATTTGGCATGCTTGATCGACATAAATAGAATATAAAATTCAACGGTTGGATTAAAATAATATATAAATTCTATAAAAAGATATGAAAATATGTAAAATAAATTGTTTTACACACTTTTTAAAACTTTATGTAGGATTAATATTTTTTGCAAACTAATTGTTAGATTTAACAATTTACTTGTATTTATCATGTACGTAACTCTTGAGTCAATATGATATCCCTATTATTTCAATCAAGAATAGTAAATTTCAATATATACTAATGACTAAAATTTTATCATTATAAAACAAATAATTATGCATCTTTGATTAACTTAAAATTTAGCTAGCATGATCTATGCGAATAGAATATAAAATTCAATAAAGATTAAAAAATATAAATAGTATAAGAAGATTTGAAAGTGTGTAAAATTAGTTTTACACATTTTTTATAACTTCGTATAGGATTGATATTTTTGAAAACCAACTGTTAAATTTAACAATATACTTGTATTTATCATACTCGTAAATTTTTGAGTCAATTTGATATTTTTATCATTTTAATCGAGAATAACACTTTTAAATATATATTAACGATGAAAATTTTATTATAATAAAACAAAGAGTGCTTCTAATCACACCCTGAGGAGTACTAAACACTCCCTATTTACTAGAAACAACCTATTTCCTAAATCTAATTTATAAATTTTACTTCTTATGACCTAAACTTACATTTACTCCACCCAAAATACCCAAACTGTCACGACCCTCAGTCCACCGAAAATCACTACCAATTTTTCTTTTTTCGTTTATTATTTAATCCATTTCTTACCTTACTCTGATCGTGAACAGCTTCACCACCAACAATTGGGTTGTGTATCGATGTTAATCTCATCCAACCATACCATTTCAAGTTACAATTTATTTAAACGTAAACACTTATATTTCTTAATCAAAGTTGCTATTTACATGTGTTTACAGTTCTTTACATCCCCAAATGTTACATTCAAAATATTATTATGCTATTGCATGTCTAGATACAAAACTGTACAAATATGTATACCTTTATATAATGGGATGCAACGGACTCAAAAAATCAATTCCTCAGTCACTCTCAGTCTATTGAAAGTGCTCTGTAGAGGGGAAAAATAAGGGGGAGGGGGGGTAAGCAAACCACATGCTCAGTAAGGCAATCATGCGAGCATTTAGATAACTGTACTATCTACATGATCGTGATGCCATGCATAAAACCAAGTACTCGTCATACCCAAAAAATCAGTTCATGCACGTGTTCATGATATATAAAGCAGTTCATGTTGTTCAAATTAGTGCACAAGTCATAAATAAAGCATGGAAAATCATCATGCGAGTTGCACTTAAAAACAGTTCATACTCATCACAAATCAGCATTCATCAGGACTTAACCTCACCCTTGGACTGTCCTGACCCATAAAACAATTTAAAAACATGGATTCATCATAAACCAAGTGACATGTGAGATTAGGCAAATAATAATAAGGGTAATAACTAGGACTATGGCCATATCGTCTGTGACCCAGGCTACACGGATCCTAGTGTATGAGGTATCACCTCTATTTGCTTCTGCACGGGAGGTGGGTCACGTCCAACCCGCCAGTCCATAGCAGATCTATCCTTCGTCTGAAGATGGTATATATAATATCCATACACGGTACAACGTACTCCATGCTATATGCACGGTACAACATACTCCGTGGACCCATATCATCACATCATATCATACCACATCTCATAACGCACGTGCGAGCCTATTTAATCGGTGTGACACACAGTCTACCTGAAGCTCTTAGCATGGTTCCCAACATGTTATAAAATCATGTGCGAGTAATCTCCAGCACGATTACAAATATGTAGTGAACATCTAGTGCGAGCAATGCTCCAGCATCATGTCATAAAATCCATGTGAAATCTAGTACGAGCTAAGCTTTAGCACTCATGCATGTAAAACTCTAGTGTGAGCACCGCTCCAGCACTAATGCATGTATAAACACGTCAAATCTTATGTGAGCAATGCTCTAGCACGCTTTATTTCCATAAAACTTATGTATGTGGCTCATTTGTGTGCAAAGAAAGGTTATTATAACCAAATCAACTATTTTCTTGCAAACCATTTAAATGCTAGCCAACTTACGAGTCCACATGCTAAAAAAAAAACACTAAAAGACTTAAGAACATCCCGTTCTTACTTTTCATGAACTTTTCCAAAATCTCACTTTTTGCCATCCCAAAGAAAATGATAATTTATCATTTCGAACCTTTTAAAATATTAATCATTTTCGGTGTTTCTCAAACATTTTAGAAACTATAAATGCGCCCGAAAATGCGTACATGTATCTCTAAGAGCCAACAAAATTCCCTTACCTCAATTCTCTGTACAGTTTGACTTTTCCCAACGCTGAGAATTTCGCTCAGTTAGATTTGCTCCCAGTCAACTCTCTGGAGCTACGCATAACCATATATGAGGTTAATTATGATACATTCATCAATCATATCAGTCTACACTGATAACTCATTATCTTGACTTCATCTTAGTCAATATATCTCGTTGAGCCTAATTCTCTCTTAAGTCCATTTCGATTGTACTAATCATTACACCTAAGCCCATTGGGCTCTTTAGGTCCATTATGTCTCATTGAATCAAAATCTAGGCCTATTGACCTTAGTTTTCCATTTATTTATGAATTTTCACAAGCACCTTATATGTACACTTCATAACTTTATCCATTTCCATAAGTTGATTTCACTAAACCATCTCAAAATCATGCATCTAACATTACTAACACCTTAGTATAATCCATTCATCATTAAATCCACCATATCTCATTTTCTCACACTAAATCCATTTTTAGGTCATGGTTGATTCATCATGTTCTAGGTAGTTTCAACCAACAATACATACACCAATCAACTCATAACAATGTCTAGACAAACATACTTGGAGTTGGTGTATTGAAAACTCACCTAACATGTCTTTTCTCTTGTCTAAAATTGGAAGACCCTTTTCTCCTTCAATCCAACAAGTTGAAAGCTGATTCCTAACTATGTTATTATTCTCCTTATAATGAACAACTTTGCTCAAAGTAACTATTTCCAAATCTTTTTGGAAGGGGATGGTATTCTAGAGTGAGAAAGCTTGTTCTTTTTGGGTAAAATGGAGTAGGTGTTTTATTTTTTCTGAGAAAGAAGACTTTTCCTTCGGGTTTTTATAGAATAAGGGTGGTGAGATCGATCTCTTAGGGTAAGAGAGCGATCTTCCTTTGGTTTAAACTATCGAAATGTTCAAGTATGAATGTGTGGGATCGATCTGCTTATTGGGAAGAGATCGATCCTTTCTTGACAGAATTAAGTGAAGATCGATCTGTTTTGAGGAGTGGATCGATCTGCTTATGGAAAGGGATCGATTATTGGTAGGTAGAAGCAAATGGAGATCGATCTGCTCATGTGGAGAGATTAATCTGCTCTTTGGGAAAATCAAGTGGAGATCGATCTGCTTGTGGGAAGAGATCGATCCTTTCTAGGCAGAATCCAACTGTAGATCGAGATTGATCTGTTTGAATATAGGATCGATCTAGCCTCTATTTAGAGCATTCCTGCTGTAATTTTTTCCAGAATTTCAAAAGAAAACTTGCCTTTGATTGCTTCACTAGTCATTTTGCATTCTATTCCCACTTAGAGCCCAAAAAGGTTCATTTCTTATGATTTACATACCATGTGACTTGTGTGTACCGCATGGAATCATAAAGGGTACCTAGAATTCACGTTCCTTGCATTATCATTTCATGTTTTAAGTCCTTATATTCCATATGAATGTTTTAATTCCATTCATTTAATCTGTGGCCACTTCATCCCTTATTTAGCCATTACGTGTATTCATGAATATTCATTCATTCTCTATGCAACTTTATTCAAGCCAAAAGCTCTTCTTATGATTCAATTAACAAATGGAAATGTGTTACATCATATGAATCATAAGGAATACATCACCAAAAGTGGGTTTTACATAATCTCCCCCACTAAGGAAATTTGGTCCTCCAAATTGGAAACAATCAGTCGAAGAATAACTCGGGGTACTCCCCCGCATCAAACTCTCCAATTCCCATGTAGCTTCCTCCGTAGTGTGATGCTGCCAAAGAACTTTCACTAAAGGAATCGTCTTCAATCTCAACACCTTTTCTGTGAGATCTGAGAATTTCAGACATATTTTGTTGATGTAATAATAATTTGAAGTGTAATTTATTGAGCTAACTGAATTGTGGGAATGATAATTGGAGATTTATATGTTAAGTGTTAAAATAGATGTGAAACTATAAGGACAGATCGATCTGGGAGAAGGAGAGATCGATCTGGTGAGTTATAAACGACAAAGAAAGAGGAATTTAAGGAGCAGATCGATCTCCAATGGAAGAGGATCGATCTCCTTATGAATCTATTTGAGAGAAGATCGATCTCATGAGGAAGAGATCGATCTCCAAATGATTCTGTTTGGGAGAAGATCGATCTCCTCAAGGAGCAGATCGATCTCATAAAGCCATAAAGAGATCGATCTCACCCCTCGACAGATCGATCTCCTAGGCATAAAATTACCCAGATCGTCCCCAAAATTCAAACGCAGATCGATCTCACCCCTCGACAGATCGATCTCCTACCTCCAGTCTATATAAGGAACCCCTATTTTTCTCCTGCAAACTCACTTTCTCTCTCTTCCAAACCCATTTCCACTGAAAACCTAACTTTCTCACTCATCCAAATCACCAATTTTTGGCCGAATCAGAGGTTGTGGCAAGAAGGAAAGTTGTTCCTCATCAAAGGGAGAACAACATACATGGAAATCGAAGGACGAATCGGATCGAGGCGTGGGTTGTGCGTCTCACAAGCTTTGGGTAATTTCTAAACCTCGATCTTGATATTTGAGATGATTTTGATGATGTTGGTGGTTGTCATTGCGTTGAAATAGTTGAGAAATGATTAGGGATTGATGAAATTGTAATGTAGTTGGAGTAATGTTGATATTGGGTAATTTTGGCAATTTTGAGAATTTGTGCTATAAATGGAAATATAGACAATGTGGTGAATTAACATAGATAATCGGTATTAGAGATGTAGAACGTCAAGATGTTGTGAATGAGAGTGTAGTTTGGGGTATAGTTACGAGAATCGAGAGATTTGAGGAGTTATGAGCAATTATGCTCGATTTTGAGAATTGAGGTTTATGAGATAATTGAGTATTGATGTTTTAACATCGTTTGGACAGCTCGAGAGTTCCAGAGTGGAATGCGAGACTAGTCCGTGATACGGGGGAAACGATTGCACTATACGAGGTGCAAAGAGGTAGGGGAAATCTAAACCATTTGTGTATGTGAATTGTAAACTATTTTAGCATGAATTGTGGTTTATAAAACAAGCATGTTGGGTTTTGTGTTGAGATTTAATTGCACACGATTTTTATAGCCGGTTGGAGCCCAATGTTTTATGAGTTATAACTGGGCTCTACGTTAAGGCAATATCGAGATTTGAGAAATGTGTGCGTGTGCTTTGCTGGTTGGGACTCGATTTTTATTATGTTTTGTGTTGAGTACAAAACAATTTCAAATGAGTTTTATGAGAGAAAAACCATCATGAGTTCTACGTGAAGGCAAGCCGGTCTTGTGTGATAAGACTTAGGTGTGTAATTTTGAGTACACACCGGGCATTGCTCTGGTAGCATGTAAGCCCAATTTCTTCTCCGTTCTGGTAACATGAGAATAACCCATTCTGTGGCTGTGCCACGTATACTTAGTGGCCGTTGCCACGTGATAGCCCAATTGGTGGCCGTTGCCACGTTGAGAAACCCCATTGGTGGCCGTTGCCAAGTGATACCCCAATTGGTGGCCGTTGCCACGTTGAGAAACCCCATTGGTGGCCGTTGCCACGTTGAGAAACCCCATTGGTGGCCTTTGCCACGTTATACCCCATTGGTGGCCGTTACCACGTTATACCCCATTGGTGGCCGTTGCCACGTTATACCCCATTAGTGGCCGTTGCCACGTTGAGAAACCCCATTGGTGGCCGTTGCCACGTTACACCCCATTGGTGGCCGTTGCCACGTGAGAACCCTAAATTAGTGGTCGTTGCCACGTGAAACCCTATTCTGTGGCTGTGCCACATGTGAATTTAAATCAGTGGCTTTGCCACGTGAGATAGTGGCTATGCCACGTGTGAATTTAAATCAGTGGCTTTGCCACGTGAGATAGTGGCTATGCCACGTGTGAAATTAAATCGGTGGCTATGCCACGTGTGTTTAGTGGCTATGCCACGTGAGAATTTAAATCAGTGGCTATGCCACATGTGTTTAGTGGCTGTGCCACGTGCATTACTATTTCAGTGATTTTATCACGTATTTGAGAAAGCGTTTATCGCATTGTTTTCGCATGCTTTGTTATTGCTCTAGAGTGAGCCTATTTACTTCATGTTTTCACATGACTTGAGACATGAGAATGTCGTTTTGAGTACTTTCATGCTATGGTTTTCAAATGAGTTTCACCTACAAATAAACATTTTGTGATGTGCATTTTGGTTTATGGATTGAGTCCTTACCCCCCTTACTGAGCGATTTAGAAGCTCACCCTGTTTTCTTTTCCCTCCAGAGTTCTTCAAGTGAAAAAGGATCTCCCTGCGACGTACGGAGTAGTGGCTAGTGGAGGACTTGAGCTCCAGGCCATATATTGTATTTTGAGGTATCCTTTATCTTTTCATTTACCCAGACTATTATTGTAATTGCAGACACTTGATGTATATCATTGTATGGGATGTATTAGGATTAATTAACTTGTAATCGAGTAATGGGTATAATACAATATTTATTATATCATGATGAGATCCTGAGGAATGATACTTATGACGATGTATGACACTGCACAGGAATGCACCTTTAATTGTGAATTAATGAGTAAAAAGTTTTAAATTGCCCTATTTTCCGTAATTTTTGGGGCGTGACAGAGTTTTCTTGGTATCAGAGCTTAGGGTGTCTAGTACTGTCAGTGTCGGTTAAGTGAAATAGAATACATCCCAAGTGTCTGTAATAGTCTGGTCATGAACTGAAATTGAGGATTGAGATTTCAATCGAATGTGATATGTACGCGCAGGAGACGAGTTGAGATAGAGAATGAGTAAACGACAAGGTCGTTCGAGGAGGCAGGCAGAGTCCCCTCCGCCACCTGTCCCACAACCAGAGAGTCCTAACTCTCGATTTAATCGGATTGAGACCGATGTGAGGCAAGGTTTTGAGCAGATGGCAGCGTTATTTGCGCAACACTTTGGAGTTAATGCCTCGGGTACTACCCCTACACCACCACAAGGACCTCCCATACCCCCAGTGCCTCCCGTCACCCAGCCTGAGGATAGAAGTATGGTCTGACTAAGGGATTTTCTGAAGATGAATCCACCCGCATTTAGGGGAAAGAAGGATCCTACAGAGGCTGAGGAGTGGTTGACGGAATTAAGAATTATATTTGATTTCCTGGGGTGCACCGATGCTGAGAGGGTCAGTATGAGTGCCTATATGCTGAAGGGGAGAGCTCGAGATTGGTGGGGTACTACCCAGGGTATTTTGATGTCCCACCATGGTGTGATTGGTTGGGAAGAGTTCCAGACAGCCTTTAGGACCCAATATGTACCACGAGCCGCCCAGAGAAAGAAACAGGCTGAGATTTTGAGTTTGGTACAGGGCGACATGTCTGTGGATGACTATGAGAGCCAATTCACAGCGCTATTGAGATATGACCCAGAGACCTTCAAGAGTAAAGAGCTCCGCACAGAGAAATTTGTGTATGGGTTGAAGCCCGTCATCAGAGATAGATTGATAGGGCTATGTATTACTGAGTTTGGAGATGCTCTGAGACGAGCACAAGAGATTGAAAGAGGAATTGAGATGGTACAATCCCAGAATGAGCTCAGAGTAGTGAATAGAGATAAGGGCAAGAGGCCAGCGATTTTTCAAACAGAGGCTCGGAGAGGTTCCTTCAGAAGAGGAAGGTTTGAGGTACAGAAGGGCAGATTAGAGAGACCCAGAGGTTACCCTAATATTAGAGAGACCCCTCGAGATGTCAGGCCTGAGATAAGGGTTTGTAGAGACTGTGGCCGATCGCATGAGGGAAGTTGTACTGGGTCGATCCGTGGATGTTTTAGATGTGGTAACATGGGTCACAGAGTGAAGGACTGTCCCCAACCTCAGATACCACATGCTCCGGAGCCCACTAGACAATAGCCTCAGAGGGTGGATCCCCGGAGACGGGCCACTGCAGCAGAGAAAGGGAAGAAACCTGTGGCACAGGGACGTGTGTTTGCCCTGGATAAGGAGACCGCAGACACTTCGGCGGAAACTATAAGAGGTACACTCTCTGTCTGTAATTATGAGGCTCATGTGTTGATTGATTCAGGATCCACGCATTCGTTTATTTCTGAGCATTTTGCATGTAGATTAAACTTGAAGTTTGAGCCTCTAGAATATATACTACATGTAAATACCCCTATGCGTGAATCCCAGAGAACTGAGTTAATCTGTAGGGGATGTGAGATAAAGGTGGGAGATTGAGTGATGTTAGCAGATCTAATCATGTTGAATATACATGGGTTTGATGTAATTTTGGGGATAGATTAGTTGGCAACCAATCGAGTGAGTTTAGACTGCTACACTAAGATTGTAACTTTCTCCCTACCTGAACCTTACAGTGTACGATTGAGATATTGAGGAAATGAATATGTGAAATTCTAGTAAGTAATTTGAGAATTTTAATATGATTGTTCATGTGAAGGTTATGAGACACTCATCTCAGACGATGAGCGGGAACATCCGAGGATTGAGGATATAACTGTGGTGTGTGAATTTCTGGATGTTTTCCCAGATGAATTGCCAGGTTTACCACCAGAGAGAGAGCTGGAGTTTACCATTGCTTTGGTACCAGATACTCAGCCGATCTCTAAACCTCCCTACATAATGGCATTAGTGGAACTTGAGGAATTGAAGAGACAACTACAGGAGTTATTGGATCAAGGGTTTATTAGACCCAGTGTTTCGCCGTGGGGAGTGCCAGTACTATTTGTTAAGAAGAAGGATGGTAGTCTCAGATTATGTGTAGACTACCGGCTGTTGAATAAAGCCACGGTGAAGAATAAATACCCACTACCCAGGATTGATGATCTACTTGATCAGCTGAGAGGGGCATCAGTCTTTTCTAAGATTGATTTGAGATCGAGCTATCACCAATTGAGGATCAAGGAAGAAGATATTCCAAAGACGACCTTCAAGACGAGGTATGGCCATTACGAATTTCTGGTGATGTCCTTTGGATTGACAAACGCCCCTACAGCATTTATGAGACTGATGAACGAGGTGTTCAGAGACTATCTAGATAAATTTGTGATAGTTTTTATTGATGATATCCTGGTGTACTCTCGGTCGTATGAGGAGCATGCACAGCATTTGTGGTTAGTACTTCAGATACTCCGAGATAAGCAATTGTACGGAAAGCTTAGTAAGTGTGAGTTTTGGCTGAACCGGATAGCTTTCCTTGGTCATATAGTCTCAGAGGAAGGAGTATCAGTGGACCCAAGCAAAGTGGAGGCTGTGCTTAATTGGGAGAGACCGAAGACAGTTACTGAGGTGCAAAGCTTCCTTGGTTTGGCAGGGTATTACAGAAGATTTGTGGAAGGATTTTCAAGGATTGCCGCCCCTTTGACTAAGCTCACGCGCAAAGAGACTCCATTTATATGGACTGATCAATGTGAGCTCAGTTTTCAGGAATTAAAAAGGAGATTGACAGCGGCACCTGTGTTAACCATTCCTGAGGGATCAGGAGGATTTTCAGTGTATAGTGATGCATCTCACCAAGGATTGGGGTGTGTGCTTATGCAGCACGGAAGAGTGGTCGCATATGGATCGCGACAGCTGAAAGACCATGAGCGGAATTACCCCACGCATGATTTGGAGTTAGCCGCTGTGGTGTTTGCTTTGAAGATCTGGCGACATTACTTATATGGGGAAAGATTCCAGATCTTCACTGATCACAAGAGTTTGAGACATCTCTTTGATCAGAAAGAGTTAAACATGAGACAAAGGAGATGGATGGAACTCCTTAAGGATTATGACTGTGAGATTCTTTATCATCCGGGTAAGGCGAATGTGGTTGCTGATGCCCTGAGCAGGAAGAGTATGATATCTGCTATGATGATCAGGGAATGGGATTTGTTAGAACAGTTCGCCGAACTTCGGATCAAAGTTAAAGAGGTAGAGACTGGATTTTTGGCTAGCCTGCGGATAGAGCCCAGGATCATGGATCAGATTAGAACTGGGCAGCGCAGTGATCAGAGATTGATAGATATGGTTAGCCAAGCTGAGCAGAGTTCGCAGTCGGATCTCACCATCAGTGAGGATGGATTGTTGAGATTCAGAGGACGGATTTGTGTACCGGACGATGATACCCTGAAGAGACAGATATTGAGAGAATCCCATTGCTCGCGATACACCATGCACCCAGGGAGTACTAAGATGTACCGAGACTTGAGAAAGGTGTATTGGTGGAGTGGTATGAAGCGAGACATGGCAGAGTATGTGGCCAGGTGTTTAGTATGCCAGCAAGTGAAAGCTGAGCATCGGAAGCCCGAAGGACTACTACAGCCCTTACCTGTACCTACATGGAAATGGGAGCATGTCACTATGGACTTTATTATGGGTTTACCGAGGACCCAAAGAAGTCATGACGCTATATGGGTTATAGTAGATAGATTGACCAAGAGTGCCCACTTCCTTGCCATCAAGAGCACAGATACGGTGGATGCCTTAGCTGAGCTGTATGTCAGCGAGATAGCTAGATTACATGGGGCTCTAGTGAGTATTACTTCTGATAGAGATTCTCGGTTTACTTTCAGATTTTGGGCCCAGTTTCAGGAGTCCATGGGATCTCGATTGAGTTTTAGTACCGCCTATCACCCTCAGACAGATGGTCAGTCAGAGAGGACTATTCAGACCCTGGAGGATATGTTGAGGGCGTGTACGATGGATTTTAAGGGATCATGGGATGATCACCTGCCCCTAGCAGAGTTTGCATACAATAACAGCTATCATGCGAGTATTGAAATGGCACCCTTTGAGGCTCTATATGGTAGGAGGTGTAGATCCCCTGTAGCTTGGGAAGAAGTCGGTGACAGAAAGATAAATGCTCCCGAGCTTGTTGAGCAAGCCGTACAGAGTGTGAAACTCATATGTGAGAGGTTACGGGCTGCACAAAGTAGACAGAAAAGCTACGCGGATGTGCGTAGACGGCCACTCGAGTTTGACGTTGGTGATGCAGTATTTCTGAGAGTATCACCGAGCAAGGGTATCGTGCGATTTGGGAAGAAAGGAAAATTGAGTCCTCGATACATAGGACCATTCGAGATTCTTGAGAGAGTGGGGGAGGTAGCTTACAGATTAGCATTACCCCCACAGATGTCCGAAATACACAACATTTTTCATGTGTCTATGTTGAGGAAGTACCACCCGGACCTTTCTCATGTTATAGAGTATGATGAGATGGACATACAGGAGGACATGAGCTACACTGAGGAACCCGTTCGGATTCTCGATAGAAAGGAGAAGGTACTGAGAACCAAGAGCATCCCATTAGTGAAAGTTTTGTGGAAACATCACTCAATGGAAGAGGCAACGTGGGAACTAGAGAGTCTCATGAAGGAGAAATACCCCCATCTCTTTAACTAGTTGAGTTAAATTTGGAGCACTAAATTCTTTTAAGGTGGGGAGGATGTGAGATTTGAGAATTTCAGACATATTTTGTTGATGTAATAATAATTTGAAGTGTAATTTATTAAGCTAAGTGAATTGTGGCAATGATAATTGGAGATTTATATGTTAAGTGTTAAAATAGATGTGAAACTATGAGGACAGATCAATCTGGGAGAAAGAGAGATCGATCTGGTGAGATATAAACGACAAAGAAGGAGGAATTTAAGGAGCAGATCAATCTCCAATGGAAGAGGATCGATCTCCTTATGAATCTGCTTGAGAGAAGATCGATCTCATGAGGAAGAGATCGATCTCCAAATGATTCTGTTTGGGAGAAGATCGATCTCCTTAAGGAGCAGATCGATCTCATAAAGCCATAAAGAGATCGATCTCACCCCTCGATAGATCGATCTCCTAGGCATAAAATTACCCAGATCGTCCCCAAAATTCAAACGCAGATCGATCTCACCCCTCGACAGATCGATCTCCTACCTCCAGTCTATATAAGGAACCCCTATTTTTCTCCTGCAAACTCACTTTCTCTCTCTTCCAAACCCATTTTCACCGAAAACCTAACTTTCTCACTCATCCAAATCACCCATTTTCGACCGAATCAGAGGTTGTGGCAAGAAGGAAAGTTGTTCCTCATCAAAGGGAGAACAACATACTTGGAAATCGAAGGACGAATCGGATCGAGGCGTGGGTTGTGCGTCTCACAAGCTTTGGGTAATTTCTAAACCTCGATCTTGATATTTGAGATGATTTTGATGATATTGGTGGTTGTCATTGCGTTGAAATAATACAGAAATGATTAGGGATTGATGAAATTGCAATGTAATTGGAGTAATGTTGATATTGGGTAATTTTGGCAATTTTGAGAATTTGTGCTATAAATGGAAATATAGACAATGTGGTGAATTAGCATAGATAATCGGTATTAGAGATGTAGAACGTCAAGATGTTGTGAATGAGAGTGTAGTTTGGGGTATAGTTACGAGAATCGAGAGATTTGAGGAGTTATGAGCAATTATGCTCGATTTTGAGAATTGAGGTTTATGAGATAATTGAGTGTTGATGTTTTAACATCGTTTGGACAGCTCGGGAGTTCCAGAGTGGAATGTGAGACTAGTCCGTGATACGGGGGAAACGATTGCACTATACGAGGTGCAAAGAGGTAGGGGAAATCTAAACCATTTGTGTATGTGAATTGTAAACTATTTTAGCATGAATTGTGGTTTATAAAACAAGCATGTTGGGTTTTGTGTTGAGATTTAATTGCACACGATTTTTATAGCCGGTTGGAGCCCAATGTTTTATGAGTTATAACTGGGCTCTACGTTAAGGCAATATCGAGATTTGAGAAATGTGTGCGTGTGCTTTGCCGGTTGGGACTCGGTTTTTATTATGTTTTGTGTTAAGTACAAAACGATTTCAAATGAGTTTTATGAGAGAAAAACCATCATGAGTTCTACGTGAAGGCAAGCCGATCTTGTGTGATAAGACTTAGGTGTGTAATTTTGAGTACACACCGGGCATTGCTCTGGTAGCATGTAAGCCCGATTTCTTCTCCGTTCTGGTAACGTGAGAATAACCCATTCTGTGGCTGTGCCACGTATACTTAGTGGCCGTTGCCACGTGTGAAACCCCATTGGTGGCCGTTGCCACGGGATAGCCCAATTGGTGGCCGTTGCCACGTTGAGAAACCCCATTGGTGGCCGTTGCCAAGTGATACCCCAATTGGTGGCCGTTGCCACGTTGAGAAACCCCATTGGTGGCCGTTGCCACGTTATACCCCATTGGTGGCCGTTGCCACGTTATACCCCATTAGTGGCCGTTGCCACGTTGAGAAACCCCATTGGTGGCCGTTGCCACGTTACACCCCATTGGTGGCCGTTGCCACGTGAGAACCCCAAATTAGTGGTTGTTGCCACGTGAAACCCTATTCTGTGGCTGTGCCACGTGTGAATTTAAATCAGTGGCTTTGCCACGTGAGATAGTGGCTATGCCACGTGTGAATTTAAATCAGTGGCTTTGCCACGTGAGATAGTGGTTATGCCACGTGTGAAATTAAATCGGTGGCTATGCCACGTGTGTTTAGTGGCTATGCCACGTGAGAATTTAAATCAGTGGCTATGCCACGTGTGTTTAGTGGCTGTGCCACGTGCATTACTATTTCAGTGATTTTATCACATATTTGAGAAAGCGTTTATCGCATTGTTTTCGCATGCTTTGTTATTGCTCTAGAGTGAGCCTATTTACTTTATGTTTTCACATGACTTGAGACATGAGAATGTCGTTTTGAGTACTTTCATGCTATGGTTTTCAAATGAGTTTCACATACAAATAAACATTTTGTGATGTGCATTGGTTTATGGATTGAGTCCTTACCCCCCTTACTGAGCGATTTAGAAGCTCACCCTGTTTTCTTTTCCCCCCAGAGTTCTTCAAGTGAAAAAGGATCTCCCTGCGACGTACGGAGTAGTGGCTAGTGGAGGACTTGAGCTCCAGGCCATATATTGTATTTTGAGGTATCTTTTATCTTTTCATGTACCCAGACTATTTTTGTAATTGCAGACACTTGATGTATATCATTGTATGGGATGTATTAGGATTAATTAACTTGTAATTGAGTAATGGGTATAATACAATATTTATTATATCATGATGAGATCCTGAGGAATGATACTTATGACGATGTATGACACTGCACAGGAATGCACCTTTAACTGTGAATTAATGAGTAAAAAGTTTTAAATTGCCCTATTTTCTGCAATTTTCGGGGCGTGACATTTTCCTTCCTATTCAATATCTGAACCGGCTTCTCAACATACGACATGTTCTCATTAAGCTCCAATGGCTCATATCTAATTACATGTGTCAGATCCGAGTGGTACTTCTGTAACATAGAGATGTTGAGGACGTTATGAACGCCCGCTAGCTCAGGTGGCAATGCTAGCTTGTAGGCCTTATCTCCCACTCTATCAAGTATTTCAAAGGGTCCAATGTAACGAGGACATAACTTCCCTTTCTTTTCGAACCTCGTTATACCCTTGGAAGGAGAAACTCGCAAAAATACTGATTCACCCACTGTAAATTCTAATGGTCTCTGTCTCCTATCAGCATAGCTCTTCTGTCTGCTCTGAGATGTCTGTAACCTCTCACAAATCAATTGGACATCCTTAGAGACTTGTCTCACTAAGTCGGTAACAAATATCTGTCGGTCACCCACCTCTTCCCATCCAAGAGGAGAACGACATCTTCGGCCATACAAAGCCTCATACAGTGCCATCCCGATACTTGAATGATAACTGTTATTATAGGTGAACTCTGCGAGTGGTAAATGGTCATCCCAGGAGCCTCCAAAGTCTAGTGTACACGCTCTCAACATGTCCTCCAAGGTCTGTATAGTCATCTCTGACTGACCATCTGTCTGAGGATGGAACGCTATGCTAAACTTCTGTTGGGTTCCCATAGCTTCCTGAAAATGTTCCCAGAAGTGATAAGTGAAGCGGGAATCCCTATCTGACACTATACTCATCAAAATACCATGCAACCTCACTATCTCGCGCACATACAATTTCGCTAGTGTACTCAGAGTATCGATGGCTCTCATAGCTAGGAAGTGTGTCGACTTTGTCAATCTGTCCACTATTACCCAAATTGCATTGTGATTCTTGTGGGTCTTAGGTAGACCCACACGAAATCCATAGTGACATGTTCCCATTTCCAAGTCTGTATAATTAGAGGTTGTAATAGCCTTGCAGGCTTCTGATGCTCTACCTTCACCTGCTGACAGACGAGACACTTCGCCACATACTTTGCTACATCTCTTTTCATCTCGGACCACCAATACACTCTTCGAAGGTTCTGATACATTTTGTTACTTCCCGGATGCAGTGTATACTTCGACAAATGAGCTTCTGTCAAGATCAACCTTCTAATGTCTAGGTCATCGGGAACACATATCCTACCCTTGAACCTCAACAATCCATCTGAACTCAACTTAAAATCAGTCTCTATACCCCTCTGTATCGGCCCGATAATATCACTGCACTGCTGATCAATTTACTGAGCCGAGCGGATACGATCTACCATATCCGGGTCCAACTGTAGACTAGCTACCATACAACCACTATCAGTATCAGGCGGGGTCATATCGAAACTGAGGCTCGCTAATTGTTCCAACAGCTTGTGTTCCTTGATCATCATGTACGATACCAACCCGAGATGCTACCTACTTAGTGTATCAGCTACTACATTTGCCTTACCCGGGTGGTACAAAATCTCACAATCATAGTCCTTCAGAAGCTCAATCTACCTTCTCTATCTCATGTTCAAATCTTTCTTTGAGGACAGATACTTAAGGCTTTTATGGTCAGTAAATATTTGAAAATTCTCACCGTATAGATAATGGCGCCATATCTTCAAAGCGAATACTATGGTCGCCAATTCTAGATCGTGGGTTGGGTAGTTCTTCTCATGATCCTTCAGCTGTCTAGATCCATAGGCGACTACCTTCCCATCTTGCATCAGTACACAACCCAGTCCTTGGTACAAAGCATCTGTATATATAGAGAAATCTTCTAGGCTGGTAGGAATGGTGAGAATCAGAATGGTGGTCAATCGATGCTTTAACTCCTGAAAACTCTTCTCACATCTATCGTCCCACACGAACTTAACATTCTTCCTCGTAAAACATGTCAACAGAGTAGCTAATCTCGAGAATCCCTCCACAAACCATCGATAATACCCAACTAAACCCAGGAAACTCTTGATCTTTGTGACTGTCTAGGGTCTTTGCCACTTAACCACTGCCTCAATCTTGGATGGGTCCACTAATACACCATCCATCATACAATATAGCCTAGAAAAGAGATATGTTCTTGCTAAAAGTCACACTTACTAAGTTTAGCGTATAACTTCTTCTCTCGGAGGGTCTGTAGCACTATCCTTAGGTGCTGCTCATGCTCTTCCCTATATCTTGAGTACACCAAGATGTCATCGATAAAGACGATAACAAACTGATCCAAATACTGGTGAAACAGCTCATTCATCAACGACATAAAAGCTACAAGAGCATTCATCAACCCAAATGGCATAACCATAAACTCATAATGACCATATCGAGAACGAAAAGCTGTCTTAGGTACATCTTCATCCTGAATTCTCAACTGATGGTACCCAGATCTCATATCTATCTTAGAAAAGACCTGCACTCCCCGAAGCTGATCTAACAAGTCATCGATGCATGGAAGGGGGTACTTATTCTTAATGGTATCCTTATTCAACAACCTGTAGTCAATACACAATTGGAGGCTTCCATCCTTCTTTTTTACAAATAGAATCGGTGATCCCTAAGGCAATACACTCGGTCTGATGAACCCCTTATCCAACAACTCCTGTAACTGCTTCTTCAGTTCCTCCAACTCAATCGGAGCCATTCTATGCGGTGGCTTGGATATCGACTTTGTACCAGGTGCCAAACCTATACAAAACTCTATCTCTCTATTTGGCAGTAACCCCGGTAAATCATCCAAAAAGACATCTGGAAATTCACTGACCACGATGATGTCTCTCAATTTCGGGCGTGCCTTATCCGCCTCAACCACGTACGCAGTATAACCTTTCAAAATATTAATCATTTAGTCAGCATAGAAATGCATCTATTTCGCTTACAACAATTACTGCTTTCATTACTTTTCAAGGAAACTTTACAATACATTTTTTGGGGAAATTTATGGTAACACTATCTATCCTTAAAAAGTTACCACTTTAGAAAAACAATCTACCACAGTACGGTTTGCAGCCAACCAATCCATTCCTAGGATTACATCAAAGTCTCTCATATACATTAAAATGAGGTCGACTGACATTTCCTTTTTCCCTACTTTCAACTTGCAATCCCTAAATACATATTCGACTAGTTAACTATTGGTCATGGGAGTGCTTATTAGCATTCTCTTACTTAACGGGGTAAGCTTCACATATTTGAATGACTTATATGCAAGTGAAGGTGATACAAATAATTGCGTGGCACCAGGATCTAGCAAAACATAAGCTTCAAGATCAAAGATTAAGATGGTACCTTTCACCACATTTGAAGACTATCTGTAATATCTTGGTCCAGTTCGTGTACTCGCCCTCTGTCAACTACCTACTTCCCCTTCTCTTCAGCTATCGCCCTTCGTCTTAGAGTAGGAGTATCAGAATGAGTCTCTCCGGCTCTTTACCCTTTTGTGGGGCACTCTTATTTATTTTTTAGGTAGTTTCAGATTATATGCCCTAGCTTCCCACATCGAAAACATATTCCAGAGAGTTCCATGGTACCTACCACACTTTCTGCACTATTTTATAGTAGGCCGTGGCCCTCCAATCACTATACCCTTTGCTAGAGCTATGGCTAGATACACGAGAGGCTCAACTGTCCACTCCCAGATATCCTCAGTCTTTGGCCTCTTCCCAGATAATCTCCTACTTCTTTTATAACTGAAACCTCTATCCACTGTCTATCTCTTCCTATATTTGTCCCTCACTCTACCATCCATCCCAAACTCTGAGGCATTTCGCTCAATATCCTGTTCACACAACTGTACCTTGTGCACTTTCTCCTCATAGGTTGGTATATCAAAAGGAACCAATTGGGATATGATGGCTGCTCTTAGTCCATCCACAAACTTTCAGACCTTTTTGGCCTCACTATTCATCATGTCAGGATCATACCTGTCCAGAGAGATAAATTTTATCTCATACTGGTCCATCGATTTGCTCCCTTGGGTCAATCCTAAGAACTCTATTTGCAGCTTTCGTTGCTCAGTATCTGGAACATATTACCTTTGAAAGGTCTCCATAAATATATCCCAGTTGATCTCTGTATGTCGGGTTCTTAGAATGGGTCTGGTAGATTTCCACCAATGCTCTGTCAATCCCTTCCGCATGAATGTGATAAAAGCAACCATCTCTCTAGTAGTGCACTCAAAAAATCCATATAACTCTCAATCTCATTCATCCAGTCCTCTGCAGATATTGTGTCCTTAATCCTACTGAAAGACGGTGGTCTAAACTTCTAAAATTCTCGTAACCTATCCATGTCACATCCGTAACCCAACCTCTACTACCTTGTAGTGGAGCAACAGTAGAAGGCGTATCCTGTACTGGTAGGGGTGTAGGAGTATCTGTAGTCTGAGGTCTCTGGGCTGGCTATGTAGGCATCTCAAGAGTAGCCGCCTGTTCAGCATCACCTTATGCAGTTGGACCTTGCTCGCCCCCAGCTTCGGGTATTGATTGGGTAATCAACTCTAAAATCGTCTCTAAGCTCCGTCTTATCCTCGTGAAGTGTGCCTTAATACTCTTAGGTCTCTCTACCAGACCCTGTGGGGCATGCTCGACTTCAGCCTCTACCTCTATCTCCTTCTAAGTCTCATGTGGTAACGATTTAGCACGGCTCTCAGGCCTACCCCTACGGCCTCTAGCTCGTGCTCTCGCCCCCTATCGCGACTGGTTTTAGGCATAATGCCAAGATTCCTACATTCACAATCGTTTCTTAGTCAAACCCATATCGATATACACAGTTGTATCTAGACAAGCACAATAACATGGGGATGTAATTTTCCTAATATTAACACCGACACACATCGTACTAACTCTGCTCTATTACCAAAATTTCATTCACGACCCTCAGTCTACTGAAAATCACTACTAATTTTTCATTTTTTGTTTATTATTTAATCCATTTCTTACCTTACTCTGATTGTGAATAGCTTCACCACTAATAGTTGGGCTGTGTATCGATGTTAATCTCATCCAACCATACCATTTCAAGTTACAATTTATTTAAACTTAAACACTTATATTTCTTAATCAAAGTTGCTATTTACATGTGTTTACAGTTCTTTACATCCTCAAATGTTACATTCAAAATATTACTGTGCGATTGCATGTCTAGATACAAAACTGTACAAATGTGTATACCTTTATATGATGGGATGCAACGTACTCCAAAAATCAATTCCTTAGTCGCCCTCAGTCTATTAAAAGTGCTATGTAGAAGGGGAAAATAAGGGGGTGAGCAAACCACACGCTTAGTAAGGCAATCATGAGAGCAGGTCGATAACTATACTATCTACATGATTGTGATGCCATGCGTAAAACCAAGTAGTTACTTGTCATACCCAAAAACATCAGTTCATGCACGTGTTCATGATATATAAAGCAGTTCATACTATTCAAATCAGTGCACAAGTCATAAATAAAGTATAGAAAATCATCATGTGCAAGTCGTAAATAAAGCATGGAAAATCATCATGCAAGGTGCACTTAAAAACAGTCCATACTCTTCACAAATCAGTACAAATCAGCCTTCATCAGGACTCAGTCTCTCCCTTAGACTATCCTGACCCATAAAACAAGTTAAAAACATGGATTCATCATAAACCAAGTGACATGTGAGATTAGGCAAATAATAATAAGGGTAATAACTAGGACTATGGCCATATCCTCTGTGATCTCAGGCTACACGGATCCTAGTGTGTGGGGTATCACCTCTATCTGCTTCTGCACGGGAGGTGGGTCACGTCCAACCCGTCGATCCATAGCAGATCTATCCTTCGTCCAAAGATGGTATATATATAAAATCCATACATGGTACAACGTATTTCATGCTATATGCACGGTACAACATACTCCGTGGACCCATATCATCACATCATATCATACCACATCTTATAACATACGTGTGAGCCTATTTAATCGTTGTGACACACAGTCTACCCGAAGCTCCTAGAATGGCTCCCAACATGTCATAAAATCACATGCAAGTATTCTCTAGCACGATTGCAAATATGTAGTGAACATCTAGTGCGAATAATGCTCCAGCACCATGTCATAAAATCCATGTGAAAACTAGTGCGAGCTAAGCTCCAGCACTCATGCATATAAAACTCTAGTGCGATCACCGCTTCAACATTATAATTGGACATTTGGTAGTTGATAGTTAAATATAATTATAAGTAATGTTAATGTCGAAATGATCAAATTAGATCAATACTACTATATCTATTAGTTTTTTACATATTATGATTTTCTAAAATTTGTAAGTATTGATTATTAAGGTTAATCCAATTATTGATACCATTTTAATGTTTGGAACAGTACTATTCAACATTATAATTAAAAAATTAGTTAACTAGTCATACAATTAGATTTAATGTAATTATGTTGGAATTTAATTTATGTCAAATTAGAAAACAAAATAATTGTAAGAAAAATACTTGAAAATTTAATATTTCATTAAGAAATATAATATAATTAATAAAAAAGCTGATAAATAGACTAAAAAAGAGAAAAAAATAAAAATCTTTTGGACTAATAGTGTCCAAATTTTAATGGCCCAATGGGATACTAGTTTAACTTATGAGTACAAAACTATGTATGTATGTATGTATGCATGTATGCATGTATGCATGTATGCATGTATGTATGTATGTATGTATGTATGTATGTATGTATGCATGCATGCATGTATGTATGAATGTATGCATGCATGCATGCATGCATGTATGTATGTATGTATGTATGTATGTATGTATGTATGCATGTATGTTTACTTTTTTAGTGTGATTTATTTTTAACTTATTAATTATTTCTTTGAAATAATTCCATTTTTTTATTTATTGTAGCCAATGATTATTACTTTTGTTTAGTATCACTATATATTTATTTTGGTTCACTTAAAAAATAATTTCTTATTTAATCATTAATATATATTATGCCAAATATTGTATGGAAATGAAATATATATGTAACGACCTTAATTTACGGTACTATCTGGTTGGACTACGAGTCAATACTGGATCTAAACAGTGAAATATGATAGTTCAATTTTATTTCTTAGTAGCAAATTTAAACAACATCCAATAGAGGTGCTTTCCAATTAGTCATCGTAATAGTTCTTTATAAAAAATCACTGTTCACACTCCCCAGATATATCTTCCTAAACATTACTATACCTACAAAAATTTAGATACAAAAGAATATTGAAATTTGGGTATACCTTCGACGCAGAAGAATACTCCATGGAACTATGGCTATGCATAAGAACCCTACTTACAAAAGCAATCCCAACTACTGACGAGGCTCTGTGGAGGAAAGTAAGAGGTGAACTCAACATGCTCAGTAAGAAAAAATTACGTGGCAGGTAGATAAATACACTACATGTCTATATATGCCAAAATATGAATTTCATGAAAATATACAGATAATTTGGCAAATCCAATAATACCAGAGTCGAAAATCGATAACAGTATCAATATTTATAGTATAAACAGTTTACTGCATAAAATACAAGATTCTAAAACTTTAAGCAGTAGAATAAATGATTTCCACACAATAATACAGTTCATACGGTTAATCTAATAAATCAAATAGATGAGATAAGGTAGAACATGCTATATCAAAAATCAGAATGACAATTGGCCAATGTCGATGACTGCGAGCATCACTGATCAGGTGTACCAGGATGTCAGTCGCTGTGGGAGTGGTCAGCGATGTGAGACCCCGTATAGGTTAAACCTTGTATATATATGTAAATGAATTCATAAGTGAAGTATATGTGATGTAAGTCCATAAGTTAATGTACACACATGTAATAAGAGTTGTGATTGTACGTTCAAGTTACATTATGTATGAATATGAAGAAACAGACTTAAACATGTGGAGAATGTGAGTAGAATGGATTATAAGTAGTGTGGTAAAATGGAAGAAAGATTTTCATAAGTTGTGCACTTCCATTTGGTTTATATTAAGTACCTTTGGTCATATAAAGATTCTACACAAAGTTTTAATGTGTATGAAGTATTAATGGATGCCATTTTCAAGTCTCAAAGATGATTGAATGAGAAAATGACTATGGCAACAAATTAAGGATGTTTGGGTGTGAGTTGCTGTAAAAAACAGCAGAAAATCTAGAAAATATGAAGGGCAGATCGATCTCATAGGATGAGAGATCGATTTGAAAAAGCTAGAATGCTCTTATTTGAATAATGGTATAGGGCAGATCGATCTCCAGGGGAGCCAGATCGTTCTCCTAAACATTCTGTAAAATGAAGATCGATCCCTAATGGAACAGATCGATTTCCTTAGCTCTCTGTTTGGGAGCAGATCGATCTCAAGATTTGACAGATAGATCTCATGCTTGAAAATGCCGTGAAAAAGAGGAATTTAAGGAGACCAGATATATCTTCACCCAAGGTAGATCGATCTCATCAAGCTGAATCTATAAATAGGAGCAGTTGGATCTACAGATTTTGGGACAAAGCCATTTCCTTCCATTCCAAACCCAAAAACCTAGATTTTACTCTCTAAATTCGATCATTTTCAAGAAGATTTGAGGGAAGGCTATCAGACATAAAGTTGTTCACATCGAAGAGAAGAACAACTTAGTTGGGAGGCATTTTCCTCATTTGTTGGATTTGAGAAACAAGGTGTATTCCCATTGGGAGTAAAGAGGAAATCAAGCGAGGTGAGTTTCTAAAGCACCAACTTAAGTACATTGTTAAGCTATTGATGTTTGAGGTTGATTGGGGTGCTTAGTATTATTAGAAACTATCTAAAATGCATTGGAATGATTATGACCTAGAAATGGTGTAGAGTGAGAAAGTGGAATGTATTGAGGTTAATGTGGAATGGGATATCTAGGGGTGAAAATAGTGTGAAGGGTATGATTTTAAGTTGTTGTTAGTGAATAGATAGTGATATTTACCACAAGAGGTAAAATGTGTATTTAAGGCATTGGATAAATGCATAGTTGAATAAGAGTAAAAAGCGTTAACTTAAGTGTTTGATGGATGAATTGCAGCTCTCGAGGATACACCAGAGCCAATTGAGATAAGAACGTGAGAAGCGTAAAGGAAGAGAGTCGCACCCTGAGTAAATCGAGGTAAGGGAATTGTGTGGACTCTTAGAGATATTTGTGCATAATTTAGGTGCTTAAATGCTTTGTTAGAATGCATGAGATGTTAGGAAATGAAATTGGGTTATTGAAGGGCAAAAGTTGGGTGTTTAAGAAATGTGCATGAAAACAAAAGCATAAGGCTTTGAAAATCATGTTTTAATTGCTTTTTAGCAAATGATTGGTAGGTAGGTTGACATTTGAAATGATTTGCAAAAGAAATGAGTTGTTTTGGTTTGTTAACCATACTTTGCAAGGAATTGAGCCACCTACATGGTTTTCGTGTGGATGAAAGCATGCTAGAGTATGACTCGCATGAGATTTGACGTGTTTTATACACATGAGTGCTAGAGCTTAGCTCGGACTAGTTTTCACATGGATTTTTATACAGGTTTTAGCATGGAGCTGGAGCATAGCTCGCATTAGATGCCCACCTTACTTGTTGCCGTGCTTGGAGCTTTGGGTAGACTGGGTGTCACACCAATTAAATAGGCTTGCACGTGCATTGTTTTGACATGTTAATAGCTATGTTAGGAGCTTCGGGTAGACAAGAGGTCGTGCCGATTAAATAGGCTCACACGTATGTTTTGAGATGTCACGTGATATGATGTGTTGATTGGGTCTATGGAGCACGTTGTACTGTGCAGGTAGCATGGAGTACGATGTACTCTGTTGAGATTGTGATATGTCGTATTCAGACGAGATCTGCTATGGACCGGCAGGCTGGACGTGACCCACCCACCTTGTGGAAGCAGATAGTGGTGATAACCTGCACACCTGATCTGTGTAGTCGGTATCACAGGATATGGCCATAGTCCTAGAGGATATTTCCCTTGTTGTATTGCCTATCTCACATGTCTATTGCTTTGTGAATAAATCCATGTTTGAAATGATTTGTGTGTCAAGACAGTCTGAGGAAGGGGTTGAGTCCTGACAAGTGATGAGTTGTTTTGAGATATCGATTTGTTAAGGGTTTTAAAAGTGCACTGATACATGATGTTTAATGCCATGCTTTACTTATGAAATGTGCATGATGATTAATGCCATGCCTTACTTATAAAATATGCATGATGGTTAATGCCAAGCTTTGAATGGGTTTTGTGCACAAAATTTAATAGCATGAATTGCTTTACATACCATTAACACAATCATACACTCATGTTTTGAGATAAAATGATGAACTAAATGCCTTACTGAGCGTGTGGTTTGCTCACCCCTTTATTTTCCCCTCTCTACAGAGATTTGAGTATAGATTGAAAGCGATTGGAGGCGTTCCCTTTTGGTATCCACTGCATCTCATCGTGTAAGGTATACACACTTGAATTATTTTGTATCAAAACTAGACGTAGCACAGTAACATTTTGTATGTAAACATTGGGGATGTAAAGCAAATATAAACACTCGTAAACAGTAACTCTGATGTATTTATAAAGGTGTTTACTTCTAAAATTTTATGCAAATTTAATTGTTATGGATGGATGAGGTAGACATTGACACACAGCCCAATTATTGAGTGTGTAGCTGATCACGATCGAGGAAGGACGAATAATAAATAATGCATGAAAAAGTGAAAAATTTGTAAGAAATTTTGGTCAGTTGAGGGTCGTGACAGAAGTTGGTATCAGAGCTTGGTTGGTTTGAAGTGTGTCAATGTCTAAAATACTTAATAAGTTGGAAAATTAGATCCCCATGTTACTGTGCTTGTTTAGATACAAATTGTGTGTGTGTCAATGGGTTGACGAAGAAATTTATGTGTATGTAGGGAAGTGAAACAATATGCCTAATACTAGTCACGGTAGAGGGATGAGAGCGCAGGCTCGAGGCCATAGAGGTAGGCTTGAGGGTAATGTTGAGCCAGAAACACACGAGGCTTAAGATTATATTGAGGTGGATGCTGAGGCTGAGCACGCTCCACAGGGTCCAGAGGAGAGGCCCGAGAGTACTGAGGTTGGCTTTGCGAGGATTGAGTGGAGCATAGAGATGATATTACAGTTGGTCACCCAATCTTTACCTGGAGTTGGTGGTAGACATATTCCCGCTACACAGGGTGATGCCGAGTAGGCGGTAGTTCCTGAGGCTCGGGCACGACCAGCCCAAAGACCTCAGACGACAGATACCCTACCCACACAGGATGTGCCTACGCTAATTGCTACACCAGGTAGTAGAGGTTGGGGATATGGTTACGATTTGGACAGATTGCGACAGTTCCAAAAATTTAGACCTCTATCTTTCAGTGGAGTTAAGGACCTACTAGCTGTTGTGGACCAGATAAATGAGATCGAGAAGCTGTATGGGTTCTTTAAGTGCACTACTACCGCAATGATAGAATTTGCCGCGTTTATGCTGAAGGGATCAGCAGAACATTGGTGGGAGTCCACCAGGCCTATTTTGAGAGGCCGACATACAGAGATTAGCTGGGATGTGTTTTTAGAGGCCTTTTAGAGATAACATGTCCCGAATACCGCACAATGAAAGCTAAAGATGGTATTTTTGGGACTGACCCAAGGGAGTAGGACATTGGATGAGTATGAGATGACCTTTATCTCCTTGGGCAGGTATGATCCCAATACGATGAGTAATGAGGCTGAGAAAATCCAAAAGTTTGTGGATGGTTTAAGATTGACCATTAGGTCTAGACTAGTTCCTCTGGATATACCGACCTACGAAGAGGCAGTGCGCAGGGTGCAATTATGTGAACAAGTTGTTGATAGGATTACCTCGGAGTTTGGAAAGGTTGGTAAAATGAGGGATAGAGATAAGAAGAGACCAATGATGGATAGAGGCTTCAGTTATAAGGGAAGCAAGAGGTTTACTGGGAAGAGGTCAAGGATCAAGGAGATCCGGGAGAGGACAGTTAATAATCCCATGTATTCGGCCATTGCTCCAGCTAAGGGAATTGTGATTGGAGGGCCACAGCCTACGACAAAGCAGTGCGACAAGTGTGGCAGGTACCATGGTACTTGACCATGCTATGGACATCCTGTTGTATGCTTTAAATGTGGGAAGCCAGGGCACATAATCCAAGATTACCCAAAGATGATAGAGAGAGCCCCACAGAAGGGCAAGGAGCTAGAGAGAACTCCAGTTGGGACAGCTACTCCGAGGAGGAGGGCTACAGCTGAGGAAAAGGGGAAGCAGGCAGTGGGTGTGAGCAGAGGACGAGTGCACACACTAGACGAGGACACTGCAGATCAACCTTCGATTGTGGTTAAAGTTACCATTGAAATCTTTAATTTAGGAGTATTTGTACTGTTTGATCTTGGTGCCACGCATTCCTTTATATCGCTATCCTTTGCATGTAAATTGTTGAAGCATGTAAAACCCACACTGCTAGAAAAAATGTTGATGATATCTACCCCTATGAATGATAGTTAGTTGACTGAGCATGTATATAGAGATTGTAAGATGAGGATAGGAGGTAAAGAAATGGCAGCCGATTTAATTTTATTAAATATGAGTGATTTTGATGTAATCCTATGGATGGATTGATTGGCTGCCAATCATGTTGTTATGGATTGTCATACAAAAACTTTGTTGTTTCCAAGGATAGACATCCTTGTAAATTTGATGAAATGAAAGAATATGTTATTGCAAATGAGAAGAGTATACTTTAGTTACATTTTAATTTAGAGATGAATTTGATTATCATTTATGTATGTAATTGATAATTCTATTTTTTATAGAATTATTTGTGCTTAAATTCCTAATTATTTTTAATCCCCATATTATTTTATTAATAATCCCCTTTATTTAATTAAAATTCTTTAATGTGCAGATAAATTAAATCCGAATGAAACTCAGTCGTTTCAGACGAAATTGGGCTGAAAACGAGCTAAAGGAGACTAGACCGCTTCCAATTTGCAGACCGAGTCATCAGTCTTCTGGACACGCGTGATGCCAGGTGTCCATGTTTTATTTGCTCTAAAACGATATGATCGAAGGACACCGTGCCAACCCTCTGGAAGACACACGCTGGCCACATCGCACAACTAATTGGATAAAAAGACTGATGACGTGAAAATATCTACTCTGCAGCAAATCAAATGAAGACAAGTGGCCAAACAATGCCAACTCATCTAGGATGAAAATTTACCATTGTACCCCTATGTTTGTGTATAAATAGAACATGATGGCAATTGAAAAATCAAGTAGGAGTAGTGTAGATTAATTTATGAGTAGTTTTTAGAGTGATTTAGGGTAGTTTTAGTTTTTTTTTTTTTTTTTAATTGTTCCTTTTATGCTTTCTGATTAGTTTTTTTTAGCCACCATTTATTCCATTCTCCATAGCTACTGTTTAGGACAACTTTATTTGTTATATTTTATGAAAAGTTTCATTGTTTCAAGGATTTTTAGTATTTCACATTATCTTCCATCCACTATGCTTTCATTCTCGATTTTACAAGCTCTTTCTAGTTTATGATTAAGTTCTTATCAATTTATTTTTATGCAAAGTTCTTTCCCGTTGATCAGTTTTATTTCCTTTGTTTCTCTTGTTAAGCTAATTCAGGTTGCTTCTTTTATTGTTTTCATTAAGTTGTTTTTTTCTACTGCCATTGCATTTATAGCTTGAGTATCCCGGTTATGCTTCGATTGCTATTGCCATTGTCCTGTTCTGATGCCTTGATGCAAGATTGATGCTGGCCATTGTTCCTGCACTGTTGGCATGGTGGAACGACATTGGTGGACTTGAGGAAGAAGCATTAATTGGCCAAAGCTTCTCCCATGCTTTGCTGCGTTGTTTACTCCTTTGTCATTGCTACTTCCTTAATTATTCTTGGTTATAGTCCAATTGATTTATCCATTGTCAGTAGATGCTTTAGACCATTAGACATGCACTTCCCCTTCATAATGCTGTGATTAGTTTATTTTTCTTTTCTTTTTTTTGTAGCTTTCGTTGGTTGCCTCTGTTCAGCTCTGTTTTACTATGTTTGTACTGTTCATCTGTGTTTTGGTTTTTATTCTCTATCAATCATATTGTTTGCTGTCATAGCTATAGGTTGTTGGTTGCTGAGTTGTGTGGCTGTCTATTTCCTGTTCCTACTGTGTTGCTGGGATGAGAGGAGCAAGTGGAGAAGTTTGGTAGTGCATGATGCAAGGAGGCTTGTGATGGTGTTGCTTGGTTCTGCAGCTGACTGAAGCTCACGCCAAGGCAGTATTGCAGAATAGATGCACAATAGATAAAGAGCAGGACGGATTGAGCAACAGACTTGTTGGATATTCTATGGTTAACATCAGAATACAACAACTGTGATACATAGGCGAGGTTGGAGCTGTGCACAACTGAGGTGCAGAAGTGCTGGACTGGATTCGACTATGTTACTGTGATCATCTGGCATCCAGCAATAGTTTACAGAAATGCAGGGCAGCTCCGGGAGCAAAGAGGGATAAATCGTGCATAGTACAGTGCACGGGAGTAGGGCAGCTGGGATAGGCGAAGTTGGGTAAAGCCGAGGACAGACCAGGAGTCGAAGGCTAGCAATTGGACAGCAGCACCTGGAGACAACCAAACCTGAGAGGAATGTGCTGCAACAGAGGAAAAGGACAAATCGAAAGCAGAATAGGGACAGCTACTGGGCAGGTCGAGGATAGTGTAGCTGATGCAAAGGTTGCGGGCAGATTGGAGACAGCACGAACTTACAGCTGGAGTACCTGTGCAGCACCTGGGAAAAGAAGCAATACAACAAACTGGAGCAGTTAAGAAGAGCATAAACAGTGCCAATTACGGTTGGGACCACTCGGCTGGTTTCCTTGTTAATGCCACGTTTGGCTGATTATTCCATTTGCAAACTTTATATTTCATATTTTAATTAGTCTAATTGTTTTAATCTTTTATTAGTTGTTAGTTTTTATTAGATGGTAGGTTAGTTTTAATATCTTTGCTTGCTATTTTAATTTGTAGTTTCAATTTAGATTAATGGCTAATTTTGTTAAGTTAGTAATTAGATATAATTAGGATTAGTTTAGAATTAATATTTTAGACATTTAGACCTGTAGTTATTTTCTTAATTTTTCTAGGATTTCATTTCATTAAATTTTAGGTTAGTTGAATTTGCAATTTTCATTAGTTTAGTTTAATTACATGCATATGTTATTTTAGGCTTGTTTAATTCTAGTTTACTTAATCTTGTTTCTTTATTTTCATTTTTGCTTTTTATTTTAATTGCGTTAATGAATTTTTTAACTATTTTAATTTTCTTTTGTAGGTACTTGCCTTTAATTACTCGGAGCTTTGTAAGTAATTTTAACTTGGTTTTATTTAGTTTTTAGCCGTTATTATTTTTAGTACTTTAATTTTAGCCATGTAGACCACTCATCATCAATTCATAATTTGCTAGGATATACTTAGGGTAAAATTAACCGGTAGTTAATTAGGCTGATCAACTTCTCTGTGGAACGATAACTCGGGACTCAAATCCCATTATTACTTGTACGACCCGTGCACTTGCGGACATATACCCTTAGGGCGTGTCAGTGATGTGAAGATTTATGTAGCTAATGGTGGAAAGAATAATGTGAAGGGTTCATCGCTTATGTGATTGAGACGGATAAGGCACATCCGAAATTGGGAGACATTTCAGTGGTTAGGGAATTTTCAAATGTCTTTCCGGATGAGTTACCAGGGTTACCTCCAAATATGGAGATGGAGTTTGGTATAGATTTGACACCTGGTACAGAGCCAATATCCAAGCCACCGTACAAAATGGCTCAAGTTGAGTTGGAAGAATTAAGGAAACAATTACAAGAGTAGCTGGAGAAGGGGTTCATCAGGTTGAGCATCTCACCTTAGGGAGCACCAGTTCTGTTTGTAAGGAAGAAGGATGGAAGTCTCCGACTGTGTATAGATTACTGGTTGTTGAATAAGGCGACCATCAAGAATAAGTATCCCCTTCCACGCACTGATGACTTGTTGGATCAGTTTAAGAGAGCACAAGTCTTTTCCAAGATAGATATGGGATCAGGGTACCATCAGTTGAAGATACAGAGTGGAGATGTACCCAAGACAGCTTTTCGCACTTGGTATGGACATTATGAGCTTATGGTTATGCCATTTGAGTTGACGAACGCTCTGTCACGACCCAAAATTACCCAAAAATCAGAGTAAATTTTTCACGTTTTGTTATTTTCTTTCATGCTTACATGTCCTCTGATCGTGACCACACTCCACTAACAAATTGGGTTGTGCGTCAATGCGAGTCCCACCATTCATTTACCATATAACTTAATTCTTTCTCAGTCATTTATAAGTGTTTACAATATTTATACATCCCATAAAGTTACTTACAAACATGTTACTGTACTATGCTTATTTAGATACAATTTGTACAAGTGTATATACCTTAAATGATGGGCAGCAGCGGATATCCGGAATGCAGTACTCAGTCGCCTCAACATCTACTGGAGATTATCTGTGTGAGAAAATGAAAGGGGTGAGCACATCAAGCTCAGTAAGGCAATCCTACGAACAAGTAGGTAACCATACTACCTACATGAACGTGGTGCCATGTATAAACCACCCTTTCTCCACACATTTCAAAACTGATGCTATGATTCATGATGTCATGTAAAACAAGTTTGCATGGAAAATTCAACATGCAACTATTTCAAATAATTTCTTTCTCATTTAAAAATTTCACAATAAAGTCAGGACTCAACCCCTCCTTCGGGTGGTCCTGACTCACACAAAACCATGAAAATCAGTTTACATCACACATGGGTTTAAAAAGCATGGAAATAGCATCATACAAATTTAGTTTAAAACCCAATTTCAATCACCGTCAAGATCATAAGCATGCGAGACTAGGCAACATCTGTATATCGGTAATAACCAGGACTATGGCCTTGTGTCCTTGTGAGCCCCTCTGCTACACGGATCCTAGTGTGCGGGGTCTCACCCTGATCGGGAACCGCCTGAGAGGTGGGTCAATCCAACCCGTCAGTCTTATCCGATCCCACGCATCCGAAGATGTCGTATCCGAAGATACCCCATATCTGAAGATACCACACATCCGAAGATGCCACACAGTACATCGTACTCCATGCTACTTGCACGGTACATCGTACTCCGTGGACCCATATCATATCTCTATATTCATGCCATGTCTCAAAACGCACGTGCGAGACTATTTAATCGGTGACACACAGTCTACCCGACGCTCTAAGCACGGCTTATCGCATGTTCTCATAAAAATCAGTGCGGGGTGCGAGCGATGCTCCAGCACTCTCATCAATTCAAGTAAAACTAGTGCGAGCTAAGCTCTAGCACTCTCATCAAATCATGTGGAAAATCTGGTGCGAGTTACACTCTAGCACCCTGTCACGAAAATCATGTAAAATTTGGTGCGAGTTAGACTCTAGCACCGTGTCACGAAAATCATATATGTATATATATAAAATCTGGTGCGAGTTGGACTCCAGCACCAATGCATGTAAAACTCTAGTGCGAGCTCTCACTCCAACACTAACGCATGCATCACACAAATCAAAACATCGTGCGAGCTGAGCTCTAGCACGTCATATGTCAATAAAAACACGTAGGCGGCTTTGTTTCCTTAAAACAGTTTTCAAAACAATTTCATCATTGAAAATATGCAATGCTGTGCATTTTTCTTTCAAGGTTAGCCAGCCTACTCATGCATGCGTCAAAACACCTCCAGAACGAGCAGGAACCTCTTGTTCTTGCTCCTACCAATTTTTCCTAAAATTGAAAAGTTTACCCTTAACAAGGGTATTTTGGTAATTTGCCCATTTGGGGCACTAAAATTAGTAACTTACTTCTAGACCCTTCAGATAATTCAAAAGACTGCATATGAACTTTGAAATTTCGTAAAGTTACCTCTAGCAGTCTGTAGAATTCCCTTACCTTATTTTTCTGTAGAGTCTGACCTTTCATTTTCCACTGCTGTCTCGTCACGCAGTCCGATCTACTCCTAATCCAATGTCCAAAACTGTATATAAATATTCCTCAGGTCAGATATCATACAATTTAATTGTATTTCCTATTTTCTGAGTTTAATTTAAATCATTGGGCCCATTTACCCCTATTGGGTACGATTGCACCTTAATGGGCCTTAATCGGCCTTAAGCCCGTTTTCCACTTAATTTTCACATTATCGAGGCCTATTAGGCTCATTGGGCCCACCAACAATTTCTTAGGCCTCGTTCTAACTCTCGAATAGCTCAATTTATTATCTACGACAATTTATCCGACTTTCCAAAATTTAATTTAATTAATGTGGAAATTAAATTCGAAGCACGCATAACAATGCAAATTGTCGTAAATAAGGGTTACTTACCCGAGATTCCATACTAGTAGGTAAATCGAGGCTGTCTCGAGCTCTCGTTGGATGCCAATTTTCGAGCTACACAATTTCATAATTTTCTGGTAAATTTCCAGTCCAAAATTAATTAAATAAAATATTTCAAAATTTAAATCGGTCAATTTCGACCACTACTGACTTACCCGTAGCTCAATTACATCGCCGGGATTTTTTCTCAATTTTTTCTCTTTTTCTTTTTCCCTTTTTCTCCTTTTTTCCTTTCTTTCTTGGCCGAACCGGGTCGGTTCACTCTGGTTCAGCCGGTTCGGTGCCTTGCCGGTCGGTTCTCCGCCGGCTTTCGTCGCCAGTGGCTCCGCTGGGTCATCCGCATCTCAGATCTGGGGTTGGCTTCGGTCGAGGTCATCGAAAAGTGGTCGGTCCGGCCTGTTCTCTCCACTGTCGGTACCCATTTCCTCTTTTCGCCGTTTCCGACGTCGTCTGTTTCGCCGGTCATGGCCGCCACCAATCAGCTCGCCTGCGCCTGGGGAACGCTCGGCTGGGGGCGGGGTAGGCCAGATCGGCGCCGTTCGCTGCCGATCGAAGCATTCCTTCCCGTGGCTTCTCCTTCCGTTTTCGGCCCCCTCCGGCGTCAGTGTGGCGCGTCACCGGTACCAGGGAGGGCGTCGGCCTCTCCTCTTCCTTTTCCGGCCCTTCACCTGGCTGTTGGTCGCCGGACGGTGGCTGTCCGGTCCTTCTTCTTACTCGGTTTCATTTTTCTGTTTCCTTCGTTTTTCGTTTCTCTCTCCCGACCAAATTTCTGATTCCTCTCGTTTTTTTTTAACTAATTAATTAATTAATTTTTATTTATTTATTTTTATTATATTTTAATCATTAAAATATTCACTAATATTCTACAAATATCTACAAATTTCTTATTTTATTCTAAATTCATTTATTTAATTTTATTTAATTTATTTAATTTATTTTAACCCTTTTCGGTATATTTTTTGATTATTTTCGGGATTATTTTTCGAAGTAAAAATCTCGATTAATTTCGATTAATTCCCATAAATTGATATCTTGATCAATTTAACCCAGAATAAATTTATTTCACCTTTATTGACCAAGATTTCTCAATCCATTATTCTTAATAAATTTTTCTTATCGAATTTATACTGATTTTTGATCTTTTGACCATTTTGCCCTTCAACGTGTTCGAAAATTCCATTTCAGTCCTTTTGCATTTTTAATTTCGTGTTTTAACTAAAATCGGGTCTTACATAATCTCCCCCACTTAAGGAATTTGGTCCTCCAAATTAGAACCAAGTCATATGAGTCTATACATAACTCCGGGTACGTTTTCTCATATCATACTCTTTAATTCTTCTGTGACATTTCCGGAGTGTATTACTACCAAAGGACTTTAATTAGGGAGATCGTCTTAAACCTCAATACTTTCTCTTTCCTGTTTAATGCCCGAATCAACTTTTTCAATATATTTATATTTGCACTGAGCTGAATCTGTTAGAGTTCATATCCGATTACCTATACTGGATCTAGATAGTATTGCCAAAGTATCAAAAGATGGGACACATTGTGGATGCCTGTTTATTCAGGTGATCACGCCAACCTACAGGTCTTATCTCCCACTTGTCCAATCTTTCAAAAATTCCATTCAGTAAAACTCAATTTACCTTCTTCCCAAGTCTCGTTATGTCGTTATTCCCTTAGGACAAATAACTTCAACAATACAGATCCACCCTCAGTGAATTCCAATACTTTTTGTCTGCTATAAGGTGTTCTTAATCTCTCACTCAACTGAACATCCTTAGAGACTTATTATACTAATTCGGAAGAAATTTCTATATGTCACCCACTTTTTCTTGTTTGAGTCGGGGAACAACCCCTACAGCCATACACTGCCTCGTGATTCATCTGAGTCCTCTATAACCCATCACGAAATTCATGGGGACTTGCTCCCATTTTCGTGCCGTGTCGATATAGGTAGAGGCTGCAATAACTCTGCAGACTTTTAATACTCTACCTTATTCTGCTGACATACTAGGCACTTTTCCACAATATCTACCATATCTCTTTTCACATCTGACCACCAATACACTTTTTTTGAGATTTCATATATATATTCGTTACTTTCTGTATGCACTGTATATCCCGAAGAGTGAGCTTCTGACAATATTACTATCTCATCAACTGTGGTCCTGGGGAGCACTTATACTGTCTCTGAACCTCTCTGTAAATCATCGACACTCTCTGTGAACTCTGTCACTGTACCCTTCTGAATCTGACCCAAACCATCGACACCATGCCGATCATTACGCTAAGCCTGTCAAATCCGGGCACTCTCATCCGGTTCTAGTCTCAGGCTAGCTGTCACACAATCATTGTCATCATCAGAAAGGGTCACATCACTACTGAGGCTCACAACTGATAAAGCAGCTCACGCTCCTTGACCATCATATGTAATACCATCCCGAGGCTCTTTCTGCTCAAGTCATCAGCCATCACATTAGCCTTTCCTGGGTGGTACAATTTTTCCACAATCAAAATCTCTCAGAAGCTCTAACCCACTTTATTATTTCATATTCGACTCTTTCTGTGAAAACAGATACTTAGGGCTTTATGATCAGTGCATACCCAAAATTTCTCACCATGTACATAATAGTACCATATCCTCAGTACAAGTACTACCGCTGCCAACTTTAAATCATGGGTCAGATAGTTTATTTCATGATCCTTGAGTCGTCTGAATCCACAATCGACTATCTTCCCTTTTTGCATCAATACACAGCTCATTCATTATTTTGAGTCATTTATACACACGGAAAACCTCTTGAACTGTTGGGTATGGTGAAAATAATCACGGTGGTCAGTTCATACTTCACTACACCGAAATTCATTTCACATTTATCATCCCACTGATCATCTCATTCAAATACCACGCTTTCATAGTTAAACGTGCCAACAAAGTATACCCTTTTTAGAACTCGCAGCAACCATCTGTAAAAGCAATTTTCCAATTGTTGCTTATAATTTTCCCTGGACTTTAAATACACCCAGCATATCATCAATATGAATGATGACAAATCGGTCCAGGTAAAGTTTAAATAATCTCATTGTAGTTGAGCTCCACTACATATTTCAATCGCCCATATCCTTGACCTATGTATGCATAAGCGTATAATATCACTTCAAAATTGCTTCTGTTCACGATATTAACCCGCGTCATTTCCTTTTTCTTTTTTTTATATTAACGGCTTTTATTAAATTTTAATATTTTAACCTTCATAATTAATCGAATTTTATAGTTCTTTATCGTACTAGTAAAAGTATCCAAATTTTAAATTTATATCTTACTACGGTTATTTCAAGTTATAGATTATATATATATATATATATATATTTCTAGACACTGTCAAGTCTTCAGGCGGGGAGGTATTTTGAAATACCTTTATTAACCCTTAGACTTAACCACAATTACTTTACATATCAGTCCTTATGGTCACAATTCATATTCGCTACTAATTGTTTTAATCCAAATTACTTCATATTTTAAGGGCATTCTTACCTTGCATACTCCTCTTACTCCAGTACATCTTGTATTTAGGATCAAATATATCTTAAAGAGTATCTCCTTCGTATATCAATTATAACGAAACTCTGTCATTATTCATTTTGTGAGTACCATCATTGCTCCTTAAATTTCAACCGTTGCACCCCTTTTTATTACTTGTCAAAACTTACAGTATACTTTTCAGGGGTAAAACAACACTATCTTAGGATAGAAATTTGAACATCATAATATGCAGCCGACTAGTTTATTCTCAAATATTACTTTAAATTATTCATAGTCCATTGAATAAAATCGGCTAACTTATACTTTTTCCCCCGTTTTCAACTTAAAATCTCTTCATAATTATTTCGTTAGTTAGCCTTCCTCTATTGGGGTACTCATTTATCAGCATTGTGCCCAAGAGTGTAGGTATTCATGTCTTTTACTCACTTACATGCGAATGAAGGCGGTATGAAGAAATACGTGATACCAGGATCAATTAACACAATTACTTCTTTATTCATAAGCAGTGTGGTATCTTTCACCACATCCTGTGAAACATCAGTAGTGTCCTGGTCCAAGACATACACTCACCTTCGTCCAACAGCCTACTTTCCTTTTCTCTTCGGCTGCGGCCTCCCTTTCGATGCAGCTATCTCAACAGGGTTTTCTCTATCTCTTTACCTTTCTGTAGGGCAATCTCACCCAACTTTGAGCAATCATTAATAAATGGTCTGTCTTACCACACTTAACGGTCATTTTTATCAATAATATGTAGGTGTAGGTCCTACTTCCGTGGTATTTACCACACATTCTACAGTGATCCGTAGCAGATCGGGGTTCTCTAATCACAATACCCTTCAAAAGTGCTACAATCGGATAACTGTGGCCTTACCAATCATCTTAGCCTATAACTCATCAAATCAAATCTTTTATCAATTACTTTTTTCTCGTTCTGACATTTCTGTCATTCTCAATTCTCTTTCTGTCTCTATTTTGACCCTTACTACCTTTCCCAATCTCAGAGGTGTGCAACACTTGATCTTATTCACACCACTGTAGTTTACGCAGTGCCTCGACATAGGTAATGATACCTAACGGGGCCAATCAGACTCTAATTGACAATTTAAGCCCTTCCATAAACTTTTAGACATCTCGACTGTCAGTGTCCATAGTGTCGAGGTAATATCTGCCCAAGAATATAACCGAGTTTCATACTCATAATTCATACTCGTCAATAAATCAATTCGTCTGGGTCAGAGTAAGGAATTTTATCTATCATTCCCTTTAAACAGTGTCCGGGATATTCTATCACCAGAATACATCCAGAAATATTTCGCATGTCAGCTCTGGATGTCTAACTCTTAAGATGGGTCGAGCAGACTTCCATCAATGCTCCGTCTCACCCTCATATCTTATGCATACTCTGAGCAATTTGCTCCAAAAATATTCTCCACACTCCGCTCCAACCTCGCGAAGCGTGTCTCAATACTGTCCGATCTCTCTGCTGGACTCTATGAGGCATGCTCAATATAAACCTCCATTTTAATCTCATCCTGATTCTCACAGGTCAACTCAGCGCGATTAACAGGCTCAGGTCTACCTCTACGACCTCTACCTCGTGCTCTACCTTCTCTATCGCGACTAATATTAGGTATTCCTGCATTCTCAACCATTTCTTAGTTAAAACCCATCTCGATATACACTATTGTATCTAACCAAGCATAGTAACACGGGGATGTAATTTCCTAATTACTGACACTGACACACATCAGACCAATTTCTGCTCTGATACCACCTTTATATGTCACGACCCAAAACTACCCAAAAATCAGAGTAAAGTTTTCGCGTTTTGTTATTTTCTTTCATGCTTACATGTCCTCTGATCGTGACCACACTCCACTAACAAATTGGGCTTTGCGTCAATGCCAGTCCCACCATTCATTTACCATATAACTTAACTCTTTCTCAGTCATTTATAAGTGTTTACAATATTTATACATCCCCTAAAGTTACTTACAAACATGTTACTGTGCTATGCTTATTTAGATACAATTTGTACAAATGTATATACCTTAAATGATGGGCAGCAGCGGATATCCGGAATGCAGTACTCAGTCGCCTCAACATCTACTGGAGATTATCTGTGTGAGAAAATGAAAAGGGTGAGCACATCAAGCTCAGTAAGGCAATCCTACGAACAAGTAGGTAACCATACTACCTACATGAATGTGGTGCCATGCATAAACCACCCTTTCTCCACACATTTCAAAACTGATGCTATGATTCATGATGTCATGTAAAACAAGTTTGCATGGAAAATTCAACATGCAACTATTTCAAATCATTTCTTTCTCATTTAAAAATTTCACAATAAAGTCAGGACTCAACCCCTCTTTCGGGTGGTCCTGACTCACACAAAACTATGAAAATCAGTTTACATCACACATGGGTTTAAAAAGCATGGAAATAGCATCATGCAAATTTAGTTTAAAACCCAGTTTCAATCATCGTCAAGATCATCAGCATGCGAGACTAGGCAACATCTATATATCGATAATAGCCAGGACTATGGCCTTGTGTCCTCGTGAGCCCCTCTGCTACACGGATCCTAGTGTACGGGGTCTCACCCCAATCGTGAACCGCCCGGGAGGTGGGTCAATCCAACCCGTCAGTCTTATCCGATCCCACGCATCCGAAGATGCCGTATCCGAAGATACCCCGTATCCGAAGATACCACACATTCGAAGATGCCACACGGTACATCGTACTCCATGCTACTTGCATGGTACATCGTACTCCGTGGACCCATATCATATCTCTATAGTCATGCCATGTCTCAAAACGCACGTGCGAGCCTATTTAATCGGTGACACACAGTCTACCCGACGCTCAAAGCACGGCTCATCGCATGTTCTCATAAAAATCAGTGGGGGGTGCAAGCGATGCTCCAGCACTCTCGTCAATTCAAGTAAAACTAGTGCGAGCTAAGCTCTAGCACTCTCATCAAATCATGTGGAAAATCTGGTGCGAGTTACACTCTAGCACCTTGTCACAAAAATCATGTAAAATCTTGTGCGAGTTAGACTCTAGCACCATGTCACGAAAATCATATATGTATATATATAAAATCTGGTGCGAGTTGGACTCCAGCACCAATGCATGTAAAACTCTAGTGCGAGCTCTCGCTCCAGCACTAACGCATGCATCACACAAATCAAAACATCGTGCGAGCTGAGCTCTAGCACGTCATATGTCAATAAAAACACGTAGGCGGCTTTGTTTCCTTAAAACAGTTTTCAAAACAATTTCATCATTGAAAATATGCAATGCTATGCATTTTTCTTTCAAGGTTAGCCAGCCTACTCATGCATGCTTCAAAGCACCTCCAGAGCGAGCAGGAACCTCTTGTTCTTGCTCCTACCAATTTTTCCTAAAATTGAAAATTTTACCCTTAACAAGGGTATTTTGGTAATTTACCCATTCAGGGCACTAAAATTATTAACTTACTTCTAGACCCTTCAGATAATTTAAAAGACTGCATATGAACTTTGAAATTTCGTAAAGTTACCTCTAGCAGTCTGTAGAATTCCCTTACCTTATTTTTCTGTAGAGTCTGACCTTTCCTTTTTCATTGCTGTCTCGTCACGCTGTCCGATCTGCTCCCAATCCAATGTCCGAAACTGCGTATAAATATTCCTTAGGTCAGATATCATACAATTTAATTATATTTCCTATTTTTTGGACTTAATTTAAATCATTGGGCCTATTTACCCCTATTGGGCCCGATTGCACCTTAATGGGCCTTAATCGGCCTTAAGCCCGTTTTCCACTTAATTTTCACATTATCGAGGCCTATTGGGCTCATTGGGCCCACAAACAATTTCTTAGGCCTCGTTCTAACTCTCGAATAGCTCAATTTATTATTTACGACAATTTATCCGACTTTCCAAAAATTAATTTAATTAATGTGGAAATTAAATTCGAAGCATGCATAACGATGCAAATTATCATAAATAAGGGTTACTTACCTGAGATTCCATGCTAGTACGTAAATCGAGGCTATCTCGAGCTCTCGTTGGATGCCAATTTTGAGCTACACAATTTCATAATTTTCGGGTAAATTTCCAGTCGAAAATTAATTAAATAAAATATTCTAAAATTTAAATCGATCAATTTCGACCGCTACTGACTTACCCGTAGCTCGATTACATCGCCGGGATTTTTTCTCAATTTTTCCTCTTTTTCTTTTTCCCTTTTTCTCATTTTTTCCTTTCTTTCTTGGCTGAACCAGTTCGGTCCGGTTCAGACCCGATTCGGACCGTCAGTTCACTCCAGTTCGACCGGTTCGGTGCCTTGCCGGTCAGTTCTCCATCGGCTTCCACCGCCAGTGGCTCCGTTGGGTCGTCCGCATCTCAGATTTGGGGTTGGCTTCGATCAAGGTGGCCGAAAAGTGGTCGGTCTGGCCTATTCTCTCCACCGTCGGTACTCATTTCCTCTTTTCATCGTTTTCGACGTCGTCCGTCGGTTTCGCCTGTCGTGGCAGCCACCAATCAGCTCGCCTGTGCCTGGGGAACGCTCGGCTGGGGGCGGGGTCGGCCAGATCGACGTCGTTCACCGTCGATCGGAGCATTCCTTCCTGCGGCTTCTCCTTCCATTTTCGGCCTCCTTCGACGTCGGTGTGGGGCGTCGTCGGTACCAGGGAGGTCGTCGACCTCTCCTCTTCCTTTTCCGGCCCTTCACTTGGCCGTTGGTCGCCGGACGGTGGTCGTCCGGTCCCTTCTTCTTCCTCGGTTTCATTTTTCTGTTTCCTTCGTTTTTCGTTTCTCTCTCCCCGACCAAATTTCTGATTCTTATTTTTTTAACTAATTAATTAATTTTTATTTATTTATTTATTTATTTTTATTATATTTTAATCATTAAAATATTCACAAATATTCTACAAATATCTACAAATTTCTTATTTTATTCTAAATTCATTTATTTAATTTAATTTAATTTATTTAATTTATTTTAACCCTTTTCGGTATATTTTTTGATTATTTTTGGGATTATTTTTTGAAGTAAAAATCTCGATTAATTCTGATTAATTCCCATAAATTGATATCTTGATCAATTTAACCTAAAATAAATTTATTTCACCTTTATTGACCAAGATTTCTCAATCCATTATTTTTAATAAATTTTTCTTATCGAATTTATACCGATTTTTGATCTGTTGACCATTTTACCCTTCAACGTGTTCGAAAATTCCATTTCAGTCCTTTTGCATTTTTAATTTCATGTTTTAACTAAAATCGGGTCTTACACGCTCCCACAGCTTTTATGTCTTTGATGAATGAGATATTTCATCAGTACTTGGATCGATTTGTAATCGTGTTTATTAATGATATATTGGTGTACTCCAGATCTAGAGAGGAGCATGAAAGGCATTTAAGGATAGTGCTACAGACCCTCCGAGAGAAGATGTTGTACGCTAAACTCAGTAAGTGTGACTTTTGGTTGGAACAAATCTCTTTTCTGGGTCATATAGTATCAAAGGATGGAGTGTCAGTGGATCCATCAAAGATTGAGGTAGTGACACAGTGGCAGGACCCTAGACAGTGACAAAAATCAGGAGTTTCCTGGGTTTAGCTGGGTATTATCGACGATTTATGGAGGGATTCTCGAGATTAGCTGCTCTTTTGACACATCTTATAAGAAAGAATGTTGAATTTGTGTGGGACGATAAGTGTGAGGAAAGTTTTGACGAGCTGAAGAGGAGGTTAACCACAGCTTCGATTCTCACCATTCCTACCAGCTCAGGAGGTTTCTTGGTGTATACAGATGCTTCACACTAAGGACTGGGCTGTGTATTGATGCAGGATGGGAAGGTAGTAACCTATGGATCTAGACAATTGAAGGATCATGAGAGGAACTACCCGACCCATGACTTGGAGTTGGCAGTGGTGGTGTTTACGCTGTAGATATGGCGCCACTACCTTTATGGTGAGAGATTTCAGGTTTACACATATCACAAGAGCCTTAAATACCTGTTCTCGCAGAAAGAGTTAAACATGAGATAGAGGAGATGGCTGGAGCTGTTAAAGGATTATGATTGTGAAATCCTGTACCACCCAGGTAAAGCAAATGTGGTTGCTGATGCATTAAGTAGGTAGCATCTAGGGATGGTATCATTTATGATGATCAGGAAACACGAGTTATTGGAACAGTTCACGAACCTTTGTTTTGATGTGACCCCGCCCAGTGTTGATGGTGTTATGGTAGCTAGCCTGCAGTTGGAACGAGATCTGGTAGATCGAATTCGACAGGCTCAGTGGATTGATCAACAGTGCGGTGATATTATTGGGTAGATACAGAGGGGCACAGAGATTGATTTTGAGTTGAGTTCAGATGGATTGTTTAGGTTCAGAGGTAGGATATGTGTTCGTGATGATGCAGAGATCAAAAGGTTGATCTTGACAGAGGCTCAGTCATCGAAGTATACGATACATCCAGGGAGTACTAAGATGTATCAAAACCTTTGAAAGGTTTTTTGGTGGTATGGAATGAAAAGTACATTGCTGAATATGTTGCTAAGTGTCTCGTTTGTCAGAATGTGATGGTAGAGCATCAGAAGCCTGCAGGGTTATAGCAGCCTATACCGATACCGATTTGGAAGTGGGAGTATGTCACCATGGATTTTGTGATGGGATTTCCAAGGACTCGTAGAGATCATGATGCCATATGGGTGATTGTGGATCGATTGACAAAATCTGCCCATTTTCTAGCTATGAGAGCTACCGATACTCTGAGCTAGTTAGCGAACTTGTATTTACGTAGGATAGTGAGGCTACATGGAATTCCAGTGAGCATTGTTTCTGATAGGGATGCCTGCTTCACTTCACACTTCTAGGAACATTTTCAGGAAGCGATGGGGACCCAGTTGAGTTTTAGCACCGTGTTTCATCCTTAGACAGATGGTCAGTCAAAGAGGACTATACAGACCTTGGAGGATACGTTAAGAGCGTGTGTATTGGAATTTGGACGATCCTGGGATGACCATTTGCCACTCGCAGAGTTCGTCTATAATAACAGTTTTCATACGAGTATCGGGATGGCACCATATGAGGCATTATATGGGCGTAGATGTCGTTCCTCTATTGGATGGGAAGAGGTTGGTGACAGACAGATCTTTGCTCCGGACTTGGTTAGACAAGCCTCTGAGGATGTTCGGTTAATTTGTGAGAGGTTATGGATAGCTTAGAGCAGACAAAAGAGTTATGCTAACAGGTGATAGAGACCACTAGAGTTTGATGTGGGTGAGTCAGTGTTTTTGAAGGTTTCTCCTTCGAAGGGAATTATGAGATTCAGGAAGAAGGAAAAGTTGAACCCTCGATATATAGGGTCATTTGAGATACTTGATAAGGTGGGAGATAAGGCTTATAGATTGGCATTGCCACCAAAGTTGGCAAATGTACCTAACGTCTTCCACATATCCATGTTAAGAAAGTATCACCCGGACCCGGTGCATGTAATAAGGTATGAGCCTTTGGAGCTCAATGAAGGTGTGACGTATGTTGAGAGGCTTGTTTGGATACTGGATAGAAAAGATAAAGTGTTGAGAATAAAGACAATTCCCTTGGTGAAAGTCCTTTGGCAACATCACACGGTGGAAGAAGCCATATGGGAATTGGAGAATTTGGTGTGGGAGAAGTATCCCAAGTTATTCATGGATTGAATGGGTTCCAATTTGAAGGATCGAATTTTCTAAGTGGGGGAGAATGTGAGACCTCGTATAGGTTAAACGTTATATATATATATGTAAATGAATTCATAAGTGAAGTATATGTGATGTAAGTCCATAAGTTAATGTACACACATGTAATAAGAGTTGTGATTGTACGTACAAGTTACATTATGTATGAATATGAAGAAATGGACTTAAACATGTGGAGAATGTGAATAGAATGGATTATGAGTAGTGTGGTAAAATGGAAGGAAGATTTGCATAAGTTGTGCACTTCCATTTGGTTTATATTAAGTACCTTTAGTCATACAAAGATTGTACATAAAGTTTTAATGTGTATGAAGTATTAATGGATACCATTTTCAAGTCTCAAAGATAATTGAATGAGAAAATGACCATGGCAGCAAATTAAGGATGTTTGGGTGTGAGTTGCTACAGAAAAACTCCAAAAAATCTAGAAAATATGAAGGGCAGATCGATCTCATAGGATGAGAGATCGATCTGGAAGAGCCAGAATGCTCTTATTTAAACAATGGTATAGGGCAGATCGATCTCCAGGGGAGCCAGATCGATCTCCTAGACATTCTGTAAAATGCAAATCGATCCTTAATGGAATAGATCGATCTCCTTAGCTCTCTGTTTGGGAGAAGATCGATCTCAAGATTCGACAGATCGATCTCATGCTTGAAAATTTCATGAAAAAGAGGAATTTAAGGAGACGGGATCGGTCTCCACCCAAAGCAGATCGATCTCATCAAGCTGAATCTATAAATTGGAGCAGTTGGATCTGTAAATTTCGGGACAAAGCCATTTCCTTCCTTTCCATACCCAAAAACCTAGATTTTACCCTCTAAATTCGGCCATTTTCAAGAAGATTTGAGGGAAGGCTATCAAACATAAAGTTGTTCACATCGAAGAGAAGAACAACTTAGGTTGGAGGCATTTTCCTCATTTGTTGGATTTGAGGAACAAGGTGTATTCCCATTGAGAGTAAAGAGGAAATCTAGCGAGATGAGTTTCTAAAGCACCAATTTAAGTACATTGTTAAGCTATTGATGTTTGGGGTTGATTGGGGTGCTTAGTATTGTTAGAAACTATCTAAAATGCATTGGAATGATTATGACCTAGAAATGGTCTAGAGTGAGAAAGTGGAATGTATTGAGGTTAATGAGGAATGGGATATCTAGGGGTGAAAATAGTGTTATGGGTATGATTTTAAGTTGTTGTTAGTGAATAGATTGTGATATTTACCACAAGAGGTAAAATGTGCATTTAAGGCATTGGATAAATGCATAGTTGAATAAGAGTAAAAAGCGTTAACTTAAGTGTTTGTTGGATGAATTGCAGCTCTCGAGGATACACCAGAGCAAGTCGAGATAAGAATGTGAGAAGCGTAAAGAGAGTCGTACCCCGAGTAAATTGAGGTAAGCGAATTGTGTGGACTCTTCGAGATATTTGTAAACAATTTAGGCACTTAAATGCTCTTTAGAATGCATTAGGTGTTAGGAAATGAAATTGGGTGATTGAAGGGAAAAAGTTGGGTGTTTAAGAAATGTGCATGACAATAAAGGCATAAGGCTTTGAAAATCATGTTTTAATTGCTTTTTAGCAAATGATTGGTAGGTAGGTTGACATTTGAAATGATTTGCAAAAGAAATGAGTTGTTTTGGTTTGTTAACCATACTTTGCAAAGAATTGAGCCACCTACATGATTTTCGTGTGGATGAAAGCGTGCTAGAGTACGACTCGCACGAGATATGTCGTGTTTTATACACATGAGTGCTGGAGCTTAGCTCGGACTAGTTTTCACATGGATTTTTATACTGGTTTTGGCATGGAGTTGGAGCATAGCTCGCATTAGATGCCCACCTTACTTGTTACCGTGCTTAGAGCTTCGTGTAGATTGGGTGTCACACCGATTAAATAGGTTCACACGTGCATGGTTTTGACATGTTAATAGCCATGTTAGGAGCTTCGGGTAGACAAGAGGTCATACCGATTAAATAGGCTCACACGTATGTTTTGAGATGTGGTGTGGTATGTTATGTTGATTGGGTCCACGGAGCATGTTGTACCGTGTAGGTAGCATGGAGTATGTACTCTGTTGAGATTGTGATATACCGTATTCAGACGAGATCTGCTATGGACCGACGGGCTGGACGTGACCCACCTCTCGTGTGGAAGCAGACAGTGGTTATAACCCGCACACCTGATCCGTGTAGCTGGTATCACAGGATATGGCCATAGTCCTTGAGGATATTTTCCTTATTGTGTTGCCTATCTCACATGTCTATTGCTTTGTGAATAAATCCATGTTTGAAATGATTTGTGGGTCAGGATAGTCCGAGGGAGGGGCTGAGTCTTGACAAGTGATGAGTTGTTTTGAGATATCGATTTGTTAATGGTTTTAAAAGTGCACTGATGCATGATGTTTAATGCCATGCTTTACTTATGAAATGTGCATGATGATTAATACCATGCCTTACTTATAAAATATGCATGATGGTTAATGCCATGCTTTGAATGGGTTTTGTGCACTAAATTTAATAGCATGAATTGCTTTACATACCATTAACACAATCATATACTCATGTTTTGAGATAAAATGATAAACTAAATGCTTTGAGCATCGCATCATGATCACGTAGATAGTGCAGTATCTACCTGTTTGCAGGATTGCCTTACTGAGCGTGTAGTTTGCTCACCCCCTTATTTTCCCCTCTCTACAGAGATTTGACCATAGATTGAGAGCGACAGGAGGCGTTCCCTTTTGGTATCCGCTGCATCCCATCGCGTAAGCTATACACACTTGAATTATTTGTATCTAAACTAGATGTAGCACAGTAGCATTTTGTATGTAAACATTGGGGATGTAAAGCAAATATAAACACTAGTAAATAGTAACTCTGATGTATTTATAAAAGTGTTTACTTCTAAAATTTTATACAAATTTAATTGTTATGGATAGATGTGGTAGACATTGACACACAGCCCAATTATTGAGTGTGTAGCTGATCACGATCGAGGAAGGACGAATAATAAATAATGCATGAAAAAATGAAAAATTTGTAAGGAATTTTGGTTAGTTAAGGGTTGTGACAAAAGTTGGTATCAGAGCTCGATTGGTCTGAAGTGTGTCGATGTCTAAAATACTTAATAAGTTTAAAAATTAGATCCCCATGTTACTGTGCTTGTTTAGATACAAATTGTGTATGTGTTGATGGGTTGACTAAGAAATTTATGTGTATGTAGGGAAGTGAAATAATATACCTAATACTAGTCACGGTAGAGGGATGAAAGCGCAGGCTCGAGGTCGTAGAGGTAGGCTTGAGGGTAATGTTGAGCCAGAAACACATGAGGCTCAGGATGATATTGAGGTGGAGGCTGAGGTTGAGTACGCTCCACAGGGTCCAGAGGAGAGGCCCGAGAGTACTGAGGCTCGTTTTGCGAGGATTGAGTGGAGCATAGAGATGATATTGCAGTTGGCCACCCAATCTTTACCTGGAGTTGGCAGTAGACAGAGTTTCGCTACACAAGGTGATGTCGAGCAGGCGACAATTCTCGAGGCACGGGCACGACCAGTCCAAAGACCTCAGACGACAGATACCCCACCACACAGGATGTGCCTACGATAATTGCTACACCAGGCAGTAGAGGTTGGGGATATGGATGCGATTTGGATAGATTGCGACAGTTCCAGAAATTTGGACCACTGTCTTTCAGTGGAGTTAAGGACCTAGTAGCTGCTGAGGACTGGATAAATGAGATCGAGAAGCGTTATAGGTTCTTTGAGTGCACTACTACCGAGATGGTAGCATTTATCGCGTTTATGCTGAAGGGATCAGTAGAACATTGGTGGGAGTCCACCAAGCCTATTTTGAGAGCCTGACATATAAAGATCAGCTGTGATGTGTTTTTAGAGGCCTTTTGGAGACAATATGTCCTGGATACCGCACAGCAGAAGCTAAAGATGGCATTTTTGGGACTGTCCCAAGGGAGTAGGACAGTGGATGAGTATGAGACAACCTTTATCTCCTTGGGTAGGTATGATCCCAATACGATGAGTAATGAGACTGAGAAAATCCAAAAGTTTGTGGATGGTTTGAGACCAACCATCAGGTCTAGACTAGTTCCTCTGGATATACCGACCTACGAAGAGGCAGTGCGCAGGGTGCAATTGTGTGAACAAGTTATTGATAGGATTACCTCAGAGTTTGGAAAGGTTGGTAAGATGAGGGATAGAGATAAGAAGAGACCACTGATAGATAGAGGATTCAGTTATAAGGGAAGCAAGAGGTTTGCTGGGAAGAGGTCGAGGATCGAGGAGATCCAGGAGAGGACAGTTAATAATCCCATGTATCCAACCATTGCTCCAGCTAAGGGAATTGTGATTGGAGGGCCACAGCCTATGACAGAGCAGTGCGACAATTGTGGCAGGTACCATGGTACTTGACCATGCTATAGACATCCTGTTGTATGCTTTAAATGTGGGAAGCCAAGGCACATAATCTGAGATTACCTAAAGATGATAGAGAGAGCCCCATAGAAGGGTAAGGAGCCAGAGAGAACTCCAATTGGGACAGCTACTCCAAGGAGGAGAGCTACAGTTGAGGAAAAGGGGAAGCAGACAATGGGTGTGAGAAGAGGACGAGTGCACGCACTGGACCAAGACACTGCAGATCAATCTTCGGATGTGGTTAAAGGTACCATTCAAATCTTTATTTAGGAGCATTTGTACTATTTGATCCTGTTGCCACACATTCCTTTATATCGCCATCCTTTGCATGTAAATTGTTGAAGCATGTAAAACCCACACTGCTAGATAAAATGTTGATGATATCTACCCCTATGAATAATAGTTAGTTGACTGAGCATGTATATAGAGATTGTAAGATGAGGATAGGAAGTAAAGAAATGGCAGTCGATTTAATTTTATTAAATATGAGTGATTTTGATGTAATCCTAGGGATGGATTGGTTGGCTGCCAATCATGTTGTTATGGATTGTCATACAAAAACTTTGATGTTTCCAAGGATAGACAACCTTGTTGTAAAATTGATGAAATGAAAGAATATGTTATTGTAAATGAGAAGAGTATAATTTAGTTACATTTTAATTTAGAGATGAATTTGATTATCATTTATGTATGTGATGTGACGATTTATGTTCCTGATGGTGGAAAGAATAATGTGAAGGGTTCATCGCTTATGTGATTGAGATGGATAAGGCACGTTCGGAATTGGGAGGCATTTCAATGGTTAGGAAATTTCTAGATGTCTTTCCGGATGAGTTACCAGGGTTACCTCCAGATATGGAGATGGAGTTTGGTATAGATTTGACACCTGGTACAGAGCCAATATCCAAGCCACCGAACAGAATGGCTCAAGTTGAGTTGGAAGAATAAGGAAACAATTACAAGAGTTGCTGGAGAAAGGGTTCATCAGGCCGAACGTCTCACCTTGGGGAGCACCGGTTCTGTTTGTAAGGAAGAAGGATGGAAGTCTTCGACTGTGTATAGAATATCGATTGTTGAATAAGGCGACCATCAAGAATAAGTATCCCCTTCCACGCATCGATGACTTGTTGGATCAGTTTAAGGGAGCGCAGGTCTTTTCTAAGATAGATCTAGGATCAGGGTACCATCAGTTGAAGATACGGAGTGGAGATGTACCCAAGACAGCTTTTCGTACTCGGTATGGATATTATGAGTTTATGTTTATGCCATTTGAGTTGACGAACGCTCCCACAGCTTTTATGTCATTAATGAATTAGATATTTCACCACTACTTGGATCGATTTGTAATTGTGTTTATTGATGATATATTGGTGTACTCCAGATTTAGAGAGGAGCATGAAAGGCATTTAAGGATAGTGCTACAGACCATCCGAGTGAAGAAGTTGTACGCTAAACTCAGAAAGTGTGACTTTTGGTTGGAACAGATCTCTTTTCTGGGTCATATAATATCAAAGGATGGAGTGTCGGTGGATCCATCGAAGATTGAGGTAGTGACATAGTGGTAGGACCCCAAACAGTGACAGAGATCAGGAGTTTCCTGGGTTTAGATGGGTATTATCGGTGATTTGTGGAGGGATTCTCGAGATTAGCTGCTTTTTTGACACATCTCACAAGAAAGAATGTTGAATTTGTGTGGGACGATAAGTGTGAGGAAAGTTTTGAGGAGCTGAAGAGGAGGTTAACCACAGCTCCGATTCTTACCATTCCTACCAGCTTAGGAGGTTTCTCGGTGTATACAGATGCTTCACACTAAGGACTGGGCTGTGTATTGATGCAGGATGGGAAGGTAGTAACTTATGGATCTAGACAATTGAAGGATCATGAGAGGAACTACCTAACCCATGACTTGGAGTTGGCAGCGGTGGTGTTTACGCTAAGATATGGCGCCACTACCTTTATGGTGAGAGATTTCAGGTTTACACAGATCACAAGAGCCTTAAATACCTGTTCTCATAGAAAGAGTTAAACATGAGACAGAGGAGATGGCTCGAGCTCTTAAAGGATTATGATTGTGAGATCCCGTACCACCTGGGTAAAGCAAATGTGGTTGCTGATACATTAAGTAGGTAGCATCTCGGGATGGTATCATTTATGATGATCAGGGAACACGAGCTATTGGAACAGTTCACGAACCTCTGTTTAGATGTGACCTCGCCCAGTGCTAATGGTGGTGTTATGGTAGCTAGCATGTAGTTGGAACCAGATCTGGTAGATCGAATCCGACAGGCTCAGAGGATTAATTAATAATGCAGTGATATTATCGGGCAGATACAGAGGGGAACAGAGATTGATTTTGAGTTGAGTTTAGATGGATTGTTGAGGTTCAGAGGTAGGATATGTGTTCTTGATGATGCAGAGATCAGAAGGTTGATCTTGATAGAGGCTCAGTCATCGAAGTATACGATACATCCAGGGAGTACTAAGATGTATCAAAACCTTTTAAAGGTTTATTGGTGGTCTGGAATGAAAAAGCATATTGCTGAATATGTTGCTAAGTGTCTCATTTTTCAGCAAGTGAAGGTAGAGCATCAGAAGCCTGCAGGGTTATTACAACCTCTACCCATACCGATTTGGAAGTGGGAGTATGTCACCATGGATTTTGTGATGGGATTGCCAAGGACCCGTAGAGGTCATGATTCCATATGGGTGATTGTTGATCGGTTGACGAAATCAGCCTATTTTCTAGCTATGAGAGCTACCGATACTCTGAGCCAGTTAGCGAACTTGTATGTACGCAAGATAGTGAGGCTACATGGAACTCCAGTGAGTGTTGTTTCTGATAGGGATGCTCGCTTCACTTCACACTTCTAGGAACGTTTTCGGGAAGTGATGGGGACCCAGTTGAGTTTTAGCATCGCGTTTCATCCTTAAACAGATGGTCAATCAAAGTGGACTATACAGACCCTGAAGGATATGTTGAGAGCGTGTGTATTGGATTTTAGAGGCTCCTGGGATAACCATTTGCCACTCGTAGAGTTCGCCTATAATAACAGTTCTCATACGAGTATCGAGATGGCACCATATGAGGCATTATATGGGTGTAGATGCTGTCACGCCCTTCTCCCACACATGACCTTACCAAAAACCACAATAAAGTTTCCACTTTTTACTTACCTTTCTCTCCTCAACATTTGGGCTGTGATTAGGCATTAGCCTCCTCATCCATACATATCTAACCATTCTTTCACGTATCATACATACATGACATTCATATCATAAGTAAATTCATATACTTAAATATAATTGCATCATTATATTTACATTGCCAACATTGCTACGGTGTACATCACTGTGTTTTTGCATTGTTCAGATACAAAAGAGAGTGCATGTATATACCTTTCGCTAGATGGGGAGTGGCAGCAGATCAAAGGAATGTAATACCCTAGCCAACTCGATCTACTTACGAGAATCTATAGAGATGGGGGAAAATGAATGGGATGAGCTATCAACACCCTCAATAAGGAAATCAGGCAAGCAAGTAGACATCCATACTATCTACTGAAAATAGTGCTTTGCCTTTCCTTCTCTCAATTCAAAAGCATGTTTAAAATATATATAATAATAGTACAGATTTAAAATCTCATGTACTAAACACATGTTGGTTTATCAATCAGAAGCATTCATGCAAAATAGTGCATATTTAATCATTTAAGAATGCCTTTATATAAAATATGTCATTTACATTCAAAACACAGTAAATATGGCATTTATCATCACCATACAAAAAAATCGGGTTCCGACCCATCCCTCAGGTCTACTCGTATCATAAAACACATGTGATATATCATGCGAGACTCAGTGGCTAAATGCAATATCTCCGGACTATGGCCATATCTTAACATGTGGTGTAATCCCAAGCAACACAGTAATCGATGTGCGGGTTATCACTATTGTAACGAGAGGGGGTCAGTCCATCACGAGTGCCAGTTATCAACAACTCTTCTCCACAACTCCACAACAAAACACGGTACAGTGTACTCCATGCCACATGTACGGTACAACGTACACCTGTGGACCCTACATTATGGTCGAGGTGCCAGCCATAGGTCTTAGCCTCTCATACAATGAAAATACATCATAGTTGGGGTGCCTGCCATAGGTCTTAGCCCTCATACTATGGAATAAATGCCACGACTCTAAATCCACGTGAGAACATCTCAACAGTGTGACACTCAGTCTACACGGAGGAAATCGTCACGATTTTTTCTAACATGTCTATATATCACGTAAAATACAGTGCGCGTCTTGAGTGTGACTCACAGTCAATGCTCCGCCTCCAAACACTGTATATGCATGTCAAAATATCAACACTAGTGCGAGTAAACCTCTAACACTAGGTCATGCATAGTTCTCATTCAAATCAAGTACGAGCAAATCGCTCAAGTACTATGTCATGTACAAATCATGAAGAATCGAGTACAAGCAACGCTCCAGCACTCTGTCATGCATCTCATATAAAACTCGAGTACGAGCTAATTGCTCCAGCACTCTATCATGGACAAATCACATAAAACTGAGTACGAGTAATGCTCCAGTACTCTATCATGCATGTCAAGTAAATGTAGTGCGAGTAAACCTCCAGCACTAATATATGTGAAAAACATCTGAAATCAAGTGCGAGCTGTGCTCCAGCACGATTGTTTTCGCATAATTCGGTAGATGGCTCTTTAAAAACATGGATGTTTAAAATCACTAAAATCAGCACTATAAAGTGTGCTTAGTTTACATCGACCTCAAAACATTAGCTCATCCACCCACTCTTCTGCTACACAGTAGTAAAAACCACTCAAAACATCATTTCCATGTTTTTTACAACTTTTCCCAAAATTTGACCTTTTTGCTTAACTAGGGGGAAAATCATAATTTACCCATATCGGGTCCCTATAATATTATCGATTTTCTCTGACCCTCAACCAATTTCAGTGAATGTAAAATCCAACGAAAATATGCACAGATATCTTTAACTACTTGCAAGAGTCCCCTACCTCGGATGACGTAGTGTGACCTCTCTTCCTCTGTGCTGTCCAAACCTCGCAGTCTGGTCACTCTCAATATGACTCTGGAGCTGCATTTAACCATTCACTGGATTAATTTCATGTTTCCTATTGTATTACACATTTAATACAGTTCATTTCACTTAATTGTGCCTGTTTACTCTAAATGGGCCTAAATACTTTAATTGGGCCTTAATCTGTATTAAGCCTGTTTTCCACGTATTATTTCCCTTAATCAAGGTCTATCGACTCATTCGGCTTATCAATACCCATTGGGCTTTATTCCAAGCTCTTTGGATAGCCCGTATATCATTTACGACAGTTAATTCAAAATTTCGAATATCATTCACTAAATACGGATTTAATCTGAAATGGGTAAAATATATCTTAAATACGCAATAATCACATAAATTATCGTAAATGAGCTTTACTTACCCGAGATTATACGATGGTATGCAAATCGAAGTTCGATCGAGCTTCCGTTCGAAATTTATTGTCGAACTGCATAATTTTGTATATTTAACTCCAGGTCAATTTTTGATTAAATATAATTTAAATAAATTTATCAAAAATCAAATCGATCACTTTTGACCTCGTATCGACTTACCCGAAGTCCGGTGAAATCCCAAAAATTTCCCTTTTTCTTTTTCTTTCTTTTTCCTCCTTTTCCCCTTTTCTCCTTGGTTGAATCGGTCTGGTCCGGTTTAGTTTAGAAGGTTCTCCCCTGAATCGCCGACCGGTTCAGGGATTTTTGGTCGTTCCGACGCCGTCCGGTCGGTTCTTCGAGTGCCGCTGCCGATGTTCGGTGCGCCACAGCCTTGGGAACGTTTGGCTGGGCTCGATCAGACCCAAGCACCGTCGGTGGCCGTCGAATTTTTCCTTTTCCTTCGCGACAAATTTCTCCGTCGATCTGCTTCTGCCGGTGCCGGTGGGGCGCGTCGTCAGTGGCAGAAGGATCTCGCCGACTTCCTCTCTCTTTTTCGACCGTTGGCCTGGCTGTGGGGTCGTCGGTGGTGGCTCGTCCAGTGGATTTCTCTTCCTCGGATCTGTGTCGATTCGCTCTCTTTTCTCTCCGTGATATTCTTTCCCTTTTCGTTTTTTGTTTCAATTTTAGATTTTGTTTGTTTTTTCAATTTTTTTCTTTTATTTATAATAGATTTTTGTTATTATTTTATTCATTAAAATAATAATAAAAATCCTAAAATATCCCAAAAATTTATATTAAATTCATTTAATCCGTAAATGAGTTTATCAGTCCGATTTTACCTTTTCGGTATTTTTTTTACTATTTTCGAGATCATTTTTCGAGGTGAAAATTTTAAAAATATCAAATAAATTCATATCTTGATCAATTGTACTCGAAATTCCATATTCTCCTCGTTTTTATCAAGATTTCTCATTTTCATATTTTTAATGAAATTTTCTCATCGAATTTATATCGAATTTTGATCAATTGACCTTTTTACCCCTGCACTTGCTTGGGAATCACTTTAACCCTTATCTCGCTGTTATGTAGCTTACATGCATTTTTAAATTCTTTAATAGTCGATTGCATGATAGTAAATACTCTTCTTATGATTGAATTATGTAAATATAGTGTTCGTACAGATAGGAATCATAAGGTACAAGCTACATACATAAATCGAAAACACAGGTTTGACAGATGCCATTCCCCTATTGGATGGGAAGAGGTTGGTGACAGACAGATCTTTGCTCTAGACTTGGTTAGACAAGCCTCTGAGGATGTTCAGTTAATTTATGATAGGTTACGGACAGCTTAGAGCAGACAAAAGAGTTATGCTGACAGGAGATGAAGACCACTAGAGTTTGATGTGGGTGAGTCAGTATTTTTTAAGGTTTCTCCTTCGAAGGGAGTTATGAGATTCAGGAAGAAGGAAAAGTTGAGCCCTCAATATATAGGGCCATTTGAGATACTTGATAAGGTGGGAAATAAGGCTTATAGATTGGCATTGCCACCAGAGTTGGCAAATGCACATAACGTCTTCCACATATCCATGTTAAGGAAGTATCACTCGGACCCAGCGCATGTAATAAGGTATGAGCCTTTGGAGCTCAATGAAGGTGTGACGTATGTTGAGAGGCCTATTCGGATACTGGATAGAAAAGATAAAGTTTTGAGGACAAAGACAATTCCCTTGGTGAAAGTCCTTTGGCAACATCACACGGTGGAAGAAGCCACATGGGAATTGGAGAGTTTGGTGCGGGAGAAGTATCCCGAGTTATTCACGGATTGAATTGGTTCCAATTTGAAGGATCAAATTTTCTAAGTGGGGGAGAATGTGAGACCCCGTATAGGTTAAACATTGTATATATATGTAAATGAATTCATATGTGAAGTATATGTGATGTAAGTCCATAAGTTAATGTACACACATGTAATAAGAGTTGTGATTGTACGTTCAAGTTACATTATGTATGAATATGAAGAAATGGACTTAAACATGTGGAGAATGTGAGTAGAATGGATTATGAGTAGTGTGGTAAAATGGAAGGAAGATTTGCATAAGTTGTGCACTTACATTTGGTTTATATTAAGTACCTTTGGTCATACAAAGATTCTACATAAAGTTTTAATGTGTATGAAGTATTAATGGATACCATTTTCAAGTCTCAAAGATGATTGAATGATAAAATGACCATGGCAGCAAATTAAGGATGTTTAGGTGTGAGTTGCTGTAGAAAAATAGTAAAAAATTTGGAAAATATGAAGGGCAGATTGATCTCATAGGATGAGAGATCGATCTGGAAGAGCTAGAATGCCCTTATTTGAACAATGGTATAAGGTTGATCGATCTCCAAGGGTGCTAGATCGATCTCCTAAACATTCTGTAAAATGCAGATCGATCCTTAATAGAACAGATCGATCTCCTTAGCTCTCTATTTGGGAGCAGATCGATCTCAAGATTCGACAGATAGATCTCATGCTTGAAAATGTCGTGAAAAAGAGGAATTTAAGGAGACTAGATCGATCTCCACCCAAAGCAGATTGATCTCATCAAGCTGAATCTATAAATAGGAGCAGTTGGATCAACAAATTTTGGGACAAAGCCATTTCCTGCCATTCCAAACCCAAAAACCTAGATTTTACTCTCTAAATCCGGCCATTTTCAAGAAGATTTGAGGGAAGGCTATCAAACATAAAGTTGTTCACATCGAAGAGATGAACAACTTAGCTTGGAGGTATTTTCCTCATTTATTGGATTTGAGGAACAAGGTGTATTCCCATTGGGAGTAAAGAGGAAATCTAGTGAGGTGAGTTTCTAAAGAACCAATTTAAGTACATTGTTAAGCTATTAATGTTTGGGGTTGATTGGGGTGCTTAATATTGTTAGAAACTATCTAAAATTTCATTGGAATGATTATGACCTAGAAATGGTCTAGAGTGAGAAAGTGGAATGTATTAAGGTTAATGAGGAATGAGATATCTAGAGGTGAAAATAATGTTATGGATATGATTTTAAGTTGTTGTTAGTGAATAGATTGTGATATTTACCACAAGAGGTAAAATGTGTATTTAAGGCATTGGATAAATGCATAGTTGAATAAGAGTTAAAAGCATTAACTCAAGTGTTTGATGGATAAATTGTAGCTCCCGAGGATACACCGGAGCAAGTCGAGATAAGAATGTGGAAGCGTAAAGGAACAAAGTCTCACCCCGAGTAAATCGAGGTAAGGGAATTGTGTGGACTCTTAGAGATATTTGTGCACAATTTGGGCACTTAAATGGTTTGTTAGAATGCATGAGATGTTAGGAAATGAAATTGGGTGATTGAAGGGAAAAAGTTGTGTATTTGAGAAATGTGCATGAAAACAAAAGCATAATGCTTTGAAAATCATGTTTTAATTGCTTTTTAGCAAATGATTGGTAGGTTGGCTGACATTTGAAATGATTTGCAAAAGAAATAAGTTGTTTTGGTTTGTTAACCATACTTTGCAAAGAATTGAGCCACCTACATGGTTTTCCTATGAATGAAAGCGTGCTAGAGTATGACTCGCACGAGATTTGACGTGTTTATACACATGAGTGCTGGAGCTTAGCTTGGACTAGTTTTCTCATGGATTTTTATATTGGTTTTGGCATGGTACTGGAGCATAGCTCACATTAGATACCCACCTTACTTGTTGCCGTGCTTGGAGCTTCGAGTAGACTGGGTGTCACACCGATTAAATAGGCTCGCACGTGCATTGTTTTGACATGTTGATAGTCGTGTCAGGAGCTTTGAGTAGACAAAAGGTCATACCAATTAAATAGGCTCACACGTGCGTTTTGATATGTGGCATGATATGATGTGTTGATTGGGTCCACGGAGTACGCTGTACCATGCAGATAGCATGGAGTACGATGTACCGTGTTGAGATTGTGATATGCCATCTTCGGACGAGATCTGCTATGGACCGGCAGGCTGGACGTGACCCACCTCTCGTGTGAAAGCAGATAGTGGTGATAACCCGCACACCTGATCCGTGTAGTCGGTATCACAGGATATGGCCATAGTCCTTAAGGATATTTCCCTTGTTGTATTTGTCACGATCCAATTCCATTCTCTTTAACCGAAAATCACTGAAAATTTTTTGCGTTTTATTGTTACCTTACCCGGTCGTGAACTAACTCACCACACACTGTTGGGCTGTGAGTCAATAATAAACACCACATCTCATTCATTCTCAGTTAAATAAAACGATGTCATACATTTGCATTTAATCATGTACTTATACAAGGACATGATTTACTGACATCTACATCCCCCATAATTACAACTCAAAAGAATATTGTGCTTTTACATTGTTTAGATACAAAAAGAATCACTGTGTATATACCTCTAAGCGATGGAGATGCAGTGGAGTCCAAAATACCACGCCTCAGTCCTCACTGGGCTACTATGCACGCTCTGTAGGGGGGAAAATAGAGAGGGATGAGCAACCACACGCTCAGTAAGGCAATAATGCAAGCATGGTAGATAACTACTCTATCTACATGCTGATAGTGTTATGCATAAATCATTTATGGTAGGAGCATGAGGAATAAAACTATGCCATATGAGTATACATATATATCATGTATCGAAATCATGTACATTGGCATATAAAACATGGTAAAAACATCATGTATAAATCATCTCATGCTCGATCTCATTTAAATTCATAAAAAGGGCAATTCATTAAGAAACCTCCTTTTTAAACCAACAACATAAACCTCTTTCTCAACACATAAATACCACCAAATCGATTCACAATCACAACCACATTTTCATTTCACAATTCACACATGTGTATAAAAACTAGGTCACTATATCAAAAGTGCCTATGTGAACCAACTACATCATAAATCATCCCAGACCACACGCATCCAGGTGTGCGGGGTATCATGCTGGCATGAAGATGGATTATCCCTCGCCAGACTTTCTCATCAAATAACCATCACGCGGTACATCGTACTCCATGTGATATACACGGTACAGCGTACTCCGCGGACTCATATCAAGATTGGGGGTGCCATTCCTAGGTCTTACCTACCCCATACCAAGAGTTTTCCATATCCGTGAAGGAGAGCCTCCCTGCCGAACAGAGCCTCCCTGCCTCCTCGGGCTTAAGGATGTTAGCTTAAGGATGTAGGGCTTAAGGATCCTTCCGTAAGAGAGCCTCCCCACCGAATAGAGCCTCCCCGCCTAACAGAGCCTCCCCGCCTCTTTATGCTTAAGGATGTTGGCTTAAGGATGTAGGGCTTAAGGATCTTACCATACCCATGTAGGAGAGCCTCCCTACCTAACAAAGCCTCCCCGCCCCTCCAGGGCTTAAGGATGTTGGCTTAAGGATCCCACCGTAAGAGAGCCTCCCCACCGAACAGAGCCTCCCCGCCTAACAGAGCCTCCCTGCCTCCTCGGGCTTAAGGATGTTGGCTTAAGGATCTTACCAACTTTCACAACCTTATACGTATCACAATGTGCAAACTTGTGCGAGCAAAGCTCTAGCACGACTCATGCATCCTCTCATAAAGAGACGCGTACGAGCATAGCTCTAGTACGGTTATACTCATAAGACAACCACTCAAAAGCCACGTACAAGCAGAAGCTCCAGTACGGTTTATAAACATCATCATAGTTTCCAAATCAATGTGCGAGCTAAGCTCCAGCACGTTTCATACAAATGAAAACATCAATACCTGGTGCGAGCTAGGCTCTAGCACGGTTTAATTCACATAAACATGATAGGCGGCTCATAAGCTTTTAAAGCTATCTTAAAACATATTTGGCACTTCACATGTGCTACAAATATCAAACCACAATAGCCAACCTATTTATCAATTCATTTAAAACCAAATACATGTTTTGTGAAAGCATTCAAAACACTTGATTTATGCAACTATTAGCCTTACTATCCCTTTTTATACATCCATGTAAACCAAAACTAAAAATCACACATATACTCTTTCTCATTCATGAATACCATCAATCATTTACTTTAGCAACCATGCACTTCGTAAAACACCCAATATTCACCCACAAATTTAAAGTACGAGCAGCTATCTCTATATACTCATAAAATTCCCTTACCTGGAATCGCGATGCGTGATTCCACTTCCTTAAAGCTGCTACTCGTACCACTTGATTCGTTTCCAACGAACTCTTCGGGACTACATAAAATCGTATCCCGCATTATACTCGATCTATATAATATGACATCGTGCGTTCACTATAGTCAATTTAATCTATAGCCTCCATTAACGCTTATATGGCCTCGTTTCATTACTTTACCCATAACTCGAGTCTACGGATCTTCTTAGGCCTATTAACTTATTTAAAATCGATATTAAATCGACATTAAGCTCATAGTGTTCATATTTCATGAATTCCCTCACTATGGCATTTATCAAGCATATACATACCCATTTTCACAATTCCTCCAAACTCACAATGTAATTCCATTTAACCAATTAAAATCATAAACATTACCTCAATAACAACTTTAGCATGCCCATAAATCATAAACTCATTCGACCCATATATTCTCACATTATACCTATTCTAGGTTTTCTAGGTCACATCAATTCCACCACATCCCTAGATAATTTATCCATCAATACTCGTGCCAAACAACTCCAAAATCAATTAAATAGACAATGTATTTGGATTAGAGTGTTAGAATCTTACCAAATATGATTTTTTTCTTCTTGCTCCAAATGGCAATGCCCTTAACTCCTTCAATACCAACAATGGGAAAATGCCCTCCCACTATGTTGTTCTTCTCTTTGATAGGAACAACTTTACCTCTAATGGTCTCTCTTCAAATCTCACTGAAAATGGCTGATTTTAGAGAGGGAAAGTTAGGTTTTTGGGTTGAAAGTGGAAGGTTAATGTTTTTCCCGAGATTTCCTGATTTTCAGCCCTCCTTATATAGAAATAGCTTGAGGAGATCGATCTGGTCCAAGAGGAGATCGATCTGGTCCCCTTAAATCCCTCTTTTTCACGACATTTTTAAGCATGAGATCGATCTGTTGAAGCATGAGATCGATCTGTTGAAGAATGAGATCGATCTGGTCCCAAACAGAGAGCTAAAGAGATCGATCTGGGTGCTTGAGGATCGATCTTTTCATCACAGAATGCTTAGGAGATCGATCTACTCTATTCCATTGCCCGAATAAGAGCATTCTGGCTCTTCCAGATCGATCTCTCATCCTATGAGATCGATCTGGCCTTCATGTTTTCCAGATTTCCTGCAGTTTTCTTGCTGCAACTCACACCAACACATCCTTAGTCTGTTGCCATGGCCATTTTCTCATCCATCCACCTTTATAACTTGAAAATGGCATCCATTCATACCTTATGCACATTGAAACTTGTGTGCATTCATTGTATGTCCCAAGGTATGCTACATAAAACCAAATGGAAGCATAACTTCATTCCATTTTACCACACTACCCATTTGAGTTTCAATCACATCCATCACTTATAAGAATTCATTTCTTCATATTCATACTCAATGGAACTTATATGTACGTTACAAATCATATTACACATACGTACATTGAATCCATGGACTTACATCAATCATACTTTATGTTACAAGTCCATTCATATTTATTTGATCCAATTACACACATTACCGTTATACATATACGGGGTCTTACAGTATTCCCTATCCACATGTCTATTGCTTTGTGAATAAATCCATGTTTGAAATGATTTGTGGGTCAGGACAGTCCGAGGGAGGGGTTGAGTCCTGACAAGTGATGAGTTGTTTTGAGATATCGGTTTGTTAATGGTTTTAAAAGTGCATTGATGCATGATGTGTAATGCCATGCTTTACTTATGAAATGTGCATGATGATTAATGCCATGCCTTACTTATAAAATATTCATGATGGTTAATGTCACGCTTTGAATGGGTTTTGTGCACTAAATTTAATAGCATGAATTGCTTTACATACCATTAACACAATTATACACTCATGTTTTGAGATAAAATGATGAACTAAATGCTTTTGAGCATGGCATCACGATCACGTAGATAGTACAATATCTACCTATTCGCAGGATTGCCTTACTGAGCATGTGGTTTGCTCACCCCCCTTATTTTCCCCTCTCTACAGAGATTTGAGTATAGATTGAGAGCGACTGGAGGCGTTCCCTTTTGGTATCCGCTGCATCCCATCGCGTAAGGTATACACACTTGAATTATTTTGTATCTAAACTAGATGTAGCACAGTAACATTTTGTATGTAAACATTGGGGATGTAAAGCAAATGTAAACACTCGTAAACAGTAACTCTAATCTATTTATAAAAGTGTTTACTTCTAAAATTTTATGCAAATTTAATTGTTATGGATGGATGAGGTAGACATTGACACACAACCCAACTGTTGAGTGTGTAACTGATCTCGATAAGGACGAATAATAAATAATGCATGAAAATGCGAAATATTTGTAAGGGGTTTTGGTAAGTTGAGGGTCGTGACAAGCTACCCTAACGGCTCTCAGAACATAATGTCCGAAGACCAAAAAACACGATATATCGTACTCACGTGTGTGTTTCATGGTACATCGTATTCTGTGGACCATAAAAACAGAAACATTACAACAGACAATAGTGTAGCATTATTTAACCATCGTCTTTGTCTCAAAATCAGTGCGAGTCGGACCGTGCGACACACAGTCAACACGCGCTCAAGCACATATCCTTAGTATTACTTTATAAGTAAATCATTTTCATTAGAATCAACTGTAAATTCAGTTCGGTAAGAATATAACATTACAGAAAGAGGCTAATTCACCTTCTTTCGGTTAAAAATCCCAGTAAACCGTCTATAGAAATAAAATTTGAGATTTTCGATTTAAAACAATAATTCAAGCTATATCAGTATTTATGCAAACAATTTTAATTTATAACGGTAAGGTTAGGCTATTTAACAAAGGCTGAAAATCTATATTTTTCATTAGAGTTATAAAATCGACCTAGTATATTTTTATCTATGGTTCAGCAGAAACTACGTGCAATTATCTCTAGCAGCACACGAAATTTTCTTTACCTCGGTGTCTGTCAATGGTCTTTAATACCAAGAATCGGTCAGTCCGTTCTTGATCGGTTGTTTGCTCCAAAGACGTGATCAAGTATACCAAAAATAATACTTTCTTTATGATTTCTTCAAAGCCCTTTTTTAAAAAATAAAATAAAATAAAATAAAATATCCTTTCGGTTTCGCACCTTTTCTTCCTTCTTCTTTCTTCTTCTTCACTTCGCTACTCACCGACGACACTGTTTGTCGTCCTCCTCGCTCCTGCCGCTGCCATTTCCTCCACCATTCTCTGGTCAGTCATCATCATTAACATCATCATCCTCGCGTTTTTGCCACCATCCTCACAACTCTGCTATCTAGGTGCCCCTTTGTTTCCATCATTTTCGGTGCCCAAGTCCAGCCTCCTCTGTTCAGCTTCAGCCTTCCGTGCAGACTGTCTCGGCTTAGCAACGAGACAAGGTCAGAATGACCACTGTTTCAACACGCTCATACCCTTCTCTCTTGCTTTCGCCCACATTCCATTTCCTGCTGTCATCGTTCCAGTGCCCTCTCCTCCGACTCCCCTGTTCACCTTTGCTTCAGCCAATTGCCCAGTCTCTACAGCTCCTTCACTCACCAGACTTTAGTTTCAATTTTTAGAGGGTGGAACTTTTCTGTTCCAGCCTCCTCTTCTCGGTTTGGATCAATTTTCCAGCAGCCAATATAGCCTCCTCTTCTCAGTTTCTTCCTTTCCTTCTTTCTTTCTTCTTTTACCCGTGCCTTTTCCTGCTGAAATCTTCAGTCACTCTTACATTTTATATTTTTGTTCTATCATTTTCTACCTTCTTGAATCAGTTTTGCATGAAATCTCTCAACAATAGCCCACATTTTTCACTGTTTCGTTTCTACCGATTTTCCTTTTCAACTGCACCTCCATTCTCCTCTGTTTCCTTTTCCATTCGGGCAACTTTAGACCTCCATCATTATCCTCCTCGGTACAAGCATACCTCAACTACCTTTCCAATTTGACTTCCTCTGATTCAATTAAACACTGTTGGTGCATGTGAGTGGGCTACCGAATCGCCGAAACATTCAGGCACTTCACCCGCTCTCTTCACGTTTTCTATTTTATCATCCCTCCTTTCTGCTCATGTTCCTGTTTTCTGACGGCTACAACCACTGCATTTTCTCTTCTCTTGCTATATCCATCTCCTATTATATTTAGTATATATATTATATGTAAAGAGCAGATAGGATAACACTAATCTGCCTTACCGAACACCATCGGTCTTCACCACCAACCAATCTTCTACCAAATTCTGCTATAGTTCTCGGGTCTGCTCCAAGCTACAAACTTTCATGCTCCCTTCTCTACTTCAGTCATACCTCAACTACCCCATTTTCTATTCTTTCGATTTTCAAAGCTTCATGCTTCATGTTTTCTACTTCTTAAACCAGCTTCATGAATCCTTTATATATATATATATATTCCCTTATATATGTGTTCTACCAATAAAAATTCCTGATCCATGTATATATATATATATATATATGGGTATATATATATATATATTTATATGTATATATTGTACATACCTACATATATATATATATATATATTTATATATGTATAGATATACATACCTATATGTATATATACACATACCCATATGCTTAATTTGAAGAAATTATTACACACACTTGTACACACACATATATATATATTTATATATCCTTGTACTTGAGAAATTCCATTTAGTTAATTTACTATTCATGGTTAAAATCGGGTACAATAAAATTTACAAAGTTTACATGCTCCCCACCTTAGGAAATTGGGTCCCAAAATTTAAAAGTACATTAGTCCTTAAACAGATGCAGGTATTTCTCTCGCATTAGGCTTTGTAATTCCCATGTGGCCTCCTCCAAAATATGGTATTGCCACATAACTTTGGCCAGAGGAATCACCTTAGACCGTAATGCTTTTTCTTTCTTATCCAAGATCCGAATTGGCTTCTCCAGGTATGTCATAACTCCCTTCAACTTCGGCGGTTGCATGCTTAATCACATACGTCAGGTCTGGATGATACTTGCCCAGCATCGATACGTGGAAGACATTGTGAATACTTGATAACTCTGGCGGTAACACCAAACTGTAAGCTTTGTCTCCCACTCGATCTAAGATTTTGAAACGCCCAATATATTGGGGACTTAGCTTTCCTTTCTTCCCAAATCTCATTATGCCCTTGGATTGAGAAACTTTAAGAAACACTGACTCTTTTACTGAAAATTCTAAGGGTCTTCGTCTTTGGTCAGCATAACTTTTTTGCCTACTCTGGGTTGTCCTCAACCTCTCACAAATTAATTGAACATCCTCTGAAGTTGCTTAACCAGATCAGGAGCAAATATCTTTCTTTCACCCACTTCTTCTCATCCAATTGGTGAACAACACCTTCGACCATACAACGCTTCGTACGGTGCCATTCTGATACTTGAGTGGTAACTATTATTATATGCAAACTCTGCTAGCAGTAAATGGTCATCCTAAGAGCCCTTAAAATCTTGAGCACAAGCTCTTAACATGTCCTCTAATGTCTGAATAGTCCTCTCCGATTATCCATCTATTTGAAGGGTAGAAAGCTGTGCTAAAATTCAGTTGGGTTCCCATGGCTTCTTAAAAATATTCCCAAAAGTACGAAGTGAACTGGGAATCCCTGTCAGATATAATGCTCACTGGTACGTAATGTAATCTTACAATCTCCCACACATATAGATCTGCTAGAGCACTCAAAGTATTAGTAGACTTCATAGCCAGGAAGTGGGTAGACTTTGTCAATATATCAACTACTACCCAAATTGCATCATGGTTTCTACGGGTCCTTGACAATCCTATAATGAAATCCATGGTGACGTGCTCATATTTCCATGGTGGTATCGATAGAGGCTGTAACAGCCCTGCAGGTTTCTGATGCTCTACCTTAACTTGCTTACACACAAGACATATGGCCACAAATTCAGCCACATCTTTTTCATCCTTGACCACTAATAAACCTTCTGCAAATTTTTGTACATTTTATTACTCCATGGGTGTAAGGTATACCTTGAGGAGTGAGCTTCTATCAATATCAGTATCTTCAACTGTGCATCTTTGGGAACACAAACTCTACCTTTGAACCTCAGTAGACCATCAGGGCTAACTTCAAAATCTGTCACAATTTCCAATTGGATCTAACTAGCCATATCTATGCAATATTAATCAGTACATTGAGCCTGTCGAACTCTGTCAATCAAATCTGGTTCTATTCTCAAGCTAGCTAATATACCACACCTGACAGTGTCCGATGGTTCAATGTCTAAGTTGAGGCTTGCAAACTGTTCCAACAGTTCATATTCTCGAATCATCATATAAGATACCAACCTGATATTCTTCCTGCTTAAGGCATCTGCTACTACATTCGCCTTTCCTGAGTGGTACAGGATCTCACAGTTATAATCCTTCAGAAGCTCTATCCACCTCCTCTACCTCATATTCAACTTCTTCTGCGAAAATAAATACTTGAGGCTTTTATGGACGGTAAAGATCTGAAACTTGTCTCCATATAGATAATGATGCAATATTTTTAGTGTAAACACTACGACTACCAATTCCAAATCGTGGGTCAGATAGTTCCTCTCATGGTCTTTTAGTTGATGGGAACCATAGGTAACTACCTTCCCATTCTAAATCAACACACATCCCAGACCTTGACTGGACACATCTGTATACACCGAGAAACCTCTCGAACTAACGGGTATAATGAAAATAGGTACGGTGGCCCATCTATTCTTCTTCTCATGGAAACTCCTTTCACATGAGTCATTTTATTCAAATTAATAATCTTCCTCGTAAGCCATGTCAGAGGAGTAACCAACTTAGAGAAACCCTCGACAAACCTTTTGTAAAATCTGACCACACCCAAAAAACTCATAATCTCAGTAATAGTCTTGGGTCTTTCCCATTGCATTACAACATCGATCTTAGATGGATCTATAAACACCCCATCCTTTAACACAATGTGACCCAGAAAAGCTATATGATCTAGCCAAAAATCACACTTGCTGAGATTAACATACAACTTCTTCTCCCTGATGGTTTGTAGAACCATCCTCAAATGCTTCTCTAGACTTGGAATATACCAAAATATCATCAATAAAAACTATAACAAATCTGTCCAAGTATGGCTTAATTACTTCGTTCATTAGTGCCATGAAAGCTGCAGGAGCATTCGTCAACTTGAAAGGCATAACCAAAAACTCATAATGTCCGTATCGGGTTCTGAAAGTCGTCCGAGGTATATCCTCACTTTTGATCTTCAACTGATGGTACCTTGACCTTAGATCAATCTTGGAAGAGATTTGTGCTCCTCGCAGTTGGTCCAGTAAATCGTCGATATGGGGTATGGGATATTTGTTTTTGATGGTTACCTTGTTGAGAAATCTATAATCGATACACAGCCTGAGACTCCCATATTTCTTTTTAACTAATAAAACTGGTACACCCTATGGTGAAACACTCGACCTAATAAACCCTTTATCCAGCAATTCTTGTATTTGCTTCCTTAACTCTTCTAACTCAACTGGAGCCATTCTATACGGGGGTTTAGATATCGGCTCAGTACCACGCACTAAGTCAATACAGAACTCCATCTCCCTATTTGGAAGTAACCCTGGTAAGTCATCCGGGAATACGTCAAAAAACTCCCTAACCACGAGAATATCACTCAACTCTGAACTTGCCTTGTCTGTATCGATGACATAGGCAATGTAACCTTTAAAATATTATTCATATAGTTAGTAAGAATTTTGCCATTAAACTACAAATTCTCTTTCATTACGTTTCAGAAAACTTACAACATATTCCTCAAGTAAAAATGTTACTGTCCTATTATGACAATCAATAATAACTTGATTTGCTGCTAACTATTCCATGCCCAATATCACATCAAAATGATGCATGTCTAATAGGATCAGGTCTGCTAACATATTCATGTCTCCTACTTTAAGCTTACAATCTTTATATAGTTGTTCTGTCATTTGGCTATCTTTCATTGGCGTCCTAATCATTAACATTTTTCATAATGGTTTACGTCGTACATAAGAAGACAATTTATATGCAAACACAGGTGATGTAAATGAATGAGTTACACCAGAGTTAAATAAAGCTATTGCTTTAATATCAAAAATCAAAATAGTACCTTTAAACGCTTCTACTGGTGCATCAGTTCTTGTTGCCTCATGCTCAAGGGCATACACTCGCCCCTGTCCTACGACTTGTTTACCCTTTTCTTCCACTGTAGCCTTCCTCATCGGTGTAGAGGTAGTAGTAGGTATCCTTATCAGTTCTGTACTCTTTTGCGAGGCTGAGTTGGTATTGTCGGGACAATCTCTAATCAAGTGCCTTGTCTTACCACATCTGAAACAAGCCACAGTCATCCCATAGTAGGGCCTGTTACCATGATTCCCCCCATAGGGTCTGCAAACCTCAAAATTAGGCTGGGGTCCTCTGATCACAATCCCATTAGTAGGAGATGAGGTCAGATAGATAGGAAGCTTAACAGTCTTACCCCGTTACTCCTCAAAATTCCTCTGTCGCTTAAACAATGGCCTTCTATCCTCTCTGCCACTCCTATCCCCAGCAGACCTCTTCCGATCCTGATCCTTACCTTTGCCCACCTTGCTAAACTCGAAGGCATGCATCTCATAATCCTATTCATACAGCTGGGCCCGAAGAACCACTTCTTTATAAGTACTGAGGTGTAACAGAGCTAGTCGGGCTCAGATCAAAGGCCTCAGTCCATCCATAAACATTCGAACCTTTTTCGACTCATTTTTCTTAGTGTCTAGTTCATATCTTCCCAGTGAGGTGAACTTAAACTCATACTTATCCACACACCTATTCCCTTGAGTTAAGTTTGAAAATTCTATCTGTAGTATCCTCTATGCAGTATTCGAAATGTATTTCCTCTGAAAAGCATCAAGAAACAAGTCCTATGTAATCACCTTATGTCTGAATCTCAAGATCGATCGGGTGGACTTCCACCAGTGTTCTGCATCTCCCTTCAATACAAAAACTACAAAAGCTACCTTCTCGATAGATGTAAATCGAAAGAATCCATAGAGCTTATCCATTTCATTTATCCAATCTTAGGAAATTACTGGATTCTTAACCCTACTGAAAGATGGAGGCTTGAACAACTGAAATTGTCTCAGTCTATCTAGTTCACAGTCACACCCCATTTCGTTACTACACTGCCTTAGGACCACTGATGTCGATAAATGTGGTACAGGTAGGGTTTGCGGTAATGTAGCAGGTGGAAAAGTAAAAAGTTCCTCCGCTTGTGGCATTGGTGCTGTCTGGGCTAACGCAGGCATATCAGGTGCAGCTATTGGGGTAGTCGGTGTAGCCTAAGCGACAACACTCGATGTATTATCCAATCTGTCCATTACTTACCCTATCAAGTTCAGTATTGACCCCATGCCCTGTTCCAAGCTAGTAATTCGAGTTTCAAAGCTCTCAATAGGGTTACGAGCAGGTTGCTCTGCTGAAAGGCCACCCTTCCTTTCAAGCCTATCCTTATGGCCTCGGGATGACTTGCCCCTTCGCCCTCTCAGTTGACCATGTGGTCTACCAGCCATATCTAAATGATTTCCTACATTCGGTAACAATTTTCAATAAAATACAGCTAGGTATACTCGTTTGTATCTAAACAATGTACAGTAATGTTAAGGATGTGAACTTTCCTAATTTTCTCTTACTCCAATCATCGACTTATATAGATTAAATGGGCTCTGATACCAACTTCTGTAATGACCCTAATTTACGGTACTATATGGTTGAGCTACGAGTCGATGCTGGATCAAAACAGTGAAATCTGACACTTCAATTTCATTTCTTGGTAGCAAATTTAAACAACATCTAATAGAGGTACTTTCCAATTAGTTATCGTAATAGTTATTTACAAAAAATCATTGTTCACACTCCCCAGATATATTTTCCTAAACATTATTGTACCTACAAAAATTTTAGATACAAAAAAATATTTAAATTTGGGTATACCTTCAACGAAGAAGAATACTCCGCGAAACTATGGCTGCGCACAAAAACCCTACTTACAAAAGCGGTCCCAGCTCTTGACGAGACTCTGTGGAGGAAAGTAAGGGGTGAGTTCAACATACTCAATAAGAAAAATTACGTTGTAGGTAGATAAATAGATAACCTCTATATATATGCCAAAATAGGAATTCTCATGAAAATATACAAATAATTTGGCAAATCCAATAATACCAGAGTCGAAAATCGATAACAGTATCAATATTTATAGTATAAATAGTTTACTGCAGAAAATACAAGATTCTAAAACTTTAAGCAGTAGAATAAACGATTTCCACACAATAATATAGTTTATACGGTCAATTCAATAATCAAATAAATGAAACAAGACAGAACATGCTATATAAAAAATCAGAATGACAATTGGCCAATGTCGGTGACTCCGGTATAATTAATCAGGTGCGCCGAGATGTCAGTCGTCGTGGGAGTGATCAGCTACCATAATGGCTAACAGAATTGAATGTCTGAAGACTAGAAAACATGGTACATCGTACTCATTTGCATGTTGGTGGTATATCGTACTCCGTGGACCACAGAAACAGAAGCAATACAGCAGACAATAGTGTATCATGATTTAACAATTGCCTTTGTCTCAAAATCATTGCGAGTCGGATTGTGCGACACACAGTCAGCATACGCCTAAGCACATATCCTTATTATTACTTTATAAGAAAATCATTTTCACTAAAATCAACTGTAAATTCAGTTTGGTAAAAATATAACATTTCAGAAAGAGGCTAATTTGCCCTCTTTCGGTTAAAAATCTCAGTAAACAATCTATGGAAATTAAATTCGAGATTTTCGATTTAAAACAATAATTCAAGCTATATCAATATTTATGCAAATAATTTAAATTTATAACGGTAATGTTAGGTTGTTTAACTAAGGCTGAAAATCTATATTTTTCATCAGAGTTATAAAATCGGCCTAGTATATTTTTATCTATGATTCAGCGAGAACTACGTGCAATTATCTCTAGCAGCACACAAAATTTTCCTTACCTCGGTGTTTGTTAGTGGTCCTCAATACCAAGAATCAGTCAGTCCATTCTTGATCGGTTGTTTACTCCAGAGACGTAATCCATTGTATTGAAAATAATCCTTTCTCAATGATTTCTTCAAACCCCCTCTTTTTTTTTTTTTTGAATTTCTATTCGGTTTCGCGCCTTTTCTTCCTTCTTCTTTCTTCTTCTTCACTTTGCTACTACCCGATGACACTATTGTCATCCTCCTCACTCCTGACGCTACTAGTTCCTCCACCATTTTCTGGTCAGTCATCATCATCATCCTCATATTTCTTCCTCCATCCTCACAACTTTTTCAGCTCGGTACCCCTTTGTTTCCTCCATTTTCGATGCCCACATCTAGCCTCCTTTGTTCAGCTTCAGACTTCCGTTTAGACTATCTTGGTTCAGCAACGAGATAGGGTCAAAACGACCACTGTTTCACCACGCTCCTACCATTCTCTCTTACTATCGCCCAAGTTCCATTTCCTGTTGTCACCGTTCCAGTTGCCCAATCTCCACAGCTCCTTCACTCACCAGACTTTGGTTTCAATTTTTAAAAGGTGGAACTCTTCTGTTCTAGCCTCTTCTTCTCGGTTTGGATCAGTTTTCCAGCTACCAACTCAGCCTTCTCTTCTCGATTTCTTCCTTCCCCCTTTCTTTCTTCTTTTACCCGTGCCTTTCCTGCTGAAATCTTCAGTCACTCTTACATTTTATATTTTTGTTCTATCCATTTCTACCTTCTTGAATCAGTTTTGCACAAAATCTTTCAGCAAAACCCCATGTTTTTCCTTTCCAATTGCACCACCATTCTCTTATGTTTCCTTTTCAATTCGGGCAACTTCAAACCTCCATCATTATCCTCTTTGGTACAAGCCTGCCTCAACCACCTCTCTAATATGACTTCCTCTAATTCAATTAAATATTTTTGGTGCAAGTGAGTGGGCCACCGAATTGTTGAAACATTCAGGCACTTCACCTGCTCTCTTCACGTTTTCTGTCCTATCATCCCTACTTTCTGTTCATGTTCCTATTTTCTGACGACTACAACCACTACATTTTCTCTTCTCTTGTTATAGCAATCTCCCATGATATGTAGTATATATATTATATGTAAAGAGCATATGGGACAACACTAATCTGCCTTACCGAACACCATCGGTCTTCACCACCAACCAATCTCCTCCTAAATTCTGCTGTAGTTCTCGGGTCTGCTCCTAGCTGCATACATTCATGCTCTCTTCTCTACTTTAGTCCGACCTCAAGTACCCCATTTTCTATTCTTTTCAGTTTCCCAAGCTTCATGCTTCCTATTTTCACATTTTCTGTTTCTTAAACCAGCTTTATGAATCCTTTATATATGTGTTCCCTTTTATATGTGTTCTACCAATAGAAACTCTCGGTCCATGTATATATATATATATGGGTATATATATATATATTTATATGTATATATTGTACATACTTGATGTATATATTTATATATGTATAAATATATAAACCTATATGTATATATGCACATACCCATATACTTAATATGAAGAAATTATTACACACACATGTAAACACATATATATTTATATATCCTTGTACTTGATAAATTGCAAATTAATTTACTATTCATGGTTAAAATCGGGTACAAGAAATTTTGCGGAGTTTACAATATAACCCAATTCAATTAATAAAAATATCAAAATGTAAACATTTATATTGTAATATACTCGGAAGCTAAGCTTTGGGCTAACTTTTTATTTTCTTTTAACAAGTTTATAGTGTAGGTTTCACAGAACAAGTAGGTTACTACTTGTTTTACATTTAAGGTTAGTTGCATAAGGTCCCAGTTTAATTACCTCAAAAAATGTGCCATTATCTCTAAAGAAGATTATAGTTCTCTAATATTTCCATGTACCCAATGTACTATGGTAAGATAATCATCTTAAACCATAATCAGATATAATTCCTGTAAATCCTTTTAAAATATTACATGGCACCATAAATATCATAACAAAGTTAATTACACCACAAGGTAATATAAGACTTATATTTACAACACAAGTCATAACACTTACATCTCATCTATATACAATTGCATATAAATATTTATCTGGAATATAAACAAAATATAATAAAGAGGTTATACCTCAACAAAATAAAAGCAGGCTTCGTAGCATGTGGATCGCATACTCGCTCCTCAATTCTCATGTCCAAGCCTAATGAAAGTAGTCTATAAGGAAGAATGGGAGGAGTAAGCTAAAACCTAGTAAGAAACATATATAAAGGAAAGTTAGGCTTATATTTCAGTAATGCATGGATACATAATGTTTAAACTGATTTTGAGTAATAGAGGAAAATGCCTTATGCATTCATGATGGGTATTTCTAACCATATTTACTATCACAATCCTATGTTAGGGCGTTAAGGGAGGTATTAATTGAAAGGATACTTTGAAGCACTTCATTTCCTTGAACCCTAACATCTACATAATGTGGTCCCCACACATACGTAACTTTGAATATCTAAATACATATGTATGCATAAATCGAATGCTTTAAAATTATAGTTTTGAATATAATGTTCAAAGAACACTTAGAACATCCAAATAAACATTATATTCAACGTGTAAAACCATTATGCAATAAAATGTGAAACACTTGGCATGCTGCCCTTAGTCTATTGCCCTTGATATATCGCCTTTAGGGTGTGTCGCCCTTGGTCTTTTCCTCCAACCATAATTTGAATCATAAGGGTGAATTCATCGTAGGAGAGCTCTTTTGATGAGGTTTACCATGTCGCGTAATGTTTTTGATGTCCTCTCATTTTGTCGTTTCAAAGCTTTATATTCAGCCAAAGGGAAAACAACTATGGGCTCTCATTCTCTGGCTTCAGTCTCCATACAAGACTAACGATTTGGGGAGCTAACAAAGACCACTTCTAAATTATTTCTCGTTGTTTCAGATCATGCCACTAACATCTTTCCTTGAATAAGCTTTTAGATTAGATTCCTATAGACGACACCAATTATCGTTGCTTGATAAAAAAATGAGAGTTTGATGATGTAAGAACTTGTTTCTGAGAACTCTACAAGAAAAAAATGATCAAGGGGTACATGGGTTTTTCCTTGCGTGCATATTTTGATGCTGAATTAAGACGGAGAAGTTGGTAGAGTTTTATTAAATAAATTGACATTATTTTTTCGTAAAGATGATAACATCACTTATTTATAGGAGTTATTTATCGTATAATTATTGTTAAGATCAAAAGTTAATCCCATAAATTAAATAAGCTTGGGGACCCCACCCGGTCAATTTCGTAGATGTTTTTTAAGAGAAATACTACCAAAGGAGTATTTCCAAGCACGCATTTAGACCTCACTCACGTCAACCTCAGATAGATGAGTCATTGGGAGAGTCCTCCCAATTTTTCAATATCTATCACCTTAGCGGGAGAGTCTAACACTATGTGTGATAGAGTCCTCTACTGCATAGGGCAAAGGACTCTCTCGCATGTGATGAGAGGCACACATACGCAAGAGTCTCTCACACAAGAAGAAGTTTCCCATGTGTTAGAAACCTTGTCTTATCCCTGTGCATAAGATAGAGGACTCTCTCTCATGTGACGAAAGGCCCACACGTGATAGTGTGAGAACCCAAATTTTTATATAGTGAAAGTGAACTAAGATAAGTTTTAGATAAGAGATAAGCCTCGAATATGGCTTAAAGATGAGTTATCGAGCAAATTTAGGTAAAGGCACCCATAAAGATTTATTTCCCTTGATTTGATCTCGATTTTGTGAAGAAAGAAAGTCAATTTTAGCCTTAAAGAGCCTAAAGATCGATCCCTTATGCAATAAGATCGATCCCTACTTGGTATAATGTCAATTTTGGCCTAACCAACTTAAGAGATCGATCCCCTAAGCAAAAGGATCGATTCCCTCTAGATAGAATGCATTTCATGTGAAATACGTAGGAAAAAAATGTGCAGAGTGATCGATCCCCTAAGGGACATTTTCTAAATAAGGGCCAAACAAAAAAGGAAAATGTGAGAGAAGAGAGAGAAACGTCATTTTTTATTTCTCTCTCATGTTTTCCATTTGTTTCCATCTTTTTTCAACCCTTTTTAGCTTCTAAGTCCCTACAAACTTATTATACTCCATCTTCTTTACAACATACTAAAAAATAGAGGTCAAAATAGGAGAAACGAACGAGAAAAACCGTTGGGAATAAAAACTGGGTAGGTTGTGATTTCTTCAGATTTGTGAAGATTTAGTTTCTATCAATCTTTGGTTCTTATCTATGTTATTTAAGGACTAACATGGAGCATTTCTATGTTTTTAGATCAAAGCAAAACGACTTCTAACCTTGTCTTCCATAATTGGCCAAATTGGATCCAAAAAGGATAAGCTTGGTCCTGCTTAGTTTTATTACTCCAAATTGATACATATGAATATATAAAATTGATAGAAAAGACATGTAGAAGAAAATTTGTCTTAGATTTTTACAAAGAAAGTAGTAGAATTCTAAGGGATTATTGTACTATAGCATAGTATACATGTATTTAGGCCTGCAATAAGTGAAATGAATCCTGAATGACTGGCATGAAATTGTAAGTTGCAGAAACCAAGAGTGGCATGTAGAAGTCTTTAAATTAGCCTTAAAGTACGTGCCTACTCATTGATAAAGGTAAGTGACCTACATTCGATACAGTGTACTTAGCATATAGAAGGAACTACTTATACTTGCCTTTATAGCTAGATGCATGAGATATAACCCAAACCGCATAAGCGACTAAGATGAATTCATAAATAATGAATTTAAATATGAAAACAGATCGTACTGGTTATAAACTAGTGATCCAAGATGTAAATTCGCATCATAAAGTGTACTTAAAAGAATAAGAATGAAGAACAATAAGTGAAATTGAATAAAATCAACTGCCATGCGATTATAAATTGTTTTTGCTTTGCAGGTTGGGTAATTAAGCAATTGCTACTAGGTCCTATTGTAGAAAATTTGAAAATCATCTATGTTATTGAATTAAGAACGGGTGGTTGGGAAGGAATAAGCGATTGTAGATGCAAATTAGCATATTATAGTATGAGTGAACAGTTACATGAAGCAAGGTTAGCACATACCGTATTGGTTTGAGTGTTAATGTGTAAGTGAACATCGTATAATATTATTAGAGAGAAATTGATTTCGTGGTGCAAGAAAGCATCACATTGTTGTTATATGGAGTTCAGCTTTAAATCGTAATCGAATAAGGTTATAAGAATATCGAAAGAATACACTTTGTATCTGATAGTGTAGGTTCATTATACCTATATCGAGTTGATGTATGTGCAACGAACTTATCTAATAGAAGTATTAGAGAATGATTGAGAAAAGGAAGGACAAGAGTATCAGAAGGATAAGTGATCCTTAGGATACAAAGTAGTATCTTATGGCATAGTGATTCCATAGATGTGAGATAACATCATATGGAAATGAAATGGGGTCCTAAAACAATAATCAAATCACGTTTAAGGACCATAAGTGTTATGAGTGAAAGATTGAACAATTAAAATTGAAATAAGTGATTGTGCTAAGGAAATAAGTGAAAAGGATCGATCCATCCTTTACCGAGGATCAATCCCCCATTGGCGGGATGCCGTAAGTATTTGTGAAATGATAGAAAAGATCAATCCCTTGAAGAATAAGATCAATCCCTCTATTGATTTTGGCATGTCTTTACGAGTTTGGAGGAAAGGAATTGATCCCCAGGAAATGTAGGATCGATCCCTTAGTGTTTGTAGGCCTTTGAAGACTATGTGAATAGTTTGAAGAAGCAAACTATAATGGATGCTTCATTAACCTCCAAAGTGTGTAACTCCCGTACCAAAGACAGTAAGACCAACCTATATTGATTGAAAATTAAAGGATTTTAAGGGTACTATTACCATATATGACGTAAGGTCACATCATAAGAGATAATGAAATTCGTGGATCCGAGGTAGCGTCGTACGGAGTAAATTAGATCCTAGAATAGAAATTGGATATGTTTGAGGACTATATGAGTTATTTGATTGAAAGATCTATTTGTAGATTGATTAAAAGATTGATTAATCGATTGAATCGAGTAAAGTTAATAAATGATTGATCGAATAAGAAAAATGTGTTTGATGTAAGATCGCATCATAAGAGATAGTGAAATCCATGGATGCGAGGTAGTATCCTATGGAGTAAATGGGTCCCAAAACAGAAGATGAATGTTTAAGGACTAAAATGTGTTAAGTCCAAGTGATTGATAGAAAAATGTATCATGATATGAATAACAAACCACGTCGTGCATTCTTCATGATTTTTATCAAATCCAAGTGATTTTTAAACCATACATTGTACTTTATTGCATCTTGTACATGGCATGGTAAATCTGGGATTTTCAAAGCTTGCATCGATTTCAATGCATAATGAAAAACTTTTATGAAAGATTGTGAATTATGCTTATTTTTCATACTCTAATGGTTTTTGGATTTAAGTTAACTCTGCTTTGATCTACATTTAGATTTGAAGTGATTTTGAAATAGTTTCATCACTTTATTGTTTTTCCTTAGCTGACAAGTGAGAATAGTTAGAAATGATCATTTAGCCATGCTAATGATAACTCTATGAAAATAGAGTTATTTTGTGTTTAATTTCTTAATTAATTAATTAATCCCCTTATTATTTATTTAATTATCCTTTCATTTTAATTAAATTCCTAATATTTTGTAGATAAATAAATTCTAGATCATTTTCAATCATTTTGGTAGAAAATAGACTGAAAGTGGCTAAAAAGAAGACTAAGCCACTTAAAGACAAGAGAGAGGTGGGATTTTGTCTTGTAGCAAGAGTCATCATCTCTCTCTCCCCTTGACACATTGGATGCCAAGTGTCCATATCTTATTCTTGAAAGATAAGAACAAAGGATACCTTAGCTAACACATGGAAGACACAAGCCCTTACCACCTTGCATGCTTAGGTGGACAAGAAGACAAAGGAAGGTGCTATAAGATGGAAAGGTGTCTATGGCTGTTTGGAGACTTTGTTAACATGGAAATATCTCATTCGAAGAGACAATGACATGAAGATAAGTGGCCAACCATTGTCAACTCTTCTAGGATATGAAATACCCCTTTTAGCTTTGTATTAATTGACTACATAAACAAAATATGCGGAAGAGAAGGGGGTCTGTAAGACTCGAAATTTGATGTCATTTCTTTAAGAAATTGACATTTGAAACATGGATTTGCGTAATCTTGATCAATAAATAAGAAATAATTAAATTCCAAGTCCAATTGATCAATATATGAATTTATTTGGATAATCAGAAAATTTTCCACTTCGGGAATTTATCTCGAAAATATGGAAAAAATAATAATTTCGAGAAAATAAAAATAAAATAAAAATATATAAATAATGGGATATTTTGGGAAAAAATAAGATATTTGTCATATAATATATTATATTATATTTTAATATAATATAATATATTATATAGAAAAAAAAAACAATTTTGTCGAGCGAAAGTCGCGCGACAAAGAAGGGGAAGATCGAGCGAAACCCGATCCCTCACCCTCGTCTCCTCCGACGGTCAGAGAAGACCACCGAAGGGTGAGAGGCCACCCGAGCCATCGCCGGCATTGGTAGAGGGAGGAGAAACGATCGACGAGAGAAAGAGAAAGAGAGAGAGGAGAAGGAAAACCAGGAGAGAGGAGAGAAAATAGAGGAGAGAGAGAGGCGAACGGAGGCCGGAGGAAGGGGAACGCCTCACCACCGGTAAGAGGGGGCAACCAACGGCTACAATCTAGGCACGAATCAGAGAGAAACGACGTCGATCGGGAGAGGAAAAATCGACAGTGATGCCGAAAAAGGAGAAGGTCAAACCAGCCTCATCACCGCCGACCCGAGCGTGGCCACCACTAAATCCATGCTTCGCGTGGCAAGACAGACCAACTGGAAATGAAAACCGATGAAGAATTGATCGGTAGAGCTCCGAACGGCGAAGCTGGAACTGAACCGGTCCAAAATGGTTCAACCAGGAAAGAGAAAAAAAAGGAAAAATGGGGAGAACAATTCGATAATGCATCGGGTCTAAGGATAAACCGGTAAGTGACCGGAATTGATCGTTTTAATTTTTGAAAAGTTTATTTGAATATATATATGACTGAAATTGACCCGATTCAATTATAAAAATGTATAGCGTGACAATTGGTGACAAACGAGAGTTCAAGTCAGTCTCAATTTATATGCCATCATGGAATCTTGGGTAAGTAAATCTAATTTATGACAACTTGTATAATTATAAGAGTTAGAAATTCATCGCATAAGTTGTGGATTAATTTTTGTATAAAATTCCTCATGATTAGAATTGAAAATCGATTGTCGTAAATGACTAAATGAGCTACCCAAAGAGCCTAGGAAAAGGCCCAATAAGTGTTAATGGGCTTGATTAGGCCAATAAGCCCAGATAAAATGAATAGTAAGTGAAAATGAGCTTAAGACAGAGTAAGGCCCATTAAGGGGTAATTAGGCCCAATAAGAGTAAATAGGCCCAATAATTTAAATTGGGCCCAATGAAAGTGAAATACAGATGGAAGTATTGTATTTAATCTGATAAATAATTATATGTAGCCCTGAAGATTTAATTGGGAGTAAAATAGATCGTGTGGAATCTCAGCGTTGGGAAAGGCAGAGTGATCAGAGTGATTTGAGGTAAGGGAATTTTTTGAGTGCCTAGAGGTAACTATACGTATTTTTGAGGGTATTTACAAGTCACAAATTCTTTAAACTACCTAGAAACGAAATAAAAATTTTAATGCCCTGAGATAGGCAAATTACTATTTTACCCTTAAGAGTAAATTTTATGAAAAGGGTAGTAAGGCTAGTAAACTGCATAAATATCATGATTTTGATGTTTTAATGTGATGTGATGCCTTGATTTGGGTAAAACAAGGATATGTCGACTAATTGTTTCATGATTTGCATGCCATAGCATGTGTCGATGTTGATTTTGAGTTTTGAAAGGGGTTTTACCTAAATAGAGCCATCTATCATATTTATATGAGTATAAATCATGCCAGAGCCTTACTCGCACTTGATTTTGATATTTTAAAATGCATGAAATGTGCTGGAGCCTAGCTCGCACCATATTTTGAGTTGAGATGCATGCAAGCCGTACTAGAGCTTTTGCTCGTACGTGGGTTTCATTATTTCTTATGCATATAACTGCATTGGAGCTTTGCTCATACATGATTTTACCATTATTTATTTTGCATAAAGTCGTACTGAAGCATTGCTCGTACGAGGATTTTTACTGATTGTGCATGAAATCGTACTAGACCCATGCTTGCACTGGACTTTTCACACTGTGAATGTAATGAGTCGAGCTGAATGCCTCGTGTAGACTGTGTCCCATACAGATGAGATGCTCGCACGAGTTGTGCCGTATGCCTCGTATAGACTATTAGACACACGGATGAGATGCTCGCCTATGAGGGGTATTGTGATTGGAGAACCCTGACCTACTACTGAGCAGTATAGGATGTGTGGTAGATACCACAAAAATAGGGCTTGCATATTTGACTAAAACTTACGTTAAGAGTGGTAAGATGGGACATCTATTTAAGGATTGTTGAGAGGTGGGTGAGATTACCCCACAGAAAGGCAAAGAGCTGGAGAAAGCCCCTGTTGATACCTCTGCACCGAAAAATAAGTCCACAGCCGAAGATAAGGGGGAAATAGGTTGTTGGTTGAGGGTGAGTGTATGCATTGGACCAAGACACTATTGATGCTTCATCTGATGTGGTAGAAGGTACCACCGAGATAGTTAATATTGAAACAACTGTTTTAATGGATCCTGGTGCCACACATTTATTCATATCGTCATCATTTGCATATAAGTTAGTGAAATAGGTGAAGCCTACACCCTTAGGCAAAATACTAATAGTTAGCACCCAATGAAGGATAGTCAGCTAACTGAATATGTATGTAGAGATTGAAGTTGAAAGTGAGGGAAAAGGATATGTCAGCCGATCTTATTCAATTGAATACGAATAATTTTGATGTAATATAGGGAATGGATTGGTCGACTGCAGACTATGCTGTTTAGATTGCTATTTTAAGATAGTGATGTTTCCAGCCTGAAAAGTGTATTGTATGTTTTGAAAAGTGATGAAAGAATGTAATGGTTGTAACTAAAGGAGTGAATGATTGTACTAACGAAATGAGTAATGATCGCTTATGTGGTTGGTATGGATAAGGCACATCCAGATTTGAAAATATCCCAGTAGTCAGGGAGTTTCCTGATATCTTCCCGAATGACTTACTGTGAGAACTGAGAATTTTGTATAACCCAGTTATGAGAATTGTAATTTGTTGTATGTAATTATGATGTGTTTATGTAAACACAAGTTTTATATATGATGAAGTATAAGAAGATGAGGTTCTTAAGTCTTGAATGTGTATGGATTGAAATATGGACTATGAGGTAGATTTTGGAAGTTTTACATTGAGTTTTCTGCAAATTTATGTAGCAGTGGTGCAATTTTTGAAGGCCAGATCGATCTCCAAGGATGAGAGATCGATCTCATGGATCAAGAATCCAAAAAATGTGCAAGAACTGATAGGCAGATTGATCTCATAGACAAGCAGATCGATCTCTAAATGTTTCTGTAAAGAGAAGATCGATCTCCTCAAGGAGCAGATCAATCTTATGAAGTATTCTGTAAACAGAAGATCGATCTCCTCAAGGAGTAGATCGATCTCATGAAGAAATTATGAGATCGATCTCACCCCACGACAGATCGATCTCCTACATATAAAATTACCTCAAAACGTTCCCAAATTCAAAGAGAGATCGATCTCATCAAGGACCAAATCGATCTCCTACCTTCGTCCTATATAAGGACCCCTTTGTTTTTCTGGAAATCGATCTCCCTCTCTCCCAAATCACCATTTTCATAACCCTAGCTTTCTCTCTCCTTCAAAACCCCCATTTTCGTCTAAATCTCAGGCAGAGGTAAGAAGGAAAGTTGTTCCTAATCCAAAGGAGAACAACATACTTGAAAATCAAAGGACAAATTGAATCGAGGTGTGAATAGAGGTCTCCATAAGTTTTGGGTAAATTTCTAAGCTTTAATCTTTGATATTGAGGTGATTTTGGTGATTGGGACTATGGGTGTTGTGATAAAATAGCTAGGAAATTATTAGAGTTGATGAAATTGTGATTTTGTTGGAGTGATGATTATATTATACAATTTATGGTAAATTTTGAGATTTTGGATATAAATTGGAATCGGGGCAATGAGGTGATATTGGCATGGATATTATGCATGAAAAATGTAGGATTTGAAATCTAGTGGATGAGAATGTGGATTATGATAGGAATATGAGAAAAACGAGGTTTGTAGTATTTAACGAGAATATGAGCAAATATGTGCTCGATGATGTGATTGAGATGAATTATTGATGTTTTAGCATCGTTTGGACAGCTCAGGAGTTCCAGGAGGAATGCGAGGCTAGTCCATCATTTGGGGGAACGATTGCAGTATATGAGGTGCAACGAAGTAAGGGAAACTTAAACTCATTTGTGTATGCGATTTTGTGATGGTATTGTAGCATGAAATGTGATTTGAGAAAACAAGCATGTTTTTATGAATTGTGAATGAGTATTGCACAGATTTTATAGCCGGTTGGGGCCCAATTTTTATAAGTTGTAAACTAAATATGAAACTGTTTTACAACCGTTTTGAGTTTAAAAAGTGAAAAGTGATTTGGGCTCTACGTTAAGGCATATTGAAATTTGAGAAATGTGTGCATGATTTTTTCAGTTTGAGCTCGGTTTTGACATGTTTTGTGTTGAGTACAAAATGGTTTTGAGATGCGTTTTATGAGAAAAGCTATTATGAGCGCTACGTGAAGGCAAAACGATTTTATATGATAATGGCTATTACTGAGACATAGGCGTGTCATGTTGAATACACATCGGGCCTTACTCTGGTAGCATATAAGACCGGGCATTGCTCTAGTAGTATGTAAGTCTGATATTCCTCCGTTTTGGTAACGAGAGATGCCTCTATTCTGCTAACGTGAGATGACCCCCGCTCTGGTAGTGTTGGGTGGCCTTGCTCTGGTAGCATGTAAGTCTGGGCATTGCTTTGGTAGCATGTAAATTCGATATTTTCCCCAGTTTTGGTAAGGGTGGGAGGCCTTGTTTTGGTAGCATGTAAGTCCAGGCCTTGCTTTGGTAGCATGTAAGACCGATAGTGTGCATGAGGAGAGGCTTTGCTCTAGTAGCATGTAAGGTCGAGCCTTGTTCTGGTAATGCGTAAGTCCAATATACCATGTACACGACCACATTATCGACGTTCCCTATTTGGAGGATGTGACAACCCGAAAGCGCGAAAAACAGGGTAAATTTTGAATTTCTTTACATCATTTCACAATTCTAGGTGCATTCCTGTGCAGTGTCATGCATCATCATATATATATATATGTGTGTTATAAAACTTTAATCTCAGGATCTCATCATTCAACATCGATATATTACATCATATACATTCCTCATATTCGAATTAATAAATCCTAATACATCTCATACACCATTGTTCATCAAGTGTCTGTAAATACAATTTAAGTCTGGGTACATGAAATGATAAATTATACATCAAAGTACAGTATATGGCCTGGAGCTCAAGTCCTCCACTAGCCACTACTCCGTATGTCGCAGGAAATTCTCCTCACTTGAAGAAATCTGGGGGAGATAAAATAGGGTGAGCTTCTAAATCGCTCAGTAAGGGGGTAAGGGACTCATTGATAAAATAATGATTTGCACAACACAATCATTTCGTTTTGTGGGTGAAAATCCAATAAAACTCAGTAGAAAAGTGTAGTATGAATCATCAAAACATCATCTCAATTCATTTCTCAAAGCTCATGTAGAAACATGATAATAATTGGTTTAATATAAAACCACAGTTACAAGCATCTAGAAAACAGGATGCGATATTGGCTTTTCTCATAAGAACATGGTAAAAATCATTGCATGTAGTAATCCACATGGCACGACCACAAAACACAATCTCATGTGTAAAACAAGACTAGGCAAATAAAACTTATATAAAAACCCGTTATGGCACATCAAAACGATTGAACTCGTCCCCTAGGCGGACATCCCCAATCGAGGGATTTCGTCTACAATAATACACCCATGGCCATGGTTCGCTGTAGACTTGCTCAGAGTCTTACAGCCGTCGGTCTTACACGCTATCAAATCACAGCCTGGTCTTATGTGCTATCAGAGCAATGCCACCCATCGCTGCCGCGGAGTGGGGTCATCTCACGTTACCAGAACAGAGGAGTAGGTCTTACGTGCTGCTAGAGCACGACCCGATCTTACATGCTACAAGAGCAAAGCCCGATGTGTATTCAACATGACACGCCTAAGTCTCAGTAATAACCATTATCAAATAAAATTGGTTTGCCTTCACGTAGCGCTCATAATGGTTTTTCTCATAAAACTCATCTCAAAACCGTTTTGTACTCAACACAAAACATGTCAAAACTGAGGTCAAACCGGAAAAACCACTCACATATTTCTCAAATCTCAGTACGCCTTAACGTAGAGCCCAAATCACTTTTCACTCTTCAAACTCCAAACGATTGGAAAACAATTTCACATTTAGTTTACAACTCATAAAAATTGGGCCCCAACTGGCTATAAAATCGTGTGCAATAACTCATTCTAAACTCGTAAAAGTATGCTTGTTTTCTCAAATCACATTTCATCCTACAATATCATCACAAAATCGCATACACAAATGAGTTTAAGTTCCCTTACCTCGTTTCACCTAGTATAGTGCAATCGTTCCCCCAAATGACAGACTAGCCACGCATTCCTCTCTGGAACTCCCGAGCTATCCAAACGATGTTAAAACATCAATAATTCATCTCAATCACATTATCGAGCACATATTTTCTCATATTCTCGTTAAATACTACAAACATCATTTTTCTCATATTCCTATCACAATCTACATTCTTATCCACTACATTTCAAATCCTACATTTTTCATGCATATTATCCATGCCAAAATCACCTCATTGCCTCAATTCCAATTTATAGCCAAAATTCGAAAATTGCCATAAATTGTATAATATCATCATCACTCCAACAAAATCACAATTTCATCAACTCTAATCATTTCTTAGCTATTTTATCACAACACTCATAGTCACAATCACCAAAATCACCTCAATATCAAAGATTTAAGCTTAGAAATTTACCCAAAACTTATGGAGAGCTTTATTCAGACCTCGATTCGATTCGTCCTTCGATTTTTAAGTATGTTGCTCTCCTTTGGATGAGGAACAACTTTCCTTCTTGCTACAACCCCTGATTCGAATGGAAATGGGCGACTTGAAGGAGAGAGAAAGCTAGGGTTTCAGTTTCTTAGAGAGAGAGAAGATGAAATGCAGGAAAACGCAGGGGTTCTTTTATAGACGGAGGGTAGGAGATCGATCTGGTCCTTGATGAGATCGATCTCTCTTTGAATTTGGGAACATTTTGGGGTAATTTTATGCCTAGGAGATCGATCTGTCGTGGGGTGAGATCGATCTCTTAATTGCTTCATGGGATCGATCTGCTCCTTGAGGAGATCGATCTTATGATTACAGAATGCTTCATGAGATCGATCTGCTCCTTGATGAGATCGATCTTCTGTTTGCAAAAACATTTTGAGATCGATCTTTTTTCCTATGAGATCGATCTGCCTATTAGTTCTTGCACATTTCCTGCATTTTGGAGCCATGAGATCAATCTCTCTTCCTTGGAGATCGATCTGGCCTTCATAGATGGTACTGATGCTGCATCAATTTGTAGAAAACTCAATGTAAAACTTCCCAAAATCTACCCCATAGTCCATATTTCAATCCATACATATTCAAGAGTTAAAAACCTCATCTTCTTATACTTCATCATATTTAAAACTTGTGTGTACATAAACATATCATAATTACATACACAAAATTATAATTCTCATAAATGGGGTATACAAAATTCACAGTTCTCACATCCTCCACACCTTTAAAGAATTTGGTCCTCTAAATTCAACTGACTCATCAAACAGATGGGGGTATTTATCTTTTATAAGGCTTTCCAATTCCCAAGTTGCCTCTTCCATCAAATGATATTTCCATAAAGCTTTCACTAATGGGATGCTTTTGGTTCTAAGTACTTTCTCTTTTCTATCGAGAATCCGAACGGGTTCCTCAGTGTAGCTCATGTCCTCTTGTATGTCTATCTTTTCATACTCTATGACATGAGAATGGTCCGGGTGGTACTTCCTCAACATAGATACATGAAAGACGTTGTGTATTCTGGACATCTGTGGGGGTAATGCCAACCTGTAGGCTACCATTCCCACTCTCTCAAGAATCTCGAATAGTCCGATGTATCAAGGACTCAATTTCCTTTTCTTTCCAAATCTCATGATACCCTTACTCGGTGATATCTTCAAAAATACTGCATCATCAATATCAAACTCGAGTAGCCATCTACGCACATCCACGTAGCTTTTCTATCTACTCTGTGCAGCCCGTAATCTCTCACATATGAGTTTCACACTCTGTACAGCTTGTTCAACAAGTTCGGGAGCATTTATCTTTCTGTCACCCACTTCTCTCCAAGCTACAGGGGATCTACACCTCCTACCATATAGAGCCTCAAAAGGTGTCATTCCAATACTCACATGATAGCTATTATTGTACACAAACTCTCTAGGGGCAGGTGATCATCCCATGATCCCTTAAAATCAATCGTACACGCCCTCAAAATATCCTTCAGGGTTTGAATAGTCCTCTCTGACTAACCATCTGTCTGAGGATGATAGGTGGTACAAAGCTCAATCGAGATCCCATGGACTCCTAAAACTGGATCCAAAATCTGGAAGTAAATCGAGAATCTTTATCAGAAGTAATACTCACTGGGGCCCTATGTAATCTAGCTATCTCGCTAACATATAACTCAGCTAAGGCATCTACAATATCGGTGCTCTTAATGGCAAGGAAGTGGGAACTTTTCGTTAGTCTATCCACTATAACCCATATAGCGTCACGACCTCTTCAAGTCCTCGGTAAACCCATAATAAAGTCCATGGTGACGTGCTCCCATTTCCATGTAGGCACGGTAAAGGCTATAGTAATCCTCCGGGCTTCCGATGCTTAGCTTTCACTTGCTAGCATACTAAACATTTGGCCACATAATCTACCATGTCTCGCTTCATACCACTCCACCAATACACCTTTCTCAAATCTCGATACATCTTAGTACTCCCTGGGTGCATGGTGCATCACGAGCTGTGGGATTCTCTCAGTATCTATCTCTTCAGGGTATCATCGTCTGGTACACAAATTCGTCCTCTGAATCTCAACAATCCATCTTCACTGACTATGAGATCCGACAGTGAAGTTTGCTCGACTTGGCTAACCATATCGATCAACCTCTGATCATCATGCTGCCCAGTTCTAATCCAATCCATGATCTTGGGCTCTATTCACAGGCTAGCTAGAAATCTAGTCTCTACCTCTTTAACTCTGATCCCGAGTTCGGTGAACTGCTCTAATAAATCCCATTCCTTGATCATCATAGTAGATATCATACTCTTCCTGCTCAGGGCATCAACAACTATGTTTACCTTTCCCAGATGGTACAGAATCTCGCAGTCATAATCCTTAAGGAGTCCCATCCATCTCCTTTGTCTCATGTTTAACTCTTTCTGATCAAACAAATACCTCAAACTCTTATGGTTAGTGAAGATCTAGAAGTTTTCCCTATATAAGTAGTGCCGCCAGATCTTCAAGGCAAACACCATAACAGCTAACTCCAAATCATGCGTAGGGTAATTCCGCTCATGATCTTTCAATTGTCGCGATCCATAGGCGACCACTCTTCCATGCTGCATGAGCACACACCCCAATCCTTGATGGGAAATATCACTATATACTGAAAATCCTCCTGATCCCTCAAGGATAGTCAATATAAGTGCCGCTATTAATCTCCTCTTTAATTCCTAAAAATTGAGCTCACATTGATCAGTCCATATGAACGGGGTCTCCTTGCACGTGAGCTTAGTCAAAGGATCGGCAATCTTGAAAAATCCCTCCACAAATCTTCTATAATACCTTGCTAAACCAAGGAAACTTTGTGCCTCAGTAACTGTCTTCGGTCTTTCCCAATTAAGCACAACCTCTACTTTAATTGGATCAACTGATAGTCCCTCCGTTGAAACTATATGACCAAGGAAAGCCATCCGATCTAGCCAAAACTCACACTTACCAAGCTTTCCATATAATTACTTATCTCGGAGTATCTGAAGTACTAACCACAATTGCGGTGCGTGCTCCTCATAAGATCGAGAGTACGAGAGTACACCAGGATATTATCAATAAAGACTATTACAAACTTGTCTAGATAGTCTCTAAACACTTCGTTTATTAACCTCATAAAGGCTGCAGGGGTATTCGTCAATCCAAAGGGCATCACTAGAAATTCATAATGGCCATACCTTATCCTGAAGGCCGTCTTCGGAATATCTTCCTCCTTAATCCTCAATTGGTGATAGCCTGATCTCAAATCAATCTTAGAGAAGACTGAAACCCCTTTCAGCTGATCAAGTAGGTCATCTATCCTGGGCAATGGATATTTATTCTTCACCGTGGCTTTATTCAACAGTCAGTAGTCTATGCATAATCTGAGACTACCATCCTTCTTCCTCACAAACAACACTGGTGCTCCCCACGGTGAGACACTGGGTCTAATAAATCCTTGATCCAATAACTCCTGTAGTTGCTTCTTCAATTCTAAAGTTCCACTAGTGCCATCCTATATAGAGGTCTAGAGATAGGCTGAGTATCTGGAACCAAATCAATGGTAAACTCCAGCTTTCTCTCTGGTGGTAAACCTGGCAACTCATCTGGGAAAACATTCGCAAATTCACACACCACAGGTATATCCTCAATCCTCGGATGTTCCCGCTTATTATCTGAGTTGAGTGTTTCATTACTTTCACATGAACAATCATATTTAGTACTCTCAGAAGCAACATTATAATTTCAAATTACTTATAAAAATTCCATACATTTATTTCCTCAATATTTCAACCGTATGCTGTAAGGTTCAGGTAGGGAGAAAGTTACAATCTTAGTGTAGCAGTCTAAACTCACTCGATTGGTTGCCAGCCAATCCATCCCCAAAATTACATCAAATCCATGTATATTTAGCATCATGAGATTTGCTAACATCACTCTATCTCCCACCTTTATTTCACACCCTCTACAGATTAAATTGGTTCTCTAGGACTCACGCATAGGGGTATTTACATGTAGTACATACCTAGAGGTTCAAACTTTAAATTTAATCTACATGCAAAATGCTCAGAAATAAAAGAATGTGTGGACCCTGAATCAATCAATAAATGAGCCTTAGGACTACAGACAGAGAGTGTACCTCTTATAGTTTCTGCTGAAGTGTCTGCTATTTTCTTGTCCATAGCAAACACAAGTCCTACTGTAACAGGCTTCTTTCCTTTCTCTACAGCAGTAGCCCATCTCGAGGGATTCACTCTCTAAGGTTGCTGTCCAGTAGGCTCCGAAGCATGTGGTCTCTGAGGTTGAGGGCAATCTTTTACTCTGTGACCCATGTCTCCACATCTCAAGTATCCATGGATCAACCCAGTATAACTTCCCTCATGCGATTGGCCACAATTTTTGTAAAATCTTATCTCAAGCCTGAAATCTCGAGGGGTCTCCCTGATGATAGAATAAGCTCTAGGTCTCTCCAATCTGCCCTTTTATACGTCAATCCTTCCTCTTTTGAAGGAACCTCTCCAAACATCTGCCTGAGAAATCGCTGGCCTCTTGCCTTTATCCCGAGTCACCGCACTGAACTCATCTGGGATTGTACAATTTTGATTTCCCTCTCAATCTCTTGTGCTCATCCCAGAGCATCTCCAAACTCAGTAATACACAGCCCTATCAATCGATCTTTGATGATGGGATTCAATCCATACACAAATCTCTCAGTGCGGAGCTCTTCATTTTTTAAGGTCTCTGGATCATATCTTAATAGAGCGATAAATCGGCTCTCGTAATCATCCACAGACATCTCGCCCTGCATCAGATTCAAAAACTCTGCCTGCTTCCTTCTCTGAGCAGCTCGTGGTACATATTAGGCTTTAAAAGCCATCTGAAACGCGTCCTAGCTAATCGTATCCTGGCTGGACATCAGAATACCTTGGGTAGTACCCCACAAAGTTCGAGCTCTCCTTTTCAACATATAAACACTCATGCTAACCCTCTCAGCATTAGTGCATCCCAAATAGTTAAATATGACTCTCAACTCAGTCAGCCACTCCTCAGCCTCTGCAGGATCCTTTTTTTCCCTCAAATACGGGCAGATTCATTTTCAAAAAGTCTTTCAGTCGGACCATACTTCTATCATCAGGCTGAGTGACAGGAGGCACCGGCTCCATCTGTACTGGGGGCATGGGAGGTCCTTGTAGTGGTGTAGAAGTAGTACCCGAGGCATTAACTCCAAAATGTTGGGCAAATAGCACTGCCATTTGCTCAAAACATTGCGCACATCATGCTTAATCTGGTTAAATTGAGAGTTAGGACTCTCCGATTGTGGGGCAGGTGGCGAAGGTGGCTTTACCTGCCTCCTCGAATAACCTCGTCATCCACTCATTCTCAATCTAAATGTGTTTCCTGCGCGTACACATTAAACTTGATTGAAATCTCAATCCTCAATTTTAGTTTCTGACCAGACTTATACAGACACTTGGGATGTATTCTATTTCACTTGATTGACACTGATAGTACTAAACACCCTAAGCTCGATACCAAGAAAACTCCTTTGAATGCCTTGGAAGCATGAAAAACAGGGCAAATTTAAAATTTCTTTACATCATTTCACAATTCTAGCTGAATTCTTGTGCAGTGTCATGCATCATCATATATATATGTGTGTTATAAAACTTTAACCTTAGGATCTCATCATTTAACACCTATATATTACATCATATACATTCCTCATATTCGAATTAATAAATCCTAATACATCCCATACATCACTGTTCATCAAGTGTCTGCAAATACAACTTAAGCCTGGGTACAAGAAATGATAAAATATACATCAAAGTACAATATATGGCCTGGAGCTCTAGTCCTCCACTAGCAACTACTCCGTATGTCGCAGGAAATTCTCCTCACTTGAAGAAATCTGGGGGGAGATAAAACAAGGTGAGCTTCTAAATAGCTCAGTAAGGGGGTAAGGGACACATTGATAAAACAATGATTTGCATATCACAATCATTTTGTTTTGTGGGTGAAAACCCAATAAAACTCAGTAGAAAAGTGTAGCATGAATCATCAAAACATCATCTTAACTCATTTCTCAAAGCTTATGTAGAAACATGATAATAATTGGATTAATATAAAACCACAGTTACAAGCATGTAGAAAACAAGATGCGATAATGACTTTTCTCATAAAAAGGTGATAAAAATCACCGCATGTTGTAATGCACGTGGCACAGCCACAAAACACAATCTTAGGTGTAAAACGAGACTAGACAAATAAAACTCATATAAAAACTCGTCATGCCACATCAAAATGATTGAACTCGTCCCCTAGGTGGACATCCCCAATCAAGGGATTTCGTCGACAATAATACACCCATGGCCATGGTTCGATGTAGACTTAATCAGAGTCGTACAGCCATCAGTCTTACAAGCTATCAAAGCACGACCCGATCATACATGCTATCAGAGCAATGCCACCTATCGCTGCTGCGGAGCAGGGTCATCTCACGTTACCAGAACAGAGGAGTCGATCTTACGTACTATTAGAGCACAACCCGATCTTACATGCTATAAGAGCAAAGTCCGATGTGTATTCAACATGACACGCTTAAGTCTTAGAAATAGCCATTATCAAATAAAATCGTTTTGCTTTCATATAGTGCTCATAATGGTTTTTCTCATAAAACTCATCTCAAAATCGTTTTGTACTCAACATAAAACATGTTAAAACCGAGCTCAAACTGACAAAACCATGAAACATTTCTTAAATCTCAGTACGCCTTAACGTAGAGCTCAAATCACATTTCACTTTTTAAACTCAAAGCGGTTGTAAAACAATCTCGCATTTAGTTTACAACTCATAAAAATTAGGCCCCAACCGGCTATAAAATTGTGTGCAATAACTCATTCGCAACTCATAAAAACATGCTTATTTTCTCAAATCACATTTCATGCTACAATATCACCACAAAATCACATACACAAATGAGTTTAAGTTCTCTTACCTCGTTGCACCTCGTATAGTGCAATCGTTCCCCCAAACAACGGACTAGCCATGTATTCCTCTTTGGAACTCCCGAGTTGTCCAAACAATGTTAAAACACCAATAATTCATCTCAATCACATCATTGAGGACATATTTGCTCATATTCTCGTTAAATACTACAAACCTCATTTTTCTCATATTCCGATCATAATCTACATTCTCATCCACTACATTTCAAATCCTACATTTTTCATGCATAATATCTATGCCAAAATCACCTCATTGCCTCAATTCCAATTTATAGCCTAAATCTGAAAATTACCACAAATTGTATAATATCATCATCACTCCAATAAAATCATAATTTCATCAACTCTAATCATTTCTTAGCTATTTTATCACAACACGCATAGTCACAATCACAAACTCACCTCAATATCAAAGATTTAAGCTTAGAAATTTACCCAAAACTTATGGAGAGCTTTATTCACACCTCGATTCGATTCGTTCTTCAATTTTCAAGTATGTTGCTCTCCTTTGGATGAGGAACAACTTATCTTCTTGTTACAACCCCTGATTCGAACGAAAATGGATGATTTAGAGGAGAGAGAAAGTTAGGGCTTTGATTTCTTAGAGTGAGAAGATGAAATGCAGGAAAACGCAAGGGTTCTTTTATAGACGAAGGGTAGGAGATCGATCTGGTCCTTGATGAGATCGATCTCTCTTTGAATTTGGGAACATTTTGGGGTAATTTTATGCCTAGGAGATCGATCTGTCGTGGGTGAGATCGATCTCTTAATTGCTTCATGGGATCGATCTGCTCCTTAAGGAGTTCGATCGTCTGTTTACAAAATGCTTCATGAGATCGATCTGCTCCTTAATGAGATCGATCTTCTGTTTACAGAAACATTTTGAGATTGATCTTTTTGCCTATGAGATCGATCTGCCTATCAGTTCTTGCACATTTCCTGCATTCTAGAGCCATGAGATCAATCTCTCATCCTTGGAGATCGATCTGGCCTTCACAGATGGTACTGCTACTACATTAATTTACAAAAAACTCAATGTAAAACTTCCCAAAATCTACCCCATAGTCCATATTTCAATCCATACACATTCAAGACTTAAAAACCTCATCTTCTTATACTTCATTATAATTAAAACTTGTGTGTACATAAACATATCATAATTACATACAAAAAATTACAATTCTCATAAATGGGGTATACAAAATTCACAGTTCTCACAGAGTATGCCTGGGATGCGCATCCAAAGGAGAATTATATTAATGTGCCATGATGAATATTTTATCTGAGTTTTATTTACTTAGTCTCGTTTTACACATGAGATTGTGTTTGGTGGCTGTGCCACGTGCATTACTATTGAGGTGATTTTTATCACATTTTTATGAGAAAAGTCATTATCGCATCTTGATTTCCACATGCTTCTGACTGTGATTTGTACATGAGTCATGTACTCTCATGTTTTTACATGATTTTAGAGAAATGAGATGATAATGATGTTTTACTGTTTTCATGCTACACATTTATTGAGTTTCAACTAGGAGTAAAATAATTGTGCTGTGCAAATCATTATTTTGTTAATGAATCCCTTACCCCCCTTACTGAGTGATTTAGAAACTCACCCTGTTTTATCTCCCCCAGATTTCTTCAAGTGAAGAGAGTTTTCCTGTGACGTACGGAGTAGTGTCTAGTGGAGGATTGAGCTCCAGGCCACATATTGTGCTTGAGGTATATTTTAATATTCATGTACCCAGAATAAAGTTGTATTTACAGACACTTTATGAATAATGACGTATGGGATGTATTAGGAGTTTTTAACTTTGAATTGGGGAAATGTAATTAGTATGATATATGAATATAAGGTGATGAGATCCTGAGGTGTAACTTTATAATTTATATATGATGATGCATGACACTATAGGAATGCACCTAGATATGTGTATCGAGCTAGAAAAATTTTAAATTTGCCCTGTTTTTCGCACTTTCGGGGCGTCACACTTACCGGTGTTACCATCAGATAAAAAAGATGGAATTTTATGTTGCTTTGGTACCCAGTACTGAGTCGGTATCCAAACCACTGTATAAAATGGCACTAGTGGAATTGGAAGGACTAAAAAAGCAATTACAGAAGTTATTAGATAAGGGGTTCATCACATTGAGTATCTCACCACGAGGAGCACCGGTCCTATTTATGAAAAAGATAGATGAAAGCATCTGACTATGTATTGATTATTGGTTGTCGAATGAGGCTACCATCAAGAGTAAGTGTTTCCTTCTATTATTGATAATCTATTAGATCAGTTTCGAAGAGTGAAGATATTTTTTAGATTGATTTGAAGTCTGGGTATCATCCATTGAGGATTCGAAATGTGGATGTACTCAAGACAACTTTCTGTACCCATTAGGATATTAATGAACGAGGTATTTAAACTTTACCTAGAACAATTTGTTATCATCTTTATCGATGATATGTTGGTTCATTCGAAGTGTAGGGAAGATCATAAGCAACAATTGAAAACTGTTTTACAGATGATTTGTTGAGGATTTCTCGAAATGGGCTGCTCCGTTGACACGTCTCACTCGAAAGAAGGTTGTATTTGAGTGGGATGTTAAGTGTGAAAGTAGCTTATATGAGTTTTGGTGAATTGAAGCATAAACTGACCACCGCACCTATTCTCACTATACCCAATAGCTCAAGAGGTTTCTCAGTATATATGGATACCTCAAAACAAGGATTAGGTTGTATACTGATGTAAAATGGGAAGATAGTTGCTTATGGATCTTAACAGTTTAAGGACCATGAGAGAAATTATCCGACCCATGATTTAGAATTGGTAGCCATAATGTTTGCACTGAAGGTATGGCGCCACTACTTATATGGTGAAAAATTTCAGGTATGCACTGATCATAAAAGCCCCAGTATCTGTTTTCATAGGAAGAGTTGAATATGAGATAACAAAGAGGATAGAAATTTTGAAAGACTATGATTATGAGGTATTGTACCATCCGGGTAAGGCTAATGTAGTGGCTGATGCCTTGAGCAGAAAGAATCTCGGGATGGTATCACATATGATGGTCAGGAAGTGTGAGTTGTTAGAGCAGTTTGTGAGCCTCAGTAGAGATGTGATCCCTTCTGATGCTAACAGTGATTATGTGATAGCTAGTCTGAGATTAGAATCGGATTGGATTGACAGGCTTAGCGTGATGATTGGTAGGGTGTCGATAGTGTGAGTCAGATTCAGAGGGGTACAGTAACAGAGTTCACAATGAGTGATGATAGCCTACTGAGGTTCAGAGGCAGAATAAGTGTTCCCAAGGATCCACAGTTGATGAGATTGTTATTGTCAGAAGCTTACTCTTTAAGATGGGGACCAATAAAATGTATCAGAATCTCTAAAAGGGTATTAGTGGTCAGGAATGAAAAGAGACATCGTAGAGTTGTAGCGAAGTGTCTCGTATGTCAGCAGATTAAGATAGAGCATCAGAAGCCCACAGGGTTGTTGCAGCCTCTACCTATATTGACATGGAAATGGGAGCACGTTACCATAGATTTTGTTATGGGTTTACCCAGGGACCCGTCGAAACCATAATGTTATTTAGGTGATAGTGGAAAAATTGACTAAGTCAGCCTATTTTCTGGCTATGAAATCCACAGATACTCTGAGAGCATGGGCAGATTGATATGTAAGGGAGATTAGAGAATACCATGTAATGTTCCAGTGAGCATTGTATCAGATAGGGATTCCCGCTTCACTTTCCATTACTGGGAACATTCTCAGGAAACCATGGGAACCCAGTTGAGTTTAAGCACAACTTTCCATCTTGAAATCGATGGTCAATCAGAGAGAACCATCTTGACATTGGAGGATATGTTGAGAGCGTGCGAAATGGATTTGAAAGGCTCCTAGGATGATCATTTGTTATTAGTCAAATTTGCCTACAACAATAGTTATTACTCGAGTATCGAAAAGCCATTGTATGGCCGTAGTTGTTGTTCCCAGATTGGATAGGGAGAAGTGGGTGACAGACAGATATTTGCTCTTGATTTGGTAAGACAAGCCTCTAAGGATGTTCAATCGATAGGTGAGAGATTAAGAACAACTCAGAGCAAACAAAAAAAGCTATGCTGACATGAGATAGAGGCTATTGGAATTCACCGTCGGTGAATTAGTATTTTTGAAAGTTTCTCTCTCTAAAGGTATAACGAGATTCGAGAAGAGAGATAAATGGAATCCTCGTTATATTAGACCCTTTTTAAATATTAAACAGAGTGGAAGATAAGGCCTGTAGGTTGGCGTTACCACCAGAATTAGCAGGCGTCCACAATGTCTTCCACATTTCGATGCTTAAGAGATTTCATCCGGACCCGACACATGGGATTAGATATGAGCCATCGGAGCTCAATAAGAACCTACAGTATGTAAAGAAACCGGTTTGGATAGTGGATAGGAAGGAGAAAACACTACAATTTAAGACGATCCCTTTAGTTAAAATCCTTCGACAGTACCACACTCTGGAAAAAAGCCATATGGAAATTGGAGAGTAAGATACGTGAGAAGTACCCAAAGTTATTCACAAATTAATCTAGTTCAATTTGGAGGACCAAATTTCTTAAGGAGGGGAGGAATGTAAGACTCGAAATTCGATGTCATTTCTTTAAGAAATTGACATTTGAAACATGGATTCGTGTAATCTTGATCAATAAAGAAGAAATAATTAAATTCCAAGTCCAATTGATTAAGATATGAATTTATTTGGATAACCCGAAAATTTTTCACTTCGGGAATTTATCTAAAAAATATGGAAAAAAATTTCGAGAAAATAAAAATAAATAAAAAATAGGATATTTTTGGAAAAATAAGATATTTTTTATATAATATAATATATTATATAGAAAAAAAACAATTCTGTTGTGCGAAAGGCGAGCGACAGAGAAGGGGAGGATCGGGCGAAACTCGATCCCACACCCTCATCTCCTTTGACGACCGGAGAAGGCCACCGAAGGGCAAGAGGCCGCCCGAGCCATTGTCGGCGCTAGTAGAGGGAGGAGAAACGACCGACGACAAGAAAGAGAGAGGAGAAGGAAAATCGAGAGAGAGGAGAGAAAATAGAGGAGAGAGAAGCGAACAGAGGTCAGCGGAAGGGGGAACGCCTTGCCACCGGCTAGAGAGGGAGACCAATGGCTCCGATCCAGGAGCGGATCGGCTAGAAACTATGTCGATCGGGAGAGGAAAAATCAACATTGATGTCGAAAAAGGAGAAGGCCAAACCGGCGTCATCGCTGCCGATCCGAGCATGGCCACCACCATATCCAAGCTTCGTGTGGCCAGACGGACCAGCTGGAAATGGAAACCGACAAAGAATCGATCGACAGAGCTTCGAACGGGGAGAAAATTTCGATGATGTATCAGGTCTAAGGATAAACCGGTAAGCGACCGAAATTGATCGTTTTAATTTTTGGAAAATTTATTTGAATATATATGACTGAAATTAACTCGATTTAATTATACAAATATATAGCACGACAATTGGCGACAAACGAGAGTTCAAGTCAGTCTCGATTTGTGTGCCATCATGAATCTTGGGTAAGTAAATCTCATTTACGACAACTTGTATAATTATAAGAGTTAGAAATTCATCGCATAAGTTGCGGATTAATTTGCTTATAAAATGCCTTAGGAATAGAATTGAAAATTGATTGTCCTAAATGACTAAATGAGCTATCCAAAGAACCTGGGAAATGGCCCAATAAGTGTTAATGGGCTTTGTCAGGACCCGTTCTCAATCCATGACTTTAACCAAAATCACTACAAATTTTTCGCATTTTTAACTTACCATTCCTCTCTTCAATGGTTGGGCTATGATTCGATGTCAGAATTCTCGCTTACCACATTATCCATTATCATACATACATGTCAATATACTGTTACTGACTGTAACTGCTTTTATAATACATGTGAGATTATATAAAATCTAACACAAATACATTCCCCATAATATATATCGTATACATCACTGTGCTGTTTCTATGTTTAGATACATAATCGTTTAAAATCTGTGTACCTGGTGGTCGATAGGAACTAGCAGTGGACTCAGGAATACTATCCCTCAATAGCTCTCGCTCTACTGCTGATGCTCTGTAGAGAGATGTAAAGAAAGGGGGTGAGCATACAACGCGCTCAGTAAGGAAATCAGGCAAGCAAGTAGATATCTATACTATCTACTCAAAATAATTCTATGCCTTGAAAACATTATTTCCTTAACTCACTTTAAAAGCATGTCTTTAAATATATATATGTATAATTGTACAGATTAAATCCCATGTACAGAAATCATGCTTTCTTTCTCAAATGTAAGCATGTAGTGCAAAACAATGCATCTTTATATAAATCATGCCTTTAGATAAATCATGCCATGTATATTTAAATCACAATAAATATGGCATTTAAATCATTCACATCACAAAATCGGAGTCCGACCCATCCCTCAAGTCTGTCCGCAATTTAAATCAGTCAATCAAGTGATATATCATGTGAGACTCAGTGGTGAAATGTAAATAATATCCTGGACTATGATCATATCCGACATGTGATCCCAAGCTACACGGAATCCTAGTGTACGGGGCATCACTGCTACAACGGGAGGGGGGTCAGTCCATCACAACTACCAGCTATATTCTCCTCAACTCCACAACACCACACGGTACAGTGTACTCCCATGTCGAATGCACGGTACGACAAGGTACTCCATGCCACTCGCACGGTATAACGTACTCCGTGGACCCTACATCACAATCGGGGTGCCTACCATAGGTCTTAGCCCCCAAACCATGGAATATCATACCACGTTTCTATTACCCTCATGCAGATATCTTCTCACAAGATGTGACACTCAGTCACACAAAGACTCGGGCATGGGTTTTAACATGTATTATATATCACATACAGTGCGCGCCTTTCAGCGCGACTCACAGTCGACACTCCACTCAAACACTGTTTCACATCACAAACTCAAACTCTAGTGCGAGTAAACCTCTAGCAACTAGGTCAATGCATAGTTCATGTATTAAATCAAGTACGAGCAATATCTCCAGTACCATGCTATGCACAATATCATCAAATCAAGTACGAGCAAATAGCTCCAGTATTATGTCATGTGTAAATCATGAAGAATCGAGTACGAGCAACGCTCCAGCACTCTGTCATGTATCTCATGTAAAACTCGAGTACGAGCTAATCGCTCCAGCACTCTGTCATGCATATATCATATAAAACTGAGTACGAGTAATAACTCCAGTACTCTATCATGCATGTCATGGAAATCTAGTGCGAATCAAAATCCAGCACTATATGAAATCCAATGCGAGTTGTGCTCCAGTTCGATTCATTCTCACAAAATATGATAGATGGCTCTTTAAAAAGGATGATTTACAAAACATCAAAATCAGCACTATAAAGTATACTTAATTCACATCAACCTTAAAATCATTAGCCCATCTATTTATTCTCCTGCTAAACAGCAGTTAAACACTCAAAATAGTGGTTTCCATGCTTTTTACAACTTTTCACAAAAGTTGACTTTTTGACTAACTAAGGGTAAAATCGTAATTTGCCACTATCAGGTCGCAATAATTATTATTCACTTTCTCTGACCCTCAGAGTTTTTAAGTGATTGTAAAAGCAGACAAAAATACGTGCAGGTATCTCTAACTACTCACAAAAGTCCCTTACCTGCAATCACTCGAGAAATTTCACTTTCTCTGCGCTGCTCGTTTCAGCAGTCCGATTTGCTTCTCCAATACTCTCTGGAGTTGCATATAACCATCTATCAGGTTAATTACACTTTTTCCTACTGTATTTCACATTAAATACAGTCTATTTCATTTAAATGGGCCCGTTTACAGTTATTGGGCCTTAACACTTTAATTTGGGCCTTAATCCGTATTAAACCCGTTTATCAGGGTCTATCGACTCATTGGGCCTATCAATACCCATTGGGGTTTATTCCAAACTCTTTGGATAGCCTGTATATCATTTACGACATTTAATTCAAAATTTCGAATATAATTCACTAAATCCAAAATTTAATCTGAAATGCGTAAATTAAATCTTAAATACGCATAAATCACATAATTTGTCGTAAATGAGCTTTACTTACCCAAGATTATGCGATGGTACGTAAATCAAAGTTCGATTGGGCTCCCGTTCGAAATTTATCGTCGAACTGCACAATTTTGTATATTTAACTCCGGGTTAATTTTTGATTAAATATAATTTAAATAAATTTATCGGAAATCAAATCGGTCACTTTTGACCTCGTATCGACTTACCCAAAGTCCGGTGAAATCCCAAAAATTTCCCTTTTCCTTTTTCTTTCTTTTTCTTCTTTTTCCCATTTTCTCCTTGGCTGAACCGGTCCGGTTCAGCGCAGAACCTTCTTCACTGAACCGTCGACCGGTTCAGGCTTCCTTTAGTCGTGCCGACGTCTTTCGGCCGGTTCCCGACGCATCACCACCGCCGTTCGACGCGCCTCAACCTGGGTAACACTCGGCTGGGCTCGATCGGGACCAAGCACCGCCGGTGGCCGTCAGATCTCATCTTTTCCTCCACGGCTTCTCCTCTTCGATTCGCCGGCGCCCGGCGTCGGTGGAGGGCATGACCGGTGGCAGAAGGATTGCGCCGACTTCCTCTCTCTTTTTCGACCGCTGCCCTGGCCGTGGGGTCGTCGGTGCTCGCCGTCCGGTGGGTCTTCTTCTTCTTCAGGTTACGTCGGTTTGCCTCTCTTTTCTGTCTCCCCGATTCCCCAATTTCCATTTCTGATTTCGTTTATTTTTTTATAATATATTTTTATTATTATTTTATTATAAAAATGATAATAAAAATCCTAAAAATATCCCAAAATATCTAAAAATATCTCAAAAAATCATATTAAATTCATTTAATCCGTAAATGAATTTATCAATCCGATTTTACCTTTTCGATATATTTTTCCACTATTTTTGGGCTCATTTTTCGAGGCAAAAATTCTGATAAATTCTAATAAATTTATATCTTGATCAATTAGGCTCGAAATTAAATATTTTCCTCGATTTTGATCAAGATTCCTCAATTTCATATTTTTAATGAAATTGTCTTATCAAAATTATACCAAATTTCAGTCATTTGACCGTTTTACCCCTGCACTCATTCGGGAATCAACTTAACCCTTATCTCGCTGTTATGTAGCTTACATGCATTTTTAATTTCTCAAATTGTCGATTGCATGTTAGTAAATACTCTTCTTATGATTTAACTATGTAATAAAGTGTTCATACACATAGGAATCATAAGGAACAAGTTACATAAAATCTGGGTCTGACAATCCTCCCCTACTCAGAAAATTTGGTCCTCTAAATTAGAACCAAGTCAGTCCTCAAATAGGTAAGGGTACTTCTCTCGCATCAGACTCTCTAGCTCCCAAGTAGCCTCCTCTGAAGTATGATGTTGCCAGAGAATCTTCACTAACCCGATGGTCTTCGACCTCAATACCTTCTCCTTCCTATCTAATAACTGAATCGGTCTCTCAACATATGACATGTCCTCTCGGAGCTCCAAAGGCTCGTAACTAATCACATGTACCGGATCTGGGTGATACTTCTGAAGCATCGATATGTGGAAGACGTTATGGACACCTGATAAGTCTAGTGGCAATGCCAATCTATACGCCTTATCTCCCACTCGATCAAGTATCTCAAAGGGTCCAATATAGCGAGGATTTAGTTTCCCTCTCTTCCCAAATCTCGTTATGCCCTTGGAAGAAGAAACTCTCAAAAACACGGATTCACCAACTACAAACTCTAGTGGCCTACGTCTCCTATCAGCGTAACTCTTCTCTCTGCTCTGAGCTATCCTCAGTCTCTCTACTATCAAGTGGACGTCCTCAGATGCTTGCGTAACCATGTCTGGAGCGAAAATCTTACGGTCATCCACTTCTTCCAATCCAATAGGGGAACGACATCTACGGCCATATAACGCCTCATACGGTGCCATCCCGGTACTCGAATGATAACTGTTGTTGTAGGCGAACTCGGCTAGTGGCAGGTGGTCATCCCAGGAGTCTCTAAAATCTAGCGCACATGCTCTCAACATATCCTCCAGAGTCTGTATAGTCCTCTCTGACTGACGATCTGTCTGAGGATGGAAAGCGGTGCTCAAACTTAACTGGGTTCCCATGGCTTCCTGAAAATGTCTCCAAAAGTGGAAAGTGAAGCGGGAATCCCTATCAGAGACTATGCTCACTGGTACACCTTTAACCTCACTACCTCGCGTACATACAGTTCTGCTAATGAACTCAGAGTATCGGTCGCTCTCATAGCTAGGAAGTGGGCTGACTTCAACAGTCTATCGACGATCACCCATATAGCATCATGATTCCTACGGGTTCTCGGTAAACCCATCACGAAATCCATGGTGATATGCTCCCATTTCCATGTCAGTATAGGTAGAGGCTGCAATAACCCTGCAGGTTTCTGATGCTCTACCTTCACTTGCTGACACACGAGACACTTTGCCACAAAGTCTGCTACATCTATCTTTATACCCGACCACCAGTATACCTTCCGGAGGTTTTGATACATTTTGTTACTCCCCGGATGTAACGTATACCTCGACGAATGAGCTTCCGTCAATATCAATCTCGAGTCCTAGATCCTCGGGACACACAATCTGCCTCTGAACCTCAGTAGTCCATCAGAACTCAACTCAAAGTCAATCACTGTACCCTTCTGCATCTAAGTACTTACATCCATACAAAATGGATCAGTCTGCTGAGCCACTCTGATCCTGTCTAACAGATCCGGCTCCAAGCGTAGACTAGCTATCACATAGCCTATATCCATGTCAGAAGGCACGACTCCCAAACTGAGGCTAGCAAACTGCTCTAGTAAATTATGTTCCCTAACCATCATATACGATACCATCCCTAGGCTCTTCCTGCTCAAGGCATCGGCTACAATGTTAGCCTTACCCTGATGATAAAGTATCTCACAATCGTAGTCCTTCATAAGCTCTAGCCATCATCTCTGTCTCATGTTCAGCTCTTTTTGTGAGAACAGATACTTGAGGCTCTTGTGGTCGCTAAATATCTGGAACTTCTCGCCATACAAGTAGTGGCGCCATACCTTCAATGCAAACACTACTGCTGCTAGCTCCAAATCATGGGTCGGATAGTTCTTCTCATGATCATTTAGTTGTTTGGATCCATAAGCAACTACCTTCCTATCCTACATCAATACACAGCCTAGTCCCTGATGCGAAGCATCGGTATACACTGTAAATCCTCCTGAGCTGTAGGCATAGTGAGAATCGGAGCGGTGGTCAATCGGTACTTCAACTCCTCAAAACTCTTCTCACAATCCTCGTTCCATACGAACGGTACACTCTTTCGAGTAAGACGTGTCAACGGAGCAGCCAACTTTGAAAAGCCCTCAACGAATCTCTGATAGTATCTAGCTAAACCTAGAAAACTCCTGATCTCGGTGACTGTCTTCGGTTGTTCCCACTGAACTACAGCCTCTATCTTAGATGGATCAACTTATACACCATCCCTCGATACAACATGTCCCAAAAACGAGATCTGTGACAACCAAAAGTCACACTTACTGAGCTTAGCATATAACTCCTGCTCTCGTAGAGTCTACAACACGATCCTGAGGTGCTCCTTATGCTCCTCCTTAGATCTCGAATACACCAATATGTCATCGATAAAGACGATAACAAACTGGTCCAAATATGGCTTGAACACATTATTCATCAAAGCCATGAAAGCAGCTGGAGCATTCATCAATCCGAATGGCATGACCAAAGAACTCATAATGGCTATATCGGGTACGAAATGCTGTTTTGGGTACATCTCCACTCCGAACTTTCAGCTGATAATACCTAGACCTCAGGTCAATCTTGGAAAGGACTTGTGCTCCCTGAAGCTGATCTAACAAGTCGTCAATGCGTGAAAGGGGGTATCTATTCTTGATGGTGGCCTTATTCAACAATCGATAATCTATACACAATCGAAGGCTCCCATCCTTCTTCCTTACATACAAAACTGGTGCTCCCCAAGGTGAAACACTCTGTCAAACAAAACCCCTATCCAATAGCTCCTGTAACTGTCTCTTGAGCTCCTCCAACTCAACCAAGGCCATGCGATATGGTGGTCTCGAAATAGGCTCCGTACCAAGCAACAAATCTATACAGAACTCCATCTCTCTGTTTGGTGGTAATCCTAGCAATTCATCCGAAAAAAATCTGGGTACTCACTGACCACAGTAGTATTTAACAACTCCGGATGTGCCTTATCCATATCTACCATGTACGCAATGAAACCTTGATATGTTAAAGGTTTTCTAAATCAGCAATCATGTAATAATTATAACTACTCCTTTCATTTATTCTTATTAAACTTTACAACATATCTAGTAGGGTTAGGAAACATAACTGTCTTAGCATAACAATCTAAAATAGCATGGTTTGCAGATAGCCAATCCGTTCATAATATTATATCAAAGTCACTCATACTTAGTAATATTAGATTGGCTATCATCTCCTTATCCCCTACTCTCAACTTGCAGTCATTAAATACATGTTCTACAACTTGACTACTATTCATAGGCATACTAATAACATCATCGCACATAATGGTGTACGCTGTACATGTCTTGCTAATTTACATGCAAATGAAGGCGATACAAAAGAATGCGTGGCACCAGGATCAATTAAAACATATGCTTCAATATCATAAATCAGGATGTTACCTCGAATCACATCCGATGAAGCATCAGCTGTCCCCTGGTCCAAAGCATGTACTCGCCCTCGACCCATCAGCTGTTTCCCCTTCTCCTCTGTCGTCGCTCTACCTCTCTGAGCAGACATACCAGCTGGAGTTCTACCAGGCTCCCTGCCCTTCTGTGGGGCAGTCACAAATGTCTCTGGGCACTCTCTAGCAATGTGCCCCTGTTTCCCACATCGAAAACACACAATAGGAGTCAGCAGACACGGTCTACTTCCATGTTGTTTACCGCATCTTCTGCACTGATCAACAGCAGGTCTCTGTCCTCCTATGACAATGCCCTTTGTTGGGGCTACAGTCGGATAAGTAGGAGGTCCAGCATATCTCTCTCGTGCCTCCTCCACCCGTGATCTCTTACCGAAAAATTTCTTCCCTCCGCAATAACCGAAATCTCTAGCCGGCCTCTTCTTCTGTATATCTCGGCTATGGCTAAACTTCACGAACTCGGAAGTATTCCTCTCGTAATCTTGTTCACACAGTTGCGCCCTGCGTACTACTTCCTCATAGGTTGCTATGTCTAATGGAACCAACCTGGACCGCAGAACCGATCTCAACCCATCGATAAACCTATGGACCTTTCTGGCCTCACTATACAAGGTATCGGGGTCATATCTCCCTAGGGATAGGAATCGAGTCTCATACTCGTCCACAGATAAACTCCCCTGGTTCAGTCCCAAAAACTCTGTCTGTAGCTTCCGCTGTGCGGTGTCGAGTACAAACTGCCTCCTAAAGGCCTCCCAAAATATTTCCCAACTAATGTCTATGTGTCGGGCTCTCAATATAAGTCGGGTGGACTTCCACCAATGCTCTTACAGCTCCCTTCAGTAGGAACGCAGCAAATGCGACCATCTCCATGGTCGTGCACTCGAAGAATCCATAAAGCTTCTCCATCTCCGCCACCCACTCCTCAACAGCTACAGGGTCCTTGACCCCACTAAAAGATGGAGGTCTAAACTTTTGGAATTCTCGTAACCGATGTAGATGACATCCGTACCCTAATCCACTTCCACTCGAAACTGGTGGGGGTGTAGGAGTCTCTACTGTCCTTGGTGCATGAGCTGTCTGTGTAGGTGTATCAGGGGCAACTGCCTCTCCTGTCGCAGCTCCTGCCTCCTATTCTTGCCTACCTGGCATCATCTGTGCCAACATCTCTACAATCATCTCAAGACTACGCTCTAATCTCGTAAAGCCCATCTCAGCACACTCGGGTGCTCAATAGCACCTGGAGTCTCAGGTGTAGGTAATGGTTCAGCAGCAACTTGTCCCTCGGGTCTATCTCCCCGGCCTCGAGCCCTACCTCTCATAACTCTACCACTACGCGTATTTGCCATATAGGCAAAGTCCCTGCATTCATAATAATGAATTAGTCCGTCTCCTATCTGGTATACACAGTTATATCTAAACACAGCACAGTCCTTTAGGGATGTACACTTTCCTATTTTCTAACATCGACTCACATCAGACCAACCTCTGCTCTGATACCATTCTGTCAGGACCCGTTCTCAATCCATGACTTTAACCAAAATCACTACAAATTTTTCGCATTTTTAACGTACCTTTCCTCTCTTCAATGGTTGGGCTGTGATTCGATGTTAGAATTCTCGCTTGACATTATCCATTATCATACATACATGTCAATATACTGTTACTGACTGTAACTGCTTTTATAATACATGTGAGATTATATAAAATCTAACACAAATACATTCCCCATAATATATATCGTATACATCACTGTGATGTTTCTATGTTTAGATACATAACCATTCAAAATCTGTATACTTGGCGGTCGATAGGAACTAGCAGTGGACTCAGGAATACTATCCCTCAATAGCTCTCACTCTACTGCTGATGCTCTGTAGAGAGATATAAAGAAAAGGGGTGAGCATACAATGCGCTCAGTAAGGAAATCAAGCAAGCAAGTAGATATCTACACTATCTACTCAAAATAATGCTATGCCTTGAAAACATTATTTCCTTAACTCACTTTAAAAACATGTCTTTAAATATATATGTATACTTGTACAGATTAAATCCCATGTACAGAAATCATGCTTTCTTTCTCAAATGTAGTCATGTAGTGCAAAACAATGCATCTTTATATAAATCATGCCTTTAGATAAATCATGCCATGTATAATTAAATCACAATAAATATGGCATTTAAATCATTCACATCACAAAATTGGAGTCTGACCCATCCCTCAGGTCTATCCGCAATTTAAATCAGTCAATCAAGTGATATATCATGTGAGACTCAGTGGTGAAATGTAAATAGTAACCTGGACTATCATCATATCCGACATGTGATCCCAAGCTACACGGAATCCTAGTGTACGGGGTATCACTGCTGCAACGGGAGGGGGGTCAGTCCATCACAACCGCCAGCTATATCCTCCTCAACTCCACAACACCACACGGTACAGTGTACTCCCATGTCGAATGCACTGTACGACAAGGTACTCCATGCCACTCGCACGATACAACGTACTCCGTGGACCCTACACCACAGTCGGGGTGCCTGCCATAGGTCTTAGCCCTCAAACCATAGAATATCATATCACATCTCTATTATCCTCATGCGGATATCCTCTCACAAGATGTGACACTCAGTCACACAAGGACTCGGGCATGGGTTTTAACATGTATTATATATCACATACAGTGCGCGCCTTTGAGCGCGACTCACAGTCGACACTCCACTCAAACACTGTTTCACATCACAAACTCAAACTCTAGTGCGAGTAAACCTTTAGCAACTAGGTCAATGCATAGTTCATGTATTAAATCAAGTACGAGCAATAGCTCCAGTACCATGCTATGCACAATATCATCAAATCAAGTATGAGCAAATAGCTCCAGTACTATGTCATGTGTAAATCATGAAGAATCGAGTACGAGCAACGCTCCAGCACTCTTTCATATATCTCATGTAAAACTCGAGTACGAGCTAATCGCTCCAGCACTCTGTCATGCATATATCATATAAAACTGAGTACGAGTAATAACTCCAGTACTCTATCATGCATGTCATGGAAATCTAGTGCGAATCAAAATTCAGCACTAATGTATGTGGAAAATATATGAAATCCAGTGCGAGTTGTGCTCCAGTACGATTCATTCTCACAAAATATGATAGATGGCTCTTTAAAAAGGGATGATTTACAAAACATCAAATTCAGCACTATAAAGTGTGCTTAATTCACATTAACCTTAAAATCATTAGCCCATCTATTTATTCTCCTGCTAAACAGCAGTTAAACACTCAAAATAGTGGGTTCCATGCTTTTTACAACTTTTCACAAAAGTTGACTTTTTGACTAACTAAGGGTAAAATCGTAATTTGCCACTATTGGATAGCAATAATTATTATTCACTTTCTTTGACCCTCAGAGTTTTTAAGTGAATGTAAAAGCAGACGAAAATACGTGCAGGTATCTCTAACTACTCACAAAAGTCCCTTACCTGCAATCACTCGAGAAATTTCACTTTCTCTGCGTTGCTCGTTTCAGCAGTCCGATTTGCTTCTCCAATACTCTCTGGAGCTGCATATAATCATTTATTAGGTTAATTACACTTTTCTTACTGTATTTCACATTAAATACAGTTTATTCACTTAAATGGGCCCGTTTGCAGTTATTGGGCCTTAACACTTTAATTTGGGCCTTAATCCGTATTAAGCCCGTTTATCAGGGTCTATCGACTCATTGGGCCTATCAATACCCATTGGGGTTTATTCCAAACTCTTTGGATAGCCCGTATATCATTTACGACATTTAATTCAAAATTTCAAATATAATTCACTAAATCCGAAATTTAAACCGAAATGCGTAAATTAAATCTTAAATATGCATAAATCACATAATTTGTCGTAAATGAGCTTTACTTACCTGAGATTATGCGATGGTACGCAAATCAAAGTTCGATCGGGCTCCGGTTCAAAATTTATCGTCTAACTGCACAATTTTGTATATTTAACTCCGGGTCAATTTTCGATTAAATATAATTTAAATAAATTTATCGAAAATCAAATCGGTCACTTTGACCTCGTATCGACTTACCCGAAGTCCGGTGAAATCCCGAAAATTTCTCTTTTCCTTTTTCTTTCTTTTTCTTCTTTTTCCCATTTTCTCCTTGGCTGAACCGATTCGGTCCGGTTCAGCGCAGAACCTTCTTCACTGAACCGTCGACCGGTTTAGGCTTCCTTTAGTCGTAGCGGCGTCTTCCGATCGATTCTCGATGCATCACCACCGTCGTTCGACGCGCCTCAGCCTGGGTAACACTCGGCTGGGCTCGATCAGGACCAAGCACCGCCGGTGGCCGTCAGATCTCATCTTTTCCTCCACGGCTTCTCCTCTTCGATTCGCCGACGTTCGGCGTCGGTGGAGGGCATGACCGGTGGCAGAAGGATCGCGCCGACTTCCTCTCTCTTTTTCGACCGCTGGCCTGGCCGTGGGGTCGTCGGTGCTCATCGTCCGATGGGTCTTCTTCTTCCTCAGGTTGCGTCGGTTTGCCTCTCTTTTCTCTCTCCTCGATTCCCCAATTTCCGTTTCTGATTTCGTTTATTTTTTATAATATATTTTTATTATTATTTTATTATAAAATAATAATAATAATCCTAAAAAATATCCCAAAAATATCTAAAAATATATCAAAAAATCATATGAAATTCATTTAATCGGTAAATGAATTTATCAGTCAATTTTACCTTTTCGATATATTTTTCCATTATTTTTGGGCTCATTTTTCGAGGTAAAATTTTTGATAAATTCTAATAAATTTATATCTTGATCAATTGGACTCGAAATTAAATATTTTCCTCGATTTTGATCAAGATTCCTCAATTTCATATTTTTAATGAAATTGTCTTATCGAAATTATACCGAATTTCAGTTATTTGACCGTTTTACCCCTGCACTCGTTCGGGAATCAACTTAACCCTTATCTCGCTGTTATGTAGCTTTCATGCATTTTTAATTTATCAAATTGTCGATTGCATGTTGGTAAATACTCTTCTTATGATTCAACTATGTAATAAAGTGTTCATACACATAGGAATCATAAGGAACAAGTTACATAAAATCTGGGTCTAACAGGCTTGATGAGCCCAATAGGCCCTGATAAAATGAATAGTAAGTGAAAATGAGCTTAAGACTGGGTAAGGCCCATTAAGGGGTAATTGGGCCCAATAAGAGTAAATGAGACCAATAGTTTTAATTAAGCCCAATGAAAGTGAAATATAGATGGAAGTATTGCATTTAATCTGATAAATCATTATATGCAGCTCTAGAGATTTAATTGGGAGCAAAACAGATCGCGTGGAATCTCAGCGTTGGAAAAGGCAGAGTGATCAAAGTGATTTAAGGTAAAGGAATTTTGTGAGTGCCTAGAGGTAACTATATGTATTTTTGAGGGTATTTACAGGGCACGAAATTCTCTAAACTACCTAGAAACGAACTAAAAATTTTAGCTCCCCGAGATGGGCAAATTACTATTTTACCCATGGGAGTAAATTTTATGAAAAGGGTAGTAAGGCTAGTAAACTGTATGAATATCATGATTTTGATGTTTTAATGTGATGTGATGCCTTGATTTGGGCAAAACAAGGATAGGTCGGCTAATTGTTTCATGATTTGCATGACATAGAACGTGATAGTGCTGATTTTGAGTTTTGAAAGGGGTTTTACCTAAATAGAGCCACCTATCATATTTATATGAGTATAAATTGTGCTAGAGCTTTGCTCACACTGGATTTTGATATTTTAACATGCATGACATGTGCTAGAGCCTAGCTCGCACCATATTTCGAGTTGAGATGCATGCAAGCAGTACTGGAGCTTTTGCTCGTACATGAGTTTCTTTATTTCTTAGGCACATAACTGTATTGGAGCTTTGCTCATACATGATTTTACCATTATTTATTTTTCATAAAGTCGTACTGGAGCATTGCTCGTACGAGAATTTTTATTGATTGTGCATGAAATCGTGCTAGAGCCTTGCTCGCACTAGACTTTTCACACTATGATATGTAATGAATTGTGCTAGATGCCTCGTGTAGACTGTGTGTCACACATATGAGATGCTCGCACAAGCCATGCTGGATTCCTCATGTAGACTATTAGTCACACAGAAGATATGCTTGAACGTGCACTTGAGACTGAGTCTGTTATACATGGTATAGGGTAGATATGACCTATGGTAGGCACCCCCGACCGTGATATGGGTCCTTGGAGTATGTTGTACCGTATATATCACACGGAGTACATTGTACCTATCACGACCCTCAACTTACCAAAATTCATCACAAATTTTTCACTTTTCATGCATTATTTATTATTCATCCTTACCTTACCTCGATCGTGATCAGCTACACTCTCAACAATTGGGCTGTGTGTCAATGTCTATCTCATCCAACCATAACAATTTGATTTGCATTAAAATTTAGAAGTAAACACTTGTATAGATAAATTAGAGTTGTTGTTTACATGTGTTTACATTACTTTACAACCCCAATGGTTACATTCAAAATGCTACTGTGCTATGACAAGTTTAGATACAAAATTATACAAGTGCTATACCTTTCGTGATGGGATGCAGCGGATACCAAAAAGGAAACCTCCAGTCGTCCTCAGTCTATACTCAAAGCTTTGTAGAGAGGGGAAGATAAGGGGGTGAGCAAACAACACGCTTAGTAAGACAATCATACGAATAGGTAGATATTACACTATCTACGTGATCGTGATGCCATGCTCAAAACAATACAATTACTCATTCACACCTCAAAAGCATTAGTTCATGCTTGTGTTAATGGCTTGTAAAGCAATTCATGCTATTTAATTCAGTGCACAAATCAATTTCAAAGTATGGAATAACCATCATGCATATTTCACAAATAAGGCATGGAAAATCATCATGCATCAGTGCATTTTAAAACCATTATCATACTTTCTCATCTCAGAAAAATCAACACCTGTCAAGACTCAGCCCCTCCCTTAGACTGTCCTGACCCACAAAGCATTTCAAAGCATGGATTCATTCATAAATAAGAGACATGTGAGATAGGCAATATAACAGGGAAATATCCTCTAGGACTATGGCCATATCCTCTGTGATCCCAGGCTACACTGATCAGGTGTGCGGGGTATCACCTCTATCTGCTTCCGCACTAGAGGTGGGTCACGTCCAACCTTGCGATCCATAGCAGAACTAAACATCGTTCGAAGATGGCTGGTACAAACTAGTGCCCACTCTAAGTGACCTAGACGTGTATCCGCAACTGCATGGGTCGTACAAGTAATAATGGGATTTGAGTCCTAGATTATCGTCTCATAGAGAAGTTGATTAGCCTAATTAACCACCAGTTAATCTTACCCTAAGTATCCTAGCAAATTATGAATTCTTAGTGGGTGATCTACAAAGCTAGAATTAAAAATACTGAAAACAATAAAAATTATAAACTGATGAAAATAAAACATAGCAAAAATTACTTACAAAACTCCGAGCAATTAAAAACAACAACCTACAAAAGATAATTAAAACAGTTACAATTAATTAACGCAATTAAATTAAAATGCAAATATGAAAATAAAGAAACAAAATTAATTAAATTAAAATTAAACAAACCTAAAATAAAATGTGCATGCAATTAAACTAATTAATAAAAATGCAAATTAAGCTAACGTAAAGTCTAATAAAACTTCTATTTACCTAAAGAAATTCTTAAATCTCACTAAAAAATTAACTACCTAGAAAATAATCCTAAATTAAATCTAATTCTAACTAATTACTACTAAAAAAACAAAATCTAAATAATACATGTGAAATATTTTTGGATTTTTCAATTTAAAATGAAAACTTAAAACATGAATAAAATGATTTTAATCTAAGTGAATTCTAAATGCAACTCATAAAATTCTACACTAAAATTAAATCCTAATTCCAATTATATAAAATTAACCATTAACATAAATTAAAACTAAAAATTAAATTAACAAGCAAAAACATTAAAACTAAATTACCATTTTAATTGATCAAATTACCTAAACTAGCAACTAATACAGGATCAAACAATTAAACTCATTAATGTAAAAACATGAAATAATAAGTTTGCACAGTGCATAATCGGCCAAACAAAGCCTTAACCAAATTTAGCAGCCATGTGGTCCCGTGATTGGAACTGTACATGTTCTTGTCCATTTTCATTTCCAGGTCTGTCCGGGTAATGTACAGGTGCTTCTGCTGCTTTTGCTCTAGGTGCTGCTCCAAGTGTTGTCCGACCCCTGCAATGTCATGCCAGCTGCAGCTCCTGGAACCGGTTATGCCCCTGTTTGCCTCAACTCTCATTCTCTGCATTGCCTCTGCACGTCCCAACAAAGCAGTACATGTTCACGCAGAATCATATTTCATTGATCTGCTTGGCCATCTTCTACTTCACGCACCTATGGCAGTAACACAGCTGCTCAACTACATCTTGCAAACCAAGAGTAACCTATAAACAAAACTGATTAAATATACCTCAAATTAGCAATGAGACAATCTGAAAATAATGAAATCATGCCAGGAACGAAAGAAAATAGATTAACATCTTATGAATCTAAACCACTGGTAATAAAAAAAAAAACAAACAAACTTGATCAAACTCATAACACACCAACCGAAGCCAAAGCATGGAATAAAACACAATACCAGAAACTTTAAGGTGAACAATGCTAATAGCTTAAAACAGAGCAAAACAGAGGAGAAGATTGGTCCTGCCAGCTTCAGCAACCATGTTTTCTGCTTCACGCCAGTTTCAATTGCCTCATCCGATGCTCCAGCAAAATTCACAGCAGCGGACATCAGGTCTTTACAACATCCTTAATGCTATATGCTGAACAACAACTACTTTCGGCTGAGGGTTCCAGGACTCCCTTGAACTATCTAATGTAACATAAAAAAAAACTAACTAATATAAGTTAAACTAAGTATAATATAGAATTGCAAGAACCGAAAAATGGAAAAATGATAATCAGGTTGAACATTATAAATGCTATCATGAAATCGAGATTTGAAGAAAGGCTACATGAAATTATTTCATTGAAGAACTGTTAATTGTAACATAAGCTGTCACACCCTCCTCCCACACGTGACTTACCAAAAACCATAATAAATTTTTCACTTTTTACTTACATTTCTCTCCTCAACAGTTGGGTTGTGAATAGGCATTAGTCTCCTCATCCATACATACCCTACCATTCTTTTTCGTATCATACATACATGACATTCATATCATAAGTAAATTCATATACTTAAATATAATTACATCATTACATCCCCCATATTAAAACGTGTACATCACTGTGTTTATACATTGTTCAGATACAAAAAAGTACGCATGTGTATACCTTTCACTAGATGGGGAGTGGCAGCGGTCCAAAGGAATGCAATACCTCAGCCGACTCAATCTACTGACGAGAATCTGTAGAGATGGGGGGAAAATGAATGGGATGAGCTATCAACGCGCTCAGTAAGGAAATCAGGCAAGCAAGTAGACATCCATACTATCTACTGAAAATAGTGCTTTGCCTTTCCTTCTCTCAATTCAAAAACATGTTTAAAATATATATAATATAGTACAGATTTAAATTCCCATGTACTAAACACATGCTGGTTGATCAACCAGAGGCATTCGTGCAAAACAGTGCATATTTAATCATTTAAGAATGCCTTTATATAAAATATGCCATTTACATTCAAAACACAGTAAATATGTCATTTCTCATCACAACACAAACAAATCAATCAGGTTTCGACCCATCCCTCAGGTCTACCCGTATTACAAAACACATGTGATATATCATGCGAGACTCAGTGGCTAAATGCGATCTCTCCAGACTATGTAAGAGAGCATCCCCGCCGAACAGAGCCTCCCCATCCACTCTGGCTTAAGGATGTTGGGCTTAAGGATCTTACCGTAAGAGAGCATCTCCGAACTATGGCCATATCCGAACATGTGGTGAAATCCCAGGTAACACAGTACTCGGTGTGCGGGTTATCACTGCTGTAACGGGAGGGGGGTCAATCTATCACAACCGCCAGCTCTTAACAACTCTCCTCCATAACTCCACAACACAAAACACGGTACAATGTACTCCATGCCACACGTACGGTACAACGTACACTCATGGACCCTACATCATGGTCTGGGTGCCTGTCATAGGTCTTAGCCGCTCATACTATGGAATAAATGCCACGTCTCTAAATCCACGTGAGAACATCTCAATAGTGTGACACTTAGTCTACACGGAGGAAATCGTCACGGTTTTTCTAACATGTCTATATATCACGTAAAAGTACAGTGCATGTCACGCCCCGAATATGCGGAAAATAGGGCAAATTTAAAACTTTTTACTCATTAATTCACAATTAAAGATGCATTCCTATGCAGTGTCATACATCATCATAATTATCATTCCTCAGGATCTCATCACTAGAATTTATACATCATATCAAATACATTAATCCTAATACATCCCATATAATGTTATACATCAAGTGTCTGTAATTACAATAATAGTCTGGGTACATGAAAAGATAAAATATACCTCAAGTACAATATATATATGGCCTGGAGCTCAAGTCCTCCACTAGCCACTACTCCGTACGTCGCAGGGAGATCCTTTTTCACTTGAAGAACTCTGGGGGGAAAAGAAAACAGGGTGAGCTTCTAAATCGCTCAGTAAGGGGGGTAAGGAACTCATTTCATAAACCAAAATGCACATCACAAAATGTTTATTTGTATGTGAAACTCATTTGAAAACCATAGCATGAAAGTACTCAAAACGACACTCTCATGTGTCAAGTCATGTGAAAACATGAAGTAAAAGGCTCACTCTAGAGCAATAACAAAGCATGTAAAAACAACGCGATAAACGCTTTCTCAAATACGTGATAAAATCACAGTAAAAATAATGCACGTGGCACAGCCACTAAACACGCGTGGCGTAGCCACTGATTTAATTCTCACGTGGCATAGCCACAAAACACACGTGGCAAAGCCACTGGTTTAATTTCTCGCGTGGCATAGCCACAGAATAGGGTTTCTCAACGTGGCACAGCCACCAATGGGGTTTAACGTGGCACAGCCACCAATGGGGTATAACGTGGCACAGCCACCAATGGGGTTTCTCAACGTGGCACAACCACCAATGGGGTATAACGTGGCACAGCCACCAATGGGGTTTCTCAACGTGGCACAGCCACCAATGGGGTATAACGTGGCACAGCCACCAAGGGGTTTCTCAACGTGGCACAGCCACCAATAGGGTTGTTCTCACGTTACCAGAACGGAGAAGAAATCGGGCTTACATGCTACCAGAGCAATGCCCGGTGTGTACTCACAACTACACACCTAAGTCTTATCACATAAGACTGGTTTGCCTTCACGTATAACTCATGATGGTTTTTCTCTCATAAAACCCTTTTGAAATCGTTTTGTACTCGACACAAAACGTAATAAAACCGAGTTCCAACCGGCAAAGCACACGCACACATTTCTCAAATCTCAATATTGCCTTAACGTAGAGCCCAGTTATAAACTCATAAAAACATTGGGCCCCAACCGGCTATAAAAATTGTGTGCAATTAAATCTCAACACAAAACCCAACATGCTTGTTTTATAAACCACAATTCATGCTAAAATAGTTTACAATTCACATACACAAATGGTTTAGATTTCCCTTACCTCTTTGCACCTCGTATAGTGCAATCATTTCCCCCGTATCACGGACTAGCCTCGCATTCCACTCTGGAACTCCCGAGCTGTACAAACGATGTTAAAACATCAATACTCAATTATCTCATAAACCTCAATTCTTAAAATCGAGCATAATTGCTCATAACTCCTCAAATCTCTTTGTTCTCGTAACTCAACCCTAAACTACAACCTCATTCACAATATCTCAACGTCCTACATTTCTCATGCCATTTATCTATGCTAATTCATCACATTGTCTATATTTCCATTTATAGCATAAATTCTCAAAATTACCAAATATCTACATTACTCCAACTACATTGCAATTTCATCAATCCCTAATCCTTTCTCAACTATTTCAACGCAATGACAACCACCAATAACATCAAAATCATCTCAAATATCAAGATCGAGGTTTAGAAATTACCCAAAGCTTGTGAGACGCACAGCTCACGCCTCGATCCAATTCGTCCTTCGATTTCCAAGTATGTTGTTCTCCTTTTGATGAGGAACAACTTTCCTTCTTACCACAACAGCTGATTCGGCCGGAAATGGGTGATTTGGATGAGTGAGAAAGCTAGGTTTTCGGTGGAAATGGGGTTGGAAGAGAGAGAAAGTGAGTTTGCAGGAGAAAAACACGGGTTCCTTATATAGACTGGAGGTAGGAGATCGATCTGCCTCTTGATGAGATCGATCTGCGTTTGAAATTTGAGGACGATCTGGGCAATTTTATGCCTAGGAGATCGATTTGTCGATGGGTGAGATCGATCTCTTTATGGCTTTATGAGATCGATCTGCTCCTAAGGAGATCGATCTTCTCCCAAACAGAATCATTTGGAGATCGATCTCTTCCTCATGAGATCGATCCTTTCTCAACAGAATCATTTGGAGATCGATCTCTTCCATTGGAGATCGATCTGCTCCTCAAATTCCTCCTTCCTCGTCATTTTTAACTCACCAGATCGATCTCTCCTTCTCCCAGATCGATCTGTCCTCATACTTCATGCTCATTTTACACATTTAACATATAAATCTCCAATTATAATTCCCACAATTTACTTAGCTCAATAAATTACACTTCAAATTCTTATTACATCAATAAAATATGTCTGAAATTCTCAGATCTCACATCCTCCCCACCTTAAATAGAATTTGGTCCTCCAAATTCAACTCAACTAGTTAAAGAGATGGGGGTATTTCTCCTTCATGAGACTCTCTAGCTCCCACGTTGCCTCTTCCCTTGAGTGATGTTTCCACAAAACTTTCACTAATGGGATGCTCTTGGTTCTCAGTACCTTCTCCTTTCTGTCGAGAATCTGGACGGGTTCCTCAGTGTAGCTCATGTCCTCCTGTATGTCCATCTCGTCATACTCTATGACATGAGAAGGGTCCGGGTGGTACTTTCTCAACATAGACACATGAAAAACGTTGTGTATTCCGGACATCTGTGGGGGTAATGCTAATCTGTAAGCTACCTTTCCCACTCTCACAAGAATCTCGAATGGTCCTACGTATCGAGGACTCAATTTCCCTTTCTTCCCAAATCGCATGATACCCTTGCTCGGTGATACTCTCAGAAATACTGCATCACCAACCTCAAACTCAAGTGGCCGTCTACGCACATCCGCGTAGCTTTTCTGTCTACTTTGTGCAGCCCGTAACCTCTCACATATGAGTTTCACACTTTGTACAGCTTGCGCAACAAGCTCGGGAGCATTTATCTTTCTGTCATCGACTTCTTCCCAAGCTACAGGGGATCTACACCTCCTACCATATAGAGCCTCAAAAGGTGCAATTCCAATACTCGCATGATAGCTGTTATTGTATGCAAACTCTGCTAGGGGCAGGTAATCATCCCATGATCCCTTAAAATCCATCGTACACGCCCTCAACATATCCTCCAGGGTCTGAATAGTCCTCTCTGACTGACCATCTGTCTGAGGATGATAGGCGGTACTAAAACTCAATCGAGATCCCATGGACTCCTGAAACTGGGTCCAAAATCTGGAAGTAAATCGGGAATCTCTATCAGAAGTAATATTCACTGGAGCCCCATGTAATCTAGCTATCTCTCTGACATATAGCTCAGCTAAGGCATCCACAGTATCTGTGCTCTTGATGGCAAGGAAGTGGGCACTCTTGGTCAATCTATCCACTATAACCCATATAGCGTCATGACCTCTTCGGGTCCTCGATAAACCCATAATAAAGTCCATAGTGATATGCTCCCATTTCCATGTAGGTACAGGTAAGGGCTGTAGTAGTCCTCCGCGCTTCCGATGCTCAGCTTTCACTTGCTGGCATACTAAACACCTGGCCACGTACTCTGCCACGTCTCGCTTCATACCACTCCACCAATACACCTTTCTTAAGTCTCGGTACATCTTAGTACTCCCTGGGTGCATGGTGTATCGCGAGCAGTGGGATTCTCTTAATATCTGTCTCTTTAGGGTATCATCGTCCGGTACACAAATTCGTCCTCTGAATCTCAACAATCCATCCTCACTGATGGTGAGATCCGACTGCGAGCTCTGCTCAGCTTGGCTAACCATATCTATCAATCTCTGATCATTACGTTACCCAGCTCTAATCTGATCCATGATCCTGGGCTCTATCCACAAGCTAGCCAAAAATCCAGTCTCTACCTCTTTAACTCTGATCCGAAGTTCGGCGAACTGCTCTAACAAATCCCATTCCCTGATCATCATAGCAGATATCATACTCTTCCTGCTCAGGGCATCAGCAACCACATTCGCCTTACCCGGATGATATAGAATCTCGCAGTCATAATCCTTAAGGAGTTCCATCCATCTCCTTTGTCTCATGTTTAACTCTTTCTGATCAAAGAGATATCTCAAACTATTGTGATCAGTGAAGATCTGGAATCTTTCCCCATATAAGTAGTGTCGCCAGATCTTCAAAGAAAATACCACAGCGGCTAACTCCAAATCATGCGTGGGGTAATTTCGCTCATGGTCTTTCAGCTGTCGTGATCCATATGCGACCACTCTTCCGTGCTGCATCAGCACATATCTCAATCCTTGGTGAGATGCATCACTATACACCGAGAATCCTCCTGATCCCTCAGGGATAGTTAACACAGGTGCCGCTGTCAACCTCCTCTTTAATTCCTGAAAACTGAGCTCACATTGATCAGTCCATATAAATGGAGTCTCTCTGCGCGTGAGCTTAGTCAAAGGGGCGGCAATCCTGGAAAATCCTTCCACAAATCTTCTGTAATACCCTGCCAAACCAAGGAAGCTTTGCACCTCAGTAACTGTCCTCGGTCTCTCCCAATTAAGCACAGCCTCCACCTTACTTGGGTCCACTTATACTCCTTCCTCTGAGACTATATGACCAAGGAAAGCTATCCGGTTCAGCCAAAACTCACACTTACTAAGCTTTCCGTATAATTGCTTATCTCGGAGTATCTGACGTACTAACCACAAATGCTGTGCATGCTCCTCATACGACCGAGAGTACACTAGGATATCATCAATAAATACTATCACAAATTTATCCAGATAGTCTCTGAACACTTCGTTCATCAACCTCATAAATGCAGCAGGGGCGTTCGTCAATCCAAAGGACATCACCAGAAATTCATAATGGCCATACCTTGTCCTGAAGGCCGTCTTGGGAATATCTTCTTCCTTGATCCTCAATTGGTGATAGCCCGATCTCAAATCAATCTTAGAAAAGACTGATGCCCCTCTCAACTGATCAAGTAGATCATCAATCCTGGGTAGTGGGTATTTATTCTTCACCGTGGCTTTATTCAACAGCCGGTAGTCTACGCACAATCTGAGACTACCATCCTTCTTTTTAACAAATAGTACTGGTGCTCCCCACGGCGAAACACTGGGTCTAATGAACCCTTGATCCAATAACTCCTGTAGTTGTCTCTTCAATTCCTCAAGTTCCACTAATGCCATCCTGTAGGGAGGTTTGGAGATCGGCTGAGTATCTGGTACCAAATCAATGGTAAACTCCAGCTCTCTCTCTGGTGGTAAACCTGGCAATTCATCTGGAAAACCATCCAGAAATTCACATACCACAGGTATATCCTCAATCCTCGGATGTCCCTGCTCATCGTCTGAGATGAGTGTCTCATAACCTTCACATGAATAATCATATTTAATATTCTCCAAAATAATATTAAAATTCTCAAATTACTTTCTAGAATTTCACATATTCATTTCCTCAACATCTCAACCGTACACTGTAAGGTTCAGGTAGGGAGAAAGTTACAATCTTAGTGTAGCAGTCTAAACTCACTCGATTGGTCGCCAACCAATCCATTCCCAGAATTACATCAAACCCATGTATATTCAACATGATTAGATCTGCTAACATCACTCTATCTCCCACCTTTATCTCACATCCTCTACAGATTAACTCAGTTCTCTGGGATTCACGCATAGGGGTATTTACATGTAGTATATATTCTAGAGGTTCAAGCTTCAAGTTTAATCTACATGCAAAATGCTCAGAAATAAACGAATGCGTGGATCCTGAATCAATCAACACATGAGCCTCATAATTACAGACAGAGAGTGTACCTCTTATAGTTTCTGTCGAAGTGTTTGCGGTCTCCTTATCCAGGGCAAACACACGTCCCTGTGCCACAGGTTTCTTCCCTTTCTCTGCCGCAGTGGCCCGTCTACGGGGATCCACTCTTTGAGGCTGTCGTCTAGTGGGCTCCGGAGCATGTGGTATCTGAGGTTGGGGACAGTCCTTCACTCTGTGACCCATGTCACCACATCTAAAACATCCATGGATCGACCCAGTACAACTTCCCTCATGCATTCGGCCACAATCTCTGCAAAACCTTGTCTCAGGTCTGACATCTCGAGGGGTCTCTCTGATATTAGGGTAACCTCTGGGTCTCTCAAATCTGTCCTTCTGCACCTCAATCCTTCCTCTTCTGAAGGAACCTCTCCGAGCCTCTGTTTGGAAAATCGCTGGCCTCTTGCCCTTATCTCTATTCACTGCTCTGAGCTCATTCTGGGTTGTACCATCTCAATCCCTCTTTCAATCTCTTGTGCTCGTCCAGAGCATCTCCAAACTCAGTAATGCATAGCCCTATCAATCTATCTCTGATGACGGGCTTCAACCCATACACAAACTTCTCTGTGCGGAGCTCTTCACTCTTGAAGGTCTCTGGGTCATATCTCAATAGCGCTGTGAATTGGCTCTCATAGTCATCCACAGACACGTCACCCTGTACCAAACTCAAAAACTCGGCCTGTTTCTTTCTCTGGGCGGCTCGTGGTACATATTGGGTCCTAAAGGCTGTCTGGAACTCTTCCCAACCAATCACACCATGGTGGGACATCAAAATACCCTGGGTAGTACCCCACCAATCTCGAGCTCTCCCCTTCAGCATATAGGCACTCATACTGGCCCTCTCAGCATCGGTGCACCCCAGAAAATCAAATATAATTCTTAATTCCGTCAACCACTCCTCAGCCTCTGTAGGATCCTTCTTTCCCTTAAATGCGGGTGGATTCATCTTCAGAAAATCCCTTAGTCGGACCATACTTCTATCCTCAGGCTGAGTGACGGGAGGCACTGGGGGTATGGGAGGTCCTTGTGGTGGTGTAGGCGTAGTATCCGAGGCATTAACTCCAAAGTGTTGCGCGAACAACGCTTCCATCTGCTCAAAACCTTGCCTCACATCGGTCTCAATCCGATTAAATCGAGAGTTAGGACTCTCTGGTTGTGGGACAGGTGGCGGAGGGGACTCTGCCTGCCTCCTCGAACGACCTCGTCGTTTACTCATTCTCTATCTCAACTCGTCTCCTGCGTGTACATATCACAATCGATTGAAATCTTAATCCTCAATTTCAGTTCATGACCAGACTATTACAGACACTTGGGATGTATTCTATTTCACTTAACCGACACTGACAGTACTAGACACCCTAAGCTCTGATACCAAGAAAACTCTGTCACGCCCCGAATATGCAGAAAATAGGGAAAATTTAAAACTTTTTACTCATTAATTCACAATTAAAGATGCATTCCTGTGCAGTGTCATACATCATCATAATTATCATTCCTCATGATCTCATCACTAGAATTTATACATCATATCAAATACATTAATCCTAATACATCCCATATAATGTTATACATCAAGTGTCTGGAATTACAATAATAGTCTGGGTACAAGAAAAGATAAAATATACCTCAAGTACAATATATATATGGCCTGGAGCTCAAATCCTCCACTAGCCACTACTCCGTACGTCGCAGGGAGATCCTTTTTCACTTGAAGAACTCTGGGGGAAAAGAAAACAGGGTAAGCTTCTAAATCGCTCAGTAAGGGGGGTAAGGAACTCATTTCATAAACCAAAAATGCACATCACAAAATGTTTATTTGTATGTGAAACTCATTTGAAAACCATAGCATGAAAGTACTCAAAACGACACTCTCATGTGTCAAGTCATGTGAAAACATGAAGTAAAAGGCTCACTCTAGAGCAATAACAAAGCATGTAAAAACAACGCGATAAACGCTTTCTCAAATACGTGATAAAATCACAGTAAAAATAATGCACGTGGCACAGCCACTAAACACGGTGGCGTAGCCACTGATTTAATTCTCACGTGGCATAGCCACAAAACACACGTGGCAAAGCCACTGGTTTAATTTCTCGCGTGGCATAGCCACAGAATAGGGTTTCTCAACGTGGCACAGTCACCAATGGGGTTTAACGTGGCACAGCCACCAATGGGGTATAACGTGGCACAGCCACCAATGGGGTTTCTCAACGTGGCACAGCCACCAATGGGGTATAACGTGGCACAGCCACCAATGGGTTTCTCAACGTGGCACAGCCACCAATGGGGTTGTTCTCACTTACCAGAACGGAGAAGAAATCAGGCTTACATGCTACCAGAGTAATGCCCGGTGTGTACTCACAACTACACACCTAAGTCTTATCACATAAGACTGGTTTGCCTTCACGTAGAACTCATGATGGTTTTTCTCTCATAAAACGCTTTTGAAATCGTTTTGTACTCGACACAAAACGTAATAAAACCGAGTTCCAACCGGCAAAGCACACGCACACATTTCTCAAATCTCAATATTGCCTTAACGTAGAGCCCAGTTATAAACTCATAAAAACATTGGGCCCCAACCGGCTATAAAAATTGTGTGCAATTAAATCTCAACACAAAACCCAACATGCTTGTTTTATAAACCACAATTCATGCTAAAATAGTTTACAATTCACATACACAAATGGTTTAGATTTCCCTTACCTCTTTGCACCTCGTATAGTGCAATCGTTTCCCCCGTATCACGGACTAGCCTCGCATTCCACTTTGGAACTCCCAAGCTGTCCAAACGATGTTAAAACATCAATACTCAATTATCTCATAAACCTCAATTCTCAAAATCGAGCATAATTGCTCATAACTCCTCAAATCTCTTTGTTCTCGTAACTCAACCCTAAACTACAACCTCATTCACAATATCTCAACGTCCTACATTTCTCATGCCATTTATCTATGCTAATTCATCACATTGTCTATATTTCCATTTATAGCACAAATTCTCAAAATTACCAAATATCTACATTACTCCAACTACATTGCAATTTCATCAATCCCTAATCCTTTCTCAACTATTTCAACGCAATGACAACCACCAATAACATCAAAATCATCTCAAATATCAAGATCGAGGTTTAAAAATTACCCAAAGCTTGTGAGACGCACGGCTCACGTCTCGATCCGATTCGTCCTTCGATTTCCAAGTATGTTGTTCTCCTTTTGATGAGGAACAACTTTCCTTCTTACCACAACAGCTGATTCGGCCGAAAATGGGTGATTTGGATGAGTGAGAAAGCTAGGTTTTCGGTGGAAATGGGGTTGGAAGAGAGAGAAAGTGAGTTTGCAGGAGAAAAACATGGGTTCCTTATATAGACTGGAGGTAGGAGATCGATCTGCCTCTTGATGAGATCGATCTGCGTTTGAAATTTGGGGACGATCTGGGCAATTTTATGCCTAGGAGATCGATCTGTCGATGGGTGAGATCGATCTCTTTATGGCTTTATGAGATCGATCTGCTCCTAAGGAGATCGATCTTCTCCCAAACAGAATCATTTGGAGATCGATCTCTTCCTCATGAGATCGATCCTTTCTCAAACAGAATCATTTGGAGATCGATCTCTTCCATTGGAGATCGATCTGCTCCTCAAATTCCTCCTTCCTCGTCATTTTTAACTCTCCAGATCGATCTCTCCTTCTCCCAGATCGATCTGTCCTCATACTTCATGCTCATTTTACACACTTAACATATAAATCTCCAATTATAATTCCCACAATTTACTTAGCTCAATAAATTACACTTCAAATTCTTATTACATCAATAAAATATGTCTGAAATTCTCAGATCTCACAGTGCACGTCTTAAGTGTGACTCATAGTCAACACTCGACCTCAAAACACTGTATATGCATGTCAAAATATCATCACTAGTGCGAGTAAACCTCCAGCACTAGGCCATGCATAGTTCCCATTTCAAATTAAGTACGAGCAAATCGCTCAAGTACTATGTCATGAACAAATCATGAAGAATCGAGTACGAGCAACGCTCCAGCACTCTGTCATGCATCTCATGTAAAACTCGAGTACGATCCAATTGCTCCAGCACTCTATCATGCACAAATCACATAAAACTGAGTACGAGCAATGCTCCAGTATTCTATAAAGCATGTTAAATAAATGCAGTGCGAGTAAACCTCCAGCACTAAGGTATGTGAAAAACATTTGAAATCAAGTGCGAGCTGTGCTTCGGCACGATTGTTTCCACATACTTCGGTAGATGGCTCTTTAAAAATAGGGATGTTTAAAATCGCTAAAATTAGCACTATAAAGTGTGCTTAGTTTACATCGACGTCAAAACATTAGCCCATCTACGTACTCTTCTGCCACACAGCATGAAAAACCACTCAAAAGATCATTTTCATGCTTTTTGGAACTTTTCCAAAATTTTACTTTTTGCCTAACTAGGGGTAAAATCGTAATTTACCCAGATCGGGTCCCTATAATTATTATAAATTTTCTCTGACCCTCAAACAATTTTAGTGAATGTAAAATCCAATGAAAATATGCACAGATATCTCTAGCTACTTGCAAGAGTCCCCTACCTCGGATCACGTCGTGTGACCTCTCTTCCTCTATGCTGTCTATCTCGCAGTCCGGTCAACTCTCAATATGACTCTGGAGCTGCATTTAATCATTCACTGAGTTAATTACACTTTTCCTACTGTATTACACATTTAATACAGTTCATTTCACTTAAATGGGCCCGTTTACTCTTAATGGGCGTTAAACACTTTAATTGGGCCTTAACCCGTATTAAGCCCGTTCATCAGGGTCTATCGACTTATTGGGCCTATCAATACCCATTGGGCTTTATTCTAAGCTCTTTGGATAGCCCGTATATCATTTACGACATTTATTTCAAAATTTTGAATATAATTAACTAATTGCGGAATTAAATCTGAAATGCGTAAAATAAATCTTAAATATGCATAAATCACTTAAATTGTCATAAATGAGCTTTTCTTACCCGAGATTCTGCGATGGTGCGTGAATCGAAGTTTGATCGAGCTTCCGTTCGGAATTAATCGTCGAACTGCACAATTTTGTATATTTAACTCCGGGTCAATTTTCGATTAAATATAATTTAAATAAATGTATCAGAAATTAAATCGATCACTTTTGACCTCGTATCGACTTACCCGAAGTCCGGTGAAATCCCAAAAATTTTTCTTTTCCTTTTTCTTTATTTTTTTTCCTCTTTTCCCCTTTTCTCCTTGGCTGAACCAGTCCGGTCCAGTTCAATTTAGAAGGTTCTCCCCTAAACCGCTGATCGGTTCAGGGATGTTTTGGCCGTGCCGACGTCTTTCGACCGGTTCTTGGGATCTGCTGCCGCCGTTTGGTGCACCACAGCTTGGGGATCGTTCGGCTGGGCTCGATCGGAGCCTAGCACCGCCGGTGGCCCCGGATTTCACGTTTTCCTCTGCGGCAAACTTCTCCGTCGATCTCCCCTTTCCAGCGCCGGTGAGGCGCGTTACCGGTGCAAGGGGGTTGGCGTGGTGCCCCTCTACCTTTTTCGGCCATTCGCTGGCCACTGGGGTCGTCGGATGGTGGCCGTCCGGTGGTCTCTTCCTCGGGTCTGTGTCCTTTGGTTTCTCGCTTGGGTTTCTCTCTCCCCGCATTTCTAACGTTCCAATTTCATTTTTTTATAATATATTTTTAATATTATTTTAATCCTTAAAATAATATTAAGAATCTTAAAATATCCCAAAAATATCTCAAAAATTCATATTAAATTCATTTAGTCCGTAAATGAATTTATCAGCTCGATTTTACCTTTTCGGTATATTTTTCGACTATTTTTTGAGACAAAAATTCAAAAAATATTAAATAAATTTATATCTTGATCAATTGGACTCGAAATTCAATATTTTCCTCGTTATTGATCAAGATTTCTCGATTTCATATTTTTAATGAAATTTCATCATCGAATTTATACCGGATTTCAATCAATGGACCGTTTTACCCTTGCGCTTGCTCGAAAATCACTTTAACCCTTATCTCGTTGTTATGTAGCTTACATGCATTTTTAAATTCTCAATTAATCGATTGCATGATAGTAAATACTCTTCTTATGATTCAACTATGAAATAAAGTGTTCGTACACATAGGAATCATAAGGTACAAGCTACATACATAAATCAAAAACTCAGGTCTGACATAAGCAATTAGCAAACTGAGAATACTGATAAAAGAAAAATGCAATAATCGGGTAGTAAATGATAATAAAGAAATTCAAGCAGCTTAATGCAATAAACCTACTCTGTCAAAAACTAAATCTATACTTAAGCTAAGGCAAGCAATGGAAATACGGATAAAGAGAATGGCATGAGAAATGAAGCAAATGAAGCTACTATCCCAAGCTTCAAAACACAGCCTTCAATCAAGAGCTATGGTGGCTATTGTTACCATCCAGCCTAATGCTTTCCTATGGTCCAATACTAAGCACACCGTAATAAAGAAATAGAAAAGAGAAAAATGCAAAACTGAGAGCTAAGAAAGGAAAAACAAATGCTTTTCATTAAAACTTAAATGTACTGAACAACAAGGAAATGGAAGCTTGTAAAACAGAGAATAATAAAAATGGTGGCTAATGGAAAAGAAAGCTTAAAAATAAGGAAAATAAATCCTAAATTTACTCTAAAACTATTCTACCTTAACTACTTCTATTCTACCTACACTACTTTTAAATTCTACTCTAAAAACTACTTAATTTTCAATTGCTCATCATGTTGTATTTATACACAAACATAGGGGTACAATGGTAATTTTTCACCCTAGTTGAGTTGGCATTGTTTGGCCACTTGTCATCATTTGATTTGCTGTAGAGTAGATATTTCCATGTCACTCGTCTTTTTGTCCAATTGGTTATGCGATGTGGCCAGGCGTGTGTCTTCCAGAAGGTTGGCACGCTGTCCGTCGATCTTATCATTTCAGAGCGAATAAAATACGGACACCTGGCATCACACGTGTCCAGACGACTTGGTGACTCGGTTTGTAAATTGGAAGTGGTCCAGTCTCCTTTAGCTCATTTTCAACACATTTTTGACTGAAACGACTGAGTTTCATCAGAATTTATTTTACCAGCACATTAAAGAATTTTAATTAAATAAAGGGGATAATTAATAAAATAATATGGAGATTTAAATAATTAATTACGAAATTAAGCATAAATAATTCTATTTTTATCACACCCCCAAACTTGAGCTTTTGTTTGTCCTCAAGCAAAACAAAACAAATGTAGGAATGACAAGTACCAACATAATAATTTCTCCAATATTCTCCTTAAAGAAAAAGTACCGAATATGATCTCAACGACTCACAATTACAAGTCCAACAATCAGAATCATTCAATCATAAGTCCTAACCCAATTGGACCCCTCGTGTGTATGTGAAAAATATCAAAGCCACTTCACACTACAATACCCGAATCAGATTATACAAACACAGTGAATGCAAAGTCAATGACATGTGATCATTCTCATATGTTTACTTTTCACTTATCTCTCCACTAATGTAGTCAGACATGATAATTCTATGAAAATAGAATTATTTGAACTTAATTTTCTAATTAATTATTTAAATCCCCAATTTATTTTTTTAATTATCCCGTTTATTTAATTAAAATTCTCATGTTTGCAGATAAATCAAATCCGGATGGATTTTGAATATTTCGGTAGAAAATTGACTGAAATTTGGCTAAAATCGAGATCGGACCACGCAGACAACACGAGACATGCCACCTAGCACATCTAATTGGACAAAAAGACAGATGACATGGAAATATTTTTTCAAGGAGCCAATGGTGTGAAGACAAGTGGCCAAAAAAATGCCAACTCATCTAGGATGAAAAAATTACAATTTTACCCCTTAGTGTGTGTATAAATAAGACATGGATGGTAATTGAAAAACTATGTAAGTAGGAGTAGGGTGATGTAATGTAAGTTAGTGTAGAACTAGTTAATGTGGTCTAATGTAGTCTAGAGTAGAATAGTTTTTAGATTAAATTTTTTAGGATTTACTTTCCCTTTCTTTTAGTTTCCCGTTAGCTCCATTTTCACTTGTAATGTTCATTCCATTTTTATGTTCTTCATTTTTCTAGTCTTGGATAGATCATTTTAATGGCAATCAATTCCCTTTCCTTATTCTTGGTTTTGTTAAGCTTCCATTTATTTATTTTTATGTTTGGGTTATTCTGAAAAGCTTAATTTTTGTTATATGGTTGTGCTCTCGGTTTGGTAAGTTTAGTTCTTTGATTTTTTTTTTTTTTAGCACTTGAGTTCTCAAATCTCTTTTAGTTCTTGGTTTAGCCTTCTTGTTGGATTTCATCTTTTATTCTCCCACTCTCCATTTGGTTCTGTGAAGCCATGAATTAGCTAAATCGTTGCTGGATAATGCTAAAGCTTGCTCACTGCTGAGCATTGCATAACAACAGTAGTGTAGGAGATATAGCACTATTTGGACAACGAAAGTTTTGAAGAAGATGGTGGGGCGACTGCCATGGTTGCAGAACAAAGCTTGGATAATTATTTGGAAACAAACTCAAGAGCAAAGCAGCAGACCAGGAACCCGAGAGCAGTAAATGCAACACCAAGCACCCGAGAGCCTCAATCACTCTTTGTTCTCCCCTATTTCATTTGTCATTATTACTGTTCATTGTCATTTTCTGTTTATGTCTCTTGATTTCTACTGGTAAGGTTTACAGAAGTGTCGGGTCAAGCGTGTCTTGTTGCAACAATCAGGATCTGAGCTGGACAAAGTCGGCCAGCTACTGCACGAATAGATTGTAGCAGTAGTCGGGCATGGACAGTATAGCTGAGAACTTTACACGAAATCGAGTAGAGCAGGACGAGGCAGTAGGTGCTGAGTGGGAGTTGTGCAAACTCTGGGATTGTAGCAGTAGATAGCAGAGGATAGAACCGAGGATGAGAGCTAAGCATGAACCGAGAACATGCAGTTGGACACGCTTGGACAGCAGCTGGAGTTGGTAGGAGCAGTAGCTGGACATTGTCACGGAGAAGAAGAAGAAGGAGCAGGTCTGGGTAGACAGGAACGTGGGGCTAGTGTGCTATGCGGGGTTGTGTCAGGAATGGATGCTACACACGAAATAGAGCAGAGTTGGTGAGAGTGCAGAGCAGGAAGCAGCTGGACACGCCTGGCAGCAAGATGAAACCGAAAGCAAATGGAAATGGAGAACAAACTGAAGAAAGATAATGAGCACAATGCCTGCAATCAGGACCACTTGGTTTTTTATGTTGTCTAAGGCCATGTTTGGCTAGTGCATTGTAGCTAATTAATTCATTTTCATGCATTTTTAGTATAGTTTAATTTCAATTTAATTTGCTAGCTTAGTTTAGAGTCTTTAATTAAATTGCATGTTAGTATTCTTGCTTAGTGGTATAGAACTTAATTTTAATTAGGTTGATAGTTAATTAAGTGTTCATTTAGAATTAGATTAGGGGTAAATTTTATTTCTTTAAATCTTAAGTTACTTTAAATTGCATTTTGATTATGTAGTTTAATTGCATTATTAGGTTTGTTAATTTTAGTTTAATTAATCTTGCTTTGTTATTTTCATATTTGCATTTTATTTTAATTGCATTAATTAATTTTAACTGTTTTAATTATTTTTTGTAGGTATTCTCTTTTAATAGATTGGAGCACTGTAAGTAAATTTTGCTTGGTTTTATTTTATTTAGTTCTTATTATTTTATTGCTTTCCAGTATTTTTAATTCTAGCCATGTAGATCACTCCCTTAAATTTCATAATTTGCTAGAATATACTTATGGTAAGATTAACCGGTAGTTAATTAGGCAATTCAACTTCTCCGTGAGATGATAACTCGAGACTCAAATCCCATTATTACTTGTATGACTCATGCACTTGCGGACAATACCTTCAGGGCGTGTTAAGTTTTTGGCGCCGTTGCCGGGGAAGTTTTAATTAGTCGTTAATTAATATCGGTGAAATTATGCTTAAGTGTAATTCTAGCTTGTAAATATTTAGGTTTTAAATATTTAGAAGTTTAATCTAGATTAGTTAATTGAAAAATTAAAATCAAAAAAATTGAAAAATTTAAAAACTCTAAAAAAAAATTTCTAAGGACTTTGTGATATTTGCATGTGTAGAGCCAAGAGTTTTGATTATTTTCCTCTAGATCCTGAAATTGAACGAACTCTTAGGAAAATTCGAAAGGATTCTAGGAAATTAATAGCTCCGCTGCAATTGACCGTGGCAGAAAATAGGGAAATTAGGACCGTTGGAGATTATGCAATGCCAACTATTGGAGGTTATTATACCGGCATTAGGCCACCAGCTGTCCCTGCTAACAATTTCGAAATTAAGCCTGCAATCCTTCAGATGATCCAGACTTCTTTATAGTTCAGTGGGCTTCCACACGATGACCCACATGCTCACCTTGGGTAATTCCTGGACTTGTGCAACACGTTCAAACACAATGGATTATCTGATGATGTGCTTAGGCTTAGATTATTCCCCTTCTCACTTAGGGATAGGGCGTGACAGTGGTTAATCTCCTTGCCTCTAGGATCCATTTCTACATGGGACGAGTTAGCCCTTCAATTTCTAGCTAAGTTTTTCCCTCCCTCTAAAATGGCCAGACTCCGTAGTGATATATCTTCCTTTGCCTAGCTCGATTCGAAAACTCTTTACGAAGCATGGGAACGATATAAGGAGCTTCTTAGGAAGTACCCTCACCATGGCCTACCTTTGTGGTTGCAAGTCCAGACCTTCTACAATGGACTTACAAGCCAAAATAGGACCATTGTTGACGCTGCTGCGGGTGGAGCCCTGATGTGCAAAACAGAGGAGGAAGCTTACGAGTTGTTAGAAAAGATGGCTGCTAACAACTATCTATGGTCCTCGGAGAGGCAATTGCCAAAGAAGTCGATGGGTATGTATGAGCTCGACGTGCTCTCTACCTTGACCTCTCAAATCGCTAATCTAACGTAGAAGGTAGAGTCGCTCAGTACCCAGCATAATCCTTCCTCCAGTCTTAATCATGTTTATTCTGTCCAAAGTCCTTTTCTTTACTGTGATCAGTGTGGTGGTACACACTCTGTGGATAAGTGTTCGCTTAACTTAGAATCGGTTCAGTATGTTGCCCCTTCTCAGACGTAACAGAACAACCCCTTTTCAAACACCTATAATCTATGGTGGAGGAACCATCCTAACTTTTCCTGGAGCCCAAACCAAGGGCAAACTTCTAATTCTAGACCTGTAGGACCCCCTAGTTTTCAAGCTCCACCGGTTCATGTACCACCACAGTAGCAATTTCCACACCATCCACCACATCATCCTCCCCACCTCAATTTCAGCATTATCTACCTCATTATCCATCACTACCACCACCACCACCACCACCACTTATACAGCCCCAACTTTACCATGCATCAGCAGCTGAGAAGAAGCCCTCGCTTGAGGAAATGTTCACGACTATCCTGCGAAATCAAGCTGCTTCAATTAAGAACTTAGAAGTTCAGGTTGGACAAATAGCTAGTGCTCTTAGCCAACGTCCTCAAGGGACCCTTCCTAGCAACACTGAAGTTAATCCTGTTAAGCAAAGGGGGGGTAAGGAACATGTTAGATCCATCACCTTTAGGAGTGGCAGAGAGCTAGATGAGCAACAAGTTAAGTCTGGACCTAAACAGCCCATAGTTGATAAACCCATAGGTTCTAACGAAGTAGCTCAGAAGAAGCAGGAACATCAGGATCGGGCTGCAAAGGAAACAAAGCTAGGCGTTTCTTCATCTATACCTTATTCTTCTTCACCGCTTTCCTTGTCCTCTGATTCTACACAGGTTCCCACTACATTGCCTCTAGTTAGACCACCAGTACCTTTTCCTCAGAGGTTCCAAAATCAAAAATTGGAACAACAATTTGCTAAATTCCTTGAGGTTTTTAAGAAACTTCACATCAACATTCCTTTCACAGATGCCTTAGAGCAAATGCCAAGTTATGTGAAGTTTTTAAAGGATATCCTCTCTAGGAAGAGAAGACTAGAAGATTATGAGACGGTGGCCTTAACGGAGGAATGTAGTGCAATCATCCAGACGAAATTACCCCCCAAGCTCAAGGATCCAGGGAGTTTTACCATACCATGCACTATTGAAAATTTATTCTTTGGTAAAGCCCTGTGTGATTTAGGAGCTAGTATAAATTTAATGCCTTTGTCTATCTATCAGAAGTTAGGAATAGGGGATGCCAAGCCCACCACAGTGACCCTTCAGCTAGCTGATCGATCTATCAAATATCCGAAGGGGGTCATTGAGGATGTCTTAGTAAAGGTGGACAAGTTTATTTCCCCTACAGATTTTATTGTTTTGGATATGGAGGAAGACAAGGAAGTCCCCATTATACTAGGCAGACCTTTCCTAGCGATTGGTATAACTTTAATTGATGTACAAAAGGGGGAGTTAACAATGAGAGTCTAAGATCAAGAAGTAAAGTTTAATGTTTTCAAACTGTTGAAGCTCCCTGATGACTCTCAAGAGTGTTTTAAGATGGAGGTTAAGGAAGATAAAATGTTTGAACATAAGAAATCTGAGAGAAAGAAGGAAGTAGATAGGGCTCAGGCGGATTTAACTGTTAACATTCTGTGACCACTTTGGCTGACCCTCCTACTCTTCGCCCTAATGTTGAGTGTTGTTTTCTTCAGCTGCATTTGAAGTAGCTGTGTTTTCCTTTTCACTTTGTATATAGTTCTTTTTCTTTTTCTTTTCTGTTGTTTCTTTCTTTGTTTATGTTGCAGATTTCTTTTCCAGCATTACGTTTTCAATCAAGCTTCAGTTGTCATCATCATCAGAAAGGGGAATACTCTATTCTTGAGCTTAAATTCTTATATTATCTGCACACTGAGGACACTGTGCACTTTAAGTTTAGGGAAGGGGATATCACTTGAGCAATTTTTGTGAAAAATTGGAAAAATTTTCAAAAATTTTTCGAAAATCTGAGAAAGAATTTTCAAAATGTTTTCGATAATATGAGCTTAAATTGTTTGATTTTAGGATGATTTAATGCTTAGCATGTAGTTTTCCCATATTCCGATGATATAACCCCATGATTTAGTTTGACTTTGATTAACTGAGAAGCATGATTATAGGAAAAACATGAAGTTGAATTCTTGAATTTGTCTTAATTCTGATTGTGATTGCCTCATCTTATGCACATGTCATGTCATGAATCGGTATATTTATTTAGAGAAAGCTTATGTGTATGTAGGATTGCATTTGTTCAGTTGATTTTGTGCATCATATTCTAGAATTTGTTTGATCTAATCTTGAGGTGAAATATTAGATCACACTTAATTAGGGAGATGATTTAGGCCATCTTTGGATCGTTTGAGCCTTTCTAGCCTTGTACATATTCTACCCCTAGTCACCCATCTGAGCCAAATAAGCTCTTCTCTGTAAATACACCTGCAAAATTTTCCTTAGCTTAAATACTTTTTTTCTATCTCTTACCCCGAAAGCATGAAAAGTCATTGGGATATATTGTGAGCTATATGGGTATTAAGTGATAGTGAAGGAGTATGTGAAAAAAAATTGAAAAAAAAAAGAAAAAAAAAAGAAGAAAGAAGAAAAATACAAAATAGAATAAAAAGTTTAGAGAAATAAATAAGTTTGGGGGAAATGATTTGAGCTCTTACATAAAGATCCTAGAAGTAATGCATGTTAAGGGGTAATTAAACCTAAATCGACTTTATCATGCCTTAGCCCCAGCCTTACATTACAAGCTTAATAGAGCCCTATTGATCTTTGGTTAAGTGTGACTATATTAATGGAGAGAGAAGTGAAAAGCAAACTTATGGGAATGATCACATGTCATTGACTTTGCATTCACTGTATCTGTATAATCTGATCCAGATAATGTACTGTGAAGTGACTTAGACATTTTTCACACACTCACAAGGAGTCCAATTTGGGTTAAGACTTATGATTGAATGATTCTGAATGTTGGACTTGTAATTGTGAGTCTTTGAGATAATAGTTCACACTTTTTTCGTTTAGGATGATATTGGGGAAATTATTGTGTTTTGTACGTGTCATTCCTACAATTATTTTGTTTTGCTTGAGGACAAGCAAAAGCTCAAGTTTGGGGGTGTGATAATTCTATGAAAATAGAATTATTTGTTCTTAATTTTCTAATTAATTATTTAAATCTCCAATTTATTTTGTTAATTATCCCCTTTACTTAATTAAAATTCTCATGTTTGCAGATAAATCAAATCCGGATGAATTTTGAATATTTCGATAGAAAATGGACTGAAATTTGGCTAAAATCGAGATCGGACCACGTAGACAACACGAGTCATGCCACCTAGCACATCCAATTGGACAAAAAGACAGATGACATGGAAATATTTTTTCAAGGAGTCAATGGTGTGAAGACAAGTGGCAAAAAAAAATGCCAACTCATCTAGGATGGAAAAATTACAATTTTACCCCTTAGTGTGTGTATAAATAAGACATGGATGGCAATTGAAAAACTATGTAAGTAGGAGTAGGGTGATGTAATGTAAGTTAGTGTAGAACTAGTTAATGAAGTCTAATGTAGTCTAGAGTAGAAGAGTTTTTCGATTAAATTTTTTAGGATTTACTTTCCCTTTCTTTTAGTTTCCCGTTAGCTCTATTTTCACTTGTAATGTTCATTCCATTTTAATGTTCTTCATTTTTCTAATCTTGGATAGATCATTTTAATGGCAATCAATTCCCTTTCCTTATTCTTGGTTTTGTTAAGCTTCCATTTCTTTATTTTTATGTTTGGGTTATTCTGAAAAGCTTAATTTTTGTTATATGGTTGTGCTCTTGGTTTGGTAAGTTTAGTTCTTTGATTTTTTTTTTAGCACTTGAGTTCTCAAATCTCTTTTAGTTCTCGATTTAGCCTTCTTGTTAGATTTCATCTTTTATTCTCCCACTCTCCATTCGGGTCTGTGAAGCCATGAATTAGCTAAAGTCGTTGCTGGATAATGCTAAAGCTTGCTCACTGCCGAGCATTGCATAACAACAGTAGTATAGGAGATATAACACTATTTGGACAACGAAAGTTTTGAAGAAGATGGTGGGGCGACTGCCATGGTTGCAGAGCCAAGCTTGGATAATTATTTGGAAACGGACCCGAAAGCAAAGCAGCAGACCAGGAACCCGAGAGCAGCAAATGCAGCAGCAAGCACCCGAGAGCCTTAATCACTCTTTGTTCTCCCCTGTTTCATTTGCCATTATTTCTGTTCATTTTCATTTTCTATTTATGTATCTTGATTTTTGCTGGTAAGTTTTGTAGGAGTGTCGGGTCAAGCGTGTCTTGTTGCAACAATCAGAATCTGAGCTAGACAAAGTTGGCCAGTTGCTGCACGAACAAATTGTAGCAGTAGTTGGGCGTGGACAGTACAGCTGAGAACTTTACACGGAATCAAACAGAGCAGGACGAGGCAATAGGTGCTAAGTAGGAGTTGTGCAAACTCTTGGACTACAGCAGCAGATAGCAGAGGACAGAACCGAGGATGGAAGCTGAGCATGAACCAAGAACATGCAGCTGGACACGCCTGGACAGCAGCTGGAGTTGGTAGGAGCAGTAGCTGGACATTGTCACAGAGAAGAAGAAGAAGAAGAAGGAGCAGGTCTGGGTAGGCAGGAATGTGGGGCTTGCGTACTGTGTTGGGTTGTTGCAGGAAGGGATGCTACACACGAAATCCAGCAGAGTTGGTGAGAGTGCAGAGTAGGAAGCAGCAGGACACGCCTGGCAGCAAGATGAAATCGAAAGCAAATGGAAATGGAGAATAAACTGAAGAAAGACAATGAGTACAGTACCTGCAATCGGGACCTCTTGGTTTTTATGTTGTCTAAGGCCATGTTTGGCTAGTGCATTGTAGCTAATTAATTTATTTTCATGCATTTTTAGTATAGTGTAAGACCTAATTTTTTTTCCTAAAAGCAAAATGGAATGAATAGAAATTTTCGCATGCATTTAAAAATGCAAAAGGATTGAAATAGTATTCCCGAAAATGCGCAAGGGCAAAACGATCAAAAGTCCAAAATTCGGTATTAATCGGGACAAGAAAATTTAATTAAAAATATGGGATTGAGAAATCTTGATCAATAACAAAGAAATAATTAAATTTTGGATTAAATTGATCAAGATATGAATTTATTGGAATAAACCGAGATTTTCACTTCGAAAAATAATCCCAAAAATAATCGAAAAAAATATACCGAAAAGGTAAAATCGGACTGAGAAATTCATTTACAGATCAAATGAATAAAATAGTATTTTTTAAGATATTCTGGCGATTTTAATATATTTTAATGAATAAATAATAATAAAAATATATTATAAATAAATAAAGTAATTGTTAAAAAAACGAAATTGGAAATCTGGAGAAATATCAGGGAGAGAGAAAATAAAGAGGAAAGAAACGCAAAACGGTAGCCGAGGAAGAAGAGAGGCCGGACGGCCACCACCGACGACCAACGACCAGTCAAGCGACCGAAAAGTGAAGAGGGACTCCGTGCACACTCATCGGCACTGGTCACGCCCTCCACTGACACCGAAATTCGATGAATCGAAGGGAGGAAGCCAAGGAGGAAAAGAGGGCATTCGGCGGCCACCGGCAGGATTTGGCTCCGATCGATGCTAGCTGAGAGGTCCCCAAGTTAAGGCCCACCGAACTACGACAGTGGCATGCCGGGAATCGATCGGACGATGTCGGCACAACCAAAAAGGTATTGAATCGGTCGGCGGTTCAGTGAGAAAGTGACTGTGCTGAACCGGACCGGACCGGTTCAGCCAAAAAGAAAAGGAAAAAAGAAAGAAAAAGGGAAAAAGAAAAAGAGAAAAAATTAGGAAAAATTCCTGTGATGCAATCGAGCTACAGGTAAGTCGGTACGCGGTCGAATTGACCGATTTAATTTTTGAAATATTTAATTTGATAAATAATTGACTGAAAGTTTACCCGGAAATATATTTAATTGTGTAGCTCGACAATTGGCATCCACTGAGAGCTCGAGACAGTCTCGATTTGTGTACTATCACGGAATCACGGGTAAGTAACCCTTATTTATGATAATTTTACGTCGATATGCGTGTTAGAATTTACCGCATAAATTACGGATTTAATTTTCGTATTAAATGAATTAAATTTTAGAAATTAGGATAAATTGTCGTAAATAATTCATAAGCTGTCTAAGAGTTTAGAACGAGACTAAATAAATACTACTGGGCCCAATGAGCCCAATAGGCATCGATAAAGTGTGGTAAACGGGCTTAAGACCGATTAAGACCTATTATGGTATAATCGGGCCCAATATGGGTAAACGAGCCCAATGATTAAAATTAAACCCAAAAATTATGAAAATACAATTAAATTGTATTGTATTTGACCTGGTAAATGTGTATCCGCAGTTCCGGAGATGTGATTGGAAGCAAATCAGACTGCGTGACGAATTATCAGTGGAAAAGGTCAGACTGTACAGAAAATGAGGTAAGGGAATTGTGTGAGTAGCTAGAGATAGCTACGCGTATTTTAATAGTTTTTGTATACACTAAATATGTATGTATACATTGATATTGTACAGAGGTTCTAAAAATGGTTTAAATAATTTTGAGGTTGAAATAGGTGAAAAGACTATTTTACCCCTAATGAGGGAAGTTCACCTAAGGATGGTGAAGGCATGACATGCATGAAATGCATGATTTAAGGAATTTTCTAAATTAAATATTTTTGATTGGTTTTAATCAAAGCAAATCGGTAGATTGGCCAGAAATTGTATAAATTTCACAAGATAACACTACGTAGGTGTTATTTATATTTAAATGGAAATCTCTTTGGAAAATAGGCCAACTATCAAGTTTATATGGAAACAGATAGTGCCGACACGTAGTTCGCACTATATCTGCGTTTGTGAATGTGCATAAATGTGCTTGAGCGGTTATTCGCACCGATTTGTGTGACATCATATGCATAAATGTGCTGGAGCGGTTGATGGTTGGTCGCACTGATTTTATGATTTGATATGCATGAGAGCTACTGGAGCCTAGCTCGCACTCTGTTTTGACATGTTTTGACCATATATGCATAAAAAGGTGCTGGAACGATTGCTCGCACTAGTTTTTATGATTTGACATGCATGAGCGTTGCTGGAGCTTAGCTCGCATCCAGTTTTGATATGATAATTGCATAAAAGCCGTACTGGAGTGTAACTCGCACGAGATTTGATTTAATTATGCATAAAGCCGTGCTGGAGTGTAACTTGCACGAGATTTGATTTACTTGAGCATTCATTTGTGCTGGAGCGTTGCTCGCACAAAGTTTTATATGGTTTTCATAATTCATTTGAATGTCGTACTGGAGTTTTTCTCGTATGAGGTTTTAACTGAGTTTTTATACATATCCGTACTAGAGCATTGCTCGTACGTGGATTTTACTTGATATTATAATCAGTTTAAGTCGTACTAGAGTGCTGCTCGTAAGCAGATTTTACTGATTTTTATGAAACCGTGCTAGAGCTTCACTCGCATGAGGTTTTCTGATATCATGAATATGCATGGAGTCGTGCTAGAGCTTCGCTCGCACAGGGATTTATATTACATGCATATAGCCGTGTTGGAGCCTCCTATAGACTGTGTGTCACAGTGAGATGATATGCTCACACGTGTATTCTGAGACAGAGATGATTTGGGTGGATAAGACCTATTGCAGGCACCCCTGATTAAGCTTGGGTTCACGGAGTACGTTGTACCGTGTATGTCACGCGGAGTACGCTGTACCATGGGGATTGTTGGAGTGGAGTGGCATTAGCCATGAGGCAGCAAGCCTTGCCCTCGCAATCCTAGTGTTATGCTGTTCTGGCAGGTAGGATGACCCACCTCCCATTTCAGGTGTGATACCCCGCACACTAGGTACCGTGTTGCCAAGGATCACTAGGATATGGCCATAGTCCTCGATGTTACTGATATAATCAGCTGATTGTCTCACATGATATAACTATTGGTTAATACACCAGGGTAGACCCGAGGGAAGGGTCAGGCCCCCGATTTTATGATTTTATACTGTGATACGAGATTTCAGATGATTTTATGATTTGTGACCCTGAAAGAAGGGTGGTTTTATAATCGAAGTTTTATAATGAATTTTAATGAATTGTTTTATGAGTTTTGGAATTGAATTATGAGATGTTTAACCCCTTTGGGTTGTTTTATACTGCATTTTAAATGAAATGATTTAAATGCAGTAGCATGTGAAGTTTTCCATGCTTTTATTCGAATTCATGATTTGTCTTACATGACATGAAAGAATGCATGATCTTGTTTTAATTCATGTTAAGTATGATTTAATGATGTCACATGAAATGTATTTGATGCATGAATTTTTATAGGCACAAATAGTTTTGAATAAACTATGTCATTGATGTATGAACGATTTTGTGCTTGAGATTTTAACGAAAAGAAATGGATTTTAAGGGCATGGCATTATGAGCATGTAGATAGTGGAGCTATCTACTTACTTGCATAATTACCTTACTGAGCGTGTGGTTTGCTCACCCCCTTATTTTCCCATCTTTTCAGAGCACTTGTAATAGTTATTGAGCGGCAAAGGACTTGCATACTTGGTATCCGCTGCTTCTTATCGAGAGACAGTATACACATTTGTATAGTTTTATATCTGAACATGTAATGCATAGTACTGTAAACGGACATTAATGTCGGGGATGTAGAGTTATAAATACCATTGTATATGTATTTAATTAAAGTCAAATGATAGTAAACTCTGATATGTGAATGTGAATATGGAAATGGAATGGTAAATAGTGTGAGGTGACTAACACCGAATCATAGCCCAACTATTTGTAGGATGGTCACGATGAGAGAAAGGTAAGAATAAAATAATAAATGAAAAAGTGAAAAATTTATTTTGATTTTTAGGTAATTCGGGTTGTGACATATAGTTTAATTTCAATTTAATTTGCTAGCTTAGTTTAGAGTCTTTAATTAAATTGCATGTTAGTATTCTTGCTTGTGGTATAAAACTGAGTTTTAATTAGGTTGATAGTTAATTAAGTATTCATTTAGAATTAGATTAGGGGCAAATTTTATTTCTTTAAATCTTAAGTTAGTTTAAATTGCATTTTGATTAAGTAGTTTAATTGCATTATTAGGTTTGTTAATTTTAGTTTAATTAATCTTGCTTTGTTATTTTCATATTTGCATTTTTATTTTAATTGGGTTAATTAATTTTAACTGTTTTAATTATTTTTTGTAGGTATTCTCTTTTAATAGCTTGGAGCACTGTAAGTAAATTTTGCTCGGTTTTATTTTCTTTAGTTCTTATTATTTTATTGCTTTCCAGTTGATGGTGGTCGTGTCACCAGATCCACGTGTGCAACTATCCGCCTGCCACGTGTCGAACCAAGAACAGGCCACGTGGTAGATTGGCGACAGAACCGCCATGCGACACCGTTCCTAGAGGTGCGACAGAGTGTCTGATGCGAGAGGAGTCTACCGCCTCACAATCTGCCGCACTGCATGAGCGGCAGACCTCCATCGCCCATGCACATCACAGGACTCCGCATTGCCCCCGACACAGGTCTCCCGCGTGCCTGCGGTAGAGGTCTCCCGCACCTCATGCGTTAGAGGACTCCCGCACAGACTGCGGTAGAGGTCTCCCGCACAGACTGCGGCATAGTCTCCCGCACAGACTGCGGTAGAGGTCTCCTGCACAGCATGCGGCATAGTCTCCCGCACAGACCGCGATAGAGGTCCCCGCACAGACTGCGGCATAGTCTCCCGCACAGACGGCGGTAGAGGTCTCCCGCACAGCATGCGGCATAGTCTCCCGCACAGACCGCTGTAGAGGTCCCCGCACAGACTGCGGCATAGTCTCCCGCACAGACCGCGGTAGAGGTCTCCCGCACAGCATGCGGCATAGTCTCCCTCACAGATAGCGGCAGAGGTCTCCCGCACAGCATGCGGCATAGTCTCCCGCACAGACCGCGGTAGAGGTCCCCGCACAGCATGCGGCATAGTCTCCCGCACAGATAGCGGCAGAGGTCTCCCGTACCAGCAGCGGTAGAGGTTCCATGCATACTCTGCCACCAGACTACTCCCCCGCAAGTTGCATGGCCCGAGGCGCGACAGAGTGCTCTATAACTCTGTCGCGGCCCAGACACGCCCCTGGGTCTCAGCCCGAACCGCCTCAGGAACCTATAAATACTAGGTGAGCTCTCTGAAAAAGGGGATTCGATCCAAAAAAGAAAAAAAACAGGGAGAAACACTTAAACCCTTTGATTTAAGCAATACTTTCTCCTTTTCTTACATACACCAACTCCCGATCACTGACTTGATCGTCGGAGTGCGCGTGCAGGGACAAATCCCTGCCCCCTCTGATTCCTGTTGTTTTTGCAGGATATACGAAGAACACGTGGATCAAATTCTATTGACGTCACCCTTTCGTCGATAGTGTAATCAGACTACACGAAAGGCATTTTCTTGTTACTGTCAGGTAGGCAACATCAATTGGCGCCGTCTGTGGGAATCCTGACAAAAAGCCAGATTCTCTATCAAAATGGTGAGAACACGCTCTACAGCGGAGGTGACAGGAGGGCAGAATTCTGTGAGTCCCCCTGTTAGATCAGAACAAGGACGAAGACACACTGAAAGGGGTCAGAGAGAAGCGGTGGTTTCTCTAGAGGAATTTGAGACCCTGAAGCGCAAAAAAGAGGAGACTACAGCTGCATTGAAAGCCATGGTGAGCTTCTTCAGAGATGCTCTCCCCCAATTGAGCTTACCCCATGAAGTGCAGCAGTTAGTGGGGGAAAGCACACCGAGGCAGACCTACGAGAGAGGTCAGCCCTCCACTTTGGCGAGTGCCGGACAAGGTGCAGGAACGCAAGATAATGCTACTGCCTACCCAGTAAGACAGAACTCACCCGTAGCTCAACAACGACAGAGGTCGCCTCTGGCCCCGAGGTGGCAGAGCTCGCCCGCATCACCGCGACAGAGATCACCCGCGGCTCAACTGCGGCGTAGCTCACCTCTGCCCGATAGGCGGAGGAGTTCGCCAAACGAGCGGCAGAGCTCTCCCCCGACTCAAAGGCGACAGAGCTCCCCCGCCGACCACATGCGGCAGAGATATCCCAGGTCAGATAGGCGACAGCACTCTCCTGCGGCCGCTAGGAGGCAGAGTTCACCTTTGCCCGATGCGCGGTAGACTTCACCTCTGTCGGCCAGGCGACAGAGTTCCCCTGCAGCCCCTATGCGGCAGAGTTTCTCTACACTCCGCAGCTCTTCTCCTTTGGAGTTTGTACAGGAGTTAGGAGAATATAGGACTGGGGAGCAGCGAAGACAAAGGGGTTCTGACCCACAAGCAGGCCTCGAAATGTCAAGTCCCGGATTGAGAGGTGCTGGAAGGGGAGTCTATCGATCGGACTCTTCTAGACCCGAAGGGAAGAGGCCATGCTCAGTTCGAGGGTCGGAGGACGTGGAGAAGGTCGTCCAAAGGATCCTCGAGAAGAGAAAACTGGTGTCTCCGGATGATGGTCAAAGGAGAAGGATCCCATTTAGTCCGGAGATCATGAACAAACCTTTGCCAAAGAAGTTCAAAATGCCTTCTATGGCTACTTACACCGGCAAAGCGGACCCCTACGATCATATACAGAGTTATGAATCCCTCATGCTGTTGCATGGATGGGAGGACGAAATTATGTGTAGAGCTTTCTCTCTCACATTGTCTGGACATGCTCTGAAGTGGTTTAATGGGTTGAGCGAAGGTTTAATCTCCTCTTTCGACGAGTTGAGAAATGAGTTCCTCAAAGTGTTCATGATTCACAGCCAGAGGAAGAAAGACGCTACCTACCTACTCACGCTTAAACAAGGAAATAAAGAATCCTTGAAGAGCTATGTGGACCGCTTCCGAGATGCAACCTTGGAGGTGGAAGATCTACCGGTAGGGGTAGCCTTGGCCGCAATGCTGCAAGGGACGAGCTCCGAGAAGCTACAAGAATCCCTCTCTCTCGATCAACCGATGATGATTTCTGACCTCTTTGCCAGGGCTAACAAGTATGTAGCTCAAGAAGAAGTGATGAGACTGATACAGCCCAGGGAGGCGAAGGAAGGAAAGAAAAGAGAGAGAGATGCACCCGAGAGAAGCTTCCCAAGACCCGTGAGAGGAGACAAAGCCCCCAAGCTCAGGTATGAAGGTTATACCAGACTGAGCGAGCCTCGTACGGCGATACTGGCAGCAATTGAGGGGGCGGGACTACTGGAATTCCCCAAGAAGAAAATTGGAGACGTAGGCCGAAACACTGAAGCCTACTGTGAATTCTATTGTGCTCACGGACACCCAACAGAGAGGTGTAGAGACTTAATAGACCAGTTAGAAAGACTGGCCAGAGAGGGGAAGATCAACCGCTTCCTGTGGCGAAGCGAGAGACCCCGATATCCTCCGCGTGACCAAAGGAATAATCGTCCGTGGATGGGGGCAAATAATGATATCAGAAGGGATAGGCCTAGAAACGAAGTAGTCAGGCCAATCCCCCGTGCTAATCCGCCAAACAACGAACCTACAGCCCCCGCGATAAATGTCATCGCAGGCGGAGACTCAAGTGCAGGAAGCTCCTCTACTTCCCGCAAGAGTTACGCTAGGCAAGCGTATCAGGTTAACGTGGTGATGGAGGAGCAGGCGGATGAAGAGCCCATCATGTTCACTCCGGCTGACAGAGGCGATGTCGCCATGCCCCATGACGACCCCATGGTGATATCCACGGTGGTGGCCAAACACCCGGTGAGCAGGGTCCTGGTCGATAACGGGAGCTCAGTGAACCTGATCTATTGGAACTGCTTTGACAAAATGAGCATGTCCGAGGATAGGTTGAAACCCATTATGACACCACTATATGGATTCACGGGGGAGCGAGTGAAAGTTGCCGGGTCCATAGAGTTGCCTGTAACTCTCGGTGAGCACCCGAAAGACGTGACCCGGCAAGTATTGTTCATGGTTGTCAGATCGACCTCCGCTGCCTACAACATGATCTTGGGCAGGCCGGTGCTGAACGACATGAGGGCGGTGATATCCTCTTGCTACCTATTGATGAAGTTCCCCACTCCCAACGGAGTCGGGCAAGTACACGGAAACCAAAGGAGTACCCGTACTTGTTATCTCGCTTCCACTGCCAACAAGGTAGCACAGAGGAAAGAAACCTTATGCATCGACGATCCGCCTAAACCCCAACCTGTAGAGGAAATAGAAGCCATTGCGCTAACTGAAGGGGATAGCGAAAAAAGGGCATTCATCGGGACTCAGTTGGGCGAGCAACAGAAAAAGGAGATAGTCGAGTGTCTGAGGAGAAACTCGGATATCTTCGCCTGGAGCCCGGCGGACATGCCCGGGATCAGTCCCGAAGTCATATGCCATGAACTTAATATCATACCCGGACACAGACCGATCAAACAGAAGAAGAGGAGTTTCGCCCCAGAACGACAGAAAGCAATCACTGAAGAAGTGAGTAAGCTCCTGGGCGCCGGATTCATTCGAGAGGTCTATTATCCTGAGTGGTTAGCCAATGTAGTGATGGTAAAGAAATCTAGTGGGAAGTGGCGAATGTGTGTTGATTTCACCGACCTGAACAAAGCCTACCCCAAAGATTCATACCCCCTACCACGGATAGACCGACTAGTAGATGAAACATCCGGTTACGAATTCCTCAGTTTCTTGGATGCATTCTCCGGGTATCACCAAATCATGCTTCACCCAGAAGACGAGGAAAAGACTTCCTTTATAACCGACAATGGGACCTATTGTTATCGGGTAATGCCATTCGGTTTAAAGAACGCGGGTGCCACCTACCAACGAATGGTGAGCAAAGTGTTCAAGGATCTTCTGGGAAATACCATGGAAGCCTACGTGGACGATATGATAATCAAGAGCCGCGTAGGAGAGTCTCACGCTGATCAAATGTCCAGGGTATTTGAAGTATTGAGGAGATTCAACATGAAGCTAAACCCCGAAAAGTGCTCATTCGGGGTAAGATCAGGAAAATTCCTAGGCTTCATGATCACTAACAGGGGCATCGAGGTAAATCCTGAGAAGATACAGGCTGTCATTGACATGAAACCCCCAACCACCGTAAGAGAGGTCCAAAGATTGACAGGCAGAATAGCGGCTCTGAATCGCTTCTTGTCGAAATCAGCAGAAAGGAGCTTGCCTTTCTTCAAAACTCTACGGGGCGGAAGAACTTCGAGTGGACGAAAGATTGTCAAAAAGCCTTTGAAGACCTCAAGGAATACTTGAAGCGGTTGCCTCTATTAACAAGGCCCCTCGAAGCAGAACAGCTCTATATGTATTTGGGAGTCGGTGATTTCGCCGTCAGCGCGGTGCTACTGAAGAAAGATGAAATGGTACACCGTCCCATCTACTACGTGAGCAAAGTGTTATTGGATCCAGAGACCCGCTATCCACTGGCCGAGAAGCTAGCATTAGCCCTCTTGATGGCCTCGCGAAAGTTACATCCATATTTCCAAGCACATCCCATCACCGTCTTAACAGATCAACCATTAAGACAGATCCTCCAGAAACCTGAACATTCAGGAAGGTTAGTGAAATAGGCGGTGGAGCTTGGGGGATACGACATCACATTCCAACCGAGGCAGGCTATCAAAGGTCAAGCTCTGGCTGACTTCATCGTGGAATGCACTATCCCGAACGACAGCAGTGAAGGGGAGGCTCACCCATGGTTGCTGCATGTCGATGGGTCATCAAGTGCCAACGGAAGTGGAACGGGTATAGTCCTGGTGTCGCCAGAAGGAAAATCCCTGGAATACTCCCTACGATTCGGATTCCCTAGTTCGAACAACATAGCGGAGTATGAAGCTCTGATAGCAGGGATGGCACTAGCGGAGAAACTGCAGGTTCACCACTTGGTAGCACACAATGATTCTCAACTGGTGGTGAACCAATTCAGCGGAAAGTACGAGGTACGAGAATCGATGCTGGTTCCTTACTTAAAGAAAGTCCAACTCCTGGCCAAGACTTTCAAAAGCTTTCAGCTGATGCAAATCAACCGATCCGAAAACACACATGCTGATTCACTGTCTAAGCTAGCCTCCTCCACCGAAACACAAGGAAGGACAGTAAAGGTGGAGAGGCTCGAACGACCGAGTATTGAAGGAGTCGAAGTGTGTGACATTCAAGTTGGAGACGATTGGAGATCCCCATTTAAACAGTATCTCACTGAGGGTACACTCCCCCAAGATAAAGACGAGGCTCGTCGCTTGAAAATACAAGGGGCGAAGTTCACACTCATCAACGGAGAACTGTACAAAAGGGGATACTCATCGCCACTGCTAAAATGTCTGGGACCGGAACAAGCAAGATATGCCCTAGCGGAAGTGCATGAAGGAATCTGCGGCGAACACTTAGGAGCAAGAGCCCTCGCTGCTAAAGTACTGCGATCGGGATTCTACTGGCCAACGCTGAAAAAGGATGCAATGGACCAAACCCGCAGGTGTGACAAATGCTAGAGGTTTGCGCCTATCACCACAGCCCCAGTAACTCCCTCTCAAGGCACAGTACAACCAATTCCTTTTGCACAATGGGGGCTGGACATCCTTGGACCTTTCCCATTAGCCACGGGTCAAAGAAAGTTCCTGTTAGTGGCTACCGATTATTTTACAAAGTGGATTGAAGCAGAGCCTTTAGCCACAATCACGGAGAAGAAAGTGGAGGCAATGGTGTGGAAAGACATTATCTGTCGATTTGGAATTTCCCGCATCTTGAATACTGACCATGGAAAGCAATTTGATTGCAATGCCTTCCGTGACTTTTGCAAGGACCTCAACATTCAGCTACGGATCTCTTCAGTGTCATATCCTCAAGCTAATGGACAAGCCGAGGTCAGTAATCGGACCATCCTCCATGGGCTGAAGACCAGGCTAGACAAAGCAAAAGGGGCCTGGGTGGACGAATTGCCTAGTGTTTTATGGGCATATCGTACCACCAGTCGTGTGTCGACTAAAGAAACGCCGTTCAGCCTTGTATACGGCACAGAAGCATTGATCCCCGTAGAACTTGGAGCATTATCGCCAAGAGTGGTACCCTTAGTAGAGGAAGAAAACTCACAAGCTCTAAGGGAAGGCTTGGACCTACTCGATGAACACAGAGAAACCGCGGCTATTCGATTGGCATCCTATCATCAGAGGGTGGCCAACTACTATAATAGCCGGGTAAGAGATAGGCCAATGTCTGAGGGAGATCTAGTGCTCAGAAAGTCAGAGATCACAAATGCCCTGAAGGAGGATGGGAAGTTCAGAGCCAACTGGGAAGGTCCCTACAGAATCAGATGCAAGATCGGACCCAACACTTGCGCTCTGGAAACTCTACAAGGGAAGAAGATAGGGAAAACGTGGAATTCAAATCACTTAAAGCTGTATTTGAATTAACCACTACATCTTTCTTCCCAAGCACTATTGTTTTACTAACATTGTCACCAGATGTCATTACCTAACCGATATATGAATTATCTTTTTGTTGTAAGTCAAAATCTCGTGACAGGATTCAAAACCGTGAGGGCTGCCCTTGGTTCGGGCCCTGCGAACGCAGGCTACCAACGGGCCAAACCCAAAGCGGACAATATGGGTTGAGTGGGCCAGACCCAAAGTAGACCATTCAGCCGAGCCGTAAGAGCCTGAGGCGCTATGCGTCACTGTGGCCAGGCGTAGTTCAACTGAGCCGTAAGAGCCTGAGGCGCTATGCGTCACTATGGCCAGGCGTAGTTCCACCGAGCCGTAAGAGCCTGAGGCGCTATGCGTCACTGTGGCCAGGCGTAGTTCAATCGAGCCATAAGAGCCTGAGGTGCTATGCGTCACTGTGGCCAGGCGTAGTTCAACCGAGCCGTAAGAGCCTGAGGCGCTATGCGTCACTGTGGCCAGGCGTAGTTCCACCGAGCCGTAAGAGACTGAGGCGCTATGCGTCACTGTGGCCAAGCGTAGTTCAACCGAGCCGTAAGAGCCTGAGGCGCTATGCGTCACTGTGGCCAGGCGTAGTTCAACCGAGCCGTAAGAGCCTGAGGCGCTATGCGTCACTATGGCCAGGCGTAGTTCCACCGAGCCGTAAGAGCCTGAGGCGCTATGCGTCACTGTGGCCAGGCGTAGTTCAGATGAGCCGTAAGAGCCTGAGGCGCTATGCGTCACTGTGGCCAGGCGTAGTTCAGACGAGCCGTAAGAGCCTGAGGCGCTTTGCGTCACTGTGGCCCGGCGTATACGCATCACTGTAAAACAGGTATATATACATCCACACAAGAGCCGTAAGAGCCTGAGACGCAACGCGTCACTGCGGCCAGGCGTATACTCATAAAAGCCGTAAGAGCCTGAGACGCAACGCGTCACTGTGGCCAGGCGTATACTCAAAAAAAAAAAACCGTAAGAGCCTGAGACGCAACGCGTCACTATGGCCAGGCGTATACTCAAAAGAGCCGTGAGAGCCTGAGACGAAATGCGTCACTAAGGCCAGGCATAAAACATTCAATTAACCATAAAGGCCTAAGACACTACGCGTCACTGTGGCCAGGTAATCAAAATACTAAGGCTATAAAAACTAAAGACGCCTTCACGTCACAGTACTCAAGCCTTAAACAACTGCGCGTTTGCAAAAAAAATTCTTCCTGAAAGTATACCTTTCTATCAAGAATTGGGGAGCATACACGAATATAAATACAAAGCTATATACAAGCAAAGTATATACAAGCAAAGCAAAAGAAACAATCAGACAAAGAATGATAAATGACAATTAGAGAAGTAGTGCAAGACAAAGCATGAACAAAAATCTCAATTTCATTTCATTCAAGTGTCGGTACAAGCAGATCTTTAACAGATCTTTACAATTACATTTCGACAAAGGTACAAAGTTAAAACAAAAAACAAAGTACTTGAAATGAAATACAAAAAAAAAAAGCAAAAATCCCTATCTACTCTCCAGGAGGAAGCTGGGGATCTGCTGCAAAACCTTCACTTCCAAGGGACTGCTCGCCCTCCTCGCCGTCTAAATCGATGAGGGCTTCTATAGGCTCAGGAGCACCATCCAGATCCGTGGGCTCCCAAGGACCAGCAAGGTTGGCGAGATCGTCCTGAGCAGTCCTCTTGAACAGCTCGTCCGCAGGCTCAGCCTCGGGCTCGTACTTGGTCCAATCAGGGGCCTCAAAGAGCATCGCCTCATGGGTGTATTGGAGCTCAGGAAATTCCTCTCCTTCCCTGTGTGCTTCTAGCTAAGATCGGACCAGGTAGAACCCGTACTTAACATAAGGGTTGGAGAAGTCTTCCTTCCGCCTCAAGCAGTCTTTGGAGAGACGATACTCCTTTACGGCCTCGGCCCGTATGCTGTCAATCTCGGCCTGGGACAGTACAGGAGCAGCTTGGCCTTCCAACTCAGCAACACGCTGCTCGAGCTCTTGATTTCGAGTGAGCATAGACCTGTAGTTGGATTGCATACGGTCTAACTCAGAATGAGCCTCCTGCAGGTCCTCTTGGAGTTTACAAGACCGGGCCGTCTCCACTGTGAGATCCCCTTTTGCAAGACCGAGGTCTTGATGAGCCTTAGCAAGCTGCTCCTCCAGGCTTCGAACTAAACTCGGAAGAGGGGACAAGTTGTTGACCGTGTTCTGTAACTCCATGACTTTGTCCCTCAACTCCCGGATCTCTCTGTCGGCTCGCTCCCTGTAAGCCCGATGTTGGGCATTATTTGCCACGGTTCGTTGAGCCAGCTGCGAAAAAATGCAAAAATGTTAGATTCAAAGCATGCTGCAAAAAGCAATCAAAAAGAAAAGAAATCAGAAACTTACCCTCAACGCCTCGATATCGGCTAAGTCTTCCCCCTCGGGGTAGTTTCTGAATATCCTTGCCTCATCTCGAGGAAGGATAGTGGACTAGCTCAACCGGGAGGCCACCTCGGGAGTGTCCAGAATATCGTTATCACGAACCCCGGGGTAGACTCGAAATTCGTGGCCCCTCATAATATTTCCCCCGTCCACAGAATAGGGCCTCTCGTCGGCAGGACCCATCCTCGGCAATATCGGCCTGCTTCCTATCGAACCTTCGATGTACAAGTGCCTTCTATTCTTCCGCTGAGACGGAATGATATTGCATTCCGCGCGCTCCTCGGAGCGTGATCACCCGGATGACCCCGAAGCCCCCCGTGAAGACGAGGCAACTCTCCCCCTATCCCGAGAGAGATCTCTCTGCTCTGAAGGAGGGGGAGGCATAGCCTGCCTAGAAACAGGAGGGGTCCGAGCACGAGGTAGATGAGAGGGGACCGATGCCTCACTTGGGACATCGTCAGCCAAACGATGCCTCTTCCTAGCAGGAGCGCTGGAAGGACCAGCCTCAGAAACCTGGCGACCTAATGATTGCCGAAAATGACTCATATCTGCAAAAAAGAAAAAGAAGACAAATCAATGGTCAAAAACTGATCAAAAATAGCAAGCCGTAAAGAGAATTAAAAGTTACCGTCAGGAGAATCGAGATGCTCCTGAAGGGACTCTATATTTATGGTGTCGTCATCAGGGAGCACCATGAAAGTGGAGCCGAATCCTTCCCAACCAGTGAGATCGGCTAAGGGTTCGCTACCAGAGCTGGATTCCAGATTGGTGCCCCCTATATCCTCTAGTGGCCTAGGAGCTTCAGGATTCAACTCGGGAGAAGCCGAAGGCAGAGGATCTGACGACGGAACAGAGGGTCCGGCAACAGGGACCAGACCCACACCCCATCCTGCTAATATCAAATTTTCATTTGATACAAGGGTGTCGAGGCTAAGGGGATGAGGGACTAGCAGTTTGTCGATGTCAGAAGACAACTGCTCCCTAAGTGTGGCGACCCGGGGACCCTTGGGGATTTCGCGCCTATTCTCCCAACGAGTGGGGATATCCAGGCCCTCGGGCACTTCCACAACCAGCCATTCTGTCTCGAAACCATGAAGCTTGTTAGCAGGTTTCTCGAATAATCGGTTCTCAAAACCAGGCTGGTACACCCGCTGAAGCGAGTAAGGCACTAAGCCGGGACTCCCTCGAAGCCTAAAGAATACTTCTAAAAGAGGAAGAGACGGAGGGACGCCCCTTAAATGGCAGTGCACAGTGAATGCTACCAATTGCATCCATGCATGAGGATGCAGTTGCCCCGGGGATACCCTGTGCTTCCTGAGGAAGGAAGCCCCAAAGTCGGACAATGGGAAGCGGAGTCCTAACTCCAAAGCTGCCCTAAAAACGACAACCCCGTCAGACACACGACGTATGTCGCTCTCCTGAGGGGTTGGGAGTCTATAAGTGTATCCCTCGGATAAAGGAAATCGGGATTCTAGGTCTTGGACGTCGGCTTCTTTTAAAGTCGACTTAACGCCTAGATCGATTTGCTTTCCTATGCCATGTCCAGCCATCTTAGAAGTTCGTAGATCAAAGAAGTGGGACTACGGGCTACGAAAAATTACCTAAGGTAATGGAAACAGAACTCGCGGTAGAGTGTGGAAATCTGCGACAGACTTGCGACACAGTGAGATGTATGCGACACAGTTGCGGTAGAGTGGCGACAGAGTGTCCTGAGAGTCACGGCAGAGTGTCCTTGCGAGAGAATTCAGTAGCGACAAGGACGTCAGGGGCCCAGTATTTATAGCGGCTCGCCTGGGTACACACACGCGGAGGTCCGACCCGACCCAAGAAACGCCAGACCCAGATCCTCTTTCGCGGGAAAAATTCCCACCAAAAAGTGGGGAGCAATTGATGGTGGTCGTGTCACCAGATCCACGTGTGCAACTATCCGCCTGCCACGTGTCGAACCAAGAACAGGCCACGTGGCAGATTGGCGACAGAACCGCCATGCGACACCGTTCCTAGAGGTGCGACAGAGTGTCTGATGCGAGAGGAGTCTGCCGGCTCACAGTCTGCCGCATTGCATGAGCGGCAGACCTCCATCGCCCATGCACATCACAGGACTCCGCATTACCCCCGACACAGGTCTCCCGCGTGCCTGCGGTAGAGGTCTCCCGCACCTCATGCGGTAGAGGACTCCCACACAGACTGCGGTAGAGGTCTCCCTCACAGACTGCGGCATAGTCTCCCGCACAGACTGCGGTAGAGGTCTCCCGCACAGCATGCGGCATAGTCTCCCGCACAGACCGCGGTAGAGGTCCCCGCACAGACTGCGGCATAGTCTCCCACACAGACTGCGGTAGAGGTCTCCCGCACAGCATGCAGCATAGTCTCCCGCACAAACCGTGGTAGAGGTCCCCGCACAGACTGCGGCATAGTCTCCCGCACAGACCGCGGTAGAGGTCTCCCGGACAGCATGCGGCATAGTCTCCCGCACAGACCGCGGTAGAGGTCCCCGCACAGCATGCGGCATAGTCTCCCGCACAGACCGCGATAGAGGTCCCCGCACAGACTGCGGCATAGTCTCCCGCACAGACGGCGGTAGAGGTCTCCCGCACAGCATGCGGCATAGTCTCCCACACAGATAGCGGCAGAGGTCTCCCGCACCAGCAGCGGTAGAGGTTCCATGCATACTCTGCCACCAGACTACTCCCCCGCAAGTTGCATGGCCCGAGGCACGACAGAGTGCTCTATAACTCTGTCGCGGCCCAGACACGCGCCTGGGTCTCAGCCCGAACCGCCTCAGGAACCTATAAATACCAGGTGAGCTCTCTGAAAAAGGGGATTCGATCCAAAAAAGAAAAAAACAGGGAGAAAAACTTAAACCCTTTGATTTAAGCAATACTTTCTCCTTTTCTTACATACACCAACTCCCGATCACTGACTTGATCGTCGGAGTACGCGTGCAGGGACAAATCCCTGCCCCCTCTGATTCCTGTTGTTTTTGCAGGATATACGAAGAACACGTGGATCAAATTCTATTGACGTCACCCTTTCGTCGATAGTGTAATCAGACTACATGAAAGGCATTTTCTTGTTGCTGTCAGGTAGGCAACATCACCAGTATTTTTAATTCTAGCCATTTAGATCACTCCCTTAAATTTCATAATTTGCTAGAATATATTTAGGGTAAGATTAACCGATAGTTAATTAGGTAATTCAACTTCTCTATGGGACGATAACTCGAGACTCAAATCCCATTATTACTTGTACGATCTGTGCACTTGCGGACAATACCTTTAGGGCGTGTCAAGACTTAGCCAAAGATGAGTAGGACTTGATTAAACTTGTAATGTGAGGCTGGGGCTAAGGTATTATAAAGTCGATTTAGGTTTAATTACCCCTTTAACATGCATTACTTCTAGGATCTTTAATGTAAGAGCTTATATTATTTCCCCCAAACTTATTTATTTTGCTAAACATTTCTTTTTCTATTTTTGTATTTTTCTTCTTTCTTCTTTTTCTTCTTTTCATCACTTTTTTTTGAACTTTCGCTATCACCTAATACCTATATGTATAAAGCTCAAGATAAATCCTAATTAATTTTCATACTTTCAGGGTAAGGGATAGGAAAAGAGTGTTTAAGCTAAGGAAAATTATGCGAGTGTATTTACAGAGAAAAACTTATTTGGCCCAGATGGGTGACTAGGGGTAAAATATATATAGGGACAGATAGAAAGGCTCAAACGATCCAAAGATGGCCTAAATCATCTCCCTAATTAAGTGTGATCTAGTATTTTGACTCGAGATCAGATCAAACAAATTCTAGAATATGATGCACAAAATCAACTGAACAAATGCAATCCTATGTCCGCATAAGCTTTCTCTAAATAAATATACAGATTCATGACATGACATGTGCAAAAAATTAGGAAATCACAATCAGAATTAAGACAAATTCAAGAATTCAACTTCATGCTTTTCCTATAATCATACTTCTTAGTCAATCAAAGTCAGACTAAATCATGGGGTCTTATCATCGGAATATGGGAAAATTAAATGCTAAGCACTAAATCATCCCAAAATTAAACAATGAAAGCTCAGATTTTCGAAAAAATTTTCAATTTTGCCCAAAATTGCTCAAGTGATATCCCCTCCCCTAAACTTAAAGTGCACAGTGTCCTCAATGTGCAGATAATATAAACATTGAAGTTCAAGAATAGAGTACTCCCCTATCTGATGATGATGACGAACAATCGAAGCTTGATTGAAAAAGTACTGTTGTAAAAGAAATCTGCAAAATAAAGAAAGAAACAACGAAAAAGAAAAAGAACTATATACAAAGTAAAAATAAAAATTAAGCCACTTCAAATGCAGCTAAAGAGAACAACACTCAGCAGCAGGGCAAAGAGTAGGAGGGTCAGCCAAAGTGGTGACAGAATGTTAACCGTTAAATCCTCCTGAGCTCTATCTACTTCCCTCCTTGTTTCAGATTTCTTATGCTCAAGCCTTATATCCTCCTCAATCTCCATCTTAAAACACTCTTGAGAGTCATCAGGGAACTTTAAAGGTTTGAAAACATGAAATGTCACCTCCTGATTTAGGGCTCTCATAGTTAATTCCCCCTTTTGCACGTCAAGCAAAGTCCTACCAGTAGCTAGGAAAGGTCTACCTAGTATAATGTGGACTTCCCTATCTTCCTCCATGTCTAATACAATAAAATCCGCAGGGAAAATAAAATTATCCACCTTTACTAGCACATCCTCAATGACCCCCTTCGGATATTTAATGGATCGATCAGCTAGCTGAAGGGTCACTGTGGTAGGCTTGACATCCCCTATTCCTAACTTTTGGTAGATTGACCAAGGCATCAGATTTATACTGGCTCCTAAATCACACAAGGCTCTTCCAAAGAACATATTTCCTATCGTGTAGGGTATGGTAAAACTCCCGGGATCTTTGAGCTTGGGGGTAATTTCCTCTAAATAATTGTACTACATTCCTCAGTTGAGGCCACTGTCTCATAATCTTCCAGTCTTCTCTTCCTCGAGAGTATATCCTTTAGAAACCTCACATAACTCGACATTTGCTCTAAAGCATCAGCAAAAGGAATGTTGATGTGAAGTTTCTTAAAAACCTCAAGAAATTTGGCGAATTGTTGATCCAATTTTTGATTTGAGACCTCTGAGGAAAATGTACTGGTGGTCTAACTAGAAGGGATGTAGTGGTAACATGTGTAGCATCAGAGGATGAGGAAGGCTGTGAAGAAGAAGAAGGTATAGATGAAGAAGAACCTAACTTGGATTCCTTTGTCGCCTGATCCTGATGTTCCTATTCTTCCTGAGCTGCCTCTTTAGACCCTAAGGGCTCTACCATTGTGGGCTTAACATGATTGGACTTAACTTGTGGATCATCTAGCTCTCTACCACTCCTAAGAGTGATGGATTTAACATGTTCCTTACCCTCCCTTTGCCTAACAGGATTAACTTTGGTGTTACTAGGAAGGGTCCCTTGTGGACGTTGGATAAGAGCATTGGCTATTTGTCCAACCTGAACTTCTAAATTCTTGATTGAGGCAGCTTGATTTTCCAAGATTGTTGTGCACATTTCCTCAAGCGAGGGCTTCTTCTTAGTTGCTGGTAAGTGTAAATGTTGTGGCTGCATAGGTTGATGTAGTGGTGGTGGTTGATGGAAGTGAGGTGGATGATGCTAAAATTGAGGTGGGGATAGTTGATGAGGCGGATGATATGGAAATTACGGCTGTGGTGGTACATGAACCGATGGAGCTTAAAAACAAGGTGGTTCTCTAGGTCTAGAATTAGAAGATTGCCCTTGGTTTTGGCTCCATGAAAAGTTAGGATGGTTCCTCCACCTTGGGTTGTAGGTGTTTGAAAAAGGGTTGTTCTGTTGCTTCTGAGATGGGGTAACGTACTGAACCGATTCTAAGTTAAGCGGACACCTATCTACAGAGTGTGTACCACCACACAGATTGCAGGAAAAAAAAGGACTTTGGATAGAATAAACAAGATTAGGACTGGTGGAAGGATTATACTAGGTACTGAGCGACTCTACCTTCTTCGTAAGGTTAGCGATTTGAGAGGCCAAGGTAGACAACGTGTTGAGCTCATAGATACTCGTCGACTTCTTAGACAATTGCCTCTCCGAGGACCATAGATAGTTGTTAGAAGCCATCTTGTCTAATAATTCGTAAGCTTCCTCCTCTGTTTTGCACATTAGAGCTCCTCCCGCAGCAGCGTCAACGATGGTCCTATTTTGGCTTGTAAAGTCCATTGTAGAAAGTCTGGATTTGCAACCATAAAGGTAGGCCATGGTGAGGGCACTTCCTAAGAAGCTTCTTATATCGTTCCCATGATTCTTAAAGAGATTTAGAATCGAACTGGGCAAAGGAAGATATGTCACTACGGAGTCTGGCCATTTTAGAGGGAGGGAAAAACTTAGCTAAAAATTGATGGGCTAACTCATCCCAAGTAGAAATGGATCCTGGAGGCAATGAGGTTAACCAGTGTCGTGCCCTATCCCTAAGAGAGAAAGGAAATAATCTAAGCCTCAATGCGTCATCCGATAATCCATTGTGCTTGAAAGTGTTGGACAAGTCCAGGAATTGCCTGAGGTGAGCATGTGGGTCGTCATGTGGAAGCCTATGAACTGTAAAGAAAGCTGGATCATCTAAAGGATTGCAGACTTAATTTCGAAATTGTTTACAGGGACAGCTGGTGGCCTAATGCCAATATAATATCCTCCAATCGTCGGCACTGCATAATCTCCAACAGTCCTAATTTCTCTATTTTTTACCATGGTGTTTTGCAGCAGAGCTATTAATTTCCTAGAATTGTTTCGAATTTTCCTTAGAGTTCGTTCAATTTCAAGATCTAAAGGAAAGTAATCATAACTTCTGGCTCTACGCATGCAAACATCACAAAGTCCTCAGAAATTTTTTTTATGAGAGTGAAAATTAACTAAACTAGATTAAAGCTCTAAATAATTACAACTTAAGTATTTATAATCTAGAATTACACCTAAACATAATTTCACCGATATCAATTACTGGCTAATTATCTTCCCCGGCAATGGCACCAAAAACTTGGTATGAACTAGTGCCCACTCTAAGTGACCTAGACATGTATCCGCAAGTGCATGGGCCGTACAAGTAATAATGAGATTTGAGTCCCAGATTATCGTCCCACAGAGAAGTTGATTAGCCTAATTAACTACCGGTTAATCTTACCCTAAGTATATCCTAGCAAATTATGAATTCTTAGTGGGTGATCTACAATGCTAGAATTAAAAATACTGAAAACAATAAAAATTATAAACTGATGAAAATAAAATAGAGTAAAAATTACTTACAAAACTCCGAGCCATTAAAAACAACCTACAAAAGATAATTAAAACAGTTAAAATTAATTAACACAATTAAACTAAAATGCAAATATGAAAATAAAGAAACAAAAATAATTAAATTAAAATTAAACAAACCTAAAATAAAATGTGCATGCAATTAAACTAATTAATAAAAAATGCAAATTGAGCTAACCTAAAGTCTAATAAAACTTCTATTAACCTAAAGAAATTCTTAAATCTAACTAAGAAATTAACTACATATAAAATAATCCTAAATTAAATCTAATTCTAACTAATTACTACTAACAATAAAACAAAATCTAAATAATGCATGAGAAATATTTTTGGATTTTTTAATTTAAAATGAAAACTTAAAACATGAATAAAATGATTTTAATCTAAGTGAATTCTAAATGCAACTCATAAAATTCTACACTAAAATTAAATCCTAAATCATATTATATAAATTTGACCATTAACATAAATTAAAACTAAAAATTAAATTAACAAGCAAAAATAGTAAAACTAACCTACCATTTTAATTGATCAAATTACCTAAACTAACAACTAATAAAGGATCAAACAATTAAACTCATTAATGTAAAAACATGAAATAATAAGTTTGCAAAGTTCATAATTGGCCAAACAAGGCCTTAACCAAATTTGGCAGCCATGTGGTCCCGTGACTGGCACTGTACATGTTCTACTCCACTTTCATTTCCAGGTCTGTCCAGGTAATGTACAGGTGCCCCAGCTGCCTCTGCTCTAGGTGCTGCTTCGGGTGTTGTCCGACCGCTGCAATGTCATGCCAGCTGCAGCTCCTGGAACCGGTTATGCCCCCGTCTACCTCAACTGTCATTCTCTGCATTGCCTCTGCACGTCCCAATCAAGCAGTACACATTCACGCAGAATCATATTTCATTGATCTGCTTGGCCATCTTCTACTTCACGCACCAATGGCAGTAACACAGCTGCTCAACTACATCTGGCAAACCAAGAGCAACCTATAAACAAAACTGATTAAATGGACCTCAAATGAGCAATGAGACAATCTGAAAATAATGAAATCATGCCAGGAATGAAAGAAAATATATTAACATCCTATGGATCTAAACCACTAGTAATAAAAAAAAAAAGAACAAACAAACTTGATCAAACTCATAACACACCAACTGAAACCAAAAGCATGGAATAAAACACAATAACCAGAAACTTTAAGGTAAACAGTGCTAAGAGCTCAAAACAGAGCAAAACAAAGGAGAAGATTGGTCCCGCCAGCTTCAGCAACCATGTTTTCTGCTTCACGCCAGTTTCAATAGCCTCATTTGATGCTCCAGCAAAATTTACAGCAGCGGACATCAAGTCTTTACAACATCCTTAATGCTATATGCAGAACAACAACTACTTTGGGTTGACGGTTCCAAGACTCCCTTGAACTATCTAATGTAACATAAAAAAACTAACTAATATAAGTTAAACTAAGTATAATATAGAAATGCAAGAATCGAAAAATGGAAAAATGACAATCGGGTTGAACATTATAAATGCTATCATGTAATCGAGATTTGAAGAAATGCTACATGAAATTGTTTCACTAAAGAACTGTTAACTGTAACATAAACAATTAGCAAACTGAGAATGCCGATAAAAGAAAAATGCAATAATCGGGCCGTAAATGATAAGAAAGAAATTCAAGCAGGTTAATGCAATAAACCTACTATGTCAAAAACTTAATATATACTTAAGCTAAGGCAAGCAATGAAAATACGGGATGAAGAGAATGGCATGAGAAATGAAGCTACTGTCCCAAGCTTCAAAACACTACCTTCAATCAAGAGCTATGGTGGCTATTGTTACCATCCAGCCTAATGCTTTCCCTTGGTCCAATACTAAGCACACCGGAACAGAGAAATAGAAAAGAGAAAAATGCAAAACCGAGAGCTAAGAAAGGAAAAACAAATGCTTTTCATTAAAACTTAAATGTGCTGAAGAACAAGGAAATGGAAGCTTGTAAAATAGAGAATAATAAAAATGGTGGCTAACGGAAAAGAAATAATAAATTTACCCTAAAACTATTCTACCCTAACTACTTCTAAATTCTACACTAAAAACTGCTTAATTTTCAATTGCTCATCATGGTCTATTTATACACAAACATAGGGGTACAATGATAATTTTTCATCCTAGATGAGTTGGCATTGTTTGGCCACATGTCTTCATTTGATTTGTTGCAGAGTAGATATTTCCACGTCACTCATCTTTTGTCCAATTGGTTGTGCGATGTGGCCCGGTGTGTGTCTTCCAGAAGGTTGGCACGGTGTCCATTGATCTTATCGTTTTAGAGTGATAAAATACAAACACCTGACATCACACGTGTTCAGACGACTAGGTGACTCGGTCTGCAAATTGGAAGTGGTCCAGACTCCTTTAGCTCGTTTTTAGCCCATTTTGACTAAAACGACTGAGTTTCATCCGAATTTATTTTACCAGCACATTAAAGAATTTTAATTAAATAAAGGGGATAATTAATAATATAATGTGGGGATTTAAATAATTAATTAAGAAATTAAGCACAAATAATTCTATTAAAAATAGAATTATCAATGGCATATCACAATCTCAACACGGTACAACGTACTTCATGCTACCTGCACGGTACAACGTACTCCGTGGACCCATATCAACACATCATATCACGCCACATCTCAAAATACACGTACGAGCCTATTTAATCGGTGCGACACCTAGTCTACCCGAAACTCCTAGGACGGCTATCAACATGTCATAAAACCACATGTGAGTAATCTCAAGCACAAAAATCAAGTATGGTGGACATCTAATGCGAGCTATGCTCCAATGCCATGTCAAAACCAGTATAAAGTCTGTGTGAGCTAAGCTCTAGCACAACATCATAGAAATTCATTTGAAAACTAGTGCGAGCTAAGCTCTAGCACTCATGCGTATAAAACACATCAAATCTCGTGCGAGTCATACTCTAGCATGCTTTCATTTTCACGAAATCCATGTAAGTGGCTCAATTCTTTGCAAATCATGGTTATAAACCAAATCAAATCATTTCTTTTGCAAATCATTTCAAATGTTAGCCAACCTACCAATCACTTGCTAAAAAGCAATAAAACAAGATTTTCAAAGCATCATGCTCTTATTTTCATGCACATTTCTCACAAAACCCCAACTCTTGCCCTTCAATCACACATTTCATTTCCTATTACCACATGCATTCTAGAAAAACATTATGTGCCCAAATTGCGCACAAATATGTCTAAGAGTCCACACAATTCCCTTTCCTTGATTTACTCAGGGTGTGACTCTTTTCATCTTAGCTTCTCGCTTTTTGGCTCAACTTGCTCCGGGTGTATCCTCGGGAGCTGCAAATCAGTCACCAATCACTTGAGTTAATGTTGCTAACTCACATTTTGACTTCAACTAGTAAATATATTTCGTTAAACCTATTTCGTTAAGTTTGGCCCATTTTGCATTTGGCCATCATCAAGTCATTTTGAACCAATTTATCTAGTAACTCACTTAGTTACTTGTTTAGGACTTGGTGTGAAATACTCTACCTTTACTCTCTCATTAATTTATGCAGTTTACCCAAATACCTTAAGTACACATTTTACCCTTTTTGGGCAAGTCTCACAATTCATTCCATAACACCATTGACACGCCCTAAATGTATTACCACAAGTGCACGGGTCGTACAAGTAATAATGGGATTTGAGTCCCGGATTATCGTCCCACAGAGAAGTTCACTAGCCTAATTAACTACCGGTTAATCTTACCCTAAGTACATACTAGCAAATTATGAAGTTTTGATTATGGGTGGTCTACTAAGTTTGAAATTAAAAATACTAAAAAATAATAAAAGCTATAAACTAAAGAAAATAAAACCGAGCTAAGATTTACTTACCGAACTCCACGCAATTAAAAGCAAATACCTATGAAAATAATTAAACAGTTAAGATTAATTAACGCAATTAAAATAAAAAGCAAAAATGAAAATAAAGAAACAAGATTAGTTAAACTAAAATTAAACAAGCCTAAAATAAAAAAGTGCATGTAATTAAACTAATAAAAATTGCAAATTAAACTAAACTAAAATTTAATGGAAATAAAGACTAAATTAAAAATGCATGAAACACATTTAATCTAAAATAATCCTAAATGCAACATATAAATTCTACATTAACACTAAGTCCTAAATCATATTATTAAAAAAATCAACTATTATCAAAATTAAAACTAACAATTAAAGTACCAAACAAAGAAACTAGCCTACAATTTGATTTAAAACTATACCTAAACTAACAATTAAAACATTAAACCATTAACATAAAAACATGAAGTTTAAATGAAATAAAATGATGCTGCCAAACGCAGCCTTGTTGAGAATGCACAAAGTGGTCCCGAGCATGTGGTACTGTGCATTGTCTTTCCAAAACATTTTCAGTTTCATGTTTATTTCCAGACATTCTCGGGATATGTCCCCTGCTCCAGGTCTATCTTGGTTACTCCAGGTACTCACGATTTCGGCTACTGTCACGCTCCATTTTTGTTCTGCCTAGGAGTGTCTCGGTTCCAGGTGCTCACGAGTTCAGCTACTGGCATGCTGCACTTTGCTAATCGGTTCTGCAATCTGCTGCTGCTTCAGGCATTCTCGGTTTGTCCCCAGCTCCTGCCATCTGCTGCAGCACATCCTCGGCCTGACCAACATACAGGAAACTAATACCAGCTTGAAATTGAATAACAGAAAAATAACAACAATGAACAATGGAAATAACGTGAAACATAGCTAAACAGAGGCTGAAAATGAAGTTAACTTGCTGCCTCTAATGAAACTCTACACCGAGCATTCTACCTTGTCCATTTCACTAACCAGCAGCTAGAAATAAACAACAGTAAAGCAAAAATAAAATGCAGTAATTGCTTCCAACAATAAACCTTAACATCATGTAGTAACACAATGCAAACCAACGTGAAATGCAATAAACAAATTAACCTGAAGCATGAAATGTAGAATAATAACAATGAAATAAGAGAAGGAAAGAACAATAAAGCATAACAGCATCTGATTTTAAACCCGAAAGGAATTAAAAAAGAAACAACACAATTGCAAACTTCATCTGTGAGCTTCAACACGTAAACAGGGAACTTATCATTCTCGGTTTGCTTCATTCTCTTCTCCAACAGGGATTCCACATTGTTCTTGATGCAGGATAATGCTTAGCATTAACCCACATTAAGACAACAAAATCAAAAGGGAGAAAAATAGATGAAAACTTATGAACCCGAATGCATCAAGAGAGCACAACCGAGAGCAACTAAATAAACTAGTAAATCAACTATGCAAATAGAACTTAATAATAAAAGAACTAGTCTTTATCAAACCGAGAACATGAAAATGAAAGTGATTTCCATTGAAATAAAATTTTACAACGACTAATGAAGAACATAAAATGAATAGTAAAACATTGAGGAAATGACTAATGAAAAAAAAAAAAACTTAAGAACAAATAAAACTTAAATATACCATAAAACTATTTTACCCTAACTTACATTACTCATAACCTAGGCTACTCCCTTTTTCAATTGCCATCCTTTCCTATTTATACACACACTTAAGGGTAAAATTGTAATTTTTCCATCCTAGATGAGTTGGCATTGTTTGGCCACTTATCTTCACACCATTAGCTCCTTGAAAAATAATATTTCAATGTCATCTGTCTTTTTGTCCAATTGGATGTGCTAGGCTCGTGTTGTCCGCGTGGTCCAATCTCGATTTTAGCTCAATTTCGGTCCATTTTCTACCAAAATATTCAAAATTCATCCGGATTTAATTTATCTACAAACATGAGAATTTTAATTAAATAAAGGGGATAATTAACAAAATAAATTGGGGATTTAAATAATTAATTAGGAAATTAAGCACAAATAATTCTAAAAATATAGGATTATCAACCATCTTAAAATCATACCCACAATACCATTATCACCTTAAGATATCTCATTCATCATTAATTTCAATGCATTTCACTTTCTCACACTAACCCATTTCTAGGTTATAATTGTTCCATTGCATTCTAGATAGTTTCTACCATTAATATGCACACCAATCAACTCTAAAATCAATAACTAAACAAATAAACTTGGATTGGTGCATTAGAAACTCACCTAAATTGATTTCCTCCTTGCTCCAAATGGAAATGCTGCTTGTTCCTTAAATCCAACAAATGGGGAAATGACTCCAAGCTATGTTGTTCTTCTCTTTGATGTGAACAACTTTGTATCTAATAGCCTTTCCTCAAATCTTTATGAAAATGGGCAGATTTAGGAGTGAGAAAGCTAGGTTTTTAGATTAAGAATAGAAAGGAAATGGTTGTTCCCATGAAATGCAGATTTTAACTTCTCCTATTTATAGAATTGCTTTATGAGATCGATCGACATTAGGTGGAGATCGATTTGGTCTTCTTAAATCCCTCTTTTTTCACGATGTTTTGAAGGCATGAGATCAATCTATCGAGGGCTTGAGATCGATCTGTCTCAGGCAGAGAGTTAAGGAGATCGATCTGGCTAGGGAGGAGATCGATCTGCTCTAACCTGAGAGCTAAGGAAATCGATATGCTTGCATTGAGGATCGATCTCTTCATTGCAGAATGTTTAGCAAATCGATCTGACCCCATTAGAGATCGATCTGCCCTGTTCCATCGATCAAATAAGAGCATCTTTTGCTCTTCCAGATTGATCTCTCATTCTATAAGATCGATCAGGCATTCATATTTTCCAGATTTTGCTGCAATTTTTTGCAGTAACTCACACCAAACATCCTTAATTTGCTGCCATATTCATTTTCTCATCCAGCCACCTTTAAGACTTGAAAATGACATCCATTCATACTTTATACACATTAAGACTTATGTGCATTCATTGTATAACCAAAGGTATACAATACAAAACTAAATGGAAGTCCAAAGATTTATGCAACTCATGCAACTTCATTCCATTTCACCACACTACTCATTTTTCATTCTACTGACATTTATCATATACAAAAGTCTATTTCTTCATATTCATACATAATGAAACTTGTACGTACATCACAAACTCTTATTACAAGTGTGTACTTTGAATTTATGAACTTTACATCACTTATGCTTCACATTACAAGTACATCACCATAACTATGAATTCATAATTACTTGGTCCAAAATCATCCGTATTATAATTCCATTTACATAGATACAGGTTAAACATATATGGGGTTTTGCATTCTCCCCCACTTAAAAAATTTGGTACTCCAAATTGGAACCAAATCAATCCGTGAATAACTCGGGATACCTCTCCCGTATCGAACTCTCCAATTCCCATGTGGCCTCTTCCACCGTGTGATGTTGCTAAAGGACTTTCACTAAGGGAATTGTCTTTGTCCTCAACACTTTCTCTCTTCGATCCAATATCTGAACTGACTTCTCAATGTACGTCATGCTTTCATTGAGCTCCAAAGGCTCATATCTTATCACATGCACCGAGTCTGGGTGGTACTTTCGTAACATGGATATGTGGAAGACGTTATGTACGCTCGCTAGCTTGGGTGGCAATGCTAGCCTGTATGCTTTATCTCCCATTTTTTCAAGTATCTCAAATGGCCTTATGTATCGAGGGCTCAACTTCCCTTTTTTTTCGAATCTCATAAACCCCTTCGAGAGAGAAACTTTCAAAAACACTGACTCACCTACCATAAACTCTAGTGGCCTCTATCTCCTGTCAACAAAGCTCTTTTGTCTGCTCTGAGCTGTCCGTAACCTCTCATAAATCAACTGGACATCCTTAGAGGCTTGTCTAACCAAGTCAGGAGCAAAGATCTGTCTGTCACCAACTTCTTCCCATCTAATAGGGGAACGACATCTACGCCCATACAATATCTCATATAGTGTCATCCCGATACTTGCATGAAAACTGTTATTATAGGCGAACTCTGCGAGTGGCAAATGGTCATCCCAGGAGCCTCTAAAATCCAAAGCACATGCTTTCAACATATCCTCCAAGGTTTGTATAGTCCTCTCTGACTGACCATCTGTCTGAGGATGAAACGCGATGCTAAAACTCAACTGGGTTCCCATCATTTCCTGAAAATGTTCCTAGAAGTGGGAAGTAAAGTGGGCATCCTGATCAGAAATAATGCTCACTGGAATTCCATGTAACCTCACTATCTCGCGCACATACAAGTTCACTAAGTGGCTCAGAGTATCAGTTGCTCTCATAGCTAGAAAATGGGCTGATTTTGTCAATCGATCCACAAACACCCATATGGCATCATGACCTCTGCGGGTCCTCGGTAATCCCATCACAAAATCTATGGTGACGTGCTCCCACTTCCAAGTAGGTATCGGTAGAGGCTGCAATAAACCTGTAGGCTTCTGATGCTCTACCTTCATTTGCTGACAAACGTGACACTTAACGACATATTCAGCAATGTCTTTCTTTATCCCAGACCACTAAAAAACCTTTCGAAGGTTTTGATACATCTTAGTACTCCCTAGATGTATCGTATACCTTGATGAGTCAGCCTCTGTTAAGATCAACTTCCTGATCTCTGGATCATCGGGGACACATATCCTACCTCTTTACCTCAACAATCCATCTGAACTCAATTCAAAGTCCATCTCTGTACCCCTCTGTATCTGCCCAACAATATCACTGCATTGCTGATTCATCTGCTAAGCCTGCCAGATTTGATCTACCAGATTCGGTTCCAACTGTAGGCTAGCTATCATAAATCCACTATCAACGTCAGTCATATCTAAAGTGAGGTTCGTTAACTGTTCCAACAGCTCATGTTCCCTGATCATCATGAATGACACCAACCCGAGATGCTTTCTACTCAGTGCATCAGCAACTACATTCGCTTTACCCGAGTGGTATAGGATCTCACAATCATAATCCTTTAAAAGCTCAAGCCATTTCCTCTGTCTCATATTCAACTCTTTCTGCGAGAATAGGTACTTAAGGCTCTTATGATCAGTGTAAACCTAAAATCTCTCACCATAAAGATAGTGGCACCATATTTTCAATGTAAACACTACGATCACCAACTCTAAATCATAGGTCGGGTAGTTCCTCTCATGATCCTTCAACTGTTTTGATCCATAGGCTACTACCTTCTCATCCTACATCAATATACAGCCCAGTCCTTGGTGTGAAGCATTCATATACACCGAGAAACCTCCTGAGCTGGTAAGAATGGTGAGTACAGGAGCTGTAGTCAAACGATGCTTCAACTCCTAAAAACTTTTCTCACACTTATCGTCCCACACAAATTCAGCATTCTTTTTTGTGAGACGTGTCAAAGGAGTAGCTAATCTCAAGAATCCCTCCACAAATCGTTGATAATATCCAGTTAAACCCAAAAAACTTTTGATCTCTGTTACGGTCTAGGGTCTCTGCCACTGTATCACTACCTCAATCTTCAATGGGTCCACTAACACTCCATCTTTCGATACTATATGACCCAGAAAAGAGATCTGTTCCAACAAAAAGTCGCACTTACTGAGTTTAGCGTACAACTTCTTCTCTTGGAGGGTCTGTAGCACTATCCTTAGATGCTGTTCTTGCTCCTCTCTAGATTTTGAGTACACCAGTATATCATCAATAAACACAATAACAAATTGATCTAAGTACTGGTGAAATACCTCATTCATCAATGACATAAAAGCTGCGGGAGCCTTCGTCAACCCTAATGGAATAACCATAAACTCATAATGACCATACCGGGTGCAGAAAGCTATCTTGGGTACATCTCCACTCTGTATCTTCAACTGATGGTACCCAGATCTCAGATCTATCTTGGAAAAGACCTGCGCTCCCCTAAGCTGATCCAACAAGTTATTGATGCGTGGAAGGGGGTACTTATTTCTTGATGGTGGCCTTACTCAACAACCAGTAATCTATACACAGTCGGAGGCTTCCATCCTTCTTCCTTACAAATGGAACCAGTGCTCCCCAAGGTGATACACTCGGTCTGATGAACCCTTTCTCCAATAACTCCTGTAACTATTTCCTTAATTCGTCCAACTCTATCGGAGCCATTCTGTACGATGGCTTGGATATTGGCTCTATACCAAGTGCCAACTCTATACCAAATTCCATCTCTCTATCTGGAGGTAACCCTGGTAATTTATTTGGAAAGACATCTGGAAATTCCCTGACCACTGGGACGTTTATCAACTCCGGATGTGTCTTATCCGTCTCAATCACATAAGCAATGAACCCTTCACATTATTCTTTCCACCGTTACTAACACAAATCATTACATTAACATATACAGTTGATAACAAATTCATCCCTCTAATATCATGTATTAAGATCATACTCTTTTATTTATATTAAACATGTCTTTCATTTCATTTCACAAAACTTACAACGAGATTATCTATCTCTGGAAAAGTCAGTGTTCTAGCACGACAATTCATAACAACATGGTTTGCAGCCAGCCAATCCATCCCTAGGATTACATCAAAATCACTCATATTTAATAAAATTAAATCGGTTGCCATTTCTTTACCTCCTATCATCAACTTACAATTCCTATATACATGCTCAGTCAACTGACAATCATTCATAGGGGTAGATATCATCAACATCTTATCTAGCAGTGTGGGTTTTACATACTTCAACAATTTATGTGTAAAGGATGGTGATATAAAGGAATACGTGGCACCGGAATCAAACAATATAAATGCATCTAAATCAAAGATTTGGATGGTACCTTTAACCACATCCGAAGACTGATCTGCAGTGTCCTAAGACTGAGTGTGCACTCATCCTCTACTCACACCCACTACTTGCTTCCCCTTTTCCTCAGCTGTAGCCCTCCTCCTCGGAGTAGTTGTCCCAAATTGAGCTCTCTCTAGCTCCCTACCCTTCTATGGGGCTCTCTTTGTCATCTCTGGGTAATCCTAGATTATGTGCCCTGGTTTCCCACATTTGAAGCATACTGCAAGATGTCCATAGCATGGTCGAGTACCATGGTACCTACCACACTTGCTGTATTATTCTGTAGTAGGTCGTGGCCCTCCAATCATAATTCCCTTTGTTGGAGCTAAAGCCAGATACATGGGAGGATTAACTATCCTATCCCGGATCTCCTCAATCCTCGACCTCTTCTTAGAAAATCTCTTACTTCCCTTATAACTGAAGCCTCTATCCAGTACTGGTCTCTTCTTATCTTTGTCCCTCACTTTACCAACCTTCCCAAACTCTGAGGCGATCCTATCAATGTCTTGTTCACTCAATTGCGCCCTGCGTACTGCCTCCTCATAGGTTGGTATATCCAAGGGAACCAATCTGGACCTGATGGTTGGTTTCAGTCCATCCATACACTTTTAGACCTTCTCGACCTCATTACTCATCGTTTCAGGATCATATCTTCCCAAAGAGATAAAGGTCGTCTCATACTCATCCACCATCCTACTCCCTTGGGTTAGTCCCAAAAATGTCATCTTAAGCTTTCTTTATGCAGTATTCAGAACATACTGTCTTCAGAAAGCCTCCAAAAATACATCCCAGCTGATCTCTATATATCGGGCTCTCAAAATAAGCCTGGTGGATTTTCACCAATGTTCTGCTGATCCCTTCAGCATGAATACAGCAAACACTACCATCTCGGTAGTAGTGCACTCAAAGAACCCATTTAACTTCTTAATTTCATTTATCTAATCCTCTGCTGCTACTGGGTCCTTAACTCCACTGAAAGACGGTGGTCTAAACTTCTGGAACTGTAGTAGTCTATCCAAATCACAACTGTAACCCCAGCCTCTACTGCCCTACGATATAACAAAAAGTGTAGGCATATCTTGTGTAGGTGGGGGTGTAAGTGTATTTGTTGTCTAAGGTCTTTGGGCTGGCCGTGCCTGTGCCTCAGGAGTTGTCGCCTGCTCGGTATCACCTTGTGTAGTGGGACTCTTTCTGCCCCTAACTCCAGGTAAAGATTGAATGACCAACTCCAAGATCATCTATATGCTCCGCTCAATCCTTGCGAAGCGTGCATCGGTACTCTCAAGTCTCTCATTTGGACCCTGTGGAGCATGCTCAACCTCAGCCTCCACCTCAATATCTTCCTAAGTCTCGTGTGTTTTTGGCTCAACACTACCCCCAGGCCTACCTCTACGACCTCTAGTTTGCCCTCTCGCCCCTCAACCGCGGCTGGTATTAGGCATAATGCTCAATTCCCTACATTCACATCAGTTTCTTAGTCAACCTATCAACACACACACAATTGTATCTAAACAAGCACAATAACATGGGGATGTAATTTTTTCCAACTTGTTAAGTATTTTAGACACCGACACACGTCAGACCAACTAAGCTCTGATACTAACTTCTGTCACGACCCTCAACTTACCAAAATTCATCACAAATTTTTCACTTTTCATGCATTATTTATTATTCGTCCTTACCTTACCTCGATCGTGATCAGCTACACTCTCAACAGTTGGGCTGTGTGTCAATGTCTATCTCATCCAACCATTACAATTTGATTTGCATTAAAATTTAGAAGTAAACACTTGTATAAATGAATTAGAGTTTCTGTTTACATGTGTTTACATTAGTTTACATCCCCTATGGTTACATTCAAAATGCTACTATGCTATGACAAGTATAGATACAAAATTATACAAGTGAGTATACCTTTCGTGCTGGGATACAGCAGATACCAAAAAGGAAACCTCCTGTCACCCTCAGTCTATACTCAAAGCTCTATAGAGAGGGGAAAATAAGGGGGTGAGTAAACAACACGCTCAGTAAGGCAACCATGCAAACATGTAGATACTGCACTATCTACATGATCATGATGCCATGATCAAAACCATACAATTACTCATTCACACCTCAAAAGCATTAGGTCATGCTTATGTTAATGGTATGTAAAGCAATTCATGCTATTTAATTCAGTGCACAAATTAATTTCAAAGCATGGAATAACCATCATGCATATTTCACAAATAAGGCATGGAAAATCATCATGCATCAGTGCAGTTTAAAACTATTATCATACTTTCTCATCTCAGTAAAATCAACACCTGTCAGGACTTAGCCCCTTCCTCAGACTGTCCTAACCCACAAAGCATTTCAAAACATGGATTCATTCATAAATAAGAGACATGTGAGATAGGCAATATAACAGGGAAATATCCTCTAGGACTATGGCCATATCCTCTGTGATCCCAGGCTACACTGATTAGGTGTGCGGGGTATCACCTCTATTTGCTTCCGCACAGGAGGTTGGCTACATCCAACTCGTCGATCCATAGTAGAACGAAACATCATCCAAAGACGGCATATCACAATCTCAATATGGTACAACGTACTCCATGCTACCTGTACGGTACAATGTACTTCGTGGACCCATATCAACACATCATATCATGCCACATCTCAAAATGCATGTGCGAGCCTATTTAATCGGTGCGACACCCAGTCTACCCAAAGCTCCTAGCACGACTATCAACATGTCATAAAACTATGTGCGAGTAATCTTAAGCACAAAAATCAAGTATGGTGGACATCTAATGCGAGCTATGCTCCAACACCATGTCAAAATCAGTATAAAGTCTGTGCGAGCTAAGCTCTAGCACAATATCATAAAAATTCATGTGAAAACTAGTACGAGCTAAGGTCCAGCACTCATGCGTATAAAACACATCAAATCTCGTGCGAGTCATACTCTAGCACGCTTTCATTCTCACGAAATCCATATAGGTGGCTTAATTCTTTGCAAAGCATGGTTATAAACCAAATCAAATAATTATTTTTGTAAATAATTTCAAATGTTAGCCAACCTACCAATCACTTGCTAAAAAGCAATAAAACAAGATTTTCAAAGCATCATGCTCTTGTTTTCATGCACATTTCTCACAAAACCCCAACTCTTGCCCTTCAATCACCCATTTGATTTCCTATTACCACATGCATTCTAGAAAAATATTATGCTCCCAAATTGTGCACAGATATCTCTAAGAGTCCACACAATTTCCTTACCTCGATTTACTTGGGGTGTGACTCTCTCCTCTTAGCTTCTCGCTCTTTGGCTCAACTTGCTCTGGGTGTATACTCGAAAGCTGCAAATCATTCACCAATCACTTGAGTTAATATTGCTAAGTCACATTTTGATTTCAACTAGTAAATATATTTCGTTGAGCCTATTTCGTTAAGTTTGGCCCATTTTGCATTTGGTTATCATCAAGTCATTTCCAACCAATTTATCTAGTAACTCAATTAGTTACTTGTTTAGGACTTGATGTGAAATACTCTACCTTTACTCTCATTCATTTATGTATTCTACCCAAATGCCTAAAGTACACATTTTACCCTTTTTGGGTAAGTCTCACAATTCATTCCATAACACCATCTTAAAATCATACCCACAATACCATTATCGCCTTAAGATATCCCATTCATCATTAATTCCAATACATTTCACTTTCTCCCACTAACCCATTTCTATGTTATAATTGTTCCATTGCATTCTAGATAGTTTCTACCATTAATATGCACACCAATCAACTCCAAAATCAATAACTAAAGAAATAAACTTAGATTAGTGCATTAGAAACTCACCTAGATTGATTTCCTCCTTGCTCCAAATGGAAATGCTCTTTGTTCCTTAAATCCAACAAATGGGGAAAAGACTCCAAGCTATGTTGTTCTTCTTTTTGATATGAACAACTTTGTATCTAATAGCCCTCTCTCAAATCTTTATGAAAATAGGCAGATTTAGGAGTGAGAAAGCTAGGTTTTTGGATTGAAAATGGAAAGGAAATGGTTGTTCCCGTGAAATACAGATTTTAACTGCTCTTATTTATAAAATTGATTGATGAGATCGATCTGTATTGGCTGGAGATCGATCTGGTCCTCTTAAATCCCTCTTTTTCATGACATTTTAAAGGAATGAGATCGATCTGTCTAGGGCTTGAGATCGATCTGTCTCGGGTAGAGAGTTAAGGAGATCGATCTGGCAAGGGAGGAGATTGATCTGCTTTAACCCGAGAGGTAAGGAAATCGATCTGCTTGCATTGAGGATCGATCTCTTCATTACAGAATGTTTAGCAGATCGATCCGACCCTATTGGAGATCGATATCCCCTATTCCATTGCTCTATAAGAGCATTTTTGGCTCTTCCAGATCGATTTCTCATCCTATGAGATAGATCTAGCATTCATATTTTTCAAATTTTGCTGCAGTTTTCTGTGGTAACTCATACAAAACATCCTTAATTTGCTGCCATAGTCATTTTCTCATCCAGGCACCTTTAAGACTTGAAAATGACATCCATTCATACTTTATACACATTAAACCTTGTGTGCATTCATTGTTTAACCAAAGGTATACAATACAAAACTAAATGGAAGTCCAAAAATTTATGCAACTCATGCAACTTTATTCCATTTCACCGTACTACTCATTTTTCATTCCACTGACATTCATCATATACAAAAGTCCGTTTATTCATATTCATACATAATGAAACTTGTACGTACATCACAAATCTTATTACAAGTGTGTACTTTGAATTTATGGACTTTACATCACTTATGCTTTACATTACAACTACATCACCATACCTATGAATTCATAATTACTTGGTCCAAAATCATTCGTATTATAATTCCATTTACATATATACAAGGTTAAACATATATGGGGTTTCACAGTACCGTGTGGTGATGATGTTGATTTATATTCTGGCGGGTAGGATTTGAACCACCTCTCATTACAACGTGATGCCCTGCACACCAGGATCCGTGTGGTCTAGGATGATAGGGACATAGTGTCATGACCCAAATTACCTAAAATCAGAGTAAATCTTTCACTTTTTCATTTATTATTCAATTCTTACCTTTCTCTCATCGTGACCATCTTACCAAACAGTTGGGCTAAGATTCGGTGTTAGTCACCTCTCACCTATTTACCATTTCATTTCCATAATCACATTCACATATCAAATTTTACTATCCTTTGACTTTAACTAAATACATACACAATGGTATTTACTTAACCTTACATCCCCAACATTATATACGTTTACAATACTGTGCATTACATATTTAGATACAAAACTATACAAATGTGTATACCTGTCTCTCGATGGGAAGTAGCGAATACCAAGATACATGTCCTCAGCCGCTCACTAACTATTGCGAGTGCTCTGAAAAGATGGGAAAATAAAGGGGGTGAGCAAACCACACGCTTAGTAAGGCAATTATGCAAGTAAGTAGATAGCTCCACCATCTACATGCTCATAATGCCATGCCCTTAAAATCCATTTCTTTTCATTAAAATCTCAAGCACAAAATCATGTATTCTATCATGACTTAGTTTATAAAATTGTTCGTGCTTATATAAATCATACTATTTATGCATCAATAGCATTTTATGTGACATCATTAAATCATACTTAGTATGAATTAAATCAAAATCATGCATTATTTCATGTGATATAAAACAAATCATGAGATACAATCATTTCATGAATTTATCATTAAAGCATGGAAAACTCATCATGCTACTGCATTTAAATCATTTCATTTAAAACGCAGTATAAAATAACTTAAAGGGTTAAGAATTTCATGAATAAATCTCATAAAACAATTCGTTATAAAATTCGATTAACAATCACATTTCAGAAAAGTTCATAAAATCGGGGGCTTGACCCCTCCCTCGGGTCTACCCTGGTCTATCAAGACCACAAGTTATATCATGTGAGACATGTAGATGACTGTCAGTAACAACATAGGACTATGGCCATAACCTCGTGATCCCTGGCAACACGGTACCTAGTGTGCGGGGTATCACACCTGAAATGGGAGGTGGGTCGGTCTTACCCGCCAGAACAGCATAACATCAGGATTGCGAGGGCAAGGTTTTCTGCCTTGTGGCTAATGCCACTCCACTCCAACAATCCCCACGGTATAGTGTACTCCGCGTGACATACACGGTACAACGTACTCAGTGAACCCAAGCTCAGTCAGGGGTGCCTGTAATAGGTCTTATCCACCCATATCATCTCTGTCTCAATATTCACATGTGAGCATATCATCTCACTGTGACACACAGTCTACAGGAGGCTCCAACACGGCTATATGTAAGTCATATAAATCCCTGTGCTAGCGAAGCTCTAGCACGGCTCCATGCATATTCATGATATCTGGAAACCTCGTGCAAACAAAGCTCTAGCACAGTGTCATGAAAATCAGAAAAATCTGTGTATAAGTAGTACACCAGTACGACTTAAAAATGAATGAGTTATAAATCCATATAAAATCACATGCGAGCAAGCTCTAGCACGATGTTATGTATCAATAAATCAAATCTAGTGCGAATTACACTCCAGCACGGCTTTATGCATAAATAAATCAAATCTCGTGCGAGTTACACTCCAGCACGGCTTTATGCATAAATAAATCAAATCTTGTGTGAGTTACACTCCAGCACGACTTTTATGCAATTATCATATCAAAACAGGATGCGAGCTAAGCTCCAGCACCTCTCATGCATGTTAACTCATAAAAACTAGTGCAAGCAATCGCTCCAGCACATTTTTATGCATATCAGGTCAAAACAAGTCAAAACATGTCAAAACATGTCAAAACAGAGTGTGAGCTAGGCTCCAGCACTTCTCATGCTTTTCTCAAGAATAAAAATCAGTTCGAGCCATCGCTCTAGCACATTTCTTGCATATGATGTCACACAAGTTGGTGGGAGCAACCGCTCAAGCACATTTTATGCACATTCACAAACCCAGATATAGTGCGAGCTATGTGCCAGCACTATTTGTTTCCATATAAACTTGATAGTTGGCCCGTTTTCCAAAGAATTTCATTTAAATACCAATAACACTTACGTAGTGTTATTTTAGGAAACTTATGCAATTATTAGCCAATCTACTGATATGTTTTGCTTAAAACCAATAAAATTTCATACTTCATAAAATTACTTAAATCATGCATGTCATGCTTTCACCATCCTTGGGTGTACTTCACTTAATAGGGGTAAAATAGTCTTTTCCTTTTTCGAGTCCTAAAAATCTTTAAACCATTTTTAGGACCTTGTACAATATCAGTGTATACATACATATTTAGTGTATACAAAAGCTATTTAAAGTACGCGTAGCTACCTCTAAGTACTCACACAATTCCCTTACCTCATTTTCTGTACAGTTTGACCTTTCCACTGATGTCTCGTCACGCAATCCGATTTGCTCCAAATCCAATCTCCGAAACTATGGATAAATATTCATCAGGTCAAATACAATATATTTAATTGTATTTCATATTTTTCTTGGCTTAATTTAAATCATTGGGCTTGTTTACCCATATTGGGCCTGATTGCACCATAATGAGCCTTAATCGGCCTTAAGCCCGTTTTCTCACTTACTATTCACATTATCGAGTTCCATTGGGCTTATCAGTATTTATTAAGTCTCGTTCTAAATTCTCTGATAGCTTAATGAATTATTTACGATAATTTATCTCAATTTCCAGAATATAATTCATTTAATGCGAAAATTAAATTCATAATTTATGCAGTAAATTCTAACACGCATAACTATGCAAAATTGTCATAAATAGGGGTTACTTACCCGAGATTCCATGATAGTACGCAATCGAGGTTGCCTCGAGCTCTCGATTGACGTCAATTGTCAAGTAACACAATTTAATATTTTTTCGGGTAAACTTTCAATCGAATATTAATCAAATTAAATATTTCAAAATTTAAATCGATCAATTTGATTGCTTACTGATTTACCTGTAGCTCGATTGCATCACTAGAATTTTTTTCAATTTTTCCTCTTTTTCTTTTTCCCTTTTTCTTTTTTTTCCTTTTCTTTTTAACTGAACCGGTTCGGTCTGGTTCAACCCAGTTCAGACCACCGGTTCAATCCGATTCGGTCCAGCGGTTCAGTCCGGTTCGACCGGTTCAGGCATCATTTTATCGTTTCGGCTCCGTCTGACCGATTCTCGGGTCGTTTTCGATGTCGTTCGGCCCGCCATCGCCTGGGCTTCCAAATCGGGTCTTGGTGTGGCTCCCTCCGTTTCCGACATTATCCTGCGATCTCTACGGTGCGTCACGGCCACTGGTGGTTCGCCTAGTGTGAGGCTACCTTCGTCAACCCTCGTCGGCCCCTCAGCCTCGCCGGTGGTCTTCGGACGGAGGGAAACCGATTCCCTCGGTTTGCCTTCCTCATTTCGTTATTTTTCCTCTCTTTGCGATTCAGACTTCGTTTTCATTTTTTTATTTTATTTTATTTATTTATAATAGATTTTTATTATTATTTTATTCATTATTATATTATTATTTTTCCAAAATATCTGAAAAATTATTATTTTATTCATTTATTCAATAAATGAATTTCTCGGTATTATTTCGTCTTTCGGGAAACTTTTTCGAATACTTTCAAGATTATTGTTCGAAGTGAAAATTTTGATTTATTCCAATAAATTCATATCTTGATCAATTTAACCCGAAATTTAATTATTTCTTCGTTATTGATCAAGATTTCTCAATCCCATATTTTTAAATAAATTTTCTTGTCCCGATTACTACTGAATTTTGGTCTTTTGAAAGTTTTACCCTTGTACGTGTTCAGGAATACCATTTCAATCCTTTTGCATTTTGAAAAATGCACTCGAAAATTTCTATTCATTCCCTTTTTGCTCTTACAATAAAAATCGGGTCTTACAATCTCCCCCACTTAAGAAATTTGGTCCTCCAAATTAGAACCAAGTCAAATTGGTCCATACACTACTCCGGTACGTCTATCGCATCATACTCTTTAATTCTTATGTGACTTTTTTCGGAGTGTAATACTACCAACATACATAACTAGGGAGATCATCTTAAACCTCAACACTTTCTCCTTCCGTCTAATACCCAAATCGATTTTATACGTTATACTTTCATTGAGCTAAGCTGTTGAAGCTCATATCCGATCACCTATGCTGGGTCCGGATTGTATTTTCGAAGCATCAAAAGACAGTACATATTGTGGATGCCTACTAATTCAAGTGGTAATGCCAACCTACAGGTCTTACCTTCCACTTTGTCCAATCTCTCAGAGGATTCACTCTAACGAAATTCAATTTTCCTTCTTTTCGAATCTCATTATGCTCTTAGAACAAATAACTGTCAACAATACTAATTCACCCTCGGTGAATTCCAATAGTTTCTGTCTCTTGTCAGCATAACTTTTCTATCTGCTCTGATGTGTTTTTAATCTCTCATAAATCAACTGAACATCCTCAGAGGTTTGTCTTACCAATTCAGAAACAATTCTCTATATGTCACCCACTTTTCTTATCCAAGTCGGGAAACAACTCCCTATGGCCATACAATGCCTCATATAAAGTCATCCCGATATTCTAGTGACAACTGTCATTATTGACGAATTCGATTAGTAACAATTGATCATCCCAGGAGCTTATCAAATCAATGGCACATGCTCTCATCATATCCTCCAGAACCTATACAGTCCTCTCTGACTGACCATTTATCTGAGGACGGAAAGATGTACTAACACAATCGGGTTCCCATAGCTTCCTGAAAAATGTTCCCAAAAGTAGGAGGTGAAGCGGGAATCCCTATCTAATACTATGCTCACTGGAACACTACATAATGTTTTACAATTTTCCTTAAATATAACTTCGCCTATACACTTAGAGTATCTAAGGATTTCACAACTATAAGTGGGTAGACTTAATCAATCTATCGACTATCACCCAGATATCCTCATGATTCGTTCGGGTCCTCTGTAACCCATCACGATATCTATGGTAACTTGTTCTCTTTTCTGTGTCGATATAGGTAGAGGCTGCAATAACCCTGTAGACTTTTAGTACTCTACCTTACTCTACTGACATACGAGACACTTTGCTTCAACTCTACAATGTCTTTTTTTTCATATCTGACCACCAATACCCTTTTCAAAGATCTTGATTTATTTATTTCTTCTTGGATGCACTGTATATCCTAAAGAGTAAGCTTCTGACAATAACACTATCTCAGTAACTATGGCCCTTGGGAGCACTTACATTGTCTCTGAACCTCTGTATGTTATCATCACTCACTGTGAACTCTGTCCCTATACCCTTCTGTATTTGACCCACACTATCGACACTATGCCGATCATCACGCTAAGCCTAGCAAATCTGATCACTCAAATCCGGATCTAACCTCAGGCTAGCTGTCACAAAATCACCTAATCATCAGAAGGGATCACATCACTACTGAGGCTCACAACTACTCTAGCAGCTCACGTTCCCTAACCATCATATGTGATACCATTCCGAGGCTCTTTCTGTTCAAGGCATCAGCCATTATATTAGCCTTTCCTGGGTGGTACAATTTTCACAATCATAATCCTTAGAAGCTCTAACCCTCTTGGTTATCTCATATTCTACTTTTTCTGTGAAAACAGATACTCAGGGCTTTAATGATCAGTGCATATCCAAAATTTCTCACTGTATAAGTGGTGGCACCATACTTTTTGTGTAAACACTACGACTGCCAACTCTAACTCATGGGTCGGATAGTTTCTCTCATGGTCCTTGAGCTATCTAGATCCATAAACGAATCTCTTCCCATTTTACATCAATACACAGCCCAATCCTTATTTAGGTATCCATACACACTAAAACCTCTTGAGCTATTGGTTATGGTGAGAATACTTACGGTGGTCAGTTCATTACTCAATACACCAAAACTCACTGAAGCCATTTTCATACTTATCATCCCACTGGCATCCAATCCTTTTTCCAAACAAGACGTGTCAAATGAGCAGCCCATTTTGAGAAACTCTCAACAACTCGTCTATAAGACAGTTTCTTGTTTCTACTCATGCTCTTCCCTAGACTTCGAATACATCAAAATATCATCGCTAAAGATGACAACCAATCGGTCTAGGTAAGGTTTAAATATCTCATCGTAGTTGAGTTCCACTAAATATTTCAATCACCCATATCCTTGTCCTATGTACGCATAAACGTATAATGTCATTTCAAAATCGCTTCCGTTCAAGATACTAACCCACGTCATTTCCTTTTTCTTATATTAACGGCTTTTATAAAATTTTAAAATTTTAAACCTTCATGATTACTCGAATTCTATATTTCTTTATCGTACCAGCAAAGGTACCCAAATTTTAAATGTATATATTACAACTTTCGATTTCAATTTATAAGTTATGTGTGCACTTCTAGACGTTGTCTAGTCTTCAGGCGAGGAAGTATTTTGAAATACCTTTATTAACCCTCTGACTTGACCACATAGACGGTTATGGATATATCCTCCTCTCATATATCACTTATAACAAACTTTTTCATTACTTGTTAAAACTTACAATATACTTTTTAGTGATGTTTTCACCCCTATTTTCAACTTACAATCTCTATACCCATATTCAGTTAGTGATAATTATCTAACCATCATCATCTTGTTTAAGGGTACAGGCTTCACATCTTTCACTAGCTTATAAGCAACTAAAGGCGGTATGAATAAATGCGTGGCACTAGGATCAATTAAAATAATTATTTTATTATTCACAACCAGTGTGGTATCTTCCACCACATCTAATGAAACATCAATAGTGTCCTAGTCCAAGGCATACACTTGCCCTCGTCCAACATCTTATTTTCATGGTAACTACCATATATTCTACACGGTTACACTACTTACACTGCTTACACTGCTACACTGCTCACACTGTTACATTGCTCTCACTGCTTACACTGCTATACTGTTTATACTGCTACGGAGTAGGCCGGGGTCCTCCAATCATAATACCCCTCAAAGTGTTGAAATTGGATACACTGGGGCTTTACTAATCATCTTACCCCGTCACTCAACAGCTCTAAGCTTTTACTGACTACCTTTTTCCCATTCTGATATCTCAGTCATTCTTTATTCTCTTTTGTCTCTATTTCGACATTTCGACCCTTACTACCTTTTCCCAAACTCAGAGGCGTGCAACTCATGATTTTATTCATACAACTGTAGTCTGCGCACTGCCTAGGCATAGGTAGTGATATCTAACGGGCTAATCAGACTCTAATTGACAATCTGAGCCCTTCCATGAACTTTCAGACATTTTGACTCTCACTGTTCATCGTGTTCGAGTCATATCTACCCAGAAATATAAACTGAGTTTCATACTCATCAATCAACATGTTCCTCTGGGTCAGAGTAAAGAATTTTATCTGTAATTTCCTTTAAATAATGTCTGGGATATTTTGTCATCGGAATACATCTAGAATTATTTTCTCATGTCTAATCTGGATGTCTAACTCTTAATATGGGTCGAGTGGACTTCCACCAATGCTCCAACTCTCCCTCAAATCTCATGCATACTCTGAGCAATTAGATCATAAAATATTCTTCACACTCCGCTCTAACCTCGTGAAGCGTGTCTCAATACTATCTGATCTCTCTGTCAGACTCTGTCCGATCTCTCTGTCAAACTTTGTAGGGCATACTCAACATCAGCGTCCACTTCAATCTCATCTTGAGTCTCATGTGGCGACTCAGTATGACTCTCGGGCCTACCTCTATAGCCTTGAGCTCGTGTACTCGCCCCTCTACCATAGCGGCTATCAGTTTATGAGTCTATTCTTGCATTCAAAACCAAATTCTTAGCTGCACTTCCATCTCGATATACACAGTTGTATCTAAACAATGCACAGTACATGAGGATGTAAACTTTCTTAACCATTAACACCGACTCATATCAGGCCAACTCAGCTCTGATACCGTTAAACTTGTCACGACCCAAATTACCTAAAATCATAAGAAATTTTTCGTTTTTTCATTTATTATTCAATTCTTACCTTTCTCTCATCGTGACCATCTTACCAAACAGTTGGGCTATGATTCGGTGTTAGTTACCTCTCACCTATTTACCATTTCATTTCCATAATCACATTCACATATCAGAGTTTACTATCCTTTGACTTTAACTAAATACATACACAATGGTATTTACTTAACCTTACATCCCCGACATCATATACGCTTACAATACTGTGCATTACATATTTAGATACAAAACTATACAAATATGTATACCTGTCTCTCGATGGGACGCAGCGAATACCAAGATGTAAGTCCTCAGCCGCTCACTAACTATTGTGAGTGCTCTGGAAAGATAGGAAAATAAAGGGGGTGACCAAACCACACGCTCAGTAAGGCAATTATGCAAGTAAGTAGATAGCTCCACTATCTACATGCTCATAATGCCATGCCCTTAAAATCCATTTCTTTTCATTAAAATCTCAAGCACAAAATCATGTATTCCATCATGACTTAGTTTATAAAACTGTTCGTGCTTATATAAATCATACTACTTATGCATCAATAGCATTTTATGTGACATCATTAAATCATACTTAGCATGAATTAAATCAAAATCATGCAATATTTCATGCGATATAAAACAAATCATGAGATACAATCATTTCATGAATTTATCATTAAAGCATAGAAAACTCATCATGCTACTGCATTTAAATCATTTCATTTAAAACGCAGTATAAAATAACCCAAAGGGTTAAGAATTTCATGAATAAATCTCATAAAACAATTCGTTATAAAATTTGATTAACAATCACATTTCAGAAAAGTTCATAAAATCGGGGGCCTGACCCCTCCCTCGGGTCTACCCTGGTCTATCAAGACCACAAGTTATATCATGTGAGACATGTAGATGACTATCAGTAACAACATAGGACTATGGCCATAACCTCGTGATCCCTGGCAACACGGTACCTAGTGTGCGAGGTATCACACCTGAAACAGGAGGTGGGTCGGTCCTACCCGCCAGAATAGCATAACATCAGGATTGTGAGGGCAAGGCTTGCTGCCTCGTGGCTAATGCCACTCCACTCCAACAATTTCCACAGTACAACGTACTCCGTGAACCCAAGCTCAGTTAGGGGTGCCTGCAATAGGTCTTATCCACCCATATCATCTCTGTCTCAGTATGCACGTGTGAGCATATCATCTCACTGTGACACACAGTCTACAGGAGGCTCCAACACGACTATATCTATGTCATATAAATCCCTGTGCGAGCAAAGCTCTAGCACGGCTCCATGCATATTCATGATATCTGAAAACCTCGTGCGAGTGAAGCTCTAGCACGGTGTCATAAAATCAGTAAAATCTGCGTACGAGTAGCACTCCAATACGACTTAAAATGAATGAGTTATAAATCCATATAAAATCACGTACGAGCAAGCTCCAGCACGGTGTTATGCATCAATAAATCAAATCTCGTGCGAGTTACACTCCAGCACGGCTTTATGCATAAATAAATCAAATCTCGTACGAGTTACACTCCAGCACGGCTTTATGTATAAATAAATCAAATCTTGTGTGAGTTGCACTCCAGCACGACTTTTATGCAATTATCATATCAAAACAGGATGCAAGCTAGGCTCCAGCACCTCTCACGCATGTCAACTCATAAAAACTAGTGCGAGCAATCGCCCCAGCACCTTTTTTATGAATATTCGATCAAAACAAGTCAAAACATGTCAAAACAGATGGTGAGCTAGGCTACAGCACTTCTCATGCATGTCTCATGAATAAAAATCAGTGTGAGCCATCGCTCTAGCACATTTCATGCATATGATGTCACACAAGTCGGTGCGAGCAACCGCTCAAGCACGTTTTATGCACATTCACAAACGCAGATGTAGTGCGAGCTATGTGCCAGCACTATCTATTTCCATATAAACTTGATAGTTGGCCCATTTTCCAAAGAATTTCATTTAAATGCCAATAACACTTACGTAGTGTTATTTTGGGAAACTTATGCAATTATTGGCCAATCTACCGATTTGTTTTGCTTAAAACCAATAAAATTTCATACTTCAAAAAATTGCTTAAATCATGCATTTCATGCATGTCATGCTTTCACCATCCTTAGGTGAACGTCCCTCAATAGGGGTAAAATAGTCTTTTCCTATTTTGAGTCCTTAAAATCTTTAAACCATTTTTAGGACCTTGTACAATATCAATGTATACATACATATTCAGTGTATACGAAAGCTATTTAAAGTACGCGTAGCTACCTCTAGCTACTCACACATTTCTCTTACCTCATTTTCTGTACAGTTTGACCTTTCCACTGATGTCTCATCACGCAGTCCGATTTACTCCCAATCCAATCTTTGAAACAGCGGATAAATATTCATCAGGTCAAATATAATATATTTAATTGTATTTCATATTTTTTTGGGCTTAATTTAAATTATTGGGTCCGTTTACCCATATTACGCCCGATTGCACCATAATGAGCCTTAATCGGCCTTAAGCCCATTTTCTCACTTACTATTCACATTATCGAGGCCCATTGGGCTCATTAATATTTATTGAGCCTCGTTCTAAATTCTCTGATAGCTTAATGAATTAGTTACGACAATTTATCCCAATTTCCAGAATATAATTCATTTTATGCGAAAATTAAATTCATAATTTATGCGGTAAATTCTAACACGCATAACTATGCAAAATTGTCGTAAATAAGGGTTACTTACCCGAGATTCCATGATAGTACACAAATCGAGGCTATCTTGAGCTCTCGATTAACGCCAATTGTCGAGCTACACAATTTAATATTTTTTCGGGTAAACTTTCAGTTGGATATTAATCAAATTAAATATTTCGAAATTTAAATCGATCAATTTGACAGCTTACTGACTTACCTATAGCTCGATTGCATCACTAGAATTTTTCTCAGTTTTTCCACTTTTTCTTTTTCCCTTTTTCTCTTTTTTTCCTTTTCTTTTTGGCTAAACCGATTCGGTCTGGTTCAACCTAGTTCAGACCGCCGGTTCAGTCCGATTCGATCCAGCAGTTCAGTCTGGTTCGATCGGTTCAGGCATCATATTTTCGTTTCGACGTCGTCCTATTGGTTCTCAGGCCGTTTTCGATGCCGTTCGGCACGCCATCGCCTGGGCTTCCAAAATTGGGTCTTGGTGTGGCTCCCTCCATTTTCGGCGTTCTTCGGCGGTCTCCACAGCACGTCACGGCCACTGGTGGTTCGCCTAGTGTGGGGCTACCTTCGTCGGCCCTCGCCGGCCCCTCAGCCCTGCAGGTGGTCTTCGGACGGAGGGAAACCGACTCCCTCGATTTGCCTTCCTCATTTTCGTTATTTTTCCTCTTTTCGCGATTCAGACTTCGTTTTCGTTTATTTTATTTTATTTTATTTATTTATAATAGATTTTTAGTATTATTATATTCATTATTATATTATTATTTTACCAAAATATCTGAAAAATTATTATTTTATTCATTTATTCAATAAATGAATTTCTCGGTATTATTTCGTCTTTCGAGAAAACTTTTCGAATACTTTCAGGATTATTTTTCTGAGTGAAAATTCTGATTTATTTCAATAAATTCATATCTTGATCAATTTAACCCGAAATTTAATTATTTCTTCATTATTGATCAAGATTTCTCAATCTCATATTTTTAATTAAATTTTCTTGTCCTGATTACTACCGAATTTTGGTCTTTTGATCGTTTTGCCCTTGCACGTGTTCGGGAGTACAATTTCAATCCTTTTGCATTTTTAAATACACTCAAAAATTTCTATTCATTCCCTTTTTGCTCTTACGATAAAAATCGGGTCTTACATATAGTTGGCCAGTAGAGTCCTCGATAGTATACAGTGACCACTTGTCTCACATGATATCTCATGATTTTATATGCACTAAACATGATTTGTGTTATCCAGGGAAGACCCAAGGGAGGGGTCGAACCTTGTGGGATATTTTTAAAAGATGATATATTGTTTTATGATAAGTTGACATGCTGAGCATGAGACGTTTTACATGATGACTTTCCATGGTTTTATTCTTGCTTTCATGTTTTACAGTACATGATATATTTATACACATGCGGTATAGTTTTATCTATTTCCTCATGCTATAAATGTAAACGGTTTTATATCATGACATTATAAGCACGTAGATAGTGTAGTTATCTACCTGCTTGCAGTATTTCCTTTCTGAGCTAGTTAGCTCATCCCTTTCATTTTCCCCTGTATAGAGCGCACACAGTAGTTAGTGAGTGGCTGAGGACTTGCATCCTGGTATCCCCTGCTTCCCATCACTGAGAGGTATACACACTGGTATCATTCTGTATCTAAACATGTAATAGCACAGTAATCATTTTGGAATGTAATATGGGGGATGTAAATATTAGTAAACACGTACAAGTATAAAACCTCAATTATAAAGTATACGTGTTTGCTTTTGAATAAATTAAAAGATAGATGGCATGGTAGATGGTAAAGGGTGACTAATACTGACTCATAGCCCAATTGTTTGGTGGTGAGAATGTTCACGATTGGGAAAGGAAAGGTTAAGCGAAAAATTTGGAGGCATTTTAGGTAAAAAGGGGTCGTGACAGGGTTGACTACTATAGTTTATTTTAGGGCTATTTTTGCATTTCTTTCTTGTTCTTTAAGTTAGAAAAAGCAGCTACCATTTTCTCTCTTGAAGCTTTCTTTCATTTTCCTTTGTTTTGCCACTTTATAACCATTTTTATGTAAGCACTTGTTTCTTTTCTTTAGCTTAAATGTTTACTTTTATTTCCAGCACTTCAATACTCTTCTCCAGCTTCTTTTTATTCTCACTTTGATATTGACTGAGTTTTATGAGGATCGGAGCTTGAAAGGTTGCAAAACTACCTTTATTGCTCTTGTTCTTGAGCTTGATCTACACTTGTTTTTTTTTTTTTTGAATTTTGTTACTATTTTTCTGCTTATTTCTAGTGTTTATAAATTTTTATTTACTGTTTTTAAGTCTTGTTTTATGTTATATTTTTTATTTTAAGGTTTTTACATAAGAAAAAATATGAAAAAATGGTGTAAAGTAGAAAGCTTATATTTGGCGTTACTTGCTTCAAATTTGTCCCATGTTATGCATTACTTCTAATAAATTTCAATTTTTTTATCATCTATTTCAAGCTTTATTTAGTCACTTTAGGGTCTTAGGTATATCATACAATCTTTAAGGATTTTTAGGAAGTCATTTAGATTAGGTTTTAAGCATGGTTTTAGGGTTAGTGCATTAACTTTACTGTTTTTATTTAACTGCATTTGTTGGCTGTTTGCATTTATTTGGCTGCAAGTTTACATCATTTTAGAACATATTTAGGTCACATTAGATTATACTTAGATTATATAATTATTAAAAAAAAAAGTTTAGGTTTTCATTGGTTTTTATGGGTTAGATTATTTTGCATTTCACTTCTTAGTTTCTTGTTGCATTAGGTGTCCTCTAAGTTATTTTTAGGGGTTTGTTTTTGTTAAATCTTAGGATTATTTAGAGTGTTTTAAAATTTCTAATTATCATCCATATAGTTAATATAATTTAAGATGCATTAGGTGAATTTTTAGGAAGTATTTAGACTATGTTTTCATTTTTTTCCATGCAACTTGGGCTGTTTTGTTTTCTGTTCAGGCCAGAAAGTTTAGTGGCATGTTTGAGCTTACTTTAGATACATTTTAAGGTGTTTTAAGGTCCATTTAGGTCATATACATTGTCATTTAGGGTTAAGAAAGATTTAGTGAATTTAAGATATCATTTACACATTTTTTTAGAATTTTTATTTCAAGTAAAATGCTTGTTGTCCAAGTTTAGTTTTAAGGCTATTTGGGGTTGATTAATGGGCTATTGTAGGGTTAAGTAAGTGTCTTTAGGTAGCTTTCATTTAGGGTTAGGTTTAGAGTAAGGATAGAATAGGGTTTCTTTTTAGTTTTCATCATTTTCATACATTAATTTAGAGTTTTGTGGCATTTTCTTTTTAGGATGTTATTTACTATTTTAGGTGCATTTTATTTATTCTTTTAGGTGTTAAGTTTGCATTAGTTTAGGGTTTAATTCACACATTTAGGGATAACTCAGGGTTAAGATATATTTCATGCACATTTAGCATTCATTTCATTTTTTTTCAAATGCTCAAAAAAAGATTTTGTTTTCCATCCATCATTTTTAGTTTAGATAGTAAGTTTAGGAATTAATTATTTAATTTTATTTATATTTAGGGTTAGGATTAATTTAGGATTTCATTTTGGTACATTTAGGATTAAGGTTTTTAAATTAAGGATTTTAAGGTTTTGCATAGGAATTTGATTTTTCCTTGCATTAGTTTAGGTTTTTTGCATTTTTATTTCTTTTAAGTAAATTAGTGGCATGCATTTTCAATCTTATAGTAAGATTTTCTAGATTTATTTTAGTATCTTCATTTTAGCCCTTATTTTTTTTATTATTTGCATTTTTAGATAATTTTCATTACTGATTTTAATTCTGATTTTTTCTTATCTTTCTTTTGCAGTTATTTGCTTATTTGCTTCAAGTTTTGTAAGTATTTTTACTTTATTTTATTTTCTTTATTATTGCTTTTAATTTATAGTATTTTTAATATAAGTCTTGTAGATCACACTTTGAAAATATTCATAATTGGTTATGATATACTTATAGTAAAATTAACAGGTACTTAGCTAGGTTTGCATTTTCTCTGTGGGACAATAATCTGTGACTCAGATCTTTTTATTACTTGTTATACTGTGCACTTGCAGTATGGATACAATTTAAGGTCATCAAGTTTTTGGTGTCGTTACCGAGGACAATGCAAAGCCATTAGTTGATATCGATGAAACTATGCTTAAGCATACTCTTAGTCTTGTACATACTTAGGCTGTAAATATTTAAAGCCTTTACATAAGTTAATTAGATTTTCCTTCTCATAAAAATTAAAATTTAAAAAATATTTGAGGGTATTTGAATGTTTGTGTCACAACCCTCTATATTAGTCCGTGACCTTTATCTTACCACTTACAGTTGGGTTTTGATTTAATATCCAATTCATGTCTCATCCATTTTATTTAAATAAATTCATTTAAATAAGGTAGAATAGAAACTGAACTTTTATATATAAGTGCAGAAGCGCTTACATTAGTTTCTATTATATACATCCCCCAAAATACAAAATACAAATTTTACTGTGCATTAATTTACAGGATACAAAATTTTTCATCTCAAGTGTATACCTCTCTATACTGCTGGATGACTTCAGAAACAAAATATCAGGGACGATTGCAGTATACTCACTACTGCGTAGTATCTGTGGAGGAGGAAATAAGGGGGTAAGCTAATGCACGCAGTAAGGAAAATATGAAAACAGGTAAATAACTACACTATCTACATGTTTAAAATACATATATGTTCATTTTCCTTATAAAGCAATATGCATGTTCTTTAAAACAACTTCCATCAATGCGAAATCGTTAATTCGCTAGATAGGTATATGCATATTCACACAGAATCACACAATTCATCTTAAAATTGTTGAGTACATATTTAAAAATCACTTTGTACACAACAATTTAATATACATGAGACATAATCATGGGTTATCATATCCCCAGACACACAGCAAGGGAAAACATATGTCACCTCACACAGTAGTGATAATGTCGTATCACTCAGATACATAAAGGACTTATGGCCATAGTCAGATTCTAGGCAACACTGATAAGGTGTGCGGGAACCCTATGCTTGGGGAGGCGAATCAACCATCCCTTCAGCTCATACTTAAATCATGGCACATCATACGCCATGGCTAACGCTCATGGTACATTGTGCTCCCGTGGATCCTTATCACCCATTCCCGTTGTCTCAAAATCTCATGCGAGCAGGTCAGTACAAGGCACACAGTAGTACACGATGGCTCAAGCACAGTTTTGTACTCATCACATCACATTTATAAACCACGTGTGAGCAGGTTAATGCAAGACACACAGCAGTACATGATGGCTCTAACACGGTTTTACTCAACACACAACACATTCATGAAAACCTCGTGTGAGCAACTCAGCGTAAAACACATAACATACCTGAGGCATCGAGCATGGTATTACTAGGAAATTGCATGCGAGCATAGTCAGAGCAAGACAAACAATAATACTGAAAGGCTCTAGCATGATCTCCAAAACTCTAGTGCGAGCATCTCGAGTGGAACACACAGCATCACCCGAGGCATCAAGCACTCTTTTTTTTTTCTAAAAAATCCTTTTAAAAATAACGTGCGAGCAGGGTTGGTCATTCTACAGCTACCACTAGGCTCTAGCACGATTTCACTCAAAAAAGAAATGGAAAGGGCTCCATGAATAGTCATGAGTGAGAGGGCAAATCTCCCTTCAATCCCTTATTGAAACATTTCATGCAAATGATCAAACCGGGAGTCTGTCTATTGTTATTCTTTCTCAAAACATTTGGAAAACCTCTTTTCACAACAATCATAGAAGTCATGCAACTTATACTCATAGACTTATTCTCATACGTAGTTTTCACCTAAATATATCAATATCTATAAGCTCATTGCATACATTCGCACACAGTAGGTAAGAAAACATACGTATAGCTATCTCTAATAGCTCGCATAAGTCCCTTACCTCGAATCATGCTGAATCGCTTTCCTTTGATTTACACTTCTCGTGATCCGTCTTATCGATTCCAACGATATCCTCTGGAGCTGAAATTGTGTATTATACACATCAGTATATTGTCATATACTTCATTTCACTTGCATGATATTCAAATCCATGCATTTAGCCATTTATATCTCATTTGGCCTTTTCATACAGTATCAGACTTTATCTTCTTATGAGTCCATTTCGAGTATATAACTCATTTTCAAGAATCCATTAAACTCTTCGAATCTATTGATTCGTATTAAACTGGATTACACTTACAATACCTCAAGTTCATGATTTTATTTCATTGTGGCATTTCATCAAATACCTCATATACTCACTTTCAGCCATTTTCATTTCTAACACATGGATTTCACCAAATCAATATACACTCATGTATATATGCTTAATAACATCTATTCATACTTAAATCATCATTAAATCTATGCCTACTAAACTTTCTCATCCTTTTCTCACATTTCGCCATACATATGTCATGGAGATTAAGCATGTTCTAAGATGTTTCAACCAATAATATATACACCAATCAACTCATAAAATCGTATAACTCAACATACATGAGATTGGTGCATTAAAATCTCACCTAGCTGGACTTTTCTCCTTTTGGCTGAATTTGGAGAAATCACCTTGTTTCCTTCAATCAAACAGTTTCACCACTTGTTTTTAGGCTAAGTTGTTCTCCTCGCCACTATGAGCAATTTTGCTAAACCAACTTCTCTCAATTTTGTATGAAAAGTGATGGTCTCCTATAGTGAAAAGCTAGGTTACTTTGCTTAGAATGGAAGGTTTAATGTTTCTCTCACGAATTACAGTCCTGCAGCCTTGTTTTATAGAAATTGCATTGATGAGATCGATCTCCATTACTGAGGGATCGATCTGCAGCTGTTTTTAGCCTTTCAGAATTCAGTTTTCAAGCTATAGAGATCGATCTGTCGAAGAGCATGAGATCGATCTCTCATTGGCAGAATGCTTAATAGATCGATCTGGCAAGGAAATGAGATCGATCTGCTTGAGGTTAGATCGATCTATTCTTCATAGGGGATCGATCTGGCTTAAACTGAGGATCGATTTCCTTATTCAAAGTGCCTCTAAGATCAATCTCCCTTGCATTGGAGATCGATCTCCCCTTGTTCTGTAATCGTACTTAGCCATTTTTATGCCAACCTCTCAATGTCAACTTCATTTCAATTATTCCACCACTCATATTGCATTCAACTCACATTTATCATTTCAAAAGGTCCATTTCTTGTTATTCATACTTAATGAAACTTGCGTGTACATCACGAATCCATATAACAAGTGTGTACATCAGATTTATGGACCTTACATCACTTATGATCCATATTACATAAATGAATGTATACCTAGGAAATCATAAAGGTTACATATGAAAATACGGGTCTTACATTTGTCCTCTCCTTCAAGAAATTTGGTCTTCCAAATTAGAACCAAGTTACTCCTCAAATAGTCGGGGGTACTTATCCCATATAGCGTTCTACAACTCCCAAGTAGCTTCCTTTGAATTATGGTGCTGCCAGACAACTTTAACAAGCGAAATCGTCTTGTTCCGTAGCACTTTTTCCTTTCTATCCAATATCCAGATCGGTTTCTCTACGTATGACAAATCATTCTTGAGCTCCAATGGCTCATACTGAATCACATGGGTTAGATTTGGATGGTATTTCTGAAGCATCGATACATTGAATACTTTATGAATGCCTGCTAGCTCTAGTGGCAATGCTAGCTTATAAGCCTCATCTCCTACACGCTCTAGTATCTCAAACGGTCCGATATGCTGATGGCTCAACTTACCCTGCTTACCAAACCTCATAATCCCTTTCGAGGGAAAGACTTTCAAGAAAATCGAATCACCCATAGTGAACTCTAGTGGCCTCTCTCTCATGTCAGCGTAGCTTTTCTGTCTGCTCTGAGTTGTTCTTAATGTCTCACATATCAACTGAACAACCTCAAAGGCTTACTGTACCAAGTCAGGAGCAAAAATTTTCATTTCACCTACTTCTTCCCAACCAATTGGGGATCGACACCTTCTACTGTACAAGGCCTCATATGGTGCCATCCTGATACTAGAGTGGTAGCTATTGTTGTATGCAAATTAAGCTAATGGTAGGTGATCATCCCAGGAACCCCTAAAATCCATAACACTTTCTCTCAACATATCCTCTAATGTCTGGATGGTTCTCTCCGACTGACTATCGGTTTGAGGATGGAAAGCAGTACTGAAACTCAATCGGGTTCCTATAGCTTCATGGAATTGTTCCCAAAAGTAAGAAGTGAAGCGAGAATCCCTATCTGATACTATACTCATTGGTACACCATGTAGCCTCACAATCTCCCGTACATACAACTCTGCCAAGCTACTTAAGGTATCTGTAGCTTTCATAGCCAGAAAGTGGGCGGATTTCATCAGTCTGTAAACCACCACCCAGATAGTATCATGGTTCCTCTTAGTTCTCGGCAATCCCATGATAAAATCCATGGTGGCATGCTCTCATTTCCAAGTTGGTGTTGGTAGAGGCTGCAACAACCCTGCAGGCTTCTGATGCTCTACATTCACTTGCTGACAAACAAGACATTTTGCCATAAACTCTGCGATATCTCTTTTCATCCCTGACCACCAATACACTTTTTGGAGGTTCTAGTACATTTTGTTACCTCTCAGATATAATGTGTATTTTGATAAATGAGCTTCTATCAAAATCAATCTCTTTAATTTTGGATCATTGGGAACGCAAACCCTACCTCTAAACCTCAGTAGCCAATCATCACTCACTAAGAAATTGGCCACATCACCCATCTTAATCTGACTCGTACGATCCTCACACAGTAGATCGGCATGCTGAGCCTGGCATATCTGGTTAATCAAATCCAGTTCCACTCGCAGTCTAGCTATCACACAGTCTCTATCAATATCAAGAGGGTCTATATCCAACCTGAGGTGAACAAACTGCTCGAGCAGCTCATATTCCCTGACCATCATGTGCGATACCATTCCGAGGGTCGTTCTACTCAGGGCATCAGCCACAACATTAGCCTTTCCTGGATGGTATAGTATCTCTCATTCATAATCCTTTAGAAGCTCTATCCATTGCCTCTGCCTCATACTCAACTCTTTCTGTGAAAACAGGTATCTGAGGCTCTTATGATCTTTATACACCTGGAATTTCTCACCGAACAAGTAGTGGCGCCAAATCTTTAATGCAAATACCACGGCTGCCAACTCTAAATCATGGGTCGGGTAGTTCCTCTCATGGTCCTTAAGTTGTCTGGATCCATAGGCTACTACCTTCCCTTCTGCATCAACACATAGCCCAGTCTTTATCCCGAGGCATCTGTATAACCTCTTGATACGAGTTAAACATATTTTCGTAAGTGCACAAGTCGTACAAGTAATAATGAGATTCGAGTCCCGAGTTATCCTCCCACAGAGAAGTTGAATTGCCTAATTAAGTACCGATTAATCTTATCCTAAGTATATTCTATCAAATTATGAAATGTTAAGGGTTGATCTACAATGCTGAAATTAAAACTACTGAAAACCATAGCAATTATAAACTAAATAAAATAAAATCAAGCTAATATTACTTACAGTGCTCCGAGCAATTAAAAGCAAAAACCTACAAAAATAATTAAAACAGTCAAAATTAATTAACGCAATTAAAATAAAATGCTAAAATAAAGAAGCAAAAATAATTAAGCTAAAATTGAACAAACATAAAATGCAATTAAACTACTTAATCAAAATGCAAATTAAACTAACTTAAAATTTAAAGAAAAAAAATCCTAGAAAAATTAAGAAAATAAGTACAAGCCTAAATGTCTAAAATATTAGTTGTAAATTACTCCTAATTATATCTAATTACTAATTTAACAATAAAATTTAACTAATGCTTGATAAATATCTTTTGCATGATAAATTCTAAATTAATACTAATGCATGATAACTTAACTAATGCATGATAAAATAGAAATGAACTAAGGACATAATTAAATCTAATTCATGAACCAATCAAGTTATTGACTATAACTAATCATGCAACTAAATTTAGAATTTTACTCATTAAGCTAACAAATTAAATTGATATTAGGCTATTCTAAAATGCATAACAAATGGATTATTGCAAAAGTTAAATGCCAAACATGGCCTTGGTCGGTTTGCAATATAGCCAACTGTGCAGTTTTCATTTTAGTCCCGCATATAGTTTGTATTTCCAGGTTTGGTTGCAATCTTCTGCAACTTCCACCGACTCTACCTCGGTTCCATGTATAGCATCCTTTTGCAACTCAACACATCACGCTACCACATGCTTCAAGCTGCATTTTCTGGCCAGACCTGCTCCCCGCACACGTCCTGCTCCTGCTTCTTCTCCATTTCCAGGTTTGGGTGCTGTCTGTGGCTTCTGCATCCGGCGTTATCTGGCTCCTATACTGCACAGCAATGCTGCAACTTCTTCAACAATTCCAGTAACAGCAGCTGAATTCCCGATCAAGAATATTACACCACAATACAGGCAGATTCAGCACCACTTGCAACATCCCAGCAGCTACCAGCTCTGCACTTCTTCAACACGTTACAATAATGCAGCACCCATGCACTGAAGTTACCTCTACTAATCTTCCTTGCTCCAGCTTCCATAATCAGCACGTACATTAACCGACCATCTCTCTGCCCAGTAGATACTGATCACTGCAGTTGGTCACACATAAGCAGCAACTCCTTCAACCAAAAAATGAAGGTGAACAGTGAATGAAAACATAGAACAGGGGAGAACAGAGGAGAAATGATGATTTGAAGAAATACTAGAACAAAAGAATAAATATAAAATGCAAAAGGAAGCAAAAACGCATGAGCCAGAAAATGAATTTCGGAAGAAATCAACTGGGTTGGGTCTCTTTGCAACCCGTGTCGTTCTTGGCACTGGAATCAGTGGCAATTCTGCCCCGTTCAACTTTGCTATACCTTGAATCCGAACAGTAATAAACTACCCAGCTTCAGCAGCCAACACATCTAAATCTACTGCTTCTTCATGCCAGTCAGTTGTACAAAGGCTCCACTAACCCGAATAACTATAGAAAATCAAAGGAATATAACTAACTTACTAAGCAACCCGAGATTAGCAACTATAAAAACATTTCAGTTTTTTCATAAAAATCCCTGTATAAAAATAAAGAAATGGAACTTATGCAATGCCAAGAAGAAGAGAAATGGAAAATAGTTAATCTTCATTAATGTGAAAAAAATCGAGAACTAGAAATAAGCAAAAGCTTTTCATCAACATAGAAATTGTATGAACAGTAACTATAGGAAATATAATAAAATGATGGCTAAAAAATCTACTCGGGAAAGCTTCTAAAAACAAAGAAATCTAAGACTATTTTTCCCATGCTACCTTAACTAGTTTTACACTAACAATACTTAGTCTTTTTTTTTCAATTGCTATCATGTCTTATTTATACACACACTTAGGGGTACAATTGTAATTTTTCCAGCCTAGATGAGTTGGCATTATTTGGCCACTTGTCTTCACACCATTGGCTTCTTGAAACGATATTTCCATGTCATCTATCTTCTTATCCAGTTGGATGTGCTGGTGGCATGGCTTGTGTTGTCTGCATGGTCCAATCTCGATTTTTCCCCAATTACAGTCCATTTTCTACCGAAATTTTCCAAATTCATTCGGATTTAATTTATCTGCAAACATGAGAATTTTAGTCAAAATGAGGGGATAATTAACAAAATAATTTAGGGATTAAAATAATTAATTAAGAAATTAAGCATAAATAATTCTATTTTTATAGAATTAACACACCCCCAAACTTGAGCTTTTGCGTGTCCTCAATCAAAACAAAATAATTGTAGGAATGACAAGTACTAAACACAATAATTTCCCGAATATTATCCTCAAAGATAAAGTACAAACTATGATCTCAAAGAATCACAATTACAAGTCCAACATTCAGAATCATTCAATCATAAGTCCTAACCCAAATTGGATCTCTTGTGTGTGTGTGAAAATGTCAAAGCCACTTCACAGTACATTACTCGGATCAGATTATGCAAACACAGTGAATGCAAAGTCAATGACATGTGATCATTCCCATAAGTTTTCTTTTCACTTATCTCTCCACTAATGTAGTCACACTTAACCAAAGATCAGTAGGACTTCAATAAGCTTGTAATGTAAGGCTGGGGCTAAGGTATGATAAAGTCGATTTAGGTTTAATTACACCTTAACATGCATTGCTTCTAGGATCTTAATGTAAGAGCTCAAATCATTTCCCGCAAACTTATTTATTTCACTAAACTTTTTATTCTATTTTTGTATTTTCTTCTTTCTTCTTTTCTTTTTCTTTTTCTTTCATTTTTTTAATACATACTCCTTCACTATCACTTAATACCCATATAGCTCACAATATATCACAATGACTTTTCATGCTTTTGGGGTAAGGGATAGGAACAGAGTATTTAAGCTACGGAAAAGCTTATTTGGCCTAGATGGGTGATGTAAGACCCGATTTTATTGTAAGAGTAAAAGGGAATGAATAGAAATTTACGAGTGCATTTAAAAATGCAAAAGGACTGAAATGAAATTCTCGAACACATTGAAAGGCAAAATGGTCAAAAGATCGAAAATCGGTATAAATTCGATAAGAAAAATTTATTAAAAATAATGGATTGAGAAATCTTGGTCAATAAAGGTGAAAGAAATTTATTCTGGGTTAAATTGATCACGATATCAATTTTTTGGAATTAATCGGGATTAATCGAAATTTTTAATTTGAAAAATCATTTCGAAAATAATCGAAAAATATACCAGAAAGACGAAAATAGACTGATAAATTCATTTATTGAATAAAGGAATTAAATAATAATTTTTAGGATATTTTAAGAGATATTTGGGTATTTTTAATGTATTTTATTGATTAAAATAATAATAAATAAATTAATAAAAGAAATTAAAAAAAAGAGGAAGAAACAAAAAAAAAAGATCGAAAACGCGAAAGTCGCGTGAAAATGGAAAACCACCGAGGAAAACCAAACCCATCACCGACGGCCACCAACAACTGCCCAGGAGAGCAACCGGCGAGGGGGAAGGTACCGGGCCACCACCGGCCTAAAGGAACCACGAACGGCGGCCACCGGCGAGAGGAACGGCGAGAAACGAAACCGAGAGAAGAGAAGGCGATTCCCGATGATCGACGATGATTCGGCACCGACCGACCATAGCCAAACGTCCCCGAGGCGCAGACGAGCCGATTGGTGGTGGCCACGACCGTCAAAATTACCGGCAAACGCCGAAAACGGCAGAAAGATGATGTGGGTACCGATGGTGGAGAGAATAGGCCGGACCGGCGACTTTTCGGCAACATCGACAGAAGCCGACCCCAGATCTGAGATGCGGACGACTCAGCGGAGCCACTGGCGACGGAAGTCGATAGAGAACCGGTCGAACCGGAGTGAACCGACGGTTCGAACCGGGTCTAAACCGGACTGAATAGGTTCAGCCAAGAAAGAAAAAGGAAAAAAGGAGAAAAAGAGAAAAAATTGGAGGAAAATTTTGGTGGTGTAGTTGACCTACGGGTAAGTCGGTAAGCGGTCGAAATTGATCGATTTGAATTTTGGAATATTTTATTTAATGATTATTCGACTGAAAATTTACCCAAAAATTTATGAAATTATGTAGCTCGACAATTGGCATCCAATGAGAGCTCGAGACAGCCTCGATTTACGTACAAGCATGGAATCTCAAGTAAGTAACCCTTATTTACGATAATTTACATCGTTATGCGTGCTTCAGATTTAACTACTGCATAAAATAAATTAAATTCTGAAAATTTAGATAAATTGTCGTAAATAATAAATTGAGCTATTCAAGAGTTAGAACGAGACCCAATAAATTTTTGGTGGGCCCAATGAGCCCAATAGGCCTCGATAATGTGAAAATTAAGTGGAAAATGGGCTTAAGGCCGATTAAGGCCCATTAAGGTGCAATCGGGCCCAATAGGGGTAAATAAGCCCAATGATTTAAATTAAGCCCAGAAAATAGGAAATGCAATTAAATTGTCTGATATCTGACCTGAGAAATAATTATACGCAGTTTCGAACATTGGATTGGGAGCAGATCGGACTGCGTGACGAGACAGCAGTGGAAAAGGAAAGGTCAGACTCTACAGAAAAATAAGGTAAGGGAATTCTACGGACTGCTAGAGATAAACTTTACGAAATTTCAAAGTCATATGCAGTCTTTTAAATTATCTGAAGGGTCTAGAAGTAAGTTAATAATTTTAGTGCCCCGAATGGGTAAATTACCAAAATACCCTTGTTAAGGGTAAAATTTACAATTTTAGGAAAAATTGGGAGGAGCAAGAAGAAGAGGTTCCTGCTCGTTCTGGAGGTGTTTTGATGCATGCATGAGTAGGCTGGCTAACCTTGAAAGAAAAATGCACAGTATTGCATATTTTCAACTATGAAATTATTTTGAAAATTGTTTTGAGGAAACAGAGCCGCCTACGTGTTTTTATTGACATATGACGTGCTAGAGCTCAGCTCGCACGATGTTTTGATTTGTGTGATGCATGCATTAGTGCTGGAGCGAGAGCTCGCACTAGAGTTTTACATGCATTGGTGTTGGAGTCCAACTCGCACCTGATTTATATATATATATATATATGATTTTTGTGACAGGGTGCTAAGTCTAACTCGCACCAGATTTTTTACATGATTTAATGAGAGTGCTAGAGCTTAGCTCGCACTAGTTTTACTTGAATTGACAAGAGTGCTGGAGCATCATCGCTCGCACCCCCCACTGATTTTTATGAGAACATGCGATGAGCCGTGCTTGGAGCGTCGGGTAGACTGTGTCACCGACTAAATAGGCTCGCATGTGCGTTCTGAGACAGGGTATGGTATATGGGTCCACAGAGTATGATGTACCGTGCAAGTAGCATGGAGTACGATGTACCGTGTGGCATCTTCGGATGCGTGGTATCTTCAAATATGTGTGTCATCTTCGGATGCGTGGGATCGGATAAGACCAACGAGATGGACTGACCTACCTCCCGGGCAGTTCCCGATCATGGTGAGACCCCGTACACTAGGATCTGTGTAGGCAGAGGGACTCCCGAGGACACATGGCCATAGTCCTGGTTATTACCGATATACAGATGTTGCCTAGTCTCGCATGTTGACGATTTTGATGAGATCAAAACTAGGTTTTAAATCAGATTTGTATGATGTTATTTCCATGCTTTTTAAACCTATGTGTGATGTAAACTAATTTTCATGGTTTTGTGTGAGTCAGGATCACCCGAAGGAGGGGTTGAGTCCTGACTTTATTGTGAAATTTTTAAATGAGGAAGAAATGATTTAAAAAGAGTTGCATGTTGATTTTTCCATGCGAACGTGTTTTACATGACATCATGAATTATAGCATCAGTTTTAAAATGTGTGGAGAAAGGGTGGTTTATACATGGCACCACGTTCATGTAGGTAGTATGGTTACCTACTTGGTCGTAGGATTACCTTACTGAGCTTGATGTGCTCACCCCTTTCATTTTCTCACACAGATAATCTCCAGTAGATGTTGAGGCGACTGAATACTGCATTCCAGATATCCGCTGCTGCCCATCACTTAAGGTATATACACTTGTATATATTGTATCTAAATAAGCATAGCACAGTAACATGTTTGTAAGTGACTTTAGGGGATGTATAAATATTGTAAACACTTATAAATGACTGAGAAAGAATTAAGTTATATGGTAAATGAACGGTGGGACTGGCATTAACGCACAGCCTAATTGTTAGTGAAGTGTGGTCACGATTTAGAGGATAGATAAGTATGAAATAAAATAACAAAACACGAAAAATTTACTCTGATTTTTGGGTAGTTTTGGGTCGTGACAGGTGACTAGGGGTAGAATATGTACAAGGATGGCTAGAAAGGCTCAAACGATCCAAAGATGGCCTAAATCATCTCCCTAATTAAGTGTGATCTAATATTTCACCTCGAGATCAGATCTAACAAATTCTAGAATATGATGCACTAAATCACTGAACAAATGTAATTCTATGTCCATAGAAGCTTTCTCTAAATAAATATACTGATTCATGACATGACAGGTGCATAAGATGAGGCAATCACAATCAGAATTAAGACAAATTCAAGAATTCAACTTCATGCTTTTCTATAATCATGCTTCTTATTCAATCAAAGTCAGATTTTCGAAAATTGAAAATTCTTTCTCAGATTTTCAAAAATTCAAAAATTGAAAATTCTTTCTCAGATTTTCGAAAAAAATTTGAAATTTTTTCCAATTTTTCCCAAAATTGCTCAAGTGATATCCCCTCCCCCAAACTTAAAGTGCACAGTGTCCTCAGTTTGCAGATAATATAAGAATTTAAGCTCAATGACAGAGTACTCCCATTTCTGATGATGATGAACAATTGAAGCTTGATTGAAAATGTAATGCTGTAAAAGCAACCTACAAAATAAATAAAGAAGAAACAGTAGAAAAGAGAAAAGAGTGGTACAAAAAGTGCAAAGAAAAATGAAGCTAAGTAGCAGGAGTAGAAGTAGGAGGGTCAGCTAAAGTGGTCACAGAATGCTAACGATCAAATCCTCCCCCGAAATAATGTTTCAGTCTGCCCCCATTAACCTTAAAGGGTTTAGTCAATGGTCTCATCCATAATTTCAATGGCTCCATGTGGGAATACTTGTGTAATGTAAAGGGTCCTGACCATCTAGACTTAACCTTTCTTAGAAACAACTTCAAGCGTGAATTAAATAACAGAACTTGTTGACTTGGCTCGAAGTGTCTCTCCTTGATTTTCCTATCATGCCATCGCTTAGTCTTTTCCTTATAGAGCTTGGCATTCTCACAAGCCTGCAACCTGAACTCATCTAAGTGATTGAGTTGTAGCAGCCTCTTCTCCCCTGCTGCCTCTAAGTTGAAATTCAGGTTCTTAATGGCCTAGTAGGCCTTGTGGTCAAGCTCTACTGGTAGATGACAGGCTTTACCATAAATAAGCTGATAAGGGGACATTCCTAAAGGTGTTTTGAAGGCTATCCTATAGGCCCAAAGTGCATCATCTAACCTAATGGACCAGTCCTTCCTACTTAGGTTCACTGTCTTCTCCAATATCCCCTTAATTTCCCTATTGGATAACTCTACTTTGCCACTCGTTTGTGGGTGATAAGTAGTGGCTACCTTATGTTTGACCCCATATTTCTTTAATAGCCCATCAAAACATCGATTGCAAAAGTGGGATCCTCTATCACTAATGATAGCCCTAGGTGTGCCAAATCGTGTGAAAATATATTTCTTTAAAAACCTTACCACTACCTTGGCATCATTAGTCAGTAAAGCAATCGCTTCAACCCATTTCGACACATAGTCTACAGCCACAAGAATATAGAGATTGCCATATGAAGGAACAAATGGTCCCATGAAATCAATACCCCAGACATCAAAGAGTTCTACTTCTAAACTATTAGTCAAAGGCATCTCATTTCTTTTGGAAATATTACCTACCCTCTGACATCTATCACATTTCAGCACAAAGTAGTGGGCATCCTTAAATAACGTGGGCCAGTAATATCCAGATTGCAAAACCTTGGCAGCTGTCTTTTCTCCTCCAAAGTGCCCTCTATAATCAGAAGAATGGCAATGTCTAAGTATATCTTCTACTTCTTCCATAGGGACACACCTCCTTAAAATCTGGTCTTTACATTGTTTGTACAGGAAGGGTTCATCCCAAACATAATACTTACATCACTCAAAAACTTTTTCTTTTGCTAGGTAATTAAATCAGGTGGCATCACATTGCTCACCAGGTAATTCACAAAATCAGCGTACCAGGGCAATTTGGAATGCCCAAAAGTAAATAACTTCTCATCAGGAAAGGACTCATTAATAGTTGTACCATCTTCTTTGAGTCCACTCTCCAATCTAGATAGATGGTCAGCAACCTGATTCTCCGTTCCTTTCCTATCCCTAATCTCCAAGTCAAACTCCTATAGCAGGAGGGCCCATCTAATCAGTCGAGGCTTTGTATCCTTCTCGGAGACTAAGTACTTAATGGCGGCATAATCAGTATAAACTATTACCTTAGTACTAATGAGATAGGAGCGAAACTTATCAAAAGTAAATACTCTAGCTAACAACTCCTTCTCGGTAGTAGCATAGTTCAACTGGGCCTCATTCAAAGTTTTGCTTGCATAGTAGATTGCATAAAAGACTCTTCCTTTTCTTTGTCCTAGTACAGCCCCAACAGCATAATCACTCGCATCACACATAAGCTCAAAAGGTAAACTCCAATCTGGAGCTATGATTACATGGGCTGTAACTAATTTTTCCTTCAAAGTCTTAAATGCTTCTAAGCATCTCTCATCAAAGCAAAACACAGTGTCTTTCTCAAGGAGATTACATAAAGGCTTAGATATCTGAGAAAAATCCTTAATGAACCTTTTGTAAAATCCTGCATGGCCCAGGAAACTTCGAATTTCTTTTACAGTGGTAGGGTGAGGTAACCTATTAATAATTTCCACCTTAGCCTTATCCACTTCTATCCCTCAAGAAGAAATTTTGTGCCCAATCACTATACCTTCTTTCACTATAAAGTGACATTTCTCCCATTTAAGCACTAAGTTTCTTTCTTCACACCTCCTCAGTACTAGTGCCAAATTCTGCAAACAAAAATCAAAGCCATCCCCAAATACTGAGAAATCGTCCATGAAAACCTCAAGAAAATCTTCCACCATATCATGTAATATGGCCATCATGCAACGCTGGAATGTAGCAGGTGCATTGCATAGGCCAAAAAGAATTCTTCTAAAAGCAAAGGTCCCATAGGGACAGGTGAAGGTAGTCTTTTCTTGGTCTTTTGGGGCTATAGCTATCTGATTGTACCCAGAATATTTGTGACCAACTAATCGATCTAACATTTGTTCAATGAAAGGTAAAAGGAAGTGGTCTTTTCTAGTGGCTTTGTTGAGTTTCCTATAGTCCATGCATACTCGCCAACCAGTGACAGTCTTAGTGGGGATAGCTTATTATTCTCATTTTTAATCACTGTCATCCCTCCCTTCTTAAGGATATATTGTACTGGGCTCACCCAGGCACTGTCGAAAATATGATAGATGATCCCTGCATCTAACCACTTAATGATCTCCTTCTTGACGACTTATTTCATTATAGGGTTCAATCGACATTGGTGCTGTCAGGACCTTATCTCAATTCATGACTTTAACCAAAATCACTACAAATTTTTCGCATTTTAACTTACCTTTCCTCTCATCAATGGTTGGGCTATGATTCGATGTTAGCTTCCTCGCATACCATATCATCCATTATCATACATTATCATACATACATGTCAATATACTGTTACTGACTGTAGCTTCTTTTATAATACATGTGAGATTACATAAAGTCTACTACAATTACATTCCCCATAATATATATCGTATACATCACTATGCTATTTCTATGTTTAGATACATAACCGTACAAAATATGTATACCTGTCGATCGATAGGAAATAGCAGTGGACTCAGGAATGCTATCCCTCAATAGCTCTCACTCTACTGCTGATGCTCTGTAGAGAGATGTAAAGAAAGGGGGGTGAGCATACAACACCCTCAGTAAGGAAATCAGGCAAGTAAGTAGATATCTACACTATCTACTCAAAATAATGCTATGCCTTGAAAAAATCATTTCTTTTACTCACTTTAAAAACATGTGTTTAAATATATATATATATATATATATATACTTGTACAGATTAAATCCCGTGTACAGAAATCATGCTTTCTTTCTCAAATGTAGGCATGTAGTGCAAAACAATGCATCTTTATAATATCACAATGCCTTTAGATAAATCATGCCATGTATGTTTAAATCACGGTAAATATGGCATTTAAATCATTCACAATACAAAATCGGAGTCGACCCATCCCTTAGGTCTGTCCGCAATTAAATCAGTAAACCAGGTGATATATCATGTGAGACTCTGTGGTGAAAATGTAAATAGTATCTTGGACTATGATCATATCCGACATGTGATCCCGAGCTACACGGAATCTTAGTGTGCGGGGCATCACCGCTGTAATGGGAGGGGGGTCAGTCCATCACAACCGTCAGCTATATCCTCCTTAACTCCACAACAACACACGGTACAGTGTACTCTATGCCACATGCATGGTACAATGTACACCCGTGGACCCTACATCACAGTCAGGGTGCCTGCCATAGGTCTTAGCCCTCAAAACCATGGAATATCATACCATGTCTGTAAATCTTCATGCGAATCATCTCATAGTGTGACACTCAGTCTACACAAGGAAATCAAGCATGGTTTTCAACATGTATTATATATCACATTCAGTGCGCACCTTTGAGCACGACTCACAGTCGACACTCTGCTCAAATAATGTTTCACATCACAAACTTAACTCTAGTATGAGTAAACCTCTAGCAACAAGGTCAATGCATTGTTCATGTATTAAATCAAGTACGAGCAATAGCTCCAGTACCATGCTATGCACAATATCATCAAATCAAGTACGAGCAATAGTTTTAGTACTATGTCATGTATAAATCATGAAGGATCGAGTATGAGCAACGCTCCAGCACTCTGTCATGCATCTCATGAAAAACTCGAGTTCGAGCTAATCGATCCAACACTCTCTCATGCATATATCATATAAAACTGAGTACGAGTAATAACTTCAGCACTCTATCATGAATGTCATGGAAATCTAGTGCGAATCATAATCCAGCACTAATATATGTGGAAAATATATGAAATCCAGTGCGAGCTGTGCTCCAGCACGATTCATTCTCACATAATATGATAGATGGCTCTTTAAAAAAGGGATGATTTACAAAATATCAAAATCAGCACTATAAAGTGTCCTTAATTCACATTAACCTTAAAATCATTAGCCCATCTATTTATTCTTCTGCTAAACAGCAGTAAAACACTCAAAATGGTGGTTTCCATGCTTTTTACAACTTTTCACAAAAGTTGACTTTTTGACTAACTAGGGCCAAAATCATAATTTGCCACTATCAGGTCACAATAATTATTATTCACTTTCTCTGACCCTCAGAGTTTTTAAGTGAAAGTAAAAGCAGACAAAAATACGTGCAGGTATCTCTAACTACTCACAAAAGTCCCTTACCTGCAATCACTCGAGAAATTTCACTTTCTCTACGCTGCTCCATTCAGCAGTCCGATTTGTTCCTCCAATAATCCTTTGAGCTGTATATAACCATTTATCAGGTTAATTACACTTTTCCTACTGTATTTCATATTAAATACAGTCTATTTCCCTTAATGGGCTTTAATAAACCTTAATGGGCTAACTATGCCTTAAGCCCATTTTCCATTTTACTATTCATTTTCGTTGGGCCTATTAGGCTTGTGGGGCCCACCAACTCTTATTGGGCTTGTCCTAGACCCATTACATCACATTGGGCCTAAAATATTTGGGCTTGGCCCATTAGACCTCTCGGCCACATGCCATGGCCGAGAGCTATCCATGCCGTCGATCACACCATGGCATGCCGGCCATGTCCCTTTCCTTAGCCAATTCACTTAGGCATTTTCACAAACACTTGGTTGGCAACATTCTTAAACATCACATAGTTCATTTAGGCATTTTATCAAACACCTTGATTGCCAACTTAATACATGTATTAATTAATCAATTTGATTAATTCTAATTACACCATAATCATTAACACATGTATATTAACTTATTTATGCCTTAAAATCACATGGGCATTCATCAATATTTCACTACTCACTCTCGGCCTAACCAAGATCATAGTGATTTCATAGGTTTCAATGCTTAAAACATATACCAATATACTTAAAATCATTCATACATTAACATATATGAAATTGAAAACTTGAAAATATACCAATAGTTGTGTTTACACTTGGCTGAAACTTTGGAGGCTCACGGTTTGCACTCTATGGCTCCTTGATAGACAATTCCAACATATGTCACTCTCCTTTCAATTTGGAACAACTTTCATGAAGAATGAAAGTTCCAAATATGCCTAATTCCTATTGATTTCTCGTGAGAGAAAGCTTGGAAAATTTGTTTCAATGGTTTCTTCTTCTAGCCGAGAATGGTGTGGTGAAGATGACAATGGTGTGGCTCATTTTATAAGCCACTTACTTAGCCATTAAGCCTTACTTTCTAGCCATTAAACTTGACTTCCTAAGCCTTAGTCATGAGTCACCTAATGAGTCACCTTATGAGTCATGTTTAGCTTTAACTATGGTTAGATATTTATCTCATGGGCTTTCCATTTGGGCTTCTCGGTTTGGGCTTTCTTAATGGGATTTTGGGCTGAAATTTTTACTATACCTCGGGCCTTTAATTGTCTTAATATTTGGCCGATCAATTGGTCCAACAATTTGGTTTAAGGGACCTAAGAATTTCAATCTACGTTTAGTATACCTTAATGGGCTTTAAAATTTTCACCTTAGGCCCATTACGTTTTTAACCATTAAATTTAATCCGGAATCCTTCCGAATAAATTTTCCTTACTTCAAGGGATGATTATCTTGTATTCTAACCAAAAATATTTTTCCTCAATTTTTCTCCATACTTAGGTTAATTTTTAACCATGATTAGTCAACTATGGTAAAAGTCCACTTTCTTAACTATAGTTGACTTTTTCCTTAACCATTGACCAAGTTGACTTTTTTCTTAAAATTCCGAAAGTGTCATATCTTATGTCTTACACTCTCGTCTTTATGTTTCAACCATTCCCAGTGGATAATTACACCCAAAACACCCTAAATACCTTAACTCGCCAAAAAGGTCCAATTTACCCTTTTTAGCTTTTACTCTTGTTTTCTGTGTTCGGAACTAAATCAAGCTGACTTTCCTTCATGAGCTCTTTATACTTTCTCATTTTAAGTTTTTATTTTCAGTCAGAATGATTCAGATCCACTCGGTTTAGCCTGTGACTCTTATAGCTCACATTAGGCTTTTTATATAGCTTTTGCGTGTTAAATCATTTTACTAACACTTTAAATCTAGTAAATACTCTTCTTATGATTCAACTATAATAATAGAGTGTTCATACACATAGGAATCATAAGGAACAAGCTACATAAAATTTGGGTCTAACAATCCTCCCCTACTCAAAAAATTTGGTCCTCCAAATTAGAACCAAGTCAGTCCTCAAATAGGTGAGGGTACTTCTCTTGCATCAGATTCTCTAACTCTTAAGTAGCCTCCTCTGAATTATGATACTGCCAGAGAATCTTCAGTAACCCAATGGTCTTCAATCTCAATACCTTCTCCTTCCTATCCAATATCCGAATCGGTAGCTCAACATATGACATGTCCTCTCGGAGCTCCAAAGGCTCGTAACTAATCACATATGTCGGATCCGAGTGATACTTCTGAAGCATCGATATGTTGAAGACGTTATGGACACTTGATAAGTCCAGTGGCAATGCCAACCTATAAGCCTTATCTCACACTCGATCAAGTATCTCAAAGGGTCGAATATAGCGAGGATTTAGTTTCCCTCTCTTCCTAAATCTCACTATGCCCTTGGAAGGAGAAACTTTCAAAAACACGGATTCACCAACTGCAAACTCTAGTAGCCTACGTCTCCTGTCAACGTAACTCTTCTGTTTACTCTGAGCTGTCCTCAACCTCTCTACTATCAAGTGGACGTCCTCAGATGCTTGTGTAACCATGTCAGGAGCGACAATCTTACGGTCACCCACTTCTTCCCATCCAATAGGGAAACAAAATCTACGACCATACAAAGCCTCATACGGTGCCATCCCGATACTCGAATGATGACTGTTGTTGTAAGCGAACTCGGCTAGTGGCAAGTGGTCATCCTAAGAGCCTCTAAAATCTAGCACACATTCTCTCAACACATCCTCCAGAGTCTGTATAGTCCTCTCTGACTGACCATCTATCTGAGGATGGAAAGCGGTGCTCAAACTCAACTAGGTTCCCATGGCTTCCTGAAAATTTCCCCAAAAGTGGGAAGTGAAGCGGGAATCCCTATAAGAGACTATGCTCACTGGTACACCGTCTAACCTCACTACCTTGCGTACATACAGTTCTGTTAATGAACTCGGAGTATCGGTTGCTCTCATAGCTAGGAAGTGGGCTGACTTTGTCAGCTGTCGACGATCACCCATATAGCATCGTGATTCCTACGGGTTCTCGGTAAACCCATCATGAAATCCATGGTGATATGCTCCCATTTCCATGTCAGTATAGGTAGAGGCTACAATAACCCTACAGGTTTCTGATGCTTTACCTTCACCTGCTGACATACGAGACACTTTGCCACAAAGTCTGCTACATCTCTCTTCATACCTGACCACCAGTATACCTTACGGAGGTTTTGATACATTTTGTTACTCCCCGGATGTAACGTATACCTTGACGAATGGGCTTCTGCCAATATCAATCTCCTGAGTCTTGGATCCTCGAGAACACATAATCTGCCTCTGAACCTCAATAGTCCATCAGAACTCAACTCAAAGTCAGTCACTGTGCCCTTCTGCATCTGACTACTCACATCTATATAAAATGGATCAGTCTGCTGACCCACTCTGATCCTGTCCAACAGATTCGGCTCCAAGCGTAGACTAGCTATCACATAGCCTGTATCCATGTCAGAAGGCACGACTCCCAAACTGAGGCTAGCAAACTGCTCTAGCAAATCATGTTCCCTAACCATCATATACGATACCATCCCTATGCTCTTCTTACTCAAGGCATCGGCTAAAACGTTAGCCTTACCCGAATGATAAAGTATCTCACAATCGTAGTCCTTCAGAAGCTCTAGCCATCTTCTTTGTCTCATGTTTAGCTCTTTCTGTGAGAACAGATACTTGAGGCTCTTGTGGTCGGTAAATATCTGGATATTCTCGCCATACAAGTAGTGTCGCCAAACCTTCAATGCAAACACTACTGTTGCTAACTCCAAATCATGGGTCTGATAGTTCTTCTCATGATCCTTCAATTGTCTGGATCCATAAGCAACTACCCTCCTATCCTGCATCAACACACAGCCTAGTCCCTGATGCGAAGCATCGATATACACTGCAAATCCTCCTGAGCTGGTAGGATAGTGAGAATCGGAGTGATGGTCAATCGACGCTTCAACTCCTGAAAACTCTTCTCACAATCCTCGTTCCATACGAACGGTACACTCTTTCAAGTACGACGTGTCAATGGAGCAGCCAACTTCGAAAATCCCTCAACGAATCTCCGATAATATCTTGCTAAACCCAGAAAACTCCTGATCTCGGGTTGTCCTTAGCTGTTCCCACTGAACTACAACCTCTATCTTAGATGGATCAACTGATACACCATCTCTCGATACAACATGTCCCAAAAATGAGATCTGTGACAACCAAAAGTCACACTTACTGAGCTTAGCATATAACTCCTGCTCTCGTAGAGTCTGCAATACGATCCTGAGGTACTCCTCATACTCCTCCTTGGATCTCGAATACACCAATATGTCATCGATAAAGATAATAACAAATTGGTCTAAGTATGGCTTGAATACATCGTTCATCAAAGCCATGAAAACAGCTAGAGCATATGTCAATCCAAATGGCATGACCAAGAACTCATAATGGCCAGATCAGGTACGAAATGCTGTCTTGGGTACATCTCCACTCCGAACTTTCAACTGACGATACCCAGACCTCAGGTCAATCTTGGAAAAGACCTGCGTTCCTTGAAGCTGATCTAACAAATCGTCAATGCGTGGAAGGGGATACCTATTCTTAATGGTGGCCTTATTCAACAATCGGTAATCTATACACAATCGGAGGCTTCCATCCTTCTTCCTCACAAACAAAATCGGTGCTCCCTAAGGTGAAACACTCAGTCGAACAAAACCCCTATCCAACAGCTCCTGCAACTGTCTCTTGAGCTAATCCAGCTCAACCAAGGCCATGCGATATGGTGGTCTCGAAATAGGCTCCATACCAGGCACCAAATCTATATAGAACTCCATCTCTCTGTCTGGTGGTAACCTTGGCAACTCATCTGGAAAAACATCTGGGTACTCACTGACCACAGTAATATCTAACAACTTTGGATGTGCCTCATCCATATCTACCACGTACGCAATGAAACCTTGATATGTTGAAGGTTTTCTAAGTCAGTAATCATATAATAATCATAACTACTCCTTTCATTTATTTTTATTAAACTTTACAACATATCTAATAGGGTTAGGAAACATAACTGTCTTAGCATAACAATCTAAAACAACATGGTTTACAGATAACCAATCCATTCCTAAGATTATATCAAAGTCACGCATACTTAGTAATATTAGATTGGCTGTCATCTCCTTGTTCCCTACTCTTAACTTGCAACCATTAAATACATATTCTACAACTTGACTACTATTCAAAGGCGTACTAATCAACATCATGATACATAATGGTGTATGCTCTACATGTCTTGCTAATTTGCATGCAAATGAAGGCGATACAAAAGAATACGTGGCACCAGGATCTATTAAAAAATATGCTTCAATATCATAAATTAGGATGTTACCTCATATCACATCCGATGAAGCATCAGCTGTCCCCTAGTCTAAAGCATGTACTCGCCCTCGACCCATCACTTGTTTCCCTTTTTCTTCTACTATCGCTCTACCTCTCTGAGCAGACGTACCAGCTGGAGCTCTATCAGGCTCCCTGCCTTTCAGTGGTGCAGTACTATCCATCTCTGGGCAAACTCTAGCAATATGCCCTTATCTCCCGCATCGAAAACACACTATAGGAGTCAGCGGACACGGTCTATCTCCATGTTGTTTACCGCATCTTATGCACTGATCGGCAGTAGGTCTCTGTCCTCTTATGGCAATACTCTTTGTTGGAGCTACGGTCGGATAAGCAGGAGGTCTAGCAAATCTCTCTCGTGCCTCCTCAACCCGTGATCTCTTACTGAAGAGTTTCCTCCCTCCTCGATAACTGAAATCCCTAGCCGGTCTCTTCTTCTATATATCTCAACTCCGACTAAACTTCCCAAACTCGGAAGCATTTCTTTCATAATCTTGCTCGCACAGTTACGCTCTGCACACTGCTTCCTCATAGGTGGTTATATCTAATGGAACCAACCTGGACCGCAGAACTGGTCCAATCCATCGATAAATCTGTGGACCTTCCTGGCCTCACTATATATGGTATCTGGGTCATATCTCCCCAGAGATAGGAATCGAGTCTCATACTCGTCCACTGATAAACTCCCCTAGTTCAGTCCTAAAAACTCTACCTGTAGTTTCTGTTGTGCAGTGTCGGGAACAAACTGCCTCCTAAAAGCCTCCCAAAATATCTCTCAACTAATATTTGTGTGTCGGGCTCTCAATATGGGTCGGGTGGACTTCCACTAATGGTCTGCAGCTTCCTTCAGTAGGAACACAACAAATGCGACCATCTCTAATGTCGTACACTCGAAGAATCCATAAAGCTTCTCCATCTCCGCCACCCACTCCTCAGCAGCTACAGGGTCATTGACCCCACTAAAAGATGGAGGTCTAAAACTTTGGAACTCTCGCAACTGATGCAGATCACATCCGTACCCTAATCCACTACAACACGAAACTGGTGGGGGTGTAGGAGTATCTGCATTCCTCGATGCATGAGCTGTCTGCGTAGGTGTATTAGGGGCAACTGCCTCTCCTGTCGCAGCTCCTGCCTCCTGTCCCTACCTACCTGGCATCGTCTGTGCCAATATCTCTAAAATCATCTCTAGACTATGGTCTAATCTAGTAAAGCGTGTCTCAGCACACTCTGGTGCCTCAGTAGCACCTGAAGTCTCATGCATAGGTAATGGTTCGGCAGCAGCTCGTCTCTCAGGCCTATCTCCATGGCCTCGAGCCTACCTCTCGTCCCTCTACCACTATGCGTATTTGTCATATAGGCAAAGTTCCTGCAATTCATAATCATAAATTAGTCCATCTCCTATCTGGTATACACAGTTATATCTAAACACAGCACAGTACTATGGGGATGTACACTTTTCTATTTTCTAACACCGACTCACATCAGACCAACCTCGACTCTGATACCATTCTATCAGGACCTCATCTCAATTCATGACTTTAACCAAAATCACTACAAATTTTTCGTATATTAACCCACCTTTCCTCTCATCAATGGTTGGGCTGTGATTCGATGTTAGCTTCCTCGCATACCATATCATCCATTATCATACATAGATGTCAATATACTGTTACTGACTGTACCTTCTTTTATAATACACACTACAAAAAAAAACACCTTCAGAAACGGAAAATTAGCGACGAAATTTTTTCGTTGCAAACAAAAACAATTTGTAACGGATTTGTAACGGATTTTCGTCACTAATAATGATATATTTACTATTATCAAAAGGCAACGAAATTTATAATGGAAATCCGTTACAAATTGGTAACGGAATTACGCAAAATTTTAATGACGGATTTAGCGACGGATTTGTAACGGATATTCGTAGCTGATGCAATAATTTTTTTACTTTTATTAAAAATCATATCAGTTAAAATAAATTTTCGTTACAAAAGGGCATCAGCAACGGAATTCCGTAGCAGAATTCCATAGCTGATGCCATAATTTTTTTATTTCTACAAAAATTAATATAAATTAAAAAAATTCCGTTACAAAAGGTATCAGGAACGGAAATCCGTTGCTGATATCCAAAAGAAAAATTTCGTTACAAAAAGTTATCAACAACAGAATTTCGTTACCAACACCCTATTTATTCCGTTACAATATATAATAAATAAAATTCTGTTACAAATGACCATCAGCAACGGAATTCCGTTGCTGATGCCCTATTTATTAATGTTTATAAAAAACAATATAAAATAAATAAACATTCCGTTACAAAAGGGCATCAGAGACGGAATTCCGTTGCTGCAGCCCTATTTTTTATTTTTTTAAAATAAAAATATATAATAAATAAAATTCCGTTACAAAAGACCATCAGAAACGGAATTCCGTTGCTGATGCCCTATTTATTAATGTTTATAAAAAACAATATAAAATAAATAAACATTCCGTTACAAAAGGGCATCAGAAACGGAATTCCGTTGCTGAAGCCCTATTTTTTATTTTTTTAAAAATAAACAATATATAATAAATAAAATTCCATCACAAAAGACCATCAGCAACGGAATTCCGTTGCTGATGCCCTATTTATTAATGTTTATAAAAAACAATATAAAATAAATAAACATTCTGTTACAAAAGGGCATCAGAAACGGAATTCCGTTGCTGATGCCCTATTTTTTATTTTTTAAAAAATAAACAATATATAATAAATAAAATTATGTCACAGAAGACCATCAGCAACGGAATTCCGTTGCTGATGCCCTATTTATTAATGTTTATAAAAAAACAATATAAAATAAATAAACATTCCGTTACAAAAAGGCATCAGAAACGGAACTCTGTTGCTGAAGCCCTACTTTTTTTTTAAATTAAACAATATAAAATAAATAAAATTTCGTCACAAAAGACCATCAGCAACAGAATTCCATTGCTAATGCCCTATTTATTAATGTTTATAAAGAAAAATTTATAATAAATAAACATTCTGTTACAAAAGGGCATCAGAGACGGAATTCCGTTGCTGATGCCCTATTTTTTATTTTTTAAAAAATAAACAATATATAATAAATAAAATTCCATTACAAAAGACCATCAGCAACGGAATTCCGTTGCTGATGCCCTATTTATTAATGTTTATAAAAAACAATATAAAATAAATAAACATTCCGTTACAAAAGGGCATCAAAAACGGAATTCCGTTGCTGAAACCCTATTTTTTATTTTTTTAAAAATAAACAATATATAATAAATAAAATTTCGTCACAAAAGACCATCAGCAACGGAATTCCGTTGCTAATGCCCTATTTATTAATGTTTATAAAAAAAGAATATAAAATAAATAAACATTCCGTTACAAAAGGGCATCAGAAACAGAATTCCGTTGCTCATGCCCTATTTTTTATTTTTTTAAAAATAAACAATATATAATAAATAAAATTCCGTCACAGAAGACCATCAGCAATGAAATTCCGTTGCTGATGCCCTATTTATTAATGTTTATAAAAAACAATATAAAATAAATAAACATTCCGTTACAAAAGGGCATCAGAAACGGAATTCCGTTGCTGATGCCCTATTTTTTATTTTTTAAAAAATAAACAATATATAATAAATAAAATTCCATCACAGAAGACCATCAGCAACGAAATTTCGTTGCTGATGCCCTATTTATTAATGTTTATAAAAAAATAATATAAAATAAATAAACATTCCGTTACAAAAGGGCATCAGAAACGGAATTCCGTTGCTGATGCCCTATTTTTTATTTTTAAAAAATAAACAATATATAATAAATAAAATTTCGTCACAGAAGACCATCAGCAATGGAATTCCATTACTAATGCCCTATTTATTAATGTTTATAAAAAACAATATAAAATAAATAAACATTCCGTTACAAAAGGGCATCAGAAACGGAATTCCGTTGCTGATGCCCTATTTTTTATTTTTTAAAAATTAAACAATATAGAATAAATAAAATTTCATCACAAAAGACCATCAGCAACGGAATTCCGTTGCTGATGCCCTATTTATTAATGTTTATAAAAAACAATATAAAATAAATAAACATTCCATTACAAAAAGGCATCAGAAACAGAATTTCGTTGCTGATACCCTATTTATTTCTTTAAAAATTATTTCAATAAAAGAAAAATCCGTTACAAATTCTGTTGCTGATGCCCTCATTATTTATTTATATTGAATAAATATTTATTATTATTTTTTTTGTAAATGACAAACAAAAGTGGGGTGGGCGGGAATCGCTCGAGGACCGGTCCCCCCTTTCTTTTTCATTTCTGGAAAGCAACAGATCAGGTAGCCCACGCCCTCTTCGTCCTCTTCGCCGATCCCCCCTCACACCGTAGCCTGAATCCAGAGTCCTCCGTGGACTGTTGTTGCCGTCGGTGACACATTCCCTCCCCTCTCCTCTTTCCCTCTCCTAGACGCAGAGTCCCTCCCGATCTGCATTCTCTCGCGCGACCCTCTCCCCCTGTCCCCGGTTTCCTACCGTCCTTCGCTTCGCCACCGACTACATTGCTTGCACCGGAGACCCAGACCGACCGGCTGTCTTCCACTTTCCACCCAGACCGACCTACATCTGGTGAGGACCTAAACAAATTTTAAGCCTTGCTTTAACAGTGAACTCTACACTTTTCCCTATTTAGAGTTAGAATCAGCCTTTTCTTAGAGTTTTCTCACTCTGAATTTTGAGGCACCACGCCTAGTTTTCACCACTAGAATTCATACAGTATAAGAGAACTGAGTTGAAAGTTTTCTGTTCAAGGAAAAGGAAACATGATACAGGAAAAAACAGTTAACTGGGCGATTTTGAGAATTTTATCCGGAAGCTCTAAACTCAAATCATTAAGAAATGAAAGATTTATTTCTGTTGTAAGGATACAAGAAGTAAATGGACTTGGTGAAAGATACTCTCTATAGATTGTGGCTTGATGCACATACCAAGACCAACACAAGCCCATCTCAAGGGTCATTTGGCATCGATAGTAGGGTAGTCACAGACTCACAGTAGCAACTGATTCTAGGTTGCCACGATACCAAACTATGATTCAGTCTTGTTGATTCTGAGCAGTTTTTTCCCCGTATACCGATTAAAACAGTGAGGATGAAGCAAAAGGCTGTCGGTTCATAGGTTGTTTTGGAGTGAATTAACTATTTTTCAACAGTTTTAATGTACTATTTTAAAATATTGGCTCGTTATATTTCAACAGTTTTAATGTACTATTTTTCATGTGATATATATTAATACTAATGAATGGTTGCAGTGGCTTCTAAGTGTATCATTATAAAGAATTTCTTTAATAGTCTTTTGATTGGATTGTATAACTAGGTAACTGCTTCATATGTTGTTAATTTGCTTTTCTTAATATTCTTTATATTTGATGGTGTAACAAGTGCTTTTAATATCCTTGCTTTTATTTTTTATATTTTTACTTGTTTTTTGCTTATTTTATCTTTGTGGTTTCCGATAACTGTATATGCCTCTTGGTTGGCAATCATCATGCTAGCATTTTGAGTATTCTCTTATGTATGTCTTGGCAAGATTCATGCCAGTAGTCAAGTGTTCTGGTTGCATATTATGAATGTGTTTAACATGTTAAGTACATGTTTCAGTCTTTATGTAACACTTCTATATGTTATAGCTGCCTGCTGAAGCACTGTTGGATTATATTCTTGAAGCTCCAGGAGTTCCTCAGTGGTTTCGAGAAGCCATTGACGTTGGAAATCCTTATGCTTTGCTTTTAGCTTTAAAAATTCGTGAAAAAAAGTCCATTGACAGCACATCATTCAGCAAACTTTTGCCAAATCCTTTCAGCCCAAGCAAACTTTTCTCTGTCGATTACCTATCCTCTATTGATAACTGCTTGAAGGTATCCTTTAATGCATCTATACACTGCAGAGATAATTACTAAGAAAAGTGAAGCTTAAATAGATTGTAAAAGTAATTTTTGTTTTCTCTATAATATGGCAGGAATCAACATTTTGTCAACCCTAGGTTCATAGTTTGTGGCTTGTTCAGGTAAATTTTATAATTACAATTCTATTTAATCACTTGATAATAAAATTTAGTCACATACATGTTACACATGTTATAAGTAAACACACTGTTCAATGGAGCCGAGAAGAAAACCAGAAATATTAACTCCTCAATATATGCATTTTTGTCTCTTTGTCAAAATAATTAATATTTACAAAGCTAGTGCATTTTGGGAATGATATCAGCTTTTTTTATTATAAAATTAACCCAAACTGTTAATATTCATGACTAGCAATATACTTTTCAATTCAATTTTAGCTAAAAAATATGTTCGACATGCAAACACTTCACGTTTCATTTATATTATATTTATATGAATATTTATTTTGTATATCGTAAGTAAAATTTCTTGTAATGAATGTTATTTTTTTGATTATGTTAACTTGGAAAGCATGTTTGATAGTTGTTGATATCTAGGATTGTTGAAACGTTTGGTGAATGTAATATTCTGATGATGTGAATTTGGAAAGCATGCTTGATAGTTGTCGATATCTAGGACTGTTAAAACCTTTGCTCCTCCATGCTGGGTACGCTAATATATAAGTCGTTATGCTGCCGAAATTTCTATGGGTAATATGAACCCCAAAGTTAAATACAATCACATCTAAAGTCAACAGAAAAAATTAGAATTTGACACTCAAAATTTTGTAAGAAAAATCTACACGCAAATGACGTGTCATTTTACAGATTACTTAGAATATGATTAAAAATATTCGGTTTAGTCTTTTTATAAGTTTATAAGAAGTGTTTGTTTTGTTCTATTGCTAATTTTATTAAAATTATTAGTTTAATTTTTATTTTCTTATTTTGTTTATTTGTAGTTAATTTAAGTTTGTTCTTATTTATTTGGATTTAGGGTGTTTTAAATGATTTGAGTTGATTGGGTTTAATTATTATTTTCTATTCTCAGATATTGTTTTCAGTGTAGAAAATGGATAATGATAGATCTTGGATGTATTCTTGATTAGATGTAGAGGGATTCATTAGAAATGAGTTTCTAAATGGAGTAGAAGAGTTCATTGGTTTTGCATTAGGCCATCCAGAGGTAGCTAGTGGAAATCGAATTAAATGTCCTTGTAAGAGATGTATGAACAAACAATTTTTACAAGTTGATAAGGTGCGTGAACACCTTTACTACAAAGGTTTCGTTGTTGGTTACACCACTTGGGATAAACACGGAGAAATTCAAGAAGGATAAGCATCAAGAAGTATGAATGAATCAGTTGATCCAATTATGTCTGAAGTTCATCTTGAGGGGCAAAATCCATATGTTAGAATGGTTATGGATGCATTACATCCGAATGATGACGAAATTGGTAATTATGCAACCGATTCAAGATATGAGGAGGGATAACCGAATTCGTCTGCTACATACTTATATTCTCTTTTGTATGATGCTGCCGAACCACTATGGCCTGGTTGTTCATCGCAGACAACATTATCGGCTATGTCACAACTTATTAATTGGAAGTCAGAGTTTAATATAAGCTAAGCATGTTTCAATCACTTGATGGGGATGATGAAGAATATGCTGCCAGAGGATGATAATTTACCACAAACTTTCTATGAAATGAATAAGAAGGTAGAGAAATTGAGCCTTAGTTATGTTAAAATAGATGCATGCAAGAATAATTGTATGTTGTTTTACAAAGAATATGCAGAGCATGAGAACTGTCAAAGATGTCGTTACCCTCGATATAAATCTAAGTCAACAATTAGTGGAAGAGGAAAGAAGGTCCCAAATAAGGTTTTACATTATTTTCCTTTAATACCGAGATTGCAAAGGCTTTTTATGTCATCTGTAACTGCTGAGTTTATGACATGGCATGCTGAAAGTCGAAATACTACGGGAGTGCTCAATCATCCTGTTGATGGGGAGGACTGGCAGCAATTTAATCGTATTCATCAATCATTTGCTGCTGATCCTCGGAATGTAAGACTTGGTTTGTGTGTTGACGAATTTTGTCCTTTTGGGCCAGCATCAAGATCATACTCTTGTTAGCCAGTAATGCTTGTTGTTTACAACTTACCTCCGTGGATGTGTATGAAGCAACCATATATCTTTCTTAATATGATAATTCCGGGAAGGAAAAGTCCATCACACAACATTGATGTATTCTTGCGACCTCTAATTGATGAGTTGAAGTTGTTGTAGGAGCAGGGTGTCCAGAGTTATGATGCTGTTAGACCCGAGTTTTCGATTTACGTATGTAGCTTGTACCTTATGATTCCTATGTGTACGAACGTTATATTTCATAGTTGAATCATAAGAAGAGTATTTATTAACATGCAATCGACTATTTAAGAAATTAAAAATGCATATAAGCTATATAACAGCGAGATGAGGGTTAAATTAATTTTCGAGCAAGTACAGGGGTAAGACGGTCAATTGATCGAAATTCGATATAAATACGATGAGGAAATTTCATTAAAAATATGAAATTGAGAGATCTTGATCAATAACGAGGAAAATATTGAATTTCGAGTCCAATTGATCGAGATATGAATTTAATTAATATTTTTAGAATTTTTATCTCGAAAAATGAGCCCGAAAATAGTGAAAAAATATACCGAAAAGGTAAAATCGGACTGATAAATTCATTTACGGACAAAATGAATTTAATAGGAATTTTTGGGATATTTTAGGGATATTTTAAGATTTTTAATATTATTTTAAGGATTAAAATAATATTAAAAATTATATTATAAAAAAAAAGGAAATCAGAAATCTGAAATTTGGAATTTTCGGGGAGAGAGAAGGAAACAGAAACGTGCAAACCGACGAGGAGAAGAGCTTGCCGGACCAGCCACCACCGGCGACCACAGCCGAGCCAGCTACCAGAAAAGGAAGCCACTCACCCCGCGACCTCCCAGCCACCATGACGCGCGCCACCGGCTCCGAAAAACTGCGAATCGAAGGGAGAAAGCTGCGGAGGAAAAGAGGGCATTCGACGGCCATCGGCGGGAGTTGGCTCCGATCGAGGCCAACCGAGAGGTCCCCTGTCCAAGACACATCGAATGGTGGCAGCGCACGTCGGGAACCGGTCGAACGACGCCGGCACGACTAAATCACCCCTGAACCGGTTGGCGGTTCAGGGCAGAACCTTCTAAACTGAACCGGACCGGACCGGTTCAGCCAAGGAGAAAAGGGGAAAAAGAGGAAAAAGAAAGAAAAAGGAAAAGAAAAATTTTTGGGATTTCACCGGACATCGGGTAAGTTGATACGAGGTCAAAAGTGATCAATTTAATTTTCAATAAATTTATTTAAATTATATTTAATCGAAAATTGACCCGGAGTTAAATATACGAAATTGTGCAGTTCGACGATTAATTTCTAACGGAAGCCCGATCAAACTTCGATTCATGCACCATCGCACAATCTCGGGTAAGTAAAGCTCATTTACGATTAAGGCCCAATTAACGTGATTAAGGCCCATTAAGCGTAAACGGGCCCATTTTAGTGAAATGAATTGTATTAAATGTGTAATACAGTAGGAAAAGTATAATTAACTCAGTGAGTGATTTAAATGCAGCTCCATAGTCATATTGAGAGCTGACCGTACTGCGAGTTAGACAGCACAGAGGATGAGAGGTCACACGACGTGATCCGAGGTAGGGGACTCTTGCAAGTAGCTAGAGATATCTGTGCATATTTTTGTTGGATTTTACATTCACTGAAATTGTTTGAGGGTCAGAGAAAATCTATAATAATTATAGGGACCCGATATGGGTAAATTACAATTTTACCCCTAGTTAGGCAAAAAGTGAAACTTTGGGAAAAGTTGTAAAAAGCATGAAAATGATGTTTTGAATGATTTTTACTGCTGTGTAGCAGAAGAGTAGGTGGATGGGCTAATGTTTCGAGGTTGATGTAAACTAAGCACACTTTATAGTGCTGATTTTAATGATTTTAAACATCCCTATTTTCAAAGAGCCATCTACCGAATTATGTGGAAACAATTGTGCTAGAGCACAACTCGCACTTGTTTTCAGATGTTTTTCACATACATTAGTGTTGGAGGTTTACTCGCGCTACATTTATTTGACATGCATGATAGAGTACTAGAGCGTTGCTCGTACTCAGTTTTTATGTGATTTGTGCATGATAGAGTGCTGCAGCAATTAGCTCGTGCTCGAGTTTTTCATGAGATGCATGACAGAGTGCTGGAGCGTTGCTCGCACTTGATTTTTCATGATTTGTACATGACATTGTACTTGAGCGATTTGCTCGTACTTGATTTGTAATGAGAACTATGCATGACCTGGTGCTAGAGGTTTACTCGCACTAGTGTTGATATTTTGACATGTATATACAGTGTTTTGAGGCGGAGTGTTGACTGTGTGTCACACTCAAGACGCACACTGTAGTTTTTCGTGATATATACACATGTTAGAAAAACCGTGACGATTTCCTCCGTGTAGATTGAGTGTCACACTGTTGAGATGTTCTCACGTGGATTTAGAGAGGTGGCATTGATTCCATAGTATGAGGGCTAAGACCTATGGCAAGCACCCCGACCATGATGTATGGGTCCACGAGTGTATGTTGTACCGTGCGTGTGGCATGGAGTACACTGTACAGTGTTTTGTGTTGTGGAGTTGTGGAGGAGAGTTGTTGATAGCTGGCGGTTGTGATGGACTGACCCCCCTCCCGTTACAGCAGTGATAACCCGCACACCGAGTACTGTGTTGCCTGGGATTTCACCACATGTTAGGATATGTACATAGTCCGGAGATGCTCTCTTACGGTAAGATCCTTAAACCCAATATCCTTAAGCCAGAGTGGGCGGGGAGGCTCTCTTACATAGTCTAGAGTGATTGCATTTAGCCACTGAGTCTCGCATGATATATCACATGTGTTTTATGATACGGGTAGACCTGAGGGATGGGTCGAAACCCAGTTTATTTGTGTTGTGATGAGAAATGCCATATTTACTGTGTTTTAAATGTAAATGGCATATTTTATATAAAGGCATTCTTAAATGATTAAATATGCACTGTTTTGCATGAATGCCTCTGATTGATAAACCAACATGTGTTTAGTACATGGGATTTTAAATCTGTACTATATTATATATATTTTAAACATGCTTTTGAAATGAGAGAAGGAAAGGCAAAGCACTATTTTCAGTAGATAGTATGGATGTCTACTTGCTTGCCTGATTTCCTTACTGAGCGCGTTGATAGCTCATCCCATTCATTTTCCCCCCATCTCTACAGATTCTCGTCAGTAGATTGAGTCGGCTGAGGTATTGCATTCCTTTGATCTGCTGCCACTCCCCATCTAGCGAAAGGTATACACATGCGTACTCTTTTGTATCTGAACAATGCATAAACACAGTGATGTACACGTTTTAATATGGGGGATGTAATGATGTAATTATATTTAAGTATACGAATTTACTTATGATATAAATGTCATGTATGTATGATACGAAAAAGAATGGTAAGGTATGTCTGGGTGAGGAGACTAATGCCTATTCACAGCCCAACTGTTGAGGAGATAAAGGTAAGTAAAAAGTGAAAAATTTATTGTGGTTTTTGGTAAAGTCGCGTGTGGGAGGAGGGCGTGACAGATGCTCACAGAGGTCAGAATTTTATGTTAAGAGCTGCATTGTTATGAATGATTAATGATTTCCCCGCTTATGGAATGTTGTCCGGGTGGAGCACCCATGGACGATTATCTTGTCCTTATTGCATGGAAGATACAAAGGCCTTTAGGTTGCAGAACGGACGAAAGCCTTGCTTTTTTTATTGTCATCGTCGCTTTTGCCTCCTAATCATCCTTTTAGAAGGTAACATGACAAATATAGTAAAAGGGTCGATCATGATCCTCCAGTACAGAGATTGTCAGGTGAAGAAGTATTACAGCGAATAGATGTCATCGAAGATTTACCACATGGGAGAAAATTTGATCCACAAAAACCTCGGGGCTTTGGGGTATCTCATAATTGGGTGAAGAAGAGTATATTTTGAGAATTGCCTTATTGGCATACCAATCTTATTCGACATAATTTGGATGTCATGCATATTGAGAAAAATGTATATGATAATTTATTCAACACTTTGATGGATGTTAAAGGGAAAATGAAAGACAACATCAAGGCAAGATTGGATATGGCATTGATTTGCAAAAGAAAAGAATTAGAATTGGTGACAAGTAATGGAAGAACATTCAAGCCTAAAGCTTCATTTACTCTAACCAAGGAGGATCAGAAAAGATTGTGTGCTTGGATTAAACAGTTAAGGCTTCCCGATGGGTTCACATCAAATATAGGTCGCTGTGTAAATGTCGATGATTGCAAGTTCTATGGAATGAAAAGCCATGATTGTCACATATTTATGCAACGCTTACTTCCAATAGCCATTCGTGATTTTGTCCCTAATCCAATTTGGGATGCAATCACAGAGCTATCTCATTTTTTTCCAGATATATGTTCCCCGGAAATACATGTCGATCATATGCAAATTTTGCAAAGGAACATTGTAGAAACCATTTGCCAATTAGAGAAGATCTTTCCTCCTTTTTTCGATTCTATGGAGCATCTTCCAATCCACTTGCCTTATGATGCTATGGTTACTGGCCCAGTGCAATATCGATGGATGTATCCCTTTGAAAGGTAACAAAATAGTTACTAATACTTCGCTTCTATCTTAACTTATTGACCTTAAACGAATCCAATTATATACGAAAATGTATGCACTTGGTATGTGATTTTTATATTTATTTCAGGTTTTTGCATCACTTAAAAAAGAAAATGAAAAATCCAGCTCATCCAGAAAGTTTGATATGTATGGCATATATAAGGGAGGAGATTGGAAACTTTTGTGCTTTGTATTTTGAACCCGAAGTTCAAACAAGATTGACCCATCCACCACGTAATGATGATGGAGGAGATGTAGCTGCTATGGGACGTTTATCCATTTTTCGACATCCAGGTCGACCAGTCGGGCCGACAAAGAATAATGCCCGATACTTAGACGAAGATGAATATAATGCTGCATGTATATACATGTTAATGAATTGCAATGATATATTCCCATATATTGAGTAAGTTACCTTATTTCTAACTCATATAAGATGTCATCGAAATATTTCTATCGATTACAAGTGTTTCTCAAATTTTGCATCACATATCATGTATTGTAGGATATTTGATGAGATGATTAAAAGAGATCATCCGAACATCAATGATGCTCAAGTGGAGAAAGCACGTCATGATCATTTTTTAAAATGGTTTAAACAATGTGTAAGTACTGTAAGCAAATAGATAGTAGTAGATTATTTTAAAATTACAGAATTTTAATGCTTGTTTTGCAAGGTTTCAGGTTAATGAACGTGCCAATCAAATTGATCCATGTATTATTGAGATTTCTCATGGTTCGGGATGTATGATAAGGAGCTTTCAAGGTTATTTTGTAAATGGTTTTAAGTTTCATACGTTAGATTATGGACGATCTCGTAAAACAATGAACAGCGGTGTATGTGTGAAAGGCAGCTGTTACAATGATTTTGAACGTGATTTTTATGGCATGTTGATAGATATAATCGAATTAGAGTATTTTGGAATTGGAAATAAAGTTGTATTGTTCAAGTGTCATTGGTTTGATACTGGAAGAGGTCTTCGCATTGACTCCCGTCATGGTCTTGTTGATATCAAGCATAAATCTATACTTGCAAGTAACAAACCTTTTATATTAACTGAACAAAGTCAACAAGTGTACTTTAGTCCTTATCCATCTACAAAAAGAGATCGTCGTCATTGGTGGGCTGTATTTAAAACAAAGCCACGAAGTAGATTTAAGCTTCAAACTCGTAACGGTGGACAAATACTTGATTTGAACGAAGGGGTTTACCAAGAAATAGAAACTCCGAACCCTAGAATAGTAGCATATTCAGAGGAATTGGACAACCCTGCTGTTCTTGTTAGTGGTGAATATGAAGAAATCAATATTGTTGAAGAAGAAGAAGAAGAAGAAGAAGAAGAAGAAGAAGAAGAAGAAGAAGAAGAAGAAGAAGAAGAAGAAGAAGAAGAAGAAGAAGAAGAAGAAGAAGAAGAAGAGGAAGAGAATGAGGACGATTCTGTACAGAATGATGAAGCTGATGGTAATGATAGAGAAGATGACAGTGATTGGAGTAATGAATAGTAAGACTTAAACATTTGCTGTAATGGTTTTGGTATTTTAAATTGACATTTTTTTGCTTATAATTATTTAACTTCAATTACTTATGTGTTTGTTAAAAATTTAATAAGTAAACTCACTTATTGGTTTGTTTACAATTTATTCCTGCATTGAAATATTTGTTTATTTATAAGTTTTTTTTACTTCATTAACTTATATCTTTAATATATTTTTTTTTTAAAATTGCAGATGCATAAATTGAAAAAGATGGCTAAAAGGTCAACCAAGTCTAAGACCCCTCCACCTGCAATGAAAAATATACCTGGCATGGACTCGTACTTTATTCCCACTCCTCACGTTAATCCTAAATCTCAACCTCCAGGTGAACCTCATGCTCGACCTCCGGTTCAGCCTACAGGTCGATATCCGGCTCGGCGTCTTGCAGTTCGAGTTCTTGATCACAGTTCAACTCATCATCGTTCTCGGCCAGTCACTCAGTTAACACATGTTTCGAGTACCCCAGCTCCTCTTCATCCTTCAGCAAATCCATCTTTATACCTTCAGGATACGGAATTCCCTCCGTCAGATAATGATGATGATGATGATGACGATGATGACCATAGTGAAAATGATGATGATTCTACTCTACCTCCTTTAGCCACAGAACAACCATTACCTGAGCAAGAAATATCTACTGGAGGACATTCTGACGAGGTTACACATACTGCAACTGGCACTGGGAGTGGGAGTGCTACTAGTAAAAAAAGAACAAGAGGCCCAAATCAAAGCCTTCCAACACGGCAAATCCAGAGTATAGGTTAAGGCTTAATCCGATTGGTAATAGGTATATTGTTTATAATTTAATTTTTTTCATACAACTTTAAATTAAATATGATTTAATATTTAAGATATTATAATTTTTTGTGGCAGTGCTTTTCTACAACCAAAGGGTGTTAGGACTATAGCCACCTTGATTCAACAACACTACTCGGAACCATGGCCAACATGGAAAAAGGTTCCAGATGAAGTAAAAGCGCATATATGGCAAAAATTCCAGGTATATTACTATGAACTATCCGAATTGATATTTGAATAAATTGATAAAATAAGTTTTATTGGTTTATCTGTACAGGAGAAGTTCGTGTGGGAAGAACACGAAACTAATATTGTTTATTCTATTTGGGAGCATGTGTACAAAACACGTTTTAGGCATTTGCTACAGTTAGAGAGAAGAAGAGTAATGCAGCATTTTAATACTGATAAAATAGCTGACTGTAAGGGGTATAACAAGTCCAAGTGGATTTCAATCCAAGTATGGAATGAATTAGTTGAGAATGTATGGGGGATTGAAAAGTGGATAGAGAAGTCAAAAAAAGGAACACACAATCGGTTAACAGAAAAGGAAGGATCCATAACAAAACATACATGGGGGTCTGTTTCTTTTCCGGTTCATGTATATAGGATGGTAAGTCCAAATAATACACATATCTTTTTTGTATGTTTCTTTTAAAGGTATTTTATTCTTTGTAAAATTTCATATCTTTTATTGTAGACGCAAAGTCAAGGTCGCGCACCGTCGTATAAAGAATTGTTCGATCGAACCCATAGACGTTCACGTGGGGATGGTGATTATGTGGACAACAAATCGAAATCTGTCAGTGTACGTAATGCATTATTGTAAGACCCGAATTTAATTAAAATACGAAATGAATGAGTATTCGTGAAGGGAAGTCGGGTTAAATTAATCCCGAACACGTGCAAGGGCAAAATGGTCAAAAGACCGAAAGCCGATATAAATTCGAGAAGAAAAAATTAATTAAAAATAATGGATTGAAAAATCTTGGTCAATAAAGGTGAAATAAATTTATTTCGGGTTAAATTGATCAAGATATGAAGTTATGGAAATTAATCGGGATTAATTGAAATTTTTAAATCGAAAAATAATCTCGAAAATAATCAAAAAATATACCGAAAAGTCATTCGGGATAATATCCCAAAAATACAGAGAAATTATACCCGAAAAAGGGTTAAAATATAATAAATAAATTAAATAAAAAATTAAATGAATTAATTTGAATAAAATAATATAAGTTGTAGATATTTTAGATTTTTATAGAGTATTTTAATGAATAGTGTAATAGTTAAATAAATTATAATAATAATAATAATAATAATAATAATAATAATAATAATAATAAAAGAGAATTGAAAAAAAAAAGGAATCAGAAATGTCGGGGAGAGAGAAAGAGAAGAGAAAACGGAAATGAAGCAAAAACGAGGAGACCACCGGTGAGACACCGACGGCCAGGGACCCAGGCGAGGGCCGACGAAGGAAGCGCGACGCCAGGCGAATCATCTGCCACCGGTGACGCGCGCCAGGGACGCCAGAGAAAAACGAAAAATGGAGGAGAAGGCCGCGGGAAAGAAATGGCCACCGGCGGCAAACGGCGGCGATTCGGGCGGAACTAAGGCCCGATTCTGAAAGCCCAGGTGACGGCGGTTCTTTCTGCACCAGTAGCAGCCGATGAAATGGCGGGAATCGCCGGCGATGACGAAGAGAAAGAAATGGGTTCCGATGGTCGAGGGAGAAGAGCCGGACCGGCGACCTTCCGGCGACCTCGACCGAAGCTGAGGCCAGATTCGTGCTGCGGACGACCCAACGGAGCCACTGGCGGTGGAAGCCGGTGGAGAATCGGCCGAAAAGGCGGTGAACCGGGGTGAACCGACGGTCCGAACCAGTCTGAACCGGACTGAACCGGTTCAGCCAAGAAAGAGAGGGAAAAAAAGGAGAAAAAGGGAAAAAGAAAAAGAGGAAAAATTGGGAAAAATTTCAGTGATGCAATCGAGCTTCGGGTAAGTCGCTAAGCGGTCGAATTGACCGATTTAAATTTTAGAATATTTTATTTAATTAATTTTTGACTGAAAATTTACTCGAAAAATTATGAAATTGTGTAGCTCGACAATTGGCATCCAACGAGAGCTCGAGACAGTCTCGATTTACGTACTAACATGGAATCTCGAGTAAGTAACCATTATTTATGATAATTTACATCGTTATGCGTGATATGAATTTAATTTCTGCATAAATTGAATTAAATTTTGGAAATTTAGATAAATTGTCGTAATTAATAAATTTAGCTATTCGAGAGTTAGAATGAGGCCCAAGGAATTGTTAGTGGGCCCAATGAGCCCAATATGCCTCGATAATGTAAAAATTAAGTGGAAAAACGGGTTTAAGGCCGATTAAGGCCCATTAAGGTGCAATCGAGCCCAATAGGGGTAAACGGGCCCAATGATTTAAATTAAGCCCAGAAAATATTAAATATAATTAAATTGTATAATATCTGACCTGAGGAATATTTATACGCAGTTCCGGAGGTTTGATTGGAAGCAGAGCGGACTGCGCGACGTGACATCAATGGAAAGGTCAGACTCGACAAGAAAATAAGGTAAGAGAATTCTACGGACTGCTGGAGGTAAACTTTACGAAATTTCAAGTTCATATGCAGTCTTTAAAAATTATCTGAAGGGTCTCGAGGTCAAATAATACTTTTAGTGCCCAAATGGGTAAATTACCAAAATACCCTTGTTAAGGGTAAAAAAATTTACAAATTTAGGAAAAATTTGGGAGGAGCAAGAACAAGAGGTTTCTGCTCGTTCTGGAGACATTTTAATTCATGCATGAGTAGGCTGGCTAACCTTGAAAGAAAATGCACAGCATTGCATACTTTCAATGATATAATTGTTTTGAAAACTGTTTTGAGGAAACAGAGCCGCCTACGTGTTTTTATTGACATGTGACGTGCTAGAGCTCAGCTCGCATGATGTTTTTGAATTGTGTGATGCATGCATTAGTGCTGGAGCGAGAGCTCGCACCAGAGTTTTACATGCATAGGTGCTGGAGTCCAACTCGCACCAGATTTTATATATATATATATATATGATTTTCGTGACAGGGTGCTAGAGTCTAACTCGCACCATATTTTTATATGATTTTTGAGACAGAGTGCTAGAGCCTAGCTCGCACTAGTTTTACTTGATTTGTGAGAGTGCTGAGCATTTCTCGCACTGATTTTATGAGAACATGCGATGAGCCGTGCTTGGGGCATCGGGTAGACTGTGTGTCACAGATTAAATAGGCTCGTACGTGCGTTTTGAGACATGGCAATACGGTTTAATGTTAAAACAACTTGATGAGCCCGAAAGAGGGATAAGGGTTGGAGGTCCAGCTGATGAGCCCGAAAGAGGGATAAGGCTGGGGGTCCACGGAGTACGATGTACCGTGCAAGTAGCATGGAGTACGATGTACCGTGTGGTATCTTTGTGATACGTTGTATCTTTGTGATACGTTGGCATCTTCTGATGCATAGGATCGGATAAGATCGACGAGATGGAGAGACCCACCTCTCGGACGGTTCCCGATCATGGTGAGAACCCGCACACTAGGATCCGTGTAGCTGAGGAACTCCCGAGGACACATATGGCCATAGTCCTGGTTATTGCCAATATACAGACGTTGCCTATTCTCGCATGTTGATGATCTTGACAATGATTGAAACTGGGTTTTAGACTAAATTTGCATGATGCTATTTCCATGCTTTTTAAACCCATGTGTGATGTAAACCGATTTTCATGATTTTGTGAGAGTCAGGACCACCCGAAGGAGGGGCTGAGTCCTGACTTTATTGTGAAATTTTTAAAGAGAAAGAAATGATTTAAAATGAGTTGCATGTTGAATTTTCCATGCAAACGTGTTTTACATAACATCATAACTCATATCATCTGTTTTAAAATGTGTGGAGAAAGGGTGGTTTATGCATGGCACCACGTTCATGTAGGTAGTATGGTTACCTACTTGTTCGTAGGATTGCCTTACTGAGCTTGATGTGCTCACCCCTTTCATTTTCTCCCACAGATAATCTCCAGTAGACGTTGAGACGACTCAGTACTGCATTCTGGATATCCGCTGCTACCCATCAACATAAGGTATATACACTTGTACATATTGTATCTACATAAGCATAGCACAGTAACATGTTTGTAAGTAACTTTAGGGGATGTATAAATATTGTAAACACTTATAAATGACTGAGAAATAATTAAGTTATATGGTAAATGTATGGTGGGACTGGCATTGACGCACAGCCCAATTTGTTAGTGGAGTGTGGTCACGATCAGAAGACAGGTAAGAATTTAAGTAAGAAAATAATAAAACGCGAAAAATTAACTCTGATTTTTAGGTAGTTTGGGTCGTGACAATTATATTGGCTTTTTATATGACTTTTTTGTTTTAAAAGTTATGTAATATCCTTTTGTCTAATTACATTATAGGAAAAGTATGTTACCTCAATGAATCAGAAATATGGTGAGGATCCGAGCACCCATCCCCAATTTGATCCAACTGCATGGTGTGAAGTAATTGGAGGGCCAATTACTACCCGTACACATACTTACGGATTTGGGACTAGGCCACACCGTATTGATTTGTAGCAGAGCATCGGATACGGGCATATCTCCACTCAATCTTCTTACGCGTCCTATTCAGCTTACAGTCCTTTCCCTTATCCTGCTCCCGTGGTAAGTGGTTCTCCTAGTAATTCAGAAGTGCACCAAATGAAAGAGGACATTAAATTCATACACACCAGGTTTGATAATTTGGAAGGAAAGTTTGATAATTTTGTGGATATGATAAAGAATATGATGAGTAATGCCACTAACGTAGGAGCTCCTGCAGCTGGACCATCGGGATCAGGAGGTCAGGTGAATCAGTGAGAGTAACTTTTGTTTTATTTGATTTGGTTGTTTATGAATTACGGTAGTTATTATGATGATATGAACAGATGATGATGGTGATGTTTTATGAGTACTTGTTGATGTTAGTTTATATTTGTTATTATCATGATATCAACAGATGATGATCGTTGAGTTTTATTAATACTTATTGATGGTAGTTTATTTACAACGAATGTGATATATATTTATTGTTATTTTTTTTCTATTACGTGTATACCGAGTATTTGATTATTTTAGGTTCCCGAAAATAAGTTGTAAATATAGAAGAATAAAAAAATTGTATATAGACAGGTGAAATTATTACCAAAAAAAATAATTATAATAAAATCAAAAATTAATAAAAATATTGATTTTTAACGACGGAATTCCGTTATTGATGCTCTTTTCTAACGGAATTCTGTTGCTTTAATTAGTTTTATTTTTAAAAAACACATTAAAATTTAGGGCATCAACAACGGAATTCCGTAGCTGATGCCCTTTTGTAACGAATTTCTTTGTTTAATTACTTTTATTTTTAAAAAATACATTAAAAATATAGGGCATTAGCAACGGAATTCCGTAGCTGATGCCCTTTTGTAATTACTTTTAATTTAAAAAAAACATTAAAAATATAGGGCATCAGCAACGAAATTTCGTAGCTGATGCCCTTTTGTAACGGATTTCTTTGTTTAATTACTTTTATTTTGAAAAAAAACATTCAAAAATAAAGGGCATCAGTAACGGAATTTCGTAGATGATGTCCTTTTGTAACGGATTTCATTGTTTAATTAGTTTTATTTTAGAAAAAAAACATTAAATATATAGGGTATCAGCAACGTAATTCCGTAGCTGATGCCCTTTTGTAACGGAATTTTTTTTAAATTAGTTTCATTTTAAAAATTTAAAAAAATAGGGCATCAGAAACGGAATTCCGTAACTGATGCCCTTTTGTAACGAATTTTTTTGTTTAATTACTTATATTTTTAATACAAATATAGAAATTATGGTATCAGCAATGGAATTCCGTATCTGATGACCTTCTGTAACGGAATTTTTATAATTAGTTTTCATTTTAATAAAAATATAAAAAATTAGGGAATCAGCAACAGAATTCCGTAACTGATGCCCTATTGTAACGGATTTTTATTATATTGATGTTATTTTATATAAAAATTAAAAAATTGGACATCAGCAACGAGATTCCGTTGCTGATGTCTTTTTCTAACAGAAATTTTCCTTTATTTATATTATTTTATATAACACTTAAAAAATAGGGCATCAGTAACGGAATTTCGTTTCTGATGCCCCGTTGTTACGGAAATTTTTTTTATATTGTTTTGTATAAAAATAAAAATATGGCATCAGCAACAGAATTCCGTCTCTGATAGAATTTAGCTACGGAGTAATAAAAAAAATAAATATACTTTTAGCCACGAAATTCTGTCTCTGAAACTATTTAGATACGAAATATTAACACAAAATTATAAAAGAATAAAATGTTTCAGCAACGGAATTCTGTCTCTAAAATACTTTAGCTACGGAATAATATGTACTGTCTATCAGCAACGGAATTCCGTTTCTACAGGGCATCAGCAACGGAATATCAAATTGACAAATCAATAACTTTCAGCAACGAAATTTCCGTCTCTAAAAGGTTTCAGTAATGGAATAAATTTTATAACTTTTAACGACGGAATTAGTAATGGAATAATGTATCTGTAACGGAGGAGTATCAGCCACGTCGAAAATAGCAACGGAATTAGCGACGAAAATATCCGTCGCTAATTCCGTCTGTAAAGGTCATTAGTAACGGAATTGTAATTTTTCTGACGAAAATTGCGTCACAAAATCCGTCGCTGAAGGTCTCTTTTTTTGTAGTGACATGTGAAATTACATAAAGTATACTACAATTACATTCCCCATAATATATATCGTATACATCACTGTGCTATTTCTATGTTTAGATACATAACCGTACAAAATATGTATATCAGTCGATCGATAGAAAATAGCAGTGGACTCAGGAATGCTATCCCTCAATAGCTCTCACTCTACTGCTGATGCTCTGTAGAGAGATGTAAAGAAAGGGGGTGAGCATACAACGCGCTCAGTAAGGAAATCAGGCAAGCAAGTAGATATCTACACTATCTACTCAAAATAATGCTATGCCTTGAAAAAATCATTTCCTTTACTTGCTTTAAAAACATGTCTTTAAATATATATATATATATATATATACTTGTACAGATTAAATCCCATGTATAGAAATCATGTTTTCTTTCTCAAATGTAGGCATGTAGTGCAAAACAATGCATCTTTATAATATCACAATGCCTTTAGATAAATCATGCCATGTATGTTTAAATCATAGTAAATATGGCATTTAAATCATTCACAACACAAAATCAGAGTCGACCCATCCCTCAGGTCTGTCCGCAATTAAATCAGTCAATTAGGTGATATATCATGTGAGAATCTGTGGTGAAAATGTAAATAGTATCCTTGACTATGATCATATCCGACATGTGATCCCAAGCTACATGGAATCCTAGTGTGCGGGGCATCACTGCTGCAACGGGAGGGGGGGTCAGTCCATCACAACCACCAGCTATATCCTCCTCAACTCCACAACAACACACGGTACAGTGTACTTCATGCCATATCCACGGTACAACGTACACCTGTGGACCCTACATCACAGTCGGGGTGCCATAGGTCTTAGCCCTCAAAACAATGGAATATCATACCACGTCTCTAAATCCTCATGCGAATCCTCTCACAGTGTGACACTCAGTCTACATAAGGAAATCAAGCATGGTTTTCAACATGTATTATATATCACATACAGTGCGCGACTTTGAGCGTGACTCACAGTCGACACTCCGTTCAAACACTGTTTCACATCACAAACTCAACTCTAGTGCGAGTAAACCTCCAGCAACTAGGTCAATGCATAGTTCATGTATTAAATCAAGTGCGAGAAATAACTCCAGTACCATGCTATGCACAATATCATCAAATCAAGTACAAGCAATAGCTTTAGTACTATGTCATGTATAAATCATGAAGAATCGAGTATGAGCAACGCTCTAGCACTCTGTCATGCATCTCATGAAAAACTCGAGTACGAGCTCATCGCTCCAGCACTCTCTCATGTATATATCATATAAAACTGAGTACGAGTAATAATTCCAGCACTCTATCATGCATGTCATGGAAATCTAGTGCGAATCACAATCCAGCACTAATATATGTGGAAAATATATGAAATCCAGTGCGAGCTGTGCTCCAGCACGATTCATTCTCACATAATATGATAGATGGCTCTTTAAAAAGGGATGATTTACAAAATATCAAAATCAGCACTATAAAGTGTGCTTAATTCACATCAACCTTAAAATCATTAGTCCATCTATTTATTTTTCTGCTAAACAGTAGTAAAACACTCAAAATAGTGGTTTCCATGCTTTTTACAACTTTTCACAAAAGTTGACTTTTTGACTAACTAGGGGCAAAATCGTAATTTGCCACTATCGGGTCACAATAATTATTATTCACTTTCTCTGACCCTTAGAGTTTTTAAGTGAATGTAAAAGCAGACAAAAATACGTGCAGGTATCTCTAACTACTCACAAAAGTCCCTTACCTGCAATCACTCAAGAAATTTCACTTTCTCTGCGCTGCTCGATTCAGCAGTCTGATTTGCTCCTCCAATAATCCATGGAGGTACATATAACCATTTATCAGGTTAATTACACTTTTCCTACTGTATTTCATATTAAATACAGTCTATTTCCCTTAATAGGCTTTAATTAACCTTAATGGGCCTAACTATGCCTTAAGCCCATTTTCCATTTTACTATTCATTTTCGTTGGGCCTATTGGGCTTGTGGGGCCCACCAACTCTTATTGGGCTTGTCTTAGACCCATTACATCACATTGGGCCTAAAATATTTTGGCTTGGCCCACTGGACCTGTCACGACCCAAACTACCCAAAAATCAGAGTTAATTTTTCGCGTTTTTATTATTTTCTTACTTAAATTCTCACCTGTCCTCGAATCGTGACCAACACTCCACTAATAATTGGGCTGTGCGTCAATGCCAGTCCCACCATACATCTACCCTAGTACTTATTTCTTCTCCAGTCATTTATAATTGTTATATTATTTATACATCCCCTGAAGTTACTTACAAACATGTTACTGTGCTATGCTTATGTAGATACAATATGTACAAGTGTATATATACCTTATGTTGATGGGCAGCAGCGGATACCCGGAATGCAGTACTGAGTCGTCGCAACTTCAACCGGAGATTATCTGTGGGAGAAAATGAAAGGGGTGAGCACATCAAGCTCAGTAAGGCAATCCTACGAACAAGTAGGTAACCATACTACCTACATGAACGTAGTGCCATGCATAAACCACCCTTTCTCCACACATTTTAAAACAATGCTATGCATTATGATGAAATGTAAAACACAGTTGCACGGAAAATCAACATGCAATTATTATAAATCATTTCTTTCTCAATAAAGATTTTCACAATAAAGTCAGGATTCGACCCCTCCTGCGGGTGATCCTGACTCACACAAAATCATGAAAACGTTTACATCACACGTGGGTTTTGAAAAGCATGGAAATACCATCATGCAATTTAGTTTTAAAACCCAGTTTAAATCATCATAAAAGTCATCAACATGCGAGACTAGGCAACATCTGTATATAGGTAAATAACTAGGACTATGGCCACATTTGTCCTCGTGAGTTCCTCAGCTACACGGATCCTAGTGTGCGGGTTCTCACCATGATCGGGAACCGCCCGGGAGGTGGGTCAGTCCATCCCGTCAGTCTTATTCGATCCCCGGCATCCGAAGATGCTGCATCCGGAGATGCCGTATCCGAAGATACCACACGGTACATCGTACTCCATGCTACTTGCACGGTACATCGTACTCCGTGAACCCATATAATATCTCTAGGTACTCCAGCCCAATTGGCCTGCTTCCCATAGAGGTTTGTTTCTCAATACTCATGCCATGTCTCAAAATGCACGTGCGAGCCTATTAAATCGGTGACACACAGTCTACCCGATGCTCCAAGCACGGCTCATCGCATGTTCTCATAAATCAGTGCGAGCGATGCTCAGCACTCTCATCAAAACAAGTAAACTGGCAGAGCCCGCTTACATCCCCACAAGGTCGCCAACCTCATCCCTCACTCTCACCCCACCTAAGAGGTCTCTTGAGCCTGTTGGGCCTTTTGGCTGACTCCAAGGGCAGACAGCGGTACTCCACAAATCCGGTAAAACTAGTGCGAGCTAAGCTCAGCACTCTGTATATAAATCATGTGAAAATCGGGTGCGAGTTAGACTCTAGCACCCTGTCACGAAGATCATGTAAAATCTGGTGCGAGTTAGACTCTAGCACCGTGTCATGAAAAGCAAATGAAATCTGGTGCGAGTTATACTTTAGCACCTATGCATGTAAAACTCTAGTGCGAGCTCTCGCTCCAGCACTAATGCATGCATCACACAAATCGAAAATACCGTGCGAGCTGAGCTCTAGCACGTCATATGTCAATAAAACATGTAGGCGGCTCTATTTACTCAAAACAGTTTTCAAATCAATTTCACGTTGAAAGTATGCAATGCGGTGCATTTTCTTTCAAGGTGAGCCAGCCTACTCATGCATGCGTTGAAATACCTCCAGAACGAGCAGGAACCTCTTGTCCTTGCTCCTCCCAATTTTTCCTAAATTTTTAGATTTTACCCTTAACAAGGGTATTTTAGTAATTTGCCCATTCGGGGCACTAAAATTATTATTCGACCTCTAGACCCTTCAGAATATTTTAAATGACCGCCAATGAATTTAAAATTGCGTACTGTTACCTCTAGCAGTCCGCAGAATTCCCTTACCTCGATTCTCGTCGAGTCTGACCTTTTTCTTTTCCAATGTAGTCCCGTCGCGCAGTCCGATATGCTTCCAATCCAATGCCCGGAACTGCGTATTAACATTCCTCAGGTCAGATAACATATAATTTAATTGTACTTAATCTTTTCTGGGCTTAATTTAAATCGCTGGGCCCATTTACCCCTATTGGGCCCGATTGCACCTTAATGGGCCTTAATCGACCTTAAGCCCGTTTTCCACTTAATTTCCACTTTATCGAGGCCTATTGGGCTCATTGGGCCCACCAATAATTTATCGGGCCTCGTTCTAATTCTCGAATAGTAAAATTCACTATTTACGACAATTATCTAAATTTTCATAATTTAATTCAATTTATGAGGAAATTAAATCAATATCACGCATAACGAGGCAATTGTCGTAAATAGGGGTCACTTACCCGATATTCCATGCTAGTCCGTAAATTGAGGCTGTCTCGAGCCCTCGGTGGATGCCAATCGTCAAGCTACACAATTCCACAATTTTTTCGGGTAAGTTTTCAGCCCAAAATTAATTAAATTAAATACTCCAAAATTTAAATCGGGTCAATTTGACCGCTTATCGACTTACCCGAAGCTCGATTGCATCACAGGAATTTTCCCCAATTTTTTTTCTCTTTTTCCTTTTCCCTTTTTCTCCCTTTTTTCTCCTCTTTTTGGCTGAACCGGTTCAGTCCGGTTCGGACCGATTCAGACAATCGGTTCACCCCGGTTCGGTCGGTTCACCATCGGTTCACCACCTTGCCGGCCGGTTCTTCGTCGGCTTCCACCGCCAGTCGCTCCGCTGGGTCGTCCGTAGCCCGAATCTGGCCTCGGCTTGGGTCAAGCTCGTCGGAATGCCGCCGGTCCGGCTGTTCTCCCTCTCGGTCGTCGGACCCATTTCTCCTCTTGGCCGTCGTCGGCGATTCCCGCCGTTTCGTCGCATGAGATCGGTGCAGAAATGATCACCGTCGCCTGGGCTTTCGGAATCTGGCCTCGGTTCCACCTGAATCGCCGCCGTTCGCCGCCGGTGGCCTTCTCTTTCCCGCGGCCTTTCTCTCCTCCGATCGGATTCCTCCGGCGTCGGTAGGCTGCACCGCCGGTACCATTGAGATCACCGGCCTCCCCTCTTTCTTTTCCGGCCCTTGGCCGGGCCGTTGGCCGCCGGATGGCTCGCCGGCCTTCTCCCCCTTTCCGGCTTCGTTTTCCGCCTCTGCTTCTTTCTCTCTCCCCGATGGTTTTCTTCTCTCTCTTCTTTTTTTTTTGTTTCAGATTCATTTTTTTCATTTTTTTTGTTTATTTTATCAATTATTATTATTATTATTATAATCATTAAAATACATTAAAAATACCCAAATATCCCCTAAAATATCCTTAAAATTATAATTTTATTCTAATTTAATTAATTTAATTTAATTTATTTATTATATTTCAACCTCTTTTTCGGGTATAATTTCTCGATTATTTTTGGGATTATTTTTTTTGAACTAAAAATTCCAATTAATCCCGATTAATTTCACATAAATTAATATCTTGATCAATTTAACCCAAAATAATTTTATTTCCCTTTTATTGACCAAGATTTCTTAAATCCATATTTTTAATTAAATTTCTTTATCGAAATTATACCGGCTTTCGGTCTTTTGACCATTTTGCCCTTACACGTGTTCGGGATTAATTTAACCCGACTTCCTTCACAATTACTCCTTTATTTCATATTTTAATTAAATTCGGGTCTTACAACTCTCCCCCACTTAAGGAATTTGGTCCTCCAAATTAGAACCAAGTCATAAGAGTCCATATACAACTCCGGGTACATCGATCATATCATACTCTTAAATTCTTACGTGACCTTCTCCGGAGTGTATCACTACCAAAGGACTTTAATTAGGGAGATTATCTTAAACCTCAATACTTTCTCTTTCCTGTTTAATGCCCGAATCAACTTCTCAATATACTTATATTTTCATTAAACTGAACTTTTGGAATTCATATCCTGTCACCTCTGCTGGATCTGGATAGTATTGCCGAAGCATCAAAAGTGGGACACATTGTGGGTGCCTGTTAATTCAAGTGATTAACAACAACCTACAGGTCTTATCTCCCACTTGTCCAATCTCTCAAGGATTCGATCCAGCTCAACTCAATTTACCTTCTTCCAAAAGCTCGCTATGTCCTTATTCTCTTAGGACAATAAACATTTTAATCATATTAATTCACCAAGGGTGAATTCCAATACTTGTCTATCTGCTCTGAGCTGTTCTTAATCTCCCATCCTTAACTAAGCATCCTCAGAGACTTATTATCCAAAGTCGAAAATGATCATATCTGTCACCCACTTTTTCTTATCCAATTTGGGGAATAACCCCTACAGCCGTACACTGTCTCATATCTTGTTATCCCGATACTCAACTGCCAACTGTCGTTATTGGCAACTTCAATTAGAAATCAACTGATCATTCCAGGAGCTTATAAAATCAATGGCACAAGCTTTCATCGGATCCTCCAGGACTTGTACAGTCCTCTCTGACTGACCATCTGTTGAGGATGGAAAGCTGTGCTAATACTCAATCGGGTTCCCATAGCTTCTTTAAAATATTCCCTGAAGTAGAAAGTGAAGCGGGAATCCCTATATGATATCATGCTCACTGGAACGCTACATAATGTTTCACAAACTGCCTTACACATAAATCCTCATACACACTCTGAGTATCTGGGGAGTTCATAATCCAGAAGGTGGGTAGACTTAATCAATTTGGCGACTATCATCCAAATAGCCTCGTAATTCACCTGGGTTCTCTGTAACCCATCACGACCTTCATAGAGACTTGCTCTCATTTTTCGTGCCGTGTCAATATAGGTAGGTGCTGCAATAACTCTGCAGACTTTTTAATACTCTACCTTATTCTGCTGACATACTAGGCACTTTTCTACAATCTCCACCAATATCTCTTTTCACATCTGACCACCAATACCCTTTTTAGATATTTCAATATATTTTTATTATCTTCCGTATGCACTGTATATCCCGAAGAGTGAGCTTCTAACAACATTACTATCTCATCAACTGTGGTCCTGGGGAGCACTCATACTGTCTCTGAATCCTCAGTAACTCATCATCACCCACTTTGAACTCTATCACTGTACCCTTCTGAATCAGACCCAAACTATCGACATCCTGCCGATCATCACGCTAAGCCTGGCAAATCCGGGCACTCTCATCCGGTTCTAATCATCAGGCTAGCTGTCACACAATCACTGTCATCATCAGAAGGGATCACATCTATACTGAGGCTCACAACTGCATCTAGCAGCTCACGCTCCCTGACCATCATATGTGGTACCATCCCGAGGCTCTTTCTGCTCAAGGCATCAGTCATCACATTAGCCTTTCCTGGGTGGTACAATTTTCATAAATCAAAATCTCTCAGAAGCTCTAACCCAATATGTATTTTCATATTCGCCCCTTTCTGTGAAAACAGATACTCGGGCTCTATGATCAGTGCATATCCACAATTTCTCACCCTGTACATAATAGTACCATATCCTCGGTACAAATACTGTTGTCAACTTTAAATCATGGGTCAGATAGTTTATTTCATGATCAAGGAGTTGTCTGACTCCATACTTGACTATCTTCCCATTATACATCAATACACAGCTCATTCATTATTTCGAGGTATCCATACTCATTGGGAACCTCTTGAGCTGTTGGGTATGACGAAATTAATCACGGTGGTCAGTTCATACTTCACTACACCGAAATCCATATCACATCTATCATCTTATTTATCATCTTATTCCAAGACCATGTTTTCTTAGTTAAACGTGTCAACCAGGTATATCCTTTTGGAACTTGCAGCAACCATCTGCAAAAGTAATTTCCCAATTGTTGCTTATAAATCGCCCTAGACTTTAACTACACCCAGCATATGACCGATACTGCTGATTACGATTCGGTCCAATCCTTGACTTATTTACGCATAAGCGTATAAGATCCTTCTCAACCGCTTACGTTTTCAGGTACTAACCTGCATCATTTCCTTTTTTTTTTTTTATCTTAACGGCTCTTATTAAATTTTACTATGTTAGTCTTTATGATTTATCGAATTTAGATGTTCTTATCGTCTTAGTAAAGGTATCCTAATGCTAAAGTTATCTATTACGACGCTCGATTTCACGTTATAGGTTATACATATATACTTTTAGACGCTGTCAAGTCTTCAGGCGGGGAGGTATTTTGAAATACCTTTATTAGCCCTCAGACTTAACCACAACTACTGGTTATGGTTATACCCATCTTTATCCTTGGTTATAATTTATATTCCTTACTAATTGCTTAATCCCAATTACTTCATATCGTAAGGGTGTTCTTACCTAGCATACGCCTCTTACTCCAATACGTCCTATATTTAGGATCTATCTTATCTTCAAGATTTTCTCCTTTGCGTATCAATTATAATGAAACTCTCGTCATTATTCATTCAGTGAGTACAATCCTTTACTCCTTTAAGTTCAACTGTTGCACCCCTGTTTTTAACTTAAAGTCTCAATATCCCTATCCCGTTTATTAATCCTCCTCTATTGGGGTACTCATTTATCTGTATTGCGCCCAATGATGTAGGCATTCATGCCTTTTACTCACTTATATGCGAATGAAGGCGGTATGAATAAATATGTGGCACCAGGATCAATAAACATATGTACTTTATTATTCATAACAAGTGTGGTATCTCACACCACATCCATGAAACATCAATAGTGTCCTGGTCCAAGACATCCTCTCGCCTTTGTCCAACAACCTACTTTCCTTTTTCTTTTCGGCTATGGCCTCTCTTTTCGTTGCAGCTATACCAACGAAGTTTTTCTCCGTCTCTTTACTTTTCTGTGGGACGATCTCGCTCAACTCTGAGCAATCAAAATCAATGGTCTATCTTACCACACTTGACGACCATTTTCACCAATACCGTGTAGGTATAAACCCTCCTTCCGTGGTATCCACCACACATCTCACACTGCTTACAGTGCTCACACTACTACACTGCTTCGTAGCAGGTCGGGGTCCGCCAATCACAATACCCCTCAACAGTGCCAAAATTGGATGCACTAGGGCCTTACCAATTATCTCAGCCCATAACTCATCAAATCTAATCTTTAACCAATTACCATTTTCTCATTCAACATCTTTGTCATTTCTCGATTCTCTTTTCTGTCTCTATTTCAGCCCTCACTACCTTTCCAAATCTCAGAGGCGTGCAGTTCATGTTCTTATTTACCCAACTGCAAATCTGCGTACTGCCTCGGTATAGGTAATATCTTACGGGCTAATCAGTCTCTAGTTGACAATCCGAGCCATTCCATAAACTTTTAGACATCTCGACTGTCACTTTTCATGTGCAGAGGTAATATCTGCCAAGAATATAACTGGGTTTCATACTCATAATCAATTTAGTATTCCTGGGCAGTGTAAGAAATTTTTCCTTTAAATCATGTCCGGGATCTCCTGTCACCAGAATATATCTAAGATATTTCTCATCTCAACTCTTAAGATGGGTCGAGCGGGTTTCCACCAATGTTCCGCTGCGCCCTCTGATCTCATACATAGTCTGAGCAATTAGCTCCTCAAAATAATCTCCACACTCCGCTCCAATCTCGCGAAGCGTGTCTCAATACTGTCCGATCTCTCTGTCGGACTATGTGAGGCATTCTCAACATTAGCCTCCATTTCAATTTCATACTGATTCTCATAGCCAAACTCAGCACGACTTAGCAGACTCAGGTCTATCTCTACAACCTCTGCCTTGTGCACTATCTCATCTAACGCGACTCATATTAAGCATTCCTGCATTCTCAACCATTTCTTAGTCAAGCCCATCTCGATATACACTATTGTATCTAACTAAGCACAGTAACACGGGGATGTAATTCCTAATTACTGACACTGACACACTTCAGACCAATTACGCTCTGATACCACCTTTATATGTCACGACCCAAACTACCCAAAAATCAGAGTTAATTTTTCGCGTTTTTATTATTTTCTTACTTAAATTCTCACCTGTCCTCGAATCGTGACCAACACTCCACTAATAATTGGGCTGTGCGTCAATGCCAGTCCCACCATACATCTACCCTAGTACTTATTTTTTCTCCAGTCATTTATAATTGTTATATTATTTATACATCCCCTGAAGTTACTTACAAACATGTTACTGTGCTATGCTTATGTAGATACAATATGTACAAGTGTATATATACCTTATGTTGATGGGCAGCAGCGGATACCCGGAATGCAGTACTGAGTCGTCGCAACTTCAACCGGAGATTATCTGTGGGAGAAAATGAAAGGGGTGAGCACATCAAGCTCAGTAAGGCAATCCTACGAACAAGTAGGTAACCATACTACCTACATGAACGTAGTGCCATGCATAAACCACCCTTTCTCCACACATTTTAAAACAATGCTATGCATTATGATGAAATGTAAAACACAGTTGCACGGAAAATCAACATGCAATTATTATAAATCATTTCTTTCTCAATAAAGATTTTCACAATAAAGTCAGGATTCGACCCCTCCTGCGGGTGATCCTGACTCACACAAAATCATGAAAACGTTTACATCACACGTGGGTTTTGAAAAGCATGGAAATACCATCATGCAATTTAGTTTTAAAACCCAGTTTAAATCATCATAAAAGTCATCAACATGCGAGACTAGGCAACATCTGTATATAGGTAAATAACTATGACTATGGCCACATTTGTCCTCGTGAGTTCCTCAGCTACACGGATCCTAGTGTGCGGGTTCTCACCATGATCGGGAATCGCCCGAGAGGTGGGTCAGTCCATCCCATCAGTCTTATCCGATCCCCGGCATCCGAAGATGCTGCATCCGGAGATGCCGTATCCGAAGATACCACACGGTACATCGTACTCCATGCTACTTGCACGGTACATCGTACTCCGTGAACCCATATAATATCTCTAGGTACTCCAGCCCAATTGGCCTGCTTCCCACAGAGGTTTGTTTCTCAATACTCATGCCATGTCTCAAAATGCACGTGCGAGCCTATTAAATCGGTGACACACAGTCTACCCGATGCTCCAAGCACGGCTCATCGCATGTTCTCATAAATCAGTGCGAGCGATGCTCAGCACTCTCATCAAAACAAGTAAACTGGCAGAGCCCGCTTACATCCCCACAAGGCCGCCAACCTCATCCCTCACTCTCACCCCACCTAAGAGGTCTCTTGAGCCTGTTGGGCCTTTTGGCTGACTCCAAGGGCAGACAGCGGTACTCCACAAATCCGATAAAACTAGTGCGAGCTAAGCTCAGCACTCTGTATATAAATCATGTGAAAATCGGGTGCGAGTTAGACTCTAGCACCCTGTCACGAAGATCATGTAAAATCTGGTGCGAGTTAGACTCTAGCACCGTGTCATGAAAAGTAAATGAAATCTGGTGTGAGTTATACTCTAGCACCTATGCATGTAAAACTCTAGTGCGAGCTCTCGCTCCAGCACTAATGCATGCATCACACAAATCGAAAATACCGTGCGAGCTGAGCTCTAGCACGTCATATGTCAATAAAACATGTAGGCGGCTCTATTTACTCAAAACAGTTTTCAAATCAATTTCACGTTGAAAGTATGCAATGCGGTGCATTTTCTTTCAAGGTGAGCCAGCCTACTCATGCATGCGTTGAAATACCTCCAGAACGAGCAGGAACCTCTTGTCCTTGCTCCTCCCAATTTTTCCTAAATTTTTAGATTTTACCCTTAACAAGGGTATTTTAGTAATTTGCCCATTCGGGGCACTAAAATTATTATTCGACCTCTAGACCCTTCAGAATATTTTAAATGACCGCCAATGAATTTAAAATTGCGTACTGTTACCTCTAGCAGTCCGCAGAATTCCCTTACCTCGATTCTCGTCGAGTCTGACCTTTTTCTTTTCCAATGTAGTCCCGTCGCGCAGTCCGATATGCTTCCAATCCAATGCCCGAAACTGCGTATTAACATTCCTCAGGTCAGATAACATATAATTTAATTGTACTTAATCTTTTCTGGGCTTAATTTAAATCGCTGGGCCCATTTACCCCTATTGGGCCCGATTGCACCTTAATGGGCCTTAATCGGCCTTAAGCCCGTTTTCCACTTAATTTCCACTTTATCGAGGCCTATTGGGCTCATTGGGCCCACCAATAATTTATCGGGCCTCGTTCTAATTCTCGAATAGCAAAATTCACTATTTACGATAATTATCTAAATTTCCATAATTTAATTCAATTTATGCGGAAATTAAATCAATATCACGCATAACGAGGCAATTGTCGTAAATAGGGGTCACTTACCCGATATTCCATGCTAGTCCATAAATTGAGGCTGTCTCGAGCCCTCGGTGGATGCCAATCGTCGAGCTACACAATTCCACAATTTTTTCGGGTAAGTTTTCAGCCCAAAATTAATTAAATTAAATACTCCAAAATTTAAATCGGGTCAATTTGACCGCTTATCGACTTACCCGAAGCTCGATTGCATCACAGGAATTTTCCCCAATTTTTTTTCTCTTTTTCCTTTTCCCTTTTTCTCCCTTTTTTCTCCTCTTTTTGGCTGAACCGGTTCAGTCCGGTTCGGACCGGTTCAGACCGCCGGTTCACCCCGGTTCGGTCGGTTCACCGTCGGTTCACCACCTTGCTGGCTTGTTCTTCGCCGGCTTCCACCGCCAGTCGCTCCGCTGGGTCGTCCGCAGCCCGAATCTGGCCTCGGCTTGGGTCAAGCTCGCCGGAATGCCGCCGGTCCGGCTGTTCTCCCTCTCGGTCGTCGGACCCTGTTGAGTTAATGTATTTTGAAATGACAAAACAAGTTAATACAATAATGTTAAGATGGTATACAAACATGTTTAGAAGATATCAGGACCAGAACTTAGAGTTCTGCTGATGAGAGATCGATCTGAGGTGTGAGAGATCGATCTCCTGGGTTTATACTTGATGAGAGATCGATCTCATGATGGAAGAGATCGATCTGGCAAGCCTTAAAACGGTGTAAAGGGTTTAAGGTAAAAAGAGATCGATCTTCCAGGGTTAAGAGATCGATCTCCTCTAAGTCAGAGAACTTAGGAGATCGATCTGGTAAGGAAGAGATCGATCTGCTCAAAGTCAGAGAGCTTAAGAGATCGATCTGGTGTATTGAGAGATCGATCTTTCCTCAAACAGAGAGGATAGGAGATCGATCTGGATATTCGACAGATCGATCTGCCTTCTCATACTCTAACTGAGAGATCGATCTGGTAACCTATGAGATCGATCTCCCTGTGTATTTGTGCTTTGTCATTGCAGGATTTAAAACTAGGAGATCGATCTGGCCAAGATAGGAGATCGATCTGTCTGACCACTGGAGGTTCCCAACGGCTATTTTCTTCAAATCTCAACGGGAAAAACTACATTTAATGCTCCAACTACCCAACCTTCAGTATATAACCAAGCATTGAAGACAAAGAGAAGAAAGAGACTATTGCTGCATATTCCAAACATTCTCAAGCTTTAATTCTTTCATTCCTTGTGTCTCTATTGCTCATTAATTGAGATTTATTGTACAAGCTTAAGTACTACAAGCTTTGTTAGTCTTACCCACTGAAAAGCCTTATTCTGTATTCATCCACACCTTAAAAGAAAAGAGGATTGTTCCTCAGTGAGAGTTATTGTAAAAGGGTGAATACATTTTCTGTATTGCTAAGGGTAGAGAGGTTATTCCTTAACCTGTAAAAGGAACTTTGTAAACTCTATTGAAAGAGAGAAAGAAACCACTTGACAAGAAGGTCAAGGAGAGAGGACGTAGGCAAGAGTTGGCCGAACCTCTATAAGTCGCTGTGTTTGTTTCTCTTTCCCTCTCTTTGCATTAAATTGTTATATTGCACTGTTTTATTCATTATCATTTGTGTTTAAATTGCGATTAATTTAAAATCTGCCATAATTGTTAGAAAACCGATTCACCCCCCCTCTCGGTAGAGCCAACAATTGGTATCAGAGCAAGGACTCTCTAATCACATAGGAACAACTTCCTAAGAGTAGAAACAATCAAATGGCTCATAACAATGTAGCAACTAGTTTGATAGGAGAGGGGCACTCCACGGTTAGACCTCCCATGTTCAATGGTGAACATTATTCTTATTGGAGGACTAGGATGATGCTATTTATTCAAGCAAACGATTATGAAGTATGGAGAATTATAGTTAAGGGACCTCAAATCCCTACGAAGAAAATAGAGGGAAGAGATATTCCCAAAGAAGAAGATGAATGGGATTCTAATGACATTAAATGTGCACAGCTAAATGCTAAAGCTATGCACACATTATTTTGTGCTTTAGGTCCTAATGAATATAATAGAGTCTCCGGGTGTGATAATGCCAAGCAAATATGGGATAAATTGGCAATAACTCATGAGGGTACAACCCAAGTGAAGGAGACAAAAGTAGGTATGCTCACACATGATTATGAGCTCTTTAGGATGAAGGAAGGAGAATCGATTAGTGATATGTTCACTAGATTTACAGACGTAATTAATGGACTAAAATCCTTAGGAAAAATATATTCTAACATTGAAATGGTAAAGAAAATTTTAAATAGCTTACCTAAGTCATGGGAAGCTAAGGTAACAGCAATAGAGGAATCTAAGGATCCACACACATTATCCTTAGATGAATTAATAGGTTCCTTGCTAACTTATGAGATGAAACTTAAAAGAAATGAAGAGCCACCCAAGAAAGTGGGTGTTGCTCTAAAATCCACTGCTGAAAAGGAAATTAAAAATGAGAGTGGCAGTGAGGAGGATATTGAGATGGCAATGTTTGCCAAAAGATTTAATAAATTCATGAGGATGAGAACTAGTAATAGCAATAGGAGAAACAATAGGAGAGAACAAGAGGAAGTAGGTAGAAAAGACTCTATTGTGTGTTATGAATGTAAAAAACCTGGACACATAAAATTTAACTGCCCTCTCCTCAAAAGATCCAATGATAGGTTTCATAAAAAGAAGGCGATGGTAGCAACATGGAGTGACAGTGACTGCTCCGATGATGAATCAAATGAGGACATTGCCAACCTATGCTTCATGGCTATTGATGATGATCAAAAGGTAACTTCTAACATCAATGATTACTCTTTTGATGAACTGCAAGATGCATTTGATGATTTAGCATTAGAGTATGAATCTATGAGCATGAAGTATAAAAAGTTAATATCTAAATTAAAAAGGGAAAATGAGATAATGTTACAAGATAAATTGGAATGTGAGAAGAAACTAGAGATTGCAAATCTAGAAATCTGTGACCTTAAGGAGAAAAATAGCAACTTACATAACTCCTTCAATAGGTTTCACATGGGGCAACAAAAGCTAGATAGCATGTTAGAAACCCAAAGGGCATTTTTTGACAAAAATGGCTTAGGGTATAATGCACAAAGTAGGGAGACCCATCTTAAGAGTTTTATTGCTAGGAAGAGCATGAATAAACCTACAATTACTTGTTCATATTGTAATAAGAAGGGACATAAGTCACATTATTGCAATATAAAGATGAGGAATCTTAAAAGAAAAATTGTAAAAAGGATATGGATTCCAAAAGAGGTAATTCATTCCAAGGACTGCAATGCATTAGCAAAATGGATCCCAATGGGATCAAGAATTTCATTTACTAACCTCCAAGGACCCAAGAGAATTTGGGTACCTAAGACTTGAGTGTGTTTATTTTTTTGTTATAGGTGATTGAGCATAGCCACAAAGCTAAAACAAAAGAAGCTTGGTACTTAGATAGTGGATGCTCAAGGCACATGACGGGTGATAAAAGCCATTTCAATTCCTTCAAATCGAAAATTGGTGGAGAAGTCACTTTTGGGGACAACTCCAAAGGCCAAGTGGAAGGGAGTGGCTCAATAGGTAATGATCATTTCTCTTTAGAAAAAGTATTACTTGTTAGGGGTCTAAAGCATAACTTGCTAAGCATTAGTCAACTTTGTGACAAAGGTTACAAAGTAATTTTTGATTGCATGAAATGTAATGTTATAGATCCTAAGTCAAATAAAGTTCTTCTTCTAGGTCATAGGCAAGGTAACATATATATAGTCTACCTTAATGAACTCAAAAACGAAAACATATGCTTAATGGTAGATAACAAAAAGGAATCTTGGTTATGGCATAGAAGACTAGGTCATGCTAGCATGCATGTGCTATCCAAATTAGCTAGAAAGGACCTAGTTATAGGCTTACCCAAAATATCCTTTGATCATGAAGAAATATGTGAAGCTTGTGTTAAAGGAAAACACAAGAGAACCACTTTTAAGCCTAAGAATAGTGTATCCTCCACTAGGCCTCTTCAATTACTGCATTTAGACTTATTTGGACCAACTAGAACCACTAGCCTAGGTGGGAAACACTATGGTTTTGTAATAGTTGATGATTACACTAGATACACTTGGGTGTTCTTTTTGAGAGTAAAAAATGAAGCCTTAGAGAAATTCATAACTTACTCAAAGGTGACTCAAAATGAAAAAGGATATACAATAACAAGCATTAGAAGTGATCATGGCAAAGAATTTGAAAATATAGGATTTGATGAGTATTGCAATGATCAATGAATTAGCCATAATTTTTCAGCCCCTAGGACACCACAACAAAATGGTGTAGTTGAGAGAAGAAATAGAACTTTGGAGGAGATGGCTAGGACCATGTTATGTGAAAATAACTTGCCAAAGTACTTTTGGGCTGAAGCTATAAACACATCATGTTATATAATTAATAGAGCTATGATAAGACCCATGCTAAAGAAAACTCCTTATGAGCTCTACAAAGGTAAGAAGCCTAACATTAGTTACTTCCATCCTTTTGGCTGCAAATGCTTTGTTCTAAATAATGGAAAAGATAATTTAGGAAAATTTGATGCCAAAAGTGATGAGGGAATATTTCTAGGATATTCATTGAATTCAAAGGCTTATAGAATTTATAACAAAAGAACATTAATGGTTGAAGAATCTATTCATGTTGTATTTGATGAATCAAATAATATATCTAAAGATTCAACCAACAATGATGAAAATGTTGAGATATTTGATGAAGGCTTAGAAGATGACTTTCTAGAAAAGCTTGATTTGAATAAAGAAGATGAAGAAGAAATAGAAGTTTTAGAAAGAGAACCTAGAGCACCAAGAGAGTTAGGATATGTAAAAGATTGTGAAATAGTAGGAGATCCAACTCTTGGAGTTAGAACTAGATCATCCCTAAGGAATATGTGCCAATATATAGCCTTTGTATCTCAAATTGAACCTAGGAATGTCAATGAAGCCTTAGAAGACAATAATTGGTTCCTAGCAATGCAAGAAGAATTAAATCAATTTGAGAGAAGCAAAGTATGGAAACTAGTTCCTAGGCCTAGTGATCACTCAATAATTGGAACTAAATGGATATTCAAGAACAAGATGGATGAAAATAGTGTGATCGTAAGGAATAAGGCTAGGCTAGTTGCTCAAGGCTATAGATAAGAGGAAGGCATAGACTATGATGAAACATATGCACCGGTAGCTAGATTAGAGGCAATAAGAATGTTACTTGCCTTTGCATGTTATAAAGATTTCAAGTTATATCAAATGGATGTAAAGAGTGCATTCTTGAATGGTTTCATTAATGAAGAAGTCTATGTAGAGCAACCTCCCGGATTTGAAAATCATGAATTTCCTGAACATGTTTTCAAATTGTCTACGGCACTTTATGGGTTAAAACAAGCTCCTAGAGCTTGGTATGAAAGGTTGTCAAAGTTCTTAATAGAAAAAGGATTCTCAAGAGGAAAGGTAGACACCACATTATTCATCAAAAATAAAAATAAGGACTTACTAGTTGTACAAGTATATGTAGATGATATTATTTTTGGTTCAACTAATGAGTCTTTATGTCAAGAGTTTGCTAAGATCATGCAAGGGGAATTTGAGATGAGCATGATGGGAGAACTCACATTCTTCTTGGGACTTCAAGTGAAGCAAACAAAGGATGGAACTTTCATCAATCAAGCAAAGTACACCAAGGACTTGCTCAAGCGTTTTGGAATGGAGAGTTGCAAACCTCACGCTACTCCAATGGGCACCAACATCAAGCTTGACAAAGATGAAGGTGGTAAGTGTGTAGACACTAAACTCTATAGGTCTATGATTGGATCATTGCTTTATTTAACTGCAAGTAGACCAGATATATTGTTTAGTGTATGCCTTTGTGCTAGATTTCAATCCTCTCCTAGGGAATCACATCTATTGGCAACTAAGAGAATTTTTAGATACCTCAAAGATATTCCCTCACTAGGACTTTGGTATCCCAAAGACTCCACTTTTGCCCTTCATGCATTTTCAGATGCTGATTTTGGATGATGCAAAATAGATAGGAAAAGTACTTCAGGTACTTGCCAATTCTTAGGAAATAGGTTAATTTCTTGGTTCTCCAAGAAACAAAACAGTGTAGCTCAGTCCACAACTGAAGCTGAGTATATAGCAGCTGGTAGTTGTAGTGCTCAAGTGTTGTGGATTAAACAACAAATGAGAGATTATGGTATTGACATGAAGCAAGTCTCAATTAAATGTGATAATACCAGTGCCATTAATCTGTCTAAGAATCCTATTCAACACTCCAGAACCAAGCACATAGAAATTAGACATCACTTCCTTAGAGATCATGTACAAAAAGGTGATATAATCTTAGAGTATATTGATACTACACATCAAATAGCTGATATATTCACCAAACCCCTTGATAGAGATAGGTTCTGTATCCTTAGAGGTGAATTAGGACTCATGAATATGCCTTAGGACTTTCATGTTGTAAAAATCTTGATTTCAAGTTGATTTTTAAAGAGTTTTTGCAAAAAATTTTTGGCAAAAAGGATGAGAGATCGATCTCCTTGAGATATAGATCGATCTCTATCCCTTAAACAAGCCTAAATTATCAAGGTTAAGCTAAGCAGATCGATCTTCTAACCATAAGATCGATCTCCTTACGTCTCTGTCTAAAGGCAGATCGATCTGTCCCCACGACAGATCGATCTCCTCAAAGCTTCTGCATTCTGCAGATCGATCTTTGCATTTGGCAGATCGATCTCTTTAAGCCTCTGTTTGCGACCAGATCGATCTGGTCTTACGCCAGATCGATCTCTCTTGGATTCTGGAAGTACCAGATCGATCTGTTGCCTCGACAGATCGATCTCCTATGTCCTGCAGTATAAAATCTCGCAAAAAATCCCCAATTCTCACAAAACCTAACTATCAAATTCTCCAATTCCCTCGCATCCTCTTCTTCAATTCCTCCTCAGATCGATCATCGTACCGTCTTCCTTGCGTCTCGGTGTCAAATTCCGGTATAGTAACCTACATTTCTCACTAATTTCTCAAAAATTTTCTCTGATTTGCGTTGCTTTTCATTCTAGGGCAAACCTAGGTCCTGTTTCATTGCTTTTCTCACTGTTGAATCTGTTTAGCGCAAATCTATAGTTTAGAATCATGCCTAGGAAGTCAGTAGCAAACAAACCTCCTAGAACCACTCAGGCAGGTTCCTCATCCCAACCTATTCCTCCACCTCCTGTCACTTCCTTCAATCGGTGTTTTAAAACACCAGCAAAAGAAAGCGGTATGAGGAATATTTTTCAACAATGCCAATCAAGCATTGGCGCACCATTGATTTTTCCTTCCTTAATCACATAGACTTTCCATACCTGTCAAAATTTGAGGAATTTGGTTGGGCGAAATTCTTGAAAATCAACACTCCTGTCCCTCCAAATCTCGTTCGTGCATTCTTTTCAAATGCCGAACTCGTTTATGACCCCGATGACACCTGCAAAATCCTTGCTTTCAAAACCTTCGTCATGGGTCAATCCATTTTAATTGATTCTGAAGTTATAGCCAAAGTATTTGATATACGCGATGAAGGCTTAACTAATGAGGATGAGGAAGTCCCCTTTGCGTTTGAACTCCCCGGGGACAAGGCGAGTAACCTTCCAATGCACCTTCGGTTACTCCACCTCATAATCTCGTGGAATCTCCGCCCTTACGGTACCCGTCACTCAACCGTCAGGCGTCTAGATCAGTTCTGGCTTCATCACATTCACACCACAAGCCAAAAGCCTAACCTCCCTCACTTCATATACGAAGACTGGCTGAAGATTGTGCATGGACAAGCTACCACGATCGTTTTTCCACAACCGGTAGCCTATCTTCTCCACCGCCTTGGTATCAACTGCAGCGGTGAATCTAGCGAACTCCCTTCTCCCAAGAGCGTCCTCAATATTGGGACCCTACATCATATGGGGTACTACAAAGATTTTCGGGGAGAGTGGACGAAAAAGCAAGAACAGCAACCTGCTGAGGCTGAGGATGACCACACTGCTGAACCAGCACACCCACCTGCAGCACCCGCTCCAGAACCGTCGTCCTCCACGGTTGCGCCAACTGCACAAACATCGTCTCCTGCTGACTTGGAGCTGATCGTGAAGATGATAAGTGACCTCAGTCAGAGGATCGATGAAGGACATACCACTCAGCAGCGTATGTTTGCCGAATTGACTCAACGAGTGGATCACCTTCAAGACACTCAAAAGGCTATGTTCGACAAATTTCAAGAAACTCAAGAGGCAATGTTCGATGAACTTCAAGTGACGCGCACACACGTTGAGAATCTTTTGGACCGTGATCCTCCATCATCTTAGGCTTTAGGTGTATGGTTCAGTTTCGTTATATCATTCCGCACTGCTCCTTGTACTGAATTTGCTTGAATGCAATATAAATTGATTGTTTATGAAAATGTGGCATTTTGTGAGTCAATATTGATTTTGAACTGCCATGGTTTTGACAATGTTGCATTTTGTGAGTTAATGACCATGTGTGATTGATATGACAAAAAGGGGGAGAAGACACATAAGAAACATGATAAGAAACATGCATGTTGTTGTGTTTGTGTTCATAGTTTAAAAGGATGATAGGATTGAGGGGGAGTCAGGATGATTTAATTGAGGGGGAGCTAAGAGCTAGAGCTAACTAAGGGGGAGTTAAGATTTAACTAAGGATGAGTTAAATCTTTAACAAAGTCAAAAGCTCACAAAAAGGGGGAATTTTGCAAATTCACTAAACATGTTTATTGGATGAGTTTTGTCATATCAAAAAGGGGGAGATTGTTGAGTTAATGTATTTTGAAATGACAAAACAAGTTAATACAATAATGTTAAGATGGTATACAAACATGTTTAGAAGATATCAGGACCAGAACTTAGAGTTCTGCTGATGAGAGATCGATCTGAGGTGTGAGAGATCGATCTCCTGGGTTTATACTTGATGAGAGATCGATCTCATGATGGAAGAGATCGATCTGGCAAGCCTTAAAACGGTGTAAAGGGTTTAAGGTAAAAAGAGATCGATCTTCCAGGGTTAAGAGATCGATCTCCTCTAAGTCAGAGAACTTAGGAGATCGATCTGGTAAGGAAGAGATCGATCTGCTCAAAGTCAGAGAGCTTAAGAGATCGATCTGGTGTATTGAGAGATCGATCTTTCCTCAAACAGAGAGGATAGGAGATCGATCTGGATATTCGACAGATCGATCTGCCTTCTCATACTCTAACTGAGAGATCGATCTGGTAACCTATGAGATCGATCTCCCTGTGTATTTGTGCTTTGTCATTGCAGGATTTAAAACTAGGAGATCGATCTGGCCAAGATAGGAGATCGATCTGTCTGACCACTGGAGGTTCCCAACGGCTATTTTCTTCAAATCTCAACGGGAAAAACTGCATTTAATGCTCCAACTACCCAACCTTCAGTATATAACCAAGCATTGAAGACAAAGAGAAGAAAGAGACTATTGCTGCATATTCCAAACATTCTCAAGCTTTAATTCTTTCATTCCTTGTGTCTCTATTGCTCATTAATTGAGATTTATTGTACAAGCTTAAGTACTACAAGCTTTGTTAGTCTTACCCACTGAAAAGCCTTATTCTGTATTCATCCACACCTTAAAAGAAAAGAGGATTGTTCCTCAGTGAGAGTTATTGTAAAAGGGTGAATACATTTTCTGTATTGCTAAGGGTAGAGAGGTTATTCCTTAACCTGTAAAAGGAACTTTGTAAACTCTATTGAAAGAGAGAAAGAAACCACTTGACAAGAAGGTCAAGGAGAGAGGACGTAGGCAAGAGTTGACCGAACCTCTATAAGTCGCTGTGTTTGTTTCTCTTTCCCTCTCTTTGCATTAAATTGTTATATTGCACTGTTTTATTCATTATCATTTGTGTTTAAATTGCGATTAATTTAAAATCTGCCATAATTGTTAGAAAACCGATTCACCCCCCCTCTCGGTAGAGCCAACAGACCCATTTCTCCTCTTCGCCGTCGCCGGCGATTCCCGCCGTTTCGTCGCATGAGACCGGTGCAGAAATGATCACCGTCGCCTGGGCTTTCGGAATCTGGCCTCGGTTCCACCTGAATCGCCGCCGTTCGCCGCCGGTGGCCTTCTCTTTCCCGCGGCCTTTCTCTCCTCCGATCGGCTTCCTCCGGCGTCGGGAGGCTGCACCGCAGGTACCATTGAGATCACCGGCCTCCCCTCTTTCTTTTTCGGCCCTTGGCCGGGCCGTTGGCCGCCAGACGGCTCGTCGGTCTTCTCCCCCTTTTCGGCTTCGTTTTCCGCCTCTGCTTCTTTCTCTCTCCCCGATGGTTTTCTTCTCTCTCTTCTTTTTTTTTGTTTCAGATTCATTTTTTTCATTTTTTTTGTTTATTTTATCAATTATTATTATTATTATTATAATCATTAAAATACATTAAAAATACCCAAATATCCCCTAAAATATCCTTAAAATTATAATTTTATTCTAATTTAATTAATTTAATTTAATTTAATTTATTTATTATATTTCAACCTCTTTTTCGGGTATAATTTCTCGAATATTTTCGGGATTATTTTTTTTGAACTAAAAATTCCAATTAATCCCGATTAATTTCACATAAATTAATATCTTGATCAATTTAACCCAAAATAATTTTATTTCCTTTTTATTGACCAAGATTTCTTAAATCCATATTTTTAATTAAATTTCTTTATCGAAATTATACCGGCTTTCGGTCTTTTGACCATTTTGCCCTTACACGTGTTCGGGATTAATTTAACCCGACTTCCTTCACAATTACTCCTTTATTTCATATTTTAATTAAATTCGGGTCTTACAGGACCTCTCGGTCACATGCCATGGCCGAGAGCTTTCCATGCCGTCGGTCACACCATGGCATGCCGGCCATGTCCCTTTCCTTAGCCAATTCACTTAGGCATTTTCACAAACACTTGGTTGGCAACATTCTTAAACATCACATAGTTCATTTAGGCATTTTATCAAACACCTTGATGGCCAACTTAATACATGTATTAATTAATCAATTTGATTAATTCTAATTACACCATAATCATTAACACATGTATATTAACCTATTTATACCTTAAAATCACATGGGCATTCATCAATATTTCACTACTCACTCTCGGCCTAACCAAGATCATAGTGATTTCATAGGTTTCAATGCTTAAAACATATACCAATATACTTAAAATCATTCATACATTAACAAATATGAAATTGAAAACTTGAAAATATAACAATAGTTGTGTTCACACTTGGCCGAAAGTTTGGAAGCTCACGGTTTGCACTCTATGGCTCCTTGATAGCCAATTCCAACATATGTCACTCTCCTTTCAATTTGGAACAACTTTCATGAAGAATGCAAGTTCCAAATATGCCTAATTCCTAGTGGTTTCTAGTGAGAGAAAGCTTAGAAAATTGTTTCAATGGTTTCTTCTTCTAGCCGAGAATGGTGTGGTGAAAATGACAATGGTGTGGCTGATTTTATAAGCCATTTGCTTAGCCATTAAGCCTTACTTTTCAGCCATTAAACTTGACTTCCTAAGCCTTAGTCATGAGTCACCTAATGAGTCACCTTATGAGTCATGTTTAGCTTTAACTATGGTTAAATATTTATCTCATGGGCTTTCCATTTGGGCTTCTCGGTTTGGGTTTTCTTAATGGGCTTTTGAGCTGAAATTTTTACTATACCTCGGGCCTTTAATTGTCTTAATATTTGGCCAATCAATTGGTCCAACAATTCGGTCTAAGGGACCTAAGAATTTCAATCTACGTTTAGTATACCTTAATGGGTTTTAAAATTTTCACCTTAGGCCCATTACGTTTTTAACCATTAAATTTAATCTGAAATCCTTCCGAATAAATTTTCCTTACTTCAAGGGATGATTATCTTATATTCTGACCAAGAATATTTTTCCCCAATTTTTTCTCCATACTTAGGTTAATTTTTAACCATGATTAGTCAACTATGATAAAAGTCCACTTTCTTAACTATAGTTGACTTTTTCCTTAACCATTGACCAAGTTGATTTTTTCTTAAGATTCTGAAAGTGTCATATCTTATGTCTTACACTCTCGTCTTTATGTTTCAACCGTTCCCGGTGGATAATTACACCCGAAACACCTTAAATACCTTAACTCGCCAAAAAGGTCCAATTTACCCTTTTTAGCTTTTACTCTCGTTTTCTGTGTTCCGAACTAAATCAAGCTGACTTTCCTTCATGAGCTCTCTATACTTTCTCATTTTAAGTTTTTATTTTCATTCGGAATGATTTAGATCCAATCGGTTTAGCCTGTGACTCTTATAGCTCACATTAGGCTTTTTATGTAGCTTTTGCGTGTTAAATCATTTTACTAACACTTTAAATCTAGTAAATACTCTTCTTATGATTCAACTATAATAATAAAGTGTTCATACACATAGGAATCGTAAGGAACAAGCTACATAAAATTTGGGTCTGACAAGTGCTCTACGGATGACCTATGCCCCTCCTCTAGTAGTATCTTATGCATACAGATAGATGGACTATTACCCTTAAGATCAGAGATAGACCAACCTATAGCCATCTGATGCTCTCTTAAAACTTGTAGTAATTTTCCTTCCTGATCACTGGAGAGAGCAGCAGACACTATTACTGGTCGAGTGGAGGATTCACCTAGGTAAGCATACCTAAGGTGTAAGGGTAAAGGTTTGAGCTCTAATGCTGAAGGATCATTGGTGGATAGAGAGATACTTGAAATTGGAATAGATGAAAGGTCTAACATCTTTAATTGGGCAATTTTTTCAAAAGGAGTGACCTCTAATAATTGTAAAGCTTCATAGACCTCATCATCATCTTCACTGTATTCTTTCAACTCAACAGATTTCACTAAGGAGGCTTCTAGAGGGTTCAAAGGATGAGTCTTAGCAAACTCCTCAGTGATGTCTTTATAGACTAATTACATCCTAAAACAATCATGAGTCATCATGGAATCTTAGAGATTTGGAAACATTAAACTTCACTTCCTGATCTTGAACTCTCATTGTTAACTCCCCCTTCTGTACATCAATTAAAGTTCTACTAGTCGTTAGGAAAGGTCTGCCTAATATAATGGAGACTTCCCTATCTTCCTCCATATCTAACACGATAAAATCCGCAGGGAAAATAAACTTATCCACCTTTACTAAGACATCCTCAATAACCCCCTTCGGATATTTAATTGATCAATTAGCCAACTAGAGGGTCACTGTAGTAGGCTTGGCATCCCCTATTCCTAACTTATGATAGATAGACAATGGCATTAAATTTATACTAGCTCCTAAATCAAACAGGGCTCTACCAAGGAATAAATTTCCAATAGTGCAGGGTATGGTAAAACTCCTGGGATCCTTGAGCTTGGGGGGTAATCTCCTCTGGATAATGGAGCTACATTCCTCCGTTAAGGCCACCGTCTCATAATCTTCCAATCTTCTTTTCCTAGAGAGGATGTCCTTCATAAACTTCACATAGCTTGGCATTTACTCTAACACATCTGCGAAGGGAATGTTGATGTAAAGTTTCTTAAAAACCTCAAGGAATTTGGTAAATTGTTAGTGCAGTTTTTGATTTTGAAACCTCTGAGGAAAAGGAACTGGTGGTCTAACAGGAGGAGATGTAGTGGAAACATTTGTAGCATCAGAGGATAAAGAAGGTTGTGACAAAGAAATGGGTAAAGGTGAAGAATTGCCTGGCTTTGTTTCCGTTGCAGCTTGATCTTTTGATTCCTGCTCCTTCTGAGCTGCTTCGGTAGAACATATGGGTTTTTCAACTATGGGCTTGTCAGGTTTGGACTTAACTGGTGGATCTACTAGCTCTCTGCCACTCTTAAGGGTGATGGCTTTCACATGTTCCTTACCCTCCCTTTTTCTAACAGGATTGGCTTCAGTGTTACTAGGAAGGGTCCCTTGAGGACGTTGACTAAGAGTGTTTGCTATTTGTTCCACCTGAACCTCTAGGTTTTTAATTGAAGCTGCTTGATTTTACAGAATCGTTGTGAACATTTCCTCAAGCGAGGGCTTCTTTTCAGCTGCTGATAGGTGCTGAGGTTATGGCGGTGGTAGTTGATGGAAGTGGGGTGGATGAAGTGGATACTGAGATGGTGGGTGGTGAGGAAATTGATGCTATGGTGGTACCTAAACTGGTGGAGCTTGAAAACTAGGGGGTCCTACTGGCCTAGAATTAGAAGTTTGCCCTTGGTTTTGGCTCCAAGAAAAGTTAGGATGGTTCCTCCACCCTGGATTATAGGTGTTTGAGAAAGGGTTGTTCTATTGCTTAGGAAGGGCAATATACTGAACCGATTCTAAGTTAAGTGGACACCTATCTACAATGTGGGTACCACTACACAGATTATAAGAGAGAAAAGGCCCATGGATAGAAAACACAAGGTTACCATTGGTGGAAGGACTATGTTGGGTACTGAGCGACTCTACCTTATTTGTAAGGTTAGCGATTTGAGAGGTCAAGGTAGACAGTGTGTCGAGCTCATAAATACCCATCGACTTCTTTGGCAATTACCTCTTTGAGGACCATTGATAGTTGTTAGCCGCCATCTTGTCTAACAACTTGTAAGCTTCCTCTTCTGTTTTGCACATCAGGGCTCTACTCGCAGCAGCGTCCACGATGGTCCTATTTTAGCTTTTAAGTCCATTGTAGAAAGTTTGGACTTGCAGCCATAAAGTTAGGCCATGGTGAGGGCACTTCCTAAGAAGCTCCTTATATCATTCCCATGCTTCGTAAAGAGATTCAAAGTCGAACTAGGCAAAGGAAGATATGTCACTATGGAGTCTGGCCATTTTAGAGGGAGGAAAAAACTTGGCTAGAAATTGATGGGCTAACTCGTCCCATGTAGAAATGGATCTTGGAGGCAAGGAGGCTAACCAGTGTCGCGCCCTATCCCTAACTGAGAAGGGAATAGTCTAAGTCTAAGCGCATCATCAGATAATCCATTGTACTTGAACGTGTTGCACAAGTCCAGGAATTGCCCAAGGTGAGCATGTGGGTCATCATGCTGAAACCCACTGAACTGTAAAGATGACTAGATCATCTGGATGATGGAAGCTTAATTTCGAAATTGTTAGCAGGGACAACTGGTGGCCTAATGTCGGTATAATATCCTCCAATCGTCGGCACCGCATAATCTCCAACGGTCTTAATTTCCCTATTTTCTGCCATGGTGTTTTGCAACGGAGCTATAAATTTCCTATAATCCTTTCAAATTTTCCTAAGAGTTCATTCCATTTCAGGATCTAGAGGAAAGCAATCATACCTCTTAGCTCTACGCATGAAAACATTTAAAAGTCCTTAGAAAATATTTTTATAAGTTTTTTTGATTTTTTCAATTTTTTTTAAAAAAAAATGAGAAAATTAACTAAACTAAACTAAGGATCTAAATATTTACAACCTAAATATTTACAAGATAGAATTACACCTAAGCATAATTTCACCGATATTAATTAATGGCTAATTATCTTCCCTGGCAACGGCGCCAAAAACTTGATACGAGCTAAACATATTTCCGCAAGTGCACGGGTCGTACAAGTAATAATGGGATTCGAGTCTCGAGTTATCATCACACAGAGAAGTTGAATTGCCTAATTAAGTACCAGTTAAGCTTACCCTAAGTATATTCTATCAAATTATGAAATGTTAAGGGTTGATCTACAATGCTGAAGTTAAAACTACTGAAGACAATAGCAATTATAAACTAAATAAAATAAAATCGAGCTAATATTACTTATAGTGCTCCGAGCAATTAAAAGCAAAAACCTACAAAAATAATTAAAATAGCTAAAATTAATTAACGCAATTAAAATAAAACGCTAAAATAAAGAAGCAAAATTAATTAAGCTAAAATTGAACAAACCTAAAATGCAATTAAACTACTTAATCAAAATGCAAACTAAACTAACTTAAAATTTAAAGAAATAAAATCCTAGAAAAATTAAGAAAATAACTACAAGACTAAATGTCTAAAATATTAATTCTAAATTACTTCTAATTATATCTAATTACTAATTTAACAATAAAATTTAACTAATGCATGATAAATATCTTTTGCATGATAAATTCTAAATTAATCCTAATTCATGATAACTTAACTAATGCATGATAAAATAGAAATGAACTAAGGACATAATTAAATCTAATTCATGAACCAATCAAGCTATTGACTATAACTAATCATGCAACTAAGTTTAGAATTTTACTCCTTAAGCTAACAAATTAAATTGAGATTAGGCTATTCTAAAATGCATAAAAAAATGGATTATTGCAAAAGTTAAATGCCAAACATGGCCTTGGTCGGTTTGCAATATAGCCAATTGTGCAATTTGCATTTCTAGTCCCGTGTATAGTTTGCATTTCTAGGTTTGGTTACAGTCTTCTGCAACTTCCACCGACTCTGCCTCGGTTCCGTGTGCAGCATCCTTTTGCAACTCAACACATCACGCTACCACATGCTTTAAGCTATATTTTCTGGCCAGACCTGCTCCCCGCACACGTCCTGTTCCTGCTTCTTCTCCATTTCCAGGTTTGGGTGTTATCTATGGCTTCTACATTCGACGTTATCTGGCTCCTGTACTGCACTACAATACTGTAACTTCTTCAACAATTCCAATAATAGCAACTAAATACCCGATCAACAATATTACAGCACAATACAGGTGAATTCAGCACCACTTGCAACATCCCAGCAGGTACCAACTCTGCACTTCTTCAACACGTTACAATAATGCAGCACCCATGCACTGAAGTTACCTCTCCAATCTTCCTTGCTCGAGTTGCCATAATTAGCACGTACAACAATCGACCATCTCTCTGTCCAGTAGATACTAATCACTGCAGTCGGTCACACATAAACAACAGCTCCTTCAACCAGAAAATGAAGGTGAACAGTGAATGAAAACATAGAACAGGGGAGAACATAGGAGAAATGATGATTTAAAGAAATACTAGAACAAAAGAATAAATATAAAATGCAAAAGGAAGCAAAAATGCATGAAGCAGAAAATGAATTTCGGAAGAAAATCAGCTAGGTTCGGTCTCCTTGCCACCCACGTCGTTCCTGGCACTGGAATCAGTGACAATTCTGCCCCATTCAGCTTTGCTATACCTTGAACCCGAACAGTAATAAACTACCCAACTTCAGCAGCCAACACATCTAAATCTACTGCTTCTTCATGCCATTCGGTTATACCAAGACTCCACTAACCCGAATAACTATAGAAAATCAAAGGAATATAACTAATTTACTAAGCAACCCAAGATTAGCAACTATAAAAACATTTTAGTTTTTTCATAAAAATCCCTACATAAAAACAAAGAAATGGAACTTATGCAATGCCGAGAAGAAGAGAAATGGAAAATAGTTAATCTTCATTAATGTGAAAAAAATCGAGAATTAGAAATAAGCAAAAGCTTTTCATCAACATAGAAATTGTATGAACAATAACTATGGGAAATAGAATAAAATAATAGCTAAAAAATCTACTTGGGAAAGCTTCTAAAAATAAAGAAACCTAAGACTATTTTTCCCATGCTACCTTAACTAGTTTTACACTAACACTACTTAATCTTTTTTTTTCCAATCGCTATCATGTCTTATTTATACACACGCTTAGGGTTACAATTGTAATTTTTCCATCCTATATGAGTTGGCATTGTTTGGCCACTTGTATTCACACCATTGGCTCCTTGAGATGATATTTCCATGTCATCTGTCTTCTTGTCCAATTGGATGTGTTAGGTGGCATGGCTCGTGTTGTCCGTATGGTCCAATCTCGATTTTAGTCCAATTCTAGTCCATTTTCTATCGAAATTTTTCAAATTCATCCGGATTTAATTTATCTGCAAACATGAGAATTTTAGTCAAAATAAGGGGATAATTAACAAAATAATTTGGGGATTAAAATAATTAATTAAGAAATTAAGCATAAATAATTCTATTTTTATAGAATTATCACCTCCTGAGCTGGTGGGTATGGTGAAAATAGGTGTGGTGGTTAGTCTATGCTTTAGCTCGCCGAAACTACTCTCGCAGTTATCATCCCACTCGAATACCATATTCTTTTGGGTGAGATGTTTTAATGGAGCAGCCAGTTTAGAGAATCCCTCGACAAATTGTCGGTAATAACCTGCTAAAGCCAGGAAACTGCGGATCTCTATAGCCGTCTTGGGTCTTTCCCACTGTATCACAGCCTCTATCTTGGACGGTTCCACTGATACACCATCTCTCGAGACTACGTGACCTAGAAATGATATCTCACTCAGCCAGAAATCACACTTGTTGAGTTTAGCATACGACTCCTGATCTCAGAGGGTCTGCAACACTGTTCTCAAATGCTGATCATGTTCTTCCCTGGACTTCGAGTACACCAATATGTCATGTATAAAGACAATCATGAATCTTTCCCAGTATGGCTTAAACACATCATTCATTAAAGCTATAAATGCTGCAGGAGCATTCATCAACCCAAATGGCATAACCAAAACCTCATAATGGCCATAACGGGTCCAAAACGCTGTCTTGGGCACATCTCCACTCCGAATCTTCAACTGATGATACCCAGACCTCAGATCAATCTTCGAAAAGACCTGTGTTCCTTGCAACTGATCCAATAGGTCATTTATTCATGGAAGGGGATATTTATTCTTGATGGTAGCATTATTCAACAATTGATAGTTTATACATAGTCGGAGACTCCCATCTTTCTTCTTTACAAACGGAACCGGTGCTCCCCAAGGTGATACACTCAGTCTGATGAACCCCTTGTCCAACAACTATTGCAATTGCTTCTTTATCTCTTCCAATTCGATCAGAGCCATTCTATAGGGTGGCTTGGATATCGGTTCAATTTTAGGCACTAAATCAATACAGAATTCCATTTCTCTGTTTGGTGGCAACCCTGGTAATTCTTTTGAAAAGACATCAAGAAATTCTCTAATCACTAGGATGTCAACCATATCCCGGTACACCTTATCCAAGTCAACCACATAGGCGATAAAACCTTCAACACATTATCATTACATTCGTTAGCAAAATCACCATCCTTGAAAATTAATTTACTACATCTTTCATTACTTTGCAAATCTTACAATTTACTTTTCAGGGATGGAAAACATTATTGTCTTAGCGTAATAGTCTAAAACAGCATAGTTTATAGCCAACCAATCCATTCCTAGTATTACATCGAAATCCTTTATAGCTAATAGAATGAGATCAACCGACATGTTCCTTTCACCTACTTTTAGCTTACAGCTCTTACATACATACTCCATCATTACATTATCTCTCACACGAGTGCTTATAAGCAATATCCTACCTATAGGTATAGATTTCACATGTTCACACAGTTTACATGCAAATAAAGGTGATATGAATGAATGCGTGGTACCAGGATCAAACAATGCTAATGCTTCAAAATCAAAGATAAGGATGGTACCTTTAATCACATCCGAGGAAGCTTCTGCAGATGCTTGGTCCAGTGCAAACACTCTCCCTCGACTAACAGCTTGTTTCCCTTTCTCTTCAGCTATGGTCTTTCTCCTAGGTGTAGGTGTCTCAACTGTAGCCTTCTCTGGATCTTTACTCATCTGTGGGGCTGAATCAATCAACTCCGGGCATTCACAAGCTATGTGCCCTGGTTTACTACACCTATAGCATGATCTCATCGATAACGGGCATGGTCTACCCCCATGATATCTACCACATAACCTGCACTACTCTGTGGTAGGTCAAGGTCCACCAATAACTATGCCCCTCGATGCTGGATGAACTGGAGGCTTCATAGGCCTCTCTCGTACCTCCTCAATCTTAAGCCCCTTACCAAATAACCTTCGACCCTTTCTGAATCCTCTATCATCGACTGACCTCTTTCGATCTCTATCTTTGCCTTTACCACTCCTGCTCAATTTCGAGGCATGCAATTAATAATCTTGCTCACATAGCTGAGCTCTATGTACTGCCTCATCATAAGTGGTAATGTTCAATGGAGCTAGTCGAGCTCTAATGGAAGGTCTCAGTCCCTCAAGAAATTTATGAACCTTTCTGTCCTCAAGGCTCATCGTGACTATATCATATCTGCCTAGGGATGTGAATCCAAACTCATACTCATCCACTGTCCCGTTCCCTTGAGTCAATGTCATAAATTCCATCTGCATCTTTCTCAGAGCAGTAGTTGGGATGTATTGCCTCCTGAAGGCATCCAAGAATATATCACATGTCACAATCGGGTGTCGTGCACTCAACATCGGCTGTGTGGCCATCCACCAATGCTCGGCCTCATCCTCTAATACAAAAGCCGCAAAGGTGACCTTCTTTGTGTCAGAGCAATTGAAAAATTGATAGAGCTTCTCTATACTACGTATCCAATGCTCAGCTGATACTGGGTTCTTCACCCTACTAAATGAAGGTGGTTTAAACTTTCGAAACTTTCTCAATCTACCTAGATCACAATTATACACTCCTTCACCACCAACCTGTTGTGCAGCTATTGGGTCCTGAACTAGTGGGGGAATGTCCTAAACTGTAGGGGGTACGGGTATCTCTGCCTCTACATCTCGAGGTCTCGGTGTAGGTTGTGCTGGCTCTGGTCTCTCAGGTGCAGCAACCTGAGCAGCAGGGTTCTCCTGTCTACCCTCAAATCTGGCCATAGCTTGTGTAAACATCTCCATAACTGTGTCTACACTACGCTGTAACTGTGTTATATGCTCCTCAGCGGCCTCACTAAGACCGAGTGGATCTCTACTAGAACTAGACCTACTGAGTCTCTCGGGCTCATCTTTACGCCCTTGAGAGCGTGAACTCTCTCCTCTATGAGTACGTCGTCTATCAAACATCTTGTACACTCAAAATAAGTGTCTCAATCACATTTCCCAACTTGGTATACACAATTGTATCCTAATAATGCACAGTACTTTGGGGATGTATAATTTCCTAGATATGGATATTGACTCACATCAGACCAACTCAGCTCTGATACCATTAATTCTATCACAACCCTCTATACCAGTCCGTGACCTTTACCTTACCACTTACAGTTGGGCTGTGATTCAATATCCAATTCATATCTCATCCATTTTACTTAAATAATTCATTTAAATAAGGTAGAATAGAAACTAAACTTTTATATATAAGTGCGGAAGTGTTTACATCAATTTCTATTATATACATCCCCCAAAATACAAAATACAAACTTTACTATGCATTAATTTACAGGATACAAAATTTTTCATCTCAAGTGTATACCTCTCTATACTGCTGGATGACTTCAGAAACACAATAGCAGGGATGACTGCATTGTACTCACTACTGCGTAGTATCTGTGAAGGAGGAAATAAGGGGGTGAGCTAATGCGCTCAGTAAGGAAAATATGAAAGCAGGTAGATAACTACACTATCTACATGCTTAAAATACATATATGTTCATTTTCCTTATAAAGCAATATGCATGTTCTTCAAAACAACTTCCATCAATGCGAAATCGTTAATTCACTAGATGGGTATATGCATATTCACACAGAATCACACAGTTCATCTTAAAATTGTTGAGTACATATTTAAAAATCACTTTGCACACAATAATTTAATATATATGAGACATAATCATGGGTTATCATATCCCCAGACACACGGTAAAGGAAAACATATGTCACCTCACATAGTAGTGACAATGTCGTATCACTCAGATACATAAAGGACTTATATCCATAGTTAGATTCCAGGTAACATTGATAAGGTGTGCGGGAACCCTATGCTTGGGGAGGCAGATCAACCATCCCTTTAGCTCATACTCAAATCACGGCACATCGTACCCCATGGCTAACGTTCATGGTACATCGTGCTCTCATGGATCCTTATCAGCCATTCCCGTTGTCTCAAAATCTCGTGTGAGCAGGTCAGTACAAGACACATAGTAGTACACGATGGTTTAAGCACAGTTTTGTACTCATCACATCACATTCATAAACCACATGTGAGCAGGTCAATGTAAGACACACAGCAGTACATGACGGCTCTAACACGATTTTACTCAACATACAGCATATTCATGAAAACCTCGTGCGAGCAACTCAGTGTAAGACACACATCATACCTGAGTTATCGAGCACGGTATTACTAGGAAATTACATGCGAGCATAGTCAGAGTAAGACACACAACAATACTCGAAGGCTCTAGCATGATCTCCAAAAATCTAGTGCGAGCTTCTTGAGTGGAACACACAGCATCACCCGAGGCATCGAGAACTCTTTTGTTTTCTCAAAAATCCTTTTGAAAATAATGTGCGAGCAGGGCTGGTCAATCTACTGCTACCACTAGGCTCTAACACGATTTCACATAGAAAAGAAATAGAAAGGGCTCCATGAATAGTCATGAGTGAGAGGGTAAATCTCCCTTCAATCACTTATTGAAACATTTCATGCAAATGATCAAACCGGGAGCCCGTTTATTATTATTCTTTCTCAAAACGCTTGCAAAACCTCTTTTCACAACAATCATAAAAGTCATGCAACTCATACTCATAAACTTATTCTCATACGTAGTTTTCACCTAGATATATCAATATCTATATCTGATCGTATACATTCACACACACCAGGTAAGAAAACATACTTATAGCTATCTCTAATAGCTCGCATAAGTCCCTTACCTCGAATCACTCTTGAATCGCTTTCCTTCAATTTCCACTTCTTGTGATCCGTCTTATTGATTCCAACGATATCCTCTGGAGCTGAAATTGTGTATTATACATATCAGTATATTGTTATATACTTCATTTCACTTGCATGATATTCAAATCCATGCATTTGACCATTTATATCTCATTTAGCCTCGTTATATCATTATCGGACTTTATCTTCTTATAAGTCCATTTCGAGTATATAACTCATTTTTAAGAATCCATCAAACTCTTCGAGTCTATCGATTTGTATTAAAGTGGTATTACACTTACAATACCTCAAGTTCATGATTTTATTTCATTGTGGCATTTCATCAAATACCTCATATACTCACTTTCAGCCATTTTCATTTCTAACACATAGATTTCACCAAATCAATATACACCCATGTATATATGCTTAATAACATCTATTCATATTTAAATCATCATTAAATCTATGCCTACTCAACTTTCTCATCTTTTTCTCACATTTCACCATACATATGTCATGGAGATTAAACATGTTCTAAGATGTTTCAACCAAAAATATATACAGCAATCAACTCATAAAATCGTATAGCTCAACATACATGTGATTGGTGCATTGAAATCTTACCTAACTGGACTTTTCTCCTTTTGGTTGAATTTGGAGAAATCACCTTGTTTCCTTCAATCAAACAGTTTAACCACTTGTTTTTGGGCTAAGTTGTTCTCCTCTCCACTATGAACAATTTTGTTAAACCAACTTCTCTCAATTTTATATGAAAAGTGATGCAGTCCAGTAGCCCTGTTTTATAGAAATTGCATTGATGAGATCGATCTCCATTAGTGAAGGATCGATCTGCTGCTGTTTTTATCCTTTCAGAATTCAGTTTTCAAGCTATGGAGATCGATTTGTCGAAGAGCATGAGATCGATCTCTCCTTAGCAAAATGCTTAACAAATCGATTTGGCAGGGAAATAAGATTGATCTGCTTCAGGTCAAGGCTTAAGGAGATCGGTCTGCTTGAGGTTGGATCGATCTGTTCTTCATAAGGGATCGATCTGGCTTGAACTGAGGATCGATTACCTTCTTTAAAATGCCTCTAAGATCAATCTCCCTTGCATTAGAGATCGATCTCCCCTTATTTTGCAGTCATACTTAGCCATAATTATTCCAACTTCTCAATGTCAACTTCATTTCAATTACTCCACCACTCATTTTGTGAGACCCCTTACATGTATAGCTGTATATAGGAACATGGGAATGTAAATAAAATCATAAGTATGATGATACATTGTAATGTGAAGTATATGCAATATAAGTTCATAAGATTATGTACGTACTTGTAATAAGAATTGTGATTATACGTACAAGTTGCATTATGAATGAGTAGGAAGAAATGAACTTAAAACGAGAAGAATGTGATCGTAATGGAATATGAGTAGTATAGTAAAATGGAAGGAAAGATTTACATAAGTGTATATTTCCATTCGAGTAATATCGTATATATTTGGTCATACAAAGATTCTACACAAGGTTTAATGTGTATGTAGTGAGGATGGATCCCATTTTCAAGTCTCAAGGATGAATGAATGAGGAAATGATCGTGGTAGCAAATTAAGGGTGTTTGGTAAAGAGTTGTTGCAGAAAAACTGCAAGAAATCTGGAATTTGTGAAGGCCAGATCGATCTCATAGGATGAGAGATCGATCTGGGAGAGCCAGAATGCTCTTATGTGAGAAATGGAAGGGAACAGATCGATCTCCAAAGGAAGCAGATCGATCTCTTTAGCTCTCGGGTTGGAAGCAGATCGATCTCCCATAAGACCAGATCGATCTCCTTAAGCTTCTGTTTGACAGCAGATCGATCTCCAGTCTCGACAGATCGATCTCCTGCCTTTAAAACGTCTTAGAAAAGAGGGATTTTAGAGGAACAGATCGATCTCCACCCAAGGAAGATCGATCTCATCAAGTCAAAACTATAAATGGGAGCAGTTGGATCATCAGAATTTCGGGACAAACCATTTTCTTTCCACTTCAACACAAGAAAACTAGCTTTCTCACTCCTAAATCCAGCCATTTTCAGTGAGATTTAAGGAGAGTCTATTAGAGACAAAGTTGTTCACAACAAAAAGAAGAACAACATAGTCTAGAGGCATTTCCCCATTTGATGGATTGAAGAAATAAAGAGCAATCCTAATTGGAGCAAGAGGAAATCCAATGAGGTAAGTTCTAATGCACAAATCCAAGTACATTGGTTTAGTTAATGATTATAAAGATATTTGGGTGTGCATATTGTGGATAGAACTACCTAGAATGGTATGAAATGAATATAACTTAGAAATAGTCAAGTGTGAGAAAGTGGAGTGTGGAAGTGTTTATGATAAATGAGATATCTTGAGTGGATGATTATGCTGTGGGAATGGTTTGGACATGTTGATATTGGGATAAAATTGTGAGATTTACCACAAAGGGTAAAATATGTATTTAAGGCATTGGATAAATGATTAGTTGAACAAGAGTTAGAAACGTTAACTCGAGTGTTTGATGGATGAATTTCAGTTTCGGATGATACGCCGGAGCATGTCGAGATGAGAACGCGAGAAGCATAAAAGCGGATAGTTGCACACAAGTGAAACGAGGTAAGGGACTGTGTGTTAGCTATAGAGATGTTTGTACGTAATTACAGCAATTTCGTAGATATATTGCTAGGACTAGTACGATATTATAATTCTATGAAATGATATGGAAGTATGAAAAGTACTATGATGTATATATGTATTGAGAAATGGGATAGGGTAAGGAAATAGCATGATATGCATGTTTTCAATGATAATCTCAATTTTATATTGTTATTGATGATTGAGAAATGTTGATGATAGGTTGGCTAATTTTACATGTTTTAGCATGAAGAGGCATGCTATATGAATAAACGTATTTTGAGTATTAAAAGAGAAAATAGCCATCTATCAGTTTTGAGATGAGATTTGGTGTTGAAGCGCTAGCTCACAGCCGTTTTAATGCCTTGATGTACCGTGTTGGAGTTTTAACTCGCACGAGGGTTTTGAGAAAGTGCGAGAACTTTGCTCGCACCTGTTTTGTTAAGTTGAGGTAAACCCGGGGCTCTGGGACCCAAAGGGATACCAGCCGACGGCCATTTGAATAGGCTGGGCCTTAACGATAGATCGTACCGCGCTGGAGCTTTGCGTTGACTGTGTGTCACGCTGCTTGCTCGCCTGGTATATGAGACATCGTTTAGGATAAAAAGTCCATCGGAGTTGGAGTATGGACTTGGGTCCACGGTCATACGTAGAATAGTGTAGTCACCCGTTGGTATACTATGTACCGTGCTGGGTGCACGTGGGTACGAGTATCGCGTTGATGACACACGACGTATCTTCACCATGAGTATACGAGGAGATGAGGTGGTTTGAGATGAGCCGGAGGGTAGGACTGACCCATCCCCCTTCAGGCGAAGTGATACCCTATGCACACTTGATCAGTGAGGCCTGGGATCACTGACTGTGGCCATAAGTCGTGGATATTTGATTGCCGAAAATTCCATGCCTGTCTCAGAGATTCGAGAAACAGAGATAATCTCAGAAAAGAAAGAGAGTTGCGGAAAGAATGATTTGAGAAATGAAAGAGATTTCGTGTTTTTGATAAATCTCTTATTTTACATTCGTGCCGTGAGGGCACTATTTATGAGCATGTTTTAAATGGAAGTTTGACATTTGATTTACACGAAAATGCTATTGAGAAATATGTGTTTAAATGCATTGTTCGTATGATATTTCCATTTATAACGAAAACATGGTTTTGGTTTATGCATGCATGGGCTATGTAGGTAGTACGATATCTACCTGCTAGCATATATTTCCTTACTGAGCCGTGGTTTGCTCATCCCACTATTTTCCCCTCCAGGTACTGAGAAGTAAGAGAGCGGTGATCTCTAGATCTTTTGTGTTTAACAGCTCCCACAATCCGCAAAGGTATAAGATTCGTATACACGAGTATTTTGTATCTAATATATTGTATCGCACAGTTATATCTTGGAATTGTAAACAGTATTATGGGGATGATATGTAAGCACATGGTATTTATACAATTAATTTTGTGTATTTACACACACACACCTAGGAGTGTGAATTAAAGTTTTAAATATTCCGCTGTAAATGAATGAATTTTTAGTAATTGCATCTTCTCACAGCCCAACCGTAGTAGAGAATGTATGGATAGAAGGGTTCCCAAAAGCGGGGTATGACAGGCTTGGTATCAGAGCATGGTTGGTCTGATGTGAGTTAATGCTTAGGACTAAGAAAACATACATCCCCAAGTTACTGTGCGATATTTAGATACAAATGTGTGTGCGGAGCTGGTAGTGAATTAAATGTTTGTTATAACGCAGGAAAGTTATCAGGCTAGTGAGTTATGCCTGAGAGACACCGCAAGAGGGGAGAGAGCTCGAGAGCTCGAGGGTAAAATGACAGGACTGAGAGGCACAGTAGATCATCCTCTAGTCATGAGACCCAGGAACAGATAGAGGCTTCTGATCCTCGAATAACTCGATTGGAGGAAGACATGCGCACGATGATGACCATGATGGGTCAGATCATGGCTAGGTTTGAGGGTACACCTAGTACAGCGGGACAGGCTGCACCGAATCCCCCAGCAGCTGCACCTGAACCTGAGAATGTTGCACCTACGCAAGCTGAACTGGCTAGGCCATGGGAACCTCATATTCGATCGGTACCTCCTCCAGTAGCCCCCCATCAGCATGATGATGAATTGGGGTATGGATATGATTGCGACATGGAGAGATTGAGGCATTTTATGGACTTTAAGCCTCCTTCGTTTAGCGGGGTAAAGGATCCGACAGTGGCTGAGGACTGGATCAGTCAAATGGAGAAGTTATTCGACTTCTGTAGATCTTCAGCTACGGAGAGAGTAGCGCTTGCGGCCTTTGTATTGAGAGGCGAAGCAGAGCACTGGTGGAAGTCCACTAGGCCGATGTTAAGAGCTCAAGGAATGGTTATCACTTGGGATATGTGTCATACCCCGCTTTTGTGAACCCTTCTATCCATACATTCTCTACTACGGTTGGGCTGTGAGAAGATGCAATTACTAAAAATTTATTCATTACAGCGGAATATTTAAAACTTTAATTCACACTCCCAGGTGTGTGTGTAAATACACAAAATTAATTGTATAAATACCATGTGCTTACATATCATCCCCATAATACTGTTTACAATTCCAAGATATAACTGTGCGATACAATATATTAGATACAAAATACTCGTGTATACAAATCTTATACCTTTGCGGATTGTGGGAGCTGTTAAACACAAAAGATCGAGAGATCACCGCTCTCTTACTTCTCAGTACCTGGAGGGGGAAAATAGTGGGATGAGCAAACCACGGCTCAGTAAGGAAATGTATGCTAGCAGGTAGATATCGTACTACCTACATAGCCCATGCATGCATAAACCAAAACCATGTTTTCGTTATAAATGGAAATATCATACGAAAAATGCATTTAAACATATATTTCTCAATAGCATTTTCGTGTAAATCAAATGTCAAACTTCCATTTAAAACATGCTATAAATAGTGCCCTCACGGCACGAATGTAAAATCAGAGACCTATCAAAAACACGAAATCTTTTTCGTTTCTCAAATCACTCTTTTTCTGCAAATCTCTTTCTTTTCGGAGATTGTCTCTGTTTCTCGAATCTCTGAGACAGGCATGGAATTTTCGGCAATCAAATATCCACGACTTATGGCCATAGTCAGTGATCCCAGGCCTCACTGATCAGGTGTGCACAGGGTATCACTTCGCCTGAAGGGGGATGGGTCAGTCCTACCCTCCGGCTCATCTCAATCCACCTCATCTCCTCGTATACTCACGGTGAAGATACGTCGTGTGTCATCTACGCGATACTTGTACTCACGTGCACCCAGCACGGTACATAGTATACCAACGGGTGACTACACTATTCTACGTACGACCGTGGACCCAAGTCCATACTCCAACTCCGATGGACTTTTTATCCTTAAACCATGTCTCATATACCAGGCGAGCAAGCAGCGTGACACACAGTCAACGCAAAGCTCCAGCGCGGTACGATCTATCGTTAAGGTCCAGCCCGTTCAATTGGCCGTCGGCTGGTATCCCCTTGGGTCCCAGACCCCCAGGTTTACCTTAACTCAACAAAACAGGTGCGAGCAAAGTTCCCGCACTTTCTCAAAACCCTCGTGCGAGTTAAAACTCCCGCACGGTACATCAAGGCATTAAAACGGGTGTGAGCTAGCGCTTCAACACCAAATCTCATCTCAAAACTGATAGATGGCTATTTTCTCTTTTAAAACTCAAAACACGTTTATTCATACAGCATGCCTCTTCATGCTAAAACATGTAAAATTAGCCAACCTATCATCAACATTTCTCAATCATCAATAACAATATAAAATTGAGAACATCATTGAAACATGCATATCATGCTATTTCCTTACCCTATCCCATTTCTCAATACATATATACATCATAGTACTTTTCATACTTCCACATCATTTCATAAACTTATAATATCGTACTAGTCCTAGCAACATATCTACGAAATTGCTGTAATTACGTACGAACATCTCTATAGCTAACACATAGTCCCTTACCTCGTTTTACTTGTGTGCAACTATCCGCCTTTATGCTTCTTGCGTTCTCATCTCGAGTTGCTCCGGCGTATCATCCGAAACTGAAATTCATCCATCAACATTTGAGTTAATGTTTCTAACTCTTATTCAACTAAGCATTTATCAAATGCCTTAATTACACTTTTTTACCCTTTGTGGTAAATCTCACCATTTAATCCCAACATCAACATGTCCAAATCATTCCCACAACATAATCATCCACTCAAGATATCTCATTTATCATAAACACTTCCACACTCCACTTTCTCACACTTGACTATTTCTAAGTCATATTCATTTCATACCATTCTAGGTAGTTCTATCATGTCTATGCATACTAACCATTTCCCATATCAATATCCAAACCAATGTACTTGGGTATTTGCATTAGAAACTTACCTCATTGGATTTCCTCTTGCTCCAATTAGGATTTGCCCTTTATTTCTTCAATCCATCAAATGGGAAAATGCCTCTAGACTATGTTGTTCTTCTTTTTGTTGTGAACAACTTTGTCTCTAATAGACTCTCCTTAAATCTCACTGAAAATGGCTGGATTTAGGAGTGAGAAACTAGATTTCTTTGAGTTGAATTGAGAGGAAATGGTTTATCCCGAAATTCTGATGATCCAACTGCTCCCATTTATAGTTTTGACTTGAGGAGATCGATCTTCCTTGGGTGGAGATCGATCTGTTCCTCTAAAATCCCTCTTTTCTAAGACGTTTTAAAGGCAGGAGATCGATCTGTCGAGACTGGAGATCGATCTGCTTTCAAACAGAAGCTTAAGGAGATCGATCTGGTCTTAGGGGAGATCGATCTGCTTCCAACCCGAGAGCTAAGGAGATCGATCTTCTTCCTTTGGAGATCGATTTGTTCCCTTCCATTTCTCACATAAGAGCATTCTGGCTCTCCCAGATCGATCTCTCATCCTATAAGATCGATCTGGCCTTCACAAATTCTAGATTTCCTGCAGTTTTTTTGCAATAACCCTTACCAAACACCCTTAATTTGCTACCATGATCATTTCCTCATTCATTCATCTTTGAGACTTGAAAATGGGATCCATCCTCACTACATACACATTAAAACTTGTGTAGAATCTTTGTATGACCAAATATATACGATATTACTCGAATGGAAATATACACTTATGTAAATCTTTCCTTCCATTTTACTATACTACTCATATTCCATTTCGATCACATTCTTCTCGTTTTAAGTTCATTTCTTCCTACTCATTCATAATGCAACTTGTACGTATAGTCACAATTCTTACTACAAGTGCGTACAAAATCTTAAGAACTTACATTGCATACACTTCACATTACAATACATCATCTTACTTATGATTTTATTTACATTCCCATGTTCCTATATACATAGCTATACATGTACGGGGTCTCACAATATGTTCTTGGACGTTTTCAGAGAGCAATACATCCCAGATACTGCTCGACGGAGACTACAGATGGAATTTCTGAATCTGACTCAAGGGAATCGAACAGTTGATGAGTACGAGTCACGATTCACTTCACTGGGTAGATACGATCCGGACTCGATCAGGAGCGAGGCTATTAGAGTCCGTAGATTTGTAGATGGACTGAGGCCTTCGATCCGAGCGAAGTTGGCCCCATTTGATGTCGCTACATATAGAGAGGCTGTGCGACGGGCCCAGTTATGTGAGCAAGATTATGACTTGCAGATTTTTGAGTTTAGTTGGGGTAAGGACAAGGGTCCGAGGAAGCTGGGAGATGGCAAGAGTGCCAAATTTGGTCAAAAATTCATGAGTAAACGTCGGAGAGAGGTAGATGAGTTCCAGAAAAAGGTTGCTAGACCTTTTATGCCTCCGACTCAGACACCAGCCAGGGGTATAGTGATTGGTGGACCCCGACTGACTACAGATCAGTGTAGACTATGCGGTCGATACCATGGTGGTAGGCCATGTCATCTTCAGGGTACCCGATGTTTCAGATATGGTAAATTTGGACATTATGCCAGAGAGTGCCCGGAGATAGTAGAGGCAATTCCACAGAGGGGTAAAGAGCCAGAGAGGGTTCCTACAGTTGCACCTCCTGCAAGAAAGAAAGCCTCGGCTGAAGAAAAAGGAAAACAAGTTGTGGGTCAAGGCAAGGTGTATGCGATAGACCAGGCATCAACTGATACTTCTTCTGAAGTAATAAAAGGTACAATCTTGATTTTCAATCTAGAGGTTATAGCTTTGTTTGATTCTGGTGCTACGCATTCCTTCATATCACCTGCATGTGCATCTAAGTTAAAAGGTTTTGTAGAACCCACATACTTGAGTAGGACTTTACTAATAAGTACTCCAATGAGAGTTAGCCAATTAGTTGAACAAGTGTATAAGGATTGTAAAGTGAGGGTAGGAGATAAGTGCATGACAACCAACTTGATTTTGTTGAATATGTATGACATTGATGTAATTTTGGGAATGGATTGGTTAGCCGCCAATCATGCTGTCATAGACTGTCGTTCTAAGTCCATTAAGTTTTCTCTACCTGAAGAGTGTGTTGTAAGATTTTAAGAGAAGAAATGAAATCTTAAATTTTGTATTAAGTAAAGTACTCTGGTATAAATGGCTTGAGTGTTGTTTTGAAGGTTTTGTTGCTTATGTGGTGGATTTGAACAAAGTACATCCGGATATGGAGGACATCTCAGTGGTCAGAGAATTCCCTGATGTCTTTCCAGACGATCTACCAGGATTGCCACCTAATAGAGAAACGGAATTCGGTATAGACTTGACGCCTGGAACCGAACCAATATCGAAGTCACCATATAAGATGGCTCCAGTTGAGTTAGAGGAATTAAGGAAACAGCTACAAGAGTTGTTAGAGAAGGGATTCATAAGACCGAGTGTCTCACCATGGGGAGCCCCGGTATTGTTTGTGAAGAAGAGAGATGGGAGCCTCAGGTTGTGCATTGACTATCGGATGTTAAACAAGGCTACCATCAAAAATAAGTACCCCTTGCCACGCATTGACGATTTATTGGATCAGCTTCGGGGAGCACAGATCTTCTCCAAGATAGATCTGAGGTCTGGGTATCATCAATTGAAGATTCGGAAGGAAGATGTGCCCAAGACAGCATTTCGTACCCGCTATGGCCATTACGAATTCTTAGTGATGCCTTTTGGGTTGACCAATGCGCCGGCAGCTTTTATGGCTCTAATGAACGAAGTATTCAAGCCATACCTGGACCAATTCGTAATTGTGTTCATTGATGATATATTAGTGTATTCAAGGTCCAGAGAAGAGCATGAGCAGCACTTAAGGATTATTTTGCAAACCCTCCGAGAGAGAAGGTTATATGCCAAGCTTAACAAATGTGACTTTTGCCTAGAACAGATTTCTTTTCTAGGCCATGTTATATCGAAGGATGGGGTGTCAGTAGGTCCATCCAAGATTGAGGCAGTTGTTCAGTGGGAACAACCTAGGACAGTCACAGAGATCAGAAGTTTTCTGGGTTTGGCTGGTTACTACAGGAGATTTGTAGAAGGTTTCTCTAGATTAGCTGCTCCATTAACACGTCTTACGAGGAAGAGTGTGGAGTTTTTATGGGATGAAGCTTGTGAGAGGAGTTTTCAGGAACTTAACTACAGATTAACTACCACGCCAGTTCTTATCATCCCTAACAGTTCAAGGAATTACTCGGTGTATACAGATGCTTCGCATCAAGGACTAGGCTGTGTTTTGATGCAAGATGGAAGGGTAGTAGCTTATGGATCTAGGCAGTTGAAAGATCATGAGAAGAACTACCCCACTCACGATTTGGAGTTAGCGGCCGTAGTGTTTGCGTTGAAGATATGGCGCCACTACTTATATGGTGAGAGATTTCAGATCTTTACGGATCATAAGAGTCTGAAATATCTATTCTCACAAAAGGAGTTAAACATGAGACAGAGGAGGTGGTTGGAACTCCTCAAGGACTATGATTGTGAGATCTTATACCACCTGGGGAAGGCAAATGTGGTTGCCGATGCATTGAGTCGGAAGAGTCTTGGGTTGGTATCTCATATGATGGTTAGAGAGCACGAGTTGTTGGAACAATTCACGAACCTTAGTCTGGATATGACCTTACCTGAGATTGGCAGCTATGGGATTATTGCTAGCTTGAGATTAGAACCGGAGTTGATTGAGAGAATCTGACAAGCTCAGCAAATCGATCAATGGTGTATTGTCATGATTAGCCAAATCCGAAAAGGGAAGGGTGCTGATTTTATATTGAGCCCAGATGGAATACTAAGGTTTAGAGATAGAATATGTGTTCCTAAGGATTTAGAGCTGAGAAAGTTGATCTTATCAGAGGCACACTCGTCGAGATATACGATACACCTGGGGAGTAGTAAGATGTATCAAAATCTTCAAAAAGCATATTGGTGGTCTGGAATGAAGAGAGACATAGCTGAGTATGTCGCTAGATGTCTCATTTGTCAGCAAGTAAAAGTCGAACATCAGAAACCAGGAGGATTATTACAACCTCTATCGATACCAACATGGAAGTGGGAGCATGTCACCATGGATTTTGTGATGGGGTTACCAAGAACCCGTAAGAACCATGATGCGATATGGGTGATAGTAGATCGGTTAACGAAATCGGTACATTTCTTAGCCATGAGATCTACAGATACATTGAGTGCACTGGCGAACCTGTATGTGCGAGAAATAGTGAGATTGCATGGAGTCCCAGTGAGTGTTGTTTCTGATCGGGATGCCCGCTTCACTTCCCACTTTTGGGGACATTTTCAGGAAGCGATGGGGACCCAATTGAGTTTTAGCACCGCTTTTCATCCTCAGACAGATGGTCAGTCAGAGAGGACTATACAGACCCTGGAGGATATGTTGAGAGCGTGTGTGCTGGATTTTAGAGGCTCATGGGACGATCACTTGCCATTGATTGAGTTCGCCTACAATAATAGTCATCACTCAAGTATTGGTATGGCCCCTTATGAGGCACTATACGGTCGTAGATGCCGATCGCCCATTGGTTGGGAAGAAGTTGGTGACAGACAATTGCTTGCCCCCGATTTGGTTAAGCAAGCCTCCGAGGATGTTCAGAAAATATGCGAGAGGTTGCGAACAGCTCAAAGTCGACAAAAGAGCTATGCTGACAGGAGACGGAGACCACTTGAGTTTGATGTTGGCGAGTCTGTATTTTTGAAAGTATCTCCTTCTAAGGGAATAATGAGGTTTGGGAAGAAAGGAAAATTAAGTCCTCGTTACATTGGTCCCTTCGAGATTTTGGATAAAGTGGGAGAATGAGCATATAGGCTAGCCTTACCACCTGAGCTAGCAGAAGTCCACAATGTCTTCCACATTTCTATGCTTCGGAAGTACTACCCGGATCCGACACATGTAATTAGCTATGAGCCGTTGGAGCTCAAGGAGGATATGTCGTATGTCGAGAGACCGATCAGGGTGTTGGACAGGAAAGAGAAGGTGTTGCGGAATAAGACGATTTCATTGGTTAAGGTTTTGTGGCAACATCACACTGTGGAAGAGGCCACATGGGAACTGGAAAGTTTGATGCGGGAAAAGTATCCCGAGTTATTCACGGATTGAATTGGTTCTAATTTGGAGGACCAAATTCTCTAAGTGGGGGAGAATGTGAGACCCCGTACATGTATAGCTGTATATAGGAACATGGGAATGTAAATAAAATCATAAGTATGATGATACATTGTAATGTGAAGTATATGCAATGTAAGTTCATAAGATTATGTACGTACTTGTAATAAGAATTGTGATTATACGTACAAGTTGCATTATGAATGAGTAGGAAGAAATGAACTTAAAACGAGAAGAATGTGATCGAAATGGAATATGAGTAGTATAGTAAAATGGAAGGAAAGATTTACATAAGTGTATATTTCCATTCGAGTAATATCGTATATATTTGGTCATACAAAGATTCTACATAAGTTTTAATGTGTATGTAGTGAGGATGGATCCCATTTTCAAGTCTTAAGGATGAATGAATGAGGAAATGATCATGGTAGCAAATTAAGGGTGTTTGGTAAAGAGTTGTTGCGGAAAAACTGCAAGAAATCTGGAATTTGTGAAGGCCAGATCGATCTCATAGGATGAGAGATCGATCTGGGAGAGCCAGAATGCTCTTATGTGAGAAATGGAAGGGAACAGATCGATCTCCAAAGGAAGCAGATCGATCTCTTTAGCTCTCGGGTTGGAAGCAGATCGATCTCCCATAAGACCAGATCGATCTCCTTAAGCTTCTGTTTGACAGCAGATCGATCTCCAGTCTCGACAAATCGATCTCCTGCCTTTAAAACGTCTTAGAAAAGAGGGATTTTAGAGGAACAGATCGATCTCCACCCAAGGAAGATCGATCTCATCAAGTCAAAACTATAAATGGGAGCAGTTGGATCATCAGAATTTCGGGACAAACCATTTTCTTTCCACTTCAACACAAGAAAACTAGCTTTCTCACTCCTAAATCCAGCCATTTTCAGTGAGATTTAAGGAGAGTCTATTAGAGACAAAGTTGTTCACAACAAAAAGAAGAACAACATAGTCTAGAGGCATTTCCCCATTTGATGGATTGAAGAAATAAAGAGCAATCCTAATTGGAGCAAGAGGAAATCCAATGAGGTAAGTTCTAATGCACAAATCCAAGTACATTGGTTTAGTTAATGATTATAAAGATATTTGGGTGTGCATATTGTGGATAGAACTACCTAGAATGGTATGAAATGAATATAACTTAGAAATAGTCAAGTGTGAGAAAGTGGAGTGTGGAAGTGTTTATGATAAATGAGATATCTTGAGTGGATGATTATGTTGTGGGAATGGTTTGGAAATGTTGATATTGGGATAAAATTGTGAGATTTACCACAAAGGGTAAAATATGTATTTAAGGCATTAGATAAATGATTAGTTGAACAAGAGTTAGAAACGTTAACTCGAGTGTTTGATGGATGAATTTCAGTTTCGGATGATACGCCGGAGCAAGTCGAGATGAGAATGCGAGAAGCATAAAGGCGGATAGTTGCACACAAGTGAAACGAGGTAAGGGACTGTGTGTTAGCTATAGAGATGTTCGTACGTAATTACAGCAATTTCGTAGATATATTGCTAGGACTAGTACGATATTATAATTCTATGAAATGATATGGAAGTATGAAAAGTACTATGATGTATATATGTATTGAGAAATGGGATAGGGTAAGGAAATAGCATGATATGCATGTTTTCAATGATAATCTCAATTTTATATTGTTATTGATGATTGAGAAATGTTGATGATAGGTTGGCTAATTTTACATGTTTTAGCATGAAGAGGCATGCTGTATGAATAAACGTGTTTTGAGTATTAAAAGAGAAAATAGCCATCTATCAGTTTTGAGATGAGATTTGGTGTTGAAACGCTAGCTCACACCCGTTTTAATGCCTTGATGTACCGTGTTGGAGTTTTAACTCGCACGAGGGTTTTGAGAGAGTGCGAGAACTTTGCTCGTACCTGTTTTGTTGAGTTGAGGTAAACCTGGGGGTCTGGGACCCAAGGGGATACCAGCCGACGGCCATTTGAACGGGTTGGGCCTTAACGATAGATCGTACCGCGCTGGAGCTTTGCGTTGACTGTGTGTCACGCTGCTTGCTCGCCTGGTATATGAGACATGGTTTAGGATAAAAAGTCCATCGGAGTTGGAGTATGGACTTGGGTCCACGGTCGTACGTAGAATAGTGTAGTCACCCGTTGGTATACTATGTACCGTGCTGGGTGCACGTGGGTACGAGTATCACGTAGATGACACACGACGTATCTTCACCGTGAGTATACGAGGAGATGAGGTGGTTTGAGATGAGCCGGAGGGTAGGACTGACCCATCCCCCTTCAGGCGAAGTGATACCCTATGCACACTTGATCAGTGAGGCCTGGGATCACTGACTGTGGCCATAAGTCGTGGATATTTGATTGTCGAAAATTCCATGCCTGTCTCAGAGATTCGAGAAACAGAGATAATCTCAGAAAAGAAAGAGAGTTGAGGAAAGAATGATTTGAGAAATGAAAGAGATTTTGTGTTTTTGATAAATCTCTTATTTTACATTCGTGCCGTGAGGGCACTATTTATGAGCATGTTTTAAATGGAAGTTTGACATTTGATTTACACGAAAATGCTATTGAGAAATATGTGTTTAAATGCATTGTTCGTATGATATTTCCATTTATAACGAAAACATGGTTTTGGTTTATGCATGCATGGACTATGTAGGTAGTACGATATCTACCTGCTAGCATACATTTCCTTACTGAGCCGTGGTTTGCTCATCCCACTATTTTCCCCTCCAGGTACTGAGAAGTAAGAGAGCGGTGATCTCTAGATCTTTTGTGTTTAACAGCTCCCACAATCCGCAAAGGTATAAGATTCGTATACACGAGTATTTTGTATCTAATATATTGTATCGCACAGTTATATCTTGGAATTGTAAACAGTATTATGGGCATGATATGTAAGCACATGGTATTTATACAAATAATTTTGTGTATTTACACACACACCTGGGAGTGTGAATTAAAGTTTTAAATATTTCGCTGTAAATGAATGAATTTTTAGTAATTGCATCTTCTCACAGCCCAACCGTAGTAGAGAATGTATGGATAAAAGGGTTCCCAAAAGCGGGGTATGACACATTTTGCATTCAACACACATTTATCATTTCAAAAGGTCCATTTCTTGTTATTCATGCTTAATGAAACTTGCTTTTACATCACGAATCCATATAACAAATGTGTACATCATATTTACAGACCTTATCATATTTACAGACCTTACATCACTTATGATCCATATTACATAAATGAATGTATACCTAGGAAATCATAAGGGTTACACATGAAAATATGGGTCTTACAGTTTGTATGCATAGAGCCAAGACCTTTGATTACTTTCATTTAGATTCTGAGATATAGAGAACACTTAGGACCATAGGAGATTATGCAGTTCAGAGATAGAAGGGTATTATACTGGTATTAGGTCACCAGCGGTCATTGTCACAACCTCTCCTCCTGTGACCTACCAAAATCACCAAAAAATTTTTGCATTTTACTTACCTCTCCTTCTGTCATCACTCAATACCAAACCGTTGGGCTATGATTTGATATTAGTCACCTCAACCATATTCATTCCACAACAAGCATACATGTTAATACAATTATCCATTGACTGTAAGTATTATTTTCTTAAATGTAAACTCATATACATTATTACAATACTTGTACGTATACATCCCCGACCATATATTTGTTTATATAACTGTGCTTTTGCATTGTTCAGTACAAAAAGTTCAAATGTGTATACCTCTCATAAGATGGGTATGTAGCAGATCAAGGAATACCAGTCCTCAGCCGTGCTCGACCACTGTGAACGCTCTATAGAGAGGGTAAATAAAAAGGGGGTGAGCTCACAGCTCAGTAAGGAAATAAGATAAGCAAGTAGATAATCACACAATATACAAAATACAGTGCTCATGCTACTAAATCATTTCCTTTTTGACTCATATCTAAAGCATGTGTCTTTCTTGAAACATTTATGCAATATATACATATAGATATAAATCGTCAGTTATGAAACTGAAAACATGCTAGTTTAACAATCTCAGCAATTTAGGCAAAACATTGCATTTCTCATGTAATTCATATAAATCACATTTTATCATGCCATTTCAATTAAATCAAAACAATATGGCATATCATCATGTTTAAAACTTTGAAATCTGAACCTCACCCATCCCTCGGGTTACCATTTTCACAGACAAAGTCACATGTTCAGATTATAAAATCATGTGATAGTTCATTCAAGAAATCACAATTGAATGAAAAGAGATTGGCGACTACATGTTTTGAAATTATGATCATAACTCATTTTTCGTGATCCCAAGCTACACAGTACTCAGTGTGCAAGGTCTCACATTTGCTGTAACGGGAGGTGGGTCAAATCTCTACTGTCAGCTCATAACTCAATCACATTGTGTACTCACGGTACACCATATTCCATGTGACATACACTGTACAAAGTACTCCATGGACCCAATCTCAAGGTCGGGGTGCTTGCCATAAGTCTTAGCCCTAATACTATGGTAATATTTTTCCATAGTCTTCGACCATATCTCAAAATATTGCACGTGTGAGTATATAATTGGTGCGACACATAGTCAATATAGACTCCCAACTCGGCTATTTCATGCTCTCTCTTTTAAAATCCGGTACGTGTGAGTAAACTCCCAACACGACCTCATACACAAGTTATATAAATCTAATGCGAGCAATGCTCCTAGCACTATGTCATGTAAAACTGAGTATGAGCGATGCTCCAATACTCTATAATGCATCAATCAATAAAACTGAGTACGAGCAAATCTCCCAGTGCTCTATCATGCATAAATCGCATTAAAATTGAGTACGAGAATATACTCAAGTACTATGTGATGCATATCTTATAAAATCTAGTGTGAGTATTCTCTAACACCAATGGTTTTCACATAAACCTAATAGATGGCTTATTCAAATTAAATTTCACTCAATTAAATCAAATAGGCACTAAAATGTGTTGTTTCGCATATACATGAAAACATTAGCCATTCTATCAATGTAATTATTAAATTTAGTCACAAACATGCTTCTAAGGATTTTTACCCTAAATTTGGATAAAACCACGATTTACCTTATCAGTTCCTATCACGACATTTCTATACACGAAATTTCATATTTAGTATAATAATAAAAATTCTATTCAAAATACATGTAGCTACCTCTAGCTACTCACGAAATTTCCTTACCTCGGATCACGTCACGTGACCTCACTTCATCGGTGCTGCTCACTTTCGTAGTCCGATCAGCTTCCAATATCAACTTTGAAGCTGTTAATAATCATTCACATCAGTATACCATAATATACTTGTTTTCACTTGCATGACTCTAAACCAATGCATTTAACTCCTCTTAATGCCTCAATCTCATCACTTTCTCCCATTATGGCATTTCACCATAATTCTCATATACCTATCTTCATTTCTCACCTATTCCAATTTATGTCTTTCAAAAAACTACCTTATAATCTTACATACATGCTCATTTCATCCTTAAATCCATGTTTACTCAACTTTCTCATCATTTTCTTAATTTCATGCTAATATCTAGGTCATGGATATTTAACATGATCAAATTATTTTCAGCAAATCAAACATACACCAATCAACTCACCAAGATACCTATATTAATATATATGAAATTGGTGTATTGAATCTTATCTAACTTAAACTTTTCCTCTTTTTGCCAAATTTGGTAAAATCCACCTTATTCCTTCAATCCTTGATTCCAACTTCTAGTTTCCAACTATGTTGTTCTACTCTCTACTAAGAACAACTTTGCTAAAATGAATCTCACTCAAAACTGCTTGAAAGATGAAGATTTCTAGTGTAGAAAGATTAGGTTACACTTTGGTTTTCAATGGAAATTGGTTCTCTCGGGAAAACTGAAGATGCAGAGTCGTGTATTTATAGAATTTTCTCTTGGAGATCGATCTCCTAACTACATTAGATCGATCTGCCCTGCACATTTCTCTTCAAAAAATGACTTTTTAAGCTTAAGGGATCGATCTGCTCTCAGCATGAGATCGATCTGCTTTACACAGAACCTTAAGGAGATCGATCTGGCCTTGTTATGAGATCAATCTATTCCATCCAAAACCCTTTAGAAATCGATCTGCTTCAGCCAAAACTTGCTAAAGATCAATCTATATTACTAAGGGATTGATCTGCGCTTGTTGAGGGATCGATATGCCTCTTGCAGATGCTGTAACATTACATTTCCAAGCCATGAGATCGATCTTCCTTGCTAATGAGATCGATCTGCTCCTCTTCTGAAGCAGTTCTGCTACAAATTTTTTCCAAAAATCATTGTTACATTCATTTTCGATTTGTTTAACTACCTATTTTGCATTTCATACTCATTTGCAGCTTAAAACATTTATTTCTTATGATTTATATCAAATGTGACTTGTCCGTACAGCACAAAATCATAAAGACTACATATTAAAATACGGGTCTTATAATCCTCCCCACCTTAAAGAAATTTGGTCCTCAAAATTAGAACCAAGTTACTCTCTAAACAACTGGGGGTATCTCTCTCGCATCAGACTCTCTAGCTCCTAAGTAGCTTCCTCTGAAGTGTGATGCTGCCAGAGAATCTTAACTAATCCAATGGTTTTGTTCCTCAAAATTTTCTCCTTTCTATCCAGTATCCGGATCGATTTCTCTACATATGTTAAATCATCCTTGAGCTCTAACGGCTCATACTGAATCACGTGGTTTGGATCTGGATGATACTTCTGAAGCATCAAAATGTGGAAAACATTATGCACTCCCGATAAATCTGATGGTAAAGCCTACCTATATGCCTTATCTCCCACACGATCAAGTATCTCAAAGGGTCCAATATAGAGAGGACTCGGCTTACCCCTCTTCTTGAATCTCGTTATACCCTTAGAAGGAGAAACCTTCAGAAACACTAAACACCAACTGCGAACTCAAGTGGTCTTCGTCTCTTGTCAGCGTAGCTTTTCTATCTACTCTGAGCTGTCGTCAATCTCTCAACAATTAACTGGACATCCTCAGAGGCCTATGTAACCAAATTAAGAGCAAAAATCTTTCTGTCACCCACTCCTTCCCAACCGATAGAGGAACGAAATCTACGGCAATATAAAGCCTCATACGGTGCCATCCCAATACTCGTATGATAACTATTGTTGTAGGCGAATTCAGCTAGTGGTAAATAATTATCCCAAGAGCCTCTAAAATCTAGCACACATGCTCTCAACATATCCTCTAGAGTCTGTATAGTCCTCTCTGACTGACCATCTGTCTGAGGATAGAAAGCGGTGCTCAAACTCAACTGGGCTCCCATGGCTTCCTGAAATTGTTCCCAAAAGTGGGAAGTGAAGCGGGAATCCCTATCCAAAACAATGTTCACTGGAACACCGTGTAACCTTACCACATCGTGTACATACATCTGTGCCAATGAACTAAGAGTATCGGCAGCTCTCATAGCTAGAAAGTGGGCTGACTTCGTCAATCTATCAACGATCACCCATATCGCATCGTGATTACTCCGGGTCCTCAGTAAACCCATCACGAAATCCATGGTGATATGCTCTCATTTCCATGTCGATAGGTAGAGGTTGCAATAACCTTGCAGGCTTCTGATACTCTACCTTCACCTGCTGACATACGAGACACCTTGCCATGAATTCTACCACATCTCTCTTCATACCTGACCACCAGTACACCTTTCGAAGGTTTTGATACATCTTGTTACTCCTCAGATGTAATGTGTACTTCGAAGAATTAGCTTTCATCAATATCAGTTTCCTGAGCTCTAGGTCCTCGGGAACACATAATCTGCCTCTGAACCTTAGTAGTCCATTTGAACTTATCTCAAAATCAGTCATTGTGCACCTCTGTATCTGACTACTTACATCAATGCAATACGGATCAGTCTGCTAAGCCTTTCTGATCCTGTCCAACAGATCCGGCTCCAAGCGTAGACTAGCAATAACACAGTTTGTATCCATGTCAAAAGGCACAACTCCCAAACTGAGGTTAGTAAACTGCTCTAACAACTCATGTTCCCTGACCATCATATACAATACCATCCCAAGGCTCTTCCTACTCAAAGCATTAGCTACAACGTTAGCCTTAACTGGGTGATAAAGTATTTCATAATCATAGTCCTTCAGAAGCTCTAGCCATCTTCTTTGTCTCATGTTCAGCACTTTTTGTGAGAAGAAATACTTGAGGCTCATGTGGTCAGTAAAAATTTGGAACTTCTCACCATATAAGTAGTGGCACCATACCTTCAATGCAAACACAATTGCTGCTAACTCTAAACCATGGGTCGGATAGTTCTTCTCATGGTCCTTCAACTGTCTGGATCCATAAGCAACTACCCTCCCATCCTGCATCAATACACAGCCTAGTCCTTGATACGAAGCATCAGTATACACTAAAAATCCTTCTAAGCTGGTAGGGATAGTGAGAATCGGAGCGGTGGTCAAACGACTCTTCAACGCCTGAAAACTCCTCTCACAATCTTCATCCCACACGATTGCTACACCCTTCTGAGTGAGACGTGTCAACGGAACAGCTAACTTCAAAAATCCCTCAATGAATCTTCGATAATATCCTACTAAACCTAAAAAACTCTTGATTCGGTGACTGTCTTAGGCTATTCCCACGGAACTACAGCCTCAATCTTCGATGGATCCACTGATACTCCATCCCTCGTCACCACATGTCCAAAAAATGAGATCTGTGACAACCAGAAATCACACTTACTGAGTTTAGCATACAACTTCTGCTCTCGTAGGGTCTGTAATACAATCTTGAGGTGTTTCTCATGCTCCTTCTCAGATTTTGAGTATACTAAGATGTCATCGATGAAGACGATAACAAACTGATCCAAATATGGCTTGAACACATTATTCATCAAAGCCATGAAAGTTGCGGGAGCATTCGCCAATCCGAATGGCATAACAAAAAATTCATAATGGCTATATCGAGTCCCAAATGTTGTCTTGGGCACATCTCCACTCCGAACTCTTAACTGATGATACCCAGACCTCAGATCAATCTTAGAAAAGACCTGCGCTCCCCGAAGCTGATCCAACAAGTCATCAATTCGTGGAAGGGGAAACCTATTCTTGATGGTAGCCTTATTCAATAATCTATAATTTATATACAATCGAAGGCTTCCATCATTCTTCTTCACAAATAAAACTGGTACTCCCCAAGGCAAAACACTTGGTCTAATGAAACCCTTATCCAACAGCTTTTGTAACTGTCTCTTGAGCTCCTCAGTTCAACTAAGGCCATGTGATATGGTGGTTTCGATATAGGTTCAGCACCAGGCACAAAATCTATGCAGAACTCCATATCTCTGTCTGGTGGTAACCCTGGCAGTTCAACCGAAAAGAATCTGGAAATTCACTAACCATAGGAATATCTGCCAACTCCGGATGTGTCTTATCCATATCAACCACGTACGTAATAAAACCTTCAATGTATTCATTTCTCAGTCAGCATAGTATATTATTTATTGTAACCATAACTACTACTTTCATTTCTTTTCATCAAACTTTACAACATATTTTTCAGAGTAAAGAAACATAACTGTCTTAGCATAACAATCTAACACAATATGGTTTGATGATAACCAATCCATTCCTAAGATTACATCAAAATCACTCATATTTAATAATATTAGATTGGTTGTCATATCTTTTTCCCCTACTCTTAACTTGCAATCATTTAATACATACTCCACTAGCTGAATGTTATCCATGGGCGTACTAATCAACATCATCCTACTTAAAGGTGTACGCTTACATGTTTTGCTAACTAACATGCAAATGAAGGCGATGTAAATGAATGCGTGGCACCAGGATCAATTAAAACATATGCTTTTAAATCATACATCATGATGTTACCTCTAATCAGATCCGACGAAGTATCAACAGTGACCTGGTCCAAAGTATGTACTCACCCTCTTCCAATGACCTACTTCCCTTTCTCTTTTGTCGTCGCTCTCCTCCTCGATGCAGACATATCAGGTGGAGCTTTCTCCGGCTCCTTAGCCTTTTGTGGGGTAATATCAATAACCTCTGGGAAAACTCTTGCCATATGCCCTGGCTTCCCACATCTGAAGCATACTCTGTAAGAAATAGTATAAGGTCTACCTCCATGGAATCTACCACATCAATTATAGTGCTAAGTGCTAGGCCTCGGTCCTCCAATCATAACACCACTAGCTGGAGCTATAGCGGGGAATGCAAGAGATCTAATAGTCTTCTCCTGTACTTCTTCCATCTTTGGTCTCTTACCAAAGAGTCCCTTCACTCTTCGATATTAGAAACCTCAGGCACTGTCACTCACCAACCTGTTCTTATCTCGGTCTTTATCCTTCCCAACTATTCTGAACTCAGATACATTCCTCTCGTAGTCTTACTTGCAGAGTTGTGCCCTGTGCACTGCCTCATCATAGGTAAAGATGTCAAATGGAACTAGTCTAGACCGCAATACTGGTCTTAGTCCATCAATGAATCTGTGGACCTTCTGGTGTCACTACTCATGGTTTCGGGGTCATATCTATCCAGGGATATAAATCATGTCTCATACTCATCCACTGACTGAGTCCCCTAGCTCAACCCTAAGAATTCCATCTATAGTTTCCTCTGCACTGTATCCGTGACACACTGCCTCTTGAAGGCTTCCAAAAAGATATCCCATGTGATCTTTGAGTGTCGAGCCCTCAATATAACCTTGGTGGACTTCCACCAATACTCTACCAATCCCTTTAGCATGAATGCAGCAAATGTGACTATCTCTATAGTCGTATACTCAAAGAATCCATAAAGCTTCTCCATCTCTCCCAGCCAATCCTCTGCAACCATGGGGTCCTTCACTCCACTAAACGAAGGTGTTCCAAGCTTCTGAAATTGTCGTAATCTGTCAAGCTTATAACCATACCCTAATGTACTACCGCCCTGCTCTGGAGTAACATGAGAAGGCGTATCCTGTGCTAGTGAGGGTGTAGGTGTATCAGTAGGCTGTGGCATATGAGCTAGTCGTACAAGTGTACCATGTGCAGCTGCCTCTCCAGGCGTAATCCCTGCATCTTGCCTATGTCCTCTTGGCAAAGTCTGTGCCAATAACTCTACTATGTCTCAAGGCGACACTCTAATCTCACGAAGCGTGCCTCGATACTCTCTAGTACCTCAGTGGGATCTATCGTCTCATCTCAAGTATCAAGCCTACCTCTGCGACCTCGAGCCCTACCTCTAGCCCCTCTACCACAACTGGTATTAGCCATAATGGCTCAATCCCTACATTTGTAACCATTAATTAGTCTTAATCCCATCTCGTATACACAATTGTAACTGAATGAAGCACAGTATTATGGGGATGTACACTTTTCTAATTACTAAAACCAACTCACATTAGACCAACTCTGCTCTGATACCATTCTGTCATGACCTCCCCACCCGTGACCTACCAAAATCACCATAAATTTTTTACATTTTACTTACCTTTCCTTCTGTCATCACTCAACACCAAACCGTTGGGCTGTGATTCGAGATTAGTCACCTCAACCATTTCATTCCACAACAAGCATACAAGTCAGTACAATATCCATTGATTGTAAGTACTCTTTTCTTAAATGTAAACTCATATACATTAATAAAATACTTGTACATATACATTCCCGACTGTACAATTGTTTATATAACTGTGCTTTTACATTGTTTACTATAAAACGTTCAAATGTGTATACCTCTCGTAAGACGAGTATGCAGCAGATCAAGGAATACCAGTACTCAGCCGTGCTCGACTATTGTGAACGCTTTGTGGAGAGGGGAAATAAAAAGGGGGTGAGCTCACAACTCTACAAAACACAATGCTCATTGATAATTCTATTAAAATAGAATTATTTGTGTTTAATTTCTTAATTAATTATTTAAATCCCCATAAGGTAAAATAAATACAGATGATACTCAGTCGTTTCAGTCAAAAATGAGCTGAAAACAGGCTAAAGGAGACTTGACCACTTTCAATTTGCAAACCGACTCACCAGTCGTCTGGACACGCGGGATGTCGGGTGTTAGTATTTTATTTGCTCTGAAACGATAAGATCGACGAAAATCGTGCCAACCTTCTGGAAGACACACGTCGGGTCACATCTCACAGCCAAGTGGACAAACTGACAAGTGACGTGAAAATATCTACTCTGCAGCAAACAAAATGAAGACAAGTGACCAAACAATGCCAACTCATCTAGGATAAAAAATTACCATTGTACCCCTAAGTTTGTGTATAAATAGAACATGCTGAGCAATTGAAAAGGAGTGTAGTTTTTAGGGTAGAAGTAATTTAGGAGTAGTGTAGTTTAGGGTAAATTAGTTTTTAGGAGTAGGAGTAAGTCGAGTAAAAATGTTTTAGAATAGTTTTTATTTTTCCAGTAGCCGCCATTGTTCTAGAAATTTACAAGCTCCATTTTATTTTCTTTAAATGAAAAATGTTTCCTTTAAGTTGCAACTAATTTCTTTTACTTCAGTTTTCTTTCATTCCTCTATTTTTGTTTATTTGGGTTGGAGGGGCTGGTGACAGCAGCAAACTTCCTCAATCCGTTGCTCCTGTTTCATTTTCAGTCATTGAGTATTGTTATTTATTTTGTTTATCTTCCATTTTCATAGTCTCGATTTTATTAAGGTTCCATTTCTTTGTCTCCTCTGCTCATTTGGGTGATTCATTCTCCTTCATTACTGTCCCACTGGTTCTGGTGCTTTGATGTGGTCTTGATACCTAGCATTATTTCCACATCAATAGCAATGTGGAATTACAGTTGGAGCAGGAATTAAAGCAACCCGAGGATGATGGATGTCCATGTTATTATGCTTACGAGTGTTGATAGCTTTGGGTTAATTTCCAGTTGTTTATTTTCTTTATTTCTTTTCGGTTTCAGCATTAAAACGTGTGACTGCATTATGTTTCTTTTTTTTCTTTTTCATTTTTCTGCACTACATGGCTTCATATTTTTTTTTTTCATTTAGAATGTCAGTTTTCATCTTTTATTTCAGCATTCAAGTTGTGTTTTCCCTAGCTTTGCATTTGTTCTTTTCGTCATTTTCTAGTCGTATTGGTTTCTGCTTGTTGTTGGCCGGTGATAAATGTTGATGAGCTGATGCCATTCGGTGCAGCAGAGCCTCACGGTTGCAAGGATAGAAAATCACATTACCTCTCTGTTCTCCTTTGTTTCATGACTTATTTACTGTTCACCTTTGTGTTGTTTTTGCTCTATTGATTTGTTGTTTATTGCTGCATTTTGTGAGGCACGGGTTGAGGTAGAATGGATGCTGGTTAGAGAACTAAGCAGGAGCAAGCTGCTTGAGGCAACGAGGATCGGTTCCAATAGCTACACTGCTCATGCCAATTTGTTTACTGCAGTTTTTTCATTACTGGTTTGACAATGTTTAGACTCCTCTATGATTCAGAATGATGCATTTATTGTTTAATTCTTCTATTGTGATTTTGATCATTTAAGCTTGTCATTATCTTCTATTTTTGATTAGATTCGGCAGGGCCATTTCTCACACAGCTGGAGCAAAAGAGGAGACAACATTAGTTCATGGTGTTGCTCAGGCCTGCAGCTCACTATAAGGTAGTAATGCAGAATGGACGTACTGCAGAAGAGGAGCAAGATGAGTTAATCAGCTGCTGGATGAGAGGACTGTACCAGGGAGCAGAAGCGGATAGCATCTGATGCAGAGGTCGCAGACATGGCCTAGAGTAGCACCTGGACAGTACCTGGATGCAGAACCAAATTGAAGCAGGAACGTCTACAGTGAACATGGGACCGAGGCCAGCTGGAAGTTTTCGTTAAGGCCACGTTTGGCCATTCCATTTTGGTTATTTAATCTATTTTCATGCATTTTAGATATCTTAATTTTAATCTCATTTGTTAAATTAGAGTTTTAAATTCATTTGCATGTTAGTTATATTTTCTTTTTTCAAAACATAGATTTAATTATGTTAATAGTTAATTTTCATTTTAGTGTTAGGTGTTGCATTTAAAATTAAATTAGGGATAGAATCTTTTTTTTTTTAAGTTTTCATTTTAAATTGAAAAATCCAAAAGTATTAAGTTTTCATGCATTATTTATATTTTCTATTAAGTTGGTAATTAGTTAGAGTTAGATTTAATTTAGGATCATTTTAGACGTAATTAGTTTTTTTTTTAGTTTATTTAATAGAAGTTTATTTTATTAGACTTTAGGTTAGATTGCATTTTTATTAATTTAGTTTAATTACAAGCATATTTTATTTTAGGCTTGTTTAATTTTAATCTAATTAATTTTGTTTTTTATTTTCATATTTGCATTTTTAATTGCGTTAATTATTTTTAACTGTTTTAATTATCTTTTGTAGGTTATTGCTTTTAATTAGTGGAGCTCTGTAAGTAATTTTTGCTCTGATTTATTTCCTTTAGTTTATAATTTTATTGTTTTCAGTTCTTTTAATTTTAGACTTAGTAGATCAACCACTGAAAAATTCATAATTTGTTACGATATACTTAGAATAAGATTAACCGGTAGTTAATTAGGCTAATCAACTTCTCTGTGGGATGATAATCCGGGACTTAAATCCCATTATTACTTATACGACCTGTGCACTTGCGGATACATATCTAGGTCACTTAGAGTGGGCATAGTCGATCATTAAGTTTTTGGCACCGTTGCCACGAAAGATAATTAGCCAGTAATTAATATCGGTGAAATTATGCTTAGGTGTAATTCTAGCTTGTAAATATTTAGGTTGTAAATATTTAGAGGTTTAATCTAGATTAGTTAATTTTCTCTCTCATAAAAAAATTTGAAAAATTTAAAAACTTAAAAAAAGTTTCTAAGGACTTTGTGATGTTTGCATGCGTAGAGCTAAGAGTTATGATTGCTTTCCTTTAGATCCTGAAATTGAAAGAACCTTTGGGATAATTTGAAAGGATTCTAGAAAATTAATAGCTCCGCTGCAAAACACCATAGCAGAAAATAGAGAAATTAGGACCGTTGGAGATTATGTAGTGCCGACTATTGGAGGGTATTATACCGGCATTAGGCCAACAGCTGTACAAGAAAACAATTTCGAAATTAAGCCTTTAATTCTCCAGATGATCCAAACCTCTTTACAGTTCAGTGGGCTTCCTCATGACGACCCACATGCTCACCTCGGGCAATTTCTGGACCTGTGCAAAACCTTCAAGCACAATGGATTATCTGATGATGCTCTTAGGCTTAGATTATTTCCTTTTTCGCTTAGGGATAGGGTGCGACACTGGTTAACCTCCTTACCTCCAGGATCCATTTCTACTTGGGACGAGTTAGCCCATTAATTTCTAGCTAAGTTTTTCCCTCCCTCTAAAATGGCCAAACTCCGTAGTGACATATCTTCCTTTGCCCAATTCGATTTTGAATCTCTTTACGAAGCATAGGAGCGATATAAGGAGCTTCTTAGGAAGTTCCCTCATCATGGTTTACCTTTATGGCTGCAAGTCCAGACCTTCTACAACAAACTTACAAGCCAAAATAGGACCATCGTTGACGCTGCTGCGGGTGAAGCTCTAATGTGCAAAACAGAGGAGGAAGCTTACGAGTTGGTAGATAAGATGGAAGCTAACAATTATCTATGGTCTTCGGAGAGGCAACTGCCTAAGAAGTCGGCGGGTATCTATCAGCTCGACACGCTGTCTACCTTGACCTCTCAATTAGCTAACCTTACAAAAAAGGTAGAGTCACTCAGTACCCAGCATAATCCTTCAACCAGTCCTAATCCTGTTTATTCTGTCCAAAGTCCTTTTCTTTCTTGCGATTTGTGTGGTGGTACACACTTTGTAGATAGGTGTCTGCTTAACTTAGAATCGGTTCATTACGTTGCCCTATCTCTAAAGCAACAGAACAACCCCTTTTCAAACACCTACAATCCAGGGTGGAGGAACCATCCTAATTTTTCTGGGAGCCAAAATCAAAGGCAACCTTCTAATTCCAAACCTGTAGGACCCCCTAGTTTTCAACCTCCACCAGTTCATGTACCACCACATCAACAATTTCCATATCATCCCTCTCAACACCCATACCTACCTCAACAATTTCATCATCATCCACCACCACTACCACCACAACCCCAGCAGTTACCAGCAGCTGAGAAGAAGCCCTCGCTTGAGGAAATGTTCACAATGATCCTACAAAATCAAGCTGCCTCAATCAAGAATTTAGAAGTTCAGGTTGGACAAATAGCCAATGCTCTTAGCCAACGTCCACAAGGGACCTTTCCTAGTAACACTGAAGCTAATCCTATTAAGCAAAGGGAGGGTAAGGAACATGTTAAATCCATTACCCTTAGGAGTGGCAGAGAGCTAGATGATCCTCAAGTTAAGTCCAATCCTGCTAAGCCCACAGTGGTAGAGCCCTTATGGTCTAAAGAGGCAGCTCAGAAAGACTGAAAACATTAGGATCAGGCTGCAAAGGAATCCAAGTTAGGTGCTACTTCATCTATACCTTCTTCTTCTTCACAGCCTTCATCGTCCTCTGATGCTACACATGTTTCCACTACATCCTCTCCAGTTAGACCACCAGTACCTTTTCCTCAGAGGTTCCAAAATCAAAAACTGGATCAACAATTCGCTAAATTCCTTGAGGTTTTTAAGAAACTTCACATCAACATTCCTTTCGCAGATGCCTTAGAGCAAATGCCAAGTTATGTGAAGTTTATGAAGGATATCCTCTCGAGGAAAAGAAGATTGAAAGATTATGAGACGATAGCCTTGACTGAGGAGTGTAATACCATTATCCAGAGTAAATTACCCCCAACCTCAAAGATCCCGGGAGTTTTACCATACCCTGCACGATTGAAAATCTGTTCTTTGGTAGAGCCCTATGTGATTTAAGAGCCAATATAAATCTGATGCCTTGGTCAATTTACCAAAAGTTAGGAATGGGGGATGCCAAGCCTACCACAGTGACCCTTCAGCTAGCTGATCGATCCATTAAATATCCGAAAGGGGGTCATTGAGGATGTGTTAGTAAAGGTGGATAAATTTATTTTCCCTGCAGATTTTATTGTATTAGACATGGAGGAAGACAGGGAAGTCCCCATTATACTAGGCAGACCTTTCCTAGCTACTGGTAGAATGATAATTGATGTGTAGAAGGGGGAATTAACCATGGGAGTCCTAAATCAGGAGGTAACATTTAATGTTTTCAAACCTTTGAAGTTCCCTGATAACTCTCAAGACTGTTTTAGGATGGAGGACATAAGGCTTGAGCATAAGAAATATGAAAAAAGGATGGAAGTAGATAGAGCTAAGGAGGATTTAACTGTCAACATTCTATCACTACTTTGGCTGACCCTCCTACTCTTCGTCCTGCTGCTGGGTCTTGTTTTCTTTAGCTGCATTTGAAGTGGCTGTGTTTTTCTTTTCACTTTTTGTATAGTTCTTTTTTTTTCATTGTTTCTTTCTTTGTTTATTTTGCAGATTGCTTTTCAAGTATTACGTTTTCAATCAAGCTTCGATTGTTCTTCATCATCATCAGATAGGGGAGTACTCTATTCTTAAACTTCAATGTTTATATTATCTACACACCGAGGACACTGTGCACTTTAAGTTTGGGAGAGGGGATATCACTTGAGCATTTTTGAAAATTTTGGGCAAAATTGAAACACTTTTCAAAATTTTTCGAAAATTTGAGCTTTCACTGTTTGATTTTAGGATGATTTAGTACTTAGCATGTAGTTTTCCCATATTCTAATGATATAACCTCATGATTTAGTCTAACTTTGATTGACTAAAAAGCATGATTATAGGAAAAGCATGAAGTTAAATTCTTGAATTTGTCTTGATTCTGATTGTGATTTCCTCATCTTATGCACATGTCGTGTCATGAATCTGTATATTTATTTAGAGAAAGCTTATGTGGACCTAAGATTACATCTGTTCAGTTGATTTTGTGCATCATATTTTAGAATTTGTTTGATTTGATCTCGAGGCGAAATATTAGATCACACTTAATTAGGGAGATGATGTAGGCCATCTTTGGATTGTTTCATCCTTTTTAGCCATCCTTGTACATATTTTACCCCTAGTCACCCATCTAGGCCAAATAAGCTTTTCTCTGTAAATAAACCTACATAATTTTCCTTAGCTTAAATACTCTTTTCCTATCCCTTACCCCGAAAGCTGTAAATTCACTAGGATACATCTCGAGCTATGTACATATGGGGATTAGGTGATAGTGAAAGTTCGAAAAAAAACTAAAAAAAAATGAAAATGAAAAAAGTGATGAAAAAAAAGAAAGACGAAGAATACAAAAATAGAATAAAATGTCTAGCAAAATAAATAAGTTTCGGGGAAATAATTTGAGATCTTACATTAAAGATCCTAGAAGTAATGCATGTTAAGGGGTAATTAAACCTAAATCGACTTTATAATACCTTAGCCCCAACCTTACATTACAAGCTTAATGAAGTCCTATTGATCTTTGATTCAGTGTGACTACATTAGTGGAGAGAGAAGTGAAAAGCAAACTTATAGGAATGATCACATGTCATTGACTTTGCATTCATTGTGTTTGCACAATCTGATCTGGGTAATGTTGTCACGACCCAAATTACCTAAAAAACAGAGTAAATATTTTTTGCTTTTCCGTTTATTATTTAATTCTTACCATTCTCTCATCGTGACCATCCTACAAACAGTTGGGCTATGATTCGGTGTTAGTCATCTCTCACCTATTTACCATTCCATTTCCATAATCACATTCACATATCAGAGTTTACTATTGTAAACCCCACAAATTTTCTACATTTAATTAGAGTATATAAAAATGGGAATAATATATTTTAATGGAAATGTGAATATTCGTTGTAGGGCTCGAGGACTATAGGAACCGAGAAGCACGTGAACGACAGAGAACCCGAAATACAGGGAGTGACAAAGCAAATGCAAGTACAGAGGGATTGAAAAATTTTAATTTATTAGTTGAAAATTGTTGATGTAAAAACTTGTATCGGGAAGTTGTGAGGAATGATGAAATCCCGATAATATTTCATTTACGAAATAATAAAAATTTCATGGAAGGCATGAATATTGTCATTAGGTGATTATAAAAAAAAAAGGAAAGAAAGAAAATGTATATATCAGAAACCATCACTGTAGTCCAAACAGGTAAAAATCCAAAACTAATTTCTGAAACCAGGAAATGAGATTCTTCTTCCTCGCAAACCCTTTCCAAAACTGTTTTATTACAAAATCCTTTGGAGCAATCCTCAAGCTCCTCACAAATTGTTGTTTCTCAACAAAAACTTCCAAGAAAATCGGCTTTTATTATAAAACCAGTTTTTCAAAATATTATCTCAGTTGAAAAATAATTTTTTGACCCAAACCCAATTATTACCATCCAAAAAATGTTTGGAAAAAATTAGTTTTTTAAACCATGGGATCTCCAAAAAACCAATGACTATTACCAGTACATACTGGAAGTTACTGGATCAGCCACATTCAAGCACTTTGCTTATGCTAACTCAAAATCCCCTTCTTATTCTACTTGCAAAATCCTAAAAGTCATTACTCCTTCAGAATGGAATCAGGATTTAGCAAAACCAAAAACCCTCCCAGCAAATCCACACAGTAATTCTGCAAAACTTTTAATTATTGGGACTATCAACAAGCTTGGTACAATATGCCCCTTTTGCAAAACCCAAAATTTAACCATACCTGGTTATTCTACCTAAATAACAAAATCAGTATTTCCATTCTTCCCTCTTGGTTCGTCCATTGGTGGAACCTTTATGGGGCAATCTCTGATATCCTCCCCCCAGAATTACAAGACAGTTATAACCTGTTCAAAACCCACTTCAAACCTACCGATTTAGAAAAAAGATTTCCCCCAATCTGTCATCTATCGACAAAATTCTTTGTTCCATGGGTATCAGCCTGGAGCCTAGAATATAAAACTGAAAATTGCATCACAGTAATCCAAAGGAGATTTAAAACAAAATGGTGGAACTCCTTTAAGATCCCGAAATCTTTATCAGTACCCGGAGTCCAAAAATGGCTCAGAACCCAAGGGCTACTCCATCCAGGACCAGAACATAATCAGTTCTTGGCCCAAAAGTCACAAACCAGTGCCCTCCTAGCAGCGGCAAAAACAAAAGAAGAATACTTCACCATCATGAAGGACCTTCTTTCCACTGACGGATCAGAATCCCCGAACAACTCCATTGCTTCAGACACATCTTCAATGGGTTCAATCAACCTAGCAGATGAAAATGAGGACGACTGTTACGGGATTTTACCTCCAGTAAAACACCAAAAGTAGATCAAGGGTAAATTGTCGACAGAGTACTATTCATCAACAGTGCCCCGCCTACAGACAAGATACTATTTATCTACAGTGTCCGCGTGACAAAACAGACAAGGCACTATTTACCTACAGTGCTAAAAATTCTCTATAAATGTAACCTCCATTCAGGAGAGAAGGACAAGTTTTTTTCCTTAGAAGTTTTCTTTCACTCTTAGGAAATACTCTCTCTCTCTCTCTTCCCTCTTCCAATCCCATTCTCCCTTTTTCTTTTCTGGATTCATTTCCAAAACTATGTAAGTACTATTAATATAAATGAATTTTCATTTTTGTTCTTTATTTCTTTCAATGGCTGGCTTTGCCGCCTACTGCTTTATTTTTTATGCATAATGGTCGGCTCTGCCGCCTACTTTATTTCTGCATTTTGTTTCTTGTTCTAGTTTTTGTTTTTATTTCTTGCTATTAATTTCTTGTTTTATCATTCTGTTTTCTTTGTTAATTGTTCTTTCACTAACCTCCTCTTCGTCCCTCGGGCGTAGTTTGGTATCAGAGCCAGGGGGTAGTATATTTTCTGATTTTAGGAACCGTTTTAAACCTTAAATTTCTATTTCTTTTGGTATCGATCCGTCGTTCCATCAGTGGTCCCGGCAGTAAGACCCGAAGAGGCAGTGAGGCCGTTGGTTTAGCTGGTGTTGTTTTGTTCGATATCAACGGAAAAACTAAATTTATCTTTTAAAATGGAGTCTTTACTCAGAAGAAATACTTCTTCATCTTCATCTGCTACTAGCAAAACCCAATCCGATCTGGTGAATAGTGATGAAACAATTAATTTTGAAAACATTTCTTCAAAAATTGATGATTGGGAAATTTCAAAAGTCCATAGAAACCAAATCTATAAAACCAATAGGCTAAATCTCTTTTCTGATTATGCAATCAGAACCCATGACCGAGATATCCAACTCTCAAAACCTTTTGAAACCATTCCTTTACTTTCTCAGGAATCCTTGGAAAAACATTCCAAAAAAGGGTATAGATATATCCATATAGGACTTGTGCAAATCGGTCCTAAACCTTTAACCAAGGAAGGACTAAACACTTCAATCTTAGAGGCTCTTAGGGATGCAAGATTCAAAAATTTCTATGACTCCCTTTTAGGAACCGTTGAGTCAAGTCTTTGCAAAGGACCAGTCTCTTTTGATTGTTATCCAAATTTTACCGTCTCTCTGAAAGACAAAAATATTTTAAAATCTTTAATCCTCCATATTAAAACTCACAATTATCATATGTTAGAAGGGTCGATTCCCGTAGCCTTGATCTTTAGAGTTCATTACAAAGCTATGATGACAGCCTTCAACACAAAACATAAATTCTAAAGTGAAAAGGGTCAAACACTCCTTTTACAAACAGATTTATCCAAATCTCATGTTGTTATTCCAAAACTCATCCAATGGAGAGACATCCAACTCCCTGATGATTGGATCCTTGATGGAGCGGTTCAACCAGAAGAAGATCCCATTCCTTCTCCAGAACCAAACATAGCTATCAAAAACATTACCCAATTCCGTAACGGTAAGGTAAAAATCAGTTTCAATAGAGCTTCAAGTTCTAGGTTTTCTGACGTTTCTTCTTCAGAATCAGTAGATCTAGCAAGAAGCCAAAGACTTCCATCTGTCATAAATCTTCCATTTACTGAATAGATTCCAGATTTCCATCCAAATCTTCCTCCTGTGATTAATCTTCCTTTAAACCCAGGTATTCTACTTCAGATTTACCATCCACTACTCTAGAAAACATTGATTTTTCAAAAAATATTCCTCAACTTGTGTATCAACAAACATAAAATCAGTCTCCTCCAGAGTCTCATCCAGCTTCGGTCATAATAGAAAACATGGCAAATGAGCTAAATGTTCTGGAAAAAGAATTTGTCCTTGACAAAACTTCCCTGCATAATGATTTTTATTCTGCAGAAAATACTGAAAAAAGATTATGGTTTTTCAAAAACTTCCTTTCTTCAAGAAAAGAAATTCAAAATGATTATTATGACTTTGTTTTACAAAACAAAATTCACATTTTATTCTTCGATTGGTTTGAAATGTATGCCGAAAATCATGATATTTCTTATCCTTTCAAAACACTAAATCCAGTAACCCTTAGGAAAAAGCAAGCCCCTATTTGGGAAATTGCCTCTGGATCTATAGAATCAGATCATCCTCCGTTTAGGAATATCTCTTTCTCACATGCAGATCAAAAGGTAGATGCTTGTCCAGTCAAAACTCCACAGGATTCCGATTCCATTAATATTAAGAATATTGTTTTACAAAACAATTTTACTAATGTTTCTCTTAAAACTATTAGTAAACAGTTTTCTCGTCTCGATCAGGCAAAAACTCCAGTCACGACAGTCAGCAAAACCACTACTTCAAAACCACCCACAGAACACCAAAAGATTAACCCAGTGTTCAAACCCTTCCAAGTCTCAAACTCCACAAAAACTGAAGTTTCCTCAAATAAACTTGAGTTCCTCCAAGCTATCCAACAAAAATTAGACTCTTTAGTTATCCCTTCTTCCAGCCAGACATCAAAACTAGCTAAAGAAACCTAACAAAGTGTTTCAGTTTTACAAAAATCCAGCCAAACATCTAGCCAAAGCTCCTTTGAAGATGAACAATCCTCATCTCTAAAAATCAACAAAGTCCATTGGTACAATCCAAAACCTCTTGCAATCCAGCCAAGGTACCCGAAAATCGAACTAGGAAACTAACCAAGTATGATAGTCCAACATAGGTATACTGCTTCCTCTATCTATGAATGGAATATAAATGGAATGTCAGAATACCAAATCCTTAATCTCGTACAGCAAATGATGATGGCTTCAAATGCATATAAAACCCAGCAAAATACTATGGATAAAACTGTTGCTGAACTTCTTATAGCAAGATTTTCAGGTCAACTCAAAGGATGGTGGGACTACCATCTAAAACCCTCAGATCAATTAGAAATCTTGAATGCGATTCAAACCGGTGATGAAGATGAACTAATCTTAGATCACCTAGGAAACCCTATCCAAGACGCGGTATCAATTCTTATATTCTCTGTTATTAAACATTTTATAGGAGATCCATCACATCTTAAAGATAAAAATGCCGATTTATTATCGAATCTTAAATGTAGAAATCTTATTGAATTCCAATGGTACAAACCCACTTTCCTCACTAGGGTTATGCTCCGAGATGATTCAAACCAACCTTTTTGGAAAGAAAAATTTCTTGCAGGTCTTCCAACTCTCTTAGGAGAAAAGGTTAGAACCAAAATCCGAGAAACTATGGGAACCCATGTAATCCCATATGACCAACTCACTTATGGAGAGCTAATCAGCTTTACTCAAAACCGAGGCCAATTGATTTGCCAAGACCTCAAACTTAGAAAACGCCTGAAAAAGGAACTCAGGCAATCCAAAAAAGAATTAGGTTCTTTCTGTAAACAGTTTGACTACTTTGACCATGAAAAATCATGTCACGGCCAATGTAGCAAAAGACCAGAAAAACCTAAATTCACAAAACCCAAAAACTCTTTTAGGCATAATTACAAAAAACCTTTTTGAAAACAAGCCCATGAAGAAAAACCTGTTTATAAAACCAGAAGAAACCCAAAACCTTCTTGGCCCACTTCTAAGAACCGGGATATCAAATGTTTTAAGTGTGGCAAAATGGGCCACATTTCTAAGTATTGTCATCTATCCAAAAAAAATCCAAGAACTTCAAATAGATCAAGACACTCTTGAAAAAATCCAGGTTCTTTTCATCCAAGAATCTTCTGATTCAGAAACAGGCTCAGACGAAACCTCTGGCCCTCAATTAGATGAAATAGCCTCTCAATCTGATTCTTCTCTCAAATCAAAAACGCTCAATATGCTTTCAAAAGAGCAAAGCCTTCTTCTTGATATGATCCAGTATGTTGAAAATCCTGAAATCCAGAAAGATTTTCTTCAACAACTCAAAAAATCTCTTGAAACCAGTCCAGATCATAAAAGCACCCGTCCAAGTCCATCCACAAATCTCTATGATCTTAAAACCATCATAGAAAAGAAAAAACCTTCAAAATCATCTTCTCTTTCCATCAACGATATCTACAAAGATATTAAAATCCTCAAAACCGAAGTCAAACAGCTCAAAGAAAAACAGCAGCACGATTCTGAAATCATTCAGTCTCTCCTTGCCAAAACTAACCTAAAATCCACTGATAGTGAACATAGTGATTAGGATTCTAAAACTGATAAATTAGAAAACATTGAAACTGTCCCAGAAGATTTTCTCTTTGTTTTAAAAGAAATTACTTCTCGAAAATATTTTATAAAAATTTCATTAATTTTCTCCAATGATTTTGAAATTGATACTGTTGCCTTATTCGATACAGGAGCAGATCTGAATTGTATAAAAACTGGCTTGGTGCCAAAACGTTTTCATCAAACAACCTCTGAAAAACTTACTTCTGCTAACAATTCCAAAATGGATATCAAAGGAAAAACAAAAGCAAGTATTTTTAATAATGGATTTTACATCAAAACCTCTTTTGTTTTAGTCAATGATATACATCATTTTCTTATATTAGGGACACCTTTCATTAATTTGTTTTCTCCCTTTAGAGTTACTTATGATGGAATATCTTTCAAAACAACAAATATCAAATTAAATTTTGATTTTATAGAAAAACCTAAAACAAGGAATCTCAACCTCTTAAAAGCTAATTCTATTTACAATAATGAAATAGCTTTACTAATAAAAGGCAAACAAAACAATATATCATTTTTAAAACAAAATCTTCAATTACAAAAAATTGAAAACCAACTCAAAAATGAATCCCTCCAAAAATAGATTTTCAAAATCAAAACCCAATTTCAAAAAGAAATTTGCTTAGAATTACCAAATGCCTTTTGGATTAGGAAACAACATGCCGTTGACCTTCCATATGAGCCCAATTTCAATGAAAAAGATATTCCTACAAAAGCCAGGCCAATCCAAATGAATGGAGAATTAGAACAATTCTGTAGAATAGAAATACAGGATCTTCTCTCCAAAGGATTAATTTCCAAATCTCGATCCCCTTGGAGTTGTGCGGCTTTCTATGTCAACAAACCTGCTGAGATAGAACGAGGTACTCCTAGACCACCAAAATGCCTCCCAAAAGAGACAAAGGAAAACAAAAAGCTGCTCAAAGCAAAACGATAGTTCCATGGTCACAGATCGTGGAAGATGATGAAGCAGTATAAGCTTCACAAAAACCCCTATCTCCAGAAGACAAAACAGATCAAGTCAATGAATCGCTCCAATCAATAGCCAAGCATCCAAAATTGGTCCTTGCACTAAAAAGCTCACTGGAAATTTCGACTTCAGAAATTTCCAAAACAGAGGAAGCCCCTCAAGTAAGAAAGGCAATCCAAAAAATGGTAAAGGACAAAGCAGAAACCATCACTGTAGTCCAAGCAGGTAAAAATCCAAAACTAATTTTTGAAACCAGGAAAGGAGATTCTTCTTCCTCGCAAACCCTTTCCAAAACTGTTTTATTACAAAATCCTTTGAAGGAATCCTCAAGCTCCTCACAAATTATTGTTTCTCAACAAAAACTTCCAAGAAAATCTGCTTTTATTATAAAACCAGTTTTCAAAATATTATCTCAGTTGAAAAATAATTTTTTGACCCAAACCCAATTATTACCATCCAAAAATGTTTGGAAAAAATTGGTTTTTTAAACCATGGGATCTCCAAAAAACCAATGACTATTACCAGTACATACTGGAAGTTACTGGATCAGCCACATTCAAGCACTTTGCTTATGCTGACTCAAAATCCCTTTCTTATTCTACTTGCAAAATCCTAAAAGTCATTACTCCTTCAGAATGGAATCAGGATTTAGCAAAATCAAAAACTGTAAGACCCGAATTTAATTAAAATACGAAAATTAAATAAGAAAAGATGGGGGATGTATGAAGGACGGTCAGGTAAAATTGATTTTCGAAACAAGAGCAGGGGTAAAATGGTAAGAATATCAAAACCCAGTATTAAGGCGATAAGAAAATTTTAATTTAAAATAAGGATGAAAGATATCTTGATCGATAATGAGGAAATTATACAATTTGGGTCAATTGATCAAGATTCAGAAATTTTAAAAATATCAAAAAATTATCGGAACGATATCTCGAAAAGCGTGAAAGAATAATATCAAAAATTTGGAGAAAAATATATTTAATAAATTAAATTTAAATTAAATAAATTAAATTAGAATAAAAATAATATAAGTGTAGATATTTTGGATTTTATGGAGTATTTTAATGAATAGTAAAATAATTAAATAAATAATAATAATAATAATAATAATAATAATAAAACAAAAAAAAGGTTGGGAAATCAGAAAAATCGGGGAGAGAGAAACACAAAGCAGAGACGAAAAAACGGAAGGCAACCGAGGAACCACCGGCAAGCCGTCCGGCGGCCAGGGACCCAGGCGAGGGCTGGCGAAGGAAGCCCGACGCCAGGCGATCTTGCTGCCACCGGAGATGCGCATCAAGGACGCCGGAGAACGCCAAAAAATGGAGGAGAAGGCCGCGGGAAAGAAATGGCCACCGGCGGCGAACGGCGGTGATTCGGGCGGAACCGAGGCCAGATTCTGAAAGCCCAGGCGACGGCGGTTCTTTCTGCACCAGTAGCAGCCGGTGAAAAGGCGGGAATCACCGGCGACGACGAAGAGGAAGAAATGGGTTTCCGACGCCGGGGAGAAGAGGTCGAACCGGTGGCATTCCGGCGACCTCGACCCAAACCAAGGGTGGATTCGTGATGCGGACAACCTCGCGGAGCGACTGGTGGTGAGAACCGGCGGAGAACCGGCTGGCAAGGCCTTGAACTGGCAGTGAACCGGCCAAACCGGGGTGAACCAGCTGTCTGAACCGGTCCGAACCGAACTGAACCGGTTCAGCCAAAAAGAGAGGGAAAAAAGGGAGAAAAAAGGAAAAAGAAAAAGAGAAAAAATTGGGGAGAAATCTCGATGATGCAATCGAGCTTCGGGTAAGTCGATAAACGGTCAAATTGACCGATTTAAATTTTGGAATATTTTATTTAATTAATTTTTGACTGAAAACTTACCCGAAAAATTATGAAATTATGTAGCTCGACGATTGGCATCCACCGAGAGCTCGAGACAGCCACGAATTTTGTACTAGCATGGAATCTCGGGTAAGTGACCCTTATTTACGACAGTTTACATCGTTATGCGTGATATGAATTTAAATTTCGCATAAATTGAATTAAATTATGGAAATTTAGATAAATTGTCGTAAATATTAAATTTAGCTATTCGAGAGCTAGAACGAGGCCCAATAAATTATTAGTGGGCCCAATGAGCCCAATAGGCCTCGATAAGGTGAAAATTTAGTGGAAAACGGGCTTAAGGCCGATTAAGGCCCATTAAGGTGCAATCGGGCCTAATAGGGGTAAATGGGCCCAATGATTTAAATTAAGCCCAGAAAATAGAAAATACAATTAAATTGTATAATATCTGACCTGAGGAATAATTATACGCAGTTCCGAACATTTGATTGGGAGCATATCGGACTGCGCGACGAGACAACAGTGGAAAAGAAAAGGTCAGACTCGACAGGAAAATAAGGTAAGGGAATTCTGCGAACTGCTAGAGGTAACTTTACGCAATTTTAAGTTCATTGCAGTCTTCAAAAATTACCTGAAGGGTCTAGAGGTCAATTAATAATTTTAGTGCCCCGAATGGGCAAATTACCAAAATACCCTTGTTAAGGGTAAAATTTACAAATTTAGGAAAAATTGAGAGGAGCAAGAACAAGAGGTTCTTGCTCATTCTGGAGGTGTTTTGATGCATGCATTAGTAGGCTGGCTAACCTTGAAAGAAAATGCACAGCATTGCATACTTTCAACGTGAAATTGTTTTGAAAACTGTTTTGAGGAAACAGAGCCGCCTATGCGTTTTATTGACATGTGACGTGCTAGAGTTCAGCTCGCACGATATTTTCGATTTGTGTGATGCACGCATTAGTGCTGGAGCGAGAGCTCGCACTAGAGTTTTACATGCATAGGTGCTGGAGTCCAACTCGCACCAGACTTTTATATATATATATATATATATGATTTTTGTGACAGAGTGCTAGAGTCTAACTCGCACCATATTTTTATATGATTTTGAGACAGGGTGTTAGAGCTTCACTCGCACCAGATTTTTATACGGTTTGCATACAGAGTGCTAGAGCTTAGCTCGCACTAGTTTTACTTGATTTGATGAGAGTGCTGAGCATTGCTTGCACCGATTTTATGAGAACATGTGATGAGCCGTGCTTAGAGCATCGGGTAGACTGTGTGTCACCGATTAAATAGGCCCGCACGTGCGTTTTGAGACATGGCATGTTAAAATAACCTGATGAGCCCGAACGAGGGATAAGGGTTAGAGAAATAACCTGATGAACTCGAACGAGGGATAAGGGTTAGAGAAACAACCTGATGAGCCCGAACGAGGGATAAGGGTTAGAGATCCACCTGATGAGCTCGAACGAAGGATAAGGGTTGGAGGTCCAGCTGATGAGCCCGAACGAGGGATAAGGGTTGGAGGTCCAGCTAATGAGCCCGAACGAGGGATAAGGCTGGGGGTCCACGGAGTACGATGTACCGTGCAAGTAGCATGGAGTACGATGTACCGTGTGGTATCTGTGTGATACGTTGGTATCTTTGTGATACGTTAGCATCTTCGGATGCATGGGATCGGATAAGACTGACGGGATGGATTGACCCACCACCCGGGCGATTCCTGATCATGGGAGAACCCGCACACTAGGATCCGTGTAGCTGAGGAACTCCCGAGGACACATATGGCCACAGTCCTGGTTATTGCCGGTATACAGATATTGCCTCGTCTCGCATGTCGACGATTTTGATGAGATCAAACTGGGTTTTAAACTAAATTTGCATGATGGTATTTCCATGCTTTTCAAACCCATGTGTGAATGTAAACCGATTTTCATGGTTTTGTATGAGTCAGGATCACCCAAAGGAGGGGTCGAGTCCTAACTTTATTGTGAAATTTTTAAATGAGAAAGATATGATTTTGAATATAATTGCATGTTGAATTTTTCGTGCAAATGTGTTTTACATAACATCATAACTCATATCATCTGTTTTAAAATGTGTGGAGAAAGGGTGGTTTATGCATGGCACTACGTTCATGTAGGTAGTATGGTTACCTACTTGTTCGTAGGATTGCCTTACTGAGCTTGATGTGCTCACCCCTTTCATTTTCTCCCACAGATAATCTCCAGTTGAAGTTGAGGCGACTCAGTACTACATTCCGGATGTCTGCTGCTGCCCATCATTTAAGGTATATACACTTGTACATATTGTATCTACATAAGCATAGCACAGTAACATGTTTGTAAGTAACTTTAGGGGATGTATAAATAATGTAAACAATTATAAATGACTGGAGAAGAAATAAGTTAGATGGTAATTGAATGGTGGGACTGGCATTGACGCACAGCCCAATTATTAGTGGAGTGTGGTCACGATTCGAGGACAGGTAAGAATTTAAGTAAATAAACAAAACGCGAAAAATTAACTCTGATTTTTGGGTAGTTTGGGTCGTGACAAAAACCCTCCCAGCAATTCCGCAAAATTACAAAACCTTTAATTATTGGGACTATCAGCAAGCCGGGCACAATATGCCCCTTTTGCAAAACCCAAAATTTACCCATACCTAGTTATTCTACCTAAGTAACAAAATCAGTATTTCCATTCTTCCCTCTTGGTTCGTCCATTGGTGGAACCTTTATGGGGCAATCCCTGATATCCTCCCCCTAGAATTACAAGACAGTTATAACCTGTTCAAAACCCATTTCACACCTACCGATTTAGAAAGAAGATTTCCCCCAATCTGTCATCTATCGGTAAAATTCTTTGTTCCATGGGTATCAGCCTGGAGCCTAGAATATAAAACTGAAAATAGCATCACAGTGATCCAAAGGAGATTTAAAACAAAGTGGTGGAATTGCTTTAAGATCCCAGAATCTTTATCAGTACCCGGAGTCCAAAAATGGCTCAGGACCCAAGGGCTACTCCATCCAGGACCAGAACATAATCAGTTCCTAGCCCAAAAGTCACAAACCCGTGCCCTCCTAGTAGCGGCAAAAACAAAAGAAGAATACTTCGCCATCATGAAAGACCTTCTTTCCACTGACGGATCAGAATCCCCGAACAACTCCATTGCTTCAGACGCATCTTCAATGGGTTCAATCAACCTGACAAATGAAAATGAAGACGACTATTACGAAATTTTACCTCCAGTAAAACACCAAAAGTAGATCAAGGGTAAATTGTCGGTAGAGTACTATTCATCAACAGTGCCCTGCCTACAGACAAGATACTATTTATCTACAGTGTTCGCATGACAAAATCGACATTATACTATTCACCTACAGTGTAAAATTTTCTCTATAAATGTAACCTCTCTTCAGGAGAGAAGAACAAGTTTTTTCCTTAGAAGTTTTCTTTCACTCTTAGGAAATACTCTCTTCCCCTCTCTTCCAATCCCATTCTCCCTTTTTCTTTTCTGGATTCATTTCCAAAACTATGTAAGTACTATTCATATATATGAATTTTCATTTATTTTCTTTATTTCTTTCAATGGCTGGCTTTGCCGCCTAATTGTTTATTTTTCATGCTTAATGGTCGGCTCTGCCGCCTAGTTTAGTTAATTTTATTTCTGCATTTCATTTATAAGTTTATGTTTTATTTCTTGCTTTCAATTTCTTGTTTTATTTTATTTTGTTTTCTTTGTTAATTGTTCTTTCACTAACCTCCTCCTCGTTACTCGGGCATATATATATATATATATATATATATAACAAATATATATGTATATATTGTAATATGTAACATACAATATATAAGAATTAATAATGAACACAAAAACAATAAAAACAAAAAAAAATAATAACAAAACAAATAATACACCAACAAATAAACAAATATATATATATAAATCAATATAATATATATATAATATCATATAAATATATATATATATATAATAGTGTATGGAATTGGCTTCAAAGAGAAGCCAATCCCGCACCTGGAAATGTACACAAAATAAAGAAGATCCAAATTGAAAAACAGAGGGGAGCTGGCCGAGAAACCAGAAAAGAAGAGAAAAGAAGGAAGCTACTGGCCGGGAGGAAGAGAGGAGAAGAAAGAAGAAAAAGAAGGAAGAAAGAAAGAGGAGGAAAGGGGGAGAAGAACCGAGAGGCTGTAGGGGACAAGGATTCGAAGCCGACTGAGAGAAGGGAAAGAGTTGATCGACTGGAGTGAAGAGAAAGAGAAGAGAAAGGAGAATAGGCCGGGTTGGTTGTCACGACCCGTTCAAACAAAATCACTGCAAATTTTTTGGTTCTTCATTTCCTTACCCGTCGTGAACAGTTTCACTACTAACAGTTGGGCTATGAGTCGATGTTAGTCCCCTCTATCATGTTACTTACCTTAACATCTATTTTTCATATTTCATTTACATATCCATTTATTTTAACTAAATACATCCCCAATATTAAAATCCGTGTACAGTACTGTGCCTCTATATGTTTAGATACAAAAATTATACGAATGTGTATACCTGGTCTTGATAAGAAGCAGCGGATAACCAAAATGCAAGACTACTGTCACTCTCTTCTACTCAATGTACCATGTGGGGTGGAAAATGAAAGGGTGAGCGAAACTTGCTCAGTAAGGCAATAATGTAAGCAAGTAGATAACTATACTATCTACGTGCTGATAATGTCATGATATAAAATTGTTTATATTAAGAGCATGAGGTAAGACTAAAACGATGCCACATGTATGCATAAATCATATAAGAGAAATCATGAAATCGACATATAAAACAAACATGGAAAAATCATCATGTATGACATCTCATGTTCATCACGTTAAAACTTATTTGTTTCATCATAAAACAACCATATCAAGGCTAAACCCATCTCTCGGGAATACCTTGATTCATTAAATCGCATCTCTTTTAAAAACATAAATCCAGATATTACCCCTCCTTCGGGTTTGTCTTGGTCTATTCAGACCGTATGATATCATGTGAGGCATGTAGGTTACTATATGAAAAATCGAGGACTATGCCCATATTATGTCCCTGTGATCCCATGCTACACAGATCCCAGTGTGCGGGGCATCACAACTGCAACGGGAGGTGGGGTCAAATCCTACCCGCCAGAATGTCAAGTAACATCATCAAGTCATCATGACTGCACGATACAGCGTACTCTGTGTGACATACATGGTATAACATACTCTGTGGACCCATATCATAGTCTGGGGGTGCCTGTCGTAGGTCTTATCCACCCCAATACTATGTCGATAACCAACCCATGTCTCAAAGTATACGTGCGAGCATATCAACTCTCTGCGACACACAGTCTACAGGAGGCTTCCGCATGACTATATGCATGTCAACTCACGTCTAGTGCGAGCGAAGCTCTAGCACGACGCTATGCATATCATGATATCTAAAATCTCGTGCAACTGAAGCTCCAGCACGATTTTTGTACATACACAAATTTCTCACACGAGCAATGCTCCAGTATGGCTTTTTATGAGTAATAAATTAGTAAAATTTAGTGCGAGTAAGACTCTAGCACTCTTTTTACTTGTGTAAACATGATAGGTGGCTCAATCTTGATAAAACATCTTTAAAATCGTAACCGGTACAAACCGGTACCCTTTCGTATAATTCATAAAATCAACAGCCAACCTATGTGTAAATTTGCTTAAACCAAAGCAATATATTCATATTAAACCATCAAAACATGGAAATCATGCAATTTATTTACCTTACTACCATTTTTGTAAATTTTACTCCCAGGGGCAATATCATCTTTTTCTTTATTCACTCATGCCCCAGGTTTTCGTAAAAATTATTATTTCATTTCTAGATACTTTAAGAAATTCTAGGCCCTGTAAATCCCCTAAAAAATAAGTATAGAAATCTCTATGCACCTACAAAATTCCCTTACCTCGATTCTCTGTATAGTCTAACTTTTCCAATTCTACAAATCACCCGATCCGTTTAGATCCCAATATGTACTTTGGAGCTGCTGATAATTATTTACCATGACAATTTAACCCAATAAATATAATTCTCGCGTTTACTACAATCGATTTAACTAATTGGGTCAATTTACTCTTATTGGACCCGGTCGTACCTTAATGGGTCTCGACCCATTTCTAACCCGTTTCTACTTATTAAATCCCTTCTTCAGGTTTACTGGGTTCATTCGGCTTACTAATAATCATTGGGCTTCGTTCCAAACTCATTGGATAGCCCGTATACTATTTACGGTAATTACTGTAAAATTTCGAATAATATTCCTTGTTATACAAAATTAATCCGTAAAATAATTTTAACTCTTCATTGAGGACTCTAATTGTCAGAATTAAAATGTACTTACCCAATGTTATGCGTGGTACAAAAATCGGAGCTCAATCAGCTCTCGTTCGGGCTCTGTCGTAAAACTGCACAATTTTATATTTAATTTCGGGTTAATTTTTGATTAAATATAATTAAATAAATTTCTCAAAAATCAAATTGATCACTTTTGACCTCGTATCGACTTACCCGAAGTCCGGTGTATCCCCAAAAATTCTTCCCCTTTTTCTTTATTCTCTTTTTCTCCTTTTCCCTTCTTTCTAGGCTGAACAGGTTCGGTCAGGTTCAACCCGGTTCAGATCGGTCTGGTTTAATCGGTTCAATCCGATCTGATTTTCTTCTTCGTCGTTTGGAGCTCTGTCGGTCGGTTCTTCGCCAGCTTCCGCCTCCAGCAACTCTGCGTGGTAGTCCGATTCACAAATTTGGCCTCGGTTTCACCAACGGTGGCCGAAAAGTGGTTGGTCCGGCCTGTTCTCCCTCGGCGTCGAACCCATTTTCCTTTTCTGCCGTTTTCGACGTCGTCTGTCGGTTTCGTCGATCGTGGCCACCACCGATCGCGTCGCCTACACCTGGGGAAGCCTCAGCTGGGGTCGGTTGGGGCTTGATCGGTGTCGGTTGCTGTCGATCTTCTTTTTCTCCCTCAGGTTCTCTCTCCCTTCGATTTCGTCGGATTCCGGTGTTGGTGGACTGCGTCGCCGGTACCAGGGAGCTTGCCGGCCTCTCCTCTTCCTTTTTCGGCCCTTCGCCTGGCCGTTGGGTCACCGGTGGTCGTCCGGTGCTCATGTCTTCCTCGTCGATCTTCTCGGTTTCGTTTTCTGTTTTCATTTCTTTCTCTCTCTTCGCGAAAAATCCAGTTTCAGTTGTTTTTTTTGGATTAATTTAATTTAATTTTTATTTATTAATTAATTTATTTATTTATTAATATTTTAATCAATAAAATATGTTAAAGAAATCTAAAATATCTATAAAAATTATTATTTTATTCAAATTAATTTATTTAATTAATTTATTGTATTTTTCCACTTTCCCGATATATTTTCTCCGTATTTTCGGGATATTGTCGCGATGTAAAAATTTTGGTTAATTCCAATAAATTCATATCTTGATCAATTTAATCCGAAATTTAATTATTTCTTCGTTATTGATCAAGATTCTCAAATCCATTATTTTTAATTAAATTTTCTTGTCGCATTTATACCAACTTCTGATCGTTTTGTCCTTCATGTGTTTCAGAATTCCATTGCAGTCCTTTTGCATTTCTAATTTCGTGTTTTGAATCCTTATTTCCAGTCTGAATCTCGTTCGTTTAATTTGGGACCATTTCAATCATTCCTTTCACGAACATACTCATTTCGTGTTTTAACTAAATTCAGGTCTTACATCGACCGAGGGAAAAAGAAAGGAGAAAAGGGAGAAAATGGAGAAAGAAATGAAAAGAAGAGGAAAACCGAGCAAGCTGAAGCGAAATAGAACCAAAGCTTAGAACAAAACTGAAGCAGGCCGAAACTGAAGAAAGTGAAGCCAAAAATGAGACCCTGAGGCAGGGAAGGAGAAATGGTCTAATGCAGACCGAAACAGGTGGAAACAAATAAAAAAAAGGCTGGAAAAATTACAGTAGCCCATGATTCAAGCAGAAGGCAAATGAGCAAGAAAGAGGGTGAAGTGGGAAGATTGGAAAGTTGAAGCAATGAGGGTAAATGAGAGGAAGAAAAAGGGAAAGAAGGTTGAAGGATTTGGAAAAAGGAAAGATAAACAGAGTAGTGAAGCTTGAAAACGGAGGCGAATAAGGAGGAGGGAAGGGAATAACTGAAACAGTGGCCCTTCTTCCACCTTGTTCCATTTTTGAAGTCGTGGGATAAGGCTGCACTGAGGCCTGTGGATTGTTGCAGAACCGAGACTGGGTTGAGTTGTGAAAAACATAACCGAGAAAAATAGGGCAAAAGGCCTGGAAACAGGGACATAGATCGAAGCAAGAGCACGGGAGAGGGAACACGAGAGCAAAGGAGAATGACAGTAGCCAAGTGGAGATGAAGAGGAGAATGAAGATGGTGGCTATGACGAGAAGGACGAAGGAGAAAGTAATACAACATGGATGAGGGAATGATGAACAGTAGCTCGTGAAGAAAAGTGGAAGAAAAGAGAAGAAGAAATGAGGAAGTTGGGAATTGGAAAACAAAAAAAAAATTTCCCCAATTTTCAAGGAACAAAGGTTGTTACAGTTTAAGTGGTATCAGAGCGAAAGTTGTCTAGTACTATCAGTGTCGAAATAAGGCTAAAATTACATCCCAATGTCTGTGCTTGTCTGGTTGTAGGTAATGTATACCAAATGAATTTAAGATTTGATCTTTGGTTTACGCATACGAATTAGATCACGGGCTAGAGGTCGTAGAGATAGGCCTGAGAATCAGGTAGAGTCATTATATGAGACTCATAAATGATACCGAGATTGAAACTGATGTTGAGTGTGCTCCATCAGGTCCTATGGAAAGGACAGATGGTATTGAGATACACTCTGCTAAGGTTGAGTGGAGTATTGAACATATTATGAAAAAATTAGGACACAGGCTATGTTAGGTGATGGGGTAGATGAAAGAATAGATAGACAAATTACCCCCGATATGCCCGCACAACCTGTAGAGATTGTTTCAAAATTATAATATGCTTGCTCCTATAGCTCCATAGCAGAATGATGATGACTTGAGTTAGGAGTTAGAGCTACAATAGATAAGACAGTTTCAAAACTATAGACCACCATTGTTAAATGGGATAAAGGACCCGGTAGTTATAGAGGACTGAATGAATGAGATTAAGGAAACTACAAATGGAATTTATAGGTCTAGCACATGGAAATTGATTTGTCTATGAGTATGAATTATGAATTATATCCCTGAAAATGTATGACCCAATGTTAAGGGCAGTGAATTCAAGAAATGTCTGTAAGTTCACTAACGGATAGAGACTGAGCTGATTTCGAAGGATAGTATACTATTACATGCTGAAATCAAGAATCCAATTGAAATAGGAAGCTGGAAAATTAAATTGGAAAACGTGGATGGATTCTTAAAGTATGACTGTGAGCTTAATAAACTGGAGGCAGTTTCAAGAGTTTAAGTCTCCATTTTTCAACAAGGTTAAGAATTCAGTGATTCGGAGTGTTGAATGGATGAGATAGAAAAGCTTGATGATTTTAGAAGTAACTCTACCAAGAAAGTTACTTTTGTAACTTTTACGATAAAGGATTGGAGAAGCTATACGAATTTTCTGAGTGTGCTACTATAAAGAAAGTAGTCTTTGTAGCAACAGTATCGAAATGGAAAGCCAAACTCGGAGGGAAGTTTCCCGATTTAATCCGAGAGGCGACATCAGAAAATTACATGGGATATATTATGAAGGCCCTTAAGCGGCAGCACGGTTCGAATGAAATAAAGTGGCAATTATGGATGAAGTGACTGCAATCAAACATAAAGTAACAAGTTTATGAATGATTATGAAATTAAATTTCTAGCTTTGGAAAAAGAACGATCTGGATAAGTAGAGATGTGAAACGGAGAAAAATCCAAGAAACTCATAGGAGGTACTGAGATCCTCAATCGAGATAAGTTAGCTCAACGTGATGTTATTTTGAGAAAGCAATGCGTAGGGCACAACTATGAGAATATGAGATATATACTCTCGAGATTACTAAGAAAATGACAAGGTATAGAGAATGATAGAAAAGTGATGTACTAAGGAAGTAGTGAGAGTGATAGAGTAAAGTTAGTGTGACTAAAAGATGAATCACATAACTAAAAGTATGCTTACAAGATTGAATTAAAATGCTGAGAAAACAATTATAAAGATTACATGAAAAAGGGAGATTTTCGGACCGAGTGACCCACTTTGGAGTTTATTGGTGTTAAATTTTAAGGAGACTCGGAGTCTCTTGAGTCACAGTGTATTAAGAATGGGTGTAAGTAGGATTTCTCAAACAGAGGTTACATGTTAATGGGAAAGATCCAAACTATTATGAAGATTCAGAGTTTGAGATATAAGGAAACTATAGAATATGGATTACGTATTGAATCTAAGGATTGTAATTTCTATATTCTTATGTTTTGAATGTGAGACTTAATTGGAATAAGGAAAGAATTTTGCTATAGTTAATGTACGAAATGAGACAAGCTTTGAAATGAGATAAATCTTGAATATACGAGTCATATTGGAATAAGAGATGTATGCAAGGTACGAATATCTCTAGTATGTGAAGTGATTTGGATCAAGTGATATAAATTAAGAATAAGTTCTCATTAAGGATAAATGGGAAATTGTGATAAGTTGGTGTCTCAAACGATGATGCCCTACGGCAAAAGATCTTAAAGGAGTCTCATTGTTCTTGGTACACCATACACCCGAGAAGCACTAAGATGTACCATGATTTATGGAGGGTGTATTGGTGGGTCGGTATGAAAAGAGATGTAGCTGAGTTTGTGGCCAAGTGTATGATTTGTCAACAGATTAAGATCGAACACCAAAGACCAGTGGGGTTACTTAAGTCTCTTCTAGTGCCTACTTGAAAATGGGAGCACATTACTATGGATTTTATTATGGGTTTACTAAGGACCCGATGTCACGCCCCGAAAATGCGGAAAATAGGGCAAATTTAAAACTTTTTACTCATTAATTCACAATTAAGGGTGCATTCCTGTGCAGTGTCATACATCATCATAATTATCATGTCTCAGGATCTTATCATAATATAGTGTATATTGTATCATATACATTACTCAATTCCAAGTTAATTACTCCTAATACATCCCATACAATGATATACATCAAGTGTCTGCAATTACAATAATAGTCTGGGTACATGAAAAGATAAAATATACCTCAAGATACAATATATATGGCCTGGAGCTCGAGTCCGCCACTAGCCACTACTCCGTACGTCGCAGGGAAATCCTTTTTCACTTGAAGAACTCTGGGGGGAAAGAAAACAGGGTGAGCTTCTAAATCGCTCAGTAAGGGGGGTAAGGGACTCATTTCATAAACCAAAATGAACATCACAAAATATTTATTTGTATGTGAAACTCATTTGAAAACCATAGCATGAAAGTACTCAAAACGACATTCTCATGTCTCAAATCATGTGAAAACATGAAGTAAAAATGGTCAGTCTAGAGCAATAACAAAGCATGTGAAAACAATGCGATAAACGCTTTCTCAATGAACGTGATAAAATCACTGAAGTAGTAATGCACGTGGCACAGCCACTAAACACACGTGGCATAGCCACTGATTTAAATTCACACGTGGCATAGCCACTGATTTAAATTCACATGTGGCATAGCCACTATCTCACGTGGCAAACCACTGATTTAAATTCACACGTGGCATAGCCACTATCTCACGTGGGAAAGCCACTGATTTAAATTCACACGTGGCATAGCCACTATCTCACGTGGCAAAGCCACTGATTTAAATTCACACGTGGCATAGCCACTATCTCACGTGGCAAAGCCACTGATTTAAATTCACACGTGGCATAGCCACTATCTCACGTGGCAAAGCCACTGATTTAAATTCACACGTGGCACAGCCACAGAATAGGGTTTCACGTGGCAACGGCCACCAAATTGGGTTTCTCACGTGGCAACGGCCACCAAATAGGGTATCACGTGGCAACGGCCACCAATGGGGTTTCTCAAGTGGCAACGGCTACCAAATAGGGTTTCACACGTGGCAACGGCCACTAAGTATACGTGGCACAACCACAGAATAGGTTATTCTCACGTTACCAGAACGGAGAAGAAATCAGGCTTACATGCTACCAGAGCAATGCCCGGTGTGTACTCAAAATTACACACTTAAGTCTTATCACACAAGACTGGTTTGCCTTCACGTAGAACTCATAATGGTTTTTCTCTCATAAAACTCATTTGAAAACTGTTTTGTACTCAACACAAAACATAATAAAACCGAGTTCCAACCGGTAAAGCACGCACACATTTCTCAAATCTCGATATTGCCTTAACGTAGAGCCCAATTCATTACTCACGCAAATTTGACGGTTTATAAAGCAATTTCACACTCAGCTTATAAACGCATAAAACAATGGGCTCCAACCGGCTATAAAAACCGTGTGCAATTATAACTCAACACAACACTCAACATGTTTGTTTTATAAACCACAAATCATGCTATAATAGTTTACAAATCACATACACAAATGGTTTAGATTTCCCTTACCTCTTTGCACCTCGTATAGTGCAATCGTTTCCCCCGTATCACGGACTAGGCTCGCATTCCACTCTGGAACTCTCGAGCTTTCCAAACGATGTTAAAACATCAATACTCAACTATCACATAAACCTCAATTCTCAAAAATCGAGCATAATTGCTCATAACGCCTCAAATCTCTCGATTCTCGTAACTCTACCCTAAACTACAACCTCGTTCACAATATCTCAACGTCTTACATTTCTCATGTCAAATCATCTACGCTAATTCACCACATTGTCTAAATTTCCATTTATAGCTCAAAATTCTCAAAATTACCAAAATTGCTAAATATCAATATCACTCCAACCACATTGCAATTTCATCAATCCCTAATCATTTCTCAGCTATTTCAACGCAATGACAACCACCAATATCATCAAAATCATCTCAAATATCAAGATCGAGGTTTAGAAATTACCCAAAGCTTGTGAGACGCACAACCCACACCTCGATCTGATTCGTCCTTCGATTTCCAAGTATGTTGTTCTCCCTTTGATGAGGAATAACTTTCCTTCTTGCCACAACTCTTGATTTGGTCGAAAATAGGTGTTTTGGATGAGTGAGAAAGTTAGGTTTTCGATGGAAATGGGGTTGGAAGAGAGAGAAAGTGAAATTGCAGGAGAGAAAGAGGGGTTCCTTATATAGACTGGAGGTAGGAGATCGATCTGCCTCTTGATGAGATCGATCTGTATTTGAATTTTTTGGGATGATTTGGGCAATTTTATGCCTACGAGATCGATCTGTCGAGGGGTGAGATCGATCTCTTTATGGCTTTATGAGATCGATCTGCTCCTAAGGAGATCGATCTTCTCCCAAACAGAATCATTTGGAGATCGATCTCTTCCTCATGAGATCGATCTTCTCTCAAACAGAATCATAAGGTGATCGATCCTCTTCCATTGGAGATCGATCTGCTCCTCAAATTCCTCATTCGTCGTCATTTATAACTCACCAGATCGATCTCTCCTTCTCCCAGATCGATCTGCTCCTTAAATTTCTCCTTCTTTGTCGTTTATAACTCACCAGATCGATCTCTCCTTCTCCTAGATCGATCTGTCCTCAGAGTTTCACATTTATTTTAACACTTAACATATAAATCTCCAATTATCATTCCCACAATTCACTTAGCTCAATAAATTACACTTCAAATTATTATTACATCAATAAAATATGCCTGAAATTCTCAGATCTCACATCCTCCCCACCTTAAATAGAATTTGGTCCTCCAAATTCAACTCAACTAGTTAAAGAGATGGGGGTATTTCTCCTTCATGAGACTCTCTAGTTTCCACGTTGCCTCTTCCCTTGAGTGATGTTTCCACAAAACTTTCACTAATGGGATGCTCTTGGTTCTCAGTACCTTCTCCTTTCTATCGAGAATCTGGACGGGTTCCTCAGTGTAGCTCATATTCTCCTGTATGTCCATCTCATCATACTCTATAACATGAGAAGGGTCCGGGTGGTACTTCCTTAACATAGACACATGAAAAACGTTGTATATTCCAGACATTGTGGGGGTAATGCTAATCTGTAAGCTACCTCTCCTACTCTCTCAAGAATCTCGAATGGTCCTATGTATCGAGGACTCAATTTTCCTTTCTTCCCAAATCGCACGATACCCTTACTCGGTGATACTCTCAGAATTACTGCATCACCAACATCAAACTCGAGTGGCCGTCTACGCGCATCCGCGTAGCTTTTCTGTCTACTTTGTGCAGCTCGTAACCTCTCACATATGAGTTTTACACTCTATACAGCTTGCTCGACAAGCTCGGGGGCATTTATCTTTCTGTCACCGACTTCTTCCCAAGCTATAGGGGATCTACACCTCCTACCATATAGAGCCTCAAAAGGTGCCATTCCAATACTCGCATGATAGCTGTTATTGTATGCAAACTCTGTTAGGGGCAGGTGATCATCCCATGATCCCTTAAAATCCATCGTACACGCCCTCAACATATCCTCCAAGGTCTGAATAGTCCTCTCTGACTGACCATCTGTCTGAGGATGATAGGCGGTACTAAAACTCAATCGAGATCCCATGGACTCCTGAAACTGGGTCCAAAATCTGGAAGTAAACCGGGAATCTCTATCAAAAGTAATACTCACTGGAGCCCCATGTAATCTAGCTATCTCACTGACATACAGCTCAGCTAAGGCATCCACAGTATCTGTGCTCTTAATGGCAAGAAAGTGTGCACTCTTGGTCAATCTATCCACTATAACCCATATAGCGTCATGACCTCTTCGGGTCCTCGGTAAACCCATAATAAAATCCATAGTGACATGCTCCCATTTCCATGTAGGTACAGGTAAGGGCTGTAGTAGTCCTCCGGGCTTCCGATGCTCAGCTTTCACTTGCTGGCATACTAAACACCGGGCCACATACTCTGCCACATCTCGCTTCATACCACTCCACCAATACACCTTTCTCAAGTCTCGGTACATCTTAGTACTCCCTGGGTGCATGGTGTATCGCGAGTAGTGGGATTCTCTCAGTATCTGTCTCTTCAGGGTATCATCGTCCGGTACACAGATCCATCCTCTGAATCTCAACAATCCATCCTCACTGATGGTGAGATCCGACTGCGAACTCTGCTTAGCTTGGCTAACCATATCTATCAATCTCTGATCACTGCGCTGCCCAGTTTTAATCTGATCCATGATCCTGGGCTCTATCCGCAGGCTAGCCAAAAATCCAGTCTCTACCTCTTTAACTCTGATCAGAAGTTCAGCGAACTGCTCTAACAAATCCCATTCCCTGATCATCATAGCAGATATCATACTCTTCCTGCTCAGGGCATCAGCAACCACATTCGCCTTACCCGGATGATATAGAATCTCGCAGTCATAATCCTTAAGGAGTTCCATCCATCTCCTTTGTCTCATGTTTAACTCTTTCTGATCAAAGAGATATCTCAAACTCTTGTGATCAGTGAAGATCTGGAATCTTTCCCCATATAAGCAGTGTCGCCAGATCTTCAAAGCAAATACCACAGCGGCTAACTCCAAATCATGCGTGGGGTAATTCCGCTCATGGTCTTTCAGCTGTCGCGATCCATATGCAACCACTCTTCCGTGCTGCATAAGCACACACCCCAATCCTTGGTGAGATGCATCACTATACACCGAAAATCCTCCTGATCCCTCAGGAATGGTTAACACAGGTGCCGCTGTCAACCTCCTCTTTAATTCCTGAAAACTGAGCTCACATTGATCAGTCCATATAAATGGAGTCTCTTTGCGCATGAGCTTAGTCAAAGGAGCGGCAATCCTTGAAAATACTTCCACAAATCTTCTGTAATACCCTGCCAAACCAAGGAAGCTTCGCACCTCAGTAACTGTCTTCGGTCTCTCCCAACTAAGCACAGCCTCCACCTTGCTTGGGTCTACTGATACTCCTTCCTCTAAGATTATATGACCAAGAAAAGCTATCCGGTTCAGCCAAAACTCACACTTACTAAGCTTTTCGTACAGTTGCTTATCTCAGAGTATTTGAAGTACTAACCACAAATGCTGTGCATGCTCCTCATACGACCGAGAGTATACCAGGATATCATCAATAAAGACTATCACAAACTTATCCAGATAGTCTCTGAACACCTCGTTCATCAATCTCATGAATGCTGCAGGGGCGTTCGTCAATCCAAAGGACATCACCAGAAATTCATAATGGCCATACCTTGTCCTGAAGGCCGTCTTTGGAATATCTTCTTCCTTGATCCTCAATTGGTGATAGCCCGATCTCAAATCAATCTTAGAAAAGATTGATGCCCCTCTTAGCTGATCAAGTAGATCATCAATCCTGGGCAGTAGGTATTTATTCTTCACCATGGCTTTATTCAACAACCGATAGTCTACGCATAATCTGAGAATACCATCCTTCTTCTTGACTAATAAAACCGGTGCTCCCCACGGTGAACCCTTGATCTAATAACTCCTGTAGTTGTTTCTTCAATTCCTCAAGTTCTACTAATGCCATCCTGTAGGGAGGTTTAGAGATCGGCTCAGTATCTGGTACCAAATCAATGGTAAACTCCAGCTCTCTCTCTGGTGGTAAACTTGGCAATTCATCTGGGAAAACATCCAAAAATTCACAAACCACAGGTATATCCTCAATCCTTGGATGTTCCCGCTCATCGTCTGAGATGAGTGTCTCATAACCTTCACATGAACAATCATATTTAATATTCTCCAAAATAATATCAAAATTCTCAAATTACTTACTAGAAATCCACATAATCATTTCCTCAATATCTCAATCGTACACTGTAAGGTTCAGGTAGGGAGAAAGTTACAATCTTAGTGTAGCAGTCTAAACTCACTCGATTGGTCGCCAACCAATCCATTCCCAGAATTACATCAAATCCATGTATATTCAACATGATTAGATCTGCTAACATCACTCTATCTCCCGCCTTTATCTCACATCCTCTACAGATTAACTCAGTTCTCTGAGATTCACGCATAGGGGTATTTACATGTAGTATATATTCTAGAGGTTCAAACTTCAAGTTTAATCTACATGCAAAATGCTCAGAAATAAACGAATGCGTGGATCCTGAATCAATCAACACATGAGCCTTATGATTACAGACAGAGAGTGTACCTCTTATAGTTTCTGTCGACGTGTCTGCGGTCTCTTTATCCAGGGCGAACACACGTCCCTGTGCCACAGGTTTCTTCCCTTTCTCGGCCGCAGTGGCCCGTCTCAGGGGATCCACTCTCTGAGGCTGTTGTCTAGGGGGCTCCAAGACATGTGGTTTCTGAGGTCGAGGGCAATCCTTCACCATGTGACCCATGTCTCCACATCTAAAACATCCATGGATCGACCCAGTACAACTTCTCTCATGCATTCGGCCATAATCTCTGCAAAACCTTGTCTCAGGTCTGACATCTCGAGGGGTCGCTCTAATATTAGGGTAACCTCTAGGTCTCTCTAATCTGCCCTTCTGTACCTCAATCCTTCCTCTTCTGAAGGAACCTCTCCGAGCCTCCATTTGAAAAATCACTGGCCTCTTGCCCTTATCTCTATTCACTGCTCTGAGCTCATTCTGGGATTGTACCATCTCAATTCCTCTTTCAATCTCTTGTGCTCGTCTCAGAGCATCTCCAAACTCAGTAATACATAGCCCTATCAATCTATCTCTGATGACGGGCTTCAACCCATACATAAACTTCTCTGTGCGGAGCTCTTCACTCTTGAAGGTCTCTGGGTCATATCTCAATAGCGCTGTGAATTGGCTCTCATAGTCATCCACAGACATGTCACCCTGTACCAAACTCAAAAACTCGGCCTGTTTCTTTCTCTGGGCGGCTCGTGGTACATATTAGGTCCTAAAGGCTGTCTGAAACTCTTCCCAACCAATCACATCATGGTGGGACATCAAAATACCCTGGGTAGTACCCCACCAATCTCGAGCTCTCCCCTTCAGCATATAGGCACTCATACTGACCCTCTCAGCATCGGTGCACCCCAAGAAATCAAATATAATTCTCAATTCCGTCAACCACTCCTCAGCCTCTGTAGGATCCTTCTTTCCCTTAAATGCGGGTGGATTCATCTTCAGAAAATCCCTTAGTCGGACCATACTTCTATCCTCAGGCTGAGTGACGGGAGGTACTGGGGGTATGGGAGGTCCTTGTGGTGGTGTAGGGGTAGTACCCGAGGCACTAACTCCAAAGTGTTGCGCGAATAACGCTACCATCTACTCAAAACCTTGCCTCACATCGGTTTCAATCCGATTAAATCGAGAGTTAGGACTCTCTGGTTATGGGACAGGTGGTGGAGGGGACTCTACCTGCCTCCTCGAACGACCTCGTCGTTTACTCATTCTCTATCTCAACTCGTCTCCTGCGCGTACATATCACAATCGATTGAAATCTCAATCCTCAATTTCAGTTCATGACCAGACTATTACAGAAACTTGGGATGTATTCTATTCCACTTAACCGACACTGACAGTACTAGACACCCTAAGCTCTGATACCAAGAAAACTTTGTCACGCCCCGAAAATGCAGAAAATAGGGCAAATTTAAAACTTTTTACTCATTAATTCACAATTAAGGGTGCATTCCTGTGCAGTGTCATACATCATCATAATTATCATGCCTCAGGATCTTATCATAATATAGTGTATATTGTATCATATACATTACTCAATTCCAAGTTAATTAATCCTAATACATCCCATACAATGATATACATCAAGTGTCTGCAATTACAATAATAGTCTGGGTACATGAAAAGATAAAATATACATCAAGATACAATATATATGGCCTGGAGCTCGAGTCCTCCACTAGCCACTACTCCGTACGTCGCAGGGAAATCCTTTTTCACTTGAAGAACTCTGGGGGGAAAGAAAACAGGGTGAGCTTCTAAATCGCTCAGTAAGGGGGGTAAGGGACTCATTTCATAAACCAAAATGCACATCACAAAATATTTATTTGTATGTAAAACTCATTTGAAAACCATAGCATGAAAGTACTCAAAACGACATTCTCATGTCTCAAATCATGTGAAAACATAAAGTAAAAAGGCTCAGTCTAGAGCAATAACAAAGCATGTGAAAACAATACGATAAACGCTTTCTCAATGAACGTGATAAAATCACTGAAGTAGTAATGCACGTGGCACAGCCACTAAACACACGTGGCATAGCCACTGATTTAAATTCACACGTGGCATAGCCACTATCTCACATGGCAAAGCCACTGATTTAAATTCACACGTGGCATAGCCACTATCTCACGTGACAAAGCCACTGATTTAAATTCACACGTGGCACAGCCACAGAATAGGGTTTCACGTGGCAACGGCCACCAAATTGGGTTTCTCACGTGGCAACGGCCACCAAATAGGGTATCACGTGGCAACGACCACTAATGGGGTTTCTCACGTGGCAACGGCCACCAAATAGGGTTTCACACGTGGCAACGGCCACTAAGTATACGTGGCACAGCCACAGAATGGGTTATTCTCACGTTACCAGAACGGAGAAGAAATCGGGCTTACATGCTACCAGAGCAATGCCCGATGTGTACTCAAAATTACACACCTAAGTCTTATCACACAAGACTGGTTTGCCTTCACGTAGAACTCATAATGGTTTTTCTCTCATAAAACTCATTTGAAAACTGTTTTGTACTCAACACAAAACATAATAAAACCGAGTTCCAATCGGCAAAGCACGCACACATTTCTCAAATCTCGATATTGCCTTAACGTAGAGCCCAATTCATTACTCACGCAAATTCGACGGTTTATAAAGCAATTTCACACTTATCTTATAAACGCATAAAACAATGGGCTCCAACCGGCTATAAAAACCGTGTGCAATTATAACTCAACACAACACTCAACATGCTTGTTTTATAAACCACAAATCATGCTATAATAGTTTACAAATCACATACACAAATGGTTTAGATTTCCCTTACCTCTTTGCACCTCGTATAGTGCAATCGTTTCCCCCGTATCACGGACTAGCCTCGCATTCCACTCTGGAACTCCCGAGCTGTCCAAACGATGTTAAAACATCAATACTCAACTATCACATAAACCTCAATTCTCAAAAATCGAGCATAATTGCTCAGAACGCCTCAAATCTCTCGATTCTCGTAACTCCACCCTAAACTACAACCTCGTTCACAATATCTCAGCGTCTTACATTTCTCATGTCAAATCATCTACACTAATTCACCACATTGTCTAAATTTCCATTTATAGCTCAAAATTCTCAAAATTACCAAAATTGCTAAATATCATTATCACTCCAACCACATTGCAATTTCATCAATCCCTAATCATTTCTCAGCTATTTCAACGCAATGACAACCACCAATATCATCAAAATCATCTCAAATATCAAGATCGAGGTTTAAAAATTACCCAAAGCTTGTGAGACGCACAACCCACGCCTCGATCCGATTCATCCTTCGATTTCCAAGTATGTTGTTCTCCCTTTGATGAGGAACAACTTTCCTTCTTGCCACAACTCTTGATTTGGCCAGAAATGGGTGTTTTGGATGAGTGAGAAAGTTAGGTTTTCAGTGGAAATGGGGTTGGAAGAGAGAGAAAGTGAAATTGCAGGAGAAAAATAGGGGTTCCTTATATAGACTGGAGGTAGGAGATCGATCTGCCTCTTGATGAGATCGATCTGTATTTGAATTTTTTCGGACGATTTGGGCAATTTTATACCTAGGAGATCGATTTGTCGTGGGGTGAGATCGATCTCTTTATGGCTTTATGAGATCGATCTGCTCCTAAGGAGATCGATCTTCTCCCAAACAGAATCATTTGGAGATCGATCTCTTCCTCATGAGATCGATCTTCTCTCAAACAAAATCATACGGAGATCGATCCTCTTCCATTGGAGATCGATCTGCTCTTCAAATTCCTCCTTCCTTGTCATTTATAACTCACCAGATCGATCTCTCCTTCTCCCAGATCGATCTGCTCCTTAAATTTCTCCTTCTTTGTCGTTTATAACTCACCAGATCGATCTCTCCTTCTCCCAGATCGATCTGTCCTCATAGTTTCACATTTATTTTAACACTTAACATATAAATCTCCAATTATCATTCCCACAATTCACTTAGCTCAATAAATTACACTTCAAATTATTATTACATCAATAAAATATGCCTGAAATTCTCAGATCTCACACCCGAAAGGGGCATGATGCAATATGGGTGATCGTAGATAGATTGACTAAGAGTGCCCACTTCCTAGCCATCAAAAGTACAAACTCCTTGAGTGCCTTAGCAGGGTTGTATGTGAGAGAGATAGCTCGGTTGCATGGGGCTCCTGTGAGCATTACATCAGATAGAGATTCCCGATTCACTTTTAGATTTTGGGCTCATTTTCAAGAAGCTATGGGATCTCAACTTAATTTGAGCACAGCCTATCATCCTCAGACCGATGGTCAGTCAGAGAAGACCATTCAGACCTTAGAGGATATGCTGAGGGTGTGCGTTTTGGAGTTTAAGAGCTTATGGGATGATTATCTGCCTCTTGTAGAGTTTGCTTATAACAACAGCTATCATGCTAGCATCAGGATGCCACCTTATGAGGCCTTGTATGGTCGAAGATGTAGGTCTCCAGTGGCTTGGGAAGAAGTGGGTGACAGAAGGATCTTGGCTCCCGAGTCGGTAGAACAGGCAGCAAAAGGTGTTTGGATAATTTGTGATAGACTTAAGACAGCAAAAAGTAGACAGAAGAGTTATGCGGATAAGCATAGGCGGCCACTTAAGTTTCAGATTGGGGACTCCGTGTTTCTTAAGGTATCTCTAAGCAAGGGTATCATGCGGTTCGGGAAGAAGGGGAAGTTGAGTCCGCACTTCATTGGTCCTTTTGAGATTCTAGAGAGAGTAGAAGACGTAGCCTACAGACTTGCCTTACCACCGCAGCTTTCTGGGGTACATAATGTCTACCATGTCTCGATATTAAAGAAGTATAATCCGGATCCCTCACACATCATTGAGTATGAGCCCTTGAGCATCCAAGAGGATATGAGCTACGTTGAGCGACCTATCCGGATTTTGGACAAAAAGGAAAAGGTACTTCAATCGAAGACGATACCTCTAGTAAAGGTTCTCTGGCAACACCATTCGATTGAAGAAGCTACATAGGAGCTAAAGAGCCTTATGAAGGAGAAGTACCCATATTTATTCTGATGGACCCGAATGAATTTGGAGGACCAAATTCTTTTAAGATGGGGAGAATGTAAACCCCACAAATTTTCTACATTTAATTAGAGTATATAAAAATGGGAATAATATATTTTAATGGAAATGTGAATATTCGTTGTAGGCTCGAGGACTATAGGAACCGAGAAGCCCGTGAACGACAGGGAACCCGAAATACAGGGAGTGACAAAGCAAATGCAAGCACAGAGGGATTGGAAAATTTTAATTTATTAGTTGAAAATTGTTGATGTAAAAACTTGTATCGGGAAGTTGTGAGGAATGATGAAATCTCGATAATATTTCATTTACGAAATAATAAAAATTTCATGGAAGGCATGAATATTGTCATTAGGTGATTATAAAAAAAAAAGGAAAGAAAGAAAATGTATATATATACACAGGTATAATATATATATATATATATATACTAGGCAAATTTAAATGGATAACTAATGATATATATATATAACAAATATATATGTATATATTGTAATATGTAACATACAATCTATAAGAATTAATAATGAACACAAAAACAATAAAAATAAACAAAAATAATAACAAAACAAATAATACACCAACAAATAAACAAATATATATAAATCAATATAATATATGTATAATATAATATAAATATATATATATATATAATAATGTACGGTATTGGCTTCAAAGAGAAGCCAATCCCGTACTTGGAAATGTACACAAAACAAAGAAGATCCAAATTGAAAAACAGAGGGGAGCTGGGCGGGAAACCAGAAAAGAAAAGAAAAGAGGGAAGCTGCTGGCCGAGAGGAAGAGAGAAGAAGAAAGAAGAAAAAGAAGGAAGAAAGAAAGAGGAGGAAAGGGGGAGAAGAAACCGAGGGGCTGCAGGGGAGAAGGATTCGAAGTCGACCTAGAGAAGGGAAAGAGCTGATCGGCTGGAGTGAAAAGAAAAAGAAGAGAAAGAAGAGTAGGCTAGGTCGGCCGAGGGAGAAAGAAAGGAGAAAAGGGAGAAAGGGGAGAAAGAAAAGGAAGACCGAGCAGGCTGAAGCGAAACAGAACCAAAGCTTAGAACAGAATTGAAACAAGCCGAAACTGAAGAAAGTGAAGCCAGAAATGAGACCCCGAGGCAGGGGAGGAGAAATAGTCTGATGCAGACCGAAACAGGTGGAAACAAATAAAAACAAAAGCTGGAAAAACTGCAGCAGCCCATGATTCAAGCAGAAGGCAAATGAGCAAGAAAGTGGGTGAAGTGGGAAGATTGGAAAGTTAAAGCAATGAGGGTAAATGAGAGGAAGAAAAAGGGAAAGAAGGCTGAAGGATTTGGAAAAAAGGAAGATAAACAGAGTAGTGAAGCTTGAAAACGGAGGCGAACAAGGAGGAAGGAAGGGAGTAACTGAAATAGTGGCCCTTCTTCCACCTTGTTCAATTTCTGAAGTCATGGGACAAGGCTGCCAAATCGAGACTGGGTTGAGTTCTGAAAAACATAACCGAGAAAAATAGGGCAAAAAGCTTGGAAACAGGGATGTAGACCGAAGCAAGAGCGTGGGAGAGGGAACACAAGAGCAGAGGAGAATGACGGTGGTCGAGTGAAGATGAAGAGGAGAATGAAGATGGTGGTTGTGACGAGAAGGACAAATGAGAAAGTAATGCAACGTCGATGAGGGGATGATGAACAGTAGCTCGTGAAGAAAAGAGGAAGAAAAGAGAAGAAGAAATGAGGAAGTTGGGAATTGGAAAAAAATATTTCCCCGATTTTCAAGGATCAAGGGTCGTTACAGTTTAAGGCATTTTTTTGTAACGACCGTGCGGCACTTTGCTCTTGCAGGATTCAAGAGGTGGCCCCCACAGTCTTACTCATACGTACTGTCCGCTTTGGAAGCCCCATAAGCCCCTCACGGCTTTATCGAGGTAAATACCCCAATTCGTGTCCTCAGAGGTTCGAACCCAAGACCTTAAAGTCTTTGTGGGGCTTCCAAAGCGGACAGTACGTATGAGTAAGACTGTGGGGGCCACCTCTTGAATCCTACGGGAGCAAAGTGCCACACGGTCGTTACAACTATCCTTTGACTTTAACTAAATACATACACAATGGTATTTATAACTCCATATCTCCGACCTCATATCCGTTTATAGTACTGTGCATTACATATTTAGATACAAAACTATACAAATGTGTATACCTGTCTCTCGATGGGAAGTAGCAGATACCAAGATTGCAAGTCCTTAGCCGCTCACTAACTATTGCGAGTGCTCTAAAAAGATGGGAAAATAAGGGGGGTGAGCAAACCACATGCTCAGTAAGGCAATTAAGCAAGTAAGTAGATAGCTCCACTATCTACATGCTCATAATGTCATGCCCTTAAAATCCATTTCTTTTTATTAAAATCCCCAACACAAAATCATACATATATCCATGACATAGTTTATCAAAACTATTTGTGCATATAGAAAGCATGTAATTCATGCATCAATAGCATTTTGTGTGACATCCTTAAATCATAATTTGCATGAAGTAAATCAAGATCATGTATTATTTCATGTCATGTAAGACAAATCATGAATTTGAAATGAAAGCATGGAAAACATCATCATGCGACTGCATTCAAATCATTTCATTAAAACTGCAGTATAAACTAACCCTTCCGGGTCAATCATCTTATAAAACAATTCATTAAAATTCATTATAAAACTTCGGTTATAAAACCACCCTTCTTTCAGGGTCACATATCATAAAATCCTCTAAAACATATATTAGCATAGTAAAAAAAAATCATAAAATCGGGGGCCTGACCCCTCCCTCGATTCTACCCTGGTCTATCGAGACCACAAGTTATATCATGTGACACAAGTAGATGATTATATCAGTAACATCGAGGACTATGGCCATAACCTAGTGATCCCTGGCAACACGGTACCTAGTGTGTGGGGTATCACACCTGAAACTGGAGGTGGGTTGGTCCTACCCGCTAGAATAACATAACATCAGGATTGCGAGGGCAAGGCTTGCTGCCTCGTGGCTAATTCCACTCCACTCCAACAATCCCCACGGTACAGCGTACTCCGCATGACATACACAATACAACGTACTCCGTGAATCCAAGCTCAGTCAGGGGTGCTTGCAATAGGTCTTATCCACCCATACCATCTTTGTCTCAGTATGCACGTGTGAGCATATCATCTCACTGTGACACATAGTCTACAAGAGGCTCCAACACGGCTATATGCATGTCATATAAATCCCTGTGCGAGCGAAGCTCTACCATGGCTCTATGCATATTCATGATATCAGAAAATCTCGTGCGAGCGAAGCTCTAGCACTGTTTCATAAAAATCAATAAAATCTACGTACGAGTAGTACTCCAGTACGTCTTTAAAATGAGTTATAAATCCATATAAAATTTCATACGAGCAAGCTCTAGTACGGTGTTATGCATCAATAAATCAAATCTCGTGCGAGTTACACTCCAGCACGACTTTATGCATAAATACATTAAATCTCATGCGAGTTATACTCCAGCACGGCTTATATGCAATATCATATCAAAACAGGATGCGAGCTAAGCTCCAGTACCTCTCATGCATGTCAAATCATTAAAACTAGTGGAGCAATCGCTCCAGCACCATTTTATGCATATCAAAACAGTCAAACCGTCAAAACAGGGTGCGAGCTAGGCTCCAGCACCTCTTATGCATATCACAATAATAAAAATCAGTGCGAACAACCGCTTTAGTACATTTCATGCATATGATGTCACACAAGTCGGTGCGAGCAACCGCTCAAGCACATTTTATGCACACTCACAAACTCAGATGTAGTGCGAGCTATGCACCAGCACTATCTGGTTCCATATAAACTTCATAGTTGGCCTATTTTCCAAAGAAATTTCATTTAAATATAAATAACACTTACGTAGTGTTATCTTGTGAAATTTATGCAATTATTGGCCAATTTACCGATTTGCTTTGCTTAAAAATCAATAAAATTTTCTTAAATCAGAAAATCCTTAAATCATGCATTTCATGCATGTCATGCTTTCACCATCCTTAGGTGAACTTCCCTCAATAGGGGTAAAATAGTCTTTACTTATTTCGAGTCCTTAAAATCTTTAAACTATTTTTTAGGACCTTTATACATAATCAGTGTATACATACATATTCAGTGCATACAAAAACTATTAAAATACGCGTAACTACCTCTAGGTACTCACACAATTCTTTTACCTCATTTTTCTGTACAGTCTGACCTTTCACTGATGTCTCGTCATGCAGTCTGATTTGCTCTCAATCAAATCTCCGGAACTGCATGTAAATATACATCAGGTCAAATACAATACAATTAATTGTATTTCATATTTTCTGGGCTTAATTTAAATCATTGGGCCCGTTTACCCATATTGGGCCCGATTGCACTATAATGGGCCTTAATCGACCTTAAGCTCATTTTCCACTTACTATTCACATTATCGAGGCTTATTGGGCTCATTGGGCCCATCAATATATATTGGATCTCGTTCTAAATTCTCGGATATCTTAATGAATTATTTACGACAATTTATCTAAATTTCCAAAATTTAATTCATTTAATGCGAAAATTAAATCCGTAATTTATCTAATATGCATAACGATGTAAATTGTCGTAAATAAGGGTTACTTACTTGAGATTCCATGATAGTACGTAAATCGAGGCTGACTCGAGTCCTCGTTTGACATTAATTGTCGAGCTACACAATTAAATACTTTTTCGGGTAAACTTTCAGAAGAATATTAATCAAATTAAATATTCCAAAATTTAAATCGATCAATTTCGACCGCTTACCGACTTACCCGTAGCTCGATTGCATCACTAAGATTTTTTCCCAATTTTTTCTCTTTTTCTTTTTCCCTTTTTTTCTTCTTTTTTTTCCTCTTCTTTTTGGCTGAACCAGTCCAGTCCAATTCAGCATACCGCACTGCGCTGAACCGGCCTCACCGATTCAGACATAATTTCATCGTTTTGGCTCCATCTGATCGATTCCCGACATGATTTCGGCACCAATCAGCGTGCCACGGCCTAGGCGTTCATTATCGGGCCTCGGCTGGAGTCAAAACGACGCCATCGTCGGCGAATCCAGGCTTCTCTCTCACGGCACTCACTCCGTCAATCTGGCGTTTTTCAACTTCGGGGCGCGTGGGTGTGCGGGTTGGCTTCCTCGGGTGCCGATCTGTCACGACCCAAACTACCCAAAAATCAGAGTTAATTTTTCGCGTTTTGTTTATTTACTTAAATTCTTACCTGTCCTCGAATCGTGACCACACTCTACTAATAATTGGGCTGTGCGTCAATGCCAGTCCCACCATTCAATTACCATCTAACTTATTTCTTCTCCAGTCATTTATTATTGTTTACATTAATTTTACATCCCCTAAAGTTACTTACAAACATGTTACTGTGCTATGCTTATGTAGATACAATATGTACAAGTGTATATACCTTATGTTGATGGGCAGCAGCGGATATCCAGAATGCAGTACTGAGTCGCCTCAACTTCAACTGGAGATTATCTGTGGGAGAAAATGAAAGGGGTGAGCACATCAAGCTCAGTAAGGCAATCCTACGAACAAGTAGGTAACCATACTACCTACATGAACGTGGTGCCATGTATAAACCACCCTTTCTCCACACATTTTAAAATAAATGATATGAGTTATGATGTTATGTAAATCAAGTTTGCACGAAAAATTCAACATGCAATTATTACAAATCATTTATTTCTCGTTTAAAATTTCACAGTAAAGTCAGGACTCGACCCCTCCTTCGGGTGATCCTGACTCACACAAAATCATGAAAATCCATTTACATCACATATGGGTTTAAAAAGCATGGAAATAACCATCATGCACATTTAATTTAAAACCCGGTTTGATCTCATCAAAATCGTCGACATGCGAGACTAGGCAACATCTGTATATCGGCAATAACCAGGACTATGGCCATATGTGTCCTCGGGAGTTCCTCAGCTACACGGATCCTAGTGTGCGGGTTCTCACCATGATCGGGAACCGCCCAGGAGGTGGGTCAATCCATCCCGTCAGTCTTATCCGATCCCATGCATCCGAAGATGCCAACGTATCACAAAGATACCAACGTATCACAAAGATACCACACGGTACATCGTACTCCATGCTACTTGCACGGTACATCGTACTCCGTGGACCCCCAGCCTTATCTCTCGTTCGGGCTCATCAGCTGGTCCTCCAACCCTTATCCCTCGTTCGGACTCATCAGGTGGATCTCCAACCCTTATCCCTCATTCGGGCTCATCAGGTTGTTTCTCTAACCCTTATCCCTCGTTCGGGCTCATCAGGTTGTTTCTCTAACCCTTATCCCTCGTTCGGGCTCATCAGGTTGTTTTAACATGCCATGTCTCAAAACGCACGTGCGGGCCTATTTAATCGGTGACACACAGTCTACCCGATGCTCCGAGCACAGCTCATCACGTGTTCTCATAAAATCAGTGTGAGCAATGCTCAGCACTCTCATCAAATCAAGTAAATCTAGTGCGAGCTAAGCTCTAGCACTCTGTATGCAAACCGTATAAAAATCTGGTGCGAGCGAAGCTCTAACACCCTGTCTCAAAATCATATAAAAATATGGTGCGAGTTAGACTCTAGCACCCTGTCACGAAAATCATAGATATATATATATAAGAATCTGGTGCGAGTTGGACTCCAGCACCTATGCATGTAAAACTCTAGTGCGAGCTCTCGCTCCAGCACTAATGCGTGCATCACACAAATCGAAAATATCGTGCGAGCTGAGCTCTAGCACGTCACATGTCAATAAAATACGTAGGCGGCTCTGTTTCCTCAAAATAGTGTTCAAAACAATTTCACGTTGAAAGTATGCAATGCTGTGCATTTTCTTTCAAGGTTAGCCAGCCTACTAATGCATGCATCAAAACACCTCCAGAATGAGCAGGAACCTCTTGTTCTTGCTCCTCCCAATTTTTCCTAAATTTGTAAATTTTACCCTTAACAAGGGTATTTTGGTAATTTGCCCATTCGAGGCACTAAAATTATTAATTGACCTCTAGACCCTTCAGGTAATTTTTAAAGACTGCAAATGAACTTAAAATTACGTAAAGTTACCTCTAGCAGTCCGCAGAATTCCCTTACCTTATTTTCCTGTCGAGTCTGACCTTTTCTTTTCCACTGTTGTCTCGTCGCGCAGTCTGTTATGCTCCCAATCAAATGCCCGGAACTGCGTATCAATATTCCTCAGGTCAGATAACATACAATTTGATTGTATTTTCTATTTTTTTGGGCTTAATTTAAATCATTGGGCCCATTTACCCCTATTGGGCCCGTTTGCACCTTAATGGGCCTTAATCGGCCTTAAGCCCGTTTTCCACTTAATTTTCGCTTTATCGAGGCCTATTGGGCTCACTGGGCCCACCATCAATTTATTGGGCCTCGTTCTAACTCTCGAATAGCTAAATTTATTATTTACGACAATTTATCTAAATTTCCATAATTTAATTCAATTTATGCGGAATTTAAATTCATATCACGCATAACGATGTAAATTGTCGTAAATAAGGGTCACTTACCCGAGATTCCATGCTAATACGTAAATCGAGGCTGTCTCGAGCTCTCGATGGATGCCAATCGTCGAGCTACACAATTCCACAATTTTTCAAGTAAGTTTTCAGTCCAAAATTAATTAAATTAAATACTCCAAAATTTAAATCGGGTCAATTTCGACCACTACTGACTTACCCGTAGCTCGATTACATCGCCGGGATTTTTCTCCAATTTTTTCTCTTTTTTTTTCCCTTTTTCTTCCTTTTTTCCTCCTCTTTTTGGCTGAACCGGTTCAGTCCGGTTCGGACAGGTTCAGACCGCCGGTTCACTCCGGTTCGGTCGGTTCACCTCCGGTTCAAGGCCTTGCCGACCGGTTCTCCGCCGGCTTCCACCGCCAGCAACTCCGTGGTGTCGTCCGCAACTCGAATATGGTCTCGGTTTCACACGAGGTCGCCGGAAAGTCGCCGGTCCGGCTGTTCTCCTCTTCGCCATTGGTACCATTCCCTTTTTTCGCCGTTTCCGGCGTTTACCGACAGTTTCAGTGGCTGTTTTCGGTACCAATCGGCTCACCGTCGCCTGGGCTTCCAAAATCGAGCCTTGGTGGGGCTCAAATCGGCGCCGATCGCCGGAAAAATCTCTCCTCTCCCCGTCGGTTTCTCTTTTCTTTTTTTTCTTTTTTTTTAATCATTCAAATACCTTAAAAATACCCAAATATCCCTTAAAATTATTATTTTATTCCAAATTAATTAATTTAATTTATTTATTATATTTTAATCCTTTTTTGGGTATAATTTCTTCGTATTTTCGGGATATTGTCCCGAATGACTTTTCAGTATATTTTTCGATTATTTTCGGGATTATTTTTCCGAACTAAAAATCCCGATTAATTCCCATAAATTAATATCTTGATCAATTTAACCCAAAATAAATTTATTTCACCTTTATTGACCAAGATTTCTCAAATCCATATTTTTAATTAAATTTCCTTATCGAATTTACTCCGGCTTTCGGTCTTTTGACCGTTTTGCCCTTACACGTGTTCAGGATTAATTTAACCCGACTTCCTTTCACGAATACTCATTTATTTTGTATTTTAATTAAATTCGGGTCTTACAACTCTCCCCCACTTAAGGAATTTGGTCCTCCAAATTAGAACCAATTCATATGAGTCTATAAACTACTCCGGGTACATCAATCGTATCATACTTCTTTAATTCTCATGTGACCTTTTTCCGGAGTGTAACACTACCAAAGGACTTTAATTAGGGAGATCGTCTTAAACCTCAATATTTTCTCTTTCCTATTTAATGCCCGAATCAACTTCTTCAATATACTTATATTTTCATTAAACTGAACTTTTGGAATTCATATTCGATCACCTATGCTGGATCCGGATAGTATTTTCAAAGCATCAAAAGCTAGGACACATTGTGGGTGCCTGTTAATTCAAGTGATAACGCCAACCTACAGGTCTTATCTCCCACTTGTCCAATCTCTCAAAATATTCAATCCATCGAAACTTAACTTACCTTCTTCCAAAAGCTCGCTATGTCCTTATTCCCTTAGGACAAGAAATATTTCAACCATACTAATTCACCCTCAGTGAATTCCAATACTTTTCTATCTGCTCTGAGGTGTTCTTAATCTCTCATCCTTAACTAGACATCCTCAGAGACTTATTATCCAAAGTCGAAAATAATTCTATCTGTCACCCACTTTTTTCTTATTCAATTTGGGGAACAACCCCTACAGCCATACACTGCCTCATATCTTGTTATCCCAATACTCAAGTGACAACTGTCACTATTGACGAATTCAATTTGTAATAACCAATCATCCCAGGAGCATAAAAAATCAAGGGCACACGCTTTCATCGGATCCTCCAGAACTTGTACAGTCCTCTCTGACTGACCATCTATCTGAGGATGGAAAGCTGTGCTAATACTCAATCGGGTTCCCATAACTTCCTAAAAATATCCAAAGAGGTGGAAAGTGAAGCGGGAATCCCTATATGATACCATACTCACTGGAACGCTACTTAATGTTCCACAATCTTCCTTACACATAAATCCTCATATACACTCTGAGTATTTGGGGATTTCATAACCAGAAGGTGGGTAGACTTAGTCACTCTATCGACTATCATCCAAATAGCCTCGTAATTCACCTGGGTTCTCTGTAACCCATCATGACATTCGTGGAGACTTGCTCCCATTTCCCGTGCCATGTTAATATAGGTAGAGGCTGCAATAACCTTGTAGACTTTTAATACTCTACCTTATTCTGCTGACATACTAGGTACTTTTCCACAATCTCTACCATATCTCTTTTCATATCTGACAACCAAAACCCTTTTCGAGATTTTGATATATTCTTTACTTTTCGTATGCACCGTATATCCCGAAGAGTGAGCTTCTGACAATATTACTATTTCATCAATTGTGGTCCTGGGGAGCACTTATACTGTCTCTTAACCTCTCTGTAAATCATCGTCACACTTTGTGAACTCTATCACTGTACCCTTTTGAATCTGACCCAAACTATCGACATCATGCCGATCATCACGCTAAGCCTGGCAAATCCGGGCACTCTCATCCGGTTCTAATCATCAGGCTAGCTGTCACACAATCACTGTCATCATCAGAAGGGATCACATCACTACTGAGGCTCACAACTGCTTTAGCAGCTCACGCTCCCTGATCATCATATGTGGTACAATCCCAAAGCTCTTTCTGCTCAAAGCATCAGCCTTTCCTGGGTGGTACAATTTTTACAATCAAAATCTCTCAGAAGCTCTAACCCACTATGTATTCTCATATTCGCCTCTTTCTGTGAAAACAGATACTCAGGCTTTATGATCAGTGCATATCCACAATTTCTCACCATGTACATAATAGTACCATATCCTCAGTACAAATACTATCGCTGCCAACTTTAAATCATGGGTCAGATAGTTTATTTCATGATCCTTGAGTTGTCTAACTTCAAAAATTGACTATCTTCCCATTATACATCAATACACAGCTCTTTCCTAACTTTGAGGTATCCATACTCACTGAGAACCTCTTGAGCTGTTGAGTATGGTGAAATTAATCACGGTGGTCAATTCATACTTCACTACACCAAAAATCATGTCACATCTATCATCTTATTTATCATCTCATTCACGACCATGTTTTCTTAGTTAAACGTGTCAACCAGTAGACCATATTGAGAACTCGCAACAACCTATTTGTAAAAGCAATTTTCCAATTCTTGCTTATAATTTGCCCTAGACTTTAACTACACCCAACATATCATCGATAATGATGATTACAAATTGGTCCAATCCTTGACTTATTTACGCATAAGCGTATAAGATCCTTCAAAATCGCTTACGTTTTCCAGGTACTAACCTGCGTCATTTCCTTTTCTTATCTTAACGGTTCTTATTAAATTTTTACTATGATAACCTTTATGATTTGTCAAATTTTAATATTCTTATCGTCTTAGTAAAGGTATCCTAATACTAAAGGTATTTATTACGATGATCGATTTCACGTTATAGGTTATATATACATACTTTTAGACGCTGTCAAGTCTTCAGGCGGGGAGGTATTTTGAAATACCTTTATTAACCTTCAGACTTAACCACATTTACTTTATATACCAGTCCATGTGGTCACAATTTATATTCGCTACTAATTGCTTTAATCCTAATTACTTCATATCGTAAAGATGTTCTTACCTAGCATACGCCTCTTACTCCGATACATCTTGTATTTAGGATCAAGCATCTCTCAGAGATTATCTCCTTAGTGTATCAATTATAACGAAACTCTTGTCATTATTCGTTCCATGAGTACAATCCTTTAATTTCAACTGTTGTACCCCTTTTTGTCACTTAAAATCTCTATATCCATATTCCGTTAATTAATCCTCCTCTATTGGGGTACTCATTTATCAATATTGTGCCCGATGATGTAGGCATTCATGCTTTTTACTCACTTATATGCGAATGAAGACGGTATGAATAAATGTGTGGCACCAGGATCAATGAACATATGTACTTCATTATTCATAACATGTGTGGTATTTTACACCACATCCATGAAACATCAATAGTGTCCTGGTCCAAGACATCCTCTCGCCTTCGTCCAACAGCCTACTTTCCTTTTTCTTTTCGGCTATGGCCTCCCTTTTCGTTGCAGCTATACCAACGAAGTTTTCTCTCTGTCTCTTTACTTTTCTGTGGGGCGATCTCGCCCAACTCTGTGCAATCAATATCAATGGTCCGTCTTATCACACTTAACAGCCATTTTCATCAATACAGTGTAGGTATAGACCCTCCTTCTGTGGTATCCACCACACATTTCACACTGCTTACAGTGATTACACTGCTACACTGCTTCGTAGCAGGTCAGGGTCCTCCAATCACAATACCCCTCAAGAGTATCAAAATTGGATGCACTGGGGCCTTACCAATCATCTTAGCCCATAACTCATCAAATCTAACCTTTTACCAATTACCTTTTTCCCATTTTAACATCTTTGTCATTTCTCGATTCTCTTTTCTGTCTCTATTTCAGCCCTCACTACCTTTCCCAATCTCAGAGGCGTGCAATTCATGTTCTTTTTTTTTACCCAACTGTAAATCTGCTCACTGCCTCGATATAAGTAATATCTCACGGGCCAATCGGACTCTAATTGAAAATCTGAGCCCTTCCATAAACTTTTAAACATCTCGACTGTCACTTGTTCATAGTGTCGAAGTAATATCTGTCCAGGAATATAATTGAGTTTTATACTCATAAATTATACTCTTCAATAAATCAAAACCTCTGGGTCAGAGTAAGGAAATTTATCTATCATTCCCTTTAAACAGTGTCTCGGATATCTTATCACCGGAATACATCCATAAGCATTTCTCACGTCAGCTCTGGATGTTTAACACTTAAGATGGGTCGAGCAGGTTTCCACCAATGCTACGCTGCGCCCTCATATCTCATACATAATCTGAGCAATTAGCTCCTCACAATAATCTCCACACTCCGCTCCAATCTCGCGAAGCGTGTCTCAATACTATCCGATCACTCTGTCGGACTCTGAGAGGCATGCTCAACATTAACCTCAATTTCAATCTCATCCTGATTCTCACAGGTCAACTCAGCATGACTTAGCAGACTCAGGTCTACCTCTACGACCTTTGCCTCTTGCACTATCTCATCTAACGCGACTCATATTAGGCATTCCTGCATTCTCAACCATTTCTTAGTCAAAACCCATCTCGATATACACTATTGTATCTAACCAAGCACAGTAACACGGGGATGTAATTCCTAATTACTGACACTGACACACATCAGACCAATTTCTGCTCTGATACCACCTTTATATGTCACGACCCAAACTACCCAAAAATCAGAGCTAATTTTTCGCGTTTTGTTTATTTACTTAAATTCTTACCTGTCCTCGAATCGTGACCACACTCCACTAATAATTGGGCTGTGCGTCAATGCCAGTCCCACCATTCAATTACCATCTAACTTATTTCTTCTCCAATCATTTATTATTGTTTACATTAATTTTACATCCCCTAAAGTTACTTACAAACATGTTACTGTGCTATGCTTATGTAGATACAATATGTACAAGTGTATATACCTTATGATTGATGGGCAGCAGCGGATATCCAGAATGCAGTACTGAGTCGCCTCAACTTCAACTGGAGATTATATGTAGGAGAAAATGAAAGGGGTGAGCACATCAAGCTCAGTAAGGCAATCCTACGAACAAATAGGTAACCATACTACCTACATGAACGTGGTGCCATGTATAAACCACCCTTTCTCCACACATTTTAAAACAAATGATATGAGTTATGATGTTATGTAAATCAAGTTTGCACGGAAAATTCAACATGCAATTATTACAAATCATTTATTTCTCGTTTAAAATTTCACAGTAAAGTCAGGACTCGACCCCTCCTTTGGGTGATCCTGACTCACACAAAATCATGAAAATCCATTTACATCACATATGGGTTTAAAAAGCATGGAAATAACCATCATGCACATTTAATTTAAAACCCGATTTGATCTCATCAAAATTGTCGACATGCGAGACTATGCAACATCTGTATATCGGCAATAGCCAGGACTATGGCCATATGTGTCCTCGGGAGTTCCTCAGCTACACGGATCCTAGTGTGCGGGTTCTCACCATGATCGGGAACCGCCCAGGAGGTGGGTCAATCCATCCCGTCAGTCTTATCCGATCCCATGCATCCGAAGATGCCAACGTATCACAAAGATACCACACGGTACATCGTACTCCATGCTACTTGCACGGTACATCGTACTCCGTGGACCCCCAGCCTTATCCCTCGTTCGGGCTCATCAGCTGGTCCTCCAACCCTTATCCCTCGTTCGGGCTCATCAGGTGGATCTCCAACCCTTATCCCTCGTTCGGGCTCATCAGGTTGTTTCTCTAACCCTTATCCCTCGTTCGGGCTCATCAGGTTGTTTTAACATGCCATGTCTCAAAACGCACGTGCGGGCCTATTTAATCGATGACACACAGTCTACCTGATGCTCCGAGCACGGCTCATCAGGTGTTCTCATAAAATCAGTGCGAGCAATGCTCAGCACTCTCATCAAATCAAGTAAATCTAGTGTGAGCTAAGCTCTAGCACTCTGTATGCAAACCGTATAAAAATCTGGTGCGAGCGAAGCTCTAACACCCTGTCTGAAAATCATATAAAAATATGGTGCGAGTTAGACTCTAGCACCCTGTCACAAAAATCATATATATATAAGAATCTGGTGCGAGTTGGACTCCAGCACCTATGCATGTAAAACTCTAGTGCGAGCTCTCGCTCCAGCACTAATGCGTGCATCACACAAATCGAAAATATCGTGCGAGCTGAGCTCTAGCACGTCACATGTCAATAAAACACGTAGGCGGCTCTTTTTCCTCAAAACAGTGTTCAAAACAATTTCACGTTGAAAGTATGCAATGTTGTGCATTTTCTTTCAAGGTTAGCCAGCCTACTAATGCATGCATCAAAACACCTCCAGAATGAGCAGGAACCTCTTGTTCTTGCTCCTCCCAATTTTTCCTAAATTTGTAAATTTTACCCTTAACAAGGGTATTTTGGTAATTTGCCATTCGAGGCACTAAAATTATTAATTGACCTCTAGACCCTTCAGGTAATTTTTAAAGACTGCAAATGAACTTAAAATTGCGTAAAGTTACCTCTAGCAGTCCGCAGAATTCCCTTACCTTATTTTCCTGTCGAGTCTGACCTTTTCTTTTCCACTGTTGTCTCGTCGCGCAGTCTGTTATGCTCCCAATCAAATGCCTGGAACTGCGTATCAATATTCCTCAGGTCAGATAACATACAATTTGATTGTATTTTCTATTTTTCGGGCTTAATTTAAATCATTGGGTCCATTTACCCCTATTGGGCCCGTTTGCACCTTAATGGGCCTTAATCGGCCTTAAGCCCGTTTTCCACTTAATTTTCGCTTTATCGAGGCCTATTGGGCTCACTGGGCCCACCATCAATTTATTGGGCCTCGTTCTAACTCTCAAATAGCTAAATTTATTATTTACGACAATTTATCTAAATTTTCATAATTTAATTCAATTTATGCGGAATTTAAATTCATATCACGCATAACGATGTAAATTATCGTAAAAAAGGGTCACTTACCCGAGATTCCATGTTAGTACGTAAATCGAGGCTGTCTCGAGCTCTCAATGGATGCCAATCGTCGAGCTACACAATTTCACAATTTTCTGAGTAAGTTTTCAGTCCAAAATTAATTAAATTAAATACTCCAAAATTTAAATCGGGTCAATTTCGACCACTACTGACTTACCCGTAGCTCGATTACATCGTCGGGATTTTTCTCCAATTTTTTCTCTTTTTCTTTTTCCCTTTTTTCTTCCTTTTTTCCTCATCTTTTTGGCTGAACCGGTTCTGTCCGGTTCGGACCGATTCAGACCGCCGGTTCACTCCGGTTCGGTCGGTTCACAGCCGGTTCAAGGCCTTGCCGGTCGGTTCTCCGCCGGCTTCCACCGCCAGCAACTCCGTGGTGTCGTCCGCAACTCGAATATGGTCTCGGTTTCACACGAGGTCGCCAGAAAGTCACCGGTCCGGCTGTTCTCCTCTTCGCCATCGGTACCATTCCCTTTTTTCGCCGTTTCCGTCGTTTACCGACAGTTTCAGTGGCTGTTTTCGGTACCAATCAGCTCACCGTCGCCTGGGCTTCCAAAATCGAGCCTTGGTGGGGCTCAAATCGACACCGATCGCCGGAAAAATCTCTCCTCTCCCCGTCAGTTTCTCTTTTCTTTTCTTTTTTTTCTTTTTTTAATCATTCAAATACCTTAAAAATACCCAAATATCCCTTAAAATTATTATTTTATTCCAAATTAATTAATTTAATTTAATTTAATTTATTTATTATATTTTAATCCTTTTTTGGGTATAATTTCTTCGTATTTTCGGGATATTGTCCCGAATGACTTTTCAGTATATTTTTCGATTATTTTCGAGATTATTTTTCCGAACTAAAAATCCCGATTAATTCCCATAAATTAATATCTTGATCAATTTAACCCAAAATAAATTTATTTCACCTTTATTGACTAAGATTTCTCAAATCCATATTTTTAATTAAATTTCCTTATCCAATTTACTCCGGCTTTCGGTCTTTTGACCATTTTGCCCTTACACGTGTTCGGGATTAATTTAACCCGACTTCCTTTCACGAATACTCATTTATTTCGTATTTTAATTAAATTCGGGTCTTACACGATCGACCTTCGTCGTCCGCCTCCTCGCGTCATCCACCGGTGGTTGCGTCGGAGCCGAGGGAAACCGTTCCCTCTGTTTCTCGCCCTTGCTTTCGTCGTTTCTTCTCTGTTTCGCGATTCAGACTTCCGCGATTTTTCTTTTTTCTTTTTTTTTTTTTACATTTACTTTATTTTATTATTTATAATAAAATTTTATTATTATTTTATTCATTAAAATATATTAAAAATCCACAAATATCTAAAAAAATTTATATTTTATTCATTTAATCTATAAATGAATTTATCAGTATTATTTCATCTTTCGGGATAATTTTTTGAATACTTTCGGGATTATTTTTTTGAAGTGAAAATTTCGATTTATTCCAAAAAATTCATATCTTAATCAATTTAACCTAAAATTTAATTATTTCTTCGTTATTGATCAAGATTTCTCAATCCCATATTTTTAATTAAATTTTCTTATCAATTTTATATCGGGTTTCGATCTTTTGATCGTTTTACCCTTGCACGTGTTCGGGAATTCCATTTCAATCCTTTTACATTTTTCATTTCGTATTTTAAATAAAATCGGGTCTTACAAATGTATTGTCAAGTGGCTTTGACATTTTCACACACAAACACGAGAGTCCAATTTGGGTTAGAACTTATGATTGAATGATTTTGAATGTTGGACTTGTAATTGTGAATCTTTAAGATCAAAGTCTGTACTTTCTCTTTGAGGATAATATTGGGGAAATTATTATGTCGGGTACTTGTCATTCCTACATTTGTTTTGTTTTGCTTGAGGATAAACAAAAACTTAAGTTTGGGGGTGTGATAATTCTTTTAAAATAGAATTATTTATGCTTAAATTCTTAATTAAATATTTAAATCCCCATATTATTTTATTACTTATCCCTTTTATTTAATTAAAATTCTTTAATGTGCAGGTAAAATAAATCTGGATGAAACTCAGTCGTTTCAGTCGAAAATAGACTGAAAACAGGCTAAAGGAGACTTGACCACTTTCAATTTGCGAACCGAGTCACCAGTCGTCTAACACGTGGGATGTCGGGTGTTAGTATTTTATTCGCTTTGAAACGATAAGATCGACGGATACAGTGCCAACCTTCTGGAAGACATACGCTGGGCCATATCTCACAGCCAAGTTGACAAACTGACAAGTAACGTGGAAATATCTACTCTGCAGCAAATAAAATGAAGACAAGTGGCCAAACAATGCCAACTCATCTAAGATAAAAAATTACCATTGTACCCCTAAATTTGTGTATAAATAGAACATGATGAGCAATTGAAAGGGTGTGTAGTTTTTATGGTAGAAGTAATTTAGGAGTAGTGTAATTTAGGATAAATTAGTTTTTAGGAGTAGGTAGGGTAAAAATAGTTTTAGAATAGTTTGTATTTTTCCGGTAGCCACCATTGTTCTAAAAATTTACAAGCTCCATTTTATTTTCTTTAAATTAAAAATGTTTCCTTTAAGCTGCGATTAATTTCTTTTACTTCAGTTTTCTTTCATCCCTCTGTTTTTGTTTATCTGGGTTGGAGGGGCTGGTGACAGCAGCAAACTTCCTCAATCCGTTGCTCCTCTTTCATTTTCAGTCACTGAGTATTGTTATTTATTTCGTTTATCTTCCATTTTCTTATTCTCGATTTAATTAAGGTTCCATTTCTTTGTCTCCTCTGCTCATTCGGGTGATTCATTCTCCTTCATTACTGTCCCACTCGGTTCTGGTGCTTTAATGTGGTCTTGATGCCTAGCATTATTTCCACATCAATAGCAATGTGGAATCACGGTTGGAGCAGGAATTGAAGCAACCCGAGGATGATGGATGTCCACGTTATTGTGCTTACGGGTGTTGATAGTTTTGGGTTAATTTCCAATTGTTGATTTTCTTTATTTCTTTTCGGTTTCAGCATTAAAACGTGTGACTGCATTGTGTTTCTTTTTTTTTTTCATTTTCATTTTTCTGCACTACATGGCTTCATCTTTTTCCTGCATTTAGAATGTTAGTTTTCATCTTTTATTTCAGCATTCAAGTTGTGTTTTCCCTATCTTTGCATTTGTTCTTTTTGGCATTTTCAAGTTGTATTGGTTTCTGCTTGTTGCTGGCTGGTGATAAATGTTGATGAGCTGATGCCATTCGGTGCAGCAGAGCCTCACGGTTGCAAGGACAGAAAATCACATTACCTCTCTGTTCTCCTCTGTTTCATGACTTATTTACTGTTCACCTTTGTGTTGTTTTTGCTCTATTGATTTGCTATTTATTGCTGCATTTTGTGAGGCACGAGTTGTGGTCGAATGGATGCTGGTTGGAGAACTAAGCAGGAGCTAGCTGCTTGAGGCAACAAGGATCGGTTCCAATAGCTACACTACTCATGCTAATTTGTTCACTGCAGTTTTTTCATTACCGGTTTTACAATGTTTAGACTCCTCTATGATTCAGAATAATGCATTTATTATTTAATTCTTCTATTATGATATTGATCATTTAAGCTTGTCATTATCTTTTGTTTTCGGTTAGATTCGGCAGGGCCATTTCTCGCATAGCTGGAGCAAAAGAGGAGACAACATTAGTTCATGGTGTTGCTGCAAGATAGTACTGCAGAATGGATGTACTGCAGATAAGGAGCAAGATGAGTTGATCAGCTGCTGGACGAGAGGACTGTACCAGGGGGCAGAAGCGGACAGTATCTGATGCAGAGGTCGCGGACATGGCCTGGAGTAGCACCTGGACAGTACCTTGATGTAGAACCAAAATGAAGCAGGAACGTCTACAGTGCACACGGGAACTAGGCCAGCTGGGAGTTTTGGTTAAGGCCGCGTTTGGCCATTCCATTTTGGTTATTTAATCTATTTTCATGCATTTTAGATATCTTAATTTCAATCTCATTTGTTAAATTAGAGTTTTAAATTCATTTGCATGTTAGTTATATTTTCTTTTTTCAAAACTTAGATTTAATTATGTTAATAGTTAATTTTCATTTTAGTGTTAGGTGTTGCATTTAAAATTAAATTAGGGATAGAATCATTTTAAGTATTTTTTAAGTTTTCATTTTAAATTGAAAAATCCAAAAATATTAAGTTGTCATGCATTATTTATATTTTCTATTAAGTTGGAAATTAGTTAGAGTTAGATTTAATTTAGGATCATTTTAGAGGTAATTATTTTTTTTAATTTATTATATAGAAGTTTATTTTATTAGACTTTAGGTTAGATTGCATTTTTATTAATTAGTTTAATTACATACATATTTTATTTTAGGTTTGTTTAATTTTAATCTAATTTATTTTGTTTCTTATTTTCATACTTGCATATTTAATTGCGTTAATTATTTTTAACTGTTTTAATTATCTTTTGTAGGTTATTGCTTTTAATTAGTGAAACTCTGTAAGTAATTTTTGCTCTAATTTATTTCCTTTAGTTTATAATTTTTATTGTTTTCAGTTCTTCTAATTTTAGACTTAGTAGATCACCCACTGAAAAATTCATAATTTGCTAGGATATACTTCGGATAAGATTAACCGGTAGTTAATTAGGCTAATTAACTTCTCTGTGGGACGATAATCCGGGACTCAAATCTCATTATTACTTGTACGACCTATGCACTTGCGAATACACGTCTAGGTCACTTAGAGTGGGCATAGTCGATCATCAAGTTTTTGGCGCTGTTGCCGGGGAAGATAATTAGCCAGCAATTAATATCGATGAAATTATGCTTAGGCGTAATTCTAGCTTTTAAATATTTAGGTTGTAAATATTTAGAGGTTTAATCTAGTTTAGTTAATTTTCTCTCTCGTAAAAAAAAATTGAAAAATTTAAAAACTTAAAAAAAATTTCTAAGGACTTTGTGATGTTTGCATGCGTAGATCCAAAAGTTATGATTGCTTTCCTTTAGATCCTGAAAGTGAAAGAACCCTTAGGATAATTCGAAAGGATTCTATGAAATTAATAGTTTCGCTGTAAAACACCGTGGCAGAAAATAGAGAAATTAGGACCGTTGGAGATTATCCAGTGCCGGCAATTGGAGGGTATTATACCGGCATTAGGCCACCAGCTGTACAAGAAAACAATTTCAAAATTAAGCCTTCAATTCTCCAGATGATCCAAAACTCTTTACAGATCAGTGAGTTTCCTTATGACGACCCATATGCTCACCTCGAGCAATTTCTGGACCTGCGCAATGATAATTCTATGAAAATAGAATTATTTGTGCTTAATTTTCTAATTAATTATTTAAATCCTCAATTTATTTTGTTAATTATCCCTTTATTTAATTAAAATTCTCATGTTTGCAGATAAACTAAATCCGGATGAATTTGGAAAATTTTGGTAGAAAATGGACTGAAATTGGGCTTAAATCAAGATTGGACCACGCGGAGAACACGAGCCATGCCACCAAGCACATCCAATTGGACAAGAAGACAGGTGACATGAAAATATTTTTTTTTCAAGGAGCCAATGGTGTGAAGACAAGTGGCCAAACAATGCCAACTCATCTAGGATGAAAAAATTACAATTGTACCCCTAAGTGTGTGTATAAATAGGAAAGGGTGACAATTGAAAAGAGGAGAATGTAAGTTAGGGTAGAATAGTTTTTTAAGGTAACTTTAAGTCTTCTTTATTTTTAAAATTTTCGCATAGTTTTTAGCAAGTTTTTCTACTGTTCATGGCAACTGACTTTGTAAAGAGTATTTCATTTGCTATTCGGTTTTGTAGTTCATTTGATCAAAGTTATTTCCTTTGCATTTGATTCAATGAAAGTTAATGGAAAGTATTTGCCTCTTTTTTTTTAACTCTCGATTTTCCTAAACTGTTTATGTTTTTGTTGAAGCAATCTTTATTTTCCTAGTTCTCAGTTTGGTTTCCTCTTGTGCATTCGAGTGACAAGCATTTTTCATTCATTCTTCTCCATTTCGGTTCTGGTGCCTTGATGTGAATTGATGTTGAGGATTGTTCCACATCAAGAGCAATGTGGAATCACGTTGGAGAAGAAAATGAAGCAAACCGAGGATGATGGGTTCCCTGTTCATGTGATTTACGGGTATTGGTAGTTTTGGTTAGTTTTTCATTTGTTGATCTTCACTTAGTTCTTTTAGTTTTTAAGCTTTTATCTATCAATGCACTGTTATTAGATTTTCCTTGTTTCATTTTTCTTTGTTTGCAATACACAGATGATACTCTTTACTGCATATTAATGCTAGCTACCGTTACTTTCTTCTGCATTCACTCTTCTCGATTTTTTTTTTATTTGCATCTTTACATGTTCGTTTTCTTCTTTTCTTTTGCTTGTTGGTATTAATGAGGAGCAAATTTGCTGTTGTGTGGAACATAGCATAGGATGAATGAACTAATACAATATACATGGGTTACACATTCTCCTCTGTTCTGATCTGCTCTTTAACTTTTGCACTGTTCATTTGAGTTTTTCTGTATTAATCCATGTTGCTCGGTTTCCTTTGTATTTCTGATGATTTTCTGTTTAGATTATTTAGTTTTTGCTGAAGCTTCGAGTCACTGCAGATGGTTCTTCCTTTATGATCCGTGTCTCGGTGATTTGTTGTTCTCCGGATGAACAATGCATGAAAACTGGGCTGCTGGGAATGATTTGTGCTACTGATTGAACTAAGACTGCTGGTGCAGGGAATGACCAGCTAAGGCAAGGCATGATCGGTTCCAAGGGAGGCTCATGGCAGTGATTGAGGCAAGACGTTAGCAGAATGAAGGAAAGAATATTGGTATAGTGTCGGTTTCTGGTTTACATTAGTACAGGCAGTAGCTGAGATATACAGAGTAGTACCTGGACTGGGCAGGACTGCCCGAGGAAGAACAGCAGCAGATAGCAGAGGACAGACCGAGAGTCGGAGCTGGACATTGCCACGGAGAAGAAGAAGCAGGAGTAGGTCGTGTGTAGGGAGCAGGTCTGAGTTGTGGTAATGTGATGTGTTGAGTGGTGCAGGGAATGGTGCTGTACTCGGAACCGAGGCAGAGTTGGTGGATGCAGCAGACAGCAGATTAGGACAGAACTGAGAACAAGATGGACATGCCTGGATAGAATGAAAATGAAAATGAAAATGAAGAAGACATGCACAGTGCCATGCTCGGGACCACTTGGCTGATTTAAGCTTAAGGCCATGTTTGGCCATAGCTCAATTTAGTCATGCTATAGTTTAATGCATTATTAGTATTTCCATTCCTTTGTTAGTTGTTAGTTAGGTAGTTTAATCAATTAAAATGGTAGGTTTGCTTTAATATTTTTTGCATGTTAATTTAATTTTCAGTTTTAATTTTTTAGTTAGTAGTTAATTTTATATTATATATTTTAGGACTTTATTTTAGTTTAGTATTTTGTGAGTTACATTTAGAATTAAGTTAGATTAAATTTGTTACATGCATTAGTTAGATTCTATTGTTAAGTTAGTAATTAGATATAGTTAGGATTAGTTTAGAGTTAATATTTTAGACATGTAGTTGTATAGTTATTTTCTTAATTTTCTAGGATTTTATTTTCATTAAATTTTAGTTTAGTTTAATTTGCATTTTTATTAATTAGCTTAATTACATGCATATCTTATTTTAGGTTAGTTTAAGTGTAGTTTAATTAATCTTATTTTGTTATTTTCATATTTGCATTTTATTTAGTTGCGTTAATGAATTTTTAACTGTTTTAATTATTTTTGTAGGTAATTACTTTTAATTGCGTGGAACACTGTAAGTAATCTTAGCTCGGTTTTATTTAGTTTTTATTATTTTATTGTTTTCTAATAATTTTAATTTTAGACTTAGTAGATCACTCACCTTCAATTCAGAATTTGCTAGGATATACTTAGGGTAAGATTAACCGGTAGTTAATTAGGCTAACCAACTTCTCTGAGGGACGATAAATCTGGACTCAAATCCCATTATTACTTGTACGGCCCATGCACTTGCGGTAATACGTTGAGATCATGTCAAGTTTTTGGCTCCATTGCCGGGGAAGTTTTAATTAGTCGTTAATTAATATCAGTGAAACTATGCTTAGGTGTAATTCTAGCTTGTAAATATTTAGGTTGTAAATATTTAGAAGTTTAATCTAGATTAGTTAATTGAAAAATTAAAATTAAAAAAACTTTAAATTTTTTTTAAGGACTTTGTGATATTTGTATGCGTAGAGCCAAGAGTTTTGATTACTTTCTTCTAGATCTTGAAATTGAACGAATTCTTAGGAAAATTCGAAAGTATTCTAAGAAATTTATAACTCCGCTGCAAAACACCATGGTAGAAAATAGGGAAACCAGGACCGTTGGAGATTATGCGGTGCCGACGATTGGAGGATATTATACCGGCATTAGGCCACCAGCTGTGCCTATCAACAATTTCGAAATTAAGCCTTCCATCTTCTAGATGATCCAGTCCTCTTTACAGTTCAGTGGGCTTCAACATGATGACCCGCATGCTCACCTTGGGCAATTCCTGGACTTGTGCAACACGTTCAAGTACAATGGATTATCTGATGATGCGCTTAGACTTGGACTATTCCCCTTCTCACTTAGGGATAGGGCGCGACACTGGTTAACCTCTTTGCCTCCAGGATCCATTTCTACATGGGACGAGTTAGCGCATCAATTTCTAGCCAAGTTTTTCCCTCCCTCTAAAATGGCCAGACTCCGTAGTGACATATCTTCCTTTACCCAGGTCGACTCTGAATCTCTTTACGAAGCATGGAACGATATAAGGAGCTTCTTAGGAAGTGCCCTCACCATGGCCTACCTTTATGGCTACAAGTCCAAACTTTCTACAACGGACTTACAAGCCAAAATAGGACCATCGTGGACGCTGCTACGGGTGGAGCCTTGATGTACAAAACAGAGAAGGAAGCTTACGAGCTGTTGAAAAGATGGCGGCTAACAACTATCAATGGTCCTCAGAGAGACAATTGCCAAAGAAGTTGGTGGGTATTTATGAGCTCGACACACTGTCTACCTTGACCTCTCAAATCGGTAACCTTATGAAGAAGGTAGAGTCGCTCAGTACCCAACATAATCCTTCCACATATGCTAATCCTGTGTTTTTTGTCCAAAGTCCTTTTCTCTCTTTGTGATCTGTGTAGTGGTACACACGCTGTAGATAGGTGTCCACTTAACTTAGAATCGGTTCAGTACGTTGCCCCCCTAAGCAACAGAACAACCCTTTTTCAAACACCTATAATCCAGGGTGGAGGAACCATCCTAACTTTTCTTGGAGCCAAAACTAAGGGCAAACTTCTAATTCTAGACCAGTAGGACCCCTCGATTTTCAAGCTCCACCGGTTCAGTACCACCATAGCATCAATTTCCTCACCACCTACCACCTCAGTATCCACATCATCCACCTAATCATTCCTATCCATCCCACTTCCATCCACCACCACCACAACCCTAGCACTTATCAGCAGCTGAAAAGAAGCCCTCGCTTGAGGAAATGTTCACAACAATCCTGTAAAATCAAGCAGCTTCAATTAAGAACCTAGAGGTTCAAGTGGGATAAATAGCAAACGCTCTTAGTCAACGTCCTCAAGGGACCCTTCCTAGTAACACTGAAGCCAATCCTGTTAGGCAAAGGGAGGGTAAGGAACATGTGAAAGCCATCACCCTTAGGAGTGGCAGAGAGCTAGTAGATCCATCAGTCAAGTCCAGACCTGACAAGCCTATAGTTAAAAAACCCATAGGTTCTACCGAAGCAGCTCAGAAGGAGCAGGAATCAAAAGATCAAACTGCAAAGGAAACAAAGCCAAGCATTTCTTCACCTTTACCTATTTATGTATCACAACCCTCTTTGACCTCAGATGCTACAAAGGTTTCCACTACATGCCCTCCTGTTAGACCACCAGTTCCTTTTCCTCAAAGGTTTCAAAATAAAAAACTGGACCAACAATTTGCTAAATTCCTTGAGGTTTTTAAGAAACTTCACATCAACATTCCCTTCGTAGATGCCTTAGAGCAAATGCCAAGCTATGTGAAGTTTATGAAGGAAATCCTCTCTAGGAAAAGAGGATTGGAAGATAATGAGACAGTGGCCTTAACGGAGGAATGTAGCGCCATTATCCAGAGGAGATTACCCCCCAAGCTCAAGGATCTTGGGAGTTTTACCATACCATGCACTATTGGAAATTTATTCTTTGGTAGAGCCCTGTGCGATTTAGGAGCTAGTATAAATCTAATGCCCTTGTCTATCTATCAGAAGTTAGTAATAGGGAACGCCAAGCCCACTACAGTGACCCTCCAGTTGGCTGATCGATCAATTAAATATCTGAAGGGGGTTATTGAGGATGTCTTAGTAAAAGTAGACAAATTTATTTTCCCTACGAATTTTATTGTATTGGACATGAAGGAAGATAGGGAAGTCCCCATTATATTAGGCAGACCTTTCCTAGCGACTGGTAGAACTTTAATTGATGTACAAAAGGGGGAGTTAACGATGAGAGTTTAAGATCAGGAAGTCAAGTTTAATGTGTTCAAATCTCTAAGATTCCCTGATGACTCTCATAATTGTTTTAGGATGGATTTAGTCTATAAAGACATCACTGAGGAATTTGCTAAGACTCATCCTTTGAACCCTCTAGAAGCCTCCTTAGTGAAATTTGTTGAGCTTAAAGAATACAGTGAAGATGATGATGAGGTCTATGAAGCTTTACAATTATTAGAGGTCACTCCTTTTGAGGAAATTACCCAATTTGAGATGTTAGACCCTTCATCTATTCCAACTTCAAATATCTCTCCATCCACCAGTGATCCTCCAGCATTAGTGCTTAAACCTTTACCCTCACACTTTAGGTATGCTTACTTAGGTGAATCCTTCACTCAACCGGTAATAGTGTCTGTTACTCTCTCCAGTGATCAGGAAGAAAAATTACTACAAGTTTTAAGAGAGCATCGAAGGCTATAGGTTGGTCTATCTCTGATCTTAAGGGTATTAGTCCCTCTATCTACATGTATACGATACTACTGGAGGAGGGGTATAGGTCATCCATAGAGCACCAGCGTCGATTAAACCCTGTAATGAAAGAAGTTGTCAAGAAGGAGATCATTAAGTGGTTAGATGCAGGGATTATCTATCCCATTTCTGACAGTGCCTGGGTGAGCCCAGTACAACGTGTCCATAAGAAGGGAGGGATGACAGTGATTGAAAATGAGAATAACGAGCTCATCCCTACTAGGACTATCACTGGTTGGCGAGTATGCATGGTCTATAGGAAACTCAACAAAGCCACTAGAAAAGACCATTTCCCTTTACCCTTCATTGACCAAATGTTAGATTGATTAGCTGGTCACGAATTTTATTGCTTGCTAGATGAATATTCTGGGTATAATCAGATAGCTATAGCCCCAGAAGACCAAGAAAAGATTACCTTCACCTGTCCCTATGGGACCTTTGCTTTTAGAAGAATACCTTTTGGCCTATGAAATGCACCTGCTACATTCCAGCGTTGCATGATGGCCATATTTCATGATATGGTAGAGGTTTTCATGGACGATTTCTCAGTATTTGGGGATAGCTTTGATTTATGTCTGCATAATTTGGCTTTAGTACTGAAGAGGTGTGAAGAAATAAATTTAGTGCTTAATTAGGAGAAATGCCACTTTATGGTGAAAGAAGGTATTGGGCACAAATTTCTGCTAGGGGGATAGAAGTGGATAAGGCTAAGGTGGAAATTATTGAGAAATTACCTCCCCCTACCTCTGTTAAACGAATCAGAAGTTTCCTAGGCCATGCAGGATTTTACAGAAGGTTCATTAAGGATTTTTCTCAGATATCTAAGCCTTTATGTAATCTTCTGGAAAAAGACACTTCATTTTGCTTTGATGAACGATGCTTTGGAGCATTTAAGACTTTGAAGGAAAAATTAGTTACAGCGCCTATAATCATAGCTCCGGATTGGAGTTCACACTTTGAGCTTATGTGTGATGCAAGTGATTATGCTGTTGGGGCTGTACTAGGATAAAGAAAAGGAAGAGTCTTTTATGCTATCTACTATGCAAGTAAAACTTTGAATGAGGCCTAGTTGAACTATGCTACTACCGAGAAGGAGTTGTTAGCTGTATTATTTGCTTTTGATAAGTTTCGCTCCTATCTCATTGGTACTAAGGTAATAGTTTATACTGATCATGCTACCATTAAGTACTTGGTCTCCAAGAAGAATGCAAAGCCTCGACTGATTAGATGGATCCTCCTACTACAGGAGTTTGACTTGGAGATTAGGGATAGGAAAGGAACGAAGAATCAGGTTGCTGACCATCTATCTAGATTGGAGACTAGACTCAAAGAAGATGGTGCAACTATTAATGAGTCCTTTCCTGATGAGCAGTTATTTACTTTTGGGCATTCCAAATTGCCCTGGTACACTGATTTTGTGAATTACCTGGTGAGCAATGTGATGCCACTTGATTTGGCTTCCCAGCTGAAGAAAAAGTTTTTAAGTGATGTTAAGTATTATGTTTGGGATGAACCCTTCTTGTACAAACAATGTAAAGACCAGATTTTAAGGAGGTGTGTCCCCATGGAAGAAGTAGAGGATATACTTAGACATTGTCATTCTTTTGATTATGGAGGGCACTTTGGAGGAGAAAGGATAGCGGCCAAGGTTGTACAATCTGGATATTACTGGCTCACGTTGTTTAAGGATGCCCACTACTTTGTATTGAAATGTGATAGATGTCAAAGGGTAGGTAATATTTCCAAATGAAATGAGATGCCTCTGACTAATATTTTAGAAGTAGAGCTCTTTGATGTGTGGGGAATTGACTTCATGGGACCTTTCGTTCCTTCATATGGCAATCTTTATAGTCTAGTGGCTGTAGACTATATGTCGAAATGGGTTGAACCAATGGCGTTACCGACTAATGATGCCAAGGTGGTGATAAGGTTTTTGAAGAAGAATATTTTCACAAGATTTAGCATATCTAGGGCTATCATTAGTTATGGAGGATCCCACTTTTGTAATTAGAGTTTTGATGGGCTCTTAAATAAATACGGGGTCAAACATAAGGTAGCCACTGCTTATCACCCACAGACGACTGGCCAATTAGAGTTGTCTAATAGGGAAATTAAGGGGATATTGGAGAAAACAGTGAACCCAAGTAGGAAGGACTGGTCCATTAAGTTAGATGATGCACTTTGGGCCTATAGGATAGCCTTCAAAACACCTTTAGGAATGTCCCCTTATCAGCTTGTTTATGGTAAGGCCTGTCATTTACCAGTGGAGCTTGAGCACAAGGCCTATTGGGCCCTTAAAAATCTGAATTTGAATTTAGATGCAGCAGGAGAGAAGAGGCTGCTACAGCTTAATCAGTTAGATGAGTTCAGGTTGCAGGCTTATGAGAATGCCAAGCTTTATAAGGAAAAGTCTAAGCGATGGCATGATAGGAAAATCAAGGAGAGACACTTCGATCTAGGTCAACAAGTTTTGTTATTTAATTCACGCTTGAAGTTGTTTCCAGGAAAGCTTAAGTCTAGATTGTCAAGACCCTTTACCATTACACAAGTATTCCCTTATAGAGCCATTGAAATTATAGATGAGACTCTGAAGCAACCCTTTAAGGTTAATGGGGGCAAACTGAAACATTATTTCGGGGGAGGATTTGATTGTCAGCATTCTGTGACCACTTTAGCTTACCCTCATACTTCTAATCCTGCTACTTAGCTTCATTTTTCTTTACACTTTTTGTACAGTTCTTTTCTCTTTTCTGTTGTTTCTTCTTTATTTATTTTGAAGGTTGCTGTTACAGCATTACATTTTCAATCAAGCTTCAATTGTTCATCATCATCAGATAGGGGAGTATTCTGTCTTATATTTTCTGCACACTGAGGACATTGTGCACTTTAAGTTTGGTGGAGGGGATATCACTTGAGCAATTTTGTGAAAAATTGGAAAAAATTTCAAAATTTATTCAAAAATCTGAGAAAGAATTTTTAATTTTTTTTTGATAATATGAGCTTAAATTGCTTGATTTTGGGATGATTTAGTGCTTAGCATGTAGTTTTCCCATATTTCAATGATTTGACCCCATGATTTAGTCTGACTTTGATTAACTGAGAAGCATGATTATAAGAAAAGCATGAAGTTGAATTCTTGAATTTGTCTTAATTCTGATTATGATTGCCTCATCTTATGCACATGTCATGTCATGAATCGGTATATTTATTTAGAGAAAGCTTATGTGTACATAGGATTGCATTTGTTTAGTTGATTTTGTGCATCATATTCTAGAATTTGTTTGATCTGATCTCGAGGCAAAATATTAGATCACACTTAATTAGGGAGATGATTTAGGCCATCTTTGGATCGTTTGAGCCGTTCTAGCCTTCCTTGTACATATGCTACCCCTAGTCACCCATCTGGGCCAAATAAGCTTCCCTCTGTAAATATTCCGGCAAAATTTTTTTCGTAGCTTAAATACTCTGTTCCTATCCCTTACACCCAAAAGTATGAAAAGTCATTGGGATACATTGTGAGCTATGTACATATGCGTATTAAGTGATAATGAAGGAGTATTTATTTAAAAAAAAAAGAAGAAAAAGAAAAGAAGAAAGAAGAAAAATACAAAAAATAGAATAAAAAGTTTAGTGAAATAAATAAGTTTGGGGGAAATAAATTTGAGCTCTTACATTGAAGATCCTAGAAGTAATGCATGTTAAGGGGTAATTAAACCTAAATCGACTTTATCATACCTTAGCCCCAGCCTTACATTATAAGCTTAATGAAGTCCTAATGATCTTTGGTTAAGTGTGACTACATTAGTGGAGAGAGAAGTGAAAAATTCATACTTTGTTAGGATATACTTAGGATAAGATTAACCGGTAGTTAATTAGGCTAATCAACTTCTCTGTGGGATGATAATCCGGGACTCAAATCCTATTATTACTTGTATGACCCGTGCACTTGTGGATACACGTCTAGGTCACTTAGAGTGGACATAGTCGATCATCAAGTTTTTGGCGTTGTTGCTAGGGAAGATAATTAGCCAGTAATTAATATCGATGAAATTATGCTTAGGTGTAATTCTAGTTTGTAAATATTTAGGTTGTAAATATCTATAGGTTTAATCTAGATTAGTTAATTTCTCTCGTAAATATCTATAGGTTGTTAATATCTATAGGTTTAATCTAGATGTTTGCATGCGTAGACCCAAGAGTTATGATTGTTTTCCTTTAGATCCTGAAATTGAAAGAACCCTTAGGATAATTCGAAAGGATTCTAGAAAATTAATAGTTCAGCTGCAAAACACTATGGCAGAAAATAGAGAAATTAGGACCGTTGGAGATTATCCAGTGCCGACTATTGGAGGGTACTATACCAGCATTAGGCCACCAGTTTTACAAGAAAACGATTTCAAAATTAAGCCTTCAAATCTCCAGATGATCCAAAACTCTTTACAGTTCAGTGGGCTTCCTTATGATAACCCACATGCTCACCTCGGGCAATTTTTGGACCTGTGCAATGATAATTCTATGAAAATAGAATTATTTGTGCTTAATTTTCTAATTAATTATTTAAATCCCCAATTTATTTTGTTAATTATCCTCTTTTTTTTAATTAAAATTCTCATGTTTGCAGATCAACTAAATTCGGATGAATTTGAAAAATTTCGGTAGAAAATGGACTGAAATTGAGCTAAAATCAAGATTGGACCACGCGGACAACACGAGCCATGCCACCTAGCACATCCAATTGGACAAGAAGACAGATGACATGAAAATATTTTTTTCAAGGAGCCAATGGTGTGAAGAAAAGTGGCCAAACAATGCCAACTCATCTAGGATGGAAAAATTACAATTATACCCCTAAGTGTGTGTATAAATAGGAAAGGATGGCAATTGAAAAGAGGAGAATGTAAGTTAGGGTAGTATAGTTTTTTAAGGTAACTTTAAGTCTTCTTTATTTTTAAAATTTTTGCATAGTTTTTAGCAAGTTTTTCTACTGTTCATGGCAACTTACTTTTAAAGAGTATTTCATTTGCTATTCGATTTTGTAGTTCATTTGATCAAAGTTATTTCCTTTGCATCTGATTCAATGAAAGTTAATGGAAAGTATTTGCCTCTCTTTTTCTAACTCTCGATTTTCCTAAACTATTTATGTTTTTGTTGAAGCAATCTTTATTTTCCTAGTTCTCGGTTTGGTTTCCTATTGTGCATTCGGGTGACAAGCATTTTTCATTCATTCTTCTCTATTTCGATTCTGGTGCCTTGATGTGGATTGATGTTGAGCATTTTTCCACATCAAGAGCAATATGGAATCACGTTGGAGAAGAAAATGAAGCAAACCGAGGATGATGGGTTCCATGTTCATGTGATATACGGGTATTAGTAGTTTTGGTTAATTTTTCAGTTGTTGATCTTCATAGTTCTTTTAGTTTTTAAGCTTTGATCTAGCAATGCATTCTTATTCGATTTTCCTTGTTTCATTTTTCTTTGTTTGCAATACACAGATGATACTCTTTACTGCATATTAATGCTAGCTACCGTTACTTTCTATTGCATTCACTCTTCTCGTTTTTTTTTATTTGCTTATCTTTACATGTTCGTTTTCTTCTTTTCTTTTGCTTGTTGGTATTAATGAGGAGTAAATTTGCTGCTGTGTGGAACATAGCATAGGATGAATGAACTAATACAATATACATGGGTTACACATTCTCCTCTGTTCTGCTCTTTAACTTTTGCACTGTTCATTTGAGTTTTTCTGTATTAATCCATTTTGCTCGGTTTCCTTTGTATTTTTGATGATTTTTTGTTTAGATTATTTAGTTTTTGCTGAAGCTTCGGGTCACTGCAGATGTTTCTTCCTTTATGATCCGTGTCTCGATGATTTATTGTTCTCCGGATGAATAATGCATGAAAATTGGGTTGCTAGGAATGATTTGTGCTGCTGATTGAAATAAGATTGTTGGTGCAGGGAATGACCAGCTAAGGCAAGGCATGACCGGTTCCAAGGGAGGCTCATGGCAGTGCTTGAGGCAAGACGTTAGCAGAATGAAGGAAAGAACGTTGGTATAGTGTCGGTTTTTGGTTTACATCAGTGCAGGCAGTAGCTGAGATATGCGGAGTAGGACCTGGACTGGGCAGGACTGCCCGAGGAAGAACATCAGTAGATAGCAGAGGACAGACCGAGAGTAGGAGCTGGACTTACCACGAAGAAGAAGAAGCAGGAGCAAGTCGTGTGCAGAGAACAGGTCTGAGTTGTGGTAACGTGATGTGTTGAGTGGTACAGGGAATGGTGTTGTACATGGAACCGAGGTAGAGTTGGTGGATGCAGCAGACGACAGACTAGGACACAACTGAGAACAAGATGGACATGCCTGGATAGAGTGGAAATGAAAATGAAGAAGACATGCACAGTACCATGCTTGGGACCACTTGGCTGATTTAAGCTTAAGGCCATGTTTGGCCATAGTTCAATTTAGTCATGCTATAGTTTAATGCATTATTAGTATTTCCATTCCTTTGTTAGTTGTTAGTTAGGTAGTTTAATCAATTAAAATGGTAGGTTTGCTTTAATATTTTCTGCATGTTAATTTAATTTTCACTTTTAATTTTTTAGTTAGTAGTTAATTTTATATTATATGTTTTAGGACTTTATTTTAGTTTAGTATTTTGTGAGTTGCATTTAGAATTAAGTTAGATTAAATTTGTTACATGCATTAGTTAGATTCTATTGTTAAGTTAGTAATTAGATATAGTTAGGATTAGTTTAGAGTTAATATTTTAGACATGTAGTTTTATAGTTATTTTCTTAATTTCCTAGGATTTTATTTTCATTAAATTTTAGTTTAGTTTAACTTGCTTTTTTATTAATTAGCTTAATTACATGCATATCTTATTTTAGGTTAGTTTAAGTGTAGTTTAATTAATCTTGTTTTGTTATTTTCATATTTGCATTTTATTTTAGTTGCGTTATTGAATTTTTAACTGTTTTAATATTTTTGTAGGTAGTTACTTTTAATTCTGTGAAACACTGTAAGTAATCTTAGCTGGTTTTATTTAGTTTTTATTATTTTATTGTTTTCCAGTAATATTAATTTTATACTTAGTAGATCACCCACCTTCAATTCATAATTTGCTAGGATATACTTAGGGTAAGATTAACCAGTAGTTAATTAGGCTAACCAACTTCTCTGAGGGACGATAACTTGAGACTCAAATCTCATTATTACTTATACGACTCGTGCACTTGCGGTAATACGTCCTTCAAGCACAATGGATTATCTGATGATGCGCTTAGGCTTAGATTATTTCCCTTTTCGCTTATGGATAGGGCGCGACACTGGTTAACCTCCTTACCTCCAGGATCCATTTCTACTTGGGACGAGTTAGCCCATCAATTTCTAGCTAAGTTTTTCCCTCCCTCTAAAATGGCCAAACTCAATAGTGACATATCTTCCTTTGCCTAATTCGATTTTGAATCTCTTTACGAAGCACGGAAACAATATAAGGAGCTTCTTAGGAAGTGCCCTTATCATGGCCTACCTTTATAGCTACAAGTCCAATCCTTCTACAACGAACTTACAAGCCAAAATAGGACTACTGTTGACTCTGCTGTGGGTGGAGCTCTAATGTGCAAGACAGAGGAGGAAGCTTACGAGTTGTTAGACAAGATGGAAGCTAACAATTATCTATGGTCTTTGGAGAGGCAACTGCCTAAGAAGTCGACGGGTATCAATGAGCTCGACACGCTGTCTACCTTGACCTCTTAAATAGCTAACCTTACGAAAAAGGTAGTCACTCAATATGTCACGACCCAAATTACCTAAAAATCAGAGTAAATTTTTCGCTTTTTCATTTATTATTTAATTCTTACCTTTGTCTCATCGTGACCATCCTATAACACAGTTGGCTATGATTCGGTGTTAGTCACCTCACACTATTACCAATTCCATTTCCATAATCACATTTATACATCAGAGTTTACTATCCTTTGACTTTAATTAAATACATACCCATTGGTATTTATAACTCTACATCCACGACATCATTTTCATTTACAGTACTGTGCATTACATATTTAGATACAAAACTATACAAATGTGTATACCTGACTCTCGATGGGAAGCAGCGAATACCAAATATGCAAGTCCTCAGCCGCTTACTAATTTCTGTGAGTGCTCTGAAAAGATGGGAAAATAAGGGGGTGAGCAAACCACATGCTCAGTAAGGCAATTATGCAAGTAAGTAGATAGCTCCACTATCTACATGCTCATAAGGCCATGCCCTTAAATCCATTTCTTTTCATTAAAATCATCAAGCACAAAGTCATGCAACCATCAATGACTTAGTTTATAAAACTGTTCGTGCACATATAAATCATGTAATTCATGCATTCAAAGCATTTTATGTGACATCATTATATCATACTTAGCATGAATTAAAACAAGGTCATGCATTCTTTCATGTCATGTAAGACAAATCATGAATTTGAATTAAAAGCATGGAAAACAACATCATGCTTCCGCATTTAAATACAAATCATGAATTTGAATTAAAAGCATGGAAAACAACATCATGCTTCTGCATTTAAATCAATTCATTAAAACTGCAGTATAAACTAACCCTTCTGGGTCAATAATCTCATAAAACAATTCATTGTAAAACTTCAGTTATAAAATCACCCTTCTTTCAAGGTCACATATCATAAAATCATGAAATCATAAAATCGTCAAATCGGGGGCCTGACCCCTCCTTCGGGTCTACCCTAGTCTAACAGACCACAAGTTATATCATGTGAGACATGTAAGTAATTATCAGTAACATTGAGGACTATGGCCATATGTCACGCCCCGAAGTGCGAAAAATAGGGCTAATTTAAAACTTTTTACTCATCAATTCTCAATTAAGAGTGCATTCCTGTGTAGTGTCATACATTATCATATTTATCGTACCTCAGGATCTCATCGCTAGAAATTATATATCATACACATTACTTGATCTCAAGTTAATTAATCCTAATACATCCCATACAATGTTATACATCAAGTGTCTGCAATTACAATAATTGTCTGAGTACATGAAAAGATAAAAGATACCTCAAAATACAATATATGGCCTGGAGCTCAAGTCCTCCACTAGCCACTACTCTGTACGTTGCAGGAAAACCCTTTTTCACTTGAAGAAATCTGGGGGGAAAGAAAACAGGGTGAGCTTCTAAATCGCTCAGTAAAGGGGGGTAAGGGACTCATTTCATAAACCAAAATGCACAACACAAAATATTTATTTGTATGTGAAACTCATTAATCTCATTTGAAAACCATAGCATGAAAGTACTCAAAACGACATTCTCATGTCTCAAATCATGTGAAAACATGAAGTAAAAAGGCTCAGTCTAGAGCAATAACAAAGCATGTGAAAATAATGCGATAAACGCTTCTCAATTAACGTGATAAAATCACTGTAATAATAATGCACGTGGCACAGCCACTAAACACACGTGGCATAGCCATTGATTTAAATTCACACGTGACATAGCCACTAAACACACATGGCATAGCCACTGATTTAAATCCACACGTGGCACAGCCACAGGATAGGGTTTCACGTGGCAACGGTCACCAATTAGGGTTCTCACGTGGCAACGGCCACCAAATAGGGTTTTCTCATGGCAACGGCCACCAAATAGGGTTTCTCACGTGGCAACGACCACCAAATGGGGTTTTCACGTGGCAACAACCACCAAATAGTGTTTCTCACATGGTAACGGCCACCAAAGGGGGGTTTCTCACGTGGCAACGGCCACCAAAGGGGGTTTCTCATGTGGCAACGGCCACCAAGTATACGTGGCATAGCCACAGAATGAGTTATTCTCACGTTACCAGAACGGAGAAGAATCGGGCTTACATGCTACTAGAGCAATGCCCGATGTGTACTCAAAATTACACACCTAAGTCTTATCACATAAGACTTGTTTGCCTTCACGTAGAACTCATAGTGGTTTTTCTCTCACAAAACTCATTTGAAAACCGTTTTGTACTCAACACAAAACATAATAAAACCGAGTTCCAATCGGCAAAGCACACACATATTTCTCAAATCTCGATATTGCCTTAACGTAGAGCCCAGTTATAAACTCATAAAAACATTGGGCTCCAACCGGCTATAAAAATCGTGTGCAATTGTATCACAACACAACACTCAACATGCTTGTTTTATAAATCACAAATCATGCTATAATAGTTCACAAATCACATACACAAATGGTTTAGTTTCCCTTACCTCTTTGCACCTCGTATAGTGCAATCGTTTCCCCCGTATCACGGACTAGCCTCGTATTCCACTCTGGAACTCCCGAGCTGTCCAAACGATGTTAAAACATCAATATTCAACTATCACATCAACCTCAATTCTCAAAAATCGAGCATAATTGCTCATAACACCTCAAATCTCTTGATTCTCATAACTCCACCACAAACCACAATCTCGCTCACAACACCTCAACATTCTATATTTCCTATGCCACAATATCTATGATAATACACCACATTGTCTAAATCTCCATTTATAGCTCAAAATTCCTAAATTGCTAAATATCATTATCACTCCAACCACATTGTAATTTCATCAATCCCTAATCATTTTCCAACTATTTCAGCACAATGACAACAACCATTATCATCAAAACCATCTCAGGTATCAAGATCGAGGTTTAGAAATTACCCAAAACTTGTGGAGAGCTTATCTCTTGCCTCGATTCGATCCGTCTTTCGATTTCCAAGTATGTTGTTCTCCCTTTGATGAGGAACAACTTTCCTTCTTGCCACAACTTCTGATTTGGACGGAAATGGGTGCTTTGGATGAGTGAGAAAGCTAGGTTTCGATGAAAATGGGGGTTGGAAGAGAGAGAAAATGAAATTTGAAGGAGAAAGTAGGGGTTCCTTATATAGACTGAGGGTAGGAGATCGATCTGGCTCTTGATGAGATGGATCTGCATTTGAATTTTTGGGACGATTTGGGGCAATTTATGCCTAGGAGATCGATCTGTCGAGGGGTGAGATCGATCTCTTTATGGCTTTATGAGATCGATCTGCTCCTTGAGGAGATCGATCTTCTCCCAAACAGAATCATTTGGAGATCGATCTCTTCCTCATGAGATCGATCTTCTCTCAAACAGAATCATAAGGAGATTGATCCTCTTCCATTGGAGATCGATCTGCTCCTCAAATTCCTCCTTCCTTGTCATTTTTAACTCACCAGATCGATCTCTCCTTCTCCCAGATCGATCTATCCTCATAACTTCATACTTATTTTAAACACTTAACATATAAATCTATAATTATCATTCCCCAATTCACTTAGCTCAATAAATTACACTTCGAATTCTTATTACATATTTAAAATATGTCCGAAATTCTTAGATCTCACACCATATCCTAGTGATCCTTGGCAACACGGTACCTAGTGTGCGAGGTATCACACCTGAAACGGGAGGTGGGTCGTCCTACCCGCCAGAACAGCATAACACTAGGATTGTGAGGGCAAGGCTTGCTACCTCGTGGCTAATGCCACTCCACTCCAACAATCCCCACGATACAGCGTACTCCATGTGATATACACGATACAACGTACTCCGTGAACCCAAGCTCAATCAGGGGTGCCTGCAATAAGTCTTATCCACCCAAATCATCTCTGTCTCAGTATGCACGTGTGAGCATATCATCTCACTGTGACACACAGTCTACAGGAGGCTCCAACACGGCTATATGCATGTAATATAAATCCCTGTGCGAGCGAAGCTCTAGCACGGCTCCATGCATATTCATGATATCTAAAAACCTCGTGCGAGCGAAGCTCTAGCACGGTTTCATAAAAATTAGTAAAATCTACGTACGAGCAGTGCTCCAGTATGACTTAAACTGATTATAATTTCAAGTAAAATCCACGTATGAGCAATGCTCTAGTACGGATATGTATAACAACTTAGTGAAAACCTCGTACGAGAAAAACTCCAGTACGGCTTTAAAATAAGTTATAAAACCATTTAAAACTTTATGCGAGCAACGCTCCAGCACGAGTGAATGCTCAAGTAAATCAAATCTCGTGCGAGTTAGACTTCAGCACGGCTTTATGCATAATTAAATCAAATCTCGTGCGAGTTACACTCCAGCACGGCTTTATGCATAATTATATCAAAACAGGATGCGAGCTAAGCTTCAGCATCTCTCATGCATGTCAAATCATTAAAACTAGTGCGAGCAATCGCTCCAGCACCTCTTTATGCATATTCAGTCAAAACAAGTCAAAACATGTCAAAACATGTCAAAACAGAGTGCGAGCTAGGCTCCAGCAGCTCTCATTTCATAATAATAAAAATCAGTGTGAGCACCATGCTCTAGCACATTTCATGCATATGATGTCACACAAGTCGGTGCGAGCAAGAGCTCAAGCACATTTACGCACAATCACAAACGCAGATATAGTGCGAACTACATGTCGGCACTATCTGTTTCCATATAAACTTGATAGTTGGCCTATTTTCCAAAGAATTTCATTTAAATACAAATAACACCTACGTAGTGTTATCTTGCGAAATTATATAATTTCTGGCCAATCTATCGATTTTCTTTGCTTAGAAACCAAGAAACTCATTAATCGAAAAATTCCTTAAATCATGCATTTCATGCATGTCATACTTTCACCATCCTTAGGTGAACTTCCCTCAATAGGGGTAAAATAGTCATTTCACCTATTTCGATCCTTAAAATCATTTAAACCACTTTTAGGATCATTATACAATAACTGTGTATACATACATAATCAGTGTACAGAAAAACTATTTAAAATACGCGTAGCTACCTCTAGCTACTTACACAATTCCCTCACCTCATTTTTCTGTACAGTCTGACCTTTCCTCTGATGTCTCGTCGCGCAGTTCGATTTGCTCTGAATCCAATCTACGGAACTGCGGATACACATTCATCAGGTCAATTACAATACAATTTAATTGTATTTCATATTTTTTGGGCTTAATTTAAATCATTGGGCCCGTTTACCCATATTGGGCCCGATTGCACCTTAATGGGCCTTAATCGGCCTTAAGCCCGTTTACCACACTTTATCGAGGCCTATTGGGCTCATTGGGCCCATCAATATTTATTTAGCCTCGTTCTAAATTCTCGGATATCTCAATTTAGTATTTACGACAATTTATCCAATTTTTCAGAATTTTATTTCATTTATGCGGAAATCAAATCCGTAATTTATGCGATAAATATTAATCACGCATAACGATGTAAAATTGTCGTAAATAAGGGTTACTTACCCGTTATTCCATGATCATACACAAATCGAGGCTGTCTCGAGCTCTCGGTTGATGCCAATCGTCGAGCTACACAATTAGATATATTTTCGGGTAAACTTTCAGTCGATTATTTATCAAATTAAATATTCTAAAAATTAAATCGGTCAATTCGACCACTTACCGACTTACCCGAAGCTCGATTGCATCACTAAAATTTTCCCCAATTTTTCCTCTTTTTCTTTTTCCCTTTTTCTTCCTTTTTTCCTCTCTTTTTGGCTGAACCGGTCCGGTCCGGTTCAACTCGGTTCAGACCGCTGGTTTAGCTCGGTCCTGTTCGGTCGGTTCAGTCCGGTTCGGCCGATTCAGTCACCATTTGGTCATTTCGGCGCCGTCCGGTCGGTTCCCGTGTGATTCCGCCGCCAATAGGCGCGCCACGGCCTGGGCTTCCTAAATCGGGCCTCGGCTGGGGTCGAATCGACGCCATCGCCGGCGAATCGAGGTTTCTTCCCCGCGGCTTCCTCCTCCGTTTTCGACATTTTTCGGTGACATCGAGGCGCGTCCTGGCCGCTGGTGGTTTGCCTGGTGTGGGGCTACCTTCGTCGGTCATCGCCGGCGCCTCAGCCCCGCCGATGGTGGCTTTTCTTCCTCGGTCGGCATTCGCTGGCTTGGTTTCGCGTTTCCTCCTCTGTTTCGTTTCAGATTTATTTATTTATTTTTTACATTTTATTTATTTATTTATAATTTATTTTTAATATTATTTTATTGTATAAAATAATATTAAAATCCACAAATATCTTAAAAAATTATATTTTATTCATAAATAAATTTATCAGTCCGATTTTACCTTTTCGGTAAAATTTTCGATTATTTTCGGGATTATTTTTTCGATACGAAAATTCTGATTTATTCCAATAAATTCATATCTTGATCAATTTAACCCGAAATTTAATTATTTCTTCGTTATTGATCAAGATTTCTAAATCTCATATTTTTAATTAAATTTTTTTGTCCCGATTAATACCGAATTTTGGTCTTTTGACCGTTTTGCCCTTGCACATGTTCGGAGATACCATTTTAATCCTTTTGCATTTTTAAATGCACTCGAAAATATCAGGTCTTACACAATACCCAGTATAATCCTTTAACCAGTCCTAATCCTGTTTATTCTGTCCAAAGTCCTTTTCTTTCTTACGATCTGTATGGTGGTACACACTCTGTAGATAGGTGTCCGCTTAACTTAGAAACGGTTCAGTACGTTACCCCATCTCTGAAGCAACAAAACAACCCATTTTCAAACACCTACAATCCATGGTGGAGGAACCATCCTAATTTTTCCTGGAGCCAAAATCAAAGGCAACCTTCATTGTCCTTTGATGCTACACATGTTTCCACTACATCCCATCCAGTTAGACTACCAGTACCTTTTCCTCAGAGGTTCCAAAATCAAAAACTGGATCAATTCGCTAAATTCCTTGAGGTTTTTAAGAAACTTCACATCAACATTCCTTTCGCAGATGCCTTAGAGCAAATGCCAAGTTATGTGAAGTTTATGAAGAATATCCTTTCGAGGAAAAGAAGATTGAAAGATTATGAGACGGTAGCCTTGACTGAGGAGTGTAGTGCCATTATCCAAAGGAAATCACCCCCTAAGCTCAAAGATCCCGGGAGTTTTACCATACCCTGCACGATTGGAAATCTATTCTTTGGTAGAGCCCTGTGTGATTTAGGAGCTAGCATAAATCAGATGGCTTGGTCAATTTACCAAAAGTTAGGAATGAGGGATGCCAAGCCTACCACAGTGACCCTTTAGCTAGCTAATCGATCTATTAAATATCTGAAATGGGGTCATTGAGGATGTGTTACTAAAGGTGGACAAATTTATTTTCCCTGTGAATTTTATTGTATTAGACATAGAGGAAGACAGGGAAGTCCCTATTATACTAGGCAGACCTTTCCTAGCTACTGGTAAAACGATAATTGATGTGCAAAAGGGGGAACTAACCATGAGAGTTCTAAATCAGGAGGTAACATTTAATTTTTTCAAACCTTTGAAGTTCCCGATAACTCTCAAGATTGTTTTAGGATGGAGGACATTAGGCTTGAGCATAAGAAACCTATAGGACCCCCTAGTTTTCAACCTAAAACCCAACTTTCTCACTCCTAAATCCACCCATTTCCAATAATATTTGAGGAAAGACCATTAGATACAAATTTGTTCCTATCAAAAAGAAGAACAACATATTTTGGAATCAAAGCCTCATTTATGGTATTGAAGGAGCAAGGTCTATTTTCAGTTGGAGCAAGAAGAGAAACTAGATTTGGTAAGTTTTTAAATACTTCAGCCCAAATACATTGTCTATTTAATGATTGTGGAGTTGATTGGATAAGTATTGATGGATAAAACTACCTAGGATGTGATGGAATTGGAGTGACCTAGAAATCTAGAATAAGTCTAGTATGAGAAGATATGGGTTGAATGAGTTGATGATTTATGGGCATGCTAAGTTGTTATTGAAGTAATATGGATGATTTGAAATGGTTAAATGAAGCCACATTGTGAGTTTAGAGGATTTATGGAAATGCGTATATAAGATGTTTGATAAAATGCCATAGTGAAGAAATTGATGAAATATGAACACTATGAGATTAATATCGATTTAATATCGATTTGGTATGAATCAATAGGCCTAAAAGAAATCAATAGACTCGAGTTATGAGTAGAGCAATAAACTAGGCCTTATAAGTGTTAATGGAGGCTATGGGTTAAAACGACTATAGCGAACACAAGAGTTGTGTTATATGGACTAAATCGATGTGATATACGACTTTTGTGCAATTCCAGAGAGATCGTTGGAGACGAATCGAACCGCACAAGTACGCAGCTTTAAGGATGTGGAATCTCGCGACGCGATTCCAGGTAAGGGAATTCTGTGAGTATATAGAGATAGTTGCTCGTACTTTTAACTCGTTAGTGAATATAGGGTGTTTATGAATTTCATGATTGTTTAAGAAAAATGATTGTTGGTATATATGAACGACTACAAGTGTTTGTGATGTATGATTTGGTTTTGAAATGGAATTTATAAAAAGGGATAATAAGGCTAATAATTGCATAAATCACATGTTTTGATAATTTTACAAAACATATTGCTTTGTTTTAAGCAAATCTATGAGTAGGCTAGCTAATGTTTGAATGATATTATGGAATAGCACATGTGAGGTGCTGAAAATGTTTTGAGATTATTTTGAATATATATGAGCCGCCTATCGTGTTTGTGTGAATTATATCATGCTGGAGCCTCGTTCGCACTGGATTTTGATGCTTTTATTTGTATAAAATGTGCTGGAGCTTAGCTTGCACTTTGATTTGAAGTTGTGATGATGCTTTATAAATCATATTGGAGCTTCTGCTCGTACGTGTATTTCGAGTGGTTTCTTATGCATATAACCATACTGGAGTTATGCTTATACATGGTTTCTTCATGTTTTATCCATAAATGTCGTACTAGTGCATTGCTCGTACGAGGATATTTATTGATTATGCATGAATCGTGTTAGAGCTTAACTTGCACAGGTTTTCACATTGTGGTATGTATGATGTCGTGGTGAGGGTAATACGAATTAATTCAGGGAACCCAAAAGGGGCGAGCAAGGCCATGAGGGGCTAGGACCTGATATGGTGTTCAGGGAACCCAAAAGGGTCAAGCAAGGCCATGAAGTGCTAGGACCTGACATCAAAAGAAAGTACTGCCACGTGCACTTGAGACTGAGTTGGTTACACGTGCTATGGGGTAGATAAGACCTATGACTGGCACCCCCAACCATGATATGGGTCCACGGAGTATATTGTACCGTGTACATCACATGGAATACGTTGTACCGCGTGGTTGAGTTATTGATGAGAAAGTCTGACGGAGAACTAACCCACCTTCGTTCCAGCATGATACCTCGCACACCGGGATCCGTGTGGTCTGGGATGATTTATGACATAGTTGGCCAACATAGTCTTCAAGATATAGTGATCTGTCTCACTTGATATTACATAATACCACATAGTTTTAATACATGAATGATTGTGATTATCCAGGGTAGACCTGAGGGAGGGGTCGAACCTTGTAGGATCTGTGATTTTAAAGAAATGATAATTTGATTTATGATGAGACGTGACAGAATTTGAAAAGAGATTTGTGATGAGATGTGGTGTGATTTGAAAAGGATGTTTCTTAAATGAATTTCCCTTTTTGATTCTTCCATGTTTTATATGCCTACTTCCATGATTTTCAATACATGATATATGTGTACTCATATGGCATAGTTTTACTTTCTCATGCTCTTATTATAAATGATTTATGCATAACATTATTAGCATATAGATAGAGTAGTATCTATCATGCTTGCATTATTGCCTTACTGAGCATGTGGTTGCTCATCCCTCTCTACTTTCCCCCTGTACAGAGCGTACATAGCAGCCCAGTGAGGACTGAAGCGTTTTATTTTAGATATCCGCTGCTTCTATCGCCAAAAGGTATACACACAGGGATTCTTTTTATATCTAAACATGTAAAGGGACAGTAGTTATTTTGTATTGTAATGTGGGGGATGAAAAAGTTAGAAAATGTGTCATGTATAATTTAGCGTGAAATGAATGACACTTCTTTTAATTTAATTGTGAATGAATGGTGAGTGATAGTTATTATTGACTCACAACCTAACTGTGTAGTGGTGAGTTTGTTCACGACCGGTTAAGGAAAGGAAAACATAAAAAATTTATAGTGATTTTTAGTAATAAAAGGGTAAAAAGGGTAGTGACAGAGATTGGTATCAAAGCTGAGCTGGCCTGATGTGAGTCAGTAATAAAACGTAGGAAAATTACATCTTCATATTACTATGCTTTTGTTTAGATATGTCATGCCCCGGAAACGCGAAAAATATGGCAAATTTAAAAACTTTTTACTTATCAATTCACAATTAAGAGTGCATTCCTGTGCAGTGTCATGCATCATCATATTTATTATACCTCAAGATCTCAAGTTAATTAATCCTAATACATCCCATACAATGTTATACATCAAGTGTCTGCAATTACAATAATTGTCTGGGTACATGAAAAGATAAAAGATACCTCAAAATACAATATATGGCCTGGAGCTCAAGTCTTCCACTAGCCACTACTCCGTACGTCGTAGGGAAAGCCTTTTTCACTTGAAGAAATCTGGGGGGAAAGAAAACAGGGTGAGCTTCTAAATCGCTCAGTAAAGGGGATAAGGGACTCATTTTATAAACCAAAATGCACATCACAAAATATTTATTTGTATGTGAAACTCATTATACTTATTTGAAAACCATAGCATGAAAGTACTCAAAACGACATTCTCATATCTCAAATCATGTGAAAACATGAAGTAAAAAGGCTCAGTCTAGAGCAATAACAAAACATGTGAAAATAATGCGATAATCGCTTTCTCAATAATCGTGATAAAATCACTGTAATAATAATGCACGTGGCGCAGCCACTAAACACATGTGGCATAACCACTGATTTAAATTCACACGTGGCACAGCCACTAAACACACGTGGCATAGCCACTGATTTAAATTCACACGTGGCACAGCCACAGAATAGGGTTTCACGTGGCAACAGCCACCAAATACACGTGGCATAGCCACTGAATGGGGGATCTCACGTGGCAACGGGCACCAAATAGGGTTCTCATGTGGCAACGGCCACCAAATAGGGTTCTCACGTGGCAACGGCCACCAAATAGGGTTCTCACATTACCAGAACGGAGAAGAATCGGGCTTACATGCTACCAGAGTAATGCCCGGTGTGTACTCAAAATCACACACCTAAGTCTTATCACATAAGACTGGTTTGCCTTCACGTAGAACTCATAGTGGTTTTTCTCTCATAAAACTCATTTAAAATCGTTTTGTACTCAACACAAAACATATTGAAACCGAGTCCCAACCGGCAAAACACGCACACATTTCTCAAATCTCAAGATCGCCTTAACGTAGAGCCCAATTATAAACTCATAAAAACATTGGGCTCCAACCGGCTATAAAAATCGTGTGCATTCTCATAAAAACACAACACATCAAATATGCTTGTTTTATAAATCACAAATCATGCTATAATAGTTCAAAATCACATACACAATTGGTTTAATTTCCCTTACCTCTTTGCACCTCGTATAGTGCAATTGTTTCCCCCTTGTCACGGACTAGCCTCGCATTCCACTCTGGAACTCCCGAGCTGTCCAAACGATGTTAAAACATCAATATTCATCATCACAGTACCTCAATTCTCAAAATTGAGCATAATTGCTCATAACACCTCAAATCTCTTGATTCTCGTAACTCTACCCCAAACTACAATCTCAATCACAACATCTCAACGTCCTACACTTCTCATGCCAAATTATCTATGCTAATTCACCTCATTGTCTAAATTTCCATTTATAGCTCAAAATTCCCAAAATTACCAAAATTGCTAAATATCAACATCACTCCAACTACATTATAATTTCATCAATCCCTAATCATTTCCCAACTACTTCAACACAATGCCCACAACTATCATTACCAAAATCATCTCAAATATCAAGATCGAGGTTTAGAATTTACCCAAAACTTGTGGAGAGCTTATCTCTTGCCTTGATTCAATCCGTCTTACGATTTCCAAGTATGTTGTTCTCCCTTTGATGAGGAACAACTTTCCTTCTTGCCACAGCCTCTGATTTGGACGAAAATGGGTGCTTTGGATAAGTGAGAAAGCTAGGGCTCGATGAAAATGGGGTTTGGAAGAGAGATAAAATAAAATTGCAGGAGAAAGCAGGGGTTCCTTATATAGACTGAGGGTAGGAGATCGATCTGGCTCTTGATGAGATCGATCTGCATTTGAATTTGGGGACAATTTGGGGCAATTTTATGCCTAGGAGATCGATCTGTCGAGGGGTGAGATCGATCTCTTTTTGTGGCTTTATGAGATTGATCTGCTCCTTGAGGAGATCGATCTTCTCCCAAACAGAAACATTTAGAGATCGATCCCTTCCTCATGAGATCGATCTTTTCTCAAACAGAATCATAAGGAGATCGATCCTCTTCCATTGGAGATCGATCTGCTCCTTAAATTCCTCCTTCCTTGTCATTTTTAACTCACCAGATCGATCTCTCCTTCTCCAAGATCGATCTGACCTCTTAGACTTATGTTAAACACTTACACATAAATCTCCAAATATAATTTCCACAATTCACTTAGCTCAATAAATTACACTTCAAGTTCTTATTACATCATTAAAATATATCTAAAATTCTCAGATCTCTCATCCTCCCCACCTTAAGAGAATTTGGTCCTCCAAATTCAACTCAACTAGTCAAATAGATGGGGGTATTTCTCCTTCATGAGATTCTCTAGTTCCCACGTTGCCTCTTCCATTGAGTGATGTTTTTAGAAATATTGCATCACCAACATCAAACTCGAGTGGCCGTCTACGCACATCTGCGTAGCTTTTCTGTCTACTCTGTGCAGCCCGTAACCTCTCACATATGAGTTTCACACTATGTACAGCTTGCTCAACAAGCTCAAGAGCATTTATCTTTCTGTCACCGACTTCTTCCCAAGCTACAGGGGATCTACACCTCCTACCATATAGAGCCTCAAAATGTGCCATTCCAATACTCGCATGATAGCTGTTATTGTACGCAAACTCTGCTAGGGGCAGGTGATCATCCCATGATCCCTTAAAATCCATCGTACACGCCCTCAACATATCTTCCAGGATCTGAATAGTCCTCTCTGACTGACAATCTGTCTGAGGATGATGGGCGGTACTGAAACTCAATCGAGATCTCATGGACTCCTGAAACTGGGTCCAAAATTTAGAAGTAAATCGAGAATCTCTATCAGAAGTAATAATCACTGGAGCCCCATGTAATCTAGCTATCTTGCTGACATACAGCTCAGCTAAGGCATCCACAGTATCTGTGCTCTTGATGGCAAGGAAGTGGGCACTCTTGGTCAATCTATCCACTATAACCCATATAGCGTCACGACCTCTTCGGGTCCTCGGTAAACCCATAATAAAGTCCATAGTGACATGCTCCCATTTCCATATAGGTATAGGTAAAGGCTGTAGTAGTCCTCCAGGCTTCCGATGTTTAGCTTTCACTTGCTAGCATATTAAGCACCTGGCCACATACTCTGCCACGTCTCGCTTCATACCACTCCACCAGTACACCTTTCTCAAATCTCGGTACATCTTAGTACTCCCTGGGTGCATGGTGTATCGCGAGCAGTGAGATTCTCTTAGTATCTGTCTCTTCAGGGTATCATCGTCCGGTACACAAATTCGTCCTCTGAATCTCAACAATCCATCCTCACTGACTGTGAGATCCGACTGCGAACTCTGTTCAGGTTGGCTAACCATATCTATCAATCTCTGATCACTGCGCTGCCCATTTCTCATCTGATCCATGATCTTGGGCTCTATTCGCAAGCTAACCAAAAATCCAGTCTCTATCTCTTTAACTCTGATCCGGAGTTCAGCGAACTGCTCTAGTAAATCCCATTCCCTGATTATCATAGTAGATATCATACTCTTCCTGCTCAGGGCATCAGTAACTACATTCGCCTTACCCGGATGATATAGAATCTCGCAGTCATAATCCTTAAGGAGTTCCATCCATCTCCTTTGTCTCATGTTTAACTCTTTCTGATCAAAGAGATATCTCAAACTCTTGTGGTCAGTGAAGATCTGGAATCTTTCCCCATATAAGTAGTGTCACCAGATCTTCAAGGTAAATACCACAGCGGCTAACTCCAAATCATGTGTGGGGTAATTTCACTCATGGTCTTTCAACTGTCGCGATCCATATGCGACCACTCTTCCATGCTGCATAAGCACATACCCTAATCCTTGATGAGATGCATCACTATACACCGAAAATCCTCCTGATCCCTCAGGGATAGTTAACACAAGTGTCACTGTTAACCTCCTCTTTAATTCCTGAAAACTAAGCTCACATTGATCAGTCCATATGAACGAAGTCTCCTTACGCGTGAGTTTAGTCAAAGGAGCGGCAATCCTTGAAAATCCTTCCACAAATCTTCTGTAATACCCTGCCAAACCAAGGAAGCTTCGTACCTCAGTAACTGTCCTCAGTCTCTCCCAATTAAGCACAGCCTCCACTTTACTTGGATCCACTGATACTCCTTCCTTTGAGACTATATGACCAAGGAAAGCTATCCGATCCAGCCAAAATGCACACTTACTAAGCTTTCCATATAATTGTTTATCTCGGAGTATCTGAAGTACTAACTACAAATGCTGTGCATGCTCCTCATACGACTGAGAGTATACCAGGATATCATCAATAAAGACTATCACAAACTTATCTAGATAGTCTCTGAACACCTCGTTCATTAATCTCATAAATGCTGCAGGGGCGTTCGTCAATCCAAAGGACATCACTAGAAATTCATAATGGCCATACCTCGTCCTAAAGGCCGTCTTTGGAATATCTTCTTCCTTGATCCTCAATTGGTGATAGCCCGATCTCAAATCAATCTTAGAAAAGACTGATGCCCCTCTCAGCTGATCAAGTAGATCATCAATCCTGGGCAATGGATATTTATTCTTCACCGTGGCTTTATTCAACAACCGATAGTCTACGCATAATCTGAGACTACCATCCTTCTTCTTAACAAATAACACTGGTGCTCCCCACGGTGAAACACTGGGCCTAATGAACCCTTGATCCAATAACTCCTGTAGTTGTTTCTTCAATTCCTCGAGTTCCACTAATGCCATCCTGTAGGGAGGTTTAGAGATCGGCTGAGTATCTGGTACCAAATCAATGGTAAACTCCAGCTCTCTCTCTGGTGGCAAACCTAGCAACTCATTTAGGAAAACATCCAGAAATTCGCAAACCACATGTATATCCTCAATCCTCGGATGTTCCCGCTCATCGTCTGAGATGAGTGTCTCATAACCTTCACATGAACAATCATATTTAATATCCTCCAAAATAATATTAAAATTCTCAAATTACTTACTAGAATTTCATATATTCATTTCCTCAATATCTCAACTGTACACTGTAAGGTTCAGGTAGGGACAAAGTTACAATCTTAGTATAGCAATCTAAACTCACTCGATTGGTTGCCAACCAATCCATTCCCAAAATTACATCAAACCCATGTATATTCAACATGATTAGATCTGCTAACATCACTCTATCTCCCACCTTTATCTCACATCCTTTACAGATTAACTCAGTTCTCTGGGATTCACGCATAGGGGTATTTACATGTAGTATATACTCTAGGGGTTCAAACTTCAAATTTAATCTACATGCAAAATGCTCAGAAATGAACGAATGCGTAGATCCTGAATCTATCAACACATAAGCCTTATGATTACAGACAGAGAGTGTACCTCTTATAGTTTCTGCAGAAGTGTCAGCGGTCTCCTTATCTAGGGCAAACACACGTCCCTATGTAACATGTCTCTTTCCTTTCTCTGCAGCAGTGGCCCGTCTCTGGGGGTTCACTCTTTGAGGCTGTTGTCTAGTGGGCTCCAAGACATGTGGTTTCTGAGGTTGAGGGCAATCCTTCACCATGTGACCCATGTCTCCACATCTAAAACATCAATGGATCGACCCAGTACAACTTCCCTCATGCATTCGGCCATAATTTCTGTAAAACCTTGTCTCAGGCCTGACATCTCGAGGGGTCTCTCTAATGTTAGGGTAACCTCTGGGTCTCTCTAATCTGCCCTTCTGCACCTCAATCCTTCATCTTCTGAAGGAACCTCTCCGAGCCTCTGTTTGGAAAATCGCTGGCCTCTTGCCCTTATCTCTATTCACCGCTCTGAGCTTATTCTGGGATTGTACCATTTCAATTCCTCTTTCAATCTCTTGTGCTCGTCTCAGAGCATCTCCAAACTCAGTAATATATAGCCCTATCAATCTATCTCTGATGATGGGCTTCAATCCATACACAAACTTCTTTGTGCGGAGCTCTTCATTCTTGAAGGTCTTTGGGTCATATCTCAATAGCGCGGTGAATTGGCTCTCATAGTCATCCACAAACATGTCACCCTGTACCAAACTTAAAAACTCAGCCTGTTTCTTTCTCTGGGCAGCTCGTGGTACATATTGGGTACTAAAGTCTGTCTGAAACTCTTCCCAACTAATCACATCCTGGCGGGACATCAGAATACCCTGGATAGTACCCCCACCAATCTCGAGCTCTCCCCTTCAACATATAGATACTCATACTGACCCTCTCAGCATCGGTGCATCCCAGATAATCAAATATAATTCTCAACTCTGTCAGCCACTCCTCAACCTCTGTAGGATCCTTCTTTCCCCTGAATACAGGTGGATTCATCTTCAAAAAATCCTTCAGTCGGACCATACTTCTGTCCTCAGGCTGAGTGACGGGAGGCACTGGGTATGGGAGGTCCTTGTGGTGGTGTAGGAGTAGTACCCGAGGCATTAACTCCAAAGTGTTGCGCGAATAACGCTGCCATCTGCTCAAAACCTTGCCTCACATCGATCTCAATCCGATTAAATCGAGAGTTAGGACTCTCTGGTTGTGGGGCAGGTGGTGGAGGGGACTCTGCCTGCCTCCTCAAACGACCTCGTCGTCCACTCATTCTCTATCTTAACTCATCTCCTGCGCGTACATATCAAAATCAATTGAAATCTCAATCCTCAAATTCAGTTCATGACCAGACTATTACAGACACTTAGGATGTATTCTATTTCACTTAACCGACACTGACAGTACTAGACACCCTAGGCTCTGATACCAAGAAAGCTCTGTCACGCCCCGAAAACGCGAAATATAGGGTAAATTTAAAAACTTTTTACTTATTAATTCACAATTAAGAGTGCATTCCTGTGCAGTGTCATGAATCATCATATTTATCATACCTCAGGATCTCAAGTTAATTAATCCTAATACATCCCATACAATGTTATACATCAAGTGTCTGCAATTACAATAATTATCTGGGTACATGAAAAGATAAAAGATACCTCAATATACAATATATGGCCTGGAGCACAAGTCTTCCACTAGCCACTACTCCGTACGTCGCAGGGAAAGCCTTTTTCACTTGAAGAAATCTGGGGGGAAAGAAAATAGGGTAAGCTTCTAAATCGCTCAGTAAAGGGGGTAAGGGACTCATTTCATAAACCAAAATGCACATCACAAAATATTTATTTGTATGTGAAACTCATTATACTTATTTGAAAACCATAGCATGAAAGTACTCAAAACGACATTCTCAAATCTCAAATCATGTGAAAACATGAAGTAAAAAGGCTCAGTCTAGAGCAATAACAAAGCATGTGAAAATAATGCGATAATCGCTTTCTCAATAATCATGATAAAATCACTGTAATAATAATGCACGTGGCGCAGCCACTAAACACATGTGGCATAGCCACTGATTTAAATTCACACGTGGCACAGCCACAGAATAGGGTTTCACGTGGCAACGGCCACCAAATACACATGGCATAGCCACTGAATAGGGGATCTCACGTGGCAACGGCCACCATAGGGTTCTCACGTTACCAGAATAGATAAGAATCGGGCTTACATGCTACCAGACAATGCCCGGTGTGTACTCAAAATCACACACCTAAGTCTTATCACATAAGACTAGTTTGCCTTCACGTACAACTCATAGTGGTTTTTCTCTTATAAAATTCATTTAAAACCGTTTTGTACTCAACACAAAACTTATTGAAACCGAGTCCCAACCGGCAAAACACGCACACGTTTCTCAAATCTCAATATCGCCTTAACGTAGAGCCCAATTATAAACTCATAAAAACATTGGGCTCCAACAGGCTATAAAAATCGTGTGCATTCTCATAAAAACACAACACATTAAACATGCTTGTTTTATAAATCACAAATCATGCTATAATAGTTCAAAATCACATACACAATTGGTTTAATTTCCCTTACCTCTTTGCACCTCGTATAGTGCAATTGTTTCCCCCTTGTCACGGACTAGCCTCGCATTCCACTCTAGAACTCCCGAGCTGTCCAAACGATGTTAAAACATCAATATTCATCATCACAGTACCTCAATTCTCAAAATCGAGCATAATTACTCATAACACCTCAAATCTCTTGATTCTCGTAACTCTACCCCAAACTACAATCTCAATCACAACATCTCAACGTCCTACACTTCTCATGCCAAATTATCTATGCTAATTCACCTCATTGTCTAAATTTCCATTTATAGCTCAAAATTCCCAAAATTACCAAAATTGCTAAATATCAACATCACTCCAACTACATTGTAATTTCATCAATCCCTAATCATTTCCCAACTACTTCAACACAATGCCCACAACTATCATTACCAAAATCATCTCAAATATCAAGATCGAGGTTTAGAATTTACCCAAAACTTGTGGAGAGCTTATCTCTTGTCTCGATTCAATCCGTCTTACGATTTCCAAGTATGTTGTTCTCCCTTTGATGAGGAACAACTTTCCTTCTTGCCACAACCTCTGATTTGGATGAAAATGGGTGCTTTGGATGAGTGAGAAAGCTAGGGCTCGGTGAAAATGGGGTTTGGAAGAGAGAGAAAATAAAATTGCAGGAGAAAACAGGGGTTCCTTGTATAGACTGAGGGTAGGAGATCGACCTGGCTCTTGATGAGATCGATCTGCATTTGAATTTGGGGACAATTTGGGGTAATTTTATGCCTAGGAGATCGATCTGTCGAGGGGTGAGATCTATCTCTTTATGGCTTTATGAGTCGATCTGCTCCTTAAGGAGATCGATCTTCTTCCAAACAGAAACATTTAGAGATCGATCCCTTCCTCATGAGATCGATCTTCTCTCAAACAGAATCATAAGGAGATTGATCCTCTTCCATTGGAGATCGATCTACTCCTTAAATTCCTCATTGTCATTTTTAACTCACCAGATCGATCTCTCCTTCTCTAAGATTGATCTGACCTCTTAGTTTCACACTTATGTTAAACACTTACACATAAATCTCCAAATATAATTTCCGCAATTCACTTAGCTCAATAAATTACACTTCAAGTTCTTATTACATCATTAAAATATATCTAAAATTCTCAGATCTCACAAGATATAACTGTATATACCGTGATGGATTGAGTCTAATAAGTGATTGTGAATACAGGAAGTTAGGCAGTATACCTGTTACGCGTAGAGGTAGAGGGGTAAGAGCACATGCTAGAGGACGTAGAGGTGGGCCTGAGAGCCATGCAGAGCCACAGACTAACCATGCTCCTCAGAACCAGAGGATATCGAGGCACGCTTCGCTAGGATAGAGTGAAGTATCGAGAGCCTCGTAGAGATAGTCACTTAGGCACAGGGTGCCAGTGATGGACGAGGTCCCGCAGCACAACCTACTACTAGACAGACAGCTGTAGAGGCGGAGAGACCTCAGGCTACTGAGATGGTGACACCCCCAGTACAGGATACGGCTTCACCTATCGCACCACAGTAGAGCGATAGCGATTTAGGGTATGATTGAGAGCTGAGTAGGCTACGCTAGTTTCAAGGGTTGAAACCTCCAGTGTTTAGAGAGGTAAAGGACCTGGTGATTACAGAGGATTGGGTCTAAGAGATGGAGAAATTGTATAGATTTTTTCAATGCACCTCAGCAGAGAAACTGGCCTTTACCGTGTTTATGTTAAAAGGTGAGGTAGAACACTGGTGGAGATCCACAGAGTCTATTTTGAGGGCTCGACACTCTGAGATCACTTGGGAGATATTTTTGGAGGCCTTCAAGAGGTAATACATCCCAGCCACTGCACAGAGGAAATTGTGAATGGAAGTCATGAATTTGGTTCAGGGGAACCGTACTATGGATGAATATGAGTCTAGATTCATGTCCTTGAGAAGATATGACCCGTACACGATGGGTAGTGAGACTTGAAAGGTTCAAAAGTTCATGGATGGATTAAGATTGGCCATCTGGACTAGGTTAGCCCCATTTAACCTACAGACTTATGAGGAGGTAGTGCACAAGGCTTAGTTATGTGAGCAATACTTTGAGAGGAATGCCTCTGAGCTTGGAAAGATTAATGTCAGAAGAGACAGAGACCGAAAGAGATCCGAGATGGATAGAGTGGCCAAGAGAGGAGGTCAGAGGTTTTTCGAGAAGAGACCTAAGATTGAGGAGGTGCAGGAAAGAGCTGTTAGACCTCTTGTGTACTCGACTTTAACTGCACCGAGGGGTATGGTTATAAAGGACCACGACCTACTACTGATCAATGTAGGAGATATGGCAGATACCGTGAGATTAGACCATGTCAGATGCTCTATGTCTCATGTTATAGGTGTGGTAAGCCCATACATATTTCAAGATTTTATTCTGAGACAAATGAGGTTGCCCTACAGAAGGGCAAGGAGCTAGAGAGAGCTCTAGTTGAGACAACTGCCCCGAGGAGAAGGGCCACGACTGAAGAAAAAGGGAAGCAGGCAGTGGGTGTGAGCAGAGGAAGAGTACATGCACTGGATCAGGACACCGCAGATGCTTCCACGTATGTGATTAAAGGTACCATCTTAATCTTTGATTTAGAAGCATTGGTATTGTTTGATCCTGGTGCCATGCAGTTCTTCATATCGTCTTCCTTTGCACATAAATTGTTGAAGCATGTGAAACCTACATTGTTGGATAAAATGTTGATGATTTCCACACCCATGAATGATAATCAATTGACTGAGCACGTATGTAGGGATTGTAAATGGAATAGAAGGAAAGGAAATGACAGCTGATTTAATTTTATTGAATATGAATGATCTTGATGTAATATTGGGAATGGATTGGTTGGTTGCCAATCATGTTGTTATGGACTGTCATTCTAAGACATTGATGTTTCCTGAGATAGGAAATCATGTTGTAAGATTTGTGAAATGAAATGAAAGAATATAACCATGATAAATGAAAAGTGTATGATTTTATTGAATTTATTTGAGAAATCAATTTAATTGTTTATGTTGAATATTGATGCGATGACTTGTGACACTAACGGTAGAAAGAATGATGTGAAGGGTTCATTACATTTGTGGTTGACATAGATAAGGTACACCCGAAATTGAGAGACATACCAGTGATTGCAAAATTTCTTGATGTCTTTCCGGATGAGTTACCAAGGCTACCACCTAAAAGGGAAATGGAATTATGCATAGAGTTAGTGCCTGGCACTGAGCCACTATCTAAACCACCGTATAGAATGGCTCTGATTGAGTTGGAAGAGCTAAAGAAATAGCTGCAAGAGTTACTAAAGAAGGTAGGTTTATTAGACCGAGTGTCTCACCTTAGGGAGCACCGATTTTGTTTGTAAGGAAGAAGGATGGAAGCCTTCAACTGTGTATAGATTACCGGTTACTGGTTGTTGAATAAGGCCACCATTAAGAACAAGTACCCCTTTCCATGCATAGATGATTTGTTGGATCAGCTTCGGGGAGCACAAGTCTTTTCTAAGATAGACTTGTGGTCAGGGTATCATCAGTTGAGGATATGGAGTGGAGATGTACCCAAGACAGCATTTCGTACCTGATATGGCCACTACGAGTTTTTAGTTATGCCATTCGGATTGACGAATGCCCCCGCAACATTTATGGCACTGGTGAATGATGTATTCAAGCCATACCTAGACAAGTTCGTGATTGTGTTTAACGATGATATATTAGTTTATTCCCAAGTCCAGGGAAGATCATGAGGAACACTTGAGAATAGTTCTACAGACCCTCCAAGAGAAAGAGTTATATGCCAAACTCAGCAAATGTAACTTTTAGTTAGAGCAGATCTCATTTTTGGGCCATGTTGTGTCGAAGTATGGGGTATCAATAGATCCATCTAAGATAGAGGCAGTTGTACAGCAGGAACAGCCCAAGACAATTACTGAGATCAGAAGTTTTCTGGGATTGGCAGGTTATTATCGGAGATTTGTATAGGGTTTCTCCAGACTAGTTGCTACAGTTGCAGTAATACAAAGAAAAAACCATCGACATAAGCAGTAGCTAAACACCTGGAGTAGAAGCACTGGACCTAGGAACAGCAGGCGAAGGAGGTGTTGCAGTTAGCTAGGTAGAACGAAAGCAATGCCTGGAGCAGAAGACAACCCGAGAAGTGTGGACAGACCTAGACACTCGAGAGCAGCAGGACCGTGCTGGAGAAAGAAGACACGCTTGGAACCAAGAGCAGGACAAAGCACTGCTTGGAGCTAGGCAAAACCGAGAACCTTACCTGGATCAATCCTGGAACAGCACCTGCAGCATAGCAGCACCTGGAATTGAGACACACCACGGCAGAAACAGCAGAAGCAGAATGCAGCAAGGTAGAGCCGAGAATGGAGTCTGGAGCACTTGGGGTAGTAAGACACAGCAGCTGGCGCAGTGTATAGTCAGAACCAAAAGCAGAATGCAGCAGTATCTGGAACAAAAGACAACAGCCTGGACCAGAGGATAAACTGAGAGCATCTGGAAAATGCAAATTGACATACACTGACAGTAGCCGAACCTGTGAAAGCCTGGAATGAAAATGTTTTAGAATATATGAACAGTATTTGGAGAGACATGGGCCTGGTTTAAAATTGTTAAGGCGTTGTTTGGCTAGTTCATTATAGTTAATTAAGTCATTTTCATGCATTGTTAGTATAAGTTAATTTTAATTTAATTTGTTAGCTTAGTTTAGAGTCTTTAATTAAATTGCATGATTAGTATTCTTGCTTAGTGGTATAAAACTTAGTTTTAATTAGGTTGATAGTTAATTAAGTGTCCATTTAGAATTAGATTAGGGGTAAATTTATTTCATTAAATCTTAACTTAGTTTAAATTTCATTTTGATTAAGTAGTTTAATTGCATTTTAGGTTAGTTTAATTTTAGTTTAATTAATCTTGTTGTGTTATTTTCATAATTGCATTTTATTTTAATTGCTTTAATTAATTTTAACTGTTTTAATTATTTTTGTAGGTATTTGCTTTTAATTGCGTGGAGCTCGGTAAGTAAATCTTAGCTCGGTTTTATTTAGTTCTTTTTATTTTATTGCTTTCCAGAATTTTTAACTTTAGATTTAGTAGATCACCTACCTTAATCTCATAATTTGTTAGAATATTCTTAGGGTAAAATTAACCGGTAGTTAATTAGGCTAGTCAACTTCTCTGTGGGACGATAACTCGGGACTCAAATCCCATTATTACTTGTACGACCCGTGCACTTGCGGTAATACGTTTAGGGTGTGTCATATATGAGTCGCCTATCGGGTTTGTGTGAATTAAATCGTGTTGGAGCCTCGCTCGCACTGGATTTTGTTGCTTTCATTTGTATAAAACATGTTGGAGCTTAGCTCGCACTTTAATTTGAAGTTGTGATGATGTTTTATAAACCATACTGGAGCGTCTACTCGTACGTGGATTTTGAGTGGTTTCTTATACATATAATCGTACTGGAGTTATGCTGGTACATGGTTTCTTCATGTTTTATGCATAAATGTCGTACTAGAGCATTGTTCGTACGAGGATATTTATTGATGATGCATGAATCGTGCTAGAGCTTAGCTCGCACAGGTTTTCACACTGTGATATGTATGATGCCCTGGTGAGGGTAATTCGAATTAATTCAGGGAACCCAAAAGGGGCGAGCAAGGCATTTGGGGCTAGGACCTGACGTCAAAAGAAAGAACTGCCACGTGCACTTGAGACTGAGTAGGTTACACGTGATATGGGGTAGATAAGACCTACGGCTGGCACCCCCAACCATGATATGGGTCCGCGGAGTACGCTGTACCGTATACATCACATGGAGTAGGTTATACCGTATGGTTAAGTTATTGATGAGAAAGTCTGGCGGAGAACTAACCCACTTTCGTTCTAGCATGATACCCCGCACACGGGGATCCATGTGGTCTGGGATGATTTATGACATAGTTTTCCAACATAGTCTTCGAGATATAGTGACCTGTAATATCACATAGTTTTGATACATGAGTCTGATTGTGATTATCCAGGATAGACCCGAGGGAGGGGTCGAACCTTGTGGGATCTGTGATTTTATAGAAACGATAATTTAATTTATGATGAGACGTGTCAAAATTTGAAAAGTGATTTATGATGAGATGTGTTGTGATTTGAAAAGGATGTTTTTTTAAATGAATTTCCCTTTTTGTGATGAGATTTAATTAGAACGAGCATGAGATGATTTTACATGTTGATTTTTCATGTTTTATATGTCTACTTCCATGATTTTCAATACATAATATATGTATACTCATATGGCATAGTTTTACTTCCTCATGCTCCTATTATAAATGATTTATGCATAACATTACCAGCATGTAGATAGAGTAGTTATCTACCATGCTTGCATTATTGCCTTACTGAGCATGTGGTTGCTCATCCCTCTCTACTTTTCCCCTGTACAGAGCGTACATAGCAGCCCAGTGAGGACTGAGGCATTTTATTTTGGATATCTGCTGCTTCCATCACCAAAAGGTATACACACATGGATTCTTTTTGTATCTAAACATGTAAAGGCACAGTAGTTAGTTTGTATTGTAATGTGGGGGATGTAAAAGTTAGAAAATGTGTCATGTATAATTTAACTTGAAATGAATGACATTTCTTTTGATTTAATTGTGAATGAATGATGAATGATGGTTATTATTGAATCACAGCCCAACTGTGTAGTGGTGAGTTTGTTCACAACCGGTTAAGGAAAGGAAAACGCAAAAAATTTATAGTGATTTTTGGTAATAAAAGGGTAAAAAAGGTCATGACACATACTAGTTTAACAATCTCAGCAGTTTATACAAAACATTGCATTTCTCATGTAATTCATATAAATCACATTTTATCATGCCATTTCAATTAAATCAAAACAATATGGCATATCATCATGTCAAAAACAAGAAAATCTAGGCCTCACCTATCCCTTGGGTTACCCTTTTCACACACAAAGTCACATGTTCAGATTATAAAATCATGTGATAGTTCATTCAAGAAATCTCAATTGAATGAAAAGAGATAGGTGACTACATGTTTCGAGATTATGATCATAACTCATTTTTCGTGATCTCAAGCTACACAGTACTTGGTGTACGGGGTCTCACATTTGCTGTAACGTGAGGTGGGTCAAATCTATACCGTCAGCTCACAACTCAATCACATCGTGTACTCACGGTACATCATACTCCATGTGACATACACGGTACAAAGTACTCTATGAACCCAATCTCAAGGTCGGGGTGTTTGCCATAAGTCTTAGCCCTCATACCTTGGAGATACCTCATAGTTGAGGTGCTTGCCATAAGTCTTAGCCCTTATACTATGGATAATATTTTTCCATAGCCTTCGGCCATATCTCAAAATATTACACTAGTGAGCATATAATCGATGTGACACACAGTCAGCACAGGCTCCCAACACAGCTGTTTCTTACTCTCTCTTTTAAAATCTGGTACGTGTGAGTAAACTCCCAACACGACCTCATGCACAAGTTATATAAATCTAGTGCGAGCAATGCTCCCAGCACTATGTCATGTAAAACTGAGTATGAGCGATACTCCAATACTCTATAATGCATCAATCAATAAAACTGAGTACGAGCAAATCTCCCAATACTTTATCATGCACAAATCGCATTAAAATCAAGTACGATAATATACTTAAGTACTATGTGATGCATATCTTATAAAATATAGTGCGAGTATTCTCTAGTACCGATGGTTTTCACACAAAACTGATAGATGACTTATTCAAATTAAATTTCACTCAATTAAATCAAATAGGCACTAAAATGTGTTGTTTTCGCATATACATGAAAACATTAGCCATTCTATCAATGCAACTATTAAATTTAGTCACAAACATGCTTCTAAAGCTTTATACCTCAAATTTGGATAAAACCACGATTTATCTTATCGGTTCTTATCACGACATTTCTATACACAAAATTTCATATATAGTATAATAAATGAAATTCTATTCGAAATACGTGTAGCTACCTCTAGCTACTCACGAAATTCCCTTACCTCGGATCACGTCACATGACCTCACTTCATTGGTGCTGCTCACTTTCGCAGTCCGATCAGCTTCCAATATCAACTTTGAAGCTATTAATAATCATTCATATCAGTATACCTTAATATACTTGTTTTCACTTGCGTGACTCTAAACCAATGCATTTAACTCCTCTTAATGCCTCAATCTCATCACTTTCTCCCATTATGGCATTTCACCATAATTCTCATATACCTATCTTCATTTCTCACCTATTCCAATTTATGTCTTTCATAAAACTACCTTATAATCTTACATATATGCTCATTTCAGCCTTAAATCCATGTTTACTCAACTTTCTCATCATTTTCTTAATTTCATGCCAATATCTAGGTCATGGATATTTAACATGATCAAATTGTTTTCAGCAAATCAAACATACACCAATCAACTCACCAAGATACCTATATTAACATATATGAAATTGGTGTATTGAATCTTACCTAGCTTAAACTTTTCCTCTTTTTACCAAATTTGGTAAAATCCACCTTGTTCCTTCAATCCTTGATTCCAACTTCTAGTTTACAACTATGTTGTTCTACTCTCTACTAAGAACAACGTTGTTGAAATGAATCTCACTCAAAACTGCTTGAAAGTTGAAGATTTCTAGTGTAGAAAGGTTAGGTTACACTTTGGTTTTCAATGGAAATTGGTTCTCTTGGGAAAACTGAAGATGCAGAGTCATGTATTTATAGAATTTGCTCTTAGAGATCGATCTCCTAACTACATTAGATTGATCTGCCATGCACCTTTCGCTTCAAAAAATGACTTTTTAAGCTTAGGGGATCGATCTGCTCTCAGCATGAGATCGATCTGCTTTACATAGAACCTTAAGGAGATCGATCTGGCCTTGCTATGAGATCGATCTATTCAATCCAAAACCCTTTAGAAATCGATTTGCTTCAGCCAGAACATGAGAAAGATCGATCTGTATTACAGAGGGATCGATCTGCTCTTATTGAGGGATTGATTTGCCTCTTGTAGATGCTGTAACATTGCATTTCCAAGCCATGAGATTGATCTTCCTTGCTAATGAGATCGATCTACTCCTCTTCTGACGTAGTTCTGCTACAAAGTTTTCCCAAAAATCACTGTTACATTTATTTTCGATTTGCTTAACCACCCGTTTTGCATTTCATACTCATTTGCAACTAAAAAACATTCATTCCTTAGATTTATATCAAATGTGACTTGTTTGTACGTCACAAAATCAGAAAGATTACATATTAAAATATAGGTCTTACAGTCATAGCCAACAACTTTGAAATTAAGCCCGTGATCATCCAAATGATCTAAACCTCTCTTCAGTTCAGTGGGCTTCTTTATGATGACCTACATGCTCACTTAAGGAGCTTCTTAGAACTGTGGAACATTTTCAAGCATAATGGGCTCACAGATGGCGTACTTAGGCTTAGGCTATTCCTTAGTAGTTCTTAACCAAATTCTTGCCTCTTTTTAAAATGATCAAATTTCGTAGTGATATATCCTTCTTCACTTAGTTCGACTCTGAGTCTTTTTACCAGGCCTTTGAGAGATACAAGGACCTTTTTATGAAATGTCTTCATCATGGCCTACCCTTATGGCTCAGTTCAAACCTTCTATAATGGACTTACTGGTAACAATAGTATTGTTGTCGACATTACTAGTAAAGGAGCCTTGATGTGCAAAATGAAGGAGGAGGCATATAGTTTGTTGGATAAGATGGCAGCCAAGAATTACCCGTGGTCATCAATGAGATAGCTAATTAGGAAGGCTACGAGAATTTATAAGTTAAATGTGCTATCTACCTTGACATCTCAGATTGTTAATCTTATGAAAAAGATAGAGTCTCTTAGTACCCAGCCTAGTTCTACCCTTAGTCTTAGCCCCTTTTAGTTGTCCAAAGTCTCTTCATCTCATGTACTTTGTGTGGTGGTACACACTCTATTGATAGGTGCCAACTGAACTTAGAGTCTGTTTAGTATGTTGCCCTACCTCAAATGCAACAAAACAATCCATATTCTAGCACCTATAATCCGAGGTGGAAGAATCACTCTAATTTCTCTTGGAGCCGAAACCAGGGGCAATCATATGTTTTATACCTTTAGGACCCCATAGTTTTAAGCTTCTACCCTCACAAGTACCGCAACCTCAATAGCTTTTACATAGACCTGGCAATTCATGTATCCATGTCATGACACGACACGACACAAATTAAGACACGACACGAATTTATGAAACACGAATACGACACGAATTATAAGACGTGTCGAAAACATAAACACGAACACGACACGTATTTTATATGTGTGACACGTGACATGACACGGTTGACACGTTATAATTATCCGTGTCACACGACACGACACGACACAACATGACACAATAAGCACAAAAAAAATATAACTGACATGATTAAACACGACACGAATAGACATGACACGGATGACACGATTAAAAATAAAACATAATCAAAAAGAAAAAAATCATAATATTTATTGATTTACATAAATAATTTAATTTACATGCATTCAAATATTACTAACAAATATAACATAATAATTTTCAATTCATACCATCCATGATATTTATTTAAAATTAAAATATATACAAACAAAATATAAAAAAGTTAACATTAAGTCAACAAACATAATAGTCAACAAACATTTAAAAATTAAGTTCTTAAATACCATAACTCAATACAATGCAAGAAACAATAATTCAAAATGTTAGCATAACTCAATAGAATTCAGTAAATTTATATTATGATTTAAATAATTTCTTATAAATTATAAACTTATATTATGATTTAAAATAAATCATATATATTAATATCTTATTCTTATCATAATAATTTGTATGTTAATATTATGTTATTATAATATTTTATAATATGATAATTGATATAGAATAAAATATAAAATTTCTTACTATATTGTAAATTTATAATTATATAAAGTGTAAACTTGCATCATCATATCATCTGATACAGCGTTAGTGTCAGTGATACAAAACAATTAATTATAAAATCTCTTCTATTACAATACAATATTTATATTTTATACATTATAACAAAATATTATGTATATATATATATATATGTATGCATTATAATATTATATATGTAAGAATTGTTAATTGTATCTTAACTTACAACAATTTTTTTTCTAATTCCAATACTTTATTTTTAGAATTTAAAATTTTTATTATTTAATTAATTTAATTTCATATTTAATTTATTAATTTATTTTTAAAAAATATTTATTAAAGTATTAATTCATTTTAACATATAAATTAATTTTCATTCCATATTATTTCAATATAATATGGTAGTTTATTCGGTAAATGCTTAAAAAAAACCTTTTTGGTCAAGGTTCAACTCCTTCCACAAACATATATTATTTTCGTTTCTTACACGTGTATCGTGTATTCGTATATTCGTGTGACACGATTGAAGAAAACATGTTTCCATGTCTTACACGTGTTTAGCCGTGTCTGACACGGTTAAACACGAAAATTGCTATGTCAAAATTCGCGTTGACACAGATAAACACTAAACACGAATTTTCCAAACACTTATACAATTTTTTCGTGTCACGTTCGTGTCGTGTCTACATTTGCCAAGTCTACTTCTACATCATCAGTCCTATCATGTAAGACCCATAAATTTTCATGTAATAATTATGATTCTGGAATGTACAAACAAGTTATGTTATATATGAATCATAAGAAATGAATGTTTCTAAGTTTTAAGTATGAATGAATTTGCAAAATGAGTGTTGAAGCAAAGGAATGGGAGTTTATGTAAACCCCGCAAATTTCCCATCTCTAGTTAGATTTTATAAAAATAAAAATAATAAATATTAATGGAAGTGTGCATGATCATTGTAGGACTCGAAGATGACTAGGAACCCGAGACACGAGATGTGATGGAGCAAAGGCGAACATGGAAGGATTGAAAAGTGTTGATCTATTAGTCAAGGGTTGGATGTAAAAAAAAAAATTTATGTCAAGATTTACGAGGAAGGATGGAACGTCAATGACATTTTATTTCGGAATAATAAAATTTCATGGAAGGCATGATATTGTGTCATTGGACAAATTATACAAGAAAATGTATATATATGCACATATATACATAGGTGAATATGTATATATATATATACATATATACTAGACATTTTAATAAAAGAAAAAAATAATATATATGGCATATATATTATTTAGTGTGTAGATTTAATGTATAGTATTTAATGTATAAGTGTAAGATAAAATAAAATGAATGGAAATAAAACATGAGACAAATAAATAATAATAATAAAAATAATGAAGTGAAATAAAAGGGAAGGTAATATGTATATATATATATATATATATACATAGGTATAATATATATATATATATATATATATATATATATGACAAATATATATGTATTGTAAGGTATAATGTATAAGATATTTAAAATAAAATGGAAAATATATATATATATATATATATATATATATACAATAATAGTAATAATAATAACAATACAATACCTAACAAATAATACCAAAATACTAATATAATATATATACATATATATTAAACTAATATATATATATATATATTGGCATGTACGGAATTGGCTTAGAAAAGCCAATTCCGTCTGCCACTGTTTTCAATTGAAAACAAGCAAAAGAAATCAAACAAAGCAGAGGAGGCTCGGGCGGGAAAAAGGAAAAGGAAGAGGAGAAGAGGAGGAGAAGAAAAGAAGGAGGAGAGGAAGAGAGGTCTGGCCGGGAGAGAAGGAAAAACCAGGAAAGGAAAGGAAAGGAAGCTGGTTCTGGCCGAGGAAGAAGAAGAAGGAAAGAGGAGAAAGGAGAAAGGAGAAAGGAAGGAGAGGCTCGGTCTGCTGGAGAAGAAGGGAATAAGAGAAAAAGAAAAAGAAACGGGACTGAAGAGAGGTAGAATCGAGGCTGAAGGGGAGCTGGAAAACCGAGAACCGAAGAGGAGAGGGACGGAAACCAGCAAGAACCGAGAAGCAGGGCAGAATCGAAGCTAGAACAGAGGCAAGGGGGGAAGAAATTGAAACGAAACAGGGACTGAAGAGGCAGCACCGAGAATAGGAAATCTGGAAAACAGAATCGGCTTGAAAGGATAGCAGAACAGGGGCTGGAAATGGAGGGTGAAACCGAGAGAAGAAGGGAGAAACCGAGAAGAAGAGGGGCTGGAACCGAGAGCTGAAACAGAGGAAGAAGAAATAAAAGCTGGAAAAAAAAAAGGAGAAGAAGAAGCTGGGGAATTTAAAGGAAAAGAGAGGTAAATATATATATGTATATTGAGATACATGTAGATATATGAGATGTGGATGCAAGTATGTTAGTATAGATTTAACTAGACAAAATGTATATACATATATGGATATGTATATATATTTATTTATGTGTTGATGAAATATTGGAAATAAGTGATAATATATATATATGTATGTATTTATGTGAATATATATATATATATATATATATGTTGGGTGTATACATATAAGTGTATATAATGAATAGGCATGTTAAGTATATGTACATACCAGAACATGCATGTATGTGTGATAAAATGAAAATAAAGGGAAAATAGGTAAAAATCTATATGTATATATGTATATTTAATTTTACATGTATATATATGTGATGGTGTATAAGTATGATAAGGTAAATTGAATTAGAAGTGAAATAAAAATAAAAATGGGAGAGATGAATAATAGACAAAAAAAAAATGTATACATATATATTTATGTGATGGTGCATAAATGAAAACAAATAATAATGCATATATAGGATTATATATACATACATACTCGCTAGTATATACACGTAGTTGTATATAATAATAGGTATACCGAGGTGTGTACGTACAAAAATAATATAGGGTACGAAAAATATATATACGTACGTGAATAGCCTAGGTACGCATGATTAAATGTACACACGAGGAAAAACGAATAGGTTACGATTTTTTAACGTATTTCGAGTTACTCGTATAAATAGGAAGTTAAGTAAACTACCTCCGATGTAGGTAAAACGTAGACGAGTTGACGGAGGTGTTGGAAGGCGTTACTTCGTGAACGTGAGATATCCGATACATCGAGGTAAGGGGTACTATTTGACTATGTCCTGATATTGCATATTGTTTTTACCGATGAATGACTTTATGAAAAGAGCATGTGAATTTCGAACTGATTTATAGATGCTTTTATACCGGTACAATGATTATTTAACACGTTTTAAATATGTTAAATGTCCCCCGAATATTTTACATGATATGAAATAAATTTTTCCAAGGGTATGAAGCGTATGGATGTTTTACATTTATTATGTTTTTATATCCATACTGTTAAAGAAACTCTGACGATTTCAAAAGTTTTTAAGAAAAGAAATTATTTTCGAAAGGGGATTGTGGGGGCCACCTCTTGAGTCCTACGGGAACAAAGTGCCACACAGTCTTTCTGTTTTATGAAAGAGTTTCAGATTTCAAGGAATTTGATTTTATAACTCGATATGAGTTTATGGGTTATGAAACCCAAGAAAGATTTTGAAACTATGTTTTGAGACTTAGGCTTCATGCTTGGCTATTTCTCGTGGTGTTCCGGCTCCACCACTTGGGGTGCCGGTACGTTGACCCATTTAGCACTTGACTCAACCTGTGTGGAAGATGTCATGCTACTTGTGGTTTATGATGATGATGTTTTGGTAGTATCTCGTGCCCGCGCAGCACGCAACTATGTTGCCCACACGGAGAGTGCCTTTGGTGCCCGTGTCCTAGCTATGTGCTAGTAAAAGTATGTAAGATGGATACTACCCATGTTTTTTTTAAGAAAGAGCTGTACGACCTTGATCCAGTCTACAGCCACTTACCATGGCCATAGGTATCATGTTTAGCTCTCTACGGAGAATGACACATATCGCATGACTTAGTTATAGCCTGGTCTCCATGAATTAGTTATGAATGATAAATGTGGCAACGAATATGTGCCTTATGAATTTCAATGATTGATGTTTACAAAGTGCTTATGAAATGTTGCATGAAAGTTTCACAAAATGTTTACGACATGTTTACGAAGTAAAACGAAATGATTATACAATGTATGGGAAAAGCTTATGAAAGAATTTATAGCATGGTTGAGCATGATTTTGCTTTGAACTTGTATGCTTTATGACTTTTACGATAAATTGCATAAAGTGATGATTTAAGTTTTTCCTTTGTACTTAAAGTATGATCTTACAAATGATTTCTACATGCTTTTCACATATATATATATCAGGATAAATTTAAAGGTACTATCTTACTGGGCTTTTCCCCAAAAGCTCACCCCTCTACCTTCAGATCTTTTGCAGTGATTCTATAGGCGCTACCTGCCGCATACACGACGTAGGCTGGTGGGAAGAGCTACCCTAGGCTACATTTTGTACACGCATAAGGTATACATTTACATTCCTGTACCAGACAGAATTGTATGCACAGACATGTGTTGAAATTAACGGTTGGGATGTAATTTTGTAAGGAATGATGTAAACCTTATTATTTTGGGAGAATACTCTAGATGACTGGTATTAAATTAAAAATAGATGTCTGGAGTGGTAAGGATGAATTGGAAAGTATGTTTGGTAGTGGTGGATATCTAGGATTGCCAAAATAACTTGTTTGCAGGTGGGTAGGCTCATTTATAAGCCGTTGTGCTGCCGAAATTTCTATCGGTCACATAATCTAAAAACGTGGAAATTAATTTCTAATTACGAGAAAAGAATTAGGAAAGATGTTTTGACACTGTACAGGAATACAACCTAAGTGAGTAAGAGAATAAATGGGTAAAGAAGTTTCAAAAAAAAAATATTTCTCGAATTTCAGGGTCAAGGGTCGTTACAGTTAAAGGTGGTATCAGAGCGAAGGTTGTCTAGTACTGTCAGTGTCGAAAATAAGGATTAAATTACATCCCAATGTCTGTGCTTGTCTGGTAGTAGGTAATGTATACCTAATGAATGTAAGACTTGGTCTTTGGAATTACGCGCAGGTATTAGATCACTGCACGATGAGTGGAAAACGCGGATGTACTCAGAGGCAGGCTCAACCACCTCCACCTCCTCCACCACACTTAGAGGACCTCAATACACGTATGGCTCAGTTTGAACAGCGGTTGGCGCAGCGCCTCGAGCGAGGTATAGAGTCGATAGCTGCCATGATTGCTCAACATCTAGGGGCAAACGTTTTCGATTCAGTTGGCACGGCACCATTTCCTACTCCGGTGTCGATTCCTCTACAAGCACCACCACCTCCTCCTTTACAAGTTCCTCCAGTACCTATGGCGCATCAGCCTCTTGTACAGACCCGAAGGGAGGAGAGGAATGTCGGTAGGAAGAGGAATTTCCCGAAAATGAAGCCTCCAACATTTAAGAGAAAGAACAAGGATAAGAGTAAGCGAACGGAGTCTGTGAGACAGGACCTTCAAAGGGGCCAACCCAAGAGACAGAGGATAGATGAGTCTCAGGCTAGGATTGATAGGCCCACAGTTCCTGTACCTACTCCACAGACTACCAGAGGCTTCCAACGGTACGACAGATTTTGCACTAGATGCAGTAAGTTTCATAGAATTACGTGTCACTGGTCCTCAGGGAGCTGCTTTGGTTGTGGACAAAAGGGGCACATGGTAAAGGATTGTCCACAGAAGCAGATTTCACAACCCTCAGAGCTACCACGACAACCTGAAAGGCAAGCTCCCCAGAGACAAGTCCCACAGAGATGGGCTACCGCGGCAGAGAAAGGCAAGAAGCCTGTCACTCATGGTAGAGCCTTTGCCTTGGACTGATAGGATGTGTAAGGATGGTGAAATCAAGGTATGAGATAGGACCATATTAGCAGATCCAATTTTGTTGAACATGTATGGCTTTGATGTAATTTTGAGTATGGATTGGCTAGCCACCAACCGTGTAAGTTTAGACTGCTACTCTAAGACTGTAACCTACTCCTTACCTAGTAAGTTTAATGTATGTTTTGCAGTTAAGGAACGAAGGGTATGATTTTGACTATTAATGAAGGTTTTGATAAACGTGCTGATGTGAAAGTTATATTGCATTCATCTCCGACACTAGTCGAGAATGTCCAAGTATCTAGGACATATCGGTGGTATGTATGTTTTGGGATGTTTCCTGAGGAACTACCAGGGCTACCACTGGAGAGAGTTGGAATTCACTATAGGTTTGGCACTAGAGACACAGTCAATCTCCAAGTCTCCTCGTCGAATGAACTTTGTGGATCTTTAGGAATTGAAAAAGGAGTTGCAAGAACTGTTAGATGAGGGAAGTTCAGAAAACCCATAGGAGATATTGAGATATTTAGTTAAGCTAAGATGATTCCATTTGAAATTACTTTGAGGAAACAGAGCGCAAGGCATAATTATGATGATATGAATTCTATATTTCTAAAGTCACTAAGAAAGGGAAAGATAAAGAGAATGGCGGAAAAGAGATTTACAAAGAAAGTAGTGACAATGAAAGAGCACAGTCACTATACTGAAAGAATGAATCAGGGAACCAACGGTATAAATAAGACTCTAAAGGTCGCACTGCTTACATGATTGATATAGATAAGACGTGCTCGGGGTATAGAAACATCCCCGTAAACAAGGAAAGTTTTCTGACACATGATCAAATGACTTATCAAGTTACCTCTAAACAAAAAGGAGAAGTTCTGGAATTGATTTTAGCAGGTGGTATCGAATTAACTACTCAAACCACTGTACTGAGTGACCTTGCTTGGATTAGATATGCTGAGAGAACAATTGTAAGGATTACATGAAAAGGAGATTATCGGATCAGGTGATTCACTTTGGAGTATACCGGTGATAAATTTTAAGGAGACTCAGAGTGTCTTGGATCACGGTGTATTAAGGATAGGTGTAAGTAGGATTTTCCAAACAGAGGTGACATGTTAATTTGAAAGATTCAAACTATCATGAAAATTTAAAATTGAGATATAAGGAAACTTTGGAATATGGATTACATATTGAATCTAAGGATTATAACTTCTATATTTTTATGTTTTGAATGTGAGACTTAATTGGAATGAGGAAAGAGTTCTAATATAATTGATATACGAAATGAGGCAAGTTGAAATGAGATAAATCCTGAATATACGAGTCATATTGGATTAAGAGAAGTATGCAAGGAACGAATATTTCTGGTATGTAAAGTGATTTGGATCAAGTGATATAAATTAAGAATAAGTTCTCATTAAGGATAAATGAGAAATTGTGGTAAGTTTGGTGTCTCAAACGATGATGCCCTAAGGCAAAAGATCTTAAAAGAGTTTCATTGTTCTCGGTACACCATGCACTCGGGAAGCACTAAGATGTACCAAGATTTACGGAAGGTGTATTGGTGGATTGGTATGAAAAGAGATGTAGCTGAGTTTGTGGCCAAGTGTTTAATTTGCCAACAGATTAAGATCGAGCACCAAAGACCAGCAGGGCTACTGAAGTCTCTTCCAGTGCCTACTTGGAAATGGGAGCATATTACTATGGATTTTATTATGGGTTTACCAAGGACCCGAAAGGGGCATGATGCAATCTGGGTAATCGTAGACAGGTTGACAAAGAGTGCCCACTTCCTAGCCATCAAAAGTACAGACTCCTTGAGTGCTTTAGCAGAGTTGTATGTGAGAGAGATAGTTCGACTGCATGGGGCACCTGTGAGCATTACGTCAGATAGAGATTCCCGATTCACTTCTAGATTTTGGGCTCATTTTCAAGAAGCCATGGGATCTCAGCTTAACTTGAGCACAGCCTATCATCCTCAGACAGATGGTCAGTCCGAGAGGACCATTCAGACCTTAGAGGATATGCTGAGGGCGTGCGTTTTGGAGTTTAAGGGCTCATGGGATGATCATCTACCTCTCGCAGAGTTTGCTTACAACAACAGCTATCATGCTAGCATCGGGATGGCACCTTATGAGGCCTTGTATGGTAGGAGATGTAGGTCTCCAGTGGCTTGGGAAGAAGTGGGTGATAGAAGGATCTTGGCTCCCGAGTTGGTAGAACAGGCAGCAGAGGGTGTTCGGTTAATCTGTGATAGACTTAAGACCGCACAAAGCAGGCAGAAGAGTTATGCGGATAAGCATAGACGGCCACTTGAGTTTCAGATAGGGGACTCCGTGTTTCTTAAGGTATCTCCGAGTAAGGGTATCATGCGGTTTGGGAAGAAGGGGAAGTTGAGTCCTCGCTTCATTGGTCCTTTTGAGATCTTAGAGAGAGTGGGAGACGTAGCTTACAGACTTGCCCTACCCCCGCAGTTCTCCGGGGTGCATAATGTCTTTCACGTCTCGATGTTAAGGAAGTATAACCCAGATCCCTCACATGTCATCGAATATGAGCCTCTGAGCATTCAAGAGGACATGAGCTACATTGAGCGACCTATCCGGATATTGGACAGAAAGGAGAAGGTACTTCGATCAAAGACAATACCTCTGGTAAAGGTTCTTTGGCAACACCATTCGATAGAGGAAGCTACATGGGAGCTAGAGAGCCTTATAAAGGAAAAGTACCCACACCTATTCTGATGGACTTGGATGAATTTGGGGACCAAATTCTTTTAAGGTGGGGAGAATGTAAACCCCGCAAATTTCCTATCTCTAGTTAGATTTTATAAAAATAAAAATAATAAATATTAATGGAAGTGTGCATGATCATTGTAGGACTCGAAGATGACTAGGAACCCGAGACACGAGATGTGATGGAGCAAAGGCGAACATGGAAGGATTGAAAAGTGTTGATCTATTAGTCAAGGGTTGGATGTAAAAAAAAAAAATTTATGTCAAGATTTACGAGGAAGGATGGAACGTCAATGACATTTTATTTCGGAATAATAAAATTTCATGGAAGGCATGATATTGTGTCATTGGACAAATTATACAAGAAAATGTATATATATGCACATATATACATAGGTGAATATGTATATATATATATATACATATATACTAGACATTTTAATAAAAGAAAAAAATAATATATATGGCATATATATTTTTTAGTGTGTAGATTTAATGTATAGTATTTAATGTATAAGTGTAAGATAAAATAAAATGAATGGAAATAAAACATGAGACAAATAAATAATAATAATAAAAATAATGAAGTGAAATAAAAGGGAAGGTAATATGTATATATATATATATATATACATAGGTATAATATATATATATATATATATATGTATATATATATATATATATGACAAATATATATGTATTGTAAGGTATAATGTATAAGATATTTAAAATAAAATGGAAAAAAAAAATATATATATATATATATACAATAATAGTAATAATAATAACAATACAATACATAACAAATAATACCTAAATACTAATATAATATATATACATATATATTAAACTAATATATATATATATATATATATATATTGGCATGTACGGAATTGGCTTAGAAAAGCCAATTCCGTCTGCCACTGTTTTCAATTGAAAACAAGCAAAAGAAATCAAACAAAGCAGAGGAGGCTCGGGCGGGAAAAAGGAAAAGGAAGAGGAGAAGAGGAGGAGAAGAAAAGGAGGAGAGGAAGAGAGGTCTGGCCGGGAGAGAAGGAAAAACCAGGAAAGGAAAGGAAAGGAAGCTGGTTCTGGCCGAGGAAGAAGAAGAAGGAAAGAGGAGAAAGGAGAAAGGAGAAAGGAAGGAGAGGCTCGGTCTGCTGGAGAAGAAGGGAAGAAGAGAAAAAGAAAAAGAAACGGGACTGAAGAGAGGTAGAATCGAGGCTGAAGGGGAGCTGGAAAACCGAGAACCGAAGAGGAGAGGGACGGAAACCAGCAAGAACCGAGAAGCAGAGCAGAATCGAAGCTAGAATAGAGGCAAGGGGGGAAGAAATTGAAACGAAACAGGGACTGAAGAGGCAGCACCGAGAATAGGAAATCTGGAAAACAGAATCGGCTTGAAAGGATAGCAGAACAGGGGCTGGAAATAGAGGGTGAAACCGAGAGAAGAAGGGAGAAACCGAGAAGAAGAGGGGCTGGAACCGAGAGCTGAAACAAAGGAAGAAGAAATAAAAGCTGGAAAAAAAAAAGGAGAAGAAGAAGCTGGGGAATTTAAAGGAAAAGAGAGGTAAATATATATATGTATATTGAGATATATGTAGATATATGAGATGTGGATGCAAGTATGTTAGTATAGATTTAACTAGACAAAATGTATATACATATATGGATATGTATATATATTTATTTATGTGTTGATGAAATATTGGAAATAAGTGATAATATATATATATGTATGTATTTATGTGAATATATATATATATATGTTGGGTGTATACATATAAGTGTATATAATGAATAGGCATGTTAAGTATATGTACATACCAGAACATGCATGTATGTGTGATAAAATGAAAATAAAGGGAAAATAGGTAAAAATCTATATGTATATATGTATATTTAATTTTACATGTATATATATGTGATGGTGTTTAAGTATGATAAGGTAAATTGAATTAGAAGTGAAATAAAAATAAAAATGGGAGAGATGAATAATAGACAAAAAAAAATGTATACATATATATTTATGTGATGGTGCATAAATGAAAACAAATAATAATGCATATATAGGATTATATATACATACATACTCGCTAGTATATATACGTAGTTGTATATAATAATAGGTATACCGAGGTGTGTACGTACAAAAATAATATAGGGTACGAAAAATATATATACGTACGTGAATAGCCTAGGTACGCATGATTAAATGTACACACGAGGAAAAACGAATAGGTTACGATTTTTTAACATATTTCAAGTTACTCGTATAAATAGGAAGTTAAGTAAACTACCTCCGATGTAGGTAAAACGTAGACGAGTTGACGGAGGTGTTGGAAGGCGTTACTTCGTGAACGTGAGATATCCGATACATCGAGGTAAGGGGTACTATTTGACTATGTCCTGATATTGCATATTGTTTTTATCGATGAATGACTTTATGAAAAGAGCATGTGAATTTCGAAATGATTTATAGATGCTTTTATACCGGTACAATGATTATTTAACACGTTTTAAATATGTTAAATGTCCCCCGAATATTTTACATGATATGAAATAAATTTTCCCAAGGGTATGAAGCGTATGGATGTTTTACATTTATTATGTTTTTATATCCATACTGTTAAAGAAACTCTGACGATTTCAAAAGTTTTTAAGAAAAGAAATTATTTTCGAAAGGGGATTGTGGGGGCCACCTCTTGAGTCCTACGGGAACAAAGTGCCACACAGTCTTTCTGTTTTATGAAAGAGTTTCAGATTTCAAGGAATTTGATTTTATAACTCGATATGAGTTTATGGGTTATGAAACCCAAGAAAGATTTTGAAACTATGTTTTGAGACTTAGGCTTCATGCTTGGCTATTTCTCGTGGTGTTCCGGCTCCACCACTTGGGGTGCCGGTACGTTGACCCATTTAGCACTTGACTCAACCTGTGTGGAAGATGTCGTGCTACTTGTGGTTTATGATGATGATGTTTTGGTAGTATCTCGTGCCCGCGCAGCACGCAACTATGTTGCCCACACGGAGAGTGCCTTTGGTGCCCGTGTCCTAGCTATGTGCTAGTAAAAGTATGTAAGATGGATACTACCCATGTTTTTTTTAAGAAAGAGCTGTACGACCTTGATCCAGTCTACAGCCACTTACCATGGCCATAGGTATCATGTTTAGCTCTCTACGGAGAATGACACGTATCGCATGACTTAGTTATAGCCTGGTCTCCATGAATTAGTTATGAATGATAAATGTGGCAACGAATATGTGCCTTATGAATTTCAATGATTGATGTTTACAAAGTGCTTATGAAATGTTGCATGAAAGTTTCACAAAATGTTTACGACATGTTTACGAAGTAAAACGAAATGATTATACAATGTATGGGAAAAGCTTATGAAAGAATTTATAGCATGGTTGAGCATGATTTTGCTTTGAACTTGTATGCTTTATGACTTTTACGATAAATTGCATAAAGTGATGATTTAAGTTTTTCCTTTGTACTTAAAGTATGATCTTACAAATGATTTCTACATGCTTTTCACATATATATATCAGGATAAATTTAAAGGTACTATCTTACTGGGCTTTTCCCCAAAAGCTCACCCCTCTACCTTCAGATCTTTTGCAGTGATTCTATAGGCGCTACCTGCCGCGTACACGACGTAGGCTGGTGGGAAGAGCTACCCTAGGCTACATTTTGTACACGCATAAGGTATACATTTACATTCCTGTACCAGACAGAATTGTATGCACAGACATGTGTTGAAATTAACGGTTGGGATGTAATTTTGTAAGGAATGATGTAAACCTTATTATTTTGGGAGAATACTCTAGATGACTGGTATTAAATTAAAAATAGATGTCTGGAGTGGTAAGGATGAATTGGAAAGTATGTTTGGTAGTGGTGGATATCTAGGATTGCCAAAATAACTTGTTTGCAGGTGGGTAGGCTCATTTATAAGCCGTTGTGCTGCCGAAATTTCTATCGGTCACATAATCTAAAAACGTGGAAATTAATTTCTAATTACGAGAAAAGAATTAGGAAAGATGTTTTGACACTGTACATGAATACAACCTAAGTGAGTAAGAGAATAAATGGGTAAAGAAGTTTCAAAAAAAAATATTTCTCGAATTTCAGGGTCAAGGGTCGTTACAGTTTAACTTTGCAAATCTAGGAAAATTGCAGCTGAAATGCTGCAGGATGAATGCCAGATCGATCTGAGAGCAAGGGAGATTGATCACATTACCTTGGAAATGCAATGTAGAGCCATTCTGTAAGAGGGAAATCGATCCCTCACTCAAGCAGATCGATCTTAAGTTATCTCAGGTTGGACTAGATAAATCTCCTCTCCTAGGCAGGTCGATCTCAAGTTGTCTCCGGATAAGCCAGATCTCTTCTTAAGGCCAGATCGATCTATAAAGCCTTCTACCTGAAACAGATCAATCTCATTCCTTCGAGCAGATCGATCTCATGCATTGGACAGATTGATCTCCTGCCTGCATTTTTGAAAATTTTGAAGGAGTTTAAGCAAGGGCAGATCGATCTCCCCCTGGGTCGATCTCATAAGGCATTTTCTATATAAACTGGGCAACAGAATCTGCATTTCACGAGAGCAACCCATTTTCCTCCATTTCTAACAATAACTTAGATTTCTCAATCTAAAAATCACCAATTTCTAATCAATTTTGAGAGAAGTTTCTTTGAGCAAAGTTGTTCCTAGTGAAGGAGTGAACAACTTAGTCAAAGATTTGAAAGCTCAAACCTTGGATTGAAGGAGAAAAGAGGTTTTTCTCCAATTTGGTGAAATGAGGAGAAAGGTCAAGCTAGGTAAGATTTCAATACACCATCTTCTAGTATGTTAATCTAGGCACTTTGATGAGTGATTTGGTGTATTTATTGTTGGTTCAAATGTGATGAACATGCTTAAACAACCATGACCTAGAAATGGCTTCATGAGAGAAAGTTGTAATGGTATGGAGTTAATAATTATTTAAGCATGTAGAAATGTTAATACGCATGCGAAGATGATTTTAAGATAACTTTGTAAAATCCATATGTTGGATTAGATGAGGATTGATAATGGGCATAATAGGTGTTTGATGAAATGCCATAGAGAAAGAAAATGATGAACTTGAGGCATTGTGAGCATAATGTTGATTCAATACGAATCAATAGACTCGAGGAGTCTAATGGATTCTTGAGAAAATGAATGGAATAATTAAAATGGACTTAAGAATCAGTAAAGTCTAATAAGACGAAATGAGGCCGAATTGTTGTAAATGGCCCAATGCATTGAATTGAATTTCATGCAAGTGAAAATGAGGCATATTGAAGCATACTAATAATGTGAGTAGCTATTGCTTATAGCTATTTGAGACATAATTGGAGCCGATAAGATCGGATCACGAGCATTGGAATAAAAAGAATGTGATTCAAGCGTTATTCGAGGTAAGGGATTTATGCGAGCTATTAGAGATAGCTATACGTATGTTTTCTTACCTGCTGTGTGCGAATAAATATGATAAAGTATATACATATTGATATATCTAGGTGAAACCTAAGTATGAGAAGAACCTATAAGCATGAGTTGCATGACTTCTATGTTATTGTTGTGAAAAGAGGTTTTGCAAACGTTTTGAGAAAGAGTAATAATAGTCGGGCTCCCGGTTTAGTAATTTGCATGAAAAGCTTTTAACGAATGATTAAAGGGAGATTGCCTTCTTACTCATACTCAGTGAATGGAGCCTTCTATTTCTTTTATGTGTGCAATTGTGCTAGAGCCCAAGTGGCAATAGTAGATTTACCAGCCCTGCTCGTACATCATTTTTAAAAGGATTTTTACGAAAAGCAAAAAGGGTGCTCAATACCTCGGGTGATGCTGTGTGTTCCACTCGAGAGCTCGCACTAGATTTTGGGAATCATTCTGGAGGCAAAGAGTACTACTTCGTGATCTCGCTCTGATTTTGCTTGCATATGACCCCCTCGATTTAAAGTGATAGGATAAAATCGTGCTCGATGCCTCAGGTATGTTGTGTGTTCTTATGCTGAGTTGCTCTCACGTGGTCTCTTGAGCTTTACTGTGTGATAGGCAAAACTGTGCTCGATGCCTCAAGTATCCTGTGTGATCTTACGCTGAGTTACTCGCACGAGAGTTTGTGAGTTTTCTGTGTGATGAGTAAAAATTGTGTTGGAGCTGTTGTGTATTGCTTAGTGATCTTGCATAGACCTGCTCGCACGTGATTTTGAGACAATGAAAATGGCTGATATGGATCCACGGGAGCACGATGCACCGTGAGCATTAGCCATGGAGTACGATGTGCCGTGATATCTTAGTGATTTTGTGTAGGCTGAAGGGATGGTTGATCCGCCTCCCTCGAGCATAGGGTTCCCGTACACTTGATCAGTGTTGCCTGAAATCCAGACTATGGCCAATAGTCTTCTTTTATCTGTGTGATACGACATTGTGTTACTATTGTATGAGGTGACAAATGTCCTCCCTACTGTGTGATACAAGGTGATATAAAATCCCATTATATGTCTAGAGTGAATTGATTTCCTAAGTGTGTTCTGTGTGAACTGATAAATGAAGCTGTGTGGTTTTTAAAGACTAAGCTGTGTGAATTGATAATGTATATGCATATACCAATCTAGTGAATTAATGGTTTCACATCGATGGAAGCTATTTTCAAAGAAATGCATATGTTTTATAAAGGAAATAAATGTTAATATTTTAGCATGTAGATAGTGTAGTTATATACCTCCTTTCATATTTTCCTTACTGAGCATGTTAGCTGACCCCCTTATTTCCTCTTCCACAGATACTACGCAGTAGTGAGTTACTACAGTTGACCCTACTAAGGTGTTCACCAGTTCTCCAGTTCTCCAGCAGCATAGAGGTATACATTTATGAGAGAAAAATTTTGTATCTTGTAAATTTATGCACAATATAGTTATCTTTAGTACGTAGGGGATGTATCTGCTAGAAACTGGTGTAAATGTTTCTGCATATTTTATAAAAGAACAATTTCTATTTCATTAATTAAATTATATATTATGAATGGATGAGATGTGGATATGGATGTTGACTCACAACCCAACTGTTAGTAGTAAGTTAACTCAAGAGAAGAAGGACGTGACAAAGATTGGTATCAGAGCTTGAGTTGGTCCAATGTGAGTCAGTAACCATAGTTAGGAAATTATATATCCATAAAGTACTGTGCATTATTTGGATACAATTGTGTATACCAAGCTGGAAATATGACTGAGACACTTGTTATTGAGTATGCAAGATGTCAGATAAATAATGTACGCGTAGAAGGGAGAGTTCGCGCTCTCAAGGGCACAGAGATAAGCTCGAGAGGCGCAGTGAGTCTAGTTCTAGGAGAGACCAACCTGGTCTTAGTGAGGCCACTGAGGCACGTATAGCGCAGTTACAGCGCAGTGTAGACACAGTTATGGAGATGTTTATACAAGCGATTGCCAGATTTGAGGGTAGATAAGAGAACCCTGCTGGCCAGGCTGCTGCAGTTGAGAGACATGAGCCTACACAGCCTGCACCGAGACCTCAGGCTGCAGAGGCAGAGATTCCTGCACCCCCTCCAGTTCAGGACATTCCTCTACCACTTCAAGATCCTGTAGCTCTACAACAAGTTGGTGGTGAGGGAGTTTATAATTTTGACTTGGGCAGGCTAAGACAGTTCAGAAAGTTTTGATCACCTTCGTTTAGTGGGGTGAAAGACCCAGTGTTAGCCGAGCATTGGTGGATGGCTACCCAGCCGATTCTGAGTGCACGTCACCTGGTGGTGACTTGGGACATATTTCTGGATGCCTTTAGGAGGTAATACATTCCAGCCACTGCTCAGAGGAAGATACAAATGGAATTTTTACTCTTGACTCAGGGGAACCGTACTGTGGATGAGTATGAGTCTGGATTCACATCTCTCAGTAGATATGACACAGTGACCATAGGCTGTTAGAACAGAAAGGTCCAAAAATTTCTTGAGGGATTGAGACCTTCGATCAGAGCTCGATTAACCCCATTTGACATTACCACATACGATGAGGCAGTACGCAAAACTCAGCTATGTGAGCAGGACTATGAGTTGCATGCCTCGGAGTTGAGCAAGAGTGGTAAGGGAAGAGATAGAGACCAAAAGAGATCAGTTGAGGATAGAGGATTCAGAAAGGGTTAAAGATTGTTTGGTAAAGGGCCAAAGATTGAGGAGGTATAAGAGAGGCCTACGAAACCTCCAACTTCGAGGGGCATAGTTATTGGTGGACCCCAACCTACCACCGAGAAGTTCAAGACACGTGGTAAATATCATGGGAGTAGACCATGCCCTTTTATGAGATCGTGTTATAGATGTGGTAAACCAGAGCACATAGCTCATGAATACCCAGAGTTGATTAATACAGCCCTATAGAAGGGCAAAGAGCTAAAGAAGGCTACAGTTGAGACACCTACACCTAAGAGGAAAGCCACAGCTAAAGAGAAAGGGAAGCAAGCTGTTGGTCGAGGGTGAGTGTATGCTTTGGACCAGGCATTTGCAGAAGCTTTTATGGATGTGATTAAGGGTACCATCCTAGTCTTTGATTTTAAAGCATTAGCATTAATTGATCCTGGTGCCACGTATTCATTCATATCGCTTACATTTGCATGTAAATTGTTTGAACATGCGAAACCTGTACCTCTAGGTAGGATACTACTTATAAGTACTCCAGTGAGAGATGATATAGTAACTGAATATGTATGTAATGGCTGTAAGTTAAAAGTAGGGGAGAAGGATATGTTGGCCAGTCTTATTCTGTTAAACATGAAGGACTTTGATGTAATACTAGGAATGGATTGGTTGGCTACAAACCATGCTGTTTTAGACTGTTATGCTAAAACAGTAATGTTTTTCACCCCTGAAAAGTATGTTGCAAGATTTGTTAAGTAATGAAAGAAGTAGTGAAATTATTCCTAAGGATGGATGATTTTACTAACAAATGTGGTTATAATATGTTGAAGGTTTTATAGCATATGTGGTTAATTTGGATAAGGCACACCCAGAATTGATTGACATTCCAGTGGTTAGAGAATTTCTCGATGTCTTTTCAGAAGAATTACCAGGGTTGCCACCAGATAGAGAGATGAAATTCTGTATTGATTTGATGTTTGGAACAGAACCAATATCCAAACCACCGTATAGAATGGCTCCAGTGGAATTTGAGGAGCTAAAGAAATAGTTGCAAGAGTTGTTGGATAAGGGGTTTATCAGACCGAATGTATCATCTTGGGGAGCACCGGTTCTATTTACAAAGAAGAAAGATGGGAGTCTCCGACTTTGTATAGATTATCGGTTGTTGAACAAGGCTACCATCAAGAACAAGTATCCCCTTCCAGGGATTGATGATCTATTGGATCAGTTAAAGGGAGCACAGATCTTTTCGAAGATTGATTTGAGGTCTGGGTATCATTATCATCAGTTGAGGATTCGGAGTGGAGATGTGCCCAAGACAGCATTTCAGACCCGTTATGGCCATTATGAGTTTTTGGTTATGCCATTTAGGTTGACGAATGCTCCTGTAGCGTTTATGGCATTAATGAATGATATATTTAAGCCATACCTGGACAACTTCATGATTATCTTTATAGATGACATATTGGTGTACTCGAAGTCCAGAGAAAAGCATGAGCAGCATTTGAGAACAGTGTTATAGACCCTTCGAGATTAGGAGTTGTATGCTAAACTCAACAAGTGTGATTTCTGGCTGAGTGAGATATCGTTACTGGGTCATGTAGTCTTGAAAGACGAGGTATCAGTAGATCCATCCAAGATAGAGGCTGTGATACAATGGGAAAGACCCAAGATGATTACAGCGATCCACAGTTTCTTGGGTTTAGTAGGTTATTACCGACGGTTTGTCGAGGGATTCTCTAAGCTGGCTGCTCCATTGACACGTCTTACTCGAAAAAATACGGCATTTGAGTGGGATGAGAAATGTGAAAATAGTTTCTGCAAGCTAAAGCATAGACTGACCACCGCACCTATTCTTACCATACCCACCAGCTCAGGAGGTTACTCAGTGTATACAGATGCCTCAGGACAGGGAGTGGGTTGTGTGTTGATGCAGGACAAGAATGTAGTAGCCTATGGATCCAGACAGCTTAAGGACCATGAGAGGAACTACCCGACCCATGATTTAGAGTTGGCAGCCGTGGTATTTACATTAAAGATTTAGCGCCGCTACTTGTACGGTGAGAAATTCCACGTGTTCACAGATCTTAAGAGCCTCAGATATCTATTTTCACAGAAAGAGTTAAATATGAGGTAGAGACGATGGATAGAGCTTTTGAAGGATTATGATTGCAAGATATTATACCATCCAGGAAAGGCTAATGTTCTGGCAGATGCCTGACTGAAAGAGCCTCGGAATGGTCTCGTATATGATGGTCAGGGAACATGAATTGCTCGAGCAGTTTGCTTGCCTCAGGTTGGATATAGACCCTCTTGATGTTAACATTGACTGTGTTATAGCTAGCCAACAAGTGGAACCAGATTTGATTGACCAGATACGACAGGCTCAGTATGTCGATCTACACTGTGAGGATCATGTGAGTCTGATTCAGAAAGGTGATGTGGCCGATTTCTTAGTGAGTGATGATGGCCTACTGAGGTTTAGAGGTAGGATTTGCGTTCCCAATAACCCAAAACTAAAGAGATTGATTTTGATAGAAGCTCATTCATTGAGATATACATTACATCCGAGGAGTAACAAGTTGTATCAAAACCTTCGGAATGTGTATTGGTGGTCAAGGATGAAAAAGGATATCGCAGAATTTGTGGCAAGATGTCTAGTATGTCAGCAAGTGAAGGTAGAGCATTAAAAGCCTGTAAGGTTATTGCAGCCTCTACCTATACCAACTTGGAAGTGGGAACACGTCACCATGAATTTTATCATAGGATTACCAAAGACTAAGAGGAACCATGATGCTATCTGGGTAGTGGTAGATAGATTGACGAAATCTACCCACTTTCTAGCTATGCAATCTACAGATACTTTGAGTACTTTGACAAAGTTGTATGTACGAGAGATAGTAAGGCTACATGGTATTCCAGTGAGCATTGTATCAGATAGGGATTCCCGTTTCACTTCCCACTTCTGGGAACACTTTCAGGAAGCTATGGGAACCCAATTAAGTTGCAGTACCGCTTTCCACCGTCAAATTGATGGTCAGTCAGAGAGGACCATTCAAACATTAGAGGATATGCTGAAGGTGAGTGTCATGGATTTTAAGGGCTCCTCGGATGATCACCTACCATTAGCCGAATTTGCATACAACAATAGTTATCACTCGAGTATTGGGATGGCACCATATGAGACATTGTATGGTAGAAGGTGTCGTTCCCCTGTTGGTTGGGAAGAAGTGGGTGATAGAAAGACTTTTGCTCTCGATTTGGTACAGTAAGCCTCTGAGGTTGTTCAGTTGATATATGATAGATTGAGAACAACTCAGAGCAGGTAGAAAAGTTACGCTGACATGAGACGGAGGCCACTAGAGTTCACTATGGGTGACTCAGTATTTTTGAAAGTTTCTCCCTCGAAAGGGATTATGAGGTTCGGTAAGAAGGGTAAGTTGAGCCCTCGGTATATCGGACCATTTGAGATATTGGAGCGAGTGGGAGATAAGGCCTATAGGTTAGCATTGCCACCAGAGCTAACAGGCATTCACAACATCTTCCACGTGTCGATGCTTTAGAAGTACCATCCAGATTTGACTCATGTAATTTGGTATGAGCCATTGGAGCTCAAGGATGATCTATCATATCTAGAGAGACCGATCCGGATACTGGATAGGAAGGAAAAAGTGTTAAGGAATAAGACAATTCCACTTGTTAAGGTTTTTTGGCAGCACCATAATTCAGAAGAGGCTACTTGGGAGTTAGAGAGCCTTATACGAGAAAAGTACCACCGACTTTTCGATGAATGACTTGGTTCTAATTTGAAGGACCAAATTTCTTGAAGGAGGGGAGGATTGTAAGACCCGTAAATTTTCATGTAATAATTATGATTATGGAATGTACAGACAAGTTATATTGTACATGAATCATAAGAAATGGATGTTTCTAAGTTTTAAGTATGAATGAATTTGCAAAATGAGTATTAAAGCAAAGGAATAGGAGTTTAACTTTGGAAATTTGGGAAAATTGCAGCTGAAATGCTGCATAATGAATGCCAGATCGATCTGAGAGTAAGGGAGATCAATCCCATTGCCTTGGAAATGCAATGCAGAGGCATTTTGTAAAAGGGAGATCGATCCCCCACTCAAGTAGATCGATCTCAAGTTGTCTCAGGTTGGACTAGATCGATCTCTTTCCATAGGCAGATCGATCTCCAATTGCCTCTGGATAGGCCAAATCGATCTCTTCTTAAGGCCAGATTGATCTATAAAGCCTTTTGCCTGAAACAGACCGATCTCATTCCTTTAAGCAGATCGATCTCATGCACTGGACAAATCGATCTCCTGCCTGCATTTTCAAAAATTTTGAAGGAGTTTAAGCAAGGGCAGATCGATCTCCCCCCTTTGGAGATCGATCTCATAAGGCATTTTCTATATAAACTGGGTAGCAAAATCTGTATTTCACGAGAGCAACCCATTTTCCTCCATTTCTAATAATAACCTAGCTTTCTCACTCTAAAAATCACCACTTTCTAATCAGTTTTGAGAGAAGTTCCTTTGAGCAAGGTTGTTCCTAGTGAAGGAGTGAACAACTTAGTCAAAGATTTGAAAGCTGAAACCTTGGACTGAAGAAGAAAAGAGGTTTTTTCCCAATTTGGCAAAAAAAGGAGAAAGGTCAAGCTAGGTAAGATTTTAATACACCATCTTCTAGTATGTTAATCTAAACACTTTGATGAGTGATTTGGTGTATGTTTTTTTGGTTGAAATGTGATGAACATGCTTAAACAACCATGACCTAGGAATAGCTTAGTGAGAGAAAGTTGTAATGGCATGGAGTTAATGATGATTTAAGCATGTAGAAATGTTAATAAGCACGTGAAGATGATTTTAAGATAACTTTGTGAAATCCATATGTTGGATTAGATGAGGATTGATAATGGGCATGATAGGTGTTTGATGAAATGCCATTGAGAAGGAAAATGATGAACTTGATATATTATGAGCATAAGTCGGTTCAATACAAATCAATAGACTTGAGGAGTCTAATGAATTCTCGAGAAAATGAATGGAATAATCGAAATGGACTTAAGAAAGAGTAAAGTTCAATAAGACGAAATGAGGCCAAATTGTTGTAAATTGGCCAATGCATTGAATTGAACTTCATGCAAGTGAAAATGAGGCATATTGAAGCATACTAATGTGAGTAGCAATTGCTTATAGCTCTTAGAGGCGTAATTGGAGCCGATAAGACCGAATCACGAGCATTGAAAATCAAGGAAGGCGATTAAAGCGTGATTCGAGGTAAGAGATTTATGCGAGCTATTAGAGATAGCTATACGTATGTTTTCTTACTCGCTGTGTGTGAATAAATATGATAAAGTATATAGATATTGATATATCTAGGTGAAACCTAAGTATGAGAAGAACCTATAAGCATGAGTTGCATGACTTCCATGTTATTGTTGTGAAACGAGGTTTTGCAAACGTTTTGAGAAAGAGTAATAATAGACGGGCTCTCGGTTTAGTAATTTGCATGAAAAACTTTTAACAAGTGATTGAAAGGAGATTGCCCTCTTACTCATACTCAGTGAATAGAGCCTTCTATTTATTTTCTGTGTGAAATTATGCTAAAGCCTAAGTGGCAATGGTAGATTTACTAGCCCTGCTCGCACATCATTTTTAAAAGGGATTTTTGAGAAAAGCAAAAAGGGTGCTCAATGCCTCGGGTGATGCTGTGTGTTCCACTCGAGAGCTCGCACTAGATTTTTAGAATCATGCTGGAGCCAAAGTGTCACGACCCAAATTACCTAAAAATCAGAGTAAATTTTTCGCTTTTTCATTTATTATTTAATTCTTACCTTTCTCTCATCGTGACCATCCTACAACACAGTTGGGCTATGATTCGGTGTTAGTCACCTCACACTACTTACCATTCCATTTTCATATTCACATTCATATATCAGAGTTTACTATTCTTTGACTTTAAATAAATACATACCCAATGGTATTTATAACTCTACATCCCCAACATCATATCCGTTTACAGTACTGTGCATTACATATTTAGATACAAAATCATACCAATGTGTAAACCTGTCTCTCGATGGGAAGCAGCGGATACCAAGCATGTAAGTCCTCAGCCGCTCAATAACTATTGCAAGGGCTCTGAAAAGATGGAAAAATAAGGGGGGTGAGCAAACCACACGCTCAGTAAGGCAATTATGCAAGTAAGTAGATAGCTCCACTATCTACATGCTCATAATGCCATGCCCTTAAAATCCATTTCTTTTCATCTAAAATTTCACGCACAAAATCATGCATATTTCAATGCCATAGTTTATCCAAAACTATTTGTACATATATAAATCATGTATCAATAACATTTTATGTGACATCAGTAAATCATACTTAGCATGAATTTAATCAAAATCATGCATTCTTTCATGACATGTAAGACAAATTATGCATTTGAAATGAAAGCATGGAAAATAGCATCATGCTACTGCATTCAAACCATTTCATTAAAACTGCAGTATAAACTAACCCTTTCGGGTCAATAATCTCATGAAACAATTCATTAAAATTCATTATAAAACTCGATTATAAAACCATCCTTCTTTTAGGGTCACAAATCATACAATCATTTAATCATAAAATCGTCAAATCGGGGGCCTGACCCCTCCTTCGGGTCTACCCTGGTCTAACAGACCACAAGTTATATCATGTGAGACAAACAGCTGATTATATCAGTAACATCGAGGACTATGGCCATATCCTAGTGATCCCTGGCAACACGATACCTAGTGTGCGGGGTATCACACCTGAAACGGGAGGTGGGTCGTCCTACCCATGTCACGCCCCGAAAGTGCGGAAAATAGGGCTAATTTAAAACATTTTACTCGTTAATTCACAAATAAAGGTGCATTCCTGTGCAGTGTCATACATCATCATAATTATCATGCCTCAGGATCTCATCATAATATAGTGTATATTGAATCATATACATTACTCAATTCCAAGTTAGTTAATCCTAATACATCCCATATAATGTTATACATCAAGTGTCTGTAATTACAATAATAGTCTGGGTACATGAAAAGATAAATATACCTCAAAGTACAAAATATATAGCCTGGAGCTCGAATCCTCCACTAGCCACTACTCCGTACGTCGCAGGGAAGTCCTTATTCACTTGAAGAACTCTGGGGGGAAAAGGAAAACAGGGTGAGCTTCTAAATCGCTCAGTAAAGGGGGTAAGGAACTCAGTTCATAAACCAAAATGCACATCACAAAGTATTTATTTGTATGTGAAACTCATTTGAAAACCATAGCATGAAAATACTCAAAACGACACTCTCATGTGTCAAGTCATGTGAAAACATGAAGTAAAAGGCTCACTCAAGAGTAAAAACAAAGCATGTGAAAATAACGCGTTAAAACGCTTTCTCAAATAACGTGATAAAATCACAGTAAATATAATGCACGTGGCACAGCCACAAAACACACTTGGCATAGCCACTGATTTAATTTCTCACGTGGCATAGCCACAAAACACACGTGGCAAAGCCACTGAATTAATTTCTCGCGTGGCATAGCCACGGAATAGGGTTTCTCAACGTGGCACAGCCACCAATGGGGTTTTCTCAACGTGGCACAGCCACCAAGGGGGTATAACGTGGCACAGCCACCAATGGGGTTTCTCATCGTGGCACAGCCACCAATGGGGTATAACGTGGCACAGCCACCAATGGGTTTTCTCAACGTGGCACAGCCACCAAGTATACGTGGCATAGCCACAGAATAGGTTATTCTCACGTTACCAGAACGGAGAAGAAATCGGGCTTACATGCTACCAGAGCAATGCCGGTGTGTACTCACAACTACACACCTAAGTCTTATCGCATAAGACTGGTTTGCGTTCACGTAGAACTCGTAATGGTTTTTCTCTCATAAAACTCATTTGAAAACCGTTTTGTACTCAACACAAAACGTGATAAAACCGAGTTCTAACCGGCAAAGCACACGCACACATTTCTCAAAATCTCAATGTTGCCTTAACGTAGAGCCCAGTTATAAACTCATAAAACATTGGGCTCCAACCGGCTATAAAATCGTGTGCAGTTTAAATCTCAACACAAAACACTCAACATGCTTGTTTTATAAATCATAAATCATGCTATAACAGTTTACAAATCACATACACAAATGGTTTAGATTTCCCTTACCTCTTTGCACCTCGTATAGTGCAATCGTTCCCCCGTATCACGGACTAGCCTCGCATTCCACTCTGGAACTCCCGAGCTGTCCAAACGATGTTAAACATCAATACTCATCATCACATAAACCTCAATTCTCAAAATCGAGCATAATTGCTCATAACACCTCAAATCCCTTGATTCTCGTAACTCAACCCTAAACTACAACCTCATTCTCAATATCTCAACGTCCTACATTCCTCATGCCAATTATCTAGGCTAATTCTCCACATTGTCTATATTTCCATTTATAGCTCAATTTCTCAAAATTACCGAATATCTACATTACTCCAACCACATTGCAATTCATCAATCCCTAATCATTTCTCAACTATTTCAACACAATTACAACCACCAATAACATCAAAATCAGCTCAAATATCAAGATCGAGGTTTAGAAATTACCCAAAGCTTGTGAGACGCACAACTCACGCCTCGATCCGATTCGTCCTTCGATTTCCAAGTATGTTGTTCTCCCTTTGATGAGGAACAACTTTCCTTCTTACCACAACAGCTGATTCGGCCGAAAATGGGTGATTTGGAGGAGTGAGAAACTAGGTTTTCGGAAAAATGGAGGTTTTGAAGGAGAGAGAAAGTGAAATTGCAGAGAAAACACGGGTTCCTTATATAGACTGGAGGTAGGAGATCGATCTGCCTCTTGATGAGATCGATCTGTGTTTGAAATTTGGGGACGATCTGGGCAATTTTATGCATAGGAGATCGATCTGTCGAGGGGTGAGATCGATCTCTTTATGGCTTTATGAGATCGATCTGCTCCTGAAGAGATCGATCTTCTCCCCAAACAGAATCATTTGGAGATCGATCTCTTCCTCATGAGATCGATCCCTTCTCAAACAGATTCATAAGGAGATCGATCTCTTCCATTGGAGATCGATCTGCTCCTTAAATTTCTCCTTCTTTGTCGTTTATATCTCACCAGATCGATCTCTCCTTCTCCCAGATTGATCTGTCCTTATAGTTCTTGCTTATTTTACACACTTAACATAAAGATCTCCAATTATAATTCCCACAATTTACATAGCTCAATAAATTACACTTCAAATCCTTATTACATCAATAAAATATGTCTGAAATTCTCAGATCTCACATCCTCCCCACCTTAAAAAGAATTTGGTCCTCCAAATTCAATTCAACTAGTCAAAATAGATGGGGGTATTACTCCTTCATGAGGCTCTCTAGTTCCCACATTGCCTCTTCCCTTGAGTGATGTTTCCATAAAACTTTCACTAATAGGATGCTCTTGGTTCTCAGTACCTTCTCCTTTCTATCGAGAATCCGGACGGGTTCCTCAGTGTAGCTCAGGTCCTCCTGTATGTCCATCTCATCATACTCTATAACATGAGAAGGGTCCGGGTGGTACTTTCTCAACATAGACACATGAAAAACATTATGTATTCCGGACATCTGTGGGGGTAATGCTAATCTGTAAGCTACCTCTCCCACTCTCTCAAGAATCTCGAATGGTCCTATGTATCGAGGACTCAATTTCCCTTTCTTCCCAAATCGCATGATACCCTTGCTCGGTGATACTCTCAGAAATACTGCATCACCAACGTCAAACTCGAGTGGCCGTCTACGCACATCCGCGTAGCTTTTCTGTCTACTCTGCGCAGCCTGTAACCTCTCACATATGAGTTTCACACTCTGTACGGCTTGCTCAACAAGCTCGAGAGCATTTATCTTTCTGTCACCGACTTCTTCCCAAGCTACAAGGGATCTACACCTCCTACCATATAGAGCCTCAAAAGGTGCCATTCCAATACTCGCATGATAGCTGTTATTGTATGCAAACTCTGCTAGGGGCAGGTGATCATCCCATGATCCCTTAAAATCCATCGTACATGCCCTCAACATATCCTTCAGGGTCTGAATAGTCCTCTCTGACTGACCATCTGTCTGAGGATGATAGGCGGTACTAAAACTCAATCGAGATCCCATGGACTCCTGAAACTGGGTCCAAAATCTAGAAGTAAATCGGGAATCTCTATCAGAAGTAATACTCACTGGAGCCCCATGTAATCTAGCTATCTCGCTGACATATAGCTCAGCTAAGGCATCCACCGTATCTGTGCTCTTGATGGCAAGGAAGTGGGCACTCTTGGTCAATCTATCCACAATGACCCATATCGCGTCATGACCTCTTCGGGTCCTCGGTAAACCCATAATAAAGTCCATAGTGACATGCTCCCATTTCCATGTAGGTACAGGTAAGGGCTGTAGTAGTCCTCCGGGCTTTCGATGCTCAGCTTTCACTTGCTGGCATACTAAACACCTGGCCACATACTCTGCCACATCTCGCTTCATACCACTCCACCAATACACCTTTCTCAAGTCTCGGTACATCTTAGTACTCCCTGGGTGCATGGTGTAACGCGAGCAGTGGGATTCTCTCAGTATCTGTCTCTTCAGGGTATCATCGTCCGGTACACAAATCCGTCCTCTGAACCTCAACAATCCATCCTCACTAATGGTGAGATCCGACTGCAAACTCTGCTCAGCTTGGCTAACCATGTCTATCAATCTCTGATCACTGCGCTGCCCAGTTCTAATCTGATCCATGATCCTGGGCTCTATCCACAGGCTAGCCAAAAATCCAGTCTCTAGCTCTTTAACTCTGATCCGAAGTTCGGCGAATTGCTCTAACAAATCCCATTCCCTGATCATCATAGCAGATATCATACTCTTCCTGCTCAGGGCATCAGCAACCACATTTGCCTTACCTGGATGATAAAGAATCTCGCAGTCATAATCCTTAAGGAGTTCCATCCATCTCCTTTGTCTCATGTTTAACTCTTTCTGATCAAAGAGATATCTCAAACTCTTGTGATCAGTGAAGATCTGGAATCTTTCCCCATATAAGTAATGTTGCCAGATCTTCAAAGCAAATACCACAATGGCTAACTCCAAATCATGCGTGGGGTAATTCCGCTCATGGTCTTTCAGCTGTCGCGATCCATATGCGACCACTCTCCCGTGCTGCATGAGCACACACCCCAATCCTTGATGAGACGCATCACTATACACCGAGAATCCTCCTGATCCCTCAGGAATAGTTAACACAGGTGCCGCTGTTAATATCCTCTTTAACTCTTGAAAATTGAGCTCACATTGATCAGTCCATATGAACGGAGTCTCCTTACGCGTGAGCTTAGTCAAAGGAGCGGCAATCCTTGAAAATCCTTCCACAAATCTCCTGTAATACCCTGCCAAACCAAGGAAGCTTCGTACCTCAGTAACTGTCCTCGGTCTCTCCCAATTAAGCACAGCTGCTATTTTACTTGGATCCACTGATACTCCTTCCTCTGAGACTATATGCCCAAGGAAAGCTATCCGGTTCAGCCAAAACTCACACTTACTAAGCTTTCCATACAATTGCTTATCTCGGAGTATCTGAAGTACTAACCACAAATGCTGTGCATGCTCCTCATACGACCGAGAGTACACCAGGATATCATCAATAAAAACTATCACAAACTTATCCAGATAGTCTCTGAACACCTCGTTCATCAATCTCATAAATGCTGCAGGGGCGTTCGTCAATCCAAAGGACATCACCAAAAATTCGTAATGGCCATACCTTGTCCTGAAGGCCGTCTTTGGAATATCTCCTTCCTTGATCCTCAATTGGTAATAGCTCGATCTCAAATCAATCTTAGAAAAGACTGATGCCCCTCTTAGCTGATCAAGTAGATCATCGATCCTGGGTAGTGGGTATTTATTCTTCACCGTGGCTTTATTTAACAGCCGGTAGTCTACACATAATCTGAGACTACCATCTTTCTTCTTAACAAATAGTACTGGCGCTCCCCACGGCGAAACACTAGGCCTAATAAACCCTTGATCCAACAACTCCTGTAGTTGTCTCTTCAATTCCTCAAGTTCCACTAATGCCATCCTGTAAGGAGGTTTAGAGATCGGCTGAGTATCTGGTACCAAATCAATGGTAAACTCCAGCTCTCTCTTGTGGTAAACCTGGCAATTCATCGGGGAAAACATCTAGAAATTCACACACCACAGGTATATCCTCAATCCTCGGATGTTCCCGCTCATCGTCTGAGATGAGTGTCTCACAACCTTCACATGAATAATCATATTTAATATTCTCCAAAATAATGTTAAAATTTTCAAATTACTTACTAGAATTCCATATATACATTTCCTCAATATCTCAACCGTACACTGTAAGGTTCAGGTAGGGAGAAAGTTACAATCTTAGTGTAGCAGTCTAAACTCACTCGATTGGTCGCCAACCAATCCATTCCCAGAATTACATCAAACCCATGTATATTCAACATGATTAGATCTGCTAACATCACTCTATCTCCCACCTTTATCTCACATCCTCTACAGATTAACTCAGTTCTCTGAGATTCACGCATAGGGGTATTTACATGTAGTATGTATTCTAGAGGTTCAAACTTCAAGTTTAATCTACATGCAAAATGCTCAGAAATAAACGAATGCGTGGATCCTGAATCAATCAACACATGAGCCTCATAATTACAGACAGAGAGTGTACCTCTTATAGTTTCTGCCGAAGCGTCTGCGGTCTCCTTATCCAGGGCAAACACACGTCCCTGTGCCACAGGTTTCTTCCCTTTCTCTGCCGCAGTGGCCCGTCTCAGGGGATCCACTCTCTGAGGCTGTTGTCTAGTGGGCTTCGGAGCATGTGGTATCTGAGGTTGGGGACAGTCCTTCACTCTGTGACCCATGTCACCACATCTAAAACATCCATGGATCGACCCAGTACAACTTCCCTCATGCGATCGGCCACAGTCTCTACAAAACCTTATCTCAGGCCTGACATATCGAGGGGTCTCCTTGATAATAGGATGGGCTCTGGGTCTCTCCAATCTGTCCTTCTGTACCTCAATCCTTCCTCTCCTGAAAGAACCTCTCCGAGCCTCTGTCTGAAAAAGTGCTGGCCTCTTGTCCTTATCTCTATTCACCGCTCTGAGTTCATTCTGGGATTGTACCATCTCAATCCTCTCTCAATCTCTTATGCTCGTCTCAGAGCATCTCCAAACTCAGTAATACATAGCCCTATCAATCTATCTCTGATAACGGGCTTCAACCCATACACAAACTTCTCTGTGCGGAGCTCTTCACTCTTGAAGGTCTCTGGGTCATATCTCAATAGCGCTGTGAATTGGCTCTCACAGTCATCCACAGACATGTCACCCTGTACCAAACTCAAAAACTCGGCCTGTTTCTTTCTCTGAGCGGCCCGTGGTACATATTGGGTCCTAAAAGCTGTCTGAAACTCTTCCCAACCAATCACACCATGGTGGGACATCAAAATACCCTGGGTAGCACCCCACCAATCTCGAGCTCTCCCCTTCAGCGTATAGGCACTCATACTGACCCTCTCAGCATCGGTGCACCCCAGGATATCAAATATAATTCTCAATTCCGTCAACCACTCCTCAGCCTCCGTAGGATCCTTCTTTCCCTTAAACACGGGTGGATTCATCTTCAGAAAATCCTTCAGTCGGACCATACTTCTATCCTCAGGCTGAGTGACGGGAGGCACTGGGGGTATGGGAGGTCCTTGTGGTGGTGTAGGGGTAGTATCCAAGGCATTAACCCCAAAGTGTTGCGCGAATAACGTTGCCATCTGCTCAAAACGTTGCCTCACATCGGTCTCAATCCGATTAAATCGAGAGTTAGGACTCTCTGGTTGTGGGACAGGTGGCGGAGGGGACTCTGCCTGCCTCCTCGAACGACCTCGTCGTTTACTCATTCTCTATCTCAACTCGTCTCCTGCGCGTACATATCACAATCGATTTAAATCTCAATCCTCAATTTCAGTTCATGACCAGACTATTACAGACACTTGGGATGTATTCTATTTCACTTAACCGACACTGACAGTACTAGACACCCTAAGCTCTGATACCAAGAAAACTCTGTCACGTCCCGAAAGTGTGAAAAATAGGGCTAATTTAAAACTTTTTACTCGTTAATTCACAAATAAAGGTGCATTCCTGTGCAGTGTCATACATCATCATAATTATCATGCCTCAGGATCTCATCATAATATAGTGTATATTGAATCATATACATTACTCAATTCCAAGTTAGTTAATCCTAATACATCCCATATAATGTTATACATCAAGTGTCTGTAATTACAATAATAGTCTGGGTACATGAAAAGATAAATATACCTCAAAGTACAAAATATATAGCCTGGAGCTCGAATCCTCCACTAGCCACTACTCCGTACGTCGCAGGGAAGTCCTTATTCACTTGAAGAACTCTGGGGGGAAAAGGAAAACAGGGTGAGCTTCTAAATCGCTCAGTAAAGGGGGTAAGGAACTCAGTTCATAAACCAAAATGCACATCACAAAGTATTTATTTGTATGTGAAACTCATTTGAAAACCATATCATGAAAATACTCAAAACGACACTCTCATGTGTCAAGTCATGTGAAAACATGAAGTAAAAGGCTCACTCAAGAGCAAAAACAAAGCATGTGAAAATAGAGCGTTAAAACGCTTTCTCAAATAACGTGATAAAATCACAGTAAATATAATGCACGTGGCACAGCCACAAAACACACGTGGCATAGCCACTGATTTAATTTCTCAGGTGGCATAGCCACAAAACACACGTGGCAAAGCCACTGAATTAATTTCTCGCGTGGCATAGCCACAGAATAGGGTTTCTCAACGTGGCACAGCCACCAATGGGGTTTTCTCAACGTGGCACAGCCACCAAGGGGGTATAACGTGGCACAGCCACCAATGGGGTTTCTCAACGTGGCACAGCCACCAATGGGGTATAACGTGGCACAGCCACCAATGGGTTTTCTCAACGTGGCACAGCCACCAAGTATACGTGGCATAGCCACAGAATAGGTTATTCTCACGTTACCAGAACGGAGAAGAAATCGGGCTTACATGCTACCAGAGCAATGCCGGTGTGTACTCACAACTACACACCTAAGTCTTATCGCATAAGACTGATTTGCCTTCACGTAGAACTCGTAATGGTTTTTCTCTCATAAAACTCATTTGAAAACCGTTTTGTACTCAACACAAAACGTGATAAAACCGAGTTCTAACCGGTAAAGCACACGCACACATTTCTCAAAATCTCAATGTTGCCTTAACGTAGAGCCCAGTTATAAACTCATAAAACATTGGGCTCCAACCGGCTATAAAATCGTGTGTAGTTTAAATCTCAACACAAAACACTCAACATGCTTGTTTTATAAATCATAAATCATGCTATAACAGTTTACAAATCACATACACAAATGGTTTAGATTTCCCTTACCTCTTTGCACCTCGTATAGTGCAATCGTTCCCCCATATCACGGACTAGCCTCGCATTCCACTTTGGAACTCCCGAGCTGTCCAAACGATGTTAAAACATCAATACTCATCATCACATAAACCTCAATTCTCAAAATCGAGCATAATTGCTCATAACACCTCAAATCCCTTGATTCTCGTAACTCAACCCTAAACTACAACCTCATTCTCAATATCTCAACGTCCTACATTCCTCATGCCAATTATCTAGGCTAATTCTCCACATTGTCTATATTTCCATTTATAGCTCAATTTCTCAAAATTACCGAATATCTACATTACTCCAACCACATTGCAATTCATCAATCCCTAATCATTTCTCAACTATTTCAACACAATTACACCACCAATAACATCAAAATCAGCTCAAATATCAAGATCGAGGTTTAGAAATTACCCAAAGCTTATGAGACGCACAACTCACGCCTCGATCCGATTCGTCCTTCGATTTCCAAGTATGTTGTTCTCCCTTTGATGAGGAACAACTTTCCTTCTTACCACAACAGCTGATTCGGCCGAAAATGGGTGATTTGGAGGAGTGAGAAACTAGGTTTTCAGAAAAATGAAGGTTTTGGAGGAGAGAGAAAGTGAAATTGCAGAGAAAACACAGGTTCCTTATATAGACTGGAGGTAGGAGATCGATCTGCCTCTTGATGAGATCGATCTGTGTTTGAAATTTGGGGACGATCTGGGCAATTTTATGCATAGGAGATCGATCTGTCGAGGGGTGAGATCGATCTCTTTATGGCTTTATGAGATCGATCTGCTCCTGAAGAGATCGATCTTCTCTCCAAACAGAATCATTTGGAGATCGATCTCTTCCTCATGAGATCGATCCCTTCTCAAACAGATTCATAAGGAGATCGATCTCTTCCATTGGAGATCGATCTGCTCCTTAAATTTCTCCTTCTTTATCGTTTATATCTCACCAGATCGATCTCTCCTTCTCCCAGATCGATCTGTCCTCATAGTTCTTGCTTATTTTACACACTTAACATAAAGATCTCTAATTATAATTCCCACAATTTACATAGCTCAATAAATTACACTTCAAATCCTTATTACATCAATAAAATATGTCTGAAATTCTCAGATCTCACAACCCGCCAGAACAGCATAACACCAGGATTGCGAGGGCAAGGCTTGCTGCCTCGTGGCTAATGCCACTCCACTCCAACAATCCCCACGGTACAACGTACTCCGCGTGACATACAGGGTACAACGTACTCCGTGAACCCAAGCTCAATCAGGGGTGCCTGTAATAGGTCTTATCCACCCAAATCATCTCTGTCTCAGAATGCACGTGTAAGCATATCATCTCACTGTGACACAGTCTACAGGAAACTCCAACACGGCTATATGCATGTAATATAAATCCCTGTGCGAGCGAAGCTCTAGCACGGCTCCATGCATATTCATGATATCTGAAAATCTCGTGCGAGCGAAGCTCTAGGACGGTTTCATAAAAATCAGTAAAATCTGCATACGAGCAGCGCTCCAGTACGACTTAAACTGATTATTAATTCAAGTAAAATCCACGTACGAGCAATGCTCTAGTACGAATATGCATAAAAACTCAATGAAAACCTCGTACGAGAAAAACTCCAGTACGACATTCAAATGAATTATAAAAACCATATAAAACTTTGTGCGAGCAAGCTCCAACACAAATGAATGCTCAAGTAAATCAAATCTTCGTACGAGCAACGCTTCAGTATGGCTTTATGCATAAATACATCAAATCTCGTGCGAGTTACACTCCAGCACGGCTTTATGCAATATCAAATCAAAATAGGATGCGAGCTAAGCTCCAACATCTCTCATGCATGTCAAATCATTAAAAACTAGTGCGAGCAATCGCTCCAGCACCATTTTATGCATACCACGTCAAAACAAATCAAAACATGTCAAAACAGAGTGCGAACTAGGCTCCAGCAGCTCTCATTTCACAATAATAAAAATCAGTGCGAGCACCATGCTCTAACACATTTCATGCATATGATGTCACACAAGTCGGTGCGAGCAACCGCTCAAGCACATTTATGCACATTCACAAACGTAGATATAGTGCGAACTACGTGTCAGCACTATCTGTTTCCATATAAACATGATAGTTAGCCCATTTTTCAAAGAAATTCCATTTAAATATGAATAACACCTACGTAGTGTTATCTTGTGAAATTTATGCAATTACTGGCCAATCTATCGATTTGCTTTGATTAAAACAAATAAAATTCCTTAAACCATAAATTTCCTTAAATCATGCACTTCATGCATGTCATGCTTTCACCATCCTTAGGTGAACTTCCCTCAATAGGGGTAAAATAGACTTTTCACCTATTTCAATCCTTAAAATTATTTAAACCACTTAGGATCATTATACATAATCAAGGTATACATACATATTCAGTGTACAGAAAACTATTAAAATACGCGTAGCTACGTCTAGCTACTCACACAATTCCCTTACCTCATTTTCTATACAGTCTGACCTTTCCACTAATGACTCATCGCGCAATCCGATTTGCTTCCAATCACATCTCTAGAACTGCGGATACATATTCATCAGGTCAATTACAATACAATTAATTGTATTTCATAATTTTTTGGGCTTAATTTAAATCATTGGGCCCGTTTACCCATATTGGGCCCGATTACACCTTAATGGGCCTTAATCGACCTTAAGCCCATTTACCACACTTTATCGAGGCCTATTGGGCTCATTAGGCCCATCAGTATTTATTTAGCCTCGTTCTAAATTCTCGGATATCTCAATTTAGTATTTACGACAATTTATCCAATTTTCCAGAATTTAATTCATTTATGCGGAAATTAAATCTGTAATTTATGAATTAAATATCAATCACGCATAACGATACAAAATTATCGTAAATAAGGGTCACTTACCCGTTATTCCATGATCGTACGTAAATCGAGGCTATCTCGAGCTCTCGGTTGATGCCAATCGTCGAGCTACACAATTAGATATATTTTTGGGTAAACTTTCAGTCGATTATTTATCAAATTAAATATTTCAAAAATTAAATCGGTCAATTTGACCGCTTACCGACTTACCCGAAGCTCAATTGCATCACTGAAATTTTCTCCAATTTTTCCTCTTTTTCTTTTTCCCTTTTTCTTCATTTTTTCCTCTCTTTTTGGCTGAACCGGTCCGGTCTGGTTCAGACCGTTGGTTCAGTCTGGTTCACCCATCATTTTGTCGTTTCGACGCAGTCCGGTCGGTTCCCGACGTGATTCCAGTGCCGTTCGGCTCGCCTGCACCTGGGCATCCAAAATCGGGCCTCGACTGGAGTCAAAACGACGTCGATGGCCGCCAATCGGGGCTTCTCCCCCGCGGCTTCCTCTTCCGTTTTCGGCTTGCTTCGACGTTCTCGACGCACGTGCCGACTCCTGGTGGTTCCCACGAGGCTCGTCGACCCTCGCCTGGGGTCCGTGGCCGCCGGTGGTGGCTCGTCGGTGGATTCCTCTTCCTCGGGTTGTTTCGCGGGTTTCCTCTCCATTTTCACTTCTGTTTCGCGTTTTTTTTTTCATTTTAGAATTCGCTTTTTTTTTACTTTATTTATTATTTATTTTTATTATTATTTTATTTTTAATAATATTTTAATCAATTAAAATATTATTAAAATCCAAAAATATCTAAAAAAAGATATTATTTTATTCATTTAATCCGTAAATAAATCTCTCAGTCCGATTTTACCTTTTCGATATATTTTTCGATTACTTTCGGGATTATTTTTTGATACGAAAATTTTGATTTATTCCAATAAATTCATATCTTGATCAATTTAACCCGAAATTTAATTATTTCTTCGTTATTGATCAAGATTTCTCAAGCCATTATTTTTAATTAAATTTTCTTATCCCGATTAATATCAAATTTGGTCTTTTGACCGTTTTGCCCTTGCACGTGTTCGGGAATACCATTTTAATCCTTTTGCATTTTTTAAATGCACTCGAAAATTTCTATTTATTCCCTTTTTCTCTTACCATAAAACCGGGTCTTACACAAAGTGTACTACTTAGTGATCTTGCTCTGATTTTGCTCGTATGTGACCCCCTCGATTTAAAGTGATGAGACAAAACCGTGCTCGATGCCTCAAGTACGCTGTGTGTTCTTACGCTGAGTTACTCGCACGTGTTCTCTTGAGCTTTACTGTGTGATAAGCGAAATTGTGCTCGATGCCTCAGGTATGCTCTATGATTTTACGTTGAGTTGCTTGCACGAGAGTTTGTGAGTTTACTGTGTGATGAGTAAAAACCGTGCTGGAGCCATCGTGTATTGCTTAGTGATCTTGCACGTGATTTTGAGACAACAAAAATGGGTGATGAGGATCCACGGGAGCACGATGTACTATGAGCATTAGCCATGGAGTACGATGTGTCGTGATATCTTAGTGATTCTGTGTGGGCTGAAGGGATGGTTGATTCGCCTCCCCCAACTATAAGGTTCCCGCACACCTGATCAATGTTGCCTAGAATCTAGACTATGGCCATAAGTCTTCTTTTATTTGTGTGATACAACATTGTGTTACTACTGTGTGAGGTGACAAATGTCCCTCTCTACTGTGTGATACTGGGTGATATAAAATCTCATTATATGTCTCAAGTGAATTGATTTGCTAAGTGTGTTCTATGTGAACTGATAAATGAAGCTGTGTAGTTTTTAAAGACTGAGTTGTGTGAATTGATGATGTATATGCATATACCCATCTAGCGAATTAATGGTTTCACATCGATGGAAGCTATTTTCAAAAAAATGCATATGTTTTATAAGGAAAATAAATGTTAATATTTTAGCATGTAGATAGTGTAGTTATCTACCTCCTTTCATATTTTTCTTACTGAGCATGTTATGTGACAGCCCGAAAGCACGAAAATTATGTCTAATTTAAAATTTTTCTTATATTAAGCCTCTTACTCGGGTTACATTCCTATACAATGTCATTCAATCCCTTGTGTTTATAATAAATCATAACCCCAAGATCACGATTTCTATTTCATAAACCCAATGATAAAATAACCGAAGGAAATCGATCCACAAAACATGATTCATTTTCCTCATACCATCCTAATTACATCACAAAATACTTACTACAAATGTCTGTATTACATCATTGCCTGGATACAAAATGAATTGAATTATACCTTATGCGTGTACAAGCGATAGCCTGGGGAGATCTTGTCCACCAGCCTATATCACGTACGTGGTAGACACTATCACGCTCACTGTAAGAAATCTGGAGGGGGAGGAAAAAGGGTGAGCTCTCAAAATGCTCAATAAGGAGGATAAGGGAAAGTTACAAAATCATCGTCACAACACAATATGATAGGAATAATCGAGCATGTAAAACGTTATAAAAATAACGGCGAAAACAATGGCATTGGCATAATTCACGTGATAAAGATCACAAATCATCGTAACATCAAATCATCATTACGTGATAGAAATCACAGTTGTAAAACGCATCATTCATCAAAGAAATCGAGACTAGGTATTTTACTAAACACAATTAAAATCATCGTCATAGGCACATCACATCAAGTCAAGTCACATTGTCCCCTAGGCAGACATCCTCAACAGAGGGAAAAGTCGACATAAATACATGGCCATGATTCGCTGTAGACATGATCAAAGTCGTACAGTTGCGGTCTTACATGTTACTCAATGCAAAGCCCAGTCTTACATGCTATTAAAGCAAGGCCACCCATCGCTACCAGAGCAGGGTCATCTCTCGTTACCAGAATGAAGGTATCGATCTTACATGCTACTAGAGTAAGGCCCGGTTTTACATGCTACCAGAGCAAGGCCACTCAACGCTATCAAGCGGAGTATCGATGTACATCTCATGGCAAGCCATAGTCTCATTAAAATATGTCATTATTATATTAAAATTGTTTTGCCTTCACGTAGAGCTCATAGTGGTTATTACAAAACTCATCTCGGTTATAAAACATCATTTTCACGATTACACAAAACTCATCAAAATCGAGCTGAAACTGTCAAAACACTCACCTTTCATCAAAGCATCAATTCATCTCATTTCTCATAAACCTGCTCATTCATCAAACCTTTTTTTACACTAAAAAAGGTATTTTCATCATTTTAGAAACTCACATACACAAACATTTTATTTCCCTTACCTCTTGCACGTTGAGGGGCATAATATCCTCTGGCTCTCTGATCAGCCTCGTTTCCCATGTTGAATTCTCGAGCTGTCCAAACATCATTAAATTGTCAATATTTATCACTCTCATTTGTCTCTTCACCTCATGTATGCCCATACTTATACTATATCTGAATTACCACTCCTAAATACCCACATTATCTTAAAATTTCTCCTACTTCTTTATCATCACTTTAGCTAGCTCATAATCATCACAAGATATTCACATTTCGTTTCCCAACTATACTCATTAGTTGTTTCCCTCATAACTTAAACATTTCTAACCAAATCTACATACATTCACACATACATCCATTCACTAATATATGAAATGATAATGCTTAAAAAAAATAAGGATCTTGTGAGCTCACCTAGCTTATCTCCTCTTGACCAAACTTGTAGAATGCTTGTCCTTTCCTTTCTTCAATCCAATCCTTGATTTCCTAGTATGTTGTTCTCCTTACCAAGAGGATTAACTTTGTCTCTTACCCCTTTATCTAATTCCGTCCAGAATAGGGTGAATCTTAGAGAAAGAAAACTTGTTTTGGGTGAAAATAGTAAGTGTTGGGGTTTGTAGGTGAGAGAGGCTCGATTTTTAGGTAAAAATCTTATGATTCTTATATAGGCAGGGCGTATGAGATCGATCTAGCATTGATAGGGATCGATCTCTGCTTCATTTCAACTGTTCAATCTGCTCTATTAACAACTACAAGATCGATCTGGCCGAGGTTGGAGATTGATATCTTCCAAGCTGAGACTTAAAGAGATCGATATGCCCTTGTGAATGGATCGATTATTGCTAGGCAAAGGTAGCCTGAGATCGATCTACTCCCTTATGGAATCGATCTACTTGCCTTTTTTTGCTCATTTTCTGCATTCTGGAGTCATGAGATCGATCTCTCTTCCCTTGGAGATCGATTTGGCCTTCACAAATCCTACTGCTACTGCTTCCATTTTCAGGAAACTCAATGTAAAACTTATCTTAATCTACCCCATAAGCCATATTTCAATCTATACACATTTAAGACTTGAAAACTTTATCTCTTTATACTTCATTAGATTTAAAACTTGCATGTATATCAACATATCATAATTACATTCACCAATTACAAATTCTCACATTGCAAATCTTATAGCTAAGGTGTATAAAATTTACAGTTCTCACATGTTAGCTCACCCCCTATTTCCTCCTCCACAGATACTATGCAGTAGTGAGTTACTGCAGTTGACCCTGCTAAGGTGTTCTCCAGTTATCCAGCAGCATAGAAGTATACATTTATGAGAGAAAAATTTTGTATCCTGTAAATTAATACACAGTCTAGTTATCTTTAGAACGTAAAGGATGTATATGATAGAAACTGGTATAAACGTTTCCGCATATTTTATAAGAGAACAATTTCTATTCCATTAAATGAATTATAAATTATGAATGGATGAGATGTGGATATGGATGTTGACCTACAGCTCAACTGTTAGTAGTAAGTTAAGTCACGGGAAGAGAGACGTGACACATCAATCCCATTAGCCACATTAGTTTCACCATCATCCACCAACACCACCTATGCAACCCCAACACATATCTACACCTGCAGCTAAGAAGAAGCTCTTGTTTGAGAAAATGTTCACGACTGGTTAGGCTGGTTCCATTAAAAACCTAAAAGTCCAAGTCAATCAGATAGCTAATACTCTTAGCCAGCGTCCACAAGGGACCCTCCTTAGTATTACAAAAACTAATCTTGTTAGACAAAGAGAGGGTAAAAAACATGCTAAGGCCATCACCTTTAGGAGTGGTAAAGAGTTATATGATCCACATGTTCGGTTCAGTCCTATTGATACCATAAAGACAAAGCCACTAGACTCTAAAAAACTAGCCCAAAAAGAAGAGGCACATAATAATCAAGCTACAAAAAAGCTTAAGACAGGCGCTTCTTCACCATTTTCTTCTTTACATCCTTCTTGTTCTTCTTTTGGCCCTACACCTGTTAGCATTGCTCCTTTTTCAGTTAGACCACAGATACCCTTTCCTCAGAGGTTCCAAAACCAGAAGCTTGATTAGCAGTTTGCTAAATTTCTTAAGGTGTTTAAGAAGCTTTAGATTAACATTCCTTTCGCTGATTTAGAGCAGATGCCAATTTATGTAAAGTTCATGAAGGATAACCTCTCGAGAAAAGAAGACTTGAGGATTCTGAGACAGTGGCATTTACTGAGGAGTGTAGTGACATCATTTAGAGGAGATTACCCCCTAAGCTCAAAGATTCAGGTAGTTATACCATACCATGTACCATAAGAGACCAGTTTTTGGTAAAACCCTATGTAATCTAAGAGCTAGTATCAGCTTGACGCCTTGGTCCAAATACAAGAAGCTATGAGCAGGAGCTGCAAACCTACCACAATGACCATTCAGTTAGCAGATACGTTCTATGAAAATAAAGTCATTTTGTGCTTAATTTTCTTAACTAACCAATTAATCCACTTATTATTTTATTAATCATTCTCTTATTTTAATTAAATTCCTCATGTTTTGCAAATAAATAAATTTCAGAAGATTTTTAGTCATTTCAGTTCAAAATAGACTGAAAATGAGCTAAAAAGAGACTGGGACACTAAAAGACAAAAAAAGGTAGAATTTCATCTTTTAACATGAGTCATCATCTTTCTCTCCCCTTAACATCTAAGATGCCAATGGTCAATTTCTTGTTCGTTCTTGATGGATAAGAACAAAGGAAAAGTTGGCAAACACATGGAAGACACATGCCCTTACCACCTTGCATGTTTAAGTAGACAAGAAGACAAAGGAAGATGCTACAAGAATGAGAGATGTCCATAACTATTTTGAGACTTTTATGACATGAAAATATCTCATTTAAAGATCTAAAGACTTAAGGACAAGTAGCAAACCATTGCCAACTCATCTAAGATAGGAAATACCCTTTTATCCTTGTATTAAGTGACTATATAAACAAAAATATGAGGAAGAAGAGGGGTCGACTGCTATAGTTTATTTTAAGGTTATTTTTATGTTTCTTTCATGTTCTTTGAGTTAGAAACAACCACCATTTTTCTCTTGAAGCTTTATTTTATTTTCATTTGTTTTGCAACTTTATAACCAGTTTAATGCAAGTATTTGTATCTTTTCTTTAGTTTTAATGTTTATTTTTATTTCTAGCACTTCAATAGTCTTCTACATCTGTTTTTTTCTTGCTTTGATATTGATTGAGTACTATGAGGATGGGAGCTTGAAAGGTTGCAAAACTACCCTCATAACTCTTCTACTTGAGCTTAATCTACACTTGTTTTCTTTGAATTTTTTTTTTTACTTTTTTTACCTTATTTTTAATGTTTATAATTTTTAATTACTTTTTTATAAGTCTTATTTTATTCTACACTTTTGTTTTAAAGGTTTTGATGTAAGAAAAATAAAAAAAAAAAATGGTTTAAGGTAGAAAGCTTGCATCTAGCATTACTTGCTTCAAATCTGTCCCATGTTTGGCGTTACTTCTAGTAATTTTTTAGGTTTGTTCTTCATGTATTTCAAGGTTTATTTAGTCACTTTAGGGTCTTAGGTATATCATATAATTTTTAAGGATTTATATGAAGACATTTAGATTAGGTTTTAGGGATGGTTTTAGGGTTAGGGCATTAACTTTACTATTTTTACTAAACTGAGTTTGTGGGCTGTATTTGCATTTATTTGGCTGCTGGTTTGCATCACTTTAGATCATATTTAGGTCATATTAGATTGTACTTAGCTCATATAATTATTAAGAAACTTTTAGATTAGGTTTTCATGCATTTTTAGGGGTTAGATTATTTTGCATTTCACTTCATATTTTCTTGCTACATTAGGCATCCTGTAGGTTGTTTTTAGGCATCTTCTTTGTTTAATTCTTAGGGTTATGTAGAGTGTTTTAAAATTTCTAATTATCATCTATATAGTTAATATAATTTAGGATGCATTAGGTAAATTTTGAGGAAGCATTTAAACCATGTTTTAATATATTTTTTTTCATGCAACTTAGGCTGTTTTATTTCTATTCAGGCCAATAAGTTTAGTTGATTGTTTGGTCTTAGTCTAGATACATTTTAGGGTGTTTTAAGGTCCATTTAAGTCATATACATAGTCATTTTGGGTTAGAAAAACTTTAGTAAATTTAGGATATTATTTACATATTTGTTTAGAATTTTTATTTCAAGTAAAATTCTTACTGTATAGGTCTAGTTTAGGGCTGTTTAGGGTTCATTAGTGGGCTGTTTTAAGGTTAAGTAAGTGTCTTTAGGTAGCTTCCATTTAGGGTTAGGTTTAAGGTTAGGATAGAATAAGGTTTCCTTTCATTTTTCATCATTTTCATACATTAATTTAGAGTTTAGTGGCATTTTCTTTTTAGGATATTATTTACTGCTTTAGGTACATTTCATTTATTGTTTTAGGTGTTAAGTTTGCATTAGTTTAGAGTTTAATTCACACATTTAGAGATGAGGTAGGATTCATTTCATGCACATTTAGTATTGATATCATTTTCTTTCAAAAACTTAAAAAAAAAAAAAGATTTTGTTTTCCATGTATCATTTTTTGTTTAATTAGTGAGCTTAGGAATTATTTTTTTGATTTTAGTTTCATTTAGGGTTAGGATTAATTGAGGGTTGCATTTTGGTACATTTTGGATTCAGGTATTAAAATTAAGGATTTTAGGGTTTTACGTAGGATTTTTATTTTTCCTTGCATTAGTTTAGGTTAATTTGCTTTTTATTTCTTTTAAGTAAATTAGGTACATGCATTTTTAATCTTATAGTAGGATTTTCTAGATTTATTTTCATTTTAGGCCCTCATTTTCTATTCTTTGCATTTTTGAATTATTTTCATTATTGATTTTAATTACGATTTTTTTTCTCATCTTTCTTTTATAGTTATTTGCTATATTGCTTGGAGTTTGTAAGTAGTTTTGCTTAATTTATTTTCTTTATTATTTGCTTTTAATATCTAGTATTTTTTATATAAGCTTTGTAGATTACACTTTGAAAATATATTCATAATTGCTTGTACGACTCGTGCACTTGCGGTGTAGACAACATTTAGGGTCATCAGCTAACATGTTATATTTGTTAGCCAATTGAAGTACTGCTGAAGGGCATTAATAGTTAATATCGACTCCCTTCACTGACAGGAATTATAATAGTTAGTGATTGTGCTTGCTGACGGCTATAATAGTTAGTATTGTGCTTGCTGACGACTATAATAGTCAGTATTGTGCCTGCTGACAGCTATAATTAGTGATTAAACCCTACTGACGAGTTATAATAGTTAGTAATTATCCTATTAACAAGCATTAATAGTCAATATCGGCTCCTTTCGCTAATGAGGGATTATAATTGTTGGCAAATTGTTATGTTTTTATCGAAAATTATTTAATGAAAAGTGTTTATCAAAAATCGTATATCGAACATCGTTTTATAGAAATAAAAATGTTTATTAAACATTGTTATCGAACAGTTTTCAGTGTTTTCAAAAATTGTTTATTGAGCCAAAAGTGTTTATCGAAAGAATATTGATTTAATGAAAATTGTTTATCTAACGAGTATTTTATCGAACATGTGTTTGGTCTTAACATTGATTCCAAACCATGTAATTACATTGAAAACTGTTTTTCGAACAATGTATCATTTTATCAAAAAATGTATTGCATTGATTTATCGAACTATTTTATTGTTTAGTATATCGAAAATTGTGATAGAGCATTGATAGGACTGTATAGCTATGATATCAGGTCAGAAGGCTAATTGAGGTATTTCAAAATACCTCTTTATCTAAAAGACTTAACATCATCACTAAGTCCTTGTCACGGCCCTCAACTTACCAAAATACGTACAAATTTTTCGCATTTTCATACATTATTTATTATTCGTCCTTACTCGATCGTGAATAGCTACTCTCCTCAATAGTTGGTTGTGTGTCAATGCCTATCTTATTCCACCATACCAACTTAAATTTGCATATTATTTATAAATAAACATTTGTATAAATAAATCAGAGTTGTTGTTTACATGTGTTTACATTGCTTTATATCCCCAATAGTTACATACAAAATGCTACTGTGCTATGGAAAGTTTAGATACAAAAATCTCATCAGTGTGTATACCTTATGCGATGGGATGCAGCAGATACCGAAAGGGAAAGCCTCCAGTCACGCTTAATCTATACTCAAAGCTCTGTAGAGAGGGGGAAAATAAGGGGGAGTAAGCAAACCACATGCTCAGTAAGGCAATCATACGAACAGGTAGATACTGTACTATCTACGTGATCGTGATGCCATGCTCAAAGCATACATTTCATCATTTTCTCAAAATATGAGTTCATGCTTGTGTTAATGGTATGTAAAGCATTCATGCTATTAAAATCCAGTGCACAATTCAATTCAAAGCATGAAATATCCATCATGCATATTTCACAAATAGGGCATGGAAAACACATCATGCGTACGTGCACTTTAAAACCATTAACAAACCGTCATCTCAAAACAATCCAACATTTGTCAGGACTCAACCTCTCCCTTGGACTGTCCTGACCCATAAATCATTTCAAACATGGATTTATTCATAAAGTAATAGACATGTGAGATAGAAATACAATAAGGGAAATATCCTCTGGGTCTATGGCCATATCCCGTGATACCGGCTACACGGATTAGGTGTGCGAGTTATCACCACTATCTGCTTCCACACAGGAGGTGGGTCAAGTCCAACCCGTCGATCCATAGCAGATCTCGTCCAAAGACGGTATATCACAATCTCAACATGGTATAATGTACTCCATGCTACATGCACGGTACAACGTACTCCGTGGACCCATATCAACACATCATATCACGCCACATCTCAAAACGCACGTGTGAGCCTATTTAATCGGTACGACCTCTTGTCTACCCGAAGCTCCTAACACGGCTATCAACATGTCAGATATCATAAATGCACATGCGAGCCTATTTAATCGGTGTGACACCCTGTCAGACCCGAATTTTTATGTAGCTTGTTCCTTATGATTCCTATGTGTATGAACACTTTATTACATAGTTGAATCATAAGAAGAGCATTTATTAACATGCAATCGACAATTTGAGAAATTAAAAATGCATGTAAGCTACATAATAGCGAGATAAGGGTTAAGTTGATTCCCGAATGAGTGCAAGGGTAAAACGGTCAAATGACTAAAATTCAGTATAATTTCGATAAGACAATTTCATTAAAAATATGAAATTGAGGAATCTTGATCAAAATCGAGGAAAATATTTAATTTCGAGCCCAATTGATCAAGATATAAATTTACTAGAATTTATCAAAATTTTTGCCTCAAAAAATAAGCCTAAAAATAGTGGAAAAATATACCGAAAAGGTAAAATCAGACTGATAAATTCATTTACGGATTAAATAAATTTAATATGATTTTTTGAGATATTTTTAGATATTTTTGGGATATTTTTGGGATATTTTTTGGATTTTTATTATTATTTTATAATAAAATAATAATAAAAACATATTATAAATAAAAGAAAAAAAAAGAGAAACGGATTGAAAATCGGGGAGAAAGTTACAGAGGCAAAACCAACGGAAGAAGAAGACCACCGGACGGCGAGCATCGGCCACCCCACGGCCAGGCAAGCGGCCGAAAAAGGAAGCCCGTCACCGTGCGCATCCATCGGCACCAGTCACGCCCTCCACCGACGTCGGACGCCGGCGAATCGAAGAGGAGAAGCCGCGGAGGAAAAGAAGAGATTCGGCGGCCATCGGCGGTGCTTGGTCCCGATCGAGCCCAGTCGAGTGTTGCCTAGGCTGAGGCACGCCAAACGGCGGTGGTGATGCGTCGGGAACCGGTTGGAATACGTCGGCACGGCCAAAGGATGCCTGAACCGGTCGGCGGTTCAGGGGAGAAGGTTCTGCGCTGAACCGAACCGGACCGGTTCGCCAAGGAGAAAAGGGGAAAAAGAAAGAAAAAGGAAAAGGGAAATTTTTGGGATTTCACCGGACTTCGGGTAAGTCGATACGAGGTCAAAAGTGATCGATTTGATTTTCGATGAATTTATTTAAATTATATTTAATCAAAAATTGACCCGGAGTTAAATATAATAAATTGTGCAGTTCGACGATAAATTCCAAACGAAAGCCCGATTGAACTTCGATTTACGTACCATTGCACAATCTCGGGTAAGTTAAGCTCATTTACGACAATTTATGTGATTATTGCGTATTTAAGATTTATTTTACGCATTTCGGATTAAATTTTTTAATTTAGTGAATTATATTTAGAATTTTGAATTAAATGTCGTAAATGATATACAGGTTATCCAAAGAGCTTGGAATAAAGCCCAATGGGTATTGATAGGCACAATGAGTCGATAGACCCTGATAAACGGGCTTAATACGGATTAAGGCCCATTAAGGATTATTAAGGCCCATTAAGGGAAAATAGACTATATTAATGTGTAATACAGTAGGAAAATTATAATTAACCTGAGGAATGGTTATTTACAGCTCTGGAGTTTACATTGAGAGTTGATCGGACTGCTAGATTGAGCAGCACCGAGGAAGTGAGGTCACTTGACGTGATCCGAGGTAAGGGACTTTTGCGAGTAGTTAGAGATACCTGCACGTATTTTCGTCTACTTTTACATTCACTTAAAAACTCTGAGGGTCAGAGAAAGTGAATAATAATTATTGCGACCCGATAGTGGTAAATTATGATTTTGCCCCTAGTTAGTCAAAAAGTCAACTTTTGTGAAAAGTTACAAAAAGAATGGAAACTATTATTGTGAGTGTTTAACTATTGTTTAGCATGAAAATAAATAGATAGGCTAATGATTTTAAGGTTGATGTGACTTAAGCACACTTTATAGTGCTGATTTTAATATTTTGTAAACAATCCCTTTTTAAAGAGCCATCTATCATATTATGTGAGAATGAACCGTGCTAGAGCACAGCTCGCACTGGATTTCATATGTTTTCCACATACATTAGTGCTGGATTCTGATACGCACTAGATTTCCATGACATGCATGATAGAGTACTAGAGTTTTACTTGTACTCAGTTTTATATGATATATGCATGACAGAGTGCTAGAGCGATTAGCTCGTACTCGAGTTTTACATGAGATACATGACAGAGTGCTGGAGCGTTGCTCGTACTCGATTCTTCATGGTTTATACATGACATAGTACTGGAGCTATTGCTCGTACTTGATTTGATGATATTGTGCATAGCATGGTACTGGAGCTATTGCTCATACTTGATTTAATACATGAACTATGCATTAACCTAGTTGCTGGAGGTTTACTTCCACCAATGGTCACGTTTGCTACATTCCTACTGAAGGGAGCTGCAGAGCATTGGTGGAAGTCCACCTGACCTATATTGAGATCCCGACACACAAACATTAGTTGGGATATATTTCGGGAGGCTTTCAGGAGGCAGTTTATTCCCGATACCGCACAGCAGAAACTACAGGCAGAGTTTTTAGGACTAAACCAGGGGAGTTTATCTGTGGACGAGTATGAGACTCGATTCCTATCCCTAGGAAGATATGACCCCGATACCATGTATAGTGAGACCAGGAAGGTCTACAGGTTTATCGACGGGTTGAGACCGGTTCTGCGGTCCTGGTTGGTCCCATTAGACATAGTGACCTATGAGGAAGCAATGCGCAGGGTGCAACTGTGTGAGCAAGATTACAAGAGGAATGCTTTCGAGTTCAGGAAGTTTAGCCATAGCCGAGATATACAGAAGAAGAGGCCGGCTAGAGATTTCGATTATCGAGGAGGGAGGAGACTCTTCGGTAAGAGATCACGTGTAGAGGAGGCACGAGAGAGGTATGCTAGACCTCTTGCTTATCCGATTGTAGCCCCAACGAATTGCATTGTCATGGGAGGACAGAGGCCTACTACTGATCAGTGTAGAAGGTGCGGTAAACAACATGGAAGTAGACCCTGTCCGCTAACTCCTATTGTGTGTTTTCGATGTGGGAAACAAGGGCACATTGCTAGAGAGTGCCCAGAGACATTTGTGACTGCCCCACAGAAGGGCAGGGAGCCTGATAGAACTCCAGCTGGTACATTTACTCAGAGAGGTAGAGCGACGGCAGAGGAGAAGGGGAAACAAGTGATGGGTCAAGGGCGAGTACATGCTTTGGACCAAGGGACAGTTGATGCTTCATCGGATATGATTCGAGGTAACATCCTGATTTATGATAGTGAAGCATATGTTTTAATTGATCCTGGTGCCACGCGTTCTTTTGTATCACCTTCATTTGCATGTAAATTAGCAAGATATGTAGAGCGTACACATTTATGTATGATGATGTTGATTAGTACGCCTATGAATAGTAGTCAAGTTGTGGAATATGTATTTAATAACTGCAAGTTGAGAGTAAGGGATAAGGAGATGACGGCCAATCTAATATTACTAAGTATGAGTGACTTTGATATAATATTAGGAATGGATTGGCTATCTGCAAACCATGCTGTTTTAGATTGTTATGCTAAGACAGTTATGTTTCCTAACCCTACTAGATATGTTGTAAAGTTTAATAAGAATAAATGAAAGGAGTAGTTATGATTATTACATGATTACTGTTTTAGAAAACCTTCAACATATCAAGGTTTCATTGCGTACGTGGTAGATATGGATAAGGCACATCCGGAGTTGTCAGATATTACTGTGGTCAGTGAGTACCCAGATGTTTTTTCGGATAAATTGCCAAGGTTATCACCAGACAGAGAGATGGAGTTCTGCATAGATCTGGTGCTTAGTACGGAGCCTATTTCGAGACCACCATATCGCATGGCCTTGGTTGAGCTGGAGGAGCTCAAGAAATAGTTATAGGAACTGTTGGATAGGGGTTTTGTTCGACCGAGTGTTTCACCTTGGGGAGCACCGATTCTGTTTGTGAGGAAGAAGGATGGGAGCCTCCGATTGTGTATAGACTACCGATTGATGAATAAGGCCACCATCAAGAATAGATACCCCCTTCCACGCATTGACGATTTGTTAGATCAGCTTCAGGGAGCACAGGTCTTTTCCAAGATTGACCTGAGGTCTGGGTATCATCAGCTGAAGGTTCGGAGTGGAGATGTACCCAAGACAGCATTTCGTACTCGATATGGCCACTATGAGTTCTTGGTCATGCCATTCGGATTGACGAACGATGTGTTCAAGCCATATTTGGACCAGTTTGTTATCGTCTTTATCGATGACATATTGGTGTATTCGAGATCTAAGGTGGAGCATGAGGGGCACCTCAGGATCGTGTTGCAGACGTTACGAGAGCATGAGTTATATGCTAAGCTCAGTAAGTGTGACTTTTAGTTGTCGCAGATCTCATTTTTGGGACATGTTGTATCGAGAGATGGTGTATCAGTTGATCCATCTAAGATAGAGGCTGTAGTTCAGTGGGAACAGCCGAGGACAGTCACTGAGATCAGGAGTTTTTTGGGTTTAGCTGGATACTACCGGAGATTCGTTGAGGGATTTTCGAAGTTGGCTGCTCCGTTGACACGTCTTACTCGAAAGAGTGCACCGTTCGTATGGAACGAGGATTGTGAGAAGAGTTTTGAGGAGTTGAAGTGTCGATTGACCACCGCTCCGATTCTCACTATCCCTACCAGCTCAAGAGGATTTACAGTGTATACCGATGCTTTGCATCAGGGATTGGGCTGTGTATTGATGCAGGATGGGAAGGTAGTTGCTTATAGATCCAGACAGCTGAAGGATCATGAGAAGAACTATCCGACCCAGGATTTGGAGCTAGCAGCAGTAGTGTTTGCGTTGAAGGTATGGCGCCACTACTTGTATGGTGAGAAATTCTAGATATTTACCGACCACAAGAGCCTCAAGTATCTGTTCTCACAAAAAGAGCTGAACATGAGATAGAGAAGATGGCTAGAGCTTCTGAAGGACTACGATTGTGAGATACTTTATCATCCGGATAAGGCTAATGTTGTAACCGATGCCTTGAGTAGGAAGAGCCTAGGGATGGTATCATACATGATGGTTAGGGAACATGATTTACTAGAGCAGTTTGCTAGCCTCAGTTTGGGAGTTATGCCTTCTGACATGGATACAGGCTATGTAATAGCTAGTCTACGTTTGGAGTCGGATCTGTTGGACAGGATCAGAGTGGCTCAGCAGACTGATCCATTTTGTATGGATGTGTGTAGTCAGATGCAGAAGGGCACAGTGACTGACTTTGAGTTGAGTTTGGATGGACTACTGAGGTTCAGAGGCAGATTGTGTGTTCTCGAGGATCCAGGACTCCAGAGATTGATATTGGCAGAAGCTCATTCGTCGAGGTATACGTTACATCCGGAGAGTAACAAGATGTATCAGAACCTCTAGAAGGTATACTGGTGGTCGGGTATGAAGAGAGATGCAGCAGACTTTGTGGCAAAGTGTCTCGTATGTCAGCAGGTGAAGGTAGAGCATCGAAAACCTGCAGGGTTGTTGCTGTGAGATCTGAGAATTTCAGACATATTTTAATTATGTAATATGAACTTGAAGTGTAATTTATTGAGCTAAGTGAATTGTGGAAATTATATTTGGAGATTTATATGTTAAGTGTTTAAAATAAGTGTGAAGCTATGAGGTCAGATCGATCTGGGAGAAGGAGAGATCGATCTGGTGAGTTAAAAATGACAAAGAAGGATGAATTTAAGGAGCAGATCGATCTCCAATGGTAGAGGATCGATCTCCTTATGATTCTGTTTGAGAGAAGATCGATCTCATGAGGAAGGGATCGATCTCTAAATGTTTCTGTTTGGGAGAAGATCGATCTCCTCAAGGAGCAGATCGATCTCATAAAGCCATAAAGAGATCGATCTCACCCCTCGACAGATCGATCTCCTAGGCATAAAATTACCCCAAATCGTCCCCAAATTCAAATGCAGATCGATCTCATCAAGAAGCAGATCGATCTCCTAACCTCCGTCTATATAAGGAACCCCTGTTTTCTCCTGTAATTTCATTTTCTCTCTCTTCCAAACCCCATTTTCACCGAGCCCTAACTTTCTCACTCATCCAAAGCACCCATTTCCATCCAAATCAGAGGCTGTGGCAAGAAGGAAAGTTGTTCCTCATCAAAGGGAAAACAACATACTTGGAAATCGTAAGACGAATTGAATCGAGGCAATAGATAAGCTCTCCACAAGTTTTGGGTAATTTCTAAACCTCGATCTTGATATTTGAGATGATTTTGGTGATAATAGTTGTTGGCATTGTGTTGAAGTAGTTGGAAAATGATTAGGGATTGATGAAATTACAATGTAGTTGGAGTGATAATGATATTTAGCAATTTTGAAAATTTGAGCTATAAATGGAAATTTAGACAATGTGGTGAATTAGCATAGATAATTTGGCATGAGGAAGGTAGGACGTTGAGATGTTGTGAATGAGATTGTAGTTTGGAGTAGAGTTACGAGAATCAAGAGATTTGAGGTGTTATGAGCAATTATGCTCGATTTTGAGAATTGAGGTTACTGTGATGATGAATATTGATGTTTTAATATCGTTTGGACAGCTCGGGAGTTCCAGAGTGGAGTGCGAGACTAGTCCGTGACAAAGGGGAAACGATTGCACTATACAAGGTGCAAAGAGGTAAAGGAAACTAAACCATTTGTGTATGTGATTTGTGAACTATCATAGCATGATTTGTGATTTATAAAACAAGCATGTTGAGTGTTGTGTTGTGATATAATTGCAAACGGTTTTTATAGCCGGTTGGAGCCCATTATTTTATGAGTTTATAAGCTGAGTGTGAAATTGCTTTATAAACCGTTGAATTTATGTGAGTGATGAATTGGGCTCTACGTTAAGGCGATCTTGAGATTTGAGAAATGTGTGCGTGTTTTACCGGTTGAGACTCGGTTTCAATATGTTTTGTGTTGAGTACAAAACGATTTTAAATGAGTTTTATGAGAAAAAAAACCACTATGAGTTCTACGTGAAGGCAAACCAGTCTTATGTGATAAGACTTAGGTGTGTGATTTTGAGTACACACCGGGCATTGCTCTGGTAGCATGTAAGCCCGATTCTTCTTCGTTCTGGTAACGTGAGATTCCCCATTCTGTGACTATGCCATGTATATTTGGTGGTCGTTGCCACGTGAGAACCCTATTTGGTGGCCGTTGCCACGTGAGAACCCTAATTGGTGGCCATTGCCACGTGAGATCCCCCATTCAGTGGCTATGCCACGTATATTTGGTGGTCGTTGCCACGTGAGAACCCTAATTGGTGGCCGTTGCCACGTGAGATCCCCCATTCAGTGGCTATGCCACGTATATTTGGTGGCCGTTACCATATGAGATCCCCCATTCAGTGGTTATGCCACGTATATTTGGTGGCCGTTGCCACGTGAAACCCTATCCTGTGGCTGTGCCACGTATGAATTTAAATCAGTGGCTATGCCACGTGTGTTTAGTGGCTGTGCCACGTGCATTATTATTACAGTGATTTTGTCACGTTTATTGAGATAGCGATTATCGCATTGTTTTCACATGCTTGTTACTGCTCTAGACTGAGCCTTTTTACTTCATGTTTTCACATGATTTGAGATATGAGAATGTCGTTTTGAGTACTTTCATGCTATGGTTTTCAAATGAGTATACTGAGTTTCACATACAAATAAATATTTTATGATGTGCATTATGGTTTATATAACGAGTCCCTTACCCCCTTACTGAGCGATTTAGAAGGTCACCTTGTTTTCTTTCCCCCCAGATTTCTTCAAGTGAAAAAGGGTTTCCCTGCGACGTACGGAGTAGTGGCTAGTGGAGGACTTGAGCTCCAGACCATATATCGTATTTTGAGGTATATTTTATCTTTTCATGTACCCAGACTGTGAGACCTCGTATATGTATAATGGTATATATGTACAAAGAAATGTAAATAGAGTTGTACTATGAATTCATAAGTGAAGTATATGTGATGTAAGTCCATAAGTTAATGTACACACATGTAATAAGAGTTGTGATAGTACATACAAGTTACATTATGTATGAATGTAAAGAAATTGACTAAAATATGTGGAGAATATGAATAGAATGGATTATGAGTAATGTGGTAAATGGAATGAAGATTTACATGAGTATGCACTTCCATTTGTTTATACTAAGTACCATTGGTCATACAAAGATTCTACACAAGTTTTAATGTGTATGAAGTGTGGATGGATACCATTTTCAAGTCTCAAAGATGAATAAATGAGAAAATGATCATGGTAGCAAATTAAGGATGTTTGGTAAGTGTTGCTGTAGAAGAACTGCAGAAAATCTGAAAATTGTGAAGGGTAGATCGATCTCATAGGATGAGAGATCGATCTGGAAGAGCTAGAATGCTCTTATTTGGGCAATGAAATAGAGCAAATCGATCTCCAATGGAGCCAGATCGATCTCCTAAGCATTCTGTAATGAAAAGATCGATCCTCAAGCACCCAGATCGATCTCCTTAGCTCTCTGTTTGGGAGCAGATCGATCTCATGCTTCGACAGATCGATCACATGCTTAAAATGCCGTGAAAAAGAGGGATTTAAGGGGACCAGATCGATCTCCTCAAGCTATTTCTATATAAGGAGTGCTGAAAATCAAAAAATTTCGAGAAAAACACTAACCTTCCACTTTCAACCCAAAAACCTAACTTTCTCTCTCTAAAATCAACCATTTTCAGTAAGATTTGAAGAGAGACCATTAGAGGCAAAGTTGTTCCTATCAAAGAGGAGAACAACATAGTTGGAAGGCATTTTCCCATTGTTGGTATTGAAGGAGAAAAAGGCATTGTCATTTGGAGTTAGAAGAGAAATCAAATTGGGTAAGATTCTAACACTCCAACTATGGTACATTACTATTTAAGTGATTTTGGAGTTGTTTGGCATGAGTATGGATGGTTAGAAACTATTTAAAATGCATTGGAATGATTATGACCTAGAAATGGTCTAGAGTGAGAAAGTGGAATGTATGGAGATTAATGATGAATGAGATATGTAGAAGTTATTAATAGGGTTATGGGTATGATTTGAAGATGTTGTTGGTGGATAAATTGTAAGATTTACCTAAAAGAGGTAAAATGTGGATTAAGGCATTTGTAAAATGCATAAGTGAATAATATTGACTAGTGAGGTAAATTATGGGTTAAATACATTAACTCAATTGATTTAATGAATGAATCGCAGCTTCTGAGGATACGCCGAGGCGAGTTGAGCCATGAGCGTGAGAAGCTAAAAGGAAAGGAGTCACACCAAGTAAATCGAGGTAAGGGAATTATGTGAACTCTTAGAGATATCTGTGCGCAACTTGGACGCATTAAATGCTTTGCTAGAATGCATGAGACATTCGGAAATGATGTTGGGTGATCGACGGGCAAAAGTTGGGAGTTTGATAAAAGGTGCATGAAAACAAAAGCATATTGCTTTGAAAATCATGTTTTATTGCTTTTTAGCAAATGATTAGTAGGTTGGCTAACATTGAAATGATTTACAAAAGAAATGAGTGTGTTTTGGTTTTGTTAACCATATTTTGCAAAGTTTTGAGCCACTTACATGATTTCGTGAGTATGAAAGCGTGCTAGAGTATGACTCGCACGAGATTTGACGTGTTTTATACATATGAGTGCAAGAGGCACTAGTTTTCACATGGAATTCATAATTATTTTGGCATTGTGCTTGGAGTTTGTCTCGCACTGGATGCCCACCTTGCATGTTGCCGTGTTTGGAGCTTCGAGTAGACTGGGTGTCACATCGATTAAATAGGCTCACACGTGCATTATTTTGACATGATTAATTAGCCATGTTAGGAGCTTCGGGTAGACAAGAGGTCGTACCGATTAAATAGGCTCACACGTGCGTTTGAGATGTGACGTGATATGATGTGTTGATTGGGTCCACAGAGTACGTGTACCGTGCATGTAGCATGGAGTACATTGTACCGTGTTGAGATGTGATGTGCCGTCTTTGGATGAGATCTGCTATGGACCAGCGGGTAGGATTTGACCCACCTCCCGTGTGGAAGCAGATAGTGGTGATATCCCGCACACCTGATCCGTGTAGCCAGTATCACAGGTTATGTACATAGGGCTTGAGGTTATTACCTGTTGTTGAATTGCCTATCTCGCATGTCTATTGCTTGAGAATAAATCCATGTTTGAAAATGATTTGTGGGTCAGGAAAGCCCGAGGGATGGACCGAGACCTGACCAGTGTTGAAATTGATTTGTTAATGGTTTTTAAAGTGCACAGATGCATGATGTTTAATGCCATGCTTTATTGTGAAAATGCATGATGTTTAATGCCATGCTTTGAGTTGAAATGTGCACTGGATTTTAATAGCATGAATGCTTTACATACCATTAACACAATCATACACTCATGTTTTGAGATAAATGATGAATTAAATGCTTTTGAGCATGGCATCACGATCACGTAGATAGTGCAGTATCTACCTGTTCGCATGATTGCCTTACTGAGCGTGTGGTTTGCTCACCCCCTTATTTTCCCCCTCTCTACAGAGTGTTGAGTATAGATTGAGCGTGACTAAAGGCGTTCCCTTTTTGGTAATCCGCTGCATCCCATCGCTAAAGGTATACACACTGTTGAAATTTTGTATCTAAACTTACGATAGCACAGTAGCATTTTGTATGTAACTATTGGGGATGTAAAACAATGTAAACACATGTAACAACTCTGATATATATACATTTATACAAGTGTCTACCTATAAATAATATACAAATTGAATTGGTATGGTGGAGTGAGTTAGACGTCGACACACAGCCCAACTGTTAAGAGTGTGGTTGTTCACGATCGAGGAAGGATGATTAACAATTGATGCATGAAAATGCAAAAAATTTATACGTATTTTAGTAAGTTGAGGGTCGTGACACAGACAATTATCGTAATTGCAGACACTTGATGTATAACATTGTATGGGATGTATTAGGACTAATTAACTTGAGATTGAGTAATGTATACGATATGGTATATACTTGTTGAGTTAATGTATTTTGAAATGAAAAAACAAGTGAATTCAATAATGTAAAGATGATATAAAAACATGTTTAGAGGTTATCAGTACCAGAACTTAAAGTTCTGTTGATGAGAGATCGATCTAGGTTATGAGAGATCGATCTCCTGGGTTTATCTTAGATGAGAGATCGATCTCAGGAAGACATGAGATCGATCTGCCAAGCCTTGAACCTATACAAAGGTATTGAGGAAGAGTGAGATCGATCTATAAGGGTTATGAGATCGATCTGCCTAATACTAGAGTTGAGGAGATCGATTTGATCTAGGAAGAGATCGATCTCCCTTAAAGCAAAGATAGTAGATCGATCTGTAAGATCGATCTACACTCAAACAGAGAGTTTATGAGATCGATCTGGTAATGAAGAGATCGATCTTCTCAAAGTCAGAAAGCTAAGGAGATCGATCTGGGTTATTGAGAGATCGATCTTCCCACTACGAGACTGCATCACAGATCGATCTGTAGATCGATCTTGCCTCAAACAGAGAGATTGGAATATCGATCTGCCTATTCGACAAATCGATCTCCCCTAACATTTTCAAATTAACAGATCGATCTGCTCATATATGAGATCGATCTCCTTGTGTTATTTTGCTTTGATCTTGCAGGATTTATAACTAAGAGATCGATCTGGCATTCTACTGGAGGTACCCAACGGCTAGTTCTGCAAAAATCTCAACGGGAAAAACAGCATTTAATGCTCCAACCACCAATCCTTCAGTATTTAACCAAGCATTGAAGACAATGAGAATAGAGACACTATTGCTGCACATTTCTTACATTCTCAAGAGTTTAATACTTTCATTCCTTGTGTCTTCATTCCTCATTTATTGAGTTTGTTATATAAGCTTAAGTGCAAAAGCTGTAATTGTCCTACCCACATTAAAAGCTTGATTCTGTATTCATCCTTACCTTAAGAGAGAAGAGGATTGTTCCTCAGTGAGATAAAAATTGTAAAAGGGTGAATACATCTTTGTAAGGCAAAGGGTAGAGAGGTTATTCCTTAACCTGAAAAAGGAACATTGTAACTTCAGTTGAAGGAGAGAAAGAAAGCACTTGACTAGAAGGTCAAGGAGAGAGGACGTAGGCAAGAGTTTGGCCGAACCTCTATAAACGATTGTGTTTGTTTCTCTCTTCCCTATCTTGCATTATCTTGTTTAATTTCATTATTGCTCACTTTCATTTGTTGATTAAATTAGGATTAATTTAAAATTTCCCATTAACGCTAGAAAACCGATTCACCCCCCCTCTCGGTAGAGCCAACAATTGGTATCAGAGCTAGGACTCTTTAATCACATAGGAACAACTTCCTAAGAGTTAGAAATGATCAAATGGCTCACAACAATGTAGCAACTAGTTTGGTAGGAGATGGGCACTCTACAGTTAGACCTCCTATGTTCAATGGAGAACATTATGCCTATTGGAAGACTAGGATGATGTTATTCATTCAAGCAAATATTATGAGGTGTGGAGGATTATAATTAAAGGACCTCAAATCCCTACAAAGAGAATAGAAGGAAGAGATATCCCTAAAGAAGAAGATGAATGGGATTCAAATGACATTAAATGTGCTCAGCTAAATGCTAAGGCTATGCACACATTATTTTATGCCTTAGGTCCAAATGAATACAATAGGGTCTCCGGATGTGACAATGCCAAACAAATTTGGGACAAATTGGCAATAACTCATGAGGGTACAACCCAAGTAAAGGAGACTAAGGTAGGAATGCTCACACATGACTATGAGCTTTTTAGGATGAAGGAAGGAGAATCAATTAGTGATATGTTCACTAGATTCACGGATGTAATTAATGGATTAAAGTCCTTAGGAAAAATTTACTCTAATATTGAAATGGTCAAGAAAATATTAAATAGCTTACCTAAATCATGGGAAGCTAAAGTGACTGCAATTGAGGAATCTAAAGATCCTCACACATTGTCTTTAGATGAATTAATAGGATCACTACTCACTTATGAGATGAAATTAAGAAGAAATGAAGAGCCACCCAAGAAAGTGGGAGTTGCTCTAAAATCCACTGCTCAAGAGGAGATTAAGAATGAGAGTGGTAGTGAAGAGGACCTTGAGATGGCAATGTTTGCCAAAAGATTTAACAAGTTTATGAGAATGAGAGCTAGTGGTAGTAATAGGAGAAACAATAAAAGAGATCAAGAAGAAGTAGGTAGAAAAGATTCAATTGTGTGTTATGAATGTAAAAAACAAGACACATAAAATTTAACTGCCCTCTTCTTAAAAGGTCCAATGATAGGTTCCACAAAAAGAAGGCAATGGTGGCAACATGGAGCGATAGTGACTGCTCCGATGATGACTCAAATGAGGACATTGCCAACTTGTGCTTCATGGCTATTGAGGATGAAAAGGTAACTTCAAACCTCAATGAATATTTTTTGATGAATTGCAAGATGCCTTTGATGATCTTGCATTAGAGTATGAATGCATGAGTATGAAATATAAAAAGATAATATCCAAATTGAGAAAAGAAAATGAGTTGATGCTAAGGGACAAATTAGAATGTGAAAAGAAACTAGAAATTTCAAATCTTGAAATTTGTGACCTTAAAGAGAAAAATGGCAACCTACATAATTCCTTTAATAGGTTCCACATGGGTCAACAAAAGTTAGATAGCATGCTAGAGACCCAAATGGCATTCTTTGACAAAAATGGGTTAGGATATAATGCAAAAAGTAGAGAGACTCATCTTAAAAGTTTTATTGCTAGAAATAGTATAAATAAACTCTCAACTTCTTGTTCATATTGTAATAGAAAGGGACATGCATCACATAATTGCAACATAAATATGAGCTCTCTTAAAGGAAAAATAGTAAAAAGGATATGGATTCCAAAAGAAGTAATTCACTCAAAGGATGTTAATGCATTAGCAAAATGGATCCCAAAGGGATCAAGAATTGCATTCACTAACCTCAAAGGACCCAAGAGAATTTGGGTACCTAAGACTTGAGTTTGGATCTTTTTGTAGGTAATTGAGCATGGCCACAAAGCTAAAACAAAGGAAGCATGGTACTTGGATAGTGGATGCTCAAGGCACATGACGGGAGATAGAAGCCACTTCAATTCTTTTAAATCAAAAGTTGGTGGAGAAGTCACATTTGGGGACAACTCCAAAGGCCAAGTTGAAGGAAGTGGCTCAATAGGTAATGACTACTTTTCATTAGAAAAGGTATTACTTGTTAGGGGTCTAAAGCATAACTTACTAAGCATAAGTCAACTTTGTGACAAAGGTTACAAAGTAATTTTAGATTCCATGAAATGTCATGTTGTAGATCCTAAGTCAAACAAAGTTCTTGTTCTAGGTCATAGGTAAGGTAATATATATATTGTCTATCTTAATGAACTCAAAAATGAAAATATATGCTTAATGGTAGACAATAAAAAGGAATCTTGGTTATGGCATAGAAGACTAGGTCATGCTAGCATGCATGTGCTATCTAAGTTAGCTAGAAAGGATCTAGTCATAGGCTTACCCAAGCTATCCTTTGATCATGAAGAAATATGTGAAGCTTGTGTTAAAGGAAAGCATAAAAGGACAACATTTAAGCCTAAGAATATTGTATCCACCACTAGGCCTCTTCAATTACTTCACTTAGATTTATTTGGACCAACTAGAACAACTAGCCTAGGTGGGAAACACTATGGATTTGTAATAGTTGATGATTACACTAGGTTCACTTGGGTGTTCTTTTTAAGAGTAAAAAAATGAAGCCTTAGAAAAATTCATAGCCTATACAAAAATTACTCAAAATGAAAAAGGGTATACAATAACTAGCATTAGAAGTGATCATGGCAAGGAATTCGAAAACATAAGATTTGATGAGTATTGCAATGATCAAGGAATTAGTCATAATTTTTCAGCCCCTAGGACACCACAACAAAATGGAGTAGTTGAGAGAAGAAATAGAACCTTGGAAGAAATGGCTAGAACCATGTTGTGTGAGAATAATTTACCAAAGTATTTTTGGGCTGAAGCTATAAACACATCTTGCTATATAATTAATAGAGCTATGATTAGACCCATGCTAAAGAAAACTCCTTATGAGCTTTACAAGGGTAAGAAGCCCAAGAAAGTGGGAGTTGCTCTAAAATCCACTGCTCAAGAGGAGATTAAGAATGAGAGTGGTAGTGAAGAGGACCTTGAAACTTCCATCCTTTTGGCTGTAAATGTTTTGTCTTAAATAATGGTAATGATAATCTAGGAAAATTTGATGCCAAGAGTGATGAGGGAATCTTTCTAGGGTACTCATTGAATTCAAAGGCTTATAGAGTATATAACAAAAGAACATTAATGGTTGAAGAATCTATTCATGTTATATTTGATGAGTTAAATGATGTATCTAAAGATTCAACTAATGATGAGGATGTGGGAATATTTGATGAAAACTTGGAGGAAATTCCAAACTTAGAAGATGATTTATTAGAAAAACTTGACTTGAATAAAGAAGATGAAGAAGAAATAGAGATATTAGAGAGAGAGTCTAGAGCACCAAGAGAGTTAGGATATGTAAAAGATTGTGAAATAGTAGGAGATCCAACTCTTGGAGTTAGAACTAGATCATCTCTAAGAAATATGTGTCAATATATAGCCTTTTTATTTCAAATAGAGCCTAGGAATGTCAATGAAGCCTTAGATGACAATAATTGGTTCCTAGCAATGCAAGAAGAATTAAATCAATTTGAGAGAAGCAAAGTATGGAAACTAGTTCCTAGGCCTAGTGATCACTCTATAATTGGAACTAAATGGATATTCAAGAACAAGATGGATGAAAATAGTGTGATCATAAGGAACAAGGCTAGGTTAGTTGCACAAGGCTATAGACAAGAGGAAGGTATAGACTATGATGAAACCTATGCACCGGTAGCTAGACTAGAGGCAATAAGAATGTTACTTGCCTTTGCATGTTATAAGAACTTCAAATTATATCAAATGGATGTAAAGAGTGCATTCTTAAATGGTTTCATTAATGAAGAAGTCTATGTTGAACAACCTCCCAGCTTTGAAAATCATAAATTTCCTGAACATGTTTTCAAATTATCTAAGGCACTCAATGGGTTGAAATAAGCTCCTAGAGCTTGGTATGAAAGGTTGTCAAAATTCTTAATAGAAAAGGGATTTTCAAGAGGAAAAGTGGATACCACCTTATTCATCAAAAATAAAAATAAAGATTTACTAGTTGTACAAGCGTATGTGGATGATATTATTTTTGGTTCAACTAATGAGTCTTTATGTCAAGAGTTTGCTAAGATCATGCAAGGAGAATTTGAAATGAGCATGATGGGAGAACTCACCTTCTTCTTGGGACTTCAAGTAAAGCAAACAAAAGATGGAACCTTCATCAATCAAGCAAAGTATACTAAGGATTTGCTCAAGCGATTTGGAATGGACAATTGCAAACCTCAAGCAACTCCAATGGGCACCAACATCAAGCTTGATAAAGATGAAAGTGGTAAGTGTGTAGACACTAAACTCTATAGGTCTATGATTGGTTCATTGCTCTATTTAACTGCAAGTAGACCAGATATTTTGTTTAGTGTATGCCTTTGTGCTAGATTTCAATCCTCTCCTAGGGAATCACACTTATTAGCAACTAAAAGGATCTTTAGATACCTTAAGGACACTCCCTCTCTAGGACTTTGGTACCCCAAGGACTCTACCTTTACACTTCATGCATTTTCAGATGCAGATTTTGGGGGATGCAAAATAGATAGGAAAAGTACTTCAGGTACCTGCCAATTCTTAGGAAATAGATTAATCTCTTGGTTCTCTAAGAAACAAAATAGTGTGGCTCAGTCCACAACTGAAGCTGAATACATAGCAGCAGGTAGTTGTAGTGCTCAAGTGTTGTGGATTAAACAACAAATGAAAGATTATGGTATTGACATGAAACAAGTTTCTATTAAATGTGACAATACCAGTGCTATCAACCTATCTAAAAATCCTATTCAACACTCTAGAACCAAGCACATTGAGATTATGCATCATTTCCTTAGAGACCATGTGCAAAAGGGGAAAATAATTCTAGAGTATATTGACACTTTACATCAAATAGCTGATATATTCACCAAACCCCTTGATAGAGATAGGTTTTGTATCCTTAGAGGTGAATTAGGACTCATGAATATCCCTTAAGATATTTATGCTTCAAAATCTTGGTTTTAAGTTGGTTTTAAAAGAGTTTTACAAAGATTTTTCTGGGCAACAGGTATGAGAGATCGATCTCCTATCAATATAGATCGATCTCCATACTTCCAATAAGCCTAAAGCATTAAGGTTAAGCTAAGCAGATTGATCCTCTATCCATAAGATCGATCTCCTTAAGCCTCTGTTAAACAGCAGATCGATCTATACATACGACAGATCGATCTCTTCAAGCTTCTGTATTCTGAAGATCAATCTATGCATTTGGCAGATCGATCTCCCTAAGCCTCTGTCAAACAGCAGATCGATCTGTGCATACGACAGATCGATCTCCTTAAGTTTCTGTATTCTACAGATCGATCTTATGGACCACAGATCGATCTCCTTGAGCTTCTGGAAATGACAGATCGATCTGTCGTCTCGACAGATCGATCTCCTGTGCCCTGGACTATAAAAACTGGCGAAAAATCCCCAAATTTCAAACCCTCAAACTTCAAAATCCCTTACTTCCTTCGCATCTCCTCTCTCGATTCCTCCTCAGATCGATCTCGGTACGGTCTTCGTCGCTTCTCTCCTTCGTTTACTGGTATAGTAACCCACATTCCTTATTATTTTCTCAAAAATTTCTTAAGATTTGTGTTCAATTTCACTCTAGGGCAAATCTAGTCATTGTTCCATTGATTTTTTGTTTGTGAACCTGTCTTAGAGTAATTCCCGTGTCTAGAACCATGCCTAGACTTAAGAGAGCAGGTCAAAAACCTCCCCGATCTAATGTAGAACAAGGGTCATCTTCCCAATCCATTCCTCCCTCTTCAATCGCTACCTTCAACCGGTGTTTTAAAACACCTGCGAAAAGGAAGCGATATGAAGAATATTTTTCTACCATGCCAATTAAACATTGGCGAACAATCGATTTCTCCTTCTTAAACCACATCGATTTTCCCTATCTATCCAAATTTGAAGAATTTGGTTGGATGTCGTTCCTAAAAATCAATACTCCCGTACCTCCAAATATCGTTCGAGCATTCTTTTCCAATGCCGAACTCACCTATGATCCTATCGACCCCTGTAATATTCTCGAGTTTACAACGTATGTCATGGGAAAATCCATTGCCGTAGACACTGAAATCCTAGCCCACGCTTTCGACATACGCGATGAAGGATTGACAAACAAAGATGAGGAAGTCCCTTTGGAGTTTGATATTCCCGGGGATAAGGCGAGTGATCTCCCAATGCACCCCCGGCTACTCCACCTCATCATATCATGGAACCTTCGTCCATTTGGTACCCGTCACTCTACCATTAGGCGGTTAGATAGGTTCTGGATTCACCACATTCACTCCACCAGTCAAAAACCCAACCTTGTCCACTTTATCTTTCAAGGCTGGTTGAAGATCATACGCGGCCAAGCCACAACGATAGTGTTTCCACAACCATTGGCGTACTTTCTCCAACGACTCAAAGTGGATAGCAGCTGCGAAACGTGTGACATGCCCTCTCCAAAGAGCGTCCTCAACATCGAGACTCTCCACCATATGGGCTACTACAAGGACTTCCGGGGCGACTGGAAGAAGAAGAGGGAACAGCAGTCTGCTGAAGCTATGGAGGAAGATCCTTCCGATGAGCCTATGAATCCACTTGCTGCACCGGCTGCGGGTCCATCGTCCTCGACTCCTTAGCCCACTGCACCTGCTACCTCAATCGCTGACATGGAGTCCATTGTGACAATGTTGAGTGCACTGAACAGGAAGATCGATGAAGGCTTTGCAAACCTTCATGCAACCCAGCAGCGGATGTTCGAGGAGCTGAACCGCAAAGTGGATGAAGGCCTTGCAAATCTTCATGAGGCTCAGGAGGCGATGTTTGATGAGCTTCAAGACACTCGCACTCACGTTGAGGATCTCATGGATCGATTTCCTCCTCCACCATAGGGCTTATTTACTAGATCTAGTTTTGTTATATGTTTTCATTACTCGTTGTTGTTTTGAACTGAATTTGCTTGAATGAGTTGCCCTCTGTGTTATTGAATGAGCTTTTAATGAAATGTTAATTTGAAATGACAGAGTATTGTTTAGATTTTCTTCTTACCATTGATATGACAAAAAGGGGGAGAAGAAATAATGTTAAGAACACATGCGTGTGTTAAAACATGTTTAAATGACTTTAAGAATCATATTTAATGATTTAAAAGGAATGATCAAAATGAGGCGGAGTTAAGAAAGTTTAGAGATCAAAAGCCAAAAGTAAGGGAGAGTTTACAAAAAGGGGGAGTTTGTGCAAAATGAAAATAGGCAACTAAACATGTTGATTGAATAGGTTTTGTCATATCAAAAAGGGGGAGATTGTTGAGTTAATGTATTTTGAAATGACAAAACAAGTTAATTCAATAATGTAAAGATGATATAAAAACATGTTTAGAGGTTATCAGTACCAGAACTTAAAGTTCTGTTGATGAGAGATCGATCTGGGTTATGAGAGATCGATCTCCTGGGTTTGTCTTGGATGAGAGATCGATCTCAGGAAGACATGAGATCGATCTGCCAAGCCTTGAACCTATACAAAGGTATTGAGGAAGAGTGAGATCGATCTATAAGGGTTATGAGATCGATCTGCCTAATATTAGAGTTGAGGAGATCGATCTGATCTAGGAAGAGATCGATCTCCCTTAAAGCAAAGATAGTAGATTGATCTGTAAGATCGATCTACACTCAAACAGAGAGTTTATGAGATCGATCTGGTAATGAAGAGATCGATCTTCTCAAAGTCAGAAAGCTAAGGAGATCGATCTGGGTTATTGAGAGATCGATCTCCCCACTACGAGACTGCATCACAGATCGATCTGTAAATCGATCTTGCCTCAAACAGAGAGATTGGAAGATCGATCTACCTATTCGACAGATCGATCTCCCCTAACATTTTCAAATTAAGAGATCGATCTGCTCATATATGAGATCGATCTCCTTGTGTTATTTTGCTTTGATCTTACAGGATTTATAACTAAGAGATCGATCTGGCCAAGATGGCAGATCGATCTGGCATTCTACTGGAGGTACCCAACGGCTAGTTATGCAAAAATCTCAACGGGAAAAACAACATTTAATGCTCCAACCACTAATCCTTCAGTATTTAACCAAGCATTGAAGACAATGAGAATAGAGACACTATTGCTGAACATTTCTTACATTCTCAAGAGTTTAATACTTTCATTCCTTGTGTCTTCATTCCTCATTTATTGAGTTTGTTGTATAAGCTTAAGTGCAAAAGCTGTAATTGTCCTACCCACATTAAAAGCTTGATTCTGTATTCATCCTTACCTTAAGAGAGAAGAGGATTATTCCTTAGTGAGATAAAAATTGTAAAAGGGTGAATACATCTTTGTATTACAAAGGGTAGAGAGGTTATTCCTTAACCTGAAAAAGGAACATTGTAACTTCAGTTGAAGGAGAGAAAGAAAGCACTTGACAAGAAGGTCAAGGAGAGAGGACGTAGGCAAGAGTTTGGCCGAACCTCTATAAACGATTGTGTTTGTTTCTCTCTTCCCTATCTTGCATTATCTTGTTTAATTTCATTATTGCTCACTTTCATTTGCTGATTAAATTAGGATTAATTTAAAATTTCCCATTAACGCTAGAAAAACGATTCACCCCCCCTCTCGGTAGAGCCAACAATACTATTTAATGACGAGATCCTGAGGTATGATAAGTGTGATGATGTATGACACTGCATAGGAATGCACTCTTAATTGTGAATCAAAGAGTAAAATGTTTTAAATTGGCCCTATTTTTCGCATTTTCGGGGCGTGACAGTTCCAGCCTCTACCTATACCGACATGAAAATGGAAGCATATCACTATGGATTTCGTGATGGGTTTACCGAGAACCCGCAAGAATCACGATGCTATATGGGTGATCGTTGACAGATTGACGAAGTCAGCCCACTTCCTAGCTATGAGAGCGACCGATACTCTGAGCTTATTAGCGGAACTGTATGTACGCGAGGTAGTGAGGTTACATGGTGTACCAGTGAGCATAGTCTCTGATAGGGATTCCCGCTTCACTTCCCACTTTTGGGGACATTTTCAGGAAGCCATGGGAACCCAGTTGAGTTTGAGCACCGCTTTCCATCCTCAGACAGATGGTCAGTCAGAGAGGACTATACAGACTCTGGAGGATATGTTGAGAGCTAGTGTGCTAGATTTTAGAGGCTCTTGGGATGACCACCTGCCACTAGCCGAGTTCACCTACAACAACAGTTATCATTTGAGTATCGGGATGGCACCGTATGAGGCTTTGTATGGTCGTAGATGTCGTTCCCCTATTGGATGGGAAGAAGTGGGTGATCGTAAGATTTTCGCTCCTGACATGGTTACACAAGCATCTGAGGATGTCCACTTGATAGTAGAGAGACTGAGGACATCTCAGAGCAGACAGAAGAGTTACGCTGACAGGAGACGTAGGCCACTAGAGTTTGTAGTTGGTGAATTCGTGTTTTTGAGAGTTTCTCTTTCCAAGGGCATAGCGAGATTTGGGAAGAGAGGGAAACTAAATCCTCGCTATATTGGACCCTTTGAGATACTTGATCGAGTGGGAGATAAAGTGTATAGGTTGGCATTGCCACCGGACTTATCAGGTGTCTATAACGTCTTCCACATATCGATGCTTCGGAAGTATCACCCGGATCCGGCACATGTGATTAGTTACGAGCCTTTGGAGCTCCGAGAGGACATGTCATATGTAGAGAGACCGATTCGGATATTGGATAGGAAGGAGAAGGTATTGAGATCGAAGACCATCGGGTTAGTGAAGATTCTCTAGCAGCATCATACTTTAGAGGAAGCTACTTGGGAGCTAAAGAGTCTGATGCAAGAGAAGTACCCTCACCTATTTGATAACTAACTTGGTTCTAATTTAGAGGACCAAATTTTATGAGTAGGGGAGGATTGTCAGACCCAAATTTTTATGTAGCTTGTTACTTATGATTCCTATGTGTATGAACACTTTATTACATAGTTGAATCATAAGAAGAGTATTTATTAACATGCAATAGACAATTTGAGAAATTAAAAATGCATGTAAGCTACATAATAGCGAGATAAGGGTTAAGTTGATTCCCGAACGAGTGCAAGGGTAAAACGGTCAAATGATTGAAATTCAGTATAATTTCGATAAGACAATTTCATTAAAAATATGAAATTGAGGAATCTTGATCAAAATCGAGGAAAATATTTAATTTCGAGCCCAACTGATCAAGATATAAATTTATTAGAATTTATCAGAATTTTCACCATGAAAAATGAGCCCAAAAATAGTGGAAAAATATACCGAAAAGGTAAAATCGGACTGATAAATTCATTTATGGATTAAATGAATTTAATATGATTTTTTGAGATATTTTTAGATATTTTTGGGATATTTATGGGATATTTTTTGGATTTTTATTATTATTTTATAATAAAATAATAATAAAAATATATTATAAATAAAAGAAAAAAAAAAGAGAAACGGATTGAAAATTGGGGAGAAAGTTACAGAGGCAAAACCGACGGAAGAAGAAGACCACCGGACTGCGAGCATCGGCCACCCCACGGCCAGGCAAGCAGCCGGAAAAGGAAGCCCGACACCGTACGCATCCATCGGCACCGGTCACGCCCTCCACCGACGTCGAACGTCGGCGAATCGAAGAGGAGAAGCCGCGGAGGAAAAGAAGAGATTCGGCGGCCATCGGCGGTGCTTGGTCCCGATCGAGCCCAGTCGAGTGTTGCCCAAGCTGAGGCGCGCCGAACGGCGGTGGTGATGCGTCGGGAACCGACCGGAATACGCCGGCACGGCCAAAGGATGCCTGAACCTGTCGGCGGTTCAGGGGAGAAGGTTCTGCGCTAAACCGGACCAAACCGGTTCAGCCAAGGAGAAAAGGGGAAAAAGAAAGAAAAAGGAAAAGGAAAATTTTTGGGATTTCACCGGACTTCGGGTAAGTCGATACGAGGTCAAAAGTGACCGATTTGATTTTCGATGAATTTATTTAAATTATATTTAATCGAAAATTGATCCGGAGTTAAATATAATAAATTATGCAGTTCGACGATAAATTTCGAATGAAAGCCCGATTGAATTTCGATTTACGTACCATCGCACAATCTCGGGTAAGTAAAGCTCATTTACGACAATTTATGTGATTATTGCGTATTTAAGATTTATTTTACGCATTTTGGATTAAATTTTAGATTTAGTGAATTATATTCAAAATTTTGAATTAAATGTCGTAAATGATATACGGGTTATCCAAAGAGCTTGGAATAAAGCCCAATGGGTATTGATAAGCCCAATGAGTCGATAGACCCTAATAAACGGGCTTAATACGGATTAAGGCCCATTAAGGATTATTAACGCCCATTAAGGGAAAATAGACTGTATTAATGTGTAATACAGTAGGAAAATTATAATTAACCTGAGGAATGGTTATTTACAGCTCCGGAGTTTACATTGAGAGCTGATCGGACTGCTAGTTGAGCAGCACCGAGGAAGTGAGGTCACTTGACGTGATCCGAGGTAACGGACTTTTGCGAGTAGTTAGAGATACCTGCACGTATTTTCATCTGCTTTTTCATTCACTTAAAAACTCTGAGGGTCAGAGAAAGTGAATAATAATTATTGCGACCCGATAGTGGCAAATTACGATTTTGCCCCTAGTTAGTCAAAAAGTCAACTTTTGTGAAAAGTTGCAAAAAGTATGGAAACTATTATTGTGAATGTTTAACTGCTGTTTAGCATGAAAATAAATAGATGGGCTAATGATTTTAAGGTTGATGTGACTTAAGCACACTTTATAGTGCTGATTTTAATATTTTGTAAACAATCCCTTTTTAAAGAGTCATCTATCATATTATGTGAGAATGAACCGTGCTAGAGCACAGCTCGCACTGGATTTCATATGTTTTCCACATACATTAGTGCTGGATTTTGATATGCACTAGATTTCCATGACATGCATGATAGAGTACTGGAGTTTTACTCGTACTCAGTTTTATATGATATATGCATGACAGAGTGCTGGAGCGATTAGCTTGTACTCGAGTTTTACATGAGATACATGACAGAGTGCTGGAGCATTGCTCGTACTCGATTCTTCATGGTTTATACATGACATAGTACTGGAGCTATTGCTCGTACTTGATTTGATGATATTGTGCATAGCATGGTACTGGAGCTATTGCTCGTACTTGATTTAATACATGAACTATGCATTGACCTAGATGCTGGAGGTTTACTCACACTAGAGTTGAGTTTGTGATGTGAAACAGTGTTTGAGCGGAGTGTCGACTGTGAGTCGCACTCAAGACGCACACTGTATGTGATATATAATACATGTTAAAACCCATGCCCGAGTCCTTGTGTGACTGTGTGTCACATCTTGTGAGAGGATATCCGCATGAGGGTAATGTAGACGTGGTATGATATTCCATGGTTTGAGGGCTAAGACATATGGTAGGCACCCCGACTGTGATGTAGGGTCCACGGGTGTACTTTTGTACCGTGCCCGGGGGCACGAGGAGTACGTTGTACTGTGTGTTACGTATAGCTGACAGCTGTAGTGGACTGACCATCCTCCCATTGCAGCAGTGATACCCCGCGCATCGAGATCTGTGTGGCCTGGGTTCACATATCAGATATGATCATAGTCCAGGATACTATTTGCATTTCACCACAGAGTCTCACATGATATATCACATTGATTGACTGATTTAAATTGCGGATAGACCTGAGGGATGGGTCGGACTTCGATTTTGTGTTGTGAATTTTTTAATGCCATATTTATTGTGATTTAAATATACAGGGCATGATTTACATAAAGGCATGATTTATATACGATGCATTGTTTTGCAGTACATGCCTACATTTGAGAAAGAAAGCATGATTTCTGTACATGGGATTTAATCTGTACAAGTATATATATTATAATTCAAGACATGCTTTTAAAGTAAGTTAAGGAAATAATGTTTTCAAGGCATAGCATTATTTTGAGTAGATAGTGTAGATATCTACTTGCTTGCCTGATTTCCTTACTAAGCGCGTTGTATGCTCACCCCCCTTTCTTTTCATCTCTCTACAGAGCGTCAGTAGAGCGAGAGCTATCAAGGGATAGTATTCCTGAGTCCACTGCTAGTTCCTATTGATTGCCAAGTATACCTATTTTGTACAGTTGTGTATCTAAATATAGAAACAACACAGTGATGTATACGATATATATTATGGGGAATGTATTTGTATTAGATTTTATATAATCTTACATGTATAATAAAAGCAGTTACAGTCAATAATAGTATATTGACATGTATGTATGATAATGGATGATGTGGTAAGCGAGGAATCTAACATCGAATCACAGCCCAACCATTGAAGAGAGGAGAGGTAAGTTAAAAATGCGAAAAATTTGTAGTGGTTTTTGGTTAAAGTCATGGATTGAGAACAGGTCCTGACACACCCAGTCTACCCGAAACTCTAAGCACGGCAACAAATAAGGTGTGCATCTAATGCGAGCTATGTTCCAACACTATGCCAAAACCAGTATAAAATCCATCTGAAAACTAGTGTGAGCTAGGCTCCAGCACTCATGCGTATAAAACACATCAAATCTCGTGCGAGTCATACTCTAACACGTTTTCATTCTCACGAAAACCATGTAGGTGGCTTAATTCTTTGCAAAGTATGGTTAACAAACCAAACAACTCATTTCTTTTGCAAATCATTTCAAAAGTTAGCCAACCTACCAATCATTTGCTAAAAAGCAATAAAACATGATTTTCCAAAGCATTATGCTTTTATTTTCATGCACATTTCTCAAACACCCAACTTTTACCCTTCAATCACCCAATTTCGTTTCCTAATTTCTCATGCAATCTAGCAAAACATCTAAGCGCCCAAATTACGCACAGATATCTCTAAGAGTCTACAGAATTCTCTTACCTCAATTTACTTGAGTATGACTCTCTCTTCCTCTTAGCTTCTTGTGCTCTTAGCTCACCTTGCTCCTGTGTATCCTCGGGAGCTGCGATTTATTCATCCAAATCACTTGAGTTAATGTTGTTAACTCACATTTTAACCCCACTAGTCAATATAATTCATTTATGCATTTGAACAATGTCTTAACCCACATTTTACCCCTTTTAGGTAAATCTCACAATTTATTCACATCTTAAAATCATACTTATAACACTATTATCACCTCAAGATATCTCATTCATCATTAATCTCAATACATTTCACTTTCTCACACTAGACCATTTCTAGGTCATGGTGGATTCATTCTACTCTAGGTAGTTTCTACCATTTCTATGCATACCAATCATTTTCCTCATCAATATCCAAACAAATGTACTTGAGTATTTGTATTAGAAACTCACCTAGCTTGATTTCCTCTTTGCTCAAATGGAAATGCACCTTGTTCCTTAAATCTAACAAATGGAGAAAATGCATCCCTGCTAAGTTGTTCTTCTCTTTGATGTTAACAACTTTGTGTCTAATAGTCTTCCCTTAAATCTTCTTGAAAATGGCCGGATTTAGAGAGTAAAATCTAGGTTTTAGGTTGAAAAATTAGAAAGGGAATGGTTGTTTTCGTGAAATGCAGATTTTAACTGCTCCTATTTATAGATTTAGCTTGATGAGAACGATCTGCTGAAACATGAGATCGATCTGGTCCCCTTAAAATCCCTCTTTTCCACGACATTTTGAAGGCATGAGATCGATCTGTCGAAACCTTGAGATCGATCTGTCTCAGACAGTAGCTTAAGGAGATCGATCTAGTCTTAGGGGAGATCGATCTGCTCCAACTCGAGAGCTAAGGAAATCGATATGTTTTCCTTAAGAATCGATCCTCATTTTGCAGAATGTTTAGCAGATCGATCTGGCTCCATTGGATATCGATATGCACTATTCCTATTGCTCGAATAAGGGCAATTTGGCTCTTCCAGATCGATATCTCATCCCATGAGATCGATCTGGCCTTCACATTTCTAAATTTTACTGCAGTTTTTTGCAGGTACTTACACCAAAACAACTTTAATTTGTTGTCATAGTCATTTTCTTATTCAATCGTCTTTGAGACTTGAAAATGGCATCCATTCCTACTTTATACCTATTAAAACTTGTGTGAAATCTTTGTATGTCCAAAGGTATATGATATAAGCCAAATGAAAGTGCACAACTTATGCAATCTTCCTTTTATTTTACCATACCACTCATATTCCATTCCACTCACATTCTTCACATATTTAAGTCCATTTCTTCATATTCATATATAATGTCACTTGTACATATAATCACAACTCTTATTACATGTGTGAACATTAAACTTATGGACTTACATGTCATATACTTCACATTACAAGTATATCACCATATTTATGAATTCATTTACATATATATACAAGGTTTAACCTATACGAGGTCTCACAGTCCTATAATCGAAAACAATACGAAGAAGTATCGATTCTTAAAAGTGAAAAGTGGTTAGAGATCGAAAAGTGATTAAATATCAAATTGTGATAAGTGTGATAATAATTGTTTTAGGATGGTCAAGTTTAATGACCAATCTAGGTATTTCAAAATATTTCTCTGCTTGAAAGACTTGGCAATGGTTATATAAAGTTCTAGCCAAAACCAAGATAGTGGAACTTTCAATAAGATTCGAAAGATGAATCGAATAAATTTGTAAGAAATTGGTCGAGTGAAAATGCATTAGACATGCATTAGAATTTAGTATCTATAGATGTATTTCAGTACTGGTGTTGGTTGCTTACTAAGCTTTCCTCAAAGCTCACCCTACTTGCTTTCCATCACAGATCCATACAAAAGGTGAATTGACATCGCCTTCAGTACCAGCTTCAAAGTTAGAGTTTCGGAGATTGCGCGACTCATATTAGGTATGTGATTAACTCAGACAGCTTATTTCAATACATAAGCCGAGATGTAAATGAGGGATTATTGATGAGAAAAGTTTGAACAATTGGCTCAAGCTAGCAAGCAGAGTATTAGATTAGGACCACAAGTAGTTTACCTTAAACTGCATAAAGTAGATTTCGATTGGATACTATTGTAGAACTAAGCTCACAACGTAAACAAGTGATAGAGAAAAATTTTAATTTCTGTACTTTCATAGTGAAGTGTCTAAAATTCCGCGTCTTCTGGGTCGTGACAAAGAGAGCCTCTCGCATGCGAGTGAGTTTCCCACGTGTGAGAGATCTTGTCTCGTGCCATGTGGCACCGCCAAGTAATGCTGCATGACATCCTCTTAGTGTGTTTTCATGGTTTTTTGGGTCCTATTTCGTCTTAAGTTATGTCTACCTTTAAGCTCAATATATGTTAATTTGACTCATATCAATTATTATCTTGAATTATTATGATTTAATAAAAAATTGAGGCCATCTATTTGTATTCAAAGAATATTATATATATATATATATATATATATATATTTGTTGTAGTAGTGTGGATCAAATGTATTTTTTAATTTAAAAATGATAATTACACAAATTTAAAAGATATTTTATAAAGAGCACAATACATTTTCATTTCTACCAAAAGAAAAACCAATACATTTTCATTTAAAGAAATTTAAAAATAAATACTTTAATACTTTTGAATATTGTCTTTCTAGTGATATTTATTTCATATTTTTTAAATTTAATATACTATCATTTATTTATAATTTTAGAAATAAATTAATTTAATTTAGGCCTTGCACGTGTCCACGATCATATTAATTTAGTATTTTAAACCTAAATTGGTTAACTCCCATGATGATTCGCCTACTTTCAAGCATGAAAAGAAAAAATTGGATTACGTGTTTCATCATTTTTAACATATAAGAGAGAGATAAAAAAAAAAAAAAAAAACCTGCTTCAAGCATATAATTAAACATTGGTTATTTATATTTAGGGTTATCTTATATATTGTCAATAAAATGTTTAAATTTTATAAGCACAATAAAGATAATGGTATATTTATAATTTTATTTATTTTTAATATTTTTTAAATTATATGTGTAATTATCTTAATTTCACTTATGGAAGTTAAAAAATTTTACTGATAATATATTTGATAATAATTTATTTATTTATTTCCTTTTTTAGATTCATAATGATATATAAGGAGAAAAAAGCCTCTTAAAGAGAGGTGACAATTATTAGGTCAAACTTTAATTATTTATTTTATTTATTTCTTAACTCTTGTATTTAATCACTTTATTAGTTAATATTTATGCATTTGTTTTTTCATATAATAATTGTATTTATGTATTTGTATTTAATCCATATATGTTTCATCATTCTTACCGGTTAAGAGAAAAAACAAACTTGCTTCAAGCATATAATTAATTATCCCTTATTTATATTTAGAATTTTTTTTCTTATACACGGTCAATTGAGTATTTAAATTTTACGAGTAAAATTAAGATAATAGCACATTTATCGTTTTATTTATTTTTAATATTTTTTAAAGTATATCTATGATCATTTTAACTCCACTTGTGAAATTTAAAAATTTCACTGATCATATATTAGTTAATGATTTATTTATTTATTTATTTATTTGGATTCATAGTGAGATGCAAGAGAATGAGAACCTCTTAAAAGGAGATGATAATTGTTAAATCAAACTTTGATTGTTTATTTTATTTATTTATTAACTCTTGCATTTAATCACTTTTTTAGTAAATATTTATGTATTTGTTTTTATATAATAATTATATTTATGAATTATAATCAATAAATCAAATGGATCAGTTATTGAAACGTATTTTAATTAGAAAAAGAATTGAAATTTGAAGATAATCATCATCTACCCCTAACATTAATATAATTTGAAGTATTAAGAATACATATTACGATTTTCGATTTAGAAGATTCTATTATTCATTTATAAACTTTAATTTGACCATCTAGAAAGAAATCTTGGCTCCGTCCTCTATGGTAGTCTGACATAATTTCCAGGTCTTTGACGCAAAACATGTTTTATCCCTTCGGTTCCAAGGAATGTTACCCTTTTTTCTCCGGTGGTCTGAAGCTGTCTTTCTCCTGCTCCACTTCAAACAACTGCGAAAACTACCTGGAAGGAGTTAAGTCCTTATCGTGCGCGTCCTCATCCCTTTCCCAACTCCCGCAGAACTGAAAAACCAAATTGTATCTTGAACCTCAGCCGTTTTCCCATTCCATATTTGGGACTCGAGTACTTACCCACTTTGACTACAACAGAGGTCATTTTACGGTTGCGGACCTGGTTCAAGGCGGCATCTTGGTTAACTTTCTCTTGCCAACAGACCTCGGCTCAATCGAGTAGCTGATAGATAGCTACTGACGCAGTAACCAATTGATCAAAATTTATTCATCCAGGTGTTACTCGAAACAATTGGTGTAAACCATATCTATCAGAATCATTTTTTTGGTCGGGCATTACTATCAGTCTTATTAGCCGGTAAAACCAGCATTTCCTCAACTTATCCAATTGAAGCGTGAAAATCTGTGAAGCAAAATAGTAGCTCTTTGAGGCCAAATGTAATGGTTAACTGTCATTATAAAGAGGGTTGCTTCGGATGTCATCATCTAGACAAGAAATCTATGTCTATTGGGCATGAACAGCATGATTAAACGGAAGACTGAAACATTTTTAGTCTCTGCATAAAATCGAGCCTACTCTCAACAAAGCATCCATCAAAACAATGGCTTCAACTTTGTGTTCTTCATTCATTTCCCGTGCCTTGATCATCTTGCTAGTCTACCTATCTGCCTCAGCCAACATTCTGGAAGCAAAACATACATACTCAACCTCTCATCACCACCGCCACCACAACCATTCCCCGTTATCAAACCCAAAACTCCAGCAAGCTTATATTGCCCTCCAGGCTTGGAAACGAGTCATCTACTCAGACCCCAACAACTTCACTTCTAACTGGGTCGGTCCTGAGGTGTGCAAGTATACAGGCGTGTTTTGTGCGCCTCCCCCTTATGACAAGAAAATCAAAGTAGTTGCTGGCATTGATCTTAACGGTGCTGACATAGCCGGTTTTCTCCCTGATGAGTTAGGCCTACTTTCTGACCTTGCACTCATCCATCTCAATAGCAATCGCTTCTGTGGCATCCTGCCACAAACCTTAGCCAATCTCTCTCTTCTCTATGAGCTTGATCTTAGTAACAATCGGTTTGTAGGCCCTTTTCCATACGTTGTTCTGTCTCTTCCTTCTTTACAGTATCTTGACCTTCGATATAATGAGTTTGAAGGGCCATTGCCTCCTCAACTTTTCAGTAAAAATCTCGATGCCATATTTGTTAATAACAACCGATTCTCTAGTGTGATACCATCCAATTTCATCGGAACTTCTGCTTCTGTTGTGGTATTTGCCAACAACAAACTTGGAGGCTGCCTGCAACCAAGTATTTCCAACTTTGCAAATACTTTGGAGGAGCTACTATTAATTAACACCAGCTTGTCAGGGTGTTTGCCGGAAGAAGTAGGTTACCTTTATAAACTAAAGGTGTTAGATGTGAGCAATAATAATTTAGTTGGTCCAATACCTTACAGCCTTGCAGGTTTAGCTCATTTGGAGCAACTAAATTTGGCACATAACATGATGAGTGGGATTGTACCCATGGGAGTTTGTATTCTACCAAACCTGGCAAATTTTACCTTCTCTTATAACTTTTTCTGTGAGGAGGAAGGGATTTGCCAAAACTTGACATCACATGGTATTGCTTTCGATGATCGCCGTAACTGTTTGCCAGAGAAGCCAATGCAGAGAAGTCAGAAAGAATGTGAAGCTGCGCTTGAACATCCAGTGGACTGCTTTCACTACCACTGTGGTGCTGGGAGTGGCGCTGGCGGTCTTGGTGGCTCAACTGCAATTCCCCCAGCCATGATGCCAGCAGCTACACCTCTTTTATCACCTTCCATGGCCCCTGGCTATGTGTAAATATATACTAAATAGGATTGTAAGATAGTTCACAATAGTAAAAGCTAAAAGCAAGAATAAATTATAAGATATTGTGAATAGTTTATTGAGATTTGATGTTGGTAGAAGGTAGATGAAAAATTTACGTTCCTAAACTTCAAAAATAAATATAATGCAATTCTCCTATTATATTTGTTTCAAAAATAGTTTACTCGGTATTACACGAAGTTGTTGAAAACTTCTTGCCCTTTTTTTTTCTCCCTTATGGGAGTAGAAAGAAAATGAGAATTTGAATATTGAGCCTTGATTCCCCCAGTTCCTCATGGAAGGTAACAAATAGCAACAGTTGAGTTAAACACGTTATGCCTTTAATTTTCAATTTAATATGACAGTTGGGTCTAGGATATGAGTGTAAATAAGACACTTGTACTAACAAGCTACTCTGTCTTGATTCGAAGAAAACTTGAACTCAAATCGATTATAGTCGAGTCGAGCTCAATTTGAAGTAACTCAAGTTATCAAACAAACCGAGTTCTAATATATCAACACTTGATTCGAGTCACTCAATAGATTAATCGAATTATTACTATTTTATAATATATATATATATATATATATATATATATATATATATATATATATATATATATATAGGTGTAGATCTGTGTTTTGTCATGGAGTCAATGTGATTAAAAATGTTGATGTCAAAATGCAATTCTGGATCAGAGATTTTTTTTTTTTTGAAAATGCATGTATAACAGTTCTATTTTCGAATCAAACTTTAAAAAACAAAGAAGAGATTATCGTATGTGAAAATAGCAATCCTTTAATTTGTGATGAAGATACACATACATGACAACCAATAAATCTAGTACAATTAACTTGAATACATGTAATAAAAGTCAAATGTTCTAATTCAAAAAGACGATAATGATTTTTACAATTTATATTACAATGTAAACCGAAAAAAGTACATGAAACAGAAGTAATAGAAAACCATTGTCTTGTTTGTCTTATACCGAAATCCTAGAAGGTTGAATCAATCTGCTAATACAAACCAACAGGGCTCTGTAACACGATTTACAGGACTATCACCAAGGTGCTGGTAAATAGGATTAGACCAATCCTTGCGAGGATTATAAATCCTCTCTAATTTCGGCTTTATAATAGAAAGAAGGCCCAAGACAATGTTATTATTGCCTAAGAAATCATCCATTTTTTTAAGGAAGAAAAGACGAAAAGGGATGATGCTTGTCAAGATTGACCTTGATAAGGCTTATGACAAAATTTAGTGGAACTTTATACATAAAGTATTGCAATTCTTTAACTTTCCTCTAAGTTGGATAAAATTGATAATGGCATGCATCACCTCTGCCGAAATCCCAGAAGGCTGAATCAATATTGTAATACAGACCAATAGGGCTTTGTAACACGATTTACATGACTATCACCAAGTTGCTAGTCAATAGGATTAGACCAGTCCTTTCGAGGATTATAAATCCTCTCAAATCTAGTTTTATAGCAGGAAGAAGGGTCTAAGACAATGTTGTTATTTCCAAAGAAATCATCCATTCTTTCTAAAGGGACAAAGGATGAAAAGGGATGATGCTGGTCAAGATTGACCTTAAGAAGGCATATGATAGAATCGAGTGGAACTTCATATATGAAGTATTGGAATTCTTTAAGTTCCCTCTAAGTTAGATAAAACTGATAATGGTATTCATCACCTCTGCTAATATGACCATTCTTATTAATGGAAAGCAGAGTGAAAAAGTTTCGCCTTCACATGGGATACGTCAAGGAGATCCTCTATCTCTCTCTATCTTCATCATGTGCAAAGAGTATCTGTCACATAAGTCTTTTGAAACATGAGAAGATAACCTTTGGGAATAGATCCAGCTTGCTAAAGCAGGTCCCAAACTCTCTCATTTGTTTATTGCTAATGGCATCTTACTTATGGGAAGAGTTAATGAATCAACATGTAAGACAATGTGGAAAATGATGAATGAGTTTTGCATCTTATCGAGCCAGAAAGTGAAAGCTAACAAATCCTCCATATTACTTTCCAACAACACAAATTGAGAGGTTAAAAACCAACTTACCAATATCTTGGGATTTACCCACACCAAAGAGTTTGGAAAGTATTTGGACTTCCCTATCACAAAAAGGCATAAGGCAACAAATTTTAACTTCATTGTGGTTAAGGCGAAGAATAAGCTTTTAGGTTGGAAACCCAACCTTCTATCAATGGCAAGGAGAACTGCTTTAGTCAAGTCTATCCTCAATTCCATTCCTCTCTATTATATGCAAGGTACAGACCTCCCAAAGAGAACATGCAATGAGATCAATAAAATCACTAGAAACTTTCTTTGGGGCTCTTATGAGAACCATAAGAAAATTCATTTGATAAATTTTTATGTAGTGACTCTCTTAAAGAAAGAAAGGGGTTTGGGTATCAAGGACATGTGTCACCTCAATGAAGCTAATATGGCAAAAATTGGATGACGCTTTCTTATGAAACCTGGTAAACTATGGTGTGAGGCGTTAAGAACCAAATACTCTAGAAATGGTGTTTTTATAAAGAGCATGTTCTCAGTTGTGGTCATGTTAAATGATCACACATTATTGAGAAAGGACTTAGGTGGGTGTTAAATCCAGAAGACAAATAGATGCTAGAGTGATGATTGAACTATAATGGGGCTAATTGACTTGATTATTTATGGTCCTTGGACATTAAAAGACAAGAATAAGGAGTTGAAGGAAGCCTTTCCTGATCAAGAAGATGAAATTTTGATAACATTGGTGCCTCTATGCCTTTGGAGTTGTAGCAAAAAATTAAAGCTGTCACGCCCTCCTCTTACACGTGACTTACCAAAAACCACAATAATTTTTTTACCTTTTTTTTTTTTTTTTTACATTTCTCTCCTCAACAGTTAGGCTGTGATTAGGCATTAGTCTTCTCGTCCACACATACCTTACCATTCTTTTTCGTATCACACATACATGTCATTATAAATATTTATTAACTGTACGTACACTTTTCTTATAAGTAAATTCATATACTTTAATATAATTACATCCCCAATATTAAAACGTGTACATAACTATGTTTATACATTGTTCAGATAAAAAAGAGTACCCATCATGTATACCTTTCGCTAGATGGGGAATAGCAGCGGCCAAAAGGAATGCTATACCTCAACTGACTCAATCTATTGACGATGATCTGTAGAGAGGGGAGAAAATCTATTGACTCAATCAGACAAGCAAGTAGACATCCATACTATCTACTGAAAATAGTGCTTTGAATTTCTTTCTCTCAATTCAAAAGCATGTTTCAAAATATATACAGATTTAAAATTCCATGTACTAAAAACATGCTTAGTTATAAATCATATGCATTTATGCAAAATAGTGCATATTTATCATTTCGGAATGCCTTTATATAAAATATGCCATTTACATTCAAAACACAATAAATATGGCATTTCACAACACAACACAACAACCGAGTTCCGACCCATCCCTCAAGTCTACCCGTATCATAAATACATGTGATATATCATGCGAGACTCAGTGGATAAATGCAATATCTCCTGGATTATGGCCATATCCTAACATGTGAAATCCCAGGCAACACAGTACTCGGTGTTCGGGTTATCAATGCTGTAACAGGAGGGGGGTCAGTCCATCACAACCGTCAGCTATCACCAACTCTCCTCCACAACTCCATAATAACACACGGTACAGTGTACTCCATGCCACAAGCACGGTACAACATACACCTGTGGACCCTACCTCATGGTCGGGGTGCCTGTCATAGGTCTTAGCCCTCATAGCACGGAATAATCAATGCCACATCTCTAAATCCACGTGCGAACATCTCCAGTGTGACATTCAGTCTACACAAGAAAATCGTTACGATTTTTCTAACATGTCTATATATCACGTAAAAACTAAAGTGCGCGTCTTGAGTGTGACTCACAGTCAACGCTCCGCCTCTAAACACTGTATATGCATGTCAAAACATCAAACACTAGTGCGAGTAAACCTCCAGCACTAGGTCATGCATAGTTCTCATTTAAATCAAGTACGACCAAATCGCTCAAGTACTATGTCATGTATAAATCATGAAGAATCGAGTATGAGCAATGCTCCAATACTTTGTCATGCATCCCATGTAAAACTCGAGTACGAGCTAATCGCTTCAGCACTCTATCATGCACAAATCACATAAAGCTGAGTATGAGCAATGCTCCAATACTCTATCATGCATGTCAGATAAATGTAGTGCGAGTCTCACTCTAGCATTAATGTATGTGAAAAACATCTGAAATCAAGTGCGAGCTGTTCTCTAGCACGATTGTTTTCACATTAGCTCATCTACGTACTCTTCTGCTACACAGCAGTAAAAGTACTCAAAAACATTGTTTCCATGCTTTTTACAACTTTTTCCAAAAGTTGACTTTTTGCCTAATTAGGGGCAAAATCGTAATTTACCCATAGCGGGTCCCTATAAATATTATTGATTTTCTCTGACCCTCAGACAATTTCAGTGAATGTAAAAGCAGACGAAAATACGCACAGATATCTCTAACTACTTGCAAAAATCCTTTACCTTGGATCACGTCGTGTGACCTCACTTCCTATATGCTGTTCAAATCTCGCAGTCCGATCAACTCTCAATATGACTCCAGAGCTGCATTTAACCATTCACTGGGTTAATTATACTTTTCCTACTGTATTATACATTAAATACAGTCTATTTCACTTAAATGAGCTCGTTTACTCTTATTGGGCCTTAAACACTTTAATTGGGCCTAACTCTGTCTTAAGCCCGTTTTTCACTTATTAATTCCCTTCATCAGGGTCTATTGGCTTGTTGGGCCTATCAATACCCATTGGGCTTTGTTCCAAACTCTTTGGATAGCCCGTATATCATTTACGACAGTAAATTCAAAAATCCGAATATAATTTATTTTATGTAGAAATTAGTCTGAAATCCGTAAACTAAATTCAAATTGCGCAATAATCATACTATTGTCATGAATGAGCTTTACTTACCCGAATTTATGCGATGGTACGCAAATCGAAGTTCAATTGGCTTACGTTCGAAATTTATCGTCGAACTGCACAATTTGTATATTAAATTCCGGGTAAATTTTTGATCAAATACAATTTAAATTAACTTTTTCGAAAATCAATTTGGTCAATTTGACCGCGTGTCAACTTACCTGTAATCTGAGGTATTTCAGGAGATTTCCTCTCTTTTTTTCCCTTTTTCCTTTCTTTTCTCCCATTTCTCTGTGGCTGAACTGGTCCGGTTCAGCGCAGTTTCCTTCCCCTGAATCGGCTATCCGGTTCAGTCTCTTTTCGTCGTTTCAACGTCGTCCGGTCGGTTCTTGGCGCCTCGCTGCGCCGTTCGGCTAGTCTTTGGCCGGGGAACACTCGATTAGCCTTAGATCGAGTCAAATCATGCCGCTGACCTTCGAATCTACCTTCTCCTCTTTTCGGCCTCACTTCGCTGATCTGGCTTTTTTCGGAGCCGTCGGCGCGCGTTGCTGCTGCCGGTATCTCCCACGATGATCGTCGCCCTTCGTCGGCCCTCACCTGGGGTTCTTGGTCGTCAGTGTCTCGTCGGCTTCTCCCTCGGCTTGTTCGACTTCACTTCGTTTCTGTTTCCTCTGTTGCAGTTTCACAAATTCGCGAAATCTTCAGATTTTTTTATTTAAATTTATTTTATTTTTATTTTAATAAAATATAATAAAAATCTCAAAAATATCTCAAAAAAATTCATATTTTATTTAATTAATTAATAAATAAATTTATCACTCTTATTTTATCTTTCCAGTGTATTTTTCAATATTTTCGGGATAATTTTTCGATGTGAAAATTCTGATTAATTCCAATAAATTCATATCTTGATCAATTGGACTCGAAATTCAATATTTTCCTCATTATTGATCAAGATTTCTGAATTCCATATTTTTAATGAAATTTTCTTATTGAATTTATAATGGATTTCGATCTTTTTACCGTTTTACCCCTCCACTTGTTCGGAATCAATTTAACCCGACTTTCTTCCATAGACTCTCTATCTTTTCTTATTTTAACTTCTTATTTTCAGTCAACTTGATTTCGATCCCTTTTTAGCTTGGCCTATGGCCACCTCGACCCTTATTTGGCTTTGATGTAGCTTACATGCATTTTTATTCTTTAATTGTCAATTGCATGATAGTAAATACTCTTCTTATGATTCAACCATGAAAATAAAGTGTTCATACACATAGGAATCATAAGGAACAAGCTACATACATAAATCGAAAACATGGGTCTGACAATCCTCCCCAACTAAAATAATTTGGTCCTCCAAATTAGAACCAAATCAATCTTCAAACAACTGGGGGTGCTTCTTTCGCATCAAGCTCTCTAACTGCCAAGTAGCCTCCTCGAAAGTGTGATGCTGCCATAAAACCTTCACTAACCCGATAGTCTTCGACCTCAAAACCTTCTCCTTCCTATCCAGTATCCGAATCGGCCTTTCACATATGACATGTCCTCACCGAGCTCCAACGGCTCGTAGCTAATCACATGCGCCGGATCCGGGTGATATTTTCGAAGCATCGAAATGTGGAAGACGTTATGCACGCCTGACAAATCTGGTGGCAATGCCAACCTATAGGCCTTATCTCCCACTCGATCAAGTATCTCAAAGGGTCCAATGTAGAGAGGACTCAGCTTACCCCTCTTCCCAAACCTCGTTATACCCTTGGAAGGAGAAACCTTCAGAAACACTGACTCACCGACAGCGAACTCGAGTGGCCTACGTCTCCTGTCAGCATAACTCTTCTGTCGACTCTAAGCTGTCCTCAATCTCTCAACTATCAACCTAACATCCTCAGAAACTTGTGTAACCAAATCAGGGAAAAAAAGCTTTTGGTCACCCATTTCCTCCCACCCAATAGGGGAACAACATCTACGACCATACAAGGCCTCATACGGTGCCATCCCGATACTCGAATGATAACTGTTGTTGTAAGCGAACTCAGCTAGTGGCAAGTGATCATCCCAGGAGCCTCTAAAATCCAGTACACATGCTCTCAACATATCCTCTAGAGTCTGTATAGTCCTCTCTGACTGACCATCTGTTTGAGGATAGAAAGCTGTGCTCAAACTCAACTGGGTTCCCATGGCTTCCTGAAAAATGTTCCCAAAAGGGGGAAGTGAAGCGGGAATCCCTATCGAAAACAATGCTCACTGGAACACCATGTAACCTCACTACCTCGAGTACATACAACCCTGCCAACGTACTCAGAGTATCGATAGCTCTCATAGCTAGAAAGTGGGCCGACTTCGTTAGTTTATCATCGATCACCTATATAGCATCGTGATTCCTCTGGGTCCTTGGTAAACCTATCACAAAATCCATGGTGATATGCTCCCATTTCCATGTTGGTATAGGTAGATGCTGCAATAATCCTATAGGTATCTGATGCTCTGCCTTCACCTACTGACATACAAGACATCTCACCACAAAATCCTTCACATCTTTCTTCAGACCTGACCACCAGTACACCTTCCGGAGGTTTTGATACATCTTGCCACTCCTCGGATGCAACGTGTACCTCGATGAATGAGCTTTTAACAATATCAATCTCTTGAGTTCTGGGTCCTCGGGAACACACAGTCTACCTCTGAACCTTAGTAGTCCATCAGAACTCAACTCAAAATTCGTCACTGTGCCTCTTTGCATCTAACCTATCACATCGATGTAATACAGATCAGTTTGCTGAGCCTGTCTGATACTGTCCAACAGATCTAGCTCTAAGCGTAGACTCGCAATCATACAATCCGCATCCCAGTCTGAAGGCACAACTCCCAAACTGAGGCTAGCAAATTGCTCTAGCAACTCATGCTCCCTAACCACCATATACGATACCATCCCCAGGCTTTTCCTACTCAAAGAATCTGCTACAACATTAGCCTTACCCGGATGATAAAGTTTCTCACAATCATAGTCCTTCAGAAGCTCTAGCCATCTTCTCTGTCTCATGTTCAGCTCCTTCTGTGAGAACAGGTACTTGAGGCTCTTGTGGTCGGTAAATATCTGAAACTTCTTGCCATATAAGTAGTGGCGCCATACCTTCAACGCAAACACTACTGCTGCCAACTCCAAATCGTGGGTCGGATAGTTCTTCTCATAGTCCTTCAACAGTCTGGATCCATAAGCAACTACCCTCCCATCTTGCATCAACACACAGTCCAGTCCCCGATGGGAAGCATCGGTATATACTGAAAATCCTCCTGAGCTGGTAGGAATAGTGAGAATCGGAGTAGTGGTCAATCGACTCTTCAGCTCCTGAAAACTCCTCTCACAATCCTTGTCCCACACGAATGCAACACTCTTTCGAGTGAGACGTGTCAATGGAGCAGCCAACTTTGAAAATCCCTCCACGAATCTTTGATAGTACCCTGCTAAACCCAAAAAACTCCTGATCTCGGTAACTATCCTCTGCTGTTCCCACTGAACTACAGCCTCAATCTTGGATGGATCTACTGATACACCATCCCTCGACACTACGTGTCCCAAAAATGAGATCTCTGTCAACCAAAAGTCACACTTGTTAAGTTTAGCATACAACTGCTGCCCTCGTAGAGTCTGCAATACTATCTTGAGGTGCTGTTCATGCTCCTCCTCTGATCTAGAATACACCAATATGTCATCGATGAAGACGATAACAAATTGATCAAAATATGGCTTGAACACATCGTTCATCAAAGCCATGAAAGCTGTGGGAGCATTCGTCAGTCCGAATGGCATAACTAAGAACTCATAGTGGCCATATCAGGTCCTAAATGCCGTCTTGGGTACATCTCCACTCCGGACTCTCAACTGATGATACCTAGACCTTAGATCAATCTTAAAAAAGACTTGTGCTCCCCTAAGCTGATCTAGTAAGTCATCAATGCGTGGAAGGGGATACCTATTCTTGATGGTGGCCTTATTCAACAATCTGTAGTCTATACACAATCAGAGGCTTCCATCCTTCTTCCTTACGAAAAAAACCGGTGCTCCCCATGATGAAACACTAGGTCTGATGAACCCCCTATCCAACAGCTCCTGCAACTGTCTCTTGAGCTCCTTCAGCTCAACTAAGGCCATGCGATACGGTGGTCTCGAAATAAGCTCAGTACCAGACACCAAATCTATACAGAACTCCATCTCTCTGTATGGTGGTAACCCTGGCAACTCATCAGGGAAAACATCTGGGTACTCACTGACTAGAGGAATATCTACCAACTTCAGATGTACCGTATCCATATCCACCACATACGTAATGAAACCTCTAATCACATCCGATGAAGCATCAGCTGTGTCCTGGTCCAAGGCATGTACTCGCCCTCGACCTATCACCTGCTTCCCCTTCTCCTCTACTGTTGCTCTCCTCCTTTTAGCAGACGTACCAGTTGGAGCTCTATCAGACTCCCTGCCCTTCTGTGGGGCAGTCTCAAATGTCTCTGGGCAAGCTCTAGCAATATGCCCTTGTTTCCCACATCGAAAACACACAATAGGGTTCAACGGACAAGGTCTACCACCATGATGTCTACCACATCTACTGCACTGATCTATAGTAGGCCTCTGTCCTCTAATCACAATGCCCTTCGCTGGAGATATGGTCGGGTATGTAGGAGGTCTAACTGGTCTTTCTCGCACCTCCTCTATCCATGGTCCCTTACCGAAGAGTCTCCTCCCTCCTTAATAACTGAAACGTCAATCTCTAGCCGACCTCTTTCGGTCTCTATCTCAGTTCCGACCAATCTTCTCTAACTCAGAAGCATTCCTCTCATAGTCCTGCTCGTAAAGTTGCACCTTGCGCACTGCCTCATCATATGTACCAATATCCAGTGGTACCAACCTAGACCGCAACATCGGTCTCAATCTATCGACAAACCTACAGACCTTCTTAGTCTCGCTATACATGATATCAGGATCATACCTCCACAGGGCCAAAAATCTAGTCTCATACTCATCCATTGAGAAACTCCCCTGGCTCAATCCTAAAAACTCGGCATGCAGTCTATGCTGTGCCGTATTTGGAATAAATTGCCTCCTGAAGGCATCCAAAAACATCTCCCAACTAATCTCTGTGTATCGAGCTCTCAATATCGGTCTGGTAGACTTCCACCAATGCTCTGTCATTCACTTTAGTAGGAACGCAGCAAATGCGACTCTCTCTGAAGTTGTATAATCAAAGAAGTCGTACAACTTCTCCATCTCTCCAATCCACTCCTCTGCACTAGCTGGGTCCTTAACCCCTCGAAAAGATGGAGGTCCAAGCTTCTGGAACTGTCGCAGTCTATCAAGATTACACCCATATCCCAATCTACTACTACCCTGAACTGGTGGGGGTGTAGGAGTATCAGTAGTATGTGAAATCTGTGTAGGCTGTGCAGGTGTATCAGGTGCAACTGCCTCCCTAGTCGCAGTCTCTACATCCTGTCTATGTCTACCTGGTAGAGTCTGTGCCAACAACTCTACTATTGCCTCTAGACTACGCTCTATCCTAGTGAAGCGTGCCTTAGTAGTCTCTGGTACCTCAGTAGTACCTGATGGCGTATGGGAAAATAAAGACTCGCCCTGGCTATCCAGCCTACCTCTACAGCCTCTAGCCCAACCTCTCGCCCCTCTACCATGATGGGTAATTGCCATAAAGGCTAGATTCCTGCATTCACAACCATAAATTTGCTCGATTCCTATCTTGTATACACAATTGTAACTGAACAAAACACAATGATATGGGGATATAAATTTTTCTAATTACTAATGCCTACTCACATCAGACCAACTTACGCTCTGATACCATTCCTGTCACGCCCTCCTCTCACATGTGACTTACCAAAAATCACAATAAATTTTTCACTTTTTTTTATCTTTCTCTCCTCAACACTTAAGCTGTGATTAGGCATTGGTCTTCTCATCCACACATACCTTACCATTCTTTTTCGTATCACACATACATGTCATTATAAATATTTAATGATTGTACTTATACTTTTCTTATAAGTAAATTCATATACTTTAATATAATTACATCCCCAATATTAAAACGTGTACATCACTGTGTTTATACATTGCTCAGATATAAAAGAGTACGTATCGTGTATACCTTTCGCTATATGGGGAATGACAGCTGTCAAAAGGAATGCTATACCTTAGCCGACTCAATCTATTGACGATGATTTGTAGAGAGGGGGGAAAATGAAAGGGGTGAGCTATCTGGCTCAGTAAGGAAATTAGGCAAGCAAGTAGACATCTATACTATCTACTGAAAATAGTGTTTTGCCTTTCCTTCTCTCAATTTAAAAGCATGTTTCAAAATATATATAGTAATAGTACAGATTTAAAATCCCATGTACTAAACACATGCTGAGTTATAAATCATAGGCAATCATGCAAAACAATGCATATTTATCATTTTGGAATGCCTTTATATAAAATATGCCATTTACATTCAAAACACAGTAAATATGGTATTTCACAACACAACACAGCACAACAATTGGGTTCCGACCCATCCCTCAGGTCTACCCGTATCATAAATACATGTAATATATCATGCTCGACTCAGTGGCTAAATGCAATATCTCCTGGACTATGGCTATATCCTAACATGTGAAATCCCAGGTAACACAGTACTCAGTGTGCGGGTTATCACTGCTGTAACGGGAGGGGGGGTCAATCCATCACAACTGCCAGCTATCAACAACTTTCCTCCATAACTCCACAACAACACATGGTACAGTGTACTCCATGCCACACGCACGGTACAACGTACACCCATGGACCTGCCTCATGGTCGAGGTGCCTGTCATAGGTCTTAGCCCTCAGACCACGGAATAATCAATGCCACGTCTCTAAATCCACGTGCGAACATCTCCAGTGTGACACTCAGTCTACACGAGGAAATCGTCATAATTTTTCTCACATGTCTATATATCACATAAAAACTAAATTGCGCGTCAATGCTCCACCTCGTATATGCATGTCAAAACATCAAACACTAGTGCGAGTAAACCTCCAGCACTAGGTCATGCATAGTTCTCATTTAAATCAAGTACGAGCAAATCGCTTAAGTACTATGTCATGTATAAATCATGAAGAATCGAGTACGAGCAACGCTCCAACACTCTGTCATGCATCTCATGTAAAACTCGAGTACGAGCTAATCGCTCCAGCACTCTATCATGCACAAATCACATAAAACTGAGTACAAGTAATGCTCTAGTACTCTATCATGCATGTCAGATAAATGTAGTGTGAGTCCCACTCTAGCACTAATGTATGTGAGAAACATCTGAAATCAAGTGCGAGCTATACTCTAGCACGATTGTTTTCAGATAGTTCAGTAGATGGCTCTTTAAAAATAGGGATGTTTCAAAACATGAAAATCAGCACTATAAAGTGTGGTTAGTCTACATCAACCTTAAAACATTAGCTCATCTACGTACTTTTCTGCTACACAGCAGTAAAAACACTTAAAAACATTGTTTCCATGCTTTTTACAACTTTTTCGAAAAGTTAACTTTTTGCCTAACTAGGGGCAAAATCTTAATTTACCCATAGTGGGTCCCTATAAATATTATTGATTTTCTCTGCCCCTCAGACAATTTCAGTGAATATAAAGCAGACGAAAATGCACAGATATCTCTAACTATTTGCAAAAGTCCCTTACCTCGGATCATGTCGCGTGACCTCACTTCCTCTGTGCTGCTCAAATCTCGCAGTCTGGTCAACTCTCAATATGACTCTGGAGCTGCATTTAACCATTCACTGGGTTACTTATACTTTTCCTACAGTATTACACATTTAATACAGTCTATTTCACTTAAATGGGTCCGTTTACTCTTATTGGGCCTTAAACACTTTAATTGGGCCTAACTCTGTCTTAAGCTTGTTTTCCACTTATTAATTCCCTTCATCAGGGTCTATTGGCTCATTGGGCCTATCAATACCCATTGGGCTTTGTTCCAAACTTTTTAGATAGCCCGTATATCATTTACGACAGTAGATTCAAAATTTGAATATAATTTATTTTAAGCAGAAATTAATCCGAAATTCGCAAACTAAATTCAAATTGCGCAATAATCATACTATTGTCGTAAATGAGCTTTACTTACCCGAAATTATGCGATGGTGCACAAATCGGAGTTTGATTGGCTCACGTTCGGAATTTATCGTCGAACTGCACAATTTGTATATTAAATTTCGGGTAAATGTTTTATCAAATACAATTTAAATTAACTTTCTCAGAAATCAATTCGGTCAATTTGACCACATGTCGACTTACTCGTAATCTGAGGTATTCCCGAGGATTTCCTCTCTTTTTTTTCCCTTTTTCCTTTTTTTTTTCTTTTTTTCTCCCTTTTCTCCTTGGCTGAACCGGTCCAGTCCGGTTCAGCGTAGTTTCCTTCCCCTAAACTGACTGTCCGGTTCAGTCTCCATTCGTCGTTCCTACGTCGTCCGGCCTGTTCTCGACGCCTTGCTACTGTCGTTTGGCTCGTCTCTGGCTGGGGAACACTCGATTAACCTTGGATCGGGTCAAATCACGTCGCTGACCGTCGAATTTGCCTTCTCCTCTTTTCGGCCTCACTTCATCGATCTGGCTGTTTTCGACGTCGTCGGTGCGCGTCGCAACTGCTGGTAGCTCCCATGATGATCGTCGCCTTTTGTTGGCCCTCGCCTGGGGTTCTTGGTCGCTGGTGTCTTATCGGCTTCTCCCTCGGCTTGTTCGTCTTCACTTCATTTCTGTTTCCTCTTGTTCAGTTTCGCAAATTCGTGAAATCTTCAAATTTTTTTTGTATATAAATTCATTATATTTTATTTTAATCAAATAAAATATAATAAAAATCTCAAAATATCTCAAAAAATTTATATTTTATTCATTTAATCAATAAATGAATTTATTAGTCTTATTTTGTCTTTCTTGTATATTTTTTCAATATTTTCGAGATAATTTCCCTAGGTGAAAATTTCAATTAATTCCAATAAATTCATATCTTGATGAATTGGACTCGAAATTCAATATTTTCCTCGTTATTGATCAAGATTTCTCAATTCCATATTTTTAATGAAATTTTCTTATTGAATTTATATTGAATTTTGATCTTTTGACTGTTTTACCCCTGCACTTGTTCAGAACCAATTTAACCTGGCTTTCTTTCATAAACTCTCTATCTTTTCTTATTTTAACTTTTTATTTTCAGTCAACTTGATTTCGATCCCTTTTTAGCTTGGCCTATAGCCATCTCGGTCCTTATTTGGCTTTGATGTAGCTTACATGCATTTTTATTCTTTAATTGTCAATTGCATGATAGTAAATACTCTTCTTATGATTCAACCATGAAAATAAAGTGTTCATACACATAGGAATCATAAGGAACAAGCTACATACATAAATCGAAAACACTGGTCTGACAAAAGCTATACCATTTCAAACTATTAACTCGAGGAATGACTCTATTGCATGGAAATTTTTTATTGATGGTAGTTTCTCGCTTAACTCAGCTTACGTAGTGGCCAAAAACTTCTTTGCCGTGTCAAGGGTTAGACGGGAAAAAGGTATGAAAAACTCCTACCCTACCCAAGATAGAACACTTCCTCTGGCAATGCTTTCACCATAAGGTGGCCATAATAGTCTCCCTCACGTCAAGAGGCATGCAAATTAACATCGAATGCCTAAAGTGTTGCATGGACAAGGAGACTCTAAGCCACTGTCTTGGTGATTGCGAGATGGTGAAAGAATTGTGGGAGGTTGTTAAAGTTCTTGACATGGTTAAAACTTCCTTTATACTGGACCTCTATGAATAGATGCATCATAATATCAGTTCACACGAGTTGCGTGTGATTGATCAAATCCCATGTAGAATTACTTTCACCTTTTCTATTTGTATGTTTTGTGTTAATAGAAATAAAATTATTTTTTAGAACTCCAATAAGTCCAAACAGGTCTAGGTTGGCAATCTTTAAAAAAAGTCAAAATATTTTGGGCTATAATGGCCCTAACAAAATTACTAAATAGAGAACCCAACTAAACGTTGGATGGTTCAGACCGCATGAGAACTACATTAAGCTTAACTCTGATGGGTCGGTCTTAGGCAATCTTGGTAAGGCATGGGCTGGCGAAGTCTTTATAAACGCTAATGGGGATTGGGAAGCGCAGTAATTGGGGTTAACTTTTCTTTTTACTTTAATTTCTTACTTAGGTTGTATTCTCGTACAGTGTTGGTTACTTAGTTTCTTCTTTTGCTAAATCTTTTAATCGCTTGAATTTCGACAGCATAACCTCTTATATCTTAACCTACCTTCCTAAAATCAATATGATCACAATTTATAATCGCAAGCAGTTGTTTTTATTTTCTTAAACTTGTCATTTTCCAATTTAACATACTCCACAATGAATTCAGTAATATCCGTATTTAACAAACTCAATACATTTCATTTGTTTCCAAAACCACTTCTTTACAACTCCGCACAATTAGATTATATTCCCAAAAGTATTTACACACCAATATCTGTACAATATAAATGTTTGGAAATAAACATCGAATGATATACCTGAGCATGTACTAAAGATAGTCTGGGAGACTCAAAATCCACCAGTCTACTCAAGTACTCTGCAAATAGCTGAGCAGTCTCACTGCAGGTAACCTGAATGAAGAAAAAAGGGAATGAGCTTATGAAAATGTTCAATAAGGAAAACATTTAAAATAGTCCTGATAACCTAACAACATATAGAAATTCAGGGTTAACATGCTTTCCAAAAGCTTTCGTACTTACTTTAATCAAATTACGTAAACTTACTTACTTATTGTAACAAAAAGATATTTATTTACTTTGAGATAAAACATACATACATATATACATGCTTATTTAGTCAAATTCCACATACTTATTTACATAAAGCTTACTTACTTTTTTCCATAACTCAAACCATTCATACATTAAAACATAGAGACTAGGCCAAATCCGTATAGCTATCATGCAGACAAAAATATCATCCTCCGTAGAGGGAATAAAATATTTATGACCATGGTAGGGGCTGTAGACTGAATCAAGGTCGTACAACAAAACAAACATAATATCTGAATAAATTAGCACACAGCTAGGGTATGGGCACCAGTGGTACTCGTCGTACGGGCATGAGATACTACGAAACAGGCACCACGTGTAGTGAAAACAAGCACAACAAAGGCGAAGATGAATACTACACGAGCTAAACGAAACTGGCACTACGAGTGGTAGAGCCGGGCACCACAAGTAGCGGGCATGACATGAACACAGAATACACTATTGGGTTAGCCTCTAGTCTTGGAAAATCTTACTTTCTTATGTGTTTTCATAGTTACTTGAAAGTCATATAATTTCCATTATAAAATATTAATGTATCAAAGCTTATACAACATAGATAAAAATATTTGGTTTCAGGATTAAACCGGGGTTTCATTCCTTTCAAGGACTATAATGGAAAATTCAAGTTTTCCCACAGAAATTCCTTATGCACTCATCCAATCATTTCATGAAATATAAACAGGTACATGAAGTCATTATTACTTTAAATTGCATCCCTAACCTAAACGAGGCTGGGACAGTATTAAATCGTCGGGTATTGGGTTTAACTCGTTTTACGTGTTAGTACCTCAAACTGCCCAAAACAGTTTCAAAACCATCAAATGATGCTCAAAACCATCTTAATATACTTAAACATACGTCAACTTACACAAATCCCACTAAACTCGGCCTTTTTACCAACTTTCCTTACTTTCTCGATTTTATAGATAAAAGTGCCAGTTTAAGCTATTTTCAATAATTTCTTTTCTCTTAACTTTAAATTTATAAACTTAATAACCTAAACACTTATTCACGTCTCTAGTTATCATATGACAACTTATCAAATTTGTCAATTCTCACACTTTTAAATTTTCGCTAAACTGAGCTATAAACCAGACTTTTCGATATTATTTTAACATTCTACAATATTCAATTTGTTGAGTTAATATATTTTGAATGACAAAAACAAGTAAATTCAATAATATAAAGACGATATAAAAACATGTTTAGAAGATATCAGTACCAAAAATTAAGTTCCTGGAGATGAGAGATCGATCTAGTGATATGAGAGATCGATCTCTTGGATTTTCTAGGATGAGAGATCGATCTCATAAGGATATGAGATCGATCTGCTAAGGTTTGAACCTGTACAAAGGTATTGAGGAAGCTAAGATCGATCTATAAGGGTTATAAGATCGATCTGCGTAATACAGGATGTTGAAGAGATCGATCTGGTCTAGGAAGAGATCGATCTCCCCTAAAACAAAGGTAAAGGTAGTAGATCGATCTATACTCAAACAGAGAGCTCATGAGATCGATCTGGTATAGAAAGAGATCGATCTACTCAAAGTCAGAGAGCTAAGGAGATCGATCTGGGTTGATAAGAGATCGATCTCATCACTACGAGAATACTTGGCAGATCGATCTATAGATCAATCATGCCTCAAACAGTGAGATTGGAAGATCGATCTGCCCATTCGATAGATCGATTTGCCCTAACATTTTCAAATTATGAGATCGATCTGCTCATATATGAGATCGATCTCCTTGCTTCATTTACCTTAATCTTACAGGAATTATAACTAAGAGATCGATCTTGTCAAGATGGCAGATCGATCTGGCATTCTACTGGAGGTACCCAATGGCTATTTCTGCAAAAATTTCAACGGAAAAAACAGCATTAAATGCTCCAACTACCAATCCTTCTGTATAAAATCAAGCATTGAAGATACTGAGGACAGAGACACCATTGCTGCACATTCTGTATATTCTCAAGAGTTTAATTCTTTCATTCCATTTTGTCTTTAATTCTCATTTATTGAGTTTGTTGTATAAGCTTGTGTGCAAAAGCTGTATTTATCCTACCCACATTAAAAGCTTGATATTGTATTCATCCTATCTTTGAGAGAGAAGAGGATTGTTGCTCAGTGAGATAAACTTTGTAAAAGGGTGAATACATCTTTGTTTAAGAAGGGTAGAGAGGTTATTCCTTAACCTGAAAAAGGGAGTGTGTAACTTTTGTTGAAAGTGAGAAAGAAAGCTCTTGACAAGAAGGTCAAGGAGAGAGGACGTAGGCAAGAGATTGGCTGAACCTCTATAAACCACTGTGTTTGATATTCTCTTCCTTATCTTGTTTTAATTTGTTTCATTACATTATATTGTTTATTCATTATTTGTTAATTAAGTTCAAAAGAGTTTAAATTGCCATTAAGAGTTAGAAAACCGATTCACCCCCCTCTCGGTAGAGCCAACACAATTCAACCAAATTTCATCTCTACCATGTCAAACAAGGGCTGGCCGAATCCACACATGCCTCAAGAAATTTTTTTCTTCAATTTCTACTTAAGCAAAAATCATTTAAATTCATCAAACAATAACATATCTAACTATCATCATCCTCCATAAACTTCTCACCTACTTTGATCAACTTTTACCACTTGTGAGATCTGAGAATTTCAGACATATTTTATTGATGTAATAATAATTTGAGTATAATTTATTGAGTTAAGTGAATTGTGGGAATTATAATTGGAGAATTATGTGTTAAGTGTGTAAAATAGGCATGATCCATGAGGACAGATCGATCTGGGAGAAGGAGAGATCGATCTGGTGAATTAAAAATGACGAGGAAGGGGAAATTTGAGGAGCAGATCGATCTCCAATGGAAGAGATCGATCTCCTTATGAATCTGTTTGAGAAGGGATCGATCTCATGAGGAAGAGATCGATCTCCAAATGAATCTGTTTGAGAGAAGATCGATCTCATGAGGAGGAGATCGATCTCCAAATGCTTCTGTTTGGGAGAAGATCGATCTCCTCAAGGCACAGATCGATCTCATAAAGCCATAAAGAGATCGATCTCACCCCTCGACAGATCGATCTCCTAGGCATAAAATTGCCCAGACCGTCCCCAAAATTCAAACGCAGATCGATCTCCCCAGGAGACAGATCGATCTCCTACCTCCAGTCTATATAAGGGACCCGTGTTTTCTCCTGAAATCTTACTTTCTCTCTCTTACAAACCTCCATTTTTTCGAAAACCTAGTTTCTCACTCCTCTAAATCCCCCATTTTCGGCCGAATCAGCTATTGTGGTAAGAAGGAAAGTTGTTCCTCATCAAAGGGAGAACAACATACTTGGAAATCGAAGGACGAATCGGATCGAGGCGTGAGTTGTGCATCTCACAAGCTTTGGGTAATTTCTAAACCTCGATCTTGATATTTGAGTTGATTTTGATGTTATTGGTGGTTGAATTTGTGTTGAAATGGCTGAAAGATGACTAGGGATTGATTAAATTTCAATGTGGTAGGAGTGATGTGCATATTGAGAATTTTGGTGAATTTAGGAAATTGTGAGCTATAAATGGAAAATTGGACAATGTGGAGAATTAGCGTAGATAATTGGTATTAGAGATATCGAACATTGGGATATTGTGAATAGAATTGTAGTTTAGGGTTGAGTTACGAGAAATCAAGAGAATTGAGGTGTTATGAGCAATTATGCTCGATTTTAAGAATTGAGGCTTATGTGATGTGGAGTATTGATGTTTTAACATCGTTTGGACAGCTCGGGAGTTCCAGAGTGGAATGCGAGACTAGTCCGTGATACGGGGGAAACGATTACACTATACGAGGTGCAAAGATGTAAGGGAAATCTAAATCATTTGTGTATGTGAATTGCAAACTGTTTTAGCATGATTTATGATTTATAAACAAGCATGTTGAGAGTTTTGTGTTGAGATTTGAACTGCACACGATTTTATAGCCGGTTGGAGCCCAATGTTTTATGAGTTTATAACTGGGCTCTACGTTAAGGCAATATTGTGATTTGAGAAATGTGTGCGTGTGCTTTGCCGGTTGGAACTCGGTTTTACTACGTTTTGTGTTGAGTACAAAACGATTTCAAATGAGTTTTATGAGAGAAAACCATTACGAGTTCTACGTGAAGGCAAACCTGTCTTATGTGATAAGACTTGGGTGTGTAGTTGTGAGTACACACCGAGCATTGCTCTGGTAGCATGTAAGCCCGAATTCTTCTCCGTTCTGGTAACGTTGAGAAACCCCATTGGTGGCTGTGCCACGTTGAGAAACCCATTGGTGGCTATGCCACGTATACCCCATTGGTGGCTGTGCCACGTTGAGAAACCCATTGGTGGCTGTGCCACGTATACCCAATCGGTGGCTGTGCCACGTATACCCCATTGGTGGCTGTGCCACGTTGAGAAACCCATTGGTGGCTGTGCCACGTATACCCCATTGGTGGCTGTGCCACGTTGAGAAACCCATTGGTGGCTGTGCCACGTATACCCAATCGGTGGCTGTGCCACGTATACCCCATTGGTGGCTGTGCCACGTTGAGAAACCCATTGGTGGCTGTGCCACGTATACCCCATTGGTGGCAGTGCCACGTTGAGAAACCCTATTTAGTGGCTATGCCACGTGAGAAAATAATTCAGTGGCTTTGCCACGTGTGATTTGTGGCTATGCCACGTGAGAAAATAATTCAGTGGCTTTGCCACGTGTGATTTGTGGCTATGCCACGTGAGAAAATAATTCAGTGGCTTTGCCACGTGTGTATTGTGGCTATGCCACGTGTGATTTTAAATCAGTGGCTATGCCACGTTATTTGAGAAAGCGTTTAACGCGTATTTTCACATGTTTTGTTAATGCTCTAGAGTGAGCCTTTTTACTTCATGTTTTCACATGACTTGACACATGAGAGTGTCGTTTTGAGTATTTTCATGCTATGGTTTTCAAATGAGTTTCACATACAAATAAATGCTTTGTGATGTGCATTTTGGTTTATGAAATGAGTCCCCTACCCCCCTTACTGAGCGATTTAGAAGCTCACCCTGTTTTTCTTCCCCCCAGAGTTCTTCAAGTGAATAAGGACATCCCTGCGACGTACGGAGTAGTGGCTAGTGGAGGATCCGAACTCCAGGCTATATATTTTTGTACTTTGAGGTATATTTACCTTTTCATGTACCTAGACTATTATTGTAATTACAGACACTTGATGTATGACATTATATGGGATGTATTAGGATTAATCAACTTGGAATTGAGTATTTGTATACGGTACAATATACGTTATATGATGTTGAGATCCTGAGGCATGATAATTATGATGATGTATGACACTGCACAGGAATGCACTCTTAATTGTGAATTAATGAGTAAAAAGTTTTAAATTTGCCCTATTTTCCGCATATTCGGGGCGTGACAGAGTTTTCTTGGTATCAGAGCTTAGGGTGTCTAGTACTGTCAGTGTCGGTTAAGTGAAATAGAATACATCCCAAGTGTCTGTAATAGTCTGGTCATGAACTGAAATTGAGGATTGAGATTTCAATCGATTGTGATATGTACGCGCAGGAGACGAGTTGAGATTGAGAATGAGTAAACGACGAGGTCGTTCGAGGAGGCAGGCAGAGTCCCCTCCGCCACCTGTCCCACAACCAGAGAGTCCTAACTCTCGATTTAATCGGATTGAGACCGATGTGAGGCAAGGTTTTGAGCAGATGGCAGCGTTATTCGCGCAACACTTTGGAGTTAATGCCTCGGATACTACCCCTACACCACCACCAGGACCTCCCATACCCCCAGTGCCTCCCGTCACTCAGCCTGGGGACAGAAGTAAGGTCCGACTAAAGGAATTTCTGAAGATGAATCCACCCGCATTTAAGGGAAAGAAGGATCCTACAGAGGCTGAGGAGTGGTTGACGGAGTTGAGAGTTATATTTGATTTACTGGGGTGCACCGATGCTGAGAGAGTCAGTATGAGTGCCTATATGCTGAAGGGGAGAGCTCGAGATTGGTGGAGTACTACCCAGGGTATCTTGATGTCCCACCAGGATGTGATTGGTTGGGAAGAGTTCCAGACAGCTTTTAGAACCCAATATGTACCACGAGCCGCCCAGAGAAGGAAACAGGCCGAGTTTTTGAGTTTGGTACAGGGTGACATGTCGGTGGATGACTATGAGAGCCAGTTCACCGCACTACTGAGATATGACCCAGAGACCTTCAAGAGTGAAGAGCTCCGCACAGAGAAGTTTGTGTATGGGTTGAAGCCCGTTATTAGAGATAGACTGATGGGGCTATGTATTACCGAGTTTGGAGATGCTCTGAGACGAGCACAAGAGGTTGAAAGAGGGATTGAGATGGTACAATCCCAGAATGAGCTCAGAGCGGTGAATAGAGATAAGGGCAAGAGGCCAGCACTTTTCCAGTCAGAGGCTCGGAGAGGTTCCTTCAGAAGAGGAAGGATTGAAGTGCAGAAGGACAGATTGGAGAGACCCAGAGCCTATCCTATTATCAAGGAGGCCCCCCGATATGTCAGGCCGGGGATGAGGATTTGTAGAGACTGTGGCCGATCGCATGAGGGAAGTTGTACTGGGTCGATCCATGGATGTTTCAGATGTGGTGACATGGGTCACAGAGTGAAGGACTGTCCCCAACCTCAGATACCACATGCTCCGGAGCCCATTAGACAACAGCCTCAGAGAGTGGATCCTCGGAGACGGGCCACTGCGGCAGAGAAAGGGAAGAAACCTGTGGCACAGGGATGAGTGTTTGCCCTGGATAAGGAGACCGCAGACGCTTCGACAGAAACTATAAGAGGTACACTCTCTGTCTGTAATTATGAGGCTCATGTGTTGATTGATTCAGGATCCACGCATTCGTTTATTTCTGAGCATTTTGCATGTAGATTAAACTTGAAATTTGAACCTTTAGAATATATACTACATGTAAATACCCCTATGCGTGAATCCCAGAGAACTGAGTTAATCTGTAGAGGGTGTGAAATTAAGGTGGGAGATAGAGTGATGTTAGCAGATCTAATCATGTTGAGTATACATGGGTTTGATGTAATTCTGGGAATGGATTGGTTGGCGACCAATCGAGTGAGTTTAGACTGCTACACTAAGATTGTAACTTTCTCCCTACCTGAACCTTACAGTGTACGGTTGAGATATTGAGGAAATGATTATGTGGATTTCTAGTGAGTAATTTGAGAATCTTAACATTATTTTGGAGAATATTAAATGTGATTATTCATGTGAAGGTTATGAGACACTCATCTCAGACGATGAGCGGGAACACCCGAGGATTGAGGATATACCTGTGGTTTGCGAATTTCTGGATGTTTTCCCAGATGAATTGCCAGGTTTACCACCAGAGAGAGAGCTGGAGTTTACCATTGACTTGGTACCGGATACTCAGCCGATCTCTAAACCTCCCTACAGGATGGCATTAGTGGAACTTGAGGAATTGAAGAAACAACTACAGGAGTTATTGGATCAAGGGTTTATTAGACCCAGTGTTTCGCCGTGGGGAGCGCCAGTACTGTTTGTTAAGAAGAAGGATGGTAGTCTCAGATTATGTGTGGACTACCGGTTATTGAATAAAGCCACGGTGAAGAATAAATACCCACTGCCCAGGATTGACGATCTACTTGATCAGCTAAGAGGGGCATCAGTCTTTTCTAAGATTGATTTGAGATCGGGCTATCACCAGTTGAGGATCAAGGAGGAAGATATTCCAAAGACGGCCTTCAGGATAAGGTATGGCCATTACAAATTTCTGGTGATGTCCTTTGGATTGACGAACGCCCCTGCAGCATTTATGAGATTGATGAACGAGGTGTTCAGAGACTATCTGGATAAGTTTGTGATAGTCTTTATCGATGATATCCTGGTGTATTCTCAGTCGTATGAGGAGCATGCACAGCATTTGTGGTTAGTACTTCAGATACTCCGAGATAAGCAATTGTATGGAAAGCTTAGTAAGTGTGAGTTTTGGCTGAACCGGATAGCTTTCCTTGGGCATGTAGTCTCAGAGGAAGGAGTATCAGTGGATCCGAGTAAAATAGCAGCTGTGCTTAATTGGGAAAGACCGAGGACAGTGACTGAGATACGAAGCTTCCTTGGTTTGGCAGGGTATTACAGGAGATTTGTGGAAGGATTCTCGAGGATTGCCGCTCCTTTGACTAAGCTCACGCGTAAGGAGACTCCGTTCATATGGGCTGATCAATGTGAGCTCAGTTTTCAAGAGTTAAAGAGGAGATTGACAGCGGCACCTGTGTTAACTATTCCCGAGGGATCAGGAGGATTCTCGGTGTATAGTGATGCATCTCACCAAGGATTGGGGTGTGTGCTTATGCAGCACGGAAGAGTGGTCGCATATGGATCGCGACAACTGAAAGACCATAAGCGGAATTACCCCACGCATGATCTGGAGTTAGCCGCTGTGGTATTTGCTTTGAAGATTTGGCGACACTACTTATATGGGGAAAGATTCCAGATCTTCACTGATCACAAGAGTTTGAGATATCTCTTTGATCAGAAAGAGTTAAACATGAGACAAAGGAGATGGATGGAACTCCTTAAGGATTATGACTGCGAGATTCTATATCATCCGGGTAAGGCGAATGTGGTAGCTGATGCCCTGAGCAGGAAGAGTATGATATCTGCTATGATGATCAGGGAATGGGATTTGTTAGAGCAGTTCGCCGAACTTCGGATCAGAGTTAAAGAGGTAGAGACTGGATTTTTGGCTAGCCTGCGGATAGAGCCCAGGATCATGGATCAGATTAGAACTGGGCAGCGCAGTGATCAGAGATTGATAGACATGGTTAGCCAAGCTGAGTAGAGTTCGCAGTCGGATCTCACCATCAGTGAGGATGGATTATTGAGGTTCAGAGGACGGATTTGTGTACCGGACGATGATACCCTGAAGAGACAGATACTGAGAGAATCTCATTGCTCGCGTTACACCATGCACCCAGGGAGTACTAAGATGTACCGAGACTTGAGAAAGGTGTATTGGTGGAGTGGTATGAAGCGAGATGTGGCAGAGTATGTGGCCAGGTGTTTAGTATGCCAGCAAGTGAAAGCTGAGCATCGGAAGCCCGGAGGACTACTACAGCCCTTACCTGTACCTACATGGAAATGGGAGCATGTCACTATGGACTTTATTATGGGTTTACCAAGGACCCGAAGAGGTCGTGACGCGATATGGGTCATTGTGGATAGATTGACCAAGAGTGCCCACTTCCTTGCCATCAAGAGCACAGATACTGTGGATGCCTTAGCTGAGCTATATGTCAGTGAGATAGCTAGATTACATGGGGCTCCAGTGAGTATTACTTCTGATAGAGACTCCCGATTTACTTCCAGGTTCTGGACCCATTTTCAGGAGTCCATGGGATCTCGATTGAGTTTTAGTACCGCCTATCATCCTCAGACAGATGGTCAGTCAGAGAGGACTATTCAGACCCTGGGGGATATGTTGAGGGCGTGTATGATGGATTTTAAGGGATCATGGGATGATCACCTGCCCCTAGCAGAGTTTGCGTACAATAACAGCTATCATGCGAGTATTGGAATGGCACCTTTTGAGGCTCTATATGGTAGGAGGTGTAGATCCCCTGTAGCTTGGGAAGAGGTCGGTGACAGAAAGATAAATGCTCCCGAGCTTGTTGAGCAAGCCGTACAGAGTGTGAAACTCATATGTGAGAGGTTACGGGCTGCACAGAGTAGACAGAAAAGCTACGCGGATGTGAGTAGACGGCCACTCGAGTTTGATGTTGGTGATGCAGTATTTCTGAGAGTATCACCGAGCAAGGGTATCATGCGATTTGGGAAGAAAGGGAAATTAAGTCCTCGATACATAGGACCATTTGAGATTCTTGAGAGAGTGGGAGAGGTAGCCTACAGATTGGCATTACCCCCACAGATGTCCGGAATACACAATGTTTTTCATGTGTCTATGCTGAGGAAGTACCACCCGGACCCTTCTCATGTTATAGAGTATGATGAGATGGACATACAGGAGGACATGAGCTATACTGAGGAACCCGTCCGGATTCTCGATAGAAAGGAGAAGGTACTGAGAACCAAGAGCATCCCATTAGTGAAAGTTTTGTGGAAGCATCACTCAAGGGAAGAGGCAACGTGGGAACTAGAGAGTCTCATGAAGGAGAAATACCCCCATCTATTTTGATTAGTTGAGTTGAATTTGGAGGACCAAATTCTTTTAAGGTGGGGAGGATGTGAGATCTGAGAATTTCAGACATATTTTATTGATGCAATAATAATTTGAGTATAATTTATTGAGTTAAGTGAATTGTGGGAATTATAATTGGAGAATTATGTGTTAAGTGTGTAAAATAGGCATGATCCATGAGGACAGATCGATCTGGGAGAAGGAGAGATCGATCTGGTGAATTAAAAATGACGAGGAAGGGGAAATTTGAGGAGCAGATCGATCTCCAATGGAAGAGATCGATCTCCTTATGAATCTGTTTGAGAAGGGATCGATCTCATGAGGAAGAGATCGATCTCCAAATGAATCTGTTTGAGAGAAGATCGATCTCATGAGGAGGAGATCGATCTCCAAATGCTTCTGTTTGGGAGAAGATCGATCTCCTCAAGGCACAGATCGATCTCATAAAGCCATAAAGAGATCGATCTCACCCCTCGACAGATCGATCTCCTAGGCATAAAATTGCCCAGATCGTCCCCAAAATTCAAACGCAGATCGATCTCCCCAGGAGACAGATCGATCTCCTACCTCCAGTCTATATAAGGGACCCGTGTTTTCTCCTGAAATCTTACTTTCTCTCTCTTACAAACCTCCATTTTTTCGAAAACCTAGTTTCTCACTCCTCTAAATCCCCCATTTTCGGTCGAATCAGCTATTGTGGTAAGAAGGAAAGTTGTTCCTCATCAAAGGGAGAACAACATACTTGGAAATCGAAGGACGAATCGGATCGAGGCGTGAGTTGTGCGTCTCACAAGCTTTGGGTAATTTCTAAACCTCGATCTTGATATTTGAGTTGATTTTGATGTTATTGGTGGTTGAATTTGTGTTGAAATGGCTGAAAGATGACTAGGGATTGATTAAATTTCAATGTGGTAGGAGTGATGTGCATATTGAGAATTTTGGTGAATTTAGGAAATTGTGAGCTATAAATGGAAAATTGGACAATGTGGAGAATTAGCGTAGATAATTGGTATTAGAGATATCGAACATTGGGATATTGTGAATAGAGTTGTAGTTTAGGGTTGAGTTACGAGAAATCAAGAGAATTGAGGTGTTATGAGCAATTATGCTCGATTTTAAGAATTGAGGCTTATGTGATGTGGAGTATTGATGTTTTAACATCGTTTGGACAGCTCGGGAGTTCCAGAGTGGAATGCGAGACTAGTCCGTGATACGGGGAAAACGATTGCACTATACGAGGTGCAAAGATGTAAGGGAAATCTAAATCATTTGTGTATGTGAATTGCAAACTGTTTTAGCATGATTTATGATTTATAAACAAGCATGTTGAGAGTTTTGTGTTGAGATTTGAACTGCACACGATTTTATAGCCGGTTGGAGCCCAATGTTTTATGAGTTTATAACTGGGCTCTACGTTAAGGCAATATTGTGATTTGAGAAATGTGTACGTGTGCTTTGCCGGTTGGAACTCGGTTTTACTACGTTTTGTGTTGAGTACAAAACGATTTCAAATGAGTTTTATGAGAGAAAACCATTACGAGTTCTACGTGAAGGCAAACCTGTCTTATGTGATAAGACTTGGGTGTGTAGTTGTGAGTACACACCGGGCATTGCTCTGGTAGCATGTAAGCCTGAATTCTTCTCCGTTCTGGTAACGTTGAGAAACCCCATTGGTGGCTGTGCCACGTTGAGAAACCCATTGGTGGCTGTGCCACGTATACCCCATTGGTGGCTGTGCCACGTTGAGAAACCCATTGGTGGCTGTGCCACGTATACCCAATCGGTGGCTGTGCCACGTATACGCCATTGGTGGCTGTGCCACGTTGAGAAACCCATTGGTGGCTGTGCCACGTATACCCCATTGGTGGCTGTGCCACGTTGAGAAACCCATTGGTGGCTGTGCCACGTATACCCAATCGGTGGCTGTGCCACGTATACCCCATTGGTGGCTGTGCCACGTTGAGAAACCCATTGGTGGCTGTGCCACGTATACCCCATTGGTGGCAGTGCCACGTTGAGAAACCCTATTCAGTGGCTATGCCACGTGAGAAAATAATTCAGTGGCTTTGCCACGTGTGATTTGTGGCTATGCCACGTGAGAAAATAATTCAGTGGCTTTGCCACGTGTGATTTGTGGCTATGCCACGTGAGAAAATAATTCAGTGGCTTTGCCACGTGTGTATTGTGGCTATGCCACGTGTGATTTTAAATCAGTGGCTATGCCACGTTATTTGAGAAAGCGTTTAACGCGTATTTTCACATGTTTTGTTAATGCTCTAGAGTGAGCCTTTTTACTTCATGTTTTCACATGACTTGACACATGAGAGTGTCGTTTTGAGTATTTTCATGCTATGGTTTTCAAATGAGTTTCACATACAAATAAATGCTTTGTGATGTGCATTTTGGTTTATGAAATGAGTCCCCTACCCCCCTTACTGAGCGATTTAGAAGCTCACCCTGTTTTTCTTCCCCCCAGAGTTCTTCAAGTGAATAAGGACATCCCTGCGACGTACGGAGTAGTGGCTAGTGGAGGATCCGAGCTCCAGGCTATATATTTTTGTACTTTGAGGTATATTTACCTTTTCATGTACCTAGACTATTATTGTAATTACAGACACTTGATGTATGACATTATATGGGATGTATTAGGATTAATCAACTTGGAATTGAGTATTTGTATACGGTACAATATACGTTATATGATGTTGAGATCCTGAGGCATGATAATTATGATGATGTATGACACTGCACAGGAATGCACTCTTAATTGTGAATTAATGAGTAAAAAGTTTTAAATTTGCCCTATTTTCCGCATATTCGGGGCGTGACACCACTCCTTGCTCCAACAAAGATTCTCAACTATAGATAAACATGTATACAACTTAAAGTCATCTAAAACAAACTTAAAAATCAGCCAAGCACTCCTAAATTTAAGTTTTCTCTCACCTTAGAAACATGACAGATTCTGCCTCTGTTCTTCTCACTAACGTTTCACCTAGCAAATGAGGTTTTTTAAGGCTGTATTTTTTATATGTTGTAAGGACTTAGGAAGAAAGATTTTATCCTTCTTAACCAATTCTAATAGTGGCTAAAAGGTTGCCGAAAAAATAGCATAAGTTAGAATAGCCAGGGACGTTTACGGCAGAATGGGGAGGGTAAAGCTCTCGGGTTTTAGGTTGATTGGGGATGGTTCTTACCTTTCCCAAAAGAGCATAAAGTCTATTTTTTATTCTGGATAATTTCAAATTCAAAGGTGTTAGCACTGAATTTTATATATGTTTAGGACCCTTTTTACTTAGTTATTTGATTTGTTCTTTGCAATATTAGGTATGTTTTATGTGTTTTGTGTACTTGTGCAGGAAAAAGAACAATTTGGAGAAGTCAAGGCTTTTGGAGCTGGTTCTGATGATTTCATGAAGATTTGAAGATACAGGGTGCTGGTCGTGACATATGCTACAGCAATAGAAGAAACTGGATAGTGCAGAGCAGATTTGAGGAATTAATACCATTGCCGCAGCATAGCAGTCTGATTAGGGCAACATTGTTTTGCCACGTGGCCTTTCACGATTTAGTATTTGGAAACCTTATAAATAGTCTGTATTAGAATTTCAAAGGGAGGCTGCTGCTTAAGACTTCAAGATTAATTTAGCTCCATTGAAACTTGATCTTTTTCACCCTTTTCACCATATTTGTTCTTGGGATGTTAGATTTGATTTCTTGGATGTTTATTATGATGTCTAAGAACTAAACTCCTTTTTCCTAGAATCGATGTAACCAACTTTGGGCATATTACAATTACTTTGTGATGTTGTTTGGATAATATCAATTGTGTTTATTTATTCTACTTGTTCTTAATGCTTTAGTTGATTGGCCACTAATTAGATGAATTAGTATAAGAATTCAGCACTCGAGAGAGGGGATTGTTTATATGCACAAAGGTAGATTAACATAGGACATTGTTAGATCGAGAGGTTGACAATTCTTATAAGCCATAGAGAAACGAATTACTATTGCGTAATGTACCCTATTATTTGATTCTGAATTGGGAGGTTAGGATTAGGTAAATTGGGTATGACTGTTTAAAACTCGAGAGAGATAAACAGGAAATAGTTTCGACTATAAACAATTTGAAATCAAAAGAGCAATTGATCAAAGGAGTTGCATGAACCCTAGTTAGGTGAAATCGATTTCTAGGAATATTTTGCTATTGATATTTTTATTTGTGATTATTGTGATTTGTTTTAATTAATTTATTTTGTAGTTAACAGTTAGAATAGTTAAATAGGATTTTAACCAACATTCATTAATTTTCTAGATAAAGCTCAAGGTTCTTGATTACAGTGATTAACGGTAGACACAGTTCTTCGTGGGACGATACTCATATTTACTCTATACTCAAAAACTGACCTGTGCACTTGCAGTAGTGTTTCATTTAGGATAACAAGTTTTCTGGCACCGTTGTCGGGGAATTGTTGTCTAGTTTCTCGTTGACACTGTTCCCCAATAGCCTTTACTTTAATTTAGATTTTTATTGTTATTTTTGTTTTAATTTATTATCTACGATTTTTTTAGGTGAATGGTAAAAACGCGCAGCAGTGGAAGTGCAGATATAAAATTGTTAGATCCAGAGCTTTAGAGATCCATCAGACAAATTCGCCAAAACAGATTTGAAGAGAAAGATCGAAATTTAATCATGGCAGATGATAATCAACAGCAGCAAGCTATATGCGATTATTTCACCCTAGTTGTGAATCAGAATATTACTGCTATAAGAGAGATTCCTGTGAACTGCAACAACTTTGAATTGAAACCGGCATTGATCAACATGGTTATGCAAAACCAATTTGGAGGTTTGGCTATGGAGGATCCTAATACACGTTTGACAAGTTTTCTATAGATTTGTAGCACCATTAAGATTAATGGAGCCTTTGACGATGCTATTCGGCTAAGGTTATTTCCTTTCTCTCTTCGGGATAAAGCCTTGAGTTGGTATCAAAATCTACCAGCAGAAAGCATTCTGACATGGGCAGTGATGGCACAAAAATTCTTGGCAAAGTATTTTCCACCAGGAAAGACCATGCAGATAAGATTAGAGATTGCCCAGTTCACACAGTTAGACCAAGAGCCATTACATAAGGCATGAGAGCGATTTAAAGAGTTATTGTGTAGATGCCCTCAGCACATATATGATGAAAGAAACCAGATACAGGTTTTCTACAGAGGCATGACTCCGCGGACAAGAGCTACTGTGGACGCCTCAGCAGGAGGTTCACTATGGTCTAAGACACCTAATCAGGCTATGCAGTTACTTATGGAGATGGCTATAAACAGCAGCCAATGACCAGATGAAAGAGCTAATGTCAGAAGAGTAGCAAGTATGCATGAGTTAGATACGCAGACAACCATTCTAGCAAGACTTGAGCAGATTTCGACACAAATGGCTTCAATGGGTATACAAGGGCCACAAACTATGATTCATCCTGACAACGTAAATCCTAACTTGATGGGGACGGATTTAGAGCAGGTGAATTATGTTAATAATCGTAACTTTGGTTTTCAGGGAAATCGGGTTCCAAACTATTACCAGTAAGGATTCAGAAACTATGAGAATCTATCTTATGGCAATTCTAAGAATGTTTTAAACCCACCAGCAAAAAGTAACAGCAATACAGGATTCAATAACCAAGGGAATCCCCAAGGTTATGGTGGAGTTAGAAGGAACAAATTTGACGAGTTCATGGTTGAAACTAGAACACGATTTAGCAAAACTGATACGCGGTTAGACACTATGGAAGCTAAAGTTTTAGAGATGAGTACTAGTCTTTGTGCGTATATGAAGTCTGTTGAGACTACTTTGGGACAGTTAGCTGTAGCTGTCAGTTCTCTGAATGAAAGAGGTAAGTTCCCTAATGATACAGTGCTCAATCCGAAAGAACACTGCAATGCTATATCTTTGAGAAGTGGAAAAACCTATGAGCCACCAAGGGTAGCAGAGAAAGAAGAAACTGCGCCAATCACTGAGGTACAGAATAAGTAGGCCGAACTTGTTGTGTCAAAGGATGCTGAATCAGAAACGGTTAAACAGGGAGTTGATTCTAAACCTTTTAGTAAACTTTTTCCTGATAATCCTTCTTTGTTGAAACCATCTATTCCTTATCCTTAAGCTTTGTATAAAAGGAAGATTGAATCTGAGTTTAAGAAATTTTTAGATATATTTAAGAAATTACATATTAACATTCCGTTTGTTGATGCCTTGCAGTAGATGCCGCATTATGCAAAATTCATGAAAGAGGTGCTGTCAAAGAAATGGAGACTTGAGGATTATGAAACTGTCAACTTGACAGAGGAATGCAGTGCAATTTTACAGTAGAAGTTATCGTAAAAATTGAAAGACCCTGGAAGCTTTACTATTTCATACTAGATTAGAGGATCGAAACTGGGTAAGGCATTGTGTGATTTAGGTGCCAGCATAAATTTAATGCTTTTATCTATTTTTAAGAGCCTAGGTCTTAGAGATGTGATGCCGACCACCATAACACTACAACTAGCAGATAGATCGATTACTTATCCTAGAGGTATAGTAGAAGATGTATTCTTAGATTATGAAGAGGACAAAGAAATTTTGCTTATACTTGGGAGACCATTCCTTGCCACTGGGAGAGCACTAATCGATGTTTAGAGAGGGCAATTAACCTTGAGGATGAATGATGAATCGATTATGTTCAATATCTATAAGGTGATGAAATTCGCTGATGAGCCAGAGACTTGTAAGTTGATTGAAGTGGTGCAGAGTTGTAAGACCCACTTTGTATGTATTGTTGCTATATTCCTTATGATTCACGCGATGTACACTTATACATATTTACCGAATCATAAGAAGAGCGTTGACTAATTAAATTGGTGAAGCAAAATAAAATGGAATATCGGTAGAAGTTAGAAGTAATTAGATACGAGTCAAAATGACCACTGATCAAACGAAAATGATCAGAATGAAGTTAACCGAAAATACGAAAATTAAATAAGAAAATATGGGGGATGTATGAAGGAAGGTCGGGTTAAATTGATTTCGAAACAAGAGCAGGGGTAAAATGGTAAAAATACCAAAACCCGGTATTTGGACAATAAGGAAATTTTAATTAAAAATTATGGATGTAAGATATCTTGATCGACAACAAGGAAATTATAAATTTTGGGTCAATTGATCAAGATTCGAAAATTTTAAAAATACCAAAAAAATTACCGGGACTATATCTCGAAAAATGCGAAGAAATAATATCGAAATTTAGAGAAAAATAAAATTAATAAATTAAATTTAAATTGAATAAATTAAAGTAGAATAAAAAATAATGAAAGTGTAGATATTTTGGGATTTTATGGAGTATTTTATTAAATAGTAAATTAATTAAAATAAATAATAATAAAAAATAAAAATAATAAAAATAAAACAAAAAAAAGTAACTGAAAAAAAAAAAAAGGAAAACCCGAGAGAGAACCGAGAGAAGACCCGCACCCCGTTCACCGTCGGATCCCACCCACCGGCGACCGTCCACGTCCGACGAAGCTGCCAGGAGGAAGAGCAGAGTCCGACGAACGCGTGGGCACCGGAACCGAGCCGCCAGGTGGCCGGAGCAGTCCGATCCGAGCTCCGAAATTCCGAGGGAGAAAAGGGGTGATCGTCGGCGAACCACCGCGACTGGGCCGGAGAGGAGACCACCGACGCATTCAGGGGAGGAAGCCGGTCCTTTTGAGATCGATCTCGGCCGGTGAGACCGCCGGAACCGCCGGCGAAGGCAATTGGCAGTGAAACGGTGCCGTTTGGCCGGAAGGAAAGGGAAGGAAAGGGAAGGAAAGGGAAGGAAAAGGGAAAAGAAAAGAAAGGAAAAGGAAGGAAAAGGAAGGAAAAAAGGGAAAAAGGAAAGAAATTTACCGGGGGACGACTCGAGGTTCGGGTAAGTTGACCGAGGGTCTAAATTGACCTACGGATAAATTTCGGAAATTTAATTTAATATTATTTTAATGGAAAATAATCCGGATTTACCTAATTATGCAGTTTCACGACGGAGACCGAACGAGAGCCGATCGAGCTCTGATTCTCGTACCTCGCATTGTATCGGGTAAGTACAATTTAATTTCGACAATTAGAGTTCTTTAAATACCGAGTTTAATTATTTTATGGAATTATAGATTAATTTTGCGTAGGAAGGAATATTACTCGGAATTGTAATATAATTGCCGTAAATGGTATACGGGCTATCCAATGAAATTGGAATGGAGCCCGATAATTATTAGAAAGCTGTGTAAGCTCGGTATACCCGAAGAAGGGAATTAATAAATATAAAAAGGGCTAAAATGGGCCGAGGCCCAATAAGGTAGATAAGGCCCAATAGCTTCAAGTTGATCAGTAAATGCAATATACTGATCGGGATAATTGAATTAACCTCGATTATGTGGTTATATGCAGTTACGTACATTGGTTGGCACGCACTCGGGCCGAGAGGTTCGGTATCATCGAGACAAGAGTAGTCTGCGCGCGATTCCAGGTAAGGGAATTTTACGAACTGCTAGAGATAGCTTTACGAATTTTCGACGTCATTTACATTCCCTTAAATTGTCCGAAGGGTCTAGATTTGCGATAAAATTTTTAGGGCCCCGGGTGGGCAAATTTACCAAAATACCCCTCTCAAGGGTAAAATTCCAAGTTTTAGGAAAAAGTGTAAGAAGCAAGGACAAAGGGTTCCTGCTTGTTTTTGAAGTATTCTGGTACATGCATGAGTAGGTCGGCTAACTTTTAAATGAAATTGCACAACATTTCATATTTTCAACAAACGTGGATTTTCGTTGAAAATCGATTTAAGAAATGTAGCCGCCTACGTGACCTTTCATAAATGCGACGTGCTAGAGCTCAGCTCGCACGAGCCAAATAAAGTAAAACTGGCCCAGTACATTAGATTCGATCAGTAAATGTGATATACTGATAAAAATAAGTGAATTAACCCAAAATATGTGGTTATATGCAGTTTCGTAGACTTGGTTGATGCACAGTTGTACTGAGAGATTGGATACTATCAAGACGAGATAAGTTTACGCGTAAATCGAGGTGAGGGAATTTTATAGGTGCATAAAGATTTCTATATGTATTTATTGAGGGGATTTGTAGGGCTTAGAATTCCTTAAAGTATCTAGAAACGAAATAATAATTTTTGTGAAAATCGGGGCTTAGGTGAATAAAGAAAAAGATGATTTTACCCCTGGGAGTAAAATTTACAAGAAGGGTAGTAAGGCAGATAAAATGCATGATTTCATGTTTTAATGTTTTATATGAATGTATTGCTTTGATTTAAGCAAATATACATAATGGTTGGCTTTTGATTTCATGAATTATACGAAATGGTATCGGTTTGTACCAGTTACGATTTTAAAAGAGATTTTATAAAGATTGAGCCACCTATCATATTTACATGAATAAAAAGAGTGCTAGAGTCTTACTCGCACTCAAGTTTACTGATTTATTACTCATGAAAAGCCGTACTGGAGCATTGCTCGTACGAGAAATTTGTGTGTGCACAAAACCGTGCTGGAGCTTCGCTCTCACGAGATTTTAGATATCATGATATGCATAGCATGGTGCTGGAGCTTCGCTCGCACTAGACGTGAGTTGACATGCATATAGTCGTGCGGAAGCCTCCTGTAGCCTATATGTCGCAGAGAATTGATATGCTCGCACGTATACTTTGAGACATGGGTTGGTTATTGACATAGTATTGGGGTGGATAAGATCTACGACAGGCACCCCCAGACTATGATATGGGTCCATGGAGTACGTTGTACCGTGTATGTCACACGGAGTACGCTGTACCGTGTAGTCATGATGACTCGATGATGTTACTTGATATTCTGGCGGGTAGGATTTGACCCCACCTCCCGTTGCAGTTGTGATGCCCCGCACACCGGGATCCGTATAACCTGGGATCTCAGGGACAAATTATGGCCATAGTCCTTGATTTTCATACAGTAACCTACATGCCTCACATGATATCATACGGTCTGAATAGACCAGGACAAACCCGAAGGAGGGGTAATGTCCCGATTTATGTTTTTAAAAGAGATGCGATTTAATGAATCAAGGTATTCCCAAGAGGATGGGTTTAGCTTTGATGTGATTGTTTTATGATAAAACAAATAAGTTTTAACGTGATGAGTTTATGATGAATCCAAATAAGTTTTAATGTGACGAGCATGAGATGTCATACATGATGATTTTTCCATGTTTGATTTATATGTCGACTTCATGATTTCTCTTATATGATATATACATGTGGCATCGTTTTAGTCATACCTCATGCTCTAAATATAAACGATTTTATATCATGACATTATCAACACGTAGATAGTATAGTTATCTACCTACTTACATTATTGCCTTACTGAGCTGTTTATGCTCACCCTTTCATTTTCCACCCCATAGGGTACATTCAGTAAAAGAGAGCGACAGTAGTCTTGCATTTCGGTTATCGCTGCTTCTTATCAAGACCAGGTATACACATTCGTATAATTTTATATCTAAATATGTAATTACATAGTACTGTAAATGGATATGATGTCGGGGATATAAGGTTATATAAATATCAATGTGTATGTATTTAGTCAAAGTCAAAAGATAATAAACTCTGATATGTGAATGTGATTATGAAAATGGAATGGTAAATAGGTGAGAGGTAACTAACACCGAATCATAGCCTAACTGTTTAGTAGTGTAACTGTTCACAATGGGTAAGGAAATGAAAAAGTAAAAAATTTATTCTGATTTTTAGGTAATTTGGGTCGTGACAATTGCTGACATTAAAGGAATTAGTCCCTCCATTGTGATGCACAAAATTCGATTGGAGGAAAATCATAAACCCTCTATTGAACCACAGAGAAGACTGAATCCAGCAATGAAAGAAGTTGGTAGAGCTGAGATTTTAAAATTATTAGATGCTGGTATTATATATGAGATATCTGATAGTTCTTGGGTGAGTCTTGTGTAAGTTGTGACTAAAAAGGGTGGAATAATAGTAGTTCGTGACACTAACGATAAAATCATATCCACCAGAACGGTAAAAGGTTAGAGAGTCTGCATCGATTATAGGAAGATAAACAAAGTTACTAGGAAAGACCACTTCCCGCTTTCGTTCATTGACGAAATGTTAGACAGACTAGCCATGCACAGTTGTTATTGCTCTTTAGACGGCTACTCGGGCTATAACCAAATTACAATAGCCCCAGAAGATCAAGAGAAAATAACCTTCACTTGCCCGTATGGAACTTTCGCATATAAGAGGATGCCTTTCTGTTTGTGTAACGCCCCAGCAATCTTCCAAAGATGCATGATGTCGATCTTCGTTGATATGGTTGAAGAGATAATAGAAGTCTTCATGGATAACTTCTCGGTATTTGGTAGGATTTTTGACCAATGCTTATCTAATTTGGCAATTATTTTGCAAAGATATGAAGAGACGAATCTCGTCTTAAATTGGGGGAAGTATCATTTTATGGTGCAAGAAGGAATTATCCTTGGACATAAAATTTCAGCTCATGGCATTGAGGTGGATAGAGCTAAAGTCGCTGCTATTGAAAAGCTTCCCTTTCCAAAATCAGTCAAAGCCGTGAGGAGCTTTTTGGAACATGCAGGCTTCTATCGCTGAATTATCAGGGACTTTTCAAAAATCTCAAAACCTTTATGTAATTTATTAGAAAAAGATGCTGATTTTGTCTTTGATGATCTTTGCTTGCAGGCATTCGAAAAGATCAAGAAGGAGCTTATTTCTGCACATATTATGATCGCACTTGATTGGATAAAACCGTTTGAACTTATGTGCGATGTGAGTGATTTTGCAATTGGAGCAATCCTTGGGCAGAAAAGAGACAAGATTTTTTGGGCTATCTATTACTCAAGCAGGACCTTAGATGAAGCTCAGAAAAATTACACAACAACGGAGAAGGAGATGTTTGTAGTTGTACATGCATTTGACAAGTTCAGACCATACTTAATTGGGGGCAAGGTCATTGTCTATACAGACCATGCCACTATTCCTTATCTATTAACGAAGAAGGATGCCAAACCCAGACTTATTAGATAGATCTTGCTTTTGGAAGAATTTGATTTTGAGATCAGGGACAAAAAGGGATCCGAAAATGTTGTAGCTGATAATTTGTCTAAGTTGGAGTAATATGAAATTCAGCAAGAACAACATATTCAAGAGGAGTTTCCAGATGAAACAATAATGAAGATTAATGCAAATCTACCCTGGTTCGCAGACATAGTAAATTACTTAGCAGGAGGATTAATGCCAAGTGGTTTAACTTATCAACAGAGGAAGAAATTCTTCCATGATGTCAACTCATATTTTTAGGATGACCCTCTACTATTTAAGAAGTGTCCAGACCAAATTATAAGAAGGTGCGTGCCAGAAGATGAAGTTCAGGAAATTCTGCGTCACTGTCATGTTGCAGCATATGGAGGCCATTTTGGTGCAGAACGTACAGCAGCAAAAGTGTTGCAATCAAGTTTTTATTGGCCTAGTGTGTTTAAAGTAGCTACATATTTGTAAAAACATGTGACAGATGTCAAAGGGTTGAAAACATTTCAAGAAGGCGTGAATTACCTTTGACAAATATTGTAGAAGTGGCAATCTTTGATGTATGGGGTATCGATTTTATGGGGCCATTTTCTCCATCTTTTGGGAAGCTATACATTCTCCTTGCTGTTGATTATGTCTCTAAGTGGGTGAAGGCAATAGCAACACCAACAAATGATGCAAAAGTGGTGATTCAGTTTCTACACAAGAATGTTTTGACAAGGTTTGGTACTCCAAGGGCCATCTTGAGTGATGAAGGCACTCATTTCTATAACAAAGTCTTTAGTGGTTTGATGTCAAAGTATGGAATTTAACATAAAGTAGTTCTCGGTTATCATCCGTAGACAAATGGTCAAGCTTAAATTTCAAACCGAGAAGTGAAGTTGATCTTGGAGAAAACTGTAAATCTGAATAGAAAAGATTGGGCTAACAAGTTAGATGATGCGCTTTGGGCATACAGAACAGCCTATAAGACTCTAATTAGGATGTCTTCCTACAGTTTGGTATTTGGTAAGGCATGTCATCTACCTGTAGAGCTTGAGCATCGAGCTTACTGGGCCATTAAGAAGCTCAATTTTGACTATGACAAGGCTAGAGCAAATAGGTCACTCCAATTGAATGAGCTTGATGAGCTGAGGAATGAGTCCTATGAAAATGCAAGGATTTATAAGGATAGCACCAAGAGATGGCATGACATGATGATAATGAGATGAGAATTCAGTCCTGGACAGTAAGTTCTCTTGTATAATTCACGGCTCAAATTATTTCCTAGCAAGTTGAAGTGAAGGTGGTCAGGACCGTTTGTGATACACCAAGTTTTCCCATATAGAGAAATTGAGCTGAAGAATTCGGATGAAGGCTTGTTCAAGGTCAATGGACAGCATTTGAAGCATTATTATGGAGATGGGGTGCATAAACTAGAAAGCATTTCCCTTGGTGAACCGAATTGAGGAGACTGGAAGAAGTCTAGCTGAAGACTTAAAATTAAGAGCTTTTGGGAGGCAACCTAATTTTTGTTTTTAGGATTTTTAGTTTTTAAATTCTTTTTATTTTTATTTAATTTTAGTATTGTGTTTTTATTTTTATTTTTTTATTTATTTAATTAGGTTGTGTTTAATTTTGCAGGCATATGCATAAGAAGAGCACTGTCTGGAAGTTTAATTGTTATGGTTTTTCAAGAAAGAATGCATGGATTTGTGAATGATGAGAATCTTGAAGGACAAAGGCTGAATTTGTGTTTAGTGGGGTCGACTAGCTTAAATGAAGAAAAGAAAAATTTTGCAAAGGCTTTAGTAGCTTAAGGGTGGACGGCCAAGTCAAGGAAAAAAAAATTGGCTTTGAAGAAGAAGAGAAAAAGGTGCGTGAATAGTGTATAAAAAGTTTTAATTGGATATGTGGGGTCAACTATCTTAAAGAAGAATAGAAAGTGAAGTTTATTTGAAGAATTGTTTTTCTGGAAGACAAAAGCTTTAAATTGAAGAAATGGGGGCCGATTGATGTAAGGGGTGGTAAGAGAAAGAAATTTGCAAAGTCTAAAAGTTAAGAATAAGAAAAAGGAAGAGAAGAAATTCGGTCAAAGAAAGAAAAAGGTGTTTACAAGATTCAAAGGATGGGGTGAGTGGAATACACATGGCAAAGTTTTATTGGAGTATGAGAGAAGCTACTACTCCTGTTGCACTACCACCACCTTCTATTGACACTTCTGCTGGCCCATCAGCTGAACCTTCCACCACTCCAGGTTCCATTGAGACTTTGCTTCATGAGATTAAAGAGTTGCGGATGGAGGTGAGAAATAATGACCAAGATTACCGGACTTTCTTTGAGTATGCTGCCACTTACAATCGGTCATTGTTACAATACCTCAATCTGAGGGGTCGTCAAGGAGAGGTGGAATTTCCCTTACCACCAGAATGGTGTATGCCATAGCAAGGAGATGCAGCTAATAATGAGATGGAAGAAGATGCACCCGAGGACGCTGATGCTGAGGTCGGCTCCGAGGAGGATGATGACAGCTAGACTACTCCCAGAGACGTCCTCTTTGACACTTTTTCCTATCTTTTCATTGAGGACAATGAAAGTATTAAGTTTGTGGGAGTTATGTTTGTGCTTTGTGTGCTGTGGTTTGTATGCCTGTTTAAATATTTTTAGTAGTTGTTATTTGTTTCGTGTTTGTATGTTTGTGTGACAATTATACTCGATTTTAAAGGTTAGTTTTCTAGATTGTGGCCGAAGATGGATATTGCAAGAAAGTATCAACTTTTGATTAAATAGATGATTTTATTGTTTGAGTATTGGCATGTGGATAGAAAGCTTCACTTGAATCTTTTCACTTAAATTTATACACCAGTCATATTCAGTCTATATACTTATTGTGTTGATTTGTGAGACCAAAAAGATTCTAGAACTTGATTATTTACTACCTGAGGCGAAATTGATAGACCATGCATAATTAGGAAAATGATCTAGGCCATTTTTGTTTTGAGATTGAGCCTTTTAAGCCTACCCAATTATATTAATCCTTTGGAAAACCCTTTGAGCCTAATTTTTCCATTTTATTGTTATCTAACCATATTACAAGCCATGACCTAATTGTTTGATTATCCTTTACTTTTGGTCCCTTACTTAAAGTGCTATTAATCATTTTTTTGGATTGGAAGGTGAGCTCAAAAGAAAATAGGGGTGGTTTGTTAAAAAAAAAAGTTTGTTCTCAGGTTTTGATGGAAATTGAGTGTCATATTCAAGTTACAAGTAGTGAAAAATCTTAAGTTTAGGGGTATGACACTATTAAAAAAAAGAAATCAAATTCGAGAATGAATGAAGTTGGGTAGTGATTCATGAGTTCAAAACAAATTAAGTCCAATGGTGATTATAGTGCTTTAGGTGGATTGAACTTCATGTTATATCCTTTATCCCACCTAAACCCGAGCCTTACGTTACAACCCTTGAAAAGTCCTTTTGATTCTTGGTTATGCATGAGTCTTTATTAGTGGAGAGTAGTAGTTAATTTAAGCATATGAAGTCTTGTGTTTAATTTTTATTTAGGTTTTGCATTAACTCTTGAGTGCATGAATTTGAGTATATGATTGTACACACACACACAAGTGAAAAGTGAATAGTGAAGGGCGATTGGTTTGTTTTGGTTGGCTTGAACAATATAAATCTGAAATTTGTCTTAAGTTGAGAACCTTGTGAATTCTTGAGGAAAATCCCAATTTAGTATAACAAACATGTGAGCTGAGTTTGGTTGAGAGTCTTTATTTGTTTTGTGTCAAGTATGCCTTTGCTTGAGGACAAGCAAATTTTTAAGTTTGGGGGTATTTGTTAGCACTGAATTTTATATATGTTTAGGACCCTTTTTACTTAGTTATTTGATTTGTTCTTTGCAATATAGGTATGTTTTATGTGTTTTGTGTACTTGTGCAGGAAAAAAAACAATTTGGAGAAGTCAAGGCTTTTGGAGTTGGTTCTGATGATTTCGTAAAGAATTGAAGTTACAAGGAGCTGATTGTGACTTATGCTGCAGTAATAGAAGAAACTAGACTGTGCAGAGCAGATTTGAGGAATTAATACCATTTCTGCAGCATAGCAGTCTGATTAGGGCAACACTATTTTGCCACGTGACCTTTTGCGATTTAGTATTTGGAAACCTTATAAATAGTCTTTGTATCAGAATTTCAAAGGGAGGCTGCTGCTCAAGACTTCAAGATGAATTTAGCTTTATTGAAACTTGATCTTTTTCACCTTTTTCACTGTATTTGTTCTTAGGATGTTAGATTTGATTTCTTGGATGTTTATTATGATGTCTAGGAATTAAACTCCTTTTTCCTAGAATCAATGTAACCAACTTTGGGCATATTGCAATTACTTTGTGATGTTGTTTGGATAATTTCAATTGCGTTTATTTAATCTACTTATTCTTAATGCTCTAGTTGATTGGCCACCAATTAGATGAATTAGTATAAGAATCCAGCTCTTGAGAGAGGGGATTGTTTATATGCACAAGGGTAGATTAACATAGGACATTGTTAGATCGAGAGGTTGACAATTCTTATGAGCTATAGAGAAACAGATTACTATTGCTTAATGAACCCTATTATTTGATTCTGAATCGAGAGGTTAGGATTAGGTAAATTGGGTATGACTGTTTAAAACTCGAGAGAGATAAACAGGAAATAGTTTCGGCTATAAACAATTTGAAATCAAAAGAACAATTGATCAAAGGAGTTGCATGAACCCTAGTTAGGTGAAATCGATTTCTAGGAATATTTTGCTATTAATATTTTCATTCGTGATTATTGTGATTTGCTTTAATTAATTTGTTTCGTAGTTAACAATTCGAATAGTTAAATAGGATTTTAACCAATATTCATTGATTTTCTAGATAAAGCTCAAGGTTGTTGATTACAGTGACTAACGGTATACACAGTTCTCCATGGGACGATACTCATATTTACTCTATACTCGAAAACTGATATGTGCACTTGCAGTAGTGTTCCATTTAGGATAACAAAAGGCCTTCTGGAAGGTCTTCAAATTGGGCCTTTTTTTGTTGAGTCTGCAGATTTCTAGGCCAAGGTAGCCTGCGACCCTGTTTTCTTAAATTCCAAAAAAATTTTCTAACCCAATTTCTTCCAAATTTCCACTTCTCATGTGTTATACTAAGTCCCTAGTATGTTCCATAAACATTTTGGGCCCACTTGTTTAAGAAAGTTCCCTGTTTGAGCCCGTTTTGCCCAATTTAGTCTTTACTGATTGAAATTCCTTAAGGTTTTTGGTTTACTATAAAAATTAATTTGATCACCGAAACCTCAAGATTTCAACTTAATTTTAATTCCCAAACTCGATTATGCCTTATACTAATTTCCTATGGCCTCAGAATATTTTTTACGAATTTATGAAAGTTATTTTGAATTTATTTCACTTTCTAGGCCTAATTTCTCGGTTTACTGTTAACTCGAGTTTTTACTAACTTTTTCACTTCTAGTACCATAATTTCACCTTATAACCACCAAAGCATACTTATATATGCAATCTTTAAGAAATATTTGAATTTGAAATCTTACCTCAATTTTCGTGCCCCTCAAGTTGCGTGCCACTAACTTGAGTGGTTCGGTCATTCCGGGACTGCATAATATTATTCTGGGTATCTTAATTACTTTCTAGTTGTCTAGATAAATAATAAAACAAAAATTTTGGGTTTCACATAGCCTTGGCATTACCACTAGCATCTGTACAGAATTGTGGGGGCTGAGGGATAAGCTCCAACTTGCTGTGAACAGAGGCTTCTCACATGTCTTATTGGAAGTTGACTCCGAGTATATTCTTAGGTATGTGTTATCGGATGTTCCTATTTCTCATACTCACTTCCCTCTTGTTTTTTACTGTAGATCTCTTTTGCAACAACTGGTGAACATACGAGTGTTTCACATATATAGGAAGGCTAATTGTAATGCCCCAGAAGCACAGAAATTGGAGCTAACTTTTTCTTTTAATACTTAATTTCTTACTTAGGTTGTGTTCCTGTACAATGTTGGTTACTTCGTTTCAGTCTTTGCTTAATCTTTTAATTGTTTAAAGTTCATTTTAAATTCGGCATCATAACCTCTTATACTTTAACCTACCTCCATGCAAATAGACAAGATCACAATTTATAACCCCAAGCAGTTGTTTTTATTTTTCTTAAACTTATTATCTCTTGATTTACCATACTTCTCAACTAACCAAGTTGTTCCCATACGTAATATTATCAAAATATTTCATTCATTCATTTACTTCCAAAACCATTTATATACAAATCCATAACAATATATGTGAGACCTGAGAATTCCATGTACTTTAGCTATGAGGTTACAATGTGAGATTCATAATTTGGTGAATGTAGTTATGATATTTCGATATACACACAAGTTCTAAATCAAATAAAGTATAAGAGGATAAAGTTTTTAAGTCTTATATGTGTATGGATTGAAATATGGTCTATGGAGTAGATTATGGTAAGTTTTGCCTTAAGTTTCTTGTAAATTTATGCAGCAACAGTGAAATTTATGAAGGCTAGATCGATTTCATGGGGAAGCAAGATCGATCCTATGACTTCAGAATGCAATGAGTATATAATAACAGACAGGCAGATCGATCTCATACTGCCTCTGCCTAGCAAGAATCGATCCTGTCACAAGGGCAGATTGATCTTCAGTCATCTCGGTGGAAGAGATCGATCCCCCCTAGAAAACAGATCGATCTCCATTTGGTTTTGTAAAGAACAGATCGATCCCCACCCTCTACCAGACCGATCTTGTAGTTTTTGTAATTGAGCAGTTAAAGCAGTTGAAACTAGACAGAGATCGATCTCCTTATTATACCAGATCGATCTCACACGCTCTGTCTATATGAGAATCACGAGATTTTTGCCTGAAACTGAATTTCTCTCACTTGCAAACACCAACACTCACCATTTTTACCCAAACCAAGCTTTCTCTCTCTAAGATTCACCACATTCTGGATAGAGTAAGAGAAAGAGGTAAGAGGAAAAGTTGTTCCTCTTGGTAAAGAGAACAACATACTAGAAAATCAAAGGGTGGTTTGGACAAAAAGGGAAGAGACAAGCATTCTACAAGTTGTTCAAAAGAAGACAAGCTAGGTGAGCTCATAAGGCCTTTGTTTTTAAGTATTATCATTCTATATAGATATTGGTGAATAAAAATATATATATCTAGTTGGAAATGTTTAAGTCAAGAAGGAAGCATGAGCTAGCTAAGGTGTTGATAAAGATGTAGGAAGAGTATTGAGACAATGTATGCATGTATGATTTTATAGCTTGGATGTAGTTTAGGGTGTATGGCTATAAGTAGAAAGAAAAGGGAAATGTTGAGTTAGAATGAGTAAGAGAATGAAATCGACAATGAGAACGATATATATTGAGGATTTGATGATGTTTTGACAGCTCGAGAATCCAACAAGAGAAATGAGGCTGATCCGAGACTCGGGGGACATTGCACCACTCAGGGTGCGAGAGGTAAGGGAAATAAAATGTTTGTGCTTGTGAACTTCTAAATGATGAAAATACCTTGATAGCATGAAAAAGGTTTGATGAAAGAGCATGTTTATGAGAAATGGGTTGATTTGATGCTTTGATGAATGTGTTAGTGTCTTGCCGGTTTGAGCTTGATTTTGATGAATTTTTTTTAGTTGTGAACACAATGTTTTATAACAGAAATGAGTTTTCGAGATAACTACTATGAGCTCTATGTGAAGGCAAAATGATTTTTATACAATAATGACATATTTTACTGAGACTAAGGCTTGTCATGAGATGCACATCAATACTCCGCTTGATAGCATTGAGTAGCCTAGCTCTGGTGGCATGTAAGACTAAGCCTTGCTCTAGTAGCATGTAAGATCGATGCCTCCATTCTGGTAACGCGAGATGACCCTACTCTGGTAGCGATGGGTGGCCTTGCTTTGATAGCATGTAAGACCGGGCCTTGCTTTGATAGCATGTAACACTGAGGTTGTACGACTCTGATCAGTCTACAATGATATCATGGGCATAGATAGATATCGACGTTTTCCCTCTTCTGAGGATGCCCTCTTTGAGGATGATTTGATGTAACGTGATGTGCCTATGACATTATTTTTATCTGAGTTCTGTTAAATGCCTAGTCTCGACTATTTTGATGAATGTCGTATTTTGATGACTGTGATTTATATCATGTATTGAGATTTGATGTTATGACGATTTGTGATTTTTATCACGTAAATTATACTGATGCCATTATTATTATCATTATTTCCATAAATGTTTTACATGCTCGAATACTTCAATCATGTTTTTACATGCCCAAATGATGAGTTGTGATGTGATGATGGTTTTATAAAGTCTCCCTTATCCTCCAAACTGAGCGTTTTGAGAGCTCACCCTTTTTTCTCCCCCTCCAGATTACTTGCAGTGATCGAGCTAGTACCTGCTGGGTACGTGATATAGGCTGGTGGACAAGATCTCCCTAGGCTATCACTTGTATACGCACAAGGTATAAATTCAGTTCATTTTGTATCCGGATAATGATGTAATACAAACATTTGTGTTAAGTATTTTTGGGATGTAATTAGGACAATATGAAGAAAGTGAATTGAGTTTTGTGGGCTGACCCCTTTGGGACAATATGTATTTGATTTTATGAAATAGAAATTGTGTGATCTTGGGGTTACTGAATTATTATAAGCACAAGTGATTAAATAACACTGTATAGGAATGCAACCCAAGTAAGAGGTTTAATATGGGAAAATTTTAAATTTGCCCTATTTTTCGCGCTTTCGGGCTATCACAATATATCACATCCCAAAAGTGTTTATAAACAAGCATCTGTACATTACAAATTCTAGAAATAAACATTGGATGATATACCTTAGCGTGTACTAAAGGTAGCCTGAGGAGGCTCAAAATCTACCAGTCTAACTCAAGTACTCTACGAATAGCAAAAACAATATCAATGCAGGTGATCTGAAACACACAAAGAAGGGTATGAGCTTTTGAAAAGCCCAGTAAGGAATACATTTAAAATAATCCTGACAACCCCAAAACATATTGAAAATTATGAATATCATGCGTTTAAAAAGTTTTCATACTTTATCCAAATCATATATGCTTACTCACTTAATTTTGCAAAATCAACACTTACTTATTTTGAAATAAAACATACATACTTACTTACTTTAACAAAGTATACATACTTACTCACTTTAATAAAGCTTACTTACTTAGTTACTTACTCACTTACTTACTCACTTACTTACTTTTTATAATTTAAATCATTCATACAAGAAAAACATGGAGATTGTGCTAAGCTCGCATAGCTATCATGTACAATAGAGATATTATCCTCCATAGAGGGAATAAAACATCGTTGCCTATGGTAGGGGCTGTAGACTAGATCAAGGTCATACAGCAAAACAGGCATAGTATCTGGATAAACTAGCACACAGTTAGGGTATGGGCACCAATGGCACTCACCATTTGGGTAACATAACATACATGCGTACTTCGCGAGCACGAGATACTATGAAACAGGCACCACGTGTAGTGGAGATAGACACTATACATGCGGAGACAAGCACTACACGGGTGAAACAGACACTACAAGTGGCGGAGATGGGCACTATAAGTAGCGGGCATGCCATGCACACAGCAAACAGTATCAGGATAGCCTCTAGTCTAAAAAAATTACTCTCTTACTTGCTTACATATTTACTTAAAAATCATATGAAAAACTTTAATCATTAAATCATACATTTCAATTATAAAATATTAATATTTCAAAGACTTATGCATCATAGTAAAAATATGAGTTTTGTTAAAGTTTTAGGTTCGGGATTAAATCAACGTTTCATTTCTTTCGAAAACTTATGTTGAAAGGTTCGAGTTTCATGTTATTTCTTCATGCATACATCAAATCATTTCAAGAAATATAAATAGGTAAAGGAAGCCATTATTACTTTAAATTGCATCCCTTACCTAGCGTGTATCGTGCAGCGACCACCTCTTTGGTATTTGGCTGCACCTCGATATGCGTTGTAAGACCCATAAATTTATATGTAATGTTTATGATTATTGAATGTATAGAAAAGTTACATTACATATGAATTACAAGAAATAGATATTTGTAAGTTCTAAGTGTGAATGAATCGTAAAATGAGTATAGAATCAACTGGATGGAAGTTTAACTTAGAAAATCTGGGAAAAATGCAGCTAGAATGCTACAGGAAGCAAGGCAGATCGATCTCATGAAAGGAGAGATCGATCTCATGGTCTGGAAAATAAAATGCCAAGCATTCTACAAGAGGGAGATCGATCCCTCACTTAAGCAATTCGATCTCATGTTGTCTCGGGTTGGACCAAATCGATCTCCTCCCATAGGCAGATCGATCTCTATTGGTCTCTGGATAGGCCAGATCGATCTGCTTTTAAGGCCCGATCGATCTCCAAAGCCTTCTAGCTTCAACAGATCGATCTCATTACCTTGAGCAGATCGATCTCATGCGTTTCAATAGATCGATCCCCTACCTACAAATTTTTAAAATTCAGAAGGATTTAAGCAAGGCCAGATCGATCTTCCCCCTATGGAGATCGATCTCATAAGGCATCTTTATAAAAACTGGGCAGTTGGATCTACATTTCACGGGAACAAACTCATTTCCTCCATTTTTGACAAGTGACCTAACTTTCTCACTCCAAAATCACCACATTTCAATCAGTTTTGAGAGAAGTTCCTTTGAGCAAAGTTTTTCCTAGTGAAGGAGAGAACAACATAATCAAAGATTGAAAGCTCAAACCTTGGATTGAAAGAGAAAATAGGATTTCCCCCATATTGGCAAAAAGAGGAAAAAGTCAAGCTAGGTAAGATTGCTATATACCATTTTCTAGTATGTTAATCTAGATATTATGATGAGTGATTTGGTGTATATAATGTTGGTTGAAATGTTCATATATATGCTTAAACAACTATGACCTAGAATGGGCTTAGTGAGAGAAAATTGAAATGGCATAGAGCTAATGATGATTTGATCATGTAGAGATGTTAATAAGCATGTATAGATGATTCTAAGATGACATTGTGAAATCCATAAGTTGGATTAGATGAGGATTGATAATGGGCATGATAAGTGTTTAATGAAATTCCATAGAGAAAGAAAATAATGAACATGAGGCATTGTAAGCTTAATGCCGGTTTAATATGACTCAATAGACTCGAGGAGTCTAATGGATTCTCAAGGAACGAATAGAACGATTGAAATGGACTTTAGAGGGATTAGAGTCCCATAAGTTGTAATGAGGCTATAATGATGTAACGGGTCAATGCATCGATTTGAAAGCCATGTAAATGAGAATTGAGTATATTGAAATAATACTGATGCGAGTAGTAAATGCTTGCAGCCTTAGAGATAAAGTCGGAGCTGATAAGACTGGATCACGAGCGTTTGAAATCAAGGAAACGATTTAAGCGTGATTCGAGGTAAGGGACTTATGTGAGCTATTAGAGATAGTTATAAGTATGTTTTCTTACCTGCTGTGTGTAAATATATGTGATAAGTATATAGATATTAGTATATCTAGGTAGAAAACTACGTATGCGAATAAGCCTACAAGTATGAGTTTTATGACTTCCATGTTATTGTTGTGAAAAGAGGTTTTGCAAACGTTTTGAGAAAGAGTAATAATAGGCGAGCTCCCGATTTAGTAATTTGCATGAAAAGCTTTTAACGAGTGATTGAAGGGAGATTTCCCTCTCACTTATATTCAGTGAATGGAGCCTTCTATTTCTTTTCCATGTGAAATTAGTGCTAGAGCCTAAGTGGTAACGGTAGATTTACCAGCCTTGCTCGCACATCGTTTTTAAAAGGGATTTTGAGAAAAACAAAAAGGGTGCTTGATGCCTCGGGTGATACTATGTGTTTCCACTTGAGAGCTCGTACTTGATTTGGGGAATCATGCTGGAGCCAAAGAGTACTACTTAGTGATTTTGCTCTGATTATGCTCGCATGTGACCCCCTCGATTTAAAGGGATGGGACAAAGCTGTGCTCAATGCCTCAGGTATGCTATGTGTTCTTATGCTGAGTTGCTCGCATGTGGTATTTTGAGCTTTACTGTCTGCTAAGCAAAATCGTGCTCGATGCCTCAGGTATGCTGTGTGATCTTACGCTGAGTTGCTCGCACGAGAGTTTATGAGTTGTTGCGTGATGAGTAAAATCGTGCTGCAGCCATCGTGTATTGCTTAGTGATCTTGCTCAGACCTGCTCGCACATGATTTTGAGACAACGAAAATGGGTGATAAGGATCCACGGGAGGACGATGTATCGTGAGCGTTAGCCATGGAGTACAATGTGTCGTGATATCTTAGTGATTCTGTGTAGGCTGAACGGATGGTTGATCCGCCTCCCCAAGCATAGGGTTCTCGCACACCTAATCAGTGTTGCTTGGAATACGGACTATGGCCATAAGTCTTCTCTTATCTATGTGATACGCCATTGTATTGCTACTGTGTGAGGTGACAAATGTCCCCCCTACTGTGTGATACATAGTGATATAAAATCCCATCATATATCTCATATTAAATTGATTTACAAAGAGATTTGTAAGTGTGTTCTGTGTGAACTGATAAATGAAGCTGTGTGGTTTTACAGATTGAACTGTGTGATCCTGTGTGAATTAATGATATATATGTATATACCCATCTAGCGAATTAATGATTTCGCATCGATGGAAGCTATTTTTAAAGAAATGCATATGTTTTAGAAGGGAAATAAATGTTAATATTTTAGCATGTAGATAGTGTAGTTATCTACCTGCTTTCATATTTTCCTTACTGAGCGTGTTAGATCACCCCCTTATTTCCTCTTCCACAGATACTACATAGTAGTGAATTACTGAAGTTTATCCTGCTACGGTGTTCTCCAGTTCTTCAATTCTCCAGCGGTATAGAGAGGTATACACTTATGAGAAAAATTTTGTATCCTATAATTTAGTGCACAGTCTAGTGATCTTTTGTACATAGGGGATGTATATAATAGAAACTGATGTAAACGTTTCCGCATATTTATAAAAGAACAGTTTCTATTTCACTAAATAAATTTTAAATTATGAATGGATGAGATGTGGATATGGATGTTGACTCACAGCTCAACTGTTAATAGTATGTTAAGTCACAGGAAGAGGGTCGTTATAGAGATTTGGTATCAGAGCTTGAGTTAATCCGATGTGAGTCAGTATCCATAGTTAAGAAAATATACATCCCTAAAGTACTGTGCATTATTTGGATACAATTGTGTATACCAAGCTGGAAATGTAACTAAGACACTCGTTATTGAGTATATAGGATTTTTGATAGACAACATACTAGTTGAGGAGAGAGTTCGCACTCTCAGGGGCATAAAGATGAGCCCGAGAGGCGCAGTGGGTCCAATTCTAATAGGGATCCACTTGGTTTTAGTGAGGTCGTTGAGGCACGTATTACCCAATTACAGTGCAGTGTAGACACATTTATAGAGATGTTTACACAGGCGATGGCCAGATTTGAGGATAGACAAGAGAACCTTACTTGTAAGGCTGCGACACTTGAGAGATATGAGCCAGCACAGCCTGCACCAAGACCTCGAGCTGCAGAGGTAGAGATTCCTGCACCCCCTCCAGTCCAGGACATTCCCCCACCAGTTTAGGATCCTGTAGCTCCACAACAGGTTGGTGGAGAGGTGTTTTTGATTGTGGCCTAGGCAGGTTGACATAGTTTAGGAAGTTTAGACCACTTTCATTCAGTGGGGTAAAGGACCCAGTGTTAGCGGAGCATTGGATTCGCTGTATGGAGAAGCTCTATAGATTCTTCCATTACTCTGGCATAAAGAAGGTCACTTTTGCTGCTTTTATATTAGAGGGTGAGGCCCAACATTGGTGGATGGTTACCCAGCCGATTATGAGTGCACGTAACCCAGTGGTAACTTGGGATATATTTTTAGATGCCTTTAGGAGGTAATACATATCGGCCCTGCTTAGAGGAAGATGCAGATGGAATTTCTGACCTTGACTTAGGGGAACCGTACTGTAGATGAGTATGAGTCTGGATTCACATCCCTAGGCAGATATGATAAAGTGACTATGGGCTGTTAGGACAAGAAGGTCTAAAAATTTCTTAAGGGGTTGAGACCTTCAATCAGAGCTTGATTGGCCCCATTTGACATTACCACCTATAACGAGGCAGTACGCAGAGCTCAGCTATGTGAGCAGGACTATGAGTTGCATGATTCAAAGTTCACGAAAGTGGTAAGGGTAGAGATGATAGAGGGTTCAGAAAGGGCTAAAGATTATTTGGTAAAGGACCAAAGATTAAGGAAGTACGAGAGAGGCTTGCGAAACCTCCAGCTTATTCAGCTTACCTAGCTCTACCTCCAGCATCAAGGGGCATTGTTATTAGTGGACTCTGACCTACCACCGAGCAGTGTAGGATGTGTGGTAGATATCATGGGAGTAGGCCATGCCCTATGATGAGATCATGTTATAGATGTGGTAAACCAGGGCACATAGCTCGTGAATGCCCAGAGTTAATAGATACAGCCCCACAGAAGGGAAAACAGCCAGAGAAGGCTATAGTTAAGACACCTACTCCTATGAGAAAGGCCACAGCTAAAGAGAAAGGGAAACAGGCTGTCGGTCGAGGGTAAGTGTTTGCATTGGACCAGGCATCTACCGAAGGTTCTACAGATGTGATTAAAGGTACCATCCTACTCTTTGATTTTAAAGCTTTAGCATTGATTGATCCTGGTGCCACACATTCATTCATATTGCCTTTATTTGCGTGTAAATTGTTGGAACATGTAAAACTTGTACCTCTAGGTAAGATATTGCTTATAAGCACTCCAATGAGAGACAACGTAGTAACTGAATATGTATGTAATGGTTGTAAGTTGAAAGTAGGGGAAAAGGATATGTTGGTCAACCTTATTCTATTAAACATGAAGGATTTTGAAGTAATACTAGGGATGGATTGGTTGGCGGCAAACCATGCTGTTTTAGATTGTCATGCTAAGAGAGTAATGTTTCCTACCCCTGAAAAGTATGTTGTAAGATTTGAAAAGTAATGTAAGAAGTAGTAAATTATTTCTAAGGATGGATGATTTTACTAACAAATGTGATTATAATATGTTGAAGGTTTTATTACCTATGTGGTTGATTTGGATAAGGTACACCCGGAATTAGTTGACATCCCAGTGGTTAGAGAATTCCTCGATGTCTTTCCGAAAGAATTATCAAGGTTACCACCAAATAGAGAGATGGCATTCTGTATTGGTGTGGTGCTTGGAACTGAACCGATATCTAAGCCACCATATAGAATGGCTCCAGTGGAATTGGAGGAGCTAAAGAAACAGTTACAAAAGTTTTTGGACAAGGGGTTTATCAAACCGAGTGTATCAACTTAGGGAGCACCGGTTCTGTTTGTAAAGAAGAAAGATGGGAGTCTCCGACTTCGTATAGACTATTGGCTGTTGAACAAGGCTACTATCAAGAATAAGTATCCCCTTCCACGGATAGATGATCTATTGGCTCAGTTGTAGGGAGCATAGGTCCTTTTGAAGATTGATATGAGGTCTGGGTATCATTAGTTAAGGATTCAGAGTGGAGATGTGCCCAAGACCGCGTTTTGAACCCGTTATGGATATTATGAGTTTTTGGTTATGCCATTTGGGTTGACGAATGCTCCTGCAATGTTTATGACTCTAACGAATGATGTATTTAAGCCATACCTGGATAGCTTCATGATTGTGCTTATAGATGACATATTGGCATACTTGAAGTCCAGGGAAGAGCATGAGCAGCATTTGAGAACAGTGTTACAGACCCTCCGAGATCAGGAGTTGTATGCTAAACTCAACAAGTGTGATTTTTGGCTGACTGAGATTCATTTATGGGTCATGTAGTCTCGAGAGATGGGGTATCAGTGGATCCGTCCAAGATAGAGACCGTGATACAGTGGGAAAGACCCAAGACGGTTATAGAGATCCGTAATTTCTTGGGTTTAGCGGGTTATTACCAACGATATGTCGAGGGATTCTCTAAGTTGGCTACTTCGTTGACATGTCTCACTCGAAAAAATGTGGCATTCAAGTGAGATGATAAATGTGAAAGAAGTTTTTGCGAGTTAAAGCACAAACTGACCACCTAACCTATTCTCACCATACTCACCAGCTGAGGAGGTTACTCAGTGTATATAGATGCCTTGGGATAAGGACTGGGCTGTGTGTTGATGCAGGATGGGAAGGTAGTAGCCTATGAATCCAGACAACTTAAGGACCAGGAGAGGAATTACCTAACCCATGATCTAGAGTTGGCAGCTATGGTTTTTGCATTAAAGATTTGGCGCCACTACTTGTACGGTGAGAAATTTAAGGTGTATACAAATCATAAGAGCCTCGGATATCTATTTTCACAGAAAAAGTTGAATATGAGGCAGAGACGATGGATAGAGCTTTTAAAGGATTATGATTGCGAGATATTATACCATCCAGGGAAGACTAAAGTTGGGGCTGATGCCCTAAGTAGAAAGAGCCTCAGAATGGTATCGCACATTATGGTCAGGGAATATGAGCTGCTCGAGCAGTTTGCTCACCTTAGGTTGGATATAGTCCCTCTCGATGTTGATAGTGGCTGTGTGATAGCTAGCCTACGAGTGGAACCAGATTTGATTGACTGGATACAACTGGCGTAGCATACTAATCTACTGTGTGAGGATCGTGCGAGTCTGATTCAAATGGGTGATGTGGTCGATTTCTTAGTGAGTGATGGTGGCTTACTGAGGTTTAAAGGTAGGATTTGCGTTCCCGATAACCCAGAGCTAAAGGGATTGATTTTGATAGCAAGTGAAGGTAGAGCATAAGAAGCCTACAAGGTTATTGCAACCTCTACCTATACCAACTTGGAAATGGGAGCACATCACCATAGATTTCGTCGTGGGATTACCGAGGACTAAGAGAAACCATGATGCTATCTGGGTAGTGGTAGACAGACTGACGAAATTCACCAACTTTCTAGCTATGAAATCTACAGATACTTTGAGTAGTTTGGCAAAGTTGTATGTACGAAAGATAGTGAGCCTACATGGTGTTCTAGTGAACATCGTATCAGATAGGGATTCCCGCTTCACTTCCCACTTTTAGGAACACTTTCAGGAAGCTATGGGAACCCAGTTAAGTTTCAGTATTGCTTTCCACCTTCAAACCGATGGTCAGTTAGAGAGAACCATCCAAACTTTAGAGGATATGCTGAGAGCGAGTGCTATGGATTTTAGAGGCTCCTGGGATGATCACCTACCATTGGTCGAATTTGTATACAACAATAGTTATTACTCGAGTATCGAGATGGCACCATATGAGGCATTATATGGTAGAAGGTGTTGTTCCCCTATTAGTTGGGAAGAGGTGGGTGATAGAAAGACTTTTGCTCTCGATTTGGTATAGCAAGCCTCTGAGGTTGTTTAGCTGATATGTGAGAGATTGAGAACATCTCAGAGCTGGCAGAAAAGTTAAGCTGACATGAGACAGAGGCCACTAGAGTTCATTGTGGGTGACTCAATTTTCTTGAAAGTTTCTCCCTCGAAAGGGATTATGAGGTTCTGTAAGAAGGGTAAGTTGAGCCCTTGGTATATCGGACCATTTGAGATATTGGAGCGAGTGGGAGATAAGGCCTACAGCTAGCGTTACCACCAGAGCAAGCAGGCATACATAACGTCTTCAACGTACCGATGCTTCAGAAGTACCATCCAGATCAAACTCATGTGATTCGGTATGAGCCATTGGAGCTTAAAGATGACTTGACATATATATATATAGAGACCGATCCGGATACTGGATAGGAAAAAAGGTGTTACGGAATAAGACAATTCAACTCGTTAAGGTTCTCTAGCAGCACCACAATTCAAAGGAAGCTACTTGGGAGTTAGAGAGCTTGATACGGGAAAAGTACCCCGGACTTTTTAACGAATGACTTGGTTCTAATTTGGAGGACCAAATTTCTTAAAGGAGGAGAGGATTGTAAGACCCATAAATTTATATGTAATGTTTATGATTATTAAATGTACAGACAAGTTACATACATATGAATTATAAGAAATAGATGTTTGTAAGTTCTAAGTGTGAATGAATCGCAAAATGAGTATAGAATCAACTAGATGGAAGTTTAACTTAGAAAATCTTAGAAAATTGCAGCTAGAATGTTGTAGAAAGCAGGGCAGATTGATCTCATGGCTTGGAAAACACAATGCCAAGCATTCTATAAGAGGGAGATCGATCCCTAACTCAAGCAGATCGATCTCATGTTGTCTCGGGTTGGACCAGATCGATCTCCTTCTATAGGCAGATCGATCTCCATTGGTCTCTGGATAGGCCAGATCGATCTCCAAAGCCTTCTGCCTTCAACAAATCGATCTCATTACCTTGAGCAGATCGATCTCATGCATTTCAATAGATCGATCCCCTGCCTGCACATTTTTGAAATTCAGAAGGATTTAAGCAAGGCCAGATCGATCTTCCCCCTATAGAGATCGATCTCATAAGGTATTTCTATAAAAGGTGGGCAGTTAGATCTGCATTACACGGGAACAAACTCATTTCCTCCATTTTTAACAAGTGACTTAGCTTTCTCACTCCAAAATCACCACATTCCAATCAGTTTTGAGAGAAGTTCCTTTGAGCAAAGTTGTTCCTAGTGAGGGAGAGAACAACATAGTCAAAAATTGAAAGCTCAAACCTTGGTTTGAAGGAGAAAAAAGGATTTCCCCCACATTGGTAAAAAGAGGAAAAGGTCAAGCTAGGTAAGATTGCTATACACCATTTTCTAGTATGTTAATCTAGATATTATGATGAGTGATTTGGTGTATATAATGTTGGTTGAAATGTTCATATACATGCTTAAACAACTATGACCTAGAATGGGCTTAGTGGGAGAAAATTGAAATGTCATATCACTAATGATGATTCGAACATGTAGAGATGTTAATGAGCATGTATAAATGATTCTAAGATGACATTGTGAAATCCATAAGTTGGATTAGATGAGGATTGATAATAGGCATGATAAGTGTTTGATGAAATGCTATAGAGAAAGAAAATAATGAACTTAAGGCATTGTAAGCTTAATGTCAGTTTAATATGACTCAATAAACTCGAGGAGTCTAATGGATTCTCGAGGAACGAATAGAATGATTGAAATAGACTTAAGTGGAATTAGAGTCTCATAAGTTGTAATGAGGCCATAATGATGTAACGGGTCAATGCATCAATTTGAAAGCCATGTAAATGAGAATCGAGTATATTCAAATAATACTGATGCGAGTAGTAAATGCTTGCAGCTCGTGGACATAAAGTCGGAGCCGTTAAGACCGGATCACGAGCGTTAGAAATCAGGAAAGGAATTAAGCGTGATTCGAGGTAAGGGACTTATACGAGCTATTAGAGATAGTTATACGTATGTTTTCTGACCTGCTGTGTGCAAATATATGCGATAAGTATATAGATATTGGTATATCTAGGTAGAAAACTACGTATGAGAATAAGCCTACAAGTATGAGTTACATGACTTCTATGTTATTGTTGTAAAAAAGGTTTTGCAAATGTTTTGAGAAAGAGTAATAATAGACGGACTCCTAGTTTAGCAATTTGCATGAAAAGCTTTTAACGAGTGATTGAAGGGAGATTTCCCTCTCACTCATATTCAGTGAATGGAGCTTTCTATTGCTTTTCTGTATGAAATTGGTGCTAGAGCCTTGGTGGCAATGGTAGATTTACCAGTCCTGCTCGTACATCATTTTTAAAAGGGATTTTGAGAAAAACAAAAAGGGTGGTCAATACCTCGGGTGATGCTGTGTGTTCCACTCGAGAGCTCGAACTAGATATTGGGAATCATGCTGGAGCAAAAGAGTAATGCTTAGTGATCTTGCTCTGATCATGCTCGCATGTGACCCCCTCGATTTAAAGTGATGGGACAAAGCCGTGCTCGATGCCTCAGGTATGCTGTGTGTTCTTATGCGGAGTTGCTCTCACGTGGGCTCTTGAGCTTTATTGTGTGATAAGTAAAACCGTGCTCGATGCCTCAAGTACTGGATTAATTATACTTTTTCTACTGTATTACACGTTTAATACAGTTCATTTCACTTAATTGTGCCCTTTTACTCTAAATGGGCCTAAATACTTTAATTGGGCCTTAATCCGTATTAAGCCTGTTTTCCACGTATTATTTCCCTTCATCAGGGTCTATCGACTCATTAGGCCTATTAATACCCATTGGGCTTTATTCCAAACTCTTTGGATAGCCCGTATATCATTTACTATAGTTAATTCGAAATTTCGAATATAATTCACTAAATGCGAAATTTAATTCGAAATGCGTAAAATAAATTTTTAATACGCAATAATCACATAAATTGTCGTAAATGAGCTTTACTTACCCGAGATTATGCGATGGTACGTAAATCGAAGTTCGATCGGGCTTTTGTTCGAAATTTATCGTCGAACTGTACAATTTTGTATATTTAACTCCGGGTCAATTTTTGATTAAATATAATTTAAATAAATTTATCGAAAATCAAATGGCCACTTTTGACCTCCTATCGACTTACTAGAAGTTCGGTGAAATCCCAAAAATTTTTCTTTTTCTTTTTCTTTCTTTTTTCTTCTTTTTCCCTTTTTCTCCTTGGCTGAATCGGTCCAGTCCGGTTCAGCGTAGAAGCTTCTTCACTGAACCGTCAACCGGTTCAGTGCTTCTTTGGTCGTACCGGCGTCGTCCAGCCAGTTCCCGAAGTGCCACTGCCACCGTTCGGTGAGCCACAGCCTGAGAAACGTTCGGCTTGCCTCGATCGAGACCAAGCACCGTCGATGGCCGTCAGATTCCTCTCTCTTCCTTTGCGGCTTCAACTCCGTCGATCTGCTCCTGCCGGCGCCGGTGGGGCGCGTCGTCGGTGGCGCAAGGATCGTGCGGAGCCCCTCTTCCTTTTTCGGCCCTTCGTTGGCCGCTGGGTCGCCGGATTGGTGGCCGTCCGGTGAATCTTCTCCTCGATCGGCTTGCGTTTCCTCTTTCACACGGTTTCTCTTCTCTCTCCCCGAAAATTCCAATTTCTGATTTTCAATTTTTTTTTTTTATAAATAATTTTAATATTATTTTAATCCTTAAAATAATATTAAAATTTCTCAAAATATCTAAAAAAATCATATTAAATTCATTTAATCTGTAAATGAATTTATCAGTCCGATTTTACCTTTCCGGTATATTTTTTCACTATTTTCGAGCTTATTTTTCGAGGTAAAAATTCTGATAAATTCTAATAAATTTATATCTTGATCAATTGGACTCGAAATTAAATATTTTCCTCGATTTTGATCAAGAGTCCTCAATTTTAATATTTTTAATGAAATTTTGTCATCGAATTTTTACCGAATTTCGGTCTTTTGACCGTTTTACCCCTGCACTTGCTCGGGAATCACTTTAACCCTTATCTCGCTGTTATGTAGCTTACATGCATTTTTAATTTCTTAAATAATCGATTGCATGATAGTAAATACTCTTCTTATGATTCAACTATGAAATAAAGTGTTCGTACACATAGGAATCATAAGGTACAAGCTACATACGTAAATCAAAAACACGGGTCTAACACATTCTTTTCTTTTTTACACCAAGCAGCCACAACTTTTTTCATTTAAAAAAATTAAAACCTTGTCTTTTTGTAAAATTAATTATTTTTAGCTTTGAATGTCAATGAATTGTTAAGGGAACACACCATGAAAAGAGTATACAAACTGTATGTTAATGTAACTCACTTGGTGAAAGGCATAGTATCATAGCAACGCATGATCATTTATAATAAATGAAATAAAGGTTTCTCTTTACTATTTAGATTGATAATAATAGTGATTATCTGTCATTAAATATAGTGAAGCCCATGAAACAAAATTGGCCTTGCAAAGGAATTATAATGAGTTATAATTATGAGATCTTTATACATCAAAGCCTTGTTCCTTAAAAACGTTCCTAGTCAAAGTATTGTCAAGAATGGGCATTGACAATGCATGAAAGACTAGCACATGTTAAGCATTTTACTTGTAAAATAAGCAATTAATCTCATAAATTGAAGTATGCGAGATACTTAAGGAATACATATGGATGCTTGTTATTAAACAAGTTCATTCAATATGATGAATTGATAAGTAGACATTACACCATGCTTATTACTTCATTGAGATATAATCAATAGAAGGATAATTTCATCGATAGACTTATTACTAAAAGGCTTCGAGTTCAGAATCACTCTTAACCTCTCTAACATTTGGGTGGTTATGCAACATAACTTGATGCCCAACTTAATTTATGAATTTGAATTATAGTCCAAGTTTATTGCCATGATGTTGCAAGTCAAATGGGTCAAAAAAAAGTAGTCAATAGATGAAAATGGATTGGTCTAGGGAAATTTGAAATTTTCCTTTTAAACTTATTGGATGAAATTATAATTGGGCTTAATTAAATTTGTTTAAATAAGAAAACTTAATTAAAAGTGTTTTATTTAAGTTATTTGGACAAATTATGATTAAAATGGATTATTGGGCTTAACGAAAAGTGTTTGGTTAAGTAGACTTAATTAAACTACTTAATTAAAAGAGTTTAATTAAGTTAAGATTTCCTACCTTTAATTATAATTTGGGTCTTACCTCTAATAAAATAGTTTAATGAAAAAGATGACTGAATTGCAATTAAAATAAGTTTAATGGCTAAAAGGTAAATGTACTAATTAATGAAACACATTTTCCCTAGCTTATAAATAGATAATCATGTCCAGTCACACCTTAGGGATTAAGATTTTCGTGGTTGGCAGCAAGACCTTGTAAAGTTTTTATCGCTCACCTTAGTCCTTCTTCTCTCTCTTCCTTGGTTCAAGAAATAGGTTTTCTTCAGGTTTGTGATATTTAAGAGACTGAAAAATTTGTGGTGACTTTATGAAACTCAAAGCGTTCTAGCGAGGTGACGGTTGTGATACAATCCAACCTTCCTAAAGGTTTTTATTTTTGCTTGTACGGATTACCGTTAAAGGCTGGACACTCGGACAACTTATTTTTGTGATTCAAGATAAGAAGATCAAGCATCATCAACAAGGATTAAACCTTAAGTTAGAACATCATTATAATTTGTTATAATTATTTGCATGATTTGAATATTCTAGATAAAAAATATCCATTAGGATCGGCTTCTTGAGGTAAATTTTTTTTTTCGATGTGTTTCACTTCTAATTATTCATATATGATCCACCTATGCATGACATAAGAAACCTACAGTTGGTATTTAATGTCACGACCCGAATTACCTAAAAATCAGAGTAAATTTTTTGTTTTTTCATTTATTATTTAATTCTTAACTTTCTCTCGTCGTGACCATCCTACAACACAGTTGGGCTATGATTCGGTGTTAGTCACCTCACACTATTTAACATTTCATTCCCATAATCATATATCAGAGTCTACTATCCTTTTGACTTTAAATAAATACATACCCAATGGTATTTACATGACTCTACATCCCCGACATCATATCCATTTACAGTACTGTGCATTACATATTTAGATACAAAACCATACAAATGTGTATACCTGTCTCTCGATGGGAAGCAGCAAGCAGCGGATATTAAGCATGCAAGTCCTCAGCCGCTCAATAATTATTACAAGTGCTCTGAAAAGATGGGAAAATAAGGGGGGTGAGCAAACCACACGCTCAGTAAGGCAATTATGCAAGTAAGTAGATAGCTCCACTATCTACATGCTCATAATGCCATGCCCTTAAATCCATTTCTTTTCATTAAAATCATCAAGCACAAAGTCATGCATATTCAATGCCATAGTTCATCCAAAACTATTTGTGCATATATAAATCATGTAACTCATGCATTCAAAGCATTTTATGTGACATCATTAAATCATATTAAGCATGAATTTAATCAAGATCATGCAGTCTTTCATGTCATGTAAGACAATTCAAGATTTTCAAATAAAAGCATGGAAAACACATCATGCCACTGCATTTAAATCAATTCATTTAAAACGCAGTATAAAATAACCCCTCTGGGTCAATCATCTCAAAACTCATAAAACAATTCGTTATATTTCATTATAAAACTTCGGCTATAAAACCACCCTTCTTTCAGGGTCACATATCATAAAATCATCTGAAATCATAAAATCATCAAATCGGGGGCCTGACCCCTCCTTCGGGTCTACCCTGGTCTAACAGACCACAAGTTATATCATGTGAGACAATCAGGTAATTAACAGTAACATCGAGGACTATGGCCATTTCCTAGTGATCCCTGGCAACACGGTACCTAGTGTGCGGGGTATCACACCTGAAACGGGAGGTGGGTCGTCCTACCCGCCAGAACAGCATAACACCAGGATTGCGAGGGCAAGGCTTGCTGCCTCGTGGCTAATGCCACTCCACTCCAACAATCCCCACGGTACAGCGTACTCCGCGTGACATACACGGTACAACGTACTCCGTGGACCCAAGCTCAGTCAGGGGTGCCTGTAATAGGTCTTATCCACCCATATCATCTCTGTCTCAGAATGCACGTGTGAGCATATCATCTCACTGTGACACACAGTCTACAGGAGGCTCCAACACGGCTATATGCATGTAATATAAATCCCTGTGCGAGCGAAGCTCAAGCACGGCTCCATGCATATTCATGATATCTGAAAATCTCGTGCGAGCGAAGCTCTAGCACGGTTTCATAAAAATCAGTGAAATCTGCGTACGAGCAGCGCTCCAGTACGACTTAAACTGATTATAATTTCATGTAAATTCCACGTACGAGCAACGCTCTAGTACGGATATGTATATAAATTCAGTGAAAACCTCGTACGAGAAAAACTCCAGTACGACATTCAAATGAATTATGAAAACCATGTAAAACTTTGTGCGAGCAATGCTCCAGCACAAATGAATGCTCAAGTAAATCAAATCTCGTGCGAGTTACACTCCAGCACGGCTTTATGCATAATTAAATCAAATCTCGTGCGAGATTCACTCCAGCACGGCTTTATGCAATATCAAATCAAAACAGGATGCGAGCTAAGCTCCAGCATCTCTCATGCATGTCAAATCATTAAAACTAGTGCGAGCAATCGCTCCAGCACTATTTTATGCATACCACGTTAAAACAAATCAAGACATGTCAAAACAGAGTGCGAGCTAGGCTCCAGCAGCTCTCATTTCACAATAATAAAAATCAGTGCGAGCACCATGCTCTAGCACATTTCATGCATATGATGTCACACAAGTCGGTGCGAGCAACTGCTCAAGCACATTTATGCACATTCACAAACGCAGATATAGTGCGAACTACGTGTCTGCACTATCTGTTTCCATATAAACTTGATAGTTGGCCGTTTTCCAAAGAAATTTCCATTTAATTATTAATAACACCTACGTAGTGTTATTTTGTGAAATTAAACAATTTCTGGCCAATCTATCGCTTTGCTTTGATTAAAACCAATAAAATTCCTTAATCATCAAAAATCCTTAAATCATGCATTTCATGCATGTCATGCTTTCACCATCCTTAGGTGAACTTCCCTCAATAGGGGTAAAATAGACATTTCACCTATTTCGATCCTTAAAATCATTCAAACCATTTTTAGGATCATTATACAATATCCATGTATACATACATACTCAGTGTACAGAAAAACTATTAAAATAAGCGTAGCTACCTCTAGCTACTCACACAATTCCCTTACCTCATTTTTCTGTACAGTCTGACCTTTCCCACTGATGTCTTGTCACGCAGTCCGATTTGCTCCGAATCCAAATCAAATCTCCGGAACTGCGGATACACATTCATCAGGTCAAATACAATACAATTTAATGTATTTCATAATTTTCTGGGCTTAATTTAAATCATTGGGCCTGTTTCTCATATTGGGCCCGATTGCACCTTAATGGGCCTTAATCGGCCTTAAGCCCGTTTACCACACGTTATCGAGGCCTATGGGGCTCATTGGGCCCATCAGTAATTTATTTAGCCTCGTTCTAAATTTTCGGATATCTCAATTTAATATTTACGACAATTTATCCAATTTTCCAGAATTTAATTCATTTATGCGGAAATTAAATCCGTAATTTATGCGTTAAATATCAATCACGCATAACGATACAAATTGTCGTAAATTAAGGGTCACATACCCGTTATTCCATGATCGTACACAAATCGAGGCTGTCTCGAGCTCTCAGTGGATGCCAATTGTCGAGCTACACAATTAAATATATTTTCGGGTAAACTTTCAGTCGATTATTTATCAAATTAAATATTCTAAAAATTTAATCGGTCAATTTGACCGCTTACCGACTTACCCGAAGCTCGATTGCATCACAGGAATTTTCCCCAATTTTTTTCTCTTTTTCTTTTTCCCTTTTTCTTCCTTTTTTTCCCTCTCTTTTTGGTTGAACCGGTCTGGTCCGGTTCAACCCGGTTCGGACCGCCGGTCCGGTCTGGTCCGGTTCGGCCGGTTCTGTCCGGTTCGGCCGGTCCAGGCTCCCTTTGGTCGTGCCGGCGCCGTCCGGCCGGTTCTCTGGCCGATTCCGGTGCCGTTCAACGCGCCATGGACTGGGCTTCTCAAATCAGGCCTCGGCCTGGGTCGAATCGGCGCCGATGGCCGCCGATCGACGTTTCTTCCCCGCGGCATCTCCTTCGTTTTTCGACGATTTCCGGCCACTTCGCCGCGCGTCGCTGCCGCCTGTGGGCTCGCCTGAGGTCGGCCGACCTTCGCCGACCCTCGCCTGGGGCCCTTGGCCGCCGGTGAGGCTCGTCCGTCGTCTTCTCTTCCTCGGCTCGCCTTTCGCGTTTTCTGTTTCTTTTCGCCACTGTTTCTTCCAGATTTCGTTTCTTTCTTTTTTTAATTATTATTTATTTATTTATAATTAACTTTTAATATTATTTTATTCAATAAAATAATATTAAAATGCATAAATATCCTTAAAAAATTATATTTAATTCATTTAATCTGTAAATAATTTTCTCAGTCCGATTTTACCTTTTCGGTATATTTTTTTTGATTATTTTCGGGACTATTTTTCGATACAAAAATCCCGGTTTATTCCAATAAATTCATATCTTGATCAATTTAACCCGAAATTTAATTATTTCTTCATCATTGATCAAGATTTCTCATTTTCATATTTTTAATTATATTTTCTTGTCCCGATTAATACCGAATTTTGGTCTTTTGACCATTTTGCCCTTGCACGTATTCGGGAATGTCATATAAGTCCTTTTGCATTTTTAAATGCACTCGAAAATATTGGGTCTTACAATCTCCCCCACTTAAGAAATTTGGTCCTCCAAATTAGAACCAAGTAATATGAGTCCATAATTAACTCCGGGTACATCTATCGTATCATATACTGTCATCCTCAAGTAACCTTCTCCGGAGTGTAATACTACCATCATACTTAACTAGTGAGATCATCTTAAACCTCAACACTTTCTCCTTCCGTCTAATACCCGAATCGATTTCCAATCATATGTTATACTTTCATTGAGCTAAACCGTTGAAGCTCATATCCGATCACATATATCGGGTCCGGATATTATTTTCGAAGCATCATAAGATAGGACACATAGTGGATGCCTGTTTATTCAAGTGGTAATGCCAACCTACAGGTCTTACTTCCACTTGTCCAATATCTCTCTATCCGAATCTCGTTACGTCTTTATGACAAATAACTGTCAATTATAATGATTCACCCTCGGTGAATTCCAATGATTTCCTGTCTCTTGTCAGCATAGTTTTTCTGTCTGCTCTGAGGTGTTCTTAATCTCTCTCAAATCAACTGAACATACTCAGAGGTTTGTCTTACTAATTCGGGAACAATTTTCTATCTGTCACCCACTTCTCTTATCAAAGTCAGGGAACAACTCCCTACGGCCATACTAAGCCTCATATAATCTCATCCCGATACTCAAGTAACAACTGTCATCACTGGCGAATTTGATTAGTAGCAACTGATCATCCCAGGAGCTCATAAAATCAATTGCACACGCTCTCATCACATCCTCCAGAACTTGTACAGTCCTCTCTGACTGACCATCTGTCTGAGGGTGGAAGCTGTGCTAACACGCAATCAGGGTCCCATAGCTTCAAAAAACATATTCCCAGAAGTGGAAAGTGAAGCGGGAATCCCTATCTGATACCATGCTCACTGGAACGCTACACAATGTTTCACAATATTCCACACACATAAATCCGCCTATACACTTAGAGTATCTAGGGATTTTCATAACCAGAAGGTGGGTAACTAAATCAATCTATCAACTATCACCTAGATAGCCTCGAGATTCATTCGGGTCCTCTGTAACCCATCACAACTTCATGGTCACTTGTTCCCATTTCCGTGTCAATATAGGTAGAGAATGCAATGACTCTGCATCTTCTTTTACTCTACCTTAATCTGCTGACATAGAAGATACTTGTAAACAATCTCTACAATATCACTTTTCATACTTGACCACCAATACCTTTCTCAGAGATTCAAATAAATTTATTATTTCTTGGATGCACTGTATATCCCGAAAAGTGAGCTTCTGACAATAATACTGTATCATCAACTGTGGTCCTGGGGAGCACTTATACTATCTCTGAACCTCTGTCAGTCATCATCACTCTCTGTGAACTCTGTCACTATACCCTTCTGAATCTGACCCACACTATCGACACCATGCCGATCATCACGCTAAGCCTGGCAAATCCGGTCACACAAATCCGGTTCTAACCTCAGGCTAGCTGTCACACAATCACCGTCATCATCAGAAGGAATCACATCACTACTGAGGTTCACAACTGCTCTAGCAGCTCACGCTCCCTGACCATCATATGTGATACCATCCCGAGACTCTTTCTGTTCAAGGCATCAGCCATTACATTAGCCTTTCTTGGGTGGTACAATATTCACAATCATAATCCTTAGAAGCTCTAACCCTCATGGTTATCTCATATTCTTCCCTGGACTTCGAATACATCATAATATCATCATTAAAAACGATAACCCTATCGGTCCAGGTAAGGTTCAAATACCTTAACGTAGTTGAGTTCTACTCAATATTTCAATTTTTCATATACTTGACCTATGTACGCATAAACGTACAATGTCATTTCGAAATAGCTTTCGTTCAAGATACTAGCTCACGTCATTTCCTTTTTCTTATATTAACGGCTTTTATAAAATTTTAAATTTTAAACCTTCTTGATTAATCAAATTCTATATTTCTTTATCGTACCAGCAAAGGTACCCAAATTTTAATGTATATATTATGACCGTCGAATTCAATCTATAGATTATGCGTGCGCTTCCAGACGCTGTCAAATCTTCAGGCAGGGAAGTATTTTAAAATACCTTTATTATCCCTCAGACTTGACTACATACCGCTTAATCCAATTTACTTTGCATATCAAGGATATCCTTACCTTGCATACGTCTCTTATTCCAATATATCTCCTTTTATATATCACTTGTAACAAACTCTTTCCTTACTTGTCAAGTTACAATACACTTTTCAGTGATATTTTCACCCCTATTTTCAACTTACAATCCCTATACCCATATTCAGTTAGTGAAAATCAACTAACTATCATCCTCTTCATGCTTAAAGGTATAGGCTTCACATTTTTCACTAACTTATAAGCAACTGAAGGCGGTATAATTAAATGCGTGGCACCAGGATCAATTAAATTAATTATTTCATTATTCTTAACCAGTGTGGTATCTTCCACCACATCCTATGAAACATCAATAGTGTCCTGGTCCAAGGCATACACTCGCCCTCGTCCAACATCTTATTTTCGTGATAACTACCACACATCTTACACTGTTCACACTGCTACTCTGTTATACTGTTTACAATGCTCCGTAGCAGGTTGCGGTCCTCAAATCATAATACCCCTCAATAGTGTTAAAATTAGATATACTGGGGTTTATCAATCAACTTACCCCGTGATTTATCAGTTCTAAGCTTTTTACCAATTACCTTTTTCCCGTTCTGACATTCTTGTCATCCTCTATTCTCTTTTGTCTCAATTTCGGCCCTCACTACCTTTCTCAATCTCAGAGGCGTGCAACTCATGATCTTATTCACACAACTGTTGTCTGCGCACTGCCTCGGCATAGGTAGTGATGTCTAACGGGCAAATCGGACTCTAATTGACAATCTGAGTCCTTCCATAAACTTTCAGACATCTTGACTCTCACTGTTCATCATGTTCGAGTCACATCTGCCCAGGAATATAAACTGAGTATCATACTCGTTAATCAACATGTTCCTCTGGGTCAGAGTAAAGAATGTCATCTGTAATTTTCTTTAAAATAATATCCGAGATATTCTGTCACTGGAATACATATTGAATTACTTTTCATGTCCAATCTGGATGTCGAAATCTTCAAATGGGTCGAGCGAACTTTCATCAACGTTCCGACTCGCCCTCATATATACCCTGAGCAATTAGCTCATAATATTCCCCACACTCCGCTCCAACCTCGTGAAGCGTATCTCAATACTGTCTGATCTCTTTGTCAGACTCTATCCGATCTCTCTATCGGACTCTGTGGGGCATGATCAACCAGCCTCCACGTCAATCTCATCTCAAGTCTCATGTGGCGACTCAGTACAACTCATGGGCCTACCTCAACGGCCTTGAGCTCGTGTACTCGCCTCTCAACCATAGCGGCTATCAGTCAATGAGTCTATTCTTGCATTTAAAAATCAAATTCTTAGCTGTACTTCCATCTCGATATACACAATTGTATCTAAATAATGCACAGTACATGGGGATGTAAACTTCCTTAACCACTAACACCGACTCATATCAGGCCAACTCAAGCTCTGATACCATTAAACCTGTCACGACCCGAATTACCTAAAAATCAGAGTAAATTTTTCGTTTTTTCATTTATTATTTAATTCTTAACTTTCTCTCGTCGTGACCATCCTACAACACAGTTGGGCTATGATTCGGTGTTAGTCACCTCACACTATTTAACATTTCATTCCCATAATCATATATCAGAGTCTACTATCCTTTTGACTTTAAATAAATACATACCCAATGGTATTTACATGACTCTACATCCCCGACATCATATCCATTTACAGTACTGTGCATTACATATTTAGATACAAAACCATACAAATGTGTATACCTGTCTCTCGATGGGAAGCAGCAAGCAGCGGATATTAAGCATGCAAGTCCTCAGCCGCTCAATAATTATTACAAGTGCTCTGAAAAGATGGGAAAATAAGGGGGGTGAGCAAACCACACGCTCAGTAAGGCAATTATGCAAGTAAGTAGATAGCTCCACTATCTACATGCTCATAATGCCATGCCCTTAAATCCATTTCTTTTCATTAAAATCATCAAGCACAAAGTCATGCATATTCAATGCCATAGTTCATCCAAAACTATTTGTGCATATATAAATCATGTAACTCATGCATTCAAAGCATTTTATGTGACATCATTAAATCATATTAAGCATGAATTTAATCAAGATCATGCAGTCTTTCATGTCATGTAAGACAATTCAAGATTTTCAAATAAAAGCATGGAAAACACATCATGCCACTGCATTTAAATCAATTCATTTAAAACGCAGTATAAAATAACCCCTCTGGGTCAATCATCTCAAAACTCATAAAACAATTCGTTATATTTCATTATAAAACTTCGGCTATAAAACCACCCTTCTTTCAGGGTCACATATCATAAAATCATCTGAAATCATAAAATCATCAAATCGGGGGCCTGACCCCTCCTTCGGGTCTACCCTGGTCTAACAGACCACAAGTTATATCATGTGAGACAATCAGGTAATTAACAGTAACATCGAGGACTATGGCCATTTCCTAGTGATCCCTGGCAACACGGTACCTAGTGTGCGGGGTATCACACCTGAAATGGGAGGTGGGTCGTCCTACCCGCCAGAACAGCATAACACCAGGATTGCGAGGGCAAGGCTTGCTGCCTCGTGGCTAATGCCACTCCACTCCAACAATCCCCACGGTACAGCGTACTCCGCGTGACATACACGGTACAACGTACTCCGTGGACCCAAGCTCAGTCAGGGGTGCCTGTAATAGGTCTTATCCACCCATATCATCTCTGTCTCAGAATGCACGTGTGAGCATATCATCTCACTGTGACACACAGTCTACAGGAGGCTCCAACACGGCTATATGCATGTAATATAAATCCCTGTGCGAGCGAAGCTCAAGCACGGCTCCATGCATATTCATGATATCTGAAAATCTCGTGCGAGCGAAGCTCTAGCACGGTTTCATAAAAATCAGTGAAATCTGCGTACGAGCAGCGCTCCAGTACGACTTAAACTGATTATAATTTCATGTAAATTCCACGTACGAGCAACGCTCTAGTACGGATATGTATATAAATTCAGTGAAAACCTCGTACGAGAAAAACTCCAGTACGACATTCAAATGAATTATGAAAACCATGTAAAACTTTGTGCGAGCAATGCTCCAGCACAAATGAATGCTCAAGTAAATCAAATCTCGTGCGAGTTACACTCCAGCACGGCTTTATGCATAATTAAATCAAATCTCGTGCGAGATTCACTCCAGCACGGCTTTATGCAATATCAAATCAAAACAGGATGCGAGCTAAGCTCCAGCATCTCTCATGCATGTCAAATCATTAAAACTAGTGCGAGCAATCGCTCCAGCACTATTTTATGCATACCACGTTAAAACAAATCAAGACATGTCAAAACAGAGTGCGAGCTAGGCTCCAGCAGCTCTCATTTCACAATAATAAAAATCAGTGCGAGCACCATGCTCTAGCACATTTCATGCATATGATGTCACACAAGTCGGTGCGAGCAACTGCTCAAGCACATTTATGCACATTCACAAACGCAGATATAGTGCGAACTACGTGTCTGCACTATCTGTTTCCATATAAACTTGATAGTTGGCCGTTTTCCAAAGAAATTTCCATTTAATTATTAATAACACCTACGTAGTGTTATTTTGTGAAATTAAACAATTTCTGGCCAATCTATCGCTTTGCTTTGATTAAAACCAATAAAATTCCTTAATCATCAAAAATCCTTAAATCATGCATTTCATGCATGTCATGCTTTCACCATCCTTAGGTGAACTTCCCTCAATAGGGGTAAAATAGACATTTCACCTATTTCGATCCTTAAAATCATTCAAACCATTTTTAGGATCATTATACAATATCCATGTATACATACATACTCAGTGTACAGAAAAACTATTAAAATAAGCGTAGCTACCTCTAGCTACTCACACAATTCCCTTACCTCATTTTTCTGTACAGTCTGACCTTTCCCACTGATGTCTTGTCACGCAGTCCGATTTGCTCCGAATCCAAATCAAATCTCCGGAACTGCGGATACACATTCATCAGGTCAAATACAATACAATTTAATGTATTTCATAATTTTCTGGGCTTAATTTAAATCATTGGGCCTGTTTCTCATATTGGGCCCGATTGCACCTTAATGGGCCTTAATCGGCCTTAAGCCCGTTTACCACACGTTATCGAGGCCTATGGGGCTCATTGGGCCCATCAGTAATTTATTTAGCCTCGTTCTAAATTTTCGGATATCTCAATTTAATATTTACGACAATTTATCCAATTTTCCAGAATTTAATTCATTTATGCGGAAATTAAATCCGTAATTTATGCGTTAAATATCAATCACGCATAACGATACAAATTGTCGTAAATTAAGGGTCACATACCCGTTATTCCATGATCGTACACAAATCGAGGCTGTCTCGAGCTCTCAGTGGATGCCAATTGTCGAGCTACACAATTAAATATATTTTCGGGTAAACTTTCAGTCGATTATTTATCAAATTAAATATTCTAAAAATTTAATCGGTCAATTTGACCGCTTACCGACTTACCCGAAGCTCGATTGCATCACAGGAATTTTCCCCAATTTTTTTCTCTTTTTCTTTTTCCCTTTTTCTTCCTTTTTTTCCCTCTCTTTTTGGTTGAACCGGTCTGGTCCGGTTCAACCCGGTTCGGACCGCCGGTCCGGTCTGGTCCGGTTCGGCCGGTTCTGTCCGGTTCGGCCGGTCCAGGCTCCCTTTGGTCGTGCCGGCGCCGTCCGGCCGGTTCTCTGGCCGATTCCGGTGCCGTTCAACGCGCCATGGACTGGGCTTCTCAAATCAGGCCTCGGCCTGGGTCGAATCGGCGCCGATGGCCGCCGATCGACGTTTCTTCCCCGCGGCATCTCCTTCGTTTTTCGACGATTTTCGGCCACTTCGCCGCGCGTCGCTGCCGCCTGTGGGCTCGCCTGAGGTCGGCCGACCTTCGCCGACCCTCGCCTGGGGCCCTTGGCCGCCGGTGAGGCTCGTCCGTCGTCTTCTCTTCCTCGGCTCGCCTTTCGCGTTTTCTGTTTCTTTTCGCCACTGTTTCTTCCAGATTTCGTTTCTTTCTTTTTTTAATTATTATTTATTTATTTATAATTAACTTTTAATATTATTTTATTCAATAAAATAATATTAAAATGCATAAATATCCTTAAAAAATTATATTTAATTCATTTAATCTGTAAATAATTTTCTCAGTCCGATTTTACCTTTTCGGTATATTTTTTTTGATTATTTTCGGGACTATTTTTCGATACAAAAATCCCGGTTTATTCCAATAAATTCATATCTTGATCAATTTAACCCGAAATTTAATTATTTCTTCATCATTGATCAAGATTTCTCATTTTCATATTTTTAATTATATTTTCTTGTCCCGATTAATACCGAATTTTGGTCTTTTGACCATTTTGCCCTTGCACGTATTCGGGAATGTCATATAAGTCCTTTTGCATTTTTAAATGCACTCGAAAATATTGGGTCTTACAATCTCCCCCACTTAAGAAATTTGGTCCTCCAAATTAGAACCAAGTAATATGAGTCCATAATTAACTCCGGGTACATCTATCGTATCATATACTGTCATCCTCAAGTAACCTTCTCCGGAGTGTAATACTACCATCATACTTAACTAGTGAGATCATCTTAAACCTCAACACTTTCTCCTTCCGTCTAATACCCGAATCGATTTCCAATCATATGTTATACTTTCATTGAGCTAAACCGTTGAAGCTCATATCCGATCACATATATCGGGTCCGGATATTATTTTCGAAGCATCATAAGATAGGACACATAGTGGATGCCTGTTTATTCAAGTGGTAATGCCAACCTACAGGTCTTACTTCCACTTGTCCAATATCTCTCTATCCGAATCTCGTTACGTCTTTATGACAAATAACTGTCAATTATAATGATTCACCCTCGGTGAATTCCAATGATTTCCTGTCTCTTGTCAGCATAGTTTTTCTGTCTGCTCTGAGGTGTTCTTAATCTCTCTCAAATCAACTGAACATACTCAGAGGTTTGTCTTACTAATTCGGGAACAATTTTCTATCTGTCACCCACTTCTCTTATCAAAGTCAGGGAACAACTCCCTACGGCCATACTAAGCCTCATATAATCTCATCCCGATACTCAAGTAACAACTGTCATCACTGGCGAATTTGATTAGTAGCAACTGATCATCCCAGGAGCTCATAAAATCAATTGCACACGCTCTCATCACATCCTCCAGAACTTGTACAGTCCTCTCTGACTGACCATCTGTCTGAGGGTGGAAGCTGTGCTAACACGCAATCAGGGTCCCATAGCTTCAAAAAACATATTCCCAGAAGTGGAAAGTGAAGCGGGAATCCCTATCTGATACCATGCTCACTGGAACGCTACACAATGTTTCACAATATTCCACACACATAAATCCGCCTATACACTTAGAGTATCTAGGGATTTTCATAACCAGAAGGTGGGTAACTAAATCAATCTATCAACTATCACCTAGATAGCCTCGAGATTCATTCGGGTCCTCTGTAACCCATCACAACTTCATGGTCACTTGTTCCCATTTCCGTGTCAATATAGGTAGAGAATGCAATGACTCTGCATCTTCTTTTACTCTACCTTAATCTGCTGACATAGAAGATACTTGTAAACAATCTCTACAATATCACTTTTCATACTTGACCACCAATACCTTTCTCAGAGATTCAAATAAATTTATTATTTCTTGGATGCACTGTATATCCCGAAAAGTGAGCTTCTGACAATAATACTGTATCATCAACTGTGGTCCTGGGGAGCACTTATACTATCTCTGAACCTCTGTCAGTCATCATCACTCTCTGTGAACTCTGTCACTATACCCTTCTGAATCTGACCCACACTATCGACACCATGCCGATCATCACGCTAAGCCTGGCAAATCCGGTCACACAAATCCGGTTCTAACCTCAGGCTAGCTGTCACACAATCACCGTCATCATCAGAAGGAATCACATCACTACTGAGGTTCACAACTGCTCTAGCAGCTCACGCTCCCTGACCATCATATGTGATACCATCCCGAGACTCTTTCTGTTCAAGGCATCAGCCATTACATTAGCCTTTCTTGGGTGGTACAATATTCACAATCATAATCCTTAGAAGCTCTAACCCTCATGGTTATCTCATATTCTTCCCTGGACTTCGAATACATCATAATATCATCATTAAAAACGATAACCCTATCGGTCCAGGTAAGGTTCAAATACCTTAACGTAGTTGAGTTCTACTCAATATTTCAATTTTTCATATACTTGACCTATGTACGCATAAACGTACAATGTCATTTCGAAATAGCTTTCGTTCAAGATACTAGCTCACGTCATTTCCTTTTTCTTATATTAACGGCTTTTATAAAATTTTAAATTTTAAACCTTCTTGATTAATCAAATTCTATATTTCTTTATCGTACCAGCAAAGGTACCCAAATTTTAATGTATATATTATGACCGTCGAATTCAATCTATAGATTATGCGTGCGCTTCCAGACGCTGTCAAATCTTCAGGCAGGGAAGTATTTTAAAATACCTTTATTATCCCTCAGACTTGACTACATACCGCTTAATCCAATTTACTTTGCATATCAAGGATATCCTTACCTTGCATACGTCTCTTATTCCAATATATCTCCTTTTATATATCACTTGTAACAAACTCTTTCCTTACTTGTCAAGTTACAATACACTTTTCAGTGATATTTTCACCCCTATTTTCAACTTACAATCCCTATACCCATATTCAGTTAGTGAAAATCAACTAACTATCATCCTCTTCATGCTTAAAGGTATAGGCTTCACATTTTTCACTAACTTATAAGCAACTGAAGGCGGTATAATTAAATGCGTGGCACCAGGATCAATTAAATTAATTATTTCATTATTCTTAACCAGTGTGGTATCTTCCACCACATCCTATGAAACATCAATAGTGTCCTGGTCCAAGGCATACACTCGCCCTCGTCCAACATCTTATTTTCGTGATAACTACCACACATCTTACACTGTTCACACTGCTACTCTGTTATACTGTTTACAATGCTCCGTAGCAGGTTGCGGTCCTCAAATCATAATACCCCTCAATAGTGTTAAAATTAGATATACTGGGGTTTATCAATCAACTTACCCCGTGATTTATCAGTTCTAAGCTTTTTACCAATTACCTTTTTCCCGTTCTGACATTCTTGTCATCCTCTATTCTCTTTTGTCTCAATTTCGGCCCTCACTACCTTTCTCAATCTCAGAGGCGTGCAACTCATGATCTTATTCACACAACTGTTGTCTGCGCACTGCCTCGGCATAGGTAGTGATGTCTAACGGGCAAATCGGACTCTAATTGACAATCTGAGTCCTTCCATAAACTTTCAGACATCTTGACTCTCACTGTTCATCATGTTCGAGTCACATCTGCCCAGGAATATAAACTGAGTATCATACTCGTTAATCAACATGTTCCTCTGGGTCAGAGTAAAGAATGTCATCTGTAATTTTCTTTAAAATAATATCCGAGATATTCTGTCACTGGAATACATATTGAATTACTTTTCATGTCCAATCTGGATGTCGAAATCTTCAAATGGGTCGAGCGAACTTTCATCAACGTTCCGACTCGCCCTCATATATACCCTGAGCAATTAGCTCATAATATTCCCCACACTCCGCTCCAACCTCGTGAAGCGTATCTCAATACTGTCTGATCTCTTTGTCAGACTCTATCCGATCTCTCTATCGGACTCTGTGGGGCATGATCAACCAGCCTCCACGTCAATCTCATCTCAAGTCTCATGTGGCGACTCAGTACAACTCATGGGCCTACCTCAACGGCCTTGAGCTCGTGTACTCGCCTCTCAACCATAGCGGCTATCAGTCAATGAGTCTATTCTTGCATTTAAAAATCAAATTCTTAGCTGTACTTCCATCTCGATATACACAATTGTATCTAAATAATGCACAGTACATGGGGATGTAAACTTCCTTAACCACTAACACCGACTCATATCAGGCCAACTCAAGCTCTGATACCATTAAACCTGTCACGACCCGAATTACCTAAAAATCAGAGTAAATTTTTCGTTTTTTCATTTATTATTTAATTCTTAACTTTCTCTCGTCGTGACCATCCTACAACACAGTTGGGCTATGATTCGGTGTTAGTCACCTCACACTATTTAACATTTCATTCCCATAATCATATATCAGAGTCTACTATCCTTTTGACTTTAAATAAATACATACCCAATGGTATTTACATGACTCTACATCCCCGACATCATATCCATTTACAGTACTGTGCATTACATATTTAGATACAAAACCATACAAATGTGTATACCTGTCTCTCGATGGGAAGCAGCAAGCAGCGGATATTAAGCATGCAAGTCCTCAGCCGCTCAATAATTATTACAAGTGCTCTGAAAAGATGGGAAAATAAGGGGGGTGAGCAAACCACACGCTCAGTAAGGCAATTATGCAAGTAAGTAGATAGCTCCACTATCTACATGCTCATAATGCCATGCCCTTAAATCCATTTCTTTTCATTAAAATCATCAAGCACAAAGTCATGCATATTCAATGCCATAGTTCATCCAAAACTATTTGTGCATATATAAATCATGTAACTCATGCATTCAAAGCATTTTATGTGACATCATTAAATCATATTAAGCATGAATTTAATCAAGATCATGCAGTCTTTCATGTCATGTAAGACAATTCAAGATTTTCAAATAAAAGCATGGAAAACACATCATGCCACTGCATTTAAATCAATTCATTTAAAACGCAGTATAAAATAACCCCTCTGGGTCAATCATCTCAAAACTCATAAAACAATTCGTTATATTTCATTATAAAACTTCGGCTATAAAACCACCCTTCTTTCAGGGTCACATATCATAAAATCATCTGAAATCATAAAATCATCAAATCGGGGGCCTGACCCCTCCTTCGGGTCTACCCTGGTCTAACAGACCACAAGTTATATCATGTGAGACAATCAGGTAATTAACAGTAACATCGAGGACTATGGCCATTTCCTAGTGATCCCTGGCAACACGGTACCTAGTGTGCGGGGTATCACACCTGAAATGGGAGGTGGGTCGTCCTACCCGCCAGAACAGCATAACACCAGGATTGCGAGGGCAAGGCTTGCTGCCTCGTGGCTAATGCCACTCCACTCCAACAATCCCCACGGTACAGCGTACTCCGCGTGACATACACGGTACAACGTACTCCGTGGACCCAAGCTCAGTCAGGGGTGCCTGTAATAGGTCTTATCCACCCATATCATCTCTGTCTCAGAATGCACGTGTGAGCATATCATCTCACTGTGACACACAGTCTACAGGAGGCTCCAACACGGCTATATGCATGTAATATAAATCCCTGTGCGAGCGAAGCTCAAGCACGGCTCCATGCATATTCATGATATCTGAAAATCTCGTGCGAGCGAAGCTCTAGCACGGTTTCATAAAAATCAGTGAAATCTGCGTACGAGCAGCGCTCCAGTACGACTTAAACTGATTATAATTTCATGTAAATTCCACGTACGAGCAACGCTCTAGTACGGATATGTATATAAATTCAGTGAAAACCTCGTACGAGAAAAACTCCAGTACGACATTCAAATGAATTATGAAAACCATGTAAAACTTTGTGCGAGCAATGCTCCAGCACAAATGAATGCTCAAGTAAATCAAATCTCGTGCGAGTTACACTCCAGCACGGCTTTATGCATAATTAAATCAAATCTCGTGCGAGATTCACTCCAGCACGGCTTTATGCAATATCAAATCAAAACAGGATGCGAGCTAAGCTCCAGCATCTCTCATGCATGTCAAATCATTAAAACTAGTGCGAGCAATCGCTCCAGCACTATTTTATGCATACCACGTTAAAACAAATCAAGACATGTCAAAACAGAGTGCGAGCTAGGCTCCAGCAGCTCTCATTTCACAATAATAAAAATCAGTGCGAGCACCATGCTCTAGCACATTTCATGCATATGATGTCACACAAGTCGGTGCGAGCAACTGCTCAAGCACATTTATGCACATTCACAAACGCAGATATAGTGCGAACTACGTGTCTGCACTATCTGTTTCCATATAAACTTGATAGTTGGCCGTTTTCCAAAGAAATTTCCATTTAATTATTAATAACACCTACGTAGTGTTATTTTGTGAAATTAAACAATTTCTGGCCAATCTATCGCTTTGCTTTGATTAAAACCAATAAAATTCCTTAATCATCAAAAATCCTTAAATCATGCATTTCATGCATGTCATGCTTTCACCATCCTTAGGTGAACTTCCCTCAATAGGGGTAAAATAGACATTTCACCTATTTCGATCCTTAAAATCATTCAAACCATTTTTAGGATCATTATACAATATCCATGTATACATACATACTCAGTGTACAGAAAAACTATTAAAATATGCGTAGCTACCTCTAGCTACTCACACAATTCCCTTACCTCATTTTTCTGTACAGTCTGACCTTTCCCACTGATGTCTTGTCACGCAGTCCGATTTGCTCCGAATCCAAATCAAATCTCCGGAACTGCGGATACACATTCATCAGGTCAAATACAATACAATTTAATGTATTTCATAATTTTCTGGGCTTAATTTAAATCATTGGGCCTGTTTCTCATATTGGGCCCGATTGCACCTTAATGGGCCTTAATCGGCCTTAAGCCCGTTTACCACACGTTATCGAGGCCTATGGGGCTCATTGGGCCCATCAGTAATTTATTTAGCCTCGTTCTAAATTTTCGGATATCTCAATTTAATATTTACGACAATTTATCCAATTTTCCAGAATTTAATTCATTTATGCGGAAATTAAATCCGTAATTTATGCGTTAAATATCAATCACGCATAACGATACAAATTGTCGTAAATTAAGGGTCACATACCCGTTATTCCATGATCGTACACAAATCGAGGCTGTCTCGAGCTCTCAGTGGATGCCAATTGTCGAGCTACACAATTAAATATATTTTCGGGTAAACTTTCAGTCGATTATTTATCAAATTAAATATTCTAAAAATTTAATCGGTCAATTTGACCGCTTACCGACTTACCCGAAACTCGATTGCATCACAGGAATTTTTCCCAATTTTTTTCTCTTTTTCTTTTTCCCTTTTTCTTCCTTTTTTTCCCTCTCTTTTTGGTTGAACCGGTCTGGTCCGGTTCAACCCGGTTCGGACCGCCGGTCCGGTCTGGTCCGGTTCGGCCGGTTCTGTCCGGTTCGGCCGGTCCAGGCTCCCTTTGGTCGTGCCGGCTCCGTCCGGCCGGTTCTCTGGCCGATTCCGGTGCCGTTCAACGCGCCATGGACTGGGCTTCTCAAATCAGGCCTCGGCCTGGGTCGAATCGGCGCCGATGGCCGCCGATCGACGTTTCTTCCCCGCGGCATCTCCTTCGTTTTTCGACGATTTCCGGCCACTTCGCCGCGCGTCGCTGCCGCCTGTGGGCTCGCCTGAGGTCGGCCGACCTTCGCCGACCCTCGCCTGGGGCCCTTGGCCGCCGGTGAGGCTCGTCCGTCGTCTTCTCTTCCTCGGCTCGCCTTTCGCGTTTTCTGTTTCTTTTCGCCACTGTTTCTTCCAGATTTCGTTTCTTTCTTTTTTTAATTATTATTTATTTATTTATAATTAACTTTTAATATTATTTTATTCAATAAAATAATATTAAAATGCATAAATATCCTTAAAAAATTATATTTAATTCATTTAATCTGTAAATAATTTTCTCAGTCCGATTTTACCTTTTCGGTATATTTTTTTTGATTATTTTCGGGACTATTTTTCGATACAAAAATCCCGGTTTATTCCAATAAATTCATATCTTGATCAATTTAACCCGAAATTTAATTATTTCTTCATCATTGATCAAGATTTCTCATTTTCATATTTTTAATTATATTTTCTTGTCCCGATTAATACCGAATTTTGGTCTTTTGACCATTTTGCCCTTGCACGTATTCGGGAATGTCATATAAGTCCTTTTGCATTTTTAAATGCACTCGAAAATATTGGGTCTTACATTTAAGGCCCATTTGATCAAGTTTCATGCAAATATAATTGTTTGGTTGTTCTTGATTTCAAAACTCTTTTAATTACATTCTATTCATTGATTTGTAAAGGTAGAAAATCATGTTTAATGATTTTTTTATTTGATTCTTTTAGAATAGCAAATTATGATGTCTTAGGATGATTGGGTTAATTGTTATGATATTAGGACCTTATTTGAATATTTAATGAAATGTTTCTTTCAAATATATTCTGAAGCATGAAATTCCAAGTAGACATGTCCCTACTCTGGTTCTTATAGACAAATCCAATAGGTTTGAAATTCTTACACGACTTAATAAACATATTGAGAAGTGTTTTCTTAAATTTTTTATTTAATTTTTGGAGTTTATTTTGGTGTTCAAACATTGAGATCAAAATTGGACAAAAAGTTTGCTAGAATATGGAAAACTGCTTTAAATGTGCTTTTATAATTCATTTTGATTCTTTAGCTTATTTCTTGATGAATCTAATTTTCTTAATGGTTAAGAAGTTGAAGAACATGTTCGAATTAGTTTTACAGAAAACTTATGTAAACCCCTAAAATTTCCTTGTAATTTTTTCGTAAAAACGAACAAATGGAAATAAAATGTACGCTTGGTATAAAATAAAATAAATAGAAAAATAAATAATAATAACAAATAAAAATAAAAATAATGATAATGATAATAAAAAAATAAAAAATAAAAATAATAAAATAAAAACAATAAATGAAACTGAAAACACTAAACATGTCCCTGCTTTAGTTACTCACCAGCCCTCCTACATGCACCAGCCTTGCACACCCACACCAACTCTGCACATCGACCCCCTGCCACAACCATACTCCTCCCTTCATCAATCTCCATCACACCCGATCCCATCACTCACTCGCTCTTGGCATCGAAGACTGTAGTGGAAGCAGATGGTATACAAGGAAACCAAGTATTGAAGCATTTATATAGAACTATACAAATAGTATAGAGGGTGGGAGTGAGACTGAAGTGGAAACAAACTTGAGGCAGAGGACTCGAAAACCATAGAGAGAGCAAGTGGGAAAGAAAACTGAAGCTCAGCTAAACAAAGAGAAAAGGATGGTACCCGAGAGAGAAGGAAAAGTAATGAAGCAATGGTGATAGCTCTCAATGGGAAAGAGGGGGAGAGATAAAAAATTGGGAACGGAAGAAAGCTGCAGTAACCATGACTCAAGGTCGAAGACATAGGGGAGAACATGAAAGAAAATAGCGATGAGGCAATTTAGAGGAGAAGGAAACTGTGAAACATGAATAGAGAAAGGAAACAGTAGGAGGAAAGGAAGAAATACAGAACAGAGAGTGAGCGAAGACGAGAAAGTTAGGCATAAAAAATAGAGGCGAACGACGGTGGCGAGGATGTGAGGAGAGAAACAGGTGAGGGTGGAACGCAAGAGGAGGGTGGTGACTGGTTAGGTAAGCTCGGTGCCAGAGGTGGAGTTGGGAAACAAGGAGCTCCCTCTCTGTTTACTGCATTGAGAGTAGAGGTTGAGAGGTAAGCCAGCCGAAAATAGGGGTTTCCTCCCTTAAAGAATTGGTTGGTGGCGGTGACGGTGAGAGAGCAGCACCGACGGTAAGAGAGGAAGATGACAGCGCCGAGAGATGGGTAATGATGGTGGACAGAGCTGAGGAGTGAAACAGTGAAGGAGAAGAGGGGAGAAGATGAAGAAAGAAAAGAAACGAAAGAAGAGAAAAGAATTTGGCGCGAAAGGCCAAATTTGAAGAAGAAAAAAGTATATATTTATATATATAGATATATAAAAATATTTGGGAATAGAAAATGAGCTACAGAGGTTTTGAAAATTGAGAGACCTGAGGGAAGGAGCTCCGGGAAAATTAATCGAGCAGACCGGACCCACAGACTCCAGTCACTAAAGGCATTGCAGATTGCAGGTAGACACCGAGGTAAGCAAAATTCTCATGTGCTGCTAGAGATAAATATGCTTAATTTTCGTATAATTGTAGATACGAAATTTTAGGGTAAATTTCCTAGTTACAGGAATTATAGAAAACCTTAGGCCAAATTTACCACTTTAAATTTAGGAAGAGTTTTAAAATTTCGTAAAACGGCCTGACTTTCGGTATAGTATTATTTAGCCTATTGAAATAAATATTAAAGTAGTTTTTAATTATTGTATAAAATCTAAAATTTCAGATTTTTACCCAGGGAGTGTGTCTTGTGGTTTTTAGCTGAAAGAGGGCAAGACTAACCCTTCCAGTTTGTAGGATTTACTGAATTGAGGTTTAGAAACTGTTTGGATAAAATAGACTGTGTGATCATACACTGACCTGCTCGTACGAGACTTAAAGTGTTTTGATATTAAAACTGTGTTAATCAGTCGTGTATTGCTATGTGATCTTGCACTGACCTGCACGCACGTGATTTTGAGGCAAAAAGGCGACGGTGAATTATGTTGAACTATGAATGTTATTGTGGTCCATGGAGTACGATGTACCGTGCTATGTGCATGTGAGTACGTTGTACCATTTTATTGGAAAATAGTGTACTGTGTGAGCCGTTTGGGTACCTAACCACTCCCACGGCACCTGACATCTTGATACACGTGATCAGTGATTGATAAAGTCACCAATATTGACCAATAGTTATTCTGATATATGATATAGCATGTATTGTCTTGTCTCATCTATTTGAATTTTTTGAAATATCTCTATGGATTGTGTTATCTAGAAAATATTTATTGTGCTACTGAGAGTTTTGGGATTTCTGTAATTACCACAGTAAACTGATTACACTACTGATGCTAATTTTGTTTCTGATTTTCTGACTCTGGTATCTGTGAATTTGCTAAATTATCTGTTTACTTTGTGAAAATTTTCTGGATTTGGCAAATATATATATTTTAGGTAGTGTATTTGTCTACCTGCTATGGGGTTTTTCTTACTGAGCTCTTTAAGCTGACCCCCTTATTTTCCTCCACAAAGCCTTGTCAGTAGCAGAGACTGTCATTATAAGTTGTTTATTTTACATAGACATTCGTCAGAAAAGCTTTCTTTAACGCTAAAGGTATACCCAATATAGACATTTATTTTATATCTACATTCTGAAAGTGCAGTAATGTATACGAAATGTGTCTGGGGAGTGTGAACATTAATATTTTTGTAAAAGAACCACAGTGCTGATTAATTGAAGTAGTTATGATTATTTTTGTTTTAAATTGTTACCAAGAAAATTAAATTAAATAGGCGAATTTATGAATTTTGATATGTTATCGACTCGTAGTCCAACCAAAATGTGTGAAATTTGGGTCGTTACAGAAGTTGGTATCAGAGCAAGGTTGACCAGATACAAGTCGATTTTAAGAGCAAGAGAAAATTTGGAAAGTTCACATCCCAAGCATTACTGTACATTGTTTAGATACAAATGGGTATACGTGGCTATGTTTTGCTAAGAAATTGCTACTGAATGGAAGAAGGCGATTAGTTATGGCTGGTGGACGATGAGGTCGACCGAAGGGATTAGGGGGTAGGTCATCCCGAGGCCGAGAGGAGAGGCCTAAAGGATCGAGTGGTCCCACTGCTGAACATCCCGCTCGTAACCTTACTGAGAGCTCCGAGGCCCAAATTACTAGTCTAGAACGGGGTGTGGAGTCCATGCTAAATCTAATCAGGCAAGTGATGGGTATCCTGGACAACCCACCGGGCACTACTACTCAAACTGCACCTACTACTCCAGTAGTTAGTGATAATTCTATGAAAATAGAATTATTTGTGCTTAATTTTCTAATTAATTATTTAAATCCCCAATTTATTTTGTTAATTATCCCATTTATTTAATTAAAATTCTCATGTTTGCAGATAAATCAAATCCGAATGAATTTTGAAGATTTCGATAGAAAATGGACTGGAATTGGGTTAAAATCGAGATTGGACCACGCATACAACATGAGCCATGCCACCTAGCACATCCAATTGGACAAAAAGACAGATGACATGGAAATATATTTTCAAGGAGCCAATGGTGTGAAGACAAGTGGCTAAAAAAATGCCAACTCATCTAGGATGGAAAAATTACAATTGTACCCCTAAGTGTATGTATAAATAGGAAAGGATGGCAATTGGAAAACGATGTAAGTTAGAAGTAATGTCAGTGTAGAAGGTAGTTTTAGTGTAGAACTAGTTAGATTAGTGTAGGTAGAATAGTTTTTAGTTTTATTTTGATTGTTTTTAAACTTTCCCGTTAATGTTAGCCATTTTCCTCATTTTCACTGTTCATTTCATTTTTATGTTCTTCTCTTGGATAATTTTTCATAGCAATCAACATCATTTTCATGCTTCTCGATTCTGTTTAAGTTGTCTCCTTTAATTTTCAGTTTTACTGCATTGCTTCTATTTCCCAGTTGTTAGCTCTTGGTTTGCTCTCTTTTATGCATTTGGGTTGCTTTGATATTCTGATTTCATTAATGTTTATTTTTTTTTTGTTTACTGCTCATGCATTTATAGCTTGAACAACCCAGTTATGCTTTGATTGTTATTACCATTGTCCTGTTCTGATGCCTTGATGCAAGATTGATACTTGGTATTGTTCTAGCACCGTTAGCATAGTGGAACGACATTGGCAAACTTGAGGAAGAAGCATTACTCTGCCAAAGCTTCTCCCATGTTTTACTGCGTTGTTATTCTTTTTTTTTTGTTGTGTTCTTAGTTGTTCTCGGTTTCAACCCACGTAAATCATCCATTTTTCAGTCGATGCCTTAGACCATTAGACGTGTACTACCCCTTTACAATGCTGTAATTCGTTTTAAGACATCTGACGGATTGCAGACCGATCATGGAATGTTGTTTGGAAACAGCTCGGGAAAACACTACATCTTTGTTCTGCCTTGTTTTGTGAATGTGATATTGTTCATTCTCTTTTCATGACTGTATTTTGCATTAATATAAGTGTGATGGCTGCAAGTTTGACAGGATGTGTATTGACCGAGCTATTGTGATTATTGAAGTGTGGGTGGTAGCTGAAGTTGTTTAGAATTTATAGATTTGTGTTTAATCTTATTCCAGCTTTGTTTAAATTTATGTATTGTGTTTATTATATTTTCTGTTTTGTTGCATTATTCCCAGTTATTTTTTCAGGTTCGATTTCATGCTTCATTTTATAGTTACATTAAATGGGTTTAACTTTTCCAGTTTTTGCATTGTCGATAGTTATTTACTAACCTTATTCTTGATTGCAGTCAGTCGAGTGACATTTTCAAGAAGAGGTAAGATTTTGTCGAGTGTTGGACTGAAGCAGAAGGATGCTAGCAAGTCGCTTACGTAGCTGTAGTTTGTTCATATGCAGCTGCAGCTTCCTATCTTGCAGAGGGGGACGTTCACTAGCAGAACCAGCCGAGGAACGTTACCAGGAGTAGGAGCAGTACATCACTTATAGCATCTGGGCAGGTAGCGGCATGGCCAGAAATTGCTGCATGAAGAAGTTGGAAATGTGGCATGTTGGAGCTTGGTTGCTGATGAGTGAAACTTGAAGCAGTTAGAGCTGAGCACGGAACCGAGGAGAGTTGGTGGATACAGCAGAGAACAGAAGATGGACTTGCCTGCACAGCTCCTGCAGCAAAATGAAACCGAGAAGAACATGCACAGTAACAGTGAATGGAGGGACCGAGGCAGCTGGTGTGAGATCTGAGAATTTTAGACACATTTTAATTATGTAATATGAACTTGAAGTGTAATTTATTAAGCTAAGAGAAATATATATGTGATGAATGAGAAATAATCCAAGTAGTGAATTGTGGAAATTATATTTGGAGATTTATATGTTAAGTGTTTAACCTAAGTGTGAAACTATGAGGTCAGATCGATCTTGGAGAAGTAGAGATCGATCTGGTGAGTTAAAAATGACAAGGAAGGAGGAATCTAAGCGAGCAGATCAATCTCCAATGGTAGAGGATCGATCTCCTTATTATTCTGTAATGAAGGGATCGATCTCAAAATGTTTCTGTTTGGGTGAAGATCGATCTCCTCAAGGAGCAGATCGATCTCATGAAGCATTCTGTAAACTAGAGATCGATCTCATAAATGGAGCAGATCGATCTCATGTAGCCATTAAGAGATCGATCTCACCCCTCGACAGATCGATCTCCTAGGCATAAAACTGCCCCAAATCGTCCCAAAATTCAAATGCAGATCAATCTCATTAAGAGCCAGATCGATCTCCTACCCTCCGTCTATATAAGAAACCCCTGCTTTCTCCTGCAATTTCATTTTCTCTCTCTTCAAAACCTCATTTTCACCTGAGCCCTAGCTTTCTCACTCATCCAAAGCACCCATTTCCGTCCGAATCAGAGGTTGTGGCAAGAAGAAAAGTTGTTCCTCGTCAAAGGGAGAACAATATACTTGAAAATCGGAAGACAGATTGAATCGAGGTAAGAGATAAGCTCTCCACAAGTTTTGGGTAATTTCTAAACCCCGATCTTGATATTTGAGATGATTTTGGTGATAATGGTTGTTGGCATTGAGTTGAAATAGTTGGAAAATGATTAGGGATTGATGAAATTACAATGTAGTTGGAGTGATGATGATATTTAGCAATTTTGGTAATTTTGGGAATTTTGAGCTATAAATGGAAATTTAGACAATGTGGTGAATTAGCATAGATATTATGGCATGGGAAACGTAGAATGTTGAGATGTTGTGAGCGAGATTGTGGTTTGCGATAGTGTTATGAGAATTAAGAAATTTGAGGTGTTATGAGCAATTATGCTCGATTTTGAGAATTGAGATTACTGTGATGATGAGTATTGATGTTTTAACATCGTTTGGACAGCTCGGGAGTTTCAGAGTGGAATGTGAGACTAGTCCATGATACAGGGGGAAACGATTGCACTATACGAGTTGTAAAAAGGTAAGGGAAAACTAACCCATTTGTGTATGTGTTTTGATGAATTGTTTGTAGCATGAACCATGATTTGAGAATACAAGCATGTTTAGTGTTGTGTTGTGATATAATTGCACACGGTTTTTATAGCTAGTTGGAGCCCATTATTTTATAAGTTTATAAGCTGAGTGTGAAATTGCTTTATAAACCGTTGAGTTTGCGTGAAAAGTAAATTGGGCTCTACGTTAAGGCAATACTGAGATTTGAGAAAATGTGTGCGTGTTTTGTCGGTTGGAACTCGGTTTTAATATGTTTTGTGTTGAGTACACAAATGTTTTAAATGAGTTTTATGAGAGAAAACCCTTATGAGTTATACGTGAAGGCAAAACGTTTTATAAGATAATAGCTAATGATTGAGACTTAGGCATGTCATGTTGAATACACATCGGGCCTTTCTTTGGTAGCATGTAAGACCGATATAGTGGAACGCCCGCCTGGGAATCGACCCAGGGACCATAGGCCTTGTTTTGGTAACATGTAAGTCCGATTATTCCTCCATTTTGGTAGCATTGGGAGGCCTTGCTCTGGTAGCATGTAAGTCCGAGCCTTGCTCTGGTAGCATGTAAGTTCGATATTCCTCCGTTTTGGTAACGAGAGATGCCTCCGTTTTGGTAATGCGAGATGACCCCCGTTCTGGTAACACTGGATGGCCTTGCTTTGGTAGCATGTAAGACCGAGAGAGTGGGCCACCTGGGAACTGACCCAGGGACCACGTGATAGTGTGCATGAGGCGAGGCATTGCTTTGGTAGCATGTAAGGCCGAGCCTTGTTCTGGTAACATATAAGTCCAATATACCATGCATACGACCATATTGTCGACGTTTCCTCTATACGAGGATGCCTGGGATGCGCACCCAGAGGAGATTATATATATTTGATGTGCCATGACGAGTTTTATATGAGTTTTATTGCCTAGTCTCGTTTTGCACATGAGTTGTGTTTTGTGACTTTGTCACGTGCTATTTACTGAGGTGATTTTTATCACATATTTTGAGAAAAGCCATTATCGCATATATTTACACATGCTTGTGAATGCTCGATATTGAGCCTTTTTAACTTCATGTTTTCACATGATTTATGAGCTATGAGATTGTGATGTTTTGAGAACTTTCATGCTACGATTTCAAATGAGTATTCTGAGTTTCATATACAAATACATATTTGTGATGTGTGATATGGTTTATATAACTGAGTTCCCTTACCCCCCTTACTGAGCGATTTAGAAGCTCACCTTGTTTTCTCTTCCCCCAGATTGCTTCAAGTGAAGTGAGTTCCCGCGACATACGGGTTAGAGGCTAGTGGAGGACTTGAGCTCTAGGCCATATTTTGTGTATTGAGGTATATATTTAATATTCATGTATCCAAACTAGAGTTATATTTACAGACACTTATTGTACAATGATGTACGGGATGTATTAAGATTAATTAACTTGGAATTGAGTAATGTATATGATACGATATATACTATCTTATGATGAGATCCTGAGACATGATAAGTATGATGATGTATGACACTGCACAGGAATGCACCCTTAATCGTGATTTGATGAGTAAAAAGTTTTAAATTTGCCCTATTTTCTGCGTTTTCGGGGCGTCACAGCTGGACATTCAATCAAGGCCACGTTTGGCTCGCACAATTAACCCAAATTAGTATATGCTTTTAAATTGTGTTGATTAATGGTATTTTTACTTTTCAATATTTGTTAGTTTAAGTATACATTAAATAGCATACTAGTTTAATTTTCTTAGTTTATTAGTTTAAGGTTTAGTTTAATTTTATTAGTATCTAATTTGTGACTATATTAGGATTTAGGAATTAGATGTTGCATTTAGGATTAAATTAGAGGATTATTATTTTATGCATTTTTAAGTTTTCATTCCAAATTGAAAAATCCAAAAATATCTTTCATGCATTAATTAAATTTTGTTTTAGTGTTAATAAATTAGTTAGAGCTAGATTTAAATTAGGATTTATTTTTAGGTAGTTAATTTCTTAGTTAGATTTAAGAATGTCTCTAGGTTAATTGAAGTTTTATTTTATTAGACTTTAGGTTAGTTTGCATTTTTATTAAGTAGTTTAATTACTACATATTTTATTTTAAGCTTGGTTAATTTTAATTTAATTAATTTGTTTCTTTATTTTATAGTTTTTATTATTTTCAGTATTGTTAGCCATGTAGATCACTCCCTTAAAATTCATAATTTGCTAGAATTTACTTAGGGTAAGATTAACCGGTAGTTAATTAGGCTGATTAACTTCTCTGTGGGACGATAACTCGGGACTTAAATCCCATTATTACTTGTACGACCCGTGTACTTGCGGACAATACCTTCAGTTAGTGTCAAGTTTTTGGCGCTGTTGCCGGGAAAGTTTTAATTAGTCGTTAATTAATATCGGTGAAATTATGCTTAGGTGTAATTCTAGCTTGTAAATATTTAGGTTGTAAATACTTAAAAGTTTAATCTAGATTAGTTAATTGAAAAATTAAAATAAAAAAATTGAAAAATTAAAAAACTTAAAAAAAAATTTCCAAGGACTTTTAGATGTTTGCACGCGTAGAGCTAGGAGTTATAATAGCTTTTCTCTAGATTCTGAAATTGAAAGAACCCTTAGGAAAATTTGAAAGGATTCCAGGAAATTAATAGCTCCGCTGCAAAACATCATGAAAAAAATAGGGAAATTAGAACTGTTGGAGATTATGCGGTGCCGATGATTGGAGGATATTATACCGACATTAGGCCACCAGCTGTCCCTACAAACAATTTCGAAATTAAGCCTGCAATCCTTCAGATGATCCAAACTTCTTTACAGTTCAGTGGGCTGCCACACGATAACCCACATGCTCACCTTGGGCAATTCCTGGAATTGTGCAACACGTTCAAACACAATGGATTATCTGATGATGCGCTTAGGCTTAGATTATTCCCCTTCTCACTTAGGGATAGGGCGTGACACTGGTTAACCTCTTTGCCCCTAGGATCCATTTCTACATGGGACGAGTTAGACCATCAATTTTTAGCTAAGTTTTCCCCTCCCTCTAAAATGGCCAGACTCCATAGTGACATATCTTCCTTTGACCAGGTATACTTGGAAACTCTTTACGAAGCATGGGAAGGATATAAGGAGCTTCTTAGGAAGTGCCCTCACCATGGCCTACGTTTGTGGCTGCAAGTCTAGACCTTCTACAACAGACTTACAAGCCAAAATAGGACCATTGTTGGCGTTGCTACGGGTGGAGCGCTAATGTGTAAAATAGAGGAGGAAGCTTACGAGCTCTTAGACAAGATGGTTGCTAACAACTATCTATGGTCCTCGAAAAGGCAATTGCCAAAGAATTCGACGGGTATTTATGAGCTCGACACACTGTCTACATTGACCTCTCAAATCGCTAATCTTACGAAGAAGGTAGAGTCGCTCAGTACTCAGCATAATCCTTCTACTAGTCCTAATCCGATTTATTCTCTCCAAAGTCCTTTCCTTTCATGCGATCTGTGTAGTGGTACACACTTTGTGGATAGGTGTCCGCTTAACCTAGAATCGGTTCAGTATGTTGCCCCCCTAAGAAACAGAACAACCCTTTTTCAAACACCTATAACCCAGGGTGGAAGAACCATCCTAACTTTTCCTAGAGCGAAAACCAAGGGCAATCTTTTAATTCTAGACCAGTAGAACCCCCTATTTTTTAAGCTCCACCGGTTCATGTAGCACTACAATCGTAATTTCCATATCATCTGCCTCATCAACCATCCCCACCTCAATTTCAACATCATCCACCTCACTTCCATCAACCACCACCACCACCATAACCCCAACACTTATCAGCAGCTGATAAGAAACCCTCGCTTGAGGAAATGTTCACGACTATCCTGCAAAACCAAGCTGCTTCAATTAAGAACCTAGAAGTTCAGGTTGGACAAATAGTGAATGCTCTTAGCCAGCGTCCTCAAGGGATCCTTCATAGTAACACTGAAACTAATCCTGTTAAGCAAAGGGAAGGTAAGGAACATTTCAAATCCATCACCCTTAGGAGTGGCAGAGAGCTAGATGAGCCATAAGTTAAGTCTGGACCTGAACAACCCATAGTTGAAAAACCCATAGATTCTAACGAAGCAGCTCAGAAAGAGCAGGAACATTAGGATCAAGCTAGAAAGGAATTCAAGCTAGGCACTTCTTCATGTATACCTTCTTCTATTTCATAGCCTTCCTCATCCTCTGATGCTACACAGGTTTCCACTGCATCCCTTCCGGTTAGACCACCAGTACCTTTTCCTCAGAGGTTTCAAAACCAAAAGCTTGACCAACAATTTGCCAAATTTCTTGAGGTTTTTAAGAAACTTCACATCAACATTCCTTTCGTAGATGCCTTAGAGCAAATGCTAAGTTATGTGAAGTTTTTAAAGGATATCCTCTCGAGGAAGAGAAGACTAGTAGAATATGAGACGGTAGCTTTAACTGAGGAATGTAGTGCAATTATTCTGCCCTCAAGCTCAAGGATCTCGAGAGTTTTACCATACCTTGCACGATAGGAAATATGTTCTTTGGTAGAACCCTGTGTGATTTAGGAGCCAGTATAAATCTGATGCCTTGGTCAATCTACCAAAAGTAAGGAGTAAGGGATGTTAAGCCTACCACAATGACCCTTCAGCTAGTAGATCGATCCATCAAATATCCGAAGGGGGTCATTGAGGATGTTTTAGTAAAGGTGGACAAATTTATTTTCCCTGTGAATTTTATCTTTTTGGAAATGGAAGAAGACAAGGAAGTCCCCATTATACTAGGCAGACCTTTCCTAGCGACCAATAGAACCTTAATTGATGTACAGAAAGGGGAGTTGACTATGAGAGTCCCATATCAGGAGGTGATATTTCATGTTTTCAAACCTTTAAAGTTCCCTGATGACTCTCAAAACTATTTTAGGATGGAGGATATAAGGCTTAAGCATAAGAAATCCGAAAGAATGAGGGAAGTAGATAGGGCTCAGGAGGATTTGACTGTCAGCACCCTGTCACCTCTTTGGCTGACCCTCCTACTCTTCGCCATGCTGCTGAGTGTTGTTTTCTTCAGCTGCATTTGAAGTGGTTGTGTTTTCCTTTTCACTTTGTATATAGTTCTTTTTCTGTTTCTTTCTTTGTTTATGTTGCAGATTTCTTTTCCAGCATTACATTTTCAATCAAGCTTCAGTTGTTCATCATTATTAGAAAGGGAGTACTCTGTTCTTGAGCTTAAATTCTTATATTATCTGCACACTGAGGACACTGTGCACTTTAAGCTTGGGGGAGGGGATATCACTTGAGTAATTTTGTGAAAAGTTGGAAAAATTTTCAAATTTTTTTCGAAAATCTGAGAAAGAATTTTCAAAATGTTTTCGATGATATGAGCTTAAATTGTTTGATTTTGGGATGATTTAGTGCTTAGCATGTAGTTTTCTCATATTCCGATGATATAACCCCATGATTTAGTCTGACTTTGATTGACTGAGAAGCATGAATATAGGAAAAGCTTGAAGTTGAATTCTTGAATTTGTCTTAATTCTGATTGTGATTACCTCATCTTATGCACATGTCATGTCATGAATCGATATATTTTTTTAGAGAAAACTTATGTGTACATAAGATTGTATTTGTTCAACTGATTTGGTGCAGCATATTCTAGAATTTGTTTGATCTAATCTCGAGGTGAAATATTAGATCACACTTAATTAGGGAGATGATTTAGGCCATCTTTGGATCGTTTGAGCCTTTCTAGCCATCCTTGTACATATTCTACCCCTAGTCACCCATCTGGGCCAAATAAGCTTTTCTCTATAAATATTTCAGCAAAAGTTTCCTTAGCTTAAATATTCTGTTCCTATCCCTTACTCCAAAAGCATGAGAAGTCATTAGGATATATTGTGAGCTATATGAGTATTAAGTGATAGTGAATGAGTATATATATAAAAAAAATGAAAGAAAAAGAAAAATAAAAGAAGAAAGAAGAAAATGCAAAAATAGAATAAAACGTTTAGTGAAGTAAATAAGTTTGGGGGAAATAAATTTGAGCTCTTACATAAAGATCCTAGAAGTAATGCATGTTAAGGGGTAATTAAACCTAAATTGACTTTATCATACCTTAGCCCCAGCCTTACATTACAAGCTTAATGAAGTCCTATTGATCTTTGGTTAAGTGTGTCTACATTAGTGGAGAGAGAAGTGAAAAACAAACTTATGAGAATGATCAGTCATTGACTTTGCGTTCACTGTGTTTACATAATCTGATCCGGGTAATGTACTGTGAAGTGACTTTGACATTTTTCACACACACACGAGGAGTCCAATTTGGGTTAGGACTTATGATTAAATGATTCTGAATGTTGGACTTGTAATTGTGAGTCTTTAAGATCATAGTTTGTACTTTTTCTTTAAGGATGATATTGGGGAAATTATTATGTTTAGTACTTGTCATTCCTACAATTATTTTGTTTTGCTTGAGATAAGAAAAATCTCAGTTACGCCAAACACGTCTGCGCCAGCTCAGACAACGCCAGTGCCGCTAACAGAAGAACCTTTTACTACATTACCATAGACCCTACCTATTCCATATTCACCAGCACAAGTAGGCCCACAGCAGTGTAGTAATGATATGGGGTACGAGTGTGAACTGGATAGATTGAGGCACTTTCAGGAATTTAAGCCTCCGTCTTTTAGTGGGGTTAAGGATCCAGTGTTTGTAGAGGGCTAAATAAATGAGAAGGAGAAGCTTTATGGGTTTTTTTCGATGTAACTCTACCGAGAAAGTTGCTTTTGAAGCTTTTGTACTAAAAGGAGAAGCTGAACATTGGTGAAAGTCCACTTGACTGATCCTAAGGAACAGGCATGAGGTAATTACTTGGGACTTATTTCTTGATGCATTCGAAAGGAAGTACATTCTGGATACTGCCCAGAGAAGACTACAGACAGAATTCTCGAACTTCACTCAGGGGAATAGATCCATGAATGAGTATGAGTCAAAGTTCACCTCATTTGGGAGATATGATCTGGACACCATGGATTATGAAGCGAAGAAAGTCTGAAAGTTTATGGATGGACTAAGGCCCTCAATTCGAGCCCGACTAGCTCCTTTGGATCTCAGTATTTATGAGGAGGTAGTTCGTCAAGCCCAGTTGTGCGAACAAGATTACGAGATACATACCTCTAAGTCTAACAAGATGGACAAAGGTAAGGATTAGGATCAGAAGAGGTCAGTTATGTATAGGAGTGGCAGAGATGGTAGGAGGCCATTGTTTAAGCAACAGAGGAACTATGAGGATTTATGGGATAAGACTATTAGGCCTCTCATCTATCTGACATCAGCACCTACTAAGGGGATTGTAATCGGAGGACTCCAACCTAATATAGAGGTATGCAGACATTGTGGGAGGAATCATGGAAATAGACCCTGCTATCTGTTGACCCGAACTTGTTTCAGATGTGGTAAGATGAGACACATGGCTAGAGACTGTCCCGAGGGTGTTAACTCAGCCCCACAGAGAAACCCAGAACAGATAAGGGCACCTGCTACTACCTCTACACTGAGGAGGAGGGCCATAGCTGAAGAGAAGGGCAAGTAGGTTTCAGGGCAGGGGTGAGTGTACGCCCTCAAACAGGGAGCAACAGAAGCTGAGGCACTAGTTGAAGCGTTCAAAGGTACCATTATGATTTTTATATTAAGGCAGTAGTTTTATTTGATTCTAGTGTAACTCATTCATTTATATCGTCCATGTTTGCATGTAAACTGATCTCATATGTACAACCCAAACCATTAGGAAGGGTGCTAACGATTAGGACACCAATGAAAGATAGTCAAACGACAGAGCAACTATATAAAGATTGTAGACTTAAAATAGGAGACAGGAACATGTTAGCAGACTTGATCCTATTAAATATGTATGACTTTAATGTGATATTGGGCATGGACTAGTTAACAGCAAATAAGGTTAACCTTGATTGTTATAATAGGATAGTGACATTCTTGCCTGAAAACTATGTTGTAAGTTTTTCTGATAAGTAATGGAAAGAGAATTTATAATTATGTGGCAGAATTTTACTAAATATATGAATGATAATTTTGAAGGTTACATTGCATATGTAATCAATACGGATGAGGCAAATCCAGAATTGGGCAATTTTCTCATGGTTAGGGAGTTTCCCGACGTATTCTTGGACGATTTACCAAGACTACCTCTAGATAGAGAGATGGACTTTTGTATCGATCTAATGCCTGGTACTGAGCTGATATCTAAACCGCCTTATAAAATGGCTCCTGTTGAATTGGAAGAGTTGAGAAAGCAATTACAAGAATTGTTGGACAAGGGGTTCATGAGAACGAGTGTTTCACCTTGGGATGCACCAGTATTGTTTGTCAAGAAAAAGGATGGGAATCTTAAGCTATGTATTTATTATAGACTGCTCAACAAGGCGACCATCAAGAACCAATATGCCCTACCTCATATCGATGATTTACTGGACCAACTGCGAGGAGCACAAATCTTTTCCAAGATTGATCTGTGGTCAGGGTACCATTAGTTGAAGATCAGGAGTGAGGATGTACCCAAGTCAGCTTTCAGAACCCGATACGGACATTATGAGTTTTTGGTTATGCCTTTCGGGTTGACGAATGCTCCTGTAGCTTTCATGGTACTGATGACTGAAGTACTTAAGCCGTATCTGAACAGATTCATTATTGTTTTTATTGACGATATTTTGGTGTATTCCAAGTCCAGAGAAGATCACGAGCAACATTTGAGAATGGTTCTGCAAACCTTCAAGGAGAAGAAGTTGTATGCCAAGCTCAGCAAGTGTGATTTTTATCTAGATCAGATAGCTTTTATGGGTCACATTATATCAAAGGATGAGGTGTCTTTAGATCCGTCTAAGATCGAGGCTGTAGTGCAATGGGAAAGACCCAAGACTGTTACTAAGATTTGAAGTTTCCTGGGTTTGGGCGGATATTATAGAAGATTTATGGAGGGTTTCTCTAAGTTAGCTGCTCCTCTGACACAACCTACGAGGAAGAATGTTAAGTTTGAGTGGAGTGATGCATATGAAAGAAGTTTCCAGGAGTTGAAGCACAGACTGACCACCGCACCTATATTGACTATCCCCACTAGTTCAAGAGGTTTCTCGGTGTATACGAATGTATCTAGTCAAGATTTGGGATGTGTATTGACGTAAAATGGGAAGGTAGTGACTTATGGTTCCCTTCAGTTAAAATACCATGAGAGGAACTATCCGACCCATGATTTGAAATTGGCAATCGTAGTGTTTGCACTGAAAATATGGTGTCATTATTTTATGGAGAGAAGTTCAAGATCTTCACAAACCATAAGAGCCTCAAGTATTTATTATAAGACCCACTTTTGGTGATGTAATCCTTATGATTCATATAATGTAACACATTTCCATATGTTAAATTGAATCATAAGAAGAGATTTTGGCTTGAATGAAGTTGCAAAGAGAATGAATGAACCTTTTCATGCTCTAAGTGGGATTAGAATGCAAAATGAGTATTGAAGTATTGAAATATGAGTTTACCTTTGAAAATTTGGGAAAAATGCAGCAGGAATGCTCCAAATCAAGGCCAGATCAATCCCCTATTCAAAGGAGATTGATCTCTTGTTCAAGCAGATCAATCTCAGGTTGGTTCTGTCTAGCAAAGATCGATCTCTCCCTATGAGCAGATCGATCTCCATTTGCTTCTGCCTAGCAGAGATCGATCTCTTCCTAAATGCAGATCGATATGCTTATCGATCTCCATTTGATCTTGTTAAAAGCATATCGATCTCTCCCCAAGAGCAGATCGATCTTCAGTTGTTTTTGCCTAGCAAAGATCAATCTCTTCCCAAAGAGTAGATCAATCTTTCACTCAAAAGTTTGAATATTTCAATGGTTCAAAACCAAGAGAAGATCGATCTCTTACCCTAGGAATCGATCTCACCACCCCTATTCTATAAAAACCTGACGGTAAAACCTTCTTCTTCAGGAAATCAAAACATACCTCCATTTTTACCCAAAAAGAGCAAGCTTTCTCACTCTAGAATACACCCCCTTCCAAAAAGATTTGAGAAAAAGCTATTTGAGCAAAGTTGTTTATTGTGAGGAGGAGAATAACATAGTTTGGAATTAACATTCAACTTGTTGGATTAAAGGAGCAAAAGAGTCTTCCAATTTTAGACAAGAGAAAAGTTAAGCTAGGTGAGTTTCCAATACACCAACTCGATGTATGTTTATCTAGATGTTGTTTGGAGTTGATTGGTGTATGTATTGTTGGTTGAAACTACCTAGAATATGATGAATCATTAATGACCTAAAATGGGTATGGTGGACTTTAATACTAAATGGATTATACCAAGGTGTTAATAATGTTATATGCATGATTTTGAGATGGTTATGTGAAATCAATTTATGGGTGTCACGACCCTCTATACCAATAAGTGACCTTTACCTTTCCACTTACGGTTGGGTTGTGAGTCAACATCTGATCCATTTCTCATACATTTATAGTTTAATCATTTCAATTTAATGAAGTAGAATAGAAACTGGACTTTTATATATAAGTATGAAAGCATTTACATAAGTTTCTATCATTTACATCCCACAAAATACCAAATACAAACTTTATTATGCATTAATTTACAGAATACAAAATTTTTCTCATCACAAGTGTATACCTCTCTGTACTGCTGGATGACTAGAGAAAACACGATAGTAGGGACGACTGCAGTGTACTCACTACTGCGTAGTATTTGTGGAGGAGGAAATAAGGGGGTGAGCATAACACGCTCAGTTAGAAAAAATATGAAAGCAAGTAGATAACTACACTATCTACATGCTAAAATACGTATATACTCATTTTCCTTATAACACAATATGCATGTTCTTTAAAATAACTTCCATCAATGCGAAATCATTAATTCGCTAGATGGGCTTATGTATAATCACACAGTAGCACATAGCTTTTCAAAGCATAATCTATTCACACAGTTCATATATAGAAAATGCTTTACTTAAAACCACATAGGTTCATTCTGAAATCACTTTGCACACAGCAAATCGATATACATATGAGACATAAACATGGGTTATCACATCCCCCAAACACACAGCAAGGGAAGATATGTCACCTCATACAGTAGTGACAATACCATAAATCACATATCCCCAGACACACAGCAAGGGAAGATATCTGTCATCTCACACAGTAGTGACAATATTATATCACATAGATATAGAAGACTTATGGCCATAGTCGGATTCCTGGCTACACTGATTAGGTGTACGGGAACCCTACGCTTGGGGAGGCGGATCAACCATCCCTTCAGCTCATACTCAACTCACGGCACATCGTACCCCATGGCTAACGCTCATGATACATCGAGCCCTGTGGATCCTTATCACCCATTTTTGTTGTCTCAAAATCACGTGTGAGCAGGTCAGTGCAAGACACACAGCAGTACACGACGACTCAAGCACGGTTTTGTACTCATTACATCACATTCATAAAAACCTTGTGCGAGCAACTCAGCGTAAGACACACAGCATACCTAATGCATCGAGCACGGTATAGCTAGGAATTTACATGCGAGCATAGTCAAAGCAAGACACACAGTAATACTCGAAGGCTCTAGCATGATTCCTAAAATCTAGTACGAGCAGCTCGAGTGGAGCACACAGCATCACCCGAGGCATCGAGCACTCTTTTGTTTTCTCCAAAAATCCCTTAGAAAATAACATGCGAGTAGGGCTGGTCAATCTACCGTTGCCTCTCATGCTCTAGTACGATTTCACACAAAAAATAAATAGAAGGGGCTCTATGTATAATCATGAGTGAGAGGGTAAATCTCCCTTTAATCACTCTCTAAAGGCATTTCATGCAATTTATCAAAATCGAGAGCCCCTCTATTGTTATTCTTTCTCAAAACGTTTGCAGAAACCTCTTTTCACGACAATCATAGAAGTCATGAAACTCATACATAGACTTATTATCATACGTAGTTTTCTACTTAGATATATCAATATCTATGTATTTATTGTATACATTCACACACAGCAGGTAAGAAAACATATATATAGTTATCTCTATAGCTCGCATAAGTCCCTTACCTCGAATCACGCTTGAATCATCTTCATTGATTCCAATAGCTTGTGATCCAGTCTTGTCAACTCTGATTTTATCTCCAGGAGCTGCAAGTGTTCACAATTCTCATTAGTATATTCTCATATACTTCATTCCACTTGCATGATATTTAGATCAATCCATTTTGGCCATTTATATCTCATTTGGCCTCTTTATACCATTAGTGGACTTTATTATTCCTTAAGTCCATTTCACTCATTTTATTTGTTTCTCGGGAATCCATTAGACTCCTCGAGTCCATTGATTCCATATTGAACCGGCATTTAGCTCCCCATGCTATTAGTTCATCATTTCATTTCATTGAGGCATTTCATTGAACACCTTATATACTCCAATTTCAACCTTTATCCATTCTAACTTATGGATTTCACCAAACAGTTACACCAGCATATATATATATATATTCAATAACACCTTTACATGCTCAAATCTCCATTAAACCATGCCTACTCAATTTTCTATCATTAAATCGATTCTAGGTCTTATTTTTATTTAAGCATGTTTATCACATTTTAATCATTAATCTATATACCAATCAACTCATACAAGTATATAGATCAACATATTTGAGATTGATGCATTGAAATCATACCAATCTCAGCTTTTCTCCTTCGATTTAGTGATTCAGCCTCTCATTTCCAACTATGTTGTTCTTCTTCACTCTATGAACAACTTTGATGAAATGAACTCCTTTCAAATCTCTAAGGAAAGTATTGATGGTTTAGAGAGGAAGTTAGGTCACTTGGTTGCTAAATATGGAAAGGTTTATGTTTCTAATTGAATCTGCAATTCAACAGGTCCTATTTTATAGAAATTGCATCAATGAGATCGATCTTCATTAGTGAGGAATCGATCTGCTGCTGCTTTTAGCCTTCCAGAATTCAGTTTTCAAGCTTAGGAGATCGATCTATCGAAGAACATGAGATTGATCTCTCCCAGGCTGAGAGCTTCACAGATCGATCTGGTAGGGTAAAGAGATCGATCTACTCCAAGCCGAGGTTTAAAGGGATCAATTTGCTTAGACTGAGGATCGATTTCCTTCTTTAAAATGCCTCTAAGATCGATCTTCCTTGCATTGGAGATCGATCTCCCCTTGTCCTGCAGCCATGCTTAGCCATTTTCACTTCAATTCTCAAAGTTAACTTCATTTCCATTTACCACACTACTCATTTTGCATTCTATACACATTTTTCACTTACAAAGGTTTATTTCTTATTATTCACACTTAATGAAACTTGTGTGTACATCACAGATTCACATAACATGTGTGTACATCAGAATTACAGACCTTTCCCTTCTAATGTTTTACATAACATAAACAAATGCATACTTAGGAATTCAAAAGAGTTACATGTAAAAATACGGGTCTTACAATAGGATTAGTCAAAGTGATGAGATGTGCATATTTGATGTTTGTAAAAATGCATGAATGAATGGAATAGCCCAGGTTAGAGCATACAAGGCAAGTGCTTGATAAGAAACTAAGTGAGTTATTAATCGAATTGGCTAGGAATGGCTGGATGGGTGTTTGCCCACCATGCCGTTGTCGAATGTGTCATAGGTCAAGCTTGAATTCAATCAACTCGATGAGGTTGATAGACCTAAAATTCGGTTCAACGAGTGATAATGAGCCTAAGGAGCCTAATGGCCTAGGTGAAATGATCAGTGTAATTGAAATCGACTTAAGAAGAGGATTAGGCTCAATAAGATATGTTGACTAGGATCAAGTCAGAATATGAGTTATTTGTAATTAACTCATGTGATAGATGAATGTTTACAGCTCTCGAGGATATATCCAGAGCAAAATGAGCTTAATCACGAAAAGCAGGAAAGGAAAAAGGAGTTGCTTCACAGAGAATTGAGGTAAGGGAATTGTGTTAGCCCCTAGAGGTATCTGTACACGTTTTCGGGCGCATTATGGTTTTCTAGAATGTTTGTGGGTTATAGGAAAAGAAATAGATGTTTGAAGGGCAAATAAATGGGATTTTAGAAAAGTTCAAGAAAAGCAAGAACAAGATGTTCTTGAATCTTTTTACTGCTTTTTAGCATGTGGATAGGTAAGCTAGCTAGCATTTAAATGGTTTTGCAAGAAAATAACATGATTTGATTTAATAATCATTCTTTGCACACAAATGAGCCACCTACATGAGTTTTGTGGAAACAAAGCATGCTAGAGCGCTGCTCGCATGAGATTTGACGCGTTTATACATGCATTAGTGCTGGAGCGATGCTTGCACTAGAGTTTTACATGCATGAGTGCTGGAGCCTAGCTCGCACTAGTTTTCACATGGATTTTTGACATTGTGCTGAAGCGTTGCTCGCACTAGATGTCCATTATATACTTGTTGTCATGCTAGATATTATTCACACGAGATTTTCTGACATGTTCGGAGCTGTGCTAGGAACTTTGGGTAGGTTGTGTGCCACGCTGATTAAATAGGCTCGTACGAGCGTATTGAGATGTGGCAGGATATGATGTGATGATATAGGTCCACAAAGTACGTTGTATCGTGCATATAGCATGGGGTACGTTGTACCGTGTATGGATATTATATATATATACCATCTTCAGACGATGGATAATCTGCTATGGACCGACAGGTTGGACGTGACCCACCTCCCGTACGGAAGCAGATAGAGGTGATATCCCGTACACTAGGATCCGTGTAGCCTGGGATCACAGTGGATATGGCCATAGTCCTAGTTATTATCGTTATTATTATTTGCCTATCTCACATGTCACTTGGTTTATAATGAATCCATGTTTTAAATTGTTTTGTGGGTCAGGACAGTCCAATGGAGGGGTAAAGTCTTGACGAATGGTGATTTTGTGCTGAGTTGTGTTGAGTATGAAATGCTTTTAAGTACACCTCGCATGATGGTTTTCCATGCTTTAATTACTACTTGTGCATGACGATTTTCCATGCTTTAATTAAGACTTGTACACTGATTTGAATAGCATAAACTGCTTTACATATCATGAACATGAGCATGAACTGATGATTTTGGGTATGACGAGTAATTGTGGTTTTTCGCATGGCATCACGATCATGTAGATAGTTCAGTTATCTACCTGCTCGTATGATTGCCTTACTGAGCAGGTGGTTTGCTCACCCCCATATTTTCCCCTTCTACAACGCACTTTCAGTAGATAGAGAGTGACTGAGGATTGGATTTTGGTGTCCGCTGCATCCCATCACACAAGGTATACTCATTTGTATAGTTTTGTATCTAGACATGCCATAGCACAATAATATTTTGAATGTAACATTTGGGGATGTAAAGAATTGTTAACACATGTAAACAACAACTCTGATTTAGAAATACAAGTGTTTACGTTTAAATGAATTGTAATTTGATATGGTTTGGTTGGATGAGATTAACACCGATACTCAGCCCAACTGTTAATGGCGTAACTGTTCATGATCAGAGTAAGGTAAGAAATGGATTAAATAATAAACGAAAAAGGAAAAATTTGTAGTGGATTTTTGGTAAATTGAGGGTCATAACAGAGATTGGTATCAGAACCGAGTTGGTCTGATGTGTGTCGGTGTCAAAAATTTATGAAAATTACATCCTCATGTTACTGTGCTTATCTAGATACAACTGTGTGCATCGAGATTAGTTTGACTAAGAAATGATTGTGAATGTAGGAATCTTAGCATTATGCCTAATACTAGTCGTGATAAAGGAGAGAGAGCACGAGCTAGAGGCCATAGGGGTAGGCCTAAGAGCCGTGCTGATTCATTAGCACATGATACTCAGGAGGAGATAGAGGTGGAGGCTGAAGTTGAGCATGCCCCATAGGGTTCGACAGAGAGATCGGAGCGTACTCAGGCACATTTCACTAGCATAGAGCATAACTTAGAGATAATTTTGCAGTTGATTGCCCAGTTGTTACTTAGGGCTGAGGGAGAGCAAGGACCGGCTGCGCAGGGTGATGCTAAACAGGCGGCTGCTCCTAAGATGTCTGCACAACCAACCCAGAGACCTCAAACTATGGATACTCCCACACCCCCACCAGTATAAGATATACCTTCTACTGTCGCTCCACCACAGGGTAGTAGAGATTGTGGTTATAGATGTGACCTGGATAGATTACGGTAGTTCTAAAAATTTAAACCATCGTCTTTCAGAGGGATTAATGACCCAGTAGCCGCAGAGGACTGGGTGAATGAGATTGAGAAATTATATGGGTTCTTCAAGTTCACTACTATAGAGATGGTTGCTTTTGCCGCATTCATGCTGAAGAGATCGGCAGAGAGCATTGGTTGAAGTCCACAGACCTATTATGAGAGCCCGACATATAGAGATCACATGGGATATATTTTTGAAGGCCTTCTAGAGGCAGTATGTTTCGGATACTGCGCAGCGAAAGTTGCAGATGGAATTTTTGGGATTAACCCAGGGGATCAACTCGGTGGATGAGTATGAGACAAAATTTATCTCCCTGGGTAGGTATGATCCTGACACGATGGATAGTGAAGTAAAAAAGGTTCAAAAGTTTATGGATGGACTGAGACCAGCTATCAGATCCCGATTGGTTCCCTTTGACGTACCGACCTATAAAGAGGTAGTGCACAGGGCACAATTATGTGAATAGGACATTGAACGGAGTGCCTTAAAGTTTGAAAAGGTTGGTAGCGTGAGGGACAGAGATAGAAAGAGACTGGCAATAGATAAAGGCTTCAGTTATAGAGGGAGCAGGCGATTATCTGGGAAGAGGTCGAAGATTGAGGAGATCTAGGAGAGGACGGTTAAGCCTTTCATTTATCCAGCCAAAGCTCCAGCAAAAGGAATAGTGATTGGAGGGCCACAGCCTATGACAGAATAGTGCAGTAAGTGTGGTAGGTACCATGGTGCTCAACCATGTTATGGACCTCCTGTAGTATGTTTTCGATATGGGAAACTAGGGCATGTGATCCAAACTTACCCAGAGATGACTGAGAGTGCCCCATAGAAAGGCAAAAAGATGAAGAGAGCTCATGCTGATACTCCTAGTTCGAGACGAAGGGTGACAGCTGAAGAGAAGGGGAAACAGGTAGTTGGCAGAGGGTGAGTACACGTACTAGACCAGGGTATTGCAAATCAATCTTTAGATGTGGTGAAAGGTACCATCTTGATCTTTAATCTTGAAGCTTATGTTTTGATAGATCTTGGTGCCACAAATTCATTTGTATCGCCTATATTTTCATATAAATGGTTTAAGTATGTGAAGCTTACCCCGTTAAGAAGGAGGATGCTGATGAGCACTCCCATGAACAATAGTCATCTAGTGGAATATGTGTTTAGGGATTGTAAGTTGAAAGTAAGGGAAAAGGAAATGTTAGCTAACCTCATTTTAATGTATATGAATGACTTTGATGTAATCCTAGGAATGGATTGGTTGGCTACAAACCATGCTATGGTAGATTTTTTTTCTAAGACAGTAACGTTTTCAGGGGTAGATAACGTTACCGTAAGTTTCCCCAAAAAATGTAATGTAAAGTTTCCTTGAAAAGTAATGAAAGTAGTAATTGTTGTAAGCGAAATATATGCATTTCTATGCTGACTAAATGGTTAATGTTTTAAAAGGTTATATTGCGTACATGGTTGAGGCGTATAAGGCACGTCTGGAATTGAGAGACATCCTAATAGTTAGGGAATTTCAAGATGTCTTTCTGAATGATTTACCAGAGTTACAGCCTGATAGAGAGATGGAGTTTTGTATATATTTGGCACTTGGTATAGAGCCGATATCCAAGCCACTGTACAGAATGGCTCCGATTGAGTTAGAGGAACTGAAGAAACAGTTACAGGAGTTGTTGGATAAGGGGTTCATCAGACCGAGTGTATCACCTTGAGGAGCACCGGTTCTATTTGTGAAGAAGGATGGGAGCCTCCGACTATGTATTGACTACAAGTTGTTGAATAAGGCGACCATCAAGAATAAGTACCCTTTCCACGCATCGATGACTTGTTGGATCAGCTTCGGGGAATGCAGGTCTTTTTTAAGATAGATATGAGATCTGGGTACCATCAGTTGAGAATTCGGGATGGAGATGTACCCAAGACAGCTTTTCGCACCTGATATGGCCATTTTGAGTTTATGGTTATGCCATTCAGGTTGACAAATGCTCCAGCAGATTTTATGTCGTTGATGAATAAGGTGTTTCACCAATACTTGGATCAGTTTGTTATCGTGTTCATCGATGACCTCCTGGTGTATTCAAGATCTAGAGAGGAGCATAAACAACACCTAAGGATAGTGCTACAGACCCTCCAAGAGAAGAAGTTATAAGCTAAACTTAGTAAGTGTGACTTTTGGCTATAGCAGATCTCTTTTCTGGGTCATATTGTATTGAAGGATGGTGTTTCAGTGGATCTATCCAAGATTGAAGCAGTGGTTCAGTAGCAAAAACCCTAGACAGTCACAGAGAATAAGAGTTTCCTGGGTTTAGTTGGGTATTATCGACGGTTTGTGGAGGGATTCTCGAGGTTAGTTGCTCCGTTAACTCATCTCATGAGGAAGAATGTAGAATTCGTGTGGGACGATAAATGTGAGAAGAGTTTTCAATAGTTGAAAAGGAGATTAACCATAGCTCCAATTCTCAACATTCCTACCAGCTTAGGAGGTTTTTTTGTATATAGAGATGCTTCGTACCATGGACTGGGTTGTGTACTGATGCAGGATGGGAAGGTAGTCGTTTATGGATCTAGACAACTGAAGGATCATGAGAAGAACTACCCGACCCACGATCTAGAGTTGGCAGTAGTGGTATTCGCTTTGAAGATATGGCGTCATTATCTGTATGGTGAAAAATTTCAGGTGTTTACTAACCATAAGAGCCTCAAGTATCTGTTCTCACAGAAGGAGTTGAACATGAGACAGAGAAGGTAGCTTGAGCTTCTAAAGGACTATGATTGCGAGATTTTGTACCACCCAGATAAGGCAAATGTAGTAGCTGATACACTGAGTAGGAAGGATGTGACGCCTCATAAGCACAGAAAACAGGGCAAATTGAAAACTTATTTACATCAATACATAATTCTGGGTGTATTCCTGTGCAGTGTCATGCATCATCATATGTATACATTATATAACTTTCACCTCAGGATCTCGTCACCTAATATTTATATATCATAGCATATACAATTCTCAATACAGATTTAATTAATCCTAATACATCCCATACATCATTGTTCATCAAGTGTCTGTAAATACAACTTTAGTCTGGGTACATGAAATGTTAAAGTATACCTCAAATACAATATATGGCCTGAAGCACAAGTCCTCCACTAGCCACTACTCTGTACGTCGCAGGAAAACTCTCTTCACTTGAAGAAATTTTGGGGGCTATAAAAATAGGGTGAGCTTCTAAATTGCTCAGTAAGGGGGTAAGGGACTCATTTATAAAATCCTTAATTACATAGCACAATCATTTTGATTACTAAGTGAAACTCAATAAACTTAGTAGAAAACGTAGCATGAAATCATTAAAACATCATTATCATCTCATTTCTCTAAAACCATGTAGAAACATGAGAGTAAATGGCTCAGCATAAAAACCATCGTTACAAGCATATGGAAATAAGGATGCGATAATGGCTTTTCTCATAAAACATGATAAAAATCACCTCAGTAGTAATGCACATGGCACAGCCATAAAAAGACAATCTCATGTGTAAAACGGAGACAAGGCAAATAAAAACTCAGATAAAAACATCCGTCATGGCACATCAAAATAATCTCCTCTGGGTGTGCATCCCAGGCATCCTCAAAGAGGGAACGTCGACAATATGGTCGTGTACATGGTGTATTGGTCTTACGCGTTCCCAGAACAAGGCCCGAACTTACATGCTACCAGAGCAAAGCCTCTCCTCATGTACACTATCGGTCTTACATGCTACCAAAGCAAGACCCAAACTTATATGCTACCAAAACAAGGCCACCCAGCGCTATCAGAGCTGGGGTCATCTCACATTACCAGAACGGAGGCATCTCTCACTGCCAAAGCGGAGGAATATCAGACTTACATGCTACCAGAGCAAGGCCCGAACTTACATGCTACTAAAGCAAGGCCCGATGTGTTATCACATGACACGCCTAAGTCTTAATAACAGCCATTATCATATAAAACCGTTTTGCCTTCACGTAAAGCTCATAATGGTTTTTCTCATAAAATTCATCTGAAAACCCCTTTTTGTACTCATTACAAAACATGTCAAAATCGAGCTCAAACCGACAAAACGACGCACACATTTCTTAAATCTCAGTACGCCCCAAATCCCGTTTCACTTTTTAAACTCAAACGATTTGTAAAACAATTTCACACTTTGTTTACAACTCATAAAAATTGGGCCCCAACCGGCTATAAAACCGTGTGCAATAACTCAATCACAACTCGTAAAAACATGCTTGTTTCTCAAAACATTTCATGCTACAAATATCATCACAAATCACATACACAAATGAGTTTAAGTTTTTCGTTACCTTGTTGCACCTCGTATAGTGCAATGGTTTCCCCATAACGACGGACTAGCCTCGTATTCCTCTCCGAAACTTCCAGGCTATCCAAACGATGTAAAAATGTCATCAACACATCATCACATTGTCTCTAATCTCAACATCGAACATAATTGCTCACATTCTAATAATTTCTTAATACCTCAATAATTCTAACAACCCTAACCACTTTTAGCCTACTTATCACAACATCTACAACCATAATCACAGAAATCTACTTCCAAATTGAGGATTAAAGCTTAGAAATTTACCCAAAACTTGTGGAGTGCTCAATTCACATCTCAGCTCAAATCGTCCTTCGATTTCCAAGTATGTTGTTCTCTTTTTTATGAGGAACAACTTTCCCTCTTGCCACAACCTCTAATTCGAACGAAAATGGGTGTTTTAGAGGAGAGAGAAAGCTAGAGATTTCAATTTTCTGAAGAGAGAAAATGAATTCCAGTAAAAACACAGAGGTCCTTATTTAGGCAGAGGGTGGGAGATTGATCTGCTCCTGTAAGAGATCGATCTGCTTTTGAATTTTTGAACGTTTTAGGCCACTTTTATGCCTACCAGATCGATCTGTCATGGGGGTAAGATCGATCTCATAATCTTGAGGAGATCGATCTGCTCCTTGTGAGGAGATCGATCTGCATTTTACAAAAACATTTAAAGATCGATTGCTCCTATAGAAGATCGATTCTTTTAAGGTAGAATCACAAGGAGATCGATCTGCTTCCATTGGAGATCGATCTGCTTGTTTAGATTTTCCATTCCTTGTCACTTTGGCTTACCAGATCGATCCCCTCTTCTCCAAGATCGATCTGGCCTCATAGCTTCACACTATGGTTATACACTTGGCATAAAATCTCCACATATAATTGCCATAATTTACTCCATTGACTATTTCTCATTCAGTACTCATTCATCACTTAGAAATTTCATTCCTTACCACCTCAATATATGAGTACATCACATTTAGCTCAATTAATTACACTTCATGTTCACATTACATAATTAAATGTGTATAAAATTCTCAGGTCTCACAAAGCATCTCAGGTTGGTATCGTATATGATTATCAGGGAAACATGAGGTGTTGTAGTAGTCCACAAGCCTCAATTTGGATGTCACCCTGCCTGATACGGATAGTGGTTGTATAGTAGCTAGCCTGCGGTTAGAACCGAATGTGGTAGATCATATCCGATAGGCTCAGCGGATTGATCAGCGATGCAGTGATGTTATCGAACAGATATAAAGGGGTACAGAGACTGATTTTGATTTAAGTTTAGATGGATTGTTAAAGTTTCAGGGTAGGATATGTGTTCCTAATGATCTAGAGATCTGAAGGTTGATCTTTACAAAGGCTCACTAATCGAAGTATATGATACATCCGGGGAGTACCAAGATGTATCAAAATCTTTAAAAGTTTTATTGGTGGTCTGGGATGAAGAAAGACACTGTTGAGTATGTCGCTAGATGTCTCATCTATCACCAGATAAAGGTAGAGCATCAGAAGCCTGCAGGGTTATTGCAGCCTCTACCGTTACCGACATGGAAGTGGGAGCACGTCATCATGGATTTTGTGATGGGTTTATTGAGGACCCGCAGAGGTCATGATGACATCTGGGTAATTATGGATCGACTGACAAAGTCAGCCCATTTCTTAGCTATGAGAGCTATTGATACTCTAAGTAAATTAGAAAACCTGTATGTTCGAGAGATAGTTCAGTTGCATGGTATTCTAGTGAGGATAGTTATTGCCCTTATTATTATTTGCCTATCTCACATGTCACTTGGTTTATGATGAATCCATGTTTTAAATTGTTTTATGGGTCAGGACAGTCCAAAGGAGGGGTTGAGTCTTGACGAATGGTGATTTTGTGATGAGTTGTGTTGAGTATGAAATGCTTTTAAGTGCACCTCATATGATGGTTTTCCATGCTTTAATTACTACTTATGCATGATGATTTTCCATGCTTTAATTAAGACTTGTGCACTAATTTGAATAGCATGAACTGCTTTACATATCATGAACATGAGCATGAACTGATGATTTTGGGTATGACAAGTAATTACGTGGTTTTATGCATGACATCATGATCATGTAGATAGTACATTTATCTACCTGCTCGTATGATTGCCTTACTGAGCGCGTAGTTTGCTCACCCTCCTTATTTTCCCCCTTTATAGAGCACTTTCAGTAGATAAAGAGCGACTGAGGATTGGATTTTGTTGTCCGCTGCATCCCATCACACAAGGTATATACATTTGTATAGTTTCATATCTAGACATGACATAGCACAGTAATATTTTGAATGTAACATTTGGGGATGTAAAGAATTGTAAACACATGTAAATAGCAACTCTGATTTAGAAATACAAGTGCTTACATTTAAATGAATTGTAATTTAAAATGGTTTGGTTAGATGAGATTAACATCAATACACAACCTAACTGTTGATGGTGTAGCTATTCACGATCAGAGTAAGATAAGAAATGGATTAAATAATAGAAGAAAAAAATTTGTAGTGGATTTTCAGTAAATTGAGGGTCGTGACATTTATTTTCTCAGAAGGAGTTGAATATGAGGCTGATGAGGTGGATAGAGTTTCTGAAGGACTATGACAGTGAGATCCTGTACCACTCAGGAAAGGCCAATGTAGTGGCAAATGCCTTAAGCGGGAAGAATATGGGGTTGGTATCTTATATGATGATTTTGGAGCACGAACTGTTGGAACAGTTTGTGAACCTCAACTTGGACATTAAACTATCTAACATTGTCGGTTCTGGTGTGATAGCTAGCCTGAGAATAGAACTGGACTTGATTGACAGAATTTAATAGGCTCAGCGTACTGACAAGTACTGTGTAGATATGGCCGGTCAGATCCAGTTGGACACGATGATAGATTTTGAAGTTAGCACCGATGGTCTATTGAGGTTCAAGGGTAGAATTTGTATTCTCGATGATGGATAGTTGAGGAAATTGATATTGATAGAAGTTCATTCCTCGAGGTATACCTCACACCCGGGGAGTAATAAGATGTATCAAATTTGCGGTAGGTGTATTGGTGGTCGGGATGAAAGAAAGATGTGGCTGAATTTATGGTCCGGTGTCTTGTGTGTCATCAGATTAAGGTAGAACATAAAAACCTGTAAGGTTTTTATAGCCTATACTAATACCCACATGGAAATGGGAGCATATTATAATGGATTTCATTACGGGGTTGCCAAGGATCCGGAGGAATCATGATGCGATTTGGGTAATTGTTGATAGATTAACAATGTCCTCACACTTCCTAGCTATGAAGTCCACTGATAATTTAAGTGCACTAGCCGGTCTATATGTACGGGAGATTGTAAGACTACATTATGAGAACTGTAAATTTTATGAGATTTGTTAAGTGAGAATTGTAATTTGGTGAATGTAATTATGATATGTTGATGTACACGCAAGTTTTAAATTTAATGAAGTATAAGGAGATGGAGTTTTTAACTCTTAAATGTGTATGGATTGAAATATGGCCTATGTAGTAGATTATGTTGAGTTTCACATTGAGTTTCTTACAAATTGATGCAGTAGCAGTAGAATCTGTGAAGGCCAGATCGATCTCCAAGGATGAGAGATCAATCTCATAGCTCCAAAATGTAGAAAAATGTGCAAATACAGATAGGCAAATCGATCTCCTAATGCCTCTATCTAGCAAGGATCTATCCTGTTACAAAGGCAGATCAATCTCCTTAACTCTCGGCCTGGAAGAGATCGATCCCTAATTCAATGCTAGATCGATCTCCACTTAGTTTTCTTATGAAGAGCAGATCGATCTCCACCCTCAACCAGATCGATCTTGTAGTTGTTGATGGAGCAGATGGAGCAGTTGAAATGAAGCAGAGATCGATCTCCTTTAATACCATATCGATCTCATAAGTCCTGTCTATATAAGGATCATGGGATTTTTGCCTGAAATCAAGCTTTTCTCTCTCTGCAACCCAAATCTTCATCATTTTCACCTAAACCAAGCTTTCTCTCTCTAAGATTCACCCTATTCTAGATGAAATTAGACAAAGGGGCAAGAGACAAATTTGTTCCTCTTGGTAAGGAGAACAACATACTAGAAAATAAAAAATGGCTTTAGCAAGGGAAGAGACAAGCGTTCTACAACTTGGTCAAGAGAGGATAAGCTAGGTAAGCTCACAAGATCCTTGGTTTAAGCATTATCATTGGGTATATTTATGAATAAATGCACATATACATATATTTGGTTAGAGATATCTAAGTTACGAGGGAAAACAAACAATGAGTATAGATGAAATATGAGATGTGGGTATCTTGTGATGGTTATGAGTTAACTAAAGTGTTGATAAAGATGTAGAAAGAGTTTTGAGATAATGTTAAGTTAGAATGAGTAAGAGAAAGAGATGTAAATTTGAAAATGATGTATATTGATGGGTTAATAATGTGTGTGGACAGCTCGAGAATTTGACACGAGAAACGAGGCTAGTTCGAGAACTGAGGATATTGTACCACTCAAGGTGCAAGAGGTAAGAGAAACAAAACCATTTGTGCTTATGAGTTTTCGAATGAATGAAAACATTTTAATAGCATGAAAAAGGTTTAATGAAATAAGCATGTTTATGAGAAATAAGATAAATTGATATGTTGATGAATGTGTGACTGTTATACCGGTTTAAGCTCGATTTTGATGTGATTTGTGAAATTGTGAACATATGTGGTTTATAACCAAAATGGGTTTTTTGTGATAACCACCATGAGCTCTACGTGAAGGTAAAACGATTTATATACAACAATGGCATGTTCTTACTGTGTGAGTGTTTTACCAGTTTGAGCTCGATTTTGATGAATTTTGTGTAAATGTGAAAACAATTTGTTATAACCAAAATGGGTTTTGTGATAACCACTAAGAGCTCTACGTGAAGGCAAAATGATTTTTACTAAGACTATGGCTTGTCATGAGATGCACATCTGGCTTTGCTCTTGTAGCATGTAAGGCCGGGCCGTGCTCTAGTAGTATGTAAGATCGATTTCCTCCGTTCTAGTAATGTGAGATGACCCCACTCTGGTAGAGATGCGTGGCTTTACTTTAATAGCATGTAAGACCGGGCTGTGCTTTGATAACATGTAAAACTGACGGCTGTACAATTCTGATCAAGTCTATAGTGAATCATGGTCATGTATGAGTACTATTGTTGACGAAATCCCTCGATTGGGGATGTCCACCTGGGGGACGAATTCAATTGTTGTGATGTGCCTATGAAGATGAGTTTTATCTGAGTTTTATAAATGCCTAGTCTCGACTTCTGTGATGATGATGTGATTACAAGTGCGATTTATATCACGCATTAAGATTTAATGTGATGTGATTTGTGAATTTGTCATGTGAAGTATGCTGATGCCATTGTTTTCCTACTATTATTTCTATAACGATTGCATGCTCATTATTTTCCATCATATTGTGATTGTGATGTTGATTTTCATAACTTTCCTTATCCTCCTTACTAAGCGTTTTGAGAGCTCACCCTTTCTCCCCCCTCCCTTCAGATTACTTGAAGTAAGCGAGATAGAGCCTGACGTGTACGTGATATAGGCTAGTGGACAAGATCTCCCCAGGCTATCGCTTGTGCACGCATGAGGTATAATTCAGTTTATTTTGTATCAAGACAATGATGTAATACAGACATTTGTAATGAGTATTTTAGGATGTAATTAGGTTGATAAGAAATAGATGATTTCAGACTTATAGGTTGATTCTTTTTGGGATATTATGTAATTGACTTCACTAAGTATTAGTTGTATGATCTTGGGTATAATGACTAGTGTTAAAACGTAAGTGAGCACATGACACTATATAGGAATACACCTAGAGTTATTAGTTTTGTTTTAAGAAAAAAATTTAATTAGCCCTATTTTTCGCGCTTTCGAACTGTCACAGATTTTCTTGGTATCAAAGCAAAGGGTGTCTAGTACTGTCAGTGTCGATCAATTGGAAATAGATTACATCTCAAGTGTCTGTATTGTATGGTAATGAATTGAATTTAACGAGTAACATTATGATTAATGGTTAATGAATACGTGCAAGCACACAAGAGATAGAATATGAGGGGGAGAAGAGTACGTTCAGGGAGGCTGGCACAGCCACCTTCGCCACCTGAACCACAGCCAGAGAGTCCTAACTCTTGAATGAATCGCCTAGAGCACGATGTGCGTCAGGGATTCAAGCAGATGTCAGCACTTTTTACGCAGCACTTTGGGGTTAATGCCTTAGGCACTACACCTGTGTCGACTCCTCTACCACCATAGGGACGACCCGCACCCCCATTATAGACTGATTTGGTGCCTCCTGCCACACAGCCTCCAATGCAGACCCAAATTGATGATAGAGATAAGGGTCGGATGAAGGACTTTCTGAAGATGAACCCACCAACTTTTAGAGGGGTGAAAGATCCCGCAGAGGCTGAGGAGTGGCTAACAGAGTTGCGAGTCATTTTTGACTTTTTAGGATGTATCGATGCAGAGAAGGTCATTGTGGGTGCTTATATGTTAAAGGGACAAGCCTGAGATTGGTGGAGCACTACTCAGAGTATATTGGTAACTAGCTATAAGGTGATTAGCTGGGAGATATTTCAATTGGCATTTAGAACCCAGTATGTACCAAGAGCCACCCAAAGGAGGAAGCAAGCTGAGTTCTTAAATTTAGCTCAGGGTAATATGTCAATTGATGATTATGAGAGTCGATTCACCACTCTACTGAAGTATAACCTGGAGACTCTTAAGGATGAGGAGCTCCGCACAGAACGATTTGTATATGGGCTGAGACCCATCATTAGGGACCGATTGATAGGGCTCTGTATCACTAAGTTCAAGGATGCTATGAGGCAAGCATAATGAGTGGAGAGGGGACTAGAGTTGGTACAGTCCCAGACTGAGTCTCAAATTTTGACTAGGGACAAGAGTAAGCAAGTCGTGACCTCCCACACAGACTTTCAGAGGAGTTCTTTTAAGAGGAAACAGTTTGAGGGACCGAGGGGAAGAGTTGACAGACCCAGGATTCCTCTCATTATTAAGGAGACCCCTCGAGGTGTCAAACCAGAGGTTAGAGTCTGCAGAGATTATGGCATATCACATAAGGGAAGTTATCCCAGAACCATAGAAGGATGCTATAGATGCAGGACATGGGTCACAGAGTGAGGTATTGCCCTCAACCACAGAAGCCACATTCTTTAGAGCCTCCTAGACAGCAGCCATAGAGGACGATTATCCAGAGATGGGCTACGGCTGTTGATAAGGGCAAGCAGACGGTCATAGAGGGACGTGTGTTTAACCTTAGATAAGGAGACTGCAGACACTTCGTCTGAGACCATACGAGGTATACTTCTTGTCTGTAATCATGAGGCTTATGTATTATTTGATTCGGGATCCACACATTCTTTTATTAATGTACATTTTGCATGTAAACTAAGTTTAAAGCATGAATCCCTAGATTATATTCTACATGTAAATACCCTCATGCGTGAGTCCTAGAGGACTGATGTGGTGTGTAAGAGTTGTGAGATCAAGGTGGGAGATAGGGTGATGTTAGCAGATCTATTGTTGTTAAAAATGTGTGGTTTCGATGTGATTTTAGGGATGGATTGGCTAGCGGCCAATCGTGTGAGCCTAGACTGCTACACTAAGACTGTAATTTTCTCTTTACCTGAAAAGTTTAGTGTATGTTTCAATGTTAAGGAATATAGACATGTGACGTTTATCGTGAAATCTTAAGATATGTTTATATCGCTATAAATACTGATTGAATTATTGATGTGAAGGTTACATTGCACTCATCTCTGATATGAGTCGTGAACATCCGAAGAGAGAAAAATATACCAGTAGTTGTGAGTTTTCAGATGTATTTCCAGATGAATTATCTACTTACCACTAGAGAGAGAGTTGGAGTTCACTATCGAGTTAGTGCCAGATACTCAACCGATCTCTAAACCTCCCTATAGAATGGCGTTGGTCAACTTGGAAGAGTTAAAGAAACGGTTGCAAGAACTGTTTGACCAATGTTTTATTAGACCTAGTGTGTTGCCATGGGAAGCTTCAGTGTTGTTTGTAAAGAAGAAGTATGGTAGCCTGAGACTATGTATAGACTATAGATTGCTGAACAAGGCTGCGGTAAAGAACAAGTACCCTTTGCCAAGGATAGATGATTTGTTTGACCAACTGAGAGGGGCTTCTATATTTTCTAAGATTGATTTAAGACCGGGCTATCACCAATTGAGAATCAGGAAAGAGGATATTTCGAAGACGGCCTTCAGAACTAGATATGGCCACTATGAGTTCTTAGTGATGCCCTTTGGATTGACAAATGCCCCTGCTACTTTTATGAGTTTGATGAATGAGGTCTTTAGAGACTATTTGGATCAGTTTGTGATAGTCTTCATTGATGACATCCTTATGTATTCTCGGTCTCATGAGAAACATGCACAGCATTTGAGGATTGTGTTGCAAGTACTCAGAGATGAGTAGCTTTATGGAAAGATCAGTAAAAGTGAAATTTGGTTGGATCAAATACCTTTTCTTGGGCATATTGTATCTAAAGATGGAGTGTCAGTTGATCCGTCTAAGATAGAAGCTGTACTTAATTGGGAGAGACTGAGGACAGTTACTGAGATTCAGAGTTTCCTAGGGTTGGCAGGGTATTATAGAAGGTTTGTTGAAGGATTTTCCAAGATTGCCGCTCTTTTATCTAAACTCACACGTAAAGAGACTCCTTTTGTATGGTCTGAGAAGTGTGAGTAGAGTTTCCAAGAGTTAAGAGGAGATTAAAGATGACACCTGTGTTGTCTATTCCAAATGGACCTAAAGGCTTTGCAGTGTACAATGATGCCTCTCAACAAGGATTGGGATGTGTGCTCATGTAGTATGGGAGAGTAGTCACTTATGGTTCGCGACAGCTGAAAGATCATGAGCGAAACTACCCCACACATGATTTGGAATTAGTCGTAGTGGTGTTAGCATTGAAGATTTGGCGACATTACTTATTTGGGGAAAGGTTCCAAATATTTACTGATCATAAGAGCCTGAGATATATATTTGACTAGAAGGAGTTCAATATGAGACAAAGGAGATGGATGGAACTCCTTAAAGATTATGATTGCGAGATACTCTACCATCCGGGGAAGGTAAACGTAGTTGCTGATGCCTTGAGCAAGAAGAATATGGTATTTGTTATGATAATCAGGGAATGGAATTTGTTGGAATAATTCGCTAGATTTAGGATCAGAGTTGAGGAAGTAGAGGTCAAATTTATAGCTAGCCTGCGAATAGAGCCCGATATTATAGATCAGATTAGAACAGGGCAGAGAAATGATCAGAAGCTATTGGATATGGTTAGCCAAGCTGAACAGACCTCACAGTCAGATTTCATGATTAGTGATGATGAGTTATTGAGGTTTAAAGGTCGAATTTGTGTTACGAACGATGATACCCTAAAGCAACAGATACTAAGAGAGTCTCACTGCACGTGATACACCATGCACTCAAGAAGTACCAAGATGTACCAAGATTTATGAAGGGTGTATTGGTAGAGTGGTATGAAGCGGGACATGGTAGAATATGTGGCCAGATGTTTAGTATGCCAATAAGTGAAAGCTGAGCACCAGAAGCCCGGGGGATTACTTAAGCCTTTGCCTGTGCCTACATGGAAATGGGAGCATATCACCATGGACTTTATCATGGGATTACCAAGGAGCCGACGAGGTCATGACGCAATATGGGTGATAGTTGATAGATTAACGAAGAGTGCCCACTTCCTTGCCATCAAGAGCACAGATACATTGGGTACATTAGTTAAGCTATATGTTAGAGAGATAGCTAGACTACATGGGGCTCCAGTGAGTGTTACCTCTGATGGAGATTCTCTGTTCACCTCCAGGTTTTGGACTCATTTTCAAGAGGCCATGGGATCTCGATTGAATTTCAATACTGCCTATCATCCTCAAATTGATGGTCAGTCCGAGCGAACTATACAGACCTTGGAGGACATGTTGAGGGCGTGTACGATGGACTTTAAGGGATCATGGGATGATCACCTGCCCCTTGCTGAGTTTGTGTACAACAATAGCTATCATGTGAGTATTGGTATGGCACCTTATGAGGCTCTATATGGTAGGAGGTGTAGATCCCCTATAGCGTGGGAAGAAGTGGGTGACAGGAAAGTAATTGCTCCCGAACTAGTTGAATAGGTAATTCAGAATGTGAAGATAATTTGTGATAGATTACGGGTTGCTCAGAGTCGACAGAAAAGTTACGCCAACGTGCGTAGACAGCCACTTGAGTTTCGAGTTAGAATTCGATGTTCCTTAAGATATCTCCAAGTAAGGGTATCATGCGCTTTGGGAAGAAAGGGAAATTGAGTCCTCGATATATAAGACCATTTGAGATTTTGGAGAGAGTAGGAGACGTCGCCTATCGGTTGGCCTTACCTCCGTAGTTCTATGGGATACATAATGTCTTTCATGTATCCATGTTGAGGAAATATAATCCAAATCCCACCCATGCCATTGAGTATGAAGCATTGGATATTCAAGGGGATATAAGTTATGTGGAAGAACCCATCCGAATACTTGACAGGAAGGAAAAGGTACTTCGGATGAAAAGGATTCCATTGGTTAAAGTTCTATGGAAACACCACTTAATGGAGGAAGCAACTTGGGAACTAGAGAGCCTTATGAAGGAAAAGTAACCTCAACTATTTAATGGGTCGAGTTGAATTTGGAGGATCAAATTCTCTTAAGGTCGGGAGGATGTGAGAATTGTAAATTTTATGAGATTTGTTAAGTGAGAATTGTAATTTGGTAAATGTAATTATGATATGTTAATGTACACGCAAGCTTTAAATTTAATGAAGTATAAGGAGATAGAGTTTTTAAGTCTTAAATGTGTATCGATTGAAATATGGCCTATGGAGTAGATTATGGTGAGTTTTGCATTAAGTTTCTTGCAAACTGATGCAGTAGTAGTAGAATCTGTGAAGGCCAGATCAATCTTCAAGGAGGAAAGATCGATCCCATAGCTCCAAAATGCAGAAAAACGTGTAAATGCAGATAGGCAGATCGATCTCATAAGGAAGAAGATCGATCTCCTAATACCTTTGTCTAGCAAGAATTAATCCTGTCACAAGGGCATATCGATCTCCTTAACTCTCGGCCTGTAGAGATCGATCCCTAATTCAATGTCAGATCGATCTCCACTTAGTTTTCTTATAAAGAGCAGATCGATCTCCACCCTCAACCAGATCGATCTTGTAGTTATTGATGGAGCAGATGGAGCAGTTGAAATGAAGCAGAGATCGATCTCCTTCAATAACAGATCGATCTCATAAGCCCTGTCTATATAAGGATCATGGGATTTTTGCCTGAAATCGAGCCTTTCTCTCTCTGCAACCCAAATCTTCACCATTTTCACCCAAACCAAGCTTTCTTTCTCTAAGATTCACCCTATTCTAGATGAAATTAGACAGAGGCAAGAGAAAAAGTTGTTCCTCTTGGCAAGGAGAACAACATACTAGAAAATCAAAAGTGGGCTTGAGCAAGGGAAGAGACAAGCATTCTACAACTTGGTCAAGAGAGGACAAGCTAGGTAAGCTCACAAGATCCTTGGTTTAAGCATTATCATTGGGTATATTTGTGAATAAATGCACATATACATATATTTGGTTAGAGATATCTAAGTTATGAGGGAAAACAAACAATGAGTATAGATTAAATATGAGATGTGGGTATCTTGTGATGGTTATGAGTTAACTAAAGTGTTGATAAAGATGTAGAAAGAGTTTTGAGATAATGTTGAGTTGGAATGAGTAAGAGAAAGAGATGTAAATTTGAAAATGATGTATATTGATGGGTTAATGATGTGTGTGGACAGCTCAAGAATTCGACATGAGAAACGAGGCTTGTCCGAGAATCGAGAATATTATACCACTCAAGGTGTAAGAGGTAAGGGAAACAAAACCATTTGTGCTTGTGAGTTTTCAAATGAATGAAAACGTTTTAATAGCATGAAAAAGGTTTAATGAAATGAGCATGTTTATGAGAAATGAGATAAATTGATGTGTTGATGAATGTGTGAGTGTTTTATTGGTTTGAGCTTGATTTTGATGTGATTTGTGAAATTGTGAACACATGTGGTTTATAACCAAAATAGGTTTTTGTGATAACTTTCATGAGCTCTACGTGAAGGTAAAACAATTTATATACAATAATGGCATGTTCTTACTGTGTGAGTGTTTTGTCGGTTTGAGCTCGATTTTGATGAATTTTATGTAAATGTGAATACAATGTGTTATAACTAAAATGGGTTTTGTGATAACCACTAAGAGCTCTACGTGAAGGAAAAACAATTTTTACTGAGACTATGGCTTGTCATGATATGCACATCGAGTTTTGCTCTTGTAGCATGTAAGGCTGGGTCGTGCTCTAGTAGCATGTAAGACCGATTTCCTCTGTTTTAGTAACGTGAGATGACCTCGCTCCGATAGCGATGAGTGGCTTTGCTTCGATAGCATTTAAGGTCGGGTCGTGCTTTGATATCATGTAAGACCGATGGTTGTATGACTCAGATCAAGTCTATAACGAATCATAGCCATGTATGAGTACTATTATCGACGAAATCCCTCGATTGGGGATGTCCGCCTAGGGGACGAATTCAATCGTTTTGATGTGCCTATGACGATGAGTTTTATCTGAGTTTTATAAATGCCTAGTCTCAACTTCTATGATGATGATGTGATTTTACAACTGCGATTTATATCACGCATTGAGATTTAATGTGATGTGATTTCTGAATTTATCACTTGAAGTATGTTGATGCCATTGTTTTCCTACTGTTATTTCTATAACAATTGCATGCTCATTATTTTCCATCATATTGTGATTGTGATGATGATTTTCATAACTTCCTTTATCCTCCTTACTGAGCGTTTTGAGAGCTCACCCTTTTTTCTCCCCCCTCCAGATTACTTGAAGTAAGCGAGATAGCGCCTGCTGCGTACGTGATATAGGCTGGTGGACAGGATCTCCCCAGGCTATCTGATAATTCTATTTTTTATAGAATTATTTGTGCTTAAATTCCTAATTATTTATTTAATCCCCATATTATTTTATTAATAATCCCCTTTATTTAATTAAAATTCTTTAATGTGCAGATAAATTAAATCCAGATGAAACTCAATCGTTTTAGACCAAATTGGGCTGAAAACGAGCTAAAGGAGACTGGACCACTTCCAATTTGCAGACTGAGTTATCAGTCGACTGGACACACGTGATGCTAAGTGTCCGTATTTTATTTGCTCCGAAGCGATAAGATTGAAGGACACCGTGCCAGCCCTCTGGAAAACACACGCTGGGCCACATCGCACAGCTAATTGGACAAAAAGACTGATGACGTGAAAATATCTACTCTGCAGCAAATCAAATGAAGACAAGTGGCCAAACAATACCAACTCATCTAGGATGATAATTTACCATTGTACCTCTATGTTTGTGTATAAATAGAACATGATGGCAATTGAAAAATCAAGTAATTTTAGGTTAGTTTAGAAGTAGAGTAGGAGTAGGAGTAGGAGTAGGGTTGATTAGGGTAGAATAGCTTTAGATTAATTTTCAAAACTTTTATTTAATTTCCGCATAGTTTTTCTTTTACAAGTTATTTACTATTCATTTCATGTTCTTCATTGCAAGTTGTTATTTTCAATAGACATTCAATCCTTTGTTTTCATGCAATCGGTTTCTTTTCCATAAGCTTTCTATTGTCAAGTTTTATTTCTGATGGTGGTTGTGTCACCAGAATCCACGTGTACAACTATCCGCTAACCATTGACTGCCACGTGTCAGAACAAGAATAAGCTATGTGGCTGATGTTGCGACAGAGTTGCCACGCGACACAGTTGCCTGTTAAACGACAGAGTGTTCGGGGCGATAGGCACTCTGTCGTCGGTATGTGTGCCGCACAGTAGGCGCGATAGACCTCCATCACCTCTATTGCGACATAGGTCTCCCGCATTGCCCCCATGGCAGAGGTCTCCAGCACAGCCGCGGTAGAGGTCTCCCGCACAGCCGCGGTAGAGCTCTTCCGCATTAGTCTGCGGCAGAGGTCCATGGGTACTCTGCCGCCTGCCGACTCCCCGCAAGCTGCTTGACCCGAAGCGCGACGGAGTGCTCTATGACTCTATCGCGGCCCAGACACGCGCCTGGGCCTCAGCTCGAACCGACTTAGAGAAACCTATAAATATCCAGGTGAGCTCTCAGAAATAGGAGAAGACCAAGAACAAAAAGAAAGAAAAAAAAAACTTAAACTCTCTGAACTAAGTAATACATTCTCTTCTTCATTCCTTCATACACAACTCCCGATTTCTGACTTAATCATCGGAGTGCGCGTGCAGGGACAAATCCCTGCCCCCTCTGACTCCTGTTGTTTTTGCAGACTATACGAGGAACAAATAAGATCGACGTCATCTCCTTGTCGTCAGTGCAATCCGAATACGTGAAAGGTATATTCCTGTTGCTGCTTAGCTAGGTTAATATCAATTGGCGCCGTCTGTGGGAAGCTGACAAAAAGTCAGGTTCTCTATGCAAATGGTGAGGACACGCTCTACAGCAGAGTTGACAGGAGGGTAGAATTCTGTGAGTCCCCCTGTCAGACCAGAACAGAGACGAAGACATAGTGGAAGGGGTGACAGAGAAGCCTTGGTTTCTCTAGAAGAATTTGAGACCCTGAAACGCAAAAATGAAGAGACTACGACAGCATTGAAAGCTATGGTGAGCTTCTTCAGAGACGCTCTCCCCCAATTCAGCTTGCCCCATGAAGTACAGCAGTTAGTGGGGGAAAGCACGCCTAGACAGACCTACGAGAGAGGTCAGCCCTCCACCCTAGTAAACGCTGGACAAGAGGCAGGGACACAAAATAATGCCACTGTAGATCCAGCAAGACAGAGTTCGCCCACAGCACTTGTGCGGCAGAGCTCACCTGCAGACCTCGCGCGGCAGAGGTCTCACCCAGCAGATAGACCACGGAGCTCGCTCGCAGCTCAACGGCGGCAGTGTTCCCCACTAGCCGATTTACGGCAGAGGTCTCCCGCAACACGTACGCGACGGTGCTCTCCAGCCACCTATAGGCGGCAGAGTTCCCCTCTGGCCGATAGGCGGCAGAGTTCCCCCGTCGCTCATATGCGGCAGAGTTCCCCCGCGGCCCGTAGGCGGTAGAGTTTCTCCACGTGCCGCAGCTCATCTCCCGTGGAGTTTGTACAGGAGTTAGAAGAATATAGGGCTGGGGAGCAACGAAGACAGAGGGGTCCTGACCCACAAGAAGGTCTCGAAATGTCAAGTCCCAGAACGGGAGGTGCTGGAAGGGGTGCTTATCAGTCAGACTCTTCTAGACCCGAAGGGACGCGAGCATACTCAATTCGAGGGTCGAAAAACATGGAGAAGGTCGTCCAAAGGATCTTGGAGAAGAAAAAACTGGTGTCTCCTGATGATGGCCAAAGGAGGAGGATTCCATTCAGCCTGGAGATCATGAACAAACCTTTGCTGAAGAAGCTCAAGATGCCTTCTATGGCCACTTACACCGGCAAAGCAGACCCCTATGATCACATACAGAGTTATGAGTCCCTCATGCTGCTGCATGGGTGGGAGGACGAAATCATGTGCAGGGCTTTTTCTCTCACATTATCTGGGCACACTCTGAAGTGGTTCAACGGGTTAAGCGAAGGTTCAATCTCCTCTTTCGACCAATTGAGAAATGAATTCCTGAAAGTCTTCATGATCCACAGCCAGAGGAAGAAAGACGCTACTTACCTACTCACACTTAAGCAAGGGCATAAAGAATCCTTGAAGAGTTTTGTAGACCGCTTCCGAGACGCAACCTTGGAAGTGAAAGATCTACCGGTAGGGGTAGCCATGGCTGCAATATTGCAAGGGACGAGCTCAGAAAAGCTGTAAAAATCTCTCTCTCTTGACCAGCCGAAGACAATCTCCGATCTCTTTGCTAGGGCCAATAAGTATGTGGCCCAAGAAGAGGTGATGAAGATGATACAGCCTAGGGAGACGAAGGAAGGAAAGAAGAGAGAGAGAGAGATGCACCCGAGAGAAGCTCTCTAAGACTCGTGAGAGTAGACAAAGCCCCTAGGCTTAGGTATGAAGGTTATACCAGGTTGAACGAGCCTCGCACTGCGATACTGGCAGCAATCGAGGGGGCGGGATTGTTGGAATTTCCCAAGAAGAAAATTGGAGACGTAGGACGAAACTCTGAAGCCTACTGTGAATTCCATTGCGCTCAGGGTCACCCAACAGAGAGGTGTAGAGATTTAATAGATCAGTTAGAAAGACTGGCCAGAGAGGGGAAGATCAACCGCTTCCTGTGAAGGAGCGAGAGACGCCGTTATCCTCAGCGTGACCAAAGGAATGACCGTCCGCGGACCTGGACAAATAATGACAACGGAAGAAATAGGCCAAGGAACGAAGCATTCAGGCCTACGATCCCCCGTACCATTCCGCCAAACAACGAACCTACAGCCCCAGCAATAAATGTTATTGCAGGCGGGGAATCAATGGCGAGAAGCTCCTCTACTTCCCGTAAGAGCTACGCAAGGCAAGCGTATCAGGTTAACGTTGTGATGGAAGAACAAACGGATGAAGAACCCATCATTTTCACTCTGGCTGACAAATGTGATATTGTCATGCCCCATGACGACCCCATGGTGATATCCACGGTAGTGGCCAAACACCCGGTGAGTAGAGTCCTGGTCGATAACGGGAGCTCAGTGAACCTAATCTATTGGAACTGCTTCGAAAAAATGAGCATATCCGAAGATAGGTTAAAGCCTATTATGACGCCACTATACGGATTCACGGGCGAACGAGTGAGGGTGGCCGGGTCCATAGAGTTGCCTGTGACTCTCGGAGAGCACTCGAAGGACGTGACCCGGCAAGTATTGTTCATGGTAGTCAGGTCAACCTCCGCTGCCTATAACATGATCTTGGGTAGACCAGTGCTGAACGATATGAGGGCGGTGATATCCTCTTGCTATCTATTGATGAAGTTCCCCACTCCCAACGAAGTCGGGCAAGTACGAGGAAACCAAAGGAGTGCCCGTACTTGTTATCTCGCTTCCACCGCCAACAAGGTAGCACAGAGGAAAGAAACCTTATGTATAGACGATCCGCCCAAGCCTCAGCCTATAGAAGAAACAAAAGCCATTGAGCTAACAGAAGGGGATGGAGAAAAAAAGGCATTCATCGGGACTCAACTGGGCGAACAACTAAAGAATGAGATAGTCGAGTGCCTGAGAAGAAACTCGGATGTCTTCGCCTGAAGCCCAGCGGACATGCTCGGGATTAGTCCCGAAGTGATCTGCCATGAGCTTAACGTCATACCCGGGCACAGACCTGTCAAACAGAAAAAGAGGAGTTTCACCCAGGAAAGACAGAAAGTAATCACTGAAGAAGTGAGTAAACTCCTGGGCGCCGGATTCATCCGAGAGGTCTACTACCCTGAGTGGTTGGCCAATGTAGTGATGGTAAAGAAATCTAGCGGGAAGTGGCGAATGTGTGTGGATTTCACCGATCTGAACAAAGCCTGCCCTAAAGATTCATACCCCCTACCCCAGATAGACAGACTGGTAGACGAAACATCCGGCTACGAATTCCTCAGTTTCTTGGATGCTTTCTCCGGGTATCACCAAATCATGCTTCACCCAGAAGACGAAGAAAAGACTTCCTTTATAACCGACAACGAAACCTATTGCTATCGGGTAATGCCGTTCGGTTTAAAGAACGCGGGAGCCACCTATCAATGAATGGTGAGCAAAGTATTCAAAGATATTCTGGGAAATACCATGGAAGCCTACGTGGACGATATGATCATCAAGAGCCGCGTAGGAGAGTCTCACGCTGATCAAATGTCCAGAGTATTCGAAGTATTGAGGAGATTCAACATGAAGCTAAACCCCGAAAAGTGCTCATTCGGGGTAAGATCAGGGAAGTTCTTAGGCTTCATGATCACTAACAGGGGCATTGAGGCAAATCCTGAAAAGGTACAGGCGGTCATCGACATGAAACCCCCAACCACAGTAAGAGAGGTCCAGAGATTGACAGGCAGAATAGCAGCTTTGAATCGCTTCTTGTCAAAGTCAGCAGAAAGGAGCTTGCCGTTCTTCAAAACTCTACGAGGGGGAAAGAACTTCGAATGGACGAGAGATTGTCAAAAGGCCTTCGAGGACCTCAAGGAATACTTGAAACAGTTGCCTTTATTAACAAGGCCCCTGGAAAGAGAAAAACTCTATATGTATTTGGGAGTCGGTGATTTCGCCGTCAGCGTGGTGCTACTGAAGAAAGATGAACGGTGCACCGTCCCATCTAGTACGTGAGCAAAGTGCTATTGGATCCTGAGACCCGCTACCCGCTAGCCGAAAAGCTAACATTAGCCCTTGTGATGACCTCGCGAAAGTTGCGCCCTTATTTCCAAGCACACCCTATCACCGTCTTGACAGATCAACCATTAAGACAAATCCTTCAGAAACCTGAACACTCAGGCAGGTTAGTAAAATGGGCAATGGAACATGGAGGCTACGATATCACGTTCCAACCCAGACAGGCCATCAAGGGTCAAGCTTTGGCAGATTTTATAGTGGAATGCACTAGCCCGAGCGACTGCGATGAAAGGGATGTTCAACCATGGTCGCTGTATGTCGACGGGGCGTCAAGTGCAAACGGAAGCGGGGCAGGTGTAGTCTTGATATCGCCAGAAGGGAAACCCCTGGAATACTCCTTACGGTTTGGGTTCCCTAGCTCAAACAACATAGCGGAGTACGAGGCTTTGATAGCCGGGATGAGGCTAGCTGAAATGCTGCAGGTTCACAACTTAGTAGCACGAAGTGACTCTCAATTGGTGGTGAACCAGTTCAACGGACAATATGAGGTTCGGGAACCGATGTTGGTCCCTTACCTGAAGAAAGTCCAATCTTTGGCACAAACCTTTAAAAGCTTTCAGCTGATACAAATCAACCGGTCCGAAAACACACATGCTGATTCATTGTCTAAGTTAGCCTCTTCCACCGAAACAAGAGGAAGGATAGTGAAGGTAGAGAGGCTCGAACGGCCTAGTATTGAAGAAGTCGAGGTGTGTGACATTGAAACGGGAGACGACTGGAGATCCCCATTTAAGCAATATCTGGCTGAAGGTACAATCCCCCAAGATAAGGACGAGGCTCGTCGCTTAAGAATGCAAGGAGCAAGATTCACACTCATCAATGGGGAACTGTACAAAAGGGGATACTCATCACCCTTGCTAAAGTGTCTGGGACCGGAGCAAGCAAATTACGCCTTAGCCGAAGTGCATGAAGGAATTTGCGGTGAACACCTGGGAGCTAGAGCCCTTGCTGCTAAGATACTGCGATCAGGCTTTTACTGGCCGACGCTGAAAAAAGATGCAACGGACCAAACCCGTAGGTGTGACAAATGCCAAAGGTTTGCGCCTATCACAACAGCCCCAGTGACTCCTTCTCAAGGCACGATACAACTGATCCCTTTCGCACAATGGGGGTTGGACATTCTAGGGCCTTTTCCTTTAGCTACGGGCCAACGAAAATTCCTATTAGTCGCCACCGACTACTTTACAAAATGGATTGAAGCAGAGCCCTTAGCTACGATCACAGAAAAGAAGGTCGAGGCGATGATATGGAAAGGCATTTTTTGTCGATTCAGAATCCCACGCATCTTAAATGTCGACCATGGAAAGCAATTCGATTGTAATGCTTTCCGCAAATTTTGTAAGCGCCTCAACATTCAGCTAAGGATCTCTTCTGTGTCATATCCTCAAGCTAATGGACAGGTCGAGGTCAGTAATCGGACTATCCTTCATGGGCTGAAGACCAGGCTAGACAAAGCTAAAGGGGCATGGGTGGATGAATTGCCTAGTGTTTTATAGGCATATCGTACCACCAGTCGTGTGTCGACCAGAGAAACGCCGTTCAGCCTCATATACGGCGCAGAAGCACTAATCCCCATGGAAATTGGAGCGTTATCACCAAGAGTGGTGCCCTTAGTAGAAGAAGAAAATTCACAAGCTCTAAGGGAAGGCTTGGACCTACTCGACGAACATAGAGAAGCCGCAGCTATTCGATTGGCATCCTATCATTAGAGGGTGGCCAACTATTATAATAGTCGGGTGAGAGATAGGCCGATGTCTGAGGGAGATCTAGTGCTTAGAAAGTCGCATATCACGAATGCCCTAAAGGAGGATGGGAAATTCAGAGCCAATTGGGAAGGTCCATACAGAATCAGACATAAGATTGGGCCTAACACCTGTATTCTGAAGACCCTACAAGGGAAGAAAATAGGGAAAACATGGAATTCAAATCACCTAAAATTGTATTTGAATTAAGCACCATATTTTCTTTCCCAAACATTATTATCATTTGTCTATACTATCACAAGATATTGTTATCAAATCATCACGCAGAATGTCCTTTTATTATACATCTGTAACTTCTATGCATCTAAATCTTGTGACAGGATATCAGCCGAGCCGTAAGAGCCTGAGGCGCTATGCGTCACTGTGGCCAGGCGTACATTCAGAAGAGCCGTAAGAGCCTGAGGCGCTATGCGTCACTGTGGCCAGGCGTACATACAGAAGAGCCGTAAGAGCCTGAGGCGCTATGCGTCACTGTGGCCAGGCATACATTCAACCGAGCCGTAAGAGCCTGAGGCGCTATGCGTCACTGTGGCCAGACGTACATTCAGCCGAGCCGTAAGAGCTTGAGGTGCTATGCGTCACTGTGGCCAGGCGTACATTCAGTCGAGCCGTAAGAGCCTGAGGCGCTATGCGTCACTGTGGCCAGGCGTACATACAGAAGAGCCGTAAGAGCCTGAGGCGCTATGCGTCACTGTGGCCAGGCGTACATACAGAAGAGCCGTAAGAGCCTGAGGCGCTATGCGTCACTGTGGCTAGGCGTACATTCAGCCGAGCCGTAAGAGCCTGAGGCGCTATGCGTCACTGTGGCCAGGCGTACATTCAGCCGAGCTGTAAGAGCCTGAGGCGCTATGCGTCACTGTGGCCAGGCATACACTCCGATTAACCATAAGAGCCTGAGACGCTATGCGTCACTGTGGCCAGGAAATAAAAATATCAAGGCTATAAAAACTAAAGACGCATTTACGCCATAGTAATCAAGCCTTAAACAGTTATATGTTTACACAAAAAATTCTTTCTGAAAGTATACCTTTCTATCAAGAATTGGGGAGCATACACGAATACATCCAAAGCGAATATATACAAGTAAAATAAAAAAACAGACAAAGAATGATAAATGATAAATAGAGAAGTAATGCGATACGAAGCATGAACAAAAATCTCGATTTCATTTCATTCAAAAGTCATTACAAATAGATCTTTAGTAGATCTTTACAATTACATTCAACAAAAGTACAAAATTAAAACAAAAAGACAACAAAGTGCTTGAAAAGAAAAACAAAAAACAGAAATAGCTATCTAATCTTCGGGAGAAAGCTGGGGATCAGCTACAGACGGACCTCTACTACCCAGGGACTGCCGACCCTCCTCGCCGTCCAAATCAAGAAGAGCGTCAATAGGCTCAGGAGCACCGCCCAAATTCGCGGGCTCCCAAGGACCGGTGAGGTTGGCGAGGTCATCTTGAGCGGTCCTCTTGAATAGTTCATCCGCGGGTTCAGCCCCAGGTTCATACTTGGTCCAGTCGGGGGCCTCGAATAGCATTGCCTCGTTCGTGTACTGGAGCTCGGGGAATTCCTCTCCTTCCCTATGCGCCTCTAACCATGACCGTGCAAGGTAGAATCCGTATTTCACATAGGGGTTTGAGAAATCCTCCTTCTGCCTCAAGCAGTCTTTGGAAAGGCGATACTCCCTTACGGCTTCCGCCCGAATGCTATCGATCTCTACTTGGGTCAGAATAGGAGTAGCTTGACCTTCTAACTCGACAACGCGTTACTCGAGCTCCTGATTCTGAGTAAGCAAAGACCCGTAGCTGGACTGCATACGGTCTAGTTCAGAGTGGGCCTCCTGAAGATCCTCTTAAAATTTCCAGATCGGGCCGCCTCAACGGTGAGATCCCCCTTGGCCTGGTTCAGGTCCTGGTGAACCTTGGCGAGCTGTTCCTCCAAGCTTCGCACCAAATCCGAAAGTTTAGACAAGTTATTGACAGTGTTGGATAATTCCATAACCTTGTCTTTCAAATCTCGGATTTCTTTATCAGCTCGCTCCCGATAGGCCCGGTGCTGGGCATTATTGGCCACGGTCCTCTGAGCCAGCTGCAAAGGAATGCAAAAAGTTAGATCCAAAGAATGTAGTAAAAAGGAGTCAAACGAAGAGGAGTATGAAACTTACACTCAATGCCTCCATGTCGGCTAAGTCCTCCCCCTCCGGGTAATTCTGGAATATTCTCGCCTCGTCCCGAGGAAGGATGGAAGACCAACTAATCCGGGAAGCCACCCCGGGAGTGTCCAAAGTATCGTTGTCACAGACCCCGGGGTAAACTCAAAATTTGGCCCCTCTCATAATAAACCCCCCATCCACGGGGTAGGACCTCTCGTCAGCAGGGCCTATCCTCGGTAGTATTGGCCTGTTTCCCATTGAACCCTCGATGTATAAGTGCCTTCGATTCTTCCGCTGCGATGGAATGATATTGCACTCCGTACGCTCCTCGGAGCGGAATCGCTCGGATGATCCGGAAGCCCCCCGCGAAGATGAAGGGACTCTCCCCCTATCCCAAGAGGGATCCCTTTGTTCCGGAGGGGGAGGCATCTCCTGCCTAGAAGTGGGTGGGGTCCGAGCACGAGGTAACGGAGAGGGGATCGGTGCCTCGCTTAGGACATCGTCGGCTAAACGACGCCTCTTCCTGGTAGGAACACTGGAAGGATCGACCTCTGAGACCTGACGAGCCAGCGATCGCCGGAAGTGACTCATTTCTGCAAAAAAAGGAAAAGAAAACAAATCAGTGGTCAAAAACTGATCAAAAACAGCAAGTAGTAAAAAGAATTAAAAGTTACCGTTAGGAGAATCAAGATACTCCTGAAGGGACTCTATATTTATTGCGTCGTCATCAGGGAGCACCATGAAAGTGGAGCCGAACCCTTCCCAGCCAGTTAGGTCAGCTAAGGGTTCGCTGCCAGAACTAGATTCTATGTTGGTACTCCCTATATCCTCCTGTAGCCTCAGAGGTTCAGGATTTAACTCGGGGGAAGTCGAAGGCGGAGGATCGGATGAAGGAACAGAAGGCCCGACAACAGGGGCCGGACTCACACCCCAGCCAACTGATATCAAATTTTCATTTGATATAAGGCTGTCAAGGCTAATGGGATGATTGACCAACAGTTTGTTGACGTCTGAAGATAACTGCTCCCTAAGTGTGGAAATCCTGGGACCCTTGGGGATTTCTCGCCTATTCTCCCAACGAGTGGGGAAATCCAGGCCCTCGGGCACTTCCACAACAAGCCACTCCGTCTCAAAACCATGAAGCTTGTTAGCAAGTTTCTCGAATAACCTGTTCCCAAAATCGGGCTGATACACCCGCTGAAGCGAGTAAGGCACTAAGCGGGGGCTCCCTCGAAACCTAAAAAATACATCTAAGAGAGGAAGGGACAGAGGGACGCCCCTTAAATGGCAGTGCACAGTGAACCCTACTAATTGCATCCATGCATGAGGATGCAGTTATCCCGGGGATACCCTGTGCGTCCTAAGGAAAGAAACCCCGAAGTTGGACAACGGGAAGCGGAGTCCTAATTCTAAGGCTACCCTAAAAACGACTACCCCGTTGGACACACGACGTATGTCACTCTCCTGAGGGGTTGGGAGTCTATAGGAATATCCCTCGGGTAAAGGAAACCTAGATACTAGGTCTTGGACGTCGGCTTCCTTTAAAGTCGACTTAACACCTAGGTCTATTTGTTTTCCTACACCATGGCCAGCCATTTTAGGAGTCCAGAAACCAATGAGTGGGACTACGGATTATTAAATCACCTAAAATGAAGAAGAGAAGAACTGGCGACAGAGTCCCAAGAAGCTGCGACAGACTTGCGACACAGTGATGTGTACGCGGCAGAGTTGCGGCAGAGTAGCGATGGAGTTGCGGCAGAGTTGCGAGAGAGTGTCCTGAGAGTCGGGCAGAGTGTCTTTGCGAGAGAACTGAGTAGCGACAAGGACAGCAGGGGCCCAGTATATATAGTGGCCCGACTGCGTCGCCTCACGCACGGAGATCCGACCCGACCCGAGAAAAATCCAGACCCAAATCCTCTTTCGCAGGAAAAATTCCTACCAAAGAGTGGGGAGCAATTGATAGTGGTTGTGTCACCAGAATCCACGTGTACAACCATCCGCTAACCATTGACTGCTACGTGTCAGAATAAGAATAAGCCACGTGGCTGATGTTGCGACAGAGTTGCCACGCGACACAGTTGCCTGTTAAACGACAGAGTGTTCGGGGCGATAGGCACTCTGTCGCCGGTATGTGTGCCGCACAGTAGGCGTGACAGACCTCCATCGCCTCTATTGCGACATAGGTCTCCCGCATTGCCCCCATCGCAGAGGTCTCCAGCACAGCCGCGGTAGAGGTCTCCTGCACAGCCGCGGTAGAGGTCTTCCGCATTAGTCTGCGGCAGAGGTCCATGGGTACTCTGCCGCCTGTCGACTCCCCCACAAGCTGCTTGACCTGAAGCGCGACAGAGTGCTCTATGACTCTATCGCGGCCCAGACACGCGCCTGGGCCTCAACTCGAACCGACTTAGAGAAACCTATAAATTTCCAAGTGAGCTCTCAGAAAAAGGAGAAGACCAAGAACAAAAAGAAAGAAAAAAAAAACTTAAACTCTCTGAACTAAGTAATACATTCTCTTCTTCATTCCTTCATACACAACTCTCGATTTCTGACTTAATCATTGGAGTGCGCGTGCAGGGACAAATCCCTGCCCCCTCTGACTCCTGTTGTTTTTGCAGACTATACGAGGAACAAATAAGATCGACGTCATCTCCTTGTCGTCAGTGCAATCCGAATACGTGAAAGGTATATTCCTGTTGCTGCTTAGCCAGGTTAATATCAATTTCCATTCTTCATTTACTATTTCATGTCTCGATTTCTTTCCATTTCACTTATACTTTGTTTTCTTTATTTTGTTAAACCATCGATGGAAGCTCTGGTTAGAAATTAAGGGGTGCAGTCGGGTGGCATAACGTTTTCATTAAATCTTTCTCCTTATGATTCTGTTGCCTTGATGTGGATTGATGCCAAACATTTGTCTACATCATGAGCAAAGTGGAGTCTCGGCTGGAGAAGGAAATGAAGCTAACCGAGGATGTGAAGGTTCCCGTTTTCAGTTTTTTAAGCTCACGGACAATGTGATAATGATGTCGCTGTTCATTCTCTTTCGGGTTATAATCACTTGCTTCTTGTGTCCTTGTTTTATTTTTTTTTCTTATTCCATTCTGCATTTGCATAAGTTTTCCTTATTCGGTGTTTCATTGTAGTTAGAGTAGGATATTCATGTTTTCTGCATTTAGTTATGGTTCCTGCATATAGTCATTTACTGTATGCTTTTTCATCTTCATTGTAGTTGTTATTAGCTAGATTAGGAAATGAGTGTAGGTGGTTGTCCGGTATAAAGATTGAAGAAGCAGTTCATCCAAGGAGCACCGTTCACCATTAGCTTCCTTTTGTTTCTCTGTTTGTCTCTGTTTTAATCACTTATTGCTGGTCACGTTTGGCTATTGTTGTTTTAATCCCGTGTGAGTTTTTTTTTTTAGGTTCCTAGTTGTTAGCAGTGATGTCCATTACTATTAACGAGTTGTTGTTTAGATATTGTTATTTGTAGTGACAGGTGCAGAGCATGTGCAGCCAGGATCGGGTCCAGCCCATCTTCTTGTGTGGTCTGCTGTTGCCGTAAACTTGGATGTGTGCTGCTTGGTGATGATGATTCTGGACAGCATAGCCAGCTGCTGAATGTAAAAATATAATGTGATGCAAGAAGCCATGGACGAATGTTGGTGGAGCAGTTGAAGACAGCCGACATCAGTTGGAGCAGAGGCACAAAACCAAAGCGATCAGCACCCTCGAGCAGCACTTGCAGTAGCAGTACAGGACAACTCCGGTGGTGGCTGCACATCAGCCTGGGGCAGTAGGACAACCGGTACCTGTCCAACAGTCAGGTGCAGGATTAAAACTTACCTGGAGCAGTAGCAGCAACCAGAGGCAGTAGCAGTGTACCTGCAGCAGTACAGGACAATACCAGAAGCAGAGAACGTGGGCAGCACTGGAAAGAAGAGAATGAATAGTATCCCAAATCGGGACCACTTGGTTTAGTGTTGGATAAGGCCACGTTTGGCTTAGTCTTCATAGTTGTTAATTCATTTTTACATGCATTTTTAGTTAGTTAGTTTATTAGTTAGTTTAGTTAGTTTCTCAAATGATTTTATTTACTTTGTTTCATTAGTGTAAGTTAGATTTAATTAGGTTATTAAATAATTTTTAATCTAGTATTAGGGGTAGTGCTTAAAATTAATTTAGATAAACTCATGCATTTTAAGTAGTGATTAAAATTTCCAAATGTTTTTCATGCATTTTTAATTAGATTTTAGGTTAGTTCAATTTGCAATTTTTATTAGTTTAATTACATGCATTTTTAGGTTAGTTTAATTTTAATTTAATTAATCTTGCTTTGTATCTTCATAATTGCATTTTATTTTAATTGCGTTAATGAGTTTTAACTATTTTAATTATTTTTGTAGGTATTTGCTTTTAATTGCATGGAGCTCGGTAAGTAATTTTTAGCTCGGTTTTAATTTCTTTATTTTATAGTTTTAGTATTTTATTGCTTTCGGTATTTTTAATTCTAGCTATGTAGATCACCCATTGCAATTTTCATAATTTGCTAGGATATACTTAGGGTAAGATTAACCGGTAGTTAATTAGGCTAACAACTTCTCTGTGGGACGATAACTCGGGACTCAAATCTCATTATTACTTGGACGACCCGTGCACTTGCGGAACATACCCTTAGGGCTCATCACTATCGCTTGTACACGCATAAGGTATAATTCAGTTCATTTTGTATCTAGACAATGATGTAATACAAACATTTGTAATGAGTATTTTGGGATGTAATTAGGTTGATATGAAAGAGATTATTTGATACTTATGGGTTGATTCTTTTTGGGATATTATGTAATTGACTTCATTAAATATGAGTTGTATGATCTTGGGTATAATGACTACTGTTAAAACCTAAGTGAGCACATGACACTGTATAGGAATGCACCTAGAGTTGTTAGTTTTGTTTTAAGAAAAAAATTTAAATTAGCCCTATTTTTTGGCTTTCGGGCTGTCACATACATGGCGTACCAGTGAGCATTGTATCTGATAGGAATTCTCGGTTCACTTCACACTTCTGGGAATATTTCCAAGAAGCCATGGGAACCCAATTGAATTTAGAACAGCTTTCCATCCTCAGACAAATGGGCAGTCTGAGAGAACTATTCAGACATTAGGGGATATGTTGAGAGCTTGTGCTCAAGATTTTAAAGGCTCCTGGGATGACCATTTATCGCTAGCAGAGTTTGCATACAATAACAGTTATCACTCCAGTATCAGAATGGCACCCTATGAAGCATTGTACGGTCGAAGGTGTTGATCGCCAATCGGATGGGAAGAAGTGGGTGAAAGGAAGATATTTGCTCCCGATTTGGTTAAGCAAGATTTTGAGGGTGTTCGATTGATTTGTGAGAGATTGAAAACAGCTCAGAGCAGGCAAAAGAGTTACATTGACCAAAGATGTAAGCCCTTGGAATTTTCAGTAGGAGATTCAGTGTTTCTGAAAGTTTCTCCATCCAAGGGTATAATGAGATTCAGAAAGAAAGGAAAGTTGAGTCCCCATTATATTGGACCTTTCGAGATCTTAGACCAAGTGGGAGACAAAGTTTACAGATTGGCATTACCACCTGATTTATCGAGTATTCATAATGTCTTCCATGTTTCAATGCTACGCAAGTATCATCCGAATCCGACGCATGTGATAAATTATGAGCCACTAGAGTCGAAAGAGGATATAACTTATGTGAAAAAGCCGATTCGAATCTTAAACGGGAAAGAAAAGGCATTACGGTCTAAGACGATTCTGTTGGTCAAGGTTTTATAGTAATACCACACTTCAGAAAGGCCACGTAGGAATTAGAGAGTCTAATGCGAGAGAAATACACACACCTGTTTAAGAACTGGTGTACTCTTAAATTTAAGGGACCAAATTTCCTAAGGTGGGGAGAATGTAAACCCCCAAAATTTCCTTGTAATTTGTTCATAAAAACGAACAAGTGGAAATAAAATGTACGCTTGGTATAAAATAAAATAAATAGATAAATAAATAATAATAATAATAAAATAAAAAATAAAATAATGATAATAAATAATAATAATAATAATAATAAAATAATAAGAATAAATGAAACTAAAAACAATAAACATGTCCCTGCTCTGGTTGCTCACCAGCGCTCCTACATGCACCAGCCTTGCACACCCACACCAACTCTACACACTGGCCTCCTGCCAGAACCATAGTCCTCCCTTCATAAATCTTCATCACACCCGATCCCATCACTCACCCGCTCCTAGCACCGAAGACTACATTGGAAGCAATCGGTAAACAAGGAAACCGAGTGTTGAAGCATTTATATAGAAATATATAGATAGTATAGAGGGTGGGAGTGAGATTGAAGTGGTTACAAACATGAGGCAGAGGACCCGAAAACCATAGAAAGAGCAAGTGGGAAAGAAAACTAAAGCTCAACTAAACAAAGAGAAAAAGCTGGTACCCGAGAGAGAAGGAAAAGAAATGAAGCAATGGTGATAGCTCACGGTGGGAAAGAGGAGGAGAGATAGAAAACTGGGAACGGAAGAAAGCTGCAGTAGCCATGACTCAAGGTAGAAGACATAGGGGAGAATATGAAAGAAAATAGTGATGGGGCAGTTTAGAGGAGAAGGAAAACTATGAAACATGAAAAGAAAAAGGAAACAGTAGGAGAGAAGGAAGAAATGCAGAACAGAGAATGAGCGGAGACGAGAAAGTTGGGCATCGAAAACAGAGGAGAATGATGGTGGCGAGGTCGTGAGGTGAGAAACTGGTGAAGGTGGAATGTAGGAGGAGGGTGGTGACTAGTTAGGTGAGTTCGGTGTCAGATGGGGAGTTGGGAAACAGAGAGCTCCCTTGAGTCCGAGAGGTAAACCAGTCGAAAACATAGGCTTCCTCCCTTGAAGAGCCAGCTGGTGGCGATGATAGTGGGAGAGCAGCACCAACAGTAAGAAAGGAAGATGACAGCATCGAGAGGTGGGTGGTAACGGTGGACGGAGTCGAGGAGTGAAACACTGAAGGAGAAGAGGGGAGAAGAAGTAAAAAGAAAAGAAAGAAGAGAAAGAATTTGGCGCAAAAGCCCAAACTCGAAGAAGAAAAAAGGTATATATATTTATATATATTTATATATATATATAAGTATTTGGGAATAAAAAGGGAGCTACAAAGGTTTTGAAAATTGGGAGACCCGAGGGAAGGAGCAATCGGAAAATTAACTGAATAGACCGAACCCACAGACCCCATCACTAAAGGCATTATAGACTGCGAGCAGACACCGAGTTAAGGAAAATTCTTATGTGCTACTAGAGATAAATATGCGTAATTTTCGCATAATTGTATATACGAAATTTTAGGGTAAATTTCCTAGTTATAGGAATTATAGAAAACCTTAGGCCGAATTTACCACTTTAAATTTAGGAAGAGTTTTAAAATTTCGTAAAACGGCCTGATTTTTGGTATAGTATTATTTAGCCTATTTAAATAAATATTAAAGTAGTTTTTAATTATTGTATAAAATCTAAAATTTCATATTTTTACTCAAGGACTATGTCTTGTGGTTTTTAGCTGAAAGAGGGCAAGACCAACCCTTCTAGTTTGTGTGATTTACTGAATTGAGGTTTAGAAACTGTTTGGATAAAATAGACTGTTTAAGAATTGGCTTTGAATGAAACCATGCTAGTCATCATGTATTGTTGTGTGATCATGCACTGACTTGCTCGCACGAGAATTAAACTGTTTTGATATTAAAATCGTGCTAGTCAGTTGTGTATTGTTGTGTATTGCCGTGTGATCATGCACTGACCTACTCGCATGTGATTTTGAGGTAAAAAGGCGACAGTGAATTATACTGAACTATGAATATTACTGTGGTCCATGGAGTACGATGTATCATGCTATGTGCATGTGAGTACGCTGTACCGTGTTATTGAAAAATAGTGTACTGTCTGAGCCGTTTGGGTAGCTGACCACTCCCACAGCACCTGACATCTCAGCACACCTAATCAGTGATTGCCCGGAGTCATCGACATTGGCCAATAGTTATTCTGATATCTAATATAGCATGTACTGCCTTGTCTCGTCTATTTGAATTTTCTAAAATATATGCATGGACTGTGTTATCTGGAAAATATTTATTTTGCTACTGAGAGTTTTGGGATTTCTGTAATTACTATAGTAAACTTATTACACTACCGATGCTAATTCTGTTTCCAATTTTTTGACTCTGGTATATGAGAATTTGCCAAATTATCTGTTTACTTTGTGAAAGTTTTCTAGTTTTGGCATATATATATATAAATATATTAGGTAGTGTATTTGTCTATCTGCTATGGGGTTTTTCTTACTGAGCTCGTTAAGCTCACCCCTTTATTTTCCTCCACAGAGCCTCATCAATAACGGAGACCGTCGTTATAATTTGTTTATTTTGCACAGTCATTCGTCAAAAAAGCGTTCTTCAGCGCTAAAGGTATACCCAATATAGACATTTATTTTTGTATCTACATTTTGAAAGTGCAATAATGTCACGACCCAAATTACCTAAAAATCAGAGTAAATTTTTCGCTTTTTCATTTATTATTTAATTCTTACCTTTCTCTCATCGTAACCATCCTACACACAGTTGGGCTATGATTCAGTGTTAGTCACCTCACACCTATTTACCATTCCATTTCCATAATCATATTCATATATCAGAGTTTACTATCTTTTGACTTTAAATAAATACATACTCAATGGTATTCATAACTCTACATCCCCGACATCATATCTGTTTACAGTACTGTGCATTACATATTTAGATACAAAACCATACAAATGTGTATACCTGTCTCTCAATGGGAAGCAGCGGATACCAAGCATGCAAGTCCTCAGCCGCTTACTAATTACTTTGAATGCTCTGAAAAGATGAAAAAATAAGGGGGGGGGTGAGCAAATCACACTCTTAGTAAGGCAACTATGCAAGTAAGTAGATAGCTCCACTATCTACATGCTCATAATGCCATGCCCTTAAAATCCATTTCTTTTCATTAAAATCTCAAGCACAAACTCATGTATTTCATCATGACTTAGTTTATAAAACTATTGATGCATATTGAAATCATGTATCAATAACATTTTATGTGACATCATTAAATCATAATGAGCATGAAGCAAATCCAGATCATGCATTCTTTCATGTCATGTAAAACAAATCATAAATTTAAAATGAAAGCATGGAAAACACCATCATGCTATTACATTCAAATCATTTCATTAAAACTGCAGTATAAACTAACCCTTTCGGGTCAATCATCTCATAAAACAACTCATTAAAAATTCATTATAAAACTTCGGTTATAAAACCACCCTTCTTTCAGGGTCACAAATCATAAAATCATGAAATCGGGGGCCTGACCCCTCCCTCGGGTCTACCCTGGTCTATCGACCAATAGTTATATCATGTGAGACATGTAGGTGATTATCAGTAACATCGAGGACTATGGCCATATCCTAATGATCCCTGGCAACACGGCACCTAGTGTGCGGGGTATCACACCTGAAACGGGAGGTGGGTCGTACTACCCGCCAGAATAGCATAACACCAGGATTGCGAGGGCAAGGCTTGCTGCCTCGTGGCTAATGCCACTCCACTCCAACAATCCCCATGGTACAGCGTACTCCGCGTGACATACACAGTACAACGTACTTCGTGAACCCAAGCTCAATCAGGTGTGCTTGCAATAGGTCTTATCCACCCATATCATCTCTGTCTCAATATGCACGTGTGAGCATATCATCTCACTGTGACACAGTCTACATGAGGCTCCAACATGGCTATATGCATGTCATATAAATCCTTGTGCGAACGAAGCTCAAGCACGGCTCCATGCATTTTCATGATATCAAAAAATCTCGTACGAGCGAAGCTCTAGCACGGTTTCATAGAAATCAATGAAATCTGCGTACGAGTAACACTCCAGTACGACTTTAAAATGAGTTATAAATCTATATAAGATCATGTGCGAGCAATGCTTCAGCACGAATAAATGCTCAAGTAAATCAAAACTTCGTACGAGCAACACTCCAGTACAACTTTATGCATAAATACAACAAATCTTGTGCGAGTTACACTCCAGCACGACTATTATGCAAATATCATATCAAAATAGGATGCGAGCAAGCGCTCCAGCACCTTTTTATGCATATCAAGTCAAAATTATCAAAACCATCAAAACCGTCAAAACAGTGAAAACAGGGTGCGAGCTAGGCTCCAGCACCTCTCATGCATTGCACAATAATAAAAATCAGTGCGAGCAACCACTCAAGCACATTTCATGCATATGATGTCACACAAGTCGGTGCGAGCAACCGCTCAAGCACATTTATGCACATTCACAAACGCAGATATAATGTGAACTACGTGTCGGCACTATCTGTTTCCATATAAACTTGATAGTTAGCCTATTTTCCAAGGAAATTTCACTTAAATACCAATAACACTTATGTAGTGTTATTTTGGGAAACTTATGCAATTATTGGCCAAACTACCGTTTTGCTTTGCTTAAAACCACGAAAATCCCTTAAATCAGAAAATTCATAAATCATGCATTTCATGCATGTCATGCTTTCACCATCATTAGGTGAACTTCCCTCAATAAGGGTAAAATAGACTTTTCACCTATTTTGATCCTTAAAATCATTTAAACCACTTTTAGGATCATTATACAATAACAGTGTATACATACATAATTAGTGTACAGAAAAGCTATTAAAATACACGTAGCTACCTCTAGCTACTCACACAATTCCCTTACCTCATTTTTCTGTACAGTCTGACCTTTCCACTGATGACTCGTCACACAGTCCGATTTGCTCCAAATCTAAATCAAATCTCCGGAATTGCAGATACACATTCATCGGGTCAAATACAATACATTTATTTGTATTTCATATTTTTTGGGTTTAATTTAAATCATTGGGCTCATTTACCCATATTGGGCTCGATTGCACCATAATGGACCTTAATCGGCCTTAAACCCATTTTCCACACTTTATCGAGGCCTATTGGGCTCATTGGGCCCATCAGTATTTATTTAGCCTCGTTCTAAATTCTCAGATAGCTCAATTTATTATTTACGACAATTTATCTCTAATTCCAAAATTTAATTCATTTAATACGAAAATTAAATCCGTAATTCATCAACACGCATAACGATGTAATATTGCCGTAAATAAGGGTTACTTACTCGACATTCCATGATAGTACGTAAATCGAGGTTGTCTCGAGCTCTCGGTTGATGCCAATTGTCGAGCTACACAATTAAATATTTTTTCGGGTAAACTTTCAGTCGGATAATAATTCAAATTAAATATTCCAAAATTTAAATCGGTCAATTCGACCGCTTATTAACTTACCCGTAGCTCGATTGCATCACTGGAATTGTCCCCAATTTTTCCTCTTTTTCTTTTTCTCTTTTTCTTCCCTTTTTTTCTTTTTTGTTGAACCGGTCTGATCCGTTTCAACCCGGTTCAGACTGGTTCAGTCCAGCGGTTCGGTCCGGTTCGGCATCATTTGGTCGTTCCGACGCCGTCCGGTCGGTTCTCGGTGCGATTTCGGCACCAATCGGCGTGCCACGGCCTGGGCTTCCGAAATCGGGCCTCGGTGTGGCTCAAATCGATGCTATCACCGGTGAATCCAGCTTCTCTCCCGCAGCTGTTCCTCTGTCGATCTGCCAATTTCGGCCATCTCACCGCTCGTCGCAGCTGCCGGTGGGTTGCGCGGGTTTCGGGCCTCCTTCGTCGGCCCTCGCTTGGGGTTCCTGGCCGCCGGTAGCTCGCCGGTGAGCCTCCTCTTCCTCGGTCGGCCTTCGCTTCTTTGTTTTCTTTTCTGTTTCCTTTTTCTTTTAGAAATCGCAAAACGCGATTTCCTTTTTTTAATTAATTAATTTATTTATAGTTTATTTTTAATATTATTTTATTCATTAAAATAATATTAAAATTCACAAATATCTTAAAAAAATTATATTTTATTCATTTAATCCGTAAATAAATTTATTAGTTCGATTTTACCTTTCTGGTATATTTTTTCGATTATTTTTGGGATTATTTTTCGAAGTGAAAATCCCGATTTATTCCAATAAATTCATATCTTGATCAATTTAATCCGAAATTTACTTATTTCTTCGTTATTGATCAAGATTTCTCAATCCCATATTTTTAATTAAATTTTCTTATCGAAATTATATCGGGTTTCGATCTTTTAACCGTTTTGCCCTTGCACGTGCTCAGTAATTCCATTTCAATCCTTTTGCATTTTTAAATGCACTCGAAAATTTTTATTCATTCCCTTTTGCTCTTACGATAAAAAATTTGGGTCTTACAAGTAATGTATAAGAAATGTGTCTATGGAATGTGAACATGAATAATTTTGTAAAAGAACCACGGTGTTGATTATTTGAAGAAGTAGTTACCATTATTTTTGTTTTAAATTGTTACCAAAGAAATTAAATTAAATAGGCGGATTTATGAATTTTGATCTATTATCGACTCGTAGCTCAACCAAAATGTGTGAAATTTGGGTCGTTAGAACTTACCTTTCATCTTGATGTTAAACCTTTGAGAAAGTTGTTTTTTTTAAGAGATTTGATTTTTTGATCATGTGGACTATTTTAGTTGTAACTTAATGAAAGTGTTTCTTAGAGGAAAGCAACGAACTAGAGGCTTGAAAAATGAATTTCAAGAGCTTTAGGATACTAAAATTGAGGATATTTTGGGGTTTGACTTGTTGACTAATCCCTTTCCTCCCATCCTAAGCTAATTTTAAGTTAGTTAGAGTTAGTTACAATTTTAATTTTACTAAGATTCCTTGTGTTAAAGAAAACATGTTTATGCCTTCTAGAATTTGGATATTATTATGGGATTAGGACGCCAGAAAAATCAATTTCTATGTTGTGTGCAAGTTTAATTAAACTTCTAAAATGTTGGGACTTCTAATTAAGACATGAGATAAATTCTAGTAGCTAGAAGACTAATACTACTAATCCTAGTTGGATTAGGATTTCTCAATCATTTAATTTGACATGGAATTTAATTAATGATAATTTTAAATGGTTCATAATATATAATAAATCTGAATAATTAAATGTCCTAATTGAATTAAAATTTTAAATAGTTTAGAAAATTACTTACAAATTATTAAGACATCAAGTAAGACACAAGCTTTAGTCATGGTCTCCTAAGCTAGTCTAGAATTCGGTATAAGCATGATTTTGATCATAGCCTCACATCTCATTATTTGAATTAATTATTAATTTGTGATATTAATATTTAGTTCAAAAGGGACTTGTAAGATCAAAAATAGCCAAGCATGTTTAATAATTATATTAAAATAGAATTATTTGTGCTTAATTTCTTAATTAAATATTTAATCATCATATTATTTTATTAATTATCCCCTTAATTTAATTAAAATTCTCTTATGTGCAGGTAAATTAAATTCAGATGAATTTCAGTCGTTTCGGTAGAAAATGGGCTGAAAATGGGTTAAAAGAGACTGGACCACTACCATTTCGTAGTCTGAGTCACCATTCGTTGTAGAGACATGTGATATCGGGTGTTTGTATTTTATTCGTCTCAAAAAGATAAGATCGACAGATACCGTGCCCACCTTCTGGAAGACACACACCGGGCTACATCACACATCCAAGTGGAAAAAAAGATAAATGACGTGGAAATATCTTTCTTAAGCGAATGGAATAAAGATAAGTAGCCAAACAATGCCAACTCATCTAGGATTAAAAATTACAATTGTACCCCTAATTTTGTGTATAAATAGAATATAATGAGCAATTGAACGAGGGAGTTTTTTTTTTTAGGGTAGCTTTAGTTTTTTTTTAGGTTAAAATTTTATTGTTAGGTTTTATATTTTCCTTAGGTTTTCTTATAAGCTTTTCACGGAGGCTGGTGATGGCAGCCACCATTGTTATGTCTTCTCGGTTTGCATACGTTTCCATTTCACTATCTTTTAATACATGTTATTTCTTTAATGCAAAGCTTTGTCTCTTTTTCTTAGTTATTCTCGATTCCTATTCAATTTTTATTTTCTTTCACTGCTTATTCATCTAGAGCTGGAAGTTTTGCTATGCTTCGCTTATGATTGCCATTTGATTGTTCTGTGTTGTGGTGCGGGTTTGATGCTGTCCATTGTTCCTGCACCATTAGCAAAGTGGAACGATGATGGATGATCGAAGGTTGAAGCAATAAGTAGCCATGGGATCGTTATATTTCCTTGTTTTATTCATTTGCAGTTTCAGCTTTAATCATTGTTTTTAATTACTGTTTGTATGTCTATCGAATGAGCTTGCTTTTCTGTGTTTATTCTTTGTTCTGCATTGTAGTGCACTACTATATAGTTGTTCCATCGTTAATCGGGTACTGCTCATCTATATTTCTGGATTCCTGTAGATCAGTTTTTATTTTTCTGTTTGCACCATGTTTCTGCATGTTCTTACAATCAGCTTGCTGCATCCAGTTTCTATAGATGTGTAGTGTCGAGGAGCTGATGTTAGGTAGTGTTGTCTATTGCACGAACAGCAGCTGAATCGTAAGGGGCCGTGACTTCTGAAGCTGATAGGAGTGCTGCCAATCGGTGTAAACGGAACACAACAATGTGCAGTAGCTAGATAGTCATCCTATGTTCTCCTCTGTTCCATATTTTATTCACTGTTCATTTTTTTTTTTAGCTTTTAGTTTCAATCCGTTAAGTTGTTGTTCTTCATTTACTAAACTTTCATATTTTCTTCTACTTGTGTTTTCCTTTTGCTTAATGATATACAGGACCGAGACATGGTTGTTTGTGTGTAGTAAGAAAGGGTGCGCCCCCTGGATGGTTGTTGCTCTCGGTTGTTGAAGCAATCTCTGGCGCACCAGCTCAGCACAGCTCCATTCTACACTCCTTACCCCAAGTTCTGCTTCTGATCGTTACACTATACTAGTGCTACACATTCCCTTTCTTCACGCGCAACAGCAAGGTACCCCTTAAGCTTTTAAAGTGTACCAGATTGTAGTAGTAACTTGGCAGTAGTGCCGCTGGTCATGCTAATTGCAGGGAGCAAAACTGAAGCATTCACCATGTACTGCAGTTACACTGTACCATCAGCAGAAGCACGACAGGAGCAGGACAGCACCTGAAGCAGAAGAGGACAGAATCGAGAGCAGGACAGTAGCCTGGATGCAGAGCCAAAAAGAAGGAACGTGTACAGTACAGTGCACGAGTTCATCAAGCTGGCTAGAAAATTATCCAAGGCCATGTTTGGCATTTCATTTCGATAACATAATACATTTTTCATGCATTTTTTATATTTCATTGTCAATATTATTTGTTAGCTTAAAAATTAGAGTTTTAGATTAATTTTCATGTTAGTTATATTTTCTTTGCTTGTTAGTTCAAAACTTAGATTTAATTATGTTAATAGTTAATTTTTATTTTAGTGTTAGGTGTTGCATTTAAAATTAAATTAGGGATAAAATCATTTTATGCATTTTTAAATTTTTATTTTAAATTGAAAATTCAAAAAATATTTATGTCTAACGCATTATTAGGTAAAAAAAAAAGAAATTTTTTTCTTGTGTGCAGGTAAACTAAATTCGGATGAATTTCAATTATTTCGGTAGAAAATGGGTTGAAAATGGGCTAAAAGAGACTGGATCAATACCATTTCCCAGTCTGAGTCACCATTCATTATAGAGAGTGTGATGCTGGGTGTTCATATTTGCCTCGAAAAGATAAGATCGACGGATACCGTGCCCACCTTCTGGAAGACACACGCCGGGCTACATCGCATATCCAAGTGGACAAAAAAGATAAATAACATGGAAATATCTTATCTATAGCATATGGAATGAAGAGAAGTGGCCAAATAATGCCAACTCATCTAGGATTGAAAATTACAATTGTACCCCTAATTTTTGTATAAATAGAATATGATTAGCAATTGAAAGAGAGAGGTTTTTTTTTTTTAGGGTAGCTTTACTTTTTTTTCGGTTAAAATTTTATTGTTAGGTTTTATATTTTCCTTAGGTTTTCTTTTAAGCTTTTCACGGTGGCTAGTGACGGCAGCCACCATTTTTATGTCTTCTCGGTTTGCTTACGTTTCCATTTCACTATCTTTTATTACATGTTATTTCTTTAATGCAAAGTTTTGTCTCTTTTTCTTAGTTATTCCCGATTCCTGTTCAATTTTTATTTTCTTTCACTGCTCATTCATCTAGAGCTAGAAGGTTTGCTATGCTTCGCTTATGACTGCCATTTGATTGTTTTGTGCTGTGGTGTGGGTTTGATGCTGTCCATTGTTCCTGCACCATTAGCAAAGTGGAACGATGATGGATGATTGAAAGTTGAAGCAATAAGTAGCCATGGGATCGTTGTATTTCCTTGTTTTATTCATTTTCAGTTTAAGCTTTAATCATTGTTTTTAATTACTGTTTGTATGTCTATCGGATGAGCTTGCTTTTTTGTGTTTATTCTTTGTTCTGCATTGTAGTGCACTGCTATATAGTTGTTCCATCGTTAATCGGGTACTGCTCATCTGTATTTCTAGATTCCTATAGATCAGTTTTTATTTTATAGTTTGCACCGTGTTTCTACATGTTCTTACAATCAGCTTGCTGCATCCAGTTTCTATAGATGTATAGTGCTGATGAGCTAATGTTAGGTAGTGTTTTCTGTTGCACGAACAGTAGCTGAATCGTGAGGGGGTCGTGACTTCTGAAGCTGATGGGAGTGCTGCCGATCGGTGTAAACGGAACACAACAGTGTGCAGTAGCTAGATAGTCATCCTCTGTTCCATATTTTATTCACTGTTCATTTCTTTTTTTTTGTTTTAGTTTTTAGTTTCAATCCGTTAAGTTGCTGTTCTTAATTTATTGAACTTTCATATTTTCTTCTGCTTGTGTTTTCCTTTTGCTTAATGATATACAGGACCGAGACAAGGCTGTTTGTGTGCAGCAGGAAAGCAGGGTGCGCCCCCTTGATGGTTGTTGCTCTCGGTTGTTGAAGCAGCCTATGGCGCACCAACTCAGCACAGCTCCATTCTACACTCCTTACCCCGAATTCTGCTTCTGATCGTTACACTATAATAGTGTTGCACATTCCCTTACTTCACGCACAACAGCAGGGTACCCCTTACGCTTTTGAAGTGTACCAGATTGTAGCAATAACTTGGCAGTAGTGCCGCTGGTCATGCTAATTGCAGAGAGCAAAACTGAAGCATTCACCGTGTACTGCAGTTACACTGTACCATCAACAGAAGCATGGCAGGAGCAGGACAGCACCTGAGGAAAAAGCGGATAGAACCGGGAGCAGGAGCAGGACAGTAGCCTGGATGCAGAGCCAAAAAAAAGGAATGTGCACAGTACAGTGCACGGGTTCATCAGGCTGGCTGGAAAATTATCTAAGGCCATTTTGGTTTTTTTTTTTTTCATAAACTTGATGTCCAACAACGCCCACTCTAAGTGACATAGACGTGAATCCGCAAGTGCACGGGTCGTACAAGTAATAATGGGATTTGAGTCCCCGATTATTGTCCCACAGAGAATCTAATTAGTCTAATTAATTTTATCCTAAGTATATCCTAGCAAATTATGAAGTTTTAGTGGGTGATCTACAATGCTAGATTTAAAAAGTGCTAAAAACGATAAAATTATAAAATGAAGAAAATAACACAGAGCTAAAATTACTTACAGAGCTCCAAGCAATTAAAAGCAATAACCTATAAAAGATAATTACAACAGTTAAAATTAATTAATGCAAATAAACTAAAATGCAAATGTGAAAATAAAGAAACAAAAATTAATTAGACTAAAATTCAACAATCCTAAAATAAAATATGCATATAATTAATCTAATTAATTTGAAAATAAAAATGTAAATTTATCTAACCCAAAGTCTAATAAAATAAAATTCTATTAACCTAAAGAAATTCTTAAATCTAACTAAAAAACTAATTACCTATAAAATGATCATAATACTGCATGAGACATAAATATTTTTAGATTTTTCAATTTAAAATAAAAACTTAAAAATGCATAAAATAATTTTATCCCTAATTTAATTTTAAATGCAACACCTAACACTAAAATAAAAATTAACTATTAACATAATTAAATTTAAGTTTTGAACTAATAAGCAAAGAAAATATAACTAACATGCAAATTAATCTAAAACTCTAATTCTTAAGCTAACAAATAATATTGACAATAAAATATAAAAAATGCATGAAAAATGGATTATGTGACTGAAATGAAATGCCAAACATGGCCTTGGATAATTTTCCAGCCAGCCTGATGAACCCGTGCACTGTACTGTGCATGTTCCTTCTTTTTGGCTCTGCATCCAGGCCGCTGTCTAGCTCCTTCTCCGGGTTCTGTCCACTTTTGCCTCAGGTGCTGTCTTGCTCTTGTCGTGCTTCTGCTGATGGTACAGTGTAACTGTAGTACACGGTGAATGCTTCAATTTTGCTCCCTACAATCAGCATGACCAGCGGCAGTACTGCCAAGTTACTGCTACAATCTAGTACACTTCAAAAGCGCAAGGGGTACCCTGCTGTTGTACGTGAAGTAAGGGAATGTGCAGCACTACTATAGTGTAACGATCAGAAGCAGAACTCGAGGCAAGGAGTGTAGAATGGAGCTGTGCTGAGCTGGTGTGCTAGAGACTGCTTCAATAACCATCAAGGGAGCGCACCCTTCTTTCCTGCTGCACATAAACAGCCATGTCTGGGTCTTGTATCTCATTAAGCAAAAGGAAAACACAAGCAAAAGAAAATATGAAAGTTCAATAAATGAAGAATAGCAACTTAACAGATTGAAACTACAAACTATAACAAAAGAAAAAAGAAATGAACAGTGAATAAAATATGGAACAGAGGAGAATAGAGGATGACTATCTAGCTACTGCATACTGTTGTGTTCCGTTTACACCGATCGATTGCATTCCCATCAGCTTCAGAAGTCACGGCCCCCTCACAATTCAGCTGCTGTTCATGCAACAGAAAACACTACCTAACATCAGCTCCTCGGCACTACACATCTATAGAAACTGGATGTAGCAAGCTGATTGTAAGAACATGCAGAAACACGATGCAAACAGAAAAATAAAAACTGATCTACAGGAATACAGAAATACAGATGAGCAATACCCGATTAACGATGAAACAACTATATAGCAGTGCACTACAATGCAGAACAAAGAATAAACACAGAAAAGCAAGCTCATCCGATAGACATACAAACTGTAATTAAAAACAATGATTAAAGCTTAAACTGCAAATGAATAAAACAAGGAAATACAACGATCTCATGGCTACTTATTGCTTCAACCTTCGATCATCCATCATCGTTCCACTTTGCTAATGGTGCAGGAACAATGGACAACATCAAACCCGCACCACAACACTGAACAATCAAATCGCAGTCATAAGCAAAGCATAGCAAACCTTCCAGCTCTAGATGAATGAGCAATGAAAGAAAATAAAAATTGAACAGGAATCGGGAATAACTAAGAAAAAGAGACAAAGCTTTGCATTAAAGAAATAACATGTATTAAAAGATAGTGAAATGGAAACGTAAGCAAACCGAGAAGACATAAAAATGGTAGCTGCCGTCACCAACCACCGTGAAAAGCTTAAAAGAAAACCTAAGGAAAATATAAAACCTAACAATAAAATTTTAACCTAAAAAAAAATAAAGCTACCCTAAAAAAAAAAACTCCCTCTTTCAATTGCTCATCATATTCTATTTATATACAAAATTAGGGGTACAATTGTAATTTTCAATCCTAGATGAGTTGGCATTGTTTAGCCACTTGTCTTCATTCCATTTGCTGTAGAGAAGATATTTCCACGTCCTTTATCTTTTTGTCTACTTGGATATGCGATGTAGCCCGACATGTGTCTTCCAGAAGGTGGGCACGGTATCCGTCGATATTATCTTTTCGAGGCGAATAAAATACGAACACCTGGCATCACATGTCTCTACAACGAATGGTGACTCAGACTGTGAAATGGTAGTGGTCCAGTATCTTTTAGCCCATTTTCAGCCCATTTTCTACCGAAACAACTGAAATTCATCCGGATTTAATTTACCTGCACACAAGAGAATTTTAATTAAATTGGGGGGATAATTAATAAAATAATATGAGGATTAAAATAATTAATTAAGAAATTAAGAACAAATAATTCTATTTTAATAGAATTTTTACATCCCCAAACTTGAGCTTTTGCCTATCCTCAAGCAAAACAAAATACATGTAAGAATGATAAGTACCAAACATAATGGTTTCCCCAATATTATCCTCAAAGAAAAAGTAGCAACTCTGAAATCAAAGATTCACAATTATAAGTTCAACACTCAGAATCATCCAATCATAAGTCTTAACCCAAATTAAACTCCTCGTGTGTGTGTGAGAATGTCAAATCCACTTCACAGTACATTACCCAGATCAGATTATGCAAACACAGTGAATGCAAAGTCAATGACAAGTGATCATTCCCATAAATTTGCTTTTCACTTGTCTCTCCACTAATGTAGTCACACTTAACCAAAGATCAATAAGACTTCATTAAGCTTGTAATGTAAGGCTAGGGCTAAGGTATGATAAAGTCGATTTAGGTTTAATTACCCCTCAACATGCATTACTTCTAGGATTTTTAATGTAAGAGCTCAAATTATTTCCCCCAAACTTATTTATTTTGCTAAACATTCTATTTTGTTTTTGTATTTTTCTTCATTCTTTTTTTCTTCTTCTTTTTTTTTTTCATTTTTTTCAAACATTCACTATCACCTAATACCTATATAGCTCACAATATATCCCAATGACTTTTCATGCTTTCAGGGTAAGGGATAGGTGCAGAGTGTTTTAGGCTAAGGAAAAATAAGCAGGTGTATTTACAGAGAAAAACTTATTTGGCTCAGATGGGTGACTAGGGGTAAAATATGTACAGGGATGGCTAGAAAGGCTCAAACGATCCACAGATGGCCTAAATCATTTCCCTAATTAAGTGTGATCAAATATTTCACCTCGAGATAAGATCAAACAAATTCTAGATATGATGCACAAAATCAACTGAACAAATGCAATCTTATGTCCACGTAAGCTTTCTCTAAATAAATATACAGATTCATGACATGAGATGTGCATAAAATGAGGAAATCACAATCAGAATTAAGATAAATTCAAGAATTCTTCTTCATGCTTTTCCAATAATCATGCTTCTCATTCAATTAAAGTTAGACTAAATCATGGGGTCATATCATCGGAATATAGGAAAACTACATGCTAAGTACTAAATCACTCCAAAATTAAACAATGAAAGCTCATATTGTCGAAAAAAATTTCAATTTTTCCCAAAAATACTGAAGTGATATCCTCACCCCCAAACTTAAAGTGCACAGTGTCCTCATTATGTCGATAATATAAGACTTGAAGCTCAAGAACAGAATACTCCCCTATCTAATGTTGATGAAGAACAACCGAAGCTTGATTGAGAAGGTAATTCTTAAAAAAAAAAAAATCTGCAAAATAAACAAGGAAAGAAACAGCAGAAAAGAGAAAAAGAATTGTCACGACCCAAATTACCTACAATTCACTACAAATTTTTTTCGTTTGTTATTTAATTCTTACTTTTCTCTTATCGTGACCATCCTACCAACAGTTGGGCTATGATTCGGTGTTAGTCTCCTCTCACCTATTTACCATTCCATTTCCATATTCACATTCACACATCAGGATTTACTATCATTTGACTTTAACTAAATACATTCACAATGGTATTTACATAACCTTACATCCCCAACATCATATCCCTTTACAGTACTGTGCATTTACATGTTCAGATACAAAACAATACAAATGTGTATACCTATCTCTCGATGAGACGCAGTAGATACCAAAGATACAAGTCCTCAGTCGCGCTCAAGCTACTGAAAGTACTCTATAGAGGAGGAAAATAAGGGGGTGAGCAACCGCACGCTTAGTAAGGCAATTATGCAAGTAAGTAGATAGCTCCACTATCTACATGCTCATAATACCATGCCCTTAAATCAATTTCTTTTCGTTTCATGCACGAAATCATGCATACATCAATGCCATAGTTTATAAAAACTATTCGTGCATATAGAAATCATGCAACTCATGCATCAATGGCATTTTATGAAAAATTATAATTCGCATGAAGTAAATCAAGATCATACATTATTTCATGCCATGTAAAACAAATCATGAGAGATAATTCTTTTCATGAATTTGTAATTAAAGCATGGAAAACTCCTCATGCTACTGCATTTAAATCGTTTCATTAAAATTCAGTATAAAATAACCCCTCTAGGTCAATCATCTCATAAATCAATCTCAAACTCATTAAAAATTCATTATAAAAAATTTTGTTATAAAATCACCCTTCTTTTAGGGTCACATGTCATAAAATCCTTTGAAAAATTTAGCATCATAGTAGAAAATCACATCTCAATGAAAATCACAAAATCGGGGGCATGACCCCTCCTTCAGGTCTACACCGGTCTATCGAGACCAAAAGTTATATCATGTGAGATATGTAGGTAACTATATCAGTAACATCGAGGACTATGGCCATATCCTAGTGATCCCTGGCTACACGATACCTAGTATGCGGGGCATCACACCTGAAACAGGAGGTGGGTCAGTCCTGCCACCAAAACAACATAAATACCAAGATTGTGAGGGCAAGGCTTACAGCCTCGTGGCTAATGCCACTCCACTCCAACAATCCTCACGGTACAGCGTACTCCGCGTGACATACACGGTACAACGTACTCTGTGAACCTAAATCATAGTCAGGGGGTGTCTGCCGTAGGTCTTATCCACCCAACCTATGTCTCAGTATGCACGTGTGAGCATATCATCTTACTGTGACACAGTCTACAAGAGGCTCCAACATGGCTATATGCATGTCATATAAATCCCTGTGCGAGCAAAGCTCCAGCACGCTCCATGCATATTCATGATAGCTAAAAACCTCGTGCGAGCAAAACTCCAACACGTTTTCATAAAAATCAATAAAATCTGCGTACGAGTAGCACTCCAGTACGACTTTAAAAAGAGTTATAAATCCATATAAAATCATGTGCGAGCAAGCTCTAGCACGGTTTATGCATAAAATCCATCAAAGCCTCGTGAGAGCAATGCTCCAGCACGGTATCATGCATAAATCATTCAAAACTTCGTGTGAGAAATGCTCCAGCACGAATGAATGCTCAAGTAAATCAAAACTTCATGCGAGTAACGCTGATAATTCTATTTTTAATAGAATTATTTGTGCTTAATTTTTTAATTATTTATTTAATCCCCATATTATTTTATTAATAATCCCATTTATTTAATTAAAATTCTTTAATGTGCAGATAAATTAGATCCGGATGAAACTCAGTCGTTTCAGTCGAAATTGGACTGAAAACGAGCTGAAGGAGATTGGACCACATCAAAATTACAGACCGAGTGACCAGTCGTCTATACACGCATGATGCCAGGTGTCCAATTTTTATTTACTCCAAAACGATAAGATCGACGGACACCATGCGAACCTTCTAGAAGACACACACCGGGTCACATCGCACATCCAATTAGACAAAAAGACAGATGACGTGAAAATATCTACTCTGCAGCAAATCAAATGAAGACAAGTGACCAAACAGTGCCAACTTATCTAGGATGGAAAAAATACCATTATACCCCTATGTTTGTGTATAAATAGAAAAAGATGGCAATTGAAAAGAAGGTAGCCTAGGTTAGAATAGAAGTAATTTGAGAGTAGGAGTAGATGTAATTTAGGGTAGAGTAGCTTTTAGGTTAATTTTAAATCTTTCTTTAAATTTTTGAATAGTTTTTTTTTTTTTTACAAGTTTTCTACTGTTCATTGTATTTCTTTTATGTTCTTCATTAGTCTTGGATAATTTTATTTCAATGAAAATCAGTATCATTTCATGCTCTCGGTTTGATAAAAATCAATTCTTTTATTGTTAAGTTTTATTTACATAGCTTATTTCCTAGTTGATTTGCTCTCGGTTTTCCTAAACCTTTTATGTTTTTGTTGAAGTAATCTTTATTTTCCTAGCTCTCGATTTTCTTCTCTTGGTGCATTCAGGTAACAAGTTTTTTCCTTTGTTTATGCCTTTTGGTTTTGATGCTTTGATGTGGGTTAATGCTTAACATTTATCCACATCAATGGCATTGTGGAACCTCGGTTGGAGAAAGGAATGAAACAACCCGAGCTACTAGATTCTCGTTTATGTGCAGCACAAATATTGACAATCTCATTTTAATGTTCTGTTGTTAGCGTTGCTTCTTTCTTTCGATTTATTGCTGGTATCCTTGAAAGGTTTTGTTCTTTTATTTCATTAAATAGAAGCTACCCAATTGCTGCATATATTTGTTTAGTTTTGTTGTTTCACTTCTTTGCACAAACCAGTTTTACCTTATTGCATTTTTCAGTTGCTGTTTCGTGGATCTGTTGTAGCTAAAAATTATATTGCTCGGTCTTCATGTTCAACTTTAGTTCTGTTAAAGTTCAGATTTCGTTTACTGCCTCAATTTATTTTTTTTTGCTTTAGACCTAGAGAGGTAGCAGCTAGCATCGGTGTTGAGGCAGCAGCTAGATGGCACCGTGACTGAGCAGTTTTCCTTCTCTGTTTTGAACTCTTAGCACTGTTCACCTTAACGTTTCTGGTTATTGTGTTTTTGTCCATGCTTTGGTTTCGGTTGTTTTGTTTATAGGTTGCTCTTGGTTTGCAAGACATAGTTGAGCTGTTGTGTAGACATGGGCAGGTTGCAGTTGAAGGGTGTGCTAATGTAAGAGGAGACCCAGTGCAGAATAGCTGTCTATGTTCGCAGGGTAGGAGGTGCGTAGCAAGAACAGGATGACTGAAGTAGCATCGGCTCGGTATGGTTTGTGCAGTAGGCTGAAGCTGTGCAGAAGTGGATAAAACCGAGATCAGCATGGCACCTGGATGCAGTACAACAGATAGTTGCAGGTAACGAATAGTAAAAGTTAAGCAAAAACACTTGAGCAGCACCTGCAGCAGATGGTTTTACCTGGAACAGACAGCAGCCGAGAGTAGCAGTACGAGGCTAGAGCAGAAGCCACGAACGAGAGCTGGCAGGTTGCGGTTTGCACCTGATGAACATGCATAAGATGTACAAAGCTAGCACCTGGACAAACCAAGAAGATAACTGATGGAGCAGAACGTGTAACAGTGCAGTATCGGGACCACTTGCTGGGCAGAAACGGTTAAGGCCTTGTTTGGCCAATTAATTTGTTATTTCATGATTTTAGTTGTATTAATCTTTAATTAGTTGTTAGTTTTTATTAATTGGTAGGTTAGCTTTAATATCTTTGCATGTTAATTTAATTTGTGGTGTTAATTTTTAGTTAGTAGTTAATTTTATATTAAATGTTTTAGGACTTTATTTTAGTTTAGTATTTTATTAGTTGCGTTTGGAATCAGTTTAGATTTAATGTGTTTCATGCATTTTTAATTTAGTCTTCATTTTTATTAGATTTTAGGTTAGTTTAATTTACAATTTTTATTAGTTTAATTACATGCATTTTTATTTTAAGTTTGTTTAAATTTTAGTTTAATTTTATTTCTTCATTTTCATATTTGCATTTTATTTTAGTTGCGTTAATTCATTTTAACTGTTTTAATTTTCTTTTGTAGGTTATTTGCTTTTAATTGCTTGGAGCTTTGTAAGTAATTTTAGCTCTGTTTAATTTTCTTTATTTTATAGTTGTTATTATTTTCAGTACTTTAATTTTAGCCAGGTAGACCACCCATTGCAATTTCATAATTTGCTAGGATATACTTAGAGTAAGATTAACCGGTAGTTAATTAGGCTAATCAACTTCTCTGTGGGACGATAATCCGGGACTCAAATCTCATTATTACTTGTACGACCCGTGCACTTGCGGATAATACCTTTAGGGCGTGTCAAGTTTTTGGCGCCATTGCCGGGGAAGTCTTAATTAGCTAGTAATTAATATCGGTGAAATTATGGTTAGGTGTAATTCTAGCTTGTAAATATTTAGGTTGTAAATATTTAGATCCTCAGTTTAGTTTGGTTAATTTTCTCTATCTCAAAAAAAATTTAAAAATTTAAAAATTTAAAAACTTAAAAAAAAAAATTCTAAGGACTTTGTGATGTTTGCATGCGTAGAGCCAGAAGTTATGATTGCTTTCCTTTAGATCCTGAAATTGAACGAACACTTAGAAAAATTCAAAAGGATTCTAGGAAATTTATAGCTCCGCTGTAAAGCATCATGGCAGAAAATAGGGAAATTAGGACCGTTGGAGATTATGCGGTGCCGACAATTGGAGGATATTATACTGGCATTAGGCCACCAGTTGTCCCTGCTAACAACTTCAAAATTAAGCCTTCCATCCTCCAGATGATCCACACCTCTTTACAGTTCAGTGGGCTTCCGTACGATAACCCTCATGCTCACCTCGTGCAATTCCTGGACCCGTACAACACGTTCAAACACAATGGATTATCTGATGATGCGCTTAGGCTTAGATTATTCCCCTTCTCACTTAGGGATAGGGCACGACACTAGTTAAACTCCTTGCCTCCAGGATCCATTTCTACATGGGACGAGTTTGCCCATCAATTTCTAGCTAAGTTTTTCCTTCCCTCTAAAATGGCCAGACTCCATAGTGATATATCTTCCTTTGCCCAGTTTGACTCTGAATCTCTTTACGAAACATGGGAACGATATAAGGGGTTTTTTAGGAAGTGCCCTCACCATGGCCTACCTTTGTGGTTGCAAGTCCAGACCTTCTACAACGGACTTACAAGCCAAAATAGGACCATTGTTGACGCTGCTGTGGATGGAGTGCTAATGTGTAAAACAGAGGAGGAAGCTTATGAGCTCCTAGACAAGATGGCTGCTAACAACTATCTATGGTCCTCGGAGAGACAATTACCTAAGAAGTCGACGGGTATTTATGAGCTCGACACGCTGTCTACCTTGACCTCTCAAATCGCTAACCTTACAAAGAAGGTAGAGTCAGTACCCAGCATAATCTTTCTACCAGTCCTAATCTGATTTATTCTGTCCAAAGTTCGTTTCTTTCCTGCGAGCTATGTAGCGGTACCCACTTTATAGATAGGTGTCCGCTCAACTTAGAATCGGTTCAGTATGTTGCTCCCCCTACGCAATAGAACAACCATTTTTCAAATACCTATAATCCAGGGTGGAGGAACCATCCTAACTTCTCCTGGAGTTAAAACCAAGGGAAAACTTCTAACTCCATATCTGTAGGACCCCTTAGTTTTCAAGCTCCATTTGTTTAGGTACCACCACAGCCGCAATTTCCATACCATCCACCACATCATCCATCCCCACCTCAATTTCAGCATCATCCACCTCATTTCCATCAACCACCACCACTACCACAACCCTTGTAGCCCCAACATTATCATGCACTAGCAGCTGAGAAGAAGCCCTCACTTGAGGAAATGTTCACGACTATCCTGCAAAATCAAGTTGCCTCAATCAAGAATTTAGAAGTTTAAGTTGGACAGATAGCCAATGCTCTTAGCCAACGTCCACAAGGGACCCTTCCTAGTAACATTGAAGTTAATCCTGTTAAGCAAAGGGAAGGTAAGGAACATGTTAGATCCATCACCCTTAGGAGTAGCAGAGAGCTAGATGATCTACAAGTTAAGTCTAATCCTGTTAAGCCCACAGTGGTAAAGCCCTTAGGGTCTAAAGAGGCAGCTCAGAAAGAGAAAGAACATCAAGACCAGGTTGCCAAGGAAACAAAGCTAGGCACTTCTTCATCTATACCTTCTTTTACTTTAATGCCTTCCTCATCCTCTGATGCTACACATGTTTCCACTACATCCTCTCTAGTTAGACCACCAGTACCTTTTCCTCATAGGTATCAGAATCAAAAACTAGATTAACAATTCGCCAAATTCCTTGAGGTTTTTAAGAAACTTCACATCAACATTCCTTTCGCGGATGCCTTAGAGCAAATCCCAAGTTATGTGAAGTTTTTAAAGGATATCCTCTCGAGGAAGAGAAGATTGGAAGAATATGAGACGGTGGCTTTAACTGAGGAATGTAGTGCAATTATTCGGAGGAAATTACCCCTCAAGCTTAAGGATCTCGGGAGTTTTACCATACCTTGCACTATAGAAAATCTGTTCTTTGGTAGAGCCCTGTGTGATTTAGGAGCCAGTATCAATCTGATGCCTCTGTCTATCTACCAAAAGTTAGGAATAGGGGATGTCAAGCCTACCACAGTGTGTAAGACCTGATTTTAGTTAAAACACGAAATTAAAAATGTAAAAGGATTGGAATGGAATTCTCAAACACGTGCAAAGGCAAAATGGTCAAAAGACCGAAAGTCGGTGTAAATTCGATAAGAAAAAAATTATTAAAAATAATGGATTGAGAAATCTTGGTCAATAAAGGTGAAATAAATTTATTCTGGGTTAAATTGATCAAGATCCAGAATTTTTAGAACTACCGAAAAGTCATTCGGGACAATATCCCGAAAATACGGAGAAATTATACCCGAAAAAGGTTAAAATATGATAAATCAATTAAATAAAATTAAATTAATTAATTTTGGAATAAAATAATAATTTTTGGTAGATATTTTAGACATTTTAATATATTTTATTGATTAAAATATTAATAAAATTAAATAATAAATTAAATTAAATTAATTAAGTTAAAAAAAAAGAAGAATTGAAAAAAAAGGAATGAAAAATCGAGGAGAGAGAAGAAATAGCGAAAACGGAAAACGAAACGGAGGCCGAGCCCCTCGCCGACGATCGATGGTGAACGGAGGCCGAGGAAGGAAGCCCGACGAGGCCCAGACCACCACCAGCCTAAAGGAGCCACGAACGGCGACCACCGGCGAGAAGAACGACGAGAAATGAAACAGAGAGAAGAGAAGGAGATTCCTAGCGACCGGCGCCGATCTGGCCGACCCCACCCCAACCGAACGTTCCCGAGGCCCAGCCGACTTGATTGGTGGCGGCCACGACCGGTGAAACTGTCGGTAAACGCCGAAAACGGCGAAAAGAGGAAATGGGTTTCAACGGCAGGAGAGAAGAGGCTGGACCGGTGACTTTCCAGCGGCCTTGGACGAAACGGAGGGCAGATTCGTGCTGTGGACGGCCCAGCGGAGCCACTGGCGGATTAAGCCGGTGGAGAACTGGTCGGTAAGGCCTTGAACCAGTCGAATCAGAGTGGACCGGGGTGAACCGACGGGTCCGAACCGGGTTTGAATCGGATCGAACCGGTTCAGCCAAGAAAGAGGAAAAAAATGAGAAAAAGGGAAAAAGAAAAAGAGGAAAAATTGGAGAAAAATCCCAACGATGTAATCGAGCTACGGGTAAGTCAGTAGCGGTCGAAATTGATTAATTTTCGACTAAAAATTTACCCAAAAATTTATAAAATTGTGTAGCTCGATAATCGACGTCAAACGAGAGCTCGAGATAGCCTCGATTTGCGTACTAGCATGGAATCTCGGGTAAGTAACCCTTATTTACGATAATTTACATTGTTATGCGTGCTTCGAATTTAATTTCCTCATTAATTAAACTAAATTTTGGAAAGTCAGATAAATTGTCGTAAATAATAAATTGAGTTATTCGAGAGTTAGAACGAGGCCCAATAAATTGTTGGTGGGCCCAATGAGCCCAATAGGCCTCGATAAGGTGAAAATTAAGTGGAAAACGGGCTTAAGGCCCATTAAGGTGCAATCGGGCCCAATAGGGGTAAATGGGCCCAATGATTTAAATTAAGCCCAGAAAATAGGAAATACAATTAAATTGTATGATATCTGACCTGAGGAATAATTATACGCAGTTTCAGACATTGGATTGGGAGTAAATCGGACTGCGTGACGAGACAGCAGTGGAAAAGGAAAGGTTAGACTCTATAGAAAAATAAGGTAAGGGAATTCTACGGACTGCTAGAGGTAACTTTACGAAATTTCAAAGTCATATGCAGTCTTTTAAATTATCTGAAGGGTCTAGAAGTAAGTTAATAATTTTAGTGCCTCGAATGGGTAAATTACCAAAATACCCTTGTTAAGGGTAAAATTTACAATTTTAGGAAAAATTGGGAGGAGCAAGAACAAGAGGTTTCTGCTCGTTCTGGAGGTGTTTTGATGCATGCATGAGTAGGCTGGCTAACCTTGAAAGAAAAATGCACAGCATTTCATAGTTTCAACAATGAAATTGTTTTGAAAACTGTTTTAAGGAAACAGAGCCGCATACGTGTTTTTATTGACATGTGACGTGCTAGAGTTCAGCTCGCACGATATTTTAAGTTGTGTGATGCATGCATTAGTGCTGGAGCGAGAGCTCGCACTAGAGTTTTACATGCATTGGTGCTGGAGTCTAACTCGCACCTGATTTTACATGATTTTCGTGATACGGTGTTAGAGTCTAACTCGCACCAGGTTTTATATGATTTTCGTGACACGGTGCTGGAGTCTAACTCGTACCAAAGTTTACATGATTTTTGTGATAGGGTGCTAGAGTCTAACTCGCACCAGATTTTTCACATGACTTGATGAGAGTGCTAGAGCTTAGCTCGCACTAGTTTTACTTGAATTGACGAGAGTGCTGGAGCATCGCTCGCACCTCCCACTGATTTTTATGAGAACATGCGATGAGCCGTGCTTGGAGCTTCAGGTAGACTGTGTGTCACCGATTAAATAGGCCCGCACGTGCGTTTTGAGACATAGCATGAGTATAGAGATATAATATGGGTCCACGGAGTACGATGTACCGTGCAAGTAGCAGGGAGTATGATGTACCGTGTGGTATCTTCGGATACGGGGTATCTTCGGATACGGCATCTTTGGATGCGTGGGATCGAATAAGACTGACGGGTTGGATTGACCCACCTCCCGGGCGATTCCCGATCAGGGTGAGACCCCGCACACTAGGATCCGTGTAGCAGAGGGGCTCACGAGGACACACGGCCATAGTCCTGGTTATTACCGATATATAGATGTTGCCTAGTCTCGCATGTTGATGATCTTGACGATGATTGAAACTGGGTTTTAAATCAAATGTGCATGATGATTATTTTCATGCTTTTTAAACCCATGTGTGATGTAAACTGATTTTCATGGTTTTGTGTAAGTCAGGACCACCCGAGGGATGGGTTGAGTCCTGGATTTGTTGTGAAATTTTTAAATGAGAAAGAAATGATTTGAAATAGTTGCATGTTGAATTTTCCATGCGAACGTGTTTTACATGACATCATGAATCATAGCATCAGTTTTAAAATGTGTGGAGAAAGGGTGGTTTATGCATGGCACCACGTTCATGTAGGTAGTATGGTTACCTACTTGTTCGTAAGATTGCCTTACTAAGCTTGATGTGCTCACCCCTTTCATTTTCCTCACACAGATAATCTCCAGTAGATGTTGAGGTGACTGAGTACTGCATTCTGGATATCCGCTGCTGCCCATCATTTAAGGTATATACACTTGTACGAATTGTATCTAAATAAGCATAGCACTGTAACATGTTTGTAAGTAACTTTAGGGGATGTATAAATATTGTAAACACTTATAAATGACTGAGAAAAAAATTAAATTATATGGTAAATGAATGGTGGGACTGGCATTGACGCACAGCCCAATTGTTAGTTGAGTGTGGCCACGATCAGAGGACAGGTAAGCATGAAAGAAAATAACAAAACGCGAAAAATTTACTCTGATTTTTGGGTAGTTTTGGGTCGTGACACAGTGACCCTTCAGCTAGCTGATTGATCAATTAAATATCCGAAGGGGGTCATTGAGGACATGCTGGTAAAGGTGGACAAATTTATTTTCCCTGTGGATTTTATCATGTTGGACATGGAGGAAGACAGGGAAGTCCCTATTATACTAGGTAGACCTTTCCTAGCGACTGATAGAACTTTAATTGATGTACAAAAGGGGGAGTTGACTATGAGAGTCCTGGATCAGAAAGTGAAGTTTAATGTTTTGAAACTTTTGAAGCTCCCTGATGACTCTCAAGAGTGTTTTAAGATGGATATTGAGAATATAAGGCTTGAGCACAAGAAATCTCAAAGAATGAGGGAAGTAGATAGAGTTAAGGAGGATTTAAATATCAATATTTTGTCACCACTCTAGCTGATCCTCCTACTCTTCGCCCTGCTGCTGAGTGTTGTGTTCTTTAGCTGCATTTGAAGTGGCTTAATTTTTCTTTTCACTTTGTATATAGTTCTTTTTCTTTTTCGTTATTTCTTTCTTTGTTTATTTTGCAGATTTCTTTTCCAGTTTTACGCTTTCAATCAAGCTTCGATTGTTCATCATCATCATCAGAAAGAGGAGTACTCTGTTCCTGAACTTCAATTCTTATATTATCTGCACACTGAGGATACTGTGCACTTCAAGTTTAGGGGAGGGGATATCACTTAAGCATTTTTCGAAAATTTGAGCAAAATTGAAAAAATTTTCAAAATTTTTCGAAAATCTGAGGTTAAATTTTTTGATTTTGGGATAAGTTACTTAACATGTAGTTTTCCCATATTTCGATGATATGACCCCATGATTAAGTCTAATTTTGATTGACTGAGAAGCATGATTATAGGAAAAGCATGAAGTTGAATTCTTGAATTTGTCTTGATTTTGATTGTGATTTCCTCATCTTACGTACATGTCATGTCATGAATCTGTATATTTATTTAGAGAAAGCTTATGTGGACATAGGATTACATTTGTTCAGTTGATTTTGTGCATCATATTCTAGAATTTGCTTGATCTGATCTCGAGGTAAACTATTAGATCACACTTAATTATGGAGATGATTTAGGCCATCTTTGGATCGTTTGAGCCTTTCTAGCCATCCCTGTACATATTTTACCCCTAGTCACCCATCTGGGCCAAATAAGCTTTTCTCTGTTAATTCACCTACATAAATTTTCCTTAGCTTAACTACTTTGTTCCTATCCCTTACCCCCGAAAGCATGGAAAGTCATTGGATATATTGTGAGCTTTGTACATATGGGTATCTGGTGATAGTGAAAAATCAAAAAAAAAAAAAAAGCAAATGACAAAAAAGAAAAAAAAAAGAAAGAAGAAAAATACAAAAATAGAATAAAATGTTTAGCAAAAGAAATAAGTTTGGGTGAAATAAATTGTTCTCTTACATTAAAGATCCTAGAAAGTAATGCATGTTAATGGGTAAGTAAACCTAAATCGACTTTATCATACCTTAGCCCCAGCCTTACATTACAAGCTTAATGAAGTCCTATTGATCTTTGATTAAGTGTGACTACATTAGTGGAGAGAGAAGTGAAACGCAAACTTATGGGGATGATCACATGTCATTGACTTTACTGTAAGACCCGAATTTAATTAAAATACGAAAATTAAATAAGAAAAGATGGGGGATGTATGAAGGAAGGTCAGGTTAAATTGATTTTCGAAACAAGAGCAGGGGTAAAATGGTAAAAAATACCAAAATCCGGTATTAAGGCGATAAGAAAATTTTAATTAAAAATAAGGATATAAGATATCTTGATCGATAATAAGGAAATTATAAATTTTGGGTCAATTGATCAAGATTCAAAAATTTTAAAAATACTGAAAAAATTACCGGAACGATATCTCGAAAAGCGTGAAGGAATAATATCGAAAATTTGGAGAAAAATATATTTAATAAATTAAATTTAAATTAAATAAATTAAATTAAAATAAAAATAATATAAGTGTAGATATTTTGGGTATTTAGAGTTTTTTTAATGAATAGTGTAATAATTAAATAAATTATAATAATAATAATAATTGATAAAATAAATAAATAAAAAAAAAGAAGAGAAGAATTGAAAAAAAAAAAAGGCTGAAAACGAAAATATCGGGGAGAGAGAGAGAACCAGAAAAACGAAACGAAAGCAGCCGAACCCGAGGGAGACCGGCGGGCCGTCCGGCGGCCAGGGACCCAGGCGAGGGCCGACGAAGGAAGCCCGACGCCAGGCGATCCTTCAGCCACCGGAGACGCGCCGTTTGGAGGCCGGAGGACGTCGGAAAACGGAGGAGAAGGCCGCGGGAAAGAAATGGCCACCGGCAGCGAACGGCGGCGATCCAGGGGGAACCGAGGCCCGATTTCGAGAGCCCAGGCGACGGCGGTGCTTTTGAGACCGATAGCACCCGACGAGACGGCGGGGATCGCCGACGACGGCCAAGAGGAGAAATGGGTCCGACGACCGAGAGGGAGAACAGCCGGACCGGCGGCATTCCGGCGAGCTTGACCCAAACTGATGGCAGATTCGAGATGCGGACGACCTTGCAGAGCCACTGGCGGTGGAAGCCGACGGAGAACCGACCGGCAAGGTGGTGAACCGGCGGTGAACCGGCCAAACCGGGGTGAACCGGCGGTCTGAACCTGTCCGAACCGGACTGAACCGGTTCAGCCAAAAAGAGGAGGAAAAAAGGAAGAAAAAGGGAAAAAGAAAAAGAGAAAAAAATTGGGGAAAATTCCTGTGGTGTAATCGAGCTTCGGGTAAGTCAGTGAGCGGTCGAATTGACACGATTTAAATTTTGGAGTATTTAATTTAATTAATTTAGGGCTAAAAACTTACCCGGAAAAATTGTGGAATTGTGTAGCTCGACGATTGGCATCCACCGAGGGCTCGAGACAGCCTCGAATTTCGTACTAGCATGGAGTCTCGGGTAAGTGACCCTTATTTACGACAATTACCTCGTTATGCGTGATATTGATTTAAATTCCGCATAAATTGAATTAAATTATGGAAATTTAGATAATTGTCGTAAATAGTGAATTTAGCTATTCGAGAGCTAGGACGAGGCCCAATAAATTATTGGTGGGCCCAATGAGCCCAATAGGCCTCGATAAAGTGAAAATTAAGTGGTAAACGGGCTTAAGGCCGATTAAGGCCCATTAAGGTGCAATCGGGCCCAATAGGGGTGAACGGGCCCAATGATTTAAATTAAGCCCAGAAAATATTAAATACAATTAAATTGTATAATATATGACCTGAGGAATATTACTATGCAGTTCCGGGCATTGGATTGGAAGCATATCGGACTGCGCGACGGGACAACATTGGAAAAGAAAAGGTCAAACTCGACAGGAAAATAAGGTAAGGGAATTCTGCGGACTGCTAGAGGTAACTTTACACAATTTTAAGTTCATTTGCAGTCTTTAAAAATTACTTGAAGGGTCTAGAGGTCAATTAATAATTTTAGTGCCCCGAATGAGCAAAATTACTAAAATACCCTCGTTAAGGGTAAAAATCTATAAATTTAGGAAAAATTGGGAGGAGCAAGAACAAAAGGTTCCTGCTCATTCTGGAGGTATTTTAACACATGCATGAGTAGGCTGGCTCATTTTTAAAGAAAATGCATAGCATTGCATACCTTTAACGATGTAATTTCTGTGAAAAACTATTTGGAGATAACTGAGCCGCCTACGTGTTTTTATTTACATGTGACGTGCTAGAGCTCAGCTCGCACGATGTTTGATTTGTATGATGCATGCACCAGTGCTGGAGCGAGAGCTCGTACTAGAGTTTACATGCATAGGTGCTAGAGTATAACTCGCACCAGGTTTCACATTTGCTTTTTCATGACACGGTGCTAGAGTCTAACTCGCACAAAATTTTACATGATTTTCGTGACAGGGTGCTAGAGTCTAACTCGCACCCGATTTTCACATGATTTACATACAGAGTACTAGAGCTTAGCTCGCACTAGTTTTATTTGATTTACTGACAGTGTTAGAGCGTCGCTCGCACTACTTTTCAGAGATCATACGATAAGCCGTGCTTGGAGCATCGGGTTGACTGTGTGTCACCGATTAAATAGGCTCGCACGTGCGTTTTGAGACATGGCATGTTAAAATAACCTGATGAGCCTGAACGAGGGATAAGGGTTAGAGATCCACCTGATGAGCCCGAACGAGGGATAAGGGTTGGAGATCCAGCTGATGAGCCCGAACGAGGGATAAGGCTGAGGGTCCACGGAGTACGATGTACCGTGCAAGTAGCATGGAGTACGATGTACCGTGTAGTATCTTTGTGATACGGGGTATCTTCGGATACGGCATCTTCGGATGCGTGAGATCGGATAAGACTGACGGGTTGGATTGACCCACCTTCCGGGCAGTTCCTGATCAGGGTGAGACCTCGCACACTGGGATCCGTGAAGCTAGAGGGACTCACGAGGACACATTGGCCAGTCCTGGTTATTGCCGTTATACAGATATTGCCTCGTCTCTCATGTCGACGATTTCGATGATTTAAACTGGGTTTTTAAATTAAATGTGCATGATGGTTATTTCCATGCTTTTAAACCCATATGTGATGTAAACGATTTTCATGGTTTTGTGTGAGTCAGGATCACCCGAAGGAGGGGTCGAGTCTTGACTTTACTGTGAAATTTTAAACGAGAAAGATATGATTTTGAATATACTTGCATGTTGAATTTTCCATGCAAACTCGATTTACATAACATCATAAGCTCATGTCATTTGTTTTAAAATGTGTGGAGAAAGGGTGGTTTATGCATGGCACCACGTTCATGTAGGTAGTATGGTTACCTACTTGTTCGTAGGATTGCCTTACTGAGCTTGATGTGCTCACACCTTTCATTTTCTCCCACAGATAATCTCCAGTTGAAGTTGAGGCGACTCAGTACTGCATTCCGGATATCCGCTGCTGCCCATCAACATAAGGTATATACACTTGTACATATTGTATCTACATAAACATAGCACAGTAACATGTTTGTAAGTAACTTTAGGGGATGTATAAATAATGTAAACAATTATAAATGACTGGAGAAGAAATAAGTTAGATGGTAATTAAATGGTGGGACTGGCATTGACGCACAGCCCAATTTGTTAGTGGAGTGTGGTCACGATTCGAGGACAGGTAAGAATTTAAGTAAATAAACAAAATGCAAAAAAATTAACTCTAATTTTTGGGTAGTTTGGGTCGTGACAATTATTATGGTATCAGAGCACAATTGGTCTGATGTGTGTCAGTGTCAGTAATTAGGAAATTACATCCCCGTGTTACTGTGCTTAGTTAGATACAATAGTGTATATCGAGATGGGCTTGACTAAAAAATGGTTAAGAATGCAAGAATGCTTAATATGAGTCGCGTTAGATGAGATAGTGCACGAGGCAGAGGTCGTAGAGGTAGACCTGAATCTGCTAAGTCGTGCTGAGTTTGATTATGAGAATCAGGATGAAATTGTAAATAGAGGCTAATGTTGAGCTTGCCTCACAGAGTCCGACAGAGAGATCGGACAATATTGAGAGATGCTTCGCGAGATTGAAGCGGAGCATGGGAATTATTTTGAGGAGCTAATTGCTCAGAGTATACATAAGATCAGAGGGCGCAGCGGAGCATGGGTGGAAACCTGCTCGACCCATCTTAAGTGTTAAACATCCAGAGCTAAGATGAGAAATCTTATTGGATGTATTCCGGTGACAGGATATCCCGGACATGATTTAAAGGAAAAATTTCTTACACTGCCCAGGAATACTAAATTGATTATGAGTATGAAACTCAGTTATATTCTTTGGCAGATATTACCTCGACACTATGAACAAGTGACAGTCGAGATGTCTAAGAGTTTATGAAAGGGCTCAGATTGTCGATTAGAGTCCAATTGGCCCGTGAGATATTACCATACCGAGGCAGTGCGCAGATTTACAGTTGGGTAAATAAGAATATGAATTGCACGCCTCTGAGATTGGGAAAGGTAATGAGGGCTGAAGTAGAGACAGAAAAGAGAATCGAGAAATTACAAGGATGTTAATATAAGAAAATGGTAATTGGTAAAAGATTTAATTTGATGAGTTATGGGCTAAGATAATTGGTAAGGCCCCAGTGCATCCAATTGTAGCACTTTTGAGGGGCATTGTGATTGGAGGACCCCGACCTGCTACGAAGCAGTGTAGCAGTGTAAGCAGTGTGGGATGTGTGGTGGATACCACGGAAGGAGGGTCTATACTTACACTGTATTGATGAAAATGGCCGTTAAGTGTGGTAAGACGGACCATTGATTTTGATTACACAGAGTTGGGCGAAATCGCCCCACAGAAAAGTAAAGAGACAGAGAAAAACTTCGTTGGTATAGCTGCAACGAAAAGGGAGGCAATAGCCGAAAAGAAAAAGCAAAGTAGGCTGTTGGACGGAGGCGAGAGGATGTTTTGGACCAGGACACTATTGATGTTTCATGGATGTGGTGTAAGATACCACACTTGTTATGAATAATGAAGTACATATGTTCATTGATCCTGGTGCCACACATTTATTCATACCGCATTCATTCGCATATAAGTGAGTAAAAGGCATGAATGCCTACATCATTGGGCACAATACTGATAAATGAGTACCCCAATAGAGGATGATTAATTAACGAAATATGGATATAGAGATTTTAAGTGATAAAAAGGGGTGCAACAGTTGAAATTAAAGGAGTAAAGGATTGTACTCACGAAATGAATAATGACAAGAGTTTCGTTATAATTGATACACTAAAGAGATAATCTTTAAGATATGTTGGTTCTAAATACAAGATGTATTGGAGCAAGAGGCGTATGCTAGGTAAGAACACCCTTACGATATGAAGTCATTAGGATTAAAGCAATTAGTAGCGAATACAAATTGTAACCACATGGACTGGTATATAAAGTAATTGTGGCTAAGTCTGAAGGTTAATAAAGGTATTTCAAAATACCTCCCCGCTTGAAGACTTGACAGCGTCTAAAAGTATATATATATATAACCTATAACGTGAAATCGATCGTCGTAATAAATACCTTTAGCGTTAGGATACCTTTACTAAGACGATAAGAATATTAAAATTCGACAAATCATTAAGGTTAACATAGTAAAATTTAATAAGAGTTGTTAAGCTAAGAAAAGGAAATGACGCAGGTTAGTACCTAAAAACGTAAGCGGTTTTGAAGGATCTGGTGCGCTTATGCGTAAATAAGTCAAGGATTGGACCGAATTGTAATCATCAGTATCGATGATATGTTGGGTGTAGTTAAAGTCTAGGGCAAACCGTAAGCAATAATTGGAAAATTGCTTTTACAAATGGGTTGTTGCGAGTTCTCAATATGGTCTACTTGGTTGACACGTTTAACTAAGAAAACGTGATCTTTAAATGAGATGATAAATAAGATGATAGATGTGACGGAAATTTGGTGTAATGAAGTATGAACTGACCACTGTGATTAAGTTCACCATACCCAACAGCTCAAGAGGTTCTCAGTGAGTATGGATACCTCAAAATTATGAAGGAGCTGTGTATTGATGTATAATGGGAAGATACCCATGATTTAAAATTGACAGCAGTAGTACTTATACCAAGAATATAGTACTATTATGTACATGGTGAGAAATTATGGATATGCACTGATCATAAAGCTCGAGTATCTGTTTTCATAGAAAGAGACGAATATAAGAATGCATAGTGGGTTAGAGCTTCTGAGAGATTGTGATTGTGAAAATTGTACCACCCAGGAAAGGCTAATGTGATGACTGATGTCTTGAGTAGAAAGAGCCTCGGGATGGTATTACATATGATGGTCAGGGAGCGCGAGCTGCTAGAGCAGTCGTGAACCTCGGTAGTGATATGACCCCTTCTGATGATGACAGTGATTGGTATGATTATGTGATAGCTAGCCTGAGATTAGAACCGGATGAGAGTGCCCGGATTTGACAGGCTTAGCGTGATGATCGGCACGATGTCGATAGTTTGGGTCAGATTCAGAAGGGTACAGTGACAGAGTTCACAGAATACAATAATGATTTACAGAGGTTCCAAGATAGTATGAGTGCTCCCCAGGACCACAGTTGATGAGATGGTAATGTTGTCAGAAGCTCACTTTTCGGGATATACAGTGCATACGGAAAGTAATGATTATATATTGAAATCTCGAAAAGGGTATTGGTGGTCAGATGAGGAAAGAGATATGATAGAGATTGTGGAAAAGTGCCTAGTATGTCAACAGAATAAGGTAGAGTATTAAAAGTCTACAGGGTTATTGCAGTCTCTACCTATATCGACACGGCACGAAAAATGAGAACAAGTCTCCATGAATGTCGTGATGGGTTACAGAGGACCCAGGTGAATTACGAGGCTATTTGGATGATAGTCGATAGAGTGACTAAGTCTACCCACCTTTTGGTTATAAAATCCCTAAATACTCAAAGTGTGTATGAGGATTCAGGTATAAGGAAGATTGTGGAACATTATGTAACGTTCCAGTGAGCATGATATAATATAGGGATTCCCGCTTCACTTCTTACTTCAGAGAATATTTTTTTTAGGAAGCTATGGGAACCCGACTGAGTATTAGCACAGCTTTCCATCCTCAGACAGATGGTCAGTCAGAGAGGACTGTACATGTTTTGGAGGAGAGGATGAAAGCGTGTGCCATTGATTTTATAAGCTCCTGGAATGATCAGTTAATTTCAAATTGAATTCGCCAATAGTGACAGTTGTCACTTGAGTATTGGGATAACAAGATATGAGGCAGTGTATGGCTGTAGGGGTTATTCCCCAAATTGGATAAGAAAAAGTGGGTGACAGATAGAATTATTTTCGACTTTGGGTAATAAGTCTCTGAGGATGTTTAGTTAAGGATGAGAGATTAAGAACACCTCGGAGCAGATAGAAAAGTATTGAAATTCACCGAGAGTGAATTAGTATGGTTGAAGTGTTTCTTGTCCTAAGAGAATAAGGACATAGCGAACTTTTGGAAGAAGGTAAATTGAGTTGCGCTGGATGAAATATTTTGAGAGATTGGACAAGTGGGAGATAAGACCTGTAGGTTGGTGTTATCACCTGAATTAACAGGCACCCACAATGTGTCTCAGCTTTTGATGCTTCGGAAATATTGTCCAGATCCAGCATAGGTGATAGGATATGAGATCTAACAGTTCAGTTTAATGCAATTATAAGTATATTGAAAAAGTTGATTCGGGCATTAAACAGGAAAGAGAAAGTATTGAGGTTTAAGATGATCTCCCTAATTAAAGTCCTTTGGTAGTGTTACACTCCGAAAAAAGGTCACATAAGAATTTAAGAGTATGATACGATCGATGTACCCGGAGTTGTATATGGACTCATATGACTTGGTTCTAATTTGGAGGACCAAATTCCTTAAGTGGGGGAGAGTTGTAAGACCCGAATTTAATTAAAATACGAAAATTAAATAAGAAAAGATGGGGGATGTATGAAGGAAGGTCAGGTTAAATTGATTTCCGAAACAAGAGCAGGGGTAAAATGGTAAAAAATACCAAAATCCGGTATTAAGGCGATAAGAAAATTTTAATTAAAAATAAGGATATAAGATATCTTGATCGATAATAAGGAAATTATAAATTTTGGGTCAATTGATCAAGATTCGAAAATTTTAAAAATACTGAAAAAATTACCGGAACGATATCTCGAAAAGCGCGAAGGAATAATATCGAAAATTTGGAGAAAAATATATTTAATAAATTAAATTTAAATTAAATAAATTAAATTAAAATAAAAATAATATAAGTGTAGATATTTTGGGTATTTAGAGTTTTTTTAATGAATAGTGTAATAATTAAATAAATTATAATAATAATAATAATTGATAAAATAAATAAATAAAAAAAAAGAAGAGAAGAATTGAAAAAAAAAAGGCTGAAAATGGAAATATCGGGGAGAGAGAGAGAACCAGAAAAACGAAACGGAAGCAGCCGAACCCGAGGGAGACCGGCGGGCCGTCCGGCGGCCAGGGACCCAGGCGAGGGCCGGCGAAGGAAGCCCGATGCCAGGCGATCCTTCAGCCACCGGAGACGCGCCGTTTGGAGGCCGGAGGACGTCGAAAAACGGAGGAGAAGGTCGCGGGAAAGAAATGGCCACCGGCGGCGAACGACGGCGATCCAGGCGGAACCGAGGCCCGATTTCGAGAGCCCAGGCGACGACGGTGCTTTTGAGACCGATAGCACCCGACGAGACGACGGGGATCGCCGGCGACAGCCAAGAGGAGAAATGGGTCCGACGACCGAGAGGGAGAACAGCCGGACCGGCGGCATTCCGGCGAGCTTGACCCAAACTGATGGCAGATTCGAGATGCGGACGACCTTGCGGAGCCACTGGTGGTGGAAGCCGGCGGAGAACCGGCCGGCAAGGTGGTGAACCGGCGGTGAACCGGCCAAACCGGGGTGAACCGGCGGTCTGAATCGGTCCGAACCAGACTGAACCGGTTCAGCCAAAAAGAGGAGGAAAAAAGGAAGAAAAAGGAAAAAAGAAAAAGAGAAAAAAATTGGGGAAAATTCCTGTGGTGTAATCGAGCTTCGGGTAAGTCAGTGAGCGGTCGAATTGACCCGATTTAAATTTTGGAGTATTTAATTTAATTAATTTAGGGCTGAAAACTTACCCGGAAAAATTGTGGAATTGTGTAGCTCGACGATTGGCATCCACCGAGGGCTCGAGACAGCCTCGAATTTCGTACTAGCATGGAGTCTCGGGTAAGTGACCCTTATTTACGATAATTACCTCGTTATGCGTGATATTGATTTAAATTCCGCATAAATTGAATTAAATTATGGAAATTTAGATAATTGTCGTAAATAGTGAATTTAGCTATTCGAGAGCTAGGACGAGGCCCAATAAATTATTGGTGGGCCCAATGAGCCCAATAGGCCTCGATAAAGTGAAAATTAAGTGGTAAACGGGCTTAAGGCCGATTAAGGCCCATTAAGGTGCAATCGGGCCCAATAGGGGTGAACGGGCCCAATGATTTAAATTAAGCCCAGAAAATATTAAATACAATTAAATTGTATAATATCTGACTTTAGGAATATTACTACGCAGTTCCAGGCATTGGATTGGAAGCATATCGGACTGCGCGACGGGACAACATTGGAAAAGAAAAGGTCAGACTCGACAGGAAAATAAGGTAAGGGAATTCTGCGGACTGCTAGAGGTAACTTTACGCAATTTTAAGTTCATTTGCAGTCTTTAAAAATTACTTGAAGGGTCTAGAGGTCAATTAATAATTTTAGTGGCAAAATTACTAAAATACCCTCGTAAGGGTAAAAATCTATAAATTTAGGAAAAATTGGGAGGAGCAAGAACAAAAGGTTCCTGCTCATTCTGGACGTATTTTAACACATGCATGAGTAGGCTGGCTCATTTTTAAAGAAAATGCATAGCATTGCATACCTTTAACGATGTAATTTCTGTGAAAAACTATTTGGAGATAACTGAGCCGCCTACGTGTTTTTATTTACATGTGACGTGCTAGAGCTCAGCTCGCACGATGTTTGATTTTTATGATGCATGCACCAGTGCTGGAGCGAGAGCTCGCATTAGAGTTTACATGCATAGGTGCTAGTGTCACGACCCAAACTACCCAAATATCAGAGTTAATTTTTCGCGTTTTATTATTTTCTTACTTAAATTCTTACCTGTCCTCGAATCGTGACCAACACTCCACTAATAATTGGGCTGTGCGTCAATGCCAGTCCCACCATACCATTACCATCTAACTTATTTATTCTCCAGTCATTTATATTTGTTTACAATATTTATACATCCCCTAAAGTTACTTACAAACATGTTACTGTGCTATGCTTATGTAGATACAACATGTACAAGTGTATATACCTTATGTTGATGGGCAGCAGCGGATATCCGGAATGCAGTACTGAGTCGTCACAACTTCAACTGGAGATTATCTGTGGGAGAAAATGAAAGGGGTGAGCACATCAAGCTCAGTAAGGCAATCCTACGAACAAGTAGGTAACCATACTACCTACATGAACGTGGTGCCATGCATAAACCACCCTTTCTCCACACATTTTAAAACAATGATATGCGTTATGATGTTATGTAAAACACATTTGCACGGAAAATCAACATGCAATTATTACAAATCATTTCTTTCTCAATTAAAATTTTCACAATAAAGTCAGGACTCGACCCCTCCTTCGGGTGATCCTGACTCACACAAAATCATGAAAATTGAGTTTCTCAAAAGCATCGATATCTGAAAACATAAGTATATATATATATACAAGATACGAGACTAGGCAATAACTGTATATCGGTAATAACCAGGACTGGCCAATATGTGTCCTCGTGAGTCCCTCTAGCTTCACGGATCCCAGTGTGCGAGGTCTCACCCTGATCGGGAATCGCTCGGGAGGTGGGTCAATCCAACCCGTCAATCTTATCCGATCTCACGCATCAGAAGATGCCGTATCCGAAGATACCCCGTATCACAAAGATACCGTATCACAAAGATACCCCGTATCACAAAGATACCGTATCCGAAGATACCCGTATCACAAAGATACCGTATCCGAAGATACCCCACGGTACATCGTACTCCATGCTACTTGCACGGTACATCGTACTCCATGGACCCATATCACTCTAGGTACTCCAGCCCAAATGGCCTGCTTCCCACAGAGGTTTTGTTTCTCAATACTCATGCCATGTCTCAAAACGCACGTGCGAGCCTATTTAATCGGTGACACACAGTCTACCCGATGCTCCAAGCACGGCTCATCGCATGTTCTCATAAAAACAATACGAGCAATGCTCAGCACTCTCATCAAATCAAGTAAATCTAGTGCGAGCTAAGCTCTAGCACTCTGTATGCAAATCGTATAAAAATCTGGTGCGAGCGAAGCTCTAACACCCTGTCTCAAAATCATATAAAAATATGGTGCGAGTTAGACTCTAGCACCCTGTCACGAAAATCATATATATATAAGAATCTGGTGCGAGTTGGACTCCAGCACCTATGCATGTAAAACTCTAGTGCGAGCTCTCGCTCCAGCACTAATGCGTGCATCACACAAATCGACAACATCGTGCGAGCTGAGCTCTAGCACGTCACATGTCAATAAAAACACGTAGGCAGCTCTGTTTCCTCAAAACAGTTTTCAAAATAATTATATTGTTGAAAGTATGCAATGCTGTGCATTTTCTTTCCAAGTGAGCCAGCCTACTCATGCATGTGTTAAAATACCTCCAGAATGAGCAGGAACCTTTTGTTCTTTCTCCTCCCAAATTTTCCTAAATTTATATATTTTACCCTTAACAAGGGTATTTTAGTAATTTGCCCATTCGGGGCACTAAAATTATTAATTGACCTCTAGACCCTTCAGGTAATTTTTAAAGACTGCAAATGAACTTAAAATTGCGTAAAGTTACCTCTAGCAGTCCGCAGAATTCCCTTACCTTATTTTCCTGTCGAGTCTGACCTTTTCTTTTCCTCTGTTGTCTCGTCGCGCAGTCCGTTATGCTCCCAATCAAATACCCGGAACTGCGTATTAATATTTCTCAGGTCAGATATTATACAATTTAATTGTATTTAATACTTTCTGGGCTTAATTTAAATCATTGGGCCCGTTTACCCCTATTGGGCCCGATTGCACCTTAATGGGCCTTAATCGGCCTTAAGCCCGTTTCCCACTTAATTTTCACTTTATCGAGGCCTATTGGGCTCATTGGGCCCACCAATAATTTATTGGGCCTCGTTCTAATTCTCGAATAGCTAAATTTAATATTTACAACAATTTAACTAATTTTTCATAATTTAATTCAATTTATGCGGAAATTAAATCAATATCACGCATAACGAGGTAATTGTCGTAAATAGGGGTCACTTACCCGAGATTCCATGCTAGTCCGTAAATCGAGGCTGTCTCGAGCCCTCGGTGGATGCCAATCGTCGAGCTACACAATTAAATATATTTTTCGGGTAAACTTTCAGTCGATAATTAATTAAATAAAATATTCCAAATTTAAATCGGGTCAATTTGACCGCTTATCGACTTACCCGAAGCTCGATTGCATCATAGGAATTTTCCCCAATTTTTTTTCTCTTTTTCTTTTTCCCTTTTTCTCATTTTTTTCTCTCTTTTTGGCTGAACCGGTTCAGTCCGGTTCGGACCGGTTCAGACCGTCGGTTCACCCCGGTTTGGCCGGTTCACCGCCGGTTCACTGCCTTGCCGGTCGGTTCTCCGCCGGCTTCCACCGCCAGTAGCTCCGCAAGGCTGTCTGCGTCTCAAATCTGGCCTCAGCTTGGGTCAAGCTCGCCGGAACGCCGCCGGTTCGGCCTCTTCTCCCTCGGCCGTCGGACCCGTTTTCTCCTCTTGGCCGTCGTCGGCGTTTCCCGCCGTTTCGTCGGGTGCTATCGGTCTCAAAAGCACCGCTGTCGCCTGGGCTCTCGAAATCGGACCTCGGTTCCGCCCGGATCGCCGCCGTTCGTCGGGACCGAGCCCCTCAATCCCGTCGGCCTTTCTCTCCTCCGATCGGCTTCCTCCGGCGTCGGTTGGGCATGCTGCCGGTACCAGTGAGGTCGCCGGCCTCTCCTCTCCATTTCCCGGTGGTCGTCGGCGATCAAGGATCGCCGGATCTTCTCCCCCTTTCCGGCTCCGTTTCTCTTTCTCTCTCCCCGACCCATTCTGTCTCTCTTCCTTTTTTTTTTTGTTTCAGATTCTTTTTCTTTTTTTTTTGTTTTATTATTTTTATTATTATTATTTTTATTTATTTTAATTATTTTACTATTCATTAAAATACTATAAATACCCAAAATATCTCTTAAAATTATTATTTTATTCTTATTCAATTATTTTAATTTTTATTTAATTTATTTATTATATTTTAACCTCTTTTTCGGGTATAATTCCTCCGTATTTTTGGGATATTGTCCCGGGTGACTTTTCGGTATATTTTTTGATTATTTTCGGGATTATTTTTCCGAACTAAAAACTTTCGATTAATCCCGATTAATTCCCATAAACTAATATCTCGATCAATTTAACCCAAAATAATTTTATTTCATCTTTATTGACCAAGATTTCTCGATCCATTATTTTTAATTAAATTTCTTTATCGAAATTATACCGGCTTTCGATCTTTTGATCATTTTGCCCTTACACGTGTTCGGGATTAATTTAACCCGACTTCCCTTCACAAATACTCCTTTATTTCATATTTAATTTCCGTATTTTAATTAAATTCGGGTCTTACAACTCTCCCCCACTTAAGGAATTTGGTCCTCCAAATTAGAACCAAGTCATATGAGTCCATATACAACTCCGGGTACATCGATCATATCATACTCTTAAATTCTTACGTGACCTTCTCCGAAGTGTATTACTACCAAAGGACTTTAATTAGGGAGATCATCTTAAACCTCAATACTTTCTCTTTCCTGTTTAATGCCCGAATCAACTTCTTCAATATACTTATATTTTTATTAAACTAAACTTTTGGAGTTCATAATCGATCACCTATGCTGGATCTGAATAGTATTTTCGAAGCATCAAAAGCTGGGACACATTGTGTGTGCCTGTTAATTCAAGTGATAACATCAACCTACAGGTCTTTATCTCCCACTTGTCCAATCTCTCCAAATATTCCATCCAGCGCAACTCAATTTCCCTTCTTCCAAAAGTTCGCTATGTCCTTATTCTCTTAGGACAGTAAACATTTCAATCATACTAATTCACCAAGGGTGAATTCCGATGCTTGTCTATCTGCTCTGAGGTGTGCTTAATCTCTCATCCTTAACTAAACATCCTCAGAGACTTATTATCCAAAGTCGTAAATAGTTCTATTTGTCACCCACTTTTTCTTATCCAATTTTGGGGAACAACCCCTACAGCCATACATTGCCTCATATCTTGTTATCCCGATACTCAACTGCCAACTGTCGTTATTGGCAACTTCAATTAGAAATCAACTGATCATTCCAGGAGCTTATAAAATCAATGGCACACGCTTTCATCGGATCCTCCAGAACTTGTACAGTCCTCTCTGACTGACCATCTGTCTGAGGATGGAAAGCTGTGCTTAATACTCAGTCGGGTTCCCATAGCTTCCTAAAAATATTCCCTGAAGTAAGAAGTGAAGCGGGAATCCCTATATGATACCATGCTCACTGGAACGCTACTTAATGTTCCACAATCTTTCTTACACATAAATCCTCATACACACTCTGAGTATCTGGGGAGTTCATAACCATAAGGTGGGTAGACTTAATCACTATATCGACTATCATCCAAATAGCCTCGTAATTCACCTGGGTTCTCTGTAATCCATCATAAAATTCATGAAGACTTGTCCTCATTTTTTCGTGCCGTGTCGATATAGGTAGGTGCTGCAATAACTCTGCAAACTTTTAATACTCTACCTTACTCAGCTGACACACTAGGCACTTTTCTACAATCTCTACCATGTCTCTTTCCACATCTGACCACCAATACCCTTTTCAAGATTTCGATATATTTTTATTACTTCCGTATGCACTATATATCCCGAAGAGTGAGCTTCTGACGATGTCACTATCTCATCAACTGTGGTCCTGAGGAGCACTTATACTGTCTCTGAGCCTCTCTGTAAATCATTATCATACTCTGTGAACTCTATCACTGTACCCTTCTGAATCTGACCCAAATCATCGACATCATGCCGATCATCACGCTAAGCCTGGCAAATCCGGGCACTCTCATCAGGTTCTAATCTCAGGCTAGCTGTCACACAATCACCGTCATCATCAGAAAGGATCACATCAATACTGAGGCTCATAACTGCTCTAGCAGCTTACGCTCCCTGACCATCACATGTGGTACCATCCCGAGGCTCTTTCTACTCAAGACATCAGTCATCACATTAGCCTTTCCTGGGTGGTACAATTTTCACCAATCAACTCTCTCAGAAGCTCTAACCCACTATGTATTCTCATATTCGTCTCTTTCTGTGAAAACAGATACTCGGGCTTTATGATCAGTGCATATCCATAATTTCTCACCATGTACATAATAGTACCATATCCTCGGTACAAGTACTACTGCTGTCAATTTTAAATCATGGGTATCTTCCCATTATACATCAATATACAGCTCATTCATAATTTTGAGGTATCCATACTCACTGAGAACCTATTGAGCTGTTGGGTATGGTGAAATTAATCACGGTGGTCAGTTCATACTTCACTGCACCGAAATTCATGTCACATCTATCATCTTATTTATCATCTCATCCAAAGACTACGTTTTCATAATTAAACGTGCCATCAAGGTATATCCTTTTAGAATTCGCAGCAGCCCATTTGTAAAAGCCATTTCTAATTGTTGCTTATAAATCGCCCTAGACTTTAACTACATCCAACATATCATCGATACTGATGACTACGAATCGGGCTAATCCTTGACTTATTTACGCATAAGCGTATAAGATCCTTCGAAATCGCTTACGTTTTCAGGTACTAACCTGCGTCATTTCCTTTTCTTATCTTAACGGCTCTTATTAAATTTTACTATGTTAGTCTTTATGATTTGTCGAATTTAAATATTCTTATCTCTTAGTAAAGGTATCCTAATACTAAAGGTATTTATTATGACGATCGATTTCACGTTATAGGTTATATATATACTTTTAGACGCTGTCAAGTCTTCAGGCGGGGAGGTATTTTGAAATACATTTATTAACCTTCAGACTTAACCACAACTACGTTATATCTCAGTTTATGTGGTCACAATTTATATTCGATACTAATTGCTTAATCTCTAATGACTTCACATATTAAGGGTATTCCTTACCTAGCATATGTCTCTTACTCCAATACATCTTGTATTTAGGATCTATCTTATCTCAAAGATTATCTCCTTCGTATATCAATCATGACGAAACTCTTGTCTTTATTCATTCCGTGAGTACAATCCTTTACCCCTTTAATTTCAACTGTTACACCCCTTTTTGTCAATTAAATCTCGATAACCATATTTCGTTAATTACTCCTCCTCTATTGGGGCACTCATTTATCAGTATTGTGCCCAATGATGTAGGCATTCATGCCTTTTACTAACTTATATGCGAATGAAGGCGGTATGAATAAATGTGTGGCACCAGGATCAATGAACATATGTACTTCATTATTCATAACAAGTGTGGTATCTTACACCACATCCATGAAACATCAATAGTGTCCTGGTCCAAGACATCCTCTCATCTTCGTCCAACAGCCTACTTTCCTTTTTTCTTTTCGGCTATTTCCTCCCTTTTCGTTGCAGCTATCTCAACAGGGTTTTCTTTATCTCTTTACTTTTCTGTGGGGCGATCTCGCTCAACTCTGAGCAATCAAAATCAATGGTCTGTCTTACCACACTTGACGACCATTTTCACCAATACCGTGTAGGTATAAACCCTCCTTCCGTGGTATCCACCACACATCTCACACTGCTTACAGTGCTTACACTGCTACACTGCTTCGTAGCAGGTCGGGGTCCTCCAAATCACAATGTCCCCCAAGAGTGCCAAAATTGGATGCACTGAGGCCTTACCAATTATCTTAGTCCATTACTCGTCAAATTTAATCTTTTACCAATTACCATTTTTCCATTTTGACATCTCTATCATTTCTCGATTTTCTTTTTGTCTCTATTTCAGCCCTCACTACCTTTCCCAATCTCAGAGGCATGCAATTCATATCCTTATTTACCCAACTGTAAATCTGCGTACTGCCTCGGTATAGGTAATATCTCACGGGCCAATCGGACTCTAATTGAAAATCTGAGCCCTTCTATAAACTTTTAGACATCTCGACTGTCACTGGTTCATAGTGTCGAGGTAATATTTGCCAAAGAATATAACTGAGTTTCATACTCATAATCAATCATACTCATCAATAAATCATTTCCTTTTAAACAGTGTCCGAAATATTCTATCACCGGAATATATCCAAGATATTTCTCATATTAGCTCTTAAGATGGGTCAAGCGGGTTTCCACCAATACTCCGCTGCGCCCTCTGATCTCATACATAATCTGAGCAATTAGCTCCTCAAAATAATCTCCACACTCCGCTCCAATCTCGCGAAGTGTGTCTCAATACCATCCGATCACTCTGTCGGACTCTGTGGGGCATACTCAACATTAGCCTCCATTTCAATTTCATCATGATTCTCATAGTCAAACTCAGCACGACTTAGCAGATTCAGGTCTACCTCTACGACCTCTGCCTCGTGCACTATCTCATCTAACGCGACTCATATTAAGCATTCCGGCATTCTCAACCATTTCTTAGTCAAGCCCATCTCGATATACACTATTGTATCTAACTAAGCACAGTAACACGGGGATGTAATTTTCTAATTACTGACACTGACACACATCAGACCAATTGTGCTCTGATACCATAATAATTGTCACGACCCAAACTACCCAAATATCAGAGTTAATTTTTCGCGTTTTATTATTTTCTTACTTAAATTCTTACCTGTCCTCGAATCGTGACCAACACTCCACTAATAATTGGGCTGTGCGTCAATGCCAGTCCCACCATACCATTACCATCTAACTTATTTATTCTCCAGTCATTTATATTTGTTTACAATATTTATACATCCCCTAAAGTTACTTACAAACATGTTACTGTGCTATGCTTATGTAGATACAACATGTACAAGTGTATATACCTTATGTTGATGGGCAGCAGCGGATATCCGTAATGCAGTACTGAGTCGTCGCAACTTCAACTGGAGATTATCTGTGGGAGAAAATGAAAGGGGTGAGCACATCAAGCTCAGTAAGGCAATCCTACGAACAAGTAGGTAACCATACTATCTACATGAACGTGGTGCCATGCATAAACCACCCTTTCTCCACACATTTTAAAACAATGATATGCGTTATGATGTTATGTAAAACACATTTGCACGAAAAATCAACATGCAATTATTACAAATCATTTCTTTCTCAATTAAAATTTTCACAATAAAGTCAGGACTCGACCCCTCCTTCGGGTGATCCTGACTCACACAAAATCATGAAAATTGAGTTTCTCGAAAGCATTGATATCCAAAAACATATGTATATATATATATATACAAGATACGAGACTAGGCAATAACTGTATATCGGTAATAACCAGGACTGGCCAATATGTGTCCTCGTGAGTCCCTCTAGCTTCACGGATCCCAGTGTGCGAGGTCTCACCCTGATCGGGAACCGCCCGGGAGGTGGGTCAATCCAACCCGTCAGTCTTATCCGATCTCACGCATCCGAAGATACCGTATCCGAAGATACCCCGTATCACAAAGATACCGTATCACAAAGATACCCCGTATCACAAAGATACCGTATCCGAAGATACCCGTATCACAAAGATACCGTATCCGAAGATACCCCACGGTACATCGTACTCCATGCTACTTGCACGGTACATCGTACTCCATGGACCCATATCACTCTAGGTACTCCAGCCCAAATGGCCTGCTTCCCACAGAGGTTTTGTTTCTCAATACTCATGCCATGTCTCAAAACGCACGTGCGAGCCTATTTAATCGGTGACACACAGTCTACCCGATGCTCCAAGCACGGCTCATCGCATGTTCTCATAAAATCAGTGCGAGCAATGCTCAGCACTCTCATCAAATTAAGTAAATCTAGTGCGAGCTAAGCTCTAGCACTCTGTATGCAAATCGTATAAAAATCTGGTGCGAGCGAAGCTCTAACACCCTGTCTCAAAATCATATAAAAATATGGTGCGAGTTAGACTCTAGCACCCTGTCACGAAAATCATATATATATAAGAATCTGGTGCGAGTTGGACTCCAGCACCTATGCATGTAAAACTCTAGTTCGAGCTCTCGCTCCAGCACTAATGCGTGCATCACACAAATCGACAACATCGTGCGAGCTGAGCTCTAGCACGTCATATGTCAATAAAAACACGTAGGCGGCTCTGTTTCCTCAAAACAGTTTTCAAAATAATTATATTGTTGAAAGTATGCAATGCTGTGCATTTTCTTTCCAAGTGAGCCAGCCTACTCATGCATGTGTTAAAATACCTCCAGAATGAGCATGAACCTTTTGTTCTTGCTCCTCCCAAATTTTCCTAAATTTATAGATTTTACCCTTAACAAGGGTATTTTAGTAATTTACCCATTCGGGGCACTAAAATTATTAATTGACCTCTAGACCCTTCAGGTAATTTTTAAAGACTGCAAATGAACTTAAAATTGCGTAAAGTTACCTCTAGCAGTCCGCAGAATTCCCTTACCTTATTTTCCTGTCGAGTCTGACCTTTTCTTTTCCTCTGTTGTCTCGTCGCGCAGTCCGTTATGCTCCCAATCAAATACCCGAAACTGCGTATTAATATTCCTCAGGTCAGATATTATACAATTTAATTGTATTTAATACTTTCTGGGCTTAATTTAAATCATTGGGCCCGTTTACCCCTATTGGGCCCGATTGCACCTTAATGGGCCTTAATCGGCCTTAAGCCCGTTTCCCACTTAATTTTCACTTTATCGAGGCCTATTGGGCTCATTGGGCCCACCAATAATTTATTGGGCCTCGTTCTAATTCTCGAATAGCTAAATTTAATATTTACGACAATTTAACTAATTTTTCATAATTTAATTCAATTTATGCGGAAATTAAATCAATATCACGCATAACGAGGTAATTGTCGTAAATAGGGGTCACTTACCCGAGATTCCATGCTAGTCCGTAAATCGAGGCTGTCTCGAGCCCTCGGTGGATGCCAATCGTCGAGCTACACAATTAAATATATTTTTCGGGTAAACTTTCAGTCGATAATTAATTAAATAAAATATTCCAAATTTAAATCGGGTCAATTTGACCGCTTATCGACTTACCCGAAGCTCGATTGCATCATAGGAATTTTCCCCAATTTTTTTCCTCTTTTTCTTTTTCCCTTTTTCTCCTTTTTTTCTCTCTTTTTGGCTGAACCGGTTCAGTCCGGTTCGGACCGGTTCAGACCGCCGGTTCACCCCGATTTGGCCGGTTCACCGCTGGTTCACTGCCTTGTCGGCCGGTTCTCCGCCGGCTTCCACCGCCAGTAGCTCCGCAAGGCTGTCCGCGTCTCAAATCTGGCCTCGGCTTGGGTCAAGCTCGCCGGAACGCCGCCGGTTCGGCCTCTTCTCCCTCGGCCGCCGGACCCGTTTTATCCTCTTGGCCGTCACCGGCGTTTCTCGCCGTTTCGCCGGGTGCTATCTGTCTCGAAAGCACCGCCGTCGCCTGGGCTCTCGAAATCGGACCTCGGTTCCGCCCGGATCGCCGCCGTTCGTCGGGACCGAGCCCCTCAATCCCGTCGGCCTTTCTCTCCTCCGATCGGCTTCCTCCGGCGTCGGTTGGGCATGCTGCCGGTACCAGTGAGGTCGCCGGCCTCTCCTCTCCATTTCCCGGTGGTCGTCGGCGATCAAGGATCGCCGGATCTTCTCCCCCTTTCTGGCTCCGTTTCTCTTTCTCTCTCCCCGACCCATTCTCTCTCTCTTCCTTTTTTTTTTGTTTCAGATTCTTTTTCTTTTTTTTGTTTTATTATTTTTATTATTATTATTTTTATTTATTTTAATTATTTTACTATTCATTAAAATACTATAAATACCCAAAATATCTCTTAAAATTATTATTTTATTCTTATTCAATTATTTTAATTTTTATTTAATTTATTTATTATATTTTAACCTCTTTTTCGGGTATAATTTTTCCGTATTTTTGGGATATTGTCCCGGGTGACTTTTCGGTATATTTTTTGATTATTTTCGGGATTATTTTTCCGAACTAAAAAATTTCGATTAATCCCGATTAATTTCCATAAACTAATATCTCGATCAATTTAACCCAAAATAATTTTATTTCATCTTTATTGACCAAGATTTCTCGATCCATTATTTTTAATTAAATTTCTTTATCGAAATTATACCGGCTTTCGGTCTTTTGATCATTTTGCCCTTACACGTGTTCGGGATTAATTTAACCCGACTTCCCTTCACAAATACTCCTTTATTTCATATTTAACTTCCGTATTTTAATTAAATTCGGGTCTTACAGCTAGAGTATAACTCGCACCAGGTTTCACATTTACTTTTTCATGACACGGTGCTAGAGTCTAACTCGCACAAAATTTTACATGATTTTCGTGACAGGGTGCTAGAGTCTAACTCGCAACCGATTTTCACATGATTTACATACAGAGTACTAGAGCTTAGCTCGCACTAGTTTTATTTGATTTACTGACAGTGTTAGAGCACCGCTCGCACTACTTTTCAGAGATCATACGATAAGCCGTGCTTGGAGCATCGGGTTGACTGTGTGTCACCGATTAAATAGGCTCGCACGTGCGTTTTGAGACATGGCATGTTAAAATAACCTGATGAGCCCGAACGAGGGATAAGGGTTAGAGATCCACCTGATGAGCCCGAACGAGGGATAAGGGTTGGAGATCCAGCTGATGAGCCCGAACGAGGGATAAGGCTGAGGGTCCACGGAGTACGATGTACCGTGCAAGTAGCATGGAGTACGATGTACCGTGTAGTATCTTTGTGATACGGGGTATCTTCGGATACGGTATCTTTGTGATACGGGGTATCTTCGGATACGGCATCTTCGGATGCGTGAGATCGGATAAGACTGACGGGTTGGATTGACCCACCTTCCGGGCGGTTCCCGATCAGGGTGAGACCTCGCACACTGGGATCCGTGAAGCTAGAGGGACTCACGAGGACACATTGGCCAGTCCTGGTTATTGCCGTTATACAGATATTGCCTCGTCTCTCATGTCGACGATTTCGATGATTTAAACTGGGTTTTTAAATTAAATGTGCATGATGGTTATTTCCATGCTTTTAAACCCATATGTGATGTAAACGATTTTCATGGTTTTGTGTGAGTCAGGATCACCCGAAGGAGGGGTCGAGTCTTGACTTTACTGTGAAATTTTAAAAGAGAAAGATATGATTTTGAATATACTTGCATGTTGAATTTTCCATGCAAACTCGATTTACATAACATCATAAGCTCATGTCATTTGTTTTAAAATGTGTGGAGAAAGGGTGGTTTATGCATGGCACCACGTTCATGTAGGTAGTATGGTTACCTACTTGTTCGTAGGATTGCCTTACTGAGCTTGATGTGCTCACCCCTTTCATTTTCTCCCACAGATAATCTCTAGTTGAAGTTGAGGCGACTCAGTACTGCATTCCGGATATCCGCTGCTGCCCATCAACGTAAGGTATATACACTTGTACATATTGTATCTACATAAACATAGCACAGTAACATGTTTGTAAGTAACTTTAGGGGATGTATAAATAATGTAAACAATTATAAATGACTGGAGAAGAAATAAGTTAGATGGTAATTAAATGGTGGGACTGGCATTGACGCACAGCCCAATTTGTTAGTGGAGTGTGGTCACGATTCGAGGACAGGTAAGAATTTAAGTAAATAAACAAAATGCAAAAAAATTAACTCTGATTTTTGGGTAGTTTGGGTCGTGACATTTACATTCACTATGTTTGCATAATCTGATCCGGATAATGTACTGTGAAGTGACTTTGACATTTTCACACACACGAGGGATCCAATTTGGGTTAGGACTTATAATTGAATGATTCTGAGTGTTTGACTTGTAATTGTGAGTCTTTGAGATCATAGTCTGTACTTTATCTTTGAGGATAATATTGGAGAAATTATTATATTTTGTACTTGTCATTACTACAACTATTTTGTTTTGCTTGAGGATAAGCAAAAGTTCAAGTTTGAGGGTGTGATAATTCTATTTTTAATAGAATTATTTGTGCTTAATTTCCTAATTATTTATTTAATCCTCATATTATTTTATTATTAATCCCATTTATTTAATTAAAATTCTTTAATATGCAGATAAATTAAATCCGAATGAAACTCAGTCGTTTCAGTCGAAATTGGGCTGAAAACGAGTTAAAGGAGATTGGACCACATCAAAATTATAGACCGAGTCACCAGTCGTCTGGACACGTGTGATGCCAAGTGTCCGATTTTATTTACTCCGAAACGATAAGATCAACGGACACTATGCGAACCTTCTGGAAGATACATGTCGGGCCACATCGCACATCAAATTGGACAAAAAGACTGATGGCGTGGAAATATCTACTCTGCAACAAATCAAATGAAGACAAGTGGCCAAATAATGCCAACTCATCTAGGATGGAAAAATTACCATTGTACCCCTATGTTTATGTATAAATAGAAAAAGATGGTAAATGAAAAGAAGGTAGCCTAGGTTAGAATAGAAGCAATTTAGGAGTAGGAGTAGATGTAATTTAGGGTAGAGTAGCTTTTAGGTTAATTTTAAATCTTTCTTTAAATTTTTGAATAGTTTTTTTTTTTTTTTTACAAGTTTTTCTACTTTTCATTCTATTTCTTTTATGTTCTTCATTAGTCTTGGATAATTTTATTTCAATGAAAATCAATATCATTTCATGCTCTCGGTTTGATAAAAATCAGTTCTTTTATTGTTAAGTTTTATTTACATAGCTTATTTTCTAGTTGATTTGCTCTCAGTTTTCCTAAACTTTTTATGTTTTTGTTGACGTAATCTTCATTTTCCTAGCTCTCGGTTTTCTTTTCTTGGTGCATTCGGGTAACAAGTTTTTTCCTTTGTTTATGCCTTTTGGTTTTGATTCTTTGATGTGGGTTGATGCTTAGCATTTATCCACATCAATGGCAATGTGGAACCTCGGTTGGATAAAGGAATGAAACAACCCGAGCTACTGGATTCTCGTTTATGTGCAGCACAAATATTGACAATCTCATTTTAATGTTCTGTTGTTAGTGTTGCTTCTTTCTTTCGGTTTATTGCTGGTATCCTTGAAAGGTTTTGTTCTTTTATTTCATTAAATAGAAGCTACCCAATTGCTGCATATATTTGTTTAGTTTGGCTGTTTCACTTCTTTGTACAAACCAGTTTTACCTTATTGCATTTTTCAGTTGTTGTTTCGTGGATCTATTGTAACTAAAAATTATATTGCTCGATCTTCATGTTCGACTTTAGTTCTATTAAAGCTCAGATTTCGTTTACTGCCTCAATTTATTTTTTTTTGCTTTAGACCTGGAGAGGCAGCAGCTAGCATCGGTGTTGAGGTAACAGCTGGACGGCACTGTGACTGTGCAGTTTTCCTTCTCTGTTTTGCTCTGTTTTGAACTCTTAGCACTGTTCACCTTAACGTTTCTAATTATTGTGTTTTTGTCCATGCTTTGGTTTCGGTTGTTTTGTTTGTAGGTTGCTCCTGGTTTGCAAGACATAATTGAGCTGCTGTGTAGACATGGGCAGGTTGCAGCTGAAGGGTGTGCTGATGTAAGAGGAGACGCAGGGTAGGAGGTGCGTAGCAAGAATAGGATGACTGAAGCAGCATCGGCTCGGCATGGTTTGTGCAGTAGGCTGAAGCTGTGCGAAAGTGGACCAAACCGAGATCAGCATGGCACCTGGATGCAGTACAGCAGATAGTTACATGTAACAAATAGCAGAAGTTGAGCAGAAACAGTTGAGCAGCACCTGCAGCAGATGGTTTTACCTGGAACAGACAGCAGCCGAGAGTAGCAGTACAAGGCTGGAGCAGAAGCCATGAACGAGAGCCGACAGGTTGCGGTTTGCACCTGATGAACATGCAGAAGATGTACAAAGCTAGCACCTGGACAAACCGAGAAGATAACTGATGGAGCAGAACGTGTAACAGTGCAGTATCGGGACCACTTGCTGGGCAGAAACGATTAAGGCCTTGTTTGGCCAATTAATATTTTATTTCATGCTTTTAGTTGTATTAATCTTTAATTAGTTGTTAGTTTTTATTAATTGGTAGATTAGTTTTAATATCTTTGCATGTTAATTTAATTTGTGGTGTTAATTTTTAGTTAGTAGTTAATTTTATAGGACTTTACTTTAGTTTAGTATTTTATTAGTTGCATTTGGAATCAATTTAGATTTAATGTGTTTCATGCATTTTTAATTTAGTTTTCATTTTTATTAGATTTTAGGTTAGTTTAATTTACAATTTTTATTAGTTTAATTACATGCATTTTTATTTTAAGTTTGTTTAAATTTTAGTTTAATTTTATTTCTTCATTTTCATATTTTCATTTTATTTTAGTTGCATTAATTCATTTTAACTGTTTTAATTTTCTTTGGTAGGTTATTTCCTTTTAATTGCTTGGAGCTTTGTAAGTAATTTTAGCTCTCTTTAATTTTCTTTATTTTATAGTTGTTATTATTTTCAGTACTTTAATTTTAGCTATGTAGACCACCCATTGCAATTTCATAATTTGCTAGGATATACTTAGGGTAAGATTAACCGGTAGTTAATTAGGCTAATCAACTTCTCTGTGGGACGATAATCCGGGACTCAAATCTCATTATTATTTGTACGACCCGTGCACTTGTGGATAATACCCTTAGGGCATGTCAAATGCTCCGGCATGGTTTCATGCATAAATAAATCAAATCTCGTGCGAGTTACACTCCAACATGACTTTTATGTAATTAAATCGATTAAATCACGTAGGAGCAAGGCTTCAGTACGGCTTTTATGTAATTATCATATCAAAACAGGATGCGAGCTAAGCTCCAGGACCTCTCATGCATGTCAAATCACTAAAACTAGTGCGAGCAATCGCTCTAGCACCTTTTTATGCATATCAAGTCAAAACAGGGTGCAAGCTAGGCTCCAACACCTCTCATGTATTGCACAATAGTAAAAATCAGTGCGAGCAACCGCTCTAACACATTTTATGCACATGATGTCACACAAATCGGTGCGAGCAATCGCTCCAGCACCTTTTATGCACACTTACAAATGCAGATATAGTGCGAGCAATGCTCCAGCACTATCTGTTTCTATATAAACTTGATAGTTGGCCCATTTTCCAAAGAATTTCATTTAAATTCAAATAACACTTACATGGAGTTATCTTATGAAATTTATGCAAATACTGGCCAATCTACCAATTTGTTTTACTAAAAGTTCACAAAAATCTTTCAAATCAAGCATTTCATGCATGTCATGCTTTCACCATCCTTAGGTAAATTTTCCCTCAGTAGGGGTAAAATAGTCTTTTACCCATCCCGAATCCTTAAAATTTTAATCCATTTCTAGGATCTTTATACAGTTTCAGTGTATGTAAAAGTTGTTAATAATACGCGTACCTACCTCTATCTACTCGCAAAATTCCTTTAGCTCATTTTTCTGTACAGTTGACCTTTCCACTGATGTCTTGTCACGTAGTTCGATTTGCTCCCAATCCAATCTCTGAAACTACGTATAAATATTCATCAAGTCAAATGCAATATAATTAATTGTATTTCATATTTTCTGGGCTTAATTGAAATCATTGAGCCCGTTTACCCATACTGGGTCCGATTGTACCATATTGAGGCTTAACCGGCCTTAAGCCCATTTTGCACTTACTATTCACATCATTGAGGCCTATTGGGCTCATTGGACCCATCGGTATTTATTGGGTCTCATTCTAAACTCTTGGATAGCTCAATTAATTATTTACAATAATTTATCTCAAATTCTAGAATTTAATTCATTTTATACTGAATTAATACGTAATTTATGCGGTAAATTTGTAACATACATAACTATGCAAATTGTAGTAAATAAGGGTTATTTACCCGAGATTCCATGATAGTACACAAATCGAAGCTGACTCGAGCTCTCGTTTGACGTCAATTGTCAAGCTACACAATTACATATTTTTTCGGGTCAATTTTTAGTCGAATATTATTCAACTTAAATATTCTAAAATTTAGCTCGGTCAATTTTGACCGCTTATTGACTTACCCGTAACTCGATTGCATCACTGAAATTTTCTCCAATTTTTTCTCTTTTTCTTTTTCCCTTTTTTCTCTTTCATTTTCTTCTTTTCTTATTGAACCAGTTTCAGACCGATTCGGTCTGGTTCAGCCTAGTTTAGACCAATTCGGTTCAGCTGGTTCTATCCTGTTCAGTTTTCTCCTTCGCCGTTCAGAGCATCGTCGGTCGGTTCTTCGTCGACTTCCTTTTCCAACAGGTTCATCAGGCCACAAGAAGCACGGATCTGGTGGTGGCCACACTCGGATCGACGGCGATGAGGTCGGTTCAACCTTCCTCTTTTCTGCCTCGAGATGGATTTTTCTCCCGCACCATTCAGCGCCTCCATGTCACCGACGGTGGCGATTTAACCCTTCCTCTAGCCGGTGGTGAGGTCCTCTCCCTTCCTCCGGCCTCCGTCTGCCTCTCTTCCCTCTGTTTCCTCTCGATTTTTCATTTCTCTCTCTCTCGATCGTCGGTCATCGTTCCTCCTCCCACTACTAGCACCGGTGATGGCTCAGGCTGCCTCTCCCTTCGGCCTCTCGCCTGGGTGCATCCGTCGGTGGTCATTGGAGGAGACGAGGGTGAGGGATCGGGTTTTCTACAGATCCTCCCCTTCTCTGTCGCATGAATTTCGCGCGACAGATTTTTTTTCCATTTTCCAATTTCTTATTTTTTTATATTTATTATTTTAATGAATAAAATATTATTTTATCCCAAAAATCTAAAAAAAATCTTATTTAATTCATTTAATCAATAAATGAATTTATCTGTCTTATTTCGTCTTTGCGATATATTTCTCCAATATTTTCGGGATAATTTCTTGAAGCAAAAATTTCGATTTATTCCAATAAATTCATATCTTGATCAATTTAACCTGAAATTTAATTATTGCTCATTTATTGATCAAGATTCCCTGAATCCATGTTTACAGTGTCAATTTCTTACCGAATTGACATCAAATTTGGGTTTTTTGACCATTTTACCCTTCAACGTGTTCGAAAACCAAACCAATCCAACTTCCATTCACGACCACTTTCTCATTTCATGTTTTAAATCCTTATCTCAAGTCCGAATCTCATTCATTTAATTTATGACCATTTCAATCCTTCATTTGATCTTTAAATGCTTTCGGGAATTTTTATTCATTCCATTTGCATTTTACATTCACGTAAAACTCTTCTTATGATTCAATTTACATATAACCATGTTAACATCACGTGAATCATAAGGAAATATGATAAAAATTCGGGTCTTACAAGAACTGTACAAAAAGTAAAAACAAAGATAAGCACATCAAATGCAGCTAAAGAAAACGACACTCAGCAGTAGGGCGAGAAGTAGGAGGGTCAGCCAAAGTGATGATAGAGTGCTGACAGTCAAATCTTCCTTAGCTCTATCAACTTCCATCCTTCTCTCAGATATCTTGTACTCAAACATTCTATCTTCCTTAACCTCCATCTTAAAACACTCTTGAGAGTCATCAGGGAACTTCAAAGGTTTGAAAACATTAAATGTCACCTCCTGATTTAGGACTCTCATAGTCAATAACCCCTTTTATACGTCAATTAATGTCCTACCAGTAGCTAAGAAGGGTCTGCCTAGAATACTGGGGACTTCCTTGTCTTCCTCCATGTCCAACACGATAAAGTCCGCATGGAAAATAAATTTATCCAGCTTAACTAGCACGTCCTCAATGACTCCCTTTGGATATTTAATGGATCTATCGGCTAGCTGAAGGGTCACTGTGGTAGGCTTTGCATCCCCAACTCCTAACTTTTGTTAAATAGACAAAGGCATAAGATTGATACTGGCTCCTAAATCACACAGGGCTCTACCAAAGAACAGATTTCCAATAGTGTAGAGTATGGTAAAACTCCTGGGATCTTTGAGCTTGGGGGGTAATTTCCTCATAATAATTGCACTACATTCCTCAGTTAAGGCCATTGTCTCATAGTCCTCCAATCTTCTTTTCCTAGAGAGGATATCCTTCATAAACTTCACATGACTCGACATTTGCTCTAAAGCATCTGCGAAAGGAATGTTAATGTGAAGTTTCTTAAAAACCTCAAGAAATTTAACGAATTGTTGATCCAGCTTTTGGTTTTGGAACCTCTGAGGATGTAACGACCCTTAACCTTGAAAATTCGGAGGAAATTTTTTTTTTTTGAAGTTTTAAATTCCTACTTATTCCTTCATTCACTTAGACTGCATTCTTGTTCAGTGTCGTTTCTTTTATCTTACCTATTCACCGATAATTATACTTAAATTAAATTTTACATCTAAATGGCTGATAGAAATTTTACCAGCATAACGGCTTCTATATAAGCCTACCCACCTGCAAATCAAATGTTTATCAATCCTAGATATCCACAACTATCAAACATGCTCCCCAAATTCGCATCATCAAGCCAACATGTATCCGTTCCAACTAAGATTAGTACTCTACGATTAATTCTCAAAAGAGATATTCTTTACGTTTGTTTTCTTACAAATTACATCCCAATAAAATATTTCCACTATATGTCTGTGCTTACAAAATGTGTCTGGTAAAGGAATGCATTTGTATACCTCTGCGTAGCTCTTTCCACCAGCCTACGTCGTGTACACGGCAGGTAACGTCTGTAGATCACTGAAAATAATTGAAAGGTAGAGGGGTGAGCTTTCGGGAAAAAGCCCAGTAAGAAATGCATTTCAAATGATCATGGTGGCTAAATTACATTGAATGCATGATAAAACTAAGAGATAACGTTTCTTTACAAATATCACATAGATTCCAAAAAGCGTATATACAAAAAATTATCAATAGAAATATAATTTCGAAGTAACAAATCTATTCAGTTAGATCCCAATCTTTCGAAACATACAGAACTCCAGAATATTTCAAAACCGATAGAATTTCAGAAGCATAACTGATGCATAAACATATATCAAAGGATCAAAATCTTATAGCATAGTTCATATTGGATGGAGACTTGGCTAACTTATAGGATTTTCATGCGATGATAACATAGTCATCCTCTGTAAAGGGAAATAAAAAACATGGCCATGGCAAGGTTGTAGACGTGATCAAGGTCGTACAGCAAATCAAACACACCCGAAGGCAGAATTCATATACGCCACAAAGGCGCGCATGACAAAAATGCATTGACCGTGTGGCACTTTGCATCTGTAGGACCCAAGAGGTGGCCCCCACAATCACACAAACTGTGTGGCACTTTGCTCCCATAGAACCCAAGAGGTGGCCCCCACGATCGCATGTCATTGTGAACCGCGTGACACTTTGCTCCTGTCGGACTCAAGAGGTGACCCCCACATTCACATGTCATTGTGAAAATTGCGTGGCACTTTGTACCCGTCGGACTCAAGAGGTGGCCCTCACAATCCCACTATACATTGCATTTTCGTCTCAAAACAGAGTTTTCAAAATTTTTCTTAGGTTTTATAGCCCATAAACTCACACCGAGTAATAAAATCGAGTTCCTTGTAATCTAACAACTCTTTCATAAAACGAAAAGATTGTGTGGACTTTGTTTCCGCAGGTTTCAAGAGGTGGTGTAACGACCCTTGACCCTTAAAACTCGAGATAAATTTTTTTTTTTTGAATTTAATTCACACACTTATTCCCCAATTCAATTAGGTTGTATTCCTGTACAGTGTCGAAACATTTTCCTAATTCTTTTCTCGTGATTTATAATTGATTTTCATATTTTAACTTATATTGCCGATAGAAATTTCGGCAGCATAACGGCTTATATATAAGCCTACCCACCTGCAAATCAATTGTATTCCACAATCCTAGATATCCACAACTACCAAGCATACTTTCCAAATCCATCTCTACCACACAATGCATCTATTTCGATTTAATACTAGTAATCTCGAAATATAATCCCAAAGTAGTAATATTTACATAGTTCCTTACAAAATTACATCCCAACTAATAATTCCAATATATGTCTGTGCGTACAATTATGTCTGGTACGGAAATGTAAATGCATACCTTTCACGTGTACAAAAGTAGCTTAGGGTAGCTCTTCCCACCAGCTTACGTCGTGTACGCGGCAGGTAGCGCTTATAGATTCACTGCAAATGATCTGAAGGTAGAGGGGTGAGCTTTTGGGGAAAAGCCCAGTAAGATAGTACTCTTAAAACAGTTCTGACATATAAAAGTATTTGAAATAGTTCATGGAACGAAACTAAATAAAATATAGAAATTTTCATTTCATGCATAAACGTCATAAAACATGCGTGTCAATAAAACCATTAACATGCTTAATCATTTTCATGAACATTTCATAAATCATTTCGTAAACATATCATGAATATTTCATAATCATTTCATAAACAACTCTTGCATATTTCGTAATCATTTCATAAACTTCTCATGCATATTTCGTAATCATTTCATAAACTTCTCATAATCGATTTTATAGTTAAAATCGAGGAAACTAGGCTATAACTAAGTCATGCGATACGTGTCATTCTCCATTGGAGAGTCATCATACCTATGGCCATGGTAAGGGGGCTGTAGACTGGATCAGGGTCGTACAGCTCTTTCGTAAAACATGGGTAGTATCCATCTTACATACTTTCACTAGCACATAGCTAGGACACGGGCACCAAAGGCACTCTCCGTGTGGGCAACATAATTGCGTGCTGCGCGGGCACGAGATACTACTGAAACATCATCATAAACCACCAGTAGCACGACATCTTCCACACAGGTCGAGTCAAGTGCTAAAGGGGCCAACGTACCGGCACCTCAAGTGGTGGAGCCGGAACACCACGAGAAGTAGCCAAGCATGAAGCCTAAGTCTCAAAACAATTTTCTTTTTCGTAAATACTTTTGAAAACATCAAAAGTTCCATTTCAAATCGTAAATATGGGTTTTTAAGCCATCATAAAACTTTCATGCATTTTCATAATTCGAAAGTTTATTTCATAAACATAGATGTGCTAGCGAACATTTTGTAAAACAATATCATGTTTTGTAAACAGTCGCGCAAGTATGGACGCATTGATAAATCATTTCAAATCATATGCTCTTTCATAAAATCATTTATCAGAGAAACATGTATGCAATATCAGAACTAAGTTAAGTAATACCCCTTACCTCGATTTATCGGGTATCTCAAATTCGAACGGTGACGTCTCCTAGTACCTCCTTTAATCCTTTCTACGATTCACCTACACCGAAATCGTTTAATTAGCATCTTATCCACACGAATTGTCCGAATTGCGTTAAAATTGTAACCTAGCGTCACTACTGCGTGTGTACGTATTATTGTATATCCTTAGGGCAACACGCACGTTTATATATTTATTCACTATTGATATATTTGCTCCTACAAGTATTAACATACACCTTTATTATATACATCCACATGTATACACGCATAAAAATACATATTTATATATATATACACTCCTATATGTATATATATAAATATACTTTTACTGTTTTCATGTTTCCTATCTCATATATATACATTCTTTGTATATACATATACTTGCACACATTCACCTTTCATACCCCCACAAGTATATGCACCTAAATAAATAAATAAATAAATATATATATATATATATACCTATATATATTATCATTGTATTCCATTTTTCCTTATCACATATGCATATACACATTTTTTTGTACAATTACTAGCATACTCGATTTATTATATAGACTTATTTGTACATGTACCTAAATAAATAAATATTCATTATATATATTTCTACTTCTCATCTTTCCAATTTTTGTCAAATTAATCTACACTAAACATGCTTGTATTTCAATTAATTCCTACAACATCATGCTTCCATAATACAATTATACATACATTAAACTAAATAAAATTCGGATTTTTTTACCTAGGAATTAACTGGTACAAGGATGAGGAATATCAACTGGGTATATTTTTTTGTATACTGCCACTGTAGATGTACTGTGGCGTCGGAACAGGGTGGCCGGATGGGGTAGGACAGGCGATGGGAGGTTGCCGGGCTCGGGTTCAGTGGAAGGCCAGCGTCAGTCTCCTCCGTTTGCTGCAAAACGCGAAACAGAGAAAAGACCTCTCTGTTTCCGTTTTCGTTTCCAGGCGGGGAAGAGGGAAAAAGGGAAATGGTGGCCGGCAGTCGGAGGGGGAGGAAGTTCGGAGTCCGGGCAACGCAAGGCTGCCGACAGTCTTCTGGTTCAGTCGCCGGCGAGCGAAAAAGGAGAGAGGAAGGCTCGGGTTCGACGAACGAAAAGGGGAAGAGAAAGGAGGCAGATCGTTGCTGACTTGGGCCCGGTTCCGTCTACCGGTGAGGGAAAGATCGTCGGCGTGAAGGGGTGTGGCCGGCAGTGGAATGAACAGTGGGAGGGGTTGCCGGCGGCTGTAACAGAGAAGATGAACAGGGGGGGAAGGTTTTCTATTTGGGATCGCGCGACAATCGCGAGATCCCTTTTTTTTTTTTTAGTTTTTTTTCTTCTTTTTTTTTCTTTTAATTATTTTTTTTTATTATTTATTATTATTATTATTTTTTTTCATATATATATTATTTATATATATCTATTTATATTTATATATATAAATATTTTATATTTTTATTGTATATGTTATATTTGTATTTATATATATATATTGGTATATTTTTAATTATATTTTCATTCTTAGAAAATTACATCTATATATATATATATATATATATTTTGTTTAATCTAAACACAGAAAATTTGCGGTATTTACATTCTCCCCACCTTTAAAGAATTTGGTCCTCCAAATTTCTCTGAGTCCATCAAAATAGGTGTGGGTACTTTTCCTTCATAAGACTCTCTAGCTCCCATGTAGCTTCCTCTATCGAATGGTGTTGCCAGAGAACCTTTACCAGAGGTATCGTCTTGGATCGAAGTACCTTTTCCTTCCTGTCCAGAATCCGGATAGGTCGCTCAATGTAGCTCATGTCCTCTTGGATACTCAAAGGCTCATACTCAATGATATGTGAGGGATCCGGATTATACTTCCTTAACATCGAAACGTGGAAGACATTATGTACCCCGGAGAGTTGCGGGGGTAGGGTAAGTCTGTAGGCCACGTCTCCCACTCTCTCTAGAATCTCAAAAGGACCAATGAAGCGAGGACTCAGTTTTCCCTTCTTTCCAAAGCGCATTATACCCTTGCTCGGGGATACCTTAAGGAACACAGAGTCCCCAATTCGAAACTCAAGTGGCCGTCTATGCTTATCCGCATAACTCTTCTGCCTGCTCTGTGCGGTCTTAAGTCTATCACAGATTATCCGAACACCTTCTGCTGCCTGTTCTACCACTCGGGAGCCAAGATTTTTCTGTCACCCACTTCTTCCCAAGCCACTGGAGACCTACATCTCCTACCATACAAGGCCTCATAAGGTGCCATCCTGATGCTAGCATGATAGCTGTTGTTATAAGCAAACTCTGCAAGGGGCAAGTGATCATCCCATGAGCCCTTGAACTCCAAAACGCACGCCCTCAGCATATCCTCTAAGGTCTGAATTGTCCTTTCGGACTGACCATCGGTCTGAGGATGATAGGCTGTGCTCAAGTTAAGCTGAGATCCCATGGCTTCTTGAAAATGAGCCCAAAATCTAGAAGTGAATCGGGAATCTCTATCTGACGTAATGCTCACAGGTGTCCCATGCAGTCGAGTTATTTCTCTCACATATAACTCTACTAAAGCACTCAAGGAGTCTGTATTTTTGATGGCTAGGAAGTGGGCACTCTTTGTCAACCTGTCTACAATTACCCAGATTGCATCATGCCCCTTTCGGGTCCTCGGTAACCCCATAATAAAATCCATAGTAATGTGCTCCCATTTCCAAGTAGGCACTGGAAGAGACTTAAGTAGTCCTGCTGGTCTTTGGTGCTCGATCTTAATCTGTTGACAAATCAAACACTTAGCCACAAACTCAGCTACATCTCTTTTCATACCAATCCACCAATACACCCTCCGTAAATCTTGGTACATCTTAGTGCTTCCCAGGTGTATAGTGTACCGAGAACAATGGGACTCTTTTAGGATCCTTTGCTGTAGGGCATCATCGTTAGGGACACATATACGACCCCTAAATCTCATCAATCCATCCTCACCGACCACAAAGTCTGTCTGTACGTCCTGTCCTGCCTGACTGACCACATCCAATAACTTCTGATCACCCCTTTGTCCGGTTCTGATCTGATCAAGTATACTAGGTTCAATCTGCAAACTAGCTATGAACCCAATATCTGTTGTTTCCACACTAATACTGAGCTCGGAAAACTGTTTTAGTAACTCCCATTCTCTAACCATCATAAAAGAAATCATTCCCTTCCTGCTTAAAGCATCTGCCACTACGTTTGCCTTGCCAGGGTGATACAGGATCTCGCAATTATAGTCCTTGAGGAGCTCTATCCACCGTCTCTGTCTCATATTCAGCTCCTTCTGATCAAATATATACTTCAAGCTCTTATGGTCAGTAAAAATCTGAAATCTCTCTCCATACAGATAATGCCGCCATATCTTCAAAGCAAAGACAACCGCGGCTAATTCCAAGTCATGGGTGGGATAATTCCTTTCATGGTTCTTAAGTTGTCGAGAACCATATGCAACCACTCTTCCATGCTGCATAAGTACACACCCTAAGCCCTGGTATGACGCATCACTGTATACTGCATAGCCTCCAGACCCACTAGGAATGGTTAAGACTGGGGCGGTAGTCAACCTCTTCTTGAGTTCTTCAAAACTCTGCTCACACTTATCAGTCCACTCGAATGGAACATCCTTGCGTATCAGCTTAGTCAGTGGAGCGGCAATCTTGGAAAAAACCTTCTACAAACCTCCTGTAGTATCCAGCTAGTCCCAGAAAACTCCGAATTTCCGTAACAGATTTCGGTCTTTCCCAATTGAGTACTGCCTCAATCTTGGACGGATCCACCGACACCCCGTCTTTAGAAATAACATGGCCCAAAAATGCTATCTGCTCCAACCAGAACTCACACTTATCCAACTTCCCATACAACTGCTTCTCTCTGAGAGTTTGGAGCACTACTCTCAAATGCTGCTCATGCTCCTCTCGGGACTTTGAGTAGATCAGAATATCGTCGATGAAAACAATGACGAACCAATCTAGATACTCCCGAAACACCTCATTCATCAGGCTCATGAATGCAGCTGGGGCATTAGTTAGACCAAAGGGCATCACACGGAACTCATAGTGGCCATATCTCGTTCTGAAGGCCGTCTTCGGAACATCCTCATTCCTAATCCTCAATTGGTGATAGCCCGATCTCAGGTCAATCTTCGAGAACACCGTAGCCCCTCTTAGCTGGTCAAATAGATCATCTATTCTGGGCAAGGGATACTTGTTCTTAATTGTGGCTTTGTTCAGCAGCCTGTAGTCTATACATAACCTAAGACTACCATCCTTCTTTCGCACAAATAATACCGGAGCTCCCCACGGGGATACACTTGGCCTAATGAACCCTTTGTCTAGCAAGTCTTGCAACTGCTTTTTCAATTCCTCAAGTTCTACAATGGCCATCCGGTAAGGAGACTTTGAGATTGGTTGAGTCTCTGGTGCCAAATCTATCGTGAATTCTAACTCTCTCTCCGGTGGTAATCCCGGTAGTTCATCAGGAAATACATCCGGAAATTCGCATACCACTGGTATGTCCTGAATACTTGGGCATTCCCGACTAGTATCGCGGATGAATGCAACATAACCTTCACATTAACACATTCATTAAAATTTTTCATCATTTGTCAAAATCATAAAGTTTATTCCTTCTTTGCAAAGCATACAATATACTTACTAGGTAAGGAGAAAGTTACAGTCTTAGAGTAGCAGTCTAAACTTATACGGTTGGTGGCTAACCAATCCATACCCAAAATTACATCAAAGCCATACATGCCCAACAAGATTAGATCTGCTAATATGATCCTATCTCCTACCTTGATTTCACAATTCCTACATACCATATCAGTATTTTGTGATTTATACATGGGTGTACTAACGCGTAACGTAAAGTCAAGAGATTCAGGCTTAACATGCAATTGACGTGCAAAATGTGGTGATATAAAAGAGTGGGTGGAACCTGAATCAAACAATACTTGTGCCTCATGATTGCAAATTAAAAGCTTACCATGAATGGTCTCAGTGGAGGTATCAGCAGTCTCTTTATCCAAGGCAAAGACCCTTCCATGCGTGACAGGCTTCTTACCCTTCTCAGCTGCGGTAGCCCGTCTCTGTGGGTTCCGATTCTGGGGAGCTTGCCTCTCAGATTGTCGTGGTGGCTCTAGGCGTTGTGGAAAGTGGTTCTGTGGGCAATCTCTCATTATATGTCCCTTTTGCCCACACAAAAAGCAGCTCCCGGTGGTCAAAAGACACACACCTCCATAAAGCTTCCCACACTGTTTGCACACTGGCCTATACTGTTGCGGACCTCTAGCAATCTGAGGAGCAGGTCCTGGAATGATGGGTCTATCAAGTCTAGGTCGAAACTCATCCGTCCTCTGCCTCTTGGGCTGACCTCTCCTGAAATCCTGTCTCACTAACTCTGTCTGCTTACCTTTATCCCTGCTCTTTCCCTTAAGGCCATACTCCGCCTGTGTGACATTTAAGCCTCTCTCGACCATCTGTGCTCTACCCAAAGCATCCTGGAATTCCGTAATCCATAACCCCAGAAGACGGTCTCTGATAGCTGGCCTTAATCCTGCTAAGAACCTCTCAGTCCGACGTTCTTCATTCTGGAACGTCTCCGGATCATACCTCATCAGCATGGTGAACTTACTCTCGTACTCATCCACAGTCATACTGCCCTGCACCAAATTCAGAAAGTCCATCCTCAACTTCTGCTGGGCAGCTAGTGGAACATATTGCTTCCTAAAAGCTGTGGCGAATGCATCCCAACTAATTACCGGATGCTGAGCAGTCAGAAGGACCTTGGTGGATCCCCACCAATACTCTGCTTGGCCCTGTAGCATGTAGGTGGCCATGGAAACCTTCTCAACATCAGAACACCCCAGAAAATCGAAGATCTTCCCGAGGCTCACCAGCCACTCTTCAGCCTCTACCGGGTTCTTAATTCCCTTAAATGCTTGAGGCTTCATCTTCAAAAAATCTCTCATCCTACCAAAATCTCTCTCCTCCCTCCGGGCCTGTACAGGAGGCTGAGGCGCCATAGGTACTGGAGGAACTTGTGGAGGAGGAGGTGGTGGTGCTTGTGGAGGAGTTGGCACTGGATCAGGAGTTGGTGTGGTGCCAGCTGAATCAGAAACATTTGCCCCTAGGTGTTGGGCAACCATGGCAGCAATCGACTCCAAACCTCGCTCAAGGCGCTGCTCTAAACGCTGCTCGAGCTGAGCCATACGAGTATTAGGACTCTCTGGCTCCGATGGAGGAGGTGGAGGTGGCTGAGCCTGCCTCCTAGGACGTCCGCGTCTTCCTCTCATCGTGCAGTGATCTACTACCTGCGCGTAATTTCAAAGATCAAACCTTAAAGTTATTAGGTATACATTACCTACAACCAGACAAGCACAGACATTGGGATGTAATTTAATCCTTATTTTCGACACTGACAGTACTAGACAACCTTGGCTCTGATACCACTTAAACTGTAACGACCCTTGACCCTTAAAACTCGAGATAAATTTTTTTTTTTTTTGAATTTAATTCACACACTTATTCCCCAATTCAATTAGGTTGTATTCCTGTACAGTGTCGAAACATTTTCCTAATTCTTTTCTCGTGATTTATAATTGATTTTCATATTTTAACTTATATTGCCGATAGAAATTTCGGCAGCATAACGGCTTATATATAAGCCTACCCACCTGCAAATCAATTGTATTCCACAATCCTAGATATCCACAACTACCAAGCATACTTTCCAAATCCATCTCTACCACACAATGCATCTATTTCGATTTAATACTAGTAATCTCGAAATATAATCCCAAAGTAGTAATATTTACATAGTTCCTTACAAAATTACATCCCAACTAATAATTCCAATATATGTCTGTGCGTACAATTATGTCTGGTACGGAAATGTAAATGCATACCTTTCACGTGTACAAAAGTAGCTTAGGGTAGCTCTTCCCACCAGCTTACGTCGTGTACGCGGCAGGTAGCGCTTATAGATTCACTGCAAATGATCTGAAGGTAGAGGGGTGAGCTTTTGGGGAAAAGCCCAGTAAGATAGTACTCTTAAAACAGTTCTGACATATAAAAGTATTTGAAATAGTTCATGGAACGAAACTAAATAAAATATAGAAATTTTCATTTCATGCATAAACGTCATAAAACATGCGTGTCAATAAAACCATTAACATGCTTAATCATTTTCATGAACATTTCATAAATCATTTCGTAAACATATCATGAATATTTCATAATCATTTCATAAACAACTCTTGCATATTTCGTAATCATTTCATAAACTTCTCATGCATATTTCGTAATCATTTCATAAACTTCTCATAATCGATTTTATAGTTAAAATCGAGGAAACTAGGCTATAACTAAGTCATGCGATACGTGTCATTCTCCATTGGAGAGTCATCATACCTATGGCCATGGTAAGGGGGCTGTAGACTGGATCAGGGTCGTACAGCTCTTTCGTAAAACATGGGTAGTATCCATCTTACATACTTTCACTAGCACATAGCTAGGACACGGGCACCAAAGGCACTCTCCGTGTGGGCAACATAATTGCGTGCTGCGCGGGCACGAGATACTACTGAAACATCATCATAAACCACCAGTAGCACGACATCTTCCACACAGGTCGAGTCAAGTGCTAAAGGGGCCAACGTACCGGCACCTCAAGTGGTGGAGCCGGAACACCACGAGAAGTAGCCAAGCATGAAGCCTAAGTCTCAAAACAATTTTCTTTTTCGTAAATACTTTTGAAAACATCAAAAGTTCCATTTCAAATCGTAAATATGGGTTTTTAAGCCATCATAAAACTTTCATGCATTTTCATAATTCGAAAGTTTATTTCATAAACATAGATGTGCTAGCGAACATTTTGTAAAACAATATCATGTTTTGTAAACAGTCGCGCAAGTATGGACGCATTGATAAATCATTTCAAATCATATGCTCTTTCATAAAATCATTTATCAGAGAAACATGTATGCAATATCAGAACTAAGTTAAGTAATACCCCTTACCTCGATTTATCGGGTATCTCAAATTCGAACGGTGACGTCTCCTAGTACCTCCTTTAATCCTTTCTACGATTCACCTACACCGAAATCGTTTAATTAGCATCTTATCCACACGAATTGTCCGAATTGCGTTAAAATTGTAACCTAGCGTCACTACTGCGTGTGTACGTATTATTGTATATCCTTAGGGCAACACGCACGTTTATATATTTATTCACTATTGATATATTTGCTCCTACAAGTATTAACATACACCTTTATTATATACATCCACATGTATACACGCATAAAAATACATATTTATATATATATACACTCCTATATGTATATATATAAATATACTTTTACTGTTTTCATGTTTCCTATCTCATATATATACATTCTTTGTATATACATATACTTGCACACATTCACCTTTCATACCCCCACAAGTATATGCACCTAAATAAATAAATAAATAAATATATATATATATATATATATATATATATATACCTATATATATTATCATTGTATTCCATTTTTCCTTATCACATATGCATATACACATTTTTTTGTACAATTACTAGCATACTCGATTTATTATATAGACTTATTTGTACATGTACCTAAATAAATAAATATTCATTATATATATTTCTACTTCTCATCTTTCCAATTTTTGTCAAATTAATCTACACTAAACATGCTTGTATTTCAATTAATTCCTACAACATCATGCTTCCATAATACAATTATACATACATTAAACTAAATAAAATTCAGATTTTTTTACCTAGGAATTAACTGGTACAAGGATGAGGAATATCAACTGGGTATATTTTTTTGTATACTGCCACTGTAGATGTACTGTGGCGTCGGAACAGGGTGGCCGGACGGGGTAGGACAGGCGATGGGAGGTTGCCGGGCTCGGGTTCAGTGGAAGGCCGGCGTCAGTCTCCTCCGTTTGCTGCAAAACGCGAAACAGAGAAAAGACCTCTCTGTTTCCGTTTTCGTTTCCAGGCGGGGAAGAGGGAAAAAGGGAAATGGTGGCCGGCAGTCGGAGGGGGAGGAAGTTCAGAGTCCGGGCAACGCAAGGCTGCCGACAGTCTTCTGGTTCAGTCGCCGGCGAGCGAAAAAGGAGAGAGGAAGGCTCGGGTTCGACGAACGAAAAGGGGAAGAGAAAGGAGGCAGATCGTTGCTGACTTGGGCCCGGTTCCGTCTACCGGTGAGGGAAAGATCGTCGGCGTGAAGGGGTGTGGCCGGCAGTGGAATGAACAGTGGGAGGGGTTGCCGGCGGCTGTAACAGAGAAGATGAACAGGGGGGGAAGGTTTTCTATTTGGGATCGCGCGACAATCGCGAGATCCCTTTTTTTTTTTTTAGTTTTTTTTTCTTCTTTTTTTTTTCTTTTAATTATTTTTTTATTATTTATTATTATTATTTTTTTTTCATATATATATTATTTATATATATCTATTTATATTTATATATATAAATATTTTATATTTTTATTGTATATGTTATATTTGTATTTATATATATATATTGGTATATTTTTAATTATATTTTCATTCTTAGAAAATTACATATATATATATATATTTTGTTTAATCTAAACACAGAAAATTTGCGGTATTTACAGGTGGCCCCCACAATTCCTTTTGAAAACAAATTTCTTTTCTTAAACATATGTTCACATACCAAATTTTATTTCTTTCAAAAACGTAAAATTAATTCATACGTAAGTCGAAACCATAACATGTATTCAGAAATCATGCTCGAAACTATGCATTCAATTTCATATGGCATTTCTTTATTTCGAAAACATGTCCAAATAAATCTTGGGCTTAATAGATGTTGGGTTTTGTTTTACAATCAAGGGTTGCACGAGAAGGCTCGAAAACACATAAATAAATCAGAGTCTAAGGGTAGGGATACCATTACCATCTTAAATTACACCCCTTACCTCGATTTATCAAAAGCACCAGTTCGAGTAGTGACGCCTCCTAGTACCTCCTTTAATTCCTTCTACGATTCACCTACACCGAAATTGTTTACTTAGCATCCTATTTATGCGAATTGTTTGAATTGCGTTAAAATCGTAACCTATTCGTTACTACTTCGTGTGTACGTATAATTGTACATACCTAGGCCAACACACATGTTTATATATTTTTCTCACTATATTTTTTTTTGTATGTACATATACTAACATACACCTTTATCATATACACCTATACGTATATACACAAATATATATATATATATATATTCACATATATATATTATTTGTTTTCATTATTCATTATCACATATATTTATTTGTCTACTTCTCATCTTTCCCATTTTTTGTCTAATTTAATCTATACTAACATGCTTATATATACAACACATATATACATATATACATTTTACCTTTTCTTTTTCCAATTTCCAGCTTTCTCCTTTCTTTTTTTCTTTTCTTTCTTCTTTTTTTTTTCTTTTTTCCTTTTCCTTTCTTCTCTCTTGGCTAGCCCAGACTCGATTTTGCCCGGTCTCCTTCCTCCTTCAGCTCTTGGGTCCTGCTTCCTTCCCTCTCGGTTTGCTCCTTTCAACTCTTCTCTTCCTCGATTTTGTTTCAATTCCAGGTTCTGCTTAAATTTCCCCTCGGTCTGCACTTCTCCTTCCTCGGTTGTGTTTCAATTTCCAGCCCCGGTTCTGCTTTGCTTTCTTCCTCTTGGGTCTGTTCTTCTTCTTCCTCGATTGTGTTTCTAACTTCAACCTTATTCTCCTTCGATTTTGCTTCTGTTTTACAGGTCCTGCTTCAATTGAAACCTCGGTTCCAGCCTTCCATTCAGCTTCAATTTTCTTTCTTTCTTGTTCGCACCTGCTCCAGCCTTGGTCTTCTTCTTCCTCTCTTCTTCTCCCCTGCCTCTCGGTTCTGCTCTCCCTTCGGTCTCCCTCTCCTTCTCCCCTGCCTCTCGGTTTCAACTTTCTTCCTTTTCTCTTCTTCTTTTTCTTTCTTTTCCTTCTTTCTTTCTTCTCTTCCCTTCTCCCTCGGCTGACCAATTTTTCTCTTCTTCTCTTCTTTCTTTCCTTTCTTTTCTTTCTTTCTTTCTTCCTTTCCCAGCCAGCCCTCCTCTCCTTTCCTTTTTTCTTCCTTGGTTTCCCGCCCCTGCTATAAACTCTGTATTTCAATTTACAGAGTTACGGAATTGGCTTTCTTTGAAAGCCAATTCCGTACAATGACATATATATATTATATTAATATATATATATATATGTATATATATTTATTAATATATTTATATATTATTGTTTGTTGTTTAGTGTTAGTATTTTATTTTGTTTTATTGTTTTGTGTTCATTTCCCTTTTCATTTTTCATTTTATTTCATTTTATTTATCTTATGCTCTATATTTTTTTTTATTAATACTTATATATTACATACTATACATTACATAATATATTTATATATATATATATTTGTTATATATATATATATATTATTATCTGTCTATTTAAATTTGTCTAGTATATATATATATATATATATATATATATATACATTTTCTTCTTTATAAACTTACCCAAAGACATAATATTCATGCCTTCCATGAAATTTTCATTATTTCGAAAATGAAATATTATTGAGATTTCATCATTCCTCATAAATCCCCGATATAAGTTTTTTTTACATCAAAATTATTTTCGATCCCTCCATGCTTGCATTCTCTTCATCACTTCCGGTATTTCGGGTTCCTTGTCATTCACGGGCTTATCGGCTCCTATACTCCTCGAGCCCTACAACGAATATTCACACTTTCATTAAAATATATTATTCCCATTTTTATATAGTCTAACTAAATGTAGGAAATTTTTCGTGTTTACAGAGGAAAAGGTACTGGTGGTCTAACTGGGGAAAGTGCAGTGGACACGTGTAGCATCAGAGGACGAGGAAGGTTGTGAAGAAGAAAAAGGTATAGATGAAGAAGCACCTAACTTAGATTCCTTTGCAGCCTGATCTTCATTTTTGTTCCTGGTCTTTCTAAGCTGCCTCTTTAGAACCTATGAATTTTTCAACTATAGGCTTTTCAGGTTTGGACTTAACTTGTTGATCTTCTAGCTCTCTACCGCTCATAAGGGTGATGGCTTTAACATGTTCCTTACCCTCCCTCTGCCTAACAGGGTTAACTTCAGTATTACTAGGGAGGGTCCCTTGTGGATGCTGGCTAAGAGCACTAACTATTTGTCTAACCCAAACTTCTAAGTTCTTAATTGAGATTGCTTGATTTTGCAGGATAGCCATGAACATTTCCTCTAGTGTAGGCTTCTTTTCAGCTCTAGCTACTGGTGCAAGTAGGTGTTGTGGCTGCATAAGTGGTGGTGGTGGTTGATGAAAGTGAGGTGGATGATGCTGAAATTGAGGTGGTGGGTGGGAATGATTAGGTGGATGGTGTGGAAATTGCTGTTGTGGTAGTACATGAACTGGTGAAGCTTGAAAACCAGAGGGTCCTACAGGTCTAGAATTAGAAAATTGCCCTTGGTTTTGGCTTCAGGAAAAGTTAAGATGCTTCCTCCACCCTGGATTGTAGGTGTTTGAAAAGGGGTTATTTTGTTGCTTCTGAGATGGGGCAACGTACTGAACCGATTTTAAGTTAAGCGGACACCTATCTACAGAGTGTGTACCACTACACAGATAGCAAGAAAGAAAAGGACTTTGGATACCAAGAACAGGGTTAGGACTGGTGGAAGGATTGTGCTGGGTACTGAGCGACTCTACCTTTTTCGTATGGTTGGCTATTTGAGACGTCAAGGTAGACAGTGTGCCTAACTCATAGATACTCGTCGACTTCTTAAGCAGTTTCCTCTCCGAAGACCATTAGTAATTATTAGCATCCATCTTGTCTAACAACTCGTAAGCTTTCTCCTACGTTTTACACATTAGAGCTCCTCCCGCAGCAGCATCAACGATGGTCCTATTTTGGCTAGTTAGTCCATTGTAGAAGGTCTGGACTTGCAGCCATAAGGGTAGTCCATGATGAGGACACTTTCTAAAAAGGTCTTTATATCGTTCCCAAGATTCATAAAGAGATTCAGAATCAAATTGCGCAAGGAAGATATATCAATACGGAGTTTTGCCATTTTAGAGGGAGGGAAAAACTTAGCTAAAAATTGATGGGCTAACTCATCCCAAGTAGAAATGGATCCTAGAGGTAAGGAAGTTAGCCAGTATTGCGCCCTATCCCTAAGCGAGAAAGGAAATAACCTAAGCCTCAATGCGTCATCCGATAATCCATTGTGCTTGAAGGTGTTGCACAGGTCCAAAAATAGCCTGAGGAGAGCATGTGGGTCGTCATGAGGAAGCCCACTAAACTATAAAGAAGTTTGGATCATCTGGAGGATAGAAGGCTTAATTTTGAAATTGTTTGTAGGGACAGCTGGTGGCCTAATGTTGGTATAATACCCTCCAATAGTCGGTACAACATAATCTCCAACGGTCCTAATTTCTCTATTTTTAGCCATGGTGTTTTGTAGCGGATCTATTAATTTTCTAGAATCCTTTCTAATTTTCCTAAGAGTTCGTTCAATTTCAGGATATAAAGGAAAGCAATCATAACTCTTGGCTCTATGCATACAAACATTAAAAAGTCCTTAGAAATTTTTTTTTTTTAAGTTTTTTCATTTTTCAATTTTTTAAATTTTAAATTTTTTATGAGAGAGAAAATTAACTAATCTAGATTAAAGTTCTAAATATTCACAACCTAAGTATTTACAAGCTAGAATTATACCTAAGCATAATTTCACCGATATTAATTAATGGCTAATTGTGACTCCCCGACAATGGCGCCAAAAACTTGATGTCCGACTACGCCCACTCTAAGTGACCTAGAAGTGTATCCGCAAGTGCACGGGTCGTACAAGTAATAATGGGATTTAAATCCCGGATTATCATCCCACAAAGAATCTAATTAGCGTAATTAAGTACCGGTTAATTTTATCCTAAGTATATCCTAGCAAATTATGAAGTTTTAGTGGGTGATCTACAAGGCTAGATTTAAAAAGTACTAAAAACAATAAAAATTATAAAATAAAGAAAATAACACAGAGCTAAAATTACTTACAGAGCTCTAAGCAATTAAAAGCAATAACCTACAAAAGATAATTAAAATAATTAAAATTAATTAATGCAAAGAAACTAGAATGCAAATATGAAAATAAAGAAACAAAAATTAATTAGACAAAAATTCAACAATCCTAAAATAAAATATGCAAATACTTAATCTAATTAATTTGAAAATAAAAATGTAAATTTATCTAACACAAGGTCTAATAAAATAAAATTCTATTAACCTAAAAAAATTCTCAAATTTAACTAAAAAACTTATTACCTACAAAATGATCCTAATAATGCATGAGACATAAATATTTTTGCATTTTTCAATTTAAAATAAAAACTTAAAAATGAATAAAATGATTTTATCCCTAATTTAATTTTAAATGGAACACCTAACACTAAAATAAAAATTAACTATTAACATAATTAAATCTAAGTTTTGAACTAACAAGAAAAGAAAATATAACTAAAATGCAAATTAATCTAAAACTCTAATTTTTAAGGTAACAAATAATATTGACAATAAAATATAAAAAATGCATGAAAAATGGATTATGTGACTGAAATGAAATACCAAACATGGGCTTGGATAAATTTCCAGCTAGCATGATGAACCTGTGCATTGTACTGTGCACGTTCCTTCTTTTTGGCTCTGCATCCAGGCTGTTGTCCTCCTCTTGCTCTCGGTTCTGTCTGCTTTTGCCTCAGGTGCTGTCTTGCTCCTGCCGTGCTTCTACTGATGGTATAGTGTAACTGCAGTACATGGTGAATGCTTCAGTTTTGCTCCCTGCAATCAGCATGACTAGCGGCACTAGTGCCAAGTTACTGCTACAATCTGGTACACTTTAAAAGCACAAGGGGTACCCTGCTGCTGCGCATAAAGTAAGGGAATGTGCAGCACTAGTATAGTGTAACGATCAGAAGCAGAACTCGGGGCAAGGAGTGTAGAATGGAGTTGTGCTGAGCTGGTATGAAGGATTGAAACTAAAAGCTATAACAAAAAAAAAAATGAACAGTGAATAAAATATGGAACAGAGGAGAACAGAGGATGACTATCTAGCTACTGCACACTGTTGTGTTTCGTTTACACCGATCATCAGCACTCCCATCAGCTTCAGAAGTCATGGCCCCCTCACGATTAAGCTATTGTTTGTGCAATAGACAACACTACCTAACAACAGGTCCTCGACGCTACACATCTATAGAAACTGGATGCAGCAAGCTGATTGTAAGAACATGCAGAAACACAGTGCAAACAAAAAAATAAAAACTGATCTACAAGAATCCAAAAATACAGATGAGTAGTACCCGATTAACGATGGAACAACTATATAGCAGTGCACTATAATGCAGAACAAAGAATAAACAGAGAAAAGCAAGCTCATCCGATAGACATACAATAGTAATTAAAAACAATGATTAAAACATAAAATACAAATGAATAAAACAAGGAAATACAACGATCCCATGGCTACTTATTGCTTCAACCTTCAATCATCCATCATCGTTCCACTTTGCTAATGGTGCAATAACAATGGACAACATCAAACTCGCACCACAGCATAGAATAATCAAATGGCAGTCATAAGAGAAGCATAGCAAACCTTCCAGCTTTAGATGAATGAGCAGTGAAAGAAAATAAAAATTGAACAGGAATCGGGAATAACTAAGAAAAAGAGACAAAGCTTTGCATTAAAGAAATAAAATGTATTAAAAGATACTAAAATGGAAACGTAAGCAAACCGAGAAGACATAAAAATGGTGGCTGCCGTCACCAGCCACTGTGAAAAGCTTAAAAGAAAACCTAAGGAAAATATAAAACCTAACAATAAAATTTTAACCTAAAAAAAAAAAAAAACTAAAGCTACCTTAAAAAAAAAAACTCTCTTTTTCAATTGCTCATCATATTTTATTTAGATACAAAATTAGGGGTACAATTGTAATTTTCAATCCTAGATGAGTTGGTATTGTTTGGTCACTTGTCTTCAATCCATTCGCTGTACAGAAGATATTTTCACGTCATTCATCTTTTTGTCCACTTGGATGTGCGATGTAGCCCGGCGTGTGTCTTCCAGAACGTGGGCACGGTATCCCTCGATCTTGTCACGATCCTCAACTTACCAAAATACATACAAATTTTTCGCATTTTTCTTCGTTGTTTATTAATCATCCTTACCTCGATCGTGATCAGCTACACACTCGACAGTTGGGCTGTGTGCTAATGTCTACCTCATCCATCCATAACAATTTAATTTCAAAAGTAAACACTTTTATAAATACATCAGAGTTACTGTTTACAAGTGTTTACATTTCTTTACATCCCCAATGTTTACATACAAAATGCTATTGTGCTATGTCCAGTTTAGATACAAAATAATTCAAGTGTGTATACCTTACGTGATGGGATGTAATGGATACCAAAAGGGAACTCCTCCAGTCACGCTCAGTCTATACTCAAATCTCTGTAGAGAGGGGAAAAATAAGGGGGGTGAGCAACCACACGCTCAGTAAGGCAATCATGCGAACAAGTAGATATTGCACTATCTACGTGATCGTGATGCCATGCTCAAAGCATACATTTCATCATTTTCTCCAAAAAATGATTTCATGCTAGTGTTAATGGTATGTAAAGCATTCATGCTATTAAAATCCAGTGCACAATTTAATTCAAAGCATGGCATTAACCATCATGCATATTTTATAAATAAGGCATGGCATTAATCATCATGCATATTTCATAAATAAAAGCATGGCATTTAACATCATGCGTACGTGCACTTTAAAACCATTAACAAACCGTTATCACAAAACAGTCCAACACTTGTCAGGACTCAGCCTATCCCTCGGACTGTCCTGACCCACAAATCATTTCAAATATGGATTTATTCGCAAAGCAAAAGACATGTGAGATAGGCAATTCAATAAGGGAAATAACCTTTAGGACTATGGCCATATCCTGTGATACCGGTTACATGGATCAGGTGTATGGGATATCACCACTATCTATTTTCGCACGGGAGGTGGGTCAAATCTAACCCGCTGGTCCATAGCAGATCTCGTCCGAAGACGGCATATCATAATCTCAACATAGTACAACGTACTCCATGCTACCTACACAGTACAGCGTACTCTGTGGACCCACATTAACACATCATATCATGCCACATCTCAAAAACGTACATGTGAGCCTATTTAATCGGTATGACCTCTTGTCTACCTGAAGCTCCTAACACGGCTATCAACATGTCAAAATATCACAAATGCACGTGCGAGCCTATTTAATCGGTGTGACACCCAATCTACACAAAGCTCCAAGCACGACAACAATAAGGTAGGCATCTAATGCGAGCTATGCTTTAAGCATCATGCTAAAACCACTATGAAATCCATGTGAAAACTAGTGCGAGCTAAGCTTCAGCACTCATGCATATAAAACACATCAAATCTCGTGCGAGTCATACTCTAGCACGCTTTCATTCTCACGAAAACAATGTAGGTGGCTTAATTCTTTGCAGAGTATGGTTAACAATTCAAAACAACTCATTTCTTTTGCAATTTATTTCAAATATTAGCCAACCTACCCATCCTTTGCTAAAAAGCAATAAAACATTATTTTTCCAAAGTATTTGCTTTTATTTTTATGCACATTTCTCAAACACCAAACTTTTTACCCTTCAATCACCCAATATCATTTCCTAATATCTCATGCATTCTAGCAAAGCATTTAAGCGCCCAAATTTCACACAGATATCTCTAAGAGTCCACAGAATTCCCTTACCTCAATTTACTTGAGTGCGACTCTCTCTTCCTCGTAGCTTCTTGCGCTCTTGACTCTCCTTGCTCGGTGTATCCTCGAAAGCTGCGTTTCATTCATCCAAATCACTTGAGTTAATATTGTTAACTCAATTTTTGACCTCACTAGTCAATGTAACTCATTCATGCATTTTACAATGCCTTAATCCCCATTTTACCCCTTTTTGGTAAACCTCACAATTTATTCACTAACAAGATCTTAAAATCATACTCATAACACTATTATCACTTCAAGATACCCCATTCATCATTAATCTCAATAGATTTCACTTTCTCACACTAGACCATTTCTAGGTCATGGTGGATTCATTCTACTCTAGGTAGTTTCTACCATTTCTATGCATACCAAATCATCTCCCACATCAATATCCAAGCAATGTGGTACAAACTAAACGTATTATCTGCAAGTGCACGGGTCGTACAAGTAATAATTGGATTTGAGCCCCGGAATATCATCCCACAAAGAAGTTGATCAGCCTAATTATGTAAGACCCGAATTTAATTAAAATACAAAAATTAAATAAGAAAAGATGGAGGAAGTATGAAGGAGGTCGGGTTAACTTAATCCCGAACATGTGTAAGGGCAAAATGGTCAAAAGACCAAAGGTCGGTATAATTTCGATAAGAAAAATTTAATTAAAACATGGATGTAAGAAATCTTGGTCAATAAAGGTGAAACAAATTTATTTCGGGTTAAATTGATCAAGATATTAATTTATTGGAATTTTTAGTTCGGAAAAATAATCCCGAAAATAATCGAAAAATATACCGAAAAGTCACCCGGGACAACATCCCGAAAATACGGAGAATTATACCCGAAAAAGAGGTTAAAATATAATAAATAAATTAAATAAAATTAAATTAATTAATTTGGAATAAAATAATAATTTTAAGGGATATTTGGGTATTTTTAAGGTATTTGAATGATTAAAATAATAAAAGATAAATAATAAATAAATCTAAAAAAAAAAGAATTGAAAAAAAAAAAGAGAAAAGGGTCGGGGAGAGAGAAACCAAACGGAAGCCGATTAACCCAAGGAGCCCGACGAGCTGTCCGGCGGCAAGGGACCCCGACGAGGAGCCGGCAAGGAAGAGGAGAGGCCGGCGACCTCACTGGTACCGGCAGCATGCCCAACCGACGTCGGAGGAAGCCGATCGGAGGAGAGAAAGGCCGACGGGTTGAGGGGCTCGATCCCGGCGAACGGCGGCGCCTTGGCCCCGATCCGACCTCGCAAAATGATCCCCAAGCCTAGACGATGCGATTGGTGGTGGTGGCAGCCACCGAAACAGGCGGGCGGGGCCGAAAACGACGAAAAAGCAAAACGGGTCCGACGGCGAAGAGGAGAACAGCCGGACCGGCCACTTTTCGGCGACGTTGAGTGAAGCCGAGGCCAGATTCGAGACACGGACAGCCTTGCGGAGCTACTGGCGGTGGAAGCCGGCGGAGAACCGGCCGAAAAGATGGTGAACTGGCGGTGAACTGGCCAAACCGGGGTGAACCGGCGGTCTGAACCGGTCCGAACCGGACTGAACCGGTTCAGCCAAAAAGAGGAGAAAAAGGGAGAAAAAGGGAAAAGGAAAAAGAGAAAAAAATTGGGGAAAATTTCGGTGATGCAATCGAGCTTCGGGTAAGTCGATAAGTGGTCAAATTGACCCGATTTAAATTTGGAATATTTTATTTAATTAAATTTCGATCGAAAAGTTTACCCGAAAATGTAATTAATTGTGTAGCTCGACGATTGGCATCCACCGAGGGCTCGAGACAGTCTCGATTTGCGGATTAGCATGGAATCTCGGGTAAGTGACCCCTATTTACGACAATTTTCTCGTTATGCGTGATATTGATTTAATTTCCGCATAAATTGAATTAAATTATGGAAATTTAGATTAATTGTCGTAATATTAAATTTAGCTATTCGAGAATTAGAACGAGGCCCGATAAATTATTGGTGGGCCCAGTGAGCCCAATAGGCCTCGATAAAGTGAGAATTAAGTGGAAAACGGGCTTAAGGCCGATTAAGGCCCATTAAGGTGCAATCGGGCCCAATAGGGGTAAATGGGCCCAGCGATTTAAATTAAGCCCAGAAAAGATTAAGTACAATTAAATTATATGTTATCTGACCTGAGGAATGTTAATACGCAGTTCCGGGCATTGGATTGGAAGCATATCGGACTGCGCGACGGGACTACATTGGAAAAGAAAAAGGTCAGACTCGATGAGAATCGAGGTAAGGGAATTCTGCGGACTGCTAGAGGTAACAGTACGCAATTTTAAATTCATTGGCGGTCATTTAAAATTATCTGGAGGGTCTAGAGGTCGAAGAACAATTTTAGTGCCCCGTATGGGCAAAATTACTAAAATACCCTTGTTAAGGGTAAAAATCTAAAAATTTAGGAAAAATTGGGAGGAGCAAGGACAAGAGGTTCCTGCTCGTTCTGGAGGTATTTCAACGCATGCATGAGTAGGCTGGCTCACCTTGAAAGAAAATGCACCGCATTGCATACTTTCAACGTGAAATTGATTTGAAAACTGTTTTGAGTAAATAGAGCCGCCTACGTGTTTTATTGACATATGACGTGCTAGAGCTCAGCTCGCACGGTATTTTCGATTTGTGTGATGCATGCATTAGTGCTGGAGCGAGAGCTCGCACTAGAGTTTTACATGCATAGGTGCTGGAGTCCAACTCGCACCAGATTTGTATACATATATATATATGATCTTCGTGACAGGGTGCTAGAGTCTAACTCGCACCCGATTTTCACATGATTTACATACAGAGTGCTAGAGCTTAGCTCGCACTAGTTTTATCTGATTTACTGACAGTGTTAGAGCACCGCTCGCACTAATTTTCAGAGATCATACGATAAGCCGTGCTTGGAGCATCGGGTTGACTGTGTGTCACCGATTAAATAGGCTCGCACGTGCGTTTTGAGACATGGCATGTTAAAATAACCTGATGAGCCCGAACGAGGGATAAGGGTTAGAGATCCACCTGATGAGCCCGAACGAGGGATAAGGGTTGGAGATCCAGCTGATGAGCCCGAACGAGGGATAAGGCTGTGGGTCCATGGAGTACGATGTACCGTGCAAGTAGCATGGAGTACGATGTACCGTGTGGTATCTTAGGATACGGCATCTCCGGATGCAGCATCTTCGGATGCCGGGGATCGGATAAGACTGACGGGATGGACTGACCCACCTCCCGGGCGGTTCCCGATCATGGTGAGAACCCGCACACTAGGATCCGTGTAGCTGAGGAACTCACGAGGACAAATGTGGCCATAGTCCTAGTTATTTACCTATATACAGACGTTGCCTAGTCTCGCATGTTGATGACTTTTATGATGATTTAAACTGGGTTTTAAAACTAAATTGCATGATGGTATTTCCATGCTTTTCAAAACCCACGTGTGATGTAAACGTTTTCATGATTTTGTGTGAGTCAGGATCACCCGCAGGAGGGGTCGAGTCCTGACTTTATTGTGAAAATCTTAATTGAGAAAGAAATGATTTATAAAAATTGCATGTTGATTTTCCGTGCAAATGTGTTTACATATCATCATAATGCATAGCATTGTTTTAAAATGTGTGGAGAAAGGGTGGTTTATGCATGGCACTACGTTCATGTAGGTAGTATGGTTACCTACTTGTTCGTAGGATTGCCTTACTGAGCTTGATGTGCTCACCCCTTTCATTTTCTCCCACAGATAATCTCCAGTTGAAGTTTGAGACGACTCAGTACTGCATTCCGGATATCCGCTGCTGCCCATCAACACAAGGTATATACACTTGTACTTATTGTATCTACATAATCATAGCACAGTAACATGTTTGTAAGTAACTTTAGGGGATGTAGAAATAATATAAATAATTACAAATGACTGGAGAATAAATAAGTACTAGGGTAGATGTATGGTGGGACTGGCATTGACTCACAACCCAATTTTTAGTGGAGTGTTGGTCACGATTCGAGAACAGGTAAGAATTTAAGTAAGGAAATAAATAAAACGCGAAAAATTCACTCTGATTTTTGGGTAGTTTGGGTCGTGACAAATTAACTACCGGTTAATCTTACACTAAGTATATTCTAGCAAATTATGAATTGATGATGGGTGATCTACTAAGTCTAAAATTAAACAAGTACTGAAAATAATAAAACTATAAAATAAAGAAAATTAAACAGAGCTAAAATTTACTTAGAGAGCTCCAAGCAATTAAAAGCAAATAACCTACAAATGAAAATTAAAACAGTTAAAATTACTTAACACAATTAAAATAAAATGCAAATTTGAAAATAAAGAAATAAAATTAAACTAAAATTTAAACAAACTTAAAATAAAAAATGTATGTAATTAAACTAATAAAAATTGCAAATTAAACTAACCTAAAATCTAATAAAAAATGAAGACTAAATTAAAAAATGCATGAAACACATTTAATCTAAATTGATTCTAAATGCAACTCATAAAATAATATACTAAAAAATCTTAAAACCTATGATATAAAATTAACTATTAACTAAAAATTAAAACTAAAAATTAAATTAAAAAACTAAAGCACTAGAACTAATCTAAATTAACAACAAATAAAAGGAACAATCAAAATAATAAAAGTGCAATAAACATCTAATTGTAAAAAGGAACTGGCCAAACGTGGCCTTAAACACAAATGCCAGCCGAGTGGTCCCTAGTATGCGCTGGTACTGTGCATGTCTTCTTCACATTGCTCTCAGTCCTAGCTACTGGCATTGTACACTTTCTGCATTTTCATCAGGTGCAAACCGCAACCTGCTAGCTCTCGTTTGTGGCTTCTGCTCCAGGTGCTGCTACTGCACCTGTCGTGCTTCAACTGGTGGTAGTGTACTTGCAGTTAGCGTGACCAACGACATTACTACCAAGCTCTGCTATAGTCTGGTACCTGCTATGCTCATCTCTTTCATGCTCTGCAAAATCAAACTAGATAACAGCTTACTGTTGTACATGCTTCATCGTCATCTTTGCCCATTCTTGGTGCCAAGAGCATCCTTGAAGAATTTGCAGACAATATAACAAATAAACTGTAATGAACAGTGGCAGGACACAAAAACAAAGCTAAACAGAGGATAAATATGAAGTTAAACTTGCTGCCAAGAATGAAACCATGCTCCACGAACTGCTTCTTGAGACTCTACACCTAAAAGCTTACCCCATCCTTTTCACTAACCATCAGCAAGCAACAAATGGACCAACAAAAATAATGTTGAAATAAATATGCAATAAATGAAATGGATTAAAGAAACATAAGAAAATGCATTAAGCAACAATTCGAATCATGAATTGCATGCAAATAAAAATGAAATAAGGAAAGGAAAGAACAATGATGCATAACTGAATATAAACTTAAACTCGAAAGGAAATAAAAATCACAACTACAACATCACCCGTGAGCTTCTTCAACATGAACAGGGAACTCAACATCCTCGGGTAGCTTCATTTTCTTCTTCACCCATGTTCCACTTTGCTCTTGATGTGGACAAATGCTCAGCATCAACCCACATCAAGGCAACAGAACCAAAAGGCAGAAGAATGAATGAAGCATTCTTGTCACCCGAATGCACCAAAGAAGAGCAAATCGAGAGTAAAAAAAAAATAATGGTTTATCAAACAAAGACGTAAGCAAGTTTAGGAAACCGAGAGCTAGCAACTAGGAAATATAAGCTATGTATTAAAACTGAAAAGTAGAAGAAATGAATTTAGCAAAATCGAGAAGATCAATGAACAATGGTCGCTGAAACGAAACTTGTGAAGCTTTGAATAAAGATTGAAATTGTTGTGAACAGTAGCAAAAGAAAATGGTGGCTAACAAAAATTGAAAAGTAGAACAAACGGGAAAGTAAAAAAATACTAGAAAGGAAATGACTCTAAAAACTACTCTACCTACACTACTCCTATTCTACCCTAACTACACTACTTACTCTACTCCTACTTGATTTTTTCAATAGCCAGCATGTTCTATTTATACACACACTTAGGGGTACAATGATAATTTTTTCATCCTAGATGAGTTGGTATTGTTTGGCCACTTGTCTTCATTTTATTTGCTGCAGAGTATATATTTCCACGTCATCAATCTTTTTATCCAATTGGTTATGCGATGTGGCCCGGCGTGTGTCTTCCAAAAGGTTGGCACGGTGTCCGTCGATCTTATCGTTTCGGAGCGAATAAAATATGGACACCTGGCATCACGCGTGTCCAGATGACTGGTGACTCGGTCTGCAATTTTGACGTGGTCCAATCTCTTTTAGCCCGATTTCAGCCCATTTTTGACTAAAATGACTGAGTTTCATCTGGATTTAATTTATCTGCACATTAAAGAATTTTAATTAAATAAAAGGGATAATTAATAAAATAATATGGGGATTAAATAAATAATTAGGAAATTAAGCACAAATAATTCTATTAAAAATAGAATTATCACAATGTACTTGAGTATTTGCATTAGAAACTCACCTAATACCCATTTAGCTCACAATATATCCCAATGACTTTTCATGCTTTTGGGGTAAGGGATAGGAACAGAGTGTTTTAGGCTAAGGAAAAATAAGCAGGTATATTTACAGAGAAAAGCTTATTTGGCTCAGATAGGTGACTGAGGGTAAAATTGTACAGGGATGGCTAGAATAGCTCAAACGATCCAAAAATGGCCTAAATCATTTCCCTAATTAAGTGTGATCAAATATTTCGCCTCGAGATAAGATCAAACAAATTCTAGAATATTATGCACAAAATCAACTGAACAAATGCAAATCTTATATCCACATAAGCTTTCTCTAAATAAATATACAGATTCATGACATGACATGTGCATAAAATGAGGAAATCACAATCAGAATCAAGACAAATTCAAGAATTCAACTTCATGCTTTTCCAATAATCATGCTTCTCATTCAATCAAAGTTAGACTAAACCATGGGGTCATATAATCGGATTATAGGAAAACTACATGCTAAGTACAAAATCACTCCAAATTTAAATAATGAAAGCTCATATTTTCGAAAAAAATTATCAATTTTGCCCAAAAATGCTCAAGTGATATCCCTACCACCAAACTTAAAGTGCACAATGTCCTCAGTGTGTAAATAATATAAGAATTGAAGCTCAAGAACAGAATACTCCCCTATCTGATGATAATGAAGAACAACCAAAGCTTTATTGAGAAGGTAATTCTAAAAAAAATAATCTGCAAAATAAACAAGGAAAGAAACAGCAGAAAAGAGAAAAAGAACTGTACAAAAAGTAAAAAGAAAGATAAGTACATCAAATGCAGCTGAAGAAAACGACACTCAGTAGCAGGGTGAGAAGTAGGAGGGTTAGCCAAAGTGGTGACAGAGTGCTGACAGTCAAATCCTCCTTAGCTCTATCAACTTCCATCCTTCTCTTAGATATCTTGTACTTAAGCATTCTATCTTCCTTAACCTCCATCTTAAAACACTCTTGAGAGTCATCAGGGAACTTCAAAGGATTGAAAACATTAAATGTCACCTCCTGATTTAGGACTCTCATAGTCAATTCCCCCTTTTGTACGTCAATTAATGTCCTACCAGTAGCTAAGAAGGGTCTGCCTAGAATAATGGGGACTTCCCTGTCTTCCTCCATATCCAACACGATAAAGTCCGTAGGGAAAATAAATTTGTCCAGCTTAACTAGCACGTCCTCAATGACTCCCTTCGGATATTTAATGGATCTATCGGCTAGCTGAAGGGTCACTGTGGTAGACTTTGCATCCCCAACTCCTAACTTTTGATAAATAGACAAAGGCATAAGATTGATACTGGCTACTAAATCACACAGGGCTCTACCAAAGAACAGATTTCCAATAGTGCAAGGTATGGTAAAACTCCTAGGATCTTTGAGCTTATGGTGTAATTTCCTCTGAATAATTGCACTACATTCCTCAGTTAAGGCCACCATCTCATAATCCTCCAATCCTCTTTTCCTAGAGAGGATATCCTTCATAAACTTCACGGCATTTATGCTAAAGCATCTGCGAAAATAATGTTGATGTGAAGTTTCTTAAAAACCTCAAGAAATTTAACGAATTGTTAATCCAGCTTTTGGTTTTGGAACCTCTGAGGAAAAGGTACTGGTGGTCTAACAGGGGCAAGTGTAGTAGACTGTCAAACCTAGATTTTTTATAGCTTGTTCCTTATGATTCCTATGTGTATGAACACTCTGTTGTTATAGTTGAATCATAAGAAGAGTATTTACTATCATGCAATCGACTATTTAAGAAATTAAAAATGCATGTAAGCTACATAACAGCGAGATAAGGTTTAAAGTGGTTCTCGAACAAGTACAGGGGTAAAACGGTCAATTGATCAAAATTCGATATAAATTAGATGAAGAAATTTCATTAAAAATATGAAATTAAGGAATCTTGGTCAAAATCAAGGAAAATATTTAAGTTCGAGTCCAATTGATCAAGATATAAATTTATTAGAATTTATCGAAATTTTTGCCTTGAAAAATGAGCCCGAAAATAGTAGAAAAATATACCGAAAAGGTAAAATCGGACTGATAAATTTATTTATGGATTAAATGAATTTAATATAATTTTTTAGATATTTTGGGATATTTTTGGGATATTTTAGGATTTTTATTATTATTTTAATAAAAAATAATAATAAAAATATATTATAAATAAAAGAAAAAAAAGAAGAGAAAATCTTAAATTTGAAACGCGAGGAGAGAGAAAGGTACAGAGGCAAACCGACGGAGAGGAGAAGACCACCAGACGGCCACCACCAACGACCCCACGGCTAGGACAGAGGTCGAAAAAGGAAGAGGAGGTCCGTGCGCACCCATCAGCACCGGCAACGCCCGTCACCGATGCCGGACGCCGACGAATCGAAGAGGAGAAGGCCACGGAGGAAAAGAGGAATCTGGCGGCCATCGGCGGTGCTTGGTCTCGATCGAGGCCAACCGAGAGGTTCCTAGGCTGTGGCGCGCCGAATGGAGGTGGTGAGACGTCGGGAACTGTGACGCCCCGAAAGCGCGAAAAATAGGGCTAATTTAAAACTTTTTACTCATTAGTTCACAATTAAGGGTGCATTCCTGTGCAGTGTCATACATCATCATAATTATCATGCCTCAGGATCTCATCATAATATAGTATATATTGTATTATATACATTACTCAATTCCAAGTTAATTAATCCTAATACATCCCGTACATCACTGTACAATAAGTGTCTGTAAATATAACTCTAGTCTGGGTACATGAATAGTAAATATCTACCTCAGTACACAAAATACGGCCTGGAGCTCAAGTCCTCCACTAGCCTCTAACCCGTACGTTGCAGGGAACTCACTTCACTTGAAGCGATCTGAGGGGAAGAGAAAACAGGGTGAGCTTCCAAATCGCTCAGTAAGGGGGGTAAGGGAACTCAGTTATATAAACCATATCACACATCACAAATATGTATTTGTTTATGAAGCTCATTTGAAATCGTAGCATGAAAGATTCTCAAAACATCATCATCTCATAACTCATAAATCATGTGAAAACATGAAGGTAAAAAGGCTCAATATTGAGCACTCACAAGCATGTGTAAATATATGCGATAATGGCTGTTCTCAAAATACGTGATAAAAATCACCTCAGTAAATAGCACGTGACAAGGTCACAAAACACAACTCATGTGTAAAATGAGACTAGGCAATAAAACTCAATTAAAACTCATCATGGCACATCAAATATGTAATCTCCTCTGGGTGCGCATCCCAGGCATCCTCGCATAGAGGGAACGTCGACAATATGGTCGTATGCATGGTATATTGGACTTATATGTTACCAGAACAAGGCCCGACCTTACATGCTACCAGAGCAATGCCTCGCCTCATGCACACTATCACGTGGTCCCTGGGTCGGTTCCCAGGCGGCCCACTCTCTCGGTCTTACATGATACCAAAGCAAGGCCACCCAGCGTTACCAGAACGGGGGTCATCTCACGTTACCAAAACGAAGGCATCTCTCGTTACCAAAACGGAGGCATCTCTCGTTACCAAAACGGAGGAATATCGGACTTACATGCTACCAGAGCAAGGCCTCCCAATGCTACCAAAGCGGAGGAATAATCGGACTTACATGTTACCAGAACATGGCCTGTGGTCCCTGGGTCAGTTCCCAGGCGTCCCACTATATCGGTCTTACATGTTACCAGAGCAAGGCCCGATGTGTATTCAACATGACACGCCTAAGTCTCAATCATTAGCCATTATCTTATAAAACGTTATGCCTTAACGTAGAACTCATAATGGTTTTCTCTCGTAAAACTCTTTAAAACATTTGTGTACTCAACACAAAACATATTAAAACCGAGTTCTAACCGGCAAAACACGCACACATTTTCTCAAATCTCAATATCGCCTTAACGTAGAGCCCAATTTACTTTTCACGCAAACTCAAAGGTTTATAAAGTAATTTCACACTCAGCTTATAAACTCATAAAATAATGGGCTCCAACCGGCTATAAAAACCGTGTGTAATTATATCACAACACAACACCAAACATGCTTGTATTCTCAAATCATGGTTCATGCTACAACGATTCATCAAAACACATACACAAATGGTTTAGTTTTCCCTTACCTCTTTGCACCTCGTATAGTGCAATCGTTTCCCCCATATCACGGACTAGCCTCTCATTCCACTCTGAAACTCCCGAGATGTCCAAACGATGTTAAAACATCAATACTCATTATCACATCAACCTCAATTCTCAAAATCGAGCATAATTGCTCATAACTCCTCAAATTTCTCAATTCTCATAACTCCATCACAAACCACAATCTCGCTCCCAACACCTCAACATTCTATATTTCCTATGCCACAATATCTATGCTAATACACCACATTGTCTAAATCTCCATTTATAGCTCAAAATTCCTAAATTTACCAAAGTTGCTAAATATCATCATCACTCCAACTACATTGTAATTTCATCAATCCTTAATCATTTTTCAGCTATTTCAACACAATGCCAACAACTATCATCACCAAAATCATCTCAAATATAAGGACCGAAGTTTAAAAATTACCCAAAACTTGTGGAGAGCTTTTCTCTTGCCTCGATTCGATCCATCTTTTGATTTCCAAGTATGTTGTTCTCCCTTGGGTGAGGAACAACTTTCCTTCTTGCCACAACTTCTGATTTGGATGGAAATGAGTGCTTTGGATGAGTGAGAAAGCTAGGGCTCGGTGAAAATGGGGGTTGGAAGAGAGAGAAAGTGAAATTGCTGGAGAAAGCAGGGATTCCTTATATAGACTGAGGGTAGGAGATCGATCTGGCTCTTGATGAGATCGATCTGCATTTGAATTTGGGGACGATTTGGGGTAATTTATGCATAGGAGATCGATCTGTCGAGGGGGAGATTGATCTCTTTATGGCTTTATGAGATCGATCTGCGCCTTGGGGAGATCGATCTTCTCCCAAATAGAAACATTTGGAGATCGATCTCTTCCTCATGAGATCGATCTTCTCTTAAACAGAATCATAAGGAGATCGATCCTCTTCCATTGGAGATCGATCTGCTCCTTAAATTTCTCATTCCTTGTCATTTTTAACTCACCAGATCGATCTCTCCTTCTCCCAGATCGATCTGTCCTCATAGCTTCATACTTATTTTAAACACTTAACATATAAATCTCCAATTATCATTCCCCAATTCACTTAGCTCAATAAATTAGACTTCAAGTTCATATTACATAATTGAAATATGTCTGAAATTCTCAGATCTCACAGGAACCGACCAGAAGATGCCGGCACGACCAAAGAAAGCTTGAACCGATCAGCGGTTCAAGGGAGAACCTTCTAAACTGAATCGGACCGGACCGGTTCAGCCAAGGAGAAAATGGGAAAAAGAAGAAAAAAAGAAAGAAAAAGGAAAAGGAAAAATTTTGAGATTTCACCAGACTTCGGGTAAGTCGATATGAGGTCAAAAGTGACCAATTTAATTTTCGATAAATTTATTTAAATTATATTTAATCGAAAATTGACCCGGAGTTAAATATACAAAATTGTGCAGTTCGACGATAAATTTCGAACGAAAGCTCGATCGAACTTCGATTTGGGTACCATCGCATAATCTCGGGTAAGTATAGCTCATTTACGACAAATTATGTGATTAATGTGTATTTAAGATTTAATTTACGCATTTCGGATTAAATTTCGGATTTAGTGAATTATATTCAAAATTTTGAATTAAATGTCGTAAATGCTATACGGGCTATCCAAAGAGCTTGGAATAAAGCCCAATGGGTATTGATAGGCCCAATGAGTCGATAGACCCTGATGAAGGGAAATAATACATGGAAAACGGGCTTAATACGGATTAAGGCCCGAGTAAAGTGGTTAAGGCCCATTAAGAGTAAACGGGCCCATTTAAGTGAAATGAAACTGTATTAAATGTGTAATACAGTAGGAAAATTATAATTAACCCAGTGAATGGTTAATGCAGCTCCAGAGTCATATTGAGAGTAGACCGGACTGCGAGATTTGGGCAGCACAGAGGAAGAGAGGTCACACTACGTGATCCAAGGTAAGGGACTTTTATGAGTAGTTAGAGATACCTGCACGTATTTTCGTCTGCTTTTACATTCACTTAAAAACTCTGAGGGTCAGAGAAAGTGAATAATAATTATTGTGACCCGATAGTGGCAAATTACGATTTTACCCCTAGTTAGTCAAAAAGTCAACTTTTGTGAAAAGTTGTAAAAAGCATGGAAACCATCATTTTGAGCGTTTTACTGCTATTTAGCAGAAGAATAAATAGATGGGCTAATGATTTTAAGGTTGATGTGAATTAAGCACACTTTATAGTGCTGATTTTGATATTTTATAAATCATCCCTTTTTAAAAGAGCCATCTATCATATTATGTGAGAATGAATCGCGCTGGAGCACAGCTCGCACTGGATTTCATATATTTTCCACATATATTAGTGCTGGATTATGATTCGCACTAGATTTCCATGACATGCATGATAGAGTACTGGAGTTCTTACTCGTACTCAGTTTTTATGATATATGCATGAGAGAGTGCTGGAGCGATTAGCTCGTACTTGAGTTTTTCATGAGATGCATGATAGAGTGCTGGAGCGTTGCTCGTACTCGATTCTTCATAATTTATACATGACATAGTACTGGAGCTATTGCTCGTACTTGATTTGATGATATTGTGCATAGCATGGTACTGGAGCTATTGCTCGTACTGGATTTAATACATGAACTATGCATTGACCTAGTTGCTAGAGGTTTACTCGCACTAGCGTTAAGTTTGAGATGTAAAACAGTGTTTGAGCAGAGTGTCGACTGTGAGTCGCGCTCAAAGGCGCGCACTGTATGTGATATATAATACATATTAAAACCTATGTTTGATTCCTTGTGTGGACTAAGTATCACATTATGTGAGAGGATATCCGCATGAGGATACTAGAGACGTGGTATGATATTCCATGGTCTGAGGGCTAAGACCTATGGCAGGCACCCCGATTGTGATGTAGGGTCCACGGAGTACGTTGTACCGTGCATGTGGCATGGGGTACACTGTACCATATGGTGTTGTGGAGTTGAGGAGGATATAACTGGTGGTTGTGATGGACTGACCCCCCCTCCCGTTGTAGCAGTGATGCCCCGCACACTAGGATTCCGTGTAGCTTGGGATCACATGTCAGATATGATCATAATCCAGGATACTATTTACATTTCACCACAGAGTCAAACATGATATATCACTTGATTGACTGATTTAAATTGCGGACAAACCTAAGGGATGGGCCAGACTCCGATTTTGTGTTGTGAATGATTTAAATGCCATATTTATTGTGATTTAAATATACATGGCATGATTTATCTAAAGGCATGATTTATATAAAGATGCATTGTTTTGCACTACATGCCTACATTTGAGAAAGAAAGCATGATTTCTGTACATGGGATTTAATTTGTAGAAGTATACATATATATATATATTTAAAGACATGCTTTTAAAGTGAGTTAAGAAAATAATGTTTTCAAGGCATAGCATTATTTTGAGTAGATAGTGTAGATATCTACTTGCTTGCCTGATTTCCTTACTGAGCTCGTTGTATGCTAACCCCCTTTCTTTACATCTCTCTACATAACATCAACAGTAGAGCGAGAGCTATTGAGGGATAATATTCCTGAGTCCACTGCTAGTTCCTATCGACCGCCAGGTATACAGATTTTGTACGGTTATATATCTAAACATAGAAACAGCATAGTGATGTATACGGTATATATTATGGGGAATGTATTTGTATTAGCTTTTATATAATCTCACATGTATTATAAAAGCAGTTACAGTCAGTAACAGTATATTGACATGTATGTATGATAATGGATAATGTGGTAAGCGAGGATTCTGACATCGAATCACAGCCCAACCATTAAGGAGAGGAAAGGTAAGTTAATAAATGCGAAAAATTTTGTAGTGGTTTTTGGTTAAGTCATGGATTGAGAACGGGTCCTGACATAGACACATGTGTAGCATCAGAGGATGAGGAAGGTTGTGAAGAAGAAAAAGGTATAGATGAAGAAGCGCCTAACTTAGATTCCTTTGCAGCCTGATCTTCATCTTACTCCTACTCTTTCTGAGCTGCCTCTTTAGAACCTATGGATTTTTCAACTATAGGCTTTTTAGGTTTGGACTTAACTTGTTGATCATCTAACTCTCTGTCACTCTTAAGGGTGATGGCTTTAACATGTTCCTTACCCTCCCTCTGCCTAACAGGGTAACTTCAGTATTACTAGGGAAGGTCCCTTGTGGACGCTGGCTAAGAGCACTAGCTATTTGTCCAACCTGAACTTCTAAGTTCTTAATTGAGGCTGCTTGATTTTGCAGGATAGTCATGAACATTTCCTCTAGTGTAGGCTTCTTTTCAACTGCAGCTGCTGGTGCAAGTAGGTGTTGTGGCTGCATAGGTGGTGTTGGTGGTGGTTGATGAAAGTGAGGTGGATGATGTTGAAATTGAGGTGGTGGGTGGGAATGATTAGGTGGATGGTGTGAAAATTGCTGCTATGGTGGTACATGAATTGGTGAAGCTTAAAAACAGGGGGTCCTACAGGTCTAGAATTAGAAGATTGTTGTCACGACCCAAATTATCTAAAAATCAGAGTAAATTTTTTTCTTTTTCATTTATTATTTAATTCTTACCTTTTTTTCATCGTGACCATCCTACAAAACAGTTGGGCTATGATTCGGTGTTAGTCACCTCTCACCTATTTACCATTCCATTTCCATATTCACATTCATATATCAAAGTTTACTATCATTTGACTTTAATTAAACACATACAATGGTATTTACATAATCTTATATCTCCGACATCATATCCATTTACAGTACTATGCATTACATATTTAGATACGAAACTATACAAATGTGTATACCTATCTCTCGATGGGAAGCAGCAGATACCAAGCATGCAAGTCCTCAACCGCTCAATAACTATTGCGAGTGCTCTGAAAAGATGGGAAAATAAGGGGGGTGAGCAAACCACACGCTCAGTAAGGCAATTATGCAAGTAAGTAGATAGCTCCACTATCTACATGCTCATAATGCCATGCCCTTAAAATCCATTTCTTTTCATTAAAATCTCAAGCACAAAATCATGTATTTCATCATGACTTAGTTTATAAATCTGTTCGTGCATATATAAATCATATAATTCATGCATCAAAGGCATTCCATATGACATCATTAAATCATACTTAGCATGAATTAAATCAGGATCATAAATTAGTTCATGCCATGTAAATCAAATCATGAGAGATAAATCTTTTCATGAATTTATAATTAAAGCACAGAAAATTCATCATGCTACTGCATTTAAATCATTTCATTAAAACTGCAGTATAAACTAACCCTTCTAGGTCAATCATCTTATAAAACAATTCATTAAAATTCATTATAAAACTTCGGTTATAAAACCACCCTTCTTTCAGAGTCACATATCATACAATCATAAAATCGGGGGCCTGACCCCTCCCTCGGGTCTACCCTGGTCTATCGACCAATAGTTATATCATGTGAGACAAGTAGGTGACTATCAGTAACAACATAGGACTATGGCCATAACCTCGTGATCCCTGGCAACACGGTACCTAGTGTGTGGGGTATCACACCTGAAACGGGAGGTGGGTCGTCCTACCCGCCAAAACAGCATAACCTCAGGATTGTGAGGGCAAGGCTTGCTGCCTCGTGGCTAATGCCACTCCACTCCAACAATCCCCACAGTACAGCGTACTCCGCGTGACATACACGGTACAACGTACTCTGTGAACCCAAGCTCAATCAGGTGTGCCTGCAATAGGTCTTATCCACCCATATCATCTCTTTCTCAATATGCACGTGTGAGCATATCATCTGACTATGACACACAGTCTACAGGAGGCTCCAACACGGCTATATGCATGTCATATAAATCCTTGTGCGAGCGAAGCTCAAGCACGGCTCCATGCGTATTCATGATATCAAAAAATCTCGTATGAGCGAAGCTCTAGCACGGTTTCATAGAAATCAATAAAATCTACGTACGAGTAACACTCCAGAACGACTTTAAAATGAGTTATAAATCTATATAAAATCATGTGCAAGCAATGCTCAAGCACGAATGAATGCTCAAGTAAATCAAAACTTCGTACGAGCAACGCTCCAGTACAACTTTATGCATAAATACAACAAATCTCGTGCGAGTTACACTCCAGCACGACTTTTATGCAAATATCATATCAAAACAGGATGCAAGCAAGCGCTCCAGCACCTTTTTATGCATATCAAGTCAAAATTATCAAAACCATCAAAACCGTCAAAACAGTGAAAACAGGGTGCAAGCCAGGCTCCAGCACCTCTCATGCATTGCACAATAATAAAAATCAGTGCGAGCAACCGCTCTAGCACATTTCATGCATATGATGTCACACAAGTCGGTGCGAGCAACCGCTCAAGCACATTTATGCACACTCACAAACGCAGATATAGTGCGAGCTATGTACCAGCACTATCTGTTTTCATATAAACTTGATAGTTGGCCCGTTTTCCAAAGAATTTCATTTAAATACCAACAACACTTACGTAGTGTTATTTTGGGAAACTTATACAATTATTGGCCAATCTATCGATTTACTTTGTTTAAAACCAATAAAATTCTTTAAACCAGAAATTTCCTTAAATCATGCATTTCATGCATGTCATGCTTTCACCATCCTTAGGTGAACTTCCCTCAATAGGGGTAAAATAGTCTCTTTACCTATTTCAATCCTTAAAATCGTTTAAACCACTTTTAGGATCATTATACAATTACCGTGTATACATACATAATCAGTGTATACAAAAACTATTAAAATACGCGTAGCTACCTCTAGCTACTCACACAATTCCCTTACCTCATTTTTCTCTGTACAGTTTGACCTTTCCACTGATATCTCATCACGCAGTCTGATTTACTCCAAATCCAATCTCCAAAACTGCGGATAAATATTCATCAGGTCAAATACAATACAATTTATTGTATTTCATATTTTCTGGGCTTAATTTAAATCATTGGGCCCGTTTACCCATATTGGTCCCGATTGCACCTTAATGGGCTTTAATCGACCTTAAGCCCGTTTTTTCACTTACTATTCACATTATCAAGGCCTATTGGGCTCACTGGGCCCATCAGTAATTATTGAGCCTCGTTCTAAACTCTCGAATAGCTTAATTTAGTATTTACGACAATTTATCCAATTTTCCAGAATTTAATTCATTAAATACGGAATTTAAATCCGTAATTTATGCGATAAATATCAATCACGCATAACGATGTAAAATTGTCGTAAATAAGGGTTACTTACCTGTGATTCCATGATAGTACGTAAATCGAGGCTGTCTCGAGCTCTCGGTTGATGCCAATTGTCGAGCTACACAATTTAATATTTTTCTGGGTAAACTTCCAGTCGGATAAAATCAAATTAAATATTTTTGAAATTTAAATCAGTCAATTCGATCACTTATCGACTTATCCGTAGCTCGATTGCATCACTGGAATTTTTCCCAATTTTTCTACTTTTCTTTTTCCCTTTTTTTCCTTTTCTTTTTGGCTGAACCTTCAACAAGGTTCAGACCGTCGGTTCAGTCCGATTCGGCCGATTCAGTGCCTTGCCGGTCAGTTCTCCACTGGTTTCCACCGCCAGCAGCTCCGTGGGGTCGTCCGCAGCTCGGATCTGGTCTCAGTTTTCCTCGAGTTTGTCGAAAAGTGGCCGGTCCGACCTCTTCTCTCTTTGTCGTCGGTGGCTTTCTCTTTTTGTCACCATTTTCGGCGCTGGCCGCCGTTCTACCAGCCAAGGCTGCCACCAATCATACCGTTGGTACCCGGGGAATGCTCGGCTGGTGGTGGTCGGCCTTGAATGGGTGCCGGTCACCGGGAAATTCCTTTCTCCCTCTCGGTTCTCTTTTTTTCTCTTCTCTCACCGTCGATCGTCGCCGTTCGTCGGTTCTTTAGGCCGGTGGTGGCTCAGCTGGGCTGTCGGTGATGGCCGCCTCTGGTCTGGGCCTCCGTCGATCGCTGGTGATCTGTGAGGCAGAAGGAAGCTCAGCTTCCAGATTGGTCCGTTTTCGGTTTCGGGTTTCGCGAAAAAAATCCTTTTTTTATTTTATAATTTATTTTTAATAATATTTTAATCAATTTAATATTATTATTTTGCCAAAATATCTAAAAAAAATTACTATTTTATTCATTTAATCTGTAAATGAATTTCTCAGTCCGATTTTACCTTTTCGGTATATTTTTCAATTATTTTCGAGATTATTTTTCGATGTGAAATTTTTGATTTATTCTAATAAATTCATATCTTGATCAATTTAACCCAAAATTTAATTATTTCTTCGTTATTGATCGAGATTTCTCAATCCTATATTTTTAATTAAATTTTCTTCTCGAATTTATACCGGTTTTTGGTCTTTTGACTGTTTTACTCTTGCACGTGTTCGGGAATACCATTTCAATCCTTTTACATTTTTAAATGCACTCAAAAATTTCTATTCATTCCATTTGCTCTTACGAAAAAAAAAAATCTGATCTTACAATCTCCCCCACTTAAGAAATTTGGTCCTCCAAATTAGAACCAAGTCAAATGGGTCCATAAATAACTTCGGGTACGTCTATCGTATCATACTCTTTAATTCTCATGTGCCTTTTTTCGAAGTATAATACTACCAACATACTTAACTAGGGAGATCATCTTAAACCTCAACACCTTCTCCTTTCTGTTTAATAGCCGAATCGATTTTTCCAATCATACGTTATACTTTCATTGAGCTAAGTTGTTAGAGCTCATATCCAATCACATATGCTGGGTCCGGATATTATTTCCGAAGCTTCAAAAGATGGGACACATTGTGGATGCCTGCTTATTCAGGTGGTAACGCCAACCTATAGGCCTTATCTCCCACTTTGTCCAATCTCTCAAAGGATTCAATCTAACGAACTCAATGCTGATTCACCCTCGGTGAATTCCAACGGTTTCTGTCTCTTGAAAGCATAGTTTTTCTGTCTGCTCTGAGGTCTTCTTAACCTCTTATAATCAACTGAACATCCTCAGATGTTTGTCTTACCAATTCAAAAATAATTCTTTATCTGTCACCCACTTCTTCTTATCCAAGTCGGGAACAATCCCTACAGCCATACTATGCCTCATATAATCTCATCTCGATACTCGAGTGACAACTGTAATTATTGGCAAATTTGATTCGTAACAACTGATCATCCCAGGAGCTTATGAAATCAATGGCACACACTCTCATCACATCCTTCAGAACCTGTATAGTCCTCTCTGACTGACAATCTTTCTAAGGACGAAAAGCTGTGCTAACACTCAATCAGGTTCCCATAGCTTCCTGAAAAAAAACGTTCCCAGAAGTGGGAAGTGAAGCGAGAATCCCTATCTGATATCATGCTCACTGGAACGCTACATAATGTTTCACAATATTTCGTACACATAAATCCGCTTACGCACTTAGAGTATCTGGAGATTTCCATAGCCAGAAGGTGGGTAAACTAAATCAATCTCTCGACTATCACCCAGATAGCCTCGTGATTCATTCGAGTCCTCTATAACCCATCACAATATTCATGGTAAGTTGCTCCCATTTTCGTGTCAATATAGGTAGAGGTTGCAATAATTCTACAGACTTCTAGTACTCTACCTTACTCTGCTGACATATGAGACACTTTTCCAGAATCTCTACAATGTCTCTTTTTCATATCTGACCACCAATACCCTTTTTCAAAGATTTCGATATATTTATTACTTCTCGGATGCACTGTATATCCCGAAGAATGAGCTTCTGACAATTACACTATCTCATCACTGTGGTCCTAGGGAGCACTTATACTATCTCTGAACCTCTGTAAGTCATCATCACTCTATGAACTTTGTCACTATACCCTTATGAATCTGACCCACACTATCGACCCATGCCGATCATCATGCTAAGTCTGGCAAATCCGGTCATACAAATCTGGTGTTAACCTCAGGCTAGCTGTCACAAAATCACCGTCATCATCAGAAGGGATCACATCATTACTGAGGCTCACAACTGCTCTAGTAGCTCACGCTCCCTGACTATCATATGTGATACCATCCCGAGGCTCTTTCTGTTTAAGGCATCAGCCATTACATTAGCCTTTCCTGGGTGGTACAATGTTCACAATCATAATCCTTAGAAGCTCTAACCCTCTTGGTTATCTCATATTCTACTCGTTCTGTGAAAACAGATACTCGGGGCTTTTACAATCAATGCATACCCAAAATTTCTTACCATATAAGTGGTGGCACCATACTTTCAACGTAAACACTACGGCTGTCAACTCTAAATCATGGGTCGGATAGTTTCTCTCATGGTCCTTAAACTATCTGGATCCATAAACGACTATCTTCCCATTTTACATCAATACATAGTCCAATCCTTATTTTGAGGAATCCATACACACTGAGAACCTCTTGAGCTATTGGTTATGGTGAAAATAATTACGGTGGTCAGTTCATTACTTCAATATACCAAAACTCACTAAAGCTATTTTCATACTTACCATCCTACTCGTATGCAATCTTTTTCTGAACGATAAATGTCAACTGAGCAGCCAATTTTGAGAAACTCACAACACCTTGTCTGTAAGACAGTTTCCAATTGTTATTCATGCTCTTCCCTAGACTTCGAATACATCGAAATATCATCGCTAAAGATGACAACCAATCGGTCCAGGTAAGGTTTAAATTCCTCATCGTAGTAGAGTTCCATTAACTATTTCAATCACTTATATCCTTGACCTATGTACGCATAAACGTATAACATCATTTCAAAATCGCTTACATTCAAGATACTAACCCGCGTCATTTCATTTTTCTTATATTAACGGCTTTTATAAAATTTTAATTTTGAAACCTTTATGATTAATCAAATTCTAAATTTCTTTATCGTACCAGCAAAGGTACTCAAATTTTAAATGTATCTATTACGACTGTCGATTTCAATTTATAGGTTATGTATGCGCTTATCGATGCTGTCAAATCTTCAGGCTGGGATGTAATTTGAAATACCTTTATTAACCCTCAGACTTGACTACATGGACTGGTTATGGATATATCCTCCTTTTATCCTTGGTCGCAATTCATATTCACTACATATCCCTTAATCCAATTTACTTTACATATCAAAGATATCCTTACCTTACATACACCTCTTATTCCAATATATCTCGTATGCAGGATCTATCACATCTCAAATCTTATCTCCTTTCATATATCACTTATAACAAACTCTTTCATTACGTGTCAAACTTACAATACACTTTTCAGTGATGTTTTCACCCCTATTTTCAACTTATAATCCATATACCTATATTCAGTTAGTGATGATCAGCTAACCATCATCCTCATATTGTCTAAGGGTACAGGCTTCACATCTTTCACTAGTTTATAAGCAACTGAAGGCGGTATAAATAAATGCGTGGCACCAGGATCAATTAAAATAATCACTTCATTATTTACAACCAGTGTGGTATCTTCCACCACATCTGATAAAACATCAGTAGTGTCCTGGTCCAAGGCATACACTCGCCCTTGTCCAAAATCTTATTTTTGTGGTAACTACCACATATTCTACACTGTTCACATTGCTTACACTGCTACATAGCAAGTCGGGGTCCTCAAATCATAATACCCCTCAAAAGTACTGTATTTGAATACACTGAGGCCTTACCAATCATCTTACCTCGTGACTCAACAGCTCTAACCTTTTACCAAACTACCTTTTTCCCATTCTGACATCTCTGTCATTCTCTATTCTCTTTCTATCTCTATTTCGACCCTTACTACCTTTTTCCAAACTCAGAGGCGTGCAACTCATGATCTTATTCACACAACTGTAGTTTGCACACTGCCTCGACATAAGTAGTGATATCTAACGGCCCAATCGGACTCTAATTGAAAATCTGAGCCCTTCAATGAACTTTCAGACATCTCGACTCTCACTGTTCATAGTGTCGGAGTCATATCTGCCCAAGAATATAAACTGAGATTCATACTCGTTAATCAACCAGTTCCTCTGGGTCAGAGTAAAGACTATCATCTGTTATTATGTCTGGGATATTCTATCACCAGAATACATCTAGAATTATTTTCCCAAGTCCACTTTGGATGTCTAACTCTTAATATGGGTCGAGCGGACTTCCACCAATGCTCCGACTCTCCCTCAAATCCCATGTATACTCTGAGTAATTACCTCGTAAAATGTTCTCAACACTCCACTCCAACCTCGCGAAGCGTGTATCAATACTGTCCGGTCTCTCTATCGGACTCTATCTGATCCCACTGTCGGACTCTGTGGGGCATACTCAATACCATCCTCTATGTCAATCTCATCTCGAGTCTCATGTGGCGACTCAGTACGACTCTCAGGCATACCTCTACGACCTTGAGCTCATGTACTCGCCTCTCTACCATAGCAGCTAATAGTTAATGAGTCTATTCTTGCATTCAAAACCAAATTCTTAGCTGCACTTCCATCTCGATATACACAATTGTATCCAAAAATGCATAGTACATGGGGATGTAAACTTCCTTAACCACTAACACCAACTCATATCAGGCCAACTTAGCTCTGATACCATTAAACCTGTCACGACCCAAATTACCTAAAAATCAGAGTAAATTTTTTACCTTTTCATTTATTATTTAATTCTTACCTTTCTCTCATCGTGATCATCCTACAAAACAATTGGGCTATGATTCGGTGTTAGTCACCTCTCACCTATTTACCATTCCATTTCCATATTCACATTCATATATCAGAGTTTACTATCATTTGACTTTAATTAAACACATACAATGGTATTTACATAATCTTAGATCCCCGATATCATATCCATTTACAGTACTGTGCATTACATATTTAGATACGAAACTATACAAATGTGTATACCTGTCTCTCGATGGGAAGCAGCGGATACCAAGCATGCAAGTCCTCAGCCGCCCAATAACTATTACGAGTGCTTTGAAAAGATGGGAAAATAAGGGGGTGAGCAAACCACACGCTCAGTAAGGCAATTATGCAAGTAAGTAGATAGCTCCACTATCTACATGATCATAATGCCATGCCCTTAAAATCCATTTCTTTTCCTTAAAATCTCTAGCACAAAAGCATGTATTTCATCATGACTTAGTTTATAAAACTGTTTGTGCATATATAAATCATATAATTCATGCATCAAAGGCATTCTATATGACATCATTAAATCATAATTAGCATGAATTAAATCAGGATCATAAATTAGTTCATGCCATGTAAATCAAATAATGAGAGACAAATTTTTTCATGAATTTATAATTAAAGCACAGAAAATTCATCATGCTACTGCATTTAAATCATTTCATTAAAACTGCAGTATAAACTAACCCTTCCGGGTCAATCATCTCATAAAACAATTCATTAAAATTCATTATAAAACTTCGATTATAAAACCACCCTTCTTTCAGAGTCACATATCATAAAATCATAAAATCCGGGGCTTGACCCCTCCATCAGGTCTACCCTGGTCTATCGACCAATAGTTATATCATGTGAGACAAGTAGGTGACTATCAGTAACAACATAGGACTATGGCCATAACCTCGTGATCCCTGGCAACACGGTACCTAATGTGCGAGGTATCACACCTGAAACAGGAGGTGGGTCGTCCTACCTACCAGAATAGCATAACCTCAGGATTGCGAGGGCAATGCTTGCTGCCTCGTGGCTAATACCACTCCACTCTAACAATCTCCACGGTACAGCGTACTCCGTGTGACATACACGGTACAACGTACTCCGTGAACCCAAGCTTAATCAGGTGTGCCTGCAATAGGTCTTATCCACCCATATCATCTCTGTCTCAATATGCACGTGTAAGCATATCATCTTACTGTGACACACAGTCTATAGGTGGCTCCAACACGACTATATGCATGTCATATAAATCCTTGTGCGAGCGAAGCTCAAGCACGGCTCCATGCATATTCATGATATCAGAAAATCTCGTACGAGCGAAGCTCTAGCACAGTTTCATAGAAATCAATGAAATCTGCGTACGAGTAACACTCCAGTACGACTTTAAAATGAGTTATAAATCTATATAAAATCATGTGCGAGCAATGCTCCAACACGAATGAATGCTCAAGTAAATCAAAACTTCGTACGAGCAATGCTCCAGTACGACTTTATGCATAAATACAACAAATCTCATTCGAGTTACACTCCAGCATGACTTTTATGCAAATATCATATCAAAATAGGATGCGAGCTAAGCTCCAGCACCTCTCATGCATGTCAAATCATTAAAACTAGTGCGAGCAAGTGCTCCAGCACCTTTTTATGCATATCAAGTCACAATTATCAAAACCATCAAAACCGTCAAAACAGGGTGCGTGCTAGGCCCCGACACCTCTGATGCATTGCACAATAATAAAAATCAGTGCAAGCAACCGCTCTAGCATATTTTATGCATATGATGTCACACAAGTCGGTGCGAGCAACCACTCAAGCACATTTATGCACACTCACAAACGCAGATACAGTGCGAGCTATGTGCCAGCACTATCTATTTTCATATAAACTTGATAGTTGGCCCGTTTTCCAAAGAATTTCATTTAAATACCAATAACACTTACGTAGTGTTATTTTGGGAAACTTATACAATTATTGGCCAATCTACCGATTTGATTTGTTTAAAACCAATAAAATTCCTTAAACCAGAAATTTCCTTAAATCATGCATTTCATGCATGTCATGCTTTCACCATCCTTAGGTGAACTTCCCCCAATAAGGGTAAAATAGTCTCTTTACCTATTTCGACCCTTAAAATCATTTAAACCACTTTTAGGATCATTATACAATCACCGTGTATACATACATAATCAATGTATACAAAAACTATTAAAATAAGCGTAGCTACCTCTAGCTACTCACACAATTCCCTTACCTCATTTTTTCTTTGTACAGTCTGACCTTTCCACTGATGTCTCGTCACGCAGTCTGATTTGCTCCGAATACAATCTCCAGAACTGCGGATAAATATTTATCAGGTTAAATACAATACAATTGATTGTATTTCATATTTTTTGGGCTTAATTTAAATCATTGGGCCCGTTTACTCATATTGGGCCCGATTGCACCTTAATGGGCCTTAATCGACCATAAGCCCATTTTCCCACTTACTATTCACATTATCGAGGCCTATTGGGCTCACTGGGCCCATCAGTAATTATTGAGCCTCGTTCTAAACTCTCGAATAGCTTAATTTAGTATTTACGACAATTTATCCAATTTTCCAAAATTTAATTCATTAAATGCGGAATTTAAATCTGTAATTTATGCAATAAATATCAATCACGCATAACAATGCAAAATTGTCGTAAATAAGGGTTACTTACCCGTGATTCCATGATAGTATGCAAATCGAGGCTATCTCGAGCTCTCGATTGATGCCAATTGTCGAGCTACACAATTTAATATTTTTCTGGGTAAACTTCCAGTCGGATATAATCAAATTAAATATTTTTGAAATTTATCAATTCGACCGCTTAGTGACTTACCCGTAGCTCGATTGCATCACTGGAATTTTTTCCAATTTTTCCTCTTTTCTTTTTCCCTTTTTTTCTTTTTTTTTTATGGCTGAACCGGTTCGGTCCGATTCAACACGGTTCAGACTGCCGGTTCAATCCGGTTCGGTCAATTCAGTGCCTTGTCGGTCGGTTCTTCATCGGTTTCCGCCACTAGCAGCTCCGGGGGTCATCCGCAGCTCCGATCTGGTCTCAATTTTAACCCGAGGTTGTCAAAAAGTGGTCGGTCCGACATCTTCTCTCTTCGCCGTCGGTGGCTTTCTCTTTTTGCCACCATTTTCGGCGCTGGCCGCCATTCTACCGGCCAAGGCTGCCACCAATCGCACCACCGGTGCCTGGGGAACACTCAGCTGGTGGTGGCCGTCCTTGAATCGGCGTTGGTCACCGGGAAACGCCTTTCTCCCTCTCGGTTCTCTTTTTTTCTCCTCTCTCATCGTCGATCTTCGCCGTTTGCTGGTCCTTTAGGCCGGTGGTGGCTCGGCTGGGTTGTCGGTGATGGCCGCCTCTGGTCTGGGCCTCCGCTGATCGCTGGTGATCGGTGAGGCAGAGGGAAGCTCAGCTTCCTGCTTTGTCCGTTTTCGATTTCGCAAAAAAAAAAAAATCCTTTTTATTTTATAATTTATTTTTAATAATATTTTAATCAATTTAATATTATTATTTTTGCTAAAATATATAAAAAAATTACTATTTTATTCATTTAATCCGTAAATGAATTTCTCAGTCCAATTTTACCTTTTCGGTATATTTTTGGACTATTTTCAGGATTATTTTTCGATGTGAAATTTTTGATTTATTCTAATAAATTCATATCTTGATCGATTTAACTTGAAATTTAATTATTTCTTCGTTATTGATCAAGGTTTCTCAATGTAAACACCGTGAATTTTCAGTATGATCGATGTAGCTATAAATGATAATGTGAATAATTAAGTTAAATTATGTTTTGGAATACAAGAAACTTGGATAAGCTAATTACCTAAATCTAATTTATAAATAAATAGTAATAATAATAATGTGATTAAATACGTGGAGGAGCGTATACATGTATTTATATACCTACGTTTGTATGATCCACTAAGAGTACTCTATAGAGTGAAAGTATATACACTTATAAATATATGTGTTAAGCATATAGGAATGTGCATATATATGTATATGTATATGTGTATATATATATATGTATATATATATATACTAACATGGGAGCAGTAAAGTGTACAAAGGAAACATAAGAATATATTAGATATATTTATATTGTACATAACTCTGGGATGACAATAGAGAAGAGAGAAACGTGCACGGTATGTAAACCAACCTTGAGATTGTGTGTGTACAGTAGGGAGATGACTGAAGCACGAAAGAGGGCATGGGAGCATGGCTAAATATCTACTGAGTGGTCTGATCGAGAGAAGGAAGCAGCTACCAAACCCAGCTTTGCCTGACTCTGTACATGCATAAAAATGGAAGAAGATTGAAGCAGAAAAGAGAGATGTCAAAGAGCAGAAAACAAAAGAGAAGAGAGGAGAGACAAGGGAGGAAATGAGCAGTTGAGTGGTGGCACAAACCGAGGGAGACAGAATTGTAAAATCGAAGCAAAAGAAAACACGAAACAGAGGCGGACAGGGGGGATGGCAGTGTGTGGTGCATGGGAGCTGGACTGAAAATCGAAGCCTAGAGCAGGCAAGAAGTAAACGAAAAAGAAATGACCCATGTGGAGAAGGCAGGTTTCACCAGCTGAACTGGGTGAGAAAGAGATCAATGGAGTGAAGGAAACACTCTCGGTTCCTGGGTAAACAAGTGAGAAGGTGGATAGCAGGGGATTGAGGGTGTAAAACTAGAGTGAAAGAGCTGATCGAGGGAGAAAACAGAGATGAAACAAGGAGATGGTGGCGAGCCCGACGGGCTGAAGCTGCTACGTGCTGAAGCAGGGAACTGAAATGGGAAAGTAAGGGCCGAAACAGAGGACGTCGGACATCGGGCAGTGGTGAATAATGAAGCTGGAAGCAAGTAGTCGGAAAAGAATGTGACCGGAGGGACTCAACCCTAGACAGAATCATCGTGGAAGGAAGGAAAACGACGGCACCGGGGAGGAAGACGATGAACAGTGGTCAGTTGTGAAGAAGAAAAGAAATTAAGAAAATAGAGGGAAAATTTAAAAAGAAGAATAGTGACCAGTAAAAAAAACTATATATATTTATATATATAATTATATATATATAAATATAAATATAAATGTAAAAATATTTGGAGATAGGAGAGAAGGCACAGAGAAATTTCAAAACCCCGAGAAAAAAAGGCTCTGATCAAAATAACCCGAGTGGGCCGGATTCGTCGACTCGCTATGTCGAGACAACCGAAGATCACGGACAGACACCGAGGTAAGGAAAATTCTCGTCGCTGCTAGAGATAAATATGCGTAATTTTCGTATATTTGTAGATATAAAATTTAGGTTGAATTTTGCAGTACCGAAATTATCGAAAAGACTAGGTTGAACTTTATGACTAAAAAATTAGAGATTTTTAGCTTAGTTGAACAATCAAATTTTACGGATTAAATTTTAAGGATTTGCAGAAATTACTGTATGACTTGAATTCGGTTTTCATTATTGAAAATCTTAAATTTTGAATTTCTCATAGACTTATTTTATGAGATTTAAATGAAAAAGGACTAGTCAGCCTGTTTTGAACGATTTCATCAAACAAATGAATTTATATGTGATTTAAGGAAAACGATCTGTTATAAAATTATTCTGATGAAATGTGCTTGAGCGCGTACTGATTGTGTATCGTACGGTCCACCTCGCACTGATTTTGAGATAAAGGCTTTGGTGAGATCATGCTGCACTTTTGTTCTGTTTTTGTATCTGTATCTGTATCTGTATCTGAATCTTTGGTCCACGAGTATGATGTACCGTGTTTCTGATTCTGTTTCTGGTCTTCGGACATTCTGATCTGTGAGCTGTTTGGGTAGCTGACCACTCCCACAACGATTGACATCCCGACACACCTGGGCCGTGAATTACCCAGAGTCACCGACATTGGCCAATAGTCATTTCTGATATCTGATAGCATGCATGCTTTGTCTCGTCTATTTGAAAATATTTAATTGAATTTGTCTTCTTGAACTAAAATATCTGCGAATCTGTTTGCTTTGCTACTGAGAACTCTGAACTTTCTGGATTTATAATAGTAGTTAAATGTATTACTATTTCATATTCTGTTTCTGAAGAATCTGTTTCTGGTATTTGTGCTTTAGCCGAGACTAAATCTGTTTTCCAAATTTTACAATCTGACATCTGAGAAAATCATTTGTGAAACTTTTCGGGATATAGCAAATATAAAAATATATATATTTTGTAGGTAGTGTATTTATCTACCAGCTATGGGGTTTTTTTTACTGAGCATGTTGAGCTCACCCCCTTACTCTCCTCCACAGATTCGCATCAGTAGTGGAATTCGACTCTATAAGTCGAGGTATTTTGCACAGCTGCGCTTCGAAAAGAAATCACCTAATCTAGAGGTATACCTAGTAAGGATAATTATTTTTGTATTTGTAAGTACAATAATATATGCAAGCGTATGTCTGGGGAAATGTGATTGATACTATTTTCTATAAGAACAAAATATCGACTTGATGAAATAGTAATGTTGTTGTTTTGTGTTTTTAAACTAATACAAAGTGAATTTAAATTAAATAGGAGACTTTAGGGATTTTAATCTATTATCGACTTATAGCCCAACCGAAATATTAGTAAATTCGGGTTGTTACATAAGTGGTATCAGAGCAGGGTTGGTCTGATACGAGTTGATATTAAATGTGAAAAAGACTTAGAAAGTTCACATCCCCAGTATTACTGTACGTTATTTAGATACAAATGGGTATACATAGCTGTGTTTTGCTAAGAAATTGCTACTGAAATGCAGGAAGCCTATTAGTTATGGCTGGTGGACGACGAGGTCGACCGAAGGGACGAGAGGGCAGGTCATCCCGAGGCCGTGAGGACAGGCCTGAAGGATCAGGTGGCCCCACTACTGAACAGCTCACTCGTAACCCTATTGAGAGCTCCGAGGGTGAATTATTAGTCTGGAACGTAGCGTGGAGTTGATATTGAATCAGATCGGGCAAGTGCTGGCCAGGCTGAACAACCCACCGGGCACTGCGGCTCAGACTGCACCTACTACTCCCGCAGTTATGCCAGACACGCCTATGCCAGCCCAAACGGCGCCAGTGCCGCCAGCGAAAGAACCTTCTACTACACTGCTATAGACCCCGCCTGTACCACAATCGGCGGCACCAATGGCCCCACAACAGTATAGCAATGATATAGGATACGATTGTGAGTTGGACAGGTTAAGGCACTTTCAGGAATTTAAACCTCCATCTTTTACTGGGGTTAAGGATCCAGTGGTTGTTGAGGACTGGATTAACGAGATGGAGAAGCTTTATGGGTTTTTCCGGTGTAACTCTACCGAGAAAGTTGCGTTTACAACTTTTGTACTAAAAGGCGAAGCTGAACACTGGTGGAAGTCCACCCGACTAATCTTAAGAAGCAGGCATGGGGTAATCACTTGGGATCTATTTCTTGATGCCTTCCGGAGGAAGTACATTCCAGATACTGCTCAGAGGAGATTACAGTCAGAGTTCTCAAACTTGATTCAGGGGAATAAATCTATTGATGAGTATGAGTCAATGTTCACCTCATTGGGAAGATATGATCCGGACACCATGGACTACGAGGTGAAGAAAGTTCAAAAATTTATGGACGGACTGAGACCCCCAATTCAGGCTCGACTGGCCCTGTTTGATATTAGCACCTATGAGGAGGCAGTTTACCGAGCCCAATTGTGTGAACAAGATTACGAGATGCAGACTCTTGAGTCTAATAGATTGGGCAAGGGTAAGGAGCAGGATCGGAAGAGAACAGCTGGGGACAGGAGTGGCAGAGATGGTAGGAGACCATTGTTTAAACGGCAGAGGCACTATGATGAGATGTGGGGTAAGACTATCAGGCCTCCCATCTATCAAGGCTCAACACCTACCAAAGGGATTGTAATCGGAGGACCTCAGCCTAATGTAGAGGTGTGCAGACACTGTGGGGGGAATCATGGTAACAGGCCTTGCTATAGAATAATGGGGGTTTGTTTCAGATGTTGTAAGACGGGACACATGGTCAGAGACTATCCCAAAGGTGTTAACACGACCTCACAGAGGTTTACGGAACGAAATACAACACCTGCTACTACCTCCACACCAAGGAGGAAGGCGACAGTGGAAGAAAAGGGTAAGCGAGTTACAGGACAGGGGCGAGTGTACGCTCTAGATAGGGAGGAGACAGAAACTGATGCACGAGTTGAAGCATTTAAAGGTACTACTCTAATTTTTGATATTAAGGCTATAGTTTTATTTGATTCTGGTGCTACTCATTCCTTTATATCACCTATGTTCACATCTAAATTGATTCCATATGTACAACCCAAACCACTAGGAAGGGTACTAACGCTTAGAACACCAATGAAAGATAGTCAAATGACAAAGAAACTATATAAATATTGTAGGCTTAAAATAAGAGATAGAAACATGTTAGTAGACCTGATCCTACTGGATATGTATGACTTTGATGTGATATTGGGCATAGACTGGTTAGCAACAAATCAAGTTGTTCTTGATTGTCGTAACAGGACAGTGACATTTATGCCCAAAGAATATGTTGTAAAAATTTTTTGAGAAGTAATGGAAAGAAAAATTTACTGCTAAATAACATGATCTTATTGATAATATAGATAATAATATTTTTGAAGGTTACATCGCGTATGTAATTGATACGGATAAGGCAAACCCAGATTTGAGTGATATTCCCGTAGTCAGGGAATTTCCTGACGTGTTTTCAGACGATCTATCGGGGCTACCTCCAGATAGAGAGATGAAGTTCTGTATCGATTTGATGTTTGGTACTGAGCCAATATCCAAGCCTCCATACCGAATGGCCCCTGTCGAGTTGGAAGAGTTGAGGAAGCAACTGTAAGAACTATTAGATAAAGGGTTCATCAGGCCGAGTGTTTCACCATGTGGTGCACCGATATTATTTGTGAAAAAGAAATATGGTAGTCTCAGACTGTGTATTAATTACAGATTGCTCAACAAGGCGACCATCAACAACAAATACCCTTTACCCCGTATTGATAATTTGTTAGACCAACTGCGAGGAGTACAAATCTTTTCCAAGATTGATCAGAGGTTAGGGTACCATCAGTTGAAGATCAGTAGTGAGGATGTACCCAAGACAGCCTTCAGAACTCGATATGGCCTTTATGAGTTTTTAGTCATGCCATTTGGATTGACGAATGCCCTCGCAGTTTTCATGGCGCTGATGAACGAAGCACTTAAGCCGTACTTAGACTGATTTGTCATATTTTTTAGTGATGATATTTTGGTTTATTCCAAGTCCAGAGAAGAACACGAGCAGCATTTGAGAATGGTTCTACAAACCCTAAGGGAAAAGAAGTTATATGCCAAGCTCAGTAAGTGTGACTTTTGGTTAGATCATATTACATTTTTAGGTCACATTGTGTCGAAAGATGGGGTGACTATGGACCTGTCTAAGATCGAGGCAGTGGTGAAGTGGGAAAGACCCAAGACTGCCACTGAGATCCGAAGTTTCCTAGGTTTGGCTGGATACTACAGGAGATTTGTAGAGGGTTTCTCTAAGGTAGCTGCTCCTCTGACACGGCTTACAAGGAAAAATGTTAAGTTTGAATAGAGTGATGCATGTGAAAGAAGCTTCCAGGAGTTGAAGCATCGACTGACCACCGCACCTATATTGACTATCCCCGCTAATTCGGGAGACTTCTTGGTGTATACGGATGCATCAGGCCAAGGTCTGGGATGTGTATTGATGTAAAATGGGAGGGTAGTGGCTTATGGTTCTCGACAGTTAAAAAACCAGGAAAGGAACTATCCAATGCATGATTTGGAATTGGCAGCTGTAGTGTTTGCACTAAAAATATGGCGTCATTACCTGTATGGAGAGAAATTCCAGATCTTCACAGATCATAAGAGCCTCAAGTATTTATTTTCTCAAAAAGAGTTGAATATGAGGCAGTGGAGGTGGATAAAACTTTTGAAAGACTATGATTGCGAGATCCTATCCCACCCAGGAAAGGCAAATGTGGTAGCAGATGTTTTAAGTAGAAAGAATATGGGGCTGGTATGTCATATGATGATTCGAGAACATGAGCTGTTGGAACAGTTTGCAAACCTCAACTTAGATATTGAACACTCTAACAGTGTCGGTTGTGGTATGGTAGCTAGCTTGAGGATAGAACCAGACTTGATTGACAGAATTCGACAGACTCAGCGTATAGATAAGTACTGTATAGATATGGCTGGTCAGATCCAGTTAGGTACCATGATAAATTTTAAAGTTAGCTCTAATGGTCTATTGAGGTTCAAGAGCAGAATTTGTATTCCCGATGATACACAGTTGAAGAAATTGATATTGACAAAGGCTCATTTCTCGAAGTATACGTTACTTCCGGAAAGTAATAAGATGTATCAGAACTTGTGAAAAGTGTACTGGTGGTCAGGGATGAAAAAGGATGTGGCCAAATTTATGGCCCGGTGTCTTACATGTCAGCAAATCAAGGTAGAACATAAAAAACCAACAGGGTTGTTATAGCCTCTATCGATACCCATATGGAAATGGGAGCATGTTACCATGGATTTCATTATGGGGTTGCCAAGAACTCGGAGGGACCATGATGCAATTTGGGTAATTGTTGATAGACTGACAAAGTCCGCCCACTTCCTAGCTATGAAATCCACCGATACTTTGAGTGCACTAACAGGTCTATATGTATGGGAGATAGTAAGACTACATGGCATACCAGTGAGCATTGTATCTGACAGGGATTCCCTGTTTACTTCACACTTCTGGCAACATTTCCAAGAAGCCATGGGAACCCAAATGAATTTTAGCACAGCGTTTCACCCTCAGACAGATGGGCAGTCGGAGAGAACCATTCAAACACTGGAGGATATGTTGAGGGCTTGTGCTCAAGATTTTAAAGGCTCCTGGGATGACCATTTACCGCTAGCGGAGTTTGCATACAATAACAGTTATCACTCAAGTATTGGAATGGTACCTTATGAACCATTATACGGTCGAAGGTGTCGGTCACCAATCGGGTGGGAAGAATTGGGTGAAAGGAAGATATTTGCTCCAGATCTAGTTAATCAAGCTTTAGAGGATGTCCAACTAATTTGTGAGAGGTTGAAAACAGCTCAGAGCAAGCAAAAGATTTATGCTGACCAGAGACGCATGCCCTTGGAATTTTCTGCAGGAGATTCGGTATTTCTGAAAGTTTCTCCATCCAAGGGTATAATGAGATTTGGGAAGAAAGGAAAGTTGAGTCCTCGTTATATAGGACCTTTCGAGATCTTAGATCAAGTGGGAGACAAAGCATACAGATTGGCGTTACCGCCTGATTTATCGAGCGTTCATAATGTCTTCCATGTCTCCATGCTTCGGAAGTATCATCCGAATCCTACACATGTGATTAAGTATGAACCGTTGGAGTTAAAAGAGGACATGACATATGTGGAGAAACCGATTCAGATACTGGATAGGAAGGAGAAGATATTACGGTCTAAGACGATTCCTCTGGTCAAGGTTTTATGGCAGTACCACACTTCGGAAGAGGCCACATGGGAATTAGAGAGTCTAATGCGAGAAAAGTACCCACACGTGTTTCTGAATTGATGTATTCCTAATTTGAGGACCAAATTTCCCAAGGTTGGGAGAATGTAAATACTGTCAATTTTTAGTATGCTCGGTGTAGCTATAAATGATAATGTGAATAATTAAGTTAAATTATGTTTTGGAATATAAGAAACTTGGATAAGCTAATTACCTAAATCTAATTTATAAATAAATAGTAATAATAATAATGTGATTAAATACGTGGAGGAGCGTATACATGTATTTATATACCTACATTTGTATGATCCACTAAGAGTACTCTATAGAGTGAAAGTATATACACATATAAATATATGCGTTAAGCATATAGGAATGTGCATATATATATGTACATATATATGTATATATATATATATAAATATGTATATGTATATATATATATGTATATGTATATATACTAACGTGGGAGCAGTAAAGTGTACAAAGGAAACATAAAAATATATTAGATATATTTCTACTGTACATAACTCTGGGATGACAGTAGAGAAGAGAGAAACGTGCACGGTATGTAAACCAACCTTGAGATTGTGTGTGTGTAATAGGGAGATGACTGAAGCACGAAAGAGGGCATGGGAGCATGGCTAAATATCTGCTGAGTGGTCTGACCGAGAGAAGGAAGCTGCTACCAAACCCAGCTCTGCCCGACTCTGTACATGCATAAAAACGGAAGAAGATTGAAGCAGAAAAGAGAGATGTCAAAGAGTAGAACACAAAAGAGAAGAGAGGAGAGACAAGGGAGGAAATGAGCAGTTGAGTGGTGGCACAAACCGAAGGAGACAGAATTGCAAAATCGAAGCAGAAGAAAACACGAAATAGAGGCGGATAGGGGAGGATGGCAGTGTGTGGTGCATGGGAGCTGGACTGAAAATCGAAGCCTATAGCAGGTAAGAAGTAAACAAAAAAGAAATGACCCGTGTGGAGAAGGTAAGTTTCACCAGCTGAACTGGGTGAGAAAGAGATCAATGGAGTGAAGGAAACACTCTCGGTTCCTGGGTAGACAAGTGAGAAGGTGGATAGCAGGGGATTGAGGGTGTAAAACTAGAGTGAAAGAGCTGATCGAGGGAGAAAACAGAGACGAAACAAAGAGACGGTGGCGAGGCCGACGGGCTGAAGCTACTGCGTGCTGAACCAGGGAACTGAAACGGGAAAGTGAGAAGGCACAGAGAAATTTGGAGATATAATTATATCTATATAAAAATATAAATGTAAAAATATTTGGAGATAGGAGAGAAGGCACAAAGAAATTGAAAACCCCGGGAAAAAGGGCTCCGATCGAAATAACCCGAGTGGGTTGGATTCGTCGACTCGCTACGTCGAGACAACCGAGGATCGCGGACAGACACCGTGGTAAGGAAAATTCTTGTCCCTGCTAGAGATAAATATGCGTAATTTTTGTATATTTGTAGATATTAAATTTAGGTTGAATTTCGCAGTACTGAAATTATCGAAAAGACTAGGTTGAACTTTATGACTGAAAAATTAGAAATTTTTAGCTTAGTTGAACAATCAAATTTTACGGATTAAATTTTAAGGATTTGTATAAATTATGGTATGACTTGAATTCGGTTTTAATTATTGAAAATCTTGAATTTTGAATTTCTTATAGACTTATTTTCTGAGATTTAAATGAAAAAGGGCTAGTCAGCCTGTTTTGAACGATTTCATCAAACAAATGAATTTATATGTGATTTAAGGAAAACGATCTGTTATAAAATTATTTTGATGAAATGTGCTTGAGCGCGTACTGACTGTGTGTCGTACGGTCTGTCTCGCACTGATTTTGAGACAAAGGCTTTGGTGAGATCATGCTGCACTTCTGTTCTGTATCTGTATCTGTATCTGTATCTGTATCTGTATCTTTGGTCCACGAGTACGATGTACCGTGTTTTTGTTTCTGTTTCTGGTCTTTGGACATTTTGATCTGTGAGTCGTTTGGGTAGCTGACCACTCCCATGGCAATTGACATCCCGGTACACCTGGCTCGTGAATTACCCGGAGTCACTGACATTGGCCAATAGTCATTTCTGATATCTGATAGCATGCATGCCTTGTCTCGTCTATTTGAAAATATTTAATTGAATTTGTCTGCTTGAACTGAAATATCTGCGAATCTGTTTGGTTTGCTACTGAGAACTCTGAACTTTCTGGATTTACAATAGTTGTTAAATGTATTACTATTTTATATTCTGTTTTTGAAGAATCTGTTTCTGGTATTTGTGCTTTAGCTGAGACTAAATCTGTTTTTCAAATTTTACAATCTGACATATGAGAAAATCATCTGTGAAATGTTTTGGGATATAGCAAATATAAAAATATATATTTTATAGGTAGTGTATTTATCTACCTGCTATGAGGTTTTTCTTACTGTGCATGTTGAGCTCACCCCCTTACTCTCCTCCACAGATTCGCATCAGTAGTGGAATTCGACTCTATAAGTCGAGGTATTTTGTACAGCTGCGCTTCGAAAAGAAATCACCTAATCTAGAGGTATACCTAGTAAGGATAATTGTTTTTGTATTTGTATGTACAGTAATGTATGCAAGCGTATGTCAGGGGAAATGTGATTGATACTATTTTGTATAAGAACAAAATGTCGACTTGACGAAATAGTAATGTTGTTGTTTTGTGTTTTTAAACTAATACTAAGTGAATTTAAATTAAATAGGCGACTTTAGGGATTTTAATCTATTATTGACTTGTAGCCCAACCGAAATATCAATAAATTTGGGTCGTTGCATAAGTGGTATCAGAGTAGGGTTGGTCTGATACAAGTTGATATCAAAGGTGAAAAAGACTTAGAAAGTTCACATCCCCAGCATTACTGTACATTATTTAGATACAAACGAGTATACGTAGCTGTGTTTTGCTAAGAAATTGCTACTGAAATGCAGGAAGCCTATTAGTTATGGCTGGTGGACGACGAGGTCGACCGAAGGGACGAGGGGGCAAGTCATCCCGAGGCCGTGAGGACAGGCCTGAAGGATCGGGTGGCCCAACTACTGAACAGCCCACTCGTAACCCTATTGAGAGCTCCGACGGCTAAATCAATAGTCTGGAACGTAGCGTGGAGTCGATACTGAATCAGATCGGGTAAGTGCTAGCCAGGCTGAACAACCCACCGGGCACTGCGGCTCAGACTGCACCTACTACTCCCACAGTTGTGCCAGACACGCCTATGCCAGCCCAAACGGCACCATTGCCGCCAGCGGAAGAACCTTCTACTACACTGCCATAGACCCCACATGTACCACAATCATCGGCACCAATGGCCCCACAGCAGCATAGTAATGATATGGGATACGATTGTGAGTTGGACAGGTTGAGGCACTTTCAGGAATTTAAACCTCCATCTTTTACTAGGGTTAAGGATCCAATGGTTGCTGAGGACTGGATTAACGAGATGGAGAAGCTTTATGGGTTTTTCCGGTGTAACTCTATCGAGAAAGTTACGTTTGCAGCTTTTGTACTAAAAGGCGAAGCTGAACACTGGTGGAAGTCCACCCAATTGATCTTAAGAAACAAGCATGGGGTAATCACTTAGGATCTATTTCTTAATGCCTTTCGAAGGAAGTACATTCTAGATACTGCTCAGAGGAGATTACAGTCAGAGTTCTCGAACTTGATTCAAGGGAATAAGTCTGTTGATGAGTATGAGTCAATGTTCACCTCATTGGAAAGATATGATCCTAACACCATGGACTACGAGGCGAAGAAAGTTCAAAAATTTATAGACGGACTGAGACCCCCGATTCGGGCTCGACTGACCCCGTTTGATATTCGCACCTATAAGGAGGCAGTTCACCGAGCCCAATTGTGTGAACAAGATTATGAGATGCAGACTCTTGAGTCTAATAGATTGGGCAAGGGTAAGGAGCAGGATCGAAAGAGAACAGCTGGGGACAGGAGTGGCAGAGATGGTAGGAGACCATTGTTTAAACGACAGAGGCACTATGATGAGATGCGGGGTAAGACTATCAGGCCTCCCATCTATCAGAGCTCAGCACCTACCAAAGGGATTGTAATCGGAGGACCTCAGCCTAATGTAGAGGTGTGGAGAAACTGTGGGGGGAATCACGGTAATAGGCCTTGCTATAGAATAATGGGGGTTTGTTTCAGATGTGGTAAGACGGGACACATGGTCAGAGACTGTCCCGAAGGTGTTGACACGGCCCCACAAAGGTTTATAGAATGGAATACAGCACCTACTACCACCTCCATACTAAGGAGGAAGGCGACAGTGGAAGAAAAGGGTAAGCGGGTTGTAGGACAGGGGCGAGTGTACGCTCTAGAAAGGGAGAAGATAGAAACTAATGCACCAGTTGAAGCATTTAAAGGTACTATTCTAATTTTTGATATTAAGGCTATAGTTTTATTTGATTCTGGTGCAACTCATTCCTTTATATCGCCTATGTTCGCATGTAAATTGATTCCATATGTACAACCCAAACCACTAGGAAGGGTACAAACGATTAGAACACCAATGAAAGATAGTCAAATGACAAAGCAACTATATAAAGATTGTAGGCTTAAAATAAGAGATAGAAACATGTTTGCAGACCTGATCCTACTGGATATGTATGACTTTGATGTGATATTGGGCATGGACTGGTTGCAACAAATCAAGTTGTTCTTGATTGTCGTAATAGGACAGTGACATTTATGCCCGTAGAATATGTTGTAAAAAATTTTTGATAAGTAATAGAAAGAAAAATTTACTGCTAAATAACATGATCTTATTGATAATATGGATAATAATATTTTTGAAGGTTACATCGCGTATATAATTGATACGGATAAGGCAAACCCGGATTTGAGCGATATTCCCGTAGTCAGGGAGTTTCCTGACATGTTTCTGGATGATCTACTGGGGCTACCTCCAGATAGAGAGATGAAGTTCTACATCGATTTGATGTTTGGTACTAAGCCAATATCCAAGCCTCCATACCGAATGGCCCCTGTCGACTTGGAAGAGTTAAGGAAGCAACTGCAAGAACTATTAGATAAAGGGTTCATCAGGCCGAGTGTTTCACCATGGGGTGTACCGATATTATTTATGAAAAAGAAAGATGATAGACTCAGACTGTGTATTGATTACAGATTGCTCAACAAGGCGACCATCAAGAACAAATACCCTTTACCCCGTATCGATGATTTGTTGGACCAACTGCGAGGAGCACAAATCTTTTCCAAGATTGATATGAGGTTAGGGTACCATCAGTTGAAGATCAGTAGTGAGGATGTACCCAAGACAGCCTTCAGAACTCGATATGGCCATTATGAGTTTTTGGTCATGCCATTTAGATTGACGAATGCCCCGCAGCTTTCATAGCGCTGATGAACGAAGCACTTAAGCCGTACTTAGACAGATTTGTCATAGTTTTTAGTGATGATATTTTGGTGTATTCCAAGTCCAGAGAAGAACACGAGCAGCATTTGAGAATGGTTTTACAAACCCTCAAGGAAAAGAAGTTATATGCCAAGCTCAGTAAGTGTGACTTTTGGTTAGATCATATTACATTTTTGGGTCACATTGTGTCGAAAGATGGGGTGACTGTGAACCCATCTAAGATCGAGGCAGTGGTGAAGTGGGAAAGACCCAAAATTGTCACGGAGATCCGAAGTTTCCTAGGTTTAGCTGGATACTACAGGAGATTTATAGAGTGTTTCTCTAAGTTAGCTGCTCCTCTGACACAGCTTACAAGGAAAAATGTTAAGTTTGAATGGAGTGATCCATGTGAAAGAAGCTTCTAGGAGTTGAAGCACCGACTGACCACCACACCTATATTGACTATCCCCGCTAGTTCGGGAGACTTCTTGGTGTATAGGGATGCATCGGGCCAAGGTCTGGGATGTGTATTGATGCAAAATGGGAGGGTAGTGGCTTATGGTTCTCGACAGTTAAAAAACCATGAGAGGAACTATCCAACGCATGATTTGGAATTCGCAGCTGTAGTGTTTGCACTAAAAATATGGTGTCCTTACCTGTATGGAGAGAAATTCCAGATCTTCACAGATCATAAGAGCCTCAAGTATTTATTTTCTCAAAAGGAGTTGAATATGAGGCAGTGGAGGTGGATAGAACTTTTGAAAGACTATGATTGCGAGATCTTATACCACCTGGGAAAGGCAAATGTGGTAGCAGATGCTTTAAGCAGAAAGAATATGGGGCTGACATGTCATATGATGATTCGAGAACATGAGCTGCTGGAACAGTTTGTAGACCTTAACTTAGATAGTGAACCCTCTAACAGTGTTGATTGTGGTATGGTAGCTGGCCTGAGGATAGAACCAGACTTGATTGACCGAATTCGACAGACTCAGCGTACGGATAAGTACTGTATAGATATGGCTGGTCAGATCCAGTTAGGTACCATGACAGATTTTGAAGTTAGCTTTGATGGTCTATTGAGGTTCAAGAGCAGAATTTGTATTCCCGATGATACACAGTTAAAGAAATTGATATTGATAGAAGCTCATTTCTCGAAGTATACGTTACATCCGGGAAGTAATAAGATGTATCAGAACTTACGAAAAGTGTACTGGTGGTCAGGGATGAAAAAGGATATGGCCGAATTTGTGGCCCGGTGTCTTGTGTGTCAGCAAATCAAGATAGAACATAAAAAACTAGCAGGGTTGTTACAGCCTCTACCGATACCCACATAGAAATGGGAGCATGTTACCATGGATTTCATTATGGGGTTGCCAAGAACTCGGAGGGACCATGACGCAATTTGGGTAGTTGTTGATAGACTGATAAAGTCCACCTACTTCCTAGCTATGAAATCCACCGATACTTTGAGTGTACTAGCAGGTCTATATGTACGGGAGATAGTAAGACTACATGGCATACCAGTGAGCATTATATCTGACAGGGATTCTCGGTTTACTTCACACTTCTGGTAACTTTTCCAAGAAGCCATGGAAACCCAACTGAATTTTAGCACTGCGTTCCATCCTCAGACAGATGGGCAGTCGGAGAGAACTATTCAAACACTGGAGGATATGTTGAGGGCTTGTGCTCAAGATTTTAAAGGCTCCTGGGATGACCATTTACCGCTAGCGGAGTTTGCGTACAATAACAGTTATCACTCAAGTATTGGAATGGTGCCCTATGAAGCACTATACGGTCGAAGGTGTCAGTCGCCAATCGGGTGGGAAGAAGTGGGTGAAAGGAAGATATTTGCTCCAGATCTAGTTAAGCAAGCTTCAAAGGATGTCCAACTAATTTGTAAGAGGTTGAAAACAGCTCAGAGGAGGCAAAAGAGTTATGCTGACCAGAGACGCAGACCCTTGGAATTTTCAGCAGGAGATTCGGTATTTCTGAAAGTTTCTCCATCCAAGGGTATAATGAGATTCGAGAAGAAAGGAAAGTTGAGTCCTCATTAGGAATGTACATATATATATATATGTATATATATATATGTATACGTATATATATATATATGTATACGTATATATATATATATGTATACGTATATATACTAATGTGGGTGCAGTAAAGTGTACAAAGGAAACATAAAAATATATTAGATATATTTATACTGTACATAACTCTGGGATGATAGTAGAGAAGAGAGAAACGTGCACGGTATGTAAACCAACCTTGAGATTGTGTGTGTGCAATAGGGAGATGACTGAAGCATGAAAGAGGGCATAGGAGCATGGCTAAATATCTGTTGAGTGGTCTGACCGAGAGAAGGAAGCAGCTACCAAACCCAGCTCTGCCCGACTCTGTACATGCATAAAAATGGAAGAAGATTGAAGCAGAAAAGAGAGATGTCAAAGAGCATAAAACAAAAGAGAAGAGAGGAGAGACAAGGGAGGAAATGAGCAGTTGAGTGGTGGCACAAACCGAGGGAGACTGAATTGCAAAACCAAAGCAGAAGAAAACGCGAAACAGAGGCGGACAAGGGAGGATGGTAGTGTGTCGTGATGGGAGCTGGACTGAAAATCGAAGCCTAGAGTAGGCAAGAAGTAAACGAAAAACAAATGACCCATGTGGAGAAGGTAGGTTTCACCAACTAAACTGGGTGAGAAAGAGATCAATGGAGTGAAGGAAACACTCTCGGTTCCTGGGTAAACAAGTAAGAAGGTGGATAGTAGGGGATTGAGGGTGTAAAACTAGAGTGAAAGAGCTGATCGAGGGAGAAAACAGAGATGAAACAAGGAGACGGTGGTGAGGCTGACGAGCTGAAGCTACTGCGTGCTGAACCAGGGAACTGAAACGGGAAAGTGAGGGCCGAAACAGAGGACGTCGGACGTCGAGCAGTGGTGAATAATGAAGCTGGAAGCAAGTAGTGGGAAAAGGATGTGATTGGAAGGACTCAACTCTAGACAGAATCATCGTGGAAGGAAGGAAAATGATAGCACCAGGGGAGGAAGACGATGAATAGTGGCTGGCTGTGAAGAAGAAAATAAATGAAGAAAATGGCGGGAAAATTTAAAAAAAGAATAGTGAACAGTAAAAAAAAGTATATATATATATAATTATATATATATAAATATAAATGTAAAAATATTTGGAGATAGGAGAGAAGGCACAGAGAAATTTGAAAACCCCGAGAAAAAGGGGTCTGATCAAAATAACCCGAGTGGGTTGGATTCGTCGACTCGCTACGTCGAGACAACGAGGATCACGGACAGACACCGAGGTATGGAAAATTCTCGTCCCTGCTAGAGATAAATATGCGTAATTTTCGTATATTTGTAGATATAAAATTTAGATTGAATTTCTTAGTACTAAAAATATCGAAATGACTAGGTTGAACTTTATGACTGAAAAATTAGAGATTTTTAGCTTAGTTGAACTATCAAATTTTACGGATTAAATTTTAAGGATTTACAGAAATTACGGTATGACTTGAATTCGGTTTTAATTATTGAAAATCTTGAATTTTGAATTTCTCATAGACTTATTTTCTGAGATTTAAATGAAAAAGGGCTAGTCAGCTTGTTTTGAACGATTTCATCAAACAAATGAATTTATATGTGATTTAAGGAAAACGATATGTTATAAAATTATTCTGATGAAATGTGCTTGAACGCGTACTGACTGTGAGTCGTACGGTCCATCTCACACTGATTTTGAGATAAAAGCTTTGGTGAGATCATGCTGCACTTCTGTTCTGTATCTGTATCTGTATCTGTATCTATATCTTTAGTCCACAAGTACGATGTACCCTGTTTCAGATTCTATTTCTGGTCTTTGGACATTCTGATCTGTGAGCCGTTTGGGTAGCTGACCACTCCCACGGCGATTGACATCCTGGCACACCTGGCCCGTGAATTACCGGGAGTCACCGACATTGGCTAATAGTCATTTCTGATATCTGATAGCATGCATGCCTTGTCTCGTCTATTTGAAAATATTTAATTGAATTTGTCTGCTTGAACTGAAATATCTGCGAATCTGTTTGCTTTGCTACTAAGAACTCTGAACTTTCTGGATTTACAATAGTAGTTAAATGTATTACTATTTCATATTCTGTTTCTGAAGAATTTGTTTCTGGTATTTGTGCTTAGCCGAGACTAAATCTGTTTTTCAAATTTTACAATCTGACATTTGAGAAAATCATCTGTGAAACTTTTCGGGATATAGCAAATATAATATATATATTTTATAGGTAGTGTATTTATCTACCTGCTATATGGTTTTTCTTACTGAGCATGTTGAGCTCACCCCCTTACTCTCCTCCACAGATTCGCATCAGTAATGGAATTCGACTCTGTAAGTCGAGGTATTTTGCACAGATGCGCTTCGAAAAGAAATCACCTAATCTAGAGGTATACCTAGTAAGGATAATTGTTTTTGTATCTGTAAGTACAGTAATGTATGCAAGCGTATGTCTGGGGAAATGTGATTGATACTATTTTGTATAAGAACAAAATGTCGACTTGACGAAATAGTAATCTTGCTGTTTTGTGTTTTTAAACTAATACTAAGTGAATTTAAATTAAATAGGTGACTTTAGGGATTTTAATCTATTATCGACTTGTAGCCTAACTGAAATATCAGTAAATTCAGGTCGTTACACTCAATCTCATATTTTTAATTAAATTTTCTTCTTGAATTTATACCGACTTTCGATCTTTTGACCGTTTTGCTCTTGCACGGTTTCGGGAATACCATTTCAATCCTTTTGCATTTTTAAATGCACTCAAAAATTTCTATTCATTCCATTTGCTCTTATGAAAAAAAATCGGGTCTTACAATTGCCCTTGGTTTTGGCTCTAGGAAAAGTTAGGACGGTTCCTCCACCCTGGATTGTAGGTGTTTAAAAAAGGGTTATTCTGTTGCTTCTAAGATGGGGGAACGTACTGAACCGATTCTAAGTTAAGCGGACACCTATCTACAGAGAGTGTGTACCACTACACAGATAGCAAGAAAGAAAAGGACTTTGGATAGCAAGAATAGGGTTAGGACTGGTGGAAGGATTATACTGGGTACTGTGTGACTCTACCTTTTTCGTAAGGTTAGGTATTTGAGACGTGAAGGTAGACAGTGTGTCTAACTCATAGATACCCACCGACTTCTTAGGTAGCTGCCTCTCCGAAGACCATTAGTAATTGTTAGTAGCCATCTTTTCTAACATCTCGTAAGCTTCCTCCTACGTTTTGCACATTAGAGCTCCTCCCGCAGCAGCGTCAACGATGGTCTTATTTTTGCTAGTTAGTCCATTGTAGAAGGTCTGGACTTGCAGTCATAAGGGTAGTCCTTGATGAGGACACTTTCTAAGAAGGTCTTTATATCGTTCCCAAGCTTCATAAAGAGATTCAAAATCAGATTGGGTGAAGGAAGATATGTCACTACGGAGTTTGGCCATTTTAGAGAGAGAGAAAAACTTAGCTAAAAATTGATGGGCTAACTCATCCCAAGTAGAAATGGATCCTGGAAGTAAGGAAGTTAACCAGTGTCACGCCCTATCCCTAAGCGAGAAAGGAAATAACCTAAGCCTCAATGCGTCATCTGATAATCCATTGTGCTTGAAGGTGTAGCACAGGTCCAAAAATTGCCCGAGGTGAGCATGTGGGTCGTCATGAGGAAGCCCACTGAACTGTAAAGAAGTTTGGATCATCTGGAGGATGGATGGCTTAATTTCAAAATTGTTTCCAAGGACAGCTGGTGGCCTAATGTCGGTATAATACCCTCTAATAGTCAGTACAGCATAATCTCCAACGGTCCTAATTTCTCTATTTTCAGCCATGGTGTTTTGCAGCAAAGCTATTAATTTCCTAGAATCTTTTCTTATTTTCCTAAGAGTTCGTTCAATTTCAAGATCTAAAGGAAAGAAATCATAACTCTTGGCTCTACGCATACAAACATCAAAAAGTCCTTAGAAATTTTTTTTAAGTTTTTTAATTTTTTAATTTTTTTAAATTTTTAAATTTTTATGAGAGAGAAAATTAACTAATCTAGATTAAAGTTGTAAATATTCACAGCCTAAGTATTTACAAGCTAGAATTATACCTAAGCATAATTTCACCGTTATTAATTAATGGCTAATTGTGATTCCCCGGCAACAGCGCCAAAAACTTGATGTCCGACTACGCCCACTCTAAGTGACCTAAACGTGTATTCACAAGTGCACGGGTCGTACAAGTAATAATGGGATTTGAGTCCTAGACTACCGTCCCACAGAGAATCTAATTAGCCTAATTAAGTACCGGTTAATTTTATCCTAAGTATATCCTAGCAAATTATGAAGTTTTAGTGGGTGATCTACAAGGCTAGATTTAAAAAGTACTAAAAACAATAAAAATTATCAAATAAAGAAAATAACATAAAGCTAAAATTACTTACAGAGCTCTAAGCAATTAAAAGCAATAACCTACAAAAGATAATTAAAACAGTTAAAATTAATTAATGCAAATAAACTAGAATGCAAATATGAAAATAAAGAAACAAAAATTAATTAGACTAAAATTTGTTGAGTTAATATATTTTGAAATGACAAAACAAATAAATTCAATAACATAAAGATGATACAAAAACATGTTTAGAGGTTATCAGTACCAGAAATTGAGTTTCTGAAGATGAGAGATCGATCTCCTGGGTTTTCTTGGATGAGAGATCGATCTCATGAAGACATGAGATCGATCTGCTAAGGTTTGAACCTGTACAAAGGTATTGAGGAAGATTGAGATCAATCTATAAGGATTATAAGATCGATCTGTCTAATACAGGATGTTGATGAGATCGATCTGGTATAAGAAGAGATCGATCTCCCCTAAAAAAAAAGTTAAAGGCAGTAGATCGATCTGTAAGATCGATCTGTACACAAACAGAGAGCCCATGAGATCGATCTGGTATAGGAAAAGATCGATCTCCTCAAAGTCAGAGAGCTAAGGAGATCGATCTGGGTTAATAAGAGATCGATCTCTTCACTACGAGAATGCTGGCAGATCGATCTATAGATCGATCATGCCTCAAACAGAGAGATTGGAAGATCGATCTGCCTATTCGACATATCGATCTGCTCTAATATTTTCAAATTATGAGATCGATCTGTTCATATATAAGATCGATCTCCTTGCTTCTTTTTGCCTTGATCTTGCAGGAATTATAACTAAGAGATCGATTTGGTCAAGATGGCAGATCGATCTGGCATTCTACTGGAGGTTCCCAACGGCTCTTTTTGCAAAATCTCAACGGGAAAAACAGCATTAAATGCTCAAACTACCAATCCTTCAGTATATAATCAAGCATTGAAGACACTGAGAGGAGTGACACCATTGCTGCACATTTTGTATATTCTCAAGAGTTTAATTCTTTCATTCGATTTGTCTTCAATCCTCATTTATTGAGTTTGTTGTATAAGCTTGTGTGCAAAAGCTGTATTGGTTCTACCCACATTAAAAGTTTGATATTATATTCATCCTATCTTTGAGAGAGAAGAGGATTGTTCCTCAGTGAGATAAACTTTGTAAAAGGGTGAATACATCTTTGTTTAAGAAGGGTAGAGAGGTTATTCCTTAACCTGAAAAAAAGGAGTGTGTAACTTTCGTTGAAAGTGAGAAAGAAAGCTCTTGACAAAAAGGTCAAGGAGAGAGGACGTAGGCAAGAGATTGGTCGAACCTCTATAAACTACTGTGTTTGATATTCTCTTCCTTATCTCGCTTTAATTTGTTTCATTACATTATATCGCTTATCTATTATTTGTTAATTAAGCTCAAATCAGTTTAAATTTGTCATTAACATTAGAAAACCGATTCACCCCCCTCTCGGTAGAGCCAACAATTGGTATCAGAACTAAGACTCTTTGATCACATAGGAATAACTTCCTAAGAGTTAGAAACGATCTAATGGCTCACAACAATGTAGCAACTAGCTTAGTAGGAGAGGGGCATTCTACGGTTAGGCCTCCTATATTCAATGGGGAACATTATGCTTATTGGAAGACTAGGATGATGTTATTCATTCAAGCAAATGATTATGAAGTATGGAGGATTATCACTAAAGGACCTCAAATCCCTAAAAAAAGAATAAAGGGAAGAGATATCCCTAAAGAAGAAGATGAATGGGATTCAAATGATGTTAAATGTGCTCAGCTAAATGCTAAGGCCATGCACACCCTTTTTTGTGCTTTAGGGCCAAATGAATACAATAGAGTCTCTGATTGTGACAATGCCAAACAAATTTGGGACAAATTGGCAATAACTCATGAAGGTACAACCCAATTAAAGGAGACTAAGGTAGGAATGCTCACACATGACTATGAGCTATTTAGGATAAAAGATGGAGAGTCAATCAGTGATATGTTCACTAGATTCACTGATGTAATTAATGGATTGAAATCATTAGGAAAAACTTACTCTAATATTGAAATGGTCAAGAAAATATTAAATAGTCTACCTAAATCATGGGAAGCTAAAGTGACTACAATTGAGGAATCCAAGGACCCTCACACATTGTCACTAGATGAATTAATAGGATCACTACTCACTTATGAGATGAAGTTGAGAAGAAATGAAGAGCCACCCAAGAAAGTGGGAGTTGCTCTAAAATCTACTACTCAAGAGGAAAATAAAAATGAGAGTGGCAGTGAAGAAGATCTTGAGATGGCAATGTTTGCCAAAAGATTTAACAAATTCATGAGAATGAGAGCAAGTGGTAGTAATAGGAGAAACCACAAGAGAGATCAAGAAGAGGTAGGAAGAAAAGATACAATTGTGTGTTATGAATGTAAAAAACCAGGACACATTGCCCTCTTCTTAAAAGGTCTAATGATAGGTTCCACAAAAAGAAGGCAATGGTGGCTACATGGAGCGACAGTGACTGCTTCGATGATGATTCAAATGAGGACATTGCCAACTTATGCTTCATGGCTATTGAGGATGAAAAGGTAACTTCAAACCTCAATGAATACTCTTTTGATGAATTGCAAGATGCCTTCGATGATCTTGCATTGGAATATGAATGCATGAGTATGAAAAATAAGAAGATAATATGTAAATTGAAGAAAGAAAATGAGTTAATACTAGAGGACAAATTAGAATGTGAAAAGAAATTAGAAATTACAAATCTTGAAATTTGTGACCTAAAAGAAAAAAATAGCAACTTACATAATTCTTTTAATAGGTTCTATATGGGTCAACAAAAGTTAGATAACATGCTAGAAACTCAAAGGGCATTCTTTGATAAAAATGGGTTAGGATATAATGCAAAAAGTAGAGAGACTCATCTCAAAAGCTTCATTGCTAGAAAGAGCATGAATAAACCTTCAACTACTTGTTCATATTGTAATAGAAATGGACATGCATCACGTAATTGCAATATGAAGATGACCACTCTTAAAGGAAAAAGAGTAAAAAGATTGTGGGTTCCAAAAGGAGTAATTAACTCAAAAGATCTTAATGCATTGGTAAAATGGATCCCAAAGGGATCAAGAATTGCATTCACTAACCTCAAAGGACCTAAGAGAATTTGGGTACCTAAGATATGAGTTTGAATTTTAATTGTAGGTGATTGAGCATTGCCACAAAGATAAAACAAAGGAAGCTTGGTACTTGGACAGTGGATGCTCAAGGCACATGACGGGTGAGAGAAGCCACTTCAACTCTTTTAAATCAAAGGTTGGTGGAGAAGTCACGTTTGGGGACAAATCTAAAGGCCAAGTTGAAGGAAGTGGCTCAATAGGTAATGACTATTTTTCATTCGAAAAAGTATTGCTTGTTAGGGGTCTAAAGCATAATTTACTAAGCATAAGTCAACTTTGTGACAAAGGTTAAAGTAATTTTTGATTGCATGAAATGTCATGTTATAGATCCTAAGTCAAATAAAGTTCTTTTCCTAGGCCATAGGCAAGGTAATATATACATTGTCTATCTTAATGAACTCAAAAATGAAAACATATGCCTAATGGTAGACAATGAAAAAGAATCTTGGTTATGGCATAGAAGACTAGGTCATGCTAGCATGCATGTGTTATCTAAGTTAGCTAGAAAGGATCTAGTTATAGGATTACCCAAGTTGTCCTTTGACTATGAAAAAAATATGTGAAGCTTGTGTTAAAGGAAAACATAAAAGGACAACATTTAAGCCTAAGAATAGTGTATCCACCACTAGGCCTCTTCAATTACTCCACCTAGATTTATTTGGACTAACTAGAACAACAAGCCTTGGTGGGAAACACTATGGATTTGTAATAGTTGATGATTACACTAGGTTCACTTGGGTGTTCTTTTTTAGAGTGAAAAATGAAGCTTTAGAAAAGTTCATAGCTTATACAAAAGTGACTCAAAATGAAAAAGGATATACAATAACTAGTATTAGAAGTGATCATGGCAAGGAGTTTGAAAATATAGGATTTGATGAGTATTGCGATGATCAAGGAATTAGCCATAATTTTTCAGCCCCTAGGACACCACAACAAAATGGAGTAGTTGAGAGAAGAAATAGAACATTGGAAGAAATGGCTAGAACCTTGTTGTGTGAGAATAATTTACCAAAATATTTTTGGGCTGAAGCTATAAACACATCTTGCTATATCATTAATAGAGCTATGATTAGACCCATGCTAAAGAAAACTCCTTATGAGTTTTACAAAGGTAAGAAGCCTAACATTAGCTACTTCCATCCTTTTGGCAGCAAATGCTTTGTCTTAAATAATGGGAAAGATAATTTAGGAAAATTTGATGCCAAGAGTGATGAGGGAATTTTTCTAGGATATTCATTGAACTCAAAGGCTTATAGAGTATATAACAAAAGAACATTGATGGTTGAAGAATCAATTCATGTAATATTTGATGAATCAAATGATTTATCTAAAGATTCAACCAATGATGAGGATGATGGAATATTTGATGAAAACTTAGAGGAAATTCCAAACTTAGAAGAAGATCTATTAGAAAAACTTGACATAAATAAAGAAGATGAAGAAGAAATAGAGATGTTAGAGAGAGAGTCTAGAGCACCAAGAGAATTAGCATATGTAAAATATTGTGAAATAGTAGGAGATCCAACTCTTGGAGTTAGAACTAGATCATCTCTAAGAAATATGTGTCAATATATAGCCTTTGTGTCTCAAATAGAACCTAGAAATGTCAATGAAGCCTTAGATGACAATAATTGGTTCTTAGCAATGCAAGAAGAATTAAATCAATTTGAGAGAAGCAAGGTGTGGAAACTAGTTCCTAGGCCTAGTGATCACTCTATAATTGGAACTAAATGGATATTCAAGAACAAAATGGATGAAAATAGTGTGATCATAAGAAACAAGGCTAGGTTAGTTGCACAAGGTTATAGACAAGAAGAAGGAATAGACTATGATGAAACTTATGCATCGGTAGCTAGATTAGAAGCTATTAGAATGTTACTTGCCTTTGCATGCTATAAAAACTTCAAGATATATCAAATGGATGTAAAGAGCGCATTCTTGAATGGTTTCATTAATGAAGAAGTGTATGTTGAACAACCTCCCGGCTTTGAAAATCATGAATTTCCTGAACATGTTTTCAAACTATCTAAGGCACTCTATGGTTTGAAACAAGCTCCTAGAGCATGGTATGAAAGGTTGTCAAAATTTTTAATCGAAAAAGGATTTTCAAGAGGAAAAGTAGATACCACTTTATTTATCAAAAATAAAAATAAAGATTTACTAGTTGTTCAAGTGTATGTAGATGATATTATTTTTGGATCAACTAATGAATCTTTATGCCAAGAGTTTGCTAAGATCATGCAAGGTGAATTTGAAATGAGCATGATGGGAGAGCTCACTTTCTTCTTGGGACTTCAACTTAAGCAAACAAAGGATGGAACCTTAATCAATCAAGCAAAGTATACTAAGGATTTTCTCAAGAGATTTGGAATGGACAATTGCAAACCTCAAGCAACTCTAATGGGCACCAACATCAAGCTTGATAAAGATGAAAGTGATAAGTGTGTAGACACTAAACTCTATAGGTCTATGATTGGCTCATTGCTCTATTTAACTGCAAGTAGACCAGATATTTTATTTAGTGTATGCCTTTGTGCTAGATTTCAATTCTCTCCTAGTGAATCACACTTATTAGCAACCAAAAGGATCTATAGATACCTTAAGGACTGTCACGACCCAAAACTACCCAAAAATACCTTTATATGTCATGACCCAAAACTACCCAAAAATCAGAGTAAATTTTTCGCGTTTTGTTATTTTCTTGCATGCTTACCTGTCCTCTGATCGTGACCACACTCCACTAACAATTGGGTTGTGCGTCAATGCCAGTCCCACCATTCATTTACCATATAACTTAATTCTTTCTCAGTCATTTATAAGTGTTTACAATATTTATACATCCCCTAAAGTTACTTACAAACATGTTACTGCACTATGCTTATTTAGATACAATATGTACAAGTGTATATACCTTAAATGATGGGCAGCAGCGGATATCCGGAATGTAGTACTCAGTCGCCTCAACATCTACTGGAGATTATCTGTGTGAGAAAATGAAAGGGGTGAGCACATCATGTCACGACCCTCAACTTACCAAAATACGTACAAATTTTTTGCATTTTCATGCATCAATCCTTAATCATCCTTCCTCGATCGTGAACAACCACACACTTAACAGTTGGGCTGTGTGTTGACGTCTAACTCACTCCACCATACCAATTCAATTTGAAACATTATTTATGAGTAAACACTTGTATAAATGTATATATATCAGAGTTGTTACATGTGTTTACATTGTTTTACATCCCCAGTGGTTACATACAAAATGCTACTGTGCTATGTCTAGTTTAGATACAAAATAATCAAGGTGTGTATACCTTTAGCGATGGGATGCAGCGAAATTACCAAAAAGGGAACGCCTCCAGTCACGTCCAATCTATACTCAAATCTCTGTAGAGAGGGGAAAATAAGGGGGGTGAGCAAACCACACGCTCAGTAAGGCAATCATGCGAACAGGTAGATACTGCACTATCTACGTGATCGTGATGCCATGCTCAAAAGCATTTAATTCATTGTTTATCTCAAAACATGAGTGCATGATTGTGTTAATGGTATGTAAAGCATTCATGCTCTTAAAATTCAGTGCACATTTCAACTCAAGTCATGGTATAAATCATCATGCATAATTCACAATAAAAGCATGGCATTAAACATCATGCATTTTCACAATAAGGCATGGCATTAAACATCATGAATCCGTGCACTTTAAAAACCATTAACAAATCAATTTCAACATTGGTCAGGTCTCGGCCCATCCCTCGGGCTTTCCTGACCCACAAATCATTTTCAAACATGGATTTATTCTCAAATAGCATTAGACATGTGGGATAGGCAGTTCAACAATAGGTAATAACCTCAAGGCCTATGTACATAACCTGTGATACCGGCTACACGGATCAGGTGTGCGGGATATCACCACCATCTGCTTCCACACGGGAGGTGGGTCAAATCCTACCCGCCGGTCCATAGCAGATCTCATCCGAAGACGACACATCACAACTCAATACGGTACAATGTACTCCACGCTACATGCACGGTACAACGTACTTCGTGGACCCAATCAACACATCATATCACGCCACATCTCAAACGCACGTGTGAGCCTATTTAATCGGGGCGACCTCTTGTCTATCCGAAGCTCCTAACACGGCTAATTAATCATGTCAAAACAATGCACGTGTGAGCCTATTTAATCGATGTGACACCCAGTCTACTCGAAGCTCCAAACACGGCAACATGCAAGGTGGGCATCCAGTGCGAGACAAACTCCAAGCACAATGCCAAAATAATTATGAATTCCATGTGAAAACTAGTGCCTCTTGCACTCTTTCATACTCACGAAATCATGTAGGTGGCTCAAAACTTGCAAAATATGATTAACAAAACCAAAACACACTCATCTCTTTTGCAAATCATTTCAATGTTAGCCAACCTACCAATCATTTGCTAAAAAGCAATAAAACATGATTTTCAAAGCAATATGCTTTTGTTTTCATGCACATTTCTCAAACTCCCAACTTTTACCCTTCAATCACCCAACAACATTTCCTAGTCTCATGCATTCTAGCAAAACATTTAAGCGCCCAAATTGCGCACAGATATCTTTAAGAGTCCACACAATTCCCTTACCTCGATTTACTTGGTGTGACTCCTTTCCTTTTAGCTTCTCACGCTCTTGGCTAACTCACCTCGGCGTATCCTCGGAAGCTGCGATTCATTCATTAAATCGATTGAGTTAATGTATTTAACCCATAATTGACCTCACTAGTAAATATTATTCACTTATGCATTTTACAAATGCCTTAATCCACATTTTACCTCTTTTAGGTAAATCTCACAATTTATCCACAAACCACATCTTAAAATCATACCACAACACTATAAATAACTTTTACATATCTCATTCATCATTAATCTCCATACATTCCACTTTCTCACACTAAACCATTTTTAGGTTAAAATCATTCCAATGATTTCTAGATAGTTTCTAACCATCCATACTCATGCCAAACAACTCCAAAATCACTTAAATAAATAATGCACCATAGTTGGAGTGTTAGAATCTTACCCAATTTGATTTCTCCTCTTGCTCCAAATGGCAATGCCCTTAACTTCTTCAATATCAACAATGGGAAAATGCCTTCCAACTATGTTGTTCTTCTCTTTGATAGGAACAACTTTGCCTCTAATGGTCTCTCTTCAAACCTCACTGAAAATGGCTGATTTTAGAGAGAGAAAGTTAGGTTTTTGGGTTGAAAGTGGAAGGTTTGTGTTTTCTCGAAATTTTCTGATTTCCAGCACTCCTTATATAGAAATAGCTTGAGGAGATCGATCTGGTCCAAGAGGAGATCGATCTGGTCCCTTAAAATCCCTCTTTTTCATGACATTTTTAAGCTTGAGATCGATCTGTCGAAGCATGAGATCGATTTGTCGAGGCATGAGATCGATCTGTCGAAGCATGAGATCGATCTGCTCCCAAACAGAGAGCTAAGGAGATTGATCTGGCTCCATTGGAGATCGATCTGCTCTATTCTTTTGCCCAAATAAGAGCATTCTGGCTCTTCCAGATCGATCTCTCATCCCATGAGATCTATCTGCCCTTCAAAATTTCCAGATTTCCTGCAGTTCCTCTGCAACAACACTTACCAAACATCCTTAATTTGCTACCCTGATCATTTCCTCATTCATTCATCTTTGAGACTTGAAAATGGCATCCATCCTCACTTCATACACATTAAAACTTGTGTAGGATCTTTGTATGACCAATGGTACTTAATATAAACAAAAATGGAAGTGCACATCTTATGCAATTCTACTTCCATTTTACCAAACTATTCATAATCCATTCTACACACATTCTCCACATGTTTAAGTCCATTTCTACACATTCATACATAATGAAACTTGTATGTACGATTACCACTCTCATTACAAGTGTGTACATTACTTATGGACTTACATCACATATACTTCACTCATGAATTCATAGTACAACTCTATTTACACTTCTATGTACATATATACCCTTATACATATACGGGGTCTCACACATCAAGCTCAGTAAGGCAATCCTACGAATAAGTAGGTAACCATACTACCTACATGAACGTGGTGCCATGCATAAACCACCCTTTCTCCACACATTTCAAAACTGATGCTATGATTCATGATGTCATGTAAAACAAGTTTGCATGGAAAATTCAACATGCAACTATTTCAAATCATTTCTTTCTCATTTAAAATTTCACAACAAATCCAGGGCTCAACCCATCCCTCGGGTGGTCCTGACTCACACAAGACCATGAAAATCAGTTTACATCACACATGGGTTTAAAAAGCATGGAAATAGCATCATGCAAATTTAGTTTAAAACCCAGTTTCAATCATCGTCAAGATCATCAACATGCGAGACTAGGCAGCATCTGTATATCGGTAATAACCAGGACTATGGTCGTGTGTCCTCGTGAGCCCCTCTGCTACACGGATCCTAGTGTGTGGGGTCTCACCCTGATTGGGACCCGCCCGGGAGGTGGGTCAATCCAACCCGTCAGTCTTATCCGATCCCACGCATCCGAATATGCCGTATTTGAAGATACCCCGTATCCGAAGATACCACACATCCGAAGATGCCACACGGTACATCGTACTCCATGCTACTTGCACGGTACATCGTACTCTGTGGACCCATATATCATACCCTATCTCAGAACGCACGTGCGAGCCTATTTAATCGGTGACACACAGTCTACCTGATGCTCCAAGCACGGCTCATCGCATGTTCTCATAAAATCAGTGCGAGCGATACTCAGTACTCTCATCAAATCAAGTAAAACTAGTGCGAGCTAAGCTCTAGCACTCTCATCAAATCATGTGGAAAATCTGGTGTGAGTTAGACTCTAGCACCTTGTCACGAAAATCATGTAAAATCGAGTACGAGTTAGACTCTAGCACCGTGTCACGAAAATCATATATATATATATATATAAAGAATCTGGTGCAAGTCGGACTCCAGCACCAATGCATGTAAAACTCTAGTGCGAGCTCTCGCTCCAGCACTAATGCATGCATCACACAAATCAAAACATCATGCGAGCTGAGCTCTAGCACGTCACATGTCAATAAAAACACGTAGGCGGCTCTGTTTCCTTAAAACAGTTTTCACAACAATTTCATCATTGAAAATATGCAATGCTGTGCCTTTTTCTTTCAAGGTTAGCCAGCCTACTCATGCATGTATCAAAACACCTCCAGAACGAGCAGGAACCTCTTGTTCTTGCTCCTCCCAATTTTTTCTAAAATTGTAAATTTTACCCTTAACAAGAGTATTTTGGTAATTTACCCATTCGGGGCACTAAAATTATTAACTTACTTCTAGACCCTTCAGATAATTTAAAAGACTGCATATGACTTTGAAATTTCATAAAGTTTACCTCTAGCAGTCCGTAGAATTCCCTTACCTTATTTTTTTGTAGAGTCTGACCTTTCCTTTTCCACTACTGTCTCGTCACGCAGTCTGATCTGCTCTCAATCCAATGTCCGGAACTGCGTATAAATATTCCTCAGGTCAGATATCATACAATTTAATTGTATTTCCTATTTTTTGGGCTTAATTTAAATTATTGGGCCCATTTACCCCTATTGGGTCCGATTGCACCTTAATGGGCCTTAATCAGCCTTACGCCCGTTTTCCATTTAATTTTCACATTATCGAGGTCTATTGGGCTCATTGGGCCCACCAACAATTTATTGGGCCTCGTTCTAACTCTCGAATAGCTCAATTTATTATTTACGACAATTTATCCGACTTTCCAAAATTTAATTTAATTAATGCGAAAATTAAATTCGAAGCACGCATAACGATGCAAATTGTCGTAAATAAGGATTACTTACCCGAGATTCCATGCTAGTACGTAAATCAAGGCTGTCTCGAGCTCTCGTTTGACGTCGATTATCGAGCTACATAATTTCATAAATTTTCGAGTAAATTTCCAGTCAAAAATTAATTAAATAAAATATTCCAAAATTTAAATCGATCAATTTTGACCACTACTGACTTACCCGTAACTCGATTACATCGCCAGGATTTTTTCCTTAATTTTCGCCTCTTTTTCTTTTTCCCTTTTTCTCCTTTTTTCCTTTCTTTCTTGGCTGAACCGGTTCAGTCCGGTTCAAACCGGGTTCGAACCGCCGGTTCACTCCGGTTCGACCGGTTCACGGCCTTACCGGCCGGTTCTCCGTCGGCTTCCGCCGCCAGTGGCTCCGCTGGGCCGTCCGCAGCACGAATCTGCCCTTGCACGTGTTTGAGAATTCCATTTCAATTTTGCATTTTTAATTTCGTGTTATAACTAAAATCGGGTCTTACATAATCTCCCCCACTTAAGGAATTTGGTCCTCCAAATTAGAACCAAGTCATATGAGTCCATATATAACTCCGGGTACGTTTCTCATATCGTACTCTTTAATTCTTCTGTGACCTTTCCGGAGTGTATTACTACCAAAGGACTTTAATTGGGGAGATCGTCTTAAACCTCAATATTTCTCTTCAGTTTTAATGCCCGAATCGACTTTCAATATACTTATATTTGCACTGAGCTGAACTATTGAAGTTCATATCCGATCACCTATGCTGGATCTGGATAGTATTGCCGAAGTATCAAAAGATGGGACACATTGTGGATGCCTGTTTATTCAGGTGATAACGCCAACGTACAGGTCTTATCCCCTACTTGTCCAATCTCTCAAAAATTTCATTCAGCAAAACTTAATTTGCCTTCTTTCCGAGTCTTGTTATGTCTTTATTCCCATAGGACAAATAACTTCAACAATTACTGATTCACCCTCGGTGAATTCCAATGCTTTTTGTTTGCTCTGAGGTATTCTTAATCTCTCACTCAACTGAACATCCTTAGAGACTTATTATACTAATTCTGAAGAAATTTCTATCTGTCACCCACTTTTTCTTATCCAAGTCGGGGAACAACCCTTACAGTCATACTATGCCTTATATCTTGTTATCCCGATACTCAAGTGACAACTGTCGTTATTGATGGATTCAATTTGTAATAACTGATCATTCCAGGAGCTTATAAAATTAACGGTACATACTCTCATCATATCTTCCTTATACCTGAATCCTCATACACACTCTGAGTATCTGGGGATTTCATAACCAGAAGGTGGGTAGACTTAGTCAACTTAGTGACTACCATCTAAATAGCCTCATGACTCATCTGAGTCCTCTATAACTCATCACGAAATTCATGGAGACTTGCTCCCATTTTCGTGTCGATATAGGTAGAGACTGCAATAACCCTGCAGACTTTTAATATTCTACCTTATTCTGCTGACATACTAGGCACTTCTTCACAATCTCTACAATGTCTCTTTTCACATCTGACCACCAATACCCTTTTTAGAGATTTCATATATATATATATTTATATATTCGTTACTTTCCGTATGCACTGTATATCCCGTAGAGTAAGCTTTTGACAATATTACTATCTCATCAATTGTGGTCCTGGAGAGCACTTATACTGTCTCTGAACCTCTCTGTAAATCATCGACACTCTGTGAACTCTGTCACTATACCCTTCTGAATCTAACCCAAACTATCAACACCATGTCGATCATCACGCTAAGCCTGTCAAATCCGGGCACTCTCATACGGTTCTAGTCTCAGGCTAGCTGTCACACAATCACTGTCATCATCAGAAGGGATCACATCACTACTGAGGTTCACAACTGCTCAAGCAGCTCTCGCTCCCTGACCATCATATGTAATACCATCCTGAGGCTCTTTCTGCTCAAGGCATCAGCCATCACATTAGCCTTTCCTGGGTTGTACAATTTTCCACAATCAAAATCTCTCAGAAGCTCTAACCCACTATGTATTCTCATATTCATCTCTTTCTGTGAAAAAAGATGCTTGGGGCTTTATGATCAGTGCATACCCAAAATTTCTCGCCATGTACATCATAGTACCATATCCTCAGTACAAGTACTACCGCTGCCAACTTTAAATCATGGGTCAGATAGTTTATTTCATGATCCTTGAGTCGTCTGGATCCACAATCGACTATCTTCCCATTTTGCATCAATACACAGCTCATTCATTATTTTGAGTCATTCATACACACGGAGAACCTCTTGAGCTATTGGGTATGGTGAAAATAATCACGGTGGTCAGTTCATACTTCACTACACCGAAATTCATGTCACATCTATCATCTCACTTATCATTTCATTCAAATACCACGTTTTCATAGTTAAACATGCCAACAAAGTATACCCATTTTAGAACTCGCAACAACCATCTGTAAAAGCAATTTCCAATTGTTGCTTATAATTTTCCTGGACTTTAACTACACCCAACACATCATCAATAAGGATGATGACAAATTGGTCCAGGTAAAGTTTAAATAACTCATTGTAGTTGAGCTCCACTACATATTTCAATCGTCTATATCCTTGACCTATGTACGCATAAACGTATAATATCACTTCAAAATTGCTCTCGTTCAAGGTACTAACCCGCGTCATTTCCTTTTTCTTATATTAACGGCTTTTATTAAATTTTAATATTTTAACCTTCATGATTAATCGAATTTTATAGTTCTTCATCGTACTAGTAAAAGTATCCAAATTTTAAATTTATATCATACTACGGTCGATTTCAAGTTATAGATTATATATATATATTTCTAGATGCTGTCAAGTCTTCAGGCGGGGAGGTATTTTGAAATACCTTTATTAACCCTTAGACTTAACCACAATTACTACCTTTATTAACCCTTAGACTTAACCACAATTACTTTACATATCAGTCCCTGTGGTCACAATTCATATTCGCTACTATTCGCTTTAATCCAAATTACTTCATATTTTAAGGGTATTCTTACCTTGCATACGCCTCTTACTCCAGTACATCTTGTATTTAGGATCAAACATATCTTAAAGAGTATCTCCTTCGTATATCAATTATAACGAAACTCTGTCATTATTCATTTCGTGAGTACCATCATTTGCTCCTTTAATTTCAACCGTTGCACCCCTTTTTATTACTTGTCAAAACTTACAGTATACTTTTCAGGGGTAAAACAGCAATGTCTTAGGATAGAAATCCGAACAGCATAGCTCGCAGCCGACCACTTTATTCTCAAATATTACTTTAAATTATTCATAGTCCATTGAATAAAATCGGCTGACTTATACTTCTTCCCCCTTTTTCAACTTAAAATCTCTTCATAATTATTCTGTTAGTTAACCTTCCTCTATTGGGGTACTCATTTATCAACATTGTGCCCAAGAGTGTAAGCATTCATGTCTTTTACTCACTTACATGCGAATGAAGGCGGTATGAAGAAATACATGGTACCAGGATCAATTAACACATTACTTCTTTATTCATAAGCAGTGTGGTATCTTTCACCACATCCTGTCAAACATCAGTAGTGTCCTGGTCCAAGACATACACTTGCCTTCGTCCAACAGCCTACTTTCCTTTTCTCTTTGGCTGTGGCCTCCCTTTTCGATGCAGCTATCTCAATAGGGTTTTTTCTATCTCTTTACCTTTCTGTGGGGCAATCTCGCCCAACTCTGAGCAATCAAAATACATGGTCCGCCTTACCACACTTACGGCCATTTTCATCAATAATATGTAGGTGTAGGTCCTACTTTCGTGGTATTTACCACACATTCTATAGTGATCCGTAGCAGATCGAGGTTCTCCAATCACAATACCCCTCAAAAGTGCTATAATCGGATAACTGTGGCCTTACCAATCATCTTACTGCATAACTCATCAAATTAGATCTTTTACCAATTACGTTTTTCCTGTTCTGACATTTTTATCATTCTCAATTCTCTTTCTATCTCTATTTTGGCCCTTACTACCTTTCCCAATCTCATAGGCGTACAACTCTCAATCTTATTCACACCACTGTAGTTTACGTACTGCCTCGACATAGGTAATATCTCACAGGTCAATTAGACTCTAATCGATAATCTGAGCCCTTCCATAAACTTTTAGACATCTCAACTGTTACTGTTCATAGTGTCGAGGTAATATCTGCCCAAGAATATAATCGAGTTTCCATACTCGTCACTAAATCAATTTCTCTGGATTAGAGTAAGAAATTTTATCTATCATTCCCTTTAAACAGTGTCCGGGATATTCTATCACCGGAATATATCCAGAAATATTTCGCATGTCAGCTCTGGATGTCTAACTCTTAAGATGGGTCGAGCGGACTTCCATCAATGCTCTGTCTCGCCCTCATATCTTATGTATACTCTGAGTAATTTGCCCCAAAAATATTCTCCACATTCCGCTCCAACCTTGCGAAGCGTGTCTCAATACTGTCCGATCTCTCTGCTGGACTCTGTGAGGCATGCTCAATATAAACCTCCATTTCAATCTCATCCTGATTCTCATAGGTCAACTCAGCACGATTAGCAGGCTCAGGTCTACCTCTACGACCTCTACCTCGTGCTCTACCTTCTCTATCGCAACTAATATTAGGCATTCCTGCATTCTCAACCATTTCTTAGTTAAAACCCATCTCGATATACACTATTGAATCTAACCAAGCACAGTAACACTAGGATGTAATTTCCTAATTACTGACACTGACACACATCAGACCAATTTTTGCTCTGATACCACCTTTATATGTCACGACCCAAAACTACCCAAAAATACCTTTATATGTCACGACCCAAAACTACCCAAAAATCAGAGTAAATTTTTCGCATTTTGTTATTTTCTTTCATGCTTACCTATCCTCTGATCGTGACCACACTCCACTAACAATTGGGCTGTGCGTCAATGCCAGTCCCACCATTCATTTACCATATAACTTAATTCTTTCTCAGTCATTTATAAGTGTTTACAATATTTATACATCCCCTAAAGTTACTTACAAACATGTTACTGTGCTATGCTTATTTAGATACAATATGTACAAGTTTATATACCTTAAATGATGGGCAGCAGTGGATATCCGGAATGCAGTACTCAGTCGCCTCAACATCTACTGGAGATTATCTGTGTGAGAAAATGAAAGGGGTGAGCACATCAAGCTCAGTAAGGCAATCCTACGAACAAGTAGGTAACCATACTACCTACATAAACGTGGTGTCATGCATAAACCACCCTTTCTCCACACATTTCAAAACTGATGCTATGATTCATGATGTCATGTAAAACAAGTTTGCATGGAAAATTCAACATGCAACTATTTCAAATCATTTCTTTCTCCTTTAAAATTTCACAACAAATCCAGGGCTTAACCCATCCCTCAGGTGGTCCTGACTCACACAAAACCATGAAAATCAGTTTACATCACACATGGGTTTAAAAAGCATGGAAATAGCATCATGCAAATTTAGTTTAAAACCCAGTTTCAATCATCATCAAGATCATCAACATGCGAGACTAGGCAACATCTGTATATCGGTAATAACCAGGACTATGGCCGTGTGTCCTCGTAAGCCCCTCTGCTACACGGATCCTAGTGTGCGGGGTCTTACCCTGATCGGGAACCGCCCGGGAGGTGGGTCAATCCAACCCGTCAGTCTTATCCGATCCCACACATCCGAAGATGCCGTATCCGAAGATACCCCGTATCTGAAGATACCACACATCCGAAGATGCCACACGGTACATCGTACTCAGTGGACCCATATATCATACCCTATCTCAGAACGCACGTGCGAGCCTATTTAATCGGTGACACACAGTCTACCCGATGCTCCAAGCACGGCTCATCGCATGTTCTCATAAAATCAGTGCGAGCGATGCTCAGCACTCTCATCAAATCAAGTAAAACTAGTGCGAGCTAAACTCTAGCACTCTCATCTAATCATGTGGAAAATCTGGTGCGAGTTAGACTCTAGCACCCTGTCACGAAAATCATATAAAATCTGGTGCGAGTTAGACTCTAGCACCGTGTCACGAAAATCATATATATATAAAAAGAATCTGGTGCGAGTCGGACTCCAGCACCAATGCATGTAAAACTCTAGTGCGAGCTCTCGCTCCAGCACTAATGCATGCATCACACAAATCAAAACATCGTGCGAGCTGAGCTCTAGCACGTCACATGTCAATAAAAACACGTAGGCGACTCTATTTCCTTAAAATAGTTTTCACAACAATTTCATCATTGAAAATATGCAATGCTGTGCATTTTTCTTTCAAGGTTAGCCAGCCTACTCATGCATGCATCAAAACACCTCCAGAACGAGCAGGAACCTCTTGTTCATACTCCTCCCAATTTTTCCTAAAATTGTAAATTTTACCCTTAACAAGGGTATTTTGGTAATTTACCCATTCAGGGCACTAAAATTATTAACTTATTTCTAGACCCTTCAGATAATTTAAAAGACTTCATATGACTTTGAAATTTCATAAAGTTTACCTCTAACAGTCCGTAGAATTTCCTTACCTTATTTTTCTGCAGAGTCTGACCTTTCCTTTTCCACTGCTGTCTCGTCACGCAGTCCGATCTGCTCTCAATCCAATGTCCGAAACTACGTATAACTATTCCTCAGGTCAGATATCATACAATTTAATTGTATTTCCTATTTTCTGGGCTTAATTTAAATCATTGGGCCCATTTACCCCTATTGGGCCCAATTGCACCTTAATGGGCCTTAATCGGCTTTAAGCCCGTTTTCCACTTAATTTTCACATTATCGAGGTCTATTGGGCTCATTGGGCCCACCAACAATTTATTGGGCCTCGTTCTAACTCTCGAATAGCTCAATTTATTATTTACGACAATTTATCCGACTTTCCAAAATTTAATTTAATTAACGCGAAAATTAAATCCAAAGCACACATAACGATGTAAATTGTCGTAAATAAGGATTACTTACCCGAGATTCCATGCTAGTATGCAAATCGAGGCTGTCTCGAGCTCTTGTTTGACGTCGATTGTCGAGCTACACAATTTCATAAATTTTCGGGTAAATTTCCAGTCGAAAATTAATTAAATAAAATATTTCAAAATTTAAATCGGTCAATTTCGATCGCTACTGACTTACCCGTAGCTCGATTACATCGCTAAGATTTTTTCGTCAATTTTTTCCTCTTTTTCTTTTTCCCTTTTTCTCCTTTTTTCCTTTCTTTCTTGGCTGAACTGGTTCAGTCCGGTTCAGACCCGATTCGAACCGCCGGTTCACTCCGGTTCGGCTGGTTCACGGCCTTGCCGGCCGGTTCTCCGTCGGCTTTCGCCGCCAGTGGCTCCGCTGGGCCGTCCGCAGCACGAATCTGCCCTTGCACGTGTTTGAGAATTCCATTTCAATCCTTTTGCATTTTTAATTTCGTGTTTTAACTAAAATCGGGTCTTACAAGGACACTCCCTCTCTAGGACTTTGGTACCCCAAGGACTCCACTTTTACACTTCATGCATTTTCAGATGCAGACTTTGGGGGATGCAAAATAGATAGGAAAAGTACTTCAGGTACTTGTCAATTCTAAGGGAATAGATTAATCTCCTGGTTCTCTAAGAAACAAAATAGTGTGGCTCAGTCCACAACTGAAGCTGAATACATTGCAGCAAGTAGTTGTAGTGCTCAAGTGTTGTGAATTAAACAACAAATGAAAGACCATGGTATTGACATGAAATAAGTCTCTATTAAATGTGATAATACCAGTGCCATCAATCTATCTAAAAATCCTATTCAACACTCTAGAACTAAGCACATTGAGATTAGGCACCATTTCTTTAGAAACCATGTTCAAAAGGGAGATATAATTCTAGAGTATATTGACACATTACATCAAATAGCTGATATATTCACCAAACCTCTTTATACAGATAGGTTTTGTATCCTTAGAGGTGAATTAGGACTCATGAATGTTTCTTAAGATGTATATGCTTCATAACCTTGATTTCAAGTTGTTTTTAAAAGAGTTTTTCAATGATTTTTCTGGGCAAAAAGTATGAGAGATCGATCTCTTATCAATATAGATCGATCTCCATACTTCAAATGAGCCTAAAGCATAAAGGTTAAGCTAGGCAGATCGATCTTCTCACCCATAAGATCGATCTCCTTAAGCCTCTGTTAAACAACAGATCGATCTATGCATTTGGCAGATCGATCTCCTTAAGCCTCGGTCAAACAGCAGATCGATCTGGGCCTGCGATAGATCGATCTCATTAAGCTTCTGTATTCTGAGGATCGATCTTGTGGTACAACAGATCGATCTCTTCAAGCTTCTGGAAATGACAGATCGATCTGTCACCTCGATAGATCGATCTCCTGTGCCCTGAACTATAAAAACTGTTCAAAATCCCCAAATTTTGAAAAACCTAAATTCTCAAATCCCTAACCCCCTGTCGCATCTCAGCCCTCGATTCACCCTTCCAGATCAATTTTTGATAAGATATTTACCCAATCTTTTCATCATTCTTGGTCTAGTAACCTACATTGCTCAATTTCTCTTCAAAAATTTATCTATTTTTACTGTAATCTCAATTCGAGCAATTTTTACACTGTTCCATTGGGTAGGTTTTTAGCGAAGTAGCTTTAAGATTGTTACCCGTGTCTAGAAAACATGCCACGACTTAAAAGAGTAGGCCAGAAACCTCCTAGACTAAGTGTAGATCAAGCGTCCTCTTCTCAATCAAACCCTCCCCCTTCAGTCACTACCTTTAACAGGTGTTTTAAAACACCTGAAAAAAGGAAGAGATATGAAGAGTATTTTTCTACCATGCCAATTAAATATTGGTGAACCATCGATTTTTCTTTCTTAAACCGTATTGATTTTCCTTATCTACCCAAATTTGAAGAATTTGGTTGGATTCTGTTTCTCAAAATCAATACTCTCGTACCCCCAAACATCATCAGGGCATTCTTTTCTAATGCCAAACTCACCTATGATCCCGATGATGCTTACAAAATTCTCGGGTTTAAAACGTATGTCATGGGTAAGTCAATTCCTATAGACACTGATGTCTTAGCCCAAGTTTTCCACATGAGCAATGAAGGCTTGACCAATGAAGATAAGGAAGTCCCCTTAGAGTTTGACCTTCCCGGGGATAAGGCGAGTGACCTACCGATGCACCCAAGGTTACTCCACCTCATTATCTCGTGGAATCTCCATCCTTTCGGTACCCGTCATTCCACCGTTAGGAGGTTAGATCATTTTTGGATCCACCACACCCACTCCATAAGTTAAAAACCCAACCTTATCCATTTTCTCTATGAAGATTGGTTGAAGATCGTACCCGGCCAAGCCACCATGATAGTTTTTCTGTAACCATTGGCGTATCTTCTACAACGACTTGGAGTGGACTGCAGTTGTGAAACGGGTGAAGTGCCCTCCCCAAAGAGCGTCTTAAACATCGGGACACTTCACCACATGGGGTACTACAAAGACTTTCGAGGAGATTGGAAGAAGAAACGAGAACAACAGCCTGTAGCAGCCATGGAGGAAGATCCATCAGATGAGCCCTTGGATCCACCTGCTGCACCGACTGAGGGTCCATCGTCTTCGACTGCTCAGCCCTCTATACCTGACCCATCACCCGCTGGCATGGAATCGATTGTGACGATGCTCATGGAGCTGAACCGGAAGATAGATGAAGGTTTTGCAAACCTTCATGCCACCCAGCAGACGATGATCATGGAGCTGAACCGAAAGCTAGATGATGGTTTTGGAAATCTTCATGCTACTCAGTAGGTGATGTATGATGAGCTTCAAGTCACTCGTACTCACGTTGAGGACCTTATGGATCGATTTCCTCCTCCACCGTAGGACTTAATTGTTAGGACTAATTTCGCTATGTTTTGTAATTACTCGTTGTTGTTTGAGAACTGCATTTGCTTGAATGGGATGTCATATTAGTTATTGTTGCAATGTGCTATAATGAATTGCTATTTTGAAATGAAAAGAGTGTTGTTTAAACCTTTAATGTCATTGATATGACAAAAAGGGGGAGAAGAATAAGAATAAGAAAACATGTTTTAAATGCTTTAAAGGAATGATTAAACTGAGGGGGAGTCAAGAGGCCAAAAGCCAATAGTGAGGGGGAGCTTACAAAAAGGGGGAGTTTGTGCACAAATGCAAATAGGTAACTAAACATGTTGATTGAATAGGTTTTGTCATATCAAAAAGGGGGAGATTGTTGAGATAATATATTTTGAAATGACAAAACAAATAAATTCAATAACATAAAGATGATACAAAAACATGTTTAGAGGTTATCAGTACCAGAAATTAAGTTCCTGAAGATGAGAGATCGATCTGGTGGTATGAGAGATCGATCTCCTGGGTTTTCTTGGATGAGAGATCGATCTCATGAAGACATGAGATCGATCTGCTAAGGTTTGAACCTGTACAAAGGTATTGAGGAAGATTGAGATCGATCTATAAGGGTTATAAGATCGATCTGTCTAATACAGGATGTTGATGAGATCGATCTGGTATAAGAAGAGATTGATCTCCCTTAAAACAAAAGTTAAAGGTAGTAGATCGATTTGTAAGATCGATCTATACACAAACAGAGAGCCCGTGAGATCGATCTGGTATAGGAAGAGATCGATCTCCTCAAAGTCAGAGAGCTAAGGAGATCGATCTGGGTTAATAAGAGATCGATCTCCTCACTACAAGAATACCTGGCAGATCTATCAATAGATCTATCATGCCTCAAACAGAGAGATTGGAAGATCGATCTGCCTATTCGACAGATCGATCTGCTCTAATATTTTCAAATTATAAGATCGATTTGCTCATATATAAGATCGATCTCCTTGCTTCTTTTTTCCTTGATCTTGCAGGAATTATAACTAAGAGATCGATCTGGTTAAGATGGCAGATCGATCTGGCATTCTACTGGAGGTTCCCAACGGCTCTTTCTCCAAAATCTCAACGGGAAAAACAGCATTAAATGTTCCAACTACCAATCCTTCAGTATATAATCAAGCATTGAAGACACTGAAAGGAGTGACACCATTGCTGCACATTCTGTGTATTCTCAAGAGTTTAATTCTTTCATTCGATTTGTCTTCAATCCTCATTTATTGAGTTTGTTGTATAAGCTTGTGTGCAAAAGCTGTATTGGTCCTACCCACATTAAAAGCTTGATATTGTATTCATCCTATCTTTGAGAGAGAAGAGGATTGTTCCTCAGTGAGATAAACTTTGTAAAAGGGTGAATACATCTTTGTTTAAGAAGGGTAGAGAGGTTATTCCTTAACCTGAAAAAGGGAGTGTGTAACTTTCGTTGAAAGTGAGAAAGAAAGCTCTTGACAAGAAGGTCAAGGAGAGAGGACGTAGGCAAGAGATTGGTCGAACCTCTATAAACTATTGTGTTTGATATTCTCTTCCTTATCTCGCTTTAATTTGTTTCATTACATTATATCGCTTATCCATTATTTGTTAATTAAGCTCAAATCAGTTTAAATTTGTCATAACATTAGAAAATCGATTCACCCCCATCTCGGTAGAGCCAACAAAATTCAACAATCCTAAAATAAAATATGCATATACTTAATCTAATTAGTTTGAAAATAAAAATGTAAATTTATCTAACCCAAAGTCTAAAAAAATAAAATTCTATTAACCTAAAGAAATTCTTAAATCTAACTAAAAAACTAATTACCTATAAAATGATCCTAATAATGCATGAGACATAAATATTTTTAGATTTTTCAATTTAAATTAAAATGCATAAAATGATTTTATCCCTAATTTAATTTTAAATGGAACACCTAACACTAAAATAAAAATTAACTATTAACACAATTAAATCTAAGTTTTGAACTAACAAGCAAAGAAAATATAACTAACATGCAAATTAATCTAAAACTCTAATTTTTAAGCTAACAAATAATATTGACGATAAAATATCAAAAATAAATGAAAAATGGATTATGTGACCAAAATGAAATGCCAAACATGGCCTTGGATAATTTTCCAGCCAGCCTGATGAACCTATGCACTGTACTGTGCATGTTCCTTCTTTTTGGCACTTCATCCAGGCTGTTGTCCTGCTCCTGCTCTCGGTTCTATCCGCTTCTACCTCAGGTGTTGTCCTGCTCCTGTCGTGCTTCTGCTGATGGTACAGTGTAACTGCAGTACATGGTGAATGCTTCAGTTTTGCTCCCTGCAATCAACATGACCAGCGGTACTACTGTCGAGTTACTGCTACAATTTGGTACACTTTAAAAGCGCAAGGGGTACCCTACTATTATGCGTGAAGTCAGGGAATGTCCAGCACTACTATTGTAAGACCCGAATTTAATTAAAAACATAAAATTAGTGAGTATTCGTGAAGGAAAGTCGGGTTAAATTTATCCCGAACAGTGCAAGGATAAAACGGTCAAAAGATCAGAAATGAAAAATTGGGGAGAGAGAAAGAGGAGAGAAATAAAAAACAAAATAAGGAACCGAGGAGACCACTAGCGAGCCGTCCGACGACCAACGGCCAGGCCAAGGGCTGGAAAAGGAAGAGGAGAGGCCGGCGACCTCCCTGGTACTGACGGTGCAGCCCACCGACGTCGAAATCAGACTGATCGAGGAAGAGAAGCTGTGGAGAGGAGAAGCCAAATCGGCGGCCACCGGCGTCGATTTGACTCCGACCACCGACCACCGAAGGAACCCTATGTGAGGCTGAGCCGAATGGGGGTGAAAACAGTCGGGGAAACGGCGGCTAGCGCCGGTAACAGTGAAAAACGAGGAGGCCATTGACGTCGGAAAGGAGAAGAGGCCGGACCAGCCATTTCTCGGCCACCTCGTGCGAAACCGAGAACAGATCCGAGCTGCGGACGACCTCGGAGCTACTGGCGGTGGAAACTGATGGAAAACCGACCAGCGAGGCCCCGAACTGGCTGAACCGAAGTGAACCGGAGTGAACCAGACCAGTCTGAATCGGGTTTAAATCGGACTGAACCGGTTCAGCCAAGAAAGAAGGGAAAAAAGGAGAAAAAGTGAAAAAAAAAGGAAAGAATTTTTAGGATACAACGAACTTTGGGTAAGTCGGTAAGCAGTCAAAAAGTGATCGATTTGAATTCTGAGAAATTTATTTAAATTATATTTAATCGAAAAGTAACCCGGAATTAAATATATAATTGTGCAGTTTTACGACAAAGCCTGAACGAGAGCCGATTGAGCTCCGATTTTCATACCCTGCATCATATTGGGTGAGTATATTTTAATTTCGAAAATTAGAATCCTTTAATACAGAGTTTCGATTATTTTACGAAATTTATGGATTAATTCTATATAAAAATGAATATTTATCGAAATTACAACTAATTACCGTAAATAGTATACGGGCTATCCAATGAGTTTGGAACAAAGCCCGATGATTATTGATAAGCTGAATAAGTCCAGTAAACTCGAAGAAGGGATTTAAATAGTAAAAATGAGCTGAAAATGGGCTCGAGGCCCATTAAAGTGCAATTGGGCTCAATAAAGTAAAACGGGCCCAGTACGTTAGATTCGATCAGTAAATGTAATATACTGATAAAAATAAGTGAATTAACCCAAAATATGTGGTTATATGCAGTTTCGTAGACTTGGTTAACGCGTAGTTGGATCGAGAGATCGAGTATTATCGAGACGAGATAAGTTTACACGTGAATCGAGGTAAGGGAATTTTGTAGGTGCATAGAGATTTTTATACGTATTTATTGAGGGGATTTATAGGTCTTAGAATTCCTTAAAGTATCTAGAAAATAAAATAATAATTTTTACAAAAACCGAGGCATAAGTGAATAAAGGAAAAAGACGATATTGCCCCTGGTAGTAAAATTTACAAAAAGGGTAGTAAGGCAGATAAATTGCATGATTATCTTGTTTTAATGTTTTATATAAATGTATTGCTTTGATTTAAGCAAATATGCACATAGGTTGGCTGTTAATTTCGTGAATTATACGAAAGGGTAACGGTTTGGACCGGTTACTATTTTAAAAGATGTTTTATAAAGATTAAGCCACCTATCATATTTACACGAGTAAAAAGAGTGCTAGAGTTTTTCTCGCACTCAAGTTTATTGATTTATTTCTCATGAAAAGCCGTACCGGAGTATTGCTCGTACAAGAAATTTGTGTATGTACAAAACCGTACTGGAGCTTCCCTCGCATGAGATTTTAGATATCATGATATGCATAGCGTGGTGCTGGAGCTTCGCTCGCACTAGACGTGAGTTGACATGCATATGGTCGTGCGGAAGCCTCCTGTAGACTGTGTGTCACAGAGAGTTGAGATGCTCGCACGTATACTTTGAGACATGGGTTGGTTATCGACATAGTATTAGGGTGGATAAGACCTATGGCAGGCACCCCCAGACTATGATATGGGTCCACGGAGTACGATGTAACGTGTATGTCACACGGAGTATGCTGCACCGTGCAGTCATGATGACTCGATGATGTTACTTGATATTCTGGCGGGTAGGACTTAACCCCACCTCCCGTTGCAGTTGTGATACCCCGCACACCGGGATCCATGTAGTCTGGGATCACAAGGACAAAGTATGGCCATAATCCTCAATTTTTCATATAGTAACCTACATGCCTCACATGATATCATACAGTCTAAATAGACCAGGACGAACCTGAGGGAGGGGTAATGTCCCGATTTATTTTTTTCAAGAGAGATGTGATTTAATGAATCAAGGTATTCCCGAGAGACGGGTTTGACCTTAATGAGGTTGTTTTATGATGAAACAAATGAGTTTTAACGTGATGAGTTTATGAGGAAACAAATAAGTTTTAAATGTGACGAGCATGAGATGACATACATGATGATTTTTCCATGTTTGTTTTATATGTCAATTTCATGATTTATCTTATATGATATATACATACATGTGGCATCGTTTTAATCATACCTCATGCTCCAAATATAAATGATTTTATATCATGACATTATCAGCACGTAGATAGTATAGTTATCTACCTGCTTACATTATTGCCTTACTGAGCTGTTTTTGCTCACCCTTTCATTTTCCACCCCACAGGGTATATTCAGTAGAAGAGAACGACAGTAGTCATATCTGCTGCTTCTTATCAAGACCAAGTATACACATTTGTATAATTTTTGTATCTGAACATATAAAGGCACAGTACTGTACATGGATGTAATATTGGGGATGTATTTATTTAAAATAAATTAATATGTAAATGAAATATGAAAATGGAATGGTAAATAGGTGATAGGTGACTAACACCGAATCATAGCCCAACTGTTTAGTAGTGTAACTGTTCACGACGGGTAAGGAAATAAAAAAAAGTGAAAAATTTACTCTAATTTTTAGGTAATTTGGGTCATAATGAGGTATGACTAAAACGATGCCACATGTATGTATATATCATATAAGATAAATCATGAAATCGACATATAAAACAAACATGGAAAAATCATCATGTATGTCATCTCATGCTCGTCACATTTAAACGATTTTATATCATGACATTATCAGCACGTAGATATTATAGTTATCTACCTGCTTACATTATTGCCTTACTGAGCTGTTTATGTCACCCTTTCATTTTCCACCCCACAGGGTATATTTAGTAGAAGAGAACGACAGTAGTTATATCCGCTGCTTCTTATCAAGACCAGCTATACACATTGGTATATTTTTTGTATATGAACATATAAAGGCACAGTACTGTACATGGATGTAATATTGGGGATGTATTTATTTAAAATAAATTGATATGTAAATGAAATATGAAAATGGAATGGTAAATAGGTGAGAGGTGACAAACACCGAATCATAGCCCAACTGTTTAGTAGTGTAACTGTTCACGACCGGTAAGGAAATGAAAAAGCAAAAAATTTACTCTGATTTTTAGGTAATTTGGGTCGTGACAGAAAAGATGGTATCAGAGCTGAGTTGGCCTGATATGAGTCGGTATTAGTGGTTAAGTAAATTTACATCCCCATGTACTGTGCATTGTTTAGATACAATTGTGTATATCAAGATGGAACTGCAGCTAAGAATTTAATTTCGAATGCAAGAATCTAGTTTTTATAAATGATAGCCGCTATGGTAGAGAGGCAAGTACACCTGCTCGAGGCCATAGAGATCGACCTCAGAGTTGAATGAGTCGTCACATAAGACTCAAGATGAGAGTGAGGTGGAGGCTGATGATGAGCATACTCCACAGGGTCTTATAAAGAGACCAAATAGTATTGAGACACGCTCCGAGAGGATGGAGTGAAGTGTAGAAAATATTTCAGAGTTGTTTACTCAGTCTATGCTGGCAATTGAGGATAGGCAGGGTAAAGCCTAAACAGATGCCTCGGACTATAGAGATTTTCACACCCCTCCGGTATATAGCGAAGTAAAGAAACCAATAGTTGCTGAGGATTGGGTGAATGAGATAGCGAAGTTGTATGAATTTTTCGGTGTATGTCGACCGAGAAAGTGACTTTGAAATACGTTTATGTTGGATGGCGAGGCGGAGCATTGGTGGATGTCCGCTCGACTATCTGAAGAGTTAGACGTCCAGAGCTGACATGAGAAATATTTTTGGATGTATTCCGCTGACAGAATATCCCGGACTCTACTTAAAGGAAATTACCAGTAAAATTTATTACACTGACCCAGAGACACTAATTGATTGATGAGTATAAAACTCAATTTATATCTCTGGGCAGGTGTGAACCTGACACTATGGGTAGTGAGAGTCGGAAAGCCCAAAAGTTCATGAATGCTCAAATTGTTGATTAGAGTCCGATTGGCTCATTACCTATGTTGAGACATGCGTAGATTACAGTTGCATGAAGAAGATCATGTGTTGCACGCCTCTGAGATTGGGAAATGTAGTAAGGGCCGAAATAGAGACAGAAGAAAATAGAGAATGACAGAGATGACAGAACGAGAAAGAGACCAGTTGGTAAGAGATTAGAGCTGATGAGTTACGGGGTAAGATGATTGGTAAGGTCCCAATGTATCCAATTTTAACACTTATGAGGGGTATTGTGATTGAAGAACCTCGACCTGCTACGAAGCAGTGTAGCAATGTAAGCAAAGTTAGCAGTGTAGGATGTGTGGTAGATACCACGAAAGTAGGATCTACACCTACACTTTATTGACTAAAATAGGCGTTAAGTGTGGTAAAACGGGCTAATTATTTAATGATTGCTCAGAGTTGGGTGAGACTGCCCTATAGAAGGGTAAAGAGACAGAGAAAATCTTTTTGATATCTCTACACCAAAAAGGGAGGCCACAGCGAAAGAGAAAATGGAAAATAGGCTGTTGGACGAGGGCAAGTGTATGCCTTGGACCAGGACACTATTGATATTTCATATGATGTGGTGAAAGATACCACACTAGTTATGAATAGTGAAGTAATTATTTTAATTGATCCTGGTGCCACGTATATATTTATACCGCCTTCATTTGTATATAAGTTAGTAAAAGACATGAATGCCTACACCTTTGGGCACAATGCCGATAGTTAGTACCCCAATGAAGGAGGGTTAACTGACGGAATAATTATGAAGAGATTATAAGTTGAAAACGAGGGAAGAAGTATAAGTCAGCCGATGTTATTCAATAGACTATGAATAATTTGAAGTAATATTTAAGAATAAATTGGTCGGCTACAAATTATGATGTTCAGAGTTCTATTCTAAGATAGTGATATAGTTACACCTGAAAAGTATACGGTAAGTTTTGATAAGTAATAAAAGGGGAGTAGCAATTGAAATTAAAGGAGCAAATGATTGTACTCACGGAATGAGTAATGACATAGTTGTTATAAGTGATATACGAAAAGAGATAAGTTTTGTGATAAATCCTGAATACGAGATAGACTGGAATAAGAGACGTATGCAAGGTAAGAATATCTATGATACGTGAAGTAATTTGGATTAAAGCAATTAGTAGCGAATATGAATTGTGACCACATAGACTGATATGTAAAGTAATTGTGGTTAAGTCTGAGGGTTAATAAACGTATTTCAAAATACCTCCCCGCCTGAAGACTTGACAGCGTCTAAAAATATACGCAACCTGTAAATTGAAATCGACAGTCGTAATATATACATTTAAAATTAGGGTACCTTTACTGGTACGATAAAGAAATATAGAATTCGATTAATCGGGAAAGTTTAAAAAATTTAAAATTTTATAAAAAGCCGTTAAAAAGGAAATGACGCAGGTTAGTAGCTTCAACGGAAGCGATTTCGAAAGGAATATTATACGTTTATGCGTACATAGGTCAAGGAAATGGGTAATTGAAATATTCAGTGGAAGTCAATTACAACAAGTTAATTAAACTTTACCTGGACCGATTTGTCATCATCTTTATTGATGATATGTTGGGTGTAGTTAAAGTCTGGGGAAAATTATAAGTAACAATTGGAAATTTGCTTTTATAGATGGTTTGTTGCGAGTTCTTAATATGGTCTACTTTATTGACACGTTTAACTTAGAGAATGTTGTATTTGAATGGGATGATAGGCGTAACAAGAGTTTTGGTGTATTAAAGTAATAAACTGACCACCGCATTTATTCTCACCATAACCAACAGATTAAGAGGTTTCTCATGAGTGTATGGATACCTCAAAATCATGAATGAGCTAGGTATTGATGCAAAAGGGGAAGATAGTCGATTGTGGATCCAGACAACTCAAGGATCATGAAATAAACTATCTGACCCATGATTTAAAGTTGGCAGCGGTAGTACTTGTACTGTGGATATGGTACTATTATGTTCATGGTGAGAAATTTTGGGTATGCACTGATCATAAAGCCCCAAGTATCTGTTTTCACAGAAAGAGGCGAATATGAGAATACATAGTGGGTTAGAGCTTCTAAGAGATTTGGATTGTGGAAAATTGTACCACCCAGGAAAGGCTAATGTGATGGCTGATGCCTTGAGCAGAAAGAGCCTCAGGATGGTACCACATATGATGGTCAGGGAGCGTGAGCTGCTAGAGCAGTTGTGAGCCTCAGTAGTGATGTGATCCCTTTTGATGATGACAGTGATTGTGTGACAGCTAGCCTGAGACTAGAACCGGATGAGAGTGCTCGGATTTGACAGGCTTAGTATGATGATCGGCATGGTGTCGATAGTTTGTGTCAGATTCAGAAGGGTACAATGACAAAGTTCTCAGAGAGTGTTGATGAATTACAGAGAGGTTCAAAGACAGTATAAGTGCTCCCCAGGACCACTATTGATGAGATAGTAATATTGTCAGAAGCTTACTCTTCAGGATATACAGTGCATACGAAAAGTAACGAATATATATATGAAATCTCTTAAAAGGGTATTAGTGGTCAGATGTGAAAAGAGATATGGTAGAGATTGTGGAAAAGTGCCTAGTATGTCAGCAAAATAAGGTAGAGTATTAAAAGTCTGCAGAGTTATTGCAGCCTCTACCTATATCAACACGGCACGAAAAATGGAGCAAGTCTCCATGAATTTCGTGATGGGTTATAGAGGACTCAGATGAATCACGAGGCTATTTAGATGATTGTCGCTAAATTGACTAAGTCTACCCACCTTCTGGTTATGAAATCCCCAGATACTCAAAGTGTGTATGAGGATTCAGGTATAAGGTAGATTGTGGAACATTATGTAGCGTTCCAGTGAGCATGGTATCATATAGGGATTCCCATTTCACTTCCCACTTCTGGGAATATCTGTTAGGAAACTATGAGACCCCGACTGAGTGTTAGCACAGTTTTCCGTCCTCAAACAGATGGTCAGTCGGAGAGGACTGTACAGGTTCTGGAGGATACGATGAAAGCGTGTGCCATTGATTTTATAAGCTCCTGGGATGATCAGTTATTACAAATTGAATCCGTCAATAACGACAGTTGTCACTTGAGTATCGAGATAACAAGATATGAGGCATAGTATGGTCGTAAGGGTTGTTTCCCCGACTCAGACAAGAAAAAGTGGGTGACAGATAGAAATTTCTTCCGAATTAGTATAATAAGTCTCTGAGGGTGTTCAGTTGAGTGAGAGATTAAGAACACCTCAGAGCAGACAAAAAGCATTGGAATTCACCGAGGGTGAATCAGTAATTGTTACAGTTATTTGTCCTAAGGGAATAAGGACATAGCGAGACTCGAGAAGAAGGCAAATTAAGTTTTGCTGAATGAAATTTTTGAGAGATTGGACAAGTGAGAGATAAGACCTGTAGGTTGGCGTTATCACCTGAATAAACAGGCATCCACAATGTGTCCCATCTTTTGATACTTCGGCAATACTATCCAGATCCAGCATAGGTGATCAGATATGAACTCCAACAGTTCAGCTCAGAGCAAATATAAGTATATTGAAAAAGTTAATTCAGGCATTAAACAGGAAAGAGAAAGTATTGAGGATTAAGATGATCTCCCTAATTAAAGTCCTTTGGTAGTAGTACACTTCGAAAAAGTCACATGGGAAGTAAAGAGTATGATATGTGTGAAATATCCGGAGTGATTTACAGACTAACTTGGTTCTAATTTGGAGGACCAAATTTCTTAAGTGGGGGAGATTTTGTAAGACCCGAATTTAATTAAAAACACAAAATGAATGAGTATTCGTGAAGGGAAGTCGGGCTAAATTTATCCCGAACACGTGCAAGAGCAAAACGGTCAAAAGTTCAGAAATGGAAAATCGAGGAGAGAGAAAGAGGAGAGAAACGAAAAATAAAAGAAGGAACCAAGGAGACCACCGACGAGCCGTCCGGTGACCAACGGCCAGGCGAAGGGCCAGAAAAGGAAGAGGAGAGGCTGACGACCTCCCTGGTACCAGCAGTGCAGCCCACCGACGTCGAAATTTGACAGATCGAGGGAGAGAAACCGCGGAGAGAAGAAGCCAAATCGGTGGCCACTGGAGTCGATTTGACTCTGACCACCGGCCACCGGAGGAACCCCATGTGATGCCGAGCCGAATGGGGGCAGAAACAACAGGGGAAACGGCAGCTAGCGCTGGCAACGGCGAAAAACGAGGAGGCTATTGACGTTGGAAAGGAGAAGAGGCCGGACCGGCCACTTTCCAGCCACCTCGTGCGAAACCGAGACCAGATCCGAGCTGCGGACGACCTCACGGAGCTACTGGCAGTGGAAACCGACAGAGAACCAGTCGACGAGGCCCCAAACCAGTCGAACCAGAGTGAACCGGACTAAACCGGATCAGTCTGAATCGGGTTTGAATCGGACTGAACCGGTTCAGCCAAGAAAGAAGGGAAAAAAGGAGAAAAAGAGAAAAAACAAGGAAAGAATTTTCGGGGATACACCGGACTTCGAGTAAGTCGGTAAGCGGTCAAAAAGTGATCGATTTGAATTTCGAGAAATTTATTTAAATTATATTTAATCAGAAAGTAACCCGGAATTAAATATATAATTGTGCAGTTTTACGACAAAGCCCGAACGAGAGCTGATTGAGCTCCGATTTTCATACCCTGCATCATATTGGGTGAGTATATTTTAATTTCGACAATTAGAATCCTTTAATACAGAGTTTCGATTATTTTACAGAATTTATGGATTAATTCTGTATAAAAATGAATATTTATCGGAATTGCAACGTAATTATCGTAAACAGTGTACGGGCTATCCAACGAGTTTGGAACGAAGCCTGATGATTATTGATAAGCTGAATAAGCCCAGTAAACCCGAAGAAGGGATTTAAATAGTAAAAACGGGCTGAAAACGAGCTCGAGGCCCATTAAACTGCAATTGGGCTTAATAAAGTAAAACGGGCCCAGTACGTTAGATTCGATCAGTAAATGTAATATACTGATAAAAATAAGTGAATTAACCCAAAATATGTGGTTATATGCAGTTCTGTAGACTTGCTTAACGCGCAGTTGGATCGAGAGATCGAGTATTATCGAGACGAGATAACTTTACGCGTGAATCGAGGTAAGGGAATTTTGTAGGTGCATAAAGATTTCTATACATATTTATTGAGGGGATTTACAGGGCTTAAAATTCCTTAAAGTATCTAGAAAATAAAAATAATTTTTACAAAAATCGGGGCATAAGTGAATAAAGGAAAAAGACGATATTACCCCTGGTAGTAAAATTTACAAAAAGGGTAGTAAGGCAGATAAATTGCATGATTATCTTGTTTTAATGTTTTATATAAATGTATTGCTTTGATTTAAGCAAATATGCACATAGGTTGGCTGTTGATTTCGTGAATTATACGAAAGGGTAACGGTTTGGACCGGTTACTATTTTAAAAGATGTTTTATAAAGATTGAGCCACCTATCATATTTACACAAGTAAAAAGAGTGCTAGAGTTTTTTTCGCACTCAAGTTTATTGATTTATTACTCATGAAAAGACGTACTGGAGCATTGCTCGAACGAGAAATTTGTGTATGTACAAAACCGTGCTGGAGCTTCGCTCGCACGAGATTTTAGATATCATGATATGCATAGCGTGGTGCTGGAGCTTCGCTCGCACTAGACGTGAGTTGACATGCATATGGTCGTGAGAAAGCCTCCTGTAGACTGTGTGTCACAGAGAGTTGAGATGCTCGCACGTATACTTTGAGACATGGGTTGGTTATCGACATAGTATTAGGTTGGATAAGACCTACGGCAGACACCCCCAGACTATAATATGGGTCCACGGAGTACGATGTACCATGTATGTCACACGGAGTATGTTGTACCGTGCAGTCATGATGACTCGATGATGTTACGTGATATTCTGGCGGGTAGGACTTGACCCCACCTCCCGTTGCAGTTGTGATACCCCGCACACCGGGATCCATGTAGCCTGGGATCACAGGGACAAAGTATGGCCATAGTCCTCAATTTTTCATACGGTAACCTACATGCCTCACATGATATCATACAGTCTGAATAGATCAGGACGAACCCGAGGGAGGGGTAATATCCCGATTTATGTTTTTCAAGAGAGATGTGATTTAATGAATCAAGGTATTCCCGAGAGATGGGTTTGACCTTGATGAGGTTGTTTTATGATGAAACAAATGAGTTTTAACGTGATGAGTTTATGAGGAAACAAATAAGTTTTAAATGTGACGAGCATGAGATGACATACATGATGATTTTTCCATGTTTGTTTTATATGTCGATTTCATGATTTATCTTATATGATATATACATACATGTGGCATCGTTTTAATCATTATCTACCTGCTTACATTATTGCCTTACTGAGCTGTTTATGCTCACCCTTTCATTTTCCACCCCACAGGGTATATTCAGTAGAAGAGAACGACAGTAGTCATATCCGCTGCTTCTTATCAAGACCAGGTATACACATTGGTATAATTTTTGTATCTGAACATATAGAGGCACAGTACTGTACATGGATGTAATATTGGGGATGTATTTATTTAAAATAAATTGATATGTAAATGAAATATGAAAATGGAATGGTAAATAGGTGAAAGGTGACTAACACCGAATCATAGCCCAACTGTTTAGTAGTGTAACTGTTCACGACGGGTAAGGAAATGAAAAAGCGAAAAATTTACTCTGATTTTTAGGTAATTTGGGTCATGACAACTATAATGTAACGATCAGAAGCAAAACTCAGGGTAAGGAGTGTAGAATGGAGCTGTACTGAGTTGGTACGCCAGAGACTGCTTCAACAACCGAGAGCAACAACCATCCAGGGGGCGTACCCTGCTTTCCTGCTGTACACAAACAACAATGTCTCGGTCCTGTATATCATTAAGCAAAAGGAAAACACAAGGAGAAGAAAATATGAAAGTTTAGTAAATGAAGAATAGCAACTTAATGGATTGACACTAAAAACTAAAACCAAAAAAAAAAATGAACAGTGAATAAAATATGGAATAGAGGAGAACAGAGGATAACTATCTAGCTACTACACACTGTTGTGTTCCGTTTACATCGATCGACAGCACTCCCATCAGCTTCAGAAATCACGGCCCCCTCATGATTCAGCTATTGTTCGTGCAACAAACAACACTACCTAACATCAGCTCCTCGGCACTACACATCTATAGAAACTGGATGTAGCAAGCTGATTGTAAGAACATGCAGAAACACAATGCAAACAAAAAAATAAAAACTGATCTATAGGAATCCAAAAATACAGATGAGCAGTACCCTAAACACAATGCACTACACATCTTAAGTGTGACTACATTAGTGGAGAGAGAAGTGAAAAGGAAACTTATGGGAATGATCACTTGTCATTGACTTTACATTCACTGTGTTTTCATAATCTGATCTAGGTAATGTACTATGAAGTGGCTTTGACATTTTTCACACACACACGGGGAGTCCAATTTGGGTTAGGACTTATGATTGAATGATTATGAGTGTTGGATTTATAATTGTGAATATTTAAGATCATAGTTGGTACATTGTCTTTGAGGATAATATTGGGGAAACCATTATGATGGTACTTGTCATTCCTAACATTTGTTTTGTTTTGCTTGAGGACAAGCAAAAGCTTAAGTTTGGGGATGTGATAATTCTACTAAATTAGAATTATTTGTGCTTAATTTCTTAATTAATTATTTTAAATCTCCATTTTATTTTATTAATTATCCCCTTCATTTAATTAAAATTCTTTAATGTGCAGGTAAAATAAATCCAGATGAAACTCTGTCGTTTCGGTCAAAAATTGGTTGAAAATGGGCTAAAAGGAGACTAGACCACTCCCAATTCGTAGACCGAATCACCAATCATCTGGACATGTGTGATGCTGGGTGTTCGTATTTTATTCATCTCGAAAAGATAAGATCATTGGATACTGTGCCTACCTTCTGGAAGACACACACTGGGCCACATCGCACATCCAAGTGGAGTAGAAGACAAGTGACGTGAAAATATATACTCTGCAGCAAATGGAATGAAGACAAGTCGCCAAACAATACCAACTCATCTAGGATTAAAAATTACCATTGTACCCTCAAGTTTGTGTATAAATAGAACATGATGAGCAATTGAAAAAATCAAGTAGTTTTTAGGAGTGTTTTTAGAAGTAATTTAGGAGTAGTTTTTAGAAGTAATTTTAGGGTAGAATAGAAGTAGTTTTAGGTAAAATTTTTCTTTCTTTGTGTTACCTTTCACGTCAGTTTATGAATAGTAACCAACTCCATTTTCTTCTCAGTTTTGCAAATTTCTTTTCACTGATTGCTTTAATGTTTAAGTTTTAATGAAAAGTTTTTATTTTTCTATTGTGTTCTCGGTTTGCTTTCTTGTTTGGTTTTATTACTTTATTTCTCAATTGTTCATTCGGGTTCATGGAATCATGGTGTAACCGAGTAGTGTGAGAGGCTATATGTATCTGGTGACAGTGGCTAAGCATCCTCTCCTTGCTCCAATCCATTAGCACTGGTCCTTTATTTCCTTTGTTTATAAATCCATCATTTTTACATTAACAGTTGTGAGGAGTCAAAGAAGCACAATTAAGGAACTGAGACCTTAGCTCTCGGTTTCATTCTACTCAAATGTTCTATTCACGTGGCTGTCATAGTACCCATTAGTTAAAATTTTTTTATTATTGTTGTTAATGTTTATATTTTTTTTTAGCATCCAGTAGCCACCGGTTCTGCTCTGTTTCAGATTTTTGTACTGTTCACTTCTTTGTGTATTTTTATTCTGCACTAACCTTGTATTTACTAGTTGTAGGTTATCATGGCTATAGGTTTTCAATATTACTGAGCTGCTGCTTAGAGAGGTAGGACGCGAATGCAGCCTGCACTTCTATTGGGTACTAGACAGATGCAGGAGCTGCTGCTGCGTGCACATTCTGCTGCAACTACCCGTGTAGCTGAGGAGGACGTACCTGCTAGCTAGGCAGGCTAATGGACTTCACAGGAGGCAGAACAAGATGGTTGCTGAATAGAACATAAGCTGGTCGGGTTGCGTTGCTACAGTAGACAAGGATCATCATCCTTCTCTGTTCTCCCCTATTCTAAATTCTTATTTACTGTTCATGTAAAACCCGATTTTTATCGTATTTCCTTATGATTCACACATTGTATGGATATTGTTATATGTTAATGGAATCATAAGACGGATGATTTTGATCATATAAATATGAATAAAGTAGTCGAACGTACGTAAAATTTGAAAACGGACAGTTAAGGAATTTCAAATTAAATTTATGAGATTTGAATTGTCCGGATAGAGATACGAATTTTAAATGAGAAATTATAGTGGATCCAATAAGGAAAGTCGGTTTAAATTGGTCCCGAACGTCTAGAAGGGTAAAACGATCAAAAGACCAAAATTCGGTATAAATTCAATAAGAAAACTTCAATAAAAATATGGATTTAGGAAATTTTGATCAATAAAGGAGAATTTATTGAATTTCGAGTCCAATTGATCAAGATATGAATTTATTGGAATTAATCAAAATTTTCACTTCAAAAAATTATCTAGAAAATATTGAAAAAATATACCGAAAAGATAAAATAAGACTGATAAATTTAATTATTGATTAAATGAATAAAATAAGATTTTTTGAAGACATTTTTGAGTTTTTATAGTATTTTAATGAATAAAATAATAATAAAATAAATTATAAAAAAAAAAAGAGAAACAAATCTGGAAATGTGAAAGGAAGAAGAAAACAGGGAAACGGAGACTGGGTGTGACCGAGAGCATCGACGAGCCACCACCGGTGATCGAGGAGGCTAGGTAAGGGTCGAAAAAGGTAGCCGACACTCGCGCGATCCTCCTACCACCGGAACGCACCCCACCGACGTCGAATTTTGGCAAATCGAGAAAGGAAGCCGCGTAGGGAGAAGAGAGAATCGGCGACCACCGACGGGGTTTCGGTCCAACCCAAGGCCAGCCGAATACTCCCCTGCTCCAGGCGCACCGATTAGCGCCAGAAACGGCCTGGGAACCAGTCGAAAAAGAGATGAACAGCGACTGGAAAGCCTGAACCGGTACAGATCGGTTCAGTAAGAAGAGTACTGCGTTAACCGGACTGGACCGGTTCAGCCAAGAAAGAGAGGAAAATGGGAGAAAAAGAAAAAAAAGGGAATATTTTGGGGGATACACCGGACTTGGGGTAAGTCGGTAAGAGGTCAAAAGTGACCGATTTAATTTTCGAAAAATTTATTTAAATTATATTTAATCTAAAATTTACCCGAAATTAAATATAAAATTATGCAGTTCGATGATAAATCACGTACGTGAGCCGATCGAACTCTGATTTGCGCACCATCGCATAATTTTGTGTAAATAAAGCTCAATTACGACAAACGTATGATTATTGCGCAATTGAAATTTATTTTACGAATTTCGGATTAATTTCTGCATAAAATAAATTATATCCCGATTTTTGAATTAACTATCATAAATGATATACGGGCTATCCAAAGAGATTGGAACGAAGCCAATGGGTATTGATAGGCCCAATGAGCCCAATAGAAGAAGGGATTTAATAAGTGGAAACGAGCTGGAAAAGGGTTGAGGCCCATTAAGGTGCAATCGGGCCCAATAAAGTAAAACAGGCCCAATGCTTTAGATTCGATCAGTAAGAGTGAAATACTGATAAGTATATTAGAACTAACCCAATACGTGGTTATATGCAACTTCGTAGACTTGGTTTGGAGCGAATTAGACTGAGAGACCTGGTACGGTCGAGAAAAGATAAGCTTGTGAAGAGATTTCAGGTAAGGGAATTTTACGGACTGCTAGAGGTAACTTTACGCAATTTCGACCTCATTTACATTCCCTAAAATTGTCTGAAGGATCTAGATTTAAAATAATAATTTTGGTGCCCGAATGGGCAAATGACCAAAATACTCGTGTGAAGGGTAAAATTTCTTAAATTAAAAAAAGTTGGGAGGAGCAAGAATAAGAGGTTCATGCTTGTTGTTTAGGTGTTTTGACACGTGCATGAGTAGGCCTAGCTTTTAAATAAAAATGCACAGCATTGCATATTTTCAACAATGTGATTTCTTTTGGAAATTGTTTTAAGATAACAGAGCCGCCTACGTGATTTTATGAAAGTGTAACGTGCTAGAGCTCAGCTCGCACGAGTTTTGATTTGTGTGATGCATGCATTAGTGTTGGAGCGAGGGCTAGTTTTACATGCATTGGTGCTGGAGTCTAACTCGCACTAGATTTTCATATGATTTTCGTGACAGGGTGCTGGAGTCTAACTCGCACCAAATTTTCACTTGTTTTTTATGACACAGTGCTAGAGCCTAGCTCGCACTATTTTTACATGATTTTGACAGAGTGCTGGAGCTTAGCTCGCACTAGATCTTATGAGATTTTATGAAACGCATGCTGGAGCTTTGCTCGCATGAGATTTTCCTTGATTTTATGAGAGTGCTGGAGCATCGCTAGCACTAGTTTTTATGAGAACATGCTATGAGTCGTGCTTGGAGCATCGGGTAAACTGTGTGTCACACTAATTAAATAGGCTCGCTCGTGCATTTTGAGACAAGGCACAAGTATGGATATGAAATATGGGTCCACTGAGTACGTTGTACCGTGCATATCGTATGGAGTATGTTGTACCATGCTATATTATATTTATGTGGCATCTTCGAATGCGAGTGATCGGGCAAGATCGACGGGATGGACTGACCCACGTCCCGGGGTGGTTCCCGATAATGGTGAGACCCCGCACACAGGATCTGTGTAGCAGAGGGATCACGAGGATATGGCCATAGTCCTGGTTATTTGCCTGAGATATATATATTGCCTAGTCTCGCATGTTGATGTTTTTAAGAATCATGTTTTGTGGATTTTGTGTGAGTTTGGATCACCCGAGGGAGGGGTTGAGTCTTGACTGAGATGTGATTTTGATAAGAATGAAACTGGGATTTAAACTCGCACATGTTGCTATTGCTTTGAAAAGCATTTGATTTCATGGTTTGGTGTGAGTCAAGAACACCCGAGGGATGGGTTGAGTCCTGGCTGTGTTGTGAAATTTTAGCGAGAATGAAATGATTTAAATGGATTTGCATGTTGAGTTTTCCATGCTCTTTGAAATCCATATGTGAACTTGTTTTACATGACATCATGAATTGTAGCATCTATTTTGAAATGTGTGGAGAAATGGTGGTTTATGCATGGCACCACATTCATGTAGGTTGTATGGTTACCTACTTGTTCGTAAGATTGCCTTACTGAGCTTGATGTGCTCACCCCTTTCATTTTCTCAAACAGATCATTTCCAGTAGACTTTGAGCGACTGAGTACTGCATTCCTGATATCCGCTGCTGCCCATCACTTGAGGTATATACACTTGTACATATTGTATCTAAATAAGAATAGCACAGTAACATGTTTGTAAGTAACTTTCGGGGATATATAGACACTGTAAACACTTGTAAATGAATGGGAAAGAATTAGTGAAAAACTCATGTGTTTACCTTTCCTTTAATAAGGAATTTAGTTATATGGTGAATGAATGGTGGGACTGGCATTGACGCACAGCCCAATTGTTAGTGGAGTGTGGTCACGATCAGAGGACAGGTAAATATGAAAGAAAAACAAAAAAATTTACTTTGATTTTTGGGTCGTGACAGTTCATGTTCATTTTCTATCTTAACTACTGGTTTTAATCATTTCATGTTTTGTATTTTCATTCATTATCTTAGATTCACAAGTTAATCATGTTTGCATGTTAAAGCAACGCAGGACGTGGTGATCGTTTTTCTGCTCAGGCGTGTGTGCTGGTACAAGCGACGCAAGGCAGACTTGGTGCAGCCGTCTGGACAACGCCTGAATGCAACAGTAGGAGCAGGACAGCAACCTGGATGCAGGAGCAAGTGAACAGTACTGAAGCAGATGTTGGCAGCAGCTACTATGTGTGCTGGGTTGTACAGAACAAAGTTGGCGATGTGCTACAGGATGTAGAGCTGGGCAGGCCGAGAAATGCGCATGCATGGCAGGAAGCGGACAAAACTGGGAGCAAGGGCAGAACGGTACCAGGAGGCAAAAGCGGACAGCACTTAGGAAAGAAAGCAACGTGCACAGTACCGTGCATGGGACCCTTGCTAGCTGGAGAGATTGTGCAAGGCCATGTTTGGCAACTGAGATATTTCTTAATTTCACCTTCATGCATTAATATTAGTTTTGTGTCAATGTTGTTTTATTAGTTGTTAGCCTAAGTATTAATTAATTTGCAATTTAGTTTATTTTTCTTAGTTTATTAGTTTAAGGTTTAGTTTTAATTTTATTAATAGTTAATTTGTGATTACAATAGGATTTATGAATTAGATATTGCATTTAGAATTAAATTAGAGGAATATTATTTTATGCATTTTTAAGTTTTCATTTTAAATTGAAAAATCCAAAAATATTTCTCATGCATTATTTAAATTTTATTGTTAATTTAGTATTTAGCTATAGTTAGGATTAATTTAGAATTACTATTTTAGTTATTTAGATTTATAATTATATTTAGAAATTTTATTTTTAGAATTTTATTTCATTAGAATTAAGCTAGTTTAAATTGCATTTTCATAGTTAGATTAATTGCATGCACATTTTATTTTTATTGTCTAATTTTATTCAAGTTAATTTTATTTTTTTATTTGCAATCTAGATTATTTGCATTAATTAATTTTAACTGTTTTAATTATCTTTTGTAGGTATTTGTTTTTAATTGCTTGGAGCTCTATAAGTAATTTTAGCTGTGTTTGATTTTCTTTATTTTATAGTTTTTATTATTTTCAGTACTGTTAGCCTTGTAGATCACCCACTAAAAATTCATAATTTGCTAGGATATACTTAGGGTAAAATTAACCGGTACTTAATTAGGCTAATTAGATTCTCTATGGGACGATAATCCGGGACTCAAATCTCATTTATTACTTGTACGACCTGTACACCTGCGGATAACATGTCTAGGTCACTTAGAGTAGGTGTAGTCGTCACCAAGTTTTTGGTGCCGTTGCCGAGGAATCACAATTACCCATTAATTAATATCGGTGAAATTATGCTTATGTGTAATTCTAGCTTATAAATACTTAGGCTGTAAATATTTAGAGCCTCAATTTAGTTAAGTTAATTTCCTCTCTCTATATTAAAAAAAATACTAACTTAACAATAAAGAAATAAAATAAAATAAAAAATTTCAAAATTTAAAAAACTTTCTGAGGACTTTTTTATGTTTGCATGCGTAGAGCCAAGAGTTATGATTGCTTTCCTTTAGATCCTGAAATTGAACGAACTCTTTGGAAAATTCGAAAGGATTCTAGGAAATTAATAGCTCCGCTACAAAACACCATGACAGAAAACAGAGAAATTAGGACCGTTGGAGATTATGCAATGCCGACTATTGGAGGGTATTATTGTCATACCCTATATATGTATAACTTTGTATATATGTGTACATGGAAGTATAATATGGATGACTTTGGATCAAGTAAGTATGAATTCATAAGTATGGTGATGTACTTGTAATGTGAAGCATAAGTGATGTAAAGTCCATAAGTTCAATGTACACACTTGTAATAAGAGTTGTGATGTACATACAAGTTTCATTATGTATGAATATAAAGAAATGGACTTTTATATGTGATGAATGTGAGTGGAATGAAAAATGAGTAGTGTGGTAAAATGGAATGAAGATTTGCATGAGTTGTGCACTTCCATTTAGTTATATCATATACCTTTAGTTATACAAAGATTTCACACAAGTTTTAATGTGTATAAAGTATGAATGGATGTCATTTGTAAGTCTTAAAGGTAGCTGAATGAGGAAATGACTATGGCAGCAAATTAAGGATGTTTTGGTGTAAGTTTCTACTGAAAACTGTAGCAAAATCTGGGAAATATGAAGGCCAGATCGATCTCATAAGATGAGAGATCAATCTGGAAGAGCCAAAATGCTCTTATTCGAGCAATAGGAATAGTGTAGATCGATCTCCAATGGAGCCAAATCGATCTGCTAAACATTCTATAATGAGAGGATCAATTCTTGAGGTAAGCAGATCGATTTCCTTAGCTCTCGGGTTAGAGAAGATCGATCTCCTCCCTAGCCAGATCGATCTCCTTAACTTTCTGCCTGAGACAGATAGATCTCAAGCCCTCGACAGATCGATCTCCTACCTTCAAATGCCGTGAAAAAGAGGGGTTTTAAGAGGACCAGATCGATCTCCACCCAAGGCAGATCGATCTCATCAAGCTAAATCTATAAATAGGAGCAGTTGGATCTGCAGATTTTGGGAAACAACCTCACTCTACCATTTTCAATCCAAAAACCTAGTTTTGTCTCTTTAATCCACCCATTTTCAAGAAGATTTGAGGGAAGGCTATTAGACACAAAGTTGTTCTCATCAAAGAGAAGAACAACATAGTTTGGAGGCACTTTCCCATTTGTTGTCTTGAAGGAGTTAGGAGCAATTCCATTTGGAGCAAGAAAGAAATCCAAAAAGGTGAGTTTCTAAAGCACTAGCTCAAGTACATTGGTTTAGTTATTGATTATGAAGTTGATTTTGTGTGCATATTAATGGTAGAACTACCTAGAATGCCATGAAGCAATTATAACCTAGAAATGGGTTAGTGTGAGAGAAGTGCAATGTAGAGGTATTAAGGATGAACGTGATATCTTAAGGTGATAATGGTATTGTGGGTATGATTTTAAGATGATGTTATGGAATAAATTGTAAGACTTACCCAAAAGGGGTAAAATGAATATTTAAGGCATTGGGAAAAATGCATAGTCGAATGAGAGTTAGCAACATTAACTCAAGTGTTTGATGAACGAATTACAGCTCCCGAGGATACACTGAAGCAAGTAGAGTCAAGAACGTGAGAAGCGTAAAGGAAGAGAGTCACACCCTGAGTAAATCGAGGTAAGGGAATTGTGTGGACTCTTAGAGATATTTGTGCATAATTTAGGCGTTTAAATGTTTTGCTAGAGTGCATGTGATACTAGGAAATAAAATTAGGTGATTGAAGGGTAAAGAGTTGGGTTTTGAGAAATGTGCATGAAAAACAAAAGCATGATGCTTTGAAAACCTTGTTTTGTTGCTTTTTAGCAAGTGATTGGTGGGTTGGAAAAACGTTTGAAATGATTTGCAAAAGAAATGATTTGATTTGGTTGATAACCATGTTCTGTAAAGAATTGAGCCACCTACATGGATTTCGTGAGAATGAAAGCGTGCTAGCGTATGACTTACACGAGATTTGATGTGTTTTCATACGTATGAGTGCTAGAGCGTAGCTCACACTAGTTTTCACATGGATTTTTATGATGTTGTGCTAGAGTTGAACTTACACAGACTTTACACTGGTTTTGGCATGGTGTTGGAGCATAGCTCGCATTAGATGCCCTCCATACTTGTTGCCGTGCTAGGAGCTTCGGGTAGGCTGAGTGTCGCACCGGTTAAATAGGCTCGCACATGCATTTTTAGAATTGACATGTTGATAGCCATGCTAGGAGCTTCGGGTAGACAAGATGTCGTACCGATTAAATAGGCTCACACGTGTATTTTTTAGATGTGACGTGATATGATGTGTTGATATGGGTCCACAGAGTACGTTGTACCATGCAGGTAGCATGGAGTACGTTGTACCGTGTTGAGATTGTGATATACTGTCTTCGGACGATGTTAGATCTACTATGGATCGATGGGCTGAACGTGATCCACCTCCCGTGTGGAAGCAGATAGTGGTGATACCCCGCACACCTGATCAGTGTAGCCTGGGATCACAAGATATGGCCATAGTCCTAGAGGAGATTTCCCTTATTATATTGCCTATCTCACATGTCTATTATTTATGAAATGAATCCATGTTTGAAATGCTTTGTGGGTCAGGACAGTCCAAGGGAGGGGCTGAGTCCTGACAAGTGTTGATTTTGTTAAGATGTGAAAGCATGATTTGCTTGAGAAATGATGAAAATGGCTTTAAAGTGCACTTACACATGATGGTTTTCCATGCCTTGTTTACTAAATATGCATGATGTTTTATACCATGCTTTGAATTTGATTTGTGCACTGAACTAAATAGCATGATTTGCTTTACATGCCATTAACACAAGCACGAAATAATGCTTTTGAGATGTGAATGAGAATTGTGTGGTTTTAAGCATGGCATCACGATCACGTAGATAGTGCAGTATCTACTTGTTCGTATGATTGCCTTACTGAGCGTGTGGTTTGCTCACCCCCTTATTTTCCCCCTCTCTACAGAGCTTTGAGTATAGATTGAGAGCAACTGGAGGTTTTCCTTTTTGGTATCCATTGCATCCCATCACGTAAGGTATACACACCGATGTAATTTTGTATCTAAACTTTCGATAGCATAGTAGCATTTTGTATGTAACTATTAGGGATGTAAAGCAGTGTAAACATATGTAATTAGTAAGTCTGATTTATTTATACAAGTGTTTACTTCTAAAATGATAATGCTAATTAAATTATGATGGTTGGAAGGGGTAGACATTGACACACAACCCAATTGTTTGAGAATGTAGCTGATCACAATCGAGGTAAGAAAAGAATGACTAATAAATAATGTATGAAATGCAAAAAATTTGCAAAGATTTTTGGTAAGTTGAGGGTCGTGACAGAAGTTGGTATCAGAGCTGAGTTGGTCTAACGTGTTTCAGTGTTTAAAATACTTAATAAGTTGGAAAATTACATCCTCATGTTACTGTGCTTGTTTAGATACAAATTGTGTGTGTTGATGGGTTGACTAAGAAACTAATGTGTATATAGGTAATTGAACATTATGCCTAACACCAATTGTGGTAGAGGGGCGAGAGTGCAAGTTAGAGGCCGTAGAGGTAGGCCTGGGGGTAGTGTTGAGCCAGAAACACACGAGGCTCAAGAAGAGATTGAGGTGGAGGCTGAGGTTAAGCATGCTCCACAAGGTCCAGAAGAGAGACCCAAGAGTACTAAGGCACGCTTCACAAGGATTGAGCGGAGCATAGAGATGATCATGGAGTTGGTCACTTAATCATTGCTTGGAGTTGGGGGCAAACAGAGTCCCGCTACATAGGGTGATGCCGAGCAGGCGGCGGCTCCTGAGGCATGGGCACGACCAGCCTAGAGACCTCAGACGACAAATACCCCACCCACACAGGATATGCCTACACCTGTTACTACACCACAGGGCAGTAGAGGCTGGGGTTACGGATGTGATTTGGATAGACTGCGCCAGATCCAGAAGTTTAGACCACCGTCTTTTAGTGGAGTTAAGGACCCAGTAGCTGCAAAGAATTGGATAAATGAGATTGAGAAGTTATATGGGTTCTTTGAGTGCACGACCACCGAGATGGTAGCGTTTACCGCATTCATGCTGAAGGGATCGACAGAACACTAGTGGAAATCCACCAGGCCTATTTTGAGAGCCGGATATACAGAGATCAGCTGGGATGTATTTTTGGAGGCTTTCCGGAGATAGTATGTTCCGGATACCGAACGGTGAAAGATGAAGATGGAATTTTGGGACTGACCCAAGGGAGTAGGACGGTGCACGAGTATTAGACGACCTATATCTCCCTGGGCAGATATAATCCTAACGATGATTAATGAGGTCGAAAAGATCCAGAAGTTTGTGGATGGATTGAGACCGACCATCAAGTCCAGATTGGTTCCCTTAAATATACTGACCTACGAAGAGGCAGTACGCATGGCGCAATTGTGTGAACAAGACATTGATAGGATCGCCTTAGAGTTCGGGAAGGTTAGTAAAGTGAGGGATAAAGATAAGAAGAGACCAGTGCTGGATAAAGGCTTCAGTTATAAGGGAAGCAAGAAGTTTTATGGCAAGAGGCCGAAGATCGAGGAGATCCGAGAGAGGACATGTGAAACCTGATATTTTTCCATATTATGATGTTTATGATAAGTAAATTATAGTCAATATAACGTTTTACAGGCCCGTAGACTATTAAAGCACTCGATTGTAGCGTGGGACCCAATGGCACGCAAATCGAGGTAAGGTCCTAGACCCGAGAATTTCTTAAAATGTCATGTTCATGCATGGAATGATGTGTAGAAGGGAAAACTAAGTGATTGGAAATGCAAAAGTTAGTTAAACTCAGGTTTTAAATTAAATCGAGAAAACGGACCTAATAAGGGAAATAAATCTGAATAAAATTTTAGAAATTCGTGAAAATTATTCTGAGGCCATAGAAAATTATTATAAGGTGAAATTGACATGGGAAATAAAAATCATGAAGAAATATGGAGATTTAGGGGTTCAAATGAATTTTTAAAGCTAACCGAAAGCTTATTTCCATTTTGCTCAGTATTAGCCAAATTGCGCAAAATGAGCTTGTTCGTGAAAGTTTTCTTAAACAAGTGATCCCTAAATTTTTATGGGATATACTATAGACATAGTATAACAATTGAGAAGTGGAATTTTGAAGAAATCTTATCAGGATTAATTTTGGTAAATTTTATAAAACAGAACAATCATTTCCCCTGCATTTAGTAAACTGTCAGCCAATGAAAACAATCCCATTTGATGACCTTGTAGATTTTCTTTACCTCTGATATTTTCCAGATTGAAATTCAACTGGATAAGCTTCATTAAAAGGTAAGAACCATCCCGAAATGTTGAAAAAATCTTAGAGCTATCCCTCACCCATTCTGCCACAGACGTTACCTCTGCTCCTGACTGGCGTGAATTTTTTGGCCACCTTCCAGCCATTTTCAGGCAATAGTCCCTTCATATGAAATCTTCCTCTTCATCCCCTCTACCACATATAAAACATTCAGACTTAAACGAAGTCATTTACCCCCTGAAAAGTTAGAGAGACAAACAGGATAGAAAACTGCCTTGTTCTGAGCTAAGTGGCAATTTGGAGACCTAAAACCGAAGTCAAACTTGGTCAAAGGAGTGAAGAAGTTGAGATATAGTAATGACTATGAGATAGGTTGTTATTTAGTGATTGTGGATGATTTTTAGTTAAAGGAAATTTGATGAATTAATTTATATGATTAAGTTCAATTACTGACAGCATGATTTAGCTACTGCAATGATGAATTTGGATGCAATTAAAATGAATTTACAGTTAAAATTATACTGTAAAGGTTCGATTTAGTGTTTAACTAGGTGAATTATCGAAATAATGCAAGAATCGATACCTTAAGGTCTTGTATGAAGTGGAATAAGTTGCTGGAATGTAAGACATGATGTAGAGGTATTGAAAATAAATTTAAAGGTGTCGAATATGTTAAGAAAGCTTAAAACCGAGGCTTAAACCGAGAAAATCGAGCTAAACGAGCAAAGTAACAAAAAGTCAACTTTTGGTCAACATTTTAGATGTAATCACATATTGAATATATTAACATGAATTTGAGCTATATGTGAGGAGATAACTTAGTATGTGACAGCTCGGGTTATCAACACGTATTTCAATGCGAGCTCGAAAATCGAGGAACGGTATTACCTCCAACGTTAAGCTGTAATGGATATAATTTAGAGTAGCATTAGTACTCCTCAATCTTACCAAATGTTTATGTGGATAGTTAGTTGAGTTTCCATGAAAAGGGGCTTTCTCGAAAGTTGAAAAGAGTACTATTCACTCAAAATCGGAATAAACTTATCCAAGCTTTTCAAAATGAATTTTATTGCATGAGATACATTTTAGTATATATGTTTATTATATAAAAGTGATTTTCCCTTATGAAATGAAAGCATAGTATGTTTTCCATGAGTTTACGGGTTAAAGTCTTGAGAATGTTTTACGAAACTATGTTTTCATTATATGGGTTACATATATACCCGAGAAATGACTATGAAAAACATGCTTAATGTTTTGAGACTATGGCACAAAGTATTGATGTTATGAGGTCAGAGTGATTTGGGGTCGATCTTGTACGTTGAGAAAATGGTACAAAGATGATCAAGGATCTTCCTAGCCGACGGCCAGGGAACAGGCAGGACTCTGACGAGATGAGATGACTTGTGGTACCATGTAACCATTTAAAATTCATGCGTTTTTGAGACTACTTAGAGACTGCGAGTCCTTTGCAGGCACGTAATGAGTCACCCCACCATAGCCCCGTACAACATAGTCCAGTAGGGCACTGTACGACCCTGATCCAGTCTTACAGTTTCCTGTACTGTGGCCATATGTACCAATTATGTTAATGATGTCCTTCGGGACCAGTTATGATGAAGCCATGTCTCCAAGAGAAACGAAATATGTTTTCGTACATTTCATGCTACCTTATGTGTTATTTGCTTTTCAACACATATTTTTTTCTATGATGTGATTTTAAAGGTAGCTTATGAGTTATGTTTTATGAAATGTGCATATGATAGTACGATTTCACTTTCAAAGTGATAAGCATGTTATGATATGCTTGATTGAGTTTTGAGATGCTTTTCACTTGTTTACACTACATGATATGCATACTATATATGAGTTTTACTAAAAAGATGCATGATGTGTAAACTTATGATTTAAGCATGTTTTTACTACTTTTATGAATTCAAGCATCTCTATCCAGTACATGTTTATTCTGATTTGTAAAACCACGTGTTTTACTTGTTTTAAGTATTAAGGTTACTTTAAATGTATCTCTTACTGAGCTTGAAAAGCTCACCCCCCTTCCTTTCCATCTTCCAGATTTCCTATAGTGATTCTACTGCACTCACGCGCTAAAGGTCGTGGACGAGGCAGTCTGACCTTTCGTTAAATCATTTGTAGTGACGAGGTATAACTTTACTTTTGTTCCAGACACGATGTACAACATAGACACTAATGTATATTACAGTCGAGATGTAACAGTTGTAAGGGATTATATTTATGTACAGAGTTTTTATTACGCAGAATAAATATATGTTGTGGATGTTATGAGATCCTGGAATAGAATTGAAAATGGTGTTGCGGATGTGGGTTAAAAATTATAAACTGCGTTTTAAACTCTGCAGGTTGGGTTAAGTCAAAATGCAGTCGTTATGCTGTCGAATTTTTATAAAATAATAAAAGTTAAGAAACTGACATAGACAGGAACACAACTGAGTTAAATAGGTTAAAAAGTTTTAAAAATTGCTCATTTTTCGCGTTTTCGAGCCTGACAGTTTACATGGTATCAGATCAATAGTTGTGTGATACTGTCTATGTCTAGAAGTAGGATTAGATTACATCCTAAAGTGTCTATGTTAGTCTGATAATAAAGTAAGCATATCTGTCAAAGTATGACCAAATTCTTAGATTTTGTACAGATAGTAGATCACTAATCATGAGTGGTAGATGGGGTCATCCATGGAAACAGGCTCAACCCACTCCCTCATCCCCACCTCAACCCGAGAGCCCTACTGAGAGAGAGAGAGAGAATAAGGAGGCTCGAAAAGACAGTACAGGGTATGAGGGAAAGACTTATAGCTCTTACCACCATGTTTACCCAGCAGTTTGGGACACGCACACCTGGCGTAGATATAGCTACTCCTACGCCTAATCCTCCTTCACCACTAGTTCCTCCAGTAGCCCCAACCCCTCAGCCAGCAGTTCTCCAGGATAGGGATGACAGAGAGACTCAGAGGGTGTGAGATTTCTTGGGCATGCATCCTCCGGAGTTCACAGGGGTTAAAGACCCGGTTAAGGCTGAGGAGTGGATAGTGGATATTGAGGCGATCTTCCAGTTGTTGGGGTGTACTGATAGGGAGAGAGTGACCATGGCGGGTTATATGATGAAGGGTCAAGCTAAGTTTTGGTGGAGATCCACACAAACGATATTAGCTGAGGATCCCTCAGAAATCACATGGGATGCTTTCTTAGTCACATTTCGAGAGCAGTATGTGCCACATGCAGCTCGAAAGAGGATGCAGACAGAGTTTTTGGATTTGAGACAGGGAAGTTCTACAATAGATAAGTATGAGAATAGATTTACAACCCTGATGAGATACGATCTAGAGACAGTTAAGGATCCCGAGCGCCGGACAGAGAGATTTTTGGCAGGATTGAGATCCAGGATTAGAGATAGACTATTGGGTCAGAACATTATAGATTTCAGAGATGTCTGAGGTGAGCCTAGGAGATAGAGAGGGGCTTGGATATTACTCAAGCAGAGCATGGTTTCAGGAGATCTGTCAGAGATAAGGGGAAGAGAGTAGTTACTACCCAACATGATTTGATAGGGGATCAGCCCAAGAGACAGAGAGTGGAAGGACCTCAAATAGGGGCTGGTAAGCCCAAGACTACAGTGGGTACTACAGATGTTATCAGAGGTTCTGAGATGAGAGTGCCACGATGCAGGACATGTGGCAAGTTGCACCCTGGACCTTATCGAGTGGGTACAATTACTTGCTACAGATGTGGTGAAGTAGGGTACGTAATGAGAGACTGTCCCCTTATGTGGTCTCAGGAACCTCGAGAGGCACCTAGACCAATTGAGAGATCGGTTCAGGCTCCACAGAGGCAAGCATCACCGAAGAGAGCCACAGTTATAGACAAGGGCAAGAAGCCTGTCTCATAGGGTCGAGTCTATGCCAATGATAAGGAGACAGTCGATACATCCTCCGACACCATCAAAGGTGCTTTCCTTGTCTGTAACTATGAAGCACATGTATTGTTTGACCCAGGTTCCACACACTCTTTTGTGTCACCATAATTTGCATGTAAGTTGAATAGGAAACCTGAGTCACTAGATTACATGTTACATATAAGTACACCCATGCACGTAGTGCAAAAGACTGATATGATATGGAAGGATTGTGAAATCATGGTAGGAGATAAGAAATTTCTAGCAGATCTAGTTTTATTAAACATGAAGGATTTTGATGTAATATTAGGCATGGATTGGTTAGCTACCAATCGTGTGAATTTAGACTGCTACACTTAGACTTTGACATTCTCCTTACCAGAAAAGTTCAATATATCTTTTGCGAGAAAGAAATAAAAGTACATGGTGATGAAAATTTTTGTGTTATGTATTAAGTGAAGATATGATATATATGTGCAAGATTAATGTATAATGTTTTTATTATGTGAAGGATACATTGCCTTTATTTCTGATGAGAGTCGGGAACCACCAAGTATACAAGATGTTTCGGTGGTATGTGAGTTTCCCGATGTATTCCCAGAGGACTTACCGGGGTTACCGCCAGAGAGAGAAGTTGAGTTTTCCATTGAGCTAGCACCTGATACTCAACCCATCTCCAAGCCACCTTATCGAATGGCACTAGTAGAATTGGAGGAATTAAGGAAGCAGTTGCAAGAACTACTCGATAAGGGGTTTATAAGACCTACTGTGTCACCATGGGGTGCTCCGGTACTGTTCGTCAAAAAGAAGGATGGTAGTCTCCACCTTTGCATATACTACAGGCTTTTAAATAAAGCAATAGTTAAGAATAGGTATCCCCTGCCGAGAATAGATGACTTGTTTGATCAGCTGAGTGGGGTTTCAGTGTTTTCGAAGATAGACTTGAGATTGGGTTACCATCAGCTAAGGATTAAGGAGGCTAATATACTGAAAACAGCTTTTAGGACCCGATATGGGCACTACGAGTTTTTGGTGATGCCCTTTGGACTGACTAATGCCCTAGCTGCATTTATAAGCCTTATGAATGATGTCTTTCAAGAATACCTGGATAGATTTATGATAGTATTCATCGATGACATCTTGATCTATTCTATATCTCGAGAAGAGCACGAGCAGCAATTGAGGATTGTGCTCCAGATTCTCTGTGAGAAGAAACTATATGGTAAATTCAGTAAATGTGCATTCTGGCTAGAGTAGATTTCTTTCCTCGGACATGTAGTATCTAAGGACGAGGTGTCTGTAGATCTGTCCAAGGTAGATGCAGTAGTGAGATGGGAAAGACCAAGGCAGTCACGAAGGTCAGAAGCTTCTTGGGATTAGCAGGGTATTACCGACGGTTTATCGAGGGGTTTTCACGGATAGCAGCTTCATTGACTAGACTGACCCGTAAAGAGGTACAATTTGCATGGTTTGAGTAGTATGAGCAGAGCTTCCAAGAGCTCAAACGTCGATTGACTACGGCACCAGTCTTGACCATTCCAAGTGGTTCTAGGGGATATGTGGTATACAGTGATACTTCCCACCAAGGTCTCAGCTGTGTGCTTATGCAGCATGGTAGAGTGGTGGCTTATGGATCCCGTCAGCTAAAGGATCATGAGCAAAATTACCCCACTCACAATTTAGAGTTAGCCGCAGTAGTTTTTGCACTCAAGATATGGTGGCATTATTTGTATGGAGAGAGATTTCAGATCTTCACTAACCACAAGAGTCTTAAGTATTTGTTTGATTTGAAGGAGCTCAATATGAGACAGAGGAGATGGATAGAGCTCCTGAAAGACTATGACTGCGAGATCCTGTATCATCCGGGCAAGGCGAATGTGTAGCTGATGCCCTGAGTAGAAAGGGTATGGTGTCCTACATGATGATCAGAGAGTGGGATTTATTGGGACAGTTCACCGAGCTCAGGATCAATATAGATGAGATTGAGCATGGATACATGGCTAGCCTACGGATGGAGCTTAGTATATTAGATCAGATTAGAGCTGGACAGAGGAATGATCAAAAATTATTAGATATGGTTAGCCAGGCAGAGGAGAGATCACAGTCTGAGTTTACGGTTAGTGATGATGGATTAATGAGATATAGAGGTTGTATTTGCGTGCCACACGATGACACCTTGAAACAGAGCATACTGAAGGAGTCTCATTATTCTAGATTCACCATGCACCCGGGCAGTACCAAGATGTACCAAGATCTCTGAAAGGTGTATTGATGGGTTGGGATGAAGAGAGATGTGGCAGACTTTGTAGCCAGATGTTTAGTTTGCTAACAGATTAAAGCTGAACACCAGAGGCCTGCAGGACTGTTGAAGTCACTACCAATTCCTACATGGAAATGGGAGCATATTATGATGGATTTCGTTATGGGGTTACCACAGACCCAGAGAGGTCATGATGCAGTCTGGGTGATTGTGGACAGACTGACTAAGAGCGCTCACTTCCTTGCCATCAAGAGCACAGATTCACTGGATAAGCTAGCTGATTTATATGTCAAAGAGATAGTACAGTTACATGGGGCACTTGTGGCCATTACATCTGATAGAGATTCTCGCTTCACTTCTAGATTTCGGACTAGATTTCAGGAAGCTATGGGGTCTCGACTGAACATAAGCACCGTTTATCATCCTCAGACAGATGGTCAGTCTGAGCAGACTATACAGACCTTAGAGGACATGTTAAAAGCGTGTGCCTTAGACTTTAAGGGCTCATGGGACGACCACTTGCCTCTTGCAAAATTTGCTTATAATAATAGCTATCAGGCTAGCATTAGAATGGCTCCATACGAGGCTCTATATGGCAGGAGATGCAGATCCCAGATTGCTTGGGAAGAAGTGGGCGACAGAAAGATCCTTGCTCCCGAGTTAGTTAAACAGGCAAGTAGTGGTGTTCAGTTGATCTGTGACAGGTTGAGGACGACACAGAGTAGACAGAAGAGTTATGCAGATATGCGAAGACGTCCTCTTGAGTTTCAGGTTAGGGACTCCATATTTGTTAAGGTGTCACCTATGAAAGGTGTAGTACGTTTCGGGAAAAGAGGAAAGCTGAGTCCTCGCTTCATTGGTCCATTCGAGATTTTGAGTAAAGTGAGAGATGTAGCATATCGGCTAGCACTACCTGCACAGTTGTCGGGTATACATGATGTCTTTCATGTTTTGATGTTAAGGAAGTATCATCCGGACCCTTCTCATGTCATCGAGTACGAGCCACTAGAGATTCATGAGGACATGAGTTATGTTGAGCAGCCGATCCGAATTCTCGACAAGAAGGAGAAAGTGCTACAATCTAAGATCATCCCACTAGTGAAGGTTCTTTTGCGACACCACGAGACAAAGGAAGCTACCTGGGAGCTAGAGAGCCAAATGAGGGAGAAGTACCCTCATCTATTCGATGGACCAGCTTGAATTCAGAGGACTGAATTCTTAAAAGGTGGGTAGAAATGTGAAACCCTATATTTTTTCATATTATGATACTTATGAGAAGTAAATTATAGCTCAATGTAACGTTTTATAGGCCCGTAGACGATTAAAGCACTTGGTTGTAGCGTGGGACCCAATGGCACACAAATCGAGGTAAGATCCTAGACCCGAGAATTTATTAAAAATGACATGTTCATGCATGGAATGATGTATAGAAGGGAAAACTAAGTAATTGGAAATGCAAAAGTTAGTTAAACTCGGGTTTTAAATTAAATCAAGAAAACAGACCTAATAAGGGAAATAAATCAGAATAAAATTTTAGAAATTCGTGAAAATTATTTTGAGGCCATAGAAAATTATTATAAGGTGAAATTGACATGGGAAATAAAAATCATGAAGAAATATGGAGATTTAGGGGTTCAAATGAATTTGTAAAGCTAACCGAAAGCTTATTTCCATTTTGCTCGATATTGGCCAAATCGCACAAAATGAGCTCGTTCGTGAAATTTTTCTTAAACAAGTGATCCCTAAATTTTTATGTATAGACATAGTATAACAATTGAGAAGTGCAATTTTGAATAAATCTGATCAGGATTCATTTTGGTAAATTTTATAAAATAGCTGAGGAAAAGGGGAAGTAGGCAGTAGGTATGAGCAGAGGACGAGTGCATGCGCTGGACCAGGACACTATGGATCAGTCTTCAGATGTGGTTAAAGGTACCATCCAAATCTTTGATTTATAAGCATTTGCATTATTTGATCCTGGTGCCACGCATTCCGTTACATCGCCATCCTTTGCATGTAAATTGTTGAAGCATGTAAAACCCACACTGCTAGATAAAATGTTGATGATATCTACCCCTATGAATGATAGTCAATTGACTGAGCATGTATATAGAAATTGTAAGATGAGGATAGGAGGTAAAGAAATGGTAGCCGATTTAATTTTATTAAATATGAGAGATTTTGATGTAATACTAGGGATAGATTGGCTGGCTGCAAACCATGTAGTTATGGATTATCGTGCTAAGACTCTGACTTTTCCAAAGATGGATAATCTTGTTGTAAGCTTTGTGAAATGAAAGGAAATACATGGTTAATGTAAATAAAAGAGTGTGATCTTAATACATAATACTTGAGAGATAAATTACTTATTAATTATGTATGTTAGTGTGATGATTTGTGTTACCAACAGTGGGAAGGATAATGTGAAGGGTTCATTGCTTATGTGATTGAGATGGATAAGGCACGTCCGGAGTTGATAGACATTCCAGTGGCCAGGGAATTTTCATATGTCTTTCCGGATGAATTACCAGGGTTACCTTTGGATAGGGAGATGGAATTTGGTATAGATTTAGCACCTGGTACAGAGCCGATATCTAAGCCACCGTACAGAATAGCTCAAGTTGAGTTGGAAGAACTAAGGAAGTAGTTATAGGAGTTAATCGAGAAGGGGTTCATCAGGCCGAGTATCTCACCTTGGGGAGCACCGGTTCTGTTTGTAAAGAAGAATGATGGAAGCCTCCGACTGTGTATAGATTACCGATTGTTGAATAAGGCCACCATCAAGAATAAGTATCCCCTTCCATGCATCGATAACTTGTTGGATCAGCTTATGGGAGTGCAGGTCTTTTCCAAGATAGATCTGAGATCTAGGTACCATCAGTTGAAGATACGGAATGGAGATGTACCCAAGACAGCTTTCTGCACCCGGTATGGACATTATGAGTTTATGGTTATGCCATTCGAGTTGACGAATGCTCCCGCAGCTTTTATGTCGTTAATAAATAAAGTGTTTCACCAGTATTTGGATCGATTTGTTATTGTGTTTATCAATAATACACTAGTGTACTCAAGGTCTAGAGAGGAGCATGAACAGCATTTAAGGATAGTGCTACAGACCCTCCGAGAGAAGAAGTTGTATGCTAAACTCAGTAAGTGCAACTTTTGGTTGGAACATATCTCTTTCCTGGGTCACATAGTATCGAAAGATGGAGTGTAAGTGGATCCACCAAAGATTGAGGCAGTGGTACAGTGGTAGAGACCCCAGACTATGACAGAGATCAGAAGTTTCCTGGGTTTAGCTGGATATTATCAAAGGTTTGTGGAGGGATTCTTGAGATTAGCTGCTCTTTAAACACATCTTACGAGGAAGAATGTTGAATTTGTGTGGGATGATAGATGTGAGGAGAGCTTTCAGTAGTTGAAAAGAAGATTAACCACAGCTCTGATTCTCACCATTCCTACCAGCTCAGAAGGTTCCATGGTGTATACGGATGCTTCACACCAAGGATTGGGCTGTGTATTGATGCAAGATGGGAAGGTAGTAGCCTATGGATCAAGATAGTTGAAGGATCATGAGAGGAACTACCTGACCCATGATTAGGAGTTGGCAGTCGTAGTGTTTGCATTGAAAATATGGCGCCACTATCTCTATGGTGAGAGATTTCAGGTTTACACTGATTATAGGAGCCTTAAGTACCTGTTCTCGCAGAAAGAGTTGGACATGAGACAGAGGAGATGGCTCAAACTTTTAAAGGATTATGATTGTGAAATCCTGTAACACCCAGGCAAAGCGAATGTAGTTACTGATACACTGAGTAAGAAGCATCTCGGGTTGGTGTCATTTATGATGATTAGGGAACACGAGCTGTTGAAATAATTCACGAACCTCAATTTAGATATGACCCCACCTGATGCTGATAGTGGATTTATGATAGCTAACCTACAGTTGGAACCGGATCTGATAGATCGAATTTGACAGGCTCAACGAATTGATCAGCAGTGCAGTGATACTGCCAGGAAGATACAGAAGGGTACAGAGACTGATTTTGAATTGAGTTCAGATGGATTGTTGAGGTTCAGAGGTAGGATATGTGTTCCCGATGATCCAAAGGTCAGGAAGTTTATCTTGATAGAGGCTCACTCATCGAGGTATATGATACATCCAAGGAGTACTAAGATGTATCAAAACCTATGAAAAGTTTATTGGTGGGCTGGGATCAAGAAAGACATTGCTGAATATGTCGTTAAGTGTCTCATTTGTCAGCAGGTGAAGGAAGAGCATCAGAAGCCTACAGGGTTATTGCAGCCTCTACTGATACCGACTTGGAAGTGGGAGCACGTCACCATGGATTTTGTGATGGGATTACCGAGGATCCGCAGAGGTCATGATGCCATATAGGTGATTGTGGATCGGTTAATGAAATCTGCCCATTTTCTAGCTATAAGAGCTATCGATACGGTGAGCGAGTTAGCGAACTTGTATGTGAGTGAAATAGTGAGGCTACAAGGAATTTCAGTGAGTGTTGTTTCTGATAGGGATGCCCACTTCACTTTCCACTTTTGGTAACATTTTTAGGAAGCGCTGGGGACCCAGTTGAGTTTTAGCACCGCGTTTTATCCTCAGACAGATGGTCAGTCAGAAAGGACTATACAGACCCTAGAGGATATGTTGAGAGCGTGTGCATTGGATTTTGGTGGCTCTTGGGATAACTATTTGCCACTCGCAGAGTTCGCCTATAATAACAGTTTTCATGCGAGAATCGGGATGGCACCATATGAGGCATTGTATGAGCGTAGATGTCGTTCCCCTATTAGATGGGAAGAGGTTGGTGATAGATAGATCTTTGCTCCTAACTTGGTTAAACAAGCCTCTAAGGATGTCCAGTTGATTTGTGAGAGGTTACGGACAGCTCAAAGCAAACAAAAAAGTTATGCTGACAGGAGACGGAGACCACTAGAATTTATGGTGGGTGAGTCAGTGTTTTTGAAAGTTTCTCCTTCGAAGGGTATTATGAGATTTGGTAAAAAGGGCAAGTTAAGCCCTAGATATATCGGACCCTTTGAGATTCTGGAGAGAGTGGAAGATAAGGCATACAGGCTAGCATTGCCACTTGAACTGGCGAATGTACATAACGTCTTCTACGTATCCATGTTACAGAAATACCACCCGGACCTAGTGCATGTGATAAGGTACGAGCCTTTGGAGCTTAATGAAAGCATGATGTATATTGAGAAGTCGGTTCGGATATTGGATAGAAAAGAGAAAGTGTTGAGGACAAAGACAATTCCCTTGGTGAAAGTTCTTTGACAACATCACATGGTGAAAGAGGCCACATGGGAATTAGAGAGTTTGATGCGGGAGAGGTATCCCAAATTATTCACGGGTTGATTGGGTCGAATTTGGAGGACCAAATTTTCTAAGTGGAGGATAATGTAAGACCCCATATATGTATAACTTTGTATATATGTATACATGGAAGTATAATATGGATGACTTTGGATCAAGTAAGTATGAATTCATAAGTATGGTGATGTACTTGTAATGTGAAGCATAAGTGATGTAAAGTCCATAAGTTCAATGTACACACTTGTAATAAGAGTTGTGATGTACATACAAGTTTCATTATGTATGAATATGAAGAAATGGACTTTTATATGTGATGAATGTGAGTGGAATGAAAAATTAGTAGTGTGGTAAAATGGAATGAAGATTTGCATGAGTTGTGCACTTCCAATTAGTTATATCATATACCTTTTGTTATACAAATATTTCACACAAGTTTTATTGTGTATAAAGTATGAATGGATGTCATTTGCAAGTCTTAAAAGGTAGCTGAATGAGGAAATGACTATGGCAGCAAATTAAGGATGTTTTGGTGTAAGTTTTTGCATAAAACTGCAGCAAAATCTAGGAAATATGAAGGCTAGATCGATCTCATAGGATGAGAGATCGATCTGGAAGAGCCAAAATGCTCTTATTCGAGCAATAAGAACAATGTAGATCGATCTCCAATGGAGCCAGATCGATCTGCTAAACATTCTGTAATGAGAGGATCAATTCTTAAGGTAAGCAGATCGATTTCCTTAGCTCTCAGGTTGGAGAAAATCAATCTCGTCCCTAGCCAGATCGATCTCCTTAACTTTTTGCCTTCGACAGATCGATCTCAAGCCCTTGACAAATCGATCTCCTACCTTCAAATGCCATGAAAAATAGGGATTTTAAGAGGACCAAATCGATCTCCACCCAAGGCAGATCGATCTTATCAAGCTAAATCTATAAATAGGAGCAGTTGGATCTACAGATTTTGGGAAACAACCTCACTCTACCATTTTCAATCCAAAAACCTAGTTTTGTCTCTTTAAATCCACCCACACCAGCTCAAGTACATTGGTTTAGTTATTGATTATGAAGTTGATTTTGTGTGCATATTAATGGTAGAACTACCTAGAATGCCATGAAGCAATTATAACCTAGAAATGGGTTAGTGTGAGAGAAGTGAAATGTAGAGGTATTAAGGATGAATGTGATATCTTAAGGTGATAATGGTATTGTGGGTATGATTTTAAGATGATGTTATGGAATAAATTGTAAGACTTACCCAAAAGGGGTAAAATGAATATTTAAGGCATTAGGAAAAATGCATAATCGAATGAGAGTTAGCAACATTAACTCAAGTGTTTGATGAATTAATTACAGCTCCTGAGGATACACCAGAGCAAGTTGAGCTAAAAGAGCGAGAAGCGTAAAGGAAGAGAGTCACACCCCGAGTAAATCGAGGTAGGAGAATTGTGTGGACTCTTAGAGATATCTGTGCATAATTTGGGCGCTTAAATGTTTTGCTAGAGTGCATGTGATACTAGGACATGAAATTGTGTGATTGAAGGGCAAAAAGTTGGGTTTTGAGAAATGTGCATGAAAAACAAAAGCATGATGCTTTGAAAACCTTGTTTTGTTGCTTTTTAGCAAGTGATTGGTGGGTTGGCCAACATTTGAAATGATTTACAAAAGAAATGATTTGATTTGGTTAATAACCATGTTTTGCAAAGAATTGAACCACCTACATGGATTTCGTGAGAATGAAAGCGTGCTAGAGTATGACTCGCACGAGATTTGATGTGTTTTCATACGCATGAGTGCTAGAGCGTAGCTCGCACTAGTTTTCACATGGATTTTTTGATTTTGTGCTAGAGTTGAGCTCGCACATACTTTACATTGGTTTTGGCATGGTGCTGGAGTATAGCTTGCATTAGATGCCCACCATACTTGTTGATGTGCTAGGAGCTTCGGGTAGACTGGGTGTTGCACCGATTAAATAGGCTCGCACGTGTATTTTTGAGAATTGACATGTTGATAGTCGTGCTAGGAGCTTCAGGTAGACAAGATGTTGTACCGATTAAATAGGCTCACACGTACATTTTTTAGATGTGGCGTGATATGATGTGTTGATATGGGTCCACAGAGTACGCTGTACCGTGCAGGTCGCATGGAGCACGTTGTACCGTTTTGAAATTGTGATATACCATCTTCGGACAATGTTAGATCTGCTATGGATTGGTGGGCTAGACGAGACCCACCTCCCGTGTGAAGCAGATAGTGGTGATACCCCGCACACCTGATCAGTGTAGCTTGGGATCACAGGATATGGCCATAGTCTTAGAGGAGATTTCCCTTATTATATTGTCTATCTCACATGTCTATTATTTATGAAATGAATCCATGTTTGAAATGCTTTGTGGGTCAGGACAGTCTGAGGGAGGGGCTGAGTCCTGACAAGTGTTGATTTTGTTGAGATGTGAAAGCATGATTTGCTTGAGAAATGATGAAAATGGCTTTAAAGTGCACTTACGAATGATGGTTTTCCATGCCTTGTTTATGAAATATGCATGATGTTTTATGCCATGCTTTGAATTTGATTTGTGCATTGAACTAAATAGCATGATTTGCTTTACATGCCATTAACACAAGCACGAAATAATGCTTTTGAGATATGAATGAGAATTGTTGGTTTTGAGCATGGCATCACGATCACGTAGATAGTGCAGTATCTACCTGTTTGCATGATTGCCTTACTGAGCATGTGGTTTGCTCACCCCCCTTATTTTCCCCCCTCTCTACAGAGCTTTGAGTATAGTTTGAGAGCGACTTGAGGCTTTCCCTTTTGGTATCTGTTGCATCCCATCACGTAAGGCATACACACCGATGTAATTTTGTATCTAAACTTTCGATAGCACAGTAGCATTTTGTATGTAACTATTGGGGATGTAAAGTACTGTAAACACATGTAATTAGCAACTCTGATTTATTTATACAAGTGTTTACTTCTAAAATGATAATGAAAATTAAATTGTCATGGTTGGAAGAGGTAGACATTGACACACAGCCCAACTGTTTGAGAGTGTAGCTGATCACGATCGAGGTAAGAAAAGAATGAAAAATAAATAATGTATGAAAAGCGAAAATTTGCGAGGATTTTTGGTAAGTTGAGGGTCGTGACAATTATACCGGCATTAGGCCACCAACTGTCCCTGCAAACAATTTTGAAATTTAGCCTTCCATCCTCCAGATGATCCAAACTTCTTTACAGTTTAATGGGCTTCCTCATGACGACCAACATGCTCACCTCGGGCAATTTCTAGACATGTGCAACACCTTCAAGCACAATGGATTATCAGATGATGCATTGAGGCTTAGGTTATATCCTTTCTCGCTTAGGGATAGGGCATGACACTGGTTAACTTCCTTACCTCCAGGATCCATTTCTAGTTGGGATGAGTTAGCCCTTCAATTTTTAGCTAAGTTTTTACCTCCCTCTAAAATGGCCAAACTCCGTAGTGACATATCTTCCTTTGCCCAATTTGATTCTGAATCTCTTTATGAAGCTTGGGAACGATATAAAGACCTTCTTAGAAGGTGTCCTTATCATAGCCTACCCTTATGGCTGCAAGTCCAAACCTTCTACAATGGACTAACTAGCCAAAATAGGACCACCGTTGACGCTGCTGCGGGAGGAGCTCTAATGTGCAAAACGGAGGAGGAAGCTTATGAGTTGTTAGAGAAGATGGCTGCTAACAATTACCAACGGTCTTCAGAGAGGTAGCTGCCTAAGAAGTCGACGAGTATCTATGAGTTAGACACACTGTCTACCTTGACGTCTCAAATAGCCAACCTTACGAAAAAGGAAAAAAATCTTTTATTTTATTTTTTTAAATAAAAATATTTCTCTTTTTTAGCAAACAATTTCGAAATTAAGCCTTTCATCCTCCAGATGATCCAAACTTCTTTACAGTTAGTGGGCTTCCTCATGACGACCCACATGCTCACCTCGGGTAATTTTTGGACCTGTGCAACACCTTCAAGCACAATGGATTATCGGATGATGCATTGAGGCTTAGGTTATTTCCTTTCTCGCTTAGGGATAAGGCGCGACACTGGTTAACTTCCTTACTTCCGAGATCCATTTCTACTTGGGATGAGTTAGCCCATCAATTTTTAGCTAAGTTTTTCCCTCCCTCTAAAATGTCCAAACTCTATAGTGACATATCTTCCTTCACCCAATTTGATTCTGAATCTCTTTATGAAGCTTGCGAACGATATAAAGACCTTCTTAGAAAGTTTCCTCATCATGGCCTACCCTTATAGCTGCAAGTCCAGACCTTCTACAATGGACTAACTAGCCAAAATATGGCCATCGTTGACGTTGCTACGAGAGGAGCTCTAATGTGCAAAACGGGGGAGGAAGCTTACGAGTTGTTAGAAAAGATGGCTGCTAACAATTACCAATGGTCTTCGGAGAGGCAGCTGCCTAAGAAGTCGATAGGTATCTATGAGTTAGACACACTGTCTACCTTGACGTCTCAAATAGCCAACCTTACGAAAAAGGTAGAGTCGCTCAGTACCAAGCATAATCCTTACACCAGTCCTAACCCTGTTCTTGCTATCCAAAGTTCTTTTCTTTCTTGCGATCTGTGTAGTGGTACACAGTCTATAGATAGATGTCCGCTTAACTTAGAATCGGTTCAGTATGTTGCCTCATCTTAGAAGCAACGGAACAACACCTTTTCAAACACCTACAATCCAGGGTGGAGGAACCATCCTAACTTTTTCTGGAGCCAAAACCAATGGCAATCTTCTAATTCTAGACCTGTAGGACCCCCTGGTTTTCAAGCTTCACCAATTCATGTACCACCACAGCAGCAATTTCCACACCATCCACCTAATCATTCCTACCCACCACCTCAATTTCAGCATCATCCACCTCATTTTCATCAACCACCGCCACCACCTATGCAGCCACAACACCTACTTGCACCAGCAGCTGCAGCTAAAAAGAAGCCTACACTAGAGGAAATGTTCATGACTATCCTGCAAAATCAAGCAGCCTCAATTAAGAACTTAGAAGTTCAGGTTAGACAAATAGCTAGTGTTCTTAGCCAGCTTCAACAAGGGACCCTCCCTAGTAATACTGAAGTTAACCCTATTAGGCGGAGGGAGGGTATGGAACATGTTAAAGCCATCACCCTTAGGAGCGACAAAGAGCTAGATGATCAACAAGTTAAGTCCAAACCTGAAAAGCCTATAGTTGAAAAATCCATAGGTTCTAAAGAGGTAGCTCAGAATGAGCAGAACAAAATGAAGATCAGGCTGCAAAGGAATCTAAGTTAGGCGCTTCTTCATCTATACCTTTTTCTTCTTCACAATCTTCCTCGTCCTCTGATGCTACACATGTGTCCACTACACTTGCCCCAGTTAGACCACCAGTACCTTTTTCTCAGAGGTTTCAAAACCAAAAGTTGGCAATTCATTAAATTTCTTTAGGTTTTTAAGAAACTTCACATCAACATTCCTTTCGCAGATGCTTTAGAGAAAGTGTCGAGTTATGCAAAATTTATGAAGGATATCCTATCTAGGAAAAGAAGATTGAAGGACTACGAGATGGTGGCCTTAACTGAGGAATGTAGTACAATTATTTAGAGGAAATTACCCCTCAAGCTCAAAGATCCCGAGAGTTTTACCATACCCTACAATATTGGAAATCTGTTCTTTGGTAGAGCCCTGTGTGATTTAGGAGCCAGTATCAATCTTATGCCTTTGTCTATTTATCATAAGTTAGGAGTTGGGGATGCAAAGCCTACCACAATGACCCTTCAGCTAGTCGATAGATCCATTAAATATTCGAAGGAAGTCATTAAGGACGTGCTAGTTAAGGTGGACAAATTTATTTTCCCTGCGGATTTTATCTTGTTGGATATGGAGGAAGAGAGGGAAGTCCTCATTATTCTAGGCAGACTCTTCTTAGCTACTAGTAGGACATTAATTGACGTACAAAAGGGGGAATTGACTATGAGAGTCCTAAATCAGGAGGTGACATTTAATGTTTTCAAACCTTTGAAGTTCCTTGATGACTCTCAAGAGTGTTTTAAGATGGAGGTTAAGGAAGATAGAATGCTTGAGTACAAGATATCTGAGAGAATGATGGAAGTTGATAGAGCTAAGGAGGATTTGACTGTCAACACTCTATCATCACTTTGGCTAACCATCCTACTTCTCGATCTGCTGCTGAGTGTCATTTTCTTCAGCTACATTTGATGTGCTTATCTTTCTTTTTACTTTTTGTACAATTCTTTTTCTCTTTTCTATTATTTTTTTCCTTGTTTATTTTGCAGATTGTTTTTTTTAGAATTACCTTCTCAACAAGCTTCGGTTGTTCTTCATCATCATCAGATAGGGGAGTATTCTGTTCTTAAGCTTCAATTCTTATATTATCTGCACACTGAGAACACTGGCACTTTAAGTTTGGGGGTGGGGATATCACTTGAGCATTTTTGGGCAAAATTGAAATTTTTTTCAAAAATATGATCTTTCCTTGATTAATTTTAGAGTGATTTAGTACTTAGCATGTAGTTTTCCCATATTCTGATGATATGACCCCATGATTTAGTCTAACTTTGATTGAATGAGAAGCATGATTTTTGGAAAAGCAGGAAGTTGAATTCTTGAATTTGTCTTGATTCTGATTATGATTTCCTCATTTTATGCACATGTCATGTCATGAATCTGTATATTTATTTAGAGAAAGCTTATGTGGACATAGGATTGCATCTGTTCAGTTGATTTTGTGCATCATATTCTAGAATTTGTTTGATCTAATCTCGAGGCGAAATATTAATCACACTTAATTAGGGAGATGATTTAGGCCATCTTTGGATCGTTTGAGCCTTTCTAGCCATCCTTGTATATATTTTACCCCTAGTCACCCATCTGAGGTAAATAAGCTTTTCTCTGTAAATACACCTGCATAATTTTCCTTAGCTTAAATACTCTGTTCCTATCCCTTACCCCGAAAGTATTAAAAGTTATTGGGATTTATTGTGAGCTTTGTACATATGGGGATTAGGTGTTAGCAAAAGTTCCAAAAAAAATTGAAAGAAAAGAAGAAGAAAAATACAAAAATAGAATAAAATGTTTAGCAAAATAAATAAGTTTGGAGGAAATAATTAAGAGCTCTTACATTAAAGATCCTACAAGTAATGCATGTTGAGGGGTAATTAAACCTAAATCGACTTTATCATACCTAAGCCCCAGCCTTACATTACAAGCTTAATGAAGTCCTATTGATCTTTAGTTAAGTGTGACTACATTAGAGGAAAGATAAGTGAAAAGAAAACTTATGGGAATGATCACTTGTCATTGACTTTGCATTCACTGTGTCTTCATAATCTGATCTGGGTAATGTACTGTGAAGTGGCTTTGACATTTTTCACACACACACGGGGAGTCCAATTTGGGTTAGGACTTATGATTGAATGATTCTAAGTGTTGGACTTATAATTTTGAATCTTTGAGATCATAGTTGGTACATTGTCTTTGAGGATAATATTGGGGAAATCATTATGTTAGTACTTGTCATTCCTGCATGAATTTTGTTTTACTTGAGGACAAGCAAAAGCTCAAGTTTGGGGGTGTGATAATTCTATTTAAAATAGAATTATTTGTACTTAATTTCTTAATTAATTATTCTAATCCTCATACTATTTTATTAATTATCCCCTTTATTTAATTAAAATTCTTTAATGTGCAGGTAAAATAAATCATGATGAAACTCAGTCATTTCAGTTAATAATGGCCTGAAAATGGGCTAAAAGGAAACTGGCACACTTCCAATTCGTAGACCGAGTCAATGTTATTATTAGATTTCATATATAATGATATGATGAAAGCATAAAGGGTGGTTATGGACTTTAGGACATGCATGAATGGATGATTAAATATTTTGCTTTATGGTATTTCAATTTTTGCAACAAGGCCTATGTGCCTTGCCTCATCTTTTTAATTTTTAGGGTCGTACACTTATTTTCTCATCTTAATCCCCTTAAATGTAACTCAAGGTTCCTCTATAATATGTAATAATTACATACACTAGATTTAAGATAGAAATTAAGTTGTGAATCCAAAAATTGAATACAACAAGGCACCATGTAGGCAATGGAGATGAATCGATAATGGAGTTTTGGAAGCTTGAAGATTGCTTTCATTCATTTAATTATCTAGCTCCTTTTGGCTCAAATGAAGCTAACCTTAGTAAAGTCCATAAACATACTTAATAGTTGGCTTATAGGATATTTATGTATTTGCGATATATGATATCTGAATATGATAAATGCAATTCATGTCTTTATGAATCAATGAGACTATAACTATGCAAAACTGAAATTTCTCATTAAATATTAAGTCACATGTTAAGTATGATTAAGATGCCTTTCACTATCTCAATAATATAACCAGAGTTCTTTTAAATGGAAACTTGTTAAGTAACTTAGGATGTCACTCTTACACGAATATGTTTGATCTGATTAATGATGGGTCTCACTCAACCAACACTTTGTAGTTCAGATTCTTAAGAACTCGACGATAAAGAATTAAAGGTAATCGTTAGGCAAAATGCATACAATGCATTTAAACAAAAAGTTGTAACCTAACTGATCTAGGAGTTACATAAGGATGCAATTGGTAAACTAAGTTACCTACCCAATAAGTTATACCATGGCTAGCTGATTCGCTTAAGGTCATGGAATAATGAAAGGGGATCTTAGTTCACTAAGAGATTTAATATATTAAACTCTCGAAATAGTAATAAGGGCTATTATTTTGACAAAAAAATGAGAATAATCATTTAAAACTAGAAACCTTGTTTTAATGATTGATATATGGACATTAAATATGCAATATATATATATTAAATGAATGGGTATAAATTATTTTGATGACTAGTAATCTGTCTTTCTGTAGTATACTTGATATTAATAAAATTATGGACCAAATTTCATTGATTGATTTTACAATATGAATCTTGCTCCTAAAGCAAGAGAATGAGGATTATGACCTTAGATCAACTTATCATTGATAAGCCCAGTCATGATACTATAAAGGAGGCATCTAGGTAGATGACGTAGCATAAGCAACATAATGATGTTAGCTAGCATGGCTCTTAACCTTTATAAAGGCATCATGAAACTATAAGTGCTTCTGACATCATCTTGAACCTTAATGAATTGTTTATAAGGAAAGACACATTGAGAGGTTCGCTATCGTTAGGAATTATTCCAAATAAGGATGGTCAAAGTATGCCATATAAGGCCTCATGTGCTTATGATGATAAACTTTATCACTAGGCTCAGTTAACTTGGATATGATATGAAACACAAGTATAGACTTAATTATGTCTTCTTTTTCCATAAGCTATTCAAATTTTGTATTGAATGCCAACATGAATCGATTGGATACCATTATTTCCAATATGTTGAATATGCTTACCTAAAAAACTAAAGACACTAATGAGATCTTTGTCCAACTAGTTTCTTCTTACGAGAAAGTTAAGAAAAAAAAGTAAGGTTCCTTTGAGGGAATGAAGGATGACGGCTCTAGTAAAAAGAAGTTCTAAGAATAAGGATAAGGACAAAGGAGTTTGTCATCAATGTGAAATCTTAATCATTTGAGTTGTAATTACAAAGAGTATATCGAATCCATAAAGGATAAAAAGGCATAAAGTAGCTTTTACCTCAAGTGCTAGAACTGAATATTGTTACTATTTGGTATGTAATACCTAAGGATTAATGAAGTACGAGAATGAGGAAAGGTAATCAATTGATAGAGATCAAGATTACAAGTTTAAGCTTTATGTTTTATGAAAACATTGAAGTTTTGATTTACTCACCGAACATTGGACGTTTGAGTTTTGCAAAGTTTAGCCAAAAGATGATTGATTATGATTGACAATATAATCAAACACCTATTTATGTTTTTAAACGTAGTTTAGTATGCTAGCATAGAATGCTTAGCTAAATAAAACATCTTATTTAAATCAAAATCTGCATGAAATGGTTCCATATCTTAGCCTTATGTACTCTTCATGAAACTCACAATTATAACTATTTAGAATAATGGATAATCACAAACAATTACTAATCTCCTTAGTCATGAACAAGAGTTAGCATAAAGATATTAAAGGTATTGTTGATTTGGAATCAATAGTAATCTTTTGACTTAAATGATTAATGTTTGGCACAATGGGATTATGCAACATAAATAGTTATGCATAATTATAACGACCCTTTTTACGGTATAATATGGTTAGGCTAGGAGACGATAATGGATCAAAACAGTAAATCTTTGAACAAAGCCAAATAAAATATTTATTTGATAAATCATAATAATTGTTCTTTTACAAAATATCCTCGTTCATGTTCCCTAGATACATTTCCTATGCATTACTGTACTTACAAAAAGTTTAGATAAAAAAATAATAATGTCCTAGGTTTACCTTTAAACACAGAAGATTACCTTGCGAAAGTATGGCTATGCAAAAGAATACTTACAAAAGCGGTCTCAGCTATTGATGTGGCTCTGTGGAGAAATGTCACGACCCAAATTACCTAAAAATCAGAGTAAATTTTTCACTTTTTCATTTATTATTTAATTCTTACCTTTCTCTCATCGTGACCATCCTACAACACAGTTGGGCTATGATTCGGTGTTAGTCACCTCTCACCTATTTACCATTTCATTTCCATATTCACATTCATATATCAGAGTTTACTGTTCTTTGACTTTAAATAAATACATACCCAATGGTATTTATAACTCTACATCCCTGACATCATATCCGTTTACAGTACTGTGCATTACATATTTAGATACAAAACTATACAAATGTGTATACCTGTCTCTCGATGGGAAGCAGCGGATACCAAGCATGCAAGTACTCAGCCGCTCAATAACTATTACGAGTGCTCTGAAAGGATGGGAAAAAAAGGGGGTGAGCAAACCACACGCTCAGTAAGGCAATTATGCAAGTAAGTAGATAGCTCCACTATCTACATGCTCATAATGCCATGCCCTTAAATCCATTTCTTTTCATTAAAATCATCAAGCACAAAGTCATGCAAACGTCAATGACTTAGTTTATAAAATTGTTCGTGCATATATAAATCATACTACTTATGCATCAAAGCATTTCATGCAGTCTTTCATGTCATGTAAGACAAATCATGGATTTCAAATGAAAGCATGGAAAACATCATCATGCTACTGCATTTAAATCAATTCATTAAAACTGCAGTAAAACTAACCTTTCCGGGTCAATCATCCAATAAAACAATTCATATAAAATTCATTATAAAACTTCGGTTATAAAACCACCCTTATTTCAGGGTCATAAATCATAAAATCATTTAATCATAAAATCGTCAAATCGGGGGCCTGACCCCTCCTTCGGGTCTACCCTGGTCTAACAGACCACAAGTTATATCATGTGAGACAATCAGGTAATTATCAGTAACATCGAGGACTATGGCCATATCCTAGTGATCCCTGGCAACACGGTACCTAGTGTGCGGGGTATCACACCTGAAACGGGAGGTGGGTCGTCCTACCCGTCAGAACAGCATAACACTAGGATTGCGAGGGCAAGGCTTACTGCCTCGTGACTAATGCCACTCCACTCCAACAATCCCCACGGTACAGCGTACTCCGCGTGACATACACGGTACAACGTACTCCATGAACCCAATCTCAATCAGGGGTACCTGTAATAGGTCTTATCCACCCATATCATCTCTGTCTCAAAATGCACGTGTGAGCATATCATCTCACTGTGACACACAGTCGATAGGAGGCTCCAACATGGCTATATGCATGTAATACAATTCCCTGTGCGAGCGAAGCTCAAGCACGGCTCCATGCATATTCATGATATCAGAAAACCTCGTGCGAGCAAAGCTCTAGCACGGTGTCATAGAAATCAATGAAATCTGCGTACGAGCAGCACTCTAGTACGACTTAAACTGATTATAAATTCAAGTAAAATCCACGTACGAGCAATGCTCTAGTACGGATATGTATAAGAACTCAATAAAAACCTCGTATGAGAAAAACTCCAGTACGACATTCAAATGAATTATGAAAACCATATAAAACTTTGTGCGAGCAACGCTCCAGCACAAATGAATGCTCAAATAAATCAAATCTCATGTGAGTTACACTTCAGCACAGCTTTATGCATAATTAAATCAAATCTCGTGCGAGTTACACTCCAGCACGGCTTCATGCATAATTAAATCAAAACAGGATGCGAGTTAAGCTCCAGCATCTCTCATGCATGTCAGATCATTAAAACTAGTGCGAGCAATCACTCCAGCACCTCTTTATGCATACCCCGTCAAAACAAATCAAAACATGTCAAAACAGAGTGCGAGCTAGGCTCCAGCACTTCTCATGCATTTCATAGGAATAAAAATCAGTGCGAGCAACCGCTCAAGCACATTTATGCACATTCACAAACGCAGATATAGTGCGAACTACGTGTCAGCACTATCTGTTTCCATATAAACTTGATAGTTGGCCGTTTTCCACAGAAATTTTCATTTAAATATAAATAACACTTACGTAGTGTTATCATGTGAAATTCATGCAATTACTGACCAATCTATCGCTTTGCTTTGATTAAAACCAATAAAATTCTTAATTTCGAAATTTCCTTAAATCATGCATTTCATGCATGTCATGCTTTCACCATCCTTAGGTGAACTTCCCTCAATAGGGGTAAAATAGACTTTTCACCTAATTCGATCATTAAAATCATTTAAACCACTTTTAGGACCATTATACATAATCAGAGTATACATACATATTCAGTGTACAGAAAAACTATTTAAAATACGCGTAGCTACCTCTAGCAGCTCACACAATTCCCTTACCTCATTTTTCTGTACAGTCTGACCTTTCCACTGATGATTCGTCATGCAATTCGATTTGCTCCAAATCCAATCTCCGAAACTGCAGATACACATTCATCAGGTCAAATACAATACAATTTAATGTATTTCATATTTTTCTGGGCTTAATTTAAATCATTGGGCCCGTTTACCTATATTGGGCCCGATTGCACCTTAATGGGCCTTAATCGGCCTTAAGCCCGTTTTCTCACTTACTATGCACATTATCGAGGCCTATTGGGCTCATTGGGCCCATCAGTAATTTATTTAGCCTTGTTCTAAATTCTCAGATATCTCAATTTAGTATTTACGACAATTTATCCAATTTTCCAGAATTTAATTCATTTCATGTGGAATTTAAATCCATAATTTATGCGTTAAATATCAATCACGCATAACGATATAAAATTGTCGTAAATAAGGGTCACTTACCCGTTATTCCATGATCGTACACAAATCGAGGCTGTCTCGAGCTCTCGGTAGATGCCAATTGTCGAGCTACACAATTAAATATATTTCCGGGTAAACTTTCAGTCGATTATTTATCAAATTAAATATTCCAAAAAATTAAATCGATCAATTCGACTACTTACCGACTTACCCGAAGCTCGATTGCATCACTGAAATTTTCTCCAATTTTTCCTCTTTTTCATTTTCCCTTTTTCTTCCTTTTTTCCCTCTCTTTTTGGCTGAACCAGTCCGGTCCAGTTCAACCCGGTTCAGACCGTCGGTTCGGTCTGGTTCGATTCGGCCGGTTCAGTCACCATTTGGTCGCTCTGGCGCCGTCCAACCGTTTCCCGGTGCCTCACCACCGCCGTTTGACGCGTCTCTGGCCGAGGGATGTTCGGTTGGCCTCGATCGGGACCAACTCATCGCCAGTGGCCGCCGTTCCTCTTCTCTTCTCCGTGGCTTCAATCTCGCCGATCTGCCTTTTTCGACGCCGTTGGAGCGCGTTGTCAGTGGCAGAAGGATCGTACGGTACTGGGCTTCCTTTTCCGGTCGCGTGCCTGGCCGCTGGTCGCCGGAGGTGGCCGCCCAGTGGTACTTCTTCCCCGTCGGTCTTCGCGGCTTGTTTTTTGTTTCTCTTCGTTTTCTGTTTCAAAATTTCCAAATTCGTTTCTTTACCTTTTTATTTTTTATTTTTTATTTTATAATTAAATTTTATTATTATTTTATTATTAAAAATCCAAAATATATGAAAAATTATTATTTTATTCCTTAAAATAAAAATAAAAATCTCAAAAATTCATATTAAATTCATTTAGTCCGTAAATGAATTTATCAGTCCGATTTTACCTTTTTGATATATTTTTCGATTATTTTCGGGATTATTTTTTGATACGAAAATTCTGAAAATATTAAATAAAATTATATCTTGATCAATTTAACCGGAAATTTAATTATTTCTTCGTTATTGATCAAGATTTCTCAAGCCATTATTTTTAATTAAATTTTCTTGTCCCGATTAATACCAAATTTCAATCTTTTGATCGTTTTGCCCTTGCACGTTTTCGGGAATACCATTTAAGTCCATTTGCATTTTTAAATGCACTCGAAAATTTCTATTTATTCCCTTTTGCTCTTACGTTAAAAATATCGGGTCTTACAAGAAATATAAGGTATGAGCTCAATATGCTCAGTAAGAAAAACATGTGGCAGGGAGATAAATACACTATCTATATTCATATTTGCAAAATAGGTTTATCATGAAAATATACAGAACTATTGGCAATTCAGTAAAATCAGAGTCGAAAAATCCATAACAATATCAATATCAATAGTATAAGCATTGTACTGCAATAAATATAGTATTTAAAATTTTATAAAATATTTTATTGTGACGACTGTGTGGTACTTTGTTCCCACAGGATTCAAGAGGTGGCCCTCACAGTCTCTTTATGCAGTAGAATAATACAGTTTCATATGATAATACAGTTCATATGGTCATTTCAGTAAATCAAATAGACGAGACAAGGCGAAACATACTATAACAGTAATCCATATTACAATTGGCCAATGTCGGTGACTCCAAGTATCACTGATTAGGTGTGTCGGGATGTCAATCGTTGTGGGAGTGGTTAGCTACCCAAACGGCTCACAATACATTATGTCCGAAGATCGATAGCACGGTACAGCGTACTCACATGCGTGTTGCACGGTACATCATACTCCGTAGACCACAGTAACAGTAGCAGTTCAGTAACATCAATAGTAACAGTTTAGTAACAGTAACAGTGCAGCATGATTAACCATCGCCTTTGCCTCAAAATCAATGCTAATCAGGTCATGCGACACACAGTTAGCACGCACTCAAGTACATTTTATTAGTACTACTTTCTAAGCAGTTCTTTTTCATTAAACCAATTTTTTGAATTCATTTCGATACATAAAACAACTCCAAAAGAGGCTGATTCACCTTTTTTCGGTTAAAAATCCCAGTAAACAGTATATGGTAATTAAATTAGGTTTTTTCAATAATAATTTAAGCCATAGCGGTATTTATGTATGTAAATTAAATTTATAACAGGAAGGTTAGGCTGTTTTAACTAGGGCTAAAAATTTATAATTTTCAGATAATAATTCAAGCCATAGCGGTATCGGTTTTGTTCAGCTCTCATATTGTTTCGTTTTTTTCAACTTCGGTTTCTTCTGATGTTTGCATCGTTTCTTCTCAACTGTCACTTCGGGTTTTCCATTTCCTTACCCACTTTCCTGCCATGTTCAATCTTCATGTCCTATGTTTGAAAAAAGAAAATTATTTCTTTCTTTTCCTGTTTCAGGTCTACGCTTCTAGCTTTTGTCTTGTTTCAACTACACTCACCTTCAGCCTGCCACATACACAGTAGTAGAGTCCCTCAGTTTCATGCTTTACCACCTGGTTTATAAGCTTCAATGTTCTCCTTCACTGCTGTAGTTCATAAAGCTTTTTCTTTTGCTGGCCTTAACTGTCTCAATCATTCCTTACCTTTCATTTCCTTGCCCATTTTTGAGACCACTTCCATCTGTCACGCTAAGATCCATCATCAACTCGTCACTACCTTTCCTGTTGTAGTAAAACTGCAGCAGGCTACTGCAATGGATCTCACGGGTTTGGCTTCAATTTGAAGCCAAACCACGCCTTTTGAACTCCCTTTTCCTTTTCATTCTTGGTGCTGAATAACTCCATTGCACCACGCCTGTCCCATGCTGCCACTTATCCACTAATTTGCTTGGTTTACTTTTATTGTTAGTGTAGTGGATGGCGTGAGGTCTTGTGAAGAAGTAAGAGTTGGTCTGGCACTGACTCCTTCGTTCTTCCCATGTGGCGGTAGCGCATCCTCTGCCTAGGCCTGCATTCCTATTATATATATATATATATATATATATATATATATATATCTACATCTTCTTCATCACGTTTTTTGCTCTTAAAATTAGTGCACCCTAGCTAGTCTGCAACACCCATCTCATATGCTATTACTACTGCAGTTTACAGTAGAAATCACATGGATCCAAAGGCGTGCAAGCTTCCTTCTTCTTCTTACAGAATCTTCCTCATCGAATTATTATAATTTACAACAATGAATCATGAACTTTTGGGATTGGCTTTATTGGAAGCCAATCCATGTGCTGCCAACTTTCCCCTAGTCCTTAATTCTATAAATTTCCACTGATACTTCATCTACAACGGTAGTTACAATGGCTCTGAATTGGCTTAATTTATTCCAATAATAATAACACTCCATAACTTAATTGATTCTTAATGTAATATTGCATTATACCTCACTTAATATCTTGTATTGTTTAGTTTGTTATTCCATATTTAAATCGAATAAATGAAAATGTTGTGGGGTTAACAATAATAATGCATACTTAGTTACAAAGTAATCTTGTTTAGATATGAGACCTAAAAAAAAGACTACTTAAAACTAAAATGATTGATGATTATCTAAATAAATTCATATGAGATGTATTGTGATACAAAAGGGAAGTTACCACTACCAAATGAAATTTGAATCAAACATTATTCCTATTGGCATAGAATGCCAATTTCACCAAATATCTCTCTAAGAAAGTTTCTAAATTTGTGTAAAATCAATGAGATCACTATAATTTTTAAATATTAAAGGTCAAATGCATTCAATGCATAGTGATGCATATGATGCATAGTAATGTGTATAATGCATAGTGATGCATAAAACGCATGGTAATGCATAGGATGCATGAATACTTAGTAGGATGCATAACTCATACATGATGAGTTTACTGAGCAAAGTAATGTTCGACATTGTGTTAAGATATCAAAATTGGTAAAAGGATACAAAGAGTTAAATTTTATCAAAAGAGTGAAAGATCTTGATGAAACCATGGGCTTAGTGAGAGCAAGTGATGCTTTTGATTTGGTTTAAGCAGTTAAATCTATATGATAGACTAAATGCTAAAATAGTTTAGCAAACTGAACATATATGGGATATATGTTACGTTAAAGAAGTTTTAAAAAAGGCAAGAAAAAAGAGACACTAACGACTGTTAAGGTGAATAGAAATTATTGAATAATGAGAGCAATCATTTGAAAAGAGTTTCAAAGGTGAAATGTCACGCCCCGAAAATGCGAAAAATAGGGCAAATTTAAAACTTTTTACTCATTAATTCACAAATAAAGGTGCATTCCTGTGCAGTGTCATACATCATCATAATTATCATGCCTCAGGATCTCATCATAACATAGTGTATATTGAATCATATACATTAATCCATCTCAAGTTAATTAATCCTAATACATCCCATATAATGTTATACATCAAGTGTCTGCAATTACAATAATAGTCTGGGTACATGAAAAGATAAGATATACCTCAAGATACAATATATATGGCCTGGAGCTCGAGTCCTCCACTAGCCACTACTCCGTACGTCGCAGGGAAGTCCTTATTCACTTGAAGAACTCTGGGGGGAAAGAAAAACAGGGTGAGCTTCTAAATCGCTCAGTAAGGGGGGCAGGGGACTCATTTCATAAACCCAAATGCACATCACAAAACATTTATTTGTATGTGAAACTCATTTGAAAACCATAGCATGAAAGTACTCAAAACGACACTCTCACGTGTCAAGTCATGTGAAAACATGAAGTAAAAAGGCTCACTCTAGAGCAAAAACAAAGCATGTGAAAACAACGCGATAAACGCTTTCTCAAATACGTGATAAAATCACAGTAAAAATAATGCACGTGGCACAGCCACTAAACACGCGTGGCAAAGCCACTGATTTAATTTCTCACGTGGCATAGCCACAAAACACACGTGGCAAAGCCACTGTTTTAATTTCTCGCGTGGCATAGCCACAGAATAGGGTTTCTCAACGTGGCACTGCCACCAATGGGGTATAACGTGGCACAGCCACCAATGGGGTTTCTCAACGTGGCACAGCCACCAATGGGGTATAACGTGGCACAGCCACCAATGGGGTTTTCTCAACGTGGCACAGCCACCAATGGGGTTTCTCAACGTGGCACAGCCACCAATGGGGTATAACGTGGCACAGCCACCAATGGGGTATAACGTGGCACAGCCACCAATTTTACGTGGCATAGCCACAGAATAGGTTATTCTCACGTTACCAGAACGGAGAAGAATTCAGGCTTACATGCTACCAGAGCAATGCCCAGTGTGTACTCACAACTACACACCTAAGTCTTATCACATAAGACAGGTTTGCCTTCACGTAGAACTCAAGATGGTTTTTCTCTCATAAAACTCATTTGAAAATCGTTTTGTACTCAACACAAAACGTAATAAAACTGAGTTCTAACCGGCAAAGCACACGCACACATTTCTCAAATCTCAATATTGCCTTAACGTAGAGCCCAGTTATAAACTCATAAAAACGTTGGGCTCCAACCGGCTATAAAATCGTGTGCAATATAATCTCAACACAAAACACTCAACATGCTTGTTTTATAAACCACAAATCATGCTAAAACAGTTTGCAATTCACATACACAAATGGTTTAGATTTCCCTTACCTCTTTGCACCTCGTATAGTGCAATCGTTTCCCCCGTATCACGGACTAGCCTCGCATTCCACTATGGAACTCCCGAGCTGTCCAAACGATGTTAAAACATCAATACTCAATTATCTCATAACCCTCAATTCTCAAAATCGAGCATAATTGCTCATAACACCTCAAATCTCTTGATTTCTCGTAACTCAACCCTAAACTACAACCTCATTCACAATATCTCAATGTCCTACATTCCTCATGCCAATTATCTAGGCTAATTCTCCACATTGTCTATATTTCCATTTATAGCTCAAAATTCCTAAAATTATCAAAATCGCTAAATATCATATCACTCTAACCACATTGAAATTTCATCAATTTCCTAATCATTTCTCGACTATTTCAACACAATGACAACCACCAACAACATCAAAATCAGCTCAAATATCAAGATCGAGGTTTAGAAATTACCCAAAGTTTGTGAGACGCACAACTCACGCCTCGATCCGATTCGTCCTTCGATTTCCAAGTATGTTGTTCTCCCTTTGATGAGGAACAACTTTCCTTCTTACCACAACAGCTGATTCGACCGGAAATGAGGGATTTGGATGAGTGAGAAAGTTAGGTTTTCGAAAAAATGGGGGTTGGAAGAGAGAGAAAGTGAAATTTCAGGAGAAAACACGGGTTCCTTATATAGGCTGGAGGTAGGAGATCGATCTGCCTCTTGATGAGATCGATCTGCATTTGAAATTTGGGGACGATCTGGGCAATTTTATGCATAGGAGATCGATCTGTCGAGGGGTGAGATCGATCTCTTTATGGCTTTATGAGATCGATCTGCTCCTAAGGAGATCGATCTTCTCCCCAAACAGAAGCATTTGGAGATCGATCTCTTCCTCATGAGATCGATCCTTTCTCAAACAGAATCATTTGGAGATCGATCTCTTCCATTGGAGATCGATCTGCTCCTCAAATTTCTCATTCCTTGTCATTTTTAGCTCACCAGATCGATCTCTCCTTCTCCCAGATCGATCTGCTCCTTAAATTTCTCCTTCTTTATCATTTATAACTCACCAGATCGATCTCTCCTTCTCCCAGATCGATCTGTCCTCATACTTCATGCTCATTTTACACACTTAACATATAAATCTCCAATTATAATTCCCACAATTCACTTAGCTCAATAAATTACACTTCAATTTCTTATTACATCATTAAAATATGTCTGAAATTCTCAGATCTCACATGAAAGGATAGCATACCTATATCTAAAAGATCAAATACAAATCATTTTCTATTTGGGGTAATAAATGGAATATGATTTAGATCTTTTAGCTTAGCCCATGCATGGAACAAAATTTCCCTTGTAAAAGAGTTATAAAGAGTTATAATTATGAGATCTTTATGCATCAAAGCCTTGTTCCTTAAAAATGTTTCTAGTCAATGTATTGTCAAAAATAGGCATTGACAAATTCACTAGAGGCTAGTACATGTTAAGCCTATTACTTATAAAATAAGCAATTCATCTCATAAATTGAAGTATGTGAGAGGCCAGTACATGTTAAGCCTATTACTTATAAAATAAGCAATTCATCTCATAAATTGAAGTATGTGAGATACTTGAGGATGAAGCTGGCAATCTTAGACACGACACTGTGACACAATACAAAAATGACATGCATAAAATATACAAAAGTGACAGGGGTTAAAATTACGTAAAACTTACATATGAATATGCAAAAGTTAAAAAACAGTTTTATGTTTGGTGTGTCAACATGAATTTTAACACAAAATTTTCATATTTTACACGACATGAACACAGTTTTACATGACACAAACTCGAATTATATACATGAATTGTTAAGTCTACTTGAGGATAACATATGGGTGATTATTAGAGAACAAGTCCATTGAACATGATCGAAATCCATTTGGTAATGTCACTCAAATGTTTATGGTCATGGAATAAATCTTTGATGAAATCTATTTATTGGAGTCAATCTTGAAGTTGCAAGAACTGATATGATGAATTGATAAGTAGACACTGCACATACTTACTAATTTATTGAGATAAAATCGATGGAAGGATATTAATTGCACTGTGAGACGTATCACTGACAAGTTTTAAGTTGAGAATCACTCTTAACCTCTCTAACATTTGGATGGTCATGTGGCATAGCTAGATGCCAAACTTGATCTATGAATTCTAGGTCATTGCCATGATGCTAGGAGCCTAATGGGTCACTTAAAAGAAGTCAACGGATGAAAATAAATTGGTCTAGGAAAATTTGAATTTTCTATTTGAACTTATTGAATGGAATTATAATTAGCTTAATGAAATGCATTTAATTAAGTGAACTTAATTAAAATAGTTTTAATTAAGTTATTGGGTCAAATTATAATTAAAATGGATTATTGGGCTTAACTAAAAATGTTTGGTTGGGTGGAATTAATTAAAAGAGTTTAATTGAGTTATTGTTCTCTACCTTTAATTATAATTTGGGCCTTACCTCTAATTAAATATTTTAATGAAGAAAAAGATCTAATTGCAATTAAAATGAGTTCGAGAGCTAAAAGGTAAACGTACCAATTAATTAAACAAATTTACCCTAGCTTATAAATAGATAATTAAGGTTGGCCACAGCTTAGGGTTTAGATTTTTGTGGTAGGCAAAAAGACCTTGCAAAGTTTTTGTTGCCCACCTTAGTCATCCATCTCTCACTCTTGCTTACTTCAAGAAAAAAATTTTCTTCATGTTTTTGAGCTTCAAGAAATTGAGAAAATTGTGGTGAGTTTATGAAACTTAAATCATTCTAGCGAGGTGACTGTCGTGATATAATCCAACCATCGTGAAGGATCTATAGCTACTTAATTGGATTACATTAAAGGCTGGACACTTAGAAAACTTATCTTTGTGATTCAAGACAAGAAGATTAAACATCATCAATAAGAAGTAAGCCATAGATTACAATATCTAAGGCTTAGGTATGTTTATTAAAACATCTTTATGATTTTTGATAATTATTTGCATGATTTGAATGTCTTTGATAAAATAGATTTTTAGAATTGATTTCATAAGGTAAAATTTTAATTTTCACTACGTTTAACCTATGGTTGTTCATGTATGACCACCTATGCATGACCTAAGAAATGTACACTTTTAATGATTGAAAAGGCATATTAGAGGGAGCAAAAAGTTTGGGGGAAGGAGTAAAACCATGTGAAGAAGAAAATCAGGCACATCCACACCTAATTCTCTAATCTAGATAAGAGAACACAAAGGGGATGAAAAGAATTAAAGGGCAAAGGTAGCAAAAAGTGAAAAAATCTCATGGATAGCATGAGAATCTAGCTTTTATTCCAAAATTTTATCTTAATCATGTTGGATATTTTAATAATAATGGACACTTTTACCCTTGAATCAATAACATTACATAAAATGAGGTCATGGTGGATTGCTCTAGACACATATATCAATTTGGCTTCAATTGTTGTCTAATTGGATGATAGATGTAAAGTATATTGTTTTTCGAGCATTTCTATTTACAACCTATTTCAGACTAGACACAACCTATTTACTAAACTCAACCTAATTCATTTTTTTCATATTTTTACTAAATAAAACCTATTTCTAAATCTCTTATACCCAAAATACCTTCTCCATTTTCACAACCTAATCTCAAGTTCTTCTCCTCTTTCTACACACACTCTCTTCTCTTTGATCTCTACAATCTCCCTCTATCTTCATTCTTTCGTGAAAAACTTTCCACAATCAAGATTTTTTAGTACATTCTTCAAGAAACTTATCCTTTATTGTTTGATTTGTTGAAATTTGAAGTATGGGTTATGTTTCGAGGTTGGGTTTGAATGATTGTGGGGTTTAGGGTGCCTCTTAGGGTTCATAGCAATGGATTGGGGATCGCGGCAGGTTCTTACCGCGAAACACATGTGGCTCACAGGGGGACCCTGGCACAAGATACCAAAAATGCTATTTTTCTTTCTTTTTGTTTTTTATAAAATGTACATGTTTAGTTCAAATAACTTTTTGGGACCAAGGATACAGTATTTAGGGGATATGTACTTATAATTAACCGCTTCATGTCTTATTTATGCAAAATTAATTTAAAAGAATGATGACATTTTGTACTTGTCTTTAATTGCCTTTCATTGTTTACAAAGCTTTAAGAAATTGTTTAACTGTAGGTGTAATTGTGTTTGTTTGCAAATGGCACGTACACAAGGAGTCAAATTATCCAAAGAAGCCTCACGAGGAGCTGTATCATCCAGAGTGGCTTCACATGATCATACCTCCTCTAATCCATCTAGAAAGTGACCGACTGCTTCTGAGAAGAAGCGACGCGTCATAATAGAGGAGGCAAGGCAGCATACCTCGACCTCAGCTGAGGCACCAGCTGCTGATGAGAGGAATCATGTGCCTGCATCTACTGATGCCTGCATCTACTGAGGCACCAGCTGCTGAAGAGAGGCAGCATTTCCTTACATCTACTGAGGCATCAACTGAGGATGATATAGTTGCTATTAGACCGTATCCCGGTGGTCTAGTTGATACATTGATTCTGAGGAGCTTTAGATCTCATGTTACTGCATCTATTTGGTAGCAAAAGGTATGTTTCATTAGTAATATGTAATTGTTGTTATTAATATTATAACTAATAATATTGTAATTATTTATTTGCTTTTAATTTAGGAACGAGGTACGTTTAGAGTGATTAACCACAAATCAAAAGTTGTTACGTCATTGTTAAATCAAAGTTGTTCACGCATCCGAGCCTTGGTAGAACAATCTGGGTTGACTCTCTTGTTGCGCATCTGTTATCCCATGTGCAACAAGACAATTATGGAAGCATTTACAAAAAGGTGGCAGCTAGAGACCAATACCTTTCACATGTCGTTTGGAGGAGAGATGACGATCACACTGGATGATATGTCTACATTACTCGGCATTCCAGTGGTTCGTCAGATCATTTCATTTAATACTATCAATGTCGACAAAGCCAAGAGAGCCTAGAACGTTTACTTAGGTTACCCGTAAATAAGGCATGAGAAGAGACGGTTGAGCAAAAATGACCTTTAGTTAGGATGCAATGGTTGAGAGATGCATTTATCAATGTGACCGACTTGGATGATGAGCAAATCATAGTGTACGCGGCTCATGCATTTTTGTTGTTTTTAGTTGGTTGCACTATTTCGCTGATGAGAGTGCAACGCGAGTCCCGGTAATGTACTTATCATTTTTTGGAAGATTTAGAAGCTGTTGGAGAATTTGCATAGGGTACAGCTTGTCTTGCCTACATTTATAAGCAGTTGGGCCTTGCCAGTAGATTTTAGTGCCACTTTATTGCTGGTTACGTGACATTTGTTTAGGTATGTAACATTTCTTAAAAAAATATTCATTTTTTATTTTATTTATTACTTTATGTTATTCTTATTATAAATATGCTTTTATTTTTTGCAGTCATAGATCTACGAGCATTTTCCCTCCTTAGATCCAATGTCAGACCTATTATTCAGACTAGGAATGTCACGACCCAATTCCATTCTCTTTAACCGAAAATCACTGAAAAGTTTTCGCGTTTTACTGTTACCTTACCCGGTCGTGAACTAAACTCACCACACACTGTTGGGCTGTGAGTCAATAATAAACACCATATCTCATTCATTCTCAATTAATTAAAACGATGTCATACATTTGCATTTAATCGTGTACTTATACGAATATATGTTTTACTGACATCTACATCCCCCATAATTACAACTCAAAAGAATACTGTGCTTTTACATTGTTTAGATACAAAAAGAATCACTGTGTATATACCTCTTAGAAATGGAGATGCAGCGGAGTCCAAAATACCACGCCTCAGTCCTTACTGGGCTACTATGCACGCTCTGTAAGGGGAAAATAGAGTGGGATGAGCAACCACACGCTCAATAAGGCAATAATGCAAGCATGGTAGATAACTACTCTATCTACATGCTGATAGTGTTATGCATAAATCATTTATGGTAGGAGCATGAGGAATAAAACTATGCCATGTGAATATACATATATATCATGTATCAAAATCATGTGCATTGGCATATAAAACATGGTAGAAACATCATGTATAAATCATCTCATGCTCAATCTCATTTAAATTCATAAAAAGTGCAATTCATTAAGAAACCTCCTTTTTAAACCAACATCATAAACCTCTTTCTCAACACATAATTACCACCAAATCAACTCACAATCACAACCACATTTTCATTTCACAATTCATGCATGTGTATAAAAACTAGGTCACTATATCAAAAGTGCCTATGTGGACCATTACATCATAAATCATCCCAGACCACACGCATCCAGGTGTGCGGGGTATCACGCTGGCACGAAGATGGATTATCCCTCGCCAGACTTTCTCACCACATAACCATCATGCGGTACATCGTACTCCATGTGATATACACGGTACAGCGTACTCCGCAGACTCATATCGTGATTGGGGGTGCCATTCCTAGGTCTTACCTACCCCATACCAAGAGTTTTCCATATCCGTGAAGGAGAGCCTCCCTGCCGAACAGAGCCTTCCCGCTTAACAGAGCCTCCCTGCCTCCTCGGGCTTAAGGATGTTAGCTTAAGGATGTAGGGCTTAAGGATCCTTCCGTAAGAGAGCTTCCCCACCGAACAGAGCCTCCCCGCCTAACAGAGCCTCCCCGCCTCTTTGGGCTTAAGGATATTGGCTTAAGGATGTAGGGTTTAAGGATCTTACCGTACCCATGTAGGAGAGCCTCCCTGCCTAACAGAGCCTCCCCGCCCCTCCAAGGCTTAAGGATCCCACAGTAAGAGAGCCTCCCCACCGAACAGAGCATCCCCGCCTAACAGAGCCTCCCCGCCTCTTTGGGCTTAAGGATGTTGGCTTAAGGATGTAAGGCTTAAGGATCTTACCAACTTTCACAACCTTATACGTGTCACAATGAGCAAACTTGTACGAGCAAAGCTCTAGTACGACTCAGGCATCCTCTCATACAGAGACGCGTACGAGCATAGCTCTAGTACGGTTATACTCATAAGACAACCACTCAAAATCCACGTACGAGCAGAAGCTCCAGTACGGTTTATAAACATCATCATAGTTTCCAAATCAAGGTGCGAGCTAAGCTCTAGCACGTTTCATACAAATGAAAACATAGAAATCCAGCGCGAGCGAGGCTCTAGCGCTATTTATGTCATACAAATACGATAGGCGGCTCATACACAATCAAACAATCCCGGCAATCGGGTTTAGCACTCACAAATGCTTTTCCACAACAACCATACAATACTAGCCGACCCATCTACTAGCTTGCTTAAAACCAAGCAATTTCGTTTTGAAAAGCATCAAAACATTAGATTTATGCAATTATTAGCCTTACTATCCCATTTCATAAAATCCACTTCAAATCCAAAACCACGCATATACTCCTCATCATTCACGAATACCATCAATCATTTATTTGAGCAACCATGCATTTCATAAAACACCCAATATTCACCCACAAGTTCAAAGTATGAGCAGCTACCTCTATATACTCACAAAATTCCCTTACCTGGAATCGCGATGCGTGATTCCACTTCCTTAAGCTGCTTACTTGTACGGTTTGATTCGTCTTCAACAAACTCTTCGGGACTGCACAAAATCGTATCCCGCATTATATTCGATCCATATAATGCAACCCTTGTGCTTGCTATAGTCAATTTAATCTATAGCCTTTATTAACGCTTATATGGCCTCGTTTCATTACTTTACCCATAACTCGAGTCTATGGATCTTCTTAGGCCTATTAACTTATTCCAAATCGATATTAAATCGACATTAAGCTCATAGTGTTCATATTTCATGAATTCGCTCACTATAGCATTTTATCAAGCATATACATACTCATTTCCACAATTCCTCCAAACTCACAATGTAATCTCATTTAACCATCTAAAATCATAAGCATTACATCACTAACAACTTTAGCATGCCCATAAATCATAAACTCATTCAACCCATATATTCTCACATCATACCCATTCTAGGTTTTCTAGGTCACACCAATGCCACCACAACCCTAGATAATTTATCCATTAATAGTCATGCCAAACAACTCCAAAATCAATTAAATAGACAATGTATTTGGATTGGAGTGTTAGAATCTTACCAAATATGATTTTTCTTCTTGCTCCAAATGGCAATGCCCTTAACTCCTTCAATACCAACAATGGAAAAATGCCTTCACACTATGTTGTTCTTCTCTTTAATAGGAACAACTTTGCCTCTAATGGTCTCTCTTTAATTCTTGCTGGAAATGGCTGATTTTAGAGAGGGAAAGTTAGGTTTTTGGGTTGAAAGTGAAAGGTTAGTGTTTTTCCCGAGATTTCCTGATTTTCAGCCCTCCTTATATAGAAATAGCTTGAGGAGATCGATCTGGTCCAAGAGGAGATCGATCTGGTCCCTTAAAATCCCTCTTTTTCACGGCATTTTTAAGCTTGAGATCGATCTGTCGAAGCATGAGATCGATCTGTCGAGGCATGAGATCGATCTGTCGAAGCATGAGATCGATCTGCTCCCAAACAGAGAGCTAAGGAGATCGATCTGGGTGCTTGGGGATCGATCTTTTCACTACAGAATGCTTGGGAGATCGATCTGGCCCCATTGGAGATCGATCTGCTCTATTCCATTGCCCAAATAAGAGCATTCTGGCTCTTCTAGATCGATCTCTCATCCTATGAGATCGATTTGGCCTTCATGTTTTCCAGATTTCTTGCAGTTTCCTTGTTGTAACTCATACCAACACATCCTTAATCTGTTGCCATGGCCATTTTCTCATCCATCCACCTTTATAACTTGAAAATGGCATCCATTCATACCTTATGCACATTGAAACTTATGTGCATTCATTGTATGTCCAAAGGTATGCTATATAAAACCAAATGGAAGCATAACTTCATTCCATTTTACCACACTACCCATTTTGAGTTTCAATCACATCCATCACTTATAAGAACTCATTTCTTCATATTCATACTCAATGGAACTTGTATGTACGTTAAAAAATCATATTACACATACGTACATTGAATCCATGGACTTACATCAATCATACTTTACATTACAAGTCCATTCATATTTATTACACATTACAACTTTACATATACGGGGTCTCACAAGGAATACCATGGGCTCGACGATGGAAGCCATACGCATTCGACATGGATTTAAAAATACTTATGGAGCGACTTGATGACTTGCAGTGCCATCAAGTGATGTGGGATCCGTATGCAGATTGTAAAAAGCACCATCCTTTGCTGCGGATCGCATTCTTATGCGGATGTATTTAGTTCGAGCATGTTCAAAAGCCATATCATCCAGATAGAGTGATGTGATAGTGGAGTTATGTGCAAGGTATTCCGCATTTACCCTTTTCCCCAGAACATGCAGAGCGAGGTTCAAAGCCAAAGAGCTATTACATGCAATATAGTTTTTAGATTGGGTACTGGGATAACTGGGACTTCCGCGTAATCCACGAGGATGATAGAGGTGATCAATACAGTGAGCCGAAAGGGTATTCACCAGACTACATTTCTTGATGCGAGACTATTTCACATCGATTTGTGCAAAATCCTATATATAAACAAACCTCACATCAGAGACCAAGGAGTAGAAAGTTGATCAGCAAGAAGGTAAGTCATTCATTTTCCATGTTAGGTCACTGATGGCTTATTATATTGTGGTTGATGCTGTGTTTGATCTGTTTTATGTTCTTATTAATTTGTAGCACATATCGAGAGCCGCACATCGACTAGAGACTGTGGTAACGAGTGGAGAGAATCAGGATCTTGATTTATTTTGAAGGGCAATATTTGATGTTTATGGTATATTGACGCCTCTTCAACCTATACTGCTCGCTACAGCATCTTTAGCTCGACCTACACCTCCAGCTACAGCCACTTCAGTACCTCCGCAGTCTACACCTCGCCCTCTACATCTAGCTTCATCATCTTAGCATCTGGTTGTGCGTTTGCCTCGACCACCACCTCCTTCTGCTCCTTTTATATCGGACCTGACTCCTACACCTACACTCTCACCACCTCCTACTCTTACATCGGACCTGGCTCCTACACAAGCACTCCCACCAGCTCGTACTCCTTCTACTACAGTATATGTTAGGTATAAGAAGATGAAAGAGTAGATTATTGGTGTATGTTTTTGACTGATACTTTTGTTTATTTCATATTTAAAGTTAATTTATCATTTTCAATTTAATTTGTTAATATATTATATTTCAATTATCAATTTCACAGTTAAGTTATCATTTTTATTTTCTTTTGTTTATATATTATATTTCAATTTTACAATAAAATTAAGAATCAAGCTAAAAAAATTATCCACACTAAATGTAACACTTATTAAGTAGATGATTAAATGAGGTAGTTTCTAATAAATAAATAATGACAATGTTGAAGTTATAAAATATTTAAACATATAAATACAAAACCATGGTTCATCCAAATTGATTGTCTCTTGAGTAGCAATATCCATGTTTGGCAAAACCAGAAACTTGAAATCCTCGATCTGAGACAAGTACGGAAGCTCTAATTCTTAAACCCTTGCATATCTATACCTACGCTAGTTGCATGCAATTAGAGGTATTAGTGCTCTTGAATCCAATAAGACCTGCAAAAGCAGATTATATTTAGTTAAACATCAGCTAAAAGTAATAATATCAAAACAAATATAACATATATTGTGTTCCGAACCTGAACAAGATGATAACTTTTCACAAATCCAATAGCAATTAACCTATGATGCATTGGTAGAGGTGCAGGAGTTCTAAGTGGAAGATATGTCAGGCACTGTTGTGTAGATAAATGGACAAGCACGATGCTATAACATGATGCTATCAAATTACCCATATCTGGTAAGGTCATCCAATGATCCTTATAAACTAAAGTGTTGAAACACAACAAGGAATTTATTAACTCATCAACACCCTCTTGACTTCCATAGATACACACATACTCATCTCGGTATTTACTTAATTCGGCCATCAAATCCCATCTCACTTTGTGGCCAGTAATCTACACTCATGCCCAACAACCTAGTGAGCTCTAAATCCATAGTGTCAATCGGACTCAACATCAATAACACTGTGAATGTACTGACATAACTCCCCTAGGAAAGAATCAAAGTATCAAATTTTATAACCTAGTCAATGTACAAGTAATTTACCTCTTCTTAGATAGTTTCACTAAACTTACCGTAATTGGCGAAATTGTTCTATCATGTCTAGACTCAACAATCTAAAAAAAAAAAAGGTTCCTATCGAGTTATGTGTCCATTTTCAATGCAGGAGGACGACCCTTTGTCTTAGCATTATCAATTGGAGAAACTAGGAATGTTGTTACCGAATCACCTAGCTCTCTCAACTTCTTTTTTAATGCTAGTTTCTTTGAAATATTAACCGTCTCACAATTATCTCCCACTCAGCATCCAGTGTCAACTGCTGCTCCTCATCAACTTTGGACTTAGTCAAGTCCAGCTTCGACCAATGTGAATGCATGACAGATAAGGGAATTGGTCTTTTATCGCTTAGATATTCAACTATCTCATGCGCACAGGGCAATCCATGTATGGTGCTCATCACATAACCATATTATAATCGATCAATATCAATACCCATTGCTCGTCTTGACTCCTTCAATATCATATGGAATGCAAGCCTTGACACTAAACCCCACAACTCCTTGATAACGATGGCTTGAAGTTATGTTCAATAATGGTAAGACTTACCTCAAATGAGACCTTTATATCCGTATGTTGTAGCTCAATCACCTTGAGACGATCTAAGTTGTCTTTTTAACTTCACGTATATGCACTTTGTCTACACAAAATTAAGAAATGTATTAATTCTTCTTGAAAAGATTGAAGAAAATCAAACTAATCATAAAAAATCACACATGAAAGTACCTATTAGTTGTCACATTTCCAAAGTGCATTACTTTATTTGTCCAAGCTGTAACAAATCGCTCCTTATACGGATCCAACCAATAACTTCTAGCATACTGCACCACTTTTGGATACTTATTATAATCCATTAACATTGTACTTAAATGCCTCTCATACTCCTCTTCAATAAATAAGAACATAAGAACGCTCCAAGCTCCTATGAATGAATTCCACCTTTCCATGTTCTCAAATAACTTTTTGCAATGAGAAAGTATATTCTTCAATATGTGCCATCTACATAACAAATTGGTTGTGAGAGGAAATACTTCTTTAACTACATTGACAGAAGGTTGTGCACATGACGACATTGAGCTCCTTAACATTTGCAATGCCCAAGTGTAGTTGTCAACACACTCGACCTCCATATAAACAAATGCAACCGAAAAAGTCAAGTCCGTTAATGTCAAACTAACGATCTTAAGGAATAGCTACTGATATTTATTGGTCTTATAAGTGCAATCCATAATCAATACATAGGGGAAAGCATGCAACAATTCTATCGATGTAGGATGCACCCAAAATAAATCTTTGATGACATCGGTTGACTCATCACTCTGATGCCACTCTACATACTTACACTCATTTAATCGTTTCATCAGTTGTTGGATTTGTGACCTACCAGCTTTTTCAATTAATTTGTATGTTTCTCGTGCATTTGTAAATGGTCTTCATAGTGTTAACGTTCTTTTCATTCTTGTTTTTCAATGTCATGAGTATATTCCATGGTTTGACTATGTTCTTAGTCATATAAGCCACAATGTCCTTCTCTTCAACTTACAATCTTGTCGCACATGCATGACCCCTCAAAATATTTTGCAAGCACATGATTATGTAGCCCACTTAGTACTTTAACTCCCTATTCATCATCCTTTTTCCATTTTAACACCCAGTAGTTCAAATGGACACCTACACTTCTTCGTTCCCATTCCATTACAACCACACTTATCTGTGATTACCTTCTTTTTCTCCTTTTTCTTTGACTTATTAAATCTTTCGCTTCGTTCACATGCAAGTCTAATCTAGGTTTTCTAGCAAAAATTGCAGGATTAAAAGCTTTGATCACAATTATAAAATCTAGATTTCTCCTGACCTCTGTTGCTGATGTGATCAACTCTTCTCGAGTAGAAAAACCTTTACAACAAAGTCATACTAATTAATTCCTTACTTTATTTTTATTTCATATGATATTCATTTTTAAGTTCTCATACCTTATCCGTCGTGAATGAATAAGTGCAATCGAATTGATTAGATTCTATATCTTCCTAAAAAAAACATTAATCTTCTGTCATTCTACAAATATTAAACAAATTATTAATTTTATATTTAAAGAAATATATCAAATTATATTTTTATATAATTACATAAAAAATTACATAAAAAATAACTTTTTTAGTTTCCAAAGATGCCCCTAAAAGTGAGCTCCCGGGATGTAACGACCCGTTACCTATAAAAATTCGAAAATTTTTTTTTTTTAAACTTCGACTTATAACTTAATCCTTTATTCACTTAGGCTGTATTCCTGTTCAGTGTCAATCCTTAAAAATATTTCATTTCATTTATCCTTATACAAATTTCATCCCGACACATTACTCTCAATAGATGTCTGTGCGTACAAATAGTCTGGTAAAGAGACAGGAATGTATACCTCACGCATGTACAAAAGGTAGTCTAAGGAAGCTCATATCTGCCAGCCTACGTCGTCTACGCAGCATTTATTAAATGTAATTCACTGCAAAAATCTTAGAGGTAAAGGGGTGAGCTTTCGGGAAAAAAACCCAGTAAAAAAATTGTCAGACCCGGATATTTGTAGCTTATTTCCTTATGATTCCTATGTGTATGAACACTATGTTATTATGGTTGAATCATAAGAAGAGTATTTACTAGATTTAAAGTGTTAGTGAAATGAATTAACATGCAAAAGCTACATAAAATGCCTAATGTGGACGATGGGTATCACAGGCTAAACCGAGTCATTCTAAATCATTCTGACTGAAAATAAGAACTTAAAATAAGAGAGCGTAGAGAGCTCATGAAGAGAAGTCAGCTTGATTTAGACCCAGACATATAAAATAAGTGTAAAAGCTAAAAAGGGTAAAATGGACCTTTTTGGCGAGAAAAGGAGTTTCGGGTGAAATTATCCACCGGGAGCAGTTGGAATATAAAGACGAGAGTGTAAGAAATAAGATATGACACTTTCGAAATTTGGAGAAAAAGTCAACTTAGTCAATGGTTAAGGAAAAAGTCAACTATAGTTAAGAAAGTGGACTTTTACCATAGTTGACTAATCATGGTTAAAAAAATTAACCTGTGTGGAGAAAAATTTGGGAAAAAATATTCTTGGCCAGAATACAAGATAATCATCCTCGAAAGTAAGGAAAATTTATTCGGAAGGATTCCGGAATAAATTTAATGGTTAAAAACGTAATGGGCCTAAGGTGAAAATTTTAAAGCCCATTAAGGTATACTAAACGTATATCGAAATTCTTAGGTCCTTTAGACCGAATTGTTGGACCAAGTGATCGGCCAAATTTTGAGACAATAAAAGGCCCGAGGTGTAGTAAAAATTTCAGCCCGAAAGCCCATTAGGAAAGCCCAAACCGAGAAGCCCAATTGGAAAAGCCCATGAGATAAATATCTAACCATAGTTAAAGTTAACTATGACTCATAATGTGACTCATAAGGTGACTCATGGTTCAGATTTGGAAAGTCAAGCATAGTGGCTGAAAAGTAAGGCTTAATGGCTAAGTGGCTTATAAATGCAGCCACACCATTGTCATCTTCATCACGCCAATTCCGGCTAGAGAAGAAACCATTGAAACATAAACATCCAAGCTTTCTCTCACTAAAAATCACTAGGAATTAGGCATATTTGGAACTTGCATTCTTCATGGAAGTTGTTCCAATTTGAAAGGAGATTAACATATGTTGGAATTGGCTATCAAGGAGCCATAGAGTGCAAACCGAGAGCCTCCAAAGTTTCGGCCAAAGGGTGAACACAACAATTGGTATATTTTCTAATTTCCAATTTCATATATGTTAATGTATGAATGATTTTAAGTATGTTGATATATGTTTTAAGCATTGAAACATATTAAATCACCATGAAGAGGGTTAGGCCGAGAGTGATCAATGGGATATTGAAATATGTCAATTTGATTTTAAGACATAAATGGATTAGTACACATGTATTAATGTTAATGGTATAATTAGAATTTATCAAATTGATTAATTAATACATGTAAATTGTTGGCAATCAAGGTGTTTGATAAAATGCCTAAATGAACAATATGATGATTGGTAATGTTGCCTACCAAGTGTTTGTGAAAATACCTAAGTGAAAATGGCTAGGAAATAGGCATGTATGGCATGCCATGGTGGAAAACCGAGAATGGCTAGCTCTCAGCCATGGCATGTGGCCGAGAGGCCCAATGGGCCAAGCCCAATTATTTTAGGCCCAATAAGGTGTAATGGACCTAGGACAAGCCCAATAAGAGTTGGTGGGCCCCACAAGCCCAATAGGCCCAACAAAAGTGAATAGTAAAATGAAAATGGACTTAAGGCCTAGTTAGGCCCATTAAGGAATTTTAAGGCCCATTAAGGGAAAATACACTGTATTAATGTGTAATACAGTAGGAAAATTATAATTAACCTGAGGAATGGTTATTTACAGCTCCGGAGTTTACATCGAGAGCTGATCGGACTGCGGGAATTAGCAGCACCGAGGAAGTGAGGTCACGTGACGTGATCCGAGGTAAGGGACTTTTGCGAGTAGTTAGAGATACCTGCACATATTTTCAACTGCTTCTGCATTCACTTAAAAACTCTGAGGGTCAGAGAAAGTGAATAATAATTATTGCGACCCGATAGTGGCAAATTACGATTTTGCCCCAAGTTAGTCAAAAAGTCAACTTTTGTAAGAAGTTGCAAAAAAAAAGCATGGAAAATACTATTGTGAGTGTTTAATTGCTATTAGCATGAAAATAAATAGATGGGCTAATGATTTTAAGGTTGATATGACTTAAGCACACTTTTAGTGCTGATTTTGATGTTTTATAAACAATCCCTTTTAAATAGCCATCTATCATATTATGTGAGAATGAATCGTGCTAGAGCATAGCTCGCACTGGGATTCATATGTTTTCCACATACATAGTGCTGGATTTTGATACGCACTAGATTTTCATGACATGCATCATAGAGTACTAGAGTTTTACTCGTACTCAGCTTTGAATGATACATGCATGACAGAGTGCTAGAGCGTTGCTCGTACTCGATTCTTCATGGTTTATACATGACATAGTACTGGGAGCTATTGCTCGTACTTGATTTTGATATTGTGCATAGCATAGTACTGGGAGCTATTGCTCGTACTTGATTTAATACATAAACTATGCATTGACCTAGTTGCTAAAGATTGCTCGCACTAGAGTTGAGTTTTGTGATGTGAAACAGTGTTTGAGCGGAGTGACGACTGTGAGTCGCACTCAAGACGCACACTGTATGTGATATGTAATACATGTTAAAACCCATGCCTGAGTCCTTGTGTGACTGTGTGTCATAGCTAGAGAGGATATCCGCATGAGGTTGATATAGACGTGGTATACTTATTTCCATAGTTTCGAGGGCTAAGTCCTATGGGAGGCACCCTGGCTGTGAGGGTCCACGGGTGTACTTTGTACCGTGTTTGGGACACGAGGTGTACGCTGTACCGTGTGTTACGTAGCTGGCGGTTGACATTGGACTGACCATCCTCCCGTTACAGCAGTGATTGCCGCACACCGAGTACTGTGTCGCATGGGATCACTTTTCGGATATGATCTTAATCTAGGATACTATTTGCATTTACTACAGAGTCTCACATGATATATCACATTGATTGACTGATTTAAACTGCGGACAAACCTGAGGGATGGGTCGGACTCCGATTTGTGTTGTGAATCATTTGATGCCATATTTATTGTGATTTAAATATACATGGCATGATTTACATAAAGGCATGATTTATATACAATGCATTGTTTTGCACTACATGCCTACATTTGAGAAATAAAGCATGATTTCTGTACATGGGATTTATTCTGTACAAGTATATATATTATATTTCAAGACATGCTTTTAAAGTGAGTTAAGGAAATAATGTTTTCAAGGCATAGCACTATTTTGAGTAGATAGTGTGGATATATACTTGCTTGCCTGATTTCCTTACTGAGCGCGTTATGCTCACCCCCTTTTCTTTACATCTCTCTACAGAGCGTCAGTAGAGCGAGAGTTATCGTGGGAGATTGTCCCAGAGTCCACTGCTAGTTCCTATCGATTCATCAGGTATACTTATTATGTACAGTTGTGTATCTAAACATAGAAACAGCACAGTGATGTATACGTTATATATTATGGGGAATGTAATTGTATTAGATTTTATAAAATCTTACATGTATAATAAAAGCAGCTACAGTCAGAATTAATATATTGACATATATGTATGAGAATGGATATTATGGTAAGTGAAGACTCTGACATCGAATCACAGCCCAACCATTGAAGAGGAGAAAGGTATGTTAAAATGCGAAAAATTTATTGTGATTTTTGGTTAAAGTCAAGGATTGAAACTGGGGTCCTGACAGGATGGTATCAGAGCCGAGGTTGGTCTGATGTGAGTCGGTGTTAGAAAAATAGAAAAGTGTACATCCCCATAGTACTGTGCTGTGTTTAGATATAACTGTGTATACCGGATAGGAGATGTACTAATTCATTATTATGAATGCAGGGACTTTGCCTAAATGGCAAATACGCGTAGTGGTAGAGGTATGAGAGGTAGGGCTCGAGGCCGGGGAGAGAGACCCGAGGGACGAGCCGCTGCCGGACCTTTACCTCCGCATGAGACTCCAGGTGCTACTGAGGCACCCGAGTGTGTCGAGACGCGCTTCACGAGATTAAAGCGTGGTCTCGAGACTATTATTGAGATACTGGCACAGACGATGCCAGGTAGGCAGAGACAGGAGGCAGGAGCTGCTACAGGAGAGGCAGTTGCCCCTGATACACCTACGCAGACAGCTGATGCACAGAGGACAGTAGATACTCCTACACCCCACCGGTTTCGGGTGGAAGTGGATTAGGATATGGATGTGACCTGCATCGGTTGAGGGAGTTCCAGAAGTTTAGACCTCCATCATTTAGTGGGGTCAAGAACCCCGTGGCTGCCGAGGAGTGGTTAGCAGAGCTGGAGAAGCTCTATGGATTCTTCGAGTGTACGACCTCGGAGATGGTCGCGTTTGCTACGTTCCTACTGAAGGGAGCTGCAGAGCATTGGTGGAAGTCCACCCGACCTATATTGAGATCCCGACACACGGATATCAGTTGGGATATATTTCGGGAGGCCTTCAGGAGGCAGTTTATTCCCGACACCGCACAGCGGAAACTACAGGCAGAATTTTTGGGACTACGCCAGGGGAGTTTATCTGTGGATGAGTATGAGACTCGATTCCTATCCCTAGGAAGATATGACCCGGATACCATGTACAGTGAGACCAGGAAGGTCCACAGATTTATCGACGGGTTGAGACCAGTGCTGCGGTCCAAGTTGGTTCCACTGGACATAGTGACTTATGAAGAGGCAGTGCGCAGGGCGCAACTATGTGAGCAGGACTATGAGAGGAATGCTTCCGAGTTTGGGAAGTTTAGCCGTAGCCTAGACTTGCAAAAGAAGAGACCCGCTAGAGATTTTAGTTATCGAGGGGGAAAGAGATCCTTTGGTAAGAGATCACGGATAGAGGGGACACGAGATAGATATGCTAGACCTCCTTCTTATCCGACTGCAGCCCCAGCGAAGGGCATTGTCATGGGAGGACCGCGACCTGCTGTAGATCAGTCTAGAAGATGCGGCAGATCACATGGAGATAGACCGTGTCCACAGGGTGCTATGGTATGTTTCCGATGTGGAAACAAGGGCACATGGCTAGAGAGTGCCCAGCGCCGTATGTGACTGCACCACAGAGGGGCATGGAGTATGATAGAACCCCAGCTGGTACGTCTGCTCAGAGAGGTAGAGCGACGGCAGAGGAGAAGGGGAAACAAGTGATGGGTCAAGGGCGAGTACATGCTTTGGACCAGGGAATAGCTGATACTTCATCGGATGTGATTCGAGGTAACATCCTGATTTATGATATTGAAGCATATGTTTTAATTGATCCTGGTGCCACGCATTCTTTTGTATCGCCTTCATTTGCATGTAAATTAGCAAGACATGTAGAGCGTACACGTTTATGTATGATGATGTTAATCAGTACACCTATGAATAGTAGTCAAGTGGTAGAATATATATATATAATAACTGCAAGTTGAGAGTAGGAGATAAGGAGATGACAGCCAATCTAATATTACTAAGTATGAGCGACTTTGATATAATATTAGGAATGGATTGGCTATCTGCAAACCATGCTGTTTTAGATTGTTACGCTAAGACAGTTATGTTTCCTAACCCTACAAGATATGTTGTAAAGTTTAATAAAGATAAATGAAAGGAATAGATATGATTATTACATGATTTCTGATTTAGAAAACCTTCAACATATCAAGGTTTCATTGCGTACGTGGTAGATATGGATAAGGCACATCCGGAGTTGACAGATATCACTGTGGTCAGTGAGTACCCAGATGTTTTCCCGGATGAATTGCCAGGGTTACCACCAGACAGAGAGATGGAGTTCTGTATAGATCTGGTACCTGGTACGGAGCCTATTTCAACCCGATAGTGGCAAATTACGATTTTGCCCCTAGTTAGTCAAAAAGTCAACTTTTGTGAGAAGTTACAAAAAAAAAGCATGGAAAATACTATTGTGAGTGTTTAATTGCTATTAGCATGAAAATAAATAGATGAGCTAATGATTTTAAGGTTGATATGACTTAAGCACACTTTTAGTGCTGATTTTGATATTTTATAAACAATCCCTTTTAAATAGCCATCTATCATATTATGTGAGAATGAATCGTGCTAGAGCATAGCTCGCACTGGGATTCATATGTTTTCCACATACATAGTGCTGGATTTTGATACGCACTAGATTTTCATGACATGCATCATAGAGTACTAGAGTTTTACTCGTACTCAGCTTTGAATGATACATGCATGACAGAGTGCTAGAGCGTTGCTCGTACTCGATTCTTCATGGTTTATACATGACATAGTACTGGGAGCTATTGCTCGTACTTGATTTTGATATTGTGCATAGCATAGTACTGGGAGCTATTGCTCGTACTTGATTTAATACATAAACTATGCATTGACCTAGTTGCTAGAGATTGCTCGCACTAGAGTTGAGTTTTGTGATGTGAAACAGTGTTTGAGCGGAGTGACGACTGTGAGTCGCACTCAAGACGCACACTGTATGTGATATGTAATACATGTTAAAACCCATGCCTGAGTCCTTGTGTGACTGTGTGTCATAGCTAGAGAGGATATCCGCATGAGGTTGATATAGACGTGGTATAATTATTTCCATAGTTTCGAGGGCTAAGTCCTATGGGAGGCACCCTGGCTGTGAGGGTCCACGGGTGTACTTTGTACCGTGTTTGGGACACGAGGTGTACGCTGTACCGTGTGTTACGTGGCTGGCGGTTGACATTGGACTGACCATCCTCCCGTTACAGCAGTGATTGCCGCACACAGAGTACTGTGTCGCATGGGATCACTTTTCGGATATGATCATAATCCAAGATACTATTTGCATTTACCACAGAGTCTCACATGATATATCACATTGATTGACTGATTTAAACTGCGGACAGACCTGAGGGATGGGTCGGATTCCGATTTGTGTTGTGAATCATTTGATGCCATATTTATTGTGATTTAAATATACATGGCATGATTTACATAAAGGCATGATTTATATACAATGCATTGTTTTGCACTACATGCCTACATTTGAGAAATAAAGCATGATTTCTGTACATGGGATTTATTCTGTACAAGTATATATATATTATATTTCAAGACATGCTTTTAAAGTGAGTTAAGGAAATAATGTTTTCAAGGCATAGCACTATTTTGAGTAGATAGTGTGGATATCTACTTGCTTGCCTGATTTCCTTACTGAGCGCGTTATGCTCACCCCCTTTTCTTTACATCTCTCTACAGAGCGTCAGTAGAGCGAGAGTTATCGTAGGAGAGTATCCCAGAGTCCACTGCTAGTTCCTATCGATTCATCAGGTATACTTATTATGTACAGTTGTGTATCTAAACATAGAAACAGCACAGTGATGTATACGTTATATATTATGGGGAATGTAATTGTATTAGATTTTATAAAATCTTACATGTATAATAAAAGCAGCTACAGTTAGAATTAATATATTGACATGTATGTATGAGAATGGATATTATGGTAAATGAAGACTCTGACATCGAATCACAGCCCAACCATTGAAGAGGAGAAAGGTATGTTAAAATGCGAAAAATTTATTGTGGTTTTTGGTTAAAGTCAAGGATTGAAACTGGGGTCCTGACAAAAATACATTTAAAGTAGTCCTGATATGTAAAAGCATGCAAGAAATCATTCATGAAATAAACTTTGTTTCAGAAAAACTGGTCATAAGTTTCCTTTAGAAACGAATATTTAGAAGATATGTAAACTTTCATTTTGTTCATAGTTATCATAAGAAATTATGAAGTATGAGTTTCTTTAAATCAAATACATGCTTAACTATTTCATAAAATTTTCATCATTCATAAATGATTTCATAAAATCCACGTCATTCGTAAACGTTTTATAAAACATAATCATTCTTAAACATTTCGTCATGATTCATAATTGTTCGTAAACATTTCATCAAAATCTCATAAAAACATAGTCACTCATCATCATCATCATAAACGTATTCATAATCATAATCGTGGAGACGGCTATAACTAAGTCATGCGATACGTGTCATTCTCCGTAAAGAGTCATCATGCCTATGGCCATGGTAAGGGGGCTGTAGACTGGATCAGGGTCGTATAGCCCTTTCATAAAATATGGGTAGTATCTATCTTACTTACTTTCACTAGCACCTAGCTAGGACACGGACACCAAAGACACTCTCCGTGTGGGAAACATAAATGCGTGCTGCGCGAGCACGAGATACTACCGAAACATCATCATCATAAACCACCAATAACAAGACATCTTTCACACAGGTTGATTCAAGTGCTACAGGGATCCTACGTACCGGGACCCAAGTGGTGGAGCCGAAACACTACAAGAAATAACCATGCATGAAGCCTATAGTCTCAAAAACTTATTTTCCCTCTTTCCCTTTCTTTTCAATCCTTTTGAAATTGTCGAAAGTTTCTTTAACAATATGGATATAAAATCATAAATCAATGTAAAGCTTCCATACATTTCATACCTTAGGAAAAGTTCAATTCATAACATGGAGGTACTCGGGGAATATTTCTTAAAACTAAAACATGCTTCGTAAACAGTTTCACAATAATGAAAGCAGTTATAAATCATTTCAAAATATAATGTTGCTTCATAAAACCTTTTATCGATGAAACAAGAATGCATTATCAGAACTCAATTAAATGGTACCACTTACCTCGATTTATCGAAAATTCCAAGTTCGAGCAGTGACGTTTCCAAGTATCTCCCTTAAGTCCTTCTACGATTCTCCTATACTGAAATTTGTATTCTTAGTATCCTATTTATTCGAATCACCTACGATGTGTTAAAATCGTAATCTTGCTTACCTAAGAAAAATACACATAAAATCATAAAATACGTATAGTTATCTCTAAAACTTGCATAAATTCCTTACCTCGGTGTCTGTTCATAATTCTTGATTGCTTCGATTTTGAGAGTTGGCGAGCTCGGCCCTCTCGACTTTCATCAAAAATTTCGAATAAATACTTCCGATCACATTTCTCTCGAGTTTTCTTGATTTCCTCGATACCTCTTATTTTATATATATATATAACAATAACCTCCTTTTCTTTTCCTTTTTTTTATTCTTCTTCTTTTTTTTAACTGTTCATCAACCATTTTTTTTTGAATTCCTTTCATCTTTCCCGCCATTCTCTTTTCCTCTTCATTTCTTCATTGTTTGGCCACTGTTCATCCTCCTTCTCTTCTTCTTCTTCTCGGATTCTACCTCACTTCCTCGGCAACTTCACCATCTTCATCTTCCGGACACCACCGTCTCCAGACTCGGTCCGGGCATCATCACCATCGCCATCATCATTTTCGCCACCACCTCTCTCGGTTTCCTAGCTCACCATCTTCCAACCCGTGCCCATCCCCTGTTTCCAACTCTTCAATACTGTTTTCAGTATCCACACAAAAATCAAGACAAAATCGTCTCACTGCACGCACCCTGTTTTCATATTAGAACCAGCCTGAAACCTGTCCTATTCGACCCCGAACGGCTCTCTTGTCTCACGATTCTGCTTCGGTTTCTTCTTCAGCAGACCACTCAGCCACTATGCCCCTTCCTTATCACTGCCTTCTTCTTCAACTTATCGTAGCCTTATAAGGGAATAAAAATCTGCACATGCTTTTCTGCTCTTCGCCCGGTTACCGCGTCTTCTCTTTTCCCTTTGGTCTCGCGTTTCCTGCCCTTTTCTTAAGCTCGCGGTTATGCCTCTATTTCAGCTTCGGATTTCCTCTCCCGTTCCCTTTGTACTTCTCTGTTTCTTGCCTTTATGACAGAACAGGCATGCTGTGGAATCGTGATGGAGATGGGTCTAATGGTGTGAGGAAGGAGATGAAATGGGAGTTGGTTCGGCAACAGCCTCTTTCGTTTCAGTCTACACCATATTTCATTCATTGCATATATATATTTTTCTTATTTCACCGACAGCTGCAGTTCTAGCTCCCCACCTGCTTCTGTTTCCTCTATGCTGGCCACAGTATCCACTCTTCCTACTCCATATTTTCTACTATTGCATGTCTTCACAGTTTCGGTCAGGCCACATCCCTCACGTTTCTATTTCGCGTTTCTTGTTTCGTGTTTCCCTATCACCTTTGTTTGTGTTTCCTTTACCAAGACAGAACCATGTCAGTTTCCTAACTTCTCTGGTTGTCATTCCCTATTTTATTTTTATTTTTTATGCTGTAGCCTTAGTCTCGAGCTGCTTCTTCTTAGCCTCAGCTGTCGGTCCTTTCAATCGGGCCAGTCCCTTCTTTCGTTTCGTTTCAGTCTTAACACTATCCTAGGCTGTTTCAGTTACATCATCTCACTTCTCTATGTTTCAGTTATATATTTTAGCTTTACCGTGGGGCATCATCTCCATTCACAGCTATAACTTCCTCCCTTAATCTTTCTATAATCAACTGACCTTGCTATCATTTATTGTTCCCTACAACTGCTGCAAACAGCAACAAGCTCACACGACATTCACCACTAATTTTACTCAATATTTCCTTATGTTAACATCCTGCTGTGTAGCTCTTGGGATTGGCTTCTTTTGGAGGCCAATCCACGGGCTCATGTATATATATATATATATATATATATATATATATATATATATATATATATATATATATATATATATATATATATATATACATATATTTGACTTGAAGATTAAATAAAATATTACATATATTTACTTAATAAATTTTTCATACAGTACTCAAAATAAATTTAGTCTAATGTTTGTTCTTTTATATATCATAAAGGAATGTTCATACCTTAATCTAGCTCATATAAACTTATTTATGTTCCTCATAGTTATTTATCCTTAAAGTTAATATATTTTATTTAATTAAGTTTTTTAAGTCTCCCGTGTTAAAATATAAATTCAATTAATTTTCGATCAATACCGTTTATTTTTCTAATGCATCACTGAGTCTAAATTCTAACCCTCACATTTCACAATTTCTATCAACTTTATACATTTTCAATTCCATTTGTTTATTTTGCTAATCATATTTATAACCGAATACAAGAAATTTGTGGAGTTTACTCGAGAGCTCTAACTACGCTTTCGAAAATTCACTTTCTGGAGCACGTAAGGCATCTCAAAAGCTGATTTCTAAAACTTTCTACTTGCTCTCGGGAGTGAGTTTTTTAGAGCTGTTTTAATCTCCCAGAAGTGAATTTTTGGGAGGTGCTCATGGCTCAAAAATTTACTTTCGAGTGTCATTCGACGTTCTCAAAAATTCACTTTTCGGAGTGTCAAAAACAATCAATTTTTGGGTTTCTTTCGCCTGACAACTCATAAACAAAATAAAAATTACTAAAAAATATCATATTTTTGCAACAATCTCTTCCATGCCAATTTTTTGTTATTTTCTTCTTCTACCATGGAGTAATTCTTCATTGATTCATCATAAATGTTCTCCATTTTAAGTGAAATTTGAAAGAGAAATGATGTTTTAGGAGTTGATTTTAAAGTGGGAAGAGAGAAATGTGTCTTAGATTATGTGTATAAAATTTACAGGAGTAAAATAGTCATTTAATCAAGGGTATATTGATCTTAAAATATTTTCATAAAAAAATAAGAGGTGCCTAACAAATGGTAGGGTATACATGGAATTTCCCTTTTTCTTCTACTGTTCCCAATCTAAGCTTCGCGAGATAGAGAGCGGAAAATTCTCAATGCTCTAACTCTTTCTTTCCCTAGCCCTCCCCCATTTCTTCCTCTTCCCTTTCCCCTCTAGTTCTTCTCCCTTTTGCTCTACAAAATCAAAATGCAGAAAGCTCGCAAAATAAAGCAGCTTAAGCTAGATGGCCACTCCAAAACAGCCAAAACCACCATTAAAGAGCTATACCCATCTCAACGCAGAGCCACCGCTGAAGAATGTAGAGCCGTAAGACGACCTCTTGGCTCTCCATGGTTTCCATCAGGAATTCCTCAATCACCGTTGTTAGAGACTCATCAAAACTGAGCCCCGCATTCATGAAGCAAAACTAGAGCTGCTGAATAACAATGATGGTGCGGAAGAGTGTGTTTTAGATGGTCCAGTGAAAATTGTGCTCCCTTAGAATACTACCGAGCTTAATTAATTCCAAAAGGCTTTTGCTTCTCTGAAGTATGGTTTTCCCACCTAGACAGACGTAAGCTCTCTAGGATTTTCTTTAATTTTTTTACCTCATTTTGGCTTGATGGGTATTTATGAAATTGGAGCTTCATAGTTGTTTTTCATTCATTTGCCTTCATTTTTGGCTTCATGATTTATCAGTTAATAACAAGAAATCTTCCACATCTCTACCAACTTAAGAAATCAATAATGGCTTCGTTAATGTCTCGGATCGCAGTAGTTCTCCTCTTCCTGGCTCTCTTCTACGTCAGTCATCTTCTTTACTAGAAAATCTCCTGCACCATCTACGACATCCGCCGTAACAATCAAACCATTCAACACGCACTTATAAAACACCTTTCCTTTCCTAATCCTTTTCTTTGCTTTCAGTTTGCTTTAATTTCTGATGTTGTGTAAAAACCCATTTCTTAAAGAACCTTTTTTTTCTTTACTAATGATGGTTTTAACCCATGAATTTGATTTGTGACATTGTTATTTTGTTGGGTTTTCAGGTATTTCATGGATTATGCATGAAGCCCTGAAATCAGTGGAGTGGTATCATGATTGACGCGTTGATTCGGAAGAGCGCCAGTATAGGTAACTTGAGCCAATACACCAGGTTGAATTCTGGCGCGCATGATGAGAATGGGTCGGTTCGCCTGGAGAGGGTCCGGTTCACTCCAATGGTTATGCTTCTGAGGGTTTTGTCCCCGGGTCGTCTTCGAGTCATGAAGGAAAGAAATGTTTCATTTTTTAATGATTATTAATTTGTTTAAGCCTTTATTTGGTGGCTAATTAGAGTAATGACCGTAAGTGATATAAGAAAATGTTCAAATTTGAATTTTTCTTTTCTTACACAAGCCATTTATGGTCCTGTTCACACAGGTGCCAAGAACAAAGAAGAGGGAATGGTTGCAGAGAAACTGAGAGAGAAAAGGAAAATAGCTGATGATATTACCTCTGAGGTAGTACTGTTTATAACTTATTTTTCTTTTGTGTTCAGCTCTATGCAAGATATTACTTAAAATATGAAAAGCTAATTCCCATATAAGGTTTTACAGTTTTCTAGTTCTTAAAATTCAACAAGGATAATTGTTGTTTTACTTTCACATCAAAATAGAGTGAATTAAGATGTATGGATTGAAAAGTTATCGTGTGTGAATAAAAAAGGAGCATCACCATATGATTTGAAAGGTTATCATTGTGGAATTTTTTTTTGTTATTTATGGCTTCAAAAACAATTACTTAAGTTGCAAATGTGCTGGGCATAATGAGTTAATATTCTATTAGGAGTACTTTTTGTTTATAATTCATTGGTGAATCTTCTCAATCAGGCTAGCGATGTTGATGCATGCTTCATATACTTTGGCAGGATATGCACAATAGAGATTAGACAATGTGGTCACTGAATGTATATTTATTACACCTCAGCTCTGTGTTGTCATAAGAACCCTAACCATGATGCTTGGCCAAGAACCATGTCAAACAAAATTTAATCTTGGGCATCTTAATAAACCATCTATCCAAGTGAGTTCCAAAAGAATACTATCAAGAGTGCGTCCTAATAGATTGTTTTATTTGGGGAATGATTTCATCTCATTATTTTTTTCTTCGCATGCATTGATTAATTGACTAAATAGAAATAATCAAAGGAAAAAAAAATAATAAAATAAGATAGGCTACAACATTTAAGAGCTTCATGTCTATGATTGTATAATAGTGATGCTCAACTTCATGTTAATGTAGTTCCTATTTGTGCTCTATGATAAGTATGTCAATGTACTTCAATGCATACATTAATTTCCTCCTTTGTAACTATTTAAATACCTTAAGCTAAAACAAATTTTTATTTTGCAGGTCGTAAAGATGAAAAATTTTTTAGTTCTTGAGCTTATCTAGATTCAGATTGTGATATTAAATGGTGGTAAGAATATTAGAACTGTTTGAATTAATTCGTCTAGCAAGCCTATGCAATTACCGTATCTGTTATTTTCTTCTTAGCTGCTTCCTACTACTCTTTTAATTTTTCATCTTTTTACCCTAAACCCTAACCTTAAACCAAACAAAAAAAAAAAAAAAAATCAAATTTAACAACTCATAAAAGGTAACCAAATTCCAAGCCTTGCAGTAACAGGCAAAACCAATTACCAAAACCCCTACCTACCAAAGTTGAAAATCTGGAATTTAAGGCATTTTTGGTTTTTCTTCAAGGTTATCTTTGGGAACCTGAATTTGAAAGAGGGATTTGAGTTTTAACTTTAGAATAAGTTCAAAAAGAATTAGAGCGAATTACACAAATACTGTGCAAGAGGAGAAAGAACAATCCATGCCTCATTAGTGATCCAGGCATTGGTAAAAGTGTCATTGTGGAAGGTCTTGCGCAAAATATCACAAAATCATCAATTCTGTCAAAACTCCAGGGCAAGAAGGTTGGTACTTGGCACCTCTATTCTTCCTGAATCTTGAAGCCTTTTGTAATGAAAATTTACTGTGAACTGCCCAGTAACTTTAATTGTATATTTGCAATTGACATGGGGCGGGTTATTGCTGGAGCATCTAATGGAGGAGATTTTGAGGAAAGATATAACCATTATTATTGATGAAGTAAAACAAACTGAAGTCGCAATAATTCTCTTATTGATGAAGTCCATACACTTATTGGAGCTGCTGCTGGGGATCAAGCCCTACAAACTGAAGGCGCAATAATTCTCTTATTGATGAAGTCCATACACTTATTGGAGCTGCTGCTGGAGATCAAGCCCTTGATGCTGCAAGCATTTTAAAACCAGATCTTGCCAGAGGGGAATTTAAAGTAGTTTGTCTTTCATATGTTATGCACCGTGCAAATTTTAGATTTTAGTAGTTTAAATCTTCTCTTTTTAACTTTGATGTGTTTACCTGGTGTAGTGCATTGGTGCCACAACCCTTGTTGAATACAAAATATACATTGAGAAAGATATAGCCATGAATGGCGATCCAGCCTGTTGAATTGCCTGATCCATCTGTAGATGAAGCAGTAGAAATATTGAAAGGTTTAGCATAAGGTATAAAACTCGTCACAATGTCAACTACAGAAAAAAGGCTTTAATTGTTGCAGCACAATTATCCCATCAGTACATCAAGTTACGATTCGATAATTCAATTTTTACTGTCATCATTGTTGTTTAGATTAAGTTACCTCTAATACTTCTTTGCCTACCTCTAAATGTTTCAGTGAAAGATTTCTGCCTAATAAGGTAGTTGACCTGATTGATGAGACTAATGCTCGAGTTCAGCTTTGTCAAGTGTACATATCAACAAAAATTCAGTTTTTGACAGAAGAGAATATACAACAAACTGTTGCTTTATGGACAAGAATTCCTGTGGAGAAAGTGTCTTTCGAATAGTGTCAAGCTCTTGAATATAGAAAATTCTTTACAAAAGAAAGTTATTGGACAGCGTAAAGTTTTCAAAACAATTAGCTATGCTTACAATTGTAGAGTGATGACAATGAAATCGCGTTATGAAAGCTAAAGATGAAAAAACAATCTCCTGGACAGGTTTAAACTTTCTCAATTCTCTTGCAGAGCCCTTTACTCTATGCTATTCTAATTTCCTGATTTAACAAAGGCGATTTAGATTGGGAAGCTACCATTTCATGTTATTTAATGTTGTAAATAAATTGTATTACCTTTGTTATAAAGTTACTTTATATGATAACTCTTCGATGTACATTTTGAATGGGTTAGTCTATAAACGATATTGATATCAAATTTTAAATGAAAGAGTTCCATAATAGCGATGAGATACATACATGATAATTTAATGGTTCTAAGTTTCCTATATTTTTCATTTTTCTTATTTGGTGTTTAAGATTTATGTAAAAGTTGGTCAATTGATTTTCAGTATCACTTTATTAGCCGTTTGGATCTTTGTTTCTCTGCTCATTTTCTTGAAATTATGTTGAATACGGAGAAGTTAATGCTAGGCCACAGATGGTATTCAGTATTTTGTTTTCATTTTGATCTTTATTTTGCATACATTTAATTTGTATCCATCATTTTTTACCATATTCTGATTCTTAAATGTTGTTTATTACACAGACATGGCTTTACATGCAAATTTGATGGCACTAAGTATCTGAATGGTCATAATTAGTCATAAATCAACTGTGACCTTTTTCCATGAGTGTCTTTCATGCCTTAGAAATATGGTATGTTGTCACCTTCACATTGTTCTTAGCAGGACATTTAGGTCGTACTTTGTGATTTGGTGTTAAATAATACAAGGTAAAGTGCTATGGATATAACTATAAATAACTATGTCTCCTCATTTTTCTATTAACCGCAGTAACAAGTCACAACCAAATCTGCCACAACTCCCCTTAGCTTTCAGTTCTACTTCACTAAGAACATTAACTTCCTGTTTTCATGATCAGTTTTAATCATTCTGTTTCTATAACTTGCATTTAAACATCTCCGCATAATTACCTAGTGCTCGTCGCTGATTCCTCCCAAGTGACACCTTCCTCGTCTGTCTCTCAAATTCCTATACCATCTCAATAAGTAACAGCGTCCCCCTTCATTTTCTATAATCCTACATACTATGCCTTTATTAGCAAAGTTTTCTTCACCAATCACACCCACCGTGGCCATAGTCATAGCCCTTTTGATTTTGCATCTTTTTCCTTGAAGAAAAAATCAGTCAGAATTTAGATTGTTGAGCTTTTCACATACAAAAAAAATCTCGAATTACCAATTCTTAAGCTTTTCTAAGTTCTCTGGGATTTGAAAAAAACAAAAAAGCAATAATATCTAGATATCAAAAGTCTCGAGTCCAATGAGTCCAATTTTAAACATCTCATCGACTCGATTATACTCTTAATATAAGAAACATTATTGTACTAAACGGACCACGACAACAAAAAGCCGATTTCACCCATCTAAGGTTAAACTTTTTGAATCCACCAATGCGCAAACATTCAAAAATTGTTAGGAGTTCGAGCTAAACATTGATTGACTCACTAATTGTTGTTAGATGATGGACCAATGAAAATTGACTTAAAATTAAATTTAATAATTTTAAATATGATACAATAATAAATTATATAAAAAAATATAAAAAAAATATAAAAAAAAATGTGGTAAGACATATATATAAAAAGAATATAAATAGAAAGAAAAGTTTTTTTATTTAACATATTAACATGAAAATTTTATATTTTACATAATATAAATACAATTTTACGTGACACAATATAAATTATAAAGAGGTACCAAATCTACCAAAAACTTCTCCTACCTTGAGTCAATCAGAACAAATACTAACTCAGATTCGCTCAGAGTTAACAGTAAGAATATCAGCACTTGGTTGTTTTTGCAATGGACTCGCTATAAACTTTTGAAAAGTGTTGGTAAAAGACATTGGAGACAAAATTAACCTTTTGTTTTCTTTCTTGCCAAAGCAATCTGTACTTGGGATGAAATATCTAAGTGTATCAAATTTATACAATTATACAATGAATGCAAGAATGTTGCCTACAAACTGTTACATTGTCAGTGACATTTTTAAATTGCTTATGCTGTATCTCAGTCGTCTTCTGAAATTGTACCCAGGCAAAAGATGGGTATTGGATGGAATCTTTTCTCCACCTGAAACAAAATATATATAAAGTGCCTCGGTTTGAAACGTTCAAGGTATATCAGAGATAAGCAAACTAAGAGGCACTAATTAAGAAATCTTGGAAGTGAGTGCATGTTTAGATGTTCAAAATTATAATTCCTCACAGGAAAAACCTACAACTCCTCTTCTCGCTGGTCAGTTCAAGCATTCGATATTTTGTTAAAGTGGCTGATATCTGATAAAAAGAAAATGCCAATTCAGGATTGGCATTGAGTCATTACCGTGATGAGAAGTGGGGACTCATCGATGGATCCTATGTTATGATGATAAAGTGGAAAATTTTCTTTAAGCTGGTGGTAATGATCGCCGGCAAGTTGGGCATTCCATCTTTATGTCCATCCACCTTTGCAAACAACCAGAATGAAAGAAATGTTCGCACGGTGTTACCTGTTAGAGAAACACAGTTTAAATCAAATTCACCGTCGAAGAAAATGGCCATTCAGAGCCACACCAAATAAAGATAAAAATCACAACAGTATACCATGCAATCACTAGATCGCTGTGTTAGATCAACAGCAGTCATACAAATGACACAATCTGTGGCATGATTTGCATCTGGATTAAATCTTCTATAATAGCTATATTTCTCAGGTAGGATCTGCAAACCAAAAAAATCAGAGTGAAATCATGTAAATCCTAACATATATTGGAGACAAAAACATTTAGTCTCCAGCAGGACAAGAACATTTCACTATGAAACAAGCCTGTTGACATAAAAAATTTTTAAAAAAAAAAAAAGATTCACTGAATTAGAAAGAGTAGAAAGGAACATTTTGGAAGAACTTAAGAAAAAAAATACTCCGAATAGGAACCAGGGGGAGGGGGTCTAAATAAATTTGTTAACCATGAGATGACTTTTGTAATAGCAGCCCCAATTAACTGCAAAAAGCCCTGCCCTAAGAAATTTCCCCAAGGCGCTTTCAGTCAAGTAGTACCAGAGGCACACATGCATGCACCTGAGTACATGTATATGTGCCTGCCCAGGGTTAATGAGTTACCACAGTGGAAGAAATGAAGACAAAAAAGGTTATAGATGAAGAGAATAACAAATTGCATACTCACCTGACGAGGAATAAACCACCGAGATCCAAGATAGTGCTGAAGAAGAAGAATAGATGCTTGAAGTCCAACGAATACACCCAAACATATACACCAGCTCTTGTCAGGCTCAATGCGCATGAAGTTGTGAGGGCATCCAAATATGTATAATGGGATTGCCAGCCGAGCAACAGTCATGCCTAAGATGTAATGAGGATGCAAAGGTTTTCTTGAATCACGAGTAACATTGCTGATTATTTGAGGTATCCAAAAGGAGTACAAAAGGAGAAGGATAGGCTTCAAAAAATTATGAAACTCGTACATGACCAAAATGCCCCCTAAAAGGATCCCATCTGCAAATATTGCTACTAGTTAGATCAGATTAACCCACCAACTTGACATAAGCAAGTAAATGATTCCAAAAGCAATCAATTGGATACTGTCATCAGAAAAGTGAGAAGCACATTGAACAACTAAATTTGAAAACTGTTTCGAACAAATGGGAAAAAACACTTCAGTCCCTTTATAACTTCACACACCATGTCTCCGATGTGTAACTTCTAAATGATATAATATCTTTTTACTGTGTGACAACCAAAATCCATTTTAGCTTTCCATGTGTCATTCCCCCATGTCAGAAAAGCAGTGCTTACCTGTTTTTAGTTTCTCTAAAAAACTTACAGCTTTCCACAGAGAGGGTGAAATGCGTCACTTTAATTCTTGCCTTCAGATAGGGCTAACTCAGTTTTCTTTTTCTCTACATACCTTGCACTTTTGAATGCGGGATGATATTCTAGCATATCAGTAATGAGGATCTAATTTGTTTACAGTGCTATTAGCATTTTGATGAAACCATCTTTTGGCTTTTGCTATCATTGAGCTTCCTATCGATTTACACTAGTTTGGTGTTTGGTTGTGTCATGCTGCAAAGTTTCAGCTCTTCTCAATCTGTTATGTCAGATATCTACGGAAAGAATTAAGGGACCTTGTCTTATCAGTTTAGATACTAATACCAGACTTATATCAAGATATTTGATTCAAAGAGATAATGCATTTGCTTGTTTGGAAAGACTTTTAACTATAGATGGAAAGGAGAGAAAGATTGAGCAAAATCATTTTCCAGGAGCATCCTGTTGATAGAGTATGGTGTCTGAATAGTGATATCTACAGGAGCAACAGATGACTGGTTAAATCATCAGGGATTAGAATAGGTATCAAGGGCAAGAAGCAAGAGTTGGGGAAATCACATTCATAATATTAAGGCTTTGTTAATTAGAATTTGATCTTACCAGCATTTCTTAGAGGCAAAAGTAATGAATGTGATTGGCGGGTAACTTCATGCAAGAGAAAGAGACAAGAATATTTGTCTTTACATCACTTTCAGAAATCATCATATATATGAAATTTCTATCCACAAATTAAAAACTTTTCTGGAACTTACAGAAACGGCTATATAAGACCGATAGCTCACGCCTCATTGTCTCCCACCCTTCCCCATTATTCATAGGCCTGCTTGCCTTCCATATTGCGAGAAGGTACCTCATCTCAAAAATAGAGAAGACTACAAACTTGAAGAATGCAGCAGTTGCAAAAGCATTAAATAAGGATTCTGTTTACAGAAAAATAAACATGAATTTAGTAGACGAACCATTAAAAGGAGTATGGTAATAGGAGAGATCCGCTCTTGCACGTTGAGCCCTTATCCTACTATCTGGTTGCAGAGCAGATTCAATGTGCACTTTAAAATGAAACCATTCCCATTTGATACTACAACACTTGCTTACAAGTACAAAGAATAATCTTTGAAATTCCTAGCAATCATTTTCACGCCGAGTACTATGGTGCTCATAGACTCCAGATGTAAAGATAATCCATCAAGTTCTAGTTTTGCATCCCCTTTATGGTTGCAAACAGAATACAACCACTAGAGGGAGAGCAAATAATTGAAAAAGAAAGGTGAGAGAGATCTTAAGTCCTTTTACAGATTTATATTACTTCAAAGATATGGCAGATGAGTTAAATAAAAAATTAGCATTTCTTTGGGAGTGATAATCAGTAAACTCACCAACCAGTATTCCAGCAGTGAGATGTAAGAGGCAAAGATAAGCATCCATGATAGCCTGTTGACCAATCATTAAAATGGAAACTTTTGCGGCTCCCTGATAGATAAGAGTCAAAAATACTTTCCTTATTAATCACAAAAAAGCAGGAAGTTGATGATTAATGTTATATCAAAAGATAACATCCATGCAAATTATGCTTGTAGCCTTGTCCTTTACAATATATATAGTTTAAAATTCTTACCGATTGTGTGTTGCTGTGCTCCATTTGTCGAATTAACAAAAGGACTTGAAGGAAAGAGACCTAATGAAAAACAATTAAGGAATCCCGCAAACAGGCCAACGACATTCATTTAAAATAAACGGGGATGATGCATAAAGGATACAAAAGTGACCATTAAGGTGTAGTTGACAGCTTTGTTGTAATAGACTTCAATGTTGACAGAGGTCACATTTAACAGTAAAGGTGAGAAACAATCTCCATCATCGTCCACTGCAGGACTCTCCATCAATCCTTCAATGTGATAACGATCATGATCTCCATCTATAAAAGTTCAAACAACTTCTGAATTCCAATATTTATATTGTTATAGAGCTGTCAGTTTACGTTAGATATTTCTGATCAAATAGAAATCTCGCTGCAGTAAGAGGTGACCATACTTAACTCGCCAAGCTAACTTGGCCTTTCAGCTGCAAGTACTCTCTGGTAAGTAGCCTCCAGTTGATGCACAGCCAATGACATTTTTCAGATGTGTGTTGTTCAAAAGGAAGACAAGATTGTAGTAGCTAGATAAATAAAAGACCATTTTTCCCAAACTGTTGGACCTTTGTTAAATCTTAACTAGTCTTAATACCCACACTCCATTCAGGTAGGCAAGAGAGCCCAATTGTTTGAAATGCCAATTTGAGATTTAAGTCTAGGAAGATTCATAAATCAATATTTCTTCAGCAATAGCTTAAATTAAGAGGTTATGGTTAAAATGATCTTCCAAAACATTTGGGTGGATGATAAAACAGTTTTTTGAGAAACTGAACAGAAAAGAATATAACAGTACACAAAGGGAATGAGGGGTGATGAATGAAAATAGAAGCAATTAACCAAAATAAAAAAAATAATTAAAAAAAAAGAATGAACTAAGAAGCTGAGATAACTCATGTACCATTTTGGGTGGATGAGATGCGTGAAATTTGGGCTGCAATTTCTATATTGCAATGTTTCTCCATCTCATACATTGGTGCTGCAATAAGAGAAAATAACATTTACTATTATTTAAACTTAACTTGACCTTAAGCAAAGGGAACTAGTTAAACTAACAATTTTTTCTTTTCCATATTTTGTCTCTTGGAGATTCTTGGAACACCTGAGATGAGAAAACTCCGAGCTGTTCATAGATATTGAGAGTTAGTAATCACAACCACCCTCAATTAACATTTATAAAAAAGACACCTAAAAGTGTCCGCAAAACACAGTCCTAAGTCAAAAGTAAAGAAGCCAATCTCAGACATCGTCACCCAGAGCCTGCTGCAGCACGCAAAGCTATAAATATGAGCCCATAACTCACAAATACAGAACCAGATATCTTTCAATGCCAAACCAAACTCAGGCAGAAGTAAAACTTGAAAGAAAATTATCTTCTTTTAACTAGAAATAAACTCAGTTTAAGTTAAAAACACCAGCTCCAAATCCAATACATACACTTAACAGACCCAACCTGAGAACAAAATTATACTAATAAGCAAAGCAGTTTACTGTTTTATCCTGTTGTCCTAACATTCCAAATAATAACATTACTCCTAAGGAAAAACTTGGAGATAAAAGCAAGAAACTAGCAGTATAATATGTGGGATTTTAAATGGAAAAGCTATTCTCAAAGTCTAATATGTTGTCAACATTAAATACTAGTTAACCACAAACGAGATTGATACGAAGCATTACCAAATGATATGGGTTCGACAAAATATAATCTTCATCCTGACTCATCTCTCCCTCCTTTCCACTGTAGCAGTGCACCAATAGAATATGTCAGAGTTGAAATGCAATGAGCAAATCAGATTCACAAAACATGTCATCATAAAAGGGCATAGAAATGGAAGTGGTAAAGTTAACAACAATATTTCCATTGCCCTTTGTCCTAGTTATAACTAGTTGGATTTGAGTCCAGACACCGACCCCCTCTCCAAAGTTCCCCGAGTAAAATAAAATCATTGAAAATTAGGTAATGACAGTTTGAACTATTTTCATCTGAATCCTTTATTGCAGCCACCCAACTAGTACACATATCTTGGTCAAGCACTATCCTATCAAGCTGAAAGAACATTCAATGAGCAGCCAACATACTCCAGATTTACCTGTTAGCTACCATTCGAAGCTGTCTAAAAGGCCATATGTATACACCCTCTACTCTTATTTGAGCACCACCAACATTGTGTTCGTTATCAAACACATCATGGAAAATAATTACACCCTGTTGTCAGCACCATGAATGAGAACTAAAAGTCAGACAATAATTCACAATGATAACATGCAGCCAAGAGCAGTTAGAAGCTATATTCTTTATAAAGGGAGGAGTTTTTACTACAGAACAATGGAATAAATATGATTAGGCAAACAAATAAAGAGGAAGGAAGAAAATCTAACTCCATAAAAAAGTCAGTCTATCATTAGAAGTTTCTTGTGGAATTTCTCATCATTGACGACCAAATCATGCCTTCAGCCCAACTATAGATAAACATAATTCTATTTTTCTGTTGCATCTAGAAACATAGTTCAATTTCTCTAGCAAGTTCAGAGAACACTTTAGCAAAATTTGAGAAAGGTATATGAATTAATCATGGAAGTGAATCCCCTTCATATGATCCAGTACCCCTTACCTGAACATAATGTACACCAGTTATTTTTGTTGGTGTGCTAACTAATTCAATGACTGAATCACCAGCTGGTTTCCTGAAATCAGGAAATTTGGAAGAGCTATTCATAGACTCCTGAAATTTCCAAGTCCCTGAAATTTCCAAGGAATTCAAAGATTGAATGTAATCCATTCAATTGACGGTACTGGTAAATTAAAAATCTTAGAAAAGTATTTTTACAAGCCAGACAATATTAGTTTCTTCAATTTTTCAATATATATCAGAACCTGTCCCAAGGTTACAACTTCTAATCCATGTGTCATCCTAAATACGACCTGTCTTTACATCCAAAATATTTGACATGAAGTATGCATTATCAGCTTAGAAGTGGCCAAAGCAGTTTTTGGAAAAAAAATTCCTATTCTATTTTATTTTGATTGTTCACTGACTGTAGCCTTTGACAAAAGATGTTTTACCAATATTTTCCAGGAAATTCATAATCTAATCATTAATAACCAAAGTGACAATACTAGGTGTAGGAGAAGATACAGGAAAAACAAGATAAAGTTACAATAGAGATAATAAACCGCATGCCACTTTGATATATGTAACAAGATCCAGAAAAATAATGCACTAGGTAGTAGAAGATGTCCTAAGGCAACAAGTCCAATATTGCAGATGATTGAATTTGAGAACATTTACTTACCTCGATAAGTTCCTGTTATGTTCCATGCATGAAATGGACCCAATTCGCTTTCATCTTTTCTAACAAACAGCCACTACAAGAAGCATTAAAAATTCAAGAAACTAATAGCACCCAAATCTCCAACATGAATTCTTCCAAAAATAATCATAGCAGCCAAAATGAAGAGTGCAAGGGGTGAAAAGCACATGGAAAATGCAAATAACATCAGAAGACCCAATCCACATTTTCTTAATAGTTTTCTCCAGACAATCAACAAACAAAACCTTGTGTCAAACAATTCGGTAATATAGCTAAAGTGAACTAATCTTAAAAAAGGCCTTTAGATAAAGGTGATATCATTTTTCCAAAACGTAAAACATGCATCCCAGATTCCCAATGGAAGGTTCTTTACTTGTCTATTTTCATTTTATTTACACTGAATTTCTCATCATAAAATGAAGGGTTAACAAATTCATGGAAGTTGAGAAAACTTTGAGCTATCTATATTTAGCTCTCCATTTTGAATACCTACCCATCAACAGAACCTATTTTTTCTGTTTCCACCACATATGTTCCCCTTTATATGAAGTTTATTAGGGCAAGATTCTTTGCTCTATTTCACCATCAAACTTGACATTGCCCACATCCATTTTGCAGTATTTCATTATACATCACCAAAAGTTAACTAGTCAAACCCTATCAAATTACAATGTCAAGCACTAAACTTCCGCGGAAAAAAAAAATTAAAATCTGAAGTAGACAAAATCAGAAGCATAATAACCAACGACAACTACAACTTGTATACCCAAAGTTCATCTTTGCATAACAAAAACATCAAATTCAGAAACAATTATGTTCAATAAATGAAAAGGTTATATAAAATTAAGAAGTACGAACCTCATCGCCCCATGACCGAGCCCTCTCTCTTATCGGTCTCAATCCAGCCACTGGCTTTAACAGAACAAAACCAAACCATAATCCAAAAACAACCCTAAACACAAACCCTAATCTCCTCCTCCTTGAAATCCACAAAGAACCAAAATATTCCCTGGTGGTCATATCAAAACCCCAGCATCCCATTTCACAAACAATAACAATGTTTTTTTTTAAAAAAAAAAAAAACTTTAACTTCAATTCCCCACCAAGAAAGCAAATATGTTTACAAGCTGATTTAGAAGATTGATACAAGAAAATGATACAAACCCACTGCCCATTAGAGAGAAAGAGAAAGAGAGATTGCTTCAAGTGGAGTCAAACATGTAGGAAATAACAAGCGAAACAAGCAAAGGGATCAAATAGTGGAAAATGAGAGCTCAACAAACTAATTCTCTCTCTCTTTTCTTCCCTTCTCTAGGAGAAATATAATTCTTATTTTGGTCTACTACAAGCAAAAAACAATTGTTACCCAAATAAGGGTTTTCACCATAAGGTTTTGGCCCAGACAGAAACAACAGACTTTTACGAAAAAAATATTATGACAGAAACGTAAAGCATACACAGGAAATTTTTATTCTGAAACTTTGGGGGAAGTGGTGGTTCGTTGTTGTTGGTGATGTTGTTGACATGTCTGCTGAGTTCTGGTAAATGAAGGTCAGAGAAAGAGAGGGGAAGACTCTCGCCTCTTGGTGTTGTTTGTTAGGATACGCGCTGCTTAGTGAGTTATTATCACGTACCAATTGAGGAGAGAGTCAACCAAACTTTATTTTATTTTTTATATTTTATTTTTGTTTTTATTTTGTGGGTGTTAAAATGATTTGATGCTGTTGGTAGTGCAATTAAAATATTTGATTTGATCCTTCGACTACAAAAAATAAAATACTACTAAAATATTTTAAAATATTATTTAACGGCCAAACTATTTATTCACTTTTATTTTTGTCCATTTAATATTTTAAACAAACTAATTTAATTATTATTGTAATATTTCAAATCGTTAACGATATTATTCACTTTGATCGTAAAATCTCATAATTAAAAAATGCATCGCTAAAGATACGAACATGTTAAATTTTCATATTAAACATCTCTCTCATACTTTATTGATGTGAGATTTGTCTAAAGTGCAACACATTATCTCGTCATCCTTATAGGGTCTTAATGTCCTTGTTGAGCTTTATCTCATCATTATTAAGAGGTCAAGCGAAGTGGCTCTGATACCAAATATAGCAACCCAATCGATTAGCGATATTGTCAGTTAGATCTACAATGCCTCAAATTTAAAACGCATCATGAGAGGTAGCACATGCTAAGTCTTTATTCCCAACATATCTCTCTGCTTTTGTCGATGTGAGATTTGCTTAAGATGCAATATATAATTGCACCACCTCCCCCCTCGGCAGATAAAGGCTCAGCATTCTCACTAAGGTTTGTCCCATCATCGTTCAAGAAGTTACACAAAGTCGCTTTAATACTAATTGTAGCAGCCCACCCGCTAACGATATTGTCCACTTTGGCCCCTAAAGCCTCACAATTTTAAAACGGATCACTAAGGCTAGAAACATGTTTAGCCTTTATACTCAGCATCTCCTTATATGCTTAGCCGATGTAGGATTTGCCTAAGGTGCAATGCACTGTTGCGCTTCTGAAATCCCCCAACTTGTGAGGTATTATCCACTTTAACTCGAAGGTTTCACGTTTTATCCCACAAAAGGTGCCTCACAAGCATGGGTTAAAGGCTTTGGTTGGTATGGTGGAAAGAAAAATGGAAAGATTGAAAATTGAAGTGTGACAGCCCGAAAGCGCGAAAAGTATGGCAAATTTAAAATTTTCTTAAATAAAAAAAAACCACCAACTCTGGATGCATTCATGTACAGTGTCATTTAATCACTTGCGTTTATAACAAATCATTATCCCTAAGATCACACAATTTTCTATTTCATAAAATCAAATACAAAATATCCAAAGAGGATCAACCCACAAAACTCAATTCATTTTCTTCACATCCTCCTAATTACATCTTAATAATACTTAACACAAATGTCTGTATTACATCGTTGTCTTGGTACAAAATGAACTGAATCTATACCTTGTGCGTGTACAAGCGATAGCCTGAGGAAATCTTGTCTACCAACCTATTTCACATACGCGGCAGACACTAGCTCGCTTACTGTAAGTAATCTGGAGGGGAGAGGAAAAAGGGTGAGCTCTCAAATCGCTCAGTAAGGAGGATAAGAGAGATTTTATAAAATCATCATAACCTCACAACTCATCATTCGGGCATGTAAAAACATGATAGAAGTATTCGAGCATGTAAAACGTTATGGTAATAATGATAATAATAATGTCATTAGTTTGCATCATCAGAATTTACATGATAAAAATTCACGTTTCGTCATACATCAAACCTCAATACGTGATAGAAATCACAGTTATCAAAACACGTCATTCATCAAATATAGGCGAGACTAGGCATTTAATAAAACTCATATAAAACAATATCATAGGCACATCCCGTCACACCAAACCATCCTCAAAGAGGACATCCTCAAAAGAGGGAAAATGTTGACATCTATCCATGGCCATGATATCGCTGTAGACTTGATCAGAGTCGTACAACCTTGGTCTTACATGCTACCAAAGCAAGGCCACCATTGCTACCAGAGCGGGGTCATCTCACGTTATCAGAAAGGAAGCATCGGTCTTACATGCTACTAAAACAAGGCTCGGTCTTACATGCTACCAAAGCAAGGTCACTCAACGCTATCAAAACGGAGTATTGATGTGCATCTCATGACAAGCTTTAGTCTCATTAAAGTATGTCATTATTGTATTAAAACTGTTTTGCCTTCACGTAGAGCTCATAGTGGTTATCTCGAAAAACTCATTTCTGTTATAAAACATTGTGTTCCCAATTACAAAAATTCATCAAAATCGAGCTCAAACCGGCAAAACACTCACACATTCATCAAAGCATCAAATCAACTCATTCTCATAAACATCCTCGTTCATCAAACCTTTTTCATGCAATCAAGGTATTTTCATCATTTAGAAACTCACGCACAAACATTTCATTTCCCTTACCTCTTACACTCCGAGTGGTGCAATGTCCCTCGAGTCTCGGACCAGCCTCATTTCCTATATCGGATTCCCGAGCTGTCCAAACATCACCAAATTGTCAATATATATCATTCTCATTGTCGATTTCTTTCTCTTACTCATTCTAACTCAACATTCCCCTTTTTATCCTATTTACACCTATACACCCTAAACTACATCCAAGCTACAAATCTTAAATACATACATTATCTCAAAACTTTTCCTACATCTTTATCAACACTTTAGCTAGCTCATGACCATCATAATACATCCACATTCCCGCTTTTAACTAAACCCCTTTGTTGGTTCCTTCTTAACTTAAACATTTCCAACTCTATATATATATATATATATATATATATATATATATATATATATATATATATATATATATATATATATATATATATATTCACCAATATATATAAAATGATAATACTTAAAAACAAGGGTCTTGTGAGCTCACTTAGCTTGTCCTCTCTTTAGGAACTTGTAGAATACTTGTCTCTTCCCTTTTGTTCAGACCAACCTTTGATTTCTAGTATGTTGTTATCTTTACCAAGAGAAACAACTTTGCCTCTTACCTCTTTTTCTAACCCTGTCCAGAACGTGGTAAATCTTAGAGAGAGAGAGCTTGGTTTGGGTGAAAATGGTGAGTGTTGGTGTTTGGAGGTGAGAGGATTTCGACTTCAGGTAAAAATCTCGTGACCCTTATATAGACAAAGTGTGTGAGATCAATCTGGCATTTGGTGAAGATCGATCTCTACTTATTTCCAACTACTCCAACAATTCAGTTACCAACTACAGGATTGATCTGGTAGGGGGTAGGAATCGATCTGTTCTTTACAGAACCAAATGGAGATCGATCTCTTCCAGGTCGAGGCAATTGAAGATCGATCTGCCCTTATGACAGGATCGATTCTCATTAGGCAGAGGTAGTAGGAGATCGATCTGCTCCCTTATGAGATCGATCTGCCTGTCTGCTATTGTATACTCATCGTATTCTGGAGTCATGGGATCGATCTTCCATCCCTATGAGATCGATCCTTCGTCTCTTGATATTTGGCCTTCATAAATTTCACTGTTGTTGCATAAATTTGCAGGAAACTCAAGACAAAACTTACCACAATCTACTCCACAGACCATATTTCAATCCATACACATTTAAGACTTAAAAACCTCATCTTCTTATACTTCATTAGATTTAAAACTTGCGTGTACATCGAAATATCATAACTACATTCACCAAATTATAAATCTCACATTGTAACCTCATAGTTAAAGTACATAAAATTCACAGGTCTCACATCCTCCCTACCTTTGGAGAATTTGGTCCTCCAAATTTAACTCGATCTATTAAATAGTTGAGGGTACTTCTCCTTCATAAGACTTTTTAGTTCCTAAGTTGCTTCTTCCATTGAGTGTTGCTTCCAGAGAACCTTAACCAATGGAATCATTTTCGTCCGAATTACATTTTTCTTCCTGTCGAGTATCCGGATGGGTTCTTCCACATAACTCATATCTCCCTAAATATCCAATACTTCATACTCAATGACATCGAAGGGATTGAGATTATATATCCTCAACATGGAGATGTGAAAGACATTATGTATCTCGAAAAACTGTGGGGGTAAAGCCAACCGGTAAGCGACGTCTCCTACTCTCTCCAAAATCTCAAACGGTCCTATATATCGAGGATTCAATTTTTCTTTCTTCCTGAAACGCATGATACCTTTACTTGGAGATATCTTAAGGAATACAAAATCTCTAACTTAAACTCAAGTGGCCGTCTACGGACATCTGAGTAACTTTTTTGTCGACTATGAGCAGTCCGTAATCTTTCACAAATGATTTTCAAATTCCGAACTACTTGTTCAACGAGTTTGGAAGCAATTACTGTCCTGTCGCCCACTTCTTCCCAAGCTATAGGGGATCTACACCTCCTACCATCTAGAGCCTCATAAGGTGCCATGCCAATACTCGTATGGTAGCCATTATTATACGTAAACTCCACAAGGGGTAAATGATCATCCCATGATCCCTTAAAATCCATCGTACACGCCCTCAACATGTCCTCCAAGGTCTATATAGTTTGCTCGGACTGACCATCAGTCTGAGGATGATAGGCGGTACTAAAACTCAACCGAGATCCCATGACCTCCTGAAAATAAGTCCAAAACCTGGAGGTGAACCTGGAATCTCTATCAGATGTAATACTTATTGGAGCCTCATGCAGTTTAGCTATCTCTCTAACATATAACTCGGCTAAGGTACTCAATGTATCTGTGCTCTTGTGGCAAGGAAGAGGGCACTCTTCGTTAATCTATCCTCTATCACCCATATTACATCATGACCTCTTCAGGTCCTCTGTAATCCCATGATAAAGTCTATGGTGATATGCTTCCATTTTCATGTAGGCACAGGTAAAGGTCTAAGCAATCCTCCGGGCTTCTGGTGCTCAGCTTTCACTTGTTGGCATACCAAACATTTGGTCACATATTTTGTCATATCTCACTTCATACCACTCCACCAATATACCTTTCTCAAATCCTGGTACATCTTGGTACTTCCCGGGTGCATGGTGTATCGCAAGCAGTGAGACTCTCTCAATATTTGTTGCTTCAGGGTATCATCGTTCGGAACACAAATTCGACCCTTAAACCTCAATAACCCATTATCACTAACCATGAAATTTGATTACGAAGTTTGTTTAGCTTGGCTAACCATATCCATTAGCCCCAGATCATTTCGCCGCCCAGTTCTAATCTGATCCATAATACTGGGCTCTATCCATAGGCTTGCCATAAATCCAATCTCTGCTTTCTTAACTCTGACCCTGAGTCTGACGAACTGTTCTAACAAGTCTCATTCTTTTATCATTATAATAGATAACATACTTTTCCTGCTTAGGGCATCAGCAACTACGTTCGCTTTCCCCAGATGATAGATGTCAAACCCATATTTTATGTAGCTTGTACCTTATGATTCCTATGTGTATGAACACTCTATTATTATAGTTGAATCATAAGAAGAGTAATTACTAGATTTAAAGTGTTAGTAAAATGATTTAACACGCAAAAGCTACATAAAAAGCCTAATGTGAGCTATAAGAGTCACAGGCTAAACCAAGTGGATCTGAATCATTCTGACTGAAAATAAGAACTTAAAATGAGAAAAAATAGAGAGCTCATGAAGGAAAGTCAGCTTGATTTAGTTCTGAACACAAGGAACGGGAGAAAAAGCTAAAAATGGTAAAATGGACCTTTTTAGCTAATTAAGGTGTTTCGGGTGTAATTATCTACCGGGAAAGGTTGAAACGTAAAGACGAGAGTGTAAGATATAAGATATGACACTTTCAAAATTTTGAGAAAAAATCAACTTGGTCAATGGTTAAGGAAAAAGTCAACTATAGTTAAGAAAAGTTGACTTTTACCATAGTTGACTAACCATGGTTAAAAATTAACCTAAGTATGGAAAAAAAATTGGAAAAAAATAGTATTGGTCAGAATACAAGATAATTATCCTCGGAAGTAAGAAAAATTTATTCGGAAGGATTTCAGATTTAATTTAATGGTTAAAAACGTAATGGACCTAAAGTGAAAATTTAAAGCCCATTAAGGTATACTAAACGTAGATCGAAATTCTTAGGTCCCTTAGACCGAATTGTTGGACCGATTGATTGGCCAAATATTTAGACAATTAAAGGCTTGAGGTATAGTAAAATTTTTAGCCCGAAAGCCCATTAAGAAAGCCCAAACCGAGAAGCCCAAATGGAAAGCCCATTAGATAAATATCTAACCATAGTTAAAGCTAAACATGACTCATAAGGTGACTCATTAGGTGACTCATAACTAAGCTTTAGGAAGTCAATCTTAATGGCTGGAAAGTAAGGCTTAATGGCTAAGTAAGTGACTTATAAAATCAGCCACACCATTGTCATCTTCACCACACCATTCTCGGCTAGAAGAAGAAACCATTGAAACACATTATCCAAGCTTTCTCTCACTAAAAATCACTAGGAATTAGGCATATTTGGAACTTGCATTCTTCATGGAAGTTGTTCTAAATTGAAAGGAGAGTGACATATGTTGGAATTGGCTATCAAGGAGCCATAGAGTGCAAACCGTGAGCCTCCAAAGTTTCGGCCAAGTGTGAACACAACTATTGGTATATTTTCAAGTTTTCAATTTCATATATGTTAATGTATGAATGATTTTAAGTATATTGGTATATGTTTTAAGCATTGAAACATATGAAATCACTATGATCTTGGTTAGGCCGAGAGTGAGTAGTGAAATATTGATGAATGCCCATATGATTTTAAGACATAAATGGATTAATGTACATGTGTTAATGATTATTGCATAATTAGAATTAATTAATTTGATTAATTAATACATGTATTAAGTTGGCAATCAAGGTGTTTGATAAAATGCCTAAATGAACTATGTGATGTTTAAGAATATTGCCAACTAAGTGTTTGTGAAAATGCCTAAGTGAATTGGCTAAACAAATAGGCATGGATGGCATGCCATGGTGTGACCGACGGCATGGATAACTATCGGCCATGGCATGTGGCCGAGAGGCCCAATGGGCCAAGCCCAAATATTTTAGGCCCAATGTAATGTAATGGGTCTAGGACAAGCCCAATAAGAGTTGATGGGCCACACAATACCAATAGACCCAACGAAAATGAATAGTAAAATGGAAATGGACTTAAGGCATAGTTAGGCCCATTAAGGTTTATTAAAGCTCATTAAGGGAAATAGACTGTATTTAAGGTGAAATACTGTAGGAAAAGTGTAATTAACCTGATAAATGGTTATATGCAGCTCCAGAGAGTATTGAAGAAACAAATCGGACTGTTGGATCGAGCAGTGTTGAGAAAGTGAAATTTCTCGAGTGATTGCAGGTAAGGGACTTTTGTGAGTAGTTAGAGATACCTGCACTTATTTTCATTTGCTTTTACATTCACTTAAAAACTCTGAGGGTCAGAGAAAGTGAATAATAATTATTGTGACCTGATAGTGGCAAATTATGATTTTGCCCCTAGTTAGTCAAAAAGTCAACTTTTGTGAAAAGTTGTAAAAAGCATGAAAACCACCATTTTGAGTGTTTTATTGCTGTTTAGCAGAAGAATAAATAGATGGACTAATGATTTTAAGGTTGATGTGAATTAAGCACACTTTATAGTGCTGATTTTGATGTTTTGTAAATCATTCCTTTTTAAAGAGCCATCTATCATATTATGTGAGAATAAATCATGCTGGAGCACAGTTCGCACTGGATTTCATATATTTTTCACATATATTAGTGCTGGATTGTGATTCGCTCATGACATGCATGATAGAGCACTGAAGTTCTTACTCGTACTCAGTTTTATATGATATATGCATGAGAGAGTGTTGGAGCGATTAGCTCGTACTCGAATTTTACATGAGATGCATGACAGAGTATTGGAGCGTTGCTCGTACTCGATTCTTCATGATTTATACATGACATAGTACTGAAGCTATTGCTCGTACTTGATTTGATGATATTGTGCTTAGCATGGTACTAGAGCTATTGCTCTTACTTGATTTGAAATATGAACTATGCATTGACCTAGTTGCTGAAGGTTTACTCACACTAGAGTCTGAGTTTGTGATGTGAAACAGTGTTTGAGTGGAGTGTCAATTGTGTGTCGCGCTCAAAGGCACGCTCTGTATGTGATATATGATACATTTTGAAAACCATGCTTAATTTCCTCGTGTAGACTGAGTGTCACACTGTGAGAGGATTCACATGAGGATTTAGAGACGTGGTATGATATTCCATGGTTGTGAGGGCTAAGACCTATGGCATGCACCCCGACTATGATGTAGGGTCCACGGAGTACGTTGTACCATGCATGTGGCATGCAGTATGTTGTACCATGCATGTGGCATGGAGTACGTTGTACCGTGTGGTGTTGTGGAGTTAAGGAGGATATAGCTGGCGGTTGTGATGGACTGAACCCCCTCCTGTTGCAGCAGTGATGCCCCGCACACCGAGATCTGTGTTGCCTGGGATCACATTGTCGGATATGATCATAGTCCAGGAACTATTTACATTTTTCACCATAGAGTCTCACATGATATACTGATTGACTGATTTATTTGTGGATAGACTTGAGGGATGAGTCGGACTCCGATTTCGTGGTGTGAATGATTTAATGCCATATTTACTGTGATTTAAATATACATGGCATGATTTATCTAAAGGCATTGTGATATTATAAAGATGCATTGTTTTGCACTACATGCCTACATTTGAGAAAGAAAGCATGATTTCTGTACATGGGATTTAATCTGTACAAGTATATATATATATATATATCTATTTAAAGATATTCTTTTAAAGTGAGTTAAGGAAATGATATTTTTGAGGCATAGCATTATTTTGAGTAGATAGTGTAGATATCTACTTGCTTGCCTGATTTTCTTACTGAGCGCGTTGTATGCTCACCCCCTTTCTTTACATCTCTCTACAGAGCATCAACAGTAGAGTGAGAGCTTTTGAGGGATAGTATTCCTGTGTCCACTGTTATTTCCTATCAATCGACAGGTATACATATTTTGTACGGTTATGTATCTAAACATAGAAACAACACAGTGATGTATACAATATATATTATGGGGAATGTATTTGTATTAGATTTTATATAATCTTACATGTATTATAAAAGAAGTTACAGTCAGTAACAGTATATTGATATGTCTGTATGATAATGGATGATATGGTATGCGAGGAAGCTAACATCGAATCACAGCCCAACCATTGAAGAGAGGAAAGGTAAGTTAAAAATGCGAAAATTTTGTAGTGATTTTTGGTTAAGTCACGGATGACGATCGTGACAATAGAGTATCTCGCAATCATAGTCCTTAAGAAGTTCCATCCATTTCCTTTGTCTCATGTTCAACTCCTTTTGGTCAAATATATACCTCAGGCTCTTGTGATCAGTAAATATCTGGAACCTTTCCCCATATAAGTAATGCCGCCAGATCTTTAATGCAAACACCACTGCGGCTAACTCCAAATCATGTGTGAGGTAGTTCCGTTCATGATCCTTCAGCTATCGCGAACCATAGGCGACTACTCTCCCATGCTGCATGAGCACGCACCCCAATCCTTGTTGAGAGGTATCACTGTACACTACGAAGCCTCTAGGTCCATTTGGAATAGTCAACACAGGTGTTGTCGTTAATCTCTTTTTTAATTCTTGAAACCTTTGTTCACACTGCTCAGACCATACAAAAGGAATCTCCTTACGTGTGAGCTTGGTCAAAGAGTGACAATCTTGGAAAATCCTTCGACAAACCTTCTATAATACCTTGCAAGCCTTAGAAAACTTCAAATCTCTATAACTGTCACCGGTCTCTCCCAATTAAGTACAGCCTCTATCTTAGACGGATCAACTAACACCCCGTCGTTAAATACAATATGACCAAGGAAAGCTATTTGATCTATCTAAAACTCACTCTTACTGCAGTACAATCCACAAATGTCGTGCATGTTCCTCATGAGATCGAGAATACACAAGGATATTATCAATGAAGACTATCACAAACTGATCTAGATGGTCTCAAAATACCTCATTCATCAGACTCATGAAAGCAGCATGGGCATTCGTCAAACCAAAGGGCATTACTAAAAACTTGTAGTGGCCATATCTAGTTCTGAAGGTTGTCTTTGAAATATCCTCTTTCCTAATTCTTAACTGGTGATAGCCCGATCTTAAGTCAATCTTGGAAAAGACAAAAGCCCCCCTCAGCTGATCAAACAGATCATCTATTCTTGGCATGGGGTATTTGTTCTTCACTGTAGCCTTGTTCAGTAATCTGTAATCTATACACAATCTAAGGCTACCATCCTTTTTCCTCACAAATAAAACCGGAGCTTCCCATGGTGACACATTGGGTCTAATAAAACCCTGGTCAAGCAGTTCTTACAACTATTTCTTTAACTGTTCCAATTCAACTAATGTCATCCTATAGGGAAGTTTAGAGATTGGCTGGGTATTTTGCACTAGATCAATAGTGAACTCCAGCTCTTTTTTCGGTGGTAAGCCAGGCAATTTATCCGAGAATACATCTGAAACCTCACATACTACCAGTATGTCCTCTATCCTTGGATGTTCCCGACTCACATCAGAGATGAGTACGATGAAACCTTCACATCAATAATTTAATCAGTGTTTTCATGGTAACATCATTATATTCTAAAATTTCTCACCATAGACTTCACACATTTTCATTCTTTAATATTCAAACGTACACTAAATTTTTCAAGTAGGGAGAGGTTACAGTCTTAGTGTAGCAGTCTAAACTCATGCGATTGGCCGCTAACCAATCCATCCCTAGAATCACATCAAAACCACACATGTTTAATAAAGCTAGATATCACTTTATCTCCCACCTTAATCTCATAATTCCTACATACTATATCAGTCCTCTGTGACTCACGCATAGGTGTACTTACATGTAAAATGTGAGCTAGGGGTTCAGGCTCTAAATTCAATTACCATGCAAAGTGCACAGCAATAAAAGAATGTGTGGACCCTAGGTCGAATAACACATGAGCCTCATGATTACAGACAAGAAGTTTACCTCGTATAGCCTCAGACAAAGTGCCTGCAGTCTCCTTATCCAAGGCAAACACACGTCCCTCTGTGACATGCTTCTTTCTCTTATCAACAATTATGGCCCGCCTCTGGGGAATCACTCTTTGAGGCTGCTGTCGAGTAAGCTATTGCGGGTGTGGTCTCTGTGGCTGCAGGCAATCCTTCACCCTGTGACCCATGTCCTTGCATCTAAAATATCCCTGCATCTTTCGAAAACAAGTACCCTCATGCGGCCGACCATAGTCTCTGCAGATCTTAGTGTTGGGTCTAGCACCTCGAGGGGTCTCCATAGTAATGGGAGGAACTCTGGGTCTATTAACTCTCCATTTAGGTCCCTCAACCATATGTCTCTTAAAAGAACTCCTTCTGAAGTCGATGTGGGAAGCTGCAGGTCTCTTACCCTTGTCTATGGTTATCACTCGGGACTCAGACTGAGACTGTATCAACTTTAGTCCCCTCTCAACCTCCTGTGCCCTTCTCTGAGCATCATTAAACTCAGTAATGCAAAACCCCATCAGTCTGTCTTGAATGGCTGGTCTCAGCCCATAAACAAATCGTTCTGTTCGACGCTCCTCACCCTTGACAGTCTCCGGATCATATCTCAATAAAGTAATGAACCAGTTCTCATATTCATCAACTGTCATGCTGCCTATACTAGATTCAAAAATTCTGCTTGCATCTTCCTCTGGGCAGCGCGAGGGATATACTGGGTTCTAAAAGTCGACTGAAAAGTCTCCCAACTGATCACTAGATGGATGGCTGTTAATATGCTCGAGTGGTATTCCACCAACACCATGCTTGTTCCTTAAGCATGTAGGTACCCATACTAACCTTCTTCGCATCGGTGCATCCTAAAAAGTAAAAAATGACCCTCATCTGGGTCAACCACTCCTCCACCTCTGCTGAACCCTTCACCCCTTTAAATGTCGGTGGATTCATCTTAAGAAATTCCTTTAATCGGCCTTTACCTCTATCATCGGGCCTGGTTTGTGCCGGAGGATGAACGACGGGTGGCATTGGGTCAGTCTGTATAGGAGGTGGGGACGGATCTTGTGGTGGAGTAGGAGCTGGGGTAGGTGTGGTACCTGAGGTTTTAGCCCCGAAATGTTGCGCAAATAGCGCTGCCATCTGCTCAAACCCTTGTCGTACATCCTGCTCAAGCCGATTAATTCGAGAGTTAGGACTCTCCGACTGGGGTTCAGGTGGTGGAGGTGGCTGTGCCTGCCTCCTGGGATGACTTTGTCTCTCTCTCATTTCTTATCTCTTACGTACCTGCATGTATGCATTAAGCTTCGATCATATTGGGATGTAATCTAGTTCCAATTACTCGACACTAAGAGTACTAGGCAACTTTTTCTCTGATACCATCAATTCTGTGACAGCTCGAAAGGGCAAAAAGTAGGGCAAATTTAAAATTTTCTTAAATAAAAAAACCACTAACTCTGGATGCATTCATGTACAGTGTCATTTAATCACTTGCGTTTATAACAAATCATTATCCCCAAGATCACACAATTTTCTATTTCATAAAATGAAATACATAATATCCAAAGAGGATCAACCCACAAAACTCAATTCATTTTCTTCACATCCTCCTAATTACATCACAATAATACTTAACACAAATATCTGGATTACATCATTGTTTGGGTATAAAATGAACTGAATCTATACCTTGTGCGTGTAAAAGCGATAGCCTGGGGAAATCTTGTCCACCAGCCTATTTCACGTATGCGGCAGGCACTAGCTCGCTCATTGCAAGTAATCTGGAGGGAGAGGAAAAAGGGTAAGCTCTCAAATCGCTCAGCAAGGAGGATAAGGGGGATTTATAAAATCATCATAACATTACAACTCATCATTCAGGCATGTAAAAACATGATAGAAGTATTCGAGCATGTAAAATGTTATAGTAATAATAATAATAATAATGGCATCAATTTACATCATCATAATTTACGTGATAAAAATTCACGTTTCGTCATACATCAAACCTCAATACGTGATAGAAATCACAGTTATCAAAACACATCATTCATTAAAATAGGCGAGGCTAGGCATTTAATAAACTCAGATAAAAACAACGTCATAGGCACATCACGTCACATCAAATCATCCTCAAGGAAAACATTCTCAAAAGAGGGAAAACGTCGAAATCTATCCATGGCCATGATATCGCTATAAACTTGATCAGAGTCGTACAGCCTCAGTCTTATGTGCTACCAAAGCAAGGCCACCCATCGCTACCAGAGTGGAGTAATCTCACGTTACCAGAATGGAGGTATCGGTCTTACGTGCTACTAGAGCAAGGCCCGGTCTTACATGCTATCAAAGCAAGGCCACTCAACGCTATCAAAGTGGAGTATTGATGTGCATCTCATGACAAGCCTTAGTCTCATTAAAGTATGTCATTATTGTATTAAAACTGTTTTGCCTTCACGTAGAGCTCATAGTGGTTATCTCGAAAAACTCATTTCTGTTATAAAACATTGTGTTCCCAATTACACAAAATTCATCAAAATCGAGCTCAAACCGGTAAAACACTCACACATTAATCAAAGCATCAAATCAACTCATTCTCACAAACATCCTCATTCATCAAACCTTTTTCATGCAATCAAGGTATTTTCATCATTTAGAAACTCACACGCACAAACATTTCATTTCCCTTACCTCTTGCACCCTGAGTGGTGCAATGTCCCCTGGGTTTTGGACCAGCCTCGTTTCTCGTATCAGATTCCCGAGTTGTCCAAACATCACCAAATCGTCAATATACATCATTTCATTGTCGATTTCTTTCTCTTACTCATTCTAACTCAACATTCCCCCTTTTATCCTATTTACACCTATACACCCTAAACTACATCCAAGCTACAAATTTTAAATACATACATTATCTCAAAACTTTTCCTACATCTTTATCAACACCTTAGCTAGCTCATGACCATCACAAGACATCCACATTCCCTTTTCTAACTAAACCCCTTTGTTGGTTCCTTCTTGACTTAAACATTTCTAACTATATATATATATTTATTCACCAATATATATAAAATGATAATACTTAAAAACAAAGGTCTTGTGAGCTCACTTAGCTTGTCCTCTCTTTAGGAACTTGTAGAATGCTTGTCTATTCCCTTTTGTTCTGACCAACCCTTGATTTCTAGTATGTTGTTCTCTTTACCAAGAGGAACAACTTTGTCTCTTACCTCTTTTACTAACCTTGTCCAGAATGTGGTAAATCTTAGAGAGAGAAATCTTGGTTTGGGTGAAAATGGTGAGTGTTGGTGTTTGGAGGTGAGAGGGACTCGACTTCAGGCAAAAATCTCGTGACCCTTATATATACAGAGTGTGTGAGATCGATCTGGCATTTGGTGGAGATCGATCTCTGCTTGTTTCCAACTACTCCAATAACTCAGTTACCAACTACAGGATCGATCTGGTAAGGGGAGAGATCGATCCGTTCTTTACAAAACCAAATGGAGATCGATCTGTTCTCTAAGGAGGGATCGATCTCTTCTAAGCTAGGGCAATTGAAGATCGATCTGCCCTTATGACAGGATCGATTCTTGTTAGGCAGAGGTAGTAGGAGATCGATCTGCTCCCTTATGAGATCGATCTGCCTATCTGCTATTGTATACTCATCACATTCTGGAGTCATGGGATCGATCTTCCATCCCTATGAGATCGATCCTTCGTCTCTTGATATCGATTTGGCATTCATAAATTTCATTGTTGTTGCATAAATTTGCAGGAAACTCAAGGCAAAACTTACTACAATCTACTCCACAGACCATATTTCAATCCATACACATTTAAGACTTAAAAGACTTCACCCTCTTATACTTCATTAGATTTAAAACTTGCGTGTACATCAAAATATCATAACTACATTCACCAAATCATAAATCTCACATTGTAACCTCATAGTTAAAGTACATAGAATTCACTGGTCTCACATGAAGGGAGGGAAAAATGGAGAGATGGAAAATATTAATTTTTCCTTAAGCGTGCTTAGTGGGAAAGATGGAAAAATGAATGGAAAATACATTTCTTTCTTTTTATTGCTTGGTAGAGTGGAAAATGGGGGAAAAAAAATAAAATTAAAGTGATTTTACCTTCCTACCCCTTATACACATATTTATCAAATGTATTTTATTTTTCCTTTTTTTGGAATTTATTGGGTTTTAATTTTCAATGAGATTTTTCAAACAAAAATTTGTCCAAATAATTAATTCTTGATAATTAATTATTAATTATCAATAAATAAATCACTAAATAATTAATTTATGATAATGAATTATTAATTAATTTAATTATTATTTACCTATTAGTTAATGATTAATTAATTATTAATGACTATTTAATTAATATTTAATCATAGATAATTAACTAAATTTTAAACAATTAATTACCTAAATTTTAAAAATGAGAGGAAAGAAAAATAAAAATTAAAGTAATTTTACCATCGAAACCCTTTATAATTGTAAATATCGTAAATTTTTAAGGTACTTGGTGTTATCTATAAATAACAATTTAGGCAACTAAGATTAATTATGTGATTATGGGTAAATTAACTTAAGTATAAATATTAGGCCAACCTTATTTTTGTACTACATGAAAAAAATTCAATTAAGTACATAGACATATATGTATGTATTGGTAGGCAATACTTAATTATTACCAAGATTAATGTGTAGATATACATGTATGTATAGGGTATACAACACACACACACACACATATATATGTGTGTGTGTGTGTGTGTGTGTATACAAATATATATATAGAAATAAATGCACCATGTATATAAATCGATATATATACATGTAAGAGTATATGTGTATATATAAGTGTACATACATGTGAGCCGAGAGCCTTCTTCAGTATCCTGTGTAAGGTAATACCACATATATATATATATATAATCGGATGGTTGTGTCAGTGGAAGATTTCACGCAACCATAGTTTGACTTAATTACCGAGAACTATTGCTTCAGTAGCTGCAGCAGAAACGTGAAGAAGGAAGGAAGGAATGGTGGGTTATGGTGCAGACAGGGAAATAAGGAAAACGAAAACAAGCACAACAACATAGGTATTAGGGATGGCAGAAAAAATTGCTTCCTGGGGTCTGAAATATTTATTTGATTTAGTATATACAATGAAGGGAAGGTTGGAGTTAGTGGATGATAGTGTTTGGAAAGAGAAAACATGAAGAATAAATAAAATATATAAAAGTGTAATAGAAATGATTTCAGAAAGAAGAAAAGGAAGAGAGACCTGGAAATTGGCAGAGAACTGGAATGGAGAAACTGACCGAAGCAGGTAAAAATAAGAAGAAATATATAATGGGAACAGAGCAACCAATCTACTATTGTAGGGAGGCATGCCAATTTTGGAGGAAAGGAAACTCAGTCTGCTGCCACCAGGAAATAAAAAGATAGTAAGGCAAGCTGCCTACTGGAATCTGCATTAATCTGGTAAAAACGATAAAACAGAATGGGGCAGTTGGAGGTTGGCTGAAATACAAAAAGGAGGCGTGGGATTATGGCTAAAAATATGTGGGATGAATGTTAGAAATAAAAAAGAAAAAAAAAGTTGCTCAATACTTAGTAGGAAACTAAATTGATTGAGAAAATAAATGTATGGGAAAGAAAGAACAAAGAGCAAACAACTAATATGGAGAGCCGAGAGGAAACTTGAACTGCTGCTTAGCTACTATCCATCCTTGCTGTGTCATTTAAGTTGTTGCAAGGAAGACCCGCAGCTGCTCTATTTTTGTAGCCACAAGTCCGGCTGCTGCCATGTTAAGGCTTAGCTAGGTAAACTTCTTAGTTGTTGTCCTGCACTATCAGAAAAGAAAAGATAGAAGAGTTGAGGAAGCTGAGAGGTACAGAAAACGAAACAAAGGAAGCTCGAAATGGAAATCGAGGCATAACCGAGAGTTTTAAGGATAAGACAGGAAATGAGAGAAAGATGGAGGAACTGTGGAAAGAATGTGAGTGAGTGAGAGCTGGAAAATGAGTGGGATTGGTTTGTATTGAAGGAGCAGAAGCAAAAGCAAGGGAAAGGAATCCAAGAACAGAGGCCATAGTTCTCAAGTGCAGTAACTGAAAATAGTAACTAACAGAGCATTGAAGTAGGGTAGTACCGGGGCTGTACAAGGATTTATTTGGGCAGTCTTGAGACCGATGAGATATGGTTGCTTTAATGTTGACTTGTATACAAAAACGTGAGTGAAGGAGCTATTGGAAAACTGGGTGTCTGGTAAGAACCGAGGCTTGAACAAGAGGGATGAGTGAAGGCGCTGGTAGACGGTGACGGTAGGAGAACAACATCGGTGGTAAGAGAGGAAGATGTCAGTGACAAGGAAGAGACGATGATGATGATGAACAGTAACCTCCAGTAATCAATAAGGAAGAAGGAGAAGGAAAAGAAAGAAAGAAAAAAAGAAAGAAGAGAAAAAGGTGGGAAAGGAAGGAAAATTTGAAGAAGGAAAAAAAAGTAAAGTATAATTATTTTTATATATATGTATGTGTATGATTGTATATATATATATATATATATATATATATATATATATATATATATATAAATATTTAGAGATAGGAAAAAAGGCACGGAGAAATTGGGAAAACCTGAGGGAAGGAGCTCCAAAAAAATAAACTGCGTAGACCGGACCCACTGACTCTAGTCATTAAGGCGTTGAGGACTGCAGGTAGACACTGAGGTAAGGAAAATTTTCATGTGTTGCTAGAGATAAATATGCGTAATTTTCGTGTATTTGTATATATAAAATTTTAGGCTGAATTCGCAGTTACCGAAATTACAAAAAAATCTAGGCTGAATTTTATAACTCTGAAAATTATAGATTCTAGCCTAGTTGAACTACTTAAATTTATCAATTGATTTTAAAAGGTTTGCATAGATACTATTATGGCTTGAATTCTATTTAAATCAAGAATCCCGAATTTTTAAATTTTCATAGACTGTTTTTCGAGATTTTATCCGAAAAAGGGTTAGTAAGCCTGTTTTGAACCGTTTTGTGAAACAAATTGAATTTATATGTGATTTAAGGAAAAATGATCTATTTATAAAGAAATATTGATGTGATGTGCTTAAGCGCGTGTTGATTGTGTGTCGCATGGTCTAACTCACACTGATGAGATGTGTTAGAGCGCGTGCTAACTGTGTGTCACACGGCCTGACTTGCACTAATGAGATGTGCTTGAGTGCGTGCTAACTGTGTATCGCACGGCCTGACTTGCACTAATGAGATGTGCCTGAGCGTGTGTAGACTATGTGTCACACGGTCCGACTTGCACTGATTTGAGACAAAGGCGATAATTAAATCATGTTGCATGTCTATCTATTCTGTATCTGTTTCTGTGGTCCACAGAGTACGATGTACCGTGCAGCGCACGCGAGTACGATGTACCGTGTTTCTTATTCTGGTCTTCGAACATTCTAATCTGTGAGCCATTTGGGTAGTTGACCACTCCCACGACAATTGCCAGTGATTGCCCGGAGTCACCGATATTGGTCAATTGTCATTCTGATATCTGATATAGCATGTCTACCTTGTCTTGTCTATTTGATTTTTTGATTTGACTATATGAACTGATTTGACTGTATGGAACTGCATTTTTTCTATTTCATAAGGACATTGTGGGGGCCACCTCTTGAATCTTGCGTGAGTAAAGTGCCACACAGTTGTCACTTTAAAAGCTATTTAAAGTTTTAGAAATGGTGTTGATTTCAGTTCCATATTTATACTGAAATTGCTATGGATTTTTCGATTTGATTTTTCGGAACTAGCAGTGGCTTTGTGATTATTTGAAAAGTTTTATGAGTTGTCTGCATAGACTAAGTTATATGGAGCTTTTTATTCTTCTGCTGAAAGTTTTGAGATTTCTATGTTTACCATAGTAACTGATTACACTACCGAAGTTGGTTCTATTTCTGATTTTGATATTTTTGGATTTGCCAATTTATATGTTGACCTTTATGAAAGTTTTCTGGTTTTGGCAAATATATATATTTTAGGTAGTGTATTTATCTATTTGCTATGGAGCTTTTCTTACTGAGCATGTTAAGCTTACCCCCTTACTTTCCTCTACCGAGTCCCATTAGTAACTTGGACCGCTTCCGTTAGTAGAGCAATTTGCACAGCTATGGTTCCGCGGAATATCTTTCTGCGTCGAAGGTATACCCAGTTTTAAGCAATTCTTTTGTATCTAATATTTTTGTAAGTACAATAATGTATACAAGATGTGTCTGAGGAATGTGAACATGGCTATATTGTAAAAGAACATTTAAGACGATAAATAGAGAAGTACCTTAATGGGATTTTGTTTAAATTTGTTACTAAGAAATTAATTTACTAGTCAGATTTTATTGTTTGATCTATTATCGACTCGTAGCCCAACCAAAATATGTGTAAATTGGGTCGTTACAGAAGTAGGTATCAGAGCAAGGTTGGCCTGATACGAGTCGATATTAGGAGTCAAAGAAAATTTGGAAAGTTCACATCTCCAACATTATTGTACATTGTTTAGATACAAACGAGTATACTTGGCTGTATTTTATTGAGAAATTGTGTCATTGAATGAAGGAAAACCGATAGATATGGCTGGTAGGTATTACAACTCTACTAATAGACGACAAAGAACTGTTTCTCGAGGTCGTAGCGATAGGCCTGAGAGATATAGCGAATCCTCATCTGAATATGCGCCCCACAGTTTAACCGAAAATTTTGGAGTCCGCTTTGCAAGATTTGAACGAGGCATGGAGACAGTAATGACATTATGGTCAAGTGATAGCGGCATAACAATAGTGATGATGATTAAAAAGTATGACTATGACTTAGAGAAAACTGAGCTAATTTCGAAAGATAGTACACTATTACATACTGGGTTTAAGAAAACCCAATTGTAATGAAAAATTGGACAACTGAAATTGAAAAACTTATATAGATTCTTAGAGTACGATTGTAAACTTAATAGAATGAGGCAATTTCAGAAGTTCGAGCCTCCGTTTTTCAGTGGGGTTAAGAATTCAGTGGTTTCAGAAGATTAGATAAATGAGATGGAAAAGCTCTATGATTTTGGAAGTAACTCTACAAGAAAGTTGTTTTTGCAATTTTGTGATAAAGAATTGGAGAAGTTATACAGACTTTTAAAGAGCCCTATTGTAAAGAAGTAGCTCTTGCATCATTGATATTAAAATGGGAAGTTGAACCTTGGTGAAAGTTTCCCCGATTTATTTTGAGGGCTCAATAATTAGAGAGTTATATGAGATATATTTCTGGATGACTTTAGACGACAATACACCTTGGACACGGCACAATGATAATTACAAAATGGTTGAATTGGACATAAGGTAACAAGTCTGTGGTTGAATATGAAACTAAATTTATAGTTTTTGAAGAAGTGTAATCCGAATAAGTGGAGATGTGAAACAAAGGAAGTCCAGAACCTCAAAAGAGATACTAGGATCCTCAATCGAGCTAGGTTAACTCCATTTGATGTTATTCTGAGGAAGCAGTGTGCAAGGCACAACCATGTGGATGAGACACAACTATGTGATTATGAGATGTATGTCTTTGAAATTACTAAGAAATGAGAAAGGTAAAGAGCGTGACAAGAAGAAATCCGTTGAAGAAAGAGTAATAGTGAAAGAGTAAAGTCACTGTAACTAAAAGAATGATTTACAGAATGTATTGTATAAAGGAAACTTAAAGGTCTCACTACTCACGCAATTGATAAGGATAAGATGTGTCCGGGATAAAGAAACATTCCTATAGATAGGGAGTTTTGTCAACACATATATTTGGATGATCTGCCAGAGTTACCATTAGATAGAAAGATAAAGCTTTGAATTGACTTAGTAATGGTTACCAAACTAATATTCAAACCCCTATACTGAATGACTTAGATTGAATTAGAAGAGTTGAAGAAGCAATTATAGGAATTATATGTTAAAGGGATTATCAGACCGAGTGACCCACTTTGGAGTGTACTGGAATTCTTGTTGAGCAGATCCAGAGTCTTCTGGGTCACATTGTATTAAGAAGGAGTGTCAATTGGATTCTCCCAAAATAGAGGTTATAAATCAGTGGGAAAGACCCGAAACCATTAAGAAGATTCAAAGTTTTTGGGGTATAAAGAGACTTTGGAGTATAAAATTCGTTTCGAATCTAAGGATTGTAATTTGTATGTGTTTATGTTTTGAATGCGAGACTTAATTTGGGTAAGGAAAGGGTTTCGTTATAATTGATGTACGAAACAAGACAAGTTTAGAAGTGTGATGAATTTTGAATGCAAGTTATATTTTGGATAAGATATGCATACGACGTGTGAATAATTCTAGTATACGAAATGATTCGGATTAAGTGATATAAATTGAGAATGAATTGTGTCCAAAGGATAAATGAGAATTGTGATAAACTTAGACATCCTACTTTCAATTAGGATTGAATCTTGAACCCATATGGCCATAATTAATTTATGTGGTCAGGTTTGATGGCTAATAAAGGTATTTCAAAATACCTCTCTACCTATAAAAAAACTTGATAACGTCTAAAAATGTCATAATCCATAAACCATAAATTGAAATTGACAGTCGTAATATCTGCGTTTGAAGTCAGGATATCATTACTTGTGCGGTGAAGAATTATAGAATTTTACTGATTATGAAAGTTTAGATATTAAATTTCACAAAAGCAATTTAACACAAGAAAAAGAAACGGCTAGAGCTGGCACCTTGAGTTAAAAAAGAAAGAAACTCATGATGGTGTCGTATAAAATGGTCAGGGAATGCGAAATTGTTGGAACGTTCTGTGAACCTCAAATTGGATGTTGTTCTTTTTATATTGATGTTTATTGTATGGTAGTTAACCTAAGATTTGAATACTAGACTTGATTGATCGAATCGAATGGGCTCAGCAAAATGATAAATACTGTATTGATGTAGCTAATTAGATCCAAATGGGTGCTACAACGGATTTTGGTATTTGTACCGATGGTTTGTTGAAGTTTAGAGATAGAATGTGTGTACCCGATGATTCATAATTAAAGAAGAAGATTTTATGAGAAGCTCATTCATCGAGATATACTCTATATCCAGAGAGTACTAAGATGCATCAAAATCTTCGAAAGGTATATTGGTAATCAAGTACAATAAGAGAAATAACTGAATTTGTGACTAAATGTCTCATATGTTAGCAGGTTAAGGTAGAGAGTACCAGAAGACTATGAGATTATTACAACCTATACCTATGCCAATATGGAGCTGAAAGCATGTGCCCAGGATTTTAAAGGCTTCTGGAATGACCATTTACCATTAGCAGATTTCATATATAGTAACAATTATCACTCAAAGTATTGGAATGGCACCGTATAAAGCGTTGTATGGTTGTAGATGTCGTTCATCGAATCAGATGGGAAGAAATGGGTGAAAGAAAAATATTTGATCCTGATTTGGTTAAGCAAGATTCTGAGGATCTTCAATTAATTTGTGAGAGGTTGAGAACAGCTTAGAGCATAAATAAAAGTTATGTTGACCAAAGACGAAGACCTTTGGAATTTTAGTAGGAGATTTAGTGTTTCGAAAAATTTCTCTTTCCAATGGCATAATGAGGTTAAGAAGAAAGGAAAGTTGAGTCCCCGTTATATCGGACCTTTCGAAATCTTAGACCGAGTGGGAAACAAAGCGTACGGTTTGGCGTTACCGCCAGAGTTATCAAATATTCATAATGTTTTCCACGTTTCAATGCTATGCAAGTATCATTCGGATCCGATCCACGTGATTAGGTACGAACCATTGGAGTTAAAGGAGGATATGACCTATGTGGAAAAGTCGATTCCGATACTGGACAAGAAGGAAAAGGCATTGCGGTCTAAGATGATTCCTTGGTTAAGGCTTTGTGGTAGTACCACACTTCGGAAGAGGCCACATGGGAATTAAAAAGCTTAATGCGAGAGAAATACCCACAATTGTTTAAGGATTGAAGTACTTCTGAATTTGGGGACCAAATTTCCCAAGGTAGGGAAAATGTAAATACCATAAATTTTCAAGGTACTTGGTGTTGTCTATAAATAACAATTTAGGCAACTAAGATTAAATATGTGATTATGGGTAAATTAACTTAAGTATAAATATTAGACCAACCTTATTTTTATACTACATGAAAAAAATTCAATTAAGTACATAGACATATATGTATATATTGGTAGGCAATACTTAATTATTACCAAGATTAATGTGTAGATTTACATGTATGCACAGGGTATACAAATACACACACATATATATGTGTATACAAATATTTATAGAAATAAATGCACCCATGTATATAAATATATATATATATATATATATATATATATATATATATATACATGTAAGAGTATATGTGTATATATAAGTGTACATACATGTGAGCTGAGAGCCTTCTTCAATATCTTGTGCATGGTAATACCACCTATATATATATATATATATATATAATCGGATGGTTGTGTCAGTGGAAGGTTTCACGCAACCATGGTTTGACTTCATTACCAAGAACTATTGCTTCAGCAGCTGCAGCAGAAACGTGAAGAATGAAGGAAGGAATGGTGGGTTACGGTGCAGACAAGGATATAAGGAAAAAGAAAACAAGCATAACAACATAGGTATTAGGGATGGCAGAAAACATTGCTTCCCGAGGTCTGAAATATTTATTTGATTTAGTATATACAATGGGGGAAAGGTTGGAGTTAGTGGATGATTTCAGAAAGAAGAAAATGAAGAGAGACCTAGAAATTGGCAGAGAACTGGAATAGAGAAACTGACCGAAGCAGGTAAAAATAAGAAGAAATATATAATGGGAACAAAGCAACCAGTCTACTACTGCAGGGAGACGTGCCAATTTCAGAGGAAAGGAGACTCAGTCTGCTGCCACCAGGAAATAAAAAGATAGTAAGGCATGTTGCCTACTGGAAACTATATGAATTAGGTAAAAACGATAAAACAGAATGGAGCAGTTGGAGGTAGGCTGAAATACGAAAAGGAAGCATGGCATTATGGCTAAAAATATGTGGGATGAATGCTTGAAATAAAAAAGAATAAAAAAAGAGTTGCTCGGTACCTAGTAGGAAACTAAATTGATTGACAGATAAAATGTATGGGAAAGAAAGAACAAAGAGCAAACAACTGATATGGAGAACTGAGAGGAAACTTGAACTGCTGCTTGGCTATTGTCCATCCTTGCTGTGTCATTTAAGTTGCTACAACGAAGACCTGCAACTACTCTATTTTTGTAGCCACAAGTCCGGCTGCTGCCATGTTAAGGCATAGCTAGGTTAACTTCTTAGTTGCTGTCCTGCACTATCAAAAAAGAAAAGACAAAAGAGTGGAGGAAGTTGAGAGGTATAGAAAACGAAACAAGGGAAGCTTGAAATGGAAACCGAGGCATAACCGAGAGTTTTAAGGACAGGACAGGAAATGTGAGAAAAATGAGGGAACGGAGGAAGAAACATGAGTGAGTGAGAGTTGGAAAATGAGTGGGATCAGTTTGTATTGAAGAAGAAGAAGAAGAAGAAGAAGAAGCAAGGGAAATGAATCCGAGAATAGAGGCCATAGTTCTCAAGTGCAGCAACTGAAAACAATAACCAACGGAGCATTGAAGCATGGTGGTACCGGGGCTGTTCAAGGATTTATTTGGGCAGTCTTGAAACCGATAAGATATGGTTGCTTTAGTGCTGACTTGTATACAAAAATGTGAGTGAAGGAGCTAGTCGAAAACTGGGTGTCTGGAAGGAATCGAGGCGTGAACAGGAGGGACGAGTGAGGGCGCTGGTAGGCGGTGACAGTAGGAGAACAGGACTAGTGATAAGAGAGGAAGATGGCAGTGATGATGATGATGAATAGTAACCTCGGGTAATCAACAAGAAAGAAGAAGAAGAAGGAAAAGAAAGAAAGAAAGAAAGAAAAAAAAGAAAAAGACGGGAAAGGAAGGAAAATTCAAAGAAGGAAAAAAAGTAAAGTATAATTATTTATATATATATGTATGTGTATGATTGTATATTTATATATATATATATATATATATATATATATATGTCAGACCCAAATTTTTGTAGCTTGTACCTTATGATTCCTATGTGTATGAACACTATGTAATTATAGTTGAATCATAAGAAGAGTATTTACTGACTTAAAGTGTTATTGAAAAGAATTAACACGCAAAAGCTACATAAAATGCCTAATGTGAGCAATGAGCATCATAGGCTAAACCAAGTTATTCTAAATCATTCTGACTGAAAATAAGAACTTTAAATGAAAGAGCATAGAGAGCTCATGAAGAAAAGTCAACTTGATTTAGACCCGAACATATAAAACGAGAGTAAAAGCTAAAAAGGGTAAAATGGACCTTTTTGGCGAAATAAGGTGTTTCGGGTGAAATTATCCACCGGGAGCGATTGGAATATAAAGAAGAGAGTGTAAGACATAAGATATGACACTCTCGAAATTTTAAGAAAAAGACAACATGGACAATGGTTAAGGAAAAAGTCAACTATAGTTAAGAAAGTGGACTTTTACCATAATTGACTAATCATGGTTAAAAATTAACCTAAGTGTGGAGGAAAATTTGAGGAAAAATATTCTTGGCCAGAATATAAGATAATCATCCCCGGAAGTAAGGAAAATTTATTCGGGAGGATTCCGGATTTAAATTGATGGTTAAAAACGGGATAGGCCTAAGGTAAAAATTTTAAAGCCCATTAAGGTATACTAAACGTATATCGAAATTCTTAGGTCCTTTAGAATGAATTGTTGGACCAATTGATTGGCCAAATTTTGATACAATTAAAGGCCCAAGACATAGTAAAAATTTCAGCCCGAAAGCCCATTAGGAAAGCCCAAACCGAGAAGCCTAAATGGAAAAGCCCATGAGATAAATATCTAACCATAGTTAAAGTTAACTATGACTCATAAGGTGACTCATAAGGTGACTCATGGCTAAGGTTTGGAAAGTCAAGCATAAGGATGAAAAGTAAAGCTTAATGGCTAAGTATATAGCTTATAAATTCAGCCACACCATTGTCATCTTCATCACACCAAATCCGGCTAGAAAAAGAAACCATTGAAATATATTTTCCAAGCTTTCTCTCACTAGAAATCACTAGGAATTAGGCATATTTGGAACTTGCATTCTTCATGGAAGTTGTTCCAAATTGAAAGGAGATTGACATATGTTGAAATTGGCTATCAAGGAGCCATAGAGTGCAAACCGAGAGCCTCCAAAGTTTCGGCCAAAGGGTGAACACAACAATTGGTATATTTTCTAATTTCTAATTTCATATATGTTAATGTATGAATGATTTCAAGTATGTTGATATATGTTTTAAGCATTGAAACATATTTAATCACCATGAAGTGGGGTAGGCCGAGAGTGAGTAATGGGATGTTAAATTATGTCAATATGATTTTAAGACATAAATGGATTAGTGTACATGTATTAATGTTAATGGTGTAATTAGAATTAATCAATTTGATTAATTAATACATGTAATTTGTTGGCAATCAAGGTGTTTGATAAAATGCCTAAATGAACTATGTGATGATTGGTAATGTTGCCTACCAAGTGTTTGTGAAAATGCCTAAGTGAAAATGGCTAAATAATAGGCATGGATGGCATGCCATGGTAAAACCGAGACATGAGTAGCTCTCGGCCATGGCATGTGGTCGAGAGGCCCAATGGGCCAAGCCCAATTATTTTAGGCCCAATAGGGTGTAATGGGCCAAGGACAAGCCTAATAAGAGTTGGTGGGCCCCACAAGCCCAATAGGCCCAACAAAAGTGAATAGTAAAATGAAAATGGGCTTAAGGTATAGTTAGACCTATTAGGGATTATTAAGGCCCATTAAGGGAAAATAGACTGTATTAATGTGTAATACAGTAGGAAAATTATAATTAACCTAAGGAATGGTTATTTACAGCTCCGGAGTTTACATTGAGAGCTGATCGGACTGCGGGATTTAGCAGCACCGAGAAAGTGAGGTCACGTGACGTGATCCGAGATAAGGGACTTTTGCGAGTAGTTAGAGATACCTGCACGTATTTTCGTCTGCTTTTACATTCACTTAAAAACTCTGAGGGTCAGAGAAAGTGAATAATAATTATTGCGACCCGATAGTGGCAAATTACGATTTTTGCCCCTAGTTAGTCAAAATGTCAACTTTTGTGAAAAGTTACAAAAAGCATGGAAACTATTATTGTGATTGTTTAACTGCTGTTTAGCATGAAAATAAATAGATGGGCTAATGATTTTAAGGTTGATGTGACTTAAGCACACTTTATAGTGCTAATTTTGATGTTTTATAACAATCCCTTTTAAAAAGCCATCTATCATATTATGTGAGAATGAATTGTGCTAGAGCACAGCTCGCACTGGATTTCATATGTTTTCCACATACAGTAGTGCTGGATTTTTATACGCACTAGATTTCCATGACATGCATGATAGAGTACTGGAGTTTTACTCGTACTCAGTTTTATATGATATATGCATGACAAAGAGTGCTGGAGCGATTAGCTCGTACTCTAGTTTTACATGAGATATATGACATAGTACTGGAGCTATTGCTCGTACTTGATTTGATAATTGTGTATAGCATAGTACTGGAGCTATTGCTCGTACTTGATTTAATACATGAACTATGCATTGACCTAGTTGCTGGAGATTGCTCGCACTAGAGTTGAGTTTGTGATATGAAACAGTGTTCGAGCGTAGTGTCGACTGTGTGTCGCACTCGAGGGCGCACACTGTATGTGATATTATATACATGGTACCTATTCATGCCGCATTCTTGTGTGACTGAGTGTCACATTTTGAGAGGATGGCCAGCATGAGGGTATTTGAGATGTGGTATGATATTTCCACAGGCGCGAGGGCTAAGACCTATAGTAGGCACCCTGACTGTGATGTTGATATTCCACGGGTGCGAGAGCTAAGACCTATGGTAGGCACTCTGGCCGTGAGGACGGGTCCACGGGTGTACTTTGTACCGTGCCTGAGTGGCGCGAGGTGTACGATATACCGTGTGTTGTTATGGAGTTGAGGAGGATATAGCTAACGGTTGTGATGGACTGACCCCCCTCCCGTTGCAGCAGTGATGCCCCACACACCGAGATCTGTGTTGCTTGGGATCACATGTCGGATATGATCATAGTCCAGGATACTATTTGCACTTAACCACAGAGTCTTACATGATATATCACATTGATTGAATGATTTAAATTGCGGACAGACCTGAGGGATGGGTCGGACTCCAATTTTGTGTTGTGAATCATCTGATGCCATATTTATTGTGATTTAAATATACATGGCATGATTTACATAAAGGCATGATTTATATATGATGCATTGTTTTGCACTACATGCCTACATTTGAGAAAGAAAGCATGATTTTCTGTACATGGGATTTATTCTGTACAAGTATATATATTATATTTCAAGACATGCTTTTAAAGCGAGTAAAGGAAATAATGTTTTCAAGGCATAGCATTATTTTGAGTAGATAGTGTTGATATCTACTTGGTTGCCTGATTTCCTTATTGAGCGCGTTGTATGCTCACCCCCCTTTCTTTACATCTCTCTCCAGAGCGTCAGTAGAGCGAGAGCTATCGAGGGATAGTGTCCCAGAGTCCACTGCTAGTTCCTATCGATCGCCAGGTATACCTTTATGTACAGTTGTGTATCTAAACATAGAAACAGCACAGTGATGTATACGATATATATTATGGGGAATGTATTTGTATTTGATTTTATATAATCTTACATGTATAATAAAAGCAGTTACAGTCAGTAATAATATATTGACATGTATGTATGAAATGGATGATGTGGTAAGTGAGGACTCTGACATCGAATCACAGCCCAACCATTGAAGAGCGGAAAGGTAAGTTAAGAATGCGAAAAATTTATAGTGATTTTTGGATAAAGTCATGGATTGAGAACGGGTCCTGACAATATATATAAATATTTGGAGATAGGAAAGAAGGCATGAAGAAATTGGAAACACCCGAGGGAGGGAGCTCCGGGAAAATAAATCGAGTAGACCGGACCCTTGATTCTAGTCATTAAGGCATCGAGGATTGCAGACAGACACCGAGGAAAGGAAAATTCTCGTGTGATGCTAGAGATAAATATGCATAATTTTCGTGTATTTGTAGATATAAAATTTTAGACTGAATTTGTAGTTACCGAAATTACAGAAAAATCTATGTTGAATTTTATGACTCTGAAAATTATAGATTCTAGCCTAGTTGAATTGCCTAAATTTATCGATTGAATTTAAAAGGTTTGCATAAATACTATTATGGCTTGAATTCTGTTTAAATTGAAAATCCTAAATTTTTAAATTTCCATAGACTGTTTTCTGGGATTTTATCTGAAAAAGGGCTAGTCAGTCTATTTAAAATCGTCTTCGTGAAACTAATTGAATTTATATGTGATTTAAGGAAAAATGATCTATTTATAAAGAAATACTGATGTGATGTACTTGAGCGTGTGCTGACTGTGTGTCGCATGGTCTGACTCGCACTGATGAATGTACTTTAGCATGTGCTGACTGTGTGTCACACGACCTGACTCGCACTGATGAGATGTGCTTGAGCGCATGTAGACTATGTGTCACATGGTCTGACTCGCACTGATTTGAGACAAAGATGATAATCAAATCATGCTACACTTTTGTCTGTTCTGTATCTGTTTCTGTAGTCCAAAGAGTACGATGTACTGTGCAACGAACGCGAGTACGATGTACCATGTTTCTGATTCTGATATTTGGACATTCTGATCTGTGAGTCGTTTGGGTTGCTTTAGTGCTGACTTGTATACCAAAATGTGAGTGAAGGAGCTGTTGGAAAATTGGGTGTCTGGCAGGAACCGAGGCGTGAACAGAAGGGTCGAGTGAGGGCGCTGGTAGACGGTGACGGTAGGAGATCAACACCGATGATAAGAGAGGAATATGGCAATGACGAGGAAGATACAATGATGATGATAAATAGTAACCTCGGGTATTCAACAAGAAAGAAGAAGTAAAAGAAATAAAGAAAGAAAGAAAAGAAAAGAAAAAGGCCAGAAAGGTAGGAAAATTCGAGGAAGGAAAAAAAAGTAAAGTATAATTATTTATATATATATATATGTATGTGTATGCTTGTATATATATGTATATAATTGGAGATAGGAAAGAAGGCACGGAGAAATTGGAAAAACCCGAGGGAAGGAGCTCCAAGAAAATAAATTGAGTAGACCGGGCCCTCTGACTCCAGATATTAAGGCATCGAGGACTGCGTGTGACAGCCCAAAAGCGCGGAAAATAGGACTAATTTAAACTTTTCTTACATTAAATCCTCTTACTCTGGTTGCATTCCTTTACAGTGTCATTTAATCACTTGTGTTTATAATAACTCATTAACCCCAAGATCACACAATTTCTATTTCATAAAATCAAATACATAATATCCCGAAGGGGTCAGCTCACAAAACTCAATTCACTTTCTTCATATGGTCCTAATTACATCCAAAAAATACTTAACACAAATGTTTGTATTACATCATTGTCTGGATACAAAATGAACTAAATTTATACCTGGTGCATGTACAAGCGAAAGCCTGGGGAGATCTTGTCCACCGACCTATATCACGTACGTGACAGGCACTATCTTGCTCATTGCAAGTAATCTGGAGGGGGGAGGAAAAAGGTGAACTCTCAAAACGCTCAGTAAGGAGGATAAGGGGAGATTTTATAAAATCATCATCACATTATAACTCATCGTTTAGGCAAGTAAAAACATGATAGAAGTGTTCGAGCATGTAAAACATTCATGGAAATAATGATAATAATAATGGCATCAGTTTGTATTAGCATAAATCACGTGATAAAAATCACAATTCTTCACAACATCAAATCTCAATACGTGATAGAAATCACAGTCATAAAATACGTCATTCATCAAACTAATCGAGACTAGGCATTTAGTAAAACTCAAATAAAAACAACGTTATAACACATCACATCAAATCATTCTCAAGGAGGGCATCCTCAGAAGAGGGAAAACGTCGACATCTATCCATGGCCATGATATCACTGTAGACTTGATCAGAGTCGTACAGCCTCGGTCTTACATGCTATCAAAGCAAGGCCACCCATCACTACCAGAGCGGGCTCATCTCTCGTTACCAGAACGGAGGCTTCGGTCTTACATGCTACTAGAGCAAGGCTCGATCTTATATGCTACCAGAGCAAGCCACTAAACGCTATCAAGCGGAGTATCGATGTGCATCTCATGACAAGCCATAGTCTTAGTAAAATATGCCATTATTGTATTAAAATTGTTTTGCCTTCAGGTAGAGTTCATAGTGGTTATCTCGAAAACTCATTTCTGTTATAAAACATTGTGTTCACAATTACACAAAATTCATCAAAATCGAGCTCAAATCGGTAAAACACTCACACATTCATCAAAACATCAAATCAACCCATTTCTCATAAACATACTCTTTCATCAAACCTTTTTAATTCTATCAAGGTATTTTCATCATTTAGAAATTCACATGCACAATCATTTTATTTCCCTTACCTCTTGCACCCAGAGTGGTGCAATGTCCCCCGGGTCTTGGACTAGCCTCGTTTCTCGTGTCAGATTCCTGAGCTATCCAAACATCATCAAATCGTCAATATATATCATTCTCATTATCGATTTTCTTTCTCTTACTCATTCTAACTCAACATCTCCCTTTTTATCCTATTTACACCTATACATCCTAAACTACATTCAATCTAGCTCATGACCATCACAAGACATCCATATTCCCTCTTCTCTCTTCTAACTAAACCTTTTTTGTTGGTTTCCTCATGACTTAAACATCTTCAACCAAACATATATATTTATTCACCAATTATATAAAATGATAATGCTTAAAACAAGGGTCTTATGAGCTCATATAGCTTGTCTTCTCTTGAGCAACTTGTAGAATGCTTGTCTTTTCCCTTTTGTTCAAACCACTCTTTAATTTTCTAGTATGTTGTTCTCTTTACCAAGAGGAATAACTTTACCTCTTACCTCTTTTTCTTACTCTGTCCAGAATCTGGTGAATCTTAGAGAGAGAAAGCTTGGTTTGGGTAAAAATGGTGAGTGTTGGTGTTTGCAGGTGAGAGAGATTCGGTTTCAGGCAAAAATCTCGTGATTCTTATATATACAGAGTGTGTGAGATCGATATGGTATCATGGGCAGATCGATCTCTGCCTGGTTTCAACTACTCTAACTGCTCAATTACCAACTACAAGATTGATCTGGTAGAGGGTGGAGACCGATATGTTCTTCACAAAACCAAATGGAGATCGATATGTTTTCCAAGAGGGATCGATCTCTTCCAGGCTGAGACAAATGGAGATCGATCTGCCCTTATGGCTGTATCGATTCTTGCTAGGCAGAGGTAGTATGAGATCGATCTGCCTGTCCGTTATTGTATACTCATTGCATTTTGGAGTCATGAGATCGATCTTCCTTTCCCATGAGATCGATCTGGCCTTCATAATTTCCACTATTGCTGCATAAATTTACAGGAAACTCAAAGAACAACTTACCACAATCTACTCCATAGACCATATATTTCAATCCATACACATATAAGACTTAAAAACTTTATCCTCTTATACTTTATTTAATTTAGAACTTGCGTGTACATCGAAATATCATAACTACATATACCAAATTATGAATCTCACATTATAACCTCCTAGCTAAAGTACATAAAATTCTTAGGTCTCACATCCTCCCCACCTTCGAAGAATTTGGTCCTCCAAATGGAAATGATTTGTTTTATAAAATTTATACTGATGATATGTGCTTGAGCGCATGCTGACTGTGTGTCACACGGTTCGACTCGCACTGCTTTTGAGATAAAGGCGATGAATGTGAGACCCCACATATGTATAACCTTGTATATGTGTATATTGGATTACGAAATAAATACATGCAAGTTTTAAAGTGTATAACGAGTGTAAGAAGGATATTTCCGTGAGTGGAATGTAAATATATTGAATTTTAAGTGGTGTGGTAAAATGAAATGAAGATTGCATGAGTTGTGCACTTCCATTCAGTTTATATTATATACCTTTGGTTATACAATGAATGCACACAAGTTTTAATGTGTATAAAGTATGAATGGATGTCATTTTCAAGTCTTAAAGGTGGCTGAATGAGAAAATGACTATGGAAGCAAATTAAGGATTGTTTGGTATGAGTTACTGCAGAAAACTGCAGTAAAATATGGAAAGTATGAATGCCAAATTGATCTCATAGGATGAGAGATCGATATGGAAGAGCCAAAATGCTCTTATTCGAGCAGCAGGAACAGGGCAGATCGATCTCCAATGGGGCCAAATCGATATGCTAAACATTCTGTAATGAGAGGATCGATTCTTAAGGCAAGCATATCGATTTCCTTAGCTATCGGGTTAGAGCAGATCGATCTCCTCCCTAGCTAGATCGATCTCCTTAACCCTCTACCTGAGACAGATCGATCTTAAGCCTTCGACAGATTAATCTTATGCTTTCACAATGTCGTGAAAAAGAGGGATTTAAGAGGATAAGATCGATTTCCTTCCAATGCAGATCGATCTTATCAAGCAATTTCTATAAATAAGAGCAGTGAAATCTACAAATCATGGGAACCTGTATTTTCTTCCATCTTCCAATCCAAAAACCTAGTTTTCTCTCTCTAAATCATCCCATTTCCAGTAAGATTTGAGGGAAGGCTATTAGATACAAAGTTGTTCACATCAAAGAGAAGAACAACATAACTTGGAGGTATTTTCCCCATTTGTTGGATTTAAGGAACAATGGGCATTTCTATTTGGAGCAAGGAGGAAATCCAAAGAGGTGAGTTTCTAATGCACCAATCCAAGTACATTTGTTTAGTTATTGATTATGAAGTTTATTTGGTGTGCATATTAATGGTAGAACTACCTAGAATACCATGAAACAATTATAACCTAGGAATGGGTTAGTGTGAGAAAGTGAAATGTAGAGGTATTAATGATGAATGTGATATTTTAAGGTGATAATGGTGTTGTGGGTATGAAATTAAGATGGTGTTATGGAATGAATGGTGAGATTTACCTAAAAAGGATAAAATGAGCATTTAAGGCATTGAGTAAAATGCATAGTTGAATGAGAGTTAGCAACATTGACTCATGTGTTTGGATGAATGAATTGCAGCTCTCGAGGATATACCAGAGCAAGTTGAGCCAAAAACGTGAGAAGTTAAGCGAAAGAGAGTCGCACCCCGAGTAAATTGAGGTAAGGGAATTGTGTGGACTCTTAGAGATATCTGTGCGCAATTTGGGCGCATAATGTTTTACTAGAGTGTATGTGATACTAGGAAGTGAAATTGGGTGATTAAAGGGCAAAGAGTTGGGTTTTGAAAAATGTGCATGAAAGCAAAAGCATGATGCTTTGAAAACCTTGTTTTATTGCTTGTTAGCAAGTGATTAGTAGGTTAGCTAACATTTGAAATGATTTGCAAAAGAAATGATTTGCAAAAGAAATGATTTGATTTGGTTGATAACCATGTTTTACAAAGAATTGAGCCACCTACATGGATTTCGTGAGAATGAAAGCGTGCTAGAGTATGACTCGCATGAGATTTGATGTGTTTTTCATTCTCATGAGTGCTGGAGCTTAGCTAGCACTAGTTTTCATATGTATTTATATAAATGTTGTACTAGAGTTGAGCTCGCACAGACTTTATACTGGTTTTGGCATGGTGCTGGAGCATAACTTGCATTAGATGCCCATCATACTTGTTGTCGTGCTTGAGATTACTCGTACATGATTTTATGACATGATTGATAGCCGTGCTAAGAGTTTCGGGTAGACTGGGTGTCGCACCGATTAAATAGGCTCGCACGTACATTTTGAGCTGTGGCGTGATATGATGTGTTGATATGGGTCTATGGAGTACGTTGTACCGTGCAGGTAGCATGGAGTACGTTTTACCATGTTGAGATTGTGTTATGCCATCTTTGGATGATGTTTAGATCTGCTATGGACCGACGGGCTGGACGTGACCCACCTCCCATGTCGAAGCAGATAGTGGTGATACCCCACACACCTCATCAGTGTAGCTTGGGATCACAGGATATGGCCATAATCCTAGAGGAGATTTCCTTTATTATATTGCTTATCTCACATGTCTATTGTTTTATGAATAAATCCATGTTTGAAATACTTTATGGGTCAGGACAGTCCGAGGGAGGGGCTGAGTGCTGACAAGTGTTGATTCATGAGATAAGAAAGTTTGATAATGGCTTTAAAGTGCATTGATGCATGATGATTTTCCATGCTTTATTTGTGAAATATGCATGATGGTTTTCCATGCTTTGAATTTGATTTGTGCACTGAATTAAATAGCATGATTTACTTTACATGCCATTAACACGAGCATGAACTAATGCTTTTGAGGTGTGAATGAGAACTTGTATGGTCTTGAGCATGGTATCACGATCACGTAGATAGTATAGTATCTGCCTGTTCGCATGATTGCCTTACTGAGCGTGTTGTTTGCTCACCCTCCTTATTTTTCCCTCTTAACAGAGCATTGAGTATGGACTGAGGGCGACTGGAGGTTTCCTTTTGATATCCGCTGCATCCCATCGCGTAAGGTATACACACTGATGAAATTTTGTATCTAAGCTTTCCATAGCACAGTAGCATTTTGTATGTAACCATTGGGGATGTAAAGCAATGTAAACACATGTAAACAACAACTTTGATTTATTTATACAAGTGTTTACTTCTAAATTAAAATGCAAATTTAATTGTTATGGTTGGATGAGGTAGACATTGACACATAGCCAAACTGTTGAGATTGTAGCTGATCACGATCGAGGTAAGTTAAGGACGAATAATAAATAATGTATGAAAAGCAAAAAATTTGTGAAGATTTTTGGTAAGTTGTGGGTCGTGATAATGATTGAATCATGTTCCACTACTGTCTGTACTGTTACTATTAGTGTGGTCCACGGAGTACGATGTACCATGCAATAAGCATGTGAGTACGTTGTACTGTGTTATCGGTCCTCGGACATACTGTATTACTGGTCTTCGGACATACTGTATTGTGACCTGTATGGTTAGCTGACCACTCCCGCGACGTTTGACATCTTGGCACACCTGATCAGTGATTGTCTAGAGTCACCGACATTAGCTAATTTTCCTATTGATTACTGTCATAGCATGTTCCGCCTTGTCTCGTATATCTGATTTACTGAATTGACCGTTTGAACTCTATCATCTATTTAATTTACTGATTTGACTGTATGAACTGTATTACCGTATGGAACTGTGATATTCTATTGCATGAGAGTACATAACCCATGGAACTGTATTATCGTATGAACTTAATAAAACATCATTCTCATCTCATTCTCTAAAATCATGTGAAAACATGAGAGTACATAACTCAGTATAATCCACAGTTACAAGCATGTGAAAATCATGATGCGATAATGGCTTTTCTCATTAAAACATGATAAAAATCACCACAATAAAATGCACGTGGCACAACCACAAAACCCAACTCATGTGTATAAAAAGGAGACTAGGCAAAAAAACTCATATAAAACTTGTCATGGCACATCAATAATATATCTCCTCTGGGTGCGCATCCCAAGCATCCTCATAAGAGGGAACGTCAACATATGGTCGTGTACATGATATATTGGACTTACTCATTACTAGAACAAGGCCCAACCATACATGCTACTAGAACAATGCCTCTTCTCATGCACACTATCATGTGGTCCCTGGGTCGGTTCCCAGGCGGCCCACTCTATCGGTCTTATATGCTACCAAACAAGGCTCGGACTTACATGCTACCAAAGCAAAGCCACCCAGCGTTACCAAAACGGGGGTCATCTCACGTTACCAAAACGGAGGCATCTCTCGTTACCAAAACAGAGGAATATCGAACTTATATGCTACCAGAGCAAGGCCTCCCAACGCTACCAAAGCGGAGGAATAATCGAAGTTACATGTTCCCAGAACAAGGCACGATGTGTATTCAACATGACACTCCTAAGTCTCAATCATTAGACATTATTATATAAAACGTTTTGCCTTCATGTAGAACTCATAATGGTTTTCTTTCATAAATCACATTTAAAACATTTGTGTACTCAAACAAAACAAGTTAAAATCGAGTTCCAACCGGCAAAACCACGCACACATTTTTCAATCTCAGTATACCTTAACGTAGAGCTCAAATCTCTTTTTCACATTTTAAACACAAAACAGTTGTAAAACATTTTCACACATAGGTTACAACTCATAAAAATTGAGCCCCAACCGGCTATAAAATCATGTGCGATCTCTCATTCGCAATACATAAAACATGCTTGTTTTCTCAATCACAATTCATACTACAACATTTCACAATTCACATACACAAACGAGTTTAAGTTTCCCTTACCTCTTTGCACCTCGTATTGTGCAATTGTTCTCCCGTATCACAAACTAGTCTCGTATTACTCTCTGGAACTCTCGAGCTGTCCAAACGATGTAAAAACATCAAAACTCATTATCACATAACCTTCAAATCTCTACATTGAGCATATTGCCCATATTCTCATTAAATACCTCAATTATCCCATTTCTCATGACTCTATCAAATTCATAATCTCATCCACTACATTTTAACCTTCTACATTTGTCATGCGTAATACCCATGCCAAAATCACTTCATTGCCTAAATTTCCAATTTATAGACAAAAATACCAATTTACCACAATTTACTTAATATCATCATCACTCCAATAAAATCACAATTTTTGTCAACTCTAATCCTTTCCTAACTATTTCACCACAATGCCCATATTCACAATCACCAAAAATCACTTCAAAATCCAATATTAAGGTTTAGAGCTTACCCAAACTTGTGGAGTGCTCAACTCACACCTCGATTTGATTCGTCTTTCGATTTCCAAGTTTGTTGTTCTCCTTTGGATGAGGAACAACTTTCCTTCCTGACACAACCCTTGATTTGGACGAAAATAGGGACTTTGGAAGAGAGAGAAAGCTAGGGTTCGGTTGAAATGGAGGTTTGAGAGAGAGAGAGAGAGATCCATTTCTAGGAAAAACAAAGGGGTCTTTATATAGACTGAGGGTATGAGATCAATCTGGCTCTTGATGAGATCAATCTGCATTTGAATTTGGGGACGATTTGGGGTAATTTTATGCCTAGGAGATCGATCTGTCATGGGGTAAGATCGATCTCTTAATAGCTTTATGAGATCATTTGCTCCAATTATGAGATCGATCTCTAGTTTACAGAATGCTTCATGAGATCGATCTGCTCCTTGGGGAGATCGATCTTCTCCTTAACAGAAACATTTTGAGATCGATTCCTTCCTCATGAGATCGATCTCTTCATCACAGAATCATAAGGAGATCGATCCTCTTCCATTGGAGATCGATCTGCTCGCTTAAATTCCTCATTCCTTGTCATTTTTGACCTACCAGATTGATCCTCTCTTCTCCAAGATCGATCTGGTCCCATAGTTTCACACTTTAACATACAATCTCATTTATAACTCATTCATCACTTAAAATTTCATTCCATACCACCTCAATATATGAGCACATCATATTTAGTTCAATCAATTACACTTCATGTTCTTATTACATAATTTGATATGTGTAAAATTCTCAGATCTCACATCCTCCCCACCTTAAAAGAATTTGGTCCTCCAAATTCAACTCAACTCGTCAAATAGATGGGGGTATTTCTCATTCATGAGATTCTCCAGTTCCCACGTTGCCTCTTCCATTGAGTGATGTTTCCATAAAACTTTCACTAATGGGATGCTTTTGGTTCGAAGTACCTTCTCTTTCCTATCAAGAATCCGGACGAATTCTTCAGTGCAGCTCATGTCCTCTTATATGTCTATCTCTTCATACTCTATGAGATGAGAAGGGTTCAGGTGGTACTTCCTCAACATAGACACATGAAAGACGTTATGTATTCCAGACATCTGTGGGGGTAATCCTAATCTGTAGGCTACCTCTCCCACTCTCTCAAGAATCTCGAATGGTCCTATGTATCGAGGACTCAATTTCCCTTTCTTCCCAAATTGCATGATACCCTTACTTGATGATGTCTTTAGAAATACTGGATCACCAACATCAAACTCGAGTGGCCGTCTACACATATCCTCGTAGCTTTTCTGTCTACTCTGTGTAGCCCGTAACCTTTCACATATGAGTTTTACACTCTATACAGCTTGCTCAACAAGCTCAGGAGCATTTATCTTTCTGTCACCAACCTGTTCCCAAGCTACAGGGGATCTACACCTCTTACCATATAGAACCTCAAAAGGTGCCATTCCAATACTCGCATGATAGCTGTTATTGTACGCAAACTTTGCTAGAGGCAGGTGATCATCCCATGATCCCGTAAAATCCATCGTACACACCCTCAACATATCCTCCAGGGTCTGAATAGTACTCTCTGACTGACCATCTGTCTAAGGATGATAGGCGGTACTAAAACTCAATCGAGATCCCATGGACTCTTGAAACTGGGTCCAAAATCTGAAAGTAAACCGGGAATCACTGTTAGAAGTAATACTCACTGGAGCCCTATGTAATCTAGCTATCTCGCTGACATACAACTCAGCTAAGGCATCCACAGTATCTGTGCTCTTGAAGGCAAGGAAGCGGGCACTCTTGGTCAGTCTATCCACTATGACCCATATCGTATCATGACCCCTTTGTGTCCTCGGTAAACCCATAATAAAGTCTATTGTGACATGCTCTCATTTCCACGTAGGTACAAGTAAAGGCTGTAATAGTCCTCCGGGCTTTCGATGCTCATCTTTCACTTGCTGGCATACTAAACATCTGGCCACATACTCTGCCACGTATCGCTTCATACCACTCCACCAGTATACCTTTCTCAAATCTCGGTACATCTTAGTACTCCCTGGGTGCATGGTGTATTGTGAGCAGTGAGATTCTCTCAGTATCTGTCTCTTCAGGGTATCATCATCTAGTACACAGATTCATCCTCTGAACCTCAATAGTCCATCCTCACTGATTGTGAGATCCGACTGCGAAGTCTGCTCAACTTGGCTAACCATATCTATCAACCTCTGATCATTACGCTGCCCAGTTCTAACCTGATCCATGATCTTGGGCTCTATTCGTAGGCTGGCCAAAAATACAGTCTCTACTTCTTTAACTCTGATCCAGAGTTCAGCGAACTGCTCCAACAAATCTCATTCCCTGATCATCATAGCAGATATCATACTCTTCCTGCTCAGGGCACCAGCAACTACATTCGTCTTACCCGGATGGAATAGAATCTCACAGTCATAATCCTTAAGGAGTTTCATCCATCTCTTTTGTCTCATGTTTAACTCCTTCTGATCAAAGAGATACCTCAAACTCTTGTGATTAGTGAAGATCTGAAATCTTTCCCCATATAAGTAGTGTCGCCAGATCTTCAAGGCAAATACCACAGCGGCTAACTCCAAATCATGCGTGGGGTAATTTCGTTCATGATCTTTCAATTGTCGTGATCCATAAGCAACCACTCTTCCATGCTGCATGAGCACACACCCCAATCCTTGATGAGAAGCATCACTATACATCGAAATCCTCCTGATCCCTCAGGGATAGTCAACACAGGTGCCGCTGTTAATCTCCTCTTTAACTCCTGAAAATTGAGCTCACATTGATCAGTCCATATAAATGGAGTCTCTTTGCACGTGAGCTTGGTCAAAGGAGCGGCAATCCTGGAAAATCCTTCCACAAATCTTCTGTAAAACCCTGCCAAACCAAGGAAGCTTCATACTTCTGTAACTGTCCTTGGTCCTTCCCAATTAAGCACAGCCTCTACTTTACTTGGATCCACTGATACTCCTTCCTCTGAGACTATATGACCAAGGAAAGCTATCCGATCCAGCCAAAACTCACACTTACTAAGCTTTCCATATAATTGTTTATCTGGGAGTATCTGAAGTACTAACCACAAATGCTGTGCATGCTCCTCATATGACCGAGTGTATACCAGGATATCATCAATAAAGACTATCACAAATTTATCTAGATAGTCTTTGAACACCTCGTTCATTAATCGCATAAAGGCTGTAGGGGCGTTCGTCAATCCATAGGACATCACTAGAAATTCATAATGGCCATACCTTATCCTGAAGGCCGTGTTCGGAATATCTTCTTCTTTAATTCTCAATTTGTGATAGCCCGATCTCAAATCAATCTTAGAAAAGACTGAGGCCCCTCTCAACTGATCAAGTAGATCATCAATCCTGGGTAATGGGTATTTATTCTTCACCGTGGCTTTATTCAACAGTCGGTAGTCTACGCATAATCTGAGACTACCATCCTTCTTTTTCATGAATAACACTGGTACTCCCCACGGTGAGACACTGGGTCTAATAAACCCTTGATCTAATAACTCCTGTAGTTGTTTCTTCAATTCCTCAAGTTTCACTAATGCCATCCTGTATGGGGGTCTAGAGATCGGCTGAGTATCTGGTACCAAATCAATGGTAAACTCCAGCTCTCTCTCTGGTGGTAAACCTGGTAACTCATCTAGGAAAACATCTGAAAATTCACACACCATAGGTATATCCTCAATTTTTGGATGTTCCCGATTATCATCTGAGATGAGTGTTTTATAACCTTTACATAAACAATCATATTTAGTACTCTCAAAAGCAACATCATAATTTCCAATTACTTACAAAGTTCCATATGTTTATTTACTCAAGATTTCAAACGTACACTGTAGGGTTCAGGTAGGGAGAAAGTTATAATCTTAATGTAGTAGTCTAAACTCACACGATTAGTTGCCAACTAATCCATTTTCAAAATTACATCAAACCCATGTATATTTAACATGATTAGATCTGCTAACATCACTCTATCCCCCACCTTTATTTCACACCCTCTACAGATTAACTCAGTTCTCTGGGATTTATGCATAAGGGTATTTACATGTAGTATATACTCTAGGGGTTCAAACTTCAAGTTTAATCTTCATGTAAAATGCTCAGGTATAAACGAATGCGTGGATCCTGGATCAATCAACACATGGGCCTTATGATTACAGACAGAGTGTACCTCTTATAGTTTCTACTGAAGTGTCTGCTGTTTCCTTATCCAAAGTAAACACACGTCCCTGTGTGATGGGTCTCTTTCCTTTCTCTGCAGTAGTGACCCGTTTCTGGGGATTCACTCTCTGAGGCTACTGTCTAGTAGGCTCCAGAGCATGTGGTATCTGAGGTTGAGGACAGTCCTTCACTCTGTGACCTATGTCACCACATCTAAAACATCCACGGATCAACCCAATACAACTCCCCTCATGCAGTTGGCCACAATCTCTGCAGAACCTCGTCTCAGGCCTAACATATCGAGGGGTCTCCTTGATAATAGGATAAGCTCTAGGTCTCTCCAATCTGCCCTTCTGTACCTCAATCCTTCCTCTCCTGAAGGAACCTCTCTGAACATCTGCCTGAGACATCGCTGGCCTTTTGCCCCTATCCCTAGTCACTGCTCCGAACTCATTCTGGGATTGTACAATTTCAATTCCCCTCTCAATCTCTTTTGCTCGTCTCAGAGCATCTCCAAACTCGGTAATACATAGCCCTATCAATCGATCTCTAATGATGGGCTTCAATCCATATACAAATCTCTCAGTATAGAGCTCTTCATTCTTGAAGGTTTCTGGGTCATATCTCAGGAAAGCGATAAATTGGCTCTCGTAATCATCCACAGACATGTCGCCTTGTACCAAACTTAAAAACTCTGCTTGCCTCCTTCTCTGGGTAGCTCGTGGTACGTATTAGGCTCTGAAGGCTATCTGAAACTCTTCCCAACCAATCACATCTTGGTGGGACAACAGAATACCCTGGGTAGTACTCCACCAATCTCGAGCTCTCCCTCTCAACATATAGGCACTCATACTTACCCTCTCAGCATCTGTGCACCCCAGATAGTCAAATATAACTCTTAACTCCGTCAGCCTTTGTAGGATCCTTCTTTCCCCTAAATGAGAGTGGATACATTTTCAAAAAGTCCTTAAGTCGGACCATACTTCTGTCATCAGGCTGAGTGACAGGAGGCACTGGGTCCATCTGTACTGGGGGTACGGGAGGTCCCTGTGGTGGTGTAGGAGTAGTACCAAAGGCATTAACTCCAAAGTGTTGCGCGAATAGCGCTGCCATTTGCTCAAATCCCTGCCTCACATTGGTCTCGATCCGGTTAAATCGAGAGTTAGGACTCTCAGGTTATAGGGCAGGTGGTAGAGGGGACTCTGCCTGCTTCCTCGAAGGACCTCGTCGTCCACTCATTCTCAATCTCAACTCATTTTCTGCGCGTACATATCAAAATCGATTGAAATCTCAATCCTCAATTTCAGTTCATGACTAGACTTATACAGACACTTGGGATGTATTCTAATTCACTTAACCGACAATGACAGTACTAAACACCCTAAGCTTTGATACCAAGGAAACTCTGTGCGCCCCGAAAACACGAAAAATATGATAAATTTAAAACTTTTTACTCATCAAATCACAATTAAGGGTGCATTCCTGTGCAGTGTCATCATCATCATACTTATCATGCCTCATGATCTCATCATAAAATAGTATATATCATATCATATACGTTACTCAATTCCGAGTTAATTAATCCTAATACATCCCAAACATCATTGTACAACAAGTGTCTGTAATTACAACTTTAGTTTGGGTGCACGAAAAGATAAATTATACCTCAATACAATATATGGCCTGAAGCTTAAATCTTCCACTAGCCACTACTCTGTATGTCGCAGGGAAAACTCTCTTCACTTGAAGAAATCTGGGGGGAAGAGAAAATAGAGTGAGCTTTTAAATCGCTCAGTAAGGGGGGTAAAGGACTCATCAATAAAACAATGATTTGCACAGCACAATCATTTTAACTTATAGTTGAAAACTCATTAGAAAATGTAGCATGACTTAATAAAACATCATTCTCATCTCATTCTCTAAAATCATGTGAAAACATGAGAGTACATAACTCAATATAAACTACAGTTACAAGCATGTGAAAATCATGATACGATAATGGCTTTTCTCATTAAAACGTGATAAAAATCATCACAATAAAATGCACGTGGCACAATCACAGAACACAATTCATGTGTATAAAAAGGAGACTAGGCAATAACACTCATATAAAACTTGTCATGGCACATCAATAATATATCTCCTCTAGGTGTACATCCCTGGCATCCTCATAAGAGGGAACGTCTACATATGGTCGTGTACATGATATATTGGACTTATGCGTTACCAGAACAAGGCTCGGCCTTACATGCTACCAGAGCAATGCCTCTTGTCATGCACACTATCATGTGGTCCCTAGGTCGGTTCCCAGGTGGCCCACTCTATCGATCTTACATGCTACCAAAGTAAGGCCCGGACTTACATGCTACCAAAGCAAAGCCACCCAGCATTACCAGAACGGAGGTAATCTCACGTTACCAAAACGGAGGCATCTCTCGTTACTAAAACAGAGGAATATAAGACTTACATGCTACCAGAGCAAGGCCCGGACTTACATGCTACTAGAGCAAGGCCTCCTAACGCTACCAAAGCGGAGGAATAATCAGACTTACATGTTACCAGAACAAAGCCCGATGTGTATTCAACATGACACGCCTAAGTCTCAATCATTAGCCATTATCATATAAAACGTTTTGCCTTCACGTAGAACTCATAATGGTTTTCTTTCATAAATCTCATTTAAAACATTTGTGTACTCAATACAAAACATGTTAAAACCGAGTTCCAACCGACAAAACCACGCACAGATTTCTCAATCTCAGTATGCCTTAACGTAGAGCCCAAATCTCTTTTTCACGTTTTAAACATAAAACGGTTGTAAAACATTTTCACACATAGTTTACAACTCATAAAAAATTGGGCCCCAACTGGCTATAAAATCGTGTGCAATTTCTCATTTGCAATACATAAAACATGCTTGTTTTCTCAATCATAATTCATGCTATAACATTTCACAATTCACATACACAAACGAGTTTAACTTTTCCTTACCTTTTTGTACCTCGTATAATGCAATTGTTCCCCCGTATCACGGACTAGTCTCGTATTCCTCTCTGGAACTCTCGAGCTGTCCAAACGATGTAAAAACATCAAAACTCATTATCACATAACCTTCAAATCTCTACATCGAGCATATTGTCCATATTCTCATTAAATACCTCAATTATCCCATTTCTCATGACTCTATTAAATTCATAATCTCATCCACTACATTTTAACCTTCTACATTTGTCATGCATAATACCCATGCCAAAATCACTTCATTGCCTAAATTTCTAATTTATAGACAAAAATCCCAATTTACCACAATTTACTTAATATCATCATCACTCCAATAAAATCATAATTTTTGTCAACTCTAATCCTATCCCAACTATTTCACCACAATGCCCATATTCACAATCACCAAAAATCACTTCAAAATCCAAGATTGAAGTTTAGAGATTACCCAAACTTGTGGAGTGCTCAACTCACACCTCGATTCGATTCGTCTTTTGATTTCCAAGTATGTTGTTTTCCTTTGGATGAGGAACAACTTTCCTTCTTGCCACAACCCTTGATTTGGACAAAAATGAGGACTTTGGAAGAGAGAGAAAGCTAAGGTTTGACTGAAATAGAGGTTTGGGGGAGAGAGAGAGAGATCCATTTCCAGGAAAAACAAAGGGGTCTTTATATAGACTGAGGGTAGGAGATCGATATGGCTCTTGATAAGATCAATCTGCATTTGAATTTGGGGATAATTTGGGGTAATTTTATGCCTAGGAGATCGATCTGTCGTGGGGTGAGATCGATCTCTTAATGGCTTTATGAGATCGATCTGCTCCAATTATGAGATCGATCTCTAGTTTATAGAATGCTTCATGAGATCGATATGCTCCTTGGGGAGATCGATCTTCTTCTTAACAGAAACATTTTGAGATCAATTTCTTCCTTATGAGATCAATCTCCTCATCACAAAATCATAAGGAGATTGATCCTCTTCCATTGGAGATCAGTCTGCTCGCTTAAATTCCTCATTCCTTGTCATTTTTGACCTACCAGATCGATCCTCTCTTCTCCAAGATCGATTTGGCCCCATAGTTTCATACTTTAACATAAAATCTCATTTATAACTCATTCATCACTTGAAATTTCATTCAATACCACCTCAATATATGAGTACATCATATTTAGTTCAATTAATTACACTTCATGTTCTCATTACATAATTTGATATGTGTAAAATTCTCATATCTTACAGGTCCCTTGAACCAAGTTCATAAATTCCATTTGTAACTTCCTTCGTGCTGTGGCTAGAATGTAATGCCCTCTGAAGGCCTCCAAGAATAGCTCTTATGTGATCTCGAAGTGTCAGGCCCTCAGAATAGATACAATGGATCTCTACCAGTGCTCTGCCTCGCCTTTCAGCATAAATACAGCAAATGCCACTTTCTCAGTCGATGTGCATCTGAAGAACCCATACAGTTTCTCCATCTCATAAACCCAATCCTCAGTAACAACCAGGTCTTTCACTCCTCTGAATACTGGAGGTTTCAATTCTTGGAACTGTCGTAGCCTACTCAATTCGCAATCATAACCTAGGTCACTCTCGCTCGGCTATGGAGCGATAGGAGAAGCCGTATCCTATACTGGGGGTGGCGTAATAGTCCCTGCAGCTGCTTGTCCAATAGTAGTAGGCTGTTCGGCTAGACCTCGTCTATCGCCAGCAACCAATGCCTATGTGACTATCTCAACGAGGCTCTCAATACTTCGCTCTATCCTAGCGAAGTGTTCCTCTGTATCCCCTGGTCTCTCAACAGGGTCTTGTGGAGCCTGATCAGTCTGTGGCTCTGCGCGGCTCTCGGGCCTACCTCTACGACCTCTAGCACGTGCACCCGTCCCTTTACCTCGACGTGTAATAGGCATACTGCCTAATTTCCTCTATCCATAACCATTTATTAGTCTCATTCCATCTCGGCATATACAATTATATCTAAACAAAATCACAGTAATATGGAGATATAACTTTCCTAATTATTATTACAAACTCACATCAGACCAACACAGCTCTGATACCAATCTCGGTCATGACCCTTTTTATCCATTTCATCTAAAAATCACTATAAATTTTTCACTTTTCCATTTCCTTACCCGATCGTGAATAACCCTCACAAACACAGTTGGGCTGTGAGTCAGTATTAATCACCATTTCCATACATCTTTCAATTAATCAAAAACATACATATGACAGTTTAAGTCATATACTTGCACATGACATGTTTTCTAACATTTACATCCCCCATAATACAATTCAAAATGATTACTGTGCTATTACATGTTCAGATACAAAAAAAAATTCCTGTGTACACCTCTTGGCGATAGAGAGTAGCAGATATCTAAATACAACGCCTTAGTCCCTCACTGGGATATTATGCGCGCTCTGTAGAGGGGGAAAGTGAATGCGATGAGCAACCACACGCTCCGTAAGGCAATAATGCAAGCATGGTAGATAACTACACTATCTACATGCTTATAGTGTCATGCATAAAATCATTAGTATCTAGAGCATGAGGAAAATATTAAAACTATGCCACATGTATAGACATATATCATGTACTGAAAAACATGGAAATAGGCATGTTAAAAACATGGAAAATCATCATGTAAAACTGCTCATACTCATCATCATTAAAACCCATCATAAAATGGAAACTCATCACAAAAAATCCTTCAGGATTTATCACTTTCTCAAAACACGTCAAAATTCATCACAAATAGCAAAACCATCTCTTTAAACACAATCCCACAAGGCTCGACCCCTCCCTCGAGTCTACCCTAGACAACACAAATCATACTCAGTATACAAAACCATGTGATATCATGTGAGACAGGTGGTCACTATATATATCAAGGACTATATCATGTGAGACCTGCTAACTCTGGTGGCAATGCCAACCTATAGGTGTCACGACCCAAATTACCTAAAATCAGAGTAAATTTTTCACTTTTTAATTTCTTTACCCGTCGTGAACAGTTACACTACTAAACAGTTGGGCTATGATTCGGTGTTAGTCACCTCTCACCTATTTACCATTCCATTTTCATATTTCATTTACATATCAATTTATTTTAAATAAATACATCCCCAATATTGCATCCATGTACAGTACTGTGCCTCTATATGTTCAGATACAAAAATTATATAAATGTGTATACCTGATCTTGATAAGAAGCAGTGGATAACCAAATTGCAAGACTATTGTCTGTTTCTTCTACTGAATATACCCTGTGGGGTGGAAAATAAAAGGGTGAGCATAAACAGCTCAGTAAGGCAATAATGTAAGCAGGTAGATAACTATACTATCTACGTGCTGATAATGTCATGATATAAAATCATTTGTATTTGGAGCATGAGGTAAGACTAAAACGATGCCACATGTATGTATATATCATATAAGAGAAATCATGAAATTGATATATAAAGTCAACATGGAAAAATCATCATGTATGACATCTCATGCTCGTCACATTAAAACTTAATAGTTTCATCATAAATTCATCATGTTAAAACTCATTTGTTTCATCATAAAACAACCTCATCAAGGTCAAACCCATCTCTCGAGAATACCTTGATTCATTAAATTACATCTCTTTTAAAAACATAAATCGGGACATTACCCTTCCCTTGGGTTCATCCTGGTCTATCCAAACCGTATGATATCATGTGAGGCATGTAGGTTACTGTATGAAAATCGAGGACTATGGCCATACTTTGTCCCTGTGATCCCAGGCTACACGGATCTCGGTGTGCGGGGTATCACAACTGCAACGGGAGGTGGGGTCAAGTCCTACCCACCAGAATATCAAGTAACATCATAGAGTCATCATGACTGCATGGTACAGCGTACTCCGTGTGACATACACGGTACATCGTACTCCGTGGACCCATATCATAGTCTGGGGGTGCCTGCCGTAGGTCTTATCCACCCCAATACTATGTCGATAACCAACCCATGTCTCAAAGTATATGTGCGAGCATCTCAACTCTCTGTGACACACAGTCTACAGGAGGCTTCCACACGACTATATGCATGTCAACTCACGTCTAGTGCGAGCGAAGCTCCAGCACCATGCTATGCATATCATGATATCTAAAATCTCGTACGAGCAAAGCTCCAGCACGATTTTGTGCACACACAAATTTCTCGTACGAGCAATGCTCCAGTACAGCTTTTCATGAGAAATAAATCAGTAAACTTGAGTGCGAGAAAGACTCTAGCACTCTTTTTATTCGTATAAATATGATAGGTGACTCAATCTTTATAAAACATCTTTTAAAATAGTAACCGGTCCAAATCGGTATCCTTTCGTATAATTCACGAAATCAACAGCCAACCTATGTGCATATTTGCTTAAATCAAAGCAACACATTCATATAAAGCATTAAAAACATGAAATCATGTAATTTATCTGCCTTACTACCCCTTTTGTAAATTTTACTCTCAGGGGCAAAATCATCTTTTTCTTTATTCACCTAAGCCCCGGTTTTCGCAAAAAATTATCATTTCGTTTTCTAAATACTTTAAGTAATTCTAAACCCTGTAATTCCCCTCAAAATTACGTATAGGTATCTCTATGCACCTATAAAATTCCCTTACCTTATTTTCCTGTCGAGTCTGACCTTTCCACTGATGTCACGTCGCGCAGTCCGATCTGCTCCCCCATCAAATGCCTGGAACTGCGTATAATTATTCCTCAGGTCAGATATTATACAACTTAATTGTATTTAATACTTTCTGGGCTTAGTTTAAATCATTGGGCCCATTTATCCCTATTGGGCCCGATTGCACCTTAATGGGCCTTAATCGGCCTTAAGCCCGTTTTTCACTTAATTTCTACATTATCAAGGCCTATTGGGCTCATTGGGCCCACTAACAATTCCTTGGGTCTCATTCTAACTCTCGGATAGCTAAATTTATTATTTACGACAATTTATCTAAATTTCCAAAATTTAATTCAATTTATGCAAAATTTAAATTCATATCACGCATAACGATGTAAAATATCGTAAATAATGGTTACTTACCCGAGATTCCATGCTAGTTCGTAAATCGAGGCTGTCTCAAGCTCTCGTTGGATGCCAATTATCGAGCTACACAATTTCATAATTTTTCGGGTAAATTTTCAGTCGAATAATAATTAAATAAAATATTCCAAAATTCAAATCGATCAATTTCGACCGCTTATCGACTTACTCGAAGCTCGATTGCATCACTGGAATTTTTCCCAATTTTTTCTCTTTTTTCTTTTTCCCTTTTTCTCTTTTTTTTCCCTTATTTCTTGGCTGAACCGGTTCAGTCCGGTTCAAATCGGTTCAGACCTGTCCGGTTCAGCCGGTTCAACCCGGTTCACCCCTTTGTTGAACCAGTCCGTACCGGTTCAGATGTTCCCGCCACCGTTCACGACGTTTTCAACCGGTTCTCGGCTCGTTTCTGGCGCCAAACGGTGCGCCTGCACTGGGGGAGTGTTCGGCTGGGGTCGGGGTTGGCCGAATCTCGCCGGTGGCCACCGGATTTGTCTTCTCCCTCCGCGGCACTCTCCCTCTTGATCGATCGGATTTCGGTGGTTTCGCCGGCCGATACCGGTCTCAAAAGAACCGGCTCCTCCTCTTGAACTCGTCGGTACCCACCGTTTGCGCCCAGCTGCAGTGGATCGCCGGAATCAACCCCGTTTTTCTCGCGGCTTTGTCTTCCTCCGTTCGGCGATTTCCAACCTCCTGACGGCGCATCACCGGTCCCCAAAGCTTCGCCGGCCTCTCCTCTTCCTGCTCGGCCCTTCGTCGGAGTCGCTGATCGCCGGTGGCCATGGGTCGATCGGCCACGCGCGGGCAGCTTCCTCTGTTTCCCATTCTTCTTCTCTCTCCCCGATAACATTTTCGATTTCTTTTTTTTTTTTACAATTATTATTATTTTATTTAACAATTTGTTTTATTATTAAAATATTCATTAAAATATTCAAATATATTCTAAAATATCTACAAAATCTATTAATTTATTCCAAATAAATTAATTTAATTTAAGTTAATTTATTTATTATATTTTTAATCATTTTTCGGGTATAATTTCTTCGTATTTTCGGGATATTGTCCCGAGTGACTTTTCGGTATTTCTAAAAATTCTGGATCTTGATCAATTGGACTCGAAATTTAATTATTTCTTCGTTATTGATCAAGATTTTCAAATCCATTATTTTTAATTAAATTTTATTATCGAATTTATTCCGACTTTCGATCTTTTGATCGTTTTGCCCTTGCACATGTTCGGGATAAATTTAACCCGACTTCCCTTCACGAATACTCATTCATTTTGTGTTTTTAATTAAATTTGGGTCTTACAATAGGCGTTATCTCCCATTCTCTCCAAAATCTCGAAGGGTCCGATAAACCGAGGGCTCAACTTAGCCTTCTTACCAAACCTCAAAATCTCTTTCGAGGGAGAAACTTTCAAGAATACAGACTCACCCATAGCAAACTCCAGTGGCTCTGTCTCCAGTCAGCATAACTCTTTTGTGGGGTCTGAGCTGTCCATAGTCTCTCACATATCAACTGGATGTTCTCAGAGGCCTGCTTCACTGAATCGGGAGCAAAAATCTGTTTGTCACCAACCTCTTCCCATCCAATAGGGGATCGATATCTGCGTCCATACAATGCCTCATATGGTGCCATCTCGATACTCGCATGATAGCTGTTATTATAGGCGAACTCAACCAACGGTAGGTGATCATCTCAAGAGCCTCTAAAATTCAGCACACACACTCTCAACATATCCTCCAAGGTCTATATAGTAGTTTCTGACTGACCATCTGTCTGAGGATGAAAAGTGGTGCTAAAGCTCAAACGGGTCTCCATCGCTTCTTGAAAATGTTTCGAGAAATGGGAAGTGAAGCAGGCATCTCGATCAGAATCAACGCTCACTGGAACACCATGTAACCGAACAATCTCTCGAACATACAAGTTTGCCAACTGACTCAGAGTATTGGTAGCTCTCATAGCTAAGAAATGGGCTGACTTCATCAACCGATCCATAATAGCCCAAATGGCATCATGACCTCTGCGGGTCCTCGGTAAACCCATTACAAAATCCATGGTGACGTTTGTTGAGTTAATATATTTTGAAATGATAAAACAAGTAAATTCAATAATATAGAAATGATTTAAAACATGTTTAGAGGTTATCAATACTAGAAACTAAGTGTTTAAGGATGAGAGATCGATCTGGTGAGATGAGAGATCGATCTCCTGGGTTTTTTAGTATGAGAGATCGATCTCATGAGAATATGAGATTGATTTGCTAAAAGATTGAAATCTTAAAAGAATTGTACAAGGTATTGAGGAAGCAGAGATCGATCTCTAAGGGTTATAAGATCGATCTGTTTATTACAAAATGTCATGAGATCGATCTGGTCTAAGAAGAGATCGATCTCCTCTAAAACAAGGGCAAGGGTAGTAGATCGATCTGTAGATCGATCTATGCTCAAACAGAAAGTTTATAAGATCGATCTGGTATAGGAAGAGATCCATCTCCTCAAAGTCAGAGAGCTAAGGAGATCGATCTGGGTTGATTAGAGATTGATCTCCTCTCTACGAGAATACTTGGTAGATCGATCTGAAGATCGATCTTGCCTCAAACAGAGAGATTGAAAGATCGATCTGCTGGTTCGATAGATCGATCTTCACTAACATTTTCAATTTGTAAGATCGATCTCTACAAATATGATATCGATCTCCATGCTTCAATTTGCTTTGTAATCGTAGGAAATTAAACTAAGAGATCAATTTGGTCAAGATTGGAGATCGATCTGGCACTCTACTGGAGGTTCCCAACGGCTCTTTCTGCAAAACTTTTAACAGGAAAAATAACATTAAATGCTCCAACTACCAATCCTGATGTATAAAATTAAGCATTGAAGACATTGGAAAGAGAGCCACTATTGCTGTAAACTCTGTATATTCTCAAGAATTTCATTCCAACATTCTCTTTGTCTTCAATCTTCATTTATTGATAGTTTATAAAACTCTTGGTGTAAAAGCTATTTGTATCCTACCCACAAAAGAAAAGTTTTACCTTGTATTCATCCTTAATTCAAGAGAGAAGAGGAGTGTTCCTCAGTGAGATAAACTTTGTAAAAGGGTGAATATTTATTTTTGTAAAAAGGGTAGAGAGGTTATTCCTTAACCTGAAAAAGGGAGTGTGTAACATCCATTGATAGAGTGAAAGAAAGCTCTTGACAAGGAGGTCAAGACGAGAAGACGTAGGCAAGAGATTGGCTGAATCTCTATAAACTACTAAGTTTGCTTTTTCCTTCCCTTATCCTCTTTCAATTTATTGCATTTCATTATATTGATTATTCGTTATTTGCAATTAGATCTAATTAAATTTAAATTAGCCATTAACTCTAGAAAACTGATTCACCCTCCCTCTCGTAGAGCCAACAATTGGTATCAGAGCTAGGACTCTTTGATCATAGAGGAATAACTTCTTAAGAGTTAAAAACGATCTAATAGCTCACAACAATGTAGCAACCAATCTAGTAGGAGAGGGGCATTCTACAGTTATGCCTCCTATGTTCAATGGTGAACATTATGCTTATCGAAAAACTAGGATGATGCTTTTCATTCAAGCAAATGATTATGAGGTATGGAGGATTATAACTAAAGGACCTCAAATCCCAACTAAAAGAATAGAGGGAAGAGACATCCCTAAAGAAGAAGATGAGTGGGATTCAAATGATGTAAGATGTGCTCAGCTAAATGCTAAGGCCATGCACACTCTATTTTGTGCTTTAGGGCCAAATAAATATAATAGAGTCTCTGGTTGTGACAATGCCAAACAAATATGGGACAAATTGGCAATAACTCATGAAGGGATAACTCAAGTAAAGGAGACTAAGGTAGGAATGGTCACACATGATTATGAGCTATTTAGGATGAAAGAAGAAGAGTAAATTAGTGACATGTTCACTAGATTCACCGATGTAATAAATGGGTTAAAATCCTTAGGAAAAATTTATTCAAATATAGAAATGGTTAAGAAAATTTTGAATAGCCTACCAAAATCATGGGAAGCTAAAGTAACTGCAATTGAGGAGTCTAAAGATCCCCACACACTGTCACTAGATGAATTAATAGGATCACTACTCACTTATGAAATGAAGTTAAGAAGAAATCAAGAGCCACCCAAGAAAGTGAGAGTAGCTCTGAAATCCACTACTCATGAGGAGAGTAAAAATGAGAGTGGTAGTGAAGAAGATCTTGTTTGCCAAAAGATTTAACAAATTTATGAGAATGAAAGCCAATGGTAGTGGTAGGAGAAATCACAATAAAGATCAAGAAGAGTTAGGTAGGAAAGATACCATTGTATGTTACGAATGTAAAAAATCAGGGCATATTAAATTTAACTGCCCTCTTCTTAAAAGATCAAATGATAGGTATCACAAGAATAAGGAAATGATGGCAACTTGGAGCGACAGTGACAGCTCCGATGATGATTCACATGAGGATATTGCCAATCTTTGCTTCATGGCTATTGAAGATGAAAAGGTAACTTTAGATCTCAATGAATATTCTTTTGATGAATTGTAAGATGCTTTTGATGATCTTGCATTGGAATATGAATGCATGAGTATGAAGTACAAAAAATTAATATCTAAATTGAAGAAAGAAAATGAGTTAATACTAAATGATAAGATAGAATGTGAAAACAAACTAGAAAATACAAATCTAGAAGTTTGTGACCTAAAAGAAAAAAATAGTAACTTACATAATTCTTTTACTAGATTCCACATGGGTCAACAAAAATTAGATAACATGCTAGAAACTCAAAGAGCCTTCTTTTATAAGAATGGATTAGGATATAATAAAAGTAGAGAGACTCACCTCAAAAGTTTCATAGCTAGAAAGAGCATGCATAAATCTTCGACTAATTGTTCATATTGTAATAAAAAGGCGTATGCACCATATAGTTGTAATGTGAAGATGACCACATTTAGAGGAAAAATTGTAAAAAGAATTTGGGTTCCAAAAGATGTAGTTAATTCAAAAGATATTAATACTATAGTAAAATGGATCCCAAAGGGATCAAGAATTGTATTCACTAACTCCAAAGGACCCAAGAAAATTTGGGTACCTAAGACATGAATTTAAATTTTGATTATAGGTGATTGAGCATTGCCACAAAGCTAAAACAAAGGAAGCTTGGTACTTGGACAGTAGATGCTCAAGACACATGACCGGTGATAGAAGCCACTTCAACTGATTTAAATCAAAAGTTGGTGGAGAAGTCACATTTGGGGACAACACCAAAGGCCAAGTTGAAGGAAGTGGTTCAATAGGTAATGACTACTTTTCATTAGAAAAAGTGTTGCTTGTTAGGGGTCTAAAACATAACTTACTAAGTATTAGTCAACTTTGTGACAAAGGTTACAAAGTAATTTTTGATTGCTTGAAATGTCATGTTATAGATCCTAAATCTAATAAAGTTCTTTTCCTAGGTCATAGGCAAGGTAATATATACATTGTTTATCTAAATGAACATAAAAATGAAAACATATGCCTAATGGTAGACAAAGAAAAAGAACCTTGGTTGTGGCATAGAAGACAAGGTCATACTAGCATGCATGTGTTATCTAAGTTAGCTAGAAAATATCTTGTTATAGGATTACCTAAGTTGTCCTTTGACTATGACAAAATATGTGAAGCTTGTGTTAAAGGAAAACATAAAAGAACAACATTTAAACCTAAACATAGTGTATCAACCACTAGGCCTCTTCAATTACTTCATCTAGATCTATTTGGACCAACTAGAACAACAAGCCTAGGTGGGAAACATTATGGGTTTGTAATTGTAGATGATTACACTAGGTTCACTTGGGTGTTCTTTTTTAGAGTAAAAAATGAAGCCTTAGAAAAATTCATTTCCTATACAAAAGTGGCTCAAAATGAAAAAGGTTACACTTTAACTAGTATTAGAAGTGATCATGGCAAGGAGTTTGAAAATATTGGATTTGATAAATATTGCAATGATCAAGGAATTAGTCATAATTTTTCAGCCCCTAGGACACCACAACAAAATGGGGTAGTTGAGAGAAGAAATAGAATATTGGAAGAAATGGCTAGAACCATGTTGTGTGAAAATAATTTACCTAAATATTTTTGGGCTGAAGCTATAAATACATCTTGCTATATCATTAATAGAGCTATGATTAGACCAATTTTAAAGAAAACTCCTTATGAGCTTTACAAGGGTAAGAAGCCTAATATTAGTTATTTTCACCCCTTTGGATGTAAATGCTTTGTCTTAAATAATGGAAAAGATAATCTAGAAAAATTTGATGCCAAGAGTGATGAGGGAATCTTTTTAGGCTATTCTTTGAATTCAAAGGCATATAGTGTATATAACAAAAGAACATTGATGGTTGAAGAATCAATTCATGTAATATTTGATGAGTCAAATGATTTATCTAAAAGTTCAACCAATGATGAGGATATAGAAATATTTAATGAGAACTTAAAAGAAACTTCTAACATAGAGAATGATTTATTAGAGAAACTTGACATTAATAAAGAGGATGAAGAAGAACTAGAAATATTAGAAAGAGAGTCTAGAGCACCTAGAGAATTAGGATATGTAAAAGATTGTGAAATAGTAGGAGATCCAACTCTTGGAGTTAGAACTAGATCATCTCTAAGGAATGTGTGTCAATATATAGCTTTTGTGTCTCAAATTGAACCTAGAAATGTCAATGAAGCCTTAGATGATAATAATTAGTTTTTAGCTATGCAAGAGGAATTAAATCAATTTGAGAGAAGCAAAGTATGGAAACTAGTTCCTAGACCTAGTGATCACTCTATAATTGGAACTAAATGGATCTTCAAGAACAAGATGGATGAAAATAGTGTGATCATAAGAAACAAAGCTAGGCTAGTTGCACAAGGCTATAGGCAAGAAGAAGGAATAGACTATGATGAAACTTATGCTCCGGTAGCTAGATTAGAAGCAATAAGAATGCTACTTACCTTTACATGTTATAAAAACTTCAAATTATATCAAATGGATGTAAAGAGTGCATTTTTAAATGGTTTCATTAATGAAGAAGTTTATGTTGAGCAACCTCCCGGTTTTGAAAGTCATGAATTTCCTGAACATTTCTTCAAACTATCTAAGGCACTTTATGGTTTGAAACAAGCTCCTAGAGCATGGTATGAAAGATTGTCAAAATTCTTAATAGAAAAAGGATTTTCAAGAGGAAAAATAGATACTACTTTATTTATCAAAAATAAAAATAAAGATTTACTAGTTGTTCAAGTGTATGTAGATGATATTATTTTTGGATCAACTAATGAATCTTTATGCCAAGAGTTTGCTAAGATCATGCAAGGTGAATTTGAAATGAGCATGAAGGGAGAGCTCACCTACTTCTTGGGACTTCAAGTAAAGCAAACTAAAGATGGAACCTTCATCAATCAAGCAAAATATACTAAGGATTTGCTCAAACGATTTGGAATGGATAATTGCAAACCTCAAGCAACTCCAATGGGTACCAACATCAAGCTTGATAAAGATGAAAGTGGTAAGTGTGCAGACACTAAACTATATAGGTCTATGATTGGTTCATTGCTTTATCTTACTGCAAGTAGACCAGATATTCTGTTTAGTGTATGCCTTTGTGCTAGATTTCAATCCTCTCCTAGGGAATCGCACTTATTAACAACTAAGAGAATCTTTAGATATCTTAAGGACAGTCACTCTCTAGGACTTTGGTACCCCAAGGACTCCACATTTGCTCTTCATACTTTTTTTGATGCAGATTTTGGGGGCTGTAAAATAGATAGAAAGAGCACTTTAGGTACATGTTAATTCTTATGGAATAGATTAATCTCATGGTTCTCTAAGAAACAAAATAGTGTAGCACAATCCACAACAGAGGCTGAATATATAGCAGCAGGTAGTTGTAGTGCTCAAGTGTTGTGGATTAAACAACAAATGAAAAACTATGGTATTGGCATGAAACAAGTCTAATCAAATGTGATAATACCAGTGCCATTAATCTATCTAAGAATCCTATTCAACACTCTAGAACTAAGCATATTGAGATTAGGCATCATTTTCTTAGAGACCATTTACAAAAAGGAGATATAATTCTAGAGTATATTGATACTTTACATCAAATAGCTGATATCTTCACCAAACCTCTTGATAGAGATAGGTTTTGCGTCCTTAGAGGTGAATTAAGACTCATGAATGTTCCTTAAGATTTATCCCCTTCAAAACCTTGATTTCAAAGTGATTTTAAATGAATTTTTCAATGATTTTTCTGGGCAAAAAGTATGAGAGATCGATCTCCTATCACCATAGATCGATCTTTATGCACCAAATTGGCCTAAAGCAGTAAGGTTCAGCCAAGCAGATCGATCTTCTATCCCATAAGATCGATCTCCTTAAGCTTCTGTATTTCACAGATCGATTTTTGCATTTGGCAGATCGATCTCATTAAGTCTCTGTAAAATAGCAGATCGATCTATGCATTTGGCATATCGATCTCGTTAAAGCCTCTATGACATAGAAGATCGATCTCTGCATTCGACAGATCGATCTCCTTGAGCCTCTATAGTTTGAAGATCAATCCTTTGAAACAACAGATCGATCTCTTCAAGTTTCTGGAAATATGAGATCGATCTGGTACCTTGACAGATCTATCTCCTTAGCCTTGACTATAAAAACTGCTTCAAAATCCCTAAATTTCAATCATCCAAAGTTTCAAAATCCATAACCTCTATCGCGCCTCACCCTTCGATTCTCCCTCCCAGATCGATCTCGCTAAGGTCTTTGCAAAATCTATTCATCATTTTTGTTCTAGTAACCTACATTGTTAAGTTTTCTTCAAAATTTCTTTGTTTGTGCTGAAAATCTCAAATAGGGCAATTCTAGAACTGTTCCATTGCCTAGGTTTCTAAAGAACTGTTATTTAGGAACTATAAAACAAATTTAGACTGTGTCTAGCTGAAATTTTAATCATGCCTCGTCTTAAGAGAGTTGGCCAAAAACCACCTAGACCAAATGTTGATAGAGGGTCCTCTTGCCAAACATCTCCTCCCTCTTCTGTCACTACCTTTAACAGGTGTTTTCAAACACCTGCAAAAAGGAAAAGATATGAAGAGTATTTCTCCACAATGTCAATTAAAAATTGGCGAACCATTGACTTTTCCTTTTTAAATCGTATTGATTTTCCGTATCTGTCAAAAATTGAAGAGTTTGGTTGGCTTCCATTTCTTAAAATTAATACCTCGGTACCTCCAAACATTATCAAGGCATTCTTTTCTAATGCTGAACTCATCTACGATCCTGATGATACCTGCAAAATTCTAGGGTTTAAAATGTATGTTATGTCTAAATCAATCCCTATAGACACATCCATATTAACCCGAGTGTTTAACATAAAAGATTAGTGGTTGACCGATGAAGAGGAATAAGTTCCTCTAGAATTTGACCTTCCCGGGGATAAGGCGAGTGACCTACCGATGCACCCGAGGTTACTCCACCTTATCATCTCGTGAAATCTTAGACCCTTTGGTACCCGTCACTCCACGGTTAAGAGATTAGATCGATTTTGGCTCCACCACCTCCACTCCTCAAGTCAAAAACCCAATCTGGTCCACTTCATATACGAAGATTGGCTGAAGATCATACACGACTAAGCCTCCACGATAGTCTTTCCACAACCACTTGCGTACTTGCTTTAACGAGTTGGGGTCGATTGCTCGTGTGAGACTGGGGAAGTACCTTATCCAAAGAGCATATTAAACATTGGCACACTTCACCACATGGGGTACTATAAGGACTTTCGCGGGGAATGGAGGAAGAAGCGAGAACAGCAGTCTGAGGTAGCCATGGAAGAAGACCCATCAGCAAAGCCTACTGCCCCACCAGCTGAACCTACTGAGGGTCCATCTTTGTCGACTGCTCAGCCCACTGCACCTGCACCATCATCCGATGGGCTGGGAGCTTAACCGGAAGATGGATGAAGGATTTACAAACCTTCATGCCACACAGCAAGCCATGTTCGATGATCTGCAGGTTACTCGCACTCGAGTCGAGGAACTTCTAGAGCGATTTCCTCCTCAGCCTTAGGACATGATTGTTAGGAATGTTTTAGATAGTTTTTCATGTTTAATGTTTTCTGTTTGAAACATTATTTGCTTGAATGCTTACTTTATGAAATGACATGATAGTTCTTTTTGAAATGTGTTATAATGAGTTACCATTTTGAAATGACATATCTTTTGAAAGTTAATTGCCTTTATACCTTTATTGCCATTGATATGACAAAAAGGGGGAGAAGAAAGAATCTGTTCCGTTAAGAAAACATGTTTAATGATGTTTAATGTTTTAAATGAAAGCTTAAATTAAAGGGAAGTTAGGGGGCTAAAAGTAAGGGGGAGTTAAGGGGAGCTTACAGTAAGGGGGAGTTTGTGAAAGCAAAAAAAAATATTTTGTGCATAATGCAAATGGGTAACTAAACATGTTTATTGAATAAGTTTTGTCATATCAAAAATGGGGAGATTGTTGAGTTAATATATTTTGAAATGACAAAACAAGTAAATTCAATAATATAGAAATGATTTAAAACATGTTTAGAGGTTATCAGTACCAGAAACTAAGTGTTTAAGGATGAGAGATCGATCTAGTGAGATGAGAGATCGATCTCCTGGGTTTTCTAGTATGAGAGATCGATCTTATGAGAATATGAGATCGATCTACTAAAAGATTGAAATCTCAAAGGAACTGTACAAGGTATTGAGGAAGCAAAGATCGATCTCTAAGGGTTATAAGATCGATCTGTTTATTACAGAATGTCTATGAGATCGATCTGGTCTAAGAAGAGATCGATCTCCTCTAAAACAAGGGCAAGGGTAGCAGATCGATCTGTAGATTGATCTATGCTCAAACAAAGAGTTTATGAGATCGATCTGGTATAGGAAGAGATCGATCTCCTCAAAGTCAGAGAGCTAAGGAGATCGATCTGGGTTGATTAGGGATCAATCTCCTCTCTACGAGAATACTTGGTAGATCGATCTGAAGATCGATCTTGCCTCAAACAGAGAGATTGAAAGATCGATCTGTTGGTTTAACAGATCGATCTTCACTAACATTTTCAATTTGTAAGATCGATCTCTACAAATATGAGATCGATCTCCATGCTTCAATTTGCTTTGTAATCGCAGGAAATTAAACTAAAAGATCGATCTGGTTAAGATTGGAGATCGATCTGGCACTCTACTGGAGGTTCCCAATGGCTCTTTCTGTAAAACTTTCAACGGGAAAAACAGTATTAAATGCTCCAACTACCAATCCTGATGTATAAAATCAAGCATTGAAAACACTGGAAAGAGAGACACTATTGCTGTAAACTCTGTATATTCTCAAGAATTTCATTCCAACATTCTCTTTGTCTTCAATCTTCATTTATTGATAGTTTGTAAAACTCTTGGTGTAAAAGCTATTTGTATCCTACCCACAAAAGAAAAGCTTTACCTTGTATTTATCCTTAATTCAAGAGAAAAGAGGAGTGTTCCTCAGTGAGATAAACTTTGTAAAAGGGTGAATATATATTTGTGTAAAAAGGGTAGAGAGGTTATTCCTTAACCTGAAAAAAGAGAGTTTGTAACATCCATTGATAGAGTGAAAGAAAGCTCTTGACAAGGAGGTTAAGAAGAGAGGATGTAGGCAAGAGATTGGCCGAACCTCTATAAACTACTGAGTTTGTTTTTTCCTTCCCTTATCCTCTTTCAATTTATTGCATTTCATTATATTGATTATTCGTTATTTGCAATTAGATCTAATTAAATTTAAATTAGCCATTAACTCTAGAAAACCGATTCACCCCCCTCTCGGTAGAGCCAACAACGTTCTCCCACTTCCATGTCGGTATCGGTAGAGGCTGCAATAACCCTGTAGGCTTTTGATGCTCTACCTTCACTTACTGACAGACGAGACATCTAGCGACATATTCAACAATGTCTCTTTTCATTCCAGACCACTAATAAACTTTCTGAAGGTTTTGATACATTTTAGTACTCCCCGGATGTATCATATACCTCGATGAGTGAGCCTCTGATAAAGTTAACCTACTGATCTCAGTAATTGTCTTGGACTGTTCCCACTGTACCACTGCCCAAAAATGAGATCTGCTCTAACCAAAAGTTACATTTACTGAGTTTGGCATATAATTCCTTCTCTCGGAGGGTCTGCAGAACTAACCTCAAATGCTGCTCATGTTCTTCCCTGGACTTGGAATAAACCAAAATATCATCGATAAATATTATCACAAACTGGTCCAGATATGGCTTAAATATGTCATTCATCAATGCCATAATGTTGTGGGGGCATTCGTCAATCCGAATGGCATAACCAAAAACTCGTAGTGTCCATAACGGGTATGAAATAGTGTCTTGGGTACATCTCCACTCTGTATCCTCAATTGATGGTACCTAGATCGCAGATCTATCTTAGAAAAGAGTTGTGCTCCCCGAAACTGATCTAACAAATCATCAATGTGTGGAAGGGGGTATTTGTTCTTAATGGTGGCCTTATTCAACAGCTGGTAATCTATACACAATCGAAGGCTTCAATCCTTCTTCCTTACAAATGGAACCGGAGCTCTCCAAGGTGAGACACTCGGCCTAATGAACCCCTTCTCTAGTAACTCTTGTAACTGTTTCCTTAGCTTTTCCAACTCAATTAGAGCCATTCTATACGGTGACTTAGATATTGGCTCAGTACCAGGTACCAACTCTATGCAAAACTCCATTTCCCTATCAAGTGGTAACCCTGGTAAATCGTCCGGAAAGACATCAGGAAATTTTGCAACTACTGAAATGTCTCTCAATTTCGATGTGCCTTATCTATGTCAGCCACGTATACAATGAACCCTTCACATTATTCTCTCCATTGTTAGCATCATAAGTCATCACATTAACATTCATAATTAATAAATAAATTCATCTCTTAAATACGATGGATTAAAATTATACTCTTTTCATTTACAAGTATCATGTTCTTTCATTTCTTTTCGACAAAGCTTACAATAAGGTCATCTATCATTGAAAACATTAATGTCTTAGCATGACAATCCATAACAGCACAATTTGCAGCTAACCAATCCATTCCTAAAATTACATAAAAATCGTTCATACTAAGTAAAATTAAATTGGCTGCCATATCTTCAACTTACCATTCCTATATACATACTCAATCAACTGACTATCATTTATAGGTGTGGAAATCATCAACATCCTATCTAACAATGTTGGTTTTACATACTTCAACAACTTAAGTGCAAAGGAAGGCGATATAAAGGAATGCGTGACACCAAGATCAAATAACATAAATGCTTCTAAATAAAAAATTAGGATGGCACCTTTAATCACATCCGTTGAAGTGTCTGTAGTGTCCTGCTCCAGTGCATGTCCCCATCCTCTGCCTACCTCCTGTTTCCCTTTTCCCTTAGCTGTAGCTCTCCTCCTCGGAGTAACTATCTCAACTGGAGCTCTCTTTGGATCCTTGCCCTTCTGTGGGGCAATCTTAATCATCTTAGGACAATAGCTCACTATATGTTTGGGCTTCCCATATCTGATGCATACAACAGGGGTTGTCGGACAAGGCCTGGTACCATGAAATCTACCACATCTCCTATATTGATCAGTAGTAGGTCGTGGTCCTCCAATGACTACACCCCTCGGTGACGCTAAAGCTGGGTACACAAGAGGTCTACTAGCTCTCTCTTGCACCTCCTCAATCTTTGGGTTCTTCTCAAATAGCCTCTATCCTCCTCTCCTGGCCACTCTATCAATCCTGGACTCTTCTGGTCTCTGTCTCTCCTGCCACTAACTTTCCCAAACTCAGAGGCATTCTGCTCAAAGTCCTGTTCACATAATTGCACCCTGTGCACTACCTCTTTGTAGGTGAGGATGTCAAATGGAGCCAATCTTGATCTGATGGCTGGTCTTAGTCCATCCATGTAGTTCTAGACTTTCATAGCCTCACTGCTCAACGTGTTAGGGTCAGACCTCCCCAAGGATATGAATCAAGACTCATACTCATCAACCAAACGGTTCCCTTGATCTAAGTTCATAAATTCCATCTGTAACTTCCTCTGTGCTGTGGCTAGAATATACTGCCTTCTGAAGGCCTCCAAGAATATCTCTCACGTGATCTCGGAGTGTCGAGCCCTCAGAATAGATACGGTGGATCTCCACCAGTGCTCTGCCTTATCTTTCAACATAAATACGACAAAGGCCACTTGTGCATCTGAAGAACCCATATAATTTCTCCATCTCATAAACCCATTCCTCAGTAACAACCGGGTCCTTCACTTCTCTGAATACTGGAGGTTTTAATTCTTGGAACTATCATAGCTTACTCAATTCGCAATCATTACCCAGGTCACTCTTGCTCGGCTGTGGAGCGATAAGAGAAGTTGTATCCTGTACTGGGGATGGTGTAACAGCCCTTGTAGTCTGAGGCCTCTCTGCCTCTACAGTTGCCTGTCCAATAGTAGTAGGCTACTCAGCTAGACCTCGTCTATCGCCAGGACCCAATGCCTACGTGACTATCTCAATGAGGTTCTCAATACTCCGCTCTATCCTAGCGAAGCATGCCTCAGTATCCCTTGGTCTCTCAACAGGGTCTTGTGGAACCTGATCAGTTTGTGGCTTCGCACGACTCTCAGGCCTACCTTTACGACCTCTAGCACGTACACCCGCCCCTCTACCTCAACGTGTAACTGGCATACTGCCTAATTTCCTGTATTCATAACCATTTATTAGTCTCATTCCATCTCGGCATACACAGTTATATCTAAACAAAAATACAGTACTATAAGGATGTAACTTTCCTACTTATTATTATCAACTCACATCAGGCCAACTCAACTCTGATACCAATCTCTGTCACAACCCTTTTTATCCATTTCGTCTAAAAATCACTATAAATTTTTCATTTTTTCATTTCCTTAGCAGGTTGTGAACAACCTTCATAAACACAGTTGGGCTATGAGTAAGTATTAATCATCATTTCCATACATCTTTCAATTAATCAAAAACATACATTTGACAGTTTAAGTCATATACTTGCACAAGACATGTTTTCTAACATTTACATCCCCCATATTACAATTCAAAATGATTACTGTGCTATTACATGTTTAGATACAAAAAGAATTCCTGTGTGTATACCTCTTGGCGATGGAGAGTAGCGGATATCCAAATAAAACGCCTCAGTCCCTCACAGGGATACTATGCGCACTCTGTAGAGGGGGAAAGTGAATGAGATGAGCAATCACATGCTCAGTAAGGCAATAATACAAGCATAGTAGATAACTACACTATCTACATGCTTATAGTGTCATGCATAAAATCATTAGTATCTAGAGCATGAGGAAATTATTAAAACTATGCCACATGTATATACATATATCATGTACTGAAAAACATGGAAATAGGTATGTTAAAAACATGGAAAATCATCATGTAAAACCTCTCATGCTCATCATCATTAAAACTCATCATAAAATGGAAACTCATCACAAAACATCCCTCAGGTTTTATCACTTTCTCAAAACATGTCAAAATTCATCATAAATAGCAAAACCATCTCTTTAAACACAATCCCATAAGGCTCGACCCCTCCCTCGGGTCTACCCTAGACAACACAAATCATACTCAGTATACAAAACCATGTGATATCATGTGAGACAGGTGGTCATTATATACATCAAGGACTATGTTGGCCAACTATGTCATAATCGTCCCAGACCACACGGATCCCGATGTGCGGGGTATCATGTTGGAATGAAGGTGGGTTAGTCCTTCGCCAGACTTTTAAATCATTATCATAACCACGTGGTACAACGTACTCCATGTGATCTACACGGTACAATGTACTCCTTAGACCTATATCACGGTTAGGGGTGCCAGTCGTAGGTCTTATCTACCCCATGCCATTTATAACCTACTCAGACTCAAGTGCACGTGCAAGAATCTCATCCGTGTGACACAAAGTCTACACGAGACATCCAGTACGACTCATTACATATCACAGTGTAGAAACCTGTGCGAGCTAAGCTCCAGTACGATTCATGCATCATCAATAAATTCCCACGTACGAGCAACGCTTTAGTACAACTTTATGCATAATAAAAATGGAGAAACCACATACGAGCATAGCTCCAGTATGGTTATATGCATAAGAAAATCGATGGAAAACCTCGTACGAGCTAAAACTCTAGTACAACTTTTATGCATAATAAATAATGGGGGAATCACGTTCGAGCATAACTCTAATATGGTTTTATGCATAAAACTATCCATGGAAATCCACGTATGAGCAAAAGCTCCAATACAGTTTATAAAACGTCATAACTCAAAACATGGTTCGAGCAGGCTCCAGCACATTTCATACATATCAAAACATCAAAATCTAGTGCGAGCGAAGCTCCAGCATGATTTAACTCATACAAATCCGATATGCGGCTCCTTTTCAACAAAATACATTCAAAAATCATAATTTACACCTGAGTCATGCTATTTCATAAAATTATGAAATCTTTAGCCAGTCTATCCACAAATTTGCTTAAACCAAAGCAATGTGTTTCATAAAAATATCAAAACATGATATTTATGCAATTATTATCCTTATTATCCATTTTTGTAAGATTCACTTCAAAATCAAATCATCCATGTTCGTAGCCGTTCACACAAACCATTTATTCATTTCTAGTTAACCAAGCATTTGCAAAGCCCTATATACACCCACAAAATACGTGTAGCTATCTCTAAATACTTACAAAATTTCCTTACCTGGAATCGTATCGAGTGATTCAAATTCCTTAGAGCTGTGCGATTGTGCAGTTCGATTCGCATCCAATGAGATCTCCGGGACTGCACGAAATTACGTATCACATCAAGTTAATCCAATGAAAGAAGATTATTGCGTTTACTATGGTTGATTCAACTTATAGTTTTCATTAACGCTTATAAAGCCCCGTTTTGATTGCTCTACTTATTTCTTGAGAGTCTATTAAATCTCTTTAGGCTAATTGATTCACACTAAACCGATATTAAGCCCACAGTGCCTCTAGTTTATCATTTACTTCACTATGGCAATTTATCAAACACCTCATATGCTCATTTTCATCATTTGACTAATCTCATAATGTAGCTTCATTCAATCCTCTCATAATCATACATATCGTCTCACTAAGACCTTAGAATAAGCCATTTATCATCAACTTAACCATATCACATTTTCTCACACTAACACATTCTAGGTTATGCTTGTTCCATTACATTCCAGGTAGTTTTAATCATCAATACATACACCAATCTACTCACAACAACAACTAGATAGATATATTTTGAGTTGGTATATTGGAAACTCACATAGCTTGACTTTCCTCTTTTCCAAGTTTGGAAACTCCTTTGCTTCTTCAATCCAACAAATGAAGTGTTGATTCCAAGCTATATTGTTCTTGTCTTCACAATAAACAACTTTGATCTAATAGCTTTTTCTCAAATCTCTATGGAAAGGGTGAAATCTAGAGTGAGAAAACTAGGTTAATGTTGAAAATGGAAGAAAATGATTTGGTACCGTGAAATTCAGATCCAACTACTCTGTTTTTATAGAAATGGCATTAGGAGATCAATCTGCATAGGGTGGAGATCGATCTGGCCTTGCTTGAATCCTTCAGTTTTCGACAGTTTTCAGGCAGGGGATCGATCTGTTGAATGTATGAGATCGATCTGCTCAAGGAAATGAGATCGATCTGTTTCAGGCAGAAGGCTTTGGAGATCAATCTGGACTATCCAAAGACTAATGGAGATCGATCTGCCTATGGGAGGAGATCGATCTGGTCCTACCCGAGACCACTTGAGATCGATCTGCTTGAGTGAGGGATCTATCTCCCTCTTGCAAGATGATTGGCATTGTGTTTTCCAGGCCATGAGATCGATCTCTCCTTGTATGGGATCGACATGGCCTTCATCCTACAACAATTTCAGCTGCAATTATCCAAGTTTCAAGTTTAAACTCTCATTCAATCATTCCAATACCAATTTTGCATATCATTCACACTTAACCCTAAAAAATATCCAATTCTTATGATTCGTTTATTGTGTAACTTGTCTATACATTACAGAGTCATACTTATTACATGAAAATTTATGGGTCTTACACATACCCTCACGGTAGACTCTCGCGGCAACATACCTTTGCTGCAAACATACCCTTGCGGTAAGCACACCCTTGCGGTAGACTACCATCGTGGCAGTCTACCCTCATGGTAAGCACACCCTCGTGGCAGACTATCCTTACGGTAGAATACCCTTGCGACAAGCATACCCTCATGGCAGTCTACCCTCGCGATAGCTACCCTTGCTCAAGCACACCCTCGCAGCATAATCAGTCATACTTAATTTACTTCTAATGGCTAGACAAGGTACTGAGAAGCAAATACACTTAGAATCTTATTCTAGGCTTAGGGAGTCGAATCTTGAGTTTATTTGTAGTGCTTTTCCTCTTCCCGAGGGCTATTATTATAGGCTCCTAACCGATGCGGAATGCACCCCCAAGCTGTTAGTAGTGGTGTTCCCATCCATCAAGCTTCATTAGAATTTGGATTTCGTTTTTCCCTACCTGACTTTGGAGTTGCTTTCCTTCAACATTACGACATAGTCCCTGCTCAACTTCACCCTAATGGATGGGCGCAAGTGATCGAGTTTACAATTATATGCCATAGATTTAATGTTACGACTATTATTCCCCTGTTTAACTCCTTCTTTAGAGTTCGTAGTGTTCGAAACTTGACACGTTTTTGTATTCAGAAGGTTTTCAAGAGGGGGTAGAGTAGCACACTTTTCAGGAAGTTGCCATCTAAATTCTGTAATTATGGCTCTGATTAGCTTATTGTCGAGATTCCTTCGACTTTACACATCCCCACTTATTGTCAGTTTTCTAAATTAAAGGACGTATATGGTCCTTTTATCTCTTAGTTGCAAGCGAACGATGAGAGCATTTTATTGTCTCTTCTAACTCAAGAAAATATAATAGTCGCCGGTTAGGGGCACATGTCATCGCTCCAGTTTCTGCACCTTTAGCCTATTTTACCTTCTAGTTCCCTCGAAGGAGGTCAAGGTGTGGGACATTCCACCGATCTTTCTGATGAGGACTTAGATTGGGGCCGGGACGGGGCTTTTAGGAGCCCCTTCCTAGACTTTCCTTCAGACAAGAGTTTCGCTAACATCCATTCTCTTGATGATTATCTTAATTTGGGTGATTTTGTATTGCATTTTAATCTGGGAATGATTATCTATTTCAAATGGTTTTTCTAACTCTTTTTCATTTGTTTTCTCTTAGGAACGGGTCCACTCAGAAGGGCTTTTGACCGTCTGGCAGAGACTAAGAGTGCTACTAGGGCCGCTCACCCACACAAGCGTAGATGCCCTATGAGTTCCATTCAGGATTAAGCCAGAGAGACTTCCTCTCGGGAGCGAACTTAAGGTGAAAGGATTAGATCCTCTCTTGTTTCTTCATCTCGTCCTGAAGGATCAACTTCTCGAAATTGGGGTAGGGGAAAATAGCCGACAATGGAGGCTCCACTTCCTGACCCTGATTTAGAGGAATATCACATGAGCAATCAGACAGAGTGCAATATTGCTCGCCCTTCCTATATTGAGGGGTGGACCTTACATGTTGAGTTGGCTATGCGGGGTGCGCCAACACTTACACCGACCGCTGAGTACAACACTTCTCAGTTCTATGTGGATGGTGGCACGATAGTTAGTGGTCAAAATTTTATTGTTTATCCAAGTGTTAATGATAACGACTCAATTCATGATCCTGGAGTTGCATCTCGCCTGGGATGGTCTACTATTCTCCCTCGAGATGAAGCAGAATTATTCAAGAGCTTCCCTATTCCTGAAGATTGATATGACTATTTAGTAATGCAGGTACTCTTCTATCTTTTTAATTTCTCTCTTCTTTGTCTTGTTAACTTTATCTTATTTTATCATCCTTTGTTTATTTTTAGGCGACTCAGCAAGTGATTGCCTGTAACGCACGACACAGAATATACAGAGCGCAGGCCGATGCTGAGCTTAACCAACTAGAAGCTAAAAGATCCGAGCGATAGAATAAAAGAGCTCAAAACCTAAGGTTTCCTGAGCAAATTGATCGACTAAAAAAGAAGAAAGAGGACCTTTATCTTGAAAACCTCCAACTTCATGAGACGTATTCTGCCACTTGTGAGAAGCTGAATTCCTTCAAGTGTGATTACGAAACTGTTCTATCTATGTTCCAAGACCTCCAAACCAGTAATGGCGGGTTAAAGTCTAATCAGATAAGGTTAGAAGAACAGCTTTCTAGGCTACGCGAAGCATCTCAATCTTCCACCATTAACCCAGACGCGTACAACCAGATTCGTTCTGAAGCTATCAGAGAATATCGCCTATCGCAAGATTATCATGATAGAAAGCTTATGTTCTCTACAGGTTTTCAAAGATGGTTTCTATATGGTGCATTCTTAGTTAGAGAAAGAGAGATCCAGTGAGTCTTTTCCTGAGCTGCAATGGTCAAGGCAGTTGAAGCATTATACTGATGAGTTTCATGATTGGACGAACTATGATTCCAACGACAAGAATTTTACAGATTATATGGAGAGAAGAGCTCATGATGATCTTTCTAATCTTTTAGGTCCCTGGAGCCTCGTCCTCAACAAGGAGTGATTGATGTCTTAGGCGATCTGGATGGTAACGAGTCGAATTCTTCGGATAAGGGCGCTTCTCCACCGACTGAGGAGTAGTTTTAGTTTTTTTCATTTTCTTGTCATCAATACTTTGAATCTATCTATAACGAGAAATCAGATTTATATATATAAGGAATTTTACTTTTTTTTAGAAGTATCGATTACTCATGTACTTTCTAATATCATTAAGATAACTTATTTTGCATATTCTCGTTTTAAGTTTTTTTTTATGGCTTGTCTCGCACATTTTTTGCTTAAAGCCTTTTATTATTATTATTATTAATATTATTTTATTTGTGGCTTACCTCACGCACTTTTCGCTTCAAGCCTTTGTACAATTCTTAGTGGCTTACCTCACGCATTTTTCGCTTCAAGCCCTTTAATTACTTGGGTGTGTGGCTTACCTCACGCATTTTTCGCTTCAAGCCCTTTAATTACTTGGGTGCGTGGCTTACCTCACGCATTTTTCGCTTTAAGCCCTTGCACAATTCTTTGTGACTTACCTTACGCATTTTTTGATTCAAGCCCTTTATTTACTTAGGTGTGTGGCTTACCTCGCCCTTTTTTGCTTCAAGCCCTTTAATTACTTGGGTGCGTGGCTTACCTTGCGCATTTTTCGCTTTAAGCCCTTTAATTACTTGGGTGCGTGGCTTACCTCGTGCATTTTTCACTTCAAACCCTTGTACAATTCTTTGTGGCTTACCTCACGCATTTTTTGCTTTAAGCCCTTTAATTTTTAGTCATCTGCCAACCATTTAAAATTCTCAGTGAGAAATATCAATATGAAATAAATCGCAATCAAGTTCCTGAACATGGTTCAATAATAGAAACAAAAAATAAAAAATGACATCAAGAAATTAAAATTCTATTGCCAATATGGTCTTAAGTGGCTGGCATTCCACGTCTTCGCTATCTTCTCGCCTTGCAGACTTTACAAGATGCATGTGCCAGGTCCAATCATCTTCTTGATCTTGTAAGGTCCTTCCCAATTTGCCCTGAACTTCTCATCTTCTTTCATGGCATTGGTAACGACTGACTTTCGTAGTACCAGGTCTCCCTCTTGCAAAGGTCTATCTTTCACACGAGAGTTGTAATAGCGGGCGACTCTTTGTTAGTAAGCGACTAACCGTATAGCTGCAAGGTCTCGTTACTCAACAAGTAGATCCAGATTCACTCGAAGGCCTTGAGAGTTTGCTTTTTGCTCATAAGGAATAACTCTTGGTGAGACGACTCCAATCTCTACTGGTATTAAAGCCTCGGTCCTGTATACCAAGCTGAATGGCATCTCTCCTGTCGATACCCGACTTGTTGTCCTATATGCCTCCAAAATACTAGGCAGCTCATCCACCCAAGCTCCTTTCGCCTTGTCCATGCTAGTTTTAAGGCCATGGAGTTAGTCCTATTACTAATTTCAGCTTGGTCATTAGCTTGTGGATATGATACCAAAGATATCTTGAGTTGGATCCCCAATCCTTCGTAAAAATTTTGAAAAGCATCGCAATCAAACTGCTTTCCATGATCAGCATTCAAGATTCTTGGGATTCCAAATCGACAGATTATTTCTTTCCAGACCATGGCTTCAACCTTCTTCTCTGTAATCGATGCTAATGGCTCTGCTTCTATCCACTTGGTGAAATAATCCGTAGCTACCAACAGGTACTTCCTTTACCCCGTGGCCATTGGGAATGACCCTAGTATGTCCAAACCCCATTAAGCGAATGGTGTTGGTTGGAATGTACAATAAAGACCCGACATTGGAGCAGTCCTCAAAGGTGTAAATCTCTGACATTTATCACACTTTCGTACTTTACCAAACACATCTTGCTTAAGTGTAGGCCAATAGAACCCCGTTCTGAGTATCTTTGCTGCTAGAGCTCGGGCTCCTAGATGTTCTCCACATATCCCCTCGTGAACCTCTGCCAACGTGTAGTTAGCTTGCTCTGGGCCTAAACATTTCAGCAATGGCATAGTATACCCCTTTTTATAGAGTTTCCTATTCACTAAAGTGAATTTTGCACTTTGAATTTTCGTTTTTCGAGTTGTTTCCTTGTCACCAGGAAGTGTTCCCTCCATTAAGTACTGCTTAACAGGTGTTCTCCAGTCAACACCGACTTCAATCTCTAGCACCTCTTATTCTTCTATGCTAGGTTTCACTAACCTCTCCACCTTTACGGATCTTCCAATTGCCTCTTTGGAGGATGCCAATTTAGACAAGGCATCGGCATGACTGTTTTCAGACCGGTTGATTTGAGTCAGCTAGAATTCATCAAATGATCGAGCTAGCCATTGGACCTTTTGTAAATACGGGACGAAGGTAATTTGTCGGGCTTCATACTGTCCACTGAACTAGTTAACAACAGGTTGTGCATCACTATGTGACGACGACTACGCCCACTTTAAGTTACCTAGACGTGTTAACCGCGAGTGCACGGGTCTTACAAGTAATAATGGGATTTGAGTCCCAAATTATCGTCCCACAGAGAATCTAATTAGCCTAATTAAGTACCGATCAATTTTACCCTAAGTATATCATAGTAAATTATGAATATTCAGTGGGTGATCTACAAGGCTAACAGTACTGAAAACAATAAAAACTATAAATTAAAGAAACTCAAATAGAGCTAAAATTACTTACAGAGCTCCGAGCAATAAAAAGCGTTAACCTACAAGATAATTAACAAAGCTAAAATTAATTAGTGCAAATAAATTAGAATGCAAATAAGAAAATAAAGAAATAAAATTAACTTGAATAAAATTAGACAATCCTAAAAATAAAATGTGCACGCAATTAATCTAATTATCAAAAATGAATATGCAAATTAAACTAACTTAAAATCTAATGAAATAAGATTCTAAAAATTTAAGACAATTTCTAAATCTAAATGTCTAAAATAGGGATCCTAAATTAATCCTAACTATAGCTAATTACTAACTTAATAAAATGCCTAAGTGATAATAAAATCTAAATGATGCTTGAGAAATAAATATTTTTGGATTTTTAGAGTTTAAAATGAAAACTAACTTAAAAATGCATAAAATAATTTTACTCCTAATTTTAATCCTAAATGCAACACCTAAACACTATAATAAAATTTCAAATTCTCTTGCATAAAATTAACTATTAACATAATTAAAACTAAGTTGTAAACTAACTAACAAAGACAATATAACTAACATGCAAATTAATTCAAGACTGTAACTTTACCTAAGCTAACAAACTATAGTAAAAGAAATAACATTAAGCAAATAATAGAAATGCATGAAAATGAAATTGGGACATTTCCAAGTTACCAAACATGGCCTTGTACAGTCTGGCAGTTAGCAACCAGCCCGACCGTGCACAATACAGTGGTGAGTATTCTGCAACCCGCACTACACAGCTGCTCCAGGTCAGTCACCAGTTGCTTCCATTCCTTATCTCCTACTGTCCATTCACTGCAATCATCTGCTGTGCTGCATTCACCCTTTACCTCACATACAGCAACAAGTCACCCGACATTCTCCTTCATGTAGCGGCCAAGTACTGGTATTCATGCAGCAGAATGGAGTGCACCAGGTATGGTCCAGCAACTGGGAGCAGCGCCAGTCCAGTAGCCACGCCACTCTCCCTTGCTCTGTACCATGTTTCCTGCAGATGAAATGAAAAAGCCAACAACACAATCTAGTAAAAAAAAAAAAGAAAACATAATGAAATAACAATATATCAAAGCATATGTTGCACAGTGGCCTCGCTCAGCACATCTTGCTATCCTGCTACAGCGAACTCTAAGCCGCCTCCTGTTTCAATCCAGCAGCATACCACTTGTAAACATCATCTGCCACACCACTTCACTGTAACAACAGCACAAGGACACAGACCGACAACGCACTTGTCCTGCTCACACAGCAAAAAATATCTCCAGTCGCTGTTGTAACTAATGAACATTCCTGCTCTGTTTGCTTCAGTAAAGCTGTGTTGCTTGTCTCCAAGCACCAGCAACCACGCAGCACGTCGAGGTAGTCGGGAAGTTAATATATATATATATATATATATATATATATATATATATATATATATATATATAATGAAATGCAGTAATGAACAGTAACAGAAGCAAGAAACAGGGCAGAACAGAGACATAAATTTAAGAAGTATTGAAACTAAGGATAACTATGAAATGCTAAAGGAAATAAAAGCAAAAACACATAAAGCAAAAAATGGAGCTCGGTCCCCTTGCAACCATCCCAAATCAACAAGGCTACCATGGCAGAGTGCTGAAATGAAACAAACTGGAAAATGTAAAAAAAATTGTAGGAAATGAAAATGCAACAAGGCAACAATGAAGAAAATTTTCTGTTTGAAAGTAACTTGGTAACTATCTTAAATCAACTTGAAAATAGGAAGTAACATGCTTGAAATTAGCTAAACCTAAAACAAAAAAAGAAAGTGTTGAAACAAGAATGAAGACTATGGCAATTGTCACAAGCCAAAATTTCTCACTTCCTCTGGTCCAACAATCGGTAAGCATGAACAAGAGAATAGAAACGTTAAAGATGCTAAACCGAGAGCTAAGGAAAAAAAACTGAAAGCTTTTCATTCAAACTCTAGTGTGCCGAAACAACAAACAAAGAAAATGATCTTGCAAAACCGAGAATACAAAACATAGTAGATGAGAGTTAACATGACATACTAAAAAAATTTGAAACATGAAGCTTTTCATAAAATATAACAAATAAAAGTTGACATGAACAGTAGCTAGGTAGAATAGGATAAATGGTGGTTAACAAAATAGTTGAAAAATAATAGAACAAACGGGAAAGCTTAAAAAGGAAAAATAAAACTAAAAAAACTTTTACAAAAACTAAAGCTACCCTAGCACTCTACTCTACCCTAAATTGCTTCTACCCTAAAAACTACTTCTATTCTACCCTACCTACTTGGTTTTTTTCAATTGCTCATCATATTCTATTTATACACAAAATTAGGGGTACAATGGTAATTTTTAATCCTAGATGAGTTGGCATTGCTTGGCCACTTGTCTTCATTCCATTCATTGTAGAGAAGATATTTTCATGTCATTCGTCTTCTTGTCCACTTGGAGGTGTGATATGGCCCGGCGTGTGTTTTCCATGAGGTAGGCACGGTATCCGTCGATTTTATCTTTTCGAGGTGAATAAAATACGAACACCCGACATCACACGTGTCTAGACAAATGGTGACTCAGACTGCGAAATGGTAGTGGTCCAGTATCCTTTAGCTTATTTTCAGCCCATTTTGACTGAAATTCATCCGAATTTATTTTACCTACACACAAGAGAATTTTAATTAAATTGAGGGGATAATTAATAAAATAATATGGGGATTAAAATAATTAATTAAGAAATTAAGCAGAAATAATTCTATTTTAATAGAATTATAACTATGGGCCTGTAATTTTTGAGCTTGGAGTTCTTTCGCTAGCTTCATACCACCAATTAAGGCCTCATATTCCATAACATTATTAGAGCTAGGGAAACTAAAACACCAGGAATACTCCAACATCTCCCCTTCTGGCGATACCAACACGATGCCGGCTCCGCTCTCTTTGCTGCTTGATGCCCCATCTACAAACAACATCCACCATCCCGACTCTTATTCCTTGGGATCTTCTCGACGTGTACATTCAACTATGAAATCCGCCAGTGCATGTGCTTTGATAGCTTGTCGAGGCTGGAAAGAGATATCGTATTCTCTGAGCTCTACAGCCCACTTCACTAACCTTCATGAATGCTCAGGTTTTTGGAGTATCTACCTCAAGGGTTGATCTATTAACACCGTTATTGAATGTCCCTGAAAATAAGGGTGTAGTTTTTGTGCAACCATAACCAGAGCTAGCGTCACTTTCTCCGCTTGCAGATATCTCGTTTCTGCCTCCAAAAGCACTTTGCTTACATAATAAACTGGCCTATCTCCTTCTCTAGTTTTCCTCAGTAAGACTGCACTAACCGCTTTATCGCCTACCCCCAGGTACATAAACAGATGTTCCCCAATCAAAGGCCTTGACAATAAAGGAAGTTCTTTCATGTATTCTTTTAACTCTTCAAAGGCCGCTTCGTATTCTTTGGTCCATTCAAAATGCTTTCCACCTCGGAGTGTCTTGAAGAATGGCAGGCTTCTTTCGACAAATTTTGATAAGAAGTAATTTAATAGGACTATTCTCCCTGTCAACCTTTGCACGTATTTAAAAGTGACTAGAGGTTTCATGTCTAAAATGGCTTAGACCTTCTCGGGGTTTTCTTCGATCCCATGATTGGTTATCATAAACCCCAGGAACTTTTCGAATTGAACCCCGAATAAACACTTATTGGGATTCAACTTCATGTTGTACCTCCTTAGAACTTTAAACACTTTAGACAATTGTACAACATGCGATTCCCCCTCTTTACTCTTCACGATCATGTCGTCCACATAGCTTCCATTGTATTACCAAGCAGATCTTTAAATATTTTGTTCACCATGAGCTGATATGTAGCACCCGTGTTTTTCAAGCCAAACGACATCACTCTATAACAGTAGGTGCCTTTATCAAAGATGAAAGACGTCTTTTCTTCGTCTTCAATGTGCATTAAGATCTGATGGTAACATGAGAATGCATCCAAGAAGCTAAGAAACTCGTATTCTGAAGTTTCATCCTCTAGCTTATCAATCCTAGGCAAAGGGTAAGAGTCCTTTGGACATGCCTTATTCAAGTCGGTGAAGTCCACGCACATTCTCCATTTTTCGATGGCTTTCTTCACCATTACCATGTTCACAAGCCAATCCGGATACCAGACTTCCCGAATGAATCTCGCTGCAAGCAATTTATCAACCTCTTCTTCTATGACCTATTGTCTCTCAAGGGTGAAGTTCTATTTCTTTTGTTTGACAGGTTTCACCCCGGGCAACACATTAAGTTCATGACAGATGACCTTCGAATCAACTCCATGCATGTCAGCAGGGGCCCATGCAAAAACATCCGATTTATCTTTCAAACACTTTTCTATCTCTTCCTTCACTCCGGGTCTAAACTGGCCCCCAATGTATACTTTCTTTTCCTCACTGTCAACCTTTAACTTCACTCATTTCATTTGTTCAACAAGTCTCGGTTTAGGTGGTTCAGTAATAGTGAGAGTTTCTCTCCTATGAACCCTTTTGCATGTAGTCAAAGCGACATTACATGTTCTTGCTCTCCTTTGGTCTCCTTGTACCTGTCCTACACCTTTGGGAGTTGAGAATTTCATCAATAGATAACATGGGGAGAGTACGACCCTCATGTCACTCAACAGTGGTCGTCTGATGATGATGTTGTATGCCAAAGATGTTAACCTAACTACTATAAATAAGACTTGCCTCGTAACACTCTTAGGGCCTTCTCCCAAAGTAACGGGCAACTCAATAGATCCTACCACCTTTACTTTCTCTTCAGTGAAGAAAAACATGGGGGTAGTTACAGGCTTTAGTCTATCTTCCCCTAGATTCATTTTTTCAAAGTAATTCCAGTAGATAAGGTTCACCAAGCTTCCATTGTCTACCAAATCTGACTTATCAGATGCTTAGCTACCACCGCCGATATGACCATAGGATCATCGTGTGGTACAATTACATCTCCTTGATCATCAGGAGTGAACGCAATCACCTCCTCTTTCCCAGTCACCTTCATCACAGAATGAACCCGGTATGCATGTCTAGCATAAGCTTTTCGTAAAGAAGATGAGCTACTAGCCATGTATTCTCCTCCATAAATGACATTAATGACGGCTCCTATTAGTTCATTGTCTATCTGCTAGTTCCTACGTTCTTCTGGCCTTACCTTGTTTCCTCTATCTTTATTACCCCTTAAATTTCTTCTATTATCATTGTGCCTTTCATGTAACTTGTTATCTCCACGACCCCGCATTGGATACTGATTCCTTTCGTGTCTGTGGACGTAGCGGTCTAACTGCCCTTCTCTAGCTAGCTTCTCAAGCTGATTCATGAGATTTCAACACTTTTCAATTGAATAGCCAAAGGCATAATGAAAACTGCAATAAGATCTCAAATCTTGTCCCAGATACTCCCCACTTCTTCTAAGGAATTAAAGCATCCTCGTCCTTTCTATTTCCACTAGGATTGAAATGTGTGGCTTAGTAAGCGACGTGTAGGTTGCGTATTTCAACTTTAGGGCCTTTCCTGTTCTATCTGATCTTCTCACATTTTTATCATCAGGTTCTCTTTCTCGTTTCCTTCCTTCTTTCAAGTCTTGTGCTGGTATCATCTCCATAACCTCCTCTTGAGCAATGTACTTGTTTGCTCTGGAGAACAAATCTAAAACTGTTGTCGACTGATCCAAAAACAACAATTCCTGTAGCTTTTTAGACTTTGTCCTATGTAGCATAGTTGTCACTGCAACCCCAACTTGTAGATCATTTATCTCAAGAGCAGTATCACAGAACTGATCCACGTAGCTTTTGAGTGATTCCTTGTTTCCTTGCCTCAAGGTAAGCAAATAGGTGGCCTCCTTCTTCTTCAGGCTATTTATCACAAAGGCCTTTAGAAATTCACTTCTCAACTAATTAAAAGATGAGACAGACCCTTCTGGTAAACTATTGAACCATTTTAGTACGCGATCAAGTAAAGTTAAGGAGAATGCTCTACACATAATCTCATCCTCCCATCCATGTAATAACATTAATGACTCATAGTTTTGGACATGGTTATAAGGGTTAGTTTTTTCAGCATATGTCACTGTCTGTGGCATCTTAAACTTCGATGGCAAGGATTTCCCATGATTGCTGAACTGAATGGGATTTTTCTTCTCTGGTTTTCTTCTGTCGGCACCAACCTTTTCTCTTTTAAGATACGTTCCACTATTTTCTTCATATCTATGGCATCTTATGTCATGGATCCAGGCCTATTTTGGACCTTGCATGAATCACCTTAATCATAGTCAACAGCCTCTTTCCTATTATTCTGCATTTGGTTTTGATGAGCTCGGGGTTGAAAGTTGGCTATTTCAGTTTCAAGGTTCCATATCAGATCTACTTTCGAGTTTATCCCAGCATGTGTGCCTATCATTCCGACACCTTTGACCCCATTATTTGGCGAGCCATTTGTGTTCTAAGACTAAAGATCTTCTGTATTCAAATACCTAGAATCTACCATAATTGGACTCTCAAAGCTTTCAATAATTTGGCGTCTCCGGCCACCAACAATCTCTCGTGTTGCATTCCTCGTACTCTGACGACGTGGTTCTCCAAAACCTTAATGCCTCCGGTAAATTGGAGTCTTACACATGGGATCTTCTGTAGCTTGGCATCTTAGGCCTTCCGAACCCTCATGCCCAAGGCCTCTAATACCCTGAAGCCTCATGCCTCCTGCGATTCCACGCCTAGGGTCTTTTGAAACTTCTCATACAGGGTCTTGCGCGCCCTGACGCCTCAATCCTTCCGCAGCCTCACGCATAAGGTCTACTGCAACCTCACGTAATAGATCTTCAGCCGTTATGCCCATAGGGTCTCGAGCCATTAGATCGTCAGGGTCTCACGCGGTTAGGCCATTGGAGTCTGGCGTAGGCATGTCGTGAGTGTCTCACGCGGACATGCCGTGAGGGTCTCAGGCATGCCGTAAGGGTTTCAAGCGAACATGCCTTGAGGGTCTCGAACGGACATGCCGTGAGGGTCCGGAGTGAGCAGGCCATGAGGGTTTTGAGCGAGCATGTCGTGAGGGTCTTGAGCGGACATGTCATGAGGGTTTGAAGCAGGCATGTCATGAGGGTCTCGAGCAGACATGCTGTGAGGGTCTCGAGCGGACATGCCTTAAGGTTCTGGAGTGGACACACTATGAGGGTCACAGGCAAGCATGCCATAATGGTCTCGAGCAAGCATACCGTGAGGGTCTCAAGCAGGCACGCCGTGAGGGTCTCGTGCGGATATATCGCGAGGATCTCGTGCGGGCATGTCGTCAGGGTCTCGCGCGAATATGCTGTCAAGGTCTCATGTGGTACTTCTTTCTCCTATCAAATTTTGGACAGTTACGGGCAGATTCACTTGTGGGAAGGTACCTTTGAACAGATCAACCATAACCCGCAAGGCTTAGACAATTTCTTCCCCTTTTGTTTTCTCACAGCTTCAAATTCAGCTATGGGAATTGTCATCATACTCGACCTTCTCTCCCCCTGGACTCCATCACCCAGGTAACCAATTAGAGAGCTTGCCACATCTTTATTTTATCACTTCTCATCATTGCTAATCATGTTCTCACCATGATTGTAGAGCTAAGAACTTTTCTTCTAATTCCCACAGACGGCGTCACTTGTTGTTACCAAACAAAATGATGATGTGTTGCTGACGTCCTCGCTTTGATCTTCATGCCACGTGTTACCAGAGACTCTGTAAGAATGAGAATGATCAGAGAGACGCAGGGATTGTTCCCTACGTAAGCACTCCAATGCTTAAGTCAGATGGGAATTTGGCAGAGTTTCTATAGAGAAAATAGAGACTTAGGTTTTTGAGTCATACTTGACCCCCCTATTTATAGGGATTTATTCTGCCTGTAATGACGTATGTATCCTTGAACTAAATGTCCTTTTTTATCTTTTTTAAGACTTGTATAATTTAAATTATATAATGAATAAAATATGTGATATTCCTAATGCCACGTGGTAATTTTTTATTGGACCAAGTGTTTTGAATATTTTAATCCTTAACAAGTAGATAATATTCAATTACGTAACTGACAGTGTGTTTAAATGAGGAAAATATTTTACATATACTGAAAAGAAACATATGTACTTATATAACTTAGGTAAATACTATACTAAATATTTAAGCAGTTGGGCATTTCAAATCGAATTTCATTGTTTTTATAAAATTATCTAAAGCAAATAAATGATAGCAAGTTATCGATTATTACCTAAAAGTAGTCGAATATTTCAGTTTCAGGCTTTGTAATTGACTGGTTTTCATATGTACCTGTAGGTTACTTATATGTACCAAACTTGTGATGGTGAATATAATCAAATGTATTCAAATATTGTTAAACTGTAATTCGAATATCATATAAAAATTGATAGCAGTAAAAGTCCTATTTTGTGAAATTTCTTCTTTGACCTGAATGGTGAAAGAAATAAAAGTCAGTCTTGATGGGTGAATTACTGAATTTTTGACATTTGAAACCAAAAGAACCAACCTCCCATATTCCAGCGCTTACCCTCACGTCCTTTTCATTGTCTTATTCAGTTACATTCGAATTTTTGAGGTTTGCCTTTTCTTAACGTCAGATTTTCTGGTAATTTTTTCTTTTTTCTTCTACCAATCATCAATTGTTAAGTTTTTTTTAGGGTTTTTTTTTCTAGGGTTAGAGTTTGGGTATAAAACTAGAAGCAGTTAGTTTGCTATTGTCGGTTATTTGACTATAGATAATACTAAATTGTGATAACCAAAGTCATGCTTTGATTTCCCTCATTAAGGTTGAAATATGGATTTTCGATTTTATTGTTTGTTTTAGAGTTGAAGAATGGCAGGAGTGAAGAGTGTGAATATATCAGCAAAAAGAAGCAGACGTGATAATGGTGAACTTACAACTAGGTGTAGTCCTTGTAGATTTGTGAAGTTAATAAAAGAAATTGTTTTAGATGATCATTCTAAAGTAAATGCAGTTAAAGATATAAGTTTCCATGGTATTCTTAGTCTTAGGGTTAGTACCCTTCGACAATAATTATGTAAGTGGCTAATAGAACAGCTTGATTCATTAGATTGTAGTTTTTAATTTCGAAATCTAATGGTATCTAACAAAGATGTAGGGTTAGTTTTTGGTATACCTAGCACAGGTTTGGAAGTTTCATGTACATCAGTAGTAAATAGTTAAGCCATCCAAACATGGTGTAAAGAATTTTACACTAATAACTCTCTGAAGGCAATCAAACAATTGATTAGGTCGACAAAAGATATTGATGATTTTAAATGACTGTTCATGTTGTACACTATAGGTTCAATCCTAGCTTCGTCGAGCCATTTGGAGATCGATACCAAGCTAGTACATTTAGTGTATAATAATCTAGCATCAAAGCATACAATTGGGGAAGTTTACAGTTAATGAATTGGTTGGGGGTATTAAAAACTTTTGTGGGCAGAAAGCAAGTACCTACATTACTAGTTCAATTCTTTTCCTCCAGTAAACCATGTATTTATATTAGTTATAGTTTTTACAGGTTCAATAGATGATTGTTCTGCTCATTGATGTTATTTTTTATGTGTTTAGATGTTTTATTGGGATTAACATGTTCGTGGTGAGCTTACTGCTCCCCACTCAATACCAAGAATCCGTGGATGGATGGATAAAGCCATCCGGCAAAGAAATGATTGGGAATAACAGTTATGGGGATACAGAGTAGGAGATGTAAGCAATTTATGTTTTCTTGATTAAAATATGAGTTTGTTTAGCGTTAGTTCGAGATAAATTACATGGATAATTGGTCTAACATTATTGGTTTTTTGTAGTTTGCACCCGACATTGACCCCCCCCATCTGAGTCAGAATAGAATAGTGTAAGACCTGAATTTAATTAAAATACGAAAATTAAATAAGAAAAGATGGGGGATGTATGAAGGAAGGTCAGGTTAAATTGATTCCGAAACAAGAGCAGGGGTAAAATGGTACAAATACCAAAACCCGGTATTAGGGCAATAAGAAAATTTTAATTTAAAATAAGGATGTAAAATATCTTGATCGATAATGAGGAAATTATACAATTTGGGTCAATTGATCAAGATTCGAAAATTTTAAAAATATCGAAAAATTATCGGAACGATATCTCGAAAAGCGCGAACGAATAATATCAAAAATTTGGAGAAAAATATATTTAATAAATTAAATTTAAATTAAATAAATTAAATTAAAATTAAAATAATATAAGTGTAGATATTTTGGATTTTATGGAGTATTTTAATGAATAGTAAAATAATTAAAATAAATAATAATAATAATAAAACAAAAAAAGCTGGAAAACGCGAAAAAAATCGCGAAAGGAAAACGAAACGGAAGCAGCCGAACCCGAGGGAGACCGGCGGGCCGTCCGGCGGCCAACGGCCAGGCCAAGGGCCGAAAAAGAAAGAGGAGAGGCCGGCGGTCTTCAGGCCACCGGTGACGCGCGCCAAGGACGCCGAAATCCGGCGAAAAACGGAGGAGAAGCCGCGGGAGAAGAGATGGCCACCGGCGGCGAACGGCGACGATTCGGGCGGAGCCGGGGCCAGATTTCGAAAGCCCAGGTGACGGCGGTCCTTTATGCACCGGTATCAGCCGACGAAACGACGGGAAACGCCGGCGATGGCCAAGAGGAAGAAAATGGGTCCGACGGCCGAGGGAGAAGAGCCGAACCGGCGGCGTTCCGGCGAGCTCGACCCAAACCGAGGGCAGATTCGAGATGCGGACAACCTCACGGAGCTGCTGGCAGTGGAAGCCGGCAGAGAACCGGCCGGCAAGGTGGTGAACCGGCGGTGAACCGGTCAAACCGGAGAGAACCGACGGTCTGAACTGGTCCGAACCGGACTGAACCGGTTCAGCTAAAAAGAGAGGAAAAAAGGAGAAAAAAGGGAAAAAGAAAAAGAGAAAAAATTGGAAAAAAATCCTGACAATGCAATCGAGCTACGGGTAAGTCAGTAGTGATCGAAATTGACCCGATTTAAATTTCGGAGTATTTAATTTAATTAATTTTGGACTGAAAACTTACCCGGAAAATTGTGGAATTGTGTAGCTCGACGATTGGCATCCACCGAGAGCTCGAGATAGCCTCAAATTTCGTACTAGCATGGAATCTCGGGTAAGTGACCCTTATTTACGACAATTTACATCGTTATGCTTGATATGAATTTAAATTCCGTATAAATTGAATTAAATTATGGAAATTTAGATAAATTATCGTAAATAATAAATTTAGCTATTCGAGAATTAGAACGAGGCTCAATAAATTGTTGGTGGGCCCAATGAGCCCAATAGGCCTCGATAAAGTGAAAATTAAGTGGAAAACAGGCTTAAGGCCAATTAAGGCCCATTAAGGTGCAATCGGGCCCAATAGGGGTAAACGGGCCCAATGATTTAAATTAAGCCCAGAAAATAGGAAATACAATTAAATTGTATGTTATCTGACCTGAGGAATAATTATACGCAGTTCCGGACATTTGATTGGGAGCATATCGGACTGTGCGACGAGACAACAGTGGAAAAGAAAAGGTTAGACTCGACGGGAAAATAAGGTAAGGGAATTCTGCGGACTGCTAGAGGTAACTTTACGCAATTTTAAGTTCATTTGCAGTCTTTAAAAAAATTACCTGAAGGGTCTAGAGGTCAAATAATAATTTTAGGGCCCCGGATGGGCAAATTACCAAAATACCCTTGTTAAGGGTAAAATTTACAAATTTAGGAAAAGTTTGGAGGAGTAAGAACAAGAGGTTCTTGCTCATTCTGGAGGTGTTTTGATGCATGCATTAGTAGGCTGGCTAACCTTGACAGAAAATGCACAGCATTGCATACTTTCAACGTGAAATTGTTTTGAACACTGTTTTGAGGAAACAGAGCCGCCTACGTGTTTTATTGACATGTGACGTGCTAGAGCTCAGCTCGCACGATATTTTCGATTTGTGTGATGCACGCATTAGTGCTGGAGCGAGAGCTCGCACTAGAGTTTTACATGCATAGGTGCTGGAGTCCAACTCGCACCAGATTCTTATATATATATGATTTTCGTGACAGGGTGCTAGAGTCTAACTCGCACCATATTTTTATATGATTTTGAGACAGGGTGTTAGAGCTTCGCTCGCACCAGATTTTTATACGGTTTGCATACAGAGTGCTACAGCTTAGCTCGCACTAGATTTACTTGATTTGATGAGAGTGCTGAGCATCGCTCACACTGATTTTATGAGAACATGTGATGAGCCGTGCTTGGAGCATCGGGTAGACTGTGTGTCACCGATTAAATAGGCCCGCACGTGCGTTTTGAGACATGGCATGTTAAAAAAAAACCTGATGTGCCCGAACGAGGGATAAGGGTTAGAGAAACAACCTGATGAGCCCGAACGAGGGATAAGGGTTGGAGATCCACCTGATGAGCCCGAACGAGGGATAAGGGTTGGAGGACCAGCTGATGAGCCCGAACGAGGGATAAGGCTGGGGGTCCACGGAGTACGATGTACTGTGCAAGTAGCATGGAGTACGATGTACCGTGTGGTATCTGTGTGATACGTTGGTATCTTTGTGATACGTTAGCTTCTTCGGATGCATGGGATCGGATAAGACTGACGGGATGGATTGACCCACCACCCGGGCGGTTCCCGATCATGGGAGAACCCGCACACTAGGATCCGTGTAGCTGAGGAACTCCCGAGGACACATATGGCCATAGTCCTAGTTATTTGCTGATATACAGACGTTGCCTAGTCTCGCATGTCATCGATTTTGATGAAATCAAATTGGGTTTTAAACTAAATTTGCATGATGGTATTTTCATGCTTTTCAAACCCATGTGTGAATGTAAATCGATTTTCATGATTTTGTGTGAGTCAGGATCACCCGCAGGAGGGGTCGAGTCCTGACTTTATTGTGAAAATTTTAATTGAGAAATAAATGATTTGTAATAATTGCATGTTGAATTTTCTGTGCAAACTTGATTTACATAACATCATAATTCATATCATTTGTTTTAAAATGTGTGGAGAAAGGGTGGTTTATACATGGCACCACGTTCATGTAGGTAGTATGGTTACCTACTTGTTCATATGATTGCCTTACTGAGCTTGATGTGCTCACCCCTTTCATTTTCTCCCACAGATAATCTCCAGTTGAAGTTGAGGCGACTCAGTACTGCATTCCGGATATCCGCTGCTGCCCATCATTCAAGGTATATACACTTGTACAAATTGTATCTAAATAAGCATAGCACAGTAACATCTTTGTAAGTGTCTCTAGGGGATGTATAAATATTGTAGACATTTTATAAATGACTGAGAAAGAATTAAATTATATGGTAAATGTATGGTGGGACTGGCATTGACGCACAGCCCAATTTGTTAGCGGAGTGTGGTCACGATCAGAGGACAAGTAAGCAATGAAAGAAAATAACAAAACGCGAAAAATTAACTCTGATTTTTGGGTAATTTGGGTCGTGACAAATAGTTCCAAGTTAGATGCTAGGAGGAAAGTACGTTATACAGACAGTTGAGTTGCTCTATATGATAATTTATTAATAATATTTAATATTTAACATTTATTGTTGAATTTGTGTTTCCCTTTTGTTGTAGGCTATTTTGAATAGGATTGATCAATGCAATGTTAAGATCATGGAACTATTGCAAGAAAATAAGGATAATGTCCTTATGTTGAATAGAATTGCAGCTGATCTCCATGCAACACATCCCCAACAAACCCTTGGTGTCTATGATGCAGTTTCTCCATCAATGTGTGCATTATCTCCATTCCCTACATTAATGTCCTCATCCCTGATGACTACATTAGCGGCAATGTCAACCATAAAAGAAGCTGATGTGCCAAAAATCTTCAGCGCAAAACCCATAACGATCCACCTACATGAGGAAAAGAATATAATTGATACAAACCTACCCTTGTGGTTGATTAAGGACACATAGGAGAAGCCATCCAAAAAGCATATTATGATCCTAGAAGACACAGAAGAACAACTAAGGCAGGTTGAGTTTTGTGAGTCTCATTAGGCACGTCGACCTATCAAAGCTTCTTCTATTCTCTAATCTCCATATTTGGTGAAATGGCCAACTCAATCTCTAACAAATACTGAGAAATATTTGGTGGACTATGCTTAGGATGATAGTCTTCCCAACGAGTAAACCGCATTTGACATTTACTTACATTGATAAATGGTTTTGGGTTTAGAACTAATTTTGTACCTTTTTGTTTATGGATGAAATGAAACATGCTGTAATATGTTGCGATGGGGATGCACGCATTCAGGTTTTCGATCCTTATCTAGCACTAAGTGGATAGCTTGTAACAACCCAAATTTCCACACATTTTGGTTAGGCTACAAGTCGATATTAGATCAAAAAGGAAATCTAACAGTCTCAATTAAATTTCTTCTACAAATAGTCATGTTCATATTCCCCCAAGCACATCTCATTTTACTGCACTTACAAAAATTTTAGATACAAAAGAATTTCTTAAAACTAGGTGTACCTTCGACGCAGAAATATACTCCGCGGAATCACAACTATGCGAAATGCCCTACTAACGGAAGTGGGCCAAGTTACCGAGGGGCTCTGTAGAGGAAAATAAGGGGTGAGCTCAACGTGCTCAGTACGAAAAACCCCATAGCAGATAGATAAATACACTACCTATATAAGCATTTGTCAAATTGAGGTTCTCATGTAAGTATATAGAAAATTTAGCAGTTCAGAAATACCATGGTCTGAAAATCGAAAACAAAACTAATATCGATAGTATATACACTTTACCGCCTTAGATACAGAATATCAAAAATGACAATGCGGTAATTTAAATAATTTCTAGTTAACACAGTGCCACTACCAGTTTTGTAAAATCAGAGTCGAAAATCCATAGAAATTTTAGTATAAACAAGGAACTGTAATCAAAATCGATTCTAAAAATTCATACAGCTTTTAAAGTGACGACAGTATGACACTTTGGTCCCACAGGATTCAAGAGGTGGCCTCCACAGTGTTTATGCAATAGTAAAGCACAGCTCCATATAGTCAAATCAGTTCACACAGTCACATCAAAAAATCCAAATAGACGAGACAAGAAAGACATGTTATAATAGTAATCAAAATGACTATTGGTCAATGTCGGTGACTCTGGGCAATCACTGATCAAGTATGCCGGGATGTCAGGTGTCGTAGGAGTGGTCAGCTACCAAAACGACTCACACAGTACACTATTTTCCAATAACACGATACAGCGTACTCACATGCACACAGCACGGTACAACGTACTCCATAGACCACAGTAACATTCATAGTTCAGTATAATTTACCGTCGCCTTTTTACCTCAAAATCACGTGCGAGCAGGTCAGTGTAAGATCACATAGCATTACACGACTCACTAGCACAGTTTTAACATCAAACACTTTAAATCTCGTCCAAGCAGGTTAGTGCAAGATCACACAACAATACACATATGACTAGCATTGTTTTAATATCAAAACCCTTAAATCTCGTGTGAGCAGGTCAGTGTAAGATCACACAGTAATACATGACTAACTAGCACGATTTTAATCTCAAAACACTTTAATCTCATATGAGCAGGTCAGTATAAGATCACACAGTAATACACAACTGACTAGCACGATTTTAATATCAAAACACTTTAAATCTCGTGCGAGTAGGTCAGTGCAAGATCATAGAGCAATACACGACTGACTAGCACGATTTTAATATCAAAACACTTTAAATCTCGTGCGAGCAGGTTAGTACAAGATCACGCAGCAATAAACGACTGACTAGTACGATTTTAATATCAAAACACTTTAAATCTCGTGCGATCAGGTCAGTGCAAGATCACACAACAATACACGATGACAAGCACGGTTTCGTTCAAAGCCAATTCATAAAAAGTCCATTTTATCCAAATAGTTTCTAAAACCTCAATTTAGTAAATCAAACAAATTGGAAGGGCTGGTCTTGCCCTTTTTCAGCTAAGAACCACAAGACGCAGTCCCTGGGTAAAATCTGAAATTTTAGATTTTATATAATAATTAAAAACTACTCTAATATTTATTTAAATAGGCTTGATAATACTATACCGAAAATCAGGCCGTTTTATGGAGTTTTAAAACTCTTCATAAATTCAGAGTGGTAAATTCGGCCTAAGGTTTTCTATAATTCCTGTAACTAAAAAATTTATCCTAAAATTTTGTATTTACAAATATACGAAAATTACGCATATTTATCTCAAGCAGTACACAAGAATTTTTCTTACTTTGATGTCTACTTACAGCCCTCAATGCCTTAGCGTCTGAGTTCGTAGGCCCCGTCTACTTGGTAAATTCCTCTAGTTCCCCAAGTTTCCAATTTTTCCTTGACTTCTTTCCCATCTCCAAGTATTTTATAATTATATATATAATCTTATATATATTTTTCTCTTTTTTTTAATATCATTTCCTACCATTTTTCTTCTTTCTTCTTCCTCACTACACTGTTCACTAATTCTGCCCTTGTTTCTAGGCCACAGTTCTCCTCGTTCCACTGTTGTTGTTGCTGCTTCAAACCAATTTCCACGCTCTCTGCTGCCATGTTTTCTCCTTCATCACCTTAACTTATCCATCTGATGTCGGTGATCTCCTGCTCTCCCTCTGTTTCCAGCGCCTCTGCCTGATTCCCCTATCTGCGCCTCAGTTGTTGTCAGTTGCCTTGTCTCTAACAGCCCCATTACTCATTGCCCAACATCCCATTTCATCATTTAACTACCATAAAACTGCTCAGTTTTCTCCTGAACAGTCACAGTACCTCCCTGCTTCAGCCACCACTTCCCCTCCTTCACCGAATGTCTCCTACGATTGGGGTTGGTGTTGCCCCTGTTTTGCTTCACTTCGGCTGGCTCTCTTCGCGTGTCGTTCTCCTCTAACCTGTTTCAGTAGTCCGACAGCTCAGCATGTAACTGCCAAGGTTTCAGTCGTCCAACCTCTCGATACCTCCCATGTTCGGCCACCGTCTTCATCCTCTGCTCTCGGGTTCCTCTCCCTCGCTTCTGTTTTTGCCCTTCTTCTCCTTGCTGTATTTCACTTCAGTTCTCAGTTCTCTGTCTCTCAGCTCACTCTCTATTTCCAGTTTCTCTTTCTCATCTCTTTGGTTATCCTTTCTTTTGTTTTCATGCAACAAAACTCACGCTTACAGGGTTTTTCCTCGTTCTTCAGTGTATGGCTTCGGTTTCACTCATCTTCCTCTATGGTTCTCTATGGTTAGGGGTGACGGTCTGGCATGATAAAGAATGATGGGGAAAGTGGTTTGCCTTTGGCAGAGCAGGTAGGGGAAATCGGGTAGGTGGTAGCCGATTTTCACATACCAGCCTCCCTACTCTGACTTATGTCATTTCATTTCATCATAATTTTTTTTTTTTTTTTATTTAGCTTTCCTTTAGCTGTTGTTTTCAATAAGTATGTTAGGAACTTCAAATTTTGGGACTGTGGACTTTCATTCATTTATTTATATATTTTATATTTTATATTTTATTTATTTAGACTACCAATAATAATACTATACATATAAGTATTTGTAGCATAATATTGCATTAGACCTCACTTGTGATCGTGTCTTCTTTGTACTCATTTATACTACAAGGTTCGATATTTTATTTGAGTTTAAATTTGCCTATGTTTCTCATGCCAAACACATAATTTAATTTAAACCAAGAAAATTCATGGTGTTTACATAGCTAGTCTGATAAATAGAAGTTGTTTATTTAGTATATGTGTTAAAATGCTTTTACATGTTAAATGTTACAAGTGAGGTGTTGATTTTATATATAGATTATATATATATATATATATATATATATATATATATTTATATGTACATGTATATAACTTGGCAAAAGAGCCAGTCTTGCGGTGGTTGGACAAGGTTCGCGTGTTTTTTATAAGCACTTTTTTCTTTAAATAAATGTTAATGTCTTGGACATTAGCTTTAGGGTATTGAGTTTGACCTTTTTGTATTCTTGTTCTAATGGTTAATATCGTCGTACAAGTTTGGAAGTGGAAACGGGTATATGGGCAAAGTTCTGAACCATTTTGCAAAACACATACAAGGTGAACCCTTTTTAATTGATGCGAAGAAAGTGGTTTTAGTTAGAACTTCTCCTCTAAAAACTTCAGCATTTTGATTGGTTTCTTTAAGTGATGTAACCTAGTATTAGTTTCTCTTGTATGGCAAATTTTCCTCCCATTGTGTGCAAACAACCAATAGGTGTTGTATTGTCTCAACACAATTACTTGGCAGTTTGAAATTATTGACTCTCGAAAGTCATCTTTTGAAGTAGTGTATACTGGTTTTTTGGCCAAAACGGTAATTCTCTTTACCATAACATGTAATAAATTTATGACGGCTTTATGGTTACAATAAGGTCTGAGGCTTCCCATTCAATATATTTATTGGTGAATATAGAAGAGAATACTTCATATAATTTTTAGTTAGAGGAATCATCCGGTTGCAAATGAGATTGTCAGTTACAAGCCACTACGACTGCAATTTGACAGGCAATGTGATAATGATTAAGTGTTTTTCTTTTTATTTTCTCGTATTCAATTACAACTGATTAATTTTTGTATATCGGTTATGGTTTTAGACTAAGATAGCATCTATCCTTATTGTTGGAACACTCTAGTAGTAATGATTGTGGCGTTTTCTTGCTCAAACACATGCAGTTATACAATGGAAACTTCCATCCACCCCTCATTCTGTAAGACTCACTTTTAGTGATGTATTCCTTATGATTCATATGATGTAACACATTTTCATATGTTAATTGAATCATAAGAAGAGCTTTTGCTTGAATGAAATTGAAAAGAGAATGAATGAATAATCATGAATGCAAGTACTGGCTAAATAAGGGCTGAAGTGGCTACAAACTAAACAAATGGAACTTAAAACATCCAAACTGAATATTAGGACTTAAACGTGAATTCTAAGTATCTTTTATGATTCCAAGTAGTACACACAAGTCACATAGGATGTGAATCATAAGAAATGAACCTTTTCATGCTCTAAGCGTGAATAGAATGTAAAATGACTATTGAAGCAATCAAAGCAAGTTTTCCTTTGAATTTTGGGAAAAATCTACAATTGGAAACCTTCAAATGAAGGCCAGATTGATCCCATATTTAAAGCAGATCGATCTCTTGTTCAAGCAGATCGATCTCAGTTTGGTTTTGTCTTGGAAGGATCGATCCCTTCCTAAGTGCAGATCAATCTCCATTTGATTCTGCCAAGAGCATATCGATCTCCATTTGTTTTTGCCTAGCAAAGATCGATCTCTTCCCAAATAGCAGATCGATCTCTCACTTACAAGCCTGAATATTTCGATGGTTCAAACCAAGAGAAGATTGATCTCTTACCCTAAGAGATCGATCTCACCATCCTTATTCTATAAAAACCCGACGACCAAACCTTTTTCTTTAGAAAATCAAAACATCCCTCCATTACCCAAAAAGAGCAAGCTTTCTCACTCTAAAATATCATCCCTTTCAAAAAAGATTTGACAAAAAGCTATTTGAGCAAAGTTATTTATTGTGAGGAGGAGAATAACATAGTTTGGAATCAACATTCAACTTATTGGACTGAAGGAGTAAAAGGGTCTTCCAATTTCAGACAAGAGAAAAGTCAAGCTATGTGAGTTTCTTATACACCAACTCTAAGTATGTTTATCTAGATGTTATCATGAGTTGATTGGTGTATGTATTGTTGGTTGAAATTACCTAAAATATGATGAATCAAACATGACCTAAAATAGGTTTAGTGTGAGAAAAGGAGATATGGTTGATGAAATGATAAATGGATTATACTAAAGTGTTTGTAATGTTATATGCAGGATTTTGAGATGGTTATGTTAGATCAATTTATGAGATTGGTCAAAGTGATGAAATGTGTATATTTGGTGTTTGAAAAAATGAATGAATGAATGGACTAGCTAAGGTTAGAGCATGCAAGCCAGGTTCTTGATAAGAAACTAAGTGAGTTGTTAGCCGAATTGGCTAGGAATGGCTGGATGGGTGTCCATCCACCATGCCATGGTCGAATGTATCATAGGCCAAACTTGAATTTAATCGATTCGACGAGGTTGATGGACCTAGAATTCAGTCCAACGAGTGATAATGAGCCTAAGGAGCCCAATGGGCCTAAGTGAAGTGAATAGAGTTGTGTAAATGAACTTAAAATGGGATAAGGCCATTAAGGTATAATTAGACCAAAAAGACATATTGACTAAATTGAAGTCAGAATAACGAGTTATCAGTGTAGACTGATATGATTAATGAATGTATCGTAATTAACCCTATATGGTTATATGCAGCTCTAGAGAGTTGACTGGGAGCAAATCGAACTGAGTGGAATAATCTGCGTTGGAAAAGTTAAACAGTACAGAGAATTGAGGTAAGGGAATTTTGTTAGCTCGTAGAGATACCTGTGCGCGTTTTCAGGCATATTACGATTTCTAAAATGTTTGAGGGTCTTAGAAAAGAAATAAATGTTTGAAGGGAAAAGAAATTGGGATTTCATAAAGTGTATGAAAAACAAGAACAAGATGTTTTTGAGTCTTTTTACTGCTTTTTAGCATGTGGATTGGTAGGTTGGCTAACATTTAAATGCTTTGCAAGAAAATGATTTGATTTGGTTTTAATAACCTCTCTTTGCACACAAATGAGCCACCTACATGAGTTTTGTGGAAATAAAGCGTGCTAAAGCGTTGCTCGCATAAGATTTGATATGTTTTTACATGCATTAGTGCTGGAGCGATACTCGTACTAGAGTTTTACATGCATGAGTGCTGGAGCCTAGCTCGCACTAGTTTTCACATGAATTTTTGGCATGGTGTTGGAGCGTTACTCGCACTAGATGTCTACTATACATTTGCAGCCGTGCTAGAGATTACTCGCACGTGATTTTATGACATGTTTGGAGCTGTGCTTAGAGCTTCGGGTAGACTGTGTGTCACATAGTCTAAATAGGCTCGCACGTGCGTATTGAGATGTGGTATGATATGATGTGATGATATGGGTCAATGGAGTATGTTGTATCGTGCATATTCGGAGATGGATAATCTGCTATGGACCGGTGGGTTAGACGTGGCCCACCTCCTGTGCGAAACCAGATAGAGGTGATACCCTACACACTAGGATCCGTGTAGCTTGTGATCACAGAGGATATGACTATAGTCCTAGTTATTTCCCTTAATATTAATTGCCTATCTCACATGTCACCTGGTTTATGATGAATCCATGTTTTTAAATTGTTTTGTGGGTCAGGTTAGTCCAAGGGAGTGGCTGAGTCCTGACGAATGCTGATTTGTACTGTTTTGTGTTGAGTATGAATTGTTTTTTAGTGCACCTTGCATGATGATTTTCCATGCCTTATTATGACTCGCGCATGATGATTTTTCATGCTTTAATTAAGACACGTACACTGATTTGAATAGCATGAACTGCTTTACATATCATGAACACGTGCATGAACTGATGATTTTGGGTATGACGAGTAATTGTGTGGTTTTATGTATGGCATCACGATCATGTAGATACTACAGTTATCTACCTGCTTGCATGATTGCCTTATTGAGCGTGTGGTTTGCTTACCCCCCTTATTTTCCCCCTCCACAGAGCACTTTCAGTAGATAGAGAGCGACTGAGGATTGGATTTTGGTGTCCGCTGCATCTCATCATACAAGGTATACACATTTGTATAGTTTTTATATCTAGACATGCCATAACACAATAATATTTTGAATGTAACTTTTGATGATGTAAAGAATTATAAACACATGTAAATAGCAACTCTGATTAAGAAATACAAGTGTTTACATTTAAATGAATTGTAATTTGAAATGGTTTGGTTGGATGAGATTAATACCGATACACAGCCCAACTGATGGTGGTGTAGCTGTTCACGATCAACATAAGGTAAGAGTAAAGAACAAAACACTAAACAATGGAACGAAAAATGAAAAAAATTGTAGTGGATTTTCGGTAAGTTGGGGGTCGTGACACATTCGGGTGAGTTTACAAGAGCCTTGACATGGTTTATATGTGAAGATTATATCATTTGGCACATTTCGGTTTAAGTTTACATCTTCTGCATATTCCTTACTTGCAAGGTTTAGCAAATCAATGTTGACTTCAACTTGTTGTTATTCTGCTTTTAGATAACCACAATGGAATAAAGACTTCAATTTTGAAAAAGTTAGGGATATGATACATAAGGTTTTATGGTTTAGTTGTTCTATTATTTAATTGCGTTATTCATTGTAATTTAAATTACTTTGTATTTTGTAATTTTATTTACCATAAGATATATATGTTTTCCTTTCGATTATTGCTTAGTTGTTGTAGTGTTTAATTTTTTATTCACTGTAAATGAAATTGTGTAATCTTCATTGACATTCTATTTTGTAATATGGTGCACATAATATGTATATGTTTTCAAATCGATTATTATTAATCTCTTGATTAAAATATACGAGCATGTAATACTTTGGTAGAATCTAAAACCCATGCCTAAGGAAATTGTAATCGACATGTCAAAGGAAGACGAATTTTGAACCATACATATTCAATTAAACATAAAATAGGTTACAAAGATGTTTAATGTACACGTTCAAAATCATATGTACAGCAGTGGAACACTGAAGGTACAAATGGTAGTAATCGACTTCTCCAAATACCCCTAATCGATTTTTATTTGAGATACAGTTCCAATTTTGATGTCATATTCAATTCTCATATTGTGATGAATCAACTAGCAATGAATTTGAGGTTCCCGTGGTTGAACTTATGTTTATGTTGTTACGGCTGTTCAATTATGATATAGTCAATGTGAAGCATGTGTTAGGAATTCAATTTCCTTATGTATAATAATCAGATAACCATGTATCTTAATTTGATGTTTTGATGTCTAGTCGATTATGATATCCATATAATCTATCACCATTGAATTAAAGTTACTGGTGTTGCTCAGGAAATCGATTATCGTGAATAGGGATGGGGGTTTTATGTAGATTCTATGTTAAGTTCATGTTTTCATAGGTATTCCCATTGGATAAGCTTGCCATTGATAATGAAATACCTCATTTCTCAAATTATGTAGTCAAATATTCCTCTCGGGTTGTATCAGTCCTGAAATTATACATGATAGTCGACTATCAGCATAATCGTAGTCGAATAGTGTCACGATACAGCTTTAAACCTTCAGCTACTTGTCATGAACCAAAGTCGATTATCTTGTACACGATAGTCAATTATCATTCTAAGTTAAATCTTGATTTTTTGCATAGTCGATTATGTAATACAGAAAGTAGTCGATTTTCCATTTAAATTAAGTAGCTATTGTGAAATACATTTGATTATCTTATATTCTAGAGTCAAATCTCTTAAGTTACTGTTCTGAATTATGACATGGATAGTCGATTATCAAGAGAATGAAATCCAAATATGTTACAATAGAAGTCCCTAAAACAGAGTCCTTTAACCGTAGGAGGCATTGACCATCCAAAATGTAACCTTTGAACCATACATTGGTATTCAAATTCCTTATCGAGGGAAATCATTATCACTGATGCAATCTAACAATCTTCTCATGCAAATGCATGATTCAATCACAGTTTCTATTTCATTGAATTTTAAAAAATGTACAAAAAGTTCAAATATTACATTAAGAGGATGGGTTTAGGGTTTCTGAAGAGGTATTTGTTTCTATTTCTACTTCTGTTTGTTTACCTTTCGTTGGCTCTTCAGATGCTAAGGGTTTCACCACTTGAGTTTGATTAGATATGAGATCCTCAATCTCTTGCATTGGAGCTTCTACTTGATTTTTATCTCTATGTGCTGAAGGTGTTGACGAATAGGGTGCTTGATCTTTATCTTCTTTGGAGCTTTAACGTGACCTTCAGCTCCATGGTCTGAAGGTGTTGGCTGTTGAGTTTCTCTCACTAGAGTTTAATTGGATATTGAGCTCCATAATCTGAAGGAGTTGGAACGTTAGTTTGTGGCAGAGATTCATTATCAACTGCATTCACCGGCTTATCATTTTCTTTAATTATTGTATTTAAAGGGTTATTATCCTATTTTAGAAACTGTTCTTGCTTTCCTTCACCATTTTTTCCCTTTATTCTAGCTTTATGCTGAAGTACTAGAAAGGTAGCATCAATCTATTCTAGGCGACGAGTACACATCTCCTCTATTTGTCCTAATCTGATGTTGATTTGATTAACCCATTCCGAAATTGGTTTAGATGAAGGTTGTGGTTGAGGTTGACTACCTTCTCCCTTCGTTGCCTTAACCCCAGTTCGTGGTTGAATATCCTCTTTAGAATTCGCTTTCCTTTTCCCTAGAATGGAAGGCCTTCTCTCATCCTTCTTGATAGGCCGATCCTCAACAAACGTATACTCTATCTTGTTGATTTGGACATGTCATATTTCACAACAATTAGATGAAATGTGTATTTATTGCTCAGATTGTCAATGTCTTTAGTAAGTCTGGTCATGATGGTGGCATACAGTAAAAGATATTTTTTCATCTCCTTACCATTAAGCAAGACTTTGAAGGTACATTTCATCCTTCTGAGGATATAGCTTCCCATTGTATACCAAATCTGGCAACGAGGGATCTTCTCTAGTTACCATAACAAATATACAACTCCTACTGTGAACAATTATGGCCATATAAGTGGTGTAAAAACCTTATCATACTGAGCATTGAAGCTTTTGCATACTTATCATAGTGAACATCTTCATGAGTTAGATTTCAACACTACTGAAATCAAACTCATTATCAAAATAAGTTTCTCTTCCTACATTATCACACAGAATAATATCCCCTAGAGAGTTTGCTGTTAGTGCATATTCAACTTCATTCAATAGTGTATATAGATGAAATTCATTCCATGGTTGATTATCTACAACATAGTCGGATTCATTGAGCACAATGCCAAGTAGAACTCATCTACCAACTAAACATTGTAGGTGAACTCATCGAAGTCCGCCAAACCGAACCATCCCACAGCATTAAGCTTCTTACAGATGGAATTCCAAATGTCTTTACCCTCAAAAGCTTTCCAATCAATCATTTTTCCATAAGAGGGCTTACATGTCAAGAATTTCTCAAACCTCTTTCGATGCACCTCATTTCTGAAATCATCGTTTACAAAACCTTCACTGGTTTCCTCTACCATCTGTTGCATCTTGCCCTTTCGGATAAGGTTCTTTTTCACCATCTTTCTCTTCTACGCGGGATTTGTCTTTTGTACTCTATTGCCTTTTCTGAAGGCTTTCCTTTTTGTGGTTGCTTAGGGTTTTCCCCTAATACGCTTGGGCTTTGAGTTTGCTCTACCTCTCTAGCTGTGGTTTGCTTACGTTTTGCCATTGTCTTCTTTTGTTGTATTTTGGGTTGGGTGCAAGTGTTTTTTAAGGTTCTTCATTTTCCAAGTTATAGATATCGTTGAGTCGATTATATGGACAACGCGTCATTTCAAGTAAATGCTAATCGATCCCTTTGTCATATTTATTCAATTTATAGAACAACCATTAATCAATTACTAAAGTTAGGCAATAAAATCGATTACGCCTTCAATCAATCGTCTATCAACACTTGTCATTGAGTTGTTAATTGGATATTATTAAGGGTTGTAAGGGATTGTCGGTTGAAGTTATTGTGTGTTTGGTGTTTTATGTTTTAATTTTTTTTAAATGTTGTTGGCTGATACCATTGCCCACTTATGACCATAATAAAAGCATTGTACTCTTCATTGTGTGAAAATAAACCCTAAACCTATAACAAATCTAACTAAATCCCTCTACATAAAGCAATAACCAAGCATAAAATACCTGAGACTTACAAATAAGTCGACAATGCATGGCCTGGTTATTCCAATGCAAATGAAGACATGAAGATACGAAGATGGAAAAGACTATGGAGAATTGTAGAAGCAAACATAAAAGACTATGGAAGGTTGGCTTTTATGGAATAAAGAACGATTTATTATAAACGGTGAGATATTTATATTTCATAAAAGATAAAGAAGCAATATAATAAACACCATTAACTCATAATTCTCAGTGATATCCAAATTCCAAATTAAGGTAATTGTTTGCTACTGATTACATTCAGTGTCACAATTCTAGTGCAATTTTTAAACCTCTTCATACACCTCTTTAGTATTATATGAATGAAACTATTTACATATCCTTACACGACAATAATTAAATTTCCTCATGTACTAATTTAATACATACGAAGTTCCTTAAGCGACGTGATGAAAGTATGGGAAGCCAGGTGGACTATTGATTACGAGGTCAACCGCGCACAACGTAACTTCTGAGCTCTAACCCATCAGCTTCCTCTGACTTTTCATATACCTAAGGAATTTTAACGCAATGGCTTTTTAAAAAAAAAAAAGGTATTCGATTACCTCTTGTTACTAATTGAATATTTGGATTTGCAGGCTGCTTTTCCCAAGTAGCTGAAATTTAAAACAAATCGCCTAGCGGATTGGGTAATTCTAATATCCTTGCTTTTTAAAAAGGTAAGCAACATTATATGATATGTACATATTTCCATGAGCCCATTTACATTGTTTTGACCTCGTTTTCTAAACTAAGTAATCGATTACCACTTGTTACTAATTGAATATCTAGCATAGTAAGATCCTTTTCCCAGGTGGCTGGAATTTAAAACAAATCGACTAGTAGATTCGGTGATTCGAACAGCCTTGCATTTTGCAAAAGGTATAAAACATCATATAATGTGTACATGTAGGGATGACCATATTTTTTTTTTGACTTTTTTCTTAATTTAGTATTCGATTACCTCTTGTTATTAATTAAATGTTTCGAATGGTAGGCTTATGTTCCTCAATGGCTGGAATTTTAAAACAAATCGACTACCCCGTTGGGTAGTTGGAATATCTTTGCACTTTGGAAAGGTTATGAACATCACATAATATGTACATGCTGGGATGAATCAATGTACATCATTTTTTTACTTCTATTTTGAATAGAGTATTCAATTACATCTTGGTAGGAATCGAATTTTTGGAATTGCATGATTTTTTTCCCCAGTGACTGGAACTCAAGGCAATTCCACTAGCAGATTTGGTAATTCAAATATCATTGTGTTTTGGAATTGTATGACAAATTTTGCAAGGATGTAGATACTCAAATGAGTTCATCTACGTAGTTTTTTACTTTTTTTTTTTTTTTGAATTGAGTATTCGATTAACGATTATTATTAATCAACTGTATGGAACTATAAGGTCCTTCCTCCAGGGTCGGTGGACGATCAAATTCTCTGATTTTGACTTCTTTTGTCGATATTTTCTTCCTATAACGACTAGAAAATAAATGAAATGAAGATATTAAGAGGATCTCAAGGATGTATAAGTAAATATATGGATAAATGGAGATCATTTAGGTATTTGATTATTACCATTGTAATTCGAATATCTGTTCTATTTGGAAAAGTAATTGTTACGGGCAAAATAAGATAAAAAATAATAATAATATGACGTGTCGTTCAGATAAAACGCCACGTGTCACGCTAAAAATCAAATACAGATGAAAATAGACTCTGTATTTAAAGCCCAGCTCCGGACAATTTTATCCCTAGATATCTACAGTCAACATTACTGGGCAAATACGTCATTGAAGACTAAATTGTTCCTTATAAATAGGATACAGGTATGACTTTTTAACGGAATTGAGATTTTACTTTTGTAATACACTGAAACTCTGCCGAAGTCTTTTTCTAACTTAAGCATCGGAGTGCTTACGCAGGGAAGACCCTGCGCTCCTTTGACTGTTCTGATTTTTGCAGAGTGACGTGGCTAGAGGATCAAAGTACTGACGTCAGCAATTAATCATTGTTGTGCTGTTCAACAACAATTGGCGTCATCTGTCGGAAGCGAAAGAAAAGCTGGTGATTCTACAACGATGGTGAAGACACGATCCACAGCAATCAGAGATGAGGAGAATGAAGATACGGCCAGTTCTCCACTGGACCGTGAAGAAGAAGCTCGGGAGGAGAATCATATGATGACTATCCCTGTTGCAGAATTCGAGGCGATGAGGAAACAGGGTGAGGAGACTGCCCAAGCCTTACGCGCGATGGTCGACCTATTCAAAGATGCCTTCCCGCAGACGAATCTTCCACAGGCTGTCCAGAGCTTGGCCGAGCCAAGGACACAGAGAAGGAATGTTTCGGAGGCTGGTGGGCTTGGTCGCGAGACTGCGGAAAGCTTAAGGTGTCAGGGCGCTGGAACCCCGGTGCGTATGGCTGCGGAAGACCTGTTGTGCGAGGTCGCGGAAGAGCTTATGCGCAAAGCCGCGGAGCCCCAAGGAGCGCGAGAGTCTCCTTGCCAGGACCCGCGCCAGGGTGCGCGAAGTTCAGGCGGGAGATTAGTGCACCAGGGTGCGAGAGAGTCCGATGGCAGGGTAGTGCACCAGGGTGCGCGAGAGTCCGATGGCAGGGTGGTACACCAGGTTGCGCGAGAGTCAATATTGGAGTTGATGCGCCAGAGTGCGCGAGAGTCAGTAGAGGAGATTATGCGCCAGGGTGCGCGAGAGTCTGTGCAGGTTTTAGTGCACCAGGATACGCCAGTGGCCAAGCGCCAGGGTGCGAGAGACGCAGTTCGTGAGACTGCGAGAGACTTCTTCCGCCAGTATGCGCGAGAGTCTATGGAGGATTTGCTGCGCCAATCCGCGCCAGAAGCTGACCGCCAGGTTCCGAGAGACTCAGTTCGTGAGAATGCTCGAGACTCCTTCCGCCAGGGTGCGCGAGAGTCAGGGGAGGAATTAATGCGCCAGGGTGCGCCGAAAATCTGCCACCAGGATGCGCGAGAATCTAGTGGTAATCTGACGCGCCAGGGTGCGTGAGGGCGTGATTGCGACGGACTGCAGGGCATCAATGAGGGCACCGGAGATATGGGTCGCTCGGGTGCACTGGACTCTACACGAGAAACTAGAGAAGGTTCAAGGCGTCCAGGTGCGAGAGACGCTGCACGGGAGATTGCTAGGGGCCTCCGACACCCGAATGTTGAAAACCTCGCTGGACTTATAGATGGTATGGGAGGTGCTGGGATGATGGGGTCTCATATGGAGAGGAGAGGCTCAGATGCAGACCCGACGTGGAACCCCCTACTGAAATGGTGAACTTTTTATCTCGGACTGAGAGGAATCAAGCCCCTAATCTATACAGCAAGGGGAAAGAGATTGTTGATTGTGATCAAGCTGATTCGTGTAATATCAGAAAGATCCAAGATGCTATGGACATGAAGAGAATAGTTGAACAAATTTTAGAAGAAAAGAGATTGGTTCCAACTGAAGAGAACCAGAGACGGAAAGTCCCATTCAGCGCAGCAATCATGGGGAAACCACTACCCCCAAAGTTTAAAATGCCGCAAATAGCAGCATATGCGGGAAAAACAGACCCTTTCGATCACGTAGAAAGCTATAAGTCATTAATGCTGCTACATGGCTGGGAGGACGAGATAATGTGCAGGGCGTTCTCTCTAACCTTAGCAGGTCATGCATTGAAATGGTTCAACAACTTGCCGGAAGGATCTATTTCTTCCTTCAACCAGCTGAGAAGGGAATTTTTGAAAGCCTTTGGTATAAATAGTCAGAAGAGAAAGGAGGCAACCTACCTGCTCACCCTAAGGCAAGGGAACAAAGAATCATTGAAGAGCTACGTAGATCAGTTTCGGGATGCTACTCTGGAAATACGTGATCTGCAAGTGGGGATAGCAGTGACAGCCATGCTTCAGGGAACAAGGTCCGAAAAACTCCAAGAATCATTGTCCTTGGATCAACCAACGACAATCTCAGACTTATTCTCTCGAGCTAACAAATACATTACCCAAGAGGAGGTGATGAAATCAATTCTGATGGGAGACTCCAGGGAAGGAAAGAAGCGGGAGAGAGACCTCGATGAGAAGAATATGTGGAGATCAGACAGATTCGGCAAAACCCCAAAGTTGAAATATACAAACTACACATGGCTTTCTGAACCACGCGCTTCGATCCTAGCAGCGATCGAAAGAACCGGGATGCTCCAATTCCCTAGAAGAGGTGAGAGAAACCTGGGGGGAGATCTCAGATCCTATTGTAGTTTCCACTCCGCTTTTGGCCATTCAACGGAGAGATGCCGCGATCTGATGAATCAACTTGAGAAGTTAGCCAGAGAAGGGCTGTTGGACCGCTACACTCAGAGGACCGAGAGGAATCAATATCCCGTTCATGGTCGAGGGGACAATAGACCACGGGATAGACGTAATGACAACAGAGTCAATAGAAGAAGGATCGAGGAAAGAGGAAATGGGGTAAGACAGGGGGAACGTAGGAATCAATAGATTGATAATGAACCTACAGGACCCGTAATTAATGTCATCACTGGCGAAGAATACACAGCAGGCACCTCATCCACCTCACGGAAGGCTTATGCTAGGCAGGCATACCAGGTTCATTCCGTGATGAAAGTAGCTGAGGGTGGAGAGACGATTACTTTCACGCCCACTGATCAAGGAGATGTTATCATTCCACATGACGATCCTATGGTAATATCAGCGGTAGTGGCCAAGCATCCGATAGGACGAATTCTAGTAGACAATGGGAGCTCGGTGAACCTTATCTATTGGAATTGTTTCGAGAAAATGAACTTGAGTGAAGACAGGTTGAAGCCGGTAACTACCCCCCTCTTTGGCTTCACAGGAGAAAAGGTGAAGGTGGCAGGGTCAGTCGAATTGCCTATTACCCTAGGTGAAGAACTTAAGAGTGTTACAAGACAGGTCTTATTTATGGTGGTCAGGTCGACCTCTCTAGCTTATAATATTATTCTCGGGCGTCTGTTATTGAGCGATATGAGAGCCATACTTTCCCCGTGTTACTTGCTGATGAAATTCCCAACCCCCAGAGGTGTGGGATAAGTTAGAGGGGACCAAAGGAGGGCAAGAACATGTAACGTTGCATCGACTACATGTAAGGGGATTCAGAGGAAGGAAACCCTTACTATCACAGAACCGTCGAAGCCAAAGCCTGTTGAAGAAATGGAAGAAGTGAAGTTGGAAATTAATGGCGAAGAGAAGAAGGTGTATATTGGAAGCCGATTAAAGCCAGAAATGCAGGAGGAAATAGTAAAGTGCTTGAGAGATAATGCCGATGTTTTTACATGGACCCCTGTCGATATGCCTGGAATAGATCCGAAGGTCATTTGTCATGAACTTAACGTACTACCCAGAGCTAAACCTATCAAACAGAAGAAAAGGAATTTTGCCCCTGAGAGGCATCAAATCATTGAAGAAGAGATTGACAAGTTGCTTGAGGCTGGATTCATTCGGGAAGTCCTGTATCCGGAATGGCTAGCAAATGTTGTGATGGTTAAGAAAGCCACCGGAAAGTGGAGAATGTGTGTGGACTTTACAGATCTGAATAAGGCATGTCCGAAAGACTCGTATCCACTACCCCGAATAGATAAACTAGTAGATGAGACTTCGGGATACGAGTTTCTCAGCTTCTTGGACGCTTTCTCCGGTTACCATCAGATCTTAATGCACCCAGAAGACGAAGAGAAGACATCTTTCATCACTGATAAATGAACTTACTATTACAGAGTGATGCCGTTTGGCCTAAAAACGCAGGTGCCACATATCAGCGTATGGTAAATAGAGTTTTTAAGGATCTACTTAGAGTTACAATGGAAGTTTATGTGGACGACATGATTGTGAACAGTAGAGAAGGGGAATCTCATGCTTTGCAGCTATCCAAAGTCTTCACGGTCCTAAGGAAGTATCACATGAGACTGAATCCCGACAAGTGTTCGTTCGGAGTCCAGTCTGGGAAGTTTTTGGGGTTCATGATAACTAACCGTGGGATCGAAGCCAATCCCGAGAAGGTCCAAGCCATTTTGGACATGAGGCCTCCAGTTACAGTTAAAGAGGTGCAGAGGTTGACAGGGAGGATAGCCGCACTAAACCGCTTCCTGTCAAAATCAACCGAAAGGAGCTTACCGTTCTTCAAGCACTCCGAGGCGAAAAAAACTTTCAGTGGACCGAGGAATGTCAAACAGCCTTTGAGGAATTGAATGAGTATTTGAAAGAACTCCCATTACTGTCAAGGCCTCTAATCGGGGAGCAGCTGTTTGTGTACCTTGGAATAGGCGATAAAGCAGTAAGTGCAGTTTTGTTGAGGAGAACAGCAGAAGGAGATAGGCCTGTTTATTATGTAAGTAAAGTGCTCTTGGAGGCAGAGACAAGATATCCCCAGGTTGAGAGAGTGGCCTTAGCACTTGTCATAGCAGCCCGAAAACTACGCCCCTATTTTCAGGCACACTCTATAATTGTATTAACAGATCAGTCGCTGAGACAGATACTCCAAAAGCCTGAACATTCGGGAAGGTTGGTGAAGTGGGCAGTTGAGCTCGGAGAATATGATATTTCTTTTCAGCCTCGACAAGCTATTAAAGCACAAGCTCTAGCAGATTTCATTGTTGAATGCACATGTCGCGATGGTGCTAAGGAGGAAGAGTTGAACTGGTGGAAGTTATTCGTTGACGGAGCATCAAGCGTCAGGGGAAGTGGAGCTGGCATCATGCTAATATCACCAGAAGGGGAAATGATAGAATATTCTCTACGTTTTGATTTCCCTAGTTCCAACAATGTGGCTGAGTACGAAGCATTAGTTTGTGGCATGAAACTCGCAAGGGAACTCCAAATTCGAAATTTGTTAGCCCATAGCGATTCACAACTTGTCGTCAACCAATTCAAAGGATAATATGAAGTGCGAGAATCTACCCTCGTTCCATACTTGGAGAAGGTCCGGTGGTTAGCTCAATTGTTCGACAATTTCCAGATAACTCAAATTGACCGATCTGAGAATGGCCATGCTGACGCTCTATCTAAGTTGGCATCCTCCAAAGAAGCTACTGGGAGGGCCGTGAAAGTAGAAAGATTGGTTAAGCCAAGCATAGAAGAAGAAGAAGGGGTGTTAGAGATTGACGTCAGTTCTGATTGGAGGACGACCATGAAACAGTATTTAATGGAGGGGACACTCCCTAGTGAAAAAGAAGCAGCCCGGAAAATGAGGACTCAAAGTGCAAAATTTACTTTGATCAACGGGGAACTTTATAAAAGGGGATATACCATGCCACTATTGAAGTGTTTAGGTCTAGAACAAGCCAACTACACATTGGCTGAGGTCCACGAGGGGATATGTGGAGAACACTTAGGAGCCCGAGCTTTGGCAGCAAAAATACTCAGGGCAGGATTCTATTGGCCCACGCTCAAGCAAGATGCACTTGATAAGGTGCGAAGATGTGACAAATGTCAAAGGTGCGCCCCCCTGACGACTACCCCAGTATCGACCCTTCAAAGTATATTCCAGCCCACGCCGTTTGCCCAATGGGGTTTGGATATACTTGGACCATTCCCAGTGGCTACGGGTCAACGAAAGTACTTGTTGGTAGCCACAGATTATTTTACTAAATGGGTAGAAGCAGAGTCCCTGGCCACAATTACTGAGAAAAAGGTCGAAGCGATGGTTTGGAAGGAGATAATTTACCGATTTGGAGTCCCAAGGATCTTGAACGTAGATCATGAGAAGCAGTTTGATTGTGAAGCATTCCGAAATTTTCGCGAGGGATTGAAGATTCAACTCAGGATATCCTCTGTGGCATATCCGCAAGCTAATGGCCAAGCAAAAATCAGTAATAGGACCATACTTCACGGCCTCAAGACTCGTCTGGACAAAGCAAAAGGGGCCTGGGTGGACGAGTTGCCAAGTATTCTATGGGCATATAGAACGACGAGTCGGGTACCGACTGGGGAAACGCCGTTCAACTTAGTATACGGAACCGAAGCATTAATACCTGTAGAAATCGGAGCTGGCTAGCCAAGGTTAATTTTCTATGTACAAGAAGTGAATTCTCAGGGGTTACGAGAGAATCTGGATCTGCTTGACGAGCAGCGAGATCTTGCCGCTATACGGCTAGCTGCTTACCAGCAAAGGGTTGCTCGTTATTATAACTCCCGTGTAAAAGATAGACCCCTACATGAAGGAGATCTCATGCTGCGAAAGTCAATCATCACCAATGCCTCAAGAGAAGATGGGAAGTTCAGAGCAAATTGGGAAGGGCCTTACAGAGTCAAGAGAATGATTGGGCCTAGTACCTGCATCTTGGAAAGTTTGCTAGGCAAGAAAATAGTAAAGACATGGAATGCTAATCACCTAAAGCCATATTGGCAATGAAATGTTTACTTTTATCTTTGTTTTTATTCTATTATCAAAGCTATGAATTGAAATTGAATAATGAATTATTAAATATTTTCAAGTTTTTCAGCTATATTCAGTGCAAGGGCTTGAAGCGAAAAATGCACGAGGTAAGCCATGAAGAAAACGTGCAAGGGCTTGAAGCGAAAAATGCGCGAGGTAAGCCATGCATTCAAGATAAAGGGCTTGAAGCGAAAAATGCACGAGGTAAGCCATGAAGAAAACGTGCAAGGGCTTGAAGCGAAAAATGTACGAGGTAAGCCACGCACTCAAGATAAAGGGCTTGAAGCGAAAAATGTGCGAGGTAAGCCATGAAGAAAACGTGCAAGGGCTTGAAGCGAAAAATGCGCGAGGTAAGCCACGCACCCAAGATAAAGGGCTTGAAGGGAAAAATGCGCGAGGTAAGCCATGAAGAAAACGTGCAAGGGCTTGAAGCGAAAAATGCGCGAGGTAAGCCACGCACTCAAGATAAAGGGCTTGAAGTGAAAAATACGCGAGGTAAGCCACACACTCAAGATAGAGGGCTTGAAGCGAAAAATGCGCGAGGTAAGCTACTGTGAAAAATGCGCGAGGTGAGCCACCAATATAAAAAGAGAATATGCAAAAATAAGCAATAAGGGGAACTTAAAACATGATCTTGCAAAACGAATTGATTTATTTATTCGGTAAAACTTCATACAAAAAGCATCAAAGTCTCTAATACAAATAAAAGAACGTTAACAACAAAAGAAAAAAGGAAAATGACTAGCACTACTCGTTGGCCGGTGGAGGATTGCCTTCGCCCGAAGCATCGGATTCATCACCTTCTAAATCACCCAGAGCATCAATCACTCCTGATTACGGGCGAGACTCCCAAGGGCCCGACAGATTGGAGAGATCGTCATGGGCCCCCTTCTCAAGATAGGTCTCAAAGTCCTCCTTGTCGGGCTCATAATCTGTCCAACCACGAAACTCGCCAGTATAGTCCTCCAACCGTGTCGACCACTGCAGCTCAGAAAAGGTCTCTCCTGGTCTCTCCTTCTCTAACCAGGAACGCGCCATATAGAAATCGTATTTCGCAAAGCCTGTAGTAAATAACATCTTTCTGTCATAACAGTCTTGCGATAAACGGTACTCCCGTACAGCTTCGGAACGAATCTCGTTCCTCGCGTCTTGGCTAACTGAGGAAGACGAAGGCCCTCTACGTAAGCTCGAAACCTCTTCTTTCAACTGCATGTTGTCAGACCTCAGCTCATCGTAACTAGTTTGGAGATCTTGGAGCTTTTGTAGAACTGAGTCCAACTCCTCTTGAGTTACAGTTAAGGACTCCTTGTATTCCTTGGACCTCTCTTGCTCCTTGGCAAAATCCTCTTGAAGGCGAACGTGGCTGAGATTTAGATCTTCTTTTTCCTTCTTTAGTCGGTCAAGTTGCTCGGGAAGCCTCCTGTATTGGTTTCTCTCGGTAAGCCACTCAGCCTTCTCAGTTTTCAATTGTTGAAGATCAGCGTCAGCCCGAGTCCTATAAGCTCGATATCGTGCATTGCACGCGATCACTTGCTGAGCTGTCTAAGAATACAAGGAAAATCAAAATATCAGTCAAGAAAATACCGCAAAGAATAAAAAGAGAGAAACAGAAAGGGAAAGTGGGCTAAATAGATACCATCATTGCTAAATAATCGGCTCGGTCCTCGGATTGGGGAAAACTCTTGAACAACTCCGCCTCGTCTTTAGGGAGTATGGTCGACCAGCCCATCCGGGCTGCTACGCTAGGGTCGTGAATTGAGTCGTTGTCGTTGACGCCTGGATACACTATGAAGTTTTACCCGTGAACCACCACACCACCGTCAACCACGTATCTGGAAGTGTTAAGGTCTGCAACGGGGGGAAACGCTGGTGTATCCCTCATGGACGACTCAATATACAAACACCGTCTCTCAATTCGAGATGAACGAGTTGTGTTGCACTCGGTCCGATTCGCCCGATGGTGCTCTTCCATCTCAAGGTCTGGAAGCTGGGGATCCGCGGCTGGCTGTTTCCCCCTATCTCGATCGCGAGAACCAGATCCCTCAAGAGGAGTGGGAAGGGGAGCTTGAGGAGGCCTCGACCTCTCGCCTCGAGAGTCTGGGTCAGAAGCATGAGCATGGCTTCGGGACTCTCGAGTTTGATCTCGTTGACGTCTGCGCTTGGAAGGACAGGTAACTCTAGCAGCATCCTCATCACCTCCTCGTCATTTAAAAGCGCTTCTAAGTGGGTCCATCCCTGAAAAAAAGAACAGAAAAACAAAAGTCAAAACAAACAAGAGGAAAATGGACAGACATTTATGCACCGAAATGCGATATGAAATCACCCGAATTTAAATAATCATCAAGAGAATGGATGTTAGCTAAGCTCTCATCCGTGGGCAATTCTAGAAAAGGGCTGCCAAATGCCTCACCCTGGCCCCAATCTAAATCCTCCTCCGACTCTACCTCCGAAGGATCAGTGGGACTACCCACACCGTGACCTCCCTCGGGAAAACCAGATGGAGAAGAGGGCTCGGGAGTAACAGCTGAGTCAACGGAAGCGTATCCCCAACCCGCAGCAGTTATGTTCTCCGGAGTTAATACCGACAACAAAGCACCCTCATCCTCCACTTGAAGCTGAGAAATGAGGGGACCATATGCGTCTCTTAAATTAATAATCGGGCTAAGATTATTGGGTCCACAACAACTCCACCGAGTAGGAATATTCAAAGATGGAGGAACCTCAACGACAAACCAATCGGAAGCATAGTTGTGAAGCTTAGAGGGAGGTTTCCTGAAAAGTTAAGTACTCTGACCCCTTCCAGAGACTTTTTGAATACAAAAATGGGTCGAATTGCGTACACTACGGACTCTGAAAAAAGAATTGAATAGTGGGATAGTAGGCCTGACGCTAAGTTTATGACATACGACCGTAAACCCTACTACTTGGGCCCACCCGTTGGTATGAAGTTGAGCGGGAACTATGCCATAGTGACGAAGAAAAACAACTTCAAATTCGGGAAGAGGAAAATGAAACCCGAATTCTAGTGAAACCCAATGTACAGAAACACCACTACTAACGGATTGGGGAGCGCGCTCAGTTGCAGTTGGAAGCCTATAAATATAACCCTCCGGAAGAGGAAAATTACTCCTAAACTGTTCAAGATCAGACTCTCTAAGCCTAGAATAAGGGTCTAAAACTAACTCCTTTCCATGACAGTGCCCAGCCATCAGGAAAAACAAGATGCCAAAAATAGTAGAAAAAATTCTGGCCACCCTCGATAACAAAGGCCGACAGGATCCGAAAAAACAAAAGGTCTCAAATGCCGTGAGGGTCTAAATGTCGTGAGGGTCTAAATGCCGTGAGGGTCTAAATGTCGTGAGGGTCTTAGATGCCGGGAGGGTCTAGATGCCGTGAGGCTCTAAATGCCGTGAGGGTCTAGATGCCTCGAGGCTCTAAATGCCGTGAGGGTCTAAATGCCGTGAGGGTCTAGATGCCGCGAGGCTCTAAATGCCGTGAGGGTCTAACTGCCGTGAGGGTCTAGATGCCGTGAGGGTGTTAGATGCCGTGAGGGTCTAGATGCCGCGAGGCTCTAAATGCCGTGAGGGTCTAAATGCCGTGAGGGTTTAGATGCCGTGAGGGTGTTAGATGCTGTGAGGGTCTAGATGCCGTGAGGCTCTAGATGCGGTGAGGGTCTAGATGCCGTGAGGGTCTAGATGCCGCGAGGCTCTAAATGCCGTGAGGCTCTAAATGTCGTGAGGGTCATGTGCCGTGAAGGTCTAAATGCCGTGAGGGTCATGTGCCGTGAGGATAAAATGCCGTGAGAGTCTAAAAGGCCGTGAGGGTCACTTGCCGTGAAGATCTAAGTGCCGCAAGGATATGCCGCAAGGGTATGCCGCAGGGGTTCGCCGCGAGACTAGAACGAGAGAATTTACCGTTAAGATCCGCTGAATTCGCGAGGAAAATGAAGTCTGGGCCTCCACTCTCACGCTATATATATGTGCCGGCAGTGACGACGAGAAAACAGTTACTCTTCCGCGTTTAATAATACGTAAAAGAGTGGGGAGCAATTGTTACGGGCAAAATAAGATAAAAAATAATAATAATATGACGTGTCGTTCAGATAAAACATCACGTGTCACGCTAAAAATCAAATACAGATGAAAATAGACTCTGTATTTAAAGCCCAGCTCCGGACAATTTTATCCCTAGATATCTACAGTCAACATTACTGGGCAAATACATCATTGAAGACTAAATTGTTCCTTATAAATAGGATACAGGTATGACTTTTTAACGGAATTGAGATTTTACTTTTGTAATACACTGAAACTCTGCCGAAGTCTTTTTCTAACTTAAGCATCGGAGTGCTTACGCAGGGAAGACCCTGCGCTCCTTTGACTGTTATGATTTTTACAGAGTGACGTGGCTAGAGGATCGAAGTACTGACGTCAGCAATTAATCATTATTGTGATGTTCAACAACAGTAACTATCATCTCTAAAGCTTCTACTTTTAGAGAGCTAGTAAGTACGTTTCTTTTTACCAAATTTCCTGCATAAGAATTCCATAACCTATGCTATACATTAGGGTATCTAGAAAATTGTAAATGGTAATCGAATACAATAACATTTCACATACACTTGCCCATAAAACTGTACATCTCAATCAAGACATGATATTCAATTATCTTCAAAACGATGTTTAATGACCATGTCAACCACACTCAGCATAAGACTTCTTACTAAATTGTAGACAGATAATTATGCGTTAACACTTTGGAATTTGATCTCAATCCCTCTTTATAACGTCATTGAATGCTGACCACTATTTGACATGAGAGAAATAAATAACACCAATTGCTTCAGGTTGCTGAAGGATGGAGCTCAGTCACCTAGGTTATACTAATTGTAGAAGAAATAGGTGATGATGCCAAACTCCAAAGGAAGGCCAAGACTTTTTGGCATTAAAGCCAATGGCTGCCTGACCTGGCCTTTGGTTTTAACATTCTCAGCTTCTCCTTTAACATGGGAAACAATAGAGGCAACTCGACAAGTAGTTGCCCAAGAAGGAGGTTTAAAAGCCTGCAATTCAAGAGAAAGGTTAGGACTTTATGGAATTATAACACATTGTTGCCTGATCTTCCTTTGGGTTTGCTATTATTAACTCGATTACCTATTGTTACTAATCAAATGTCTGGAATTAAAGGCTTCTTTTCTAAGATGGCTGGAATTTAAAACAAATCGACTAGTATATTAGGTGATTTGAATAGCCTTATGTTTTGGGAACGTATGAAACATCATGTAATTTGTACATGTCGGGATGAGCCGATTTATGTTGTTCTTCAATTCTTTTCTCAATTTAGTATTCGGTTACCTCATGTTCTTAATCGAATGTCGGGAATTGCAGCTTCATGTTCCACGGTGGATGGAATTTAAAACAAATCGATTAGCACGTTGAGTAGTGGAATATCCTGCGTTTTGGAAATGTATGGAACATCACATAATACGTACATGCTGGGATGACTCGATGTACATCATTTTTTACATCGTTTGAATGTAGTATTCTATTACCTATTGTTAGTAATCAAATTTCTAGAATTGCAAGATTCTTTTCCCCGATGATTGGAATTCATCAATTCTACTAGCACATTGGGAAATTCGAATATCAATGTGTTTTGGAATTGTATGACAAATTTTGGGACGATGTAGAAGCTAAGATGAGTAAATGTACGCAGTTTTTTAATTTGTTTCTTGACTTGAGTATTTAATTAACGATTATTGGTAATCGATTGTATGGAATTATAGGGTCCTTCCTCCTCGGTTTGTTGGGGGATGAAATTCTCCGATTTTAACTTATTCTGTCGATGTAAACACCGTAAATTTTCATGTACTTAATTTTATCTATATATAATAATTTAGACAATTAAAAATAAATATGTGATTATGAATGATTTAATTTAAGTACAAATATTAGACTAACCTATTTTTATATTATATAAAAAATTTAATTAAGTACATAGACGTATATATATATATATATATATATATATATATGTAAACACCGTAAATTTTCATGTACTTAATTTTATCTATATATAATAATTTAGACAATTAAAATTAAATATGTGATTATGAATGATTTAATTTAAGTACAAATATTAGACTAACCTATTTTTATATTATATAAAAAATTTAATTAAGTACATAGACGTGTATATATATATATATATATATATATATATATATATATATATATATATATATATATATATGGGGGATACATGGAGAATGAAATGACATAGGGAAGAATGACTGGTCGGTGGGGAAAGAAAAGAGGAATGGAGTGAAAAACTGATGATGCCGACAGCCTAGAAATTTTAAGTGATAAAAAAATAGTAGGTGGGAGGTAGTTTGTGGCAGGAAGTATGGTGAGAATTAGATGATGGTGATGGTTCCTGGTGAAAGAAAAGCAGTGAAACCGAGGGAAGCAGTCTGAAATTGACAGGGAATGGAAAGGTGAATCTGATTGAAGCAGGAAAGGCCAGCAAAAAGAAAGCTAAGAAATAAATATGTGCATGCGTAGGTAAGTTGTTCTGAACTGCAGCAGAGAAAGAGTGAAGGAAGAGGGAACCGAAGTTGAAGCAGGGGTTGTTGAAGAAGAAAATATATATATATATATATACAAAAGGTGCAGCAGGAAAATGTGGGTGAGCTGAAAATAGAGGAGCTCGGCCTTTTTGGACAGAGCAGTACCAGGGGCGAGACCCTCTCATTTCCTATGTAACTGGACAAGCGAGAGAGGAAAGGAAACAGATGCCATTCTCGCCTGTTCAGACATGGAGCAGTGGTGAGGAGATCAGCAGCGTCTCCCTTGGTGTAGAACCGATTGTCCCTCTTGAGTTCTTAAAGGCTAGACTGAAGCAATAATCGGGGATTCTCTCGGGTTCCAACAACAGTGACCAAGGAGAATCTGTGAAGAGGTGAAGAGAAGGCCACGGTGGAAGCAGGGATGGCGTGACCAACGCCAGCAGACGCACACTACCTGGCCTAGAGAGGAGCACTGAAAGAGGGATTAGTCTGTGTTGAAGAGACAAAAGCTAGAAGCTAAGGACGCAGGGTAAGGAGCGTCGGGTGTGGCCGGAACGGGAGGAAAACCAGGCTGTGTTGGGTGGCTCTCGGTTGATTGTTGGAGAGTTGGAAACAGAGGCAGCAGAAGGGCACCAGAGCTGGAAGAGTTATGAGGATTGTGACCGAACCGAGAAAATGATGAAATGACGGTGGAATCAAGGAGAATGGTGAAGATGGCGGCAAAAACGTGGATGATGAAGGAGAAACAGTTTGAAAATATTATATAAATATTAATTTAAGTTTCGGAAAAATAAACCGATTAGATCGAACTTAATGACTTATATCGCTGAGGCATTGAGGACTACTGACAAATATCGAGGTAAGGAAAATTCTGTGAATTGTTAGAGATAATTATGCGTATTTTTTGTGAAATTATAGACGTAAAACTTTAGACCGATTTTATGGATTATCGAAATTACAGAATAATTTTAGCCTCAGTTAAATGACATATTCTTACTGATATAAATTTAATCTATTTTAATTACGTAGATACCAATACAGTTTTCAATTATTGATTTTAATCGAAAATCCCTAATCTTAATTGCTATATACTGTACATTGAGATTTTTAACCGAAAAATGATGAGTCAACTTCTTTTTGAATTGTTTTGTTTACCGAATTGAATTTATAATTGATTTAATAAAAATGGTCTACTTATAAATTAGTACTGATAATGTGCTTGAGCGTGTGTTGACTGTATGCCGTATGGCTTGACTCGTACTGGTTTTTGAGACAAAGACAACAATTAATAATGCTACATTGTTATTGTAATTGTCTACTGAATCGCTATTGTTATTATGGTCCATGGAGTACAGTGTATCGTGTAACACGCATATGAGTACGTTGTATCGTGCTATCGGTTTGCAAACATATTGTATTGTGAGTCGTTTGGGTAGCTGACCACTCCGACGGCGATTAACATCCCAGCACACCTAATCAGTGATATTCAGAGTCATCGATATTGGTCAATTGTCATACTGATTATTGTTATAGCATGTTCTGTCTTGTCTCGTGTATTTGATTTACTGAACAGATTGAATGAATTGGATTATTGCAAACAGTTTTATTATTTCTTACTGAATAAAACTTTAGAATTTATTTCAGCATAATGTTTACATTACTAAATCTGAAATTGTTATTGTTTTCGATACAGATATTTTCTACGGGCCATAAACTCGGTATAATAAGCATGTTATGTAAATATATAGCTAACGTATTTATCTACTCGCTGCATATTTTTTTTTATTGAACACGTTGAGCTCATCCCCTTATTTTCTCCCACAGAGACTTATCAATAGTTGCATATCGCTTTGATGAGTAGAATTTTTTTACACAGTGATATTTCTGCGTCAAAGGTATACCCAAATTAATTATTCTTTTGTATCTAAAATTTTTGTAAGTACAGTAATGTTTATGAAAATGTGTCTGGGGATGTAAACATAGTCGTTTTGTAATTGAATGATAATTTCGATAAATTAAAAAAAAATATCCTTCTGATTTTAATCAATGATGTTAATTTTATGCTATGTTTACATATAAACGATAAGAAAATATATTGTACTAATCTAACAACGACTTGTAACCCAACAAAATTGTACAAAATTCGGGTCGTTAGAGTTTCCTTTGTTTATCAGTTAAAAATAAAGGAAAGGAAGATCTCAAGAGGAGCTGAATGATGTATGAGCAAAAATATGAATAAATAGAGAATTACATAGTGAAATCAACGCAAGAAGGTGACGGTTTTCTCTCAAGGTAATAATGAAGTAAAATAGTAACTACCATTTCTCTCTCAGTAATTCATAAAGATCTTATTCCCTTATCGGATATTACTTCTTTCATTTATCCTTTCTGAAAATAAATACAATTACAGGGTGTGTCTGATTGACTGTTCTATTTTGTGCTCTTCAAAATTTGATCTAATTGGCTTCAAAGAAGAAACATTATTGAATTAGGATATGGGATTTTGTTAAAAGAAACGACGTGATTTTTCTGACACATTGTTAAACAGATAGGATCTTGTTCTAGATAGGAATTTTATTTACGATTCGTGTGATTGAGGCTTTTACTATTTGTTTCTTTTTTGTTTTGTGCAAAAGATGAAAAACAATAGAAATAAAAAACAAATAGCAAAAGCATCAATCGGAGTCCTAACTTTGTCTTTCATAATTTGAGAGTAGTTGTGACGCCCCGAAAACGCGAAAAATATGACAAATTTAAAATTTTTTACTCATCAAATCACAATTAGGGGTACATTCCTATGCAGTGTCATACATCATCATACTTATCATACCTCAGGATCTCATCATAAATTAGTATATATCATATCATATACATTACTTAATTCTGAGTTAGTTAATCCTAATACATCTCATACATCATTGTACAACGAGTGTCTGTAAATATAACTCTAGTCTGGATACATGAATATTAAATATCTACCTTAATACAGAATATATGGCCTGGAGTTCAAGTCCTCCACAGGCCTCAAATTCGTACGTCGCATGGAACTCACTTCACTTGAAGAAATCTGGAGGGGGAAGAAAATAGGGTGAGCTTCTAAATCGCTCAGTAAGGGGGGCAAGGGAACTCAGTTATATAAATCATATCACACATCACAAATATGTATTTGTATATGAAACTCAGTATACTTATTTGAAATCGTAGCATGAAAGTTCTCAAAACATCCTCATCTCATAGCTCAAAAATCATGTGAAAATATGAAGGTAAAAAGGCTCAATATAGAGCATTCACAAGCATATGTAAATATATGTGATCATGACTTTTCTCGAAATATGTGATAAAAATTACCTCAGTAAATAGCATGTGACAAGGTCACAAAACACAATTCATGTGTAAAACGAGACTAGGCAATAAAACTCATATACAACTCGTCATGGCACATCAAATATATAATCTCCTTTGGTTGCGCATCCCAGGCATCATCGTAAGAGGGAACATCGACAATATGGTCGTATGCATGGTATATTGGACTTATAAGTTACCAGAACAAGGCCCGACCTTACATGCTACCAGAGCAATACCTCGCCTCATGCACACTATCACGTGGTTCCTGGGTCGGTTCCCGGGCGGCCCATTATATCAGTCTTACATGCTACCAAAGCAAGGCCTCCCAACGCTACCAAAGCGGAGGAATAATCGGACTTACATGTTACCAGAACAAGGCCACCCAGCGTTACCAGAACGGGGGTCATCTCACGTTACCAAAACGGAGGCATCTCTCGTTACCAGAACGGAGGAATATCGGACTTACATACTACCAGAGCAATGTCCGGAGTTACATGCTATCAAAGCAAGGCCCGATGTGTATTCAACATGACACGCCTAAGTCTCAATCATTAGCCATTATCTTATAAAACATTTTACCTTCACGTAGAACTCATAATGGTTTTCTCTCATAAAACGCATTTAAAACATTTGTGTACTCAACACAAAACATATTAAAAATCGAGTTCCAACTGGCAAAACACGCACACATTTTCTCAAATCTCAATATTGCCTTAACGTAGAGCCCAAGTTACTTTTCACGCAAACTCAACGGTTTATAAAGCAATTTCACACTCAGCTTATAAACTCATAAAACAATGGGCTCCAACCGGCTTTAAAAATCATGTGCAATCATATCACAACACAACAGCAAACATGCTTGTATTCTCAAATCATGGTTCATGCTACAACAGTTCATCAAAACACATACACAAATGGTTTAGTTTTCCCTTACCTCTTTGCACCTCGTATAGTGCAATCGTTCCCCCGTATCACGGACTAGCCTCGCATTCCACTCTGGAACTCCCGAGCTGTCCAAACGATGTTAAAAACATCAATAACCCAACTCAATAGCATTATTGAACACACGTTTACTCATTTTCTCATTAACACCTCGATTCGATTCGTCGTTCGATTTCCAAGTATGTTGTTCTCCTTTGGGTGGGCAATAACTTTCCTTCTTGCCACAACTCTTGATTTGGACGGAAATGGGCGATTTGGAAGAGAGAGAAAGTTAGGGTTCGGCTGAAATGGAGGTTTGGAAGAGAGAAAAAAGCTAAAATGCAGGAAAACACATTGGTCCTTTTATAGACGGAGGGTAGGAGATCGATCTGGCTCATGATGAGATCGATCTGCATTTGAATTTGGGGATGATTTGAGGCAATTTTATACCTAGGAGATCGATCTGTCGTGGGGTAAGATCGATCTCTCAATGGCTTTATGAGATCGATCTGCTCCATTTTTTAGATCGATCTCTAGTTTACAGAATGCTTCATGAGATCGATCTGCTCCTTGAGGAGATCGATCTTCTCCCAAACAGAAACATTTGGAGATCGATTCCTTCCTCATGAGATCGATCTTCTCTCAAACAGAATCATAAGGAGATCGATCATCTTCCATTGGAGATCGATCTGCTCACTTAATTTCCTCCTTCCTTGTCATTTTTAGCTTACCAGATCGATCTTTCTTCTCTAAGATCGATCTGACCTCATAGTTTCCCACTTTGGTTAAGCACTTGCACATATATCTCCAAATATAATTTCCACAATTCACTACTTTGATTATTTCTCATTCATTACTTATACATTTCACTCAGCTCAATAAATTACACTTCAAGTTCATATTACATAATTAAAATATGTCTAAAATTCTCAGATCTCACATCCTCCCCACCTTAAAAAGAATTTGGTCCTCCAAATTCAACTCAACTCGTTTAATAGATGGGGGTATTTCTCCTTCATGAGACTCTCCAATTCCCATATTGCCTCTTCCATTGAGTGATGTTTCCATAAAACTTTCACTAATGGGATGCTCTTGGTTCTAAGTACCTTCTCCTTTCTATCGAGAATCCGGACGGGTTTCTCAGTGTAACTCATGTCCACTTGTATGTCCATCTCTTCATACTCTATGACATGAGAAGGGTCCAGGTGATACTTCCTCAACATAGACACATGAAAGACGTTGTGTATTCTGGACATCTGTGGGGGTAATGCCAATCTGTAGGCTACCTCTCCCACTCTCTAAAGAATCTCGAATAGTCCTATGTAACGAGGACTCAATTTCCCTTTCTTCCCAAATCGCATGATACCCTTACTCGGTGATATCTTCAAAAATACTGCATCACTAACATCAAACTCGAGTAGCCGTCTACGCACATCCGCATAAATTTTTTGCCTACTCTGTGCAGCCCGTAACCTCTCATATATGAGTTTCACACTCTGTACAGCTTGCTCAACAAGCTCGGGAGCATTTATCTTTCTGTCACCGACTTCTTCCCAAGCTACAGGGGATCTACACCTCCTACCATATAGAGCCTCAAAAGGTGCCATTCCAATACTCGCATGATAGTTGTTATTGTACGCAAACTCTGCTAGGGGTAGGTGATCATCCTATAATCCCTTAAAATCCATCGTACACGCCCTCAACATATCCTCCAGGGTCTAAATAGTCCTCTCTGACTGACCATCTGTCTGAGTATGATAGGCGGTACTAAAACTCAATCGAGATCCCATGGACTCCTGAAACTAGGTCCAAAATCTGGTAGTAAATCGGGAATCTCTGTCAGAAGTAACACCCAGTGGAGCCCCATGTAATCTAGCTATCTCGCTGACATACAACTCAACTAAGGCATCCACAGTATCTGTGCTCTTGATAACAAGGAAGTGGGCACTCTTGGTTAGTCTATCGACTATAACCCATATCGCATCACAACCTCTCTGGGTCCTCGGTAAACCCATAATAAAGTTCATGGTGACATGCTCCCATTTTCATGTAGGTACAGGTAAAGGCTGTAGTAGTCCTCCGGGCTTCCAATGCTCAGCTTTCACTTGTTGGCATACTAAACATCTGGCCACATACTCTACCACGTCTCGTTTCAAACCACTCTACCAGTACACCTTTCTCAAGTCTCGGTACATCTTAGTACTCCCTGGGTGCATGGTGTATCACGAGCAATAGGATTCTCTCAGTATCTGTCTCTTCAGGGCATCATCGTCCGGTACACAAATTTGTCCTCTTAACCTTAACTGTCCATCCTCACTGATTGTGAGATCTGACTACGAAGTCTGCTCAGCTTGGCTAACCATATCTATCAACCTCTGATCACTGCGCTGCTCAGTTCTAATCTGATCCATAATCCTGGGCTCTATTCGCAGGCTAGCCAAAAATCCAATCTCTACCTCTTTAACTCTGATCCGAAGTTCGGCAAACTACTTCAGTAAATCCCATTCCTTGATCATCATAGCAGATATCATACTCTTTCTGCTCAGGGCATCAGCAACTACGTTCGCCTTACCCGGATGGTATAAAATCTCGCAGTCATAGTCCTTAAGGAGTTCCATCCATCTCATTTGTCTCATGTTTAACTCCTTCTGATCAAAGAGATAACTCAAACTCTTGTGATCAGTGAAGATCTGGAATCTTTCCCCATATAAGTAGTGTCGCCAGATCTTCAAGGCAAAAACCACAGCGGCTAACTCCAAATCATGCGTGGGGTAATTTCGGTCATGGTCTTTCAACTGTCGCGATCCATATGCGACCACTCTTCCATACTGCATAAGCACACACCGCAATCCTTGATGGGATGCATCACTATAAACAGAAAATCCTCCTGATCCCTCAGGAACAGTCAACATAGGTGCCGCTGTCAATCTCCTTTTCAATTCCTGAAAATTGAGCTCACACTGATCAATCCATATAAACGGAATCTCCTTGAGCGTGAGCTTTGTCAAGGGAGCGGCAATCCTGGAAAATCTTTCTACAAATCTTCTGTAATACCCTGCCAAACCAAGGAAGCTTCGTACTTCTGTAACTGTCCTCGGTCTTTCCCAATTAAGCACAGCCTCTACTTTACTTGGATCCACTGATACTCTTTCCCTTGAGACTATATGACTAAGGAAAGCTATCCGATCTAGCCAAAACTCACACTTACTAAGCTTTTCATATAATTTCTTATCTCGGAGTATCTGAAGTACTAACCACAAATACTGTGCGTGATCTTCATATGATCGATAGTACACCAGGATATCATCAATAAAGACTCACAAATTTATCTAGATAGTCTCTAAACACCTCGTTCATTAATCTCATAAATGTTGCAGGGGCGTTCGTCAATCCAAAGGACATCACTAGAAATTCATAATGGCCATACCTTGTCCTGAAGGCCGTCTTCGGAATATCTTCTTCTTTAATCCTCAATTGGTGATAGCCCGATCTCAAATCAATCTTAGAAAAGACTGAGGCCCCTCTCAGCTGATCAAGTAGATTATCAATCCTCGACAATGGATATTTATTCTTCACCGTGGCTTTATTTAATAATCGGTAGTCTATGCATAATCTGAGACTACCATCATTCTTTCTCACGAATAACACTGGTGCTCCCCACGGTGAGACACTGGGTCTAATAAACCCTTGATCTAATAACTCTTATAGTTGTTTCTTCAATTCCTCAAGTTCCACTAATGCCATCTTGTATAAAGGTCTAGAGATAGGCTGAGTATCCGGTACCAAATCAATGGTAAACTCCAGCTCTCTCTCTCTGGTGGAAAACCTGAAAACTCATCTGGAAAAACATCCAAAAATTCACACACCACAGGTATATCATCCATCATCGGATGTTCCCGCTCATCATCTGAGATGAGTGTTTCATAACCTTCACATGAACAATCATATTTAATACTCTCAAAAATAATATTAAAATTTCAAATTACTTACTAGAATTCCACATATTCATTTCCTCAATATCTCAACCGTACACTGTAAGGTTCAGGTAGGGAGAAAGTTACAATCTTAGTGTAGCAGTCTAAACTCACTCGATTGGTTGCTAGCCAATCCATTCCCAAAATTACATCAAACCCATGTATATTTAACATTATTAGATCTGCTAACATTACTCTATCTCCCACCTTTATTTCACATCCTCTACAGATTAACTCAGTTCTCTGGGATTCACACATAAGGGTATTTACATGTAGTATATACTTTAGAGGTTCAAACTTCAAATTTAATCTACATGCAAAATACTCAGAAATAAACGAATGCTTAGATCCTGGATCAATCAACACATGAGCCTTATGATTACAGACAGAGAGTGTACCTCTTATAGTTTCTACAGAAGTGTCCGTCGTTTCCTTGTCCAGGGCAAACACACGTCCCTGTGTAACAGGCTTCTTCCCTTTCTCTGCAGCAGTAGCCTGTCTCTGGGGATTCACTCTCTGAGGCTGCTGTCTAGTAGGCTCTGGAGCATGTGGTATCTGAGGTTAAGGACAGTCCTTCACTCTGTGACCCATGTCACCACATCTAAAATATCCGCGGATCGACCCAGTACAACTTCCCTCATGTGATCGGCCACAGTCTCTACAAACCTTATCTCAGGCCTGCCATATCGAGGGGTCTCCTTGATAATAGGATAAGCTCTGGGTCTCTCCAATCTACCCTTCTGTACCTTAATCCTTCCTCTCCTGAAGGAACCTCTCTGAACATCTGCCTGAGACATCGCTGGCCTCTTACCCTTGTCCCTAGTCACTGTTCCGAACTCATTCTGGGATTGTACAATTTCAATTCCCCTCTCAATCTCTTGTGCTCATCATAGAGCATCTCCAAACTCAGAAATACACAACCCAATCAATCGATCTCTGATGATAGGCTTCAATCCATACACAAACCTCTCTGTACGGAGCTCTTCATTCTTGAAGGTTTCTGGGTCATATCTCAGCAGAGCAGTAAATCGGTTCTCATAATCATCTACAGACATGTCGCCCTGTACCAAACTTAAAAACTCTGCTTGCCTCCTTCTCTAGGTAGCTCGTGGTACGTATTGGGCTCTGAAAGCTGCCTGAAACTCTTCCCAACCAATCACATTCTGGTGGGACATCAGGATACCCTGGGTAGTACCCCCACCAATCTCGAGCTCTCCCTTTCAACATATAGGCACTCATACTGACTCTCTCAGCATCGGTGCACCCCAGATAATCAAATATAACTCTCAACTCTGTTAGCCACTCCTCAGCCTCTGTAGGATCCTTCTTTCCCCTAAATGCGGGTGGATTCATTTTCAAAAAGTCCTTCAGTCGGACCATACTTCTGTCATCAGGCTGAGTGACGGGAGGCACTAGGTCCATCTGCATTGGGGGTACGGGAGGCCCTTGTGGTGGTGTAGGAGTAGTACCCTAGGCATTAACTCCAAAATGTTATGAGAATAGTGCTGCCATTTGCTCAAATCCCTGCCTCACATCGGTTTCAATCCGGTTAAATCGAGAGTTAGGACTCTCTAGTTGTGGGGCAGGTAGCGGAGGGGACTCTGCCTACCTCCTTGGACGACCTCGTCGTTTACTCATTCTCTATCTCAACTCGTCTCCTACGCGTACATATCAAAATAGATTGAAACCTCAATCCTCAATTTCAATTCATGACCAGACTTATACAGACACTTGGGATGTATTCTATTTCACTTAACCAACACTGGCAGTACTGGACACCCTAAGCTCTGATACTAAGAAAACTACGTGACACCCCAAAAACGTGAAAAAAATAAATTTAAAACTTTTTACTCATCAAATCACAATTAGGGGTGCATTCCTGTGCCGTGCCATACATCATCATACTTATCATACCTCAGGATCTCATCATAAATTAGTATATATCATATCATATACATTACTCTATTCCGAGTTATTTAATCCTAATACATCCCATACATCATTGTACAACGAGTGTCTGTAAATATAACTCTAGTTTGGATACATGAATATTAAATATCTCCCTCAATACAGAATATATGGCCTAGAGCTCAAGTCCTCCATTAGTCTCAAATCCGTACGTCGCAGGGAACTCACTTCACTTGAAGAAATCTAGAGGGGGAAGAAAACATGGTGAGCTTCTAAATCGCTCAGTAAGGGGGGTAAGGGAACTCAGTTATATAAACCATATCACACATCACAAATATGTATTTGTATATGAAACTCAGTATACTCATTTGAAATCGTAGCATGAAAGTTCTCAAAACATCCTCATCTCATAGCTCAAAAATCATGTGAAAATATGAAGGTAAAAAGGCTCAATATAGAGCATTCACAAGCATGTGTAAATATATGCGATAATGGTTTTTCTCGAAATATGTGATAAAAATCACCTCAGTAAATAGCACGTGACAAGGTCACAAAACATAACTCATGTGTAAAACGAGACTAGGCAATAAAACTCATATAAAACTCGTCATGGCACATCAAATATATAATCTCCTCTGGGTGCGTATCCCAAGCATCCTCGTAAGAGGGAACGTCGACAATATGGTCGTATGCATGGTATATTGGACTTATATGTTACCAGAATAAGGCCCGGCCTTACATGCTACCAGAGTAATGCCTCACCTCATGCACACTATCACGTGGTCCCTGGGTCGGTTCCCAGACGGCCCATTATATCGGTCTTACATGCTACCAAAGTAAGGCCTCCCAACGTTACCAAAGCGGAGGAATAATCGGACTTACATGTTACCAGAACAAGGCCACCCAGTTTTACCAGAACGGGTGTCATCTCACGTTACCAAAACGGAGGCATCTCTCGTTACCAGAACGGAGGAATATCAGACTTACATGTTACCAGAGCAATGCCCGGACTTACATGCTACCAAAGCAAGGCATAATGTGTATTCAACATGACACGCCTAAGTCTCAATCATTAGCCATTATTTTATAAAACGTTTTGCCTTTATGTAGAACTCATAATGATTTTCTCTCATAAAACGCATTTAAAACATTTGTGTACTCAACACAAAACATATTAAAAATCGAGTTCCAACCGATAAAACAAGCACACATTTTCTTAAATCTCAATATTGCCTTAACGTAGAGCCCAAGTTACTTTTCACGCAAACTCAATAGTTTATAAAGCAATTTCAAACTTAGCTTATAAACTCATAAAACAATGGGCTCCAACCGGCTATAAAAACCGTGTGCAATCATATCACAACACAATAACAAACATGCTTGTATTCTCAAATCATGGTTCATGCTACAACAATTCACCAAAACACATACATAAATGGTTTTGTTTTCCCTTACCTCTTTGCACCTCGTATAGTGCAATCGTTCCCCCGTATCACGGACTAGCCTCGCATTCCACTCTGAAACTCTTGAGCTGTCCAAACGATGTTAAAAACATCAATAACCCAACTCAATAGCATTATTGAGCACACGTTTACTCATTTTCTCATTAACACCTCGATTTGATTCGTCGTTCGATTTCCAAGTATGTTGTTCTCCTTTGGGTGGGCAACAACTTTCCTTCTTGCCACAACTCTTGATTTAGACGAAAATAGGCGATTTGGAAGAGAGAGAAAGCTAGGGTTCAGTTAAAATGGAGGTTTAGAAAAGAGAGAAAATATGAAATGCAGGAAAACACAGAGGTCTTTTTATATATAGAGGGTAGGAGATCGATCTGGCTCTTGATGAGATCGATCTGCATTTGAATTTGGGGACGATTTGGGGTAATTTTATACCTAGGAGATTGATCTGTCGTGGGGTAAGATCGATCTCTCAATGGCTTTATGAGATCGATCTGCTCCATTTATGAGATCGATCTCTAGTTTACAGAATTCTTCATGAGATTGATCTGCTCCTTGAGGAGATCGATCTTCTCCCAAACAGAAACATTTGAAGATCGATTCCTTCCTCATGAGATCGATCTTCTCTCAAACAGAATCATAAGGAGATCGATCCTCTTCCATTGGAGATCGATCTACTCACTTAATTTCCTCATTCCTTGTCATTTTTAGCTTACCATATCGATCTTTCTTCTCTAAGATCGATCTTACCTCATAGTTTCCCACTTTGGTTAAGCACTTACACATAAATCTTTAAATATAATTTCCACAATTCACTACTTTGATTATTTCTCATTCATTACTTATACATTTCACTCAGATCAATAAATTACACTTCAAGTTCATATTACATAATTAAAATATGTCTAAAATTCTAAGATCTCACAGTAGTCAATGAAAGAATAGCTATCATAAAAGTAAGCTGAGAATGCTGCATAACTTTCTGCTTTGTATAAGCTTTTAGTAGCTGAACTAAAAGCTACTTCTCTTACTTTGGTGGAATACTTCTGTGGTGATTTATATTGCTTAAAAGTAAATTTAATTTCTGTCGCTATTAAGAGTTATAACCCTCTTCAATTCTGCTATTTTGGTGTTACAAGAATTGTGTGGCTATTAGAAAAAAGGGTTAAATATCGTTTTCTTATCATCAATATGGTGCAAGCCCATCTTTGAACTGTCTTTTATGTTTCTCTCTGTTTCTATTCTTCTGAATCTTTTATACCACTTTCTTGTCTAGTTGTTTCCTCTCAATTTCTGGACATGGAAGTTTAAGAACAAGATGAGCATAGCCAAGAAAAGAAGATGCTACCACCACCAAGTGGAACTTTTCAGACTCGTGAACTGCTCAAACATGTCCGTGACTTTGCATTAACACAAGGATATATGGTATTTATTAGGGATTCTGCAAAGGATAGGTATGTGACCATTGCTTGTGATAGCGGTGGTGTTTATCGTAAAAGACTCAAGAATGGTGAAAACATGTGCCCAAGAAAGAATGCTTCTCGTCTTACAAATTATCCTTTTGAAGTTGTGGGCAAAAAAGATGATGATGTTTGGACACCCATGATAAAAAATGGAGAACACAATTCATGAACCTTCAAAAGATATTTCTGACCACCCTTCTTACCGTCGTATTAGAAAAGAAGAGGTGTTGCTAATAAGAGACATGACTACGGCTGGTAAACGGCCACGCCAAATCCTCAAGGCTTTAAGGCAAAGAAATCCAAATCTTGTATCAGATTCAAGGAATGTTTACAATGTCAAAGCCAAGATTTGGCGAGAGAGTTTATCGGGTGATATTCAAGGTTTGTTCTGATATCCCCTAATATGTGTTTTGCTTTTTTAACCATGAATTTAACTTTCTAGTACTCATATTAGAATTTAAGTTTGTCCACATGCCTAATCAAAATTATGAGGTCTTTTGGGAGTTTAAGTTTGGGGGTTGTTGAATTCTATTCCCAAATTGGCTTTACCCTTTCCTTGCAATATTTTAAGGCCATATATAAGTTAATATGTGGACATAGCAGATTGTTTCTCATATTAGTTCACACTTCACAGGGAAACTACTTAAAATTTTACGAGTGAAAAGTAAACACCATGCAAAAGAAGTCTGGCAATGCCCTAGTAAGTGAAAAACTATTATTTCTGAAACAAACAGCTTGTTCAAAAATGCCCTTCAGAAGTCATTTTGATTTTCTTCGTTTTAGTATGTGAGCAAGCTTGAGAAGAGTTCACAAATTTCACTCACTTTGTCACCAAGGAAAGGTCATTTATTTCCTATGCTAAGCTAATACTACTAAGGCTACAAGGCGCCAAAAGCTTTTTGATAGCTATATCATTTAGGATATGAGCCTTGATTCTCTTCATCATGATTTTTTAAATGTTGAAGGATGTTTCCATCATCCTTTCTCCTACTTGCAGTTGTCTTCCCTCTCATTAATAAGATTTATGAGATTTGAAATTGGATTATCCAGTAGTTCTCATCTCTTTTGTAGTTCTATTTTATCTGCAGCTAATTAAATGCAGAAAAATTGACTACCAGATTATACTAGCAAAGGGTTGTTTACTCTTTATATATAATACATTATCAACTACAACTTGATTGATAAAGAAAAAATCGAAGAAGAATTTTATTAATCTCTGGCAAGATGGAGGTGAGGCATCAATCAACTCTCATTAATGTGACTTTGGGCATGGGTTTTATTGCACCAATGAACTTCCTATGTCACTAAACAGTTGCTACCATCCTTTTTGTTAAGGTGAATGGAATTTATAAAAAGGGATTAGTAAGGCTAATAATTGCATAAATCACGTGTTTTGAATGTTTTCACATAAAACAATAATTTGTTTTGAACAAATTAACGGATAGGTTGGCTAGTGTTTGTGAGGTGCTAATCATGATTTTGAGATTGTTTTGGTTGATTAGGAGCCGCCTATCGTGGTTCTGTGAATTAAATCGTGCTGAAGCCTCGCTCGCACAGGATTTTGGCATTTTCACTTGTATGAAACGTGCTGGAGCGTAGCTCGCACTTTGATTTGAAATTGTGATGATGTTTTATAAATCGTATTGGAGCTTCTGCTCGTACGTGGATTTCGAGTGGTTTTTTATGCATATAACCGTACTGGAGCTATGCTCGTACGTGGGTTTCTCTTGAATTTATGCATAAATGTCATACTAGAGCATTGCTCGTACGAGGATATTTATTTATGATACATGTATCGTGCTAGAGCCTAGTTTGTATAGGTTTTTGCACTAAGGTATGTATGATGTCGTGGTGAGGGTAATACGAATTGGTGGTCAGGGAACCCAAAAGGGGCGAACAAGGCCATGAGGGGCTAAGACCTGACACTAATTAATTCAGGGAACCCAAAAAGGGCGCTGAAGGCCATAAGGGGCTAGGACCTGACATTAGAAATACTCCCACGTGCACTTGAGACTATATCGATTACACATGGCATTGAGGTAGATAATACCTACGGCTGGCACCCCCAACCATGATATGGGTCTACGGAGTATGTTGTACCGTGTATATCACATGGAGTACTTTGTACTGCGTGGTTGAGTTATTGATGAGAAAGTCTGGCGGAGAACTAACCCACCTTCGTCTAGCATGATACCCCCGCACACCGGGATCCGTGTGGTCTGGGATGATTTATGACATAGTTGGCTAACATAGTCCATTGAGATATAGTGACATGTCTCATTTAATATTACATAATACCACATGGTTTTGACACATGAGATGATTGTGATTGTCCAAGGTAGACCTGAGGGAGGGGTCGAGCCTTGTGGGATTTGTGATTTAATGAAATGATAATTCAATTTATGATGAGATGTGATGTGATTTGAAAAGGATGTTTCTTAAATGAATTTCCCTTTTTGTGATGAGATTTAATGAGAATGAGCATGAGATGGTTTTACATGTTGATATTTCCATGTTTTTAAGCCTATTTACATGATTTTCAATACATGATATATTTATATACATGTGGCATAATTTTATTTTCTCATGCTCTGACTTAAACGATTTATGCATAGCACTATCAGCATGTAGATAGAGTAGTTATCTACCATGCTTGCATTATTGTCTTACTGAGCATGTGGTTACTAATCCCTCTCTACTTTCCCCTTTCTACTTAGCTTACATAGCAGCCCAGTGAGGACTGAGGCGTTTTATTTTGGACATCTACTGCCTCCATCGCCAAAAGGTATACATACAGGGATTCTTTTTGTATCTAAACATGTAAAGGCACAGTAGTCATTTTGTATTGTAATGTGGGGGATGTAAAAGTTAGAAAATGTGTCATGTATAAGTGTATAACTTAACTTTAAATGAATAACACCTCTTTTGATTTAATTGAGAATGAATGATGAGTGCTATTTATTATCGACTCACAGCCCAATTGTGTAGTGGTGAGTTTGTTCACGACCGGGTAAGGAAAGGAAAATGAAAAAAAAATTATTGTGATTTTCAGTTTTAAAGGATGAAAAGGGTCGTGACAAAATTGGTATCAGAGCTGCGTTGGCCTGATGTGAGTCAGTAAATAAAATATAGGAAAGTTACATCCCCATATTACTGTGCTTTTGTTTAGATATAACTGCATATACCGTGATAGATTGAGTCTAATAAGTGATTGTGAATACAGGAAGTTAGGCATTATGCCTGTTACGCGTCGAGGTAGATGGACGGGAGCACGTGCTAGAGGCCGTAGAGGTGGGCCTGAGAGCCGTGCTGAGCCACAGACTAACCAGGCTCCTCAGAACCCTGTGGAGTGACCAGGGGATATTGAGGCACGCTTCGCTAGGATAGAGCGGAGTATTGAGAGCCTAGTGGAGATAGTCACACAGGCATTGGGTGCCGGTGATAGACGAGGTCTTGTAGCACAGCCTACTACTGGACAGGCAGTTGTAGAGGTGGAGAGACCTCAGGCTACTGAGACGATGACATCCCCAGTATAGGATACGGCTTCACCTATTGCACCACAACAGAGCGATAGCGATTTAGGGTATGATTGCGACTTGAGTAGGCTACGCCAGTTTCAGGAGTTGAAACCTCCGATGTCTAGAGGGGTAAAAGACTCGGTTATTACGAAGGATTGTGTGTATGAGATGGCGAAGCTATACAGATTTTTCAAATGTACATCAGTTGAGAAAGTGGCATTTGTCGTGTTTATGTTAAAAGGTGAGGCAGAGCACTAGTGGAGATCCACAAAGTCTATTTTGAGGGCTCGACACTCCAAGATCACTTGGAAGATATCTTTGGAGGCCTTCAGGAGGCAGTACATCCCAGCCACCATACAAAGGAAATTGGGGATGGAATTTATGAATTTGGTTTAAGGGAAACGTACTGTGAATGATTTGTTGGATCAGTTTCAGGGAGCACAGGTCTTTTCTAAGATAGATCTGCGGTTAGGGTATCATCAGTTGAGGATACGGAGTGGAGATGTACCTAAGACAGCATTTCGTACTCGTTATGACCACTACGAGTTTTTTGTTATGCCATTCAGATTGATGAATGCCCCCGCAACATTTATGGCACTGATGAATGATGTATTCAAACCATACCTAGACAAGTTAGTGATTGTGTTTATTGATGATATATTGGTCTATTCCAAGTCTAGGGAAGATCACGAGGAGCACTTGAGGATAGTTTTGCAGACCCTCCGAGAGAAAAAGTTATATGTCAAACTCAGTAAGTGTAACTTTTGGTTAGAGCAGATCTCATTTATGGGCCATGTTATGTCGAAGGATGGGGCATCAGTGGATCCATCCAAGATAGAGGTAGTTGTACAGTGGGAACAACCCAAGACAGTTACTGAGATCAGAAATTTTCTAAGATTGTCAGGTTATTATCGGAGATTTGTAGAGGGTTTCTTCAGACTAGCTGCTCCATTGATACGCCTCACGGGGAAAGACGTTAAGTTTGTATGGGATGAGGCATGTGAGAGGAGTTTTGAGGAGCTTAAGCGTCAATTGACCACTGCTACAATTCTCACCATTCCTACCAACTCAGGAAGTTTCTCGGTGTATACGGATGCATCACACCAGGAACTGGGCTGTGTACTTATGCAGGATGAGAAGGTAGTTGCCTATGGATCTAGACAGTTGAAAGATCACGAGAGGAACTACTCGACACATGATTTGGAGTTAGCGACCATGTTGTTTGCTTTGAAAATATGGCGCCATTATCTCTATGGAGAGAAATTTTAGGTTTTTATAGATCATAAGAGCCTTAAGTACTTGTTCTCACAGAAAGAGTTAAACATGACACAGAGGAGATGGCTCGAACTCCTGAAAGACTATGATTGTGAAATCATGTACCACTCGGGTAAGACGAATGTAGTCACTGATGCCTTGAGCAAGAAGAACCTAGGGTTGGTATCTTATATGATGATACGGGAACATGAGTTGTTTGAGTAACTTGTGAACCTCAGTTTGGATGTAACCCCACCTGGATCATAGAGATTGGATATCATGGCTAGTATGAGATTAGAGCTAGAGTCGATTGGTCGTATTCGACAGGCTCAGCAGAGCGAACGACGGTGTATCGATGGGTTGAGTCAGATACAAGCAGGTGTGGGTATTGATTTTGAGCTGAGTGCAGATGGCTTATTGAGGTTCAGAGGCAGAGTATGTGTTCCCAAGGATCCTGAGATCAGGAGGCTAATTTTATTGGAGGCTCACTCATCGAAGTTCAAGATACATCTGGGGAGTACCAAGGTGTATCAAAACCTTCAGAAAGTCTATTGGTGGTTTGGAATGAAAAGAGACTTTGCAGAATATGTCGTTAAGTGTCTCGTTTGTCAGCAGGTGAAGGTAAAGCATCAAAAGCCTGCAGGGTTATTGGAGCCTCTACCGATATCGACATGAAAGTGAGATCATGTCACCATAGATTTTGTGATGGGATTGTCGAGGACCCGTAGAGGTCATGATGCCATATGGGTTATTGTGGATCGATTGACTAAGTCAGCCCATTTCTTAGCATGAGAGCTACCGATACTCTGAGTCAGTTGGCGAACCTGTATGTTCGAGAGATAGTACGACTACATGGTGTACCAGTGAGCATTATTTCTAGTAGGGATGCCCGCTTCACTTCCCATTTCTGGGGACATTTTCAGGAAGCGATAGGGACTCACTTGAGTTTTAGCACCGCTTTTCATCCTCAGATAGATGGGAAGTCAGAGAGGACTATACAGACCCTGGAGGATATGTTGAGAGCGTGTGTGCTGGATTTTGGAGGCTCTTGGGATGATCACCTGCAGTTAGCCGAGTTCGCCTATAATAACAGTTATCATGCAAGTATCGAGATGGCACCTTATGAGGCACTGTATGGACGCAAATGTCGATCCCCCATTGGATGAGAAAAGGTTGGTGAGAGACAAATCGTTGCTCTAGACTTAGTGCAGCAGGCATCTGAGGACGTCCAATTGATATGTGAGAGATTACGGACAACTCAGAGCCGACAAAAGAGTTATGCTAACAATAGACGGAGACCACTAGAGTTTGATATGGGTGAGTTGGTATTTCTGAGAGTTTCACCTTCGAAGGGTATTATGAGATTTGGTAAGAAGGGTAAGCTGAGCCCTAGATATATCGGACCCTTCGAGATTTTGGAGAGAGTGGGAGATAAGGCGTATAGGTTGGCATTGCCACCAGACTTGGCAAATGTTCATAACGTCTTCCACGTCTTTATGCTTCAGAAGTATCACCCGGACCAGGCACATGTGATAAAATATGAGCCATTGGAGCTCAATGAGAGTATGACGTATGAGAAGCCAGTTCAGATATTGGACAGAAAAGAGAAGGTGTTAAGGACCAAGATGATCCCCTTAGTGAAAGTGCTTTGGCAATATCACACTCCGGAGGAAGCCACCTGGAAGTTGGTAAGCATAATGCAAGAGAAGTACCAGAGTTGTTCTAAAATGACTTGGTTCTAATTTGGAGGACCAAATTCTTTAAAGGAGGGGAGGAATGTAAGACCCGTATTTCATATGTAACCTTATGACTTCGTACGTATGTCTATGTACAGGTAATATGGATCATAAGTGATGTAAAGTCCATAAAATCGATGTACACCTTTGTAATATGAGTTGGGAATGTACACACAAGTTTCATTATGTATGAATATGAAGGAATAGACTTTTGTATGTGATGAATGTGAGTGGAATGCAAAATGAGTAGTGCAACAATGGAATGAAGTTGCATGAATCGTTGTACTTCCATTTAGCTATGTGTTGTATACCTTTGGTTATATAATGAATGCAAACAAGTTTTAATGGGTATAAAGTATGAATGGATGCCATTTTCATGTCTTAACGGTGGTTGGATGAGAAAATAATTATGGCAGCAAATCAAGGATGTTTGGTGTGAGTTACTGCAGAAAACTACAGCAAAATCTGGAAGATATGAATGCCAAATCGATCTCATAGGATGAGAGATTGATCCAAAAAGAGCCAAAAATGCTCTTATTCGAGCAATAGAGCATGGCAGATCGATCTTCAATGGAGCCAGATCGATCTTCTAAACATTCTGTAAATGAAGAGATCGATCTGTAATGCAAGCAGATCGATTTCCTTAGCTCTCGGGTTAGAGCAGATTGATTTCCTCCCTTAGCCAGATCGATCTCCTTAACTCTCTGCCTAAAGCAGATCGATCTCAAGCCTTCGACAGATCGATCTCATGCCTTCAAATGTCATGAAAATGAGAGATTTAAGAGGATCAGATCTATCTCAAACCCTTGACAGATCGATCTCATCAAGCTATTTCTATAAATATGAGGAGTGAAATCTGTAAATTTTGGGAAACAACCTCACTCTTCCATTTCGACCTAAAAACCCAACTTTCTCACTCCTAAATCCACCCATTTCTAATGAGATTTGAGGGAAGACCATTAGATACAAAGCTGTTCATCTTAAAGAAGAGAACAACATAGTTTGGAATCAAAGCCTCATTTGTTGGATTGAAGGAGCAAGGGACATTTTCATTTGGAGCAAGAAGATGAACTAGATTAGTAAGCTTCTAATACTTCAGCCCAAGTACATTTGTCTATTTATTGATTTTGGAGTTGATTTGTATATGTATTGATGGTTAAAACTATCTAGGATGTGATGGAACTAGTGTGACCTAGAAAATAGAATAAGTCTAGTGTGATAAAATATGGGTTGAATAAGTTGATGATTTATGGGTATGCTAAAGTGTTTATTAGATAATGTGTATGAATTAAGATGATGAAATAATGCCACATTGTGAGGATAATCAATTTATGAAGATGAGTATATAAGGTGTTTGACCAAATGCCATAGTGAAGAAATTGATGAAATATGAACATTATGAGCTTAATATTGATTTAATATCGATTTGGTATGAATCAATAGGCCTAAAAGAATCAATAGACTCAAGATATGAGTAGAACAATGAAACTAGGCCTTGTAAGTGTTAATGGAGGCTATAGGTTAAACTGACTATAGCGAACACCAGAGTTGAGTTATATGGACTAAATCCATGTGATATATGACTTTGTACAGTTCCAGAGAGTTCGTTGGAGACGAATCGAATAGCACAAGTAAGCAGCTTTAAGGAAGTGGAATCACGTGACGCAATTCCAGGTAAGGGACTTCTGTGAGTATGTAGAGATAGCTGCTCGTACTTTGAACTTGTGAGTGAATATAGGGCGTTTATGAATTGCATGATTATTTAAGAAAATGATTGTTGGTGTATATGAATGACTACAAGTGATGTGGTGTATGATTTGGTTTTGAAATGAAATATATAAAAAGGGATTAGTAAGGCTAATAATTGCATAAATCACGTGTTTTGAATGTTTTCACATAACACAATGCTTTGTTTAGAAAAAATTAACGGATAGGCTGGCGAGTGTTTAAATGACTTTGTGAAATAACACATGTGAGGTGCTAATCATGATTTTGAGATTGTTTTGGTTGATTAGGAGCCGCCTATCGTGGTTGTGTGAATTAAATCGTGCTAGAGCCTCGCTCGCACGGGATTTTGGTATTTTCACTTGTATGAAACGTGCTAAAGCTTAGCTCGCACTTTGATTTGAAATTGTGATGATGTTTTATAAACCGTACTGGAACTTCTGCTTGCATGTGAATTTCGAGTGATTTTTTTATGCATATAACCGTATTGGAGCTATGCTCGTACGTGGTTTTCTCATGAATTTATGCATAAATGTCGTACTAGAGCGTTGCTCGTATGAGAATATTTATTTATGATGCATCTATCGTGCTAGAGCCTAGCTCGCAAATGTTTTCGTACTGTGGTATGTATAATGTCGTGGTGAGGGTAATACGAAGTGGTGGACAGGGAACCCAAAAGGGGCGAGCAAGGCCATGAGGGGCTAGAACCTTACACTAATTAATTCAGGGAACCCAAAAGGCGCGCTGAAGGCCATAAGGGGCTAGGACCTGACACTAATTAATTCAAGGAACCTAAAAGGGGTGCTGAAGGCCATGAGGGGCTAGGACCTGACATTAGAAATACTCCCACGTGCACTTGAGACTATATCAGTTACACATGGCAATGGGGTAGATAATATCTACGGTTGGCACCCCCAACCATGATATGGGTCCGTGGAGTACGTTGTCCCATGTAATCACATGGAGTACGTTGTACCGCATGGTTGAGTTACTAATGAAAATGTCTGGTGGAGAACTAACCCACCTTCGTCCAGCATGATACCCTTCACACTGGGATCCATGTGGTTTGGGATGATTTATGACATAGTGGCCAACATAGTCCATTGAGATATAGTGACCAGTCTCATTTAATATTACATAATACCACATGGTTTTGACACATAAGTATGATTGTGATTATCCAGGATAGACCCGAGGGAGGGGTCAAGCCTTGTGGGATTTGTGATTTAATGAAATGATAATTCGATTTATGATTTCTTAAATGAATTTCCCTTTTTGTGATGAGAATTAATGAGAATAAGCATGAGATGGTTTTACATGTTGATACTTCCATGTTTTTATGCTTATTTACATGATTTTCAATACATGATATATGTATATACATGTGGCATAGTTTTATTTCCTCATGTTCGACTTAAACGATTTATGCATAACACTATCATGATGTAGATAGAGTAGTTATCTATCATGCTTGCATTATTGCCTTACTGAGCGTGTGGTTGTTCATCCTTCTCTACTTTCCCCTCTCTACATGTGACGCCCCGGAAGTGCGAAAAATAGGGCTAATTTAAAACTTTTTACTCATCAAATTAAGGGTGCATTCCTGTGCAGTATCATACATCATCATACATATCATACCTCAGGATCTCATCATTAAATAGTATATATCATATCATATACATTACTCAATTCCAAGTTGATTAATCCTAATACATCCCATATAATGTTATACATCAAGTGTCTGTAAATACACATTAGTCTGGGTACATGAAATGTAAATTATACCTCTAATACAAATATATGCCCTGGAGCTCAAGTCCTCCACTAGCCACTACTCCGTATGTCGCAGGAAATTCTCCTCACTTGAAGAAATCTGGGGGGAAGAGAAAACAGGGTGAGCTTCTAAATCACTCAGTAAGAAGGTAAGAGATTCATTAATAAGAAAATGATTTACACAACACAAGCATTTTGTTTTTCATGATAAACTCAATAAACTCAGTGTAAAATCTAGCATGAATAGTTAAAACATCACCCCAAGTCTCAGGTAAAAATATGATAATAAATGGCTCAATTCAAGGTTACAAGCATGTAGAAATCAAGATGCGATAATGGCTTTTCTCTTCAAAACGTGATAAAAATCACTGCAATAGTAATGCACGTGGCACGACCACTAAATAAAATCTACACATGGCACAGCCACTAATTAAAATCCACACGTGGCACAGCCACCAAACACACGTGGCATAACCACTGATTAAGATTCACACGTAGCACAGTCACCAAATACATGTGGTACAACCACTGATTAAGATTCACACGTGGCACAGCTACTAAATACACATGGCATAGCCACTGATTAAGATTCACACATTACCAGAACGGAGGAATATCGGACTTACATGCTACTAGAGCAATGCCCGGTGTGTATTCAAAATGACACATTTAAGTCTCAATCAATAGCCATTATCATAAAAATCGTTTTGCCTTCACGTAAAGCTCATAATGGTTTTCTCTCATAAAACTCATTTCAAACCGTTTTGTACTCAACACAAAACATGTTAAAACCAAGCTTCAACCGGCAAAACCACGCACACATTTCTCAAATCTCAATACGCCTTAACGTAGGGCCCAAAACACTGTTCACATTTTAAAACACAAAAATGGTTGTAAAACATTTTCACATATAGTTTACAACTCATAAAAGTTAGGCCCCAACCGGCTATATAGTCGTGTGCAATTCTCATTCATAACACATAAAACATGCTTGTTTTCTCAATTGAAAATCATGCTACAATATTATCACAAAACACATACACAAATGAGTTTAGTTTTCCCTTACCTCTTTGCACCTCGTATAGTGCAATCGTTCTCCCGTATCACGGACTAGCCTCGCATTCCACTTTGAAACTCTCGAGCTGTCCAAACGATGTTAAAACATCAATATCTCGACTCAATTTCATTATCGAGCATACATTTGCTCATATTTCTCACTAACACCTACATCTCTCAATTCTTATAACTCTATCACCCTTCATAATCTCATCCACTACATTTCCAATCCTACATTTATTGTGCACAAAAATCCATGTCGATATTCATCTCATTGCCTCAATTTTAATTTATAGCCCAAAACTCCCAAAATTACCACAAATTGCATAATAACATCTCTACTCCAACGAAATCATAATTTCATCAATCCTAATTATTTCCCAACTATTTCATCACAATGTCCATGTCCACAATCACTAAAGATTACTTCAAAATCAAGGATTAAAGTTTAGAGATTGCCCAAACTTGTGGAGTGCTCAACTCACACCTCGATTCGATTTTGTCATTCGGTTTCCAAGTATGTTGTTCTCCTTTGGATGAGGAACAACTTTTCCTCTTGCCACAACCTTCGATTTGGATGGAAATGGGGACTTTGGAAGAGAGAGAAAGATAGGGTTCGGTTGAAATAGAGGTTGGAAGAGAGAGAAAAGATGAAATGCAGAAAAACACAGGGGTCTTTATATAGGTCGAGGGTAAGAGATCGATCTGGCTCTTGATGAGATCGATCTGTATTTGAATTTGAGGATGATTTTGGGCAATTTTATGCCTAGGAGATCGATCTGTCGTGGGGTGAGATCAATCTCTTAATGGCTTTATGAGATCGATCTGCTCCAATTATGAGATCGATCTCTAGTTTACAGAATGCTTCACGAGATCAATCTGCTCCTTGGGGAGATCGACCTTCTCCTTTACAGAAACATTTTGAGATTGATTCCTTCCTCATGAGATCGATCTCTTCATTATAGATTCATAAGGAGATCGATCCTCTTCCATTGGAGATCGATCTGCTCGCTTAAATTCCTCATTCCTTATCATTTTTGTCCTACCAGATCGATCTTCTCTTTTCCAAGATCGATCTGACCTCATAGTTTCACACTTTGGTTAAACACTTAACATATAAATCTCCAAATATAATTTCCACAATTCATTACTTTGATTATTTCTCATTCATTACTTATACATTTCATTCAGCTTAATAAATTACACTTCAAGTTCATATTACATAATTAAAATATGTCTAAAAATCTCAGATCTCACATCCTCCCCACCTTAAAAAAAATTTGGTCCTCCAAATTCAACTCAACTCATCAAAACAGATGGGGATACTTCTCCTTCATAAGACTCTCCAATTCCCACGTTGCCTCTTCCATTGAGTGATGTTTTCACAGAACTTTCACTAATGGGATCCGGACAAGTTCCTCAGTGTAGCTCATGTCCCCTTGCATGTCCATCTCGTCATACTCTATGACATGAGAAGGGTCCGGGTGGTACTTCCTCAACATAGACACATGGAAGACGTTGTGTATTCCAAACATCTGTGGGGGTAACGCCAATTTGTAGGCTACCTCTCCCACTCTCTCAAGAATCTCGAATGGTCCTATGTATCGACGACTCAATTTCCCTTTCTTTCCAAATCTCATGATACCCTTACTGCGTGATATCTTCAGAAATACTGCATCACCAACATCAAACTCAAGTGGTCGTCTACGCACATCTGCGTAGCTTTTCTGTCTACTCTGTGCAGCCCCAAATCTCACACATATGAGTTTCACACTCTGTACAGGCTATTTAACAAGTTTGGGAGCATTTATCTTTTTGTCACCCACTTCTTCCTAAGCTACAAGGGATCTACACCTCCTACCATATAGAGCCTCAAAAAGTGTCATTCCAATACTCACATGATAGCTGTTATTGTATGCAAACTCTACTAGGGACAGGTGATCATCCCATGATCCCTTAAAATCCATCGTACACGTCCTCAACATATCCTTCAGGGTTTGAATAGTCCTCTCTGACTGACCATCTATCTGAGGATGATAAGAGGTACTGAAACTCAATCGAGATCCCATGGACTCCTGAAACTGGGTCCAAAATTTGGAAGTAAATCAGAAATCTCTGTCAGAAGTAATACTCACTGGAGCCCCATGTAATCTAGCTATCTCGCTGACATATAACTCAGTTAAGGCATCTACAGTATCTGTGCTCTTGATGGCAAGGAAGTGGGCACTCTTGGTCAGTCTATCCACTATGACCCATATCGCATCACGACCTTTTCAGGTCCTCGGTAAACCCAAAATAAAGTTCATGGTGACATGCTCCCATTTCCACGTAGGCACAGGTAAAGGTTGTAATAATCCTTCGAGCTTGCGATCTCAGCTTTCACTTACTGGCATACTAAACATCTGGCCATATACTCTGCCACGTCTCACTTCATACCACTCCACCAGTACATCTTTCTCAAATATCGGTACATCTTAGTACTTCCTGGGTGCATGGTGTATCGTGAGCAGTGGGACTCATTCAGTATCTGTCTCTTCAGGGTATCGTCGTTCCGTACACAAATTCATCCTCTGAATCTCAACAATCCATCCTCGCTGATGGTGAGATCCGACTGCGAAGTCTGTTCAGCTTGGCTAACCATATATCAACCTCTGATCATTACGCTGCTTAGTTCTAATCTGATCCATGATCCTGGGCTCTATTCGCAGGCTAACCAAAAATCCAGTCTCTACCTCTTTAACTCTAACCCGAAGTTCGGTGAACTGCTCCAGTAAATCCCATTCCCTGATCATCATAGCAGATATCATACTCTTCCTGCTCAGGGCATCAGCAACTATGTTCGCCTTACCCGGATGGTATAGAATCTCGCAGTCATAATCTTTAAGGAGTTCCATCCATCTCCTTTGTCTCATATTCAACACTTTCTGATCAAAGAGATATCTCAAACTCTTGGGATTAGTGAAGATCAGGAATCTTTCTCCATAAAAGTAGTGTCGTCAGATCTTTAAGGCAAACACCACAGCAGCTAACTCCAAATCTTGCGTGGGGTAATTTCGCTCATGATCTTTCAATTGTCGCGACCCATAGGCGACCACTCTCCCATGCTGCATGAGCACACACCCCAATCCTTGATGGGAAGCATCATTATACACCGAAAATCCTCCTGATCCATCAGGTATAGTTAACATAGGTGCCGTTGTCAATCTCCTCTTTAATTCCTGAAAATTAAGCTTACATTGATCAGTCTATATGAACGGAGTCTCCTTGCGCGTGAGCTTAGTCAAAGGAGCGGCAATCCTGAAAAATCCTTCCACAAATCTTCTGTAATACCCTGCCAAACCAAGGAAGCTTTGTACCTCTGTAACTGTCCTCGATTTTTCCCAACTAAGCACAACCTCTACTTTACTTGGATCCACTGATACTCCTTCTTCTGAAACTATATGTCTAAAGAAAGCTATTCGATCCAGTCAAAACTCACACTTACTAAGCTTTCCATATAATTGTTTATCTCGGAGTATCTGAAGTACTAACCACAAATGCTATGCATGTACACCGGGATATCATCAATAAAGACTATCACAAATTTATATAGATAGTCTCTAAACACCTCATTCATTAATCTCATAAAGGCTGCAGGGGCGTTCGTCAATCCAAAGGACATCACTAGAAATTCATAATGGACATACCTTGTCCTGAAGGCCATCTTTGGAATATCTTCTTCCTTAATCCTCAATTGGTGATAGCCCGATCTCAAATCAATCTTAGAAAAGACTGAAGCCCCTCTCAACTGATCAAGTAGATCATCAATCCTGGGCAATGGGTATTTATTCTTCACCGTGGCTTTATTCAACAGTCAGTAGTCTATGCATAATCTGAGACTACCATCCTTCTTCTTTACAAACAACACTGGTGCTCCCCACGGCGAGACACTAGGTCTAATAAACCCTTGATCTAATAACTCCTGTAGTTGTTTCTTCAATTTCTCAAGTTCCACTAATGCCATCCTATATGGAGGTCTAGAGATAGGCTGAGTATCCGGTACCAAATAAATGGTAAACTCTAGCTCTCTCTTTGGTGGCAAACCCGATAACTCATCTGGAAAAACATCCAAAAATTCACACACCACAGGTATATCCTCAATCCTCGGATGTTCTCGATCATCATCTAAGATGAGTGTTTCATAACCTTTACATAAATAATCATATTTAGTACTCTCAAGAGCAACATCAAAATTTTAATTTGCTTACAAAATTGCATACGTCTAGTTACTCAATATTTCAAACGTACACTGTAAGGTTCAGGTAGGGAGAAAGTTGCAACCTTAGTGTAGCAGTCTAAACTCACTTGATTGGTTGCCAGCCAATTTTTTTCCCAGAATTACATCAAACCCATGCATATTTAATATTATTAGATTTGCTAACATTACTCTATCTCCCACCTTTATTTCACATCTTCTATAGATCAAATCAGTTCTCTAGGATTCACGCATAGGGGTATTTACATGTAGTATATATTCTAGAGGTTTAAACTTCAAATTTAATCTACATGCAAAATACTCATAAATAAACGAATTCGTGGACCTTGAATCAATCAACACATGGGCCTTATGATTACTGACAGAGAGTGTACCTCTTATAGTTTCTGCAGAAGAGTCTGCGGTTTTCTTATCCAGGGCAAACACACGTCCCTGTGTAACAGGCCTCTTCCCTTTCTCTGCAGTAGTGGCCTTTCTCTAGGGATTCACTCTCTGAGGTTGTTGTCTAGTAGGCTTAGGAGCATGTAGTCTCTGAGGTTGAGGGTAGTCTTTCATCATGTGACCCATGTCTCCACATCTAAAACATCATGGATCAACCCAGTACAATTTTCCTCATGAATTCAGCCATAATTTCTACAAACCCTTATCTCATGCCTGACATCTCGAAAGGTCTCCCTAATGATGGGATAAGCTCTGGGTCTCTCTAATCTGCCCTTCTGCACCTCAATCCTTCCTCTTCTGAAGGAACCTCTCCAAACATTTGTTTAGGAAATCGCTGGCCTCTTGCCCGTATCCCTATTCACCGCTCTGAGCTCATTTTGGGATTGTACCATCTTGATTCCCCTCTTAATCTCTTGTGCTCATCTCAAAGCATCTCCAAACTCAGTAATACATAGCCCTATCAATCTATCTCTAATGATGGGCTTTATTCTATACACAAATCTCTCAGTACGGAGCTCTTTATTCTTGAAGGTCTCTAGGTCATATCTCAATAGCGTGGTAAATCGGCTCTCATAATCGTCCACAGACATATCGCCCTGTACCAGATTCAAAAACTCTACCTACTTTCTTCTCTGAGCAGCTCGTGGTACAAATTGGACTATAAAAGCTGCTTGAAACTCTTTCCAGCTAATCACATCCTGGCTGGACATAAAAATACTCTAGGTAGTACCCACCAATCTTGCGCTCTCCCTTTTAACATATAGGCATCCATACTGACCCTCTTAGCATCGCTGCATCCCAAATAATCAAATATATCTCTCATCTCAGTCAGCCACTCCTCAGCCTCTGTAAGATCCTTTTTCCCTCTGAACGCGGGCGAATTCATTTTCAAGAAATCCTTCAGTCGGGGCATACTTTTGTCATCAGGCTGAGTGACCGGTGGCACCGGGTCCATCTGTACTCGGGGTACGAGAGGTCCTTGTGGTGGTGTAGGAGTATTACCCGAGGCATTAACTCTAAAATGTTACGCGAATAGCGCTGCCATTTGCTCAAAACCTTGCCTCACATCGGTTTAAATCCGGTTAAATCGAGAGTTAAGACTCTCTGGTTGTGGGGCAGGTGGTGGAGGTGGCTCCGCTTGCCTCCTCGAACGACCTCGTCGTCCACTCATTCTCAACCTCGATTCGTTTCCTACGCGCACACATCAAACTTGATTGAAATCTCAATCCTCAAATTCAGTTCATGACCAGACTATTACAGACACTTGGGATGTATTCTATTTCACTTAATCGACACTGAAGTTCTAGACGCCCTAAGCTCTGATACACAAAAAACTCTGTGACACCTCGAAAGCGTGAAAAATAAGGCAAATTTAAAACTTTTTACTCATCAAATCATAATTAAGGGTGCATTCCTGTACAGTGCCATACATCATCATACATATCATACCTCAGGATCTCATCATTAAATAGTATATATCATATCATATACATTACTCAATTTCAAGTTGATTAATCCTAATACATCTCATATAATGTTGTACATCAAGTGTCTGTAAATACACATTAGTCTCGGTACATGAAATGTAAATTATACCTCTAATACAAATATATAGTCTGGAGCTCAAGTTCTCCACTAGTCACTACTCTGTATGTCGCAGAAAAATCTCCTCACTTGAAGAAATCTGGGGGGAAGAGAAAACACGGTGAGCTTCTAAATCGCTCAGTAAGAGGGTAAGGGATTCATTAATAAGAAAATGATTTGCACAGCACAATCATTTTGTTTTTCATGATAAACTAAATAAACTCAGTGGAAAATGTAGCATGAATAGTAAAAACATCACCCCAAGTCTTAGGTAAAAACATGATAATAAATGGCTCAATTCAAGGTTACAAGTATGTAGAAATCAAGATGCGATAATGGCTTTTCTCTTCAAAACGTGATAAAAATCACTGAAATAGTAATGCATGTGGCATGACCACTAAATAAAATCTACACGTGGCACATCCACTAATTAAAATTCACACGTGGCACAACCACCAAACACACGCGGTACAGCCACTGATTAAGATTCACACGTGGCACAGCTACCAAATACACGTGACACAACCACTGATTAAGATTCACACGTTACTAGAACAGAGGAATATCAGACTTACATGCTACTAGAGCAATGCCCGGTGTGTATTCAAAATGACACACCTAAGTCTCAATCAATAGCCATTATCATAAAAATCGTTTTGCCTTCACGTAAAGCTCATAATGGTTTTCTCTCATAAAACTTATTTTTAAACCGTTTTGTACTCAACACAAAACATGTTAAAACCGAGCTTCAACAGATAAAATCACGCACACATTTCTCAAATCTCAGTACGCCTTAACGTAGGGGCCAAAACCCTGTTCACATTTTAAAACACAAAAATGGTTGTAAAACATTTTCACATATAGTTTACAACTCATAAAAGTTAGGCCCCAACCAGTTGTATAGTCGTGTGCAATTCTCATTCACAACACATAAAACATGCTTGTTTTCTCAATCAAAAATCATGCTATAATATTATCACAAAACACATACACAAATGAGTTTAGTTTTCCCTTACCTCTTTGCACCTTGTATAGTGTAATCGTTCCCCCGTATCACGGACTAGCCTCACATTCCACTCTGAAACTCCCGAGCTGTCCAAACGATGTTAAAACATTAATATCTCGACTCAATTTCATTATCGAGCATACATTTGCTCACATTTCTCACTGACACCTAAATCTCTTAATTTTCATAACTCTATCACCCTTCATAATCCCATCCACTATATTTCCAATCCTACATTTATTATGCACAAAAATCCATGTCGATATTCATCTCATTGCCTCAATTTCAATTTATAGCCCAAAACTCTCAAAATTACCACAAATTGCATAATAACATCTCTACTCCAACGAAATCATAGTTTCATCAATCCCTAATCATTTTCCAACTATTTCATCACAATGTCCATGTCCACAATCACTAAAGATTACTTCAAAATCAAGGATTGAAGTTTAGAGATTACCCAAACTTGTGGAGTGCTCAACTCACACCTCGATTCGATTCGTCCTTCGATTTCCAAGTATGTTGTTCTCCTTTGGATGAGGTACAACTTTCCCTCTTGCCACAACCTTGGATTTGGACAAAAATGGGGACTTTGGAAGAGAAAGAAAGCTAGGGTGTGACTGAGATGAAGGTTAAAAGAGAGAGGAAAGATGAAATGCAGGAAAACACAGGGGTCTTTATATAGTCCGAGGGTAAGAGATTGATCAGGGTCTTCATGAGATCGATCTGTATTTAAATTTGGAGATGATTTTAGGTAATTTTATGCCTAGGAGATCGATCTGTCATGGGGTGAGATCGATCTCTTAATGGCTTTATGAGATCGATCTGCTCCACTTATGAGATCGATCTCTAGTTAACAGAATGCTTCACGAGATCGATCGGCTCCTTGGGGAGATCGATCTTCTCCTTTACAGAAACATTTTGAGATCGATTCCTTCCTCATGAGATCGATCTCTTCATTATAGAATCATAAGGAGATCGATCCTCTTCCATTGGAGATCGATCTGCTCGCTTAAATTCCTCATTCCTTGTCATTTTTGGCATACCAGATCGATCTTCTCTTTTTCAAGATCAATTTGACCTCATAGTTTCACACTTTAGTTAAACACTTAACATATAAATCTCCAAATATAATTTCCTCAATTCACTACTTTGATTATTTCTCATTCATTACTTATACATTTCATTCAGCTCAATAAATTACACTTCAAGTTCATATTACATAATTAAAATATGTCTAAAATTCTCAGATCTCACACTACAGAGCTTACATATCAGCCTAGTGAGGACTGAGGCATTTTATTTTGGACATCCGCTGCTTTCATCGTCAAAAGTTATACACACAGGAATTCTTTTTGTATCTAAACATGTAAAGGCACAATAGTCATTTTGTATTGTAATGCGAGGGATGTAAAAGTTAGAAAACATGTCATGTATAACTTAACTTTAAATGAATGACACCTCTTTTGATTTAATTGAGAATGGATAAATGTAATCTCCACAAATTTGCATGCAATCAATCTTAACCATGGATAGTAAATTAATCAATGGGGATTGAAAAAGAGCTCTTAGTGGATAATTAATTTAATTATAATGTGGTATGAAGAATCTTGATAAATTCAAGCAAGTAAGTATTTATTTTGAAGTATAAATTAATACTATACCATACAAAAATACTAAATGGAATATAATGTGAAAATTCTACACCCATTAATTAAATTATATAGTTTATGGTTATTAGGGCATTTAAATAATCTAAAGAGCAAGAATTGACATTAAATGAAGTCAATCTCGAGAGTAGCCCTAGTCTCAATACATAAGGGAAATATATGTATATATTAGAATGCATTAAAGGGGAACAAACAGAAGTCCCCAAAGCTGACGTTGGGAGTAATGTCCATCGATAGAAGAAATAAGATGTATATATATATATATATGTATGGAAGTGATAAAGGATGAAGTGAAACAAGACCGAGAGCCATTTTCAACAAACTGCAATAGAAAATAAAGAATGAAGAGGATGTTATTGAAGCCTAAGAAAACGTGAGCAATGGTAATGATCTCTGACCAGCCAAGAAGCGTGAAGTAAGGAGGGAAAGGAAAAAAATGAATGAATGATGAAGCATGGTGTTCGGTGAAGGAAAATGTAGTAAGAGGAATGGGATAAGGTACCCTGTGGCAAAAAATGGAAATGAAAATAAGGAAATTGATGGTGACAGTTCACGGTGTAGAAGAGAAGTAAGGAAAAACAAAACACAGTAGCCTATGGATGGCAGAAATTTTACTACTGCAAAGTTTGGAAACATTTAATTAAAGCAAGAGCATGTAGTGGGAAATGTAGAGAATAGTGGAGGCAGGTTTGAGTTCTCGATAAGAGGGCATGTTAAAGAAATATATAAGTATATATATATATATATATGAACTAGGACTGGTAGCTACAATAGAAGAATGAAGAAATAGGCTGAATAGTGAAAAGAAAGAAACGAAAGAAAACGAGAAGATGGCAGAGAAACCGAGAGGCAGAAACGAAAAAAAAAAAAAGCTAAACCGAGGACCATTTTTTGTTGTAGTAAAACTACAGCAGAAAACGTGAATAGATGGTGACATTCAGTGTTAACTGAAGAAAAGAAAGAAAATATGAGAAGGACCGATCTTAGTCTGTTTGAACTGGCAAACAGAGGGAGGAGACCGAGGGATAGAAATTGTGTAGGAGTCTCCTTCCGAGGTCAAGGCACGGGAAGACCGAGGAGAAGAGGCTGGTTAGTGGAAGTTCCTCCTCAGGCTACAAGAACCACGGTGAAAAATCGGGGAAAGGATTTGCTGGCTTGAGAAGGAGAAGAGGAGGCCGAACCTCTCAGCCAGCAGCTGAAGGAGGTGAAACCGAGGGTGAAAGGAACAGAAATGGAAGCCAAATGGAGAGTTGAGGTAAAAGCTGAATGTGGAATATGGAAACAGAGAGTGAACCAAGAGAAAGATAGCGCGAGGAGGAGGAAGAGTAAACCGAAGCAGGAGTAGGAAAGGAAGAGCAGTAGATCCTGTCCGGTGAAAGAGAATAGGGAAGTCAGAACAGAGCTGAAGAGGAAACCGACGATTGGTTCGGTTGGTGGCTGAACACGAACTGAAAATAGAGTAGACCGAGGAAGGCATAGGACTGAAATTTGCAGCAGTGCAGTAGGCAAGGAAAAGCCTACCGATTCGATGCAGTAAGGAAAGAATAGTATGAAAAAAATGAATGAAATGTATTAAGGTGGATGAGAAAGGAAACGGTGGAAAGCCGAGAAGTGCTGAGGTGAAGCAGAGGTAGAGCACGACACCAGGAATGGGTGGTTAGGCCTCGGGCAGAAGCTGAAAAAAGGCAAGCTGTGACGGGGTGACCCGAGGAACCACCAACGCCGGATGGAAACGCAATGGGAGGAGGAAGACGATGGCGCCGAGAGCTGGAAGAGTGATGAACAGTGCCAAGAATAGGTGAGAAAGAAGAAGAAGAAGAAGAAGGAAGTTACGCGGGAAAGGAAATATAATTTGAAAAAAAAATGATGAAATATGATGAACAGTAAAAAAAATGAAGAAAAAAAGTAATGTTTTTATTTTTATATATACATATATATATATATTAAATTATATATATGTACATTTGGACGAAGCAACAAAGACACCGAGAATTCGAGAAAACCGAGGAACAAGGCTATCAATAATATTTATTTGAAATTTTTGGAAAAATAACTCGAGTGGATCGGACCCACCGCCTCGCTATGTCAAGACAATCGAGGACTACGGACAGACATTGAGGTAAGGAATTTATGCAAGTTTTAGAGATAATTGTACGTACTTTATGATTTCAAGTGTATTTTCCCTAGGTAAGCAAGGTTACAATTATGATACATCATAGGTAATTTGAATAAATAGGATACTAAGAATAAATTTCGGTGTAGGAGAATCGTAGAAGGATTTAAGGGAGATACTTGGAGGCATCACTACTCGAACTTAGAACGATAAATCGAAGTAAGTGGTGTAATTTAAAATGGTAATAGTATCCTCATTTCCCTCAAACTTGGATTGATGAAAATATTTGAGTTAAGCAATATTTTAGTAAATGATCAGAATTTATACCAAGCGTTCGTTCTTTAGTCCAAGTTAACATTTAAACAAAACCAAGCCCAACATTTATTGAACTCAGCTTTATCTTGTCATGTTTTTGAAACTGAAAGAAAGATTTATGAATACATGAGTTTTGAGTATGTCTTCAAATCTGTGAACATATTTTCTGATTTTGTTTCTTGAACAAAATGATATAATTTTGACTTATGCATAAACTTGTTACATACTTTGCGAGAAATGGAATCTGTTATATGAGTACAATTGTCATGCCCGCCTTCGTGGCATATATGTTTGCTACCTGGGATGAGGCTAGCCAGAAAGACCTCTTAAGTGGGATGAGGTAGCCAAAAGACCCAGGTGTGTATGATTACCACCTGAGATGAGGCTAGCCAAAAAGACCTCTTAAGTGGGGTGAGGTAGCCAAAAGGCCCAGCTAACCAGAAAGACCTTTTGAGTGGGGTGAGGTAGCCAAAGAGCCCAGGTGCATATGTTTTGTTGTAACCCTGATCACGTCTATAGCCTTGCCATGGCCATATTTATGATTTTCCCTCTACGAAGGATGAATATGTTATTCCACATGACGATTACATGAGCTAGCCTAGTCTCCATCCGAAACAAACTCTGTTTTAAGATTTGATTCTTTGATATGTGATTTACATTCAGTAATGCTTTTAAAGTTCTGTATGAACTGAAAGGTTCTGATTTTCATCTGACATGATCTCTGTTTTAAGATGTTGATGTTTCGAAATATGTTTTATACTCAGCAATGCTTTTGAAGTTCTGTATGATTTGAAAGTTCTGATTTCCATTCGATATGATTTTTGTTTAGGATATTTGATCTTTCGATACATGCTTCATGCTCAGCTATGTTTTTGAAGTTTTGTATATCATGGAAGATTCTGATCGGTCTGCTAAGGTTTTCTTATTTTGAAATCATGTTTATGTTAAATGTGTTTTTTGTTATATGCGTTTTGAAAGTGATGTAAAGAAATGCCAACTTTTGGTATTATTATGTACTCTGTATATTTTAAACACTATGATCGTTTTAAATGCATTTCTTAATGGGCTTTTTTCTTGAAAGCTCACCCATTCACCTCTCAGATTGTTTGCAGTGAACTACAGTTGGTACTTGCTGTGTAGACGACGTAGACTGACAGATACGAGATTCCCCAGACTACCTTTTATACATGTGTAAGGTATACATGTCTATCTCTTTACCAGACCATTTGTATGCACAGACATCTATTGAAAGTAATATGTCGGGATATAATCTATATAAGGATAAATGAAATGAAATATTTTTAAAGATTGATTTTTTGGAGTAATTAGACGTTTTTTGGAATATGTAATATGATTTGATAATATGACTTGGGAAGCATGTCTGATAGTTGTGGATAACTAGAGTTGATATTGTGAGAAAATTCCAGGTGGGTAGGCTTATATATAAGCCGTTATGCTGTCGAAATTTTTATCGGTCATATAAATCTAAATGTGAAACTTAATTATAATTACGGATAAAGAAGTAAGAAAATGAATTGACACTGAACATGAATACAACCTAAGTGAATAAAGGGATTAAGTTGTAAGCCGGAGTTTCAAAAAAAATTTCTCAAATTTTTATAGGTCACGGGTCATTACAGTTGAAGGTGGTATTAGAGCAAAGGTTGTTTAGTACTGTCAGTGTCAATAATAAGAATAAGATTACATCCCAAATGTCTATGTTTGTCTGGTTATAGACTAAGTATACCAATGAAGTTAAGACTTAATGGTTGGTTTACGTGAGAAATTAAATCACGGGCTAGAGGCCGCTGAAGTAGGCTTGAGAATAATGCAAAGTTGTCGTATGAGACTTATAAATGATACTGAGATTGAAACTAATATTGAGCATGCTCCATCAGGTCTTGTGGAAAGGACAGAAGGTACTGAGATACACTTTGCTAAGATTAAGCGGAGTATTGAACATACTATCAAAAAGATTGAGACACAAGCTATGCTAGGTGATGGGGTAGAGAAAAAACTAGACAGGCAGATTACTCCCAATATGCCCGCACAGCATGTAGAGATGTTTCAAAACTATAAATATGCCTGCTCTTGTAGCTCCACAACAAAATGATGATGACTTGGGTTAGGAGTATGAGCTATATGAGATGAGGCAGTTTCAGAAGTGTAGACCACCATCGTTAAATAGGATAAAGGACCTAGTAATTATCGAGAACTGAATGAATGAGGTTAAGGAAACTACGAATGAAATTTATGGGTCTAGCACAAGGAAATCGATCTGTCAATGAGTATGAATTATGATTTATATCCCTAGAAAGGTATGACCTAATGATATGAGCAGTGAAGTTAAGAAATGTCTGTAAGTTCACTAACGGATGGAGACCAGCTATCAGATTCAGATTGGTACCATAGAATATCTCTATGTACGAGGAGGCAATACGCAAGGCACAATTACGCAAGTACAATTTTGATCAGAATGCATTTGAGTATAATCTGGATAAGTAGAGAAGTGAAACGGAGGAAATTCAGGAAAACTCGTAGGAGGTACTAAAATCTCCAATCGAGCTAAATAGTCTCATTAGATGTTATTTTGAGGAAGCAGTGTGCAAGGCACAACTGTGACGATATGAAAAATATATTTCGAGGTTATTAAGAAATTGAAATGGTAAAGAGAGTGACAGAAAAGTGATGTACTAAGGCAGCAGTGAGAATGATAGAATAAAATCACAGTAACTGAAAAGATGAATTACAGGACTAAAAGTATAAATGAAGGTCACACTGCTTACAAGATTGATAAAGTTAGGGTGTGTTCGGAGTAAGAAAAAAAAACGCCAACAGACAAAGGGATTTTCGACACGAATTCGGACGATCCATCGAAATTATCACTCAATTGGAAGATGAAGTTTGAAATTGATTTAGCAGTGGTATCGAATTAATTATTCAGATCATTGTATTGAATGACTTTGATTAAATTTAAAAAATTCTAAAAAAAATAAAATTATAAGGATTATATGAAAAGGGGATTATCAAACTGAGTGACCCACTTTGGAATGTACTGACGTTAATTTTAAGGAGACTCGAAGTCTTCTTAGTCACATTGTATTAAGAATGGGAGTCAGTTGGATCCTCCCAAAATAGAGATTATAGATCAAAGGGAAATACCTAAAACTGTTAAGGTGATTCAGAGTTTGGGCTATAATGAGACTTTGGAATATGAATTACGCATCGAGTCTAAGAATTGTAAATTGCTTATGTTTATGTTTTGAATGCGAGAATTAATTGGAATAAGGAAAGAGTTTTGTTATAATTGATATACGAGATAAGATCAGTTTTAAGGTGTGATAAATTCTGAATATAGATAATATTTTGGATAAGAGACATACACAATGTGGGAATATTTCTAGTATGTGAAATGATTCGGATTAAGCGAGATGATTGAGAATAGATCGTGTCTAAAGGATAAATGTGAAATTGTGATAAGTTTTGGTATCCTACTTTCTATTGGGACTGAATCTTGAAACCCTATAACCATAATTAGTTATATGGTCAGGTCTGATGGCTAACAAAGGTATTTCAAAATACCTCTCCGCCTGAGAGACTTGACAGCGTCTAGAAGTACCCTAATCCTTAACCCATAAACTAGAATTGACAATTGTAATATTCGTGTTTGAAGTCAGGATACCATTACTTGTACGGTGAAGAATTATGGAATTCTACTTATCATGAAGGTTTAAGTACTAAATTTTAAAAAACCTGTCATATACAAAAAAAAAAAAAAGAATGACTCGGGTTAGTGCTTTGAGCAGAAGTGATCTCGGGATAGCGTTATGTATATTGGTCAAGGACATGATGTATGTGGAGAAATCGATACGGATCGTGGACAGAAAAGAGAAAGCACTGTGGTATAAGACAATCCCTCTGGTCAAGGTTCTATGGCAGTACCACACTCCAGATGAGGCCATGTGGGAATTAGAAAGCTTAATGCGAGAGAAATACCCATGTTAGTATGAAGACTGATGTAATTTTAAATTTGAGGACCAAATTTTCTAAGCTGTGGAGAATGTAATCTCCACAAATTTTCATGCAATCAGTCTTAACCATGGATAGTAAATTAATCAATGGGGATTGAAAATGAGCTCTTTGTGGATGATTAATTTAATTATAATATGGTATGAAGAATCTTGATATATTCAAACAAGTATTTATTTTGAAGTATAAATTAATACTATACCATACAAAAATACTAAATGGAATATAATGTGAAAATTTTACACCCATTAATTAAATTATATAGTTTATGGTTATTAGGGCATTTAAATAATCTAAAGAGCAAGAATTGACTTTAAATTAAGTCAATCTCAAGAGTAGCCTTGGTCTCAATACATAAGGGAAATATATGTATATATTGGAACGCATTAAAGGGGAACAAACAGAAGCCCCCAAAGCTGATGTTGGGAGTAATGTCCATCGGTAGAAGAAATAAGATGTATATAAATAATATATATATGTATGGAAGTGATAAAGGATGAAGTGAAACAAGATTGAGAGCCATTTTCAACAAACTGCAACAGAAAACAAAGAATGAAGAGGATGTTATCGAAGCCTAAGAAAACGTGAGCAATGGTAATGATCTCTGACCAGCCAGGAAGCGTGAAGTAAGGAGGGAAAGGAAAAAAATGAATGAATGATGAAGCATGGTGTTCGGTGAAGGAAAATGTAGTAAGAGGAATGGGATAAGGTACCCTGTGGCAGAAAATGGAAATGAAAATAAGGAAATTGATGGTGACAGTTCACGGTGTAGAAGAGAAGTAAGGAAAAACAAAACACAGTAGCCTGTGGATGGCAGAAATTTTACTGCTGCAAAGTCTGGAAACATTTAATTAAAGCAAGAGCATGTAGTGGGAAATGTAGAGAACAGTGGAGGCAGGTTTGAGTTCTCGATAAGAGGGAATGTTAAAGAAATATATATATATATATATATATATATATATATATATATATATATATGAACTAGGACCAGTAGCTACGGTAGAAGAATGAAGAAATAGGCTGAATAGTGAAAAGAAAGAGAAGAAAGAAAACGTGAAGATGACAGTGAAACCGGGAGGCAGAAATGAAAAAAAAAAAAAGAAAAAAAGAAAAAAAAAGAAGATAAACCGAGGACCATTTTCTGTTGTAGTAAAACTGCAGCAGAAAACGTGAATAGTTGGTGACATTCGGTGTTAACTGAAGAAAAGAAAGAAGATGTGAGAAGGATCGATCTCGGTCTGTTTGAACTGGCAAATAAAGGGAGCAGACCGAGGGATAGAAATTGTGTAGGAGTCTCCTTCCGAGTTCAAGGCACGGGAAGACCGAGAAGAAGAGGCTGGCTAGTGGAAGTTCCTCCCCACGCTACAGGAACCACGGTGAAAAATCAGGGAAAGGATTTGCTGGCTTGAGAAGGAGAAGAGGAGGCCGAACCTCTCAACTAGCAGCTAAAGGAGGTGAAACCGAGGGTGAAAGGAACAGAAATGGAAGCCAAATGGAGAGTTGAGGCAGAGGCCGAATGTGGAATCTGGAAACAGAGAGTGAACCGAGAGAAAGATAGCGCGAGGAGGAGGAAGAGTAAACCGAAGCAGGAGTAGGAAAGGGAGAGCAGTAGCTCCTGTCCGGTGGAGAAGAGGGAAGTCAGAACAGAGCTGAAGAGGAAACTGACGACTGGTTCGGTTGGTGGCTGAACACGAACTGAAAACAGAGTAGACCGAGGAAAGCATGGGACTGAAATGTGTAGCAGTGCAGTAGGCGGGAAAAGCCTACCGATTCGGTGCAGCAAGGAAGCAATAGTATGAAAAGAATGAATGAAATGAATTAAGGTGGATGAGAAAGGGAAACGGTGGAAAGCCGAGAAGTGCTGAGGTGAAGCAGAGGCAGAGCACGACACCGGGAATGGGTGGTTGGGCCTCGGGCAAAAGTTGGAAAAAGGCAAGCTGTGACGGGGTGACCCGAGGAACCACCAACGCCGGATGGAAACGTAATGGGAGGAGGAAGACGATGGCGCCGAGAGCTGGAAGAGTGATGAACAGTGCTGAGAATATGTGAGAAAGAAGAAGGAGAAGAAGAAGAAGAAGAAGAAGGAAGTTACGCGGGAAAGGAAATATAATTTGAAAAAAAAATGATGAACAGTAAAAAAATGAAGAGAAAACGAGTAATATTTTTATTTATATATATACATATATATTAAATTATATATGTACATTTGGACGAAACAACGAAGACACCGAAAATTCGAGAAAACCTGAGGAAAAAAGCTATCGAAAATATTTATTTGAAATTTTCAAAAAAATAACCCAAGTGGATAGGACCCGTCGACTCGCTATGTCGAGACAATCGAGGACTACAGACAGATATTGAGGTAAGAAATTTATGTAAGTTTTAGAGATAATTGTACGTACTTTATGATTTCAATTATATTTTCCATGGGTAAGTAAGGTTACGATTTTGACGCATCGTAGGTAATTCGAATAAATAGGATACTAAGAATACAAATTTCGGTGTAGGAGAATCGTAGAAGGATTTAAGGGAGATACTTGGAGGCGTCACTACTCAAATTTGGAATTTTCGATAAATCGAGGTAAGAGGTGTAATTTAAAATGGTAATAGTATCCTCATTTCCCTCAAACATTGATTTATGAAAATATTTGAGTTACGCAATATTTTAGCAAATGATCAGAATTTATATCAAGCGTTCGTTCTTTAGTCCAAGTTAACATTTAAACAAAACCAAACCCAACATTTATTAAGCTCAGCTTTATCTTGTCATGTTTTTAAAACTACCAGAAAGATTTATGAATTTAAATACATGAGTTTTGAGTATGTCTTCAAATCTGTGAGCATGTTTTCTGATTTTGTTTCTTGAACGAAATGATATGATTTTGACTTACGCATGAACTTCTTACATACTTTGCGAGAAATGGAATTTGTTATATGAGTACAGTTTCTTTGTTTTTTTAAAGAGGTTTCAACCGCAAAAAAGAGTTGATTTGAAATTCGGTTTATGAATTTTAAATATGTGAGTGAGGCCCACTTGGGATGAGACTAGCTAGAAAGACCTCTTAAGTGGGGTGAGGTAGTCAAAAGGCTTAAGCCCTCACAAGGCTTATGAAGCCGAAGAAAATTTTAAAAACTCTATTTTGAGACAAACGCAATGTTTAATGATATGCGATCGTGAGGTTCTGTGTGAGCAAAGTGCCACACAAGTCTGTGTGACTGTGGGGGCCACCTCTTGGGTCCTACAGATGCAAAGTGTTACACGGTTAATGCATAATTGTCATGCTCAGCTTTGTGGCGTATATGTTTGCTACCTGGGATGAGGCTAGCCAAAAAGACCTCTTAAGTGGGGTGAGGTAGCCAAAAGACCCAGGTGTGTATGATTGCCACATGAGATGAGGCTAGCCAGAAAGACTTCTTAAGTGGGGTGAGGTAGCCAAAAGGCCCAGCTAACCAAAAAGACTTCTTAAGTGGGGTGAGGTAGCCTTGGCCCAGCTAATCAGAAAGACCTCTTAAGTGGGGTGAGATAGCCAAAAGCCCAGCTAGCCAGAAAGACCTCTTAAATGAGGTGAGGTAGCTAAAAGGCCCAGCTAGCCAGAAAGACCTCTTGAGTGGGGTGAGGTACCCAAAGGACCCAGGTGCGTATGTTTTGTTGTACGACCATGATCACGTCTACAGCCTTGCCATGACCATATTTATGATTTTCCCTCTACGGAGGATGAATATGTCATTTCCGCATGACAATTAAATGAGCTAGCCTAGTCTCCATCCGAAACGAACTCTGTTTTAAGATTTGATTATTTGATATGTGATTTACATACAACAATGTTTTTGAAGTTCTGTATGAACTAAAAGGTTCTAATTTCCATCTGACATAATCTCTATTTTAAGATGTTGATGTTTCAAAATATGTTTTATACTCAGCAATGCTTTTGAAGTTCTGTATGATCTGAAAGGTTCTGATTTCCATTCGATATGATTTTTGTTTAGGATATTTGATCTTTCGATGCATGCTTCATGCTCAGCTATGTTTTTGAAGTTTTGTATATCATGGAAGATTCTGATCGGTCTGCTAAGGTTTTCTTATTTCGAAACCATGTTTCTGTTAAATGTGTTTTCCGTGATATGCGTTTTGAAAGTGGTGTAATATTTGTAAAGAAATGCCAACTTTTGGTATTATTATGTACTCTGTATGTTTTAAACACTATGATCGTTTTAAATGCATTTCTTACTGGACTTTTTTTCCTGAAAGCTCACCCCTACACCTCTCAGATTGTTTGCAGTGAACTACAGTTGGTAATTGCTGCATAAACGACGTAGACTGGTAGATACGAGATTCCCCAGACTACCTTTTGTACATGCGTAAGGTATACATGTCTATCTCTTTACTAGACCATTTGTATGCACAGACATCTATTGCAAGTAATGTGTCGAGATGTAATCTGTATAAGGATAAATGAAATGAAATATTTTTAAGGATTGATTTTTTGGAGTAATTAGACGTGTTTTGGAATATGTAATATGATTTGATAATATGACTTGGGAAGCATGTCTGATAGTTGTGGATAGCTAGAGTTGATATTGTGAGAAAATTTTAGGTGGGTAGGCTTATATATAAGTCGTTATGCTGCCGAAATTTCTATCGGTCATATAAATCCAAATGTGAAACTTAATTATAATTGCGGATAAAGAAGTAAGAAAATAAATTGACACTGAACAGGAATACAACCTAAGTGAATAAAGGGATTAAGTTGCAAGCTGGAGTTTCAAAAAAAAAAACTTCCCGAATTTTTATAGGTCACGGGTCGTTACAATAATGAGTGCTATTTATTATCGACTCACAGCCCAACTGTGTAGTGGTGAGTTTGTTCACAATCGGGTAAGGAAAGGAAAATGCGAAAAATTTATTGTGATTTTCGGTTTTAATGGATGAAAAAGGGTCGTGACAGCTTTCTTCTATTTGAACACTTATTTAATCTCTAACAGGAATTGCTTTGAATAATGAGTGGTCTTTAAAGATCTACTAAGAGATGTCTGGTTTTTGTCTCTTAGTCTTGTTGTAGAACTCTCCATTGCACTTATGGAACTTCTGTTTTCTAGATAAGAGCATATCCAAATACAACAGTTGTACTTGTTCGCAACCATGGAGTCTATAAATGGGGTGATTCATGGATCAGTGCCAAAACTTAGGTCAATTTTATTGAAAAACATGTTTTCTAGTTGCCATTATTTCTTTTAAATGTTCTTGTGGAACACTATAATCTTAAAAATCTCAAGTTAACTTTCAAAACATTTTTTCTTACTTTGCTTTCATAGCAAATGGTATATTTCAGCTTGTCAGGTAAAATGGGAACACATGGTTTCGAAAATGAGCCTCAATTATGCAAATTATTTGATTACTAATGGTTACCTTTTCTTTCACATTCAAGCAATGCTCAATAATGTAAAGAGAAGATAATTAGGTCCTAGGTTCTATGCTTGATATGAGCAATGCAATGACCCTCTAACTTAGTAATTGGTAAAATAACTCAAATTCTAGAAATAATTGGATATTGAAGAAAAAGTGAGCAAAATCACTTTGCTATTACCTAAATAATTTGTGGTTATTTTTCCATGTTCTGAAAGCATCTATGAATTTCTTGATCAAGTCCTTGGGCTTCCTTTTTATGTGTGGTTTCATGTACTTCGAAGTCTTTTACCTTCTTTTTTGCTATAGGTCTTCACTAATTAACAATTTTTGTATTTATGATATTCTATTGCACCTTGCTAGAAGATCCTGTTAATGTGAACTGCACTTCAACAACAATCTTTGACTTTGAACATAGTTGTTGTCAACCAAGTGACCTTGTGAGGTGTCCTAGTTTTAATATATGCTTTTCTGTACCAGGCTGAATGTTATCATTATCTTTTTGATACTGCTCTTAAGCTTTATCAGTTTGGGCTGGACTGGTCCAGTCCAAATCATGGTCCCCTACACAATGCGAATGGGCTTTGGGGATGTTCTGGGAATTTCAGCAGGGGACTAAAGGTGGGTACTTTTGGTCTAGATTACATGATTGAGCCTTCTCATGTAGGTTCCTCTCCATTTAAGAATGAAATTTACATTTAGAATATGTTACTATTGCCTATGATTTCTAACATGTGTATGACTACTTTGCTTCATATGGCAATTGTCTTTAACCTCTTTCTGTTTCTCCTGCAGCGTTGTTTACTCCTTACTATTGAAGGGACAGTGAGCCCTATATCAATTGTGACAGATATTCTCTTTGCCTATGCCCTTGATAACGTTGGAAAACATGTAGCAACGACATATGACACTGAAGAAACTCAACATGATATTGATCTGCTGCATTCTCAAGTACGGTTTGATGTTATTGTTTATTGTTATTAGTTTACGGTGTTCAAAAAGCAATGCAATTTGTGACTGACTATTAGGAAATTGTGGTTTCATATAAAAGATGATGCAAATTTTTGCCGTAAGGTACATCCACTTTTATATCAACTTGCAATTGTACAACTTGGGGAAGTGTGTTTTACCATGTTTTATTTCACTTTTGAAGTATTGCTAATGTTGCCAAGGTTAATTGTGACGTACAAGTGCCTTTTGAATGATCTCCTCTATCTACCCCTTCCTTGTTTCTCGGCTGAGTTTTGTTAAAGCTTCTACTACTACTAAGAAAGAAACTATTTGCTATGCTTATTGTATATGGGCCTTCAAATTGTTATTTAAATGAGTTTTTATCATTAATTTAAATTTAATGCACCAGGATTGAGCTTTCACAGATAAATGTTGTTTAATGGACCCAAATTCCCTTGCAGATACAGGAGGATCTAGAACAAGGTGTTGCTGATGCAGTGCCTATACCTCCGAATTATGTTTGCAAGGAGCTAGTGATTGCTTCCTTAGTTGCTAATTTTGAAACTATGATTCACACCGACAGGAAGGTCACTTCCTTGAAACAACTACAAGTAAGCAAACTATATGTTCACTGTTGAGGGCTTATTTTTCCCATTTGGATCTCGCTTATAGAATTTTTGTTTTGCATAGGGTCATATATGGAGAAATGGATTTCAAAGCAATGAGTTGGTTGATGTTGTATTTGAGGATGTACCAAAGGCTTTTGAAAGGTGGCATATTTCGGGCATCGAGGTAAATATGGTTTGATTGACTAAATAGTCATTCATATTAAAATTGTTTTTTCCCCTGCAGTTTGCAACATATTTACTATGATGAAGAGCTCTTTGAAATGTTAGTTTTACATTTCCTTCTTGCTTTAATTCTTTTGTCATAAACCGATGGATTTTTTTGCCATATCCATTTTATATTTAGTTGATTGTTAAAAATTTGGTTGTGAATTATGCTTCATGCATCCATGCTTATGTCTCATCGTTTTCCATGTTTTTTAACTTGGTTTGTGATGGTGGAGTAGACTCGGTAGGTTGTTTTTTAGACTCGATGGTAGGTTGTTTTTCAAGGTCGGTGGTAATGGAAGTGTTTGGGAGAGACTCGGTCAAGGCTGGATCAAGAAGGAAAAAAAATATTTATCTTCCACAATTGTTGTCTCCCTTTGAAGATAAAGGTGTGACCTGTGCAAAAACAAAGATATTTTTGGTAGAAGGGTGATAACATTATAGCCTTTTTGAGTTGAGGAGTACTTCACAAAGATGGTTTAAGAGCTCTTAGATCCAACTTCCCACTGTTTTGGTTATGAATATGAACGAATGAAACACCTAAATATTTTGGGGACAAGATGATTTGTTGTACTAAGATTTGGATAAAATTGAAATAAGACTTTCATGGGGCTCTTGGAGTTTAACACTTGAGTGGGTAATCGGTTTATAATATATGTGGGTTCAAGAACCACTTCCCACCAATATATATGGGTTTATAAGATTTGTTGTACTAAGAGTTGTGGTGAAAAAATGACCATTTTTTCATTCTGCCACCCATTTTGTTGTGGGGTGTTAACACGGGATGACTGACGGATAATTCTCTCTCTCTCTCTCTCTTTGGGGAAAAATGAAGACCATGTTTGGTTGAAATGATCTTTGGCATTATTTGACTGAAACCTTTTAATGTTGACTCTAGATTTATTTTTTTACCATAGAATGAAAGATTAGTAAAATCTCATTGACTTTGGTTTGTTATTAGACTAAGAAAACCCATGTAACCCTAGTACAATCATCAATGAAAGATACAAACCGACGTGCCTAAGAAATATTTGAAATTGGAGATGATCCCCAAATGTCACTATGAACTAAATTAGAAGGAATTGAGCTTGTTTTATTTTTTATAGGAAAAACAGCACGTTTGTTCTTTGCAAGTTCACAAGTATCACAACTGAACATTTTGATATCTACAAAGATGGAAACATTCGCTTATTTTAAAGGAAGGATACTCAAGTCTAAAGTGTTGAAGCCAAATCATGCCTTTATTGGTTGAATTATTCTCGGCTAGAAAGGTTATAGATTGATCACACTTGCTGACATTTGGCTTCTCAGGTTCCTTAAGATAGTAAAGACCACCCTTGTACTTAGCACGTCTAATATTTCTGAATCTTTGTCTTGAAATAAACAAGAGTGAGAAAGAAAGTTACTTTAGGTTCAAATCTTGAGAAAGTTTGGTTATGGAGACAAAATTTATGGACAGTTTTGGAAGTGAAGAACATCTTTAAGAATGAGTTTAGGGCTGATTTAAATATTTCCTATATCGGCTACCTGTGGAGATTTTTCGACTACTAGGGCAAGGAGAATAAGAACTGAAATTGTGATTTATGAGTTGCATATGTAATAAGATTTGTCGTCCCTAAATCAATGATCCAGGAGTCCTTAAAGGACTGATCTGAGACATAAACAGTGAGAAATTGGAAACCTACTTGATTTTGCCAACTTCTTTGGCTCCTCAAGATAGTAAAGACCGCCTTTCTACTTAGCTTGTCCAATTATCATTCTTGAATTGTTGTCCTAAAATAGACAATGAGTGGGAAAGAAAGTTACTTTACAGTTCAAATCTCGATAAAGTTTGGTTATGGAAACAAGATTTGTGGATAGTTTTGGAACGTGAATAACCTCTTTAAAAATGAATTTAGGGTTGATTTAAATATTTCTTATACTGGCTACCCAAGTTAGTGACCCATACTGTTTTGGGCTACTATGGTAAGTGGAATAAGAACTAAAATTGTGAGCTCCGTGTGTCATATGATTTGTGGCCCCTAATTAAGGATCCAAGAGTCCTTAAAAGGGCTGATCTGAGACATTTAAGTAGTGACAAATTAGAAACTTACCTGTTTGTCCCAATGAAGAGGTACCTAATCGCTTCTCACGAGTAACCAGAGGTTCTTCAACTTCTCAATTTCCTCTTTCTTGAAATCCCTTGCCTCTGAAGTCTTTTCTTCCTCCTGTTGTGATGAAGTTTGATGAGCTTGTCCTTGAGTTTTTTGTTTTCCACCCTTGTTCAGAGGCTTCCCTTCTATCTCCAACATTGCTCCTGAATATGTCTTAGTTTCTTGTAGTAAGTACACCACAGGTTGTCACAGGTTTTTCTGTTTTCGGAATCAATTTTTTTTTTCCATTTTTGCCATTTGGATTTTCACCTTTTGATCCTTGGTTTCCTCTATTGGTCAACATTGTCGATGCTTCAATCGATTTTGGTTCCAACGTTACACCCCATCTACTTTCTTTGGCTTAGATAATTGAAATAACTTCATCAGTGAAGGTAAATCATCTTGTCCTAAAATTTTGACTCCAACCTGATCAAATTCAGCATTAAGACCTGCCAGAAAGTCGTAGACCCGATCCTTCTCGATGAAGGCTTTCAAGGTCGCTGCGTCATTGTTGTTCTTCACCTGTATAACCTGGTGATGATCAATCTACCAGAATCCCTTTAGAATGTTAGCGAACTCTATAACTGTCTTACTCCCTTGTTTGGCTAATGTTGTCTTGATCTTCGATTCATAAATTTGGGTTGCATCTTTAACTTCTGACCTAAGTTTGTCGAATTGAATGCCAGGCATCCTTCGTCGTGGGTTTAACATGTAGGTATCACTGATTTCAGGAGCCATTGAGTTCCAATTTCCAAAGTCATGCCATAATCATAGTCTTTCTCTTCCCATGTAACATAATTTTGGTTCCCTTAGGCCTTGTTCCTAGGAGATGGCTGAGTTTTCCTTTTCTCTTAAGGATTGTGAGGACTAGTTGTGACCACTTCAGATAAATATTTCCGGTGATATGGTAGGCAGTAGTGATCTGTTGCAGCTCTTCAGGTGTTGGGATCACCGGCGCTTCATTAATACTGCAAGAAGTGGCTTTGATATAAGTGGCAGTGCTCGACATATTATGGTGATTTAATAGTGGGCAGTGCGGCGACAATGAGGATTGTTAAAGAAACGCCTAAATCTTTGATACCATGTCACAAATTAAGAGGAAGAGAAAACATTTAATTCATTGATTCATTAGAATATATACAAAGATGAAAACTATGGAAAGTGCTGATTTTCCCAAATCCTAGTCCCCCAATTGTAGAACTACCAAAAAATAAACCAAATCTTCTAAACTTCAGCGATCACACATAAAAACAGAAACTATACAAATTTTAGGAATCAGTTTTCCATGGAATATACCGGATATGATTAGCCCTATTTTTGACATTTGGACATCTAAGTGGCCAAGTTTATTTCATGAAAGAAGTAGATGAATTGCCTTCTTCTGAACTTATTACTCATTGTTCTGAAAAGTAGCTCGTTACTATTGTTTCTCTCATTTAAGGTGTACATATACTCAAGTGATAGCGGGGAAGTACAACAGCTTCTATTTGCTAATTCTCACTGTGGGGACTTGAGAAAATACTTCTGTGGTTTTTTTGATACCTCAGTGGGGTAAGTTCTTGTTGCTTATCTGCTTAAATATGATGGTTGTTGTCATAGCTGCTGAACCTTCTCTAATCTCTATATGCAGAAACAAACAAGTTGCACATAGTTATCTTGAGATTTTGCAAACCGCGATAACTTTCAAGAAGCTGTGGCAGCTAGGGCTGCAGCTAACTTGATGTTTCTGTTGAATTAATTATTTATTCGTTCGAATAACCCTGGTTATAAATTGCAAGATTCCTTACATGAATTGATTTTAGCAACATCTAGATGTAGGGATGTAAATGGGTAGTGTGTAAAAGGGTACCCGATACTACCCGTCCCGTTTAAGTCGGATTCGGGTACCGATAAACGGGTTTTAATCGGGTTCGGGTAGTAATTTCACTACCCGTGACGGGTTCGGGTAGGGTTCGGGTAGTACCCCTCGGATACCTGATACCCGAACCCGATTAATGTAATCGGGTTATTAATCGGGTTCGGGGACCCGAACCCGGTACCCGAACCCGTTTATTTTTTGTTTACAAAATATAATTTTTAAGGTTGTGGGGACTTGAATCTTCATTTTTTAATCTTTATACAATGAACTTGTCAAGTAAATCATAACTTATATTTGACATAATGTGTTCTAAAAAATATTTATACAATAAAATTGTGTGTCTAAAAAAAATTAGTAATTAGCATAATAAAAATAGTTATGAAATTAAAATAATTGATTATACTTAAAATAATAAGTTTTAAAATTTTAAATATAATGTACTAAAATTAAATTAAAAAAAATTCATAATTAGTTAAAATGCAATTCTTACACATTAATGATTAGTCATTTGCATATATGATATCAATTCATAGTATACTTATATGATACAAATTGTATTTAAAATTGTAATTTTCAATTTTAATAAAACATTGTTGACTAAAAAAATTAATAAAAAATAATAATAAAATAAATAATTATGAAATTAAATTGGGGTAATTATGCTTAAGATAATGTCTTAAAATTTTAAATACAAGGGACTGAAATTGAAATAATAAAAAGTTTCATATTTAGTTAAATACAAATATATATATATATATATATATATATATATATATATATATATATATATATATATATATATATATATATATATATATATATATATACACACACACACACACACTAATATAGTATTTGTATATGATATAAATTATACTTAAAATTGAAATTATCAATTATAGTAAAACATTTTTTAGTCAAAAAATTAAAGAAACATTATAATAAAATAATTATGAAATTAAATTAGTAAATTATGTTTAAGATAATAAGTATTTAAATTTTAAATATAAACTACTGAAATTAAAATGATAAAAGTTTCAAATTTTATTAAGATGTAATTCTTTCAAATTGACCATTTACATGTATTATATATAATACTAATATAGTACATGCATATGATACAAATTGTATTTAAAATTGAAATTATCAATTATAATAAAACATTGTTTACTCAAAAAAATCAATGATTCAAATTAAAATTTTAAGTATATGATAAATTGATAACTTCATATTATAGTATATGATATTATAGTATAATTATAATTTATGATATTATAATATATGATCATTTACATATATGATACTATAGTATATGTATATGATACAAATTGTAATGAAAATATTAATTATCAATTTAAGGTCTACATATTTTTAATCATTTAATATTATTATCATTGATTAAATTAATTTACATTACATAAATATATCATAACTTCATAAGAAATCAAATGTATCATATTAGAAATACTATGGTATATATTATGCACTCATAATGGTTTCAAGTTACTTGTTGAACTATTAAAGTTTGTTTAATTATGATGGAACATGTATGTTTTTATTTAATTTTATGTTTTTGATTTTTGATGTTAGAACAATTTTTTTCATAGTCGGGTTTCGGGTTTCGGGTTCGGGTTATTAAACGGGTTGTCAAAATATTAATTGAATAATCGGGTAATTATGCGGGTTCGGGTTTTTAACAGGTAGTACAAAATTTATTCGGGTAGGATTCGGATAATTGTTTCAAAAATTAATCGGGTAATTATAGGGTTCGGATTTTGTAATTATTAATCGGGTTCGGGTTCGGGTAGTCCAAAATTAACGGGTACCCGCCCCGTTTACATCCCTATCTAGATGCTAGCCTCCACTGTTTGCTAGTATAAACTAGTTAGTGTCCACTCATAAACGGTGGCTGTGAGGCATTTGAATGTTTAACCTCCAATTTCATTGGCCTATCCTTTCAGTTTATCCATTGAATCTAGGCCCCATTGGGTACCTATTATAGTTTGTTTTATAATTTATCATCATTACTAGTATTTTGTATTAGTATTTTTTTACCATACCAAAGTGCCTAGGGTTTGCATTGATTAGAAAGGATGAACAATAGAGTATTATTTAGCTGAATAGAAAAGCATCTTTTGCAAGGTTTTTGTGTTAAGGGTTTTTTTTTTTTGGTAATACATGTCTATGATATTATTCTTGTGATTTAACCACATTTCAGGTTTGGAAGTGATGATCTCCATTCGTCCAGGAAATGGACCTCTCCCGGAGAATCATGGCTTCAGAACAATTGCATCCTTGTTGGAAACTTAAGAAGCATGTTCATCTTATATAATTTAATGATCCATTTCATAATTTTGAGTTGTGTAGTCAAGCATATTAGTTAGTTGATGTATATAGTGTTTTGCCTTTATTTCCTTCATTGCTTTTATTATGGTCGTTTCTCCATCCAATACAGGAAACCATATCACTTGCATTTCTTCTGACAGTGAATGAAGCAATCAAAGTAGAATTTCCACTTCCTTTATTGATGTCTGACACTGTAACATTGGTAAATATTAATAATATTTGCAAGAATTCATTGGGTTGCAACTTCCTTTCCATCAAGGTTGGTGAGCTAGAAGTAAGATGTGATCCAGGGACATAAACTAGAGCAAGAAAAATAATGAAAGGGCAGGCTGGGACTGACCCAGATGCCAGCGGGGCATTATCCTAAGGCTTCGTGGTGGTTGATTGTAGCCGCCCAATTAATGACCCACTTTATTTCGGTATATCTTTTGTCGGAATAAACATGAGTCTTCGTGTTGAAGTTTGATTTACCTAGTGATACCGTGGTTAATGATCCGACCAAATTTTTGAATCTCATATCGGCATTTAATTTATTTAAATTTAGTGTTTATATTTTTCACAAGTAGATTGTTAATTTAAAATGTAATAAAATTATATAACTATCATGAAGTTTTTATTATGATAAAATTTTGAGTCATGTGATTGATGATTTGAGTATTAATTTTGTTGTAGATAATAATTTCGATGTTATTTCGGTCAATTATAATGTACCACGTGGTATATCTGCGCATGAGCTTATGCACGAGATAATTAAACAGATAAGAGCCACATTAAATGTATTGAGACATTTTCATCCAAGAACAGAATATTAAAGTAAAAAGACAAAAGCGTAATTAATGAACAAAGAAACTCTCTATAAATAGGGGTCAGGTACCACTTATTAAGGGAAGTCTCTATTTCCCTTACAGAAACTTTGTCAAATTCTGGGTCTGACTTAAGCATCAGAGTGCAAACGCAGGGAAGAGCCATACGTCCCTCTGATCTTTCTTTTTTTTGCAGAGATTTAGGCAGCACGTGGCACGAAGGACGTCAGCAATTCATCATTGTTGTTTCAGGCAACAACAATTGGCGCCGTTTGTGGGAAACGAGAGAAAAGCTTTCTGCTTTACAACAATGGGGCGGACAGAATCAACAGTGCCACGAAGGTGTGAAGTCACGAGAGAAGAAGCCTACCTCGAGAGGTGCCCACTGCTGCGAAAGTGTACACTTGCCGCGAAGGAGAATGCTTTGCCGCAAGTATAACTTGCCGCCAACGTGAATGTCTTGCCGCGAAAGGGAATACTTTCCCGCGAATGTTCAAGGCTTGCCGCGAAGAGAATGCCTTGCCGCAAGTATAGCTTGCCTCCAAGGTGAAGGTCTCGCCGCGAGAGAGAACACTTTGTCACGAAGGATAATGCCTTGTCGTGAAGGAGAATAGTTTGCCACGATGGATGCATGCCGCGAGAGTGTACAGCTTGTCGCGAATGATGCTTATTGCGAGAGTGTATAGCTTGCCGCGAAGGATGCTTGTCGCGAGAGTGTACAACTTGTCGCGAGGGATGCTTGCCGCGTCTTGCCGCGAAAGTGTACAGCTTGCCGCGAAGGCTGCTTGCCGTGGGAGTGCACAGCTTACCCCGAAGGATACCGCGAGAGTGGAAAGTGGAAGATGTCGCGAGAATGCAGTCTTGCTGCGAGTGCCGCAAAGGTGAAGTGGTACCGCGAATGCCGCGAGGGTGGAAGTATCGCTAGAGTGAATGATGCCGCGAGTCACAAGGGTAGCAGCGAGACCCTCACAGCAGGGGAGCACGAGACTCTCATAGTAAGGGTGCACGAAACTCTCACGGCATGGCCGTGCAAGACCTCCTGTTTGCTTCGTGCGCCACGTGGCGCACTCATAGCGCGGATATGCCAGCTCATGTGAGACCCTTCTACGCGAGACCCACACGATAAGGGTGCGCGAGATCCTCGTGGCATGGCCGCACGAGACCCTATGTGTGAGACTGAGGAAGACATGAGGCATCAAGGTATGGGAGACCCTGTGCGTGAGGCCTCGGAAGGCCTGCGGTGCCAAGTTACGAAAGATCCCATGCGCGAGACTCCAATGAATTGGAGACATCAGAGTGTCAAAAAACTGCGGCGTCATGGTACAAAGAATTCAACACGGGAGATTGTTGGTGGCAGAGACACCAAAGTACTAGAAACCTTGAGGGTCCGGCTCCGGTAGATTTTGGATATTTGGGCGTGGAAGATCCTTGGCCCCAGAACACAAATGGCCCACCAAACAATGAAATTAAAGGCGTGGGAATGACAAGGTCTCATGTTAGGAGAGACTCGAAAATAGATCTAACACGAAACCTTGAAACTGGAACGGCAAACTTTCAATCTCAAACTCGCCAAAACCAAACTCAGGGTAACGGGAGAGAAGCTATGGACTGCGACCAAGCAAATTCATACAATGCTAAGAAAGTGCAAAACAGACCTACGTCCAAGGCACAAGTTACCACAGACATGAAAAGAATGGTGGGACGCATTCTAGAAGAAAAAAGATTGGTTCTAGTTGAAGAAAATCAGAGAAGGAGGATCCCCCGAAGTTCAAGATGCCTCAGATAACAATGTATACAGGAAGAACCGACCTTTATGACCACATTCAGAACTATGAGTCACTGATGTTGTTACACGGATGGGAGGATGAGATCATGTGTAGAGCATTCTCCCTGACTTTAACCGGTAATACGCTAAAATGGTTCAATAGTTTGCCAGAAGGGTCTATTTTCATCTTTTGATCAACCAAGGAGTGAACTCCTACGAACAGTCAAAAGAGGAAAGATGCTACCTATCTGCTTACCTTAAAACAAGGAAATAGAGAATCACTCAAGAGTTACATAGATCGATTCCGTAATGCCGCACTGGAGATTCAGGATTTACAAGTTGAGGTAGCAGTGACAGCCATGCTGCAGGGGACGAGGTCCGAGAGGCTGCAGGAGTCATTATCTCTAGATCAACTAACAACGGTATTAGACTTGTTCTCCAGAGCAAACAAATACATGGCTTAGGAAGAAGTGATGAGGACAATCTCGGCAAGAAATGGCTGATGAAGTTTCCTACTCCTGAAGGAATATGACAAAGAAGGGGAGATCAAAGGAGAGCGAGAACATGTAATGTTACATCCACCACATGTAAGGGTATACAAAGAAAGGAAACCCTTACCATTACTGAATCACCCAAGCCTAAGCCCATGAAGGAATTGAAGGAGTATTTAAGGGAACTCCTGTTGCTATCGAGACCTTTGACTAGGGAGCACTTGTTTGTAGGAGACAAGGCAGTGAGTAAGGTGCTGTTGAGGAAGACTACCGACAGACATAGACCAATCTATTACGTGAGCAAAGTACTCTTAGATGCGGAAACACAGTACCCGTAAGTTGAGAAAGTAACTTTAGCACTGGTCATGGCTGCAAGAAAGCTGTGTCCTTATTTTCAAGCACATTCAATAGTAGTATTGACAGATCAACCTCTGAAACAAACACTACAAAAGCCTGAACATTTAGGGCGATTGGTGAAATGGGCTGTCGAGCTCAGCGAGTATGACATCAACTTTCAGCCTTGTCAAGCCATCAAAACACAAGCATTGACAGATTTCATAGTCGAGTGTACTTGTCAGGAAGATCCAAAAGAACAGGAAATAGAATGGTGGAAGCTGTTTGTAGATGAAGCATCCAACCATCAAGGAAGTAGAGTTGGTATTGTGTATTCCCTACGCTTCAATTTCCCTTGTTCTAATAATGTGGCCGAATATGAAGCTCTGATCGGGGGTATGAAGTTAGCGAATGAGCTCCAGGTTAAAAACTTGTTAACTCATAGTGATTCTCAGTTGGTGGTCAATCAGTTTAAAGGATAATTTGAAACCTGGGAATCCTCCCTTATTCCATATCTGCAGAGGGTCCAGACTTTAGCCCAATCATTTGATAAATTTTAACTTATCCAAATTAATTGGTCAAAAAATAATCAAGATGATGCTCTGTCTAAGTTAGCGTCTTCCAAAGAAGCAACTGGAAGGTTAGTAAAAATAGAGAGGCTAGAGAGGCCTAGTATGGAGGAGGATGATGTGTTGGAGATTGAAGTTGGCAAAGATTAAAGGACCTCGATCAAATGATATTTGGTGGAAGAGACTCTTCCAGATGACAAAGAAGCTGCACGAAAGATCAGAATCCAGAGTACAAGGTTTACTTTAGTGAATGTGGAGCTTTATAAGAAGGGGTTCACAATGCCACTATTGAAATTCCTAAGTCCAGAGCAAGCGAATTATGCCTTAGCTAAGGTTCATGAAGGGATATGCAGAGAACACTTGGGGGCCAGAGCCCTGGTAGCAAAAATACTCGGAGCAGGGTTTTACTGGCCAACGTTAAAGTAAGATGTGTCTGACAAAGTACAAAAGTGCGACAAATGTCAAAGGTTCGCTCCCTTGACAGCTACTTTTGTAACAGCACTCCAAAGTATCTTTCAACCAACACCATTCACTCAATGGGGACTGAATATATTGAGACTTTTCCCGATGGCCACAAGGCAGAGGAAGTACTTGTTAGTGCAGCTTTGGAATTTCAAGGATTTTGAACGCTGATCATGGAAAGCCGTTCGACTGTGATGCTTTTCGACATTTTTGTGAAGGACTTGGTATTCAGCTTAAGATATCATCAGTGTCATATTCATAAGCCAATGGTCAAGCTGAGGTTAGCAACAGAACCATACTTTATGGCCTTAAGACTCGCCTTGACAAGGCAAAGGGAGCTTGGGTGGATGAACTTCCCAGCATCTTGTGGGAATACAGGACTACTAGTCGAGTACCGGCGAGGGAGACGCCATTCAACTTGGTATATGGGATGGAGGCCCTAATTCTAGTAGAGATTGGGCTGCTTCTCCAAGGATGGTTCCTTATGAACATGAAGAGAACTCTCAAGGCCCAGGGTAAATTTGGATCTACTCGATGAACAACGGGATTTAATAGCCATATGGCTTGCCGCTTACCAATAAATGGTTGCTAGTTATTACAACTCATGTGTAAATGACAGACTTTTTCAGGAAAGAAATTTAGTGTTGCGAAAATCAGCCATCACCAATGCCCACAGAGAGAACGGCAAGTTCAGAGCAAATTGGGAATGGTCATACAGGGTTAAAAGGATGATTGGACCCAGCAAGTGCATTCTGGAGAGTTCACAGGGCAAGGAGATGTCAAAGACATGAAACACTAACCACTTGAAGCTTTATTTACAGTAACTGTCTTTTATTTGATATGTTATTAATTTTCTTTATGATTTGTTACTCGCAGGAAGACAAAGTGCAAGGCCTTGAAGCGAAAAATGCGCGAGATAAGCCACGCACTCAACAAACAAAAGGCTTGAAGTGAAAAATACGCGATGTAAGCCATGAAGAAAATGTGCAAGGGCTTGAAGCGAAAAATGCGCGAGGTAAGCCACGCACTCAACAAATAAAAGGCTTGAAGCGAAAAGTGCGCGATGTAAGCCATGAAGAAAATGTGCAAGGGCTTGAAGCGAAAAATGCGCGAGGTAAGCCACGCACCCAAATAAAGGGCTTGAAGCCAAAAATGCGCGAGTTAAGCCATGCATCCAAATGAAAGGCTTGAAGCGAAAAATGCGCGATGTAAGCCATGAAGAAAATGTGTAAGGGCTTAAAGCGAAAAATGAGCGAGGTAAGTCACGCACCCAAATAAAGGGCTTGAAGCGAAAAATACGCGAGGTAAGCCACGCACCCAAATAAAGGGTTTGAAACGAAAAATGCGCGAGGTAAGCCATGCACTCAACAAATAAAGGGCTTGAAGCGAAAAATGTGCGAGGTAAGCCATGCACTCAACAAATAAAAGGCTTGAAGCGAAAAGTGCGCGATGTAAGCCATGAAGAAAATGTGCAAGAGCTTCAAGCGAAAAATGTGTGAGGTAAGCCACGCACCCAAATAAAGGGCTTGAAGCGAAAAATGCGTGAGGTAAACCACGCACCCAAATGAAAGGCTTGAAGCGAAAAGTGCGCAATGTAAGCCATGAAGAAAATGTGCAAGGGCTTGAAGCGAAAAATGCGCGAGGTAAGCCACGCACCCAAATGAAAGGCTTGAAGCGAAAAGTGCGCGGTGTAAGCCATGAAGAAAATGTGCAAGGGCTTGAAGTGAAAAATGCGTGAGGTAAGTCACGCACCCAAATAAAAGGCTTGAAACGAAAAGTGTGCGACGTAAGCCATGAAGAAAATGTGTAAGGGCTTGAAGCGAAAAATGCGCGAGGTAAGTCACGCACCCAAATAAAAGGCTTGAAGCGAAAAGTGCGCGATATAAGCCACGAAGATAATGTGCAAAGGGCTTGAAGCGAAAAATACGCGAGGCAAGCCACGCACTCCAACAAGAGCTTAAGAATTAGATGGCCAAAGAATTTGATTTCAGAATCTAATGTAAGGACTTGATTTGAGGCTACAGTAAGAACATATGTACTCTTCCACAAGGTTATACCTAGCGAAAGAGTGGGGAGCAATTGTTGTAGATAATAATTTCGATTCTATTTCGGTCAATCATAATGTGCCATGTGGCATATCTGCGCATGAGTTTATGCACGAGATAATTAAACAGATAAGAGTCACATTAAATGTATTGAGACATTTTCATCCAAGAACAGAATATTAAAGTAAAAGGACAAAAGTGTAATTAAGGAACAAAGAAATTCTCTATAAATAGGGGTCAGGTACGACTCATTAAGGGAAGCCTCTATTTCCTTTACAGAAACAATGTCAAATTCTGGGTCTGATTTAAGAATCGGAGTGCAAAAGCAGAGAAGAACCTTGCGTCCCTCTGATCTTTATTTTTCATGCAGAGATTTAAGCAGTACGTGGCACGAAGGACGTCAGCAATTCATCATTGTTGTTTCAGGCTGTCACGACCCAAATTTCCTAAAAATCAAAGTAAATTTTTCACTTTTTCATTTATTATTTAATTCTTACCTTTCTCTCATCGTGACCATCCTACAACACAGTTGGGCTATGATTCGGTGTTAGTCACCTCACACTATTACCAATTCCATTTCCATAATCACATTTATATATCAGAGTTTACCATCTTTGACTTTAGTTAAATACATACTCAATGGTATTCATAACTCTACATCCCCGACATCATTTCTGTTTACAGTACTGTGCATTACATATTTAGATACAAAACTATACAAATGTGTATACCTGACTCTCGATGGGAAGCAGCGAATACCAAACATGCAAGCCATCAGCCGCTCAATAACTATTGCGAGTGCTCTGAAAAGATGGAAAAATAAGGGGGTAAGCAAACCACACGCTCAGTAAGGCAATTATGCAAGTAAGTAGATAGCTCCACTATCTACATGCTCATAACTGCATGCCCTTAAATCCATTTTTTTTCATTTAAAATTTCACGCACAAAGTCATGCATATTCAATGCCATAGTTTGTCCAAAACTATTTCTGCATATATATATCATACTACTTATGCATCAAAGTATTTTATGTGACATCATTAAATCATAATAACCATGAATTTAATCAAGATCATGCAGTCTTTCATGGCATGTAAGACAAATCATGGATTTCAAATGAAAGTATGGAAAACATCATCATGCTACTGTATTCAAATCATTTCTTTAAAACTGCTGTAAAAACTAACCCTTCCGGGTCCATCTCATAAAACAATTCAATAAAGTTCATTATAAAACTTCGGTTATAAACCCACCCTTCTTTCAGGGTCACAGATCATAAAATCATCTAAAATATATTTGAGCATAGTAGAAAATCATAAAGTCATGAAATCATAAAATCGTCAAATCGAGGGCCTGATCCCTCCTTCGGGTCTACCCTGGTCTAACAGACCACAAGTTATATCATGTGAGACAATCAGTTAATTATCAGTAACATCGAGGACTATGGTCATATCCTAGTGATCCCTGGCAACACGGTACCTAGTGTGCGGGGTATCACACCTGAAACGGGAGGTGGGTCGTCCTACCCGCCAGAACAGCATAACACCAGGATTGCGAGGGCAAGGCTTGCTGCCTCATGGCTAATGCCACTCCACTCCAACAATCCCCACGGTACAGCGTACTCCGCGTGATATACACGGTACAACGTACTCCGTGAACCCAAGCTCGGTCAGGGGTGCCTGTAATAGGTCTTATCCACCCATATCATCTCTGTCTCAGTACGCACGTGTGAGCATATCATCTCACTGTGACACACAGTCTACAGGAGGCTACAACACGGCTATATGCATGTAATACAATTCCCTGTGCGAGCGAAGCTCAAGCACAGCTCCATGCATATTCATGATATCAGAAAACCTCGTGCGAGCTAATCTCTAGCACGGTGTCATGAAAATCAGTAAAATCTGCGTACGAGCAAGGCTCTAGTACGACTTAAACTGATTATAATTTCAAGTAAAATCCACGTACGAGCAATGCTCTAGTACGGATATGCATAAAAAAACTCAATGAAAACCTCGTACGAGAAAAATTCCAGTATGACATTCAAATGAATTATGAAAACCATATAAAACTTTGTGCGAGCAACGCTCCAGCACAAATGAATGCTCAAGTAAATCAAATCTTGTGCGAGTTACACTCCAGCACGGCTTTATGCATAATTAAATCAAATCTCATGCGAGTTACACTCCAGCACGGCTTTTATGCAATATCATATTAAAACAGGATGCGAGCTAAGCTCCAGCATCTCTCATGCATGCCAATCATGAAAACTAGTGCGAGCAATCGCTCCAGCACCTTTTTATGCATATCAAGTCAAAACAGTTCAAAACCGTCAAAACATGTCAAAACATATCAAAACAGAGTGCGAGCTAGGCTCCAGCAGCTCTCGTGCATATCAAATCATAAAATCAGTGCGAGCAACTGCTCTAGCACATTTCATGCATATGATGTCACACAAGTCAGTGCGAGCAACCGCTCAAGCACATTTATGCACATTCACAAACGCAGATATAGTGCGAACTACATGTTGGCACTATCTGTTTCCATATAAACTTGATAGTTGGCCCGTTTTCCAAATAATTTCATTTAAATATTAATAACACATACGTAGTGTTATTTTGGGAAACTTATGCAATTATTGGTCAATCTATCGATTTACTTTGATTAAAACCAAGAAAATTCCTTAATCATAAAAATCCTTAAATCATGCAATTCATGCATGTCATGATTTCACCATCCTTAGGTGAACTTCCCTCAATAGGGGTAAATTAGTCTTTTCACCTATTTCGATCCTTAAAATCATTTAAACCACTTTTAGGATCATTATACATAATCAAGGTATACATACATATTCAGTGTACAGAAAAACTATTAAAATACGTGTAGCTACCTCTAGCTACTCACACAATTCCCTTACCTCATTTTCTGTACAGTCTGACATTTCTCACTGATGTCTCGTCACGTAGTCTGATTTGCTCTCAATCCAAATCAAATCTCCGGAACTGCGGATACATATTCATCAGGTCAATTACAATACAATTAATTGTATTTCATATTTTCTGGGCTTAATTTAAATCATTGGGCCCGTTTATCCATATTGGGCCCGATTGCACCATAATGAGCCTTAATCGACCTTAAGCCCGTTTACTACACTTTATCGAGACCTATTGGGCTCACTGGGCCCATCAGTATTTATTTAGCCTCGTTCTAAATTCTCGGATATCTCAATTTAATATTTACGACAATTTATCCAATTTTCCAGAATTAAATTCATTTCATGCGGAAATTAAATCCGTAATTTATGCGGTAAATTCTAACACGCATATCGACGTAAAATTTCGTAAATAAGGGTTACTTACCCGTGATTCCATGATCGTACACAAATCGAGGCTGTCTCGAGCTCTCGGTTGATACCAATTGTCGAGCTACACAATTAGATATATTTCCGGGTAAACTTTCAGTCGATTATTTATCAAATTAAATATTCTAAAAATTAAATCGGTCAATTCGACCGCTTATCGACTTACCCGAAACTCGATTGCATCACTGAAATTTTTCCCAATTTTTTCTCTTTTTCTTTTTCCATTTTTCTTCCTTTTTTTCCCTCTCTTTTTGGCTGAACCGGTCCGGTCCGGTTCAACCCGGTTCAGACCGTCGGTTCAACTCGGTTCGGTTCGACCGGTTCAGTTCGGTTCGGCCAGTTCAAGCAAGATTTGGTCGTTCCGGCGCCGTCCGGCCGGTTCTCCGACCGATTCCGGTACCAATCGGCGCGCCATGGCCTGGGCTTCCAAAATCGACCCTCAGGTGGTGTCAAAACGGCGCCGATGGCCGCCAATCGGGCTTCTCTTCCGCGGGACTTCCTCTTTCGATCTGTCGATTTTCAGCCACCTCGCCGCGCGTCGTGGCTGTCGGTGGGTTGTGCGGGTGTAGGGCCTGCTTCGCCGGCCCTCGCCTGGGTCCCTAGTCGCCGGTGGCTCGCCGGTGACGAACCTCTTCCTCGGTCTCGCTTGTTTTGCTTCTGTCATTTCCGTTTCTGTTTCGCGATTTCGCGATTCAGATTTTTTTTTTTCATTTACTTTTTTTTATTTATTATTATTTTTATTATTATTTTATTTTTAATAATATTTTAATCAATTAAAATATTATTAAAATCTAAAAATATCTTAAAAAAATACTATTTTATTCATTTAACCAATAAATAAATTTATCGGTATTATTTCGACTTTTCGATATATTTTTCGATTATTTTCGAGATTTTTTTTTATACGAAAATTTCGGTTTATTCCAATAAATTCATATCTTGATCAATTTAATCCGAAATTTAATTATTTTTTCGTCATTGATCAAGATTTCTCATTCTCATATTTTTAATTAAATTTTCTTGTCTCAATTAATATCGAATTTTGATTTTTTGATCGTTTTACCTTTGTACATTTTTGAAAATATCATTTTCATCATTTCATATTTTTAAATGCACTCAAAAATTTCTATTTATTTACTTTTTACTCTTACGATTACACAGGCAACAACAAATTTATATGTATTCTTTTTGTTAATTTAGTGTTTTGGTTTTTATTGCATTCTTGACCCGTTCGAATTATCTCGCGTTCACGGACAGGTTGTAGGCTACAGTTGACTGTTTTACTTTCTGTGGACCGTAATCGCTCGTCATGACTTGCTAGAATTATCTCGCTATTATCTCTGGAACCAGTTTGGACCGACAATGAGAATAAAAGTGAAGGCGGGAGTGAGTGTAGTTATCAGATTAGATTAGATAATGCAGTGATAAAATTAAAATCAGTATTAAAATGCGTGTGATGCAATTGTAGTGAAAAAGTGAGACTAAGTATTATAGTGAAAAAAAAAAAAAGTCTTATAAAACAATTTGTAAAATAATAAATAATTTTATATAAAATAATATTTTTGTTTATAAATTAAAAATTATTAATTTTTTATGTCAAATAATATGTTTATTATTAAAATATTTGAAAATTATTTTTATCTTTATTTTAATTTTATTTAATGACAAATTATTTTATATTAAAACAATATATTTAAAATTTTAAATAATAAAAAATTTTGTAAATATATCAAAAATTGTAAAATAATATTTATTTATAATTTTATTTATTAATAATTTATTTATATTTATATTTATATTATTAAAAACATCAAAAAAATAAAACATAAAGTAAAAAAAAAAATCAAAGTGAAAAAAGAATTAGACAGAGGGACAAAAGAGTCCGACAGAGTCCAATAAACCACTTGGCTGTGGCACAATTCCCACTGTGCAACAACCCTTGAAATCCAAACAGGTCGGGCGGTGCAGTTGGGAGCAAAAAGTGCATCAACCCGTTTGATTTCGAACGGGGCCGTTCTTCTGTTCACACAACAACTTTCTTGTTTTTGTACATTTTTCGGTGACAACTTAACTGTGAACCCGTGAAATAAACCTCCAAATTAGTAATCACTACCGGTGACTGTATTATCAATTCTCTTACATAAATCCGTCGATCTTGCTCCCTTTAAAATGTTTAGAACCATGAAAAGTCTAAGCCTCTTCGCCCTTTAGAAAAACCCCAACCGGCAACCAACACCGCCAGCCTTCGCCTTAGTAGGGGACAGCTTTTGTCCCCAGTTGACTGTTGTGCTGTAATAAAGGTCGAAAAAATAAAAAGAATGAGTGGTAAAATTAATCTTTTATTTTTATTTTATTTTTTTATTTTTGTTAAATTTTAATAATTATTTTATTTTTTTAATTTTAAAAATAATTTTATTAAATCAAAATTAACCTCATTATTGATTCAAATTAATAATTCTTTTCTTTAGAGTTCTATAAAACATTGTCTTGAATCTCAATTTCCTGTAACCAATCAAACGCTAATCAACCGGCCGGCCTCCCCCTCCCTTCTCCCTCAAGTAAATAATTTTTAAATGAAAAATTGATAAGTATATTTTTTATTAATTATTTTAATATATATTGAAACGATACATGTTATATTTTTACAATGGTTTGTCAAATTTAAAATAGATAAATTTCCGTTTAGATATAGAAATTCCAAATTAAGATGGTTTTCTCTGACAGTGGAATAGACTAGACGAGATAGTATTGCTGTATCAATAAATTTAGCCACGCCTATATGGATGAAGCATAGCATTAATGAGCATCATCAATTTCACCTAAAGCATCTCAACTTTTTCGTACATTCGGGTTATCACTTGTGCACTAGCCAGCAAAAGATGAAAACGAAATTCTTCAACCACCCTACGTTGCTCACATTATATCTTACAGGAGAACAGCCAAAGGGCGTCAAGCTTCAAGCAGTTGTAGTCTGTAAAATATAGAATTGAGAAGTCTAATCAACAGAGAAACATGAAGGACTTGAATGTAGAAGAAGGAGAGTACTCAGAGCCGGTGAGTCCCACTGGACAGTATTTCAACAGCTCTGTGTTGTCCATTTGCGTTCTTGGCGTTTTGGACTCCGAAGTCCCTATCGATGATTCTCCAACCATGGCATTGCTTAAACACGTCTTCCTTCCGATCAGTCCTCGATTCTCCTCGCTCATGGTATATAATATGTTCCACTTAATTTCTGTTTCTCAATTTTCCCATCTGTTTTATCTTTACATACACTTCTACACGGTTCATTGATCCCATTTTCATGCTCAAGTAACACCTTTTACTGTATATATGTAACATGCCGCACATCTCCACCTTCCAATTCAACAAAAATGGAAACCTATATGTAATATATATGCATAGCTTCTTCCCTCTGAGGGGCTGAAACTGAGACATAGTAGTAATTTCTTTTCATTTATAATAGCTCAGCTGTTTGGTTTCATATTATTGGGCATATTTCTTAGTAATATTCCAGCTTTATTTTACTAATAAAACCCAAGCATTGGCTTTTAAGATCATATTTCTTAAAGCTCCATTAAAACCCATTTCTTTTCAGCCTCAACTTAAGCATATGCAACTCCTCTTTCAATGGTGCATTAGCTAATTACTGAACTGATCACGATTCACGGGAAACAGGTTAAAGACGAAAATGGAACAAAGCAGTGGAAGAAGGTTGAAGTAAAGCTGGAAGATCATGTAAATATCCCTGTATTCCCCCCTGGATTATCACCAGAATCTTATGACAACTATCTAAGCGACTATCTGTCCAAGTTAGCAATGGAACAACTCCCACAAAGCCGGCCACTGTGGAATATTCATATCATCAAGTACCCTACTAGCAATGCAGCTGGTAATCTAATATTCAAGCTTCATCATGCGCTTGGTGACGGCTATTCTCTCATAGGTGCTCTTCTTTCCTGTCTGCAAAGAGCTGAGAATCCTTCGCTTCCTTTGACATTTCCTTCACTTAGTTTTGCCCCGAAACCTTCCCGGAAGAGTAACAGCATTTTCAGGAATATGCCTAATGTCTTATACTCCGTCTTCGACACCGTATCAGATTTTGGGTGGAGCCTCCTGAAAAGCAGTTATATTGAAGATGACAGAACTTCAATAAGATCCGGGGAGCCGGGGGTAGAGTTCAAGCCGGTTGCAATCACAACAATGACGTTTTCTGTGGATCATATCAAACAAATCAAGACCAAGCTTGGAGTGGTACGTTGAGTACTAATAAATTGTTTACATACACATTAAATTAACAACTCATAAATTGTTTCATCGCATTTAAAATTCCACCTCAATCATGCATTGCTTTAATTAATTTCAGAATTTTTTTTTTTTTTATATTCTCAACATTTATTAACATTTTCCTCTATATCTCAACTGTATTAGATAATGTATAACAGGGATAACATATGCATTTAAGAATCAGCACCACCTTTTCTTATTGGAAGAAGAAATGTGGTAGTTGATGCCAAAGTTAATGTTATATCTCCAATATATTTTTTTATTTATTTATTTTTTCATTGTACCTCTCCATTTCATATTTGTTTTTTCGTCAACTTAAGAAAAAAAAGATAGAATATTAAAAATAATAAAAAAACTGTCTTTTTTTATGAAATTTTCAGATAAGTTCTTGTTCTTCCATTATACTCAATTAAATCTTTAAATTATTATTTTTGTCTAATAAAACCCTTGAATTATTATTTTTAAAGAAATTCTATACATTATGCAAATTTTTTTTTCATAACTCAAAATTTTAAATTTTATGACAAAAATACTCTTAAAAAATTGAATTAATCTAATGAAAATTACTTAATTATCCATAATACAAAATCTTTTTCTTCTTCTTTCTCTTCTCTTCCTTGAATCGAATAATCCGCCTTCACATCAATTATAAGATATCATAGCTAACTGTTGCTTACCGGTGGCAGTTCACTTTAAAAAATAGCAAAATTTTCGTTATTTCCTCTTCTTTCTACTTTTAGTCTCCTTTCCCAAAAAAAGAAAAAAAAGAAGAAGAAACGCAAAATGCAGTATATTTGGAAAAGGCCCCTGGCTTAGGCAATAGATCTAGGAGTTCTTGTGTTTTTTTTTTTTGAAAAATTAATTCGATAAGAAAGAAGAGAAAGTCAAAAATAATATTTTAGTGCTTATTGGAGGCGAACCGTTAAGAGACAAGGGGCGGTGAGAGGAGGCGGCTGGCACGGCAGCTAGTCGCTAGAATTTGGATTTGGTGGTTTAGAGTTGTGAAAGTTGAAAGGTTTGAAGAAAGGCTAAATAAAAAATTGATTTGAGTTGCAATGCATTTAGAGAGAAGTTTTAATTTTTAATTGGATGTGTTTAGTACTAGTTGTAAAGAGAGAAATATGGATTGTGTATGGAATTTTCTCTTATTTTTATCCAAATAAACCTTACTGAGATTGTTTAAAAATTAAATGTTCATTTATTTAATAGATTTAAGGGATTTTAATTGTGAAGACAACAAAAATAAGAACTTATTTGATAGTTTTAAAAAAGCAGTGCATGTATTTTTAAAATAATTTTAACTAAAAAAAAAAAAGAATACTGTCCATAAAAACTCTACGAAACCTTATTAAATCTACAGGTGCAGTGTACATTATTTTACTCAATTTATACCCATCAAGATTTTAAAAAATTATAATACCTAAAATTTATTAAGATGGCATTGTAAATTTTTTATTTTTGGTTTGACCATTCCCTATATCTTTATTACTCGAATTTAGTGGTCAATGTGAAGTCCGAATATGTATTATGCACGAGTAGATTTTATTTTATTTTTTGTTATTTGAAAAACATACCATTTGATAAATTTGTAACACACAAGAAAAATGACAGTCGCAGCAACATATCCCTAAATTATTAGATATTACATGGTGGTCAATTTTTTATTCATTTATTTTTATTACAAAGAAAAATTATTGATAATTGAGAGTTGAATATAAGATTATTTATATTCGAATTCAAATTTTATAATATATTTCAATTTTTCTTAACCATTTGACTAAAAATTTTATAACTGTTTTACATGAATCATTGTTTTATTCCTCGATTACAAGCTACAAACAAGCTAAAATTTCAGTAAGGTTTTGTTGTTATTTTCTGTTTGAATTCACTCTTCCTTTGTCACTATAACAGACAATAAATGATGTGATTACGGGAATAATTTTCTTTGGGATTCGATTATATATGCAAAGAACAAGAAGCAATAATGTGAGTAACAAACACTCGACTGCACTTGTGCTGCTGAATACTAGAATCATTGGGGGGTACAAGTCAGTGAAGGAGATGGTCAAACCTGATGCAGAGTCACCATGGGGAAACCAGTTTGGATTCTTGCATGTTTCGTTACCCGAACTAACCAGCGTAGACTCTTGCAATCCGCTTGAATTTGTTTGGAAAGCACAGAAAGCTATCCTGAGAAAGAGAAACTCTCGAGCAGTATATTTAACGGGTCAGCTTCTAGAGGGTTTGAGGAAATATACCGGCCCTGAGGTATGTTGTTAACATCTATATACAGAGTTTATATGCTAAGTCAGTTAATGAGCAAAATTAAAAAATATAGAAGGCTTTAAAAATAAATATTAATAAGATTTTTTTTAATTTATTTTTAATCATTTGTTCACTTTTAAGTTTTGCTCATTAATGAAGTGACATTATATAATTAACTGACAGTGTATAGAAACTATACATTATCATCATCGTCATCATTAGAATCTTTATCCCAATACTGGAGTAAGTTATATGAATCAATAAATGACTTCACGCTGAGTCGTCAGCATAAATTCTTCTTTACCATTTATTTTTATTTAAAGCAATGTATTCTTTCAGATTCCACCATATCTTTCCAAATTACTTCCTTTCAAGTCTTTTTCTATCTTCCCTTGGCCTTAACTCGTTTTACATCAGTCATAGCCTCCGCTCTTCTAATTTGAGCATTCACAGGTCTACTTCGTATGTGTCTAAATTAACGTAAATGACTTTCACTCATCTTGTCTTCGATAGGTGCCAGTCTTTTTTTTTTTTTACGAATATCCTCATTTTTCATTTTATATTTTCTTGTATATCTATACATCTATCACGACATTCACATTTCTGCTACACTTATCTTTTGTGTAACCAATCCTTTAGTTGCCAAACATTTACTGCTATAGAGTAATGTTGATCTAATAGTTGTCTTGTACAACATGTCTTTAACCTTATAGAAATTCTTTTGTCATGAAACACACCTGTAGCTTCTCCACTTGCTCTAACCAGTATGTATCCTATGGGTCATATCTTCATCAATTTCTTCATCTATTTGTACAATCGACTCCAGATATTTAAAATGATCTCACTTAAGAATTATCACCCCATCTAGCATCACTATGTTTATATCTTTGTATTTGTTTGAGCTGAATTTACATTCTGTGTATTTAATTTTTATTCTGCTTAGTCTGAATCATCTTGACTCTAACGTTTGTCTCCACAGTTTTAACTTCGTATTAACTTTCACTCTAGTCTCAGCATACAAGCCTTACTATGATTGGGAATTCACTTGTTTGCCCTCTAGACGTCTTCACAAGTGTCCTTTCATTTCCATTCATGTTTTTAATCATTTAATAAATTTCACAGGAACTCTTTTCTTCATTGAAGGTCACCATAACACATCCCTAGGTACTTTATTATATGTTTTCTCCAAGTTTATAAAGACAATATAAACATCTTTACCTTATACTCGAGAATGCTCTACAAGTTGTCTAAGTAAGTGTATTGCTTCTATAATTGACCGGTCAGACATAAAACCAAATTAATTATTCGACATCTCTATAGTGTTCCTTAATCTTCGTTCTATTACTCTTTCCCATAATTTTATTGTGTAACTTATTAGTTTTATGTCTCGATAATTAGAGCAACTTTGAATATTAACTTGTTTTTATAGATAGGTACCAATGCACTCTTTCTCTATTCTTCAAGCTTCTTGCTAGTGCATCAAATCTTATTAAAAAGATTTGATAACCACCTAATTTTTACGTCTCCAAGGCATTTTCAAACTTCAATGAAATATCATTAGGTCCAACAGCTTTCCCTATCTTCATCATTTTTAGTACCTCACTTACCTCAATCTCTTTGATATTTGTGCATAAAGCACCAGTTTAAATCCTCGGGAGGTACCGAGATTTTTTCTACAATTTGATTTTGTCCATCGTTAAATAATTTGTTGAAATAATCAACCAATTTTTTTAATATCATTGTCCTTAATTAGAGTTATTTGGTACTCATCCTTGATACATTGTACGAATCCTATGTCTAGACTCCTCCCCTCTCTTGCTCATGCCAATCTATATATCTTTTTGTCTCCATTTTTTGTGTCCAACTTATTATAAATCTCTTTCATAACTTTCACCTTACTTTCTACTACCACCTTTTTTGCTTCCTTCCTAGTTAATTTGTATTTTATGAAGCTCTTTTTAGTGTTGTTTGTCTTTAAAGCCTTGTAACAATCTCTCTTAATTTTTATAGCTTCCTTATCTGATTCAACCCACCATATTGCATCTTTTCCACTTAGAGCTTTTCTGTCTGATACTCCTAGCATCTAGAACATGTTTTGCCATCTAATTCCACATTTTATTCGGGTTATCCTTTGTTGTCCAATCTTCTTTTTGAGTCATATTATTTCTACATATTGCATGAAAATCGTTTTTTAGCTTCCACCATTGAATCCTTGTAACCCCTTTTTGTTGGTACTTTTGATGTCGCTTATGAATTTTTAGGTCTATGACTAGCAGTCTATGTTGTGTGGTAACATTCTCACTTGGGATAATTTTACAGTCCAAGCAACTGCATCTATCCCCTCTCTTAGTAAAAAAGAGATATATCTTACTTGCGTTCAATCCACTCTTAAAGGTTATAAGGTGAGGCTCTCTCTTCCAAAACAATGTATTCACTAAGGTTAGGTCATAAGATAAAGCAAAATCTATGATATCATCTCTCTTTATTTCTTAAATAGTAACCAAAATCCCCATGTACGCTCTCAAAACCCTCTCTACCGGCACTTATATGGCCATTAAAGTCACCACTAATACAAACGTTTTCTTCTATACGCATGTCTTATACTTTCTTATCGAAATCCTCACAAAACTGTCTTTTACCAAGCATTATCAAGTTTTATTTGGGGTATATATGTGCTAATAACATTTAAAATGTCCCCTACTAAAATTAGCTTAATCAAAAAAAATCTATCCCCTAGTCTCTTAACTTGTAAAACATCATTTCAATACTCTTTGTTTATGATGATATCTACATTATTTTGATCTCTATCCTTCCATGTATACCAAAGTTTATACTGCCAATGTGCTATCTTCCTAATCTTCTCCCCAATCCATTTAGTCTCTTGGAGACACAAGATATTAATCTTCCTCCTACATATAGCCTCACAAATCTCCACTAATTTAACATCAAACGTACTTATATTTTAAGATTCTAATCTAAACTTATGGTTATGGACTAACATTTTTACCAACCTCGTATGTTATGGTATGAGAACCTTTGCCAATTGGGCGCCACATCATGACATCGATTTAGCATGTCACTTCTCGATGACTATTTAGCATCCCTAGCACATTTTTCACTACTCTCGGGCTTTGATGCAATGCGTCACTGAGTAGGGAAAACTACAACAGATTTCATATAATGATTCATATCATAAAAATTGGAAGAGTTTTTAGTGGCTGTTTATTCAAACTTACGACCAACCCTCCTCATAAATTATACACTATCCACTATCGATGCCTTATATATAAATCCATGTATGTTTACACATCCTTGAGTTTTGTTAATTAATTAATGTGATATTTTTTATTTAAAATTCAAAGTTGAGGACTTAAATATAGAATATATTGTTTGGTTTGAAACCAAATTAAAAGAAAGGTAAATTGGATAATATTTGCATAACAGGCTACGGCAAAATACATCCATAGAACATTAAAGAACTCCAGCATGACAATCTCGAATGTGATTGGACCAGTGGAACAAATGGCATTGGCTGATCATCCAATTAAAAGCTTGTATTTTATGGTGGTTGGTGTGCCTCAGGTTTGTGAATTTTTTGTTTTTGAAAAAAAACTCAACTGATTTTGCTTAAGCTTATGGCAAATGGTTGCACTTTGCAGAGTCTTACCATAACAATGGTTAGTTACATGGGAAACCTCAAGGTTGCCATCGGAACACAGAAAGACTACATGGATCCGCAAAAGTTGAAGTCATCGATCGAGAATGCTTTTGTGATGATGCACAAGGCTGCCTATGAAACTGCTTAACAAAGTCAAGATTGCCGTCATCTTGGAAATTAAGGGTTTGCAAAATCTCTAACCATTTTTAAGGGGGAACTGATTTGCATTTCACAAATTAATTAAGCATGTTTATTTATTTTTTCCATAGAACTTTTGTTATTCTTTATCCTTTTTCTTCTTGGATCGTCAAATATGTAAGGTGCATTGCACCAAATCTTGCCTCATGCTTTTTGCCTGGAATATTTATTTTCTTAACTGCGTATCAATAGTGTGGAATGGAAATGCATCATTTGTTATTTTAATCCATTATTTATCGGGTATTTTATTTTTTATTTTTAAAGAAAAAAGGGACAATTTTGTTATGGAAAGGAAATTCATTTAACAAACATATTGGTAAATATCAATTCAGAAACAGATTTCGAAGGAATAAAATTAATGCATCTCGATTCATATTGCTGAAGAATCACTTAGTTTTGATGTTTAATTATTTGATGATTTTTTTTTATTTTCCTAACTTCATTCAAAAAAATTCTTCTGTATTTCATTAGTACATATTAATTGCACAACTATCTTTTCTTCTTTCTCGAGTCCTGATATCAAGATCGAGTTACTTATCCATATTCGAATTTGAATCAAATTTGAGTATAAAATTTTAAATTTGAATTTGATTTTATTTGATTTAATTTATTTATTTCATAATTTTAGTAATAGAGTAATAATTAAATAGTCGATTGGACAAAGCTTGAACTTAACTTTTATTTTTTTTAAAGAAAAATCAATATTTTCATTGTAACTAGACTTAAAAATATATATATATATATATATATCTTCTATTTCAAAGTTAGTTATTGCAACTAGAACTGATCATGAGCCAAACTCAGTCGAGTCCAAAACTTATAATAATGATTTATATACAAGTCCAGGCCATATAATATAGACCGACTCGCAAATTCAAGCCTTGCTTTTAATTTATGTTCACTTTTATAACTTGAGCCCGGTTCGATCCGAATAATATTTTATTTATTTTTTGTTATTTTAATTTTTTGCTTATTTGTTTTTTATTCTTTTAGTGTCTTTAAAATTTTGATTTATCAAAATTTGCATATCAATTTTCATGTTAAATATATATAATCATGTTTATTAATTAATTAATAATGTAATATATACATATAATTACATTATACTTAATAAACATATTTAAAAAAACTTTTAATTTTAATTATTTTCGGGTCGAGCTCGAGTTTCGAAAGATGAGCCTGATTCGATTTTCGATTTATGGTGCATAAGGTGTGGTTTGGGTTTTATATTTAAGACAATGGAAAGGGTTTACGTGGGGAATGCTTGAAAGGCTAGTGTTGGATCAAAGGGTTTTAATGTAGGAAAGGTGTTTGGGTTTTTAAGATCTAAGGGTTCAAAATAGATATCATTTAGGGTTAAGAGACAAGGATTAGATAAGTGGGACAAGGGTTAGTTAGTTTAGGGTTTGGGTAAGAAGGTTTAAATAAGTTTTAAGATTTGGAGTTAGATGGTTTAGAGCTTATACACACCAAATGCGGCCAATTTTGCCTCTTTTGCACAACTTTTGTTGAGTTTTCTCACTAATTCCGAAATTTCTACACATGAAAAATCCAATAGATGGGAAAGAAAATGAATGAAATTCCAAAAATTAAAAAAAAAAATTATGTAATAAAGTACCCTAAAAATGATATTTGGGAGAAGTTGTCAAATACCAGGTCTCAAAACTTTAGTTGCACCATCGAAATAAATCTTCCATATGTTTCCTTCCATGGGGACTTCCTCATCAATATGTAATTTAACCATTAAATCTTCATCTGGGTAATCAAAGTTCATAAGCTCTTAATCTTCCATAGCCTGATCTACAAGAAATTCAACAATTACGCTTCCTTTGATGGCCTTCTGAGTCATATAAACAATATCATACTTGCAAAGCAACACCTGCCATCTTACTATTCTTCATAACAATGAAGGTTTCTCAAAGATGTATATTTGTTGTGATCTAATTTTGTAATCAGCTAGGTTGTATGGTACACCATATATTGCATAAGTTTGGGAACTATCCAAGCTAAAACGCAACACATCTTTTGTAACTAAGAATATTTAGATTCGTAGTCAATGAATTTTTTTCTCAAATAGTAGATAGCTTACACTTTCTTGCCTGATTAATCGTTAAGTGAAGTACACATAGATAAATAACAAATTTCAGAAATAATGGGAACCATTTAAGTAAATAAAAACCCAATTGAAGAAGAAGAATCAGCAAACAGCATTGAATCCAGGATTCAGGTCTGGTGCTTCTTTTCTTAATTTGCTTTGCAAATAAAGCCAACTGTCCAGATCACTGTTAGGAATTTTTTTTTCGCATTAGATCTTAGATGTGAAGTTGTGCTGGCTTTTATTTTGTTTCTATTTCTGGACACTTTATAGTATACCACGGTGTCCTAAGGTTGCACTCTCACACACAAGAACCTAGTCATGAAAAAGAGGAAAAAGAAGATACTTCTCCAGGGGGGAAATTAGGAAGGAGGTCACATTAATAATCCAAAAGATTCAATTGCAGTATCTTCATAACTATAGAGACTACAGATAAAGTTAACTTCAAGAGAAATCAATATCAAAATCTATTTTCTTCTCATTCAAAACATTAAATCAAAAGGAGCTTAAATTAATTATTACGTTCCAACCATTTCACAAACCATGTTATTAAAATTATCTTTATTCCTTTTTTTTGGAAGTCCATTAATTTGGTATGAGCTCCATTAATGGCGAATGGTTGACTAAAGATCCATACATTAGCAATACTATAACAAGTGATGAAGGAAACTAAGGCAATATCATTGCATCCATTTAAGGTTCATGATCTAATATTACATAGATCCAACTGCATGATCTAATATTATACAGTTATCGAAAACATCAAGGTAGCTCTTCCATTTTCAAATCATGCACGTGAATTACATGACTGGGAAATCCCATGTTTCAGGATCGATTTCGTAGTCCCATAACTCTTCATGCGGTTCTTCTTCGCTGCTGGATCTATGCACAAACTTGTTCAGTTTCTCCTTCAATATTTTTGCTGAACCAAATGCTTCAATCTGGGACCAAAGAAATTCAAAATTCTTTTAATTAGAGAACTTCAAGAAGCACAATTTCCGATTTTCCTCTTTGGGTGAACAAGAAGTAACGAAATATTGATATCGAAATTGGAGTCAATTACCTGAGCATGAACAATGTGGAAAACTGTATTCCCAACGACCGAGAAATTGGCGTTTAGTACTTCTGCTCCGTGTTCATGAAGTATGAGAATCATCTCATTAAACATGAACTGACTGTCTTGCCCAGTCATCAAAACCACCTCCAGCCCAGAACCCTTTTCGTTAATCCTAATTTCAGGAGATTTCAAGCTTCCCGTGGTTTCAGCTGCAATACTACTATTGGTGGTGCTTCTGTAAGATCTCTTTCTTCCCATTAGGCTTTCCTTTTTCTCCCTGGATTCCTTCGACCTTGTTTGCAGACTCTTTATGTAGTTCACCGCTTCATCTATTTGATCTGGTAGTGACAATGGCTCCTGCAATTAGTATCAACTTTGAAATGAAAACTGAACATTTTTAAGATCAATAATTCTCACAAAATTCAGAGCCCTGGCATTAATCTTATGAAGAAACAGAAAACAAACCTTGGAATTATGATGGGGGAGTAGAGAGTTGAGCCTGAAGTACAAATTCTTCATATGATTTCTCCTGTTCTTCTCAATGATCTTCCTCTCAACCTTAGCTGAAGAACAATGAGACCTCTCCATTCCCTTATTCACACCCAAATTATGAACCAAGTATTCCATTTGAAGTTCCATTGGTTTAGATGACTAAGTGTCTTCTGTTGGTTTATATAGACACAAACATCTGTGGCAAATAAATAAAGGGGCTGGAAAAATAAAAAAAATAAAAAAAAGTGGAAAACACCGAAACTTCAGTGAAAGTTAAGGTGATAAAAATGTGAACACGCAGGCGTCGTCACTTTTGTTACATCACCTGCCATTTGTCAGCATCAGCAGTTCATCACTGGGAACATGCTTCTTACACGTGCCTATCTCCTCTTTTGGGCATTCCTCCGTTTCCAGGAAACGCTTGCTTCTCGATTTGATTTTCTGTATCTTTAGGGCGCCTTAGGTGTAGACCCTCTGAAGGGCCCATCCATTCGTTTAAGTACGAAGGTTGACTTAAAAATTAAATGAGTGTAGGTAAAACTATTAAATTTATTAAATAAGTTTAAACTTCAAAATAAGGTTTAAATAGAAAAGGTCAGGTTTGGATTTTTTTTTAATGTTAATATATTTTTAATTGATTTTTAATTACTTTTGATTTTTTTACCATTCATTTTGAGCTTATAATTTTTTTTAAGATTTTAATTTAAATTTTTCACATTTCTTGTATTTTTTAATAATTTATTTTAATTTATTAAGTTATCTTTATTAACTATTATGTGTGTTATATTTTTATTTTCTATTATATATTCTATAAAAAAATTAATAGTATTTTGACCGGTTTGGAACTACTTGGTCTTGTTCATATTATGTAAAAATGAGATTGAGCAAAAAATTAAATCTATAAAATCAAGTCAAACTAGGCTTGAGTACACTATCAATCTCTTAATATTGTAATTAAACCTTATCTGAACCTAATCTGTCTCGACCCGTGAATACCTCTACTTATGTGGATCAAGTTATAGGTACGATATGATAATATAAGGTTATAGATAAAACTACATTAGATTATTTTATCTTATCTAATGTTTGACTTGTATTACTTAGATCCAACTGATTTTATATATATATATATATATATATATATATAAATTAACAATTTGAATCTAAAATTATTTAAGTTTAAATTAATTCAAATTTGAAATAATTCAAATTTAAACAACTTGAAATATTAATTCAAATAATTCAAAATTAAATTTTTTAACTTTAAAACTCAATTATTTAGATTCAAAATGATAAAAAATTAATCCACTAATATATTTAAATAATTTAAGTATCAAACATCTAAACTCCAAATGATCTAAAGTATTTCGACACGAAATTACACCGTTAGGTGTTAAAGTGATCTACTCAACCTAAGCTATCTAATTGTCAGTGCTATTTATATACTAAATTACTGTTTAAATTAATTTTATAATTCCATATAAAATAAGAGAGTAAACAGACCTATGACTAGTTTGGATGGGCAATGCGATAGGTTCCGGTGAAATTGAAAAAAAGAAATTGATTATTAAGGATATATGTTTTTTAATAAAATAGTAATAAAAAATTTAACCTTTAGGTTAAAAAATAATTTAACCTTAAAAAAATTTTGTTTTTACTGAAAAGATTCTGAGGCTCACCGGTGCCAAACTAAGCACTATTGTGTAAGTGAGTTTAATATTTATATACATACTATAATTTTGAACATTTACAACAATTTCAACTATATTATGAATAAACTTCAAAGGCAAAAGCTATACTTTGAAATATAAAAATTCAAATATTTGAATAAAAAAATAAATTGAAAATATGTATAGCTATTTGTTGGCTCTACCGAGAGGGGGGTGAATCGGTTTTCTAAGGTTAATGACAAATTTAAACTAAATTAAGTCTAATTGCAAATAATGAGTAATCAATAAAATGTAATACAATGAATTGAAGGAAGAATAAGGGAAAGAAATATCAAACTCAGTAGTTTATAGAGGTTCGGCCAATCTCTTGCCTACGTCATCTCTTCTTGACCTCCTTGTCAAGAGCTTTCTTTCACTCTATCATTGAATGTTACACACTCCCTTTTTCAGGTTAATGAATAACCTCTCTACCCTTTTTTACACAAATAAATATTCACCATTTTACAAAGTTTATCTCACTGAGGAACACTCCTCTTCTCTCTTGAAATAAGGGTGAATACAAGATCAAGCTTCTTATGTGGGTAGGATAAATATAGCTTTTGCACAAAGGCTTATATAACAATATCAATATATGAAGATTGAAGACAAATAGAATGTTGGAATGAAATTCTTGAGAATGTACAGAATTTACAGCAAGTGTCTCTTTGATCCCAGTGTCTTCAATGCTTGATTTTATACTGGAGGATTAGTAGTTGGAGCATTTAATGCTGTTTTTCCCGTTGAAAGTTTTGCAGAAAGAACCGTTGGGAACCTCTAGTAGAGTACCAGATCGATCTCCAATCTTGGCCAGATCGATCTCTTAGTTTAATTTTCTGTGATGACAAAGCAAATAGAAGCAAGGAGATCGATCTCATATATGTAGAGATCGATCTTATAATTTGAAAATGTTAGTGCAGATCGATCTGTCGAACAAGAAGATCGATATTCTAATCTCTCTGTTTGAGACAAGATCGATCTACCAAGTATTCTTGTAGTGAGGAGATCGATCTCTAATTAACCCAGATCGATCTCCTTAGCTCTCTGACTTTGAGGAGATCGATCTCTTCCTATACCAGATCGATCTTATGAATTCTCTGTTTGAGCATAGATCGATCTACAGATCAATCTACTGCCTTTACCCTTTGTTTTAGAGGAGATTGATCTCTTCCTAGACCAGATCGATCTTATAAACATCTTGTAATAGACAGATCGATCTTATAACCCTTATAGATTGATCTCTACTTCCTCAATACTTTGTACAGATCCTTTGAGAATTCAATCCTTTAGCAGATCGATCTCATATCCTCATGAGATCGACCTCTCATACTAGAAAACCCAGGAGATCGATCTCTCATTTCACCAGATCAATCTCTCATCCTTAAACACTTAGTTTCTGGTACTGATAATCTCTAAACATGTTTTAAATCATTTCTATATTATTGAATTATACTTGTTTTGTCATTTTAAAATATATTAACTCAACAATCTCCCCCTTTTTGATATGAAAAAACTTATTTAACAAACATGTTTAGTTACTCATTTGCATTATGCACAAACTATGTTTTGTTTTTCACAAACTCCCCCTTTTTGTAAGCTCCCCCCTTCTTTTGACCCCTTTACTCCCCCTTAATTTAATCATTCCTTTAAAAAATTTAAAACATGTTTTCTTATTCTTCTCCCCCTTTTTGTCATATCAATGGCAATAAAAGTAAAAGGACATTTTAACTTTCAAAACACATTTCATTTCAAAATAGTAACTCATTATGACACATTTCAAAGGAACTATCATGTCATTTCACAAATGAAGCATTCAAGCAAATGATGTTTTAAATAACAAGCATTAATCATAAAACAAAATAGCTAAAATATTCCTAACAAACATGTCCTAAGGCGGAGGAGGGAAGCGCTCCATGAGTTCCTCGACTCGAGTGGTAACCTGCAGCTTATCGAACATTGCCTGCTGTGTGGCATGAAGGTTTGCAAATCCTTCATCCATCTTTCAGTTAAGCTCCATAATCATCCCCACAATCGATTTCAGCCCATCAGATGATGATGTAGGTGCAGTGTGCTGAGCTGTCGACGAAGATGGACCCTCAGTAGGTGCAGTAGGTGGATCAGTAGGCTCAGCTGATGGGTCTTCTTTCATGGCTGCCTCAGACTGCTGTTCTCGCTTCTTCCTCTATTCCCCTCGAAAGTTCTTATAATACCCTATGTGGTGAAGTGTGCCAATGTTTAAGACGCTCTTTGGGGAAGGCACTTCACCAGTCTCACAACTACAATCGATCCCGAGTCGTTGTAGTAGGTACGCCAACGGTTGTGGAAAAACTATCGTGGAGGCTTGGCCCCGTACGATCTTCAGCCAATCTTCGTATAAAAAGTGAACCAAATTGGGTTTTTGACTTGTGGAGTGGAGGTGGTGGAGCCAGAATCGATCTAATCTCCTAATTGTGGAGTAACGGGTACCAAATGACCTAAGATTCCACGAGATGATAAGGTGGAGTAACCTCGGATGCATCGGTAGGTCACTCGCCTTATCCCCGGGAAGGTCAAATTCTAAGGGGACTTCTTCCTCTTCATTGGTCAACCCTTCATCTTTTATTTTGAACACTTGGGCTAATATAGATGTATCTATAGGGATAGATTTAGACATGACATAAGTTTTAAACCCTAGAATTTTGCAGGCATCATCAGGGTCATAGATAAGTTCAGCGTTAGAAAAGAATGCCCTGATGATGTTTGGAGGTACAGGGGTATTGATTTTAAGAAATGGAAGCCAACCAAATTCTTCCATTTTTGATAGATAAGGAAAGTCAATGCGGTTTAAAAACGAGAAATCAATTGTTCGCCAATGTTTAATTGGCATAGTTGAGAAATACTTTTCATATCGTTTCCTTTTTGCAAGTGTTTGAAAATACCTATTAAAGGTAGTGACTGAAGAGGCAGAGGGTGGTTGTGAGGAAGAGGGTCTAGGCTCTCTATTGGCCGCTCTCTTAAGACGAGGCTGTAGGCATTAAAAAAAATAATAATTAATTTGTATTATTAGTTAATTAAATTAAATATTTAATTAATTGATAATTTCTAATAAATTGGTGATAAATAAAAATTATCAACCAATTGTATTATCTCTAGTTAAATTAAATTAATTAGAAATAAATCCTGGAGTGATCGAGTCCCTTTAGAACTCTCTACCACCAAGCATTATAAATAGAGAGCTCTTCCTCATTCAGAGGACACACAGTCAGAAGACTCAGCAGAAGACAGTCAGAAGACTCAGAATACTCAGAAGAAGCAGACAGAAAGCACTGAAAAAGAGAAGTCTCATCCTCCTCAGAGAATTGAAAGCCTGCAGAATTCCGGCCGTTCTCCGATCAAGCCTTCTCTTCAGTCAAGTCTTTTCTTCAACAAAGCCGTCAGCAAATCCACGAGAGGACAACAAGTCTCAGACCGTTCTCTCAACGATCAGCCATGCCGCTGCAAACTCAAGAGGAACAACAAGCCCTTCGGCCGTTTCTCTCAACAATCACTCCGTCGGGATCAAGCGTCACGCCCTCGACAAGTGCAATCAGGAGACCGAATCAGAGGATCATAATTCTTTTTGTAAAGAATTCAAAACAGAGAATTGTACTCACATATAAATACAAAAATTGAATTTTATCACTAATTCGTGTTTTAATTTTACAGACGCGAAAATTTGTGTATACAAATTTCTGGCACACCCAGTGGGACATCTCTGCCTCTCATCTCGCTCTCCATTATCAATCAAGATCAACCGATTGATCAGATCTATGGCTTCGAAGACTGCTGTACCAAGTCACAAATTCAACCCTGCTGCGACCGTGCAACCTGGTTACACTGGACCGACGACTCGTGCTAGAGTACGATATCTGGCAACACAAGGTCAAGACTTAATGGGGCCAATCAACGATGCTGCTCATCAACCTGTCATTTCGATGGATCTTCTGGCAGGAAGAAAATCTGTTTCACAAGTACCAACAGAACATTCAGCATCTACTCTCCAAACCATGTCTGCGATGGTTACCAACGCGACTACTCTAGAGGAAAAGATCTCTGAAATGGAGAGGATGATGTCGACCCTGCACAAGATAGTCGAAGAAAAGGATGTTGAAATTGCGATGTTGAAGAGTCAACTAGAAGCTCAACACGGTGAAGAATCCAACGATAATCCAACACCAAACAGACCAACTGCTGAAGCCGCTAGGAAACTGAAAGCAGTTCATAGTGCTGAAAACCCCGAAAACGGATCATCACCGATATCAGTTGGGTCTTTGTCTGTTCAACAACTACAAGAGATGATTGCAAATACCATCAAGGCTCAGTATGGTGGATCGTCATCTAAGTCCTATTATGCATACATTAAACCGTACACGAGGAGAATTGATGATTTAAGGATGCCGGCAAATTATCAACCTCCTAAGTTCCAGCAGTTCGATGGGAAGGGAAATCCACGTCAACACGTGGCCCATTTTGTGGAGACGTGTAACAATGCAGGAACATACGGAGATCTTCTGGTTAAACAGTTTGTAAGGTCGCTGAAAGGAAATGCCTTCGAATGGTATACCGACTTGGAATCCGAGTCTATTGATAGCTGGGAACAACTTGAGAGGGAGTTTCTCAATCGTTTCTTTAGTACTCGCCGCACAGTGAGTATGATAGAGCTAACCAATACCAAGCAAAGGAAAGACGAACCAGTCGTCGCGTCGTCTACATCAATAGATGGAGAGCGTTAAGTCTTGATTGCAAAGATAAGCTCTCTGAAATTTCTGCTGTTGAGATGTGCATCCAAGGTATGCGTTGGGAACTTCTTTACATTCTCCAAGGGATAAAGCCGCATACTTTCGAAGAATTGGCCACCCGTGCTCATGACATGGAGTTGAGTATTGCTCATTCTGGTAACAAAAGTTCTTCGATTCTTGATCCTAGGAGAGACAAGAAGGATTTCAAGAAGGTTGAGAGGCCTTTAAAGAGCACGGCTAAGGAGTCTCTGTTCGTTGAGACTAAACCTTTAAAATTTTCCTCCAAAGGCACTAAGAAAGTTGAGGAAAATGTCAGGCGGGCTCAAATGAGAAATATACAACGCCTGAGCTTCGAAGAAAGAGAAGCAAAGAAATATCCTTTCCCTGATTCAGATGTACCTGATATGCTGGATCAACTCCTGAAGCAAAAGCTGATTGAACTTCCAGAGTCCAAAAGGCCAGGAGAAAAGGGAAAAGTTACTGATCCAAAGTATTGCAAGTATCATGGAATCATTGGTCATCCCACTGAAAAATGTTTTGACCTGAAAGATTTGATAATGAAGCTAGTGAATGAGCGCAAGATTGAACTTGATATGGATGACATAGTAGAGTCAAATCATGCTACTTTCACTTCTTTGCCTACAAAAGGCATGACGTATCAACTGATTCAATTTGGCTGCTTGGAACCTGTTGCCCTGCCAGTTGCGGTAACAAGCTCAATTACTAGCTCTTCTAAAGATGTTGAATCTGCTGCGGATGATGAAGAACAATGGACATTGGTAACGCGACGAAAATCGCGAAAGCGATATGTCCGATCCGCAAACCATCCTTTTCAAAAAGGAATTCAGCAGATAAATAACTTGCATCCACGTTGGGGACAGAGGAAAACTATGAGGCATCTCCAATTCCAAAATTTTTTGAGGCAAAAGCCTCGAAAACAAATAACACTAGAAGAATTCTTTCCTAAAGGTTTTCTTAGGGAAGAACAAGTGAGAGTTGGTGTTCATATGGTTTCGTTTAAAGAGGAGTCAGAGGGAGAAAGCTCAAAGGCCATTAAGGCTCGAGGAGATGGCCAGACTAAAACAGTCTGGGAAGAATGCCTTAAGATCTTGAAAGGGATCTCTTCTCATCTTACCATCTATGAGTTGTTGCAGTATCCAAAGGCAACACGTGACGCGATTGCACATGCTTTGAAAAACCCAAAAATTTACGCTGCGCATCTTCTAGCTCCCACGAAACCTGCTTCAGATGATGGTTTTTGTGATTACTGCTTGACAACTCTTGCATTCACAGATGAGGATCTGTTATTAGGATCAAAACCCCACAATCGGCCGCTTTATGTTTATGGATACATCCGAGAACAAAGGGTGAATCGCATGTTGGTCGATAATGGGTCTGCAGTTAATATCATGCCCAAGGCAACAATGGAAGAACTTGGCATAACAATTAATGAATTGTCAAAAAGCCGACTTTTGATCCAAGGTTTCAATCAAATGGAGCAACGTGCCTTGGGAATAATACGAGTGGATGTCGCGATCGGTGAATTAATGTCGAGTACAATCTTCCATGTCATCGACGCCAGAACTACATATAAGTTGTTGCTCGGGCGACCTTGGATTCATGCAAATGGCGTTGTACCTTCTACATTGCATCAATGCTTAAAGTTTTATCGAGACGGACAGAGAAAGGTTGATGCTGATTTAAAACCTTTCAATGAGGTCGAGTCTCACTATGCTGATGCGAAGTTCTACTCAGAGAACTGTGATATAAAAGAAGTTTTACCCACTCAAATGCCAAGCACCGGAAAAATTGAAATTAAGGGTAAAAAGAAAATAGATCCTAATGTGACGAAAGAGCTTTTAGATGCATCCCTTGAAGGTGTTCCCAAGCTTACATTGGAAGATGTTGTAAAGGACAACCCAGTCAAATCTTCACCCAGCGAGGCAAAGAAACTCCAGTTCTTCGCTATATTCCAAAGGCTCATCGCAAGGAAGGTCAATCGCCATTCTTAGAATGCTCAGAATTTAATCAAGCAGAGTGTTCTCCTGACAAGATAAAAGAAGACATAAAACTGTTGAAGGATGCTTGCACGTTGCCTCTAACTAACATGGTCCATAGTCAAGCCAAGAAGCCGTTGAAAGGGTTCGTTCGACCGTCCCAAGGCGCAATAGAACATGGGACTTTGCCTCAAGGTCGTACTGCTGAAAATTACGATCCAAAGGCTTATAAACTGATCGCTAAGGCTGGGTTTAACTTTTCCAAGTCATCGTCCATGAATGAGTTGCATGATGGGAAGACGACTGCAAAGTTGCAAGGGATCATTGAAACCCATAAAAAGCTGATAAACAAGTCGGATGGGAAACCTTTTCCAAAAGATGGATTAGGATGTAAATCCTAAAACCCGGTACGAATTCGTGTTGGCAGGAAGAATAAATCAGTCAGTACTCAACACATTTCGGTGGAGCTTACTGAAGAATGTGATGAGCCAAAAGCTTCTCCAACTCATCCTCCTCAAAACACTACTCGCGTGTCAGTATTCAATCGTTTGGGAACGTCAGCAACTCGTATTTCAGTGTTTGATAGGCTCAATGTCCCTCACTCTGAGTTACGTCAAGCACCTAGAAGACGCAATTCAGTTTTTGATAGATTAAATGTTTCAAGCAGTGAAGTGCAGCAAGAAGAAAGTCAAAACTGCACTGAATTAGAGGATGATAAAGAAATCCGAAGCTCGATTCCATCTCGCATGAAGAGGCGTTTAGAGCTTGAAATCTCGACAGAAGGGCCATTGAAAGTGCGACGTCATACTGTTGTGGACACCAGTTCATCAGTACATCTCAAAGAAGATGAGACAAAGGTTTATTCAACATATCATGTAACCATCCAAGAAAGTGCAGATGATGAATCATCAGAAGATGAGTTTGAAGAGCCATCTGAAATCGAAGAAGAAGAAGCTCCTGCTGCTTTAGAAGATGGGGGGCAAGCAACTGTTGACAGGCTGGAAGAGACAAATCTTGGCACTTCGGATGCACCACGCTCTATATTTTTGAGTGCACTCCTTAGCTCAGAAGAAAAAGAAAAGTATGTCGCACTATTGTTAGAATACAAAGATGTCTTCGCCTAGACATATAAAGAGATGCCCGGACTTGATCCGAAAATTGCAGTTCATAACTTGGTTGTTCGGAAGGGAGTAAAGTCAATTAAACAGCCCCAAAGGCGCTATAGACCTGATCTTATCCCGCTCATAGAAGCCGAAGTCAACAAGTTAATCGATGCAGGATTCATACGTGAAGTGAAATATCCATCTTGGATAGCTAATATAGTGCCAGTCAAAAAGAAGAATGGACAACTTCGCATCTGTGTCGACTTTCGTGATCTAAATAATGCATGCCCAAAAGATGACTTTCCGTTACCCATCACCGAAATAATGGTCGATGCTACTACAGGGCATGAGGCTTTGTCATTCATGGATGGATCATCTGGTTATAATCAGATTCGAATGGCACCAAAAGATGAAGAGCTGACCGCATTTCGAACACCTAAGGGAATTTATTGCTATAAAGTAATGCCCTTCGGCTTGAAAAATGCTGGTGCCACTTATCAACGTGCTATGCAGAGAATTTTTGATGACCTACTGCATAAAACAGTAGAATGTTATGTGGATGATCTTGTGGTCAAGTCAAAGAGAAGAAACGACCATTTAGAAAATCTTCGTTCAGTGTTTGATAGGCTGAGAAAATACCAACTGAAGATGAACCCGCTGAAATGTGCCTTTGGAGTGACATCTGGAAAGTTCCTTGGCTTTATCGTGAGACACCGAGGCATTGAAATAGATCAGTCCAAGATAGACGCTATCCAGAATATGCCAGAGCCTAAGAACTTAAAAGAGCTCCGAAGTCTTCAAGGTAAATTGGCATACATTCGAAGGTTTATTTCAAACCTAGCTGGAAGATGCCAACCATTCAGTCGACTGATGAAGAAGGACGTACCATTCGAGTGGGATGAATCCTGTAGCAATGCTTTTAATGCGATTAAGGGATACTTGCTCAATCCTCCAGTTTTGGGAGCACCAATTCATGGAAAGCCATTAGTCCTTTATATCGCTGCACAGGACAAATCCTTGGGGGCATTACTCGCACAAGAAGATGAGCAAAGGAAACAAAGGGATTTATACTATTTAAGCCGAACACTTGTAGGGGCAGAATTAAACTACTCCCCTATTGAGAAAATGTGTCTTGCTTTGTTTTTCGCCGTTGATAAACTAAGACACTACATGCAAGCATACACCGTCCATTTAATAGCACGAGCAGATCCTGTGAAATATATTTTGTCCAGACCAGTTCTTTCTGGGAGGTTGGCAAAGTGGGCGGTAATCCTTCAACAATATGACATTGTTTATGTTTCCCAAAAGGCAGTGAAGGGGCAGGCCTTGGCAGATTTTCTAGCGGATCATCCTATCCCGTCTGATTGGAAATTGTCAGATGATTTACCCGATGAAGAAGTCCTTTTTGTCGACTTAAAGCCAAGCTGGAGGTTATTCTTTGACGGTGCTTCAAGACAAAGTGGAGCAGGAGCGGGGGCAATTCTCGTTAGCCCTTACAATCAAGTCTTGCCATATTCTTTTATCTTGAGCGAATTATACTCTAATAATGTTGCTGAATATCAAGCACTTATTTTAGGCTTAGAAATGGCACTTGAAATGGGGATTAAAGACATCGAAGTGTATGGAGATTCTAAGCTGATAATATATCAACTCTTGGCAGAATACGAAGTCAAGAAAGAAGATTTGATTTCATATTTCAAATATGCTAAACGGTTGATGGATAAGTTTGATTACATAACGTTGAAGCATATCCCAAGAGGTGAGAATCGGCAGGCAGATGCTTTGGCCAACTTGGCAACAACTTTGGCTATCAATGAGGATGAAAAGTTGAATGTTCCAATATGTTGTAGATGGATAGTGCCTCTACAAGACATAGTTCATGAAGAAGTCAGTGCAATATCGATATGCACAATTGAAGTTGAAGATTGGCGACAGCCCATTATTGATTATCTTCAGCATGGCAAACTTCCAAATGATCTACGTCACAAGTCTGAAGTGCGACGCAGAGCAACAAGGTTCATCTATTATAAAGATACCTTGTATCGTAGGTCATTTGATGGGTAATTCTTACGTTGCCTAGGAAGTGAGGAAGCCAAACAAGTGTTAGAAGAGGTTCATTCTGGAATCTGTGGCGCACATCAATCTGGGCCGAAAATGCATTACAAGATCAAGAGAATGGGGTATTATTGGCCTACAATGGCACAAGATGCTATAGATTTTGCAAAGAGATGTCAACCATGCCAGTTCCATGCCAATTACATACATCAGCCACCAGAGCCTCTTCATCCCACAGTTGCATCGTGGCCTTTCGATGGATGGGGTCTTGATCTTGTAGGACCATTGCCTAAGTCTTCAAGAGGACACTTATACATTCTGGCTGCAACAGATTATTTCTCTAAGTGGGCGGAAGCGTTACCTTTCAGAGAGGTCAAGAAAGAACAAGTGGTAGAATTCATTCGCGTGCAGATCATCTATCGCTATGGAGTTCCTCGGTACATCATCACTGACAATGGCAAACAATTCTACAACAGCCTCATGGATAAGTTGTGCGAGAAATTTAATTTCAAACAATACAATTCTTCCATGTATAATGCCCCAGCAAATGGCCTTGCAGAAGCATTCAACAAGACACTTTGTAATTTGTTGAAGAAAGTTGTTGCGAAGAGCAAAAGAGATTGGCATGAAAGAATCGGAGAAGCACTCTGGGCGTATCGCACTACATATCGAACACCCACGCAAGTTACTCCATATGCTCTTGTTTATGGTGTCGAAGCCATTCTTCCATTGGAATGTCAAATTCCTACCTTAAGAATTGCCATTCAAGAAGGCTTAACACAAGAGAGCAATGCCCAATTGCGCCTTCAAGAGCTTGAAGCATTGGATGAAAGATGTCTGCAAGCACAACAACATCTTGAATGTTATCAAGCACGCCTCTCTAAAGCTTTTAACAAGAAAGTCCGCCCGCGTTCCTTTCAAGTAGGAGATTTAGTGCTCGCCATGCGTAGGCCAATTAACTTCCATCATCATCCTGGTGATAAGTTTACCTCCAAGTGGGATGGACCTTATGTTGTGCAAGAAGTTTATACAAACAATGCTTACAAGATAGTCGACAGTGACGGATTGCGAGTCGGCCCTATCAATGGCAAATTTTTGAAACGCTATTACGCGTGAAAGCTCCAATTTCTATGCACAACATCAAATAAAAAAAATAAAGCCTGCTAGATTGAAAACCCCATCGGGGCGGTCTAGGCAAAAGTTAAGGCAAAGCCTGCTAGATTGAAAACCCCATCGGGGCGGTCTAGGCAAAAATTAAGGCAAATAAAAAAAGGCCTGCTAGATTGAAAACCCCATTGGGGCGGTCTAGGCAAAAAATTAAGGTAAAATAACAAAAATAAATAAATAAAATGAACTACGTAATGACTTGATCCTTCTCTTAGAAGGTACGTAGGCAGCTTAGGAAACCCATCCATCCTAAGTTCAGTCACACCAAATAAAAAAAAAATCATCATTATAATGATTAAAGTTCTATATGACATAGCTGAAATGCTGAAAATGTCTATTACAAATGAAATAAAATAAAATGCTCAAGCGATATCTAGGACTTGCTGCTCCAACTGTCGACCAAAGAGTCTCGATGAGTCTGCAATGCTCTCCTGAGCTCTTCAATATTCTCCATGTCTTCATCAGCAATGGAAACTGTGGCTTCTAATTCAGTCATCAGCTTTTCAAAGGAAGCAATTTCATCAGTGGCCTTGCTTACTTCAAAAACTCGAGCATCCAAATCAATCTTCACCTTCGATTCCTCCTGTCGAATTAAATGCAACTTCTCTTCTAGTGCAGCACGTTCATCTTGCAAAGCTTGAAGCTTTGTGGCTTGTGCTTCATAATGTTGTTGCTTCGTCGTCAAGGAAGACTTAGCGCATTCCAGCTGTTCTGTTAATTCAGCCTTCTTCCTTTCTAAAGTTTTTTGAGAAAGACGACCATCAAGTTCTTTCTCAAGGCACAATAATGCCTTCACCTCCCCAACATAGGAGTCAACAATCTTTTTTAAGGAAGTCGAATCACCGTGCAAACTTTCAATGCCTGAATAAACAGTGGAAGCATCTTCGTAAAGCTTGCTAACTTGAGAAAAAGGGGCATCTCTAAGTCGAAGTAAGAAATCATGTCCGATCCCTTTAATGGCTTTTTCAAAAATCTTGGAAGAGTACTTGCCAGGATGATAAGTCGAAACAGAGATAGTATCTCGTTCAAGAGAGCGATTGGTTGGCAACTGGGGCGGATCCTGATTAGGAGGTTTATTCCCAACTGTGTTGTCACCTCGAGCTCTCTTAGTCGATGAATTGATTGAAATAGACTTAGAGTTACCCTTGGTTGAAGATGTGGAGCCTATTTTAGCGGACAACTGTTTCACTTGGTTTTAAACTTTACCAGCATCACTTACAGATTCTTCACTTTTTGAAGGCTCATCATCGGGCATGATGTTTTTAACCTGGTCAACAGTGTTTTTCTTTAACATCTCTGTAAGAGGAATCACATCATCACCGGTCGAATCAGCAACTTCTTCCTGTGCAATCGGAGTCCTCTTCTCAAACTCCTCGCGGTCAGTTTCAGGACATCTCCTCTTTAAGGAAAGACGAAGCCTACCATGACAAGATTTCTTAAGGGAATCAACCCTTGTTGCTTGACTTGAAATCTTTGGTTGCTCGGAGACTATCACTTTTCTTTTCAAAGAAGATCTCACACCTCTCCTAAGCCTTCTGGGATTGCATCTGTCACTATCATGATCACTGATAGGTTCCACAGGTCTATCGCTACAATCATCACACTGGCGAGGTTGTTCATCTCTGACAACGAGAGCTTCTCTCCCATCCACAGCAGGGGTTAAAGAACCTTTGCTTTGTTCAAATTGCCCCATGTCAAGGCGTTGCATCATGGTAACATCATCAATATCTTCAGCTTCAAGGTCAGAAGTCTCAATCAAGGGCTGCACTTGCTTCGATAATCTTTCTTTACAAGAGCTAGAAGAAGCAAGTCTGAAATTAGTACTTGTGCTATCTTTCAAGATGGGTATACTAGTACGATAGTAATCTCCTATTTGACCTTGCCACCATACAAAGAATTTTCTTGTTACAAACAAGTGTTCATTGGTGCTACTCCATTTAGGGATGGTCACTTCACAGCTTGGACCTCTCAACACGCTACATCGCCAATAGCGCAACAGCCCTCTCAAACTGGCAGTTCTAATAACATTTGTCAAAGATCCCGGAACATCTTGACAGTATCCAAATTGCCTTGCAAAGCGATGAGGACTATATGATTCTACCAAGTGAAAATTGCCTCTTCGTAAAGTCAAAAATGAAGATCGAAGGCTGACCAAGTATTCAAAATCATCGATCTTAAGTCGGTTCCCAGGAGTGTCCAAGAGTTTAGTCTTACAAGTGTCAAATATGCTAGTGGCTTGCCAATCTATGCCAAGCAATTGTCGAATGATTTCTCGACTTTTGACCTCACCGTAAGATTTGTGACCAAAGGATCCCCCGTACTTGCACATTTTAGGTCTTCTTGGTGCTCTATTTGATCCAGGATGAGTCCCAAAGTAAGATGCCATCCACACATGCACAAAATGCCAAGGAAGAGCAACATTGCATTGAGCAGGACCATCAACACAAGTAGCAATTTGATTCAATCCATTGTATATGCTTGCCAGGACAGGAATAGCAAGACTAAATCGGGTACCTTTTGCTATGAAAGAAGTCACTTTGAAAGTCTCAGGCCGGATGACATCACCACGGGTACTCGGAAGAATAAAAGAGCATAGCCAGACTGATAAGAATGCGGCTAAGAACACCTCATCTCTATCAACGTCAAGAACACCCAAATCAAGAAAAACTTTATTTTCCTTTCTAGTACGAAGTCGGTGTCTGAAACGACCATCGGGAGTATATAGAGAATTTTTCTTGCCTTTGATTGTGATCGAATCATAAGGATCATTGTATTTGCTTTTGCCTCGAAACCAAAATCTCACCCAAACAAAAGCAGAAACTTCATTGCCTTTCGAAGTCCCATGATCCTCCTGCAGCCTGATGAAGTGATATGCAAGAAAAAGGTATCGACAACTGACCGGAAGAATGGGACATGAAGATCCATCAAGACCGGTTATTTCTTCTAAACTGGGGGCAACCTCGTCATAAAACTCTCCAACAATAGGAAGGCCTCCTAAAACCTTCAAATCCCACAGTGAAATGGAAATCTCCCCACGAGAAGATAAAAATGTATTGGTGGCTGGACACCAAGCCTCGCACAAGGCATGAATCATATTTCGACCTTGGTCATAAACAAACAGCGAAGCGAAGATCGATTCATAGACGCCCGCTTGCTCTAAAATCTGCTTGTGTTGACTCAAAATAAGCTTTGACCATTCCCAATATCCAGGAGGAGGAACAAATTCTCCACGTGGTTGAAAGCCATGCCAAGAAACTTCGCGTCTACAAATACGGTGACCCAAAGTGGTGAGGGCAGTGAATTTGACGCTCTCTTCATGGTGACTATCTTGCAACTTCAGCACCGTCTTAAAAACACCCTTTTGAGCAATGTGAGAACTGCAAGAAAATACCTCATCGACTTCTTCAGAAGTCCAGACATCCAAATGGTAAAGAGTTGCCACATCGGAATCCCAGTTATTTGCATTACTACCAATAGCTGGAGTGTGAATTAAACACCTAGTAGCTTTCTTTATATCCTCATCGGACTTGTATCGGATAAGTAGAAAATCACGTAAACGACCTTTATACTCCTCCTGAGTCTTTGAAAAAAAAGGTCTACCCTTAACTTCATCTTGGCATTGTTTGACAATAGATAGTCTTGGAAGGCGATACGAAGGAAATTCGTCCATGACTACACAAAAAAAAAATGATAAGAAAAGAGGATCAAATAACTAAAAAAAAAATCAAATCAAAATCAATCAATCAAAAAAAAAAAAAGATATATATATATATGTATATTCATATAAAAAAAAAATCAAAAAATATATATATAAATATATATATATATATATGTATATTCATAATAAATAAAATAAAAAAAAAAGAGGGACGCGTTATCACAGCAACCCCTGTGCCCAGGATTCTTAGGCAACCATTGTTATCAATCCAAAACATGGCCAAAAATTTGTGTATACAGTCACAAGTGTCAAGGAGAGAGATCTGTCTGCTTCGTTGGTTCCTCTTTCATGTCCTTACTGAGCTTTCACTATGAATCATTCTTGGGCAGCAGTTGAAGTTACAAAGGATATAAATGGAATAGACCAGGTTGTGCTTCGGAATCCTCGAGGAGCATCTGCAAGGGTTAGTTTGCATGGAGGACAGGTTCTTTCATGGAGGACTGACCGAGGAGAAGAATTGCTATTCACAAGTAGCAAGGCATTCTTCAAGCCACCATATGCAGTTCGAAGAGGAATACCTATATGCTTCCCACAGTTTGGTCAGATCACTGGAGCAACATGGGTGTGCCAGGAACAGGACTTGGATCATTGATGATAATCCGCCATCATTGCAACCAAATGATTCCAGTGGCAAGGCCTATACCGACTTACTGCTAAAACCATCAGAAGATGATTTGAAGATCTGGCCACACAGATTCGAGTTACGTCTTCGAATATCTTTGACAGCAGATGGGAGTCTTAGCTTGGTGTCATGCATCAGAAATATCAATTGCAAGCCTTTCAGTTTCTCAATTGCTTATCACACATATTTCTCCATCTCTGACATCAGGTACGAAGGCAAGGTCTAGACTTACATGTCGGGCCTGGAGGGCCAGACATCGAAGGAAGAGATGAGACAACAGCTCTTGCATCTAGGCAGCTGTCTGTTCCGAGTTCACAGGCCCTGGCAGAGGGGCAAGCAAGAATGTAGCCGGTACCAGGTGGCGTTTTGAAAAGGAAGGAACCTGAGGGAGGATGGGATGGATACAAACAATCTTCATGGCAGTAGGAATCCTTAAATGTCACTATTTGGTGATCAATGAAAGTCTTTTCTTCAAGGATGGGCATTGGCTAACCCCCAGGGGTAATCTAACCTGCGTGCTCTTGAGGATGGGTGGTAAGTGAGCTGTTTGATGTTGTTCATGGTCTCCGACCCCCACCTTTTCGCTGTGTCAACTTTATCGTAAAAGAACCTGTTCGGGGTTATCAAGCCATTTGTTCCATGAATTTATTCTGGATGCGGATCAGATTCTGTTTGTAGATACTATAACTATTGGAAATCATGCGAAATGTTGCCCAAACATTAGAAATTGAGACATTCAAGAAGTGGCTAACAAGGCAGCCTACGCTATGATTGATCGACAAGAAAGCTTCGAAGTCAAGACGGAGCCAAGTTCCACCACAATGTCATCCGAAACTCCGGGCTCCCCGTCTTCTCTATCAGGGGATAGCGAGAGTATATGGTTTGACCTTCCTGATCTCTCCCTGGACGCAAATTCACGTCAGCAATTTGGCTACACTTCCTGGTGGCAACAAGCTGGAATTGACGCTGAATTCCCATTTGACGAAACACTATTGCGCTAGTCCTCGGAAGAAATCATTCGGGCATGAGATGAGGCTCTGGAAACCTTCCTTGACCAACTTTACCTGATCTAAATTGGGTTCCGGTGCATCTTGCTCTAGATTTTCACGACAGATTGCTCTTCCGCTTGGGAAGATGAACTTTGTCGACTCGGCACGTTACTTCTGAAGAGCAGAAATTACAATTTAAGATTTCTTCACTAACAGAGGAGAATAACCTGCTCACCGAAACACATCTGAATACAAAGAGGGTAGATCTGCTTAGAGGACGGATTAAGAGTTTGCACGAGAAACTCTAGCTGGAGTCAACCCAGTTGTCATCAGTCGGCCCCAAGTAAATATAACATTCCTGTGAATGGCCCACATTAATGTTCCTGTATGAAAAAAGGCATGTCTTGCTTCAGTCCCATTCTAAAAATTCAATGTGGAGAGGAATTCGAATTATGTCAAGAATCTTTGACCAAAAAAAAAACTAAACTGAAAGATGCAAGCGGCAATTGTAGTGTTCACGGTATAGGTGTTGTTGGAAGCTCACCAAACACTAACTGCCCGCCAAGACCATCAGCATATTCTTCAGACATTGATTTCTTTATAGGACGAGGAAGGCTTCCTGCGCATGGGTCTGTTTTGATGGAAATAATGAAATAGAATGCTTGCTGCTGATAGAGAACTAGTTGCTGTGATGGAGAACTAGTTGCCGCAAAGAAGAGAATGAAACAGAATGCTTGCTGCTAATAAAGGCGAAGGACCAGCTACTGCGACAGAGGGCTAGCTGTTGTGTTGGGGAGCTAGCCGCCGCAATAAAAACAACGAGACAGAGAGCTAGCTGTTGTGTTGAAGAGCTAGCATGGAAGTGCTCGGGGAAGATAATGGCCGCAGCGATAGCATAGTATAATAATAGAATTCAAGCAGGCAAAATAGCAGTACAGATGGCCACACAACAATCATTCAAACAAAATTCAAACAATACAAAAAAAAAAAAAGAGTCTTACCTAAAGATCCGTAGAATTGATGAAAGAAGATCTGAGCTGCTTGAAATTTTATGAAGAGGAGTTTATGATTATTAGTCAATATATAGTTTGACAGAAGAATTTAAGATGAACTCTAACTGAAGAGATGTAATTGTAATCTACTTCTTTAATTCAATTTGTGTTAAAAATAAACACAAAATTCAATATATATATATATATATATATATATATATATATATAAAGCACAAAAAGAAAAAAATACTGTGCTATTCAAAAAAAAAAAAATCAAAGAATTTGTCATAGCACGCATGCTTTTGACATTGATGGACTTCAAGTTCCATACGTACTTCATGCCTAGCATACACACGCCCGTATCTTGAAGTGGGGGCATTTGTAGGCATTAAAAAAAATAATAATTAATTAGTATTATTAGTTAATTAAATTAAATATTTAATTAATTGATAATTTCTAATAAATTGGTGATAAATAAAAATTATCAACCAATTGTATTATCTCTAATTAAATTAAATTAATTAGAGATAAATCCTGGAGTGATCGAGTCCCTTTAGAACTCTCTACCACCAAGCATTATAAATAGAGAGCTCTTCCTCATTCAAAGGACACACAGTCAGAAGACTCAGCAGAAGACAGTCAGAAGACTCAGAATACTCAGAAGAAGCAGACAGAAAGCACTGAAAAAGAGAAGTCTCATCCTCCTCAGAGAATTGAAAGCCTGCAGAATTCCGGCCGTTCTCCGATCAAGCCTTCTCTTCAGTCAAGTCTTTTCTTCAACAAAGCCGTCAGCAAATCCACGAGAGGACAACAAGTCTCAGACCGTTCTCTCAACGATCAGCCACGCCGCTGCAAACTCAAGAGGAACAACAAGCCCTTCGGCCGTTTCTCTCAACAATCACTCCGTCGGGATCAAGCGTCACGCCCTCGACAAGTGCAATCAGGAGACCGAATCAGAGGATCATAATTCTTTTTGTAAAGAATTCAAAACAGAGAATTGTACTCACATATAAATACAAAAATTGAATTTTATCACTAATTCGTGTTTTAATTTTACAGACGCGAAAATTTGTGTATACAGAGGCATAGTTGTATACTTAGAGGAAACCTAGATACACACAATAATTGTTCTAAAGACACTTAAGCACTAGTTTGAGGAGTTCTCTAAAACTTAACCAATGAAACAGTGCTAGAATTGCCCTAATGAGGATTTCAGCAAAAAAATAAGAAGTTTTTGAAGAAACAGTAATGTAGGTTACTAGAACACTAAACGATGAAGAGATTTGAAAAAAACCTTACCGAGATCGATCTGGGAGTGAGAATCGACGAAAGAGGCGCGACAAGGGTTAGGGATTTGAAGATTTTGGGATTTTTCGAAATTTGGGGATTTTGAGCAGTTTTTATAGTCCAGGGCAAAGGAGATCGATCTGTCGCCGCGACAGATCGATCTGTTATCTCCAGAGACTTGAAGAGATCGATCTGCTGAATCAAAGGATCGATCTTCAAAACACAGAAGCTTAAGGAGATCGATCTGCCAAATGATAGATCGATCTGCTGTTTTACAGAGGCTTAAGGAGATCGATCTTATAGTTGAGAAGATCGATCTGCCTAGCTTAACCTTTCTGCTTTAGGCCCATTTGAAGTATGGAGATCGATCTATAGTGATTGAAGATCGATCTCTCATACTTTTTACCCAGAAAAATCATTAAAAAATTCGTTTAAAATTACTTTGAAATCAGGGTTTTGAAGTAGATAAATCTTAAGGAACATTCATGAGTCCTAATTCACCTCTAAGAACACAAAACCTATATCTATCAAGAGGTTTGGTGAATATATCAGCTATTTGATGTAAACTGTCAATATACTCTAGAATTATATCTCCCTTTTAAACATGGTCTCTATGAAAATGGTGCCTAATCTCAATATGCTTAGTTCTAGAGTGTTGAATAGGATTCTTAGATAGATTGATGGCACTAGTATTATCACATTTGATTGAGACTTGCTTCATGTCAATACCATAGTCTTTCATTTGTTGTTTAATCCACAACACTTGAGCACTACAACTACCTGCTGCTATATATTCTGCTTCAGTTGTGGATTGAGCTACACTATTTTGTTTCTTAGAGAACCATGAGATTAATCTATTCCCTAAGAATTGACATGTATCTAAAGTGCTCTTCCTATCTATTTTACAGCCCCCAAAATCTGCATCTAAAAATGCATGAAGAGCAAAAGTGGAGTCCTTGGGGTACCAAAGTCCTAGAGAGGGAGTGTCTTTAAGGTATCTAAAGATCCTTTTAGTGGCTAATAAGTGTGACTCCTTAGAAGAAGATTGAAATCTAGCACAAAGGCATACACTAAACAGAATATCTGGTCTACTTGCAGTAAGGTAAAGCAATGAACCAATCATAGACCTATAAAGTTTAGTGTCTACACACTTACCACTTTCATCTTTATCAAGCTTGATGTTGGTGCCCATTGAAGTTGCTTGAGGTTTGCAATTATCCATTCCAAATCGTTTGAGCAATTCCTTAGTATATTTTACTTGATTGATGAAGGTTCCATCCTTTGTTTGCTTTACTTGAAGTCCCAAGAAGAAAGTGAGCTCTCCCATCATGCTCATTTTAAATTCACCTTGCATGATCTTAGCAAACTCTTGGCATAAAGATTCATTAGTTGATCCAAAAATAATATCATCTACATACACTTGAACAACTAGTAAATCTTTATTTTTATTTTTGATAAACAAAGTAGTATCTACTTTTCCTCTTGAAAATCCCTTTTCTATTAAGAATTTTGACAATCTTTCATACCATGCTCTAGGAGCTTGTTTTAAACCATAGAGTGCCTTAGATAGTTTGAAGACATGTTCAGGAAATTCATGACTTTCAAAACCAGGAGGTTGCTCAACATAAACTTCTTCATTAATGAAACCATTTAAGAATGCACTATTCACATCCATTTGATATAATTTGAAATTTTTATAACATGCAAAGGCAAGTAGCATTCTTATTGCTTCTAATCTAGCTACCGGTGCATAAGTTTCATCATAGTCTATCCCTTCTTCTTGTCTATAGCCTTGTGCAACTAACCTAGCTTTGTTTCTTATGATCACACTATTTTCATCCATCTTGTTCTTGAAGATCCATTTAGTTCCAATTATAGAGTGATCACTAGGTCTAGGAACTAGTTTCCATACTTTGCTTCTCTCAAATTGATTTAATTCTTCTTGCATGGCTAAAAACCAATTATTGTCATCTAAGGCTTCATTGACATTTCTAGGTTCAATTTGAGATACAAAGGCTATATATTGACACATATTCTTTAGAGATGATCTAGTTCTTACTCCAAGAGTTGGATCTCCTACTATTTCACAATCTTTTATATAACCTAATTCTCTTGGTGCTCTAGACTCTCTTTCTAATATTTCTATTTCTTCTTCATCTTCTTTATTAATGTCAAGTCTTTCTAATAGATCATTTTCTATGGTTGAGATTTCTTTCAAGTTTTCATCAAATATTTCAATATCCTCATCATTGGTTGAATCTTTAGATAAATCATTTGACTCATCAAATATTACATGAATTGATTCTTCAACCATCAATGTTCTTTTGTTATATACTCTATATGCCTTTGAATTCAAAGAATACCATAAAAAGATTCCCTCATCACTATTGGCATCAAATTTTCCTAAATTGTTTTTTCCATTATTTAAGACAAAGTATTTACAACAAAATGGGTAAAAATAGCTAATATTAGGCTTCTTACCCTTGTAAAGCTCATAAGGGGTTTTCTTTAAAATTGGTCTAATCATAGCTCTATTAATGATATAGCAAGATGTATTTATAGTTTCAGTCCAAAAATATTTAGGTAAATTATTTTCACACAACATGGTTCTAGCCATTTTTTTCAATGTTCTATTTCTTCTCTTAACTATCCCATTTTGTTGTGGTGTCCTAGGGGCTGAAAAATTATGATTAATTCCTTGATCATTGCAATATTCATCAAATCCAATATTTTCAAACTCCTTGCCATGATCACTTCTAATACTAGTTATAGTGTAACCTTTTTCATTTTGAGTCACTTTTGTATAAGAAATGAATTTTTCTAAGGCTTCATTTTTCATTCTTAAAAAGAACACCCAAGTGAACCTAGTGTAATCATCAACAATTACAAACCCATAATGTTTCCCACCTAGGCTTGTTGTTCTAGTTGGTCCAAATAGATCTAGATGGAGTAATTGAAGAGGCCTAGTGGTAGATACACTATTTTTAGACTTAAATGTTGTCATTTTATGTTTTCCTTTAACACAAGCTTCACATATTTTGTCATAGTCAAAGGACAACTTAGGTAATCCTATAACTATGTCTTTTCTAGCTAACTTAGATAACACATGTATGCTAGCATGACCTAGTCTTCTATGCCATAACCAAGGTTCTTTTTCCTTGTCTACCATTAGGCATATGTTTTCATTTTTAAGTTCATTTAGATAGACAATGTATATATTACCTTGCCTATGACCTAGGAAAAGAACTTTTTTAGATTTAGGATCTATAACATGACATTTCAAGCAATCAAAAATTACTTTGTAACCTTTGTCACAAAGTTGACTAATACTTAGTAAGTTATGTTTTAGACCCCTAACAAGCAACACTTTTTCTAATGAAAAGTAGTCATTACCTATTGAACCACTTCCTTCAACTTGACCTTTGGAGTTGTCCCCAAATGTCACTTCTCCACCAACTTTCAATTTGATCACCGGTCATGTGCCTTGAGCAACCACTGTCCAAGTACCAAGCTTCCTTTGTTTTAGCTTTGTGACAATACTCAATCACCTATAATCAAAATTCAAACTCATGTCTTAGGTACCCAAATTTTCTTGGGTCCTTTGAGGTTAGTGAATGCAATTCTTGATCCCTTTGGGATCCATTTTACTAAAGCTTTAATATCTTTTGAACTAACTATTTCTTTTGGAACCCAAATTCCTTTTACTATTTTTCCTCTAAGAGTGGTCATCTTCATATTGCAATTATATGATGCATGCCTCTTCCTATTACAATGTGAACAAATAGTTGAGGGTTTATGCATGTTCTTTCTAGCTATGAAACTTTTGAGATGAGTCTCTCTACTTTTTCCATCATATCCTAATCCATTTTTATCAAAGAAGGCCCTTTGAGTTTCTAGCATGTTATCTAACTTTTGTTGACCCATATAAAATCTATTAAAAGAATTATGTAAGTTACTATTTTTTCTTTTAGGTCACAAATTTCAAGATTTGTAATTTCTAGTTTCTTTTCACATTCTAACTTATCCTTTAGCATTAACTCATTTTCTTTCTTCAATTTAGATATTAATTTTTTGTACTTCATACTCATGCATTCATATTCCAATGCAAGATCATCAAAGGCATCTTGCAATTCATCAAAGGAATATTCAATGAGGTTTGAAGTTACCTTTTCATCCTCAATAGCCATGAAGTATAGGTTGGCATTGTCCTCATTCGAATCATCATCGGAGCTATCACTGTCGCTCCATGTTGCCATCATTGCCTTCTTTTTGTGGAACCTATCATTGGATCTTTTAAGAAGAGGGCAGTTAAATTTAATATGTCCAGGTTTTTTATATTCATAACACACAATGGTATCCTTTTTGCCCAACTCTTCTTGATCTTTCTTCTGGTTTCTCCTACCACTACTACTTGCTCTCATTCTCATAAATTTGTTAAATCTCTTGGCAAACATTGCCATCTCAAGATATTCTTCACTACCACTCTCATTTTTACTCTCCTCTTGAGTGGTGGATTTCAGAGCTACTCCCACTTTCTTGGGTGGCTATTCATTTCTTCTTAACTTCATCTCATATGTGAGTAGTGATCCAATTAATTCATCTAGTGACAATGTGTGAGGGTCTTTAGATTCCTCAATTGCAGTCACTTTAGCTTCCCATGATTTTGGTAGACTATTTAGTATTTTCTTGACCATTTCTATATTAGAGTAGATTTTTCCTAAGGATTTTAACCCATTTATTACATCAGTGAATCTAGTGAACATATCACTAATTGACTCTCCTTCTTTCATCCTAAATAGCTTATAGTCATGTGTGAACATTCTTACCTTAGTCTCCTTTACTTGGGTTGTACCTTCATGAGTTATTGTCAATTTGTCCCAAATTTGTTTGGTATTGTCACAACCGGAGACTCTATTATATTCATTTGGCCCTAAAGCACAAAATAGGGTGTGCATGGCCTTAGCATTTAGCTGAGCACATTTTACATCATTTGAATCCCACTCATCTTCTTTTTTAGGGATATCTCTTCCTTCTATTCTTTTAGTTGGGATTTGAGGTCCTTTAGTTATAATCCTCCATACCTCATAATCATTTGCTTGAATGAAGAGCATCATCCTAGTTTTCCAATAAGCATAATGTTCACCATTGAACATAGGGGGCCTAACTGTAGAATGCCCTTCTCCTACTAAATTGGTTGCTACATTGTTATGAACCATTAGATCGTTTCTAACTCTTAGAAAGTTATTCCTCTATGATTAAAGAGTCCTAACTCTGATACCAATTGTTGGCTCTACCGAGAGGGGGGATGAATCGATTTTCTAAGGTTAATGGCAAATTTAAACTAAATTAAGTCTAATTGCAAATAATGAGTAATCAATAAAATGTAATACAATGAATTGAAGGAAGAATTAGGGAAAGAAATATCAAACTCAGTAGTTTATAGAGGTTCGGCCAATCTCTTGCCTACGTCCTCTCTTCTTGACCTCCTTGTCAAGAGTTTTCTTTCACTCTATCACTGAATGTTACACACTCCCTTTTTCAGGTTAATGAATAACCTTTCTACCTTTTTTTACACAAATAAATATTCACCTTTTTACAAAGTTTATCTCACTGAGGAACACTCCTCTTCTCTCTTGAAATAATGGTGAATACAAGATCAAACTTTTTATGTGGGTAGGATAAATATAGCTTTTGCACAAAGACTTATATAACAATATCAATAAATGAAGATTGAAGACAAATAGAATGTTGGAATGAAATTCTTGAGAATGTACAGAATTTACAGCAAGTGTCTCTCTGATCCCAGTGTCTTCAATGCTTGTTTTATACTGGAGGATTGGTAGTTGGAGCATTTAGTGCTGTTTTTTTCGTTGAAAGTTTTACAGAAAGAGCCGTTGAGAACCTCCAGTAGAGTGCCAGATCGATCTCCAATCTTGGCCAGATCGATCTCTTAGTTTAATTTCCTGCGATGGCAAAGCAAATAGAAGCAAGGAGATCGATCTCATATATGTAGAGATCGATCTTATAATTTGAAAATGTTAGTGCAGATCGATCTGTCGAACAAGAAGATCGATCTTCTAATCTCTCTGTTTGAGACAAGATCGATCTACCAAGTATTCTCGTAGTGAGGAGATCGATCTCTAATCAACCCAGATCGATCTCCTTAGCTCTCTGACTTTGAGGAGATTGATCTCTTCCTATACCAAATCGATCTCATGAACTCTCTGTTTGAGCATAGATCGATCTACAGATCGATCTACTGCCTTTACCCTTTATTTTAGAGGAGATTAATCTCTTCCTAGACCAGATCGATCTCATAAACATCTTGTAATAGACAGATCGATCTTATAACCCTTATAGATCGATCTCTACTTCCTCAATACTTTGTACAGATCCTTTGAGAATTCAATCCTTTAGCAGATCGATCTCATATCCTCATGAGATCGATCTCTCATACTAGAAAACCCAAGAGATCGATCTCTCATTTCACCAGATTGATCTCTCATCCTTAAACACTTAGTTTCTGGTACTGATAATCTCTAAACATGTTTTAAATCATTTCTATATTATTGAATTTTACTTGTTTTGTCATTTCAAAATATATTCACTTAACACTATTTAATCTTAAATTAATAAATTCTTGTTTCTATGTGTATGATATTTCGTAAAATGCAAATATGGAGAATTATGTTATAGGAGTTATATTTGGTATATTATCAGTGTATAAATATTATACATTATCTGAAAATTATAAAATGTCATCTTATTAATTCATATATCTGAAATCAAACGTTTTTAATATAAAAATATTTTTAAATTTATTAATTAATAAAATACCATAATATGATTCAATAGTGAATTATATAGCAAAAGTGCATCAAATATAAACTTTATGTTATAAATAAATTTTTTTGCTAAAGATAGGTATGTAAATAATGATTAATTATGTTGAGTTCGTTGCTTGGTGCTTAGATTACGCAAGTGTCATATGCTACAATCTTTAGTCAAGCACATGCGGCCTTAAACTTTGATCTTTTGTCCTTTAGGAGCCTAAGTCAGCCTTCTTCACTTCTCGAATCATGCTCCGTGTATAAAAAGCCTCTAAAACACTCAAACCCTCAACGTGACGGAGTGCAACAGAAAATAGGAAATCACTAAGAGAAATATGCAGAAAAACTTGTAAGCTTTGTATTATAGAAAAACTTTGAATGAGAATTGATAATGAGAGTGAGGATCACGAGCTACGAGTTTAAGTTGAGCAACCATGTGGCTTTAGGCTAGAACTTCCATCCTTGAGAGCTAAGTTAGCTTTCTAACCTTCTAGAATCACGTTCATGTGCTTGGAAGCCTTGAAAGAACTTGAACACTCAATTTATCCTTGAAAACTAACTCAACTTCTAGCCTTTTAGAACCATGCTATTATGTTTAGAAGCCTTGAAAAACTCAAATGCTCAAGACACTGGAGCACAATAGAAAGACAAAACATCATAAAAAGATGTCTCATTAATAAGAGTAAATACTATATATAAGCAAGGATTAGGAATCCCTTTATCACCTTACATGGGTGGACTCTTCCAAACCCATATATAGGTTTTTGAATTACAAGATAACTCCACCTACAAGACCTTAAATCACTAAAGACTTTCTAAACTCAGGGACTCTAGAGTCTTGGCCTCTAAGAACTTTGACTAGGTCTAGGAGCTTCATTAGCAACAAAACTATTGTCTTATGTGCTTGTTGTCGTTATTGGTCCCATACACCTTACTCTTATGCTTTTAGAAAAATGCGAGCCTTCGCCCTTCTGTGTGCCTGAGAAATGCTGGAGCATGCTCAAGTACTTTTTCATCGAACATTTGGTGTACGAGTCGTGACGTTCTCTTATACCTCTTATTGTAACTTTTTCGTCGTTTCCTTACCACGAAACATATCAATGTGTTCTTGGAAATACCTGAATACTTGTGGTATTCATTGAGCCCCTGTTTGTGCTGGATCATACTGCTCTAACATATCGACTGGTGTCTTCAGATCAACCTTTTCTTATTGACACTGACCAGTTTTCATTGCCTCTTACCATTGTCTTTTGTCTCTAAGGAGACATCAAGCTTTAATGCAACATAGTAAGTGACATCTTCACTCTATACACTTTTAGCTAGTTGAATGGTTGATAGTAACTTGGTTTAGGTTCTTAGCCCTCATTTCACTTGAACAACACATTAGCATTGTTGATCCAAGATGCATATGTAGTTCACATAAGGAACAACAAATGCACGAATTCGGCCAAGGAAATCTAAACCAATAACAAATTCGTAATCGTCAAGTGGGATTACCTTGATGAATTTCTTACCCTTTTAGTCATCCAATGACAACCCTACACCATGCACTACTCTAATTGTCGGTATTAGTTTGGAGTTGACTATCTTTATTGTTTTGATCCCTATCTTTATTGTAAACTAAGCTTCTATGTCGCTCCTTCAGACAAAAGTAGGTTGGAAACCCCTATGTCAACAAAACCAATGATCGCCCAACCTATGACCATTGTGTCTATAAACATCGATCCTTTTTTTATCTCGTAATCTTGGATTAATTTAAGCATAATTGACCCAAGCTCCACAATCTCCTTCTTTGGCTCATCATCCTACTTTGTGATAGCATAAATTTGTTTATTTTCGAGTAGTCACGTACCTTGTGCAATCCCTTACATAACAACATTTTCATATAGTACGATTCCTCTTGGAATCCTTCTCATTGAACTCACTTTCAAACTTCCACCATGACAACTTCCCATTGCTATTCTTGGACTACTGATTATGGTCTCTCCACCATTGCCCTTGCAATTGGGCATGGAAAACTTAGACTCATCTTGCTTGCTCCCGAACTTGATCTGTGACTTTGCAACAGTCATGGTTATGTTCAAATCTTAGACACCCCTTTGCTGCAATTGCTGCTCTACCCAAGGTTTAGACCATCAATGAACTGGAACAGATGCTCGCTATCTCCTAGTTTAGAAATCTACAACATGATCTTTGAAAATTCATTCACATACTCCCAAACCTTGCTTCTCTGACCAATATGCTATGTATTTTTTGAATATACAAGATATATTGGCTTCTTGAATTCCTTTTTGAATATATCCCAAGTCTTGATCTCATCACTTCCATACCTACGTCTCTACTAGAGCAATACAATAACAACCAAATATATAGAGCAATGTTTACCTTGGTTACCTCATCAATAATACCAGTCCAACGAAAGTACTATTCCATGCCTATCACAAAAAGTTGCCTACACTTTGGCACTCATGGTTCCCTTAAATTCTTTTAACTTTTAAACTTCAACACAATGCCTAGGAACTATTGCAGCCAGCACACCACTCCCAACAAGTGTCTTGCAAGCTATAAGCCCCATTAAGCTCCTCCATCTCCTTGTTCTTCGCTTCAATGATAACTTTCAATGCCCTTTTTTTCCTAAGTCACCATGTCCATTGCCTCGTGGAGAGAATTTTTCACCTCTCTCTTAAGATCCTCCTCTGAGGAGCTAATCTCATGTAAACGCCTTTCTATGTCATCAAACTTATCCTTTATTTCTTCAACAACAATCTTAACTTTGACCAGTCGAGCCCTCATGGACGTGACAATGTCGCTCGAGTTAGCCTTCTTGCCATATCCCCTTGTCTCATGGACCTCCTAGACCTTTGCTTGGTTTTTAGACTCAGATACCATTGATGTTTTGCTAATGCTTCAATCGAATCAAGCTTGGATATCAACTATCACAAGCTGTGAGCTTTCACCCTTGAAAGCCTAAGTCAACATTCTAGCCCTTTAGAATCATGTTTAGATGTTTGGAAGCCTCAAAGAACTTGAACACTTAATATATTAAAACATAGCAAAAAATTGTTAATTATGTAATTTTTTGTTTTTATTAGAACCAGCGGTCAAATAAAATATATATTATATACTTTATTTCTCTCTGGGAAAAACCAATTAAAGAATCTCATTATGTCCTTTCTAAAATCGTTCCATTTCGTCTAATATTTCGTAAGAATAAGTAACTGATGGATATAGCAAAATAATATATATTTATATTTTATATTTTGCTTCTATTAAAATTAAAACTAATAGCTCAATAATAAATCACTTTTTCTAAAACACGTCCCTTTTGTTCCACTCACAATAATCCAATCAGTTTTCTAGGATAAAAATTAGACGTTCTATCTTTTGAAACCAATACTTTTGATGTTATTTGACGTACAATAATTTCTATATGCCTATTATGGATTTGCACCCCCTAGGATCAATAAACCTTTTAGATCTTATTATATAAAGAAATGCAACTTTGCACTATAGTTAGCTCAGCACCAATCATGAATCCCTAAAGAATTTCAAGAATTCTTGTTATACATTCATTCCAACCCTCAACTCTCTTTTTTAGGTTCATCGATAATGAATAAATCGAATGCACTTCTAACATTTGTTCTACTTTTGGAAGACCCTGAACAATAGAGAAGATGGGAGAATATACTATGATTTTAATTAAAGTGAGAATGGGGAGGTCTTCTATTTATAATTAAGTCACCTTACATGGTTAGACTCTTCCAAACTTATCTATAAGTGTTTAAATTACAAGATAACTTCACCTACAAGAGTTTAAATCCCTAAGGACTCTCTAATCCTAAAAGCTTTAAAGTCTTGTTTGGCAAGGACTTTGACTACGTCCAGGATCTCTCTATCAGCAGCCAAGCTGTTGTCCCACGTGCTTGGTCATATTATTAGTCCCATACACTGTACTCTTGGTACTCTAATCATATAAGCAGCAATTCATGTTGTCCCTCACCTTTTTGTGTGTCTGAGAAGCATTGGAGCATGTCCAAAGACTCCTTCCATTGAACACTTGGTGTGTAGGCCGTGACATAAGCAAATTCCTCATTTATGAAAATTAGTTTGAAAAATATGGGTAAATTAGGGTTAACATGTTTTAATTGGTTTTACTAGATCGTGCCATGGGCTACTAGGTAGACGTGCTAATGGAATAAAATATCTCCTTTGGCATTGACAAATGCTAATGTTGACATTATATCAAGCTTATCATGTACTTCAAGCCTAGCCAAATCAAAATTATATGAAGATTAATTTTAGCTCCTAACTCGTAGTTCAAAACTTGAATCAATGAAGCTTAATAGTTTAATTTGTATTTAATTTGAAAAAATTATTTAAATTTACTTGATTAAGCTAGTAATCAAATAAAAACAAATTCAATCAAAATCAAATTCAAATTCGAATTCAAATTTAATTATACATGTTGAAATTTAAATCGACAAAACTTTTTGAAATAAAAATATTTTATAAAATGAGCAACGATTTTGATCCCACGTTTCATGTATTTAGGAACGTTAAGCTTACACTATTAAAAGTCAATTCATGACTCTTGTTCTGATTTGGGATTATCCCTTGTTATGATAGAATAGATTATAAATTTAAAAATTACAAGCATATATATATATATATATATAATATAAAATTATTAAAAGCATATATTAAAAAAGTAAAATAAAAAAGTAAAATAAAAGATCGATTAGATTAATAAGGATACTGAAACTGGGTTCCTTTGAGATTTGGAGTTGCTCACAAACCAAGTTTAGCAGGATCATATCGAAGGAGTGAGTTGTGTGCTTTGGAAGCCGTATACTAATTTACGCAGCAGCGCTTAATAGAAAGTGAAAGTAACCTGAGAATGGGGGACCAGCGACCACCTGATTGGTTTTCCTTTCTCTGTTTGGCAGGGCCATTTGGAAGTGGGGAACCGTGTCAACTGGGACTTGTAGACCAAGATCTTGCGTCTTTTACGATAAAGCTTTGACCTTGGAATGGCTGCCAGATCTGTCTGAACATGGTACAAACACTGTAGGAATTGCGGCTCCACTAATTAATACACAACAGTGTTGGCTTTGACTCTCCGTCCATTTAATGTTGAAGGTCAACTGCCAGTGCCAGTACCAGTACCAATGCCAATGCCAGGTTTACGGTTTGATAGTCTTTCTTAATTCAGTGTATAAACAAGAAAACACAAAGTCGGGCTGGTAAGGTCCTGGGAAGTTCATAGGCAATGCCATCGAAGCAGCAGGTCTCAGACCAGATGATGACAATGGCTTTTTCATCATTTCTTCGAAATGGGTTTTGGAATATTGATAAATATTAAATATTCACTTTTTATGTCAATTGTTATGATGGAAGCAAAGACGCAAAATATTGAAAGATTTAGTCAACAGTAGTTAAATACAATTTTATTCGATTAATTCTATGATAAACGTTTACTAAAGTTTCCAATAGTAGTTAATGGTACTATAATCATTATAAATTTAGGACCACTTCATCTTACACTTGGTCATTCTAATTTCTAATTATTTAATAACAGTATTATAAGCTTCTAAAATTTAATGAAATTAAAGAGTTTATACTCCTTTTCTTTTGTATCTTTTTATATGATTTTATATTTTATTAATTTTATTATATAAAATGATATATTCTATTCATGTAAATTGTGTTTACTAGATTCTAAATTAATTACCAAAATACATACTTAATTTTTATAATATAAAAAAATAATTATATATATACTATAAAATATAGTATTCTTGATCAATATATATATATATATATACATGATAAATTAAGAAGCTATTGTTAAATCTATGATTAATTTTCAAAATAACATTCTTACAAATAGTTACAGAAGGGAATAAATTAAGTTTTATATCGATCTAATTTGATCTTTCATACATACATAAATATAAAGGCACAAATGCATGTTGAATAGCTTTTGAACTGGCGAAAATGAATATCTACATTCATTATGCTTTAGTTATCATTTTAATTGTTTTATTATACATATTAAGAAGATATATCCAGTTTATAAATAAGAATTCAATTTTCTTTGAAAATTTTCATTATTTAAAAAATTATTTGATAAATAAAAATGAGTTAAAGCGTATATTTGTTTTCAATGTTTCAATTTCTCACGAACATTAAAAGAAATAATTCTCATGAACATTAAAAGAAATAATCTTATGTTAATTAACATGTGATATATTAATATACATAGAACAACTTTACACATTTACATTTTACACATTAACATGCACATTATTAACTTTTTAATTATTTGTACAATATACAACTATAGGTTCAATATATAATCATTATCTATTTTTTTTTTGTTTAGAGTTTTAATTTTCTATTAATTATGCTAAAAATAATAAACTTTATGTTACTTTGATATATTTTGCATATGTGACAAACTTTGCATCTTAATATACTGTATTAATTTAAAATATTTATAAAATGCACAATTATATATCCAACACATTTTTTTTTTGAATAAAATACTTCATTGCATTAACTAAGCAACAAAATTACATATCATAGGAGGAATCGAATTCCACCGTATAGATCTATACAATGTGTCACACCCCGACTCCGGGTGCCTTCCATCCACACATATACTACTTACGGTTGGGCTGTGAGCCGATGTAACTACAAATTCCATACATTTACAGTAGAATTAATTGAAACTTTGATTCACACACTCCCATGCATGTGTGTTGATATACAAAATCGATTATATAATATAATATTTTTACATAACATCCCTGTACAATTCTTTTTCCACATTTTCAATGTATAATTGTGTGATACAATATGATAGATACAAAATACTTATGTGTATAAATTCCTTATACCTTAGCAACTGGTAGGAGCTGACCAACACAAAAGGATCTGAAGACCGCATTGTTCTACTTCTTAATATCTGGAGGGAAAAAATAGTGGGATGAGCAAACCACAACTCAGTAAGGAAAAAGATGCTAACAAGTAGATACTGTACTATCTACATAGCCTATGCATGATTAAAGAAATCCTCTTTCATTATAAATGAAAATATCATTAGAAAATGCATTTAAACATTCTTTTCTCATAGGCATTTTCGTAGAAACCAATGCTCAATATTTTCATTTAGAAATATGACATAAAACAGTACCATTACAGAACAAGCATTTAAATCAGAATTTTTATCAAATCATAATATCTCTTCTCTTTTCACAATTCATTTCTTTTTATCAAATTTCTATCTTTTTCTGATTTTCTCAATTTCTCTTATCTCTGAGACAAGTAGAGAGTTTTAGGCAAACAAAAATATCCACGACATATGACCATAGTCAGTGATCCTAGGCCTCACTGATCAGGTGTGCACAGAGCATCACTTGCTTGAAGGGGGATGAGTCAGTCCTACCATTCGGCTCATCTCAATCATCATCATCATCTTCCTCATCATATCACATATACTCACGGTACAACGTACTCCATGTGTCATCTACGCGATACTCGTACTCGTGTGCACACAACACGGTACATAGTATTCCCCAGACAACTACACGGTACAACGTACGCCTGTGGACCCATTCCATCCACCCTACACCGTTGGACTCATCATCCTAAACCATGTCTCATATACCAAGCGAGCAGAATCAGCGTGACACACAGTCTCCACAAAGCTCCAGCGTGGTATCTCTCAGTGCAAGAAACTGCTTCTAGCACTGTATCATCTCAAAAATCATTGTGCGAGCGAAGTTCCAACATATTATCATCATCATAAAATCACATGCGAGCTACGCTCCAGCACAGTTTGTTAAATCAGGGAAAACATATGCGAGTAAAAAAAAAACTCCAGCATAGTCAAATCATCAAAAGCAGGTATGGGCTAAGGCTCCAACACAAATTTACATCTCAAATATGATAAAAGGCTATTTTTCTCTTTAAAAGACTCAAATCATGTTTCTTAACGTAGCATTCCATTCCATGCTAAACACGTAAAACTAGCCAGCCTATCCATCATAATTTCTTAGTCACAAAAACAACATATAGTTGTATAGATAATAAAAACATTAAAAACATGCATGTCATGTTGTTTTCCTTACCGCATCCCATTTTCACAATATATACGATAGTACATTTCACAATTTCATACTACTTCATGGCTTAATAGCTATACATAGTATCTCTAGCGTCATAACTACTGAAAATCGCTGTAAAATACATACGACTATCTCTATCGCTAACATACAGTCCCTTACCTCGAATCGCACTTGTATTTCCTTCGTCTCGTTTGCTCCGTTGGCGATCCGGGTTAATCGAGTCTCAACGTATTCCAATCAAGCTTAGCTTTTTCCTTGGTCAAACTTGTGGTAGTCTATTCTCCTCCTCTTGATCAAACCAATATGTAATTTTTGGGTATGTTGTTCTCTTTACTTCAAGAAACAACTTCCTCTTCTTGAGCTTCTTCCAAATCTGGCTGAAATGTAGTGATATTTAGAGTGAGAAAGCTTGATACTTTGAGAGAAAAAAGGATGGGTGCGGGTTTGGTAGGAAAGAAAATCTGATTTTCAGCTCAATCCCGTGCTCTTTTTATAGATGCAGAGACATGAGATCGATCTGGTCCCTTGTGGTGATCGATATCTTCATGGTTTGGTAGTCATTTTTCCTAACATAACTACTACCAGATCGATCTGCTTTTCATGATGAGATTGATCTGTTACAAGCAAAATTCCTTTTGAGGATCGATCTGTTAGTAAAGGGGAGATCGATCTGCTTTAACCCGAGACATTTGGAGAACGATCTGTTCCTTGTGAAAGATTGATTTCTTCTAGACAGAAGCTTAAGGAGATCGATCTACCTTGGTATGAGATCGATCTGCTCTGTTCCAATTAAATTGATACTTGACATTTCATGAGAGGGGATCGATCTCTCCCTCATGGGAGATCGATCTGCTCCTCCCCTGTATCCTCTTTAATGCAGTTTTTTACAGATTTCCAATTTGTAATTCATCCTTGATTGCCTAGTACCTCATTTTACACTTCGTACACAACCAACGTATAATAGTATCCATTCCATAAAATTCATAGGCAATAAAACTTGTGCACACAACTTAAAATCATGGATTGTACATTAAATTTCATAATCCCTACATCCTTTATTGTCTATACACATATAACAATGTGCTCATACATCATAGCTTCATAAGAAGTACATGTAAAACTACAGGCATTACATTTCTCCCCTCTTTAGAAAATTTGATCCTCCAAATTGAATTGAGTTCATTCCTCAAAGAGTTGGGGATATTTCTCCTTCATCAGGTCCTCTAACTCCCATGTGGCTTCCTCTGATGTATGATGTTGCCACAGGATCTTAACCAATGGAATCGACTTGTTTCACAACACATTTTCTTTTTTATCCAGTATCTGAATCGATTTCTCTATATATGACACATCCTCCTTGAGCTCCAATGGCTCACTGCTAATTACATGTGCAGGATCCGAATGGTACTTTCGAAGCATGGAAATATGAAAGACATTGTGGACTTCTGCTAGCTTAGGTGGTAAGGCTAGTCTATATGCTGTGTCTCCCACTCTATCTAAAATCTCAGAGGGACCAATGTAACGAGGACTTAGTTTTCCCTTCTTCCTAAACCTCGTTATTCCCTTAGAAGAAGATACTTTCAAAAATATAGATTCTCGCACAGCGAACTCAAGTGGCCTCTGTCTCCTGTCAGTATAGCTCTTTTGTCGACTTTGAGCCGTTCGTAACCTCTCACATATTACCTGAACATCCTCTGAGGCTTGTTTAACCAAATCGGGAGCGAGCAACTGTCTGTCACCAACCTCTTCTCAACCAATAGGTGATCGGCATCTATGATCATATAGTTTCTCATAGGGGGCCATACCAATACTTGAGTGATAACTGTTATTGTAGGCGAACTCAATCAGTGGTAAGTGATCGTCCCATGAGCCTCTAAAATCCAGCACACATGCTCTCGACATATCCTCTACGGTCTTTATAGTCCTCTCTGACTGACCATCTGTCTGAGGATGGAAAGCGGTGCTAAAACTCAATTGGGTCCCCATCACTTCTTGAAAATGTTCCAAAAAGTGAGAAGTGAAGTGGGCATCCCTATCAGAAACAACACTCACTGGGACTCCATGTAGTCTCACTATTTTTCGTACATACAGGTTCGCCAATGCACTTAAAGTTTCTGTAGATCTCATAGCTAAAAAGTGTGCCGATTTCGTTAACCGATCTATTATAACCCAAATAGCATCATGGTTCTTAGGGGTTCTCGGTAATCCCATAACAAAATCCGTGGTGACATGCTCCCACTTTCATGTTGGTATCGGTAAAGGTCACAATAATCCTCCAGGTTTTTGATGCTCTACCTTAACCCGCTGACAGATGAGACATCTAGCGACATACTCAGCTATGTCTCTTTTCATTCCAGACCACCAATATAGTTTTTGGAGATTTTGATACATTTTACTGCTCCCCAGATGTATTATGTATCTCGATGAGTGAGCCTCTAATAAAATCAACTTCCTAAGCTCTGGATCATTAGGGACACATATTCTATTTTTGAACCTTAGTATTCCATCCGAACTCAATACAAAATCAGTGCCCTCACCTTTATGAATTTGGCTAATTACATCAATACACCATTGATCATTCTGTTGAGTTTGTCAGATTCTCTCGATCAACTCCGATTCTAACCTCAAGCTGGCTAAAGTCCCATAATTGCCAATCTCAGGTGGGGTCACATCCAAATTAAGGTTCGTGAATTGTTCCAACAACTCGTGTTCCCTAACCATTATATATGATACCAACCTAAGACTCTTTCTACTTAATGCATCAACAACCACATTCGCCTTCCACGGGTAGTACAAAATCTCACAATCATAGTCTATGAGGAGTTCTAACCACCTCCTCTGTCTCATATTTAACTCCTTCTGTGAGAATAGGTATTTAAGACTCTTGTGATCCGTAAAGATCTGAAATCTCTCACCGTACAAGTAGTGGCGCCATATCTTCAATGTAAATACTACGGTCGCCAACTCTAAATCGTGAGTGGGGTAGTTGTTCTCATGATTCTTCAGCTGTTTGGATCCATAAGCAACTACCCTTCCATTCTGCATCAAAACATAGCCCAGTCCTTGGTGTGAAGCATCTGTGTAAACAGAATAGTTCCCTGAGCTGTCAGGAATGGTGAGAACTGACGCGGTGGTTAATCTATGCTTAAGTTCTTGGAAACTCCTCTCAAATGCTTCATCCCATGTAAACTCCACATTCTTCCTCGTAAGACGTGTCAACGGAGCAGCCAATTTAGATAAACCCTCTACAACCTGTAGTAACTTGCCAAACCCAGAAAGCTTCTGATCTCTGTGACTGTCCTGGGCTATTCCCATTGAAAAATAGCCTCAATCTTGGATGGATCTACTAACACCCTATCCTTCAATACAACATGGCCCAGAAAAGAAATCTGCTCTAGCCAAAAGTCACATTTACTAAGTTTGGCATACAACTTTCTCTCTCGAAGGGTTTGCAGAATAATCCTTAAGTGCTGCTTATAATCTTCCCTGGATTTGGAATAAATCAATATGTCATCTATGAATATTATCACAAATTGATCCAAGTATGGCTTGAATACCTCATTCATTAGAGCCATAAAAGCTGCTGGTGCATTTGTCAACCCGAAAGGCATAATCAAAAATTCGTAATGACCGTAGTGGGTGCGAAAAGCTGTCTTGGGCACATCTTCCTTTTGAATATTTAATTGATGATACCCAGACCTCAGATCTATCTTAGAAAAGATCTGTGCTCCCCGAAGCTGATCCAATAAATCATCAATGCGCGACAAAAGGGTACTGATTCTTGATGGTTGCTTTATTCAACATCTGGTAATCAATACATAATCTAAGGCTCTTATCTCTTTTTTTCACAAACAATACCGAGGCTCCCCATGGTGAGACCCTCGGTCTTATGAACCTCTTATCTAGCATATCTTGCAACCGCTTCCTTAATTCCTCTAGCTCAATTGGAGCCATCCTATATGGTGGTTTGGATATTAGCTCTGTTCCAGGTGTCAAGTCTATACCAAATTCTATTTCTCTATCCGGTGGCAATCCCGGTAGGTCGTCTAGAAAGACATCAGGAAATTCTCTAACCACTGGAATGTCATCTATATCCGGATGTGTTTTGTTCAAATCCACCACATAAGCAATAAAACCTTCAAAATAACATTTTCATCATTTATGTACCAATGCACTTTACTTGCTACAAAATAAGAATTTATTACTTCTCATAAAATTTTACAACAAATTTCTCGGGTAAAGAAAATGTAATGGACTTAGAGTGACAGTCTAAGACAACATGATTGGTAGCTAACCAATCCATTCCCAAGATTACATCGAGGTCATACATATTCAACAAAATTAGATTAGCTGTCGTGCACTTATCTCCTACCCTCACTTTACAATCTTTATACACTTGTTCAACTAATTGACTAACTCCTATTGGAGTACTTATTAATAAAGTTCTATTCAAGTATGTGGGTTTTACAAAACCTGTTAACTTTGATGTACATGCAGGCGATATGAAGGAATGTGTAGCACCAGAATCAAATAAAGCTATAACTTCCAAGTTGAAAATCAGAATTGTACCTTTTATCACCTCAGAAGAGGTATCTACTGATGCCTGGTCTATCGCATATACTCTACCTTAGCCCACAACTTGCTTCCCTTTTTCTTCAGCCGTGGCTCTCTTCCTTGCAGGAAGTGTAACTGTAGGAACTTTCTCTGGCTCTTTGCCCCTCTGCGGGACTACCTCAACTGCTTCTGGACAATCCCTCGCATAGTGCCCAAACCTACCACATCTGAAACATCGTGTACCCTGAAAATGACATGGCCAATTACCATGATATCGCCATATACTCTGCACTAATCAGTAGTCAGTCGGGGTCCACCAATTACTATACCATTGGCTGGGTTTGGAGTCGGATACATAAAAGGTATAACAGCCTTCTTCTGTGACTCATTTGCCTCTCTCCGACGCTTACCAGCACCTCTCTGAGCAAACCTGGCACTCTTACCATCTCCCAATTTCCTCAGACCCTTGTCTTTACCCCAATTGAACTTTAAAATTTACAAGTCATAGTCCTGCTCACACAACTGGGCCGGTCGTATGACTTCTCTGTATGTAGCAACATCAAACGGAGCCAGTTTAGCTCTAATCGAAGGCCTTAGTCCATCAACAAATTTGCGGACCCTAATAGCTTCACTCTTGATAGAGTCTGGATCATATCGACCCAAGGATGTGAATCGTGACTCGTACTCATCCACTGATCGATTCCTTTGAGTCAAATTCAAAAATTCCATTTGCAACCTACGTCGAGTAGTATTTGGGATGTATTGTTCTCTAAAAGCACCCAAAAACATTTCCCATGTGATTACCGTCCCTTGAGTTCTCAACATAGGCCTGATGGACTTCCACCAGTGCTTTACTTCGCCCCTCAATACAAAGGTCGCAAATGCTACTCTCTCTGTAGCCGAACATCTATAAAAATCAAACAACTTTTCCATCTGACTAATCTAATCCTCAGCCACTGCTGGATCCTTTACCCCACTAAAAGAAAGAGGCTTAAAGTCCATAAAATGCCTCAACCTCTCCATATCACAGTCATAACCATGCCCAAAATCATTATCATCATACTGTTGTGGGGCCACTGGAGGAGAAACTGGCCGAATAGGGGGACCTCGTGGTCTATCTGGTTTGGGTTATGCAGGTGCAGCATTCTCAGGTTCAAGTGCAGCTGTTGAGGGATTCGATGTAGCTTGTCCAGTTGTACCGGGTATACCCTCCAATCTAGACATGATCTGACCCATCATGGTCATCATACGCATATCTTCCTTTAAGCTGGCTACCCAAGGGCTCTATCTAATCACGGGGTTCATGACTAGAGGATGATCTACTATCCCTCTCAGTCTTATCATTCCGCCCCTGAGCTCATGAGCTCTCTCCCCTTTTACGATGTCTCTCAGGCATTGCTCACAAGCTTATTGACTTTCCTGCATTTATAGTAAACTCTTAGATCACTACTAACTCCATACACACATTTGTATCTAAATATAGCACTATAACTTGGGGATGTACATTTTCTTAGTTCTAGACATCGACTCACATCAGACCAACCAAGCTTTGCTACCAAATTCTGTCACACCCCGACTCTGGCTGCCTTCCATCCATACATATACTACTTACGGTTGGGCTGTGAGCCGATGTAACTACAAATTCCATACATTTATAGTAGAATTAATTGAAACTTTGATTCATACACTCCCAGACATGTGTGTTGATATACAAAATTGATTATATAATGTAATATTTTTACATAACATCCACGTACAATTTGTTTTTCACATTTTCAATGTATAACTATGCGATACAATACGATAGATACAAAATGCTAATGTGTATACAATGCCTTATACATTAACAACTGGTAGGAGCTGACTAACATAAAAGGATTTGGAGACCGCCACATTATTCTACTTCTAAATATCTAGAGGGGAAAAATAGTGGGATGAGAAAACCATAGCTTAGTAAGGAAAATGATGCTAATAGGTAGATACTGTACTATCTACATAGCCTATGCATGATTAAAGAAATCCTCTTTCATTATAAATGAAAATATCAATGGAAAATGCATTTAAACATTCTTTTCTCACAGGCATTTTCGTAGAAACGAATGCTCAATATTTCCATTTAGAAATATGACATAAAACAGTACCATTACAGCACAAGCATTTAAATCAGGATTTTTATCAAATCATAATATCTATTTTCTTTTCATAACTCATTTCTTTTCATTAAATTTCTCTTTTTTTTTTTATTTTCTCAATTTCTCTTATCTCTGAGACAGGTAGGGAGTTTTAGGCAAACAAATATCCACGACATATGGCCATAGTCAGTGATCCCAGGCCTTACTGATCAGGTGTGCATAGGGCAGCACTTACTTGAAGGGGGATGGGTCAATCCTACCCTTCGGCTCATCTCAATCATCATCATCATCATCATCATCATCATCATCATCATCTTCCTCATCATCTTCCTCATCATCACATATACTCACGGTACAACGTACTCCATGTGTCATCTACCTGATACTCGTACTCGCGTGCACACAGCACGGTACATAGTATTCCTTGGACAACTACACAGTACAGCGTACGCCTGTGGACCCAATCCATCCACCCTACACCGATGGACTCATCATCCTAAACCATGTCTCATATACCAGGCGAGCAGAATCAGCGTGACACACAGTCTTCGTAAGGCTCCAGCGTGGTATCTCTCAGTGCGAGCAACTGCTTCTAGCACTGTATCATCTCAAAAATCATTGTGCGAGCAAAGTTCCAGCACATTATCATCATTATAAAATCGCATGCGAGCTACGCTCCAGCACAGTTTGTTAAATCAGGGAAAACATATGCGAGTAAAAAAAACTCGAGCATAGTCAAATCATCAAAAACAAGTATGGGCTAAGGCTCCAACACAAATTCACATCTCAAATCTGATAGGAGGCTATTTTCTCTTTTAAAGACTCAAATCATGTTTCTTAACATAGCATGCCATTCCATGCTAAACATGTAAAACTAGCCAGCCTATCCATCATCATTTCTTAGTCACAAAAACAACATATAGTTGTATAGATAATAAAAACATTAAAAACATGTATGTCATGTTGTTTTCCTTACCGCATCCCATTTTCGCAATATATATGATAGTACATTTCACAATTTCATATCACTTCATGGCTCAATAGCTATACATAGTATCTCTAGTGTCATAACTACTGAAAATCGCTGTAAAGTACGTATGACTATCTCTATCGCTAACATACAGTCCCTTACCTCTAATCGCACTTGCATTTCCTTTGTCTCGTTTGCTCCGTTGGAGATCCGGGTTAATCGAGTCTCAACGTATTCCAATCAAGAGTAGCTTTTTCCTTGGTCAAACTTTTGGTAGCCTATTTTCTTCCTCTTGATCAAACCAATATATGATTTTTGGGTATGTTGTTCTCCTTACTTCAAGGAACAACTTCCTCTTCTTGAGCTTCTTCCAAATCTGGCTGGATTATAGTGATATTTAAAGTGAGAAAGCTTGATTCTTTGAGAGAAAAGGATGGGTGCGGGTTTGGTAGGAAAGAAAATCTGATTTTCAGCTCAATCCTGTGCTCTTTTTATAGATGCAGAGACATGAGATCGATCTGGTCCCTTGTGGAGATCGATCTCTGCATGGTTTAGTAGTCCTTTTTCCTAATATAACTACTACCAGATCGATCTGCTCTTCATGATGAGATCGATCTGTTACAAGCAAAATTCCTTTTGAGGATCGATCTGTTAGTAAAAGGGAGATCAATATGCTTCTACTCGAGACATTTGGAGATTGATATGTTCCTTTTGAAAGATCGATTTCTTCCAGACAGAAGCTTGAGGAGATCGATCTGCCTTGGTATGAGATCGATCTGCTCTGTTCCAATTAAATTGATACTTGACATTTCGTGAGTGGGGATCGATCTCTCCTCATGGGAGATCGATCTGCTCCTCCCCTACATCCTCTTTACTACAACTTTCTGTAGATTTCCAATATGTAATTCATCCTTGATTGCCTAGTACCTCATTTTACATTTCGTACACAACCAATGTATAATAGTATCCATTCCATAAGATTCATAGGCAATAAAACTTGTGCACACAACTTAAAATCATGGATTGTACATTAAATTTCATAATCCCTACATCCTTTATTGTTTATACACATGTAACAATGCGCTCATACATCATAGCTTCATAAGAAGTACATGTAAAACAAAAGGCATTACAAATGCACCTTTGCTAGCTCATGTGCCAGCCTATTTGCACTTTTCGAAGCATGACAAAAAGTACATTCTGTGAAGGTTAAACCTAATTCTAGTATGGTTGTAATTAAACTCCCATATTCCCACATGGAATCATTACCCTTGGTAATCTCATTAATTGCTAGCATGCAATCACTTTCCAAAACTACATGCTGAAAACCATACTCCACAGCCAAATATAGACCCCATTGAATAACATACATCTTGCCATTAATGGATTACTTATATGAGGAGCTTGTTGCGCAACACATAGCATGATGATCTCTCCTGAGTTGAGAGCTATAACCTTAAACCTGTAACTTTATCCTATTCTAGGAAGGAAGCATCGACATTCACCTTTTATCATTGAAAATTGAGGGTTATGCCATCTGTCATAAGAGTAAGCTTGTATCACATTTTGACTACGTCTATCCTGACCCTTCGAACCAGGGGTAACCCAGCATCTCGACCTATATAAAATGCAGCTCACTATCCGATAGACTTCTCTATGCAAACACCCATTCCGGTTCTCCCATATCTACCATATTAAATATATACCTAACTTCAAGCAATATGCTTGATGTAATTTTTCTAGAGCTGTTAGCCAAAAAATGTGTCTATTGCCTAACTCTTCTAACTAAACCAATGAACGAGACACCTAGGACCATAACTCCCTACTTAAATGGCACTAAAAGAACACTTTCTGCCAGGACTCCTCCAAGCTACCACAAACCTGGCACTGCTCTTGAACTACCAATCCATTCCTATGCAGCGCCTCCGATGTTGGTAGGATGCCATGCACCAGAAGCCACATAAAATCCTCCATTTTTGGTTGGACCTTTGCCTTCCAAATTTGCTTCTAGATCAATAACCGTTAACTCCTATCATTGACTTCCTGCCCTAGGTACTCCCTTGCTATATAATAAGCTGACCTTACCGTAAATTCGCCCAGCAAATTATTATTCCAGATAAGCCTATCATTGACTGGACTTTGGCTTAGAGGAATCTGTAATATACATTATATATCCTCTAGTTACGTCAACTCATTTAGCATCCCAATATTCCAGCTCCTTGTCTCCCAGTTTATCAGCTCTTTTACCTTAATTGGTGTTGGTTGCTATCAAGGCCCAGCCCGTTCCTAGGCCTTCAGCTGGTATCCCCTTGGAGCTTAAATCCCCTCGATTTGCCTTGATTCAACCATATTGTCTGCTTTAGGTCCACTGACCTTATGTGTAAGGTTTACAGACTTAAGGTCCTAGGTTCAAACCATGGGGGATGCAAATTGGGGTATTTACCTCGATAAGAAACTCATTGTTCTTACACACATGGTACCGTTTGATCCAACGGTACCATGTGTGTAAGGTTTAGGTACTTAAGGGTCCTAGGTTCGAACCACAATGGGGATACGAATTGGGTATTTACCTCGATAAAACCATACGGGTCAATGGACCCAAAGCGGACAGTATGATAGAGTCAAGGCAAACCTGAGAGTATCTAAGCCCCAAGAGGATGTTAACCGACGACCTAGGAATGGGTTGAGCCTTGACAGTTGCTGCCCAATTAATTCTATAACCCGATAAGAGGTTGACTTATTAAGCTACCTATCACGCTAGACATCCACTGTACTACCATCACCAATCTTCCATCGAGAACCATGTACCAATATTTCCTTCCCTGCATGCAGCCTATACCATAGATGAGATGGATTTATACCTAGGCCCATATTCAACAATGAGTTTCTTAGATAGTATTTGGCTTTAAGAACTCTATTAGCTAAAGACTCTTGACTTTACATCAATTGCCAACACTGTTTTACCAATAAGGCTAAATTTAAAGCCTTAAAATACTTAAAGCCCATACCTCCGTCCAACTAGGTGTCACGACCCAAAACTACCCAAAAATCAAAGTAACTTTTTTTCATTTTTCTTTCATACTTACCTGTCCTCTGATCGTGACCACACTCCACTAACTATTGGATTGTGCGTCAATGCTAGTCCCACAATTCATTTACAAGTGTTTACAGTGTCTATACATCCCCAAAAGTTACTTACAAACATGTTACTGTGCTATTCTTATTTAGATACAATATGTACAAGTGTATATACCTCAAAATGATAGGTAGCAGTGGATATCAGGAATGCAATACTCCGTCGCCTCAAAGTCTACTGGAAATGATTTGTGTGAGAAAATGAAAGGGGTGAGCACATCAAACTCAGTAAGGCAATCCCACGAACAAGTAGGTAACCATACTACCTATATGAACATGGTGCCATGCATAAACCACCCTTTCTCCACACATTTCAAAACAGATGCTACAATTCATGATGTCATGTAAAACAAGTTCACATATGGATTTCAAAGAGCATGGAAAACTCAACATGCAAATCCATTTAAAACCTTTCATTCTCGTTAAAATTTCACAACACAGCCAGGACTCAATCCCTCCCTCGGGTGTTCCTGACTCACACAAAACCATGAAATCAAATGCTTTTCAAAGCAATAGTAACATGTGATATAATGAATGTCATGTAAAACTAGTTTACATCACTCATGGGTTTAAATAGCATGGAAATAACATCATGTAAGTTCAGTTTAAAATCCAATTTCATTCTCATCAAAATCATATATCGGTCAGGATCCAACCCCTTCCTCGGGTGATTCAGGCTCACACAAAAGTCCACAAAACATGCTTCTCAAAACATCAATTTATAACATGCGAGACTAGGTAATATATATATCTCAGGCAAATAACTAGGACTATGGCCATATGTCTTCGTGATCCCATTGCTACACGAATCCTGTGTGCGGGGTCTCACCACGATAAGGAACCGCCCCAGGAGGTGGGTCAGTCCATCCTATCGGTCCTGTCAGATTACTCACATCCGAAGATGCCACTTGCATCCGAAAATGCCACATAATCAATCCTAGCACGGTACAACGTACTCCATGCTACTTGCATGATACAACGTACTCCGTGGACCCATATCTCAAATCCATACTCGTGCCCTGTCTTAAAACGCACATGCGAGCCTATTTAATCGGTGTGACACACAGTCTACTCGACGCTACAAGCACGGCTTATCGCATGTTCTCATAAAACTAGTGCGACCGATGCTCCAGCACTCTCATAAAATCAAGAAAAATCTCGTACGAGCCAAGCTCCAGCAAGCGTTTCATAAAATCTCATAAGATCTAGTGCGAGTTAAGCTCTAGCACTCTGTCAAAGTCATGTAAAACTATTGCGAGCTAGGCTCCAGCACTTTGTTATAAAAATTAAGTGAAAATCTGGTGCGAGCTAGGCTCCAACACCCTGTCACAAAAATCATGTGAAAATCTGGTGTGAGCTAGGCTCCAGCACCCTGTCACGAAAATCATGTAAAAATCTGGTGTAAGCTAGGCTCTAGCACCAATGCATGTAAAACTCTAGTGTGAGCCCTTGCTCCAGCACTAATGCATGCATCACACAAATCAAAACTCGTGCGAGCTGAGCTCTAGCATGTCACATTTCTATAAAATCACGTAGGTGGCTACATTTCTCAAATCAATTTCAAAGGAAATCACATTGTTGAAATTATGCAATGCTGTGCATTTTTATTTAAAATTTAGCCAGCCTACCCATGCATGTGTCAAACCACCTCAAAAACAAGCAAGAACCCCTCGTTCTTGCTTCTTGTAACTTTTCTTAATTTTAAAAATTTTACCCTTCACAGGGGTATTTTGGTCATTTATCCATACGGGAACTAAAATTTTTATCTGAAATCTAGACCCTTTAGACAATTTAAGAGACTGCAAATGAAGTCGAAATTGCGTAAAGCTACCTCTAGCAGTCCGTAAAATTCCCTTCCCTCATTTTTCTGTACAGTCTGACCTTTCCACTGATGTCTCGTCACGCAGTCTGATTTTCTCCCAATCTAATCTTCGGAACTGCGTATAAATATTCATCAGGTCAAATACAATATAATGAATTGTATTTCATATTTTCTAGGCTTAATTTAACTCATTGAACCCGTTTACCCATAATGGGCCTTAATCGGCCTTAAGCTCGTTTTTCACTTACTATTCACATTATCGGGGCTCATTGGGCTCATTGGGCCCATCAGTATTTGTTGGGCCCCGTTCTAAACTCTTGGATAGCTTAATTAATTATTTACGACAATTTATCTCTAATTTCAGAATATAATTCACTTTATGCGGTAAATTTCTAACACGCATAATGATGCAAATTGTCGTAAATAAGGGTTGCTTACTCGAGATTCCATGATAATAAGCAAATCAAAGTTTGATCGGCTCACATTCGAAATTTATCGTTGAACTGCACAATTTGGATATTAAGTTCTGGGTCAATTTTTGATTAAATACAATTTAAATTAATTTTTCGAAAATCAAATCGGTCACTTTTGACCTCTTACCGACTTACCCGAAGTCCGATGTATCCCCAAAAATCTTCCCCTTTTTTTTTTTTTCTATTTTTCTTCCTTTTTTCTCCTTTCCCTCTTTCCTCCTTGGCTGAATTGATCCGGTTCGATTCAGCACAGTGGCTTTCTCACTGAACCGTCGACCAGTTCAGTCCTTTTTTGCCATTCCGGCGTCGTCCGGCCGATTCCCAGTGTGCCGCTGTCGCTATTCGGCTCGTCTCTGGCCGGGGAATACTCGGCTGGCCTCGATCGGGGCCAAATCACGCCGGTGGCCACCGTTCCTCTCTCTCTTCTTTTCGGCTTCAACTTCGTCGATCTGCTGTTTCCAGCGCCGTCGGTGTGCATCGTCAGTGCCGATGAGTTCACGGGGTCGCTGGCTTCCTTTGCCGGCCCTTGCCTGGTCGTCAGTGTTCACCGGTGATGAAGGTCGATCCTTGGGTTGGCTAGCTTCAGTTTCCTCTTTCAGTTTCTTTCTCTCTCTTCGCATTTTTCCAGTTTTTGATTCTTTTTTTATAATATATTTTATTATTATTTTAATCTTTAAATATTATAAAAAAAATCTCAAAATATCTCAAAGAATCATATTTAATTCATTTAACCCATAAATGAATTTATCGGTCTTATTTTGTCTTTTCGGTATATTTTTTCAATATTTTCGGGATAATTTTTCCGATGTGAAAATTTTGGTTGATTCCAATAAATTCATATCTTGATCAATTGGACTCGAAATTCTATATTTTTCTCGTTATTGATCAAGATTTCTCAATTCCACATTTTTAATGAAATTTTCTTATCGAATTTATGCCGAATTTCGATCTTTTGACCGTTTTACCCTTGCACATGTTGGGGACCAAATCAACACAACTTCCCTTCACGAACCCTTTCTTATTTCGAGTTTTAAATCCTTATCTCCAATCCGAATGGTCCGAATCCCATTCATTAAATCTGTGACCATTTCAATCATTCATTTGATCTTTAAATGCATTCGAGAATTTTTATTCATAACATTTGCATTTTTCATTCACGTACAACTCTTCTTATGATTCAATTTACATCCAACCGTGTTTACATCATATGAATTATAAGGAATTTTGATAAAAATCGGGTCTTACATAACTCCCCCACTTGAGAAATTTGGTCCTCCAAATTTGAACCAAGTCAAATGGGTCCATAAACAAATCCGAGTACGTCTATCGCATCATACTCTTTAATTCTCATGTGACTTTTTTCGGAGTGGAATACTACCAACGGACTTAACTAGGGAGATCATCTTAAACCTCGACACTTTCTCCTTCCTATTTAATGCCCGAATCGATTTTTCAACATACGTTATACTTTCATTGAGCTTCAATAGCTCATATCCGATCACATATGCTGGGTCCGGATAGTATTTCTGAAGCATTCAAAGATGGGACACATTGTGGATGTTGCTAATTCAGGTGGTAACGCCAACCTACAGGCCTTATCTCCCACTTTGTCCAATCTCTCAAAGGATTCAATCTAAGGAAACTTAATTTGCCTTATTTCCGAATCTCGTTATGCCCTTAGGACAAGTAACTTCCAATAATACTGATTCACCCTCGGTGAATTCTAATGGTTTTCTGTCTCTTATCAGCATAGCTTTTGTTTCTGCTCTGAGGTGTTCTTAATCTCTCACATATCAACTGAACACCCTCAGAGACTTATTATACCGAATCGGGAGCAATTTTCTATCTGTCACCCACTTCTTCTTATCCAAGTCGGGGAACAACCCCTACAGCCATGCAATACCTCATATAAAATCATCCCGATACTCAAGTGATAACAGTTATTATTGGCGAATTCGATTAGTAGCAATAGATCATCCCAGGAGCTTATAAAATCAATGTACACACTCTCATCATATCCTTCAGAACCTGTACAATCCCTTCTGACTGACCATCTGTCTATGGACGAAAAGCTGTGCTAACACTCAATTGAGTTCCCATAGCTTCCTGAAAAATATTCTCAGAAGTGGGAAGTGAAACAAAAATCCCTATATGATACAATGCTCACTAGAAAAATACATGGTGTTCCACAATCTTCCTTACACATAAATCTGCCTACACACTCAGAGTATCTGGGGATTTCATAACCAAAAGGTGGGTAGACTTAGTCAATCTATCGACTATCACCCAGATAGCCAAGTGATTCATTCGGGTCCTCTGTAACCCATCACAATATCCATGATAACTTGCTCTCATTTTCGTGTCGATATAGGTAGAGGCTGTAATAACCCTGCAAACTTCTATTGCTCTACCTTAATCTGCTGACATACGAGACACTTCTCCACAATCTCTACAATGTCTCTTTTCATATCTGACCACCAATACCCTTTTCAAAGATTTTGATATATTTATTACTTCTCGGATGCACTCTATATCCCGAAGAACGAGCTTCTGACAATATCACTATCTCATCAACTGTGGTCCTGGAGAGCACTTATACTGTCTATGAACCTCAGTAAGCCACATCACTCTCTGTGAACTCTATCACTATACCCATCTGAATCTGACCCACACTATCGACACCATGCCGATCATCACACTAAGCCTGTCAAATCCGATCACTCAAATTTGGTTCTAGTCTCAGGCTAGCTGTCACACATTCACTGTCATCATCAGAAGGGATCACATCACTACTGAGGCTCATAACTGCTCTAGCAGCTCATGCTCCCTGACCATCATATGTGATACCATCCCGAGGCTCTTTCTGCTCAAGGCATCAACCATTACATTAGCCTTTCCTGGGTGGTACAATTTCCACAATCATAATCCTTCAGAAGCTCTAACCCACTATGTTATCTCATATTCTACTCTTTTTGTGAAAATAGACACTCGAGGCTTTTATGATCAGTGCATACCTAAAATTTCTCACCGTATAAATAGTAGTGCCATATACTCAGTACAAACACTATCGCTACCAACTTTAAATCATTGGTTGGATAGTTTCTTTCATGATCCCTAAACTATCCGGATCCATAAATAACTATCTTCCCATTTTACATTAATACACAGCCCAATCCTTATTTCGAGGTATCCATACACACTGAGAACCTCTTGAACTGTTGGTTATGGTGAGAATAATTACGGTGGTCAGTTTATTACTTCAATATACCAAAACTCACCGACGCTACTTTCATACTCATCATCGCATTAACATGCAATCTTTTTCCGAACGCTACACCCCTTTCATTACTTGTCGAAACTTACAGTATACTTTTCAGGGGTAACCGTATCACTATCTTAGGATAGAAATCTGAACAGCATAGTTTGTAGCCGACTAATTTATTCTCAAATATTACTTCAAATTATTCATATTCCATTGAATAAAATCGACTGGCTTATATTTCTTCCCCCATTTTCGACTTATAATCTCTTCATAATTATTTCATTCGTTAACCCTCCTTTATTGGGGTACTAACTATCAGCATTGTGCCCAAGGGTGTAGGCATTCCCGTCTTTTACTAACTTATATACAAATGAAGGCGGTATGACTAAATGCGTGGCACCAGGATCAAGTAACATAATTACTTCTTTATTCACAATCAAGGTGGTATCTTCCATCACATCATATGAAACATCAATAGTGTCCTGGTCCAAGGCATACACTCGCCCTCGTCCAACAACCTACTTTCCCTTTCCTTTCGGCTGTGGCCTCCCTTTTCGGTGTAAAAATATCAACAGAATTTTCTCTATCTTTTTGCCCTTCTGTCGGACAGTCTCACCTAACTCTGAGCAATCATTAAATAAATGGCCCGTCTTACCACACTTAACGCCTATTTTCATTAATAAAGTGTAAGGTCTACTTCCGTGGTATCTACCACACATCCTACACTGCTCCGTAGCAGGTCGAGGTCCTCCAATCACAATAGCCCTAAAAGTGCTGAAATTGGATACACTGGGGCCTTACCAATCATCTTACCCCGTGACTCATCAACTCTAATCTCTTACCAACTACCTTTTTCCCATTCTGACATCTCAGTCATTCTTTATTTTCTTCTGTCTCTATTTCGGCCCTTACTACCTTTCCAAATCTCAGAGGCGTGCAACTCATTATCTTATTCACACAACTGTAGTCTGCACACTGCCTCGGCATAGGTAGTGATATCTAACGGGGCCAATTGGACTCTAGTTGACAATTTGAGCCCTTCCATGAACTTTTGGGCTTTCCAACTCTCACTGCCCACAGTGTCGGGGTAATACCTGTCCAGGAATATAAACTGAGTTTCATACTCATCAATCAACCAGTTCCTCTGGGTTAGAGTAAAGAATTTTATTTATAATTTCCTTTAAGGAGTGTCCGAAATATTCTGTCACCAGAATACATCCAAAAATATTTCTCATATCAGCTCTGGATGTCTAACTCTTTAGATGGGTCGAGCGGACTTCCACCAATGCTCTGACTCGCCCAAAATATTCTCCACACTCCGCTCTAACCTTGCGAAGCATGTCTCAATACTATCCGATCTCTCTGTTGGACTCTGTGGGGCATGCTCAACATCAGCCTCCATTCCAATCTCATCCTGGTTCTCATAGGTCGATTCAGCACGACTAACAGGCTCAGGCCTACCTCTACGACCTCTGCCTCGTGCTCTACCTCCTCTACCGCGACTAATATTAAGCATAATGCCTATATTCATGCATTCTCAACCATTTCTTAGTTAAAACCCACTCGATATACACTATTGTATCCAGTGACACGGGAATGTAATTTCCTAATTACTGATACTGACACACATCAGATCAATTTCGCTTCGATACCACCATTTGTCACGACCCAAAACTATCCAAAAATCTGAGTAAATTTTTTTTCATTTTTCTTTCATACTTACCTGTCCTCTTATCGTGACCACACTCCACTAACTATTGGGCTGTGCGTCAATGCCAGTCCGACCATTCATTTACAAGTATTTATATTGCCTATACATCCTCAAAAGTTACTTACAAACATGTTACTGTGCTATTGTTATTTAGATATAATATGTACAAGTGTATATACCTCAAAATGATGGGTAGCATCAGATATCAGGAATGCTCCGTCGCCTTAAAGTCTACTGAAAATGATCTGTGTGAGAAAATGAAAGGGGTGAGCACATCAAGCTTAGTAAGGCAATCCTACGAACAAGTAGGTAACCATACTACCTACATGAACGTGGTGCCATGCTTAAACCATCCTTTCTCCACACATTTCAAAACAGATGTAACAATTCATGATGTCATGTAAAACAAGTTCACATATGGATTTCAAAGAGTATGAAAAACTCAACATGCAAATCCATTTAAAACCTTTCATTCTCGTTAAAATTTCACAACACAGCCAGGACTCAATCCCTCCCTCGGGTGTTCCTGACTCACACAAAACCATGAAATCAAATGCTTTTCAAAGCAATAGTAACATGTGATACAATGAATGTCATGTAAAACCAATTTACATCACTCATGGGTTTAAATAGCATGGAAATAACATTATGTAAGTTCAATTTAAAACCCAGTTTCATTCTTATCAAAATCATATCTCGATCTCGGGTGATCCAAATTCACACAAAAGTCCACAAAACATGATTCTCAAAACATCAATTTATAACATACGAGACTAGGCAATATATATATCTCAGGCAAATAATTAGGACTATGGCTATATGTCCTCGCAATCCCATTGCTACACGGATCCTATGTGCGGGGTCTCACCACGATCGGGAATGGTCTAAGGAGGTGGGTCAGTCCATCCCGTCGGTCCTGTCCGATCACTCGCATCCGAAGATGCCACTCGCATCCAAAGATGCCACATAATCAATCCCAACACGGTACAACGTACTCCGTGCTCCCATATCTCATATCCATATTCGTGCCCTGTCTCAAAATGCACGTGCGAGCCTATTTAATCGGTGTGACACAGTCTACCCGACGCTCCAAGCATGGCTCATCGCATGTTCTCATAAAACTAGTGCGAGTGATGCTCCAGCACTGTCATAAATCAAGGAAAATCTCGTGCGAGCCAAGCTCCAGCACGTGTTGTAAGACCCCGTATATGTATAAGGGTAATGTGTGTAATTGGATCAAATAATATGATTGGACTTGTAATGTAAAGTATGATTGATGTAAGTCCATGGATTCAATGTATGTATGTGTAATATAAATTGTAACGTACATACAAGTTTCATTGAGTAAGAATACGGAGAAATGTGTTCTACCAAGTGATGGATGTGATTGAGACTCAAGATGAGTAGTGTGGTAAAATGGAATGGAGTTATGCTTCCATTTGGTTTTATGTAGCATACCTTTGAACATACAATGAATGCACATAAGTTTCAATGTGCATAAGGTATGAATGGATGCCATTTTCAAGTTATAAAGGTGGATGGATGAGAAAATGGCCATGGCAATAGATTGAGTGTGTTGGTATGAGTTGCAGCAAAGAAACTGCAGGAAATCTGGAAAACATGAGGTCCAGATCGATCTCATAGGATGAGAGATCGATCTGGAAGAGCCAGAATGCTCTTATTTGGGCGAAAGAATAGAGCAGATCGATCTCCAATGGAGACAGATCGATCTGCCAAGCATTCTGTAAGTGAAAAGATCGATCCTCAAGCACCCAGATCGATCTCCTTAGCTCTCTGTTTGGGACCAGATCGATCTCATGCTTCGACAGATCGATCTCATGCTTCAACAGATCGATCTCATTGCTTCGACAGATCGATCTCAGGCTTAAAAATTACCGTGAAAAAGAGGGATTTTAAGGGACCAGATCGATCTCCTCTTGGACCAGATCGATCTCCTCAAGTCATTTCTATATAAGGAGGGCTGAAAAATCTAGAAATCTCGAAAAAACACCAAACCTTACAATTTCAACCCCAAAAACCTAATTTTCCCTCTCTAAAATCAGCCATTTTCAGTGAGATTTGGAGAGAGATCATTAGAGGTAAAGTTGTTCCTATCAAAGAGAAGAATAACATAGTGAGAGGGCATTTTCCCATTCTTGGAGTTGAAGGAGTTAAGGACATTACCAATTGGAGCAAGGAGATAAATCACATTGGTAAGATTTTAACCCTCCAATCCAAATGTATTAGCTATTTAATTGATTTTGGAGTTGATTGATAGGAGTATTGATGGATAAACTACTTAGGAATGTTGTGAAATTGGTGTGACCTAGAAATCGAAAATGGGTATAATGTGAGGATATGTGGGATTGAATGAACTTATGGTTTATGGCATGCTAAAGTTGTCATTGGGGTAATGTTTATGATTCTAGATGGTTAGATGGAATTACTTGGTGAGTTGGAGAAATTGTGAAAATGGATATGTATATGATTGATAAATGCCATAGTGAGGGAATCCATGGAATATGAACACTATGAGCTTAATGTCGATTTAACATCGATTTTGAATAAGTTAATAGGCCTAAGAAGATCCATAGACTCGAATTATGGATAAAGTAATGAAACGAGGCCAAATAAGCTTTAATAGAGGCTATAGATTAAATTGACTATAGCAAGCACAAGGGTTGCAATTTATGGATCGAATATAATGCGGGATACGATTTTGTGCAGTCCCGAAGAGTTCGTTGAAGGCGAACCGAATCGTACGAGTAAGCAGCTTAAGGAAGTGGAATCACACATCGCGATTCCAGGTAAGGGAATTTTGTAAGTATATAGAGGTAGCTGCTCGTATTTTGAACTCGTGGGTATATATAGGGCTCTGGAAATGTGCATGGACTTATAGTAATGCGTTTTGATGGTGTATGAGTATTTGTATGAGATTTGGTTGTTTGAAATGGTTATTGAAGAAGGGATAGTAAGGCTAATAATTGCATAAATCATGTGTTTTGAATGCTTTTACAAAACACAATGCTTTGATTTGAGCAAACAAAAGGATAGGCTGGCTAGTACTTGAATGATGTTGTGAAATAGCCCATATGAGGCACTAAGCATATTATGAGATGTTTTGAATTCATATGAGCCGCCTATCGCGTGTATGTGATATAATTCGCGTTAGAGCCTCGCTCGCGCGAGATTTCTATGTTTTCACTTGTGTGAAACGTGCTTGAGCTTAGCTCGCACTTTGAATTTGAATTGTGATGATGTTATAAATCGTACTGGAGCTTACGCTCGTACGTGGATTTGAGTGGTTTTTCTTATGCATATAACTGTACTGGAGCTATGCTCGTACATGGTTTCTTCATATTTTATGCATAAATGCCGTACCAGAGCGTTGCTCGTACGAAGTGATTGGTTTTGATGCATGAATTCGCGCTAGAGCGTAGCTCGCGCTGGTTTTCACACTGTGGTATGTATGAGGCCTTGGTGAGAGATACGGATTAACTCAGGGAACCCAACAGGCCTGACAGACCTCTTAGGTGGGGTGAAGGTGAGGGGCTAGGACCTGACTTAATCCATCCAGGGAACCCAACAGGCCTGACAGACCTCTTAGGTGGGGTGAGGGTGAGGGGCTAAGACCTGGATCAGGGAACCCAACAGGGGCGAGCAAGGCCATGAGGGGCTAGGACCTGGTATTGCGGTTACTCCCACGCGCTCTTGAGACTATAAAGGTTACACTTGGCATGGGGTAGATAAGACCTATGGCAGGCACCCCCAACCATGTTATGGGTCCGCAGAGTACGATGTACAGTGTATATCACATGGAGTACGATGTACCGCGTGGTGGTTACTTGATTGAGAAAGTCTGGCGGAGAACTAACCCACCTTCGTGCCAGCATGATACCCCGTACACCGGAATCTGTGTGGTCTGGGATGATATGTGACGATTGGCCAATGTAGTCACTTGAGATATAGTAACCTGTCTCCTTGCTTGATTTACTTACTACCACATGATTTTAAATCTCTAAGTGTGATTGTGATTGTTTAAGGCAGACCCGAAGGAGGGGTCGAGCCTCGTGGATTTGAATTGTGAAATGAAAACGTGGTTGTGATTGTGAATTGATGTGATATGATTATATGTGATGAGAAAGAGATTTATGACGTGGGTTTAAAAAGGAGGTTTCTTAATGAATTGCCCTTTTTATGAATTTAAATGAGATCGAGCATGAGATGATTTATACATGATGTTTTACCATGTTTTATATGCCAATTTTACATGACTTTGATACATGATATATATGTATACTCATATGGCATAGTTTTATTCCTCATGCTCCTACTATAAATGATTTATACATAACATTATCAGCATGTAGATAGAGTAGTTATCTACCATGCTTGCATTATTGCCTTACTGAGCGTGTGGTTGCTCATCCCACTCTATTTTCCCCCCTACAGAGCGTGCATAGTAGCCCAGTGAGGACTGAGGCGTATTATTTTGGACTCCGCTGCATCTCCATCGCTAAGAGGTATATACACAGTAATTCTTTTTGTATCTAAACAATGTAAAAGCACAGTATTCTTTTGAGTTGTACTTATGGGGGATGTAGATGTCAGTAAAACATGTATTACACGATTAAATGCACATGTATGACATCGTTTTAATTAATTGAGCATGAATGAGATGTGGTGTTTATTATTGGCTCACAGCTCAACAGTGTGTGGTGAGTTTAGTTCACGACCGGGTAAGATAACAGTAAAATGCGAAAAATTTTCAGTGATTTTCGGTTAAAGAGAATGGAAATGGGTCGTGACAGAGATTGGTATCAGAGCTGTGTTGGCCTGATGTGAGTCATTAATAAAATGTAGGAAAGTACATCCCCATAGTACTGTACTTTTGTTTAGATATAACTGTGTATACTGTGATGGATTGAGCTTAATAAATTATTATAATACAGGGAGTTAGGCATTATGCCAGTTACACGCAAAGGTAGAGGGGCGAGAGCACGTGCTAGAGGCCGTAGAGGTAGGCCTGAGAGCCGTGCGGAGCCACAGACTGAGCAGGCTCCACAGAACCCTGCTGAGAGAGCAGGTGATACTGAGGCTCGCTTCGCTAGGTTAGAGCGGAGTATTGAGAGTCTGGTGGAGATAGTCACGCAGGCCTTGGGCGCCGGTGACAGACGAGGTCCCGCAGCACAGCCTACTACTGAACAGGCAGGTGCAGAGGCGGAGAGACCTCACGCTGCTGAGACAGCTACAGTTACACCACCTTCAGCCCAGGATATAGCTTCTCCTATCGTTCCACAGCAGAGCGGTAGTGATTTGGGTTATGACTGCGACTTGAGCAGGTTGCAAGAGTTTCAAGCGCTGAAACCCCCAGTGTTTAGAGGGGTGAAGGACCCAGTGATTACGGAGGATTGGGTGTATGAGATGGAGAAACTGTATAGGTTTTTCCGATGTACTTCAAGTGAGAAGGTTACCTTTGCCGTGTTTATGTTGAAAGGCGAGGCCGAGCATTGGTGGAGGTCCACCGAGACTATTTTGAGGGCCAGACACTCTGAGATTTCGTGGGAGATATTTCTAGAGGCCTTCAGGAGACAGTACATCCCAGCTACCGCACAGAGGAAACTGCGGATGGAATTTATGAACTCGGTTCAGGGGAACCGTACTGTGGACGAGTATGAGTCCAAGTTTATGTCCTTGGGGAGATATGACCCTGACACGATGGGTAGTGAGACCCGGAAGATTCAGAAGTTCATGGATGGATTGAGATTGGCCATCCGGACTAAGCTAGCTCCCTTCGATATTGTGACTTATGAGGAGGCTGTACATAAGGCTCAGTTATGTGAGCAAGACTTTGAGCGAAATGCCTCCGAGATTAGGAGAGTCAGTGTCAGAAAGGACAGAGACCGAAAGAGATCCGGGTTTGGAAGAATGGCCAGGAGAGATGGCCAAAGATTTTTCGAGAAGAGGCCTAAGATCGCGGAGGTGCAGGAGAGAGCTGCCAGACCTCCCGTATACCCAGCCTTGACAGCGCCGAGGGGTATAACTATTGGAGGACCACGACCTACCACGGATCAGTGTAGGAGATGTGGGAGATACCATGGGACTAGGCCATGTCAGGCGCCCCCTGTTTCGTGTTTTAGGTGTGGGAGGCCAGGGCATATATCGAGGTACTGCACTGAGATGATTGAGGTTACCCCACAGAAGGGCAAGGAGCCTGAGGGAGCTCCAGTTGAGACAGCAGCCCCGAGGAGGAGGGCTACAGCTGAAGAGAAAGGGAAACAGGCTGCAGGTGTGAGCAGAGGAAGGGTGCACGCACTAGACCAGGACACTGCAGACGCATCGACGGATGTGATTAAAGGTACCATCCGAATCTTTGATTTAGAAGCATTGGTATTATTTGATCCTGGTGCCACGCATTCTTTCATATCACCTTCCTTTGCACATAAATTGTTGAAGTATGTGAAGCCAACATTGTTGGATAAAATGTTGATGATTTTCACACCCATGAATGATAGTCAATTGACTGAGCATGTATGTAGGGATTGTAAATTAAAGATAGAGGGGAAGGAAATGATAGCCAATCTGATTTTATTGAATATGAATGATTTTGACGTAATTTTGGGAATGGATTGGTTGGCTACCAATCGTGTTGTGATGGATTGTCATGCCAAAACATTGATGTTTTCAGGATTAGACAATCTTATTGTAAACTTTGATGAAAAGAAATGATATGAAAATAGCATGTTTGTTGTAAATAAAGGAGTATGATTTTAAATTCATATTGCTTGAGAGATAAATTTATTATTTATGATAAATGTTGAATGTGGAGTGATGGTTTATGTTACTAACGATGGAGAGGACAATGTGAAGGGTTCATTGCCTATGTGGTCGATATAGATGAGGCACACCCGGAATTGAAGGACATACCCGTAATTACGGACTACCCTGATGTCTTTCCGGATGAATTACCAGGACTACCACCTGAAAGGGAAATGGAATTTTGCATTGAGTTAGTGCCTGGTACAGAGCCGATATCGAAGCCACCCTATAGAATGGCTCCGATAGAGTTGGAAGAGCTGAAGAAACAGCTGCAAGAGTTGTTGGAGAAGGGGTTTATTAGACCGAGTGTCTCACCTTGGGGAGCACCGGTTCTATTTGTAAGGAAGAAGGATGGAAGCCTCCGACTGTGTATAGATTACCGGTTGTTGAATAAGGCCACCATTAAGAACAAGTACCCCCTTCCAAGAATCGATGATTTGTTGGATCAGCTCCAAGGAGTCGAAGTATTTTCTAAGATAGATCTGCGGTCAGGGTACCATCAGTTGAGGATCAGGAGTGGAGATGTACCCAAGACAGCATTTCGTACCCGTTATGGCCACTACGAGTTTTTGGTGATGCCATTCGGATTGACGAATGCTCCCGCAGCATTTATGGCATTGATGAATGATGTATTCAAGCCATACCTGGACAAGTTTGTGATTGTTTTCATAGATGACATTTTGGTGTATTCCAAGTCCAGGGAAGATCATGAGGAGCACTTGAGGATAGTTCTGCAGACCCTCCGAGAGAGAGAATTGTATGCCAAACTCAGCAAGTGTAACTTTTGGTTGGAACAGATCTCATTTCTGGGGCATGTTGTGTCAAAGGATGGGGCATCAGTGGATCCATCCAAGATAGAGGCAGTTGTGCAGTGGGAACAGCCCAAGACAGTAACTGAGATCAGGAGTTTCCTGGGATTGGCAGGATATTATCGGAGATTTGTAGAGGGTTTCTCCAGACTACCTGCTCCGTTGACACGCCTCACGCGTAAAGATGTTAAGTTTACATGGGATGAGGCATGTGAGAGGAGTTTTGAGGAGCTTAAGCGTCGATTGACGACTGCTCCAGTTCTCACCATTCCTACCAGCTCAGGAGGATTCTCGGTGTATACGGATGCATCACACCAGGGACTGGGCTGTGTGCTTATGCAGGATGGGAAGGTAGTTGCCTATGGATCTAGACAGTTGAAAGATCATGAGAGGAACTACCCGACACATGATTTAGAGTTGGCGGCCATAGTATTTGCTTTGAAAATATGGCGCCACTATCTCTATGGTGAGAAATTTCAGGTGTTCACAGATCATAAGAGCCTTAAGTACCTGTTCTCGCAGAAAGAGCTGAATATGAGACAGAGGAGATGGCTCGAACTCCTGAAAGACTATGATTGTGAAATCATGTACCACCCGGGTAAGGCAAATGTAGTTACCGATGCTTTGAGTAGAAAGAACCTTGGGTTGGTGTCATATATGATGGTACGGGAACATGAACTGTTAGAACACTTTGCGAACCTCAGTTTGGATGTAACCCCACCTGGATCTGAGAGACTTGAGATCATGGCTAGTTTGAGACTAGAGCCAGAGTTGATTGGCCGTATTCGGCAAGCCCAGCAGAGCGATCGAAGGTGTATCGATTGGCTGAGGCAGATACAGACAGGTGTGGGTATTGATTTTGAGCAGAGTGCTGATGGCTTATTGAGGTTCAGAGGCAGAGTATGCGTTCCCAGGGATCCTGAGATCAGGAGAACGATTTTATCAGAGGCTCACTCATCGAAGTATACGATACATCCGGGAAGTACCAAGATGTATCAAAACCTTCGAAAGGTTTATTGGTGGTCTGGAATGAAGAGAGACATCGCTGAATATGTCGCTAAGTGTCTCGTTTGTCAGCAAGTGAAGGTAGAGCATCAGAAGCCTGCAGGATTATTGCAGCCTCTACCGATACCGACATGGAAGTGGGAGCATGTCACCATGGATTTTGTGATGGGGTTGCCGAGGACCCGTAGAGGTCATGATGCCATATGGGTTATTGTGGACCGGTTGACTAAGTCCGCCCATTTCTTGGCTATGAGAGCTATCGATACACTGAGTCAGTTGGCGAACCTGTATATTCGAGAGATAGTACGGCTACATGGTGTACCAGTGAGCGTTGTTTCTGATAGGGATGCCCGCTTCACTTCCCATTTCTGGGAACATTTTCAGGAAGCGCTGGGGACCCGACTGAGTTTTAGCACCGCTTTTCATCCTCAGACAGATGGGCAGTCAGAGAGGACTATACAGACCCTCGAGGATATGTTGAGAGCGTGTGTGCTGGATTTTAGAGGCTCCTGGGATGACCACCTGCAGTTAGTCGAGTTCGCTTATAATAATAGCTATCATGCTAGTATCGGGATGGCACCCTATGAGGCATTGTACGGGCGTAGATGCCGTTCCCCCATTGGATGGGAAGAGGTTGGTGACAGACAGATTTTTGCTCCGGACTTAGTGCAGCAGGCATCTGAGGACGTCCAGTTGATATGTGAGAGATTACGGACAGCTCAGAGCCGACAAAAGAGTTATGCTGACAAGAGACGAAGACCACTGGAGTTTGATGAGGGTGAGTCGGTGTTTCTGAGGGTATCACCATCGAAGGGTATTATGAGATTTGGTAAGAAGGGCAAGCTGAGCCCTAGATATATCGGACCCTTCGAGATTTTGGAGAGAGTGGGAGATAAGGCGTATAGGTTGACATTACCACCGGACTTGGCAAATGTCCACAACGTCTTCCACGTCTCGATGCTTTGGAAGTATCACTCGGACCCGGCACACGTGATAAAATATGAGCAGTTGGAGCTCCATGAGAGTATGACGTATGTTGAGAAGCCGGTTCGGATATTGGACAGGAAAGAGAAAGTGTTGCGGAATAAGACAATTCCCTTGGTGAAAGTGCTTTGGCAACACCACACGGCGGAAGAGGCCACGTGGGAATTGGAGAACTTGATACGGGAGAAGTACCCCCAACTTTTTGAAGAGTGACTTGGTTCTAATTTGGAGGACCAAATTCCTTGAAGGAGGGGAGAATGTAAGACCCCGTATATGTATAAGGGTAATGTGTGTAATTGGATCAAATAATATGATTGGACTTGTAATGTAAAGTATGATTGATGTAAGTCTATGGATTCAATGTATGTATGTGTAATATAAATTGTAACGTACATACAAGTTTCATTGAGTAAGAATATGGAGAAATGTGTTCTACCAAGTGATGGATGTGATTGAGACTCAAGATGAGTAGTGTGGTAAAATGGAATGGAGTTATGCTTCCATTTGGTTTTATGTAGCATACCTTTGAACATACAATGAATGCACACAAGTTTCAATGTGCATAAGGTATGAATGGATGCCATTTTCAAGTTATAAAGGTGGATGGATGAGAAAATGGCCATGGCAATAGATTGAGGGTGTGTTGGTATGAGTTGCAGCAAAGAAACTGCAGGAAATCTGGAAAACATGAGGTCCAGATCGATCTCATAGGATGAGAGATCGATCTGGAAGAGCCAGAATGCTCTTATTTGGGCGAAAGAATAGAGCAGATCGATCTCCAATGGAGACAGATCGATCTGCCAAGCATTCTGTAAGTGAAAAGATCGATCCTCAAGCACCCAGATCGATCTCCTTAGCTCTCTGTTTGGGACCAGATCGATCTCATGCTTCAACAGATCAATCTCATGCTTCAACAGATCGATCTCATTGCTTCGACAGATCGATCTCAGGCTTAAAAATTACCGTGAAAAAGAGGGATTTTAAGGGACCAGATCGATCTCCTCTTGGACCAGATCGATCTCCTCAAGTCATTTCTATATAAGGAGGGCTGAAAAATCTGGAAATCTCGAAAAAACACCAAACCTTACAATTTCAACCCCAAAAACCTAATTTTCCCTCTCTAAAATCAGCCATTTTTAGTGAGATTTGGAGAGAGATCATTAGAGGTAAAGTTGTTCCTATCAAAGAGAAGAATAACATAGTGAGAGGGCATTTTCCCATTCTTGGAGTTGAAGGAGTTAAGGACATTACCAATTGGAGCAAGGAGATAAATCACATTGGTAAGATTCTAACCCTCCAATCCAAATGTATTAGCTATTTAATTGATTTTGGAGTTGATTGATAGGAGTATTGATGGATAAACTACTTAGGAATGTTGTGAAATTGGTGTGACCTAGAAATCGAAAATGGGTATAATGTGAGGATATGTGGGATTGAATGAACTTATGGTTTATGGCATGCTAAAGTTGTCATTGGGGTAATGTTTATGATTCTAGATGGTTAGATGGAATTACTTGGTGAGTTGGAGAAATTGTGAAAATGGATATGTATATGATTGATAAATGCCATAGTGAGGGAATCCATGGAATATGAACACTATGAGCTTAATGTCGATTTAACATCGATTTTGAATAAGTTAATAGGCCTAAGAAGATCCATAGACTCGAATTATGGATAAAGTAATGAAACGAGGCCAAATAAGCTTTAATAGAGGCTATAGATTAAATTGACTATAGCAAGCACAAGGGTTGCAATTTATGGATCGAATATAATGCAGGATATGATTTTGTGCAGTCCCGAAGAGTTTATTGAAGGCGAACCGAATCGTACGAGTAAGCAGCTTAAGGAAGTGGAATCACGCATCGCGATTCCAGATAAGGGAATTTTGTAAGTATATAGAGGTAGCTGCTTGTATTTTGAACTCGTGGGTATATATAGGGCTCTGGAAATGTGCATGGACTTATAGTAATGTGTTTTGATGGTGTATGAGTATTTGTATGAGATTTGGTTGTTTGAAATGGTTATTGAAGAAGGGATAGTAAGGCTAATAATTTCATAAATCATGTGTTTTGAATGCTTTTACAAAACACAATGCTTTGATTTGAGCAAACAAAAGGATAGGCTGGCTAGTACTTGAATGATGTTGTGAAATAGCCCATATGAGGCACTAAGCATATTATGAGATGTTTTGAATTCATATTAGCCGCCTATCGCGTGTATGTGATATAATTCGCGTTAGAGCCTCGCTCGCGCGAGATTTCTATGTTTTCACTTGTGTGAAACGTGCTTGAGCTTAGCTCTCACTTTGAATTTGAATTGTGATGATGTTATAAACCGTACTGGAGCTTACGCTCGTACGTGGATTTGAGTGGTTTTTCTTATGCATATAACTGTACTGGAGCTATGCTCGTACATGGTTTCTTCATATTTTATGCATAAATGCCGTACCAGAGCGTTGCTCGTACGAAGTGATTGGTTTTGATGCATGAATTCGCGCTAGAGCGTAGCTCGCGCTGGTTTTCACACTGTGGTATGTATGAGGCCGTGGTGAGAGATACGGATTAACTTAGGGAACCCAACAGGCCTGACAGACCTCTTAGGTGGGGTGAAGGTGAGGGGCTAGGACCTGACTTAATCCATCCAGGGAACCCAACAGGCCTGACAGACCTCTTAGGTGGGGTGAGGGTGAGGGGCTAGGACCTGGATCAGGGAACCCAACAGGGGCGAGCAAGGCCATGAGGGGATAGGACCTGGTATTGCGGTTACTCCCATGCGCTCTTGAGACTATAAAGGTTACACTTGGCATGGGGTAGATAAGACCTATGGCAGGCACCCCCAACCATGTTATGGGTCCGCGGAGTACGATGTACCGTGTATATCACATGGAGTACGATGTACCGCGTGGTGGTTACTTGATTGAGAAAGTCTGGCGGAGAACTAACCCACCTTCGTGCCAGCATGATACCCTGCACACCGGAATTCGTGTGGTCTGGGATGATATGTGACGATTGGCCAATGTAGTCACTTGAGATATAGTAACCTGTCTCCTTGCTTGATTTACTTACTACCACATGATTTTAAATCTCTAAGTGTGATTGTGATTGTTTAAGGCAGACCCGAAGGAGGGGTCGAGCCTCGTGGATTTGAATTGTGAAATGAAAACGTGGTTGTGATTGTGAATTGATGTGATGTGATTGTATGTGATGAGAAAGAGATTTATGACGTGGGTTTAAAAAGGAGGTTTCTTAATGAATTGCCCTTTTTATGAATTTAAATGAGATCGAGCATGAGATGATTTATACATGATGTTTTACCATGTTTTATATGCCAATTTTACATGACTTTGATACATGATATATATGTATACTCATATGGCATAGTTTTATTCCTCATGCTCCTACTATAAATGATTTATACATAACATTATCAGCATGTAGATAGAGTAGTTATCTACCATGCTTGCATTATTGCCTTACTGAGCTTGTGGTTGCTCATCCCACTCTATTTTCCCCCTACAGAGCATGCATAGTAGCCCAGTGAGGACTGAGGCGTATTATTTTGGACTCCGCTGCATCTCCATCGCTAAGAGGTATATACACAGTAATTCTTTTTGTATCTAAACAATGTAAAAGCACAGTATTCTTTTGAGTTGTACTTATGGGGGATGTAGATGTCAGTAAAACATGTATTACACGATTAAATGCACATGTATGACATCGTTTTAATTAATTGAGCATGAATGAGATGTGGTGTTTATTATTGGCTCACAGCCCAACAGTGTGTGGTGAGTTTAGTTCACGACCGGGTAAGATAACAGTAAAACGCGAAAAATTTTCAGTGATTTTCGGTTAAAGAGAATGGAAATGGGTCGTGACACATGTTTCATAAAATCTCATAAGATCTAGTGCGAGCTAAGCTCCAGCACTCTGTTAAAGTCATGTAAAACTAGTGCGAGCTAGGCTCCAACACTATGTCATAAAAATCAAGTGAAAATATGGTGCGAGCTAGGCTCCAGCACCCTGTCACGAAAATCATGTGAAAATCTGGTGCAAGCTAGGCTCCAGCACCTTGTCATGAAAATCATGTGAAAAATCTGGTGCGAGCTAAGCTCTAGCACCAATACATGTAAAAGTCTAGTGCGAGCCCTTGCTCCATCACTAATGCATGCATCACACAAATCAAAACTCGTGCGAGCTGAGCTCTAGCACGTCACATTTCTATAAAATCACGTAGGCGGCTACATTTCTCAAATCAATTTCAAAGGAAATCACATTGTTGAAAATATGCAATGCTGTGCATTTTTATTTAAAAGTTAGCCAGCCTACCCATGCATGTGCCAAACCGCCTAAAAAACAAGCAAGAACCCCTCGTTCTTGCTTCTCGTAACTTTTCCTAATTTTGGAAATTTTACCCTTCACAGGTGTATTTTGGTCATTTGCCCATCCGGGTACTAAAATTTTTATCTGAAATCTAGACCCTTCAAATAATTTAAGAGACTGCAAATGAAGTCGAAATTGCATAAAGCTACCTCTAGCAGTCCGTAAAATTTCGTTACCTCATTTTTCTGTACAGTTTGAGCTTTCCACTGATATCCCGTCATGCAGTCCGATTTGCTCCCAATATAATCTCCGGAACTGCGTATAAATATTCATCAGGTCAAAAACAATATAATTAATTGTATTTCATATTTTCTATGCTTAATTTAACTCATTGAGCCCGTTTACCCATATTGGACCCGATTGTACCATAATGGGCCTTAATCGACCTTAAGCCCGTTTTTCACTTTCTATTCACATCATCGGGGCTCATTGGGCTCATTGGGCTCATTGGGCCCATCAGTATTTATTGAGCCTCGTTCTAAACTCTCGGATAGCTTAATTAATTATTTACGATAATTTATCTCTAATTTCAAAATATAATTCACTTTATGCGAAAATTAAATCTGTACTTTATGCGGTAAATTTTTAACACGCATAACGATACAAATTATAGTAAATAAGGGTTACTTACTCGAGATTCCATGATAGTACGCAAATCAAAATTTGATTGGCTCACGTTCGTAATTTATCGTCGAACTGTACAATTTGTATATTAAATTTCGGGTCAATTTCTGATCAAATACAATTTAAATTAATTTTTCAAAAATCAAATCGGTCACTTTTGACCTCTTACCGACTTACCCGAAGTCCGGTGTATCCCTGAAAATCTTCCTCTTTTTCCTTTTTCTCTTTTTCTTCCTTTTTTCTGCTTTCCCTCTTTCCTCCTTGGCTGAACCGGTTCGGTCCGATCCAGCACAGTGGCTTTCTCACTGAACCATCGACGTGTTCAATCCTTTTTTTGCCGTTTCGGCATCGTTCGGTCGGTTCTCAGTGTGTCGCTGCAGTTGTTCGGCTTGTCTCTGGCCGGGGAATACTCGACTGGCCTCGATCGGGGCCAAATCATGCCGGTGGCCACCGTTCCTCTCTCTCTTCTTTTTAGCTTCAACTTCGCCGATCTACTGTTTCCGACGTCATTGGTGCCGATGAGTTCACGGGGTCATTGGCTTCCTTCGCCAACCCTTGCCTGGTCGTCTGGTCATCGGTGCTCACCAGTGATGAAGGTCGGTACTCGGGTTGGCTAGCTTCAGTTTCCTCTTTCAGTTTCTTTCTCTCTCTTCGCGTTTTTCCAGTTTTTTATTCTTTTTTTATAATATATTTTATTATTATTTTAATAATAAAATATTATAAAAAAATCCCAAAATATCTCAAAAAATCATATTTAATTCATTTAATCCATAAATGAATTTATCAGTCTTATTTTGTCTTTTCGGTATATTGTTTCAATATTTTAGGGATAATTTTTTCGATGTGAAAATTTTGATTAGTTTCAATAAATTCATATCTTGATCAATTGGACTCGAAATTCTATATTTTCCTTGTTATTGATCAAAAGTTCTTAATTCCACATTTTTAATGAAATTTTCTTATCAAATTTATATCGAATTTTGATCTTTTGACCGTTTTACCCTTGCACATGTTCGGGACCAAATCAACACAACTTCCCTTCACGAACCCTTTCTCATTTCGTGTTTTAAATCTTTATCTTCAATCCGAATGGTCCGAATCCCATTTATTAAATCTGTGACCATTTCAATCATTCATTTGATCTTTAAATGCATTCGAGAATTTTTATTCATTTCATTTGCATTTTTCATTCACGTACAACTCTTCTTATGATTCAATTTACATCCAACCATGTTTACATCATATGAATCATAAGGCATTTCGATAAAAATTGGGTCTTACACTTGGATTGACATAGACTGTCCCATTTCATCTAATGAATATGCTTTGAAATCTCCCCATCCCCTACCATAAGCCTACCATCATCATATTAAGCTTGTGAATAAACTCTTTGGTTAACTTGAAGCAACTCATAATGTAGAAAGGTAACACTTAGGCTACCGATTGGATAAGAAGTAGCTTGCAAATGAAAGATAAAAGATGTCCTTTTCAGCCCTGTATTCTATTCCATACTCTATCTTTAATATAATTAAGAGCAAAAAATTTAGTTATCCCAAGGAACATAGGAATGCCAAGATATTTCCCTTCTCCCAAGAGATTATGAATACCCAGTAATCTTATTACGTTAGCTTTGAAGATAGAGTCCACATTAGACTACAAAATATAACGGACTTGTCCACATTAACCATTTGTCTGGAAGCCTCCTCATAGCTTTAAAGAATCCTTAACATCGCATTACAACTTAATAATGAAGCCTTTAAGAAAAGTACATTGTCATCAGTAAACAACAAATAAGATACCTTCAGGTCCTCTTTACACACAACTATACCTTGTAAAAGGCAATTTCTTTCGACCTCTTGAATTAGAGTTGAAAGACCTTTCACGCATAATAGAAATAGATAAGGTGTAACAGATCTCTGTGCCTCAATCCTCTAGACAACATAATGCACCCACTGTGCTGGCCATTGATTAACACGAAGTAACTAACATTACGTACACACATCATAATCAATGAAACCCATCTATTAGGAAACTCCATCACCCTTAGAACTTGTTCCAAGTATGCCCATTCTACCCTGATTCTATGCCTTGGTCATGTCCAACTTAATGGCCATCAAACCACCACCTCCTTGCTTATGATGCTTCATGTAATGAAAATTCTCAAAAGCAACCATAGCTTTATAAAAAATCATTCTTCCTGACACTAACACACTTTTATTCTCGCTAATTGAGACATCCTTTTAATCTATTAGTGATGACCTTGTAAATTATTTTGTACACCACGTTACATAAACTAATTGGCTTGTATTCCATAATTGTGCTTGGCTATCTCACCTTAGGGATAAGGAAAATATTTGTTTGGTTTAGTGTAACCATGTCAGACTCACCTCTCAAAACACGAAGAATGATTGTCACTATATCCTTTCCAACAATTGGCTAAAATCTCTAATAAAATAAGGCTGTCATGCCATCTGGACTAGGTGCTTTCCTAGGATTCATTTGATTAATTGCCCTGACTATCTCTACCTCTGTAAACTCTTTTAACAATTCTATCTTCACTCTGGTGTGAATCTTCCTTTAATCGTTCTCGTCACTACTTGAATAATAATAGGAAAACCTGATTGAAATATAGAGCAAAAATGGTCTATGATAATACTTAGGATACACTGTTCATCATACTAACAATTTCCATTTACATCTTAAAGTTGAGAAATGTTGTTATTCTTTCTTCTCTTCATAACCACTCTATAGAAATACTGTGTGTTTCGGTCTCCTGCCTTTAGCCAGAACTCCTTCGAACGTTGTCTCCACATTATCTCTTCTTGATGCAACAAATCAGAAAGCTCTCTTTGAATGTCCATAAAAGCCAATGAATCCTATTTACTCCTATGTAACTTATCATGGCAGGAAGCAATTCTTTGTTTTAGATCCCTGACTTCTTTCCTATACCATGATTCCAACCTTTTCTCATAGTCGGATGAGCCATCTACTAAATCTGTTAAAGAATTTAAATCTCGTCCTTTCCATTATGCTTTAATTATATTTTCACACTCTGACAGTTTAGCTTACCTATTTTCAAATTTAAAATCCTGTCACCTTTTTCTATTATCTAGGATCGAAGAGCTAAAATTAAAAAAAAAATTAACATGCAGTGGCCTCATGTTGCTGTTGCAAAATGATGCTCCTTTGTCATATAAAATTTTTCATCCCATGCATTATTCCCCAAGCCTTTATCGAGTCTCTCTATCACAAAATCATTATTGTATCTGTTAACCCATGTAAATTTTTTTCCCATTATAGAAACGTCCCACAAACCATAGCTATCTACTGCATTCCGAAACGGTTCAATCTGCAATGCAAGTCTTGAATGACCCGTTATTTTTCTTGGAATGCAAAATTTCATTGAAGCCTCCTACATGAAGCCATAGGAGCTGACTATAATCTTTATGTTTCGTTAATAAAGTCCAAGACTTGATCCTTCTCGTTGTATCAAGATTATCATAGAACCCCGCAAACCTCCATTCTCCCAGTTCATTAGGACTTCTAACCGTTACATCTATCTGTCGCTTGGAGAAAGACAACATAGAGATAGTAAGGTCTGACATCCACACTAGTGCCAAACCACCACTCTTACCTTTGCTATCTACTGTTATGATGTCACGACCGCCTGTGACTTACAAAAAACCACTACAAATTTTTCGCATTTTACTTACCTTTCCTTCTATCATAATTCAACACCAAACCGTTGAACTGTGATTCGATATTAGTCACCTCAACCACATTCATTCCATAGCATGCATACATATCAATACAATTATCTATTAACTGTAAGTACTCTTTTCTTAATTAATTTACATATATTAAATACAAATACTTGTACATATACATCCTCGACCGTACATTCGTTTACATAACTGTGCTTTTACATTGTTCAGTTCAAAACGTTCGAATGTGTATACCTTTTGTATGATGGGTATGCAGTGATAAAGAAATACTAGTCCTTAGCCGTGTCCAACTACTGTGAACGCTTTGTAGAGAGGAAGAAATAAAAAAGGGGTGAGCTCACAGCTCAGTAAGGAAATAAGGCAAGCAAGTAGATAACTACACTATCTAAAAAATACAATGCTCATGCCTTGAAATCATTTCCTTTTTGATTTGCATCTAAAGCATGTATCTTTCTTGAAACATTTATGCAATATATATATATATATATATACAAATCATCAGTATGAAATGAAAACATGCTGGTTGAATAATCTCAGCAATTTATGCAAAATATTGCATTGTCATGTAAATACTGTAAATCACATTTCATCATGCCATCTCAATTAAATCAAAACAAAGATGGCATATCATCATGTAAAAACATGAAAATTCGGGCTTCACCAATCCCTCGGGTTACCCATATCACACGCAAGGTCACATGTCGAGGCCTATCCCATCCTCGGGTCTACCCAATTTAAAAAACTCATGTGACAATTCAAGCAAGAAATATCAGTAAGGTGGGATAGGCGACTACTTGTTCCGAGATTATGATCATATCCTATTTTCCATGATCCCGGGCTGCACAGTACTCGGTGTGAGGGGCATCACATTTTCTATAACGAAAGGTGGGTTAAATCCTCAACTGTCAGCCAACAACTCTATATCATCGTGTACCCACGGTACATCATACTCCATGTGACATACACGATACAAAGTACTCCATGAACCCAATCCTCATAGTCGAGGTGCCTGCCATAGGTCTTAGCCCTCATGCCATGGATAATAGTTTCGATAGCCTTTGACCGTATCTCAAAATGCACGTGCGAGGATATAATTGGTGTGACACATAGTCTGCACAAGCTCCCAGCACGACTGTTTCATGCTATCTCTTTCAAAACTGGTACGTGCGAGTAAACTCTAGCACGAACTCATGCAAATGGTCATATAAATCTAGTACGAGCAATGCTCCCTGCACTATGTGATGTAAAATTGAGTAAGAGCAATGCTCCAATACTCTATCACGCATCAATCAATAAAACTGAGTACGAGCAATGCTCCAGTACTCTATCATGCACAAATTGCATTAAAATCAAGTACGAGAAATACTCAAGTACTATGTGATGCATATTACCAAAATCTAGTGCAAGTATCACTCTAGCACCAATGATTTTCACACAAATCGATAGATGACTTATTTCAATTGAAATTCACTCATTTAAATCAAATCAACACTAAAACGTGCTGTTTTCATATATAGCATGAAAACATTAACCAGTCTATCCATGCAACTATCAAACAATGTCAAAACTAGTCACAAACATTAATAAGCTTTTTAACATTAATTGGGATAAGATCACAATTTTTACCTTGTCGGTTCCTACCGAAATTTTCCATATTAGGAAATCCGTATACAATTTAGATACTTGTAAATCTATCCGAAATACATATAGCTACCTTTAGCTAATCACAAAATTCCCTTACCTCTGATCACGTTGCGTGACCTCACTTCCTCGGTGCTGCTCAATCTCGCAGTCTGATCAGCTTTCAATATAAACTATGGAGTTGTAGATAACCATTCACATCAGTATATCTTAATATACTAAATTTTCACTTGCATGAATCTCTAAGCAATGCATTTAGCCCTTTTTACACTCATTTGGCCTTATTATATCTCATTGGACTTTACTCTCTCTTAAGTCCATTTCGATTTTACCATTCATTTATCGAGAACCTATTAGACTCAGCAAGTCTATTGACTCGAATTAAACCAGCATAAATCTTCTAATGCCTCGAGTTCATTATTCTTTCCCACTATGGTATTTCACCATAGATCTCATATACCTATTTCATTCATTATCTATTCCAATACATGTATTTCATAAAACTATCTTACAATCATATATACATGCTTAATAACATCACTACATACTTAAATCATCATTGAATCCATTCCTAATCAACTTTCTCTCATTTTCTCAAATTTTTAGGTCATGGAGATTTAACATGTTCAAGGTGTTTTTAGCCAATGAAACATACACCAATCAACTCACCAAGATATCTATATTTACATACTTGAAGTTGGTGTATTGAATCTTACCTAGCTTGATTTTTCCTTTCTTTGCCAAATTGGTGGAAATTCACCTTGTTCCTTTAATCCTTTATTTCAACTTATAGTTTCCAACTATGTTGTTCTCCTCCTCATAAGGAACAACTTTGCTGAAGTAAATCTTACTCAAAATTGATTGAAAGGTGAAGATTTCTAGAGTAAGAAAGTTAGGTTTCACATGGTTTCAATGAGGATTTTTGTTTCTCGGAGAAGGAAGGAGCAACAATCGGGTTTATATAGAATTACCTCAGGAGATCGATATTCTAACCATGAGAGATCGATATGCTCTGTGTTTATCTCTTCAGAATTTTAACATTTAGGCTAGGGGATCGATCTATCTATTGGTATGAGATCGATCTGGGCCAAGCAGAATCACAGAAGATCATATGACCTTGAGAAGAGATCGATCCACGCTATCCAGAACCCTTTAGAGATCGATCTGCTTTGAATCAGGGATCGATCTGCTTAAATGTGGGATCGAGCTCCCTCTTGCAGATTGCTTTGGCATTACAAATTTAAGCAATGAGATTGATCTCCCCTTGTAATGAGATCGATCTGCCCTTCATCTGTAGTATTCCTACTGCAATTTTCCCAGAAATTCAAAGGTATGTTCATATTCTATTTGCTTCACTACTCGTTTTGCATTTCATTCACATTTGGAACTTAAAAACACTCATTTCTTATGATTCATATAAAAAATAACTTGTCTGTACATCACGAAATCATAAGAATACATATGAATTTAGGGGCCTTACATTCCTCCCCTCCTTCAAGAAATTTGGTCATCCAAATTAGAAACAAGTAAATCATCAAACAACTGGGGTTGTCTCTCTCGCATCAGACTCTCTAGCTCCCAAGTAGCCACCTCTAAAGTGTGATGCTGCCAGAGAACCTTCACTAACTCGATGGTCTTTGACCTCAAGACTTTCTCATTCTTATCCAATATCTAGATCGATTTCTCTACATATGTCAGATCATCCCTGAGCTCTAGTGGCTCATATCGAATAACATGTGCAGATCTGGATATTACTTCTGAAGCATCGAAATGGGGAAGATATTATGCACACCTGATAAGTCCGATGGCAATGCTAACCTATAGGCCTTATCTTCCACTCGATCAAGCATCTCAAAAGGTCCAATGTAGCGAGTACTCAGCTTACTCCTCTTCTCGAATCTCGTGATACCCTTGGAAGGAGAAACCTTCAGAAACACTAACTCACCAACTGCGAATTCAAGTGGTCTCTATCTCTGTCTTCTATCTACTCTGAGCTATTTTCAATCTCTCAACAATTAACTGGACATCCTTAGAGGCCTGTGTAACCAAGTCAGGAGCAAAAATCTTTCGGTCACCCACTTCTTCCCAACCGATAGGGGAGCGACATCTACGGCTATATAAAGCCTCATACGGTGCCATTCTAATACTCGAATGATAACTGTTGTTGTAGGCAAATTCGGCTAGTGGTAAATGATCATCTTAGGAGCCTCTAAAATCTAGTACACACGCTCTCAACATGTTTTCCAGAGTCTGTATAGTCCTCTCTGACTGACCATCTATTTGAGGATAGAAAGCGATGCTCAAACTTAACTGGGTTCCCATGGCTTCCTGAAAATGTTTCCAAAAGTGGGAAGTGAAACGGGAATCCTTATTCGAGACAATGCTCACTGGAATACCATGTAATCCCACTATCTCGCGTACATACAATTCTGCCAATGAACTCAGAGTATCAGTAGTTCTCATAGCTAAAAAATGGGCTGACTTTGTCAGTCTATCAATGATCACCCATATTGCATCGTGATTCCTGCGGGTCCTCAGTAAACCCATCACGAAATCCATGGTGATATGCTCCAATTTCTATGTCGGTATAGGTAGAGGCTGCAATAACCCTGCCAGTCTTTGATGTTCTACCTTCACCTGCTGACATATGAGACATCTTGCCATGAAATTCGCCATATCTCTTTTCATAGCCGACCACCAGTACACCTTTTGGAGGTTCTGATACATCTTGTTACTCTCCGTATGCAATGTGTACCTCGAAGAATGAGCTTCCAAAATCAATTTCCAGAGCTCTGGGTCATCGAGAACACACAATCTACTTTTGAACCTTAGTAGTCCATCATAACTCAACTCAAAATTAGTCACTGTGCCCCTCTGTATCTGACTACTCACATCAATGCAATACGGATCAGTCTACTGAGCCTATCTAATCCTGTCTAACAGATCTGGCTCCAAGTGTAGACTAGCAATCATATAGCTCGTATCCATGTCAGATGGCACAACTCTCAAATTGAGGCTAGCAAACTGCTCTAGCAACTCATGTTCCCTGACCATCATGTACGATACCATCCCAAGGCTCTTCTTGCTCAAAGCATCAGCTACAATGTTAGCCTTACCCAGATAGTAAAGTATCTCATAATCGTAGTCCTTCAGAATCTCTAGCCATCTTCTCTATCTCATGTTCAGCTCATTCTGTGAGAATAGATACTTGAGGCTCTTGTGGTCAGTAAAAATCTGAAACTTCTCACCATACAAGTAGTGGCGCCATACCTTCAATGCAAACACTACTGCTGCTAACACCAAATCGTGGGTCGGATAGTTTTTCTTATGGTCCTTTAGGAGTCTGGATCCATAAGCAACTACTCTCCTATCGTGCATCAATACACAGCCCAATCCCTGATCCGAAGCATCGATATACATTGAAAATCCTCCTGAGTTAGTAGGTATAATCAGAATCAGAGCGGTGGTTAATCAACACTTCAACTCCTAAAAAATCCTCTCACAATCATCATCCCACGCGAATGCTTCACCCTTCCGAGTGAGACGTGTCAACGAAGTAGCTAACTTCGAAAATCCATGAATGAATCTCCGATAATATCCTGCTAAACCTAGGAAACTCCTGACCTCGGTGATTGTCTTTGGCTGTTCCCATTGAACTACAACCTTAATCTTGGATGGATCTACTGATACTCCATCCCTCGACATAACGTGTCCAAAAAATGACTGCAACACAATCCTGAGGTGCTTTTCATACACTTCCTTAGATTTTGAGTATACCAATATGTCATCGATGAAGACGATAACAAACTGATCCAAATATGGCTTGAAAACATCATTCATCAAAGCCATAAAAGCTGCGGGAGCATTCGTCAATCTGAATGGCATAACCAAAAACTCATAGTGGCCATATTGGGTCCTAAATGCTATCTTGGGTACATCTCCACTCCGAACTCTCAACTGATGATACCCAGACCTCAAATCAAACTTAGAAAAGACCTGTGCTCCCCGGAGTTGATCTAACAAATCATCAATGCATGTAAGAGGATACATATTCTTAATGTAGCCTTATTCAATAATCTGCAATCTATACACAATTGGAGGCTTCTGTCCTTCTTCTTCACAAACAAAATTAGTGCTCCCCACGGCGAAACACTCGGTCTGATGAAATCCCTATCTAACAGTTCCTGCAACCGTCTCTCGAGCTCTTTCAGCTCCACTAAGGCCATGCGATACGGTGGTTTTGATATAGGTTCAGTACCAAACACCAAATCTATACAAAACTCCATCTCTTTGTCTAGTGGTAACCCTGGCAATTCATCCAGAAAGACATCTGGGAACTCACTAACCACAAAAATATCTGCCAACTCCGGATGTACCTTATCTGTATCAACTACGTAAGCAATAAAACCTTCAATATTTTCATTTCGCAGTTAGCATAATACACTATTTATTATAACCATAACTGCTGCGTTCATTTCTTTTCATTAAACTTTACAATATAATTTGTAAAGGTAGGAAACATAATTGTCTTAGCGTAACAATCTAACATAGTATGGTTTGATGATAACCAATCCATTCTTAAAATTACATCAAAATCACTCATACTTAATAATATTAGATTGGCTGTCATATCCTTTTCCCCTATTCTTAGTTTGCAGTCGTTTAACATAAATTCAACTAGCTGATTGTTATCCATAGGCGTACTGATTAATATCATCCTACTTAAAGGTGTACGCTTTACATGTTTTGCTAACTTACATGCAAATGAAGGCGATAAAAATGAATGCGTGACACCAGGGTCAATTAAAATATATACTTCTAAATCATACATCAGGATGTTACCTCTAATCACATCCGATGAAGCATCAACCGTGACCTGGTCAAAGGCATGTAGCCACCCTCGTCTAATGACCTGCTTCCCCTTCTCTTCTGCCGTCACTCTCCTCCTCAGGACGGACATGTCAGTTGGAGCTCTCTTCGGCTCCTTAACCTTCTGTGGGGCAATATCAATAATCTCTGGGCAGACTCTCACCATATGCCTTGGCTTCCCACATCTGAAGTACAATCCACTAGAAATAGTATAAGGTCTACCGCCATGGAATCTACTACATCTACTACACTACTCAGTGGTAGGCCTCGGTCCTTAAATAACAACACCTCTAGCTTGAGTTATAGCCGGATATGCATGAGATCTAACAGTCTTCTCTTGTACCTCCTCAATCCATGGTCTCTTATCGAAGAGTCTCCTCCCTCCTCGATATCCGAAACCTCTGGCACTCTCACTCACTGGCCTCTTCCTATCTCAGTCTCTACCTTTGCCAACTGTCCTAAACTCAGAGACATTCCTCTCATAGTCTTGCTCACAGAGTTGCACCCTACTCACTACCTCATCATAGGTAGAGATGTCAGACGGAACCAATCTAGACCGTAATACTGGTCTCAGTCCATCAATAAATCTGCGGACCTTTCTGGTCTCACTTCTTATAGTATCGGGGTTATACCTATCCGGGGATATAAATCTTATCTCGTACTCATCCACTGACTGAGTCCCCTAGCTCAACCCCAAGAATTCCATCTGTAGCTTCTGCTGCGCTGTATCCGGGACATACTACCTCCTGAAGGCATCCAAAAAGATATCCCAACTGATCTCTAAGTGCCTTGCTCTCAATATAACCCTGGTGGACTTCTAACAACGTTCTGTCAATCCCTTCAGCAGGAACGCAGCAAACGCGACCATCTCGATCGTCGTACACTCAAAGAATCAATAAAGCTTCTCCATCTCTCATAGCTAATCCTCTACAACTACGGGGTCTTTTGCCCCACTAAACGACGGAGGTCCAAACTTCTAGAATTGTCACAATCTATCAAGATCACAACCATGCCCCAAAGCACTACCGCCCTGTCGTGGAGTAACATGAGAAGACGTGTCCTGAGCTAGTAGAGGTGTAGGAGTATCTACAAGCTGTGACATCTGAGCTAGTTGTATAGGCGTACTAAGTGCAGTTGCCTCTCCAGATGTAGTCCCTGCATCCTGCCCCTGTACACCTGGCAAAGTCTTTGCCAATAACTCCACTATAGTCTCAAGGCGGCTCTCTAATCTCGTGAAGCGTGTCTCGATACTCTCTGGTACCTGAGTGGGATATGTCGTCTCATCTCGGGTCTCAGGCCTACCTCTACGGCCTTGAGCCCTACCTCTAGCCCATCTACCATGGCTGGTATTAGCTATAATAGCTCAATTCATGCATTTATAACCATTAATTAGTCTGACTCCCATCTCGTATACACAATTGTAACTGAACAAAGCAAAATAATATGAGGATGTACACTTTCCTATATACTAATACCGACTCATATCAGACCAACTTCGCTCTTAAACCATTCTGTCACGATCGCCCGTGACTTACCAAAAACTACTACAAATTTTTTGCATTTTACTTACCTTTCCTTCTATCATAATTCAACACCAAACCGTTGGGCTGTGATTCGATATTATTCACCTCAACCACATTCATTCAATAACATGCATACATATAAACACAATTATCTATTGACTGTGTACTCTTTTCTTAATTAATTTACATATATTAAATACAAATACTTGTACATATACATCCCCGACCGTACATTCGTTTACCTAACTGTGCTTTTACATTGTTCAATACAAAATGTGAATGTGTATACTTTTCGTACGATGGGTTTGTAGCAGATAAAGGAATACCAGTTCTCACCCATGTCCAACTATTGTGAATGCTCTGTAGAGGGGAGGAAATAAAAAAAGGGGTGAGCTGACAGGTCTGTAAGGAAGTAAGACAAGCAAGTAGATAACTATACTATCTACAAAATACAATGTTCATGCCTTGAAATCATTTCCTTTTCGATTCGCATCTAAAACATGTATCTTTCTTGAAACATTTATGCAATATATATATACATAGATAAAAATCATCAGTATGAATTGAAACATTGCTTGTTGAATAATCTCAGCAATTTATGCAAAACATTGCATTGTCATGTAAATAATGTAAATCACATTTCATTATGTCATATAAATTAAATCAAAACAAAGATGGCATATCATCATGTAAAAACATGAAAATCTAGGCTTCACCTATCCCTTGGGTTACCCATATCACACACAAGGTCACATATCGACGCTCAACCCCTCCCTCAAGTCTACCCAATTTATAAAAACTCATGTGACAATTCAAACAAGAAATATCAGTAAGGTGAGATACATGACTACTTGTTCTGAGATTATGATCATATCTCCTTTTTTGTGATCCCAGGCTGCACAGTAGTCGGCGTGCGAGGCCTCACATTTGCTGTAACGGAAGGTGGGTCAAATCCTCAATCGTTAGCCAACAACTCTATATCATCGTGTACTCATGGTACATGTGACGCCCCAGATGCGCGAAAAACAAGGCAAATTTAAAACTTTTTATTCATCCATTCATAATTAAGGGTGCATTCCTGTGTAGTGTCATATATCATCATGTATATATATATATGTGTTATAAAACTTTAACCTCAAGATCTCATCATTCAACATCTATATATTACATCATATACATTCCTCAGATTCGAATTAATAAATCCTAATACATCCCATACATCATTGTTCATCAAGTGTCTGTAAATACAACTTATGTCTGGGTACATGAAATATTGAAAGATACCTCAAAGTACAATATCTAGCCTGGAGCTCAAGTCCTCCACTAGCCACTACTCCGTACGTCTCAGGAAATTATCCTCACTTGAAGAAATCTAGGGGGAGATAAAACAGGGTGAGCTTCTAAATCACTCAGTAAGGGGTTAAGGGACTCATTGATAAAATAATGATTTGCATAGCACAATCATTTTGTTTTGTGGGTGAAAACCCAATAAAACTCAGTAGAAAAGTGTAGCATGAATAATTAAAACATCATCTCAACTCATTTCTCAAAGCTCATGTAGAAACATGATAATAAATGGCTTAAACCATGATTTCAAGCATTTATAAAACATGATACGATAATGGCTTTCTCATAAAACATGATGAAAATCACCGCAATAGCAATGCATGTGGCGCAGCCACTAAACACAATCTCATGTGTAAAATGAGACTAGGCAATTAAAACTTATATAAAAACTCGTCATGGCACATCAAAATGCTTGAACTCGTCCCTTAGGTGGATATCCCCAATCGAGGGATTTCGTCGACAATAATACACCCATGGCCATGGTTCGCTGTAGACTTGATAGAGTCGTACTGCGGTCGATCTTACATGTTATCAAAACATGACTCGGTCTTGCATGCTATCAGAGCAATGACATCCATGGCTGCCGCAGAGTGGGGTCATCTCACATTACTAGAACGAAAGAGTCGATCTTATGTGCTGCTAGAGCACGGCCCGATCTTACATTCTACAAGAGCAAAGTCCGATGTGTATTCAACATGACACACCTAAGTCTCAATAATAGCCATTATCAAATGAAACTGTTTTGCCTTCACGTAGTGCTCATAATGGTTTTTCTCATAAAACACGTCTCAAAATATTTTTGTACTCAACACAAAACATGTCAAAACCGAGCTCAAATCGGCAAAACCACGAATACATTTCTTAAATCTCAGTATGCCTTAACGTAGAGCCCAAATCACTCTTCACTTTTTAAACTTAAAACGGTTGTAAAACAATTTCGCATTTAGTTTACAACTCATAAAAATTGGGCCCTAACCGGCTATGAAACCGTGTGTAATAACTCATTCCCCACTCATAAAAACATGTTTTTTTTCTCAAATCACATTTCATGCTACAGTATCATCACAAAAATCACATACACAAATGAGTTTAAGTTTTCCCTTACCTTGTTGCACCTCGTATAGTGCAATCGTTCCCCCGAACAATGGACTAGCCATGTATTCCTCTTTGGAACTCCTGGGCTGTCCAAACGATGCTAAAATATCAATAATTCATCTCAATCACATCATCAAGCACATATTTGCTTAAATTCTCGTTAAATACTACAAACCTCATTTTTTTCATATTCCTATCATAATCTACATTCTCATCCACTACATTTCAAATCCTACACTTTTCATGCATAATATCCATGCCAAAATCACCTCATTGCCTAAATTCCAATTTGTAGCCAAAATCCCACAATTTACCACAAATTGTATAATATCATCATAACTCCAACAAAATCATAATTTCATCAACCCTAATCATTTCCTAGCTATTTTATCACAACTCCCATAGTCACAATCACAAAAATCACCATAATATCAAAGATTAAAGCTTAGAAATTTACCAAAACTTATGAAGAACTCTATTCACACCTCGATTCGATTCATCCTTTAATTTCCAAGTATGTTGTTCTCCTTTGGATGAGGAACAACTTTCCTTCTTGCCTCTGCCTGAGATTTGGAAGAAAATGAGGGCTTTGAAAGAGAGAGAAATCTAGGGCTACGGTTTCTTAGAGAGAGAGAAGATGAAATGTAGGAAAACGCAGGGGTTCTTTTATAGACGAAGGGTAGGAGATCGATCTGGTCCTTGATGAGATCGATCTCTTTTTGAATTTGGGAACGTTTTGGGGTAATTTTAGGCCTAAGAGATCAATCTGTCTTAGGGTGAGATCGATCTCTTAATTGCTTCGTGAGATCGATCTGCTCCAATTATGAGATCGATCTTCAGTTTACAGAATGCTTCATGAGATCGATCTACTCTTTGAGGAGATCGATATTCTCTTTACAGAAACATTTTGAGATCGATCTTCTTGCCTATAAGATCAATCTGCCTATCAGTTCTTGTACATTTCCTGCATTTTGGAGCCATGAGATCGATCTCTCATCCTTGGAGATCGATCTGGCCTTCGCAGATTGTACTGCTGCTGCATCAACTTACAGAAAACTAAATGTAAAACTTCTCAAAATCCACCCCATAGTCCATAACTCAATCCATACACATTCAACACTTAAAAACCTCATCTTCTTATACTTCATCATATTTAAAACTTGTGTATACATTATCATATCATAATTACATACACCAAAATTACAGTTCTCATAAATGGGGTATGCAAAATTCACAGTTCTCACATTACCCATATCACACATAAGGTCACATGTCGAGGCTCAACCCCTCCCTCAAGTTTACCCAATTTATAACAACTTTTGTGACAATTCAAACAAGAAATATCAGTAAGGTGAGATACGCGACTACTTGTTTTGAGATTATGATCATATCTCATTTTTCGTGATCCCAGGCTGCACAGTACTCGGTGTGCGAGGCCTCACATTTGCTGTAACGGAAGGTGGGTCAAATCCTCAACCGTCAGTTAACAACTCTATATCATCGTGTACACACGGTACATCGTACTCCACGTGAGATACATGATACAAAGTACTCCATGGACCTAATCCTCATAGTCGGGGTGCCTTCCATAGGTCTTAGCCCTCATACCATGATAATAGTTTCGATAACCCTCGGCTATAACTCAAAATGCACGTACGAGCATATAATCGGTGCGACACATAGTCTGTACAAGCTCCTAGCATGGTTGTTTCATGATATCTCTTTCAAAATCGGTACGTGCGAGTAAACTCCAGCACGAAGTCATGCATATGGTCATATAAATCTAGTGCGAGCAATGCTCCCAGCACTATGTCATATAAAACTGAGTTTGAGTAATCCTTCAATACTCTATCATGCATCAATCAATAAAACTGAGTACGAGCAACGCTTTAGTATTCTATCATTCACAAATCGCATTAAAAAGAAGTACGAGAAATACTCAAGTACTGTGTGATGCATATTACCAAAATCTAGTGTGAGTATCACTCTAGCACCAATGGTTTTCACACAAACCAATAGATGGATTATTTTAATTGAAATTCACTCAATTAAATCAAATCAACACTATAATGTGCTGTTTTCACATATAGCATGAAAACATTAGCCAGTCTATCCATGCAACTGTCAAACAATGTCAAAACTAGTCACAAACATGGTTCCTAAGCTTTTTACCCTTAATTGGGATAAAATCACAATTTTTACCTTGTCGGTTCCTACTGAAATTTTCCATATTAGGAAATCCATATATAATTTAGACACTTATAAATATATCCGAAATACGTATAGCTACCTCTAGCTACACACGAAATTCCCTTACCTCTGATCACGTCGAGTGACCTCACTTCCTCGGTGCTACTCATTCTTGCAGTTTGATCAGCTTTCGATATAAACTCTGGAGCTGTAAATGACCATTCACATTAGTATACCTTAATATACTAAATTTTCACTTGCATAAATCTCAAATCAATGCATTTAGCCCTTTTTACACTCATTTGGCCTTATTACATCTCATTGGACTTTACTCTCTCTTAAGTCCATTTTGATTTTACCATTCATTTCTCGAGAACCTATTAGACTCAGCAAGTCTATTGACTCAAATTGAAATGGCATAAATCTTCTATTGCCTCGAGTTCATTATTCTCTCCCAATATGGTATTTCACCATGCATCTCATATATCTATTTTCATTCATCATCTATTCCAATACATGTATTTCATAAAACTTTCTTACAATCATATATACATGCTTAATAACATCAATACATGCTTAAATCATCATTGAATCCATTCTTAATAAACTTACTCTCATTTTCTCAAATTTTTAGGTCATGGAGATTTAACATGTTCAAGGTGTTTTCAGCTAACCAAACATACACCAATCAACTCACCAAGATATCTATATTAACATACTTGAAGTTGGTGTATTGAATCTTACCTAGCTTGATTTTTTCCTCTTTTTCCAAATTAGGGGAAATTCACCTTACTCCTTCAATCCCTGATTTGAATTTCTAGTTTCCAACTAAGTTGTTCTCCTCTTCCCAAGGAATAACTTTGCTGAAGTAAATCTCACTCAAAACTGATTGAAAGGTGAAGATTTCTAGAGTAAGAAAGTGAGGTTTCACTTGGTTTCAATGAGGATTTCTGTTTCTTGGAGAAGGAAGGTGCAACAATCAGGTTTATATAGAATTGCCTTAGGAGATCAATCTTATAACCATGAGAGATTGATCTGCTCTGTGTTTATCTCTTTAGAATTTTGACATTTAGGCTAGGGGATCGATCTTTCTCTTGGTATGAGATCGATCTTGTCACGACCCTCAATCCACCGAAAATCCACTACAAATTTTTTGATTTTCATTTATTATCTAATCCATTTCTAATTGTTTGTTCTTTACCTTTACTTTACTTGATCGTGAACATCTGCACCCCCAACAGTTGGGCCGTGTATCAGTGTCAATCTCATCCAGTCAAATCATTTTAATTTAAAATTCATTTAAATGTAAACACTTGTATTTCTAAATCAAAGTTGCTGTTTACATGTGTTTACAATCCTTTACATCCCCAAAAGTTACATTCAAAGATATTACTGTTCTTTGACATGTCTAGATACAAAAAACTCTACAAATGTGTATACCTTGTGTGATGGGATGCAACAGACACCAAAATCCAATCTTCAGTTGCTCTCTATCTACTGAAAGTGCTCTGTAGAAGGGGAAAAATAAGGGGGTGAGCAAACCACGCGCTTAGTAAGGCAATCTTGCGAGTAGGTAGATTACTATACTATCTACGTGATCATGATGCCATGCATAAATCTGAGCATTTACTAGTCATACTCTAAAACATCAGTTCATGCTCGTGTTCCTGATATATAAAACAGTTCATGCTATTCAAAATCAATGCACAAATCGAAACAAAATCACCATTTGTCAAGACTCAGCCCCTCTCATGAACTGTCCTGACCCACGACACATTTCTAGTATGGATTTATCATACAACAAGACTTGTGAGATAGGCATATAATATTAATAAAGGAAATAACTAGGACTATGGCCATATCCTTTGTGATCCCAGGCTACACGGATCCTAGTGTGTGGGGCATCACCTCTATCTGCTTTCGCACGAGAGGTGGGTCACGTCCAACTTGTCGGTCCATAGCAGAATATCTATCGTCCGAAGACGGTATATATATAATATATATACACGGTACAACGATCTCCATGCTATATGCACCGTATAACGTACTCTGTGGACCCATATCATCACATCATACATTGCCTCATCTCAATACGCACGTGTGAGCCTATTTAATCAGCGTGACACATAGCCTACCTGAAGCTCCTAGCACAGCTCCCAACATGTCATAAAACCACGTGCGAGTAGTCTCAAGCACGGTAACAAGTATAGTAGACATTTAGTGCGAACAACGCTCCAACACAATGTCAAAACTAGTATGAAGATCAGTGCGAGCTAGGCTCCAACACAATGTCATAAAAATCCACGTGAAAACCAGTGTAAGCTAGGCTCCAGCACTCATGCATGTAAAATTTTAGTGTGATGTGACGCCTCAAAAACGTGAAAAATAGGGCAATTTTAAAACTTATTTACATCAATACACATTTTTGGGTGTATTCCTGTGCAGTGTCATGCATCCTCATATATACATTTTATAACTTTCACCTCAGGATCTTATCATCTAATATTTATATATCACAACGTATACAATCCCTAATACATATTTAATTAATCCTAATACATCCAATACATCATTATTCATCAAGTGTCTATAAATACAACTTTAGTCTGGGTACATGAAATGATAAAGTATACCTCAAAATACAATAAAAGGCCTGAAGCTCAAGTCCTCCACTAGCCACTACTTCGTACGTCTGATAAGTCATTATTTATGCACTTTATTTACCTTGTTTTCCTATGGTTTTGTATGAATTTTATACTTAATCTATGGATAATTGATCATTCTTGAATAAATTGTAGCAATTCATGGAATTGATTAATTAAAGGATGATTTAGACGAATTTTGGAACAAGGGAAATCATGTGGAAGAAGCAAGAAATGATGGATGCAAGCCAGGTCAATGCTGGGTGCAGCCTTAGGCGAGACTCTCGCCTAAGGATCCCTTCACTGTGCAGTTTTCAACTTTGGTCAGTGTTTGGTGCAACCTTAGGTGAGACTCTCACCTAAGGGTCTTCTTGACAAGTCAACTTCAATTTATTGGACAGAGACGGGTTAAGGCTTAGGCAAGACTCTCGCCTAAGCATCTAATACGATGATTTTCTCTCTCTTCTTTAGATTTGACTTTTTCAAATTACTTGGAAGACTTTTTATCGGATTATTATTTTAATTAAATGTAAGGACTTTAAGTCCAACTAGGAGTAGGGCTCTTATCTCTATTTTTTTAGTTATAAATAGGCTCTTGAAGATCTAGGTTAGAAAAGGCAGACTTTTGATTAGATTTTTTGATACAAATATTTTCACTGCTTTTACCCAATATTCATGGGTTGCTAAACTCTCTTTCCAATCTAAGGATAATTGAAGATTTGGTTTATAAGTTGTGAGATCTAATTGTTCTTATTTATTTTCTTTAATCTTTTCTATTCTTATAATTTTTGCACTTTATTATTATTATTATTATTTTGTGGTTGCTTCAAAAAAGCCTATTGATTCATTCACAAGGTAATATACATCCAATTGAAATATCTGAATCCGTAGTTGTTTGGCTGTTTCAATAACAAGTGGTAAGTAACAAGATTAATTGCACTTCTGGTTTTTAGTCTTTGTTATGTGATTATAAGATCTGATTTAAATAAGCCTACATGTGTGTTTGTTAATTAGAATTAGTAGTCTCTTTAGTGTTCAATGCTATTGGTAAATTAAATCCTAAGATCGTATCTAGGGTTATTTATTAGTAAGAGCAACAATTAGAGAATGTTTTTTGATTGTCAAAGCAGTAAGAAGAGATAGGTTGTTAGGTCGTACCAACAACCATAACCAGTTTAGTTTGGGTTAAGAAAAATTATCTTGTGTCAATGATCAGCTTACCGAACCAAATCTGAAAATTACTCCTAGGGTTGGATTTATGAAATTATTGAATTCTTCTACTCAATTTTGTTTTCTTTCTATTAAGTTTTGTTATTTTAGTTAATCAATCTTTCAAACCCCTTTTGTTTTATTTTTCTTTTATTTGCAGAAAAGTAAATCGAAATTAATCAATCTCTCTTGGGACATGACCTTGCTCCCTATACTACTAATTAATTGTTTGAGCAAGTTATTTAATATTGTTGGTTTTGATAACCATTAATTTTTGGCTCCGTTACTGGGGAGATTAAATTTAATTTGGATTTATTTTGATGCTTCGTTCTTCTTGTACAGGTGAATTAATTCCATACGATCCTGACATCAAGAAGATTGAGAGAAGACTTAGGAAAGAAGCTAGAAATCGCAAGCACGAAGAAAGCTCTACATCATCACTAGGATTGAATCTTGCATTAGACCTTGAAGACTCATCAAGTGACTCCGAATTCGAGCGAGAGATGGACTACAATCAAGAGAGAACTCTTAGACAACTCACCGCTCCAGCTTTGGATCAACAACCATTATGTATTCAATATCCTGCTTTGCAAACAGAGTTCGAACTGAAATATGGACTGATCCACCTTCTTCCAAAGTTCCATGGGTTGGAAAACGAAGATCCTCATAAACATCTCAAGGAATTTCATGTGGTTTGCTTTAGCATGAAGCCACAAGCTGTTACGGAGGATCAAATCAAGCTTAGGGCCTTTCCATTCTCACTCGCAGATAGAGCTAAGGATTGGTTATTCTACCCTCCTCTAGGTTCGGTTACAACGTGGACTGATATGGTAAGATGCTTTTTTGATAAATTTTTTCCAGCTTCTAGGGCCGCAAACATAAGAAGGGAGATATATGGAATCAAGCAAAGAGATACTGAAAATCTTCATGAGTATTGGGAAAGATTCAAGCAACTTTATGCTAGCTGCCCATAACATGGGATTTCTGAACAACTACTCATCCAATACTTCTATGAAGGACTCTTGCCAATGGAAAGAAGAATGATGGATACTGCTAGTAGAGGAGTTATAGTCAATAAAACCCCCACCGAAGCTAGGAATTTAATTTCCACCATGGCTGCAAATTCTCAACAATTCGAGACTAGACAGGATGTGCCTAGAAGAGTGAATGAGGGGAGTACATCTTCAGTTGACAATCAAGTTGCTAATCTAATCTCTATTGTGCAGCAACTTGCTTTAGGAGTGGGAAACATGCAACAATCCAAGGTCTGTGGAATTTATGCTAGTGGACATCCAACTGATATTTGTCCTACACTTCAAGAAGATTCATAAGAGCATACTAATGTGGTTGGAGGATACCAAGGGCCTTCCCAAAGAAAATATGATCCCTATTCCAATACTCACAATCCAGGATGGAGGGATCATCCAAACTTCAATTATGGACAAAGGCCGCAATACCAAAACTACCAACCTAGGCAACCTCCTTAACAAATGCAGCAATCATCAAATTTAGGTACGTCTGTTGAAGAGGTTGTTAAATCCCTTGCTGATAGTACTTAACAATTTCAACAGGAAACAAAGTCCAACCTCATGGAATTAAAAGATCAAGTGAACCAACTAGCCGCATCAGTAAGCAAGCTAGAATCCCAAAGAAGATTGCCATCGTAAACGATAGTCAACCCTAAGTAAAATGCAAATGCAATCACTTTGAGAAGCGAAACCAAACTAAAGGAACCTTAAATCCGAACCCATAGCACAAGAGGTGAAGAGACGAAAAAAGGAGTTGAACCACCTCAACTTAAATCTGAAACGACCATTGAAAGGAGCATGAAGATACCAGAGATAATACCTCATTTTCCTCCAAAGTCAAAGTCTAAAAAAGAAGAGGAAGAGAAGGCAATTCTAGATACCTTCAGAAAAGTCGAGGTAAATATTCCCTTATTAGATGCTATCAAACAGGTTCCAAAGTATGCCAAGTTTCTCAAGGAATTGTGCAACAATAAGAGGAAGCTTAAGGGAAATGAGTATGTGAACATAGGAGAGAATGTTTTTGCAATCCTCAAAGTTACCACCCAAATGCAAGGATCCAGGTATGTTCACTATCCCATGTAAAATAGGCAATTTAAAAATTGAAAAAGCCATGTTAGATTTAGGAGCTTCAATTAATGTTATGCCACTATCTATTTACAACTCTATGACTACGACCAAATTAAAAAATACTGGTGTGATAATTCAATTGGCTGATAGATCTAATGTTTATCCCGAAAGGGTGTTAGAAGATGTTTTGGTGCAGGTTAATGATTTAATCTTGCCAGCAGATTTTTATGTCTTAAACATGGAGGAAAATGTTACATCTTTGATTTTATTAGGCAGACCTTTTCTCAAAACCTCTAGAACAAAAATTGATGTTTACGATGGCACTCTTACTATGGAATTTGATGGTGAAGTTATAAAATTCAATATATATAATGCCATGAAATACCCTAGAGATATGTCTTCTATTTTTGTTTTAGATATTATTGATCATTTAACTGATATGAATTTGAACATTTGTGAGGGATAAATTGAAAGTTATTTTATGTAGGCACCTCACGCTTGAGGATTCAAAAAGATTGGAGAAGAAGTTTACGTGGGAACCAGAATTATTCGAAATGGTCCAAGAGCTAGGATCACTGTGCACGATGAGGTTTGATGTTTCTCACATTCAATTGCCATTATCTCATACAAAACTTCTTCCTTCTATTGTGCAGGCACCAGATTTAGAATTGAAGACTCTTCTAGAACACCTCAAATATGTTTTCTTAGGTGATAGGGAAACACTTCTGGTGATCATCTCTAATAAACTATCCAATTTAGAAGAAGAGAAGTTGCTTAGAGTGCTCAAGGAATACAAGGAAGCTATCAGATGGACAATAGCGAACATCAAGGGAATAAGCCCATCAACTTGCATGCATAAGATCCTTATGGAAGAGGAATGTAAGCCTACTAGGTAAGCACAAAGAAGACTCAACCCACCAATGATGGAAGTAGTGAAAAAGGAGATTTTGAAACTACTTGATGCAAGTATGATCTATCCAATTTTGGATAGCAAATAGGTAAGTCCAGTCCAAGTGGTTTCAAAGAAAACGGGTATAACGGCTATACAAAACCCAGATGGTGAGTTGGTAGCTACCTGAATTCAAAACGGGTGGAGAATATGCATCGATTATAGGAAGTTGAATGCATCTACAAGAAAAGACCACTTCCCTCTTCCTTTTATTGATCAAATGCTTGAAAGATTGGCAGGTAAAACTCATTATTGTTGTCTTGATGGATATTCAGGTTTTTATCAAATTTCGGTGGCACCCAAAGTCAGGAAAAGACTACCTTTACATATCCATTTGGAACCTTTGCTTACAAGCGCATGCCCTTTGGTCTATGTAATGCTCCAACCACATTCCAGAGATGTATGGTTAGTATATTTTCTTATTATGTAGAAGATATAATAGAAGTGTTCATGGATGATTTTACTGTTCATGGAAATACCTTCGATGAATGCTTAGCTAACCTCACTAAAAAAAAATAGATGCATAGAAAGTAACCTTATTTTAAATTATGAAAAATTCCATTTTATGGTTGATTAAGGTATTATTCTAGGGCATATAGTATCTTATAAGGGGATAGAAGTGGATAAGTCAAAAATAGAAGTGATAAAATCTTTGCCTTACCCCGCATCTGTGCGGGAAGTTCACTCTTTTCATAGACATGCAGGATTTTATAGGCAATTTATTAAGAACTTCTCTAAGATCACCCAACCCCTACGTTGACTACTACAAAAGAACGTAACATTCGAATTTGATGAGACATACAAGAAGGCATTTGACAAACTCAAAGACATGTTGACCACCATGCCGATCATCTAACCCCCAAATTGGAATCTATCGTTTGAAATCATGTGCGATGCAAGTAACTACGCAGTAGGAGCTGTACTTGGACAAAGAGAGGAGAGAGTTCCACATGTTATCTACTATGCCTCACGAACCCTTGATAGTGCATAATGCAACTATTCCACAACGGAAAAAGAACTTCTAGCCATTGTTTTTGCTTTAGAAAAATTTTGTTCTTATTTACTAGGAGCTAAAGTGATTATTTATTCTGATCATGAAGCTCTCAAGTATTTACTCTCAAAGAAAGAAGTAAAACTAAGACTCATCAGGTGGATATTATTGCTATAAGAGTTCAATATAGAAATCAAGGATAAGAAGGGAGCCGAAAACCTGGTGGCTGATCACCTTAGTAGACTCATCACAAGTGAAGAACCTTCACCCCTTAGAGATGAATTTCCAGATGAGTATCGTTTTCCATTTATGAAACAAGACCATGGTATGCTAATATTGCTAACTTCTTAGCTACATGAATTTTGCATAATGAATTGTCTAGGTCTAAAAAAGATAAGATAAAAAGAGATGCTAAGTATTACGCTTGGGATGAACCTTACTTATGGAAATATTGTTCTGATCAAGTCATTAGAAGATGCGTGCCTAACCATGAAATCTCTTCTATCTTAAATTTTTCCCATTCATATGCATGTGGTGGACATTTAGGTCCAAAGAGGACCGCACGCAAGGTATTTGAATGTGGATTATTTTGGCTAAATTTATTTCAAGATTCTTATATGTTTTGTAAAACTTGTGAGAAGTGCCAAAAAACAGGAAGTCTAGGACATAGAGATCAATTACCTTTAACACCTATTCTAATCTGTGAAATTTTTGATGTATGGGGTATTGACTTTATGGGCCCTTTTCCTGTTTCTAATAATCATGTATATATCTTGCTTGCTGTGGACTATGTTTCGAAATGGGTTGAAGCTAAGGCAACCAGAACTGACGATGCTAAAGCTGTTGTCAATTTTGTCAAATCTAACATCTTTTCTAGGTTCGAGACACGAAGAGCAATAATAAGCGATAGAGGAACCCATTTTTTGCAATAAGGTGGTGGAAGCACTAATGAAGAAATATCATGTAACTCATAGAGTATCTACCGCCTATCATCCTCAAACAAATGGTCAAGCCGAGGTATCAAACAGAGAAATCAAGTCCATCCTCGAAAAGACAGTGAACCCAAATAGAAAGAATTGGAGCATTAGACTTGAAGATGCACTCTGGGTATATAGAACGGCTTACAAAACTCCCATAGGTATGTCTCCTTATCGCATTGTTTACGGAAAATCATGCCATCTTCCTGTAGAATTGGAGCACAAGGCCTATTGGGAATCAAGCAGTGCAATATGAACTTGAATGAAGCTGGTGAAATGAGAAAACTTCAATTGCAAGAACTGGAAGAGATCCGAAATGATGCATATGAAAATTCTAAGATTTACAAAGATAAGACAAAGGCCTTCCATGATCAAATGATCTCCAGGAAACAATTCTTTGTTGGTCAGAAAGTTATTCTTTTTAATTCTAGACTTAAGTTATTTCCTGAAAAATTACGCTCTAGATGGCTAAGGCCCTTCGTGGTTACTAACATCTTTCCTCATGGTGCAGTTGAAATATAAAGTATGGATACGGGTAACATTTTTAAGGTTAATGGTCATCTTTTGAAGCCTTTTTATGAAGGGTTTCATGTGCATGAGGTTGATCTAATTAATTTAGAGTATCCTAAGTACGAATGAGAGGTAACAACGTCTAGCCAAAGTCGTTAAAGAAAGGCGCTTGTTGGGAGGCAACCTAATTTTTATTATTATTTTATTTATTTATTTACTTATTTTCATGCATTTTTAAGTATATGTGTCAGTCTTTGGTTTAAAAAAAAAGGTGAAAGCAGAGACGGGTCGCACCTTAGGTGAGACTCTCGCCTAAGGTGACCCCTAAAAAAAAAGGGTGAAAACCAGAAACGAGCCACACCTTAAGCAAGACTCTCGCCTAAGGTGTCCTCGACAAAAAAAAAAAAAATTCTTAAAAGCCCGACCCTCTCTCTCTTTCTCCTCTTTTCCTCTTCATCCTCTTCCCCCATTTTCCCATTTCACCAAAAACTCAATTCCATACAAATCCTCTACTAAAAGCACAAAATTTCTCCATATTTCAACCCTAAAACACAAAACCCATTCCTATTTTCATATTGTAAGATCTCTCATTATCTAAGGTAAGCATTTCATACTCATTTTCTCTCATCTACGATGAAAACGTAGAGGCTGAAAACAAGTATGATGAGTAATTATTCTTTTCCTATTTTGCTTTTGATTTTGTATTTATGAATAATGCTTTAAATTTTCATTTTTTGGCTTGTTCATGAATATATGTTCTTGGTATGATTTTAGAAAATTTCATAGTATGTACTAAGATGAATGATGAAGTGTAATGTGTGAATTAGGGTGATGAAATTGGATTGATTAATGCTAAGCAAGAGAGATGTATTTATTGATCAATCTTTTGTAGGAAATGAGTGGAAGCCAACCATCACCATCCCGTCAACAAAGGGCAAGAGTATCAAAGAAAAATGTGGTATTACCTAAGGCCAATCTACAGGGAAACTTAGACTTCACTACAAAAATTGAAAAGAAAAAGTATGACAATTTATGTGGTAAAACAATTGTATCGGGTAAGCGATACGATGACCCAACCTTAGAAATCTTAAGGATTCGAGAAAAAATTCATACTTATATTGACAACATAGGTTGGAGACCATTCTTTGAAATTACTTGTCATGCTTATACCGAACTATGCAGGGAGTTTTACGCAACTTATAAGTACACTCCTCCGGCGGAGTACAACCTCAATACTCCCAAAGTAGTGAAGTTTAGGATCATGGGCAGGAAATTTGAGTTATCTATAGCTCAATTTAATATTGCTTTGGGGCTTATTACCAATGAATTTGCTGAAAGTGAGGAATACCTTAGCAGCCTTTGTGATTATGATCTTGATTTTGAAGCCATACAATTTTATAGAAATGAATTAACAGGGAAACCTCACAAGTATTATGACCCCAGTCACACTAGTGATAGTTAATTCCAAGAGCCTGCTCAACAATACATGCATAGGCTTTTAGCCTATACTTTTTCTGGTAGAGTAGCAAATGCGGCTCTTTTAACTAAGGCTGAGAGTTACTTTCTATCACGACCCATTTTCATTCCCTTTAACCGAAAATCACTATAAATTTTTCACGTTTTACTATTACCTTTCCGGGTCATGAACAAACTCACCATACACAGTTGGGCTGTGAGTCAATAATAATCATCACTTACCATTCATTCACAATTTAATGAAACGATGTCATACATTCGCAGTTAATCATGTACTTATACAAAAGTATGTTTTACTGACATCTACATCCCCCATAATTACAACTCAAAAGACTACTGTGCTTTTACATTGTTTAGATACAAAAGAATCCTGTGTATATACCTTTCGTCGATGGAAGCAGCGGATGTCCAAAACACAATGCCTCAGTGCTCACTGGGCTACATACATGCTCTGTAGGAGGGGGAAAATAGAGAGGGATGAGCAACCACACGCTTAGTAAGGCAATAATGCAAGCATGGTAGATAACTACTCTATCAACATGCTGATATTGTTATGCGTAAATCATTTATATTAGGAGCATGAGGAATAAAACTATGCCATATGAGTATACATATATATCATGTATCAAAATAATGTAAAATTGGCATATAAAACATTGAATATAAACATGTGAAAACATCTCATGCTCATCTCCTTAAACTCATAAAAAGGGCAATTCATTAAGAAACCTCCTTTTTAAACCCACAGCATAATACTCTTTCTCAAACACATACGATCCCATCACAAACCATTTTCTCAATCATACACATCAATACCAATTCACAAATCAAACCGCACGAGGCTTGACCCCTCCCTCGGGTCTACCTTGGACAATCACAATCACACATATGCAATAAAAACTAGGTCCCTATATCAAAAGTGCCTATATGGACCAACTACATCATAAATCATCCCAGACCACACGCATCCAAGTGTACAGGGTATCGTGCTGGCACAGAGGTGGATTATCCCTCGCCAGACTTTCTCATCACATAACCATCATGCGGTACATCGTACTCCATGTGATATACATGGTACAGTGTACTCCGCGGACTCATATCATGATTGGGGGTGCCATTCTTAGGTCTTACCTACCCCATACCAAGAGTTTTCCATATCCATGTAGGAGAGCCTCCCTGCCGAACAGAGCCTCCCTGCCCCTCCAAGGCTTAAGGATGTTGGCTTAAGGATCCTTCTGCACCCATGTAGGAGAGCCTCCCTGTCAAACAGAGCTTCCTCGCCCCTCCAGGGCTTAAGGATGTTGGCTTAAGGATCCTATCGTAAGAGAGCCTCCCCACCAAACAGACCCTCCTCGCCTAATAGAGCCTCCCCACCTCTTCGGGCTTAAGGATGTTAGCTTAAGGGTGTAGGGCTTAAGGATCTTACCGTAAGAGAGCCTCCCCACCGAACAGAGCCACCCCGCCTAACAGAGCCTCCTCGCCTATTCTGGCTTAAGGATGTTAGCTTAAGGATGTAGGGCATGAGGATCTTACCAACTTTCACGGCATCATACGTATCCCAATGTGCAAACTTGTACGAGCAAAGCTCTAACACGACTCAGGCATCCTATCATAAAGAGACCACGTACGAGCATAGCTCTCATATGGTTATACTCATAAGAAAAACCACTCAAAAGCCACATACGAGCAGAAGCACCAGTACGGTTTATAAACATCATTATAGTTTCCAAATCAAGGTGCGAGTTAAGCTCTAGCACGTTTCACACAAATGAAGACATTGAAATCTAGCGCAAGCGAGGCTCCAGTGCGAATTAAATCGCAAACACACAATAGGCGGCTCACATACATTCAAAACATCTCAAAACATGTTTAGCGCCTCACATGGGCTATTTCACAACATCATTCAAGTACTAGTCAGCCTATCCTTTTATTTGCTCAACTCAAAGCATTGTGTTTTGTAAAAGCATTCAAAACACGTGATTTATGCAATTATTAGCCTTACTATCCCTTTTCAATAACCATTTCAAACAACCAAATCTCATACAAATACTCGTAGTAATTTCCATACATCTTCAAACACATTTCTATAAACTCATGCACATTTCCAAAGCCCTATACACCCACAAAATATGAGCAATTACCTCTATATACTTACAAAATTTCCTTACCTGGAATCACGACGCCTGATTCCATTTTCCTTGGCACTGCTCACTCGTGTGGTCCAATTCATCTTCAACGAACTCTTCGGGACTACACATAATCATATTTCACATTATATTTGATCCATATAACATGACATCGTGCGTTCACTATAGTCGATTCGATCTATAGTTTCTATTAACTCATAAGGCCTCGTTTCATTTCTCTTATCTATGGATTCCTTTTAGGTCTATCAACGCATTCCAAATCGATATTAAATCAATACTAAGTCTATAGTGTTCATATTTCATTGACTTCTTCACTATGGCATTTATCAAGCATTTACATACTCATTTTCATAATTTCACCTAAACCCACAATGTAATTCCATTTAACCATCTAAAATCATACACATTACCTCAATAACAACTTTAGCATGCCCATAAATCAAAAACTCATTCAGCCCATATCTTCTCACATTATACCCATTCTAGGTTTTCTAGGTCACACCAATTCCATCACATCCCTAGATAATTTATCCATCAATACACATCCAACTCAACTCCAAATTCACTTAAATAAACAATGTACTTGGATTGGAGTATTAGAATCTTACCAAATATGATTTTTCTTCTTGCTTCAAATGTCAATGCCCTTAGCTCATTCAATACCAACAATGGGATTTTGGGTTCCAACTATGTTGTTCTCTTCCTCAAGATGAACAACATAGTGTCTAATGGCCTCCCCTCAAATCTTACTGGAAATGGCTGATTTTTGAGGGAGAAAGTTAAGTTTTTGGGTTGAAAATGGAAGGATGATGTTTTTCCCGAAATTTTTAGATTTTCAGCACTCCTTTTATAGAAATAGCTTGAGGAGATCGATCTGCACCAAGAGGAGATCGATCTGGTCCCCTTAAATCCCTCTTTTTCACGGTATTTTAAGCATGAGATCGATCTGTCGAAGTATGAGATCGATCTGCTCCCAAACAGAGAGCTAAGGAGATCGATCTGTATGCTTGAGGATCGATCTTTTCATTACAGAATGCTTAGGAGATCAGTCTGGCCCCATTGGAGATCGATCTGCTCTATTCCATTGCCCAAATAAGAGCATTCTAGCTCTTCCAGATCGATCTCTCATCCTATGAGATAGATCTGGCCTTCATACTTTCCAGATTTTTTGTAGTTTTCCTGCTGCAACTCACACCAACACATCCTTAATCTGCTGCCATGGCCATTTTCTCATCCATCCACCTTTATAACTTGAAAATGGCATCCATTTATACCTTATGCACATTAAAACTTGTGTGCATTCATTGTATGTCCAAAGGTATACTATATAAAACCAAATAGAAGCATTTATATTCATGCAACTTCTTTCCATTTACCACACTACTCATTTTGAGTTCCAATCACATTAATCACTTACAAGAACTCATTTCTTAATATTCATACACAATGAAACTTGTGTGTACATTACAAATCATATTACACATATGTATATTGAATCCATAGACTTACACCACTTATGCTTTACATTACAAGTCCATTCACATTAATTGATCCAATTACACACGTTACAAATATACATGTACGGGGTCTCACATTCTCCCCTCCTTTAAGGAATTTAGTCCTCCAAATTAGAACCAAGTCACTCTTCAAAAAGTTAGGGGTATTTCTCCCGTATCAAGTTCTCCAATTCCCATGTGCCCTCTTCCACCGTGTGATGTTGCCAAAGAACTTTCACCAAGGGAATTGTCTTATTCCGTAGCACCTTCTCTTTCCTATCCAATATCTGAACCGACTTCTCAACATACGTCATGCTCTTATTTAGCTCCAACGACTTATATCTTATCACGTGTGCCCGGTCTGGGTGATACTTCCGAAGCATCGAGACATGGAAGACGTTATGAACATTTGCCAAGTTCGGTGGTAATGCCAACCTATACGCTTCGTCTCCCCCTTTCTCCTAAATCTCAAAGGGTCCAATATATCTAGGGCTTAACTTGCCCTTCTTATCGAATCTCATAATACCCTTCGATGGTGAAACTCTCAGAAATACCGGTTCACCCTTATCAAACTCTAGTGGTCTCTGCCTCTTGTCAGCATAACTCTTTTGTCGGCTCTGAGCTATCCGTAATCTCTCACATATCAATTGGACGTCCTCAGATGCCTGCTGCACTAAGTCCGGAGCAAAAATTTGTTCGTCACCAACCTCGTCCCATCCAATAGGGGAATGACATCTACACCCGTACAATGCCTCACAGGGTGCCATCCCAATACTCGCATGATAGCTATTATTATAAGCGAACTCGGCTAACTGCAGGTGGTCATCCCATGAGCTTCTAAAATCCAGCACACACACTCTCAACATATCCTTGAGGGTCTGTATAGTCCTCTCTAATTGCCCATCTGTCTGAGGATGAAAAGCACTGCTAAAACTCAGTCAGGTCCCCAACGCTTCCTAAAAATGTTCCCAGAAATGGGAAGTGAAGTGGGTATCCCTATCAGTAACAACGCTCACCAGTACACCATGTAGCCGTGCTATCTCTCGAATATACAGGTTCGCCAACTGACTCAGTGTATCGGTAGCTCTCATAGCCAAGAAATGGGTGGACTTAGTCAACGGGTCCACAATAACCCATATGGCATCATGACCTCTACGGGTCTTCGGTAACCCCATCACAAAATCCATGGTGACATGCTCCCACTTCTATGTCAGTATCGGTAGAGGCTGCAATAATCCTGGCAATAATCCTGCAGGCTTCTGATGCTCTACCTCCACTTGCTGATAAATGAGACACTTAGCGACATATTCAACAATGTCTCTTTTCATTCCAGACCACCAATAAACCTTTTGAAGGTTTTGATACATCTTGGTACTTCTCGGATGTATCATATACTTCGATGAGTGAGCCTCCAATAAAATCATTCTCCTGATCTCAAGATCCTTGGGAACGCATACTCTGCCTCTGAAAATCAATAAGCCATCTGTACTCAGCTTAAAATCACTACCCACATCTGTCTGTATCTGCCTCAGCCAATCGATGCATCGTCGATCGCTCTGCTGGGCTTGTCGAATATGACCAATCAACTCTGGATCTAGTCTCAAACTAGCCACGATCTCAAGTCTCTTCGAACCAGGTGGGGTTACATCCAAACTGAGGTTCGCAAAGTGTTCTAACAATTCATGTTCTCGTACCATCATATATGACACCAACCCAAGGTTCTTTCTACTCAAAGCATCGGCAACTACATTTACCTTATCCGGGTGGTACATGATTTCACAATCATAGTCCTTCAGGAGTTCGAGCCAACTCCTCTGTCTCATATTCAGCTCTTTCTGTGAGAACAGGTACTTAAGGCTCTTATGATCTGTGAACACCTGAAATTTCTCACCATAGAGATAGTGGCGCCATATTTTCAAAGTAAATACCACAGCCGCCAACTCCAAATCATGTCTCGGGTTGTTCCTCTCATGATCTTTCAACTGTCTAGATCCATAGGTAACTGCCATCCCGTCCTGTATAAGCACACAGCCCAGTCCCTGGTGTGATGCATCCGTATACACTGGGAATCCTCCTGAGCTGGTAGGAATGGTGACAACTAGAGCAGTGGTCAATCGATGCTTAAGCTCCTCAAAACTCGTCTCACATGCCTTATCCCATACAAACTTAACATCCTTACGCGTGAGGCGTGTCAACAGAGCAGCTAGTCTGGAGAAACCCTCTACAAATCTCTGATAATATCTTGCCAATCCCAGAAAACTTTTGATTTTAGTAACTGTCTTGGGCTGTTCCCAATGTACGACTGCCTCTATCTTGGATGGATCCACCGATACCCCATCCTTCGACACAACATGGCCCAAAAATGAGATATGCTCTAACCAAAAGTTACACTTACTGAGTTTGGCATACAACTCTTTCTCTCGGAGGGTCTGCAGAACTATCCTCAAGTGCTCCTCATGATCCTCCCTAGACTTGGAATAAACCAATATGTCATTAATGAACACAATTACAAACTTGTCTAGGTATGGCTTGAATATATCATTCATCAGTGCCATAAATGCTGCGAGAGCATTCGTCAATCCGAATGGCATCACCAAAAATCGTAGTGGCCATAATGGGTACGAAATGCTGTCTTGGGTACATCTCCACTCCTGATCCTCAACTGATGGTACCCTGACCGCAGGTCTATCTTAGAAAACACTTCGGCTCCCTGGAGCTGATCCAATAAATCGTCGATCCTTCGAAGGGGGTACTTGTTCTTAATGGTGGCCTTATTCAATAACCGGTAATCTATACACAGTCAGAGGCTTCCATCCTTCTTCCTTACAAATAGAACCGGTGCTCCCCAAGGTGAGACACTCGATTTAATGAACCCCTTCTCCAGCAACTCTTGCAATTGCTTCTTTAGCTCTTCTAACTCTATTGGAGCCATTCTGTAAGGTGGTTTCGATATCGGCTCTGTACCAGGCACTAACTCTATACAAAATTCCATTTCTCATTCGGGTGGTAGTTCTGGTAATTTATCCGAAAAGACATCAAAATAATCCGTAATCATGGGGATGTCCCTCAATTTCGGGTGTGCCTCATCTATATCAACCACGTATGCAATGAACCCTTCACATTATCCTCTCCATCATTAGTAACATAAACCATCACTCCACATTCGACATTTATCATAAACAATAAAATTATCTTTCAAGCAATATGTATTTAAAATCATACCCCTTTATTTACAACAAACATGCTATTTTCATATCATTTCTTTTCATCAAAGTTTACAATAAGATTGTGTAATCTGAAAACATCAATGTCTTGGCGTGATAATCCATAATAACACGAATGGTAACGAACCAATCCATTCCCAATATTACATCAAAATCATTCATATTCAACAAAATTAAATTGGCTATCATTTCCTTTCCCTCTATATTTAACTTACAATCTTTACATGCATGTTCAGTCAATTGACTATCATTCATGGGTGTGGAAATCATCAACATTTTATCCAACAATGTTGGTTTCACATGTTTCAATAATTTATGTGCAAAGGAAGGTGATATGAAGGAATGCGTGGTACCAGGATCAAATAATACCAATGCTTCTAAATCAAAGATTCAGATGGTACCTTTAATCACATCCGTCGAAGCATCTGCGGTGTCCTGATCCAATGCATGTACTCTTTCTCTGCTTACACCCGCTACCTGCTTCCCTTTCTCCTCAGTTGTAGCCCTCCTCCTCGGGGCAACTGCCTCAATCGGAGCTCTCTCTGGCTCCTTGCCCTTCTGTAGGGTAATCTCTATCTTCTCGGGACAATACTTAGCTATATGTCCTGGTCTCTCGTATCTAAAACACACCATAGGGGTCATCAAACAGGGCCTAGTCCCATGAAATCTCCCACATCTCCTACACTGATCACTAGTAGGCCGTGGTCTTCCAATAGTCATACCACTCGGCGCAGTCAAGGCTGGGTATACAAGAGGTTTAACAGCTCTCTCCTGCACCTCCTCAATCTTAGGCCTCTTCTAAAAAAACCTTTGGCCTCCTCTCTTGGCCACTCTATCAAACCCGAATCTCTTTTGGTCTCTGTCCTTCCTGACACTAATCCTCCCAAGCTCGGAGGCATTTCGCTCAAAGTCTTGCTCACACAGCTGAGCCTTATGTACTGCTTCCTCATAAGTCTGAATATCAAATGGGGCTAGCTTAGTTCGGATGGCCAATCTCAGTCCATCCATGAACTTCTGTATCTTTCGGGTCTCACTACCCATCGTGTCCGAGTCATATCTCCCTAAGGACATAAACTTGGACTCATACTCGTCCACGGTTCGGTTCCCTTGAACTAGATTCATAAATTCCATCCGTAATTTTCTCTGTGCGGTGGCTGGGATATACTGTCTTCTGAAGGCCTTTAGAAATATCTCCTATGAGATCTCAGAGTGTCTAGCCCTCAAAATAACCTCGGTGGACCTCCACCAATGCTCGGCCTCGCCTTTTAACATAAACACGGCAAATGCTACCTTCTCAGCTAAAGTGCATTAGAAAAACCTATACAGTTTCTCCATCTTATACACCCAGTTCTCTGTGACAACCAAGTCCTTCACCCCTCTGAACACTGGGGGTTTCAAAGCTTGAAACTCTCGCAACCTGCTTAAGTCGCAGTCATAACCCAAATCACTACCGCTCTGCTGTGGAGCGATAGGAGAAGCTATATCCTTGGCTGGAGGTGGTGTAGCAGTAGTAGTCTCTACAGTCTGAGGTCTCTTTGCCTCTGCAGCTGCCTGTTCAGTAGTAGGCTGAGCCGCGGGACCTCGTCTATCGTCGGCACCTAATGCCTACATGACTATCTCAACCAAATTCTCAATACTGCACTTTATCCTAACGAAGCGAGCCTCTGTATCTTCTGCTCTCCCAGAAGGGTTCTGTCGAGCCTGATTAGTCTGTGGCTCGGCACGGCTCTCAGGCCTATCTCTACGTCTTCTAGCACGTGCCCTTGCCCCTCTACCTTAGCATATAATTGGCATAATGCCTAACTTCTTGTATTTAAAGTCATTTATCAAGCTCAATCCATCACGATATACACAGTTATATCTAAACAAAAGCACAGTACTATGAGGATGTAACTTTTTCTACGTTTTATTACTGACTCACATCAGGCCAACTTAGTTCTGATACCAATCTCTGTCACGACCCATTTTCATTCCCTTTAACCCAAAATCACTATAAATTTTTCACGTTTTACTGTTACCTTTTCGGGTCGTGAACAAACTCACCATACACAGTTGGGCTGTGAGTCAATAATAATTATCACTTACCATTCATTCACAATTTAATGAAACGATGTCATACATTCACAGTTAATCATGTACTTATAGAAAAACATGTTTTACTGACATCTACATCCCCCTAATTACAACTCAAAAGACTACTGTGCTTTTACATTGTTTAGATACAAAAAGAATCCTGTGTATATACCTTTCGGCGATGGAAGCAGCGGATATCCAAAACACAATGCCTCAGTGCTCACTGGGCTACTATGCACGCTCTGTAGGAGGGGAAAAATAGAGACGGATGAGCAACCACACGCTCAGTAAGGCAATAATGCAAGCATGGTAGATAACTACTCTATCTACATGCCGAAAGTGTTATGCATAAATCATTTATATTAGGAGCATGAGGAATAAAACTATGCCATATGAGTATACATATATATCATGTATCAAGATCATGTAAAATTGGCATATAAAACATTGAATATCAACATGTGAAAACATCTCATGCTCATCTCCTTAAACTCATAAAAGGGCAATTCATTAAGAAACCTCATTTTTAAACCCACATCATAAAACTCTTTCTCAAACAGATACAATCCCATTACAAACCATTTTCTCAATCACACAAATCAAACCCTACGAGGCACGACCCCTCCCTTGGGTCTACCTTGGACAATCACAATCACACATATGCAATAAAAACTAGGTTCCTATATCAAAAGTACCTATATGGACCAACTACATCATAAATCATCCCAAACACACGCTTCCAAGTGTGCGGGGTATCGTGCTGGCACAGAGGTGGTTTATCCCTCGCCAGACTTTCTCATCACATAACCATCGCATGGTACATCGTACTCCATGTGATATACACGGTACAGCGTACTCCGCGGACTCATATCGTGATTGGGGGTGCCATTCCTAGGTCATACCTACCCCATACCAAGAGTTTTTCATATCCATGTAGGAGAGCCTCCCTGCAGAACAGAGCCTCCCCGCCCCTCCAGGGCTTAAGGATGTTGGCTTAAGGATCCTTCTGTACCCATGTAGGAGAGCCTCCCTGTCGAACAGAGCCTCCCCGCCCCTCCAGGGCTTAAGGATGTTGGCTTAAGGATCCTACCATAAGAGAGCCTCCCCATCGAATAGAGCCTCCTCGCCTAACAGAGCCTCCCTTTCTCCTCGGGCTTAATGATGTTAGCTTAAGGATGTAGGCTTAAGCATCTTACTGTAAGAGAGCCTCCCCACCGAACAGAGCCTCCCCACCTAACAGAGCCTCCCCGCCTATTCTGGCTTAAGGATGTTAGCTTAAGGATGTAACTTTCACGGCCTCATACGTATCCCAATGTGCAAACTTGTGCGAGCAAAGCTCTAGCACGACTTTTGCATCCTATCATAAAGAGACCACGTACGAGCATAGCTCTAGTACGGTTATGCTCATAAGAAAAATCACTTAAAAGCCACGTATGAGTAGAAGTTCCATTACGGTTTATAAACATCATTATAGTTTCCAAATCAAGGTGCGAGCTAAGCTCCAGCACGTTTCACACAAATGAAGACATCGAAATCTAGCGCGAGCAAGGCTCCAGCGCGAATTAAATCACATACACATGATATGCGGCTCACATACATTCAAAACATCTCAAAACATGTTTAGCGCCTCACATGGGCTATTTCACAACATCATTCAAGTACTAGCCAGCCTATCCTTTTATTTGCTCAAATCAAGGCATTGTGTTTTGTAAAAGCATTCAAAACACGTGATTTATGCAATTATTAGCCTTACTATCCCTTTTCAAACACATAGTAATTTCCATACATCTTCAAACACATTTCTATAAACTCATGCACATTTCCAAAGCCCTATACACCCACAAAATATGAGCAGTTACGTCTATATACTTACAGAATTTCCTTACCTGGAATTGCGACGCGTGATTCCATTTTCCTTAGCGCTGCTCACTCGTGTGGTCCAATTCATCTTCAACGAACTCTTCGGGACTGCATACAATCATATTTCACATTATATTCGATCCATATAATAGGACATCGTGCGTTCACTATAGTCGATTCGACCTATAGTTTCTATTAACCATAAGGCCTCGTTTCATTTCTCTTGTCTATGGATTCCTTTTAGGTCTATCAACTCATTCCAAATCGATATTAAATCGATACTAAGTCTATAGTGTTCATATTTCATTGACTTCTTCCCTATGGCATTTATCAAGCATTTACATACTCATTTTCATAATTTCACCTAAACCCACAATGTAATTCTATTTAACCGTCTAAAATCATACACATTACCTCAATAACAACTTTAGCATGCCCATAAATCATAAACTCATTCAACCCATATCTTCTCACATTATACCCATTCTAGGTTTTCTAGGTCACACCAATTCCACCACATCCCTAGATAATTTATCCATCAATACACATCCAACTCAACTCCAAAATCACTTAAATAAACAATGTACTTAGATTGAAGTATTAGAATCTTACCAAATATGATTTTTCTTCTTGCTCCAAATGTCAATGCCCTTAGCTCCTTCAATACCAACGATGGGATTTTGGGTTCCAACTATGTTGTTATCTTCCTCAAGATGAACAACTTAGTGTCTAATGGCCTCCCTTCAAATCTTACTGGAAATGGCTGATTTGTGAGAGAGAAAGTTAGCTTTTTGGGTTGAAAATGGAAGGATGGTGTTTTTCCTGAAATTTTTAGATTTTCAGCACTCCTTGTATAGAAATAGCTTGAGGAGATCGATCTGCACCAAGAGGAGATCGATCTGGTCCCCTTAAATCCCTCTTTTTCATGACATTTTAAGCATGAGATCAATCTGTCGAAGGATGAGATCGATCTGCTCCCAAACAGAGAGCTAAGGAGATCGATCTGTATGCTTGAGGATCGATCTTTTCATTACAGAATGCTTAGGAGATCGATCTGGCCCCATTGGAGATCGATCTGCTCTATTCCATTGCCCAAATAAGAGCATTCTAGCTCTTCCAGATTGATCTCTCATCCTGTGAGATCGATCTGGCCTTCATACTTTCTAGATTTTTTGCAGTTTTCCTGATGCAACTCACACCAACACATCCTTAATCTGCTGTCATGGCCATTTTCTCATCCATCCACCTTTGTAACTTGAAAATGGCATCCATTCATACCTTATGCACATTGAAACTTGTGTGCATTCATTGTATGTCCAAAGGTATACTATATATAACCAAATGGAAGCATTTATATTCATGCAACTTCCTTCCATTTACCACACTACTCATTTTGAGTTCCAATCACATTCATCACTTACAAGAACTCATTTCTTCATATTCATACATAATGAAACTTGTGTGTATATTACAAATCATATTACACATATGTACATTGAATCCATGGACTTACACCACTTATGCTTTACATTACAAGTCCATTCACATTAATTGATCCAATTACACACGTTACAAATATACATGTACGAGGTCTCACACTTTCTTTGGTGTATGTCAAAGGGTCTTAAAGTTAACTTAGGATATTGGTTGGCTTCCCAATTTAACAGCGTAGGAGATTCTAAGAAGCCTTTGATTCTTGGTTCTATGATTACTGCTTTAGCTGTTCATGCAAGTTTGTTAGATTTAAATGATACGTTACTTCAAGAGGCAGGGCAGATGCAACCACTAGACATCCGATCATTAATTCACCAGAATCTTATAAGGCAAAATGACGATGGAACATACAGTTTCCAAGGTCCAAGACCTTATAAGAAGAGGGCCAGAAGGATACTTCCTCCTGTTCATGAACAAGAAGATGACGATGTAGGGCAGTCACATTAAGCCTATGAACTACTCACTGATCTACAGAACCAAGTTTCATAATTGGCTTTTGATCAACACCAAATGCAGCAAAACCAATTCCAGATGGAGCAAAATCAATTGGCATTTTATGCACACATGGGCTTCAACCCACCTTTCCTACCACCGCTACCACCACAGTAAGCCACCATGGCTTCCGATGCTCAATAACTTTAGGGGAGTATTCTTTTTCCTTTTGTCTTTTCAATTTTTAAATATTGAGCATTTGTGACATTGGAGACAATGTCCCATCTAAGTGTAGGGGGTGTTTAGGAAGTTGATTTTATTTCTTATTTGTTTGATTTGATCAAATTTCTACAAAATCTTATTCAAGATGATCTTAGTTCACTAGTGAGCATGTGTTCTTTCTTAATTGCCATCTATGAAATTTATGATCTTCTTATACTCATCCTCGAACTGAATTTATGATCTTCTTGTATGTGAAATTGTTTTAAATTTTTATCTTGATGCTTATGATTATTGAATTGAATGAACAAATGCATAGATTAGCACATTACACCATTGTGAGATTTGAACCTAATGAGCATTCATTACATCATGCTCTTTATTCTTTTATGTGTGATTGAAATGCATAGTTAGTAATTCTAGAACTTTTCATGTTATACATGTCTCTATCAACCACTTTGATGAATATGGTACATTGATAAAAAAATAAGAGCATTAGGATTAAACCATTTGAAAATTTCCCCTTTTTCTTGTTAACCTACCCTTTATTAGACCCTTAGTGAACCCTTTTTGAGTTTTAAGCCTTTTCTTTATTCTTAAACCACATTACAAGCCAAGGAAATCCCTTTTCTTGTCTCTATCCAAACATATTTTTGAACCTTGAATTGGAAATTATTTGAACTTAGATATAGGAGACTTGAATTTATTAGGAAAAAGATTGTTTTGTATGACCCATGTTCGTTAATGATCGATTCTTCCTAGATGAAAAGAAAAAAGATTTGAACCTTCTCAAAAATTTATATATATAAAAAATAAAAAATAAAAAATAAAAAAAAAAGAAAAGAAGAAGAAAGGAAAATTCACAACAAAAAGAGAAGGACGAAAAGTAAGAAGAATGATTGAATTTCAAGTAAGTCTCCTATGTTTATGTTTGAATTGATTATTCCAATTCCCTTAAACAAAAATAGCCTTGACATACCTTACTCAAGCCCCATTACACCCTTTTACGCTCTTGATTTAAGTATCTTGTTCCATTGAAGGAGGAAGAGATCTGATTTAATGGCAAGCTTATGGTCAGAACTTTCTATTCATTGACTTGAGTGACCAAATGATAAACCCAAACACTTTGAGTGTAACTAGTGAAACCTTTGTGAGGGTGCTAAGATCTATGTGTTTTAAGTTTGATTTGATTATCATTATGTGTTATTGGTGAGAGTTCACACGAACTTAATATTTTAATGCATGCTAAAATGTTTTGGATGGGTTGAAGTTGAGCATAAATGAATGGAAGGTTATAAGTTTGAACTAATGTTTGCTTCAGGACAAGTAAGGTTTAAGTGTGGGGGTATATGATAAGTCATTATTTATTCACTTTATTTACTTTGTTTTCTTATGGTTTTGTATGAATTTTATACTTAATCTATGGATAATTGATCATTCTTGAATAAATTGTAGGAATTCATGGAATTGATGAATTAAAGGATGATTTAAACGGATTTTGGAACAAAGGAAACATGTGGAAGAAGTAAGAAATGATGAATGAAAGCCAGGTCAGTGCTAGGTGCAGCCTTAGGCAAGGCACTCGCCTAAGGATCCCTTCACTGTGCAGTTTTTAACTTTGGTCAGTGCTGGGTGCAGCCTTAGGCGAGACTCTCGCCTAAGGATCCCTTCACTGTGCAGTTTTCAACCCAAGGACAGAGCCGGATGTAGCTTTAGGCGAGACTCTCGCCTAAGGGTCTTCTTGACGAGCCGACTTCAATTTGATGGACAGAGACAGGTCAAGGCTTAGGCGAGACTCTCGCCTAAGCATCCAATACAATGATTTTCTCTCTCCTCTTTTGATTTGACTTTTTCAAATTACTTGGAAGACTTTTTATCGGATTATTATTTAATTAAATGTAAGGACTTTAAGTCCAACTAGGAGTAGGGCTCTTATCTCTATTTTTTTAGTTATAAATGGGCTCTTGAAGATCTAGGTTAGAAAAGACAGACTTTTGATTAGATTTTTTGAAAAATATTTTCACTGCTTTTACCTAATATTCATGGGTTGCTAAACTCTCTTTCCAATCTAAGGATAATTGAAGATTTGATTTATAAGTTGTGAGATCTAATTGTTCTTATTTATTTTCTTTAATCTTTTGTATTCTTATAATTTTTGCACTTCATTATTATTATTGTTTTGTGGTTGCTTCAAAAAGGCCAATTGATTCATTCACAAGGTAATATACATCCAATTGAAATATCTGAATCCGTAATTGTTTGGCTGTTTCAATAACAAGTGGTAAGTAACAAGATTAATTGCACTTCTGGTTTTTAGTCTTTGTTATGTGATTATAAGATCTGATTTAAATAAACCTATATGTGTGTTTGTTAATTAGAATTGGTAGTCTCTTTAGTGTTCAATGCTATTGGTAAATTAAATCTTAAGATCGTATCTAGGGTTGTTTACTGGTAAGAGCAGCAATTAGAGAACGTTTTCTGATTGTCAAAGCAATAAGAAGAGATAGGTTGTTAGGTCATACCAACAACCATAACCAGTTTAGTTGGGATTAAGAAAAATTATCTTGCGTCAATGATCAACTTACCGAACCAAATCTGAAAATTACTCCTTAGGTTGGATTTCTCAAATTACTGAATTCTTCTACTTAATTTTGTTTTCTTTCTATTAATTTTTGTTATTTTAGTTAATCAATCTTTCAAACCCCTTTTGTTTTATTTTTCTTTTATTTGCAGAAAAGTAAATAGAAATTAATCAATCTCTCTTGGGACACGACCTTGCTCCCTATACTACTAATTAATTGTTTGAGCAAGTTATTTAATATTGTTGGTTTCGACAACCATTAACGTCGCAGGAAACTCTCTTCACTTGAAGAAATATGGGGGGATATAAAAATAAGGTGAGTTTCTAAATCGCTCAGTAAGGGGGTAAAGGACTTATTAACACAAATGATTAATTTCATAGCACAATCTTTTTGTTTTATAGGTGAAACTCAATAAACTCATTAGAAAACGTAGCATGAAATCATTAAAACATCATTCTCATTCATTTCTCTAAGATCATGCAGAAACATGAGTGTACAAGGCTGAGTATGAAAACCATAGTTTCAAGCATATGGAAATCAAGATGCGATAATGGCTTTTCTCGTAAAAACGTGATAGAAATCACCTTAGTAATAATGCACGTGGCACAGCCACAAAACACAATCTCATGTGTAAAAACGGAGACTAGGCAAATGAAACTCAGATAAAAACATCTGTCATGGCACATCCAAATATTCTCCTCTGGGTACACATCCTAGGCATCCTCAAAAGTGGGAACGTCGACAATATGGTCGTGTACATGGTGTATTGGTCTTATGTGTTACCAGAACAAAACCCAGACATACATGCTACCATAGCAAGGCCTCTCCTCATGCACACTATCGGTCTTACATGCTACCAAAGCAAGTCTCGGATTATATGCTACTAAAGCAAGGCCACCCAGGGCTACTAAAGCGGGGTCATCTCACGTTGCCAAAACGGAGGCATCTCTCACTACTAGATTGGAGGAATATCAGGCTTACATGCTACTAGAGCAAGGCCTGGACTTATATGCTACCAGAGCAAGGCCTGATGTGTTATTACATGACACGCCTAAGTCTCAATAATAGTTATTATTATATAAAACCATTTTGCCTTCACGTAAATCTCATGATGGTTTCTCTCATAAAACGCATCTGAAAACCCGTTTTTATACTCTTTACAAAACATATAAAAACCAAGCTCAAATCGGTAAAACCACGCACATATTTCTCAAATCTCAATACGCCTTAACGTAGAGCCCAAATCCCGTTTCACTTTTTAAACTCAAACGGTTTGTAAAATAATTTCACACTTTGTTTACAACTCATAAAAATTGGGCCCCAACCGGCAATAAAATCGTGTGCAATAATTCAATTATAACTCGTAAAAACATGCTTGTTTCTCAAAACATTTCATGCTACAATTATCATCACAAATCACATACACATTAAGTTTTAAGTTTTCCCTTACCTTGTTACACCTCATATAGTGCAATCGTTTCCCTCTAACGACGGACTAGCCACGTATTCCTCTCCGAATCTCCCGGGCTGTCTAAACGATGTAAAAACATCATCATCACATCACCACATTGTCTCTAATCTCAACATCGAGCATAATTGCTCACATTCTCATAATTTCTTGATACCTCAATAATTTTAACAACGCTAACCATTTTCAGCCTACTCATCACTAATCTACAGCCACAATCACAGAAATGTACTTCCAAATCAAGGGTTAAAGCTTAGAAATTTACCAAAAACTTGTGGAGTGCTCAATTCATGCCTCAACTCAAATCGTCCTTCGATTTTCAAGTATGTTGTACTCCTTTTGATGAGGAATAACGTTCCCTCTTGCCACAACCTTTGAGTCGAACGAAAATGGGCATTTTAGAGGAGAGAGAAAGCTAGGAATTCAGCCAAAAATGGGGGTTTTTGATTTTTAGAGAGAGAAAAGATGATTTTCAGCAAAAACACAGGGGTCTTTATATAGACAGAAGGTGGGAGATCGATCTGCTCTTAGGTGGAGATCGATCTGCCTTTGAATTTGAGAATGTTTTATGCCACTTTTATGCCTACCAGATCGATCTGTCGTGAGGGCAAGATTGATCTCATAATCTTGAGGAGGTCAATCTGCTCCTTGTGAGGAGATCGATCTACATTATACAGAAACATTTGGAGATCGATTTGCTCCTATAGGAGATCGATCCCTTTAAGGCAGAATCATAAGGAGATCGATCTTCCTTGAAGATCGATTTGCTCATTTAGATTTTCCATTCCTTGTCACTTTGGCCTACCAGATCGATCCCCTTTTCTCCAAGATCGATCTGGACTCATAGTTTCACCATTTAGTTACACACTTGACATAAAATCTCCACATATAATTACCATAATTTATCCCATTGATTATTTCTCATTCAATACTTATTCATTACTTAGAAATTTCATTCCTTACTACCTCAATATATGAGTACATCACATTTAGCTCAATCAATTAAACTTCATGTTCACATTACATAATTATATGTGTATTGAATTCTCAGGTTTCACATCCTCCACACCTTTAAAGAATTTGGTCCTCAAAATTCAACTCGACTCGTCAAACAAATGGGGGTACTTCTCCTTCATGAGGCTTTCCAATTCCCAAGTTGCCTCTTCTATTGAGTGATGCTTCCATAAAAGTTTCACTAATGGGATGTGATAATTCTATATTTTTAGAATTATTTGTGCTTAATTTACTAATTAATTATTTAAATCCCTAATTTATTTTGTTAATTATCCCCTTTATTTAATTAAAATTCTCATGTTTGCAAATAAATTAAATCCGGATGAATTTTGAATATTTCGGTAGAAAATGGACCGGAATTGGGCTAAAATCGAGTTTAGACCACGCGGACAACACGAGCCTAGCACATCCAATTGGACAAAAAGACAGATGACATGGAAATATTATTTTTCATGGAGCCAATGGTGTGAAGACAAGTGGCCAAACAATGCCAACTCATCTAGGATGAAAAAATTATAATTATACCCCTTATGTGTGTATAAATAAGACATGGATGGCAATTGAAAAAGGATGTAATTTTAGGAGTAGAAGTAATGTAATTTAGGAGTAGGAGTAGTGTAGGTAAAGTAGTTTTTAGAGTTATTTTCCTTTCTAGTATTTTTTTTACTTTCCCGTTTGTTTTACTTTGCAATTTCCGTTAGCCTCTATTGTTAAGTTACTGTTCATTCCATCTTCATGTTATGAAAAGCTTTTTATTCCCAGTTTTGTAAAGTTTCATCCCTTTATTTTTATGTTCGATTTACTGTTTTCTTTTATGATAGTTTTTCTTATTCTTTAGTTTTGTTTTATCATTGTTACCATAGCTCATCATGTCTCCATTCTTCTTTTCATTTCTCTGTTTCTATTTAAGTTGTTTATTAGTTGAAGTTTTTTTTTGGTTTTCTGCATTTCATGTCACGACCCAATTCCATTCTCTTTAACCGAAAATCACTGAAAATTTTTCGCGTCTTACTGTGACCTTACCCGGTCGTGAACTAAACTCACCACACACTGTTGGGCTGTGAGTCAATAATAAACACCACATCTCATTCATTCTCAATTAATTAAAACGATGTCATACATTTGCATTTAATCGTGTACTTATACGAATACATGTTTTACTGACATCTACATCCCCCATAATTACAACTCAAAAGAATACTGTGCTTTTACATTGTTTAGATACAAAAAGAATCACTGTGTATATACCTCTTAGCAATGGAGATGCATCGGAGTCCAAAATACCACGCCTCAATCCTTACTGGGCTACTATACACGCTCTGTAGGGGGAAAATAGAGTGGGATGAGCAACCACACACTCAGTAAGGCAATAATGCAAGCATTATAGATAACTACTCTATCTACATGCTGATAGTGTTATGCATAAATCATTTATGGTAAGAGCATGAGGAATAAAACTATGCCATGTGAATATACATATATATCATGTATCAAAATCATGTGCATTGGCATATAAAACATGGTAGAAACATCGTGTATAAATCATCTCATGCTCAATCTCATTTAAATTCATAAAAAGGGCAATTCATTAAGAAACCTCCTTTTTAAACCAACATCATAAACCTCTTTCTCAACACATAATCACCACCAAATCAACTCACAATCACAATCACATTTTCATTTCACAATTCACGCATGTGTATAAAAACTAGGTCACTATACCAAAAGTGCCTATGTGGACCATTACATCATAAATCATCCCAGACCACACGCATCCAGGTGTGCGGGGTATCACGCTGGCATGAAGATGGATTATCCCTCGCCAGACTTTCTCAACACATAACCATCATGCGGTACATCGTACTCCATGTGATATACACGGTACAGCGTACTCCGCAGACTCATATCGTGATTGGGGATGCTATTCCTAGGTCTTACCTACCCCATACCAAGAGTTTTCCATATCCGTGAAGGAGAGCCTCCCTGCCGAACAGAGCCTCCCCGCTTAACAGAGCCTCCCTGCCTCCTCGGGCTTAAGGATGTTAGCTTAAGGATGTAGGGCTTAAGGATCCTTCCGTAAGAGAGCCTCCCCACCGAACAGAGCCTCCCCGCCTCTTTGGGCTTAAGGATGTTCGCTTAAGGATGTAGGGCTTAAGGATCTTATCGTATCCATGTAGGAGAGCCTCCCTGCCTAATAGAGCCTCCCCGCCCCTCCAGGGCTTAAGGATGTTGGCTTAAGGATCCCACCGTAAGAGAGCCTCCCCACAGAACAGAGCCTCCCTGCCTCTTTGGGCTTAAGGATGTTGGCTTAAGGATGTAAGGCTTAAAGATCTTACCAACTTTCACAACCTTATACGTGTCACAATGAGCAAACTTGTGCGAGCAAAGCTTTAGCATGACTCAGGCATCCTCTCATATAGAGACGCGTAAGAGCATAGCTCTAGTACGGTTATACTCATAAGACAACCACTCAAAATCCACGTACGAGCAGAAGCTCCAGTACGGTTTATAAACATCATCATAGTTTCCAAATCAAGGTGCGAGCTAAGCTCCAGCACGTTTCATACAAATGAAAACATAGAAATCCAGCGCGAGCGAGGCCCTAGCGCGATTTATGTCATACAAATACGATAGGCGGCTCATACACAATCAAACAATCCCGACAATCGGGTTTAGCACTCACAAATGCTTTTCCACAACAACCATACAATACTAGTCGACCCATCTACTAGCTTGCTTAAAACCAAGCAATTTCATTTTGAAAAGCATCACAACATTAGATTTATGCAATTATTAGCCTTACTATCCCATTTCATAAAATCCACTTCAAATCCAAAACCACGCATATACTCCTCATCATTCATGAATACCATCAATCATTTATTTGAGCAATCATGCATTTCATAAAACACCCAATATTCACCCACAAGTTCAAAGTACGAGCAGCTACCTCTATATACTCACAAAATTCCCTTACCTGAAATCGCGATGCGTGATTCCACTTCCTTAAGCTGCTTACTCGTACGGTTCGATTCATCTTCAACGAACTCTTCGGGACTGCACAAAATTGTATCCCACATTATATTCGATCCATATAATGCAACCCTTGTGCTTGCTTTAGTCACTTTAATCTATAGCCTCTATTAACGCTTATATGGCCTCGTTTCATTACTTTACCCATAACTCGAGTCTATTGATCTTCTTAGGCCTATTAACTTATTCCAAATAGATATTAAATCGACATTAAGCTCATAGTGTTCATATTTCATGAATTCGCTCACTATAGCATTTTATCAAGCATGTACATACTCATTTCCACAATTCCTCCAAACTTACAATGTAATCTAATTTAACCATATAAAGTCATAAGCATTACCTCACTAACAACTTTAGCATGCCCATAAATCATAAACTCATTCAACCCATATATTCTCACATCATACCCATTCTAGGTTTTCTAGGTCACACCAATTCCACCACATCCCTAGATAATTTATCCATCAATAGTCATGCCAAACAACTCCAAAATCAATTAAATAGACAATGTATTTGGATTGGAGTGTTAGAATCTTACCAAATATGATTTTTCTTCTTGCTCCAAATGGCAATGCCCTTAACTCCTTCAATACCAACAATGGAAAAATGCCTTCACACTATGTTGTTCTTCTCTTTAATAGGAACAACTTTGCCTCTAATGGTCTCTCTTTAATTCTTGTTGGAAATGGCTGATTTTAGAGAGGGAAAGTTAGGTTTTTGGGTTGAAAGTGAAAGGTTAGTGTTTTTCCCGAGATTTCCTGATTTTCAGCCCTCCTTATATAGAAATAGCTTGAGGAGATCAATCTGGTCCAAGAGGAGATCGATCTGGTCCCTTAAAATCCCTCTTTTTCACGGTATTTTTAAGCCTGAGATCGATCTGTCGAAGCATGAGATCGATCTGTCGAGGCATGAGATCGATCTGCTCCCAAACAGAGAGCTAAGGAGATCGATCTGGGTGCTTGGGGATCGATCTTTTCACTACAGAATGCTTGGGAGATCGATCTGGCTCCATTGGAGATCGATCTGCTCTATTCTTTCGCCCAAATTAGAGCATTCTGGCTCTTCCAGATCGATCTCTCATCCTATGAGATCGATCTGGCCCTCATGTTTTCCAGATTTCCTGTTGTTTCCTTGCTGCAACTCATACCAATACATCCTTAATCTATTTCCATGGCCATTTTCTCATCCATCCACCTTTATAACTTGAAAATGGCATCCATTCATACCTTATGCACATTGAAACTTGTGTGCATTCATTGTATGTCCAAAGGTATGCTACATGAAACCAAATGGAAGCATAACTCCATTCCATTTTACCACACTACTCATCTTGAGTTTCAATCACATCCATCACTTGCCAGAACTCATTTCTTCATATTCGTACTCAATGAAACTTGTATGTACGTTACAATTCATATTACACATACATACATTGAATCCATGGACTTACATCAATCATACTTTACATTACAAGTCCATTCATATTATTTGATCCAATTACACACATTACCATTATACATATACGGGGTCTTACATTCTCCCCTCCTTCAAGGAATTTGGTCCTCCAAATTAGAACCAAGTCACTCTTCAAAAAGTTGGGGTACTTCTCCCGTATCAAGTTCTCCAATTCCCACGTGGCCTCTTCCGCCGTGTGGTGTTGCCAAAGAACTTTCACCAAGGGAATTGTCTTATTCTGCAACACTTTCTCTTTTCTGTCCAATATTCGAACCGGCTTCTCAACATACGTCATACTCTCATGGAGCTCCAATGGCTCATATCTTATCACGTGTGTCGGGTCCGAGTGATACTTCCGAAGCATCGAGACGTGGAAGACGTTGTGGACATTTGCCAAGTCCGGTGGTAATGCCAACCTATACGCCTTATCTCCCACTCTCTCCAAAATCTCGAAGGGTCCGATATATCTAGGGCTCAGCTTGCCCTTCTTACCAAATCTCATAATACCCTTCGATGGTGATACCCTCAGAAACACCGACTCACCCTCATCAAACTCCAGTGGTCTTCGTCTCTTGTCAGCATAACTCTTTTGTTGGCTCTGAGCTGTCCGTAATCTCTCACATATCAACTGGACGTCCTCAGATGCCTGCTGCACTAAGTCCGGAGCAAAAATCTGTCTGTCACCAACCTCTTCCCATCCAATGGGGGGAACAGCATCTACGCCCGTACAATGCCTCATAGGGTGCCATCCTGATACTCGCATGATAGCTGTTATTATAAGCGAACTCGGCTAACTGCAGGTGGTCATCCAAGAGCCTCTAAAATCTAGCACACATGCTCTCAACATATCCTCGAGGGTCTGTATAGTCCTCTCTGACTGCCCATCTGTCGAGGATGAAAAGAGGTGCTAAAACTCAATCAGGTCCCTAGCGCTTCCTGAAAATGTTCCCAAAAATGGGAAGTGAAGCGGGCATCCCTATCAGAAACAACGCTCACTGGTACACCATGTAGCCGTACTATCTCTCGAATATACAGGTTCGCCAACTGACTCAGTGTATCGGTAGCTCTCATAGCCAAGAAATGGGCGGACTTAGTCAACCTGTCCACAATAACCCATATGGCATCATGACCTCTACGGGTCCTCGGTAACCCCATCACAAAATCCATGGTGACATGCTCCCACTTCCATGTTGGTATTGGTAGAGGCTGCAATAATCCTGCAGGCTTCTGATGCTCTACCTTCACTTGCTGACAAACGAGACACTTAGCGACATATTTAGCAATGTCTCTCTTCATTCCAGACTACCAATAAACCTTCCGAAGGTTTTGATACATCTTGGTACTTCCCGGATGTATCGTATACTTCGATGAGTGAGCCTCTGATAAAATCGTTCTCCTGATCTCAGGATCCCTGGGAACGCATACTCTGCCTCTGAACCTCAATAAGCCATCAACACTCTGCTCAAAATCAACACCCATACCTGTCTGTATCTGCCTCAGCCAATCGATACACCGTCGATCGCTCTACTGGGCTTGCCGAATACGGCCAATCAACTCTGGCTCTAGTCTCAAACTAGCCATGCAATTCATGTTCCCATATCATCATATAAGACACCAACCCAAGGCTCTTTCTACTCAAAGCATCGGCAACTACATTTGCCTTACCCGGGTGGTACATGATTTCACAATCATAGTCTTTCAGGAGTTCGAGCCATCTCCTCTGTCTCATATTTAGCTCTTTCTGTGAGAACAGGCACTTAAGGCTCTTATGATCTGTGAACACCTAAAATTTCTCACCATAGAGATAATGGCGCCATATTTTCAAAGCAAATACTACAGTCGCCAACTCCAAATCATGTGTCGAGTAGTTCCTCTCATGATCTTTCAACTGTCTAGATCCATAGGCAACTACCTTCCCATCCTGCATAAGCACACAGCCTAGTCCCTGGTGTGATGCATCCGTATACACCGAGAATCCTCCTGAGCTGGTAGGAATGGTGAGCACTGGAGCAGTCGTCAATCGACGCTTAAGCTCCTCAAAACTCCTCTCACATGCCTCATCCCATGTAAACTTAACATCCTTACGCGTGAGGCGTGTCAACGGAGCAGCTAGTCTGGAGAAACCCTCTACAAATCTCCGATAATATCCTGCCAATCCCAGGAAACTTCTGATCTCAGTTACTGTCTTGGGCTGTTCCCACTGTACAACTGCCTCTATCTTGGATAGATCCATCGATACCCCATCCTTTGACACAACATGCCCCAGAAATGAGATCTGTTCCAACCAAAAGTTACACTTGCTGAGTTTGGCATACAATTCTCTCTCTCGGAGGGTTTGCAGAACTATCCTCAAGTGCTCCTTATGATCTTCCCTGGACTTGGAATACACCAAAATATCATCAATGAACACTATTACAAACTTGTCCAGGTATGGCTTGAATATATCATTCATCAATGCCATAAATGCTGCGGGAGCATTCGTCAATCCGAATGGTATCACCAAAAACTCGTAGTGGCCATAACGGGTACGAAATGCTGTCTTGGGTACATCTCCATCCTGATCCTCAATTGATGATACCCTGACCGCAGATCTATCTTAGAAAATACTTCGGCTCCCTGGAGCTGATCCAACAAATCATCGATTCTTGGAAGGGGGTACTTGTTCTTAATGGTGGCCTTATTCAACAACCGGTAATCTATACACAGTCGGAGGCTTCCATCCTTCTTCCTTACAAATAGAACCGGTGCTCCCCAAGGTGAGACACTCGGTCTAACAAACCCCTTCTCCAGCAACTCTTGCAGCTGTTTCTTCAGCTCTTCCAACTCTATCGAAGCCATTCTATAGGGTGGTTTCAATATCGGCTCTGTACCAGGCACTAACTCAATGCAAAATTCCATTTCCCTTTCAGGTGGTAGTCCTGGTAATTCGTCCGGAAAGACATCAGGGTAATCCGTAATTACGGCTATGTCCTTCAATTTCGGGTGTGCCTCATCTATATCGGCCACATAGGCAATGAACCCTTCACATTATCCTCTCCATCGTTAGTAACATAAACCATCACTCCACATTCAATATTTGTCAAAAACAAATAATTTATCTCTCAAGCAATATGCATTTAAAATTATACTCTTTTATTTACCACAATTATACAAGTTTCATATCATTTCTTTTTATCAAAATTTACAATAAGATTGTCTAATCCTGAAAACATCAATGTTTTGGTATGACAATCCATCACAACACGATTGGTAGCCAACCAATCCATTCCCAAAATTACATCAAAATCATTCATATTCAATAAAATCAGATTGGCTATCATTTCCTTCCCCTCTATCTTTAACTTACAATCCCTACATACATGCTCAGTCAATTGACTATCATTCATGGGTGTGGAAATCATCAACATTTTATCCAACAATGTTGGTTTCACATATTTCAACAATTTATGTGCAAAGGAAGGTGATATGAAAGAATGCGTGGCACCAGGGTCAAATAATACCAATGCTTCTAATTCAAAGATTCGGATGGTACCTTTAATCACATCCGTCGATGCGTCTGCAGTGTCCTGGTCCAGTGCATGTACTCTTCCTCTGCTCACACCCGTAGCCTGTTTCCCTTTTTCCTCAGCTGTAGCCCTCCTTCTCGGGGCTGCTGTCTCAACTGGAGCTCCCTTAGGCTCCTTGCCTTTCTGTGGGGCAATCTCCATCTTCTCGGGACAATACTTAGCTATACGTCTTGGTCTCTCGCATCTAAAACACACCATAGGGGTCATCAGACAGGGCCTATTCCCATGAAATCTCCCACATCTCCTACACTGATCAGTAGTAGGTCGTGGTCCTCCAATAGTCATGCCCCTCGGTGCAGTCAAGGCTGGGTATACGGTAGGTCTAGCAGCTCTCTCCTGCACCTCCTCGATCTTAGGTCTCTTCTCAAAATACCTTGGGCCTCCTTTCCTGGCCACTCTATCCCTCCCGGATCTCTTTCGGTCTCTGTCCTTTCCAACGCTGATTCTCCCAAGCTCGGAGGCATTTCGCTCAAAGTCTTGCTCACACAACTGAGCCTTATGTACAGCCTCCTCATAAGTCACAATGTCGAAGGGAGCTAGCTTAGTCCGGATGGCCAATCTCAATCCATCCGTGAACTTTTGAATCTTTCGGGTCTCATTACCCATCGTGTCCGGGTCATATCTCCCCAAGGACATAAACTTGGACTCATACTCGTCCACAGTCCGGTTCCCCTAAACCAAATTCATAAATTCCATCCGTAATTTCCTCTGTGCGGTAGCTGGAATATACTGCCTCCTGAAGGCCTCTAAAAATATCTCCCATGAGATCTCAGAGTGTCTAGCCCTCAAAATAATCTCGATGGACCTCCACCAATGCTCGGCCTCGCCTTTCAACATAAACACGGCAAAGGCTACCTTTTCAGCCTAAGTGCATCGGAAAAACCTATACAGTTTCTCCATCTCATACACCCAGTCCTCCGTAACCACTGAGTCCTTCACCCCTCTAAACACTGGGGGTTTCAGCGCTTGAAACTCTCCCAACCTACTCAAGTCGCAGTCATAACCCAAATCACTACCGCTATGCTGTGGAGCGATAGGAGATTCTGTATCCTGGGCTGTAGGTGGTGTAACTGTAGCTGTCTCAGCAGCATGAGGTCTTTCCGCCTCTGCAGCTGCCTGTTCAGTAGTAGGCTGTGCTGCGGGACCTCGTCTATCACCGGCGCCCAAGGCCTGCTTAACTATCTCCACCAAATTCTCAATACTCCGCTCTAACCTAGCGAAGCGAGCCTCAGTATCCTCTGCTCTCTCAGCAGGGTTTTGTGGAGCCTGCTCAGTCTGTGGCTCCGGACGGCTCTCAGGCCTACCTTTGTGGACTCTAGCACGTGCTCTCACCCCTCTACCTTTGCGTGTAACTGGCATAGTGCCTAACTTCCTGTATTATAATAATTCATTAAGCTCAATCCATCATGGTATACACAGTTATATCTAAACAAAAGCACAGTACTATGAGGATGTACTTTCCTACGTTTTATTAATGACTCACATCAGGCCAACACAGCTCTGATACCAATCTCTGTCATGACCCAATTCCATTCTCTTTAACCAAAAATCACTAAAAATTTTTTGCGTTTTACTGTGACCTTACCCGGTCGTGAACTAAACTCACCACACACTGTTGGGCTGTGAGTCAATAATAAACACCACATCTCATTCATTCTCAATTAATTAAAACGATGTCATACATTTGCATTTAATCGTGTACTTATACGAATACATGTTTTACTGACATCTACATTCCCCATAATTACAACTCAAAAGAACACTGTGCTTTTACATTGTTTAGATACAAAAAGAATCACTATGTATATACCTCTTAGCAATGGAGATGCAGCGGAGTCCAACATACCACGCCTCAGTCCTTACTGGGCTACTATGCACACTCTGTAGGGGGAAAATAGAGTGGGATGAGCAACCACACGCTCAGTAAGGCAATAATGCAAGCATTGTAGATAACTACTTTATCTACATGCTGATAGTGTTATGCATAAATCATTTATGGTAAGAGTATGAGGAATAAAACTATGCCATGTGAATATACATATATATCATGTATCAAAATCATGTGCATTGGCATATAAAACATGGTAGAAACATCGTGTATAAATCATCTCATGCTCAATCTCATTTAAATTCATAAAAAAGGCAATTCATTAAGAAACCTCCTTTTTAAACCAACATCATAAACCTCTTTCTCAACACATAATCACCACCAAATCAACTCACAATCACAATCACATTTTCATTTCACAATTCACGCATGTGTATAAAAACTAGGTCACTATACCAAAAGTTCCTATGTGGACCATTACATCATAAATCATCCCAGACCACACGCATTCAGGTGTGCGGGGTATCACGCTGGCATGAAGATGGATTATCCCTCGCCCGACTTTCTCAACACATAACCATCATGCGGTACATCGTACTCCATGTGATATACACGATACAACGTACTCCGTAGACTCATATCGTGATTGGGGGTGCCATTCCTAGGTCTTACCTACCCCATACCAAGAGTTTTCCATATCCGTGAAGGAGAGCCTCCCTGCCGAACAGAGCCTCCCCGCTTAACAGAGCCTCCCTGCCTCCTCGGGCTTAAGGATGTTAGCTTAAGGATGTAGGGCTTAAGGATCCTTCCGTAAGAGAGCCTCCCCACCGAACAGAGCCTCCCCGCCTAACAGAGCCTCCCCGCCTCTTTGGGCTTAAGGATGTTGGCTTAAGGATGTAGGGCTTAAGGATCTTATCGTATCCATGTAGGAGAGCCTCCCTGCCTAACAAAGCCTCCCCGCCCCTCCAGGGCTTAAGGATGTTGGCTTAAGGATCCCACCATAAGAGAGCCTCCCCACCGAACAGAGCCTCCCCGCCTCTTTGGGCTTAAGGATGTTGGCTTAAGGATGTAAGGCTTAAGGATCTTACCAACTTTCACAACCTTATACGTGTCACAATGAGCAAACTTGTGCGAGCAAAGCTCTAGCATGACTCAGGCATCCTCTCATATAGAGACGCGTAAGAGCATAGCTCTAGTATGGTTATACTCATAAGACAACCACTCAAAATTCACGTATGAGCAGAAGCTCCAGTACGGTTTATAAACATCATCATAGTTTCCAATCAAGGTGCGAGCTAAGCTCCAGCACGTTTCATACAAATGAAAACAAAGAAATCCAGCGCGAGCGAGGCCCTAGCGCGATTTATGTCATATAAATACGATAGGCGGCTCATACACAATCAAACAATCCCGGCAATCGGGTTTAGCACTCACAAATGCTTTTCCACAATAACCATACAATACTAGCCGACCCATCTACTAGCTTGCTTAAAACCAAGCAATTTCATTTTGAAAAGCATCACAACATTAGATTTATGCAATTATTAGCCTTACTATCCCATTTCATAAAATCCACTTCAAATCCAAAACCACGCATATACTCCTCATCATTCACGAATACCATCAATCATTTATTTGAGCAACCATGCATTTCATAAAACACCCAATATTCACCCACAAGTTCAAAGTACGAGCAGCTACCTCTATATACTCACAAAATTCCCTTACCTGAAATCGCGATGCGTGATTCCACTTCCTTAAGCTGCTTACTCGTACGGTTCGATTCATCTTCAACGAACTCTTCGGGACTGCACAAAATTGTATCCCACATTATATTCGATCCATATAATGTAACCCTTGTGCTTGCTTTAGTCACTTTAATCTATAGCCTCTAATAACGCTTATATGGCCTCGTTTCATTACTTTACCCATAACTCGAGTCTATTGATCTTCTTAGGCCTATTAACTTATTCCAAATCGATATTAAATCGACATTAAGCTCATAGTGTTCATATTTCATGAATTCGCTCACTATAGCATTTTATCAAGCATGTACATACTCATTTCCGCAATTCCTCCAAACTTACAATGTAATCTAATTTAACCATCTAAAATCATAAGCATTACCTCACTAACAACTTTAGCATGCCCATAAATCATAAACTCATTCAACCCATATATTCTCACATCATACCCATTCTAGGTTTTCTAGGTCACACCAATTCCACCACATCCCTAGATAATTTATCCATCAATAGTCATGCCAAACAACTCCAAAATCAATTAAATAGACAATGTATTTGGATTGGAGTGTTAGAATCTTACCAAATATGATTTTTCTTCTTGCTCCAAATGGCAATGCCCTTAACTCCTTCAATACCAACAATGGAAAAATGCCTTCACACTATGTTGTTCTTCTCTTTAATAGGAACAACTTTGCCTCTAATGGTCTCTCTTTAATTCTTGCTGGAAATGGCTGATTTTAGAGAGGGAAAGTTAGGTTTTTGGGTTGAAAGTGAAAGGTTAGTGTTTTTCCCGAGATTTCCTGATTTTCAGCCCTCCTTATATAGAAATAGCTTGAGGAGATCAATCTGGTCCAAGAGGAGATCGATCTGGTCCCTTAAAATCCCTCTTTTTCACGACATTTTTAAGCCTGAGATCGATCTGTCGAAGCATGAGATCGATCTGTCGAGGCATGAGATCGATCTGCTCCCAAACAGAGAGCTAAGGAGATCGATCTGGGTGCTTGGGGATCGATCTTTTCACTACAGAATGCTTGGGAGATCGATCTGGCTCCATTGGAGATCGATCTGCTCTATTCTTTCGCCCAAATTAGAGCATTCTGGCTCTTCCAGATCAATCTCTCATCCTATGAGATCGATCTGGCCCTCATGTTTTCCAGATTTCTTGTAGTTTCCTTGCTGCAACTCATACCAATACATCCTTAATCTATTTCCATGGCCATTTTCTCATCCATCCACCTTTATAACTTGAAAATGGCATCCATTCATACCTTATGCACATTGAAACTTGTGTGCATTCATTGTATGTCCAAAGGTCTACTACATGAAACCAAATGGAAGCATAACTCCATTCCATTTTACCACACTACTCATCTTGAGTTTCAATCACATCCATCACTTGCCAGAACTCATTTCTTCATATTCGTACTCAATGAAACTTGTATGTACGTTACAATTCATATTACACATACATACATTGAATCCATGGACTTACATCAATCATACTTTACATTACAAGTCCATTCATATTATTTGATCCAATTACGCACATTACCATTATACATATACGGGGTCTTACATTTCACCTTCCTGTCTCAACTTTTGCATGATTGAGACTGGTCAGTTTTGTTCAACGTAGTAGTGGACTGCTACAGAGGACAAGGAGCAAGGCGTGGCTATCGGAGTTTCCATTTTTTCTGTTTCACAACTTCTTTTGTTTCGATTTAGTCTTCAGCTATTAATTCTATCCTTGTTCTTGGTTTACTTTCAGTTTGCCTATTTTCCTTTCATTCACTGCTTTAACTTTTTATTAGCTGCATTTCTTTTGATCTTTAATGTTGATGATAAATTATCCTAAAGCATCATTTCCATTTCTCTATTCTGCCCTGTTTCTTGTTTCTATTACTATTCATTACTACATTTCATTATGTATATTTTTTCATTCAATTACTGCAGCTGCGTTAGTGATGTACAGGACATGGTGACAGATTCGACAGGGGTAAGTGCTGCTGTGCTCATCGAGTGGAGGGAATGTAGCCAAGAAAGCAACATAGGAGTAGAACCAGTTACATCACATGAGATGGGTAGGACAATGTGCAGTGGACAGACCAGGAGCCGAGGTCGTGTAAATGAAGCAACAATGCCTGGTACAGAGCAGTAGCTGGGCATTATCACAGAGAAGAAGAAGAAGGAGCAAGTCTGGACACGGCAGGTTTTAGCTGAAGCAGGAGCTGGCGTGAAGGCAGATTGCTTCTCTCAGTTGCGTGAAGGTAGATACGGTGCTGAACAAATCCAAAAAATGAAGATTGAAGCAGCTGAAGTGGTTGGTAACGTGAGGAGTTGGATTTGTTGTAGGAATGGAGCTGAGCATGGAAACTAAAAACTAGACTGGATGCAGCAGAGTTGGTGGATAGCAGACTAGGATAAAACCAAGAGTAAGCAAGCTGGACATGCCTGACTAGAACCGAGAGCAACCAACCCGAGACCATACCTGGAAATGAAAATAGACATACCGAAATAAAGACATGAACAGTGAATGGAGGGACATGGGGCTGGTTTAAATTGGTTAAGGTTTTTGATTTTAATTGCGTGGAGCACTGTAAGTAATTTTGCTCGGTTTTATTTAGTTTTTATTATTTTATTGCTTTCTAGTAATTTTAATGTTAGCTATATAGATCACCCACCTTAATTTCATAATTTGCTAGAATATACTTAAGGTAAGATTAACTGGTAGTTAATTAGGCTAACCAACTTCTCTGAGGGACGATAACTCGGGACTCAAATCCCATTATTACTTGTACGACCCGTGCACTTGCGGTAATATGTTTAGGGCATGTCAAGTTTTTGGCGCCATTGCCGGGGAAGTTTTAATTAGTTGTTAATTAATATCGGTGAAATTATGCTTAGGTGTAATTCTAGCGGTAAATATTTAGGTTGTAAATATTTAGAAGTTTAATCTAAATTAGTTAATTGAAAAAATTAAAATTAAAAATTTAAAAATTTAAAAATTTTTTAAAAAAATTTCTAAGGACTTTCTGATGATTGCATGCGTAGAGCCAGAAGTTTTGATTTCTTTTCTCTAGATCCTGAAATTGAACGCACTCTTAGAAAAATTCGTACGGATTCTAGGAAATTATTAGCTCCGCTGCAATTCACCATGGCAGAAAATAGGAAAATTAGGACCGTTGGAGATTATGCAATGCCGACTATTGGAGGTTATTATACCGAAATTAGGCCACCAGCTGTCCCTGCTAACAATTTCGAAATTAAGCCTTCCATCCTCCAAATGATCCAGACCTCTTTACAGTTCAGTGGGCTTCCGCACGATGACCCACATGCTCACCTTGGACAATTCCTAGACTTGTGCAACACGTTCAAGCACAATGGATTATCTGATGATGCGCTTAGGCTTAGATTATTCCCCTTCTCACTTAGGGATAGGGCACGACACTAGTTAACTTCCTTGCCTCCAGGATCCATTTATACATGGGATGAGTTAGCCCATCAAGTTCTAGCTAAGTTTTTCCCTCCCTCTAAAATGGCCAGACTCCATAGTGACATATCTTCCTTTGCCCAGTTTGACACTGAATCTCTTTACGAAGCATGGGAACGATATAAGGAGCTTCTTAGGAAGTGCCCTCATCATGGTCTACCTTTGTGGCTGCAAGTCCAGACCTTCTATAACGGACTTACAAGCCAAAATGGGACTATTGTTGACGCTGCTGCGGGTGGAGCGCTAATGTGCAAAACAAAGGAGGAAGCTTACGAGCTCTTAGAGAAGATGGCTGCTAACAATTATCTATTGTCCTCGGAGAGGCCATTGCCAATGAAGTCGACGGGTATTTATGAGCTTGACACGCTGTCTACCTTGACCTCTCAAATCGCTAATCTTACGAAGAAGGTAGAGTTGCTCAGTACCCAACGTAATCCTTCTACCAGTCCTAATTCGATTTATTCTGTCCAAAGTCCTTTCCTTTCATGTGATCTGTGTAGTGGTACACACTCTGTGGATAGGTGTCAGCTTAACTTAGAATCGGTTCAGTATGTTGCTCCACTTCAGAAGCAATAAAACAACCCCTTGTCAAACACCTATAATCCAGGGTGGAAGAACCTTCCTAACTTTTCATAGAGCCAAAACCAAGGGCAAACTTCTAGCTCTAGATCTGTAGGACCCCCTAGTTTTCAAGCTCCACCAGTTCTGGTACCACCACAACATCCATTCCTATACCATCAACCATCCCCATCTCATTTTAAGCATCATCCACCTTATTACCATCAACCACCACCACCACCACAACCTCAGCACTTACCAGCAGCTAAAAAGAAGCCCTCGCTTGAGGAAATGCTTACAACGATCCTGCAAAATCAAGTAGCTTCAATTAAGAACTTAGAGGTTCAGGTAGGACAAATAGCGAATGCTCTTAGTCAGCGTCCTCAAGGGACCCTTCCTAGTAACACCGAAGCCAGTCCTGTTAGGCAAAGGGAGGGTAAGGAATATGTGCAAGCCATTACCCTTAGGAGCGGCAGAGAGCTAGATGATGATCCACAAGTTAAGTCCCAACCTGAACAGCACATAGTAGAAGAATCCTTAAGTTCTAACGAAGTAGCTCTGAAAGAACAAGAACATCAGGATCAGGCTGCAAAGGAATTCAAGATAGGCGCTTCTTCATCTATACCTTCTTCTACTTCATAGCCTTCCTCATCCTCTAATGCTACACAGGTTTCCACCCCCTCCGGTTAGACCACCAGTACATTTTCCTCAGAGGTTTCAAAACCGAAAGCTTGACCAACAATTTGCTAAATTTCTTGAGGGTTTGAAGAAACTTCACATCAACATTCCTTTCGCAAATGCGTTAGAGAAAATGCCAAGTTATGTAAAGTTTTTAAAGGATATCCTCTTAAGGAAGAGAAGACTGGAAGAATATAAGAGGTGGCTTTGACTGAGGAATGTAGTGCAATTATTCGGAGGAAATTACCCCACAAGCTCAAGGATCCCAGGAGTTTTACCATACCCTGCACTATTAGAAATTTATTCTTTGGTAGAGCCCTGTGTGATTTAGGAGCTAGTATAAATTTAATGCCATTGTCTATCTATCATAAGTTAGGAATAGGGGATGCCAAGCCCACCACAGTGACCCTTCAGCTTGCTGATCGATCCATTAAATATCCGAAGGGGGTCATTGAGGATGTTAGTAAAGGTGGACAAGTTTATTTTCCTTACAGATTTTATTGTTTTGGATATGGAGGAAGACAGGGAAGTCCCCATTATACTAGGCAGACCTTTCCTAGCGACTGGTAGAACCTTAATTGATGTACAGATGGGGGAGTTAACGATGAGAGTCCAAGATCAGGAGGTAAAGTTTAATGTTTTCAAACCTTTAAAGCTCCATGATGACTCTCAAAAGTGTTTTAAGATAGAGATTGAGGATGACATAAGGCTTGACCATATAAAATTTGAGATAAAGAAGGAAGTAGATAGGGCTCAGGAGGATTTAACTGTTAACATTCTATCACCATTTTGGCTAATCCACCTACTCTTCGCCCTGCTGCTGAGTGTTGTTTTCTTCAGCTGCATTTGAAGTGGCTATGTTTTTCTTTTCATTTTATATATAGTTCTTTTTCTTTTTCTTTTCTGTTGTTTCTTTCTTTGTTTATTTTGCAGGTTTATTTTCTAGTTTTACGCTTTCAATCAAGCTTCATTTATTCATCATCATCAGATAGGGGAGTACTTTGTTCTCGATCTTATATTATCTGCACATTGAGGACACTGTGCACTTTAAGTTTGGGGGAGAGGATATCACTTGAGCTATTTTGTGAAAAATTGAAAAAATTTTCAAAATATTTTCGATAATATGAGCTTAAATTGTTTGATTTTGGGATGATTTAGTGCTTAGCATGTAGTTTTCCCATATTCCGATGATATGACCCCATGATTTAGTCTGACTTTGATTAACTGAGAAGCATGATTATGGCAAAACATGAAGTTGAATTCTTGAATTTGTCTTAATTCAGATTGTGATTGCCTCATCTTATACACATGTCATGTCATGAATCGATATATTTATTTAGAAAAAGCTTATGTGTACATAGGATTGCATTTGTTCAATTGATTTTGTGCATCATATTCTAGAATTTGTTTGATCTGATCTCGAGGTGAAATATTAGATCACACTTAATTAGGGAGATGATTTAGGCCATCTTCGGATCGTTTGAGCCTTTCTAGCCTTCCTGGTACATATTCTACCCCTAGTCACCCATTTGGGCCAAATAAGCTTTTCTCTATAAATACACCTGCTTATTTTTGTTTCCTTAGCTTAAATTCTTTTTTTTTCCTATCCCTTACCCTGAAAGCATGAAAAGTCATTGGATATATTGTGAGCTATATGAGTATTAAGTCATAGTGAAGGAGTATGTACTGAAAAAAATGAAAAAGAAAGAAAAAGAAAAAGAAAAGAAGAAAGAAAAAAATACAAAAATAGAATAAAAAGTTTAGTGAAATAAATAAGTTTGGGGGAAATGATTTGAGCTCTTACATTAAGATCCTAGAAGTAATGCATGTTAAGGGGTAATTAAGTCCTATTAATCTTTGGTTAAGTGTGACTACATTAGTGGAGAGAGAAGTGAAAAGCAAACTTATGGGAATGATCACATGTCATTGATTTTGCATTCACTGTGTTTGCATAATCTGATCCGTATAATGTACTGTGAAGTGACTTTGACATTTTTCACACATTCACGAGGAGTCCAATTTGGGTTCAGACTTATGATTGAATAATTCTAAGTGCTGGACTTGTAATTGGGTCTTTGATTTCATAGTCTGTACTTTTTCTTTGAGGATAATATTGGAGAAATTATTGTGTTTTGTACTTATCATTCCTATAATTATTTTGTTTTGCTTGAGGACAAGCAAAAGCTCAAGTTTGGGGGTGTGATAATTCTATATTTTTAGAATTATTTGTGCTTAATTTCCTAATTAATTATTTAAATCCCCAATTTATTTTGTTAATTATCCCCTTTATTTAATTAAAATTCTCATGTTTGCAGATAAATTAAATCCGGATGAATTTTGAATATTTCGGTAGAAAATGGATCGAAATTAGGCTAAAATCGAGATTGGACCACGCGGACAACACGAGCCTAGCACATCCAGTTGGACAAAAAGACAAATGACATGGAAATATTATTTTTCAAGGAGCCAATGGTGTGAAGACAAGTGGCCAAACAATGCCAACTCATCTAGGATGAAAACAAGTACAATTATACCCCTTATGTGTGTATAAATAAGACATGGATGGCAATTGAAAAAGGATGTAATTTTAGGAGTAGAAGTAATGTAATTTAGGAGTAGGAGTAGTGTAGGTAAAGTAGTTTTTAGAGTTATTTTCCTTTCTAGTATTTTTTTTACTTTCCCTTTTGTTTTACTTTGCAATTTTCGTTAGCCTCAATTGTTAAGTTACTGTTCATTCATCTTCATGTTATGAAAAGCTTTTTATTTTCGATTTTGTAAAGTTTCATCCCTTTATTTTTATGCTCGGTTTACTGTTTTCTTTTATGATAGTTTTTCTTGTTCTTTAGTTTTGTTTTATCATTGTTACAGTAGCTCATCATGTCTCCATGCTTCTTTTCATTTTTCTGTTTCAATTTAAGTTGTTTATTAGTTGAAGTTTTTTTTTGGTTTTTTTGCATTTCACCTTGGAAAACATCCAGCTCTCTCTCAGGTGGTAATCCGAGCAACTCATCTTGGAAAACATCCAGAAATTCACACACCACGGGTATATCCTCAATCCTCAAATGTTCCCGATTATCATCTGGAATGAGCGCTTCATAACCTTCATATTAAAGCAAATTTAATATTCTCAAAAGGTAACATCATAAATTTCAAATTGCTTACACAAATTTCACAAATTTATTTCCTCAGTATTTCAAACGTACACTATAAGGTTCAGGTAGGGAGAAAGTTATAATTTTAGTATAGCAGTCTAAGCTCACTCGATTGGTTGCTAGCCAATCCATTCCCAAAATTATATTAAACCCATGTATATTTAACATCATTAGATCTGCTAACATTATTTTATCTCCCACCTTTATTTCAAATCCTCTACAGACCATATCCGTTCTCTGGGACTCACACATAGGGGTATTTACATGTAGGATATACTCTAGAGGTTCAAACTTCAAATTTAACTTACATGCAAAATGCTCAGAAATAAACGAATGCGTGGACCCCCGGTCAATCAACACATGAGCCTTATGATTACAGATAGAGAGTGTACCTCTTATAATTTTTGCAGAAGCGTCTGCTGTTCCTTATCCAGAGTGAACACATGTCCCACTGTGACGGGCTTCTTTCCTTTCTCTGCAGCAGTGACCCATGTTGGAGGATTCACTCTCTGAGGTTGCTGTCTGGTAGGCTCTAGAGCATGTGGTTTCTGAGGTTGAGGACAGTCTTTTACTCTATGGCCCATGTCTCCACATCTAAAACATCCATAGATCAACCCAGTGCAACTTCCCTCATGCGGTTGGCCACAATCTCTACAAACCCTTATCTCATCTCGAGGGGTCTCCCTAATGATGGGATAAGCTCTGGGTCTCTCCAATATGCCCTTCTGTGCCTCAATCCTTCCTCTTCTGAAGTAACCTCTCCGAACATCTGTTTGGGAAATCGTTGGCCTCTTGCCCTTATCTCTAGTCACTGCTCTGAACTCATTCTGGGATTGTACCATTTTGATTCCCCTCTCAATCTCTTGTGCTCATCTCAGAGCATCTCTAAACTCAGTAATGCACAACCCTTCAATCGATCTCTGATGATGGGCTTTAATCCACATACAAATCTCTCAGTGCAGAGTTCTTCATCGTTAAAGGTCTTTGGATCATATCTCAATAGAGTGGTAAACCGACTCTCATAATCATCCACAAACAAATAGCCCTGTAACAGACTCAAAAACTCGGCCTGCATCCTTCTCTCGGCAGCTCGTGGTAAATATTAGGCTCTAAAGACCTTCTGAAACTCTTCCCAGCTAATCACATTCTGGCGGGACATCAGAATACTCTGGGTAGTATCCCACTAATATCGGGCTCTTCCTTTCAACATATAAGAACCCATACTGACCCTCTCAGCATTAGTACATCCAAAATAGTCAAATATGACTCTCAACTCAGTCAGCCACTCCTCAGCTTCTACGGGATCCTTTCTCCCCTTGAATGCGGGTGGATTGATTTTCAAAAAGTCCCTCAGTCAGACCATATTTCTGTCATCAGGCTGAGTGGCGAGAGCCACCGGATCCATTTGTATTGGGGTCACAAGAGGTTCTTGTGGTGATGTAGGAGTGGTACCCGAGGTATTAACTCCAAAATGTTACGCGAATAACGCTACATTCTATTCACAACCCTGCTGCACATCTTGTTCAATTCGGTTAAATCGAGAGTTAGGACTCTCTGGTTGTGGTGCAGGTGGCAGAGGTGGCTCTGCCTGCCTTCTCGAACGACCTCGTCGTCCACTCATTTTCCAATCTCAATACGTTCCTGTGCATACACATCAAACTTGATTGAAATTTCAATCCTCAATTTCAGTTCATGACCAGATTTATACAGACACTTGGGATGTATCCTATTTTACTTAGCTGACACTGACAGTACTAAACACCCTAGGATCTGATACCAAATAAACTCTGTGACGCCCCAGAAACGCGAAAAATAGGACAATTTTAAAACTTATTTACATTAATACACATTTCTGGGTGCACTCCTATGCAGTGTCATGCATCATCATATATACATTATATAGCTTTCACCTCAAGATCTCATCATCTAATATTTATATATCACAGCGTATACAATCCCTAATACAGATTTAATTAATCCTAATACATCCCATACATCATTGTTCATCAAGTGTCTATAAATACAACTTTAGTCTGGGTACATGAAATGTTAAAGTATACCTCAAAATAAAATATAAGGCCTGAAGCTCAAGTCCTCCACTAGCCACAACTCTGTACGTCACAGGAAACTCTCTTCACTTGAAGAAATCTAGGGGGATATAAAAATAAGGTGAGATTCTAAATCGCTCAGTAAGGGGGTAAGGGACTCATTAACACAAATGATTAATTTCACAGCACAATCATTTTGTTTTATGGGTGAAACTCAATAAACTCATTAGAAAACGTAGCATGAAATCATTAAAACATCATTCTCATCTCATTTCTCTAAGATCATACAGAAACATGAGAGTACATGGCTCAATATGAAAACCATAGTTACAAGCATATAGAAATCAAGATGCGATAATGGCTTTTCTCGTAAAAACGTGATAGAAATCACCTAAGTAATAATGCACGTGGCACAGCCATAAAACACAATCTCATGTGTAAAAACGGAGACTAGGCAAATGAAACTCAGATAAAAACATCCGTCATGGAACATCAAAATAATCTCCTCTGGGTGCACATCCCAGGCATCCTCAAAAGAGGGAACGTCGAAAATATGGTCGTGTACATGGTGTGTTGGTTTACGTGTTACCAGAATAAGGCCCGAACTTACACGCTACCAGAGCAAGGCCTCTTCTCATGCACACTATCGGTCTTACATGCTACTAAAGCAAGGCCTGGACTTATATGCTACCAAAGTAAGGCCACCCAGCGCTACTAGAGCGGGGGTCATCTCACGTTACCAGAATGGAGGTAGCTCTCGCTACTATAGGGGAGGAATATCAGACTTACATGCTACTAGAGCAAGGCCTGATGTGTTATGACATGACACGCCTAAGTCTCAATAACAGTCATTATCATATAAAACCGTTTTGCCTTCACGTAAAGCTCATAATGGTTTCTCTCATAAAACTCATCTGAAAACCTGTTTTTGTACTTACTACAAAACATGTCAAAATCGAGCTCAAATCGGCAAAACCACACACACATTTCTCAAATCTCAGTACGCCTGAACATAGTGCCCAAATCCCGTTTCACTTTTTAAACTCAAACGGTTTGTAAAAAAATTTCACACTTTGTTTACAACTCATAAAAATTGGGCCCCAACTGGCTATAAAACTGTGTGCAATAATTCAATCATAACTCATAAAAACATGCTTGCTTCTCAAAACATTTCATACTACAATTATCATCACAAATCACATACACAATGAGTTTTAAGATTTCCCTTACCTCGTTGCACTTTGTATAGTGCAATCGTTTCCCCTTAACGACGGACTAGCCTCGCATTACTCTCCGAAACTCTCGAGCTATCCAAATGATGTAAAAACATCATCAACACGTCAGCACATTGTCTCTAATCTCAACATCAAGTATAATTGCTCACATTCTCATAACTTCTCAATACCTTAATAATTTTAACAACCTTAACCATTTTCAACCTACTCATCATAAATCTACAGCCACAATCGTAGAAATCTAGTTCCAAATCAAGGGTTAAAGCTTAGAAATTTACTCAAAACTTGTGGAGTGCTCAATTCATGCCTCAACTCAAATCGTCCTTCGATTTCCAAGTATGTTATTCTCCTTTGATGAGGAACAACTTTCCCTCTTGCCACAACCTCTTATTCGAACAAAAATGGGCATTTTGGATGAGAGAGAAAACTAGGGATTCGACCAAAAATTGGGGTTTTCGATTTCTGGAGTGAGAAAAGATGATTTTCAACAAAAACACAGGGGTCCTTATATAGGCAGAAGGTGGAAGATCGATCTGTTCTTGGGTGGAGATCGATCTACCTTTAAATTTGGGAGCGTTTTTGGCCACTTTTATGCCTATAAGATCGATATGTCGTGATGGCAAGATCGATCTCATAATCTTGAGGAGATTGTTCTGCTCCTTGTGAGGAGATCGATCTACATTTTACAGAAACATTTGAAGATCGATCTGCTCCTAAAGGAGATCGATCCCTTTAAGGCAGAATCATATGGAGATTGATCTTCCTTCCTTGAAGATCGATTTGCTCGTTTAGATTTTCCATTCCTTGTCACTTTGGCCTACTAAATCGATCCCCTCTTCTCCAAGATCGATCTGGCCTTATAGTTTCACCCTTTGGTTGCAAACTTGACATAAAATCTTCACATATAATTGTCATAATTTACCCCATTGATTATTTCTCATTTAATACTCATTCATTACTTAGAAATTTCATTCTTTACTACCTCAATATATGAGTACATCACATTTAGCTCAATCAATTACACTTCATGTTCACATTACATAATTAGATGTGTATTGAATTCTCAGGTTTCACATGCGAGTTATGCTCCAGCACTATATCATGAAATCCATGTAAAAACTAGTACGAGCTAGGCTCCAGCACTAATGCGCGTGTAACCACATCAAAATCTCGTGCGAACAACACTCTAGCACGTTTCATTTCCACAAATCATGTAAGTGGCTCATCCTTTATAAGCATGGTTATAAAACTGAATCAAGTTATTTTCGTGCAAATCATTTAAATGCTAGCCAGCCTACTAATTTAACAAGCTAAAAGCAGTAAAAGATTCAAGAACCTCATGTTCTTATTTTTCATGAACTTTTCTCAAATCCCATTTTTTTATTGCCTTTCAATCATTCATTTCATCCTAAGGCCCTTAGACACTTAAAGAAATCACCCATGCGCCCGACAGTGCGTACAGATACCTCTAGGGCTAATAACTCATGTTCTGACTTCAACTAGTCAGTATATCTTATCGAGTCTATTTCATCAAGTTCGACCCACTATCACATTAGGCCATCATTATGTCATTTCTAGCCAATTAGCGAGCAACTCATTTAGTAGCTTATCAAACACTTGGCATAGATGTTTATCCAAAATTTCCCATCCATTCATGAATTTCTACAATCTCATATATGCACCTTTTATCACTTGACCAATCTCACAAATGTGACTTCACCCAATCATCTCAAAATCATGCATATCACCTTACCAACACCTTGGCGTAATCCATTTCAACATTGAATCCACCATGTCTCATTTTCTCACACTAACCTATTTTTAGGTCATGGTTCATTCACCATATTCTTGGTAGTTTCAACCAATGATACATACACCAATCTACTCATAACAACATCTAAACAAACATATTTAGAGTTGGAGTATTGAAAACTCACCTAGCTTGACTTTTCTATTATTCGAAATTGGAAGACCTTTTGTTCCATCAATCCAACAAGTTGGGTTTTGCTTCTAAGGTATGTTGTTCTCCTCTTTACAATGAACAACTTTACTATAATAGCTTTTTCTCAAATAGTTTTGGAAGGGGGTGGTATTCTAGAGAGAGAAAGCTTACTTTTTGGGTAAAAATGAGGGGGAAAGGTTTGATTTACGGAAGAATGAGGTTTGGTCGTCGAGTTTTTATAGGATAAGAGTGATGAGATCGATCTGCTAGGGTGAAGATCGATCTGCCTATGGTTTTTAAACTACCGAGACGTTCAGGCATGAAAGGTGGGATCAATCTACTCTTTGGGGGAAGAGATCGATTCTTTCTTAGCAGAAGCTTGAGGAGATCGATCTGCTCATGGGGAGAGATCGATCTGCTCTTGGTAGGATCAAATGGAGATCGATTTACGCTTAGGAAGGGATCAATCTCTACTATGTAGAAGCAAATATAGATCGATCTACTCAATGGGGAGATCGATCTGCCCTTGGTAAAATCAACTTGGAATTGTTCTGCTTGCACAAGTGATTGATTTGCTTTGAATAAGAGATCGATCTGTCCTTTATCTGTAGACTTCCTACTGTAAATTTTCCAGTTTTTCGAAGGAAAACTCATATTTTATTACTCCAATACTCATTTTTCATTCCATTCACACTTAGAGCATGGAAAGGTTTGTTTTTTATGATTTACATGTTATGGAACTTGTGTGTATTGCTTGAAATCAGAAAGGATACATAGAATTCACAGTCCATGCATTATCATTTCGTGTTTTAAATCCTTATCTTCAGTCCTAATGCTTTAAGTTCTATTCGTTTAGTTTGTGGCAATTTCAGCCCTTATTTAACCTTCACTTGTATTCATGATACTCATTTATCCCATTTGCAATCCATTCGCATTTATATGATCCAAAAATCATCTGTCTTATAATTTCATTAACATATAATAAAGTCATACATACATGGGGTCTCATAATCTGGGCCAAGCAAAATCACAATGAGATCGATCTGGCCTTGAGAAGAGATCAATTTGTGCTATCTATAACCCTTAGAGATCGATCTGCTTTGAATGAGGGATCGATCTTCTTAAATGAGGGATCGATCTCCCTCTTGCAGAATCCTTTGGCATTGCAAATTTAAGCAATGAGATCGATCTGTCCTTCATCTATAGTATTCCTGTTGCAATTTTCCCAAAAATTCAAAGGTATGTTCATATTCAATTTGCTTCACTACTCGTTTTACATTTCTTTCACATTTGGAACTTAAAAATACTTATTTCTTATGATTTATATCAAATGTAACTTGTCTGTACGTCACGAAATCATAAGAATACATATGAATTTACGGGCCTTACATATGACTGCTTTGAAGCCTAATACTATGCGTACGCACTCTATCTCACTACTCTTCCTTTTCGTCTCAGATAGGAAAAGTAGCTAAAAGCTGAACGTTTTGACCATCTTGGTCAGTTCATGAATTGCTCAGGGAGCCCCTAATCCCCAACAGTTCCACACTAAGCAACTCATTGGGCCTAATAGGATTGACTGATGTTGCCAATCTCTACTAATCTAATCTTATCATCAAACAAAGAGGAAGATTGTGCATTCTTATATATTAATTTCTTTACCTCTTGATTCCGGGTGTTATTCAAGACTCTATGTTCTACTTGAAAACGTTTACTTCTAGTAAGACTTCTTGAACCCTCTAAATACTTATTGCTCGCAGGCCGGCCCTTATCCCTTTTCCATTTACCTGGCTAACCTAAAATGGATAGAGAACCTTGAGCTTTAAATGAAAATTGGCCTTCCTCAATTGATATATTCACCAGTGAGCTGCTACTTTTCAGGCCTGAATCCTTTTTTAACCCTATAATTTTTTTACCATCTTTAATAACAAAAATGTCAACTTGTAATTATCCCATAGCATGTGAAGACATCACATTCTGGTTCTACCAATTTTGACGGCCCACTTCTACATGAACTCTTGAAAATCATACCCTGATTCTATCATCCTCCACAACTCTCATTGCACCCATAATGCCAGTAAACTTCTTCTTAACTACCTCCATTTTACTTATCTCCTACGGCCCTTACCATAGCCACTATGTCTAGAGAGACACTCTAGGAGTTCTCTTATGTTGTCTTTATCCCTTTAACCTTTAATAACCTAACGACTAATCCCAACAGGAAGGAAGTGCCTTAGTGCCCTTTGAAATCCAACTCGTTTGAACATTTGCCTTCATCCAACTATCGTATTCTATAGGCACCTTCTTATATTCTTTCTTCAATTGACCAACTACATCACATTCATTCTCCAGATGGTTGAAGCATCCACAAACAAAATAAAAATCAGGCAATCATTCATACTTGAACATTACCACTACGATTACATCTTCCTAAGGACACTTTCAAACAACGCTTAAGTGGTTTATGTACATTAATCAGAACATGAACACACAGAAACCTTCTCCAAGAATTTTGATCACCATCAGTGTCCACCTCTTTCACATCCCCAACGGATTCTCCAAGCACAATGGCTATTTTCTCAAACATCATTCCTATACGGAAGCCATGGACTTGAACCTAAAAAGGACAATAGTCCATAGCTAACGATTTTGGCTGCATAAACCCATTAAAATCCTTGAAAACTATTAGGGCTCTGTTAAAAGACCATGGCTGATGATACAAGACTTTGTTTTTTTCTTCTTTATGCATGAATTGGAAAAAAAAAATAAAGCTTTTCTCCTACTTCCTTAATGGTTGATTCCTTTGACAACGTCCAAATTTTTACAAGCACATTCCTCATGGCGTTGACATTAACTCCTTTATTTGTGAAGATCTTTCCCACTGGACAGAGTTCCCAACTCAAGTGTGTCATCCAGCCAGTCTCTCTAAATAATAACCTCTTGTTCCTCAATCTTTGTTAATGAGAGCTTATTCCATTGTTTTTCCAAACTATATGACATTCTAGCTATCCTACATGCATACCAAATGATAATATCACTCAAAAAGACCCACGAAAAGTACACAACAAAACCTATACAAGAACATAACTGGAAACTCTTACTAAAATGACAACCTAGAAGAGACTTTCCCTAATGTGGGTATAATTTATGTGGAGTTTAGAACATATTTTTATATCTTATTTTTTTTAAATTGATGAAAATAAATATTCACATGCCTTTCACGTAAAAAAAATACTAATGCATGTGTATATAAATACTAAAAGAGCCCTTAAATTTTTTCAGTTTTTCATATAAGTTTTTTGTTTTTATTATACTTAAATAAATTATTAACCTTTAATTTGTATTCTAATAAGCATTCTTAAGACTGAAGGTTGGTTTTTGTTTTTGTCAATGCCAATTAATTTTTCTTGTCCATAAGAGAGCTCGTATGGCTTGATAAAAATCTTGATAATATGACCCAAAAATAAAAAACAAAAAAAATCTTGAAATATCATTATCAAATTTGTTTCTAAATTTTTTACCCATGTAATCAGGCTCTGTCAAGAATATGATTTTTTTTTTATATTTTAAAATTTTATCTACTTTACATTAGCTTCAAAATTGACAAAAAAAAAAAATTGCTGATGATATGTATTTGTAACATAAATCAATTTTCCTTTTGAAAAATAAGTTATTTGTGTACAAATTTAATATTAAGGACTTATTATTTGAGTTTAATAAAAATATAAAGGCTTATCTAAAAAAAACAAAGTTGACAAGGTATATGTGTGTGTGTGTCTATATATGGAGAGAGAGAGAGAGAGAGAGAGAGAGAGAGAGGTATAGATGTATGTCATTACTGGTATTTAACAAAATGTAAAATCTAGTATATGCTTAGGGGTGGTAAATAGGTTGGTTTGAATGAGTTTAGCTTAGTTAGTCTTCAAATTTGATCATTTTGAGTTTAGATTCATTCAGGTTCATCTTGTTTCAAGTTCATATATTGTCAAGTTTCAACAATTTTGAATTTGAGATTATTTTGATTAAAATAATTTTTCGTTTAGATAATTTTGGATACTATCATAACATAATAAGTTCTAGGAACCTAAGTGCCTAACACAAAACCTAAAGAACCGCCAGTAATCATTCTAGGTATAATTAGCCATCTAATCAAATATAAGGATAAAGTATTACTAGAAAAAAAGCTCATAGACTACATAGTCTATGACAAAAGATTATGTTTTTCCAATTGTAGCATATCTAAGAGTAGTCTTTTCTCAAGTATCATACACTACGGTTTCTTTAAACATAGTATAACATATGATATAAGACTACGATTATTATCGTCGCATAATATAAGAAATTAAACTATGATTAACGAAAAACTGGAGTCATTTCTTCTATGATTTAGACTACATTTTCAATTTAAAACTGTCTTTTTATAAGGATGACTTCATTTCAAATTTATAACCATGATCATTTTAATTAAATAATTTATTTTTGTTTTGCAAAAATCCTTTATATTTGTATATTTTAATAGTAGATTACATGTTAACAAATACAATTATCAAATATGAAAAATCATAGTATATTGTTTTATAAATAGACTACGTTTTATCATTTGGAGGTCATTTTAGTATTATACTATACTTTTAAATCAATAATTATAACATTACTAAAACTATAACTGTAAACCCCACGAATTTTCATGTATCCGGTTTAAATAATAATGAAAAATGCGCTTATTGGTGGATAATTAATTTGAATTATAATATGAGAAACTTGGACGAGCTTAAATTACTAAAATATTTTGATTTGAGGAATAAATAATTATGAGGTGTAAAACTAAAATTTTTTAGCTAGATTTAATATGTGTTTATTCCTCCGTATTAGATAAGTACTAATAATAGGTCGATTACGCTTTGAACATAATACATGGTGAAGTATAAAATAACTACTTAAAATTTATTAATAAAATAAATTAAATGAATAAATAAAGAAACAATTAAATAAATAAATAAAAATTTAATTGAGTATATGGATGTGCACATATGTATGTATATAAATATATAATTATTTGTGCTGTTATAGGTATTCTTTAAATAGGGTACAATAGATAGATTAATATAAACAATATACATTCACGTGGCCGAGAGCTCCTATCAGCAGAAGAAGCAGGAAACGTTAAACAAGAGATATGAACAGGAAATGTGAGGCATGGGAAACTGGAAACACAAACATGATACAGGAAACGTGATGAAGAAACGTGAAGGGCGATAGTTTCCGTAAGGCAGAAAGATGGTGATGAGGGGTGGTTAGTAGAGGAAATATAATAGAATAAGAAAAAAAAAGAATGCCTCAACTGTTAGGAAAAAGAAAATAAAATAGGGACAGAAGTGAAATGAAAGAGAGGTTAATTTAATTACAGCAGTGAAAGTCGGGTGAAGTGATGGGCTAGCATATATATATATATATATATATATATAAATATATATAAAGGACAGTATTAAATCTACAATTTCAGCAGAGGAAGAGAAGCGTGTTGAGGGAGCTGACATAATTGAAAGTCAGCATACTTATCACTGTCACTCCCATCTATCACCCCATCATCAGTCCCGGGTCACTGTTGAAAACAGCATTCTTTTAGTTTTTGCACCAAGCTTCAACATCATCCTCGGTACAGCCGGCCATATGAACCCAAAACCACCTTTATCACCTTTCATTCCTAACCATTTCCTGTCATTTGCCTGCCACCATTTTACTTCTTCCAAGCTGACGATCTTCACCATCATCCTGCTATCATCGACCATACCTGGCCATCTTGCACCATCTCTGTATCTAATCTCATCCCTGCTTCCTTTCCACGCACACGCCACCAAGTTCTCACCTTCACGTCTTCTCTGCTCCCACTCTGCATATTCATAAAAAAAAAGGGAAAGGTGAGCATGGCCTGGAAGTATAATGATAGAGCTGAGAAGAAGAAAACTGGAGAGGTCATGCAAGGGAAGCAAGAGGACGGAAAGTAAGAAGCTAGGGAGGAGAAATGAAACCGAGAAGAGAAACAACAAAAAAAGAAGAAGGAAAGGACTTGACTGTGTAAAAAAATGGTCTTTAAAACACAGCAAAAACGGGAGGCTATAACCGAGTCTCTCTCGGTTCCGGTGGCAGGGCCAGGAGTTGCTAAAAAACAGGGGAGAACAGAGAGGTGATGATGATGATGCTGGTGGCTGGAACAGAACGCTGGTAATGAGGATGGAGTTGCCGAGGAGGTAAGGTGATCAAGCTTTGAAGAAGAAGGGAAACCGAGTACACAGGATACAAGAGGAGTAGAACTGGAAATGGAAACCCGACTGCAACCGAGGAGAGGAAGAAAACCGAGAGGTATTGTGGAGCAGAGGAGGCTCCTTCTCAGGTAGCGAAGTGTTGCGGTGGAGGGCTGAACCGGTGGATGTACCGAGAAACACCAGCGCCAGGTGGAGACCTTGGGAGGATCGAGAGAGGAAATGGCAACCACGGGACCGGTGAAGATGACGATCGAAACAGAGAACGTGAAGAAAGAAAGACATGAACAGTGTCAACGTAGAAGGAAAACCAAAGAAGGAAAAAAAAAGAGGATGGCGGGAAAAGAAAAGAAAAAGATTTGAAAAAAAAAGAAAAGAAAAGAAAAGAATGAATAGTAGCCGAGGGGAAAAACAAAAAAAAAAAGAAGAAAGTAATATATAAATATTATTGGAAATAGAGGAAAAATCAAGGAAGGGAAATAAGGGTACTAATTTTGGAAATTCGGGGAAGGGTCCCGAGAAATTTATCGAGAGGATCGGACCTGTCGACTCGCCAAGTCGAAGTAATCAAGCATTACGGACAGATACCGAGGTAATAAATTTATACAAGTTTAGAGATAATTATACGTATTTTATAATTTTGGGTGTATTTTCGCCTAGGCAAACAATGTTACGATTTTGACGCATCGTAGTTAATTCGCTAAATAGGATATTAAGAAATACAAATTTCGGTGTAGGAGAATCATAGAAGGATTTAAGGGAGATACTTGGAGGTGTCACTACTCGAACTTGAAATTTCGATAAATCGAGGTAAGGGGTATTACTTAACTTAGTTCTGATATTGCATTCATGTTTCTCTGACAAATGATTTTATGAAAGAGCATATGATTTGAAATAATTTATCAATGCGTCCATACTTGCGAAACTGTTTACAGAACATGATTTCGTTTTACAAAATGTTCGCTAGAATATCTATGTTTATGAAAATGTATGAAAGTTTTATGATGGCTTGAAAACCCATATTTACGCTTTGAAATGGAACTTTTGACGTTTTCAAAAGTATTTACAAAAAAAAAAATATGTTTTGAGACTTAGGCTTCATGCTTGGCTACTTCTCGTGGTGTTCCAGCTCCATCACTTGAGGTGCCGGTACGTTGGCCCCTTTAGCACTTGACTCGACCTGTGTGGAAGATGTCGTGCTACTGGTGGTTTATGATGATATTTCAGTAGTATCTCGTGCCCGCGCAGCACGCAATTATGTTGTCCACACGGAGAGTGCGATTGGTGCCCGTGTCCTAGCTATGTGCTAGTGAAAGTATGTAAGATGGATACTACCCATGTTTTACGAAAGAGCTGTACGACCCTGATCCAGTCTACAGCCACTTACCATGGCCATAGGTATGATGACTCTCCAATGGAGAATGACACGTATCGCATGACTTAGTTATAGCCTAGTCTCCTCGATTTGATTATGAAAATCGACTATGATGAATATGTGTTTTCATGATTACGAAATATTCATGAAATGTTTACGAAATGATTATGAATTTTTCATGAAATGTTTACGAAAGGATTATGAAATATTCATGAAATGTTTATGAAATGTTCATGAAATGTTTACGCAATGATTATGAAATGTTTATGAAATGCTCATGAAACGTTTATGAAATGATTATGAAATGCTTATGAAATATTTACGAAAGGTTTATAAAATGTTCACGAAACGTTTATGAAACCGATGGTTTAAGAATTCATTCATGAACAATGAAAAGTTGTAAAATAGTTAAGCATGTTATTTGTTTTAAAGACACGCATGCTTTATGATTTTTTACGATGATTATGCACGAAATAACAATTTATGTATTTCATTAAAGTTTGGTTCTATGAACGATTTCACATGCTTTTATATATCAGAACTGCTTTAAGAGTATTATCTTACTGAGCTTTTTCCCAAAAGCTCACCCCTCTACCTCTCAGATTTTTGCAGTGAATTACAGTTAATAAATGCTGCGTAGACGACGTAGGCTGGCGGATATGAACCTCCCCAGACTACCTTTTGTATATGCGTGAGGTATACATTCTTATCTCCTTACCAGACTATTTGTATGCACAGACATCTATTCAAAATAATGTGTCGGGATGAAATCTGTATAATGATAAATTAAATGAAATATGTTTAAGGATTGACACTGAACAGGAATACAACCTAAGTAAATAAAGGATTAAGTTGTAAGCTGAAGTTTAAATTAAATTCAAAAAAAAAAAAAATTTCCTCGATATTTTAAGGGTCAAGTGTCGTTACAATAACATTCAAAAAAATTCTATTCGATTAGAAAAAATAAAATTTCATCAACCATATGTTATTAAACAAATGATAATAATAGCATTAAATGATCGTATATCACATATTCATAATGTCAACTATTTTGAATACAAAAATAGAATGTGCAAAAGTAATATACATACATGAATACAAAAATAGAATGTGCAAAAGTAATATACATACATTCTCCCTTATGCTTCATTACCCACAGGCAACAACCTAAAATCCTAGCTTTAAGTTAGATGTCAACTTAATCATAATTATGTAGACAAATGAAAAAAAAATACTTCAACACAATTTAACTTCAATCTTAATCAATTATAGTAAAAGACTTTTTAAGGAAATAATTAACAAATGATTAAACACGAAAAATGGTATTTTCTAATCTTGAATAAAATAAATATTTTATAGAAGTAAACCAACCCTTAATAAAATATGATTTTCCTTAAATTCTAGTTTTTACAAGGAAAAATTTGCAAACAGTATAAGGAGAAAGGCGAAGAGAGATTAAAAGGGAAAGAAAAGGGTAGAGACTTAGACTAGTTTGAGTTAGAATGAGTTTTAACTTGGAAAAAGGTTTTTTAAAACGAAATAAGATGATATAAAGACTACAGTTTAAGAAATATTGTGATTAAATTGTAAAATTAGAAGAAATACTACGTTTATTAAGACAATCATAGTCTTAATCAAGTACCATGACAAATGAAAATTTTAATTAAAGACTATGCTTTTTTAATTAATCATAGTCTATACGAGAAGTTAAAGTTTTGAATCATCTGACTTCATTTATTTGATATTAGACAATATTGTTATACGATATAGCTAAAAAAATGTAGTTCAGTGTAAAAACAATATTTGAAATTTCATTAATAAAATTATTTTTAATTTTACATAACATATAAAAATAAGTTATAAATTATCAATATTTACAAAAGTATGTTAAACAATTAATTACATAGCTGTTCAGATTAAATGTATAAGCTACCAACCCTTGAGAAAGGTTCGAAACATAATTGACAACCACTAGTAACTACATTCAAGCTTTACACATCCAGTTCCTGTAGATAATATAGATAAAAAACTAATGAGGATCTATAGGAAGATTTTCGAAAGAAGTGGGAATGCATGGGAGATTTTAGAAAAGGAAAGCTTGATCATAACCTCAAGAAAGATCCATATTCACAAATGTGGACACATATTCACACTATTTGATCCAAAGCTCATCAATTTCATTCACTATGTATGCTTCGTTTCCAATCTAGTATGTAAGGCCTGTGAATTCTATGTACCCTTTTTGATTCCATGCTGTACACATAAGTTACATAATACGTGAATCATAAGAAATGAACCTTTTTATGCTCTAAGTGTGAATAAAATGCAAAATGATTAGTGAAGCAGTTAAATACAATCTATCCTTTAGAATTTTGGAAATATTAGCAGCTGGAATCCTGCAGATGAATGCCAGATCGATCTCCTTTCATGACAGGATCGATCTTATGCTTCCAGAATGAAATCACAAAGGTTCTACGGGCAAGCAAATCGATCTCAAGGTGATTCTGTATAAAGAGGATCGATCCATAACCAAAAGCAGATCGATCACGAGGTGATTCTGCATAGAGAGGATCGATCCCTATCCAAAAATAGATCAATCTTGAAGTGATTCTGCATAGAGAGGATCGATCCCTACCCAAAAGTAGATCGATCTCGAAATGTGATTCTGCATAGAAAGGATCGATCCATACCCAAACATAGATCGATCTCGAATGGTTTCTTGCTAGAAAGGATCGATCCCTTCCTATGAACAGATTGATCCAATAGCTTATTTACTGAATAGTTGTATAGTTCAACTTGTAAAACCCGTAAATTTATACGTAATGTATATGATAATTAGATGTACAGACAAGTTACATTACATATGAATTAGAAGAAATGAACATTTTTAAGTTTTAAGTGGCATGGATTGATAAATGAATGTTGAAGTCTTTGAGTAGGAGTTAAAATGGGAAAATTTACAGCAAAAGGGTGTAGGATGAAGGTCAGCTTGATCCTATGCTAGGAGAGATCGATCTCATGGCCTGCAAAACACAATGCTAAGCATTCTACAAGAGGGAGATCGATCCCTCACTCAAGTAGATCGATCTCCATTGGTCTCGGGTTGGAGTAAATCGATCTCCTCTTAAGGCTAGATCGATCTCCTAAGCTCTCTGCAGGAAACAAATTGATCCTATTTCATTGTGTAGATCGATCTCATCCATCCAACAGATCGATCCCCTGCCTGCAAAATGGTCAAAATTTTGAGGATTCAAGTAAGGTCAAATCGATCTCCACCTTATGCAGATTGATCTTCTAGTGCCATTGCTATAAAAGCAAAGAAGTTCCATCTGTATTTTCACGGGAACAAACCATTTCCTTCCATTTTTAACCTTAAACCTAGCTTTCTCTCTCTAAAACCATTCAATTTTCACAAAGATTTGAGAAAAAGCCATTAGAGTAACGTTATTCACTATAAAGAGAAGAACAACATAACTTGGAATCAATACTTCATTGGTTGGATTGAAGGAGTAAAGGAGTGTTCTTATTTGGAGCAAGAAGAAAGTCAAGCTAGGTGAGTTTCTAATACACCAACCTAAAGTACATTTATCTAGTTATTGATTTTGAGTTGATTGGTGTGTATATTAATGATAGAAACTACCTAGAATGTAATGGAACAAGTATGACCTAGAATGAGTCTATTGTGAGAAAATGTGATATGGTTGAGTAGATGATGAATGACTTGAATTAAAGTGTTAGTGAGGTGATATGTAAGACTTTGAGATGATAGAATGAAGCTACATTGTTAAATTGGCCAAGTTAAGTGAATAAGTATGTGAGGTGCTTGACAAAATGCCATAGTGAAGTAAATGATGGGTTGAGACACTATGAGCTTGATATCGATTTAATGCGAATCAATAGGCCTAATAGAGTTCAATAAACTCTCGAGAATTAAAAAAGTGATTAAAACATAAGAGGAAGTGAGGCCTTTTGCGAGTTAATGAAAATTATAGGTTAAAACGACTATAGTAAACACAAGAGTTGTGTTATATTGGACCAAATTGATGTGATATATAATTTCGTGCAGTCTTAAAGATTTCGTTGGAGGCGAATTGAACTGCACAAATGGGCATCTCTAAAGAAGAGGAAATCATTCGACGTGATTTCCAGGTAAAGGAATTCTGTGAGTATTTATAGATGACTGCTCGTATTTTGTGGGTGAATATAGGGCATCGTAAATGCATGATTATTTAGAAAAGTGATTGACGGTTTATGTGAATGACTACAAGTATATATATGTATATGATTTGGTTTTTGAAGTGATTCTTACAAAGGGGATAGTAAGGCTAATAGTTGCATAAATCACATGTTTTAATATGTTTATGAAATACATTGCTTGGTTTAAGCAAAATTGACGGATAGGCTGGCTAGTGATTTCATGATTTTGTGAAATAGCACACGTGAGGTACTAACTTTGGTTTTGAGAATGTTTGTCAAAATAGAGCCGTCTATCGTACTTATATGAGTTAAGGCGTGCTGGAGCCTAGTTCGCACCATATTTTGAGCCAATGATATTTTATAAGCCGTACTAGAGCTGCTAGTTCGTACGTGGGTTTTCCTTGACTTACTTATGCATATAACCGTACTGGAGTTATGCTAGATTGAGATTTCTTCATTATTTGTTATATATAAAATCATACTAGAGCATTGCTCGTATGAGGATATTTGCTGATGATGCTTGAAATCGTGCTAGAGCTTCGCTCGCACTGGATTTTCACACTATGCTATGTATGAGCCGTGGAGCTGGTAAGATCCTTAAGGCCAACATCCTTAAGTCCGTTGGGGTGAGGAGGTCATCTTACATGGAAACGAAATGCTCCTACATGCACTCGAGACTGTGTAGATTACATATAGCATGGGGTAGATAAGTCCTATGGCAGGCACCCTTAACCATGTTATGGGTCCGCGGAGTACGTTGGACCGTGTAGATCACTTGGAGTACGCTGTACCGCGTCGTTGTGACTTTGATTTGAAAGTCTAGTGTAAGACTATCCCACCTTCGTTTAGCATGATGCCCCACGCACCGGGATTCGTGTGGTATGGGATGATCTATGACATAGTTAGCCAACAGAGTCTTTGCTTTGTAGTGACCGCCTGTCTCACATGATATCAAATGGTTTTTCTATACTGAGTATAATTTATGCTGTCTAGGGTAGACCCGAGGGAGGGGTCGAACCTTGTGGTATGGTTTAAAGAACTGATGTATGATGATGATAAGTTTTGATAATGTTTTGACAATGTGTTGCACTTTAAGGGAACGATTTATGATTTTGGATGGAATTGTTAAGTGTTTACTATAATGAACATGAGAGGTTTTCACATGGTGATTTTTTATGTTTTACGTGCCTATTTACATGTTTTCAATACATAATATATGTATATACATCTGGCATAATTTTATTATTTCCTCATGCTCTGCATATAAACGATTTATGCCATGACATTATAAACATGTAGATAGTGTAGTTATCTACCATGCTTGCATTGTTGCCTTACTGAGCGTGTGGTTGCTCATCCCTCTATATTTCCCCTCTACAGAGCGCGCACAGTAGCCTAGTGAAGGACTGAGGCGTTATATTTTGGATATTCGCTGCTCTCCATCACCAAGAGGTATACACACAGGGACTCTTTTTGTATCTAAACATGTAACAACACAGTAATCATTTTGGAACTGTAATACGGGGATGTAATTATTAGAAAACATGTCAAACATAAGTATATGATTCTGGCCACTGTATAGAGGAAATTGCGGATGGAGTTTATGAACTTGGTTCAAAGGAACCGTTCTGTGGATGAGTACAAGTCGAGGTTCATGTCCTTAGGGAGATACGACCCAGATACAATTAGCAGTGAGACTCGAAAGGTACAGAAGTTCATGGATGGGTTGATATTAGCCATCCAGACTAAATTAGCTCTATTTGACAATCACTCTTATGAGGAGGCAGTGCACAGGGCACAGTTGTGTGAGCAGGACTTTGAGCGGAATGCCTCTAAGCTTGGGAAGGTTAGTGTCAGGAAGGACAAAGATCGAAAGAGATCCGAAATTGATAGAGTGATTAGAAGAGGGGCCAAAGATTATTTGAGAAGAGGCCAAAGATTGAGGAGGTGCAGGAGAAAGCTGCTAAGCTCCTTGTGTATCCAGCTTTAGCTCCACCGAGGGGTATAATCATTGGAGGACCACAGCTTACTACTGAGCAGTGTAGGAGGTGTGGCAAATTTCATGGAACTAGGCCTTGTCTAACAACCCCTATTTCATGTTATAGATGTGGGAGCTCAAAGCATATCGCTTGGCATTGTCCTGAGATGGTTGAGACTGCCCCACAGAAGGGTAGGGAGCCAGAGAGAGCTCCAGATGAGACAACAGCTCCGAGGAAAAGGGCTACAGTTGAGGAAAAAGGGAACAGGCGATTGGCATTGGCAGAGGGTGAGTGCATGCGTTGGACCAGGACACAACAGATGCATCGACAAATGTGATAAAGGTGCCATCCTAATTTTTTATTTAGAAGTATTTGTATTGTTTGATCCTGGTGCCACGCAATCCTTCATATCGCCTTCCTCTGCACATAAATTGTTAAAGCATGTAAAACCCACCTATTTAGATAGGATGTTGATGATTTCCACACCTATGAATGATAGTTAATTGACTAAGTATGTGTATAAGAATTGTAAGCTAAAGATAGGGGAAAGGAAATGACAGTCGATTTAATTTCGCTGAGTATGAGTGATTTTGATGTAATCCTAAGAATGGTTGGTTGGCTGCAAATCATGTTGTTATGGATAGTCATGCTAAGACATTAATGTTTCCAAAGATAGATAATCTTATTGTAAGCTTTGTTGAAAAGAAATGAAGAACATGATTATTGTAAATGAAAAGAGTATAATTTTAATCCATCATATTTGAGAGATGAATTTATTTATTGTTTATGTATGTTAATGTGATGACTTGTGTTGCTAATGGTGGAAAGGATAATGTGAAGGGTTTATTGCATACGTGGTTGACATAGATAAGGCACAACCAGAATTGAGAGACATTCCAGTGGTTACAGAATTTCCTGATGTCTTTCTGGACGATTTACCAGGGCTACCACCTGATAGGGAAATGAAGTTTTATATAGAGTTAGTACCTGGTACAGAGCCGGTATCTATGCCACCATATAGAATGGCTCCGATAGAATTGGAAGAGGTAAAGAAGCAATCGTAAGAGTTGCTAGAGAAGGGGTTTATTAGACCGAGCGTCTCACCTTAGGGAGCTCCAGTTCTGTTTGTACAGAAGAAGGATGGAAGCCTTCGACTTTGTATAGATTACTGGTTGTTGAATAAGGCCACCATTAAGAACAAGTATCCCCTTCCACGCATTGATGATTTGTTAGATCAGCTTCGAGGAGCACAGGTCTTTTCTAAGATACATCTGCGATTTGGGTACCATCAGTTGAGGATACGGAGTGGAGATATACTGAAGACATCATTTCGTACCTGTTATGGACACTACTAGTTTTTGGTTATGCCATTCGGACTGACGAATGCCCCCGTAGCATTTATGGCATTGGTGAATAATGTATTTAAGCCATACCTAGACCAGTTTGTGATAGTGTTCATCGATGACATTTGGTTTATTCCAAGTCCAGGGAAGAACATGAGGAGCACCTGAGGATAGTTCGGCAGACCCTCCGAGAGAAGGAATTATATGCCAAACTCAATAAGTGTAACTTTTGGTTAGAGCATATCTCATTTTTGGGCCATGTTGTATCGAAGGATGGAGTATCAGTGGATCCATCCAAGATTGAGGCAGTTGTACAATGGGAACAGCCCAAGGCAGTCACTGAGATCAAAAGTTTTCTGGGATTGATAGGTTATTATTGGAGATTTGTTGAGGGTTTCTCCAAACTAACTGCTCTGTTGACCCGCCTCACCCAGAAAGATGATAAGTTTATGTGGGATGAGACATGTGAGAGGAGTTTTCAGGAGCTTAAGTGTTGGTTGACCACTACTTCGATTCTCACTATTCCTACCAGCTCAGGAGGTTTCTCTGTATGTACGGATGCATCACACCAGGGACTGGGCTGTGTACTTATGCAGGTTGGGAAGGTAGTTACCTATGGATCTAGATAGTTGAAGGATCACGAGAGGAACTATCCGACTCATGATTTGGAGTTGGAGACCATAGTGTTTGTATTGAAGATATGGTACCACTATCTCTATGATGAGAAATTTCAGGTATATACGGATCATAAGAGCCTTAAGTACCCTTCTCGTAGAAAGAGTTGAACATGAAACAAAGAAGATGGCTTGAACTTTTGAAGGATTGTGATTGTGAGATCATGTACCACCCGGGTAAGACGAATGTAGTTACTGATGCCTTAAACAGGAAGAACCTCGAGTTGGTGTCACATATGATAGTTCAAGAACACGAGTTGTTGGAGCAATTTACGAATCTCAGTTTGGATGTAAGCCCACCTGGTTCAGAGAGATTTGAGATTATGGTTAGTTTGAGATTGGAGCTAGAGTTGATTTGTTGTATTCGATAGGCTCAGCAGAGCGATTGATATTGTATCAATTGGTTGAATCAAATACGAGTAGGTGTGGGTACTGATTTCGAACTGAGTACAAATAGATTATTGAGGTTCAGGGGCAGAGTATGTGTTCTCAAGGATCCAGAGATCTGGAGGTTGATCTTATCAGAGGCTCACTTATCGAAGTGTACAATACATCCAGGGAGTACCAAAATGTATCAAAACCTACGGAAGGTTTGTTGGTGGTCTGGAATGAAAAGAGGTATTACTGAATATGTCGCTAGATGTCTCATCTGTCAGTAATAGAAGATAGAGTATCAGAAGCCTGCAGGGTTATTACAGCCTCTGCCGATACCGGCACGAAAATGGGAGCACGTCACCATGGATTTTGTGATGGGTTTACCGAGGACCCATAGAGGTCATGATGCCATTTAGGTTATTGTGGATTGGTTGACGAAGTTGGCCCATTTCTTAGCTATGGGAGCTATCGATACTCTGAGCCAGTTGGCGAACTTGTATGTTTGGGAGATAGTACGGTTACATGGTGTTCCAGTGAGCGTTGTTTTCTGATCGGGATGCCCACTTCACTTCCCACTTCTGGGAACATTTTTAGTACGCGATGGGGACCCACTTGAGCTTTAGCACCACTTTTCATTCTCAGATAGATGGTTAGTCAGAGAGGACTATACAGACTCTAGAGGATATATTGAGAGCGTTTGTGCTGGATTTTAGAAGCTCCTAGGATGATCACTTACCGTTAGTCGAGTTCTCATATAATAACAGCTATCATGTAAGTATCAGAATGACACTATATGTGGCACTGTATGGATGCAGATGCCGATCCCCTATTGGATGGGAAGAGGTTGGTGACAGACAGAATTTTACTCCCGATTAGTGCAACAGTCCTCTGAAGACGTCCAACTGATATGTGAGAGATTACTGATAGCTCAATGCCGACAAAAGAGTTATGCTGACAGGAGACGTAGACTGCTAGAGTTTGCTATGGGTGAGTCAGTATTTTTGAGAGTTTATCCCTCGAAAGGGATTATGAGATTCGATAAGAAGGGTAAGTTGAGCCCTCGGTATATCGAACCCTTTGAGATTTTGGAGAGAGTGAAAGATAGGCTTATAGGTTGACATTGCCACTAGACTTAGCAAGTGTTCATAATGTCTTCCACGTCTTTATGCTTCGGAAGTACCACCCAAACCCGACACATGTGATAAGATATGAGCCATTGGAGCTCAATGAGAGTATGACGTATGTTGAGAAGCCAGTTCGGATATTGGATAGGAAAGAGAAGGGTTGAGGTCGAGGACTATACCCTTGGTGAAAGTACTTTTGCAATATCACACTACGGAGGAAGCTACATAGGAATTAGAAAGTATGATGAAATAGAAGTACCCGGAGTTATTTTTAGTATAACTTGGTTCAAATTTAGAGGACCAAACTTGAAGGAGGGGAGGAATGTAAGACCTATAAATTTATATGTAATATATATGATATTTGGATGTACAGAAAAGTTACATTACATATGAATTAGAAGAAATGAACATTTTTAAATTCTAGGTGTGCATGGATTGATAAATGAATGTTGAAGTCTTTGAGTAAGAGTTTAAATGGGAAAATTTACAGCAAAAGGGTGCAGGATGAAGGCTAGATCGATCCCATGCCAGGAGAGATCGATCTCATGGCTTGGAAAACACAATGCCAAGCATTCTACAAGAGGGAGATCGATCCCCCACTCAAGCAAATCAATCTCTATTGGTCTCGAGTTGGAGCAGATCGATCTCCTCTTTAGGCCAAATCGATCTCCTAAGCTCTCTGCCTGAAACAAATCGATCCTATTTCATTGTGCAGATCGATCTCATGCATCCAACAGATCGATCCCTTGCCTACAAAATGGTTGAAATTTTAAGGGTTCAAGTAAGGCTAGATCGATCTCCACCTTATGCATATTGATCTCCCAGTGCCATTTCTATAAAAGCATAGCAGTTGCATCTGCATTTTCACGAGAACAAACCATTTCCTTCCATTTTTAACCTTAAACCTAGCTTTCTCTCTCTAAAACCATTCAATTTCCACAAAGATTTGAGAAAAAGCCATTAGAGCAAAGTCGTTCACTATAAAGAGAAGAACAACATAGCTTGGAATTAATACTTCATTGGTTGGATTGAAGGAGCAAAGGAGTGTTCTTATTTGGAGTAAGAAGAAAGTCAAGCTAGGTGAGTCTCTAAAACACCAACCTAAAGTACATTTATCTAATTATTGATTTTGAGTTGATTGGTGTGTATATTAATGATAGAAACTACCTATAATGCAATGGAACAAGTATGACCTAGAATGAGTCTAGTATGCGAAAGTCTGGTATGGTTGAGTAGATGATGAATGGCTTGAATTAAAGTGTTAGTGTGGTGATATGTAAGACTTTGAGATGATAGAATGAAACTACATTATTAGATTAGCCAAGTTAAGTGAATAAGTATATGAGGTGCTTGACAAAATGCCAGAGTGAAGTAAATGATGGGCTAAGACACTATAAGCTTGATATCGATTTAATGCAAATCAATAGGCCTAATAGAGTTCAATAAACTCTCGAGAATTAATAAAGTGATTAAAGCAGATGTAAGAGGAAGTGAGGCCTTATGCGAGTTAATGAAAATTATAGGTCAAAACAACTATAGTAAGTGCAAGAGTTGTGTTATATTGGACCAAATTGATGTGATATATGATTTTGTGCAGTCCTGAAGATTTCGTTAGTGGCGAATTGAACTGCACAAATGGGCATCTCTAAAGAAGAGGAAATCATTCGACGTGATTTCTAGGTAAGGGAATTTTGTGAGTATTTAGAGATGACTGCTCGTATTTTGTGGGTGAATAAAGGGCTTCGTAAATGCATGATTATTTAGAAAAGTGATTGATGGTTTATGTGAATGACTACAAGTATATATATGTATATGATTTGGTTTTTGAAGTGATTCTTACAAAGGGGATAGTAAGGCTAATAGTTGCATAAATCACATGTTTTAATATGTTTATGAAATACATTGCTCTGGTTTAAGCAAAATTGACGGATAGGTTGGCTAGTGATTTCATGATTTTGTGAAATAGCACAGGTGAGGTGCTAACTTAAGTTTTGAGTATGTTTGTCGAAATAGAGCTGCCTATCGTACTTATATGAGTTAAAGTGTGCTGGAGCCTAGCTCGCACCATATTTTGAGTCAATGATGTTTTTAAGCCGTACTGGAGCTACTAGCTCGTACGTGGGGTTTCTTTGACTTACTTATGCATATAACCGTACTAGAGTTATGCTCGTACGAGAGTTTTTCATTATTTGTTATGCATAAAATCGTACTGGAGCGTTACTCGTACGAAGATATTTGCTGATGATGCTTGAAATCATGCTAGAGCTTCGCTTGCATTGGATTTTCACACTGTGGTATGTATGAGTCGTGGAGCTGGTAAGATCCTTAAATCCAACATCCTTAAGCCCGTTGAGGTGGGGAAGCTCTGTTCGGTAGGGAGGCTTTCTTACATGGAAACAAAATGTCCCACGTACACTCGAGATTGTGTAGGTTATACATGGCATGGGGTAGATATGTCCTATGGCAGGCACCCACAACCATGATATGGGTCTGCGGAGTACGTTGTATCGTGTAGATCACATGGAGTACGATGTACTGCGTGGTTGTGACATTGATTTGAAAGTCAGGCATAGGACTAACCCACCTTCATTTAGCATGATGCCCTGAACACCGGGATCCGTGTGGTCTGGGATGATCTATGACATAGTTGGCGAACAGAGTTTTTGATTTGTAGTGACCGCCTGTCTCACATGATATCACATGGTTTTTCTATACTGAGTATAATTTATGTTATCCAGGGTAAACCTAAGGGAGGGGTCGAACCTTGTGACATGGCTTAATGAAATAATGTATGATGATGATAAGTTTCGATAATGTTTTGACAATGTGTTGCACTGTGAGGGAATGATTTGTGATTTGTGATGGAATCATTAAGTGTTGACTATAATGAGCATAAGAGGTTTTCACATGGTGATTTTTCATGTTTTACATGCCTATTTACATGTTTTCAGTACATAATATATGTATATACATGTGGCATAGTTTTATTATTTCCTCATGCTCTACATATAAACAATTTATGCCATGACATTATATCACATAGATAGTGTAGTTATCTACCATGCTTGCATTATTGCCTTACTAAGCGTGTGGTAGCTCATCCCTCCATCTTTCCTATCTACAGAGCGCGCACAGTAGCCTAGTGAAGGACTGAGGCGTTATATTTTAGATATCCGCTGCTCTCCATCGCCAAGAGGTATACACATAGGGATTCTTTTTGTTTCTAAACATGTAACAGCAAAATAATCATTTTGGAACTGTAATACGAGGGATGTAAATGTTAAGAAACATGTCAAGCATAAGTATATGATTTAATCTATCAAATGTATGCTTTTGATTTATTGAAGAATGTATGAAAATGGTAATTTTTATTGACTCATAGCCCAACTGTATTTGTGAAGGTTGTTCACGACTGGGTAAGATAACGGTTAAAGCGAAAATAAATTCATAGTGATTTTAGATGGAATGGATAAAAAGGGTCGTGACACAACTAAAGGAAGGTTGATCTTTCACCTTTGGAGATCGATCTCACAATGCCTATTTCTATTTAAAAGGCCGACAGACGAGTTTTCTCCCCAGATTAACACATATCTCTCCATTTTAGCAAAGTGAGTAAGTTTTCTCACTCTAAAATATCATCACCTTCCAAACAAATTTGAGAAAGGTTTCTTTTAGCAAAGTTGTTCCTTGTGAAGAGGAGAGCAACAAAGTCAAAAACTAGTAGTTAAAATTTTTGATTGAAGGAGCAAGGTGTTTCCCTAATTTTGGCTAAAAGAGAAAGGTTAAGCTAGGTGAGTTTTCAATACACCAACTTCAATTATGTTAATCTAGACCTTTTTATGAGTTGATTGGTGTATGTATTGTTGGCTTAAACATCCTTGAGCATGCTTAATCATCCATGACCTAATACGGGTTTAGTGTGAGAAAGTGAGCTATAGTTGATTTAATGATGAATTGATTATACTATGATGTTGGTGATGTTATATGCATGATTTTGAGATGGTTTTATGAAACCAATATGCCAGAATAGATGATGATTTAAAGTAGGCATAAAAGATTCAAATGAAATGCCTTAGTGAAGGAAAGTGATGAACTTTCGGCAAACACACCAAGTGTTTGTCGAAATGCCATGAGAGCTAGGCAACCATGGTGTCAGCCATGGCTTGGCGTGGCGCATCATACGTGACAGAATGGTCAAGTGGGCCTAGCATTGAGTATTCGGCTCAATAAGGTATTGTGGGCCTAAGGCTAGCCCAATATGAATAGCTTGATGGGCCCAATAGATTCTCGAGAAATGAATAGTATAATCGAAATAGACTTAAGAGAAAGTAAGGCCCAATAAGAGTAAATGGGCCCAATAAGTTAAATCGATTGTAGTGAAAGTGAAATACAGATAAATAAACTGTATTGAATATGATAAATAATTTTGTGCAGCTCCGAAGATTATATTGGGAGCGAATCGGACTGCGCGACTTAGCAACTCTGAGGAAGTGGAATTACTCGACGCGATTCTAGGTAAGGGAATTTTGTGAGTGCCTAGAGGTAACTATACGTATTTTGAGCATATTTACAGGGCATGAAATTCCCTAAGGTATCTAGAAATAAAATAATAATTTTTATGAAAATCGAGGTATTGATGTAAAAAGATGATTTTGCCCCTGAAAGTAAATTTCATGAAAAAGGGTAGTAAGGCTAGTAAACTGCATGAATATCATGATTTAATGTTTTAATGTGATGTGATGCTTTGATTTAGATAAAACAAGGATAGATCAGCTAATTATTTCATGATTTGCATGACATAACATGTGTCGGTGCTGATTTTGAGTTTTGAAAGGGGTTTTACCGAAATAGAGCCATCTATTTTGATCGCACTGGATTTTGATATTTTAACGTGCATGAAATGTCCTGGAGCCTAGCTCGTACCATATTTTGAGTTGAGATGTATACAAGCTGTACTGGAGCTTTTGCTCGTACGTGGGTTTCATTTATTTCTTATGCATATAACCGTACTGGAGCTTTACTCGTACATGATTTTACCATTATTTATTTTGCATAAAATCGTACTAGAGTGTTGCTCGTACAAGGATTTTTACTAATTGTGCATGAAATCGTGCTAGAGCCTTGCTCGCACTAGATTTTTCACACTGTGATATGTAATGAGTCATGCTGGATGCCTGGTGTAGACTGTGTGTCACACGGATGAGATGCTCGTACGTGCACTTGAGACTGAGTCAGTTATACATGGTATGGGGTAGATAAGACCTATGGCAGGCACCCTCGACCGTGATATAGGTCCATGGAGTACGTTGTATCGTGTATATCATATGGAGTATACAGTACCGTATGGTGCTGATGTTGATTTATATTTAAGTGGGTAGGATTTGACCCACCTCCTGTTACAGCATGGTGCCCTACACACCATGATCCATGTGGTCTGGGATGATATAGTTGGCCAGCAGAGTCCTCGATTGTATACAGTGACCACCTGTCTCACATGATTTTATATCCATTGAAACATGATTTGTGTTATCCAGGGTAGACCCAAGGGAGGGGTCAAACCTTGTGGGATGTTTTTAAAGAATGATATATTGTTTTATGATAAGTTGACATATTGAGCATGAGACGTTTTACAAGATGACTTTTCATGGTTTTATGCCCGCTTTCATCTTTTACAGTATATGATATATTTATACACATGCGACACAATTTTATCTATTTCCTTATGTTTAAAATGAAATGTGGTTTTAATGATGTGTTTACCAAGAACACATCCCACACGCGACTTTACCAAAAACCATAATAAATTTTTCACTTTTTACTTACCTTTATCTCCTCAACAGTTGGGCTGTGAATAGGCATTAGTCTCCTCATCCATACATACCTTACCATTCTTTTTCGTATCATACATACATGAGATTTATATCATAAGTAAATTTGTATACTTAAATATAATTACATCATTACATTTACATCCCCAACATTAAAACCGTGTACATCACTGTGTTTATGCATTGTTCAGACACAAAAGAGTACGCATGTGTATACCTTTCGCTAGATGGGGAGTGGCAGCAGATCAAAGGAATGCAATACCCTGGCCGACTCGATCTACTGACGAAAATCTGTAGAGATGGGGGGAAAATGAATGGGATGAGCTATCAACGCGCTCAGTAAGGAAATCAGGCAAGCAAGTAGACATCCATACTATCTACTTGAAAATAGTGCTTTGCCTTTCCTTCTCTCAATTCAAAAGCATGTTTAAAATATATATAATATAGTACAGATTTAGAATCCCATGTACTAAACACATGCTGGTTTGTCAATCAGAGGCATTCGTGCAAAACAATGCATATTTAATCATTTAAGAATGCCTTTATATAAAATATGCCATTTACATTCAAAACACGGTAAATATGGCATTTCTCATCACAACACAAACAAATCGGGTTTCGACCCATCCCTCAGGTCTACCAGTATCATAAAACACATGTGATATATCATGCGAGACTCAGTGGCTAAATGCAATCTCTCTAGACTATATAAGAGAGCCTCCCCGCCGAACAGAGCCTCCCCGCCGAACAGGCTTAAGGATGTTGGGCTTAAGGATATTACCGTAAGAGAGTATCTCCGGACTATGGCCATATCCTAACAATGGTGATCCCAGGCAACACAGTACTCGGTGTGCGGGGCAATCACTGCTGTAATGGGTGGGGGGTCAGTCCATCACAACCGCCAGCTATCAACACACTCCTCCACAACTCCACAACACAAAACACGGTACAATGTACTCCATGCCACATGCACGGTACAACGTACACCCATGGACCCATACATCATGGTCGGGGTGCCTGCCATAGGTCTTAGCCTCTCATACCATGGAAATACATCATAGTCGGGGTGCCTACCATAGGTCTTAGCCCTCATACTATGGAATCAATGCCACATCTCTAAATCCACGTGAGAACATCTCAACAGTGTGACACTCAGTCTACACGGAGGAAATTGTCACGATTTTTCTAACATGTGTATATATCATGAAAAACTACAGTGCGCGTCTTGAGTGTGACCCACAATCAACACTCCGCCTTAAAACACTGTATATGCATGTCAAAATATCAACACTAGTGCGAGTAAACCTCTAGCACCAGGTCATGCATAGTTCTCATTACAAATCAAGTACGAGCAAATTGCTCAAGTACGATGTCATGTACAAATCATGAAAAATCGAGTACGAGCAACGCTCCAACACTCTGTCATGCATCTCATGTAAAACTCGAGTACGAGCTAATCACTCTAGCACTCTATCATGTACAAATCGCATAAAAACTGAGTACGAGCAACGCTCTAGTACTCTATCATGCATGTCAAATAAATGTAGTGCGAGTAAACCTCTAGCACTAATGTATGTGAAAAACATCTGAAATCAAGTGCGAGTTGTGCTCTAGCACGATTGTTTCCACATAATTCGGTAGATGGCTCTTTAAAAATATGGATGTTTAAAATCATTAAAATCAGCACTATTGTGAGATCTGAGAATTTCAGACATATTTTAATGATGTAATAAGAATTTGAAGTGTAATTTATTGAGCTAAGTGAATTGTGAGAATTATAATTGGAGATTTATATGTTAAGTGTGTAAAATAAGCATGAACCATGAGGACAGATCGATCTAAGAGAAGGAGAGATCGATCTGGTGAGTTAAAAATGACGAGGAAGGAGGAATTTGAGGAGCAGATTGATCTCCAATGGAAGAGATCGATCTCCAAATGATTCTGTTTGAGAAAGGATCGATCTCATGAGGAAGAGATCGATCTCCAAATGATTCTGTTTGGGGAGAAGATCGATCTCCTTAGGAGCAGATCGATCTCATAAAGCCATAAAGAGATCGATCTCACCCCTCGACAGATCGATCTCCTATGCATAAAATTGCCCAGATCGTCCCCAAATTTCAAACGCAGATCGATCTCATCAAGAGGCAGATCGATCTCCTACCTCCAGTCTATATAAGGAACCCGTGTTTTCTCCTGCAAACTCACTTTCTCTCTCTTCCAAACCCATTTCCATCGAAAACCTAGCTTTCTCACTCATCCAAATCACCCATTTTCGACCGAATCAGCTGTTGTGGTAAGAAGGAAAGTTGTTCCTCATCAAAGGGAGAACAACATACTTGGAAATCGAAGGACGAATCGGATCGAGGCGTGAGTTGTGCTTCTCACAAGCTTTGGGTAATTTCTAAACCTCGATCTTGATATTTGAGCTGATTTTGATGATATTAGTGGTTGTCATTGTGTTGAAATAGCTGAGAAATGATTAGGGATTGATGAAATTTCAATGTGGTTAGAGTGATAATGATATTTAGCGATTTTGATAATTTTAGGAATTTTGAGCTATAAATGGAAATATAGACAATGTGGAGAATTAGCCTAGATAATTGGCAGCTTTGGGTAATTTCTAAACCTCGATCTTGATATTTGAGCTGATTTTGATGATATTGGTGGTTGTCATTGTGTTGAAATAGCTGAGAAATGATTAGGGATTGATGAAATTTCAATGTGGTTAGAGTGATAATGATATTTAGCGATTTTGATAATTTTAGGAATTTTGAGCTATAAATGGAAATATAGACAATGTGGAGAATTAGCCTAGATAATTGGCATGAGGAATGTAGGACGTTGAGATATTGGGAATGAGGCTGTAGTTTAGGGTTGAGTTACGAGAATCAAGAGATTTGAGGTGTTATGAGCAATTATGCTCGATTTTGAGAATTGAGGTTGATGCGATAATTGAGTATTGATGTTTTAACATCGTTTGGACAGCTCGAGAGTTCCAGAGTGGAATGCGAGGCTAGTCCGTGATACGGGGGAAACGATTGCACTATACGAGGTGCAAAGAGGTAAGGGAAAATCTAAACCATTTGTGTATGTGAATTGTAAACTATTTTAGCATGAATTGTGGTTTATAAAACAAGCATGTTGAGTTTTGTGTTGAGATTTAATTGCACACGATTTTATAGCCGGTTGGGGCCCAATGTTTTTATGAGTTTATAACTGGGCTCTACGTTAAGGCAATATTGAGATTGGAGAAATGTGTGCGTGTGCTTTGCCGGTTGGAACTCGGTTTTATTACGTTTTGTGTTGAGTACAAAACGATTTTCAAATGAGTTTTATGAGAGAAAAACCATCATGAGTTCTACGTGAAGGCAAACCAGTCTTACGTGATAAGACTTAGGTGTGTAGTTGTGAGTACACACCGGGCATTGCTCTGGTAGCATGTAAGCCCGATTTCTTCTCCGTTCTGGTAACGTGAGAATAACCTATTCTGTGGCTATGCCACGTATACTTGGTGGCTGTGCCACGTTGAGAAACCCCATTGGTGGCTATGCCACGTTATACCCCATTGGTGGCTGTGCCACGTTGAGAAACCCCATTGGTGGCTGTGCCACGTTATACCCCATTGGTGGCTGTGCCACGTTGAGAAACCCTATTCTGTGGCTATGCCACGCGAGAAATTAAATCAGTGGCTTTGCCACGTGTGTTTTGTGGCTATGCCACGTGAGAAATTAAATCAGTGGCTATGCCACGCGTGTTTAGTGGTTATGCCACGCGCATTATTTTTACTGTGATTTTATCACGTATTTGAGAAAGCGTTTAACGCGTTATTTTCACATGCTTTGTTATTGCTCTAGAGTGAGCCTTTTACTTCATGTTTTCACATGACTTGACACATGAGAATGTCGTTTTGAGTACTTGCATGCTATGGTTTTCAAATGAGTTTCACATACAAATAAACCTTTTGTGATGTGCATTTTGGTTTATGAAATGAGTTCCTTACCCCCTTTACTGAGCAATTTAGAAGCTCACCCTGTTTTTCTTTCCCCCACAGAGTTCTTCAAGTGAATAAGGACTTCCCTGCGACGTACGGAGTAGTGGCTAGTGGAGGATTCGAGCTCCAGGCCATATATATTGTATCTTGAGGTATATCTTATCTTTTCATGTACCCAGACTATTATTGTAATTGCAGACACTTGATGTATAACATTATATGGGATGTATTAGGATTAATTAACTTGAGATGGATTAATGTATTTGATATGATATATAAATTCTAGTGACGAGATCCTGAGGCATAATAATTATGATGATGTATGACACTGCACAGGAATGCACCTTTAATTGTGAATTAATGAATAAAAAGTTTTAAACTAGCCCTATTTTCCGCATTTTCGGGGCGTGACAACTATAAAGTGTGCTTAGTTTACATCGACCTCAAAACATTAGCACATCCACCTACTCTTCTGCTACACAGCAGTAAAAACCACTCAAAAGATCATTTTCATGCTTTTTACAACTTTTCCCAAAGTTTCACTTTTTGCCTAACTAGGGGTAAAATCGTAATTTACCCATATCGGGTCCCTATAATTATTATAGATTTTCTCTAACCCTCAAACAATTTTAGTGAATGTAAAATCCAACGAAAATATGCACAGATATCTCTAGCTACTTGCAAGAGTCCCCTACCTCGGATCACGTCGTATGACCTCTCTTCCTCTGTGCTGTCTAATCTGGCAGTCCGGTCAACTCTCAATATGACTCTGGAGCTGCATTTAAATCATTCACTGAGTTAATTACACTTTTCCTACTGTATTACACATTTAATACATTTTATTTCACTTAATGGGCCCGTTTACTCTTAATGGGCCTTAAACACGTTAATAGGGCCTTAATCCATATTAAGCCCGTTCATCAGGGTCTATCGACTCATTGGGCCTATCAATACCCATTGGGCTTTATTCCAAGCTCTTTGGATAGCCTGTATATCATTTACGACATTTTATTCAATTTTCTGAATATAATTCACTAATTGCGGAATTTAATCCGAAATGCGTAAATTAAATCTTAAATACGCATAAATCACATAAATTGTCGTAAATGAGCTTTACTTACCCGAGATTGTGCGAGGGTGCGCGAATCGGAGTTCGATCGGGCTTTCGTTCGGAATTAATCGTCGAACTGCACAATTTCGTATATTTAACTCCGGGTCAATTTCTGATTAAATATAATTTAAATAAATTTATCAGAAATTAAATCGGTCACTTTTGACCTCGTATCGACTTACCCGAAGTCCGGTGAATTCCTAAAAATTTTTCTTTTTCCTTTCCCTTTCTTTTTTTCCTCTTTTTCCCCTTTTCTCCTTGGCTGAACCGGTCTGGTTCGGTTCAGCACAGTCACTTTCCACTGAACCGCTGACCGGTTCAGTACCTTTTTGGTCGTTTCGACGTCGTCCGACCGGTTCTCCCGCCGATTCCACCGCCAAATGGTTCGGCCTTGCCTCTAGAGGCTTCTTTTGGCCTCATCTGGGGTTTACCGGCGCCGAATTCCGTCAAATCCGTCTTTCTCTCCCGCGGCTTCAACCTCGCCGATCTCCCCTTTCCGACGCCGGTGAGGCGCGTTACCGGTGTCAGGGGGTTCGTGCGGCGCCCCTCTACCTTTTCCGACCGTTCGCTGGCCGTTGGGGTCGCCGGATGGTGGCCGTCCGGTGGTCTCTCCCTTGCATCGGTTGGCTCGCGTTTCCTCTTCCGTTTCTCTCTCCCCGCGTTTCTCTTCTGATTTCAATTTCGTTTTTTTTTTCAATTTCTTTATAATATATTTTTAATATTATTTTAATCCTTAAAATAATATTAAAAATCATAAAATATCCCAAAAATTCATATTAAATTCATTTAGTCCGTAAATGAATTTATCAGTCCGATTTTACCTTTTTGGTATATTTTTCCACTATTTTCGGACTCATTTTTCGAGACAAAAATTTCAAAAATATCAAATAAATTCATATCTTGATCAATTAGACTCAAAATTAAATATTTGCCCCATTATTGATCAAGATTTCTCGATTTCATATTTTTAATGAAATTTTCTCATCGGATTTATACCGAATTTGGGTCAATTGACCGTTTTACCCCTGTACTTACTCAAAAATAAATTGAACACTTATCTCGTTGTTATGTAGCTTACATGCATTTTTTAAATTCTCAATTAGTCGATTGCATGATAGTAAATACTCTTCTTATGATTCAAGTATGAAATATAACGTTCGTACACATAGGAATCATAAGGTACAAGCTACATACGTAAATCGAAAACTCGGGTTTGACAGTTTTACTAAGTTTCGATAATGTGACAAACCTTGAGGGGTTGTTTTATGATGAGTTTTTCTATGTGTTGAGCATGAGACGTTGACATAATGATTTTCCATGTTTACATGCCTATTTTCATGTTTTCAGTACGCGATATATGTATATACATGTGACATAGTTTTAATTATACCTCATGCTTTGGATATAAATGATTTTTATATCATGACATTATAAGCACTTAGATAGTGTAGTTTTCTACCTGCTTGCATTATTGCCTTACTAAGCTAGTGAGCTCATCCCTTTCATTTTCCCCCTCTATATAATGCACACAGTAGTTAGTGAGTAGCTGAGGAGTTGCATCCTGATATCCACTGTTTCCCATCACTAAGAGGTATACACACTGGTATCTTTTTGTATGTAAACATGTAATAACACAGTAATCATTTTGGAATGTAATATGGGGGATGTCAATATTAGTAAACACGCATAAGTATTGAACCTCAATTATAAAGTATATGTGTTTGCTTTTGAATAAATTAAAAGATAGATGGCATAGTAGATGGTAAAGAGTGACTAATACTGACTCATAGCCCAACTGTTTAGTGGTGAGAATGTTCACGACCAGGAAAGGAAAGGAAAAAAAAGCAAAAAATTTGTAGCAATTTTAGGTAAAAATGGGTCGTGACATAGTATTACAGGTAAAATATTTAAGCTCCTTGTTTGGAATAATCATGTATGGGCATATACTCTTAAAAAGCATAGACATACAATATTCGTTCTATAGAGCTTGCTCTAATGATCTTCTATTAATTCTTTCAAAAAATGAAGATGTGAAAAACCTAATTTTATTGTACTTTGTCTCAGACATCAATTAATTGAGAATTCACTAATTGTTTAAGTATGTGATTTTGACTGTACTTAATAATAAGGTATGAATATAGATCAATAATTAAGGAAAATTATTAAATATGAAGTGAAATGGATTATGACTATGTGATAAGAGTGAATGAAAATTTTAAATATGGTTAAATTGGAGCTATCGGGGAAGCATAGGCAAAATCATAATTTTTAATTTAAATTGTTATTCTTTCATTATCGAATCCATACCAAGCATTTGGTATTTTAATTTAAAATTGAAAAATTGTGGTTATCACATCCTCTCAATCTTAAGAAATTTTATCCTCCAAATTTTTCCATGTCCAGTTGGAAGATATAAGGGTACTTCTCCTTCATTAGGCTCTTAAGTTCCTAAGTAGCCTCTTTGGAAGAGTGATGCTGCGAGAAAACCTTTGCTAAAATAATGGACTTTGATCTCAACACTTTATCTTTAATATCCACTATTTGAATCAGTTTCTCTACATTACTCAAGTCCTCCCTAAGCTTAAATGGTTCGTATTCTATCACATGGAGGGGATTTGAATGATATTTCCTTATCATGGAGATGTGGAATCATACACTATGCACACTCGGTAGTTGTGGTGGTAGTGCTAATCGATATGCAATATCTTCAACCCTCTCAAGTATCTTAAATGAACCAATAAACCCTAGATTCAATTTCCATTTTGTACCAAACCCATGATACCTTTTGACAGAGAGACTTTCAAAAAATACATTATCACCCACTTGAAACTCTAAGTGTCTTCTCAGTATAACAACATAACTTTTCTGATGGCTCTGAGTTGTCGTAATCTTTCACATATCAATCTAGCATCCTTAAAAACCTGCTTAACTAATTCTGGTGAAAATAGTTTCCTATCACCCATATCTTCATAACCAATGAGAGATCGATATCTCCATCCATAGAGTGCCTCATAAGGCACCATTCCAATACTAGCACGAAAGCTGTTGTCGTATGTAAATTTGGCAAAAGCTAAATTGACCATCCCAGGAGCCTTTGAAATCTAGTGCATAAGCCTTTAACATATCCTTTAAAGTCTGTATGCTTTTCTCAGACTGGCCATCTATCTGAGGATAGAAGGCAGTACTAAAGTTTGACTTCGACCCCAAAGCTTCCTGGAAGTGTTCACAAAAGTGAGAGGTGAACTTGGAATCTCTATCTCAAGTTATACTAAATGGGACACCATGTAATCGAACAATCTCCCTAACATATAGCTCTACCAATGCATTAAGAGAATCGGTAGACTTCATGGCTAGGAAGTGAACTGACTTGGTTAATCTATTTATCATTACCCAATTAACATCATGGTTTCTTTTAGTTCTGGGTAATCCCGTGTGAAATCTATCGTAACATGTTCCTATTTCCATGTTAGCATTGGTAAAGGCTTAAGTAACTAGTTGGTCTTTGGTGCTCCACCTTTATATATTGATACACCAAGCATTTGGGCACAAACTCAGCAATATCCTTATTCGTGCCTGCCCACCAATACACTTGGTGCAAATTCTGATAGTTTTTCTACTGCCCGAGTGTATTGTATTCTTGGATTGTGAATTGTATCCAAAATTTATCTCTTAAAGGTATCATAACTAGTAAAAAATATTTAGCCTCTGAATCGTAACAACCCATCTTAATTGACCTAATATCCTGAATTCCCATCCTGCTCATTTGGCTAGCAATATCAATTGGCTTGGGATCTTTCCTTTGATCTTGTCTAAGTTGCTCAACTTGCTTAACTTTATCTGTAAGCTAGCTATCAGATGATCTTCAGAAGGTTCTACATCTAAACTCAACTCAGAGAACTACTCGATTAGATCTTATTCCTTAACCATCATAAAGGTTATCATGCCTATGCTTTTTCAGCTCAAAGTATCGGTAACTTTGTAGTATAGGATTTCACAGTCATAAACCTTCAAGAGGTCTATCTATTTCCGTTGTCTCATATTTAATTCCTTCTAAGATAATAGGTATTTTAAACTCTTATGGTCAGTGTATATTTGGAACTTTTCCATGTAAAGGTAATGGCACCAAATCTTCAATGCAAACACTATGACTGCTAACTTAAGATCATGAGTGGGGTAGTTTCTTTCGTGATCCTTCAAATGTCTGGAACCGTAAGGTAAAATGCTTCCATTCTTTATCAACACACGCCCCATACTTTGTATGATCACTGTACATTGAGAAACCTCCTAATCTACTCAGAATAACCAAGATAGGCGTGTAGGTCAATCTTTTCTGTAACTCTAGAAAGTAATGCTCACATGCCTCCATCCACTTGAACTTAGCATCCTTATATGTGAGGTGTGTAAGAGGAGTTGTTAACTTGAAAATCCCTCAACAAACCATCTGTAGTACCCTGTTAAACACAAGAAGCTTTGGATCTTTGTGACTACTTTCAACCTTGCCCAATTGACCACGACTTTAACTTTGAATGGATCCATGGATACCCCTTCCTTTATCACTATGTGACTCAAAAAGGTAATTTGTTCTGGCCAGAACTTACATTGTAACGGCCCAGCCCAGTCGGCCATGGCTACCCCTCTTTGGGCCCACAACATCGACTGCTGTAACATCGTTACTCATCCTTATTGTCCTCTTTGGGTCCACTGACCAGAACGATTTTATCGAGGTAGATATCCGCAATTCGCATCCCACATGGTTCGAACCCAAGACCTTAAGTCCTTAATCCTTACACACATGATACCAATTGTCCCACTGGAACAATTGGTATCATGTGTGTAAGGATTAAGGACTTAACGTCCTGGGTTCGAACCATGTGGGATGCGAATTGGGGGTATTTACCGCTATAAAACCGTGCGGGTCGTGGACCCAAAGAAGACAATACGGATAAGTAACGATGTTGCTGCAGTCGATGTTATGGGCCCAAAGAGGGGTAGGCCATGGTCGACTGGGTTGGGCCGTTACAATTAAGCACGCGTTTTATTATCAAGGCCTAGTTGGTTCATAGGTCGTTGGTTGACATCCCATTGATCAGCCATGGCCAACCCTATTGGGCCCACAATATCGACCCTAAGTTTACCTCAACTCATCTGTATTGTTTGCTTTGGAAGCCTCACAGGTCCCTCACAGTTTTGTATGGGATTATCACCCCAATTCGCATCCCACATGGTTTGAACCCAGGTCTTTAAGTCCTTAAAACTTACACACATGATACCAATTGTTCCAGTTTTTATTGTAATGACTGTGTGGCACTTTGTTCCTGTAGGATTTAAGAGGTGGCCCCCACTGTCTCACTGATCTGTACTATCCGCTTTAGAAACACTGCATGCCCTTCACGATTTTGTCCGAGATTATCACCTCAATTCGCGTCCCACATGGTTCGAACCTAGGACCTTAAGTCCTTAATCCTTACACACATGATACCAATTGTTCATGTGTGTAAGGATTAAGGACTTAAGGTCCTGGATTCAAATCACGTGGGACGCGAATTAGGGTGATAATCCCCGACAAAATCATGAGGGGCCTGTAGGGCTTCTAAAGCGGACAGTACAGATGAGTGAGACTGTAGGGGACACGTCTTAAATGCTGCAGGAACCAAGTGTTACACGGTCATTACAATAAAAATTAGAACAATTGGTATCATGTATGTAAGGCTTAAAGACTTATGGTCCTGGGTTCGAACCATATGGGACGCGAATTGGGGTGATAATCCCTGACAAAACCGTGAGGGGCCTGTGGGGCTTCTAAAGCAGACAGTGTGGATGAGTGAGACTGTGGAGGCCACCTCTTGAATCCTGCGGGAACAAAGTGCCACACGGTTGTTACATGCACTTACCAAACTTGGCATACAACTCTTTTTCTTGAGTGTCTGAAAGACAATCTATAAGTGCCGAGCATGTTCTTCCTTGGAAATAGAGTATACCAGGATATCATTGATGATCACTATAACGAAGTTATCCAAATAAGGCTTGAAGACTTCATTCATTATGTCCAAGAATGCTACAGGTCCATTCGTTAGGCCAAATGGTATCCCTAAGAACTCATAATGACCGTAACGAGTCCTAAAGGAAGTTTTTGAGATGTCTTCATCTTTTATACTCAATTAGTGGTATCTCGATATCAAGTCTATCTTAGAAAATACCTCTGCACCCTGCAATTGTTTACGCAATTCATCGATATTTTAAAGTGGGCACTTGTTCTTTACTTTATCTTTGTTCAATTCTAAGAGTTTATTTATAGCCTTGACCTTTTGTCTTTCCTCTTCACAAAGAGTATTGGAACACCCTATAGAGACATAATGAAATGTATAAATCCTTTATCGAACAACTCCTGGAGCTTCTTGTTCAGTTCCTCTAATTCCATGAATACCATTTTATAAAGAGTCTTGGAGATTGGTTGAGTGTCGAAAAAAGATCTATGGTGAACTCAATTTCTCATCTGGTGGTAAACCTAGTAGTTTGTCCACAAATACATCAGGAAAGTCTTTCACGATCTGTCAAATTGCATTATAATCTTCTTTGGTAGGGAGAAGGTTACACTCTTCCTTTAGTAGTTTACTTTTACACAATTGGCTGCCAACCAATCTATGCCTAGAATGACATTGAAGTTATACATTCTTAACAAAATTAGATATGCTACTAGGCTTCTATCTCCCGCCTTTACTTCATAATTATTATACACAGTATCAGTTTTTTACGACTTTCTCATAGGAGTACTAACATGCAATATCCTAAGCTCTAAAGCTCTACATGAGTTTACTAGCAAATACAAGATATTTGAATGAATCAATGGGGCCTAGATTTATTAAAACAAAAGCTTCATAATCAAAGATGTGAAGTTTACCCTTAATCATTGTATGGAAGCATCAGCTACTTCATGATTCAATGCAATGACTCACATATGAGCCATTGGTTTCTTACCTTTGTCTATGGCCTATTGACTGCTATGTTCATCAATTTGCTTGGGTTGAGTCTTAAGTGCTGGGTAGTCCTTTACCATATACCCCAACTTCCCACAACCATAACAAACTCTAGTAGCCACATAATACGGCCTAGTCCCATGAAACTTACCATATGTTTTATAGGATTGTGGTGTTGCTATAGTTGGAGGAAGGGTTAGTCTAGTAACATGATGTCAAAGCTCTGCAAACTTCTGCCTCTATCGCGTCATAAATGTCTACCGTAAGCGCACGGATCGCACAAGTAGTATATGAATTAAGTCTTGAATTCTCGTACAACAGAGATCAGTTAACCTTATCGAATATTAGCACTTTAAGTATATTCTAAAAAATTATGAAATGGGTGATCGATAACGCTAATAAAACAAATAAAAATAATAAAATGAAATAAAAATGAAATAAAAATGCTAATGAGAAATACTTACAATTGTAAGGATGCAAATAAAAATAACTGCAGAAGAAAAAGTGAAAAAACAAAAATTAGTGAATAAATCAGACAAAAATGTAAATATCTAAAAATTTGGGGTTAGAATGCAAACAACAAAAATGTGACAAATCCCTATAATGAAAATGAAATGTATGAAAATATTTTAAAAATTAAAATTAAAAGTAATAAAAATGCAAAGAAAAGAAAACTAATGCTTGAAATTCCTAATATTGCCTAAAATGAAACTTAACCCTGAATAAACCCTAATTGACCCACAATGCAAACCTTGAAATAGTTTCTATTCTTAAACTAAATGCCTACACTCTAGAATGTATGACTAAGTACTAATAGCTAACCTAAAGAATGTATGAAAAAAATATATTTTTTGAATTTTAGAAAGTGTAATTCGAGTACCTAAAATTGCCTAAATTTAACCTAACCCTAATGTAACCCTAAATACAACTTATCAATCCTAAGCTAATGTTTTTAACATTAAAATAGAACACCAATTGGCCCCTAAAGCTAAAAATGGCAATGCAACCCTAAAGCTCACTAATGCATGGAAACTACTAATGAACGTCATATAGAAGCTTAATTAAATTTTACCCGAACTTTACCCTATATGTATACTAGCCTATGATTTCATAAAATACCTTAAAACTGCCTATAAAAACTCTAAACAAAATTGAAATTAAGCCTGGATAAAATTGAAATTCAAGCAAATAAAAGCCTAAATGCAATGGAAATGCTAAGGGAATTAACTTCAACACTAACTACACTTTAACCACTAGATGCATGACTTTAATGTGACCTAAAAACTAATGAAAGAAATCTAGAAAATGCCTAAAACAATGGCTGGATACTAACTTGGACTGCAGCTAACATTTATGCCTAAGACAACGAAATCAATGGGAAAGTGCTATGTAAAATGCAATGTATAATTAATCTAATTAAACCTAAAAATTAACTAATGTGTAAAAGACCTTAACAACCTTTAAACCTACCTAAATGAGGTCTATAACATCACAAAATAACAGCTCTAACAACCACGGACAGTAACACATAATGCAAGAAATTTAAAGCAAAAATGCCATGTCAAATGTAATGGAAATGCAATGATAATTAAACTAATAAATTATGAAAAAATTACCTGATGAATGCATGATCCTAATATGTCTTAAATCTCACTAAGTAACCTTAAAAAAAAACACAAAACAATATCCAACTAATGCCTATAACTAACGCTAAATGCAAAAATGGTTTGCTAAAAATGCCATGTAAAATGCTATGAAAGTTAAACTGATCATCTCATAAAAATTACCTAATGTGAATATGATTCTAACATGACTTAAAACTAATTAAATGGAAATTGAAAACACACCAAACAATAGGTTAAAAGCCCTCAATATTGATGCTAAAAAACCTGGATAAGAAAGAAAATGTTGGAAAAAAATTCCTAACTTGAAATCTAAGTGAAAATAATGAAACCTAAGTTATGAAAACCAATTTTACCCTTAGAAACTTTAATGAAATGAATTAAAACATGGAAATAAACATTAATAACATTTAAAATTAGTCCTAAACAATAGCTTAAAATTGAAATAGTTAGTAAGAAAATAAGAAAGAAAAATGTGGATTAAGATACCACACAAGAACTTCTGAGGTAGTTTTTCAACCATTTTAGCTTCTCATGCTCTTAAAACTCAATCAAAACCAAATATGGAAGAATAAAATGGAGTAGGATAAGACATCATTACTGGAATTTGGCTGCTAAAGATTCACACCATTGATTAAAAGAAAAACTTCGACAAAAAATATGTATAATAAAGGAAATACAATGATATATAAGGAAATAACAATGGAAATGTAAAGGTGCTTGGAAAATAAAAAATGGTGGCTACTCTAAAATATTAAAAACCATTACAGAGCATTGAAAATAAACTTAAAAGTCCTATTGTAGCCTACCCCTATAAAAATCCATAACATTTTCTTCTATAGTCACTTAAATGAGGGGTACATGGTAATTTAGCTTTGTAGATGAGTTGGAACCCCTTGTCACTTCCCTTTAAATGATTGGCTCTTCTTAAGAGAGATTTCTATGTTATTTAGTGCTACACATCAACTCGTGGATAACTCACATGTAATGACCCAAATTACACATAATTTGATTGGGCTACAAGTCGATATTATATCAAACAGTGAAATCTAACAGTCTCAATTAAATCTTTTTCTACAAATAGTCATGTTCACATTCCCCCAAGCACATCTCATCTACATTACTATACTGTCACGACCCTCTTCATTAACTTACCCTTTCGTGAACAGTTTTCTACACCAAACAGTTGAACTATGATTCAGAGATAATTACCCCTTACCATACACAATATCACTTAACATTTATAAACGATAACTGTAGACACTTAAATTGCTTACATTAACTTCATTTATTAATACATGTCTACAAATGTTTACATCCCCTGATTTTACATTTCTAAAAGTGTTGTTTTGCTGTACTTGTCTAGATACAAAACGATATTATTGTGTATACCTCTCAGCGATGGGTAGCAACAGACACTGGGAGTGCAAGTCTCTTCTTACTCTCGACCACTATGGATGCTCTGTAGGGATGGAAAGTGAAAGGGTGAGCAACCACAAGCTCAGTAAGGAAATAATGTAAGTAGGTAGACAACTATACTATCTACATACTTATAATGACATGATATCAAAATCATTTATATCTTGAGCATGGGGTAGATCAAAACCATGCCACATGAATATGTACATAGTATATGAAAAACTCATAAAAACATGCATGAAATCAAATGAAAAATCAAAACATATAAAACATCTCATGCTCATCATATCAAAACTCATCATAATTCATTTAAATCAAATCTAATCTCGCCTTTCGGGAATACCTTGTGCATCAAATCACATTTTCGTTTTACAAAACCAAATCACGAGTGTCACCCCCCTCGGGTCTACCCAAGTTTATCAATAAAACATAATACCTAATGAGGCATGTAGGTTACATTTCGAAAATAAATTGGAAATAATGGCCATATATATAAATCCCTGTGATCTCGGTGTGCGGGGCATCACAACTGCAATAACGAGTGGTGAGGTCAACCTTACTTGTGCAATAACTCAACCAACTAGTCATCAAGACTGCACGGTACAATGTACTCCGTCTGACATACACAGTACAATGTACTCTGTGGATCCATACGGTCTAAGGGTGCCAGTCATAGGTCTTAGCCTACATCATTGTCAGGGGTCAAGGGTGCCTGCCATAGGACTTAGCCCATATCATGGTTTGAGGGTGCCTGCCATAGGTCTTAGCCGCCCTATACGGTCTACTAGAGGCATCAGCACGGTTTTTTATAAAACATGTCAAATCTTCGTACGAGCAACGCTCCAGTACAGCTTTCATGCACAGTAAACTAATAAAACTAGTGCGAGCATGGCTTCAGAACTATTAGTATAAATTAAAGCATAAAAAATCTAGTGCGAGCAAAGTTCCAGCAGTGTTTGCACTCTCACAAATATGATAGGTGGCTCTAGTTAAAATATCAAGTATTTTCAAGGATAAAACTTAGCACATGATCTGTGCTTTTTCATGCAACCACACAAATAAATAGCCAACCTATCCTCATTTCGTTCATATCCAAACGATTTATCATGAAAACATCAAGGTCATGAAAATACATGCATTTATGGATCCTTACTACCCCTTTCATTAAATTCCTACCAAGGTAAACTTATATTTTCTTTCTTTATTTTTAGAACATTTCACAAAAATCCTTAATGTATTATTAGATATCTAGAGAAATTCACGCTCTATAATTCCCCTAAAAATACGTATAGCTACCTCTAGGGACTTAGAAAACCCCCTTACCTCGAATCACGTTGAGCATAATACAAGTTTCACCACTGGAAGCTTGTTCAATCCCACTTACTCCTAATCCAGTCTTTGGAGCTGCAAACATTCATCAATCATTTCATCATAATTGATACATCTTATCGGGCCTTATAGTATTAAGCTTGGTCCACTTTCACATTCGGCCAATATTATGTCGTTCCTAATAAATTTGGCTAGTAACTCACCTAGTTATCAAATCGAACACTTGATTTGCATGCTTAAACCTTAGTTCTTCCATTCATTCATATATTTAACAATTACCATTTATGCACCTTTCATCACTTTGTCCAATCCCATAAATTTGATTCCACATAACCATCTCAATGCCATGTATACAACATTATTAACACCTTGGTGTAACCCATTTATCATCAACTCAACTATATCCATTTTCTCACACTAAACTCATTCTAGGTTAGGCTTGTTCCATTACATTCTAGGTAGTTTCAATCATCAATACATACACCAATCTACTCACAACAACCACTAGATAAATATACTTAGAGTTGGTGTATTGGAAACTCACCTAGCTTGACTTTCTTCTTTTCCAAGTTTAGAAGACTCTTTAGCTCCTTCAATCCAACCAATGAAATGTTGACTCCAAACTATGTTGTTCTTCTTCTCACAATGAACAACTTTACTCTAATAGCTTTTCTCAATTCTTTTTGGAAGAGTGTGTAATCTAGAGAGAGAAAGCTTGGTATTTAGGTGAAAGTGGAAGAGGTGTGTTGGTTTGTTGAAGAAAAGGGTTTTTCCGTGGGGTATTTATAGATTGAGAGTGATGAGATCGATCTGCTAGGGTGAAGACCTCGATCTTCCTTAGGTTTTAGCCATCGAATTATCAGTTTTAAAATGGGAGAGATCGATTTTCTCATTGAGGAGAGATCGATCTTGGCTTGGCATAAGCTTAAGGAGATCGATCTGCTCTTGACAGAATCAAATGGAGATCGATCTACACTAAAAAGGGGATCGATCTAGGCTGGCGAGGCTAACGCAAATAGATCTGCTCATTGCGGAGATCGATTTGTTCAATGAGGAGATCAATTTGGCCTTAGCAGATTCACTTGAAATTGCTCTGCTTGCACAAGAGATCGATCTGGCCTTCATCTAGGGCATTTCCTGCTACCTTTTTCCAGATTTTTCAAGGGTAAATTCCTATTTCATTAGAGCATGGAAAGACTCATTTCCTATAATTCATATACAATATGAATTGTGTGTATTGCTTGCGTTCATATAGAATACTTAGAATTCACAGTTCATCCATTATTAATTCGTATTTTCATTCTTTATCTTCGATTCGATTTGCTTAAAGTTCTATTCGTTTAGTTTGTGGTCACTTCAGCCCTTATTTATGCTTTACGTGCTTTATGACATTCATCCATCTCATTTGCAATTCATTCACATTTATATGATCTAAAATCATCTATATGATAATTCCATTAACATATGACAAAGTTACGTATACATGGGGTCTCACAATCTCCCCCACTAAGAAAATTTGGTCCTTTAAATTTGGAACCAATCTAGTCTGTGACCATCTCAGGGTACTTCTCCCACATCAAACTCTCTAACTCCCATGTAGCTTTTTCTGCAGTGTGGTACTGCCAAAGGACTTTCACAATAGGGATCGTCTTCGATCTCAACACCTTCTCCTTCCTATCTAATATTCGAACCGGTTCATAACATATATCATGCTCTCGTTGAGTTCCAACGACTCATTTCTAATTACATGTGTCAGATTCGGGTGGTACTTCCTTAATATAGAGATGCGAAAGCGTTATGAACGCCCGCTAGCTTAGGTGGTAACGCTAGCCTATAGGCCTTTTCCCCCACTTTATCAAGTATTTCAAAGGGTCTAATGTAACGAGGACTTAACTTTCCTTTCTTTTTGAACCTCGTTATGTCACGACCCAATTCCATTCTCTTTAACCGAAAATCACTAAAAATTTTTCGCGTTTTACTGTTACCTTACCCGGTCGAGAACTAACTCACCACACACTGTTGGGCTGTGAGTCAATAATAAACTCCACATCTCATTCATTCTCAGTTAAATAGAACGATGTCATACATTTGCATTTAATCTTGTACTTATACAAAAGCATGTTTTACTGACATCTACATCCCCCATAATTACAACTCAAAAGAATACTGTGCTTTTACATTGTTTAGATACAAAAAGAATCAGTGTATATACCTCTAAGCGATGGAGATGCAGCGGAGTCCAAAATACCATGCCTCAGTCCTCACTGGGCTACTATGCATGCTCTGTAGGGGGAAATAGAGAGGGATGAGCAACCACACGCTCAGTAAGGTAATAATGCAAGCATGGTAGATAACTACTCTATCTACATGCTGATAGTGTTATGCATAAATCATTTATGGTAGGAGCATAAGGAATAAAACTATGCCATATGAGTATACATATATATCATGTGTCAAAATCATGTACATTGGCATATCAAACATGGTAAAAAGAACATCATGTATAAATCATCTCATGCTCAATCTCATTTAAATTCATAAAAAGGGCAATTCATTAAGAAACCTCCTTTTTAAACCAACAACATAAACCTCTTTCTCAACACATAAATACCACCAAATCAATTCACAATCACAACCGCATTTTCATTTCACAATTCATGCATGTGTATAAAAACTAGGTCACTATATCAAAAGTGCCTATGTGGACCACTACATCATAAATCATCCCAGACCACACGCATCCAAGTGTGCGGGGTATCATGCTGGCACGAAGATGGACTATCCCTCGCCAGACTTTCTCATCACATAACCATCATGCGGTACATCGTACTCCATGTGATATACAGGGTACAGCGTACTCCGCAGACTCATATTGTGATTGGGGGTGCCATTCCTAGGTCTTACCTACCTCATACCAAGAGTTTTCCATATCCGTGAAAGAGAGCCTCCCTGCCGAACAGAGCCTCCCTGCCTCCTCGGGCTTAAGGATGTTAGCTTAAGGATGTAGGGCTTAAGGATCCTTCCGTAAGAGAGCCTCCCCACCGAACAGAGCCTCCCCACCTAACAGAGCCTCCCCGCCTCTTTGGGCTTAAGGATGTAGGGCTTAAGGATCTTACCGTACCCATGTAGGAGAGCCTCCCTGCCTAACAGAGCCTCCCCGCCCCTCCAGGGCTTAAGGATGTTGGCTTAAGGATCCCACCGTAAGAGAGCCTCCCCACCGAACAGAGCCTCCTCGCCTAATAGAGCCACCCCGGCTCTTTGGGCTTAAGGATGTTAGCTTAAGGATGTAGGGCTTAAGGATCTTACCAACTTTCACAACCTTATACGTATCACAATGTGCAAACTTGTGCGAGCAAAGCTCTAGCACGACTCATGCGTCCTATCATAAAGAGACGCGTACGAGCATAGCTCTTGTACGGTTATACTCATAAGACAAACCACTCAAAAGCCACGTACGAGCAAAAGCTCCAGTACGGTTTATAAACATCATCATAGTTTCCAAATCAAGGTGCGAGCTAAGCTCCAGCACGTTTCATACAAATGAAAACATCAATACCCGGTGCGAGCTAGGCTCTAGCACGGTTTAATTCACATAAACATGATAGGCGGCTCATAAGCTTTTAAAGCTATCTCAAAACATATTTGGCACTTCACATGTGCTATCATAAACATCAAACCACAATAGCCATCCTATCTATCAATTCGTTTAAAACCAAACACATGTTTTGTGAAAGCATTCAAAACACTTGATTTATGCAATTATTAGCCTTACTATCCCTTTTTATACATCCATGTAAACCAAATCATCTAATATTCACAACTATTTTCGCATACCAAACAACCAATTTCTCAAATGTTCATGCATTTCATAAACACCCTATAATCCCACTAATTACGAGCAGCTACCTCTATATACTTACAGAATTCCCTTACCTGGAATCGCGATGCGTGATTCCACTTCCTTAAAGCTGCTACTCGTACCACTCGATTCGTCTTCAACGAACTCTTTGGAACTGCACAAAATCGTATCCCGCATTATACTCGATCCATATAATATGACATCGTGCGTTCACTATAGTCAATTCGACCTATAGTTTTCTATTAACGCTTATGAGGCCTCGTTTCATTACTTTACCCAAAACTCGAGTCTATGGATTCTTTTAGGCCTACTAACTCATTCCAAATCGATATTAAATCGACATTAAGCTCATAGTGTTCATATTTCATGAATTCCCTCACCATGGCATTTTATCAAGCATATACATACTCATTTTTACAATTTCACTTAAACCCATATTATAACTCCACATAACCATTCCAAATCACCCACATTACTCATTTAACAACTTATCTTAACCCATAAACCACCAACTCCCCAATTCATACTTTCTCACACTAGAGGCATTCCATTTTCTAGGTTACATTAGTTTCTAACACAACCTAGGTGTTTCCATCCATACATACTCATGCCAAACAACTCCAAAATCAATTAAATAGACAATGTACTTGGATTGGAGTGTTAGAATCTTACCAAATATGATTTTTTTTCTTACTCCAAATGTCAATGCCCTTATCTCCTTCAATACCCACAATGGGATTTTGGGTTCCAACTATGTTGTTCTCTTCCTCAAGATGAACAACTTAATGTCTAATGGTCTCCCCTCAATTCTTGCTGGAAATGGCTGATTTTAGAGAGAGAAAGTTAGGTTTTTGGGTTAGAAATGGAAGATTGGTGTTTTTCCCGAAATTTTTAGATTTTCAGCCCTCCTTATATAGAAATAGCTTGAGGAGATCGATCTGGTCCAAGAGGAGATCGATCTGGTCCAAGAGGAGATCGATCTGGTCCCCTTAAATCTCTCATTTTCATGAAATTTTAAGCATGAGATCGATCTGTCGAAGCATGAGATCGATCTGGTCCCAAACAGAGAGCTAATGAGATCGATATGGGTGCTTGAGGATCGATCTTTTCATTACAGAATGCTTAGGAGATCGATCTGGCACCACTGGAGATCGATCTGCTCTATTTCATTGCCCAAATAAGAGCGTTCTGGCTTTTCCAGATTGATCTCTCATCTTATGAGATCGATCTGGCCTTCATGTTTTCCAGATTTCCTACAGTTTCCTTGCTGCAACTCATACTAACACATCCTTGATCTATTGCCATGGCCATTTTCTCATCCATCCACCTTTATAACTTGAAAATGGCATCCATTCATACCTTATGCACATTGAAACTTGTGTGCATTCATTGTATGTCCAAAGGTATGCTACATAAAACCAAATGGAAGCATTTATATTCATGCAACTTCCTTCTATTTACCACACCACCCATTTTGAGTTTCAATCACATCCATCACTTATAAAGACTCATTTCTTCATATTCAAACTCAATGGAACTTGTATGTACGATACAAATCATATTACACATACATACTTTGAATCCATGGACTTACATCGATCATACTTTACATTACAAGTCTATTCACATTCATTACACATTACAACTTTACATATACGGGGTCTCACATTCTCCCCTCCTTCAAGGAATTTGGTCCTCTAATTAGAACCAAGTCACTCTTCAAAAAGTTGGGGGTACTTCTCCCGTATCAAGTTCTCCAATTCCCATGTGGCCTCTTCCGCCGTGTGATGTTGCCAAAGAACTTTCACCAAGGGAATTATCTTATTCCGCAACACTTTCTCTTTTCTGTCCAATATCCGAATCGGCTTCTTAACATACGTCATACTCTCATGGAGCTCCAATGGCTCATATCTTATCACGTGTGCCGGGTCCGGGTGATACTTCCGAAGCTTCGAGATGTGGAAGACGTTGTGGACATTTACCAAGTCCGGTGGCAATGCTAACCTATACGCCTTATCTCCCACTCTCTCCAAAATCTTGAAGGGTCCGATATATCTAGGGCTCAGTTTGCCCTTCTTACCAAATCTCATAATACCCTTCGATGGTGATACCCTCAGAAACATCGACTCACCCTCATCAGACTCCAGTGGTCTTCGTCTCTTGTCAGCATAACTCTTTTGTCAGCTCTGAGCTGTCCGTAATCTCTCACATATCAACTGGACGTCCTCAGATGCCTACTGCACTAAGTCTAGAGCAAAAATCTGTCTGTCACCAACCTCTTCCCATCCAATGGGGGAACGACATCTACGTCCATACAATGCCTTATAGGGTGCCATCCCGATACTCGCATGATAGCTATTATTATAAGCGAACTCCGCTAACTGCAGGTGGTCATCCCAGAAGCCTCTAAAATCCAGCACACACGCTCTCAACATATCCTCAAGGGTCTGTATAGTCCTCTCTGACTGCCCATCTGTCTGAGGATGAAAAGCGGTGCTAAAACTCAGTCGGGTCCCCAGCGCTTCCTGAAAATGTTCCCAAAAATGGGAAGTGAAGCGGGCATCCCTATCAGAAACAATGCTCACTGGTACACCATGTAGCCGTACTATCTCTCGAATATACAGGTTCGCCAACTGACTCAGTGTATCGGTAGCTCTCATAGCCAAGAAATGGGCAGACTTAGTCAACCGGTCCACAATAACCCATATGGCATCATGACCTCTACGGGTCCTCGGCAACCCATCACAAAATCCATGGTGACATGCTCCCACTTCCATGTCGGTATCGGTAGAGGCTGCAATAATCCTGTAGGCTTCTGATGCTTTACCTTCACTTGCTGACAAACGAGACACTTAGCGACATATTCAGCAATGTCTCTCTTCATTCCAGACCACCAATATACCTTCCGAAGGTTTTGATACATCTTGGTACTTCCCGGATGTATCGTATACTTCGATGAGTGAGCCTCTGATAAAATCGTTCTCCTGATCTCAGGATCCCTGGGAACGCATACTTTGCCTCTGAACCTCAATAACCCATCAGCACTCTGCTCAAAATAAATACCCACACTTGTCTGTATCTTTCTCGGCCAATCGATGCATCGTCGATCGCTCTGCTGGGCTCGCCGAATACGGCCAATCAACTCTGGCTCTAGTCTCAAACTAGCCATGATCTCAAGTCTCTCAGATCCAGGTGGGGTTACATCCAAACTGAGGTTCGCAAAGTGTTCTAACAATTCATGTTCCCGTACCATCATATAAGACACCAACCCAAGGTTCTTTCTACTCAAAGCATCGACAACTACATTTGCCTTACCCGGGTGGTACATGATTTCACAATCATAGTCTTTCAGGAGTTCGAGCCATCTCCTCTGTCTCATATTCAGTTCTTTCTGCGAGAACAGGTACTTAAGGCTCTTATGATCTGTGAACACCTGAAATTTCTCACCATAGAGATAGTGGCGCCATATTTTCAAAGCAAATACTACAGCCGCCAACTCCAAATCATGTGTCGGGTAGTTCCTCTCATGATCTTTCAACTATCTCGATCCATAGGCAACTACCTTCCCATCCTGCATAAGCACACAGCCCAGTCCCTAGTGTGATGCATCCGTATACACTGAGAATCCTCCTGAGCTGGTAGGAATGGTGAGAACGGGAGCAGTGGTCAACCGACGCTTAAGCTCCTCAAAACTCCTCTCACATGCCTCATCCCATACAAACTTAACATCTTTTTGTGTGAGGCGTGTCAATGGAGCAGCTAGTCTGGAGAAACCCTCTACAAATCTCCGATAATATCCTGCCAATCCCAGGAAACTTATGATCTCAGTAACTGTTTTGGGCTGTTCCCACTGTATAACTGCCTCTATCTTGGATGGATCCACCGATACCCCATCCTTTGACACAACATGCCCCAGAAATGAGATCTGTTCTAACCAAAAGTTACACTTGCTGAGTTTGGCATACAATTCTCTCTCTCAGAGGGTCTGCAGAACTATCCTCAAGTGCTCCTCATGATCTTCCCTGGACTTGGAATACACCAAAATGTCATCAATGAATGCTATTGCAAACTTATCCAGGTATGGCTTGAATATATCATTCATCAATGCCATAAATGCTGTGGGAGCATTCGTCAATCCGAATGGCATCACCAAAAACTCGTAGTGGCCATAACGGGTACGAAATGCTGTCTTAGGTACATCTCCACTCCTGATCCTCAACTGATGATACCCTAACCGCAGATCTATCTTAGAAAATACTTCGGCTCCCTAGAGCTGATCCAACAAATCATCGATTCTTGGAAGGGGGTACTTGTTCTTAATGGTGGCCTTATTCAACAACCGGTAATCTATACACAGTCGGAGGCTTCCATCCTTCTTCCTTACAAATAGAATCGGTGCTCCCCAAGGTGAGACACTCGGTCTAATAAACCCTTCTCCAGCAACTTTTGCAGCTGTTTCTTCAGCTCTTCCAATTCTATCGGAGCCATTCTATAGGGTGGTTTCGATATCAGCTCTGTACCAGGCACTAGCTCAATGCAAAATTCCATTTTCCTTTCAGGTGGTAGTCCTGGTAATTCATCCGAAAAGATATCAGGGTAATCCGTAATTACGGCTATGTCTCTCAATTTCGGGTGTGCCTCATCTATATCAACCACGTATGCAATGAACCCTTCATATTATCCTCTCCATCGTTAGTAACATAAACCATCACTCCACATTCAACATTTATCATAAACAATAATTTATCTCTCAAGCAATATGCATTTAAAAATCATACTCCTTTATTTACAACAAACATGCTATTTTCATATCATTTCTTTTCATCAAAATTTACAATAAGATTGTCTAATCCTGAAAACATCAATGTTTTGGCATGACAATCCATCACAACACGATTGGTAGCCAACCAATCCATTCCCAAAATTACATCAAAATCATTCATATTCAATAAAATCAGATTGGCTATCATTTCCTTCCCCTCTATCTTTAACTTACATTCTCTACATACATGCTCAGTCAATTGACTATTATTCATGGGTGTGGAAATCATTAACATTTTATCCAACAATGTTGGTTTCACATGCTTCAATAATTCATGTGCAAAGGAAGGTGATATGAAAGAATGCGTGGCACCAGGATCAAATAATACCAATACTTCTAAATCAAAGATTCGAATGGTACCTTTAATCACATCCGTCGAAGCATCTGCGGTGTCCTGATCCAGTGCATGTACTCTTCCTTTGCTCACACCCGCAGCCTGTTTCCCTTTCTCCTCAGCTGTAGCCCTCCTCCTCGGGGCTGCTGTCTCAACTGGAGCTCCCTCAGGTTCCTTGCCCTTCTGTGGGGCAATCTCTATCTTCTCGGGATAATACTTAGCCATATGTCTTGGTCTCTCGCATCTAAAACACACCATAGGGGTCATCAGACAGGGCCTATTCCCATGAAATCTCCCACATCTCCTACACTGATCAGTAGTAGGCCGTGGTCCTCCAATAGTCATACCCCTCGGCGCAGTCAAGGCTGGGTATATGGGAGGTCTAACAGCTCTCTCCTACACCTCCTCAATCTTAGGCCTCTTCTTGAAAAATCTTTGGCCACCTCTCTTGGCCACTCCTCCAAACCCGGATCTCTTCCGGTCTCTGTCCTTTCTAACACTGACTCTCCCAAGCTCGGAGGCATTTCGCTCAAAGTCTTGCTCACATAACTGAGCAGCCTCCTCATAGGTCAAGATGTCAAAGGGAGCTAGCTTAGTTCGGATGGCCAATCTCAATCTATCCATGAACTTCTGAATCTTTCGGGTCTCACTACCCATCGTGTCCGAGTCATATCTCCACAAGGACATAAACTTGGACTCATACTCGTCCACAGTTCGGTTCCCTTGAACCAGGTTCATAAATTCCATCCTCAATTTCCTCGTGCAGTAGCTGGAATATACTTTCTTTTGAAGGCCTCCAAGAATATCTCCCATGAAATCTCGGAGTGTCTAGCCCTCAAAATAGCTTCGGTGGACCTCCACCAGTGCTCTGCCTCGCCTTTCAGCATAAACACGGCAAAGGCAACCTTCTAGCTGAAGTGCATCGAAAAAACCTATATAGTTTCTCCATCTCAGACACCCAATCCTCCGTAACCACTGGGTCCTTCACCCCTCTAAACACTGGGGGTTTCAGATCTTGAAACTCTCGCAACCTGCTCAAGTCGCAGTCATAACCCAAATCACTACCGCTTTGCTGTGGAGTAATAGGAGAAGCTATATCCTGGGCTGGAGGTGGTGTAACTGTAGCTGTCTCAGCAGTCTGAGGTCTCTCCGCCTCTGCAGCTGCCTGTTCAGTAGTAGGCTGTGCCGCGGGACCTCGTCTGTCACCGACGCCCAAGGCCTGCGTGACTATCTCCACCAAATTCTCAATACTCCGCTCTAACCTAGCGAAGCGAGCCTCAGTATCCTCTGCTCTCCCAACAGGGTTCTGTGGAGCCTGTTCAGTCTGTGGCTCCGCACGGCTCTCAGGCTTACCTCTACGGCCTCTAGCACGTGCTGTCGCCCCTCTACCTTTCCATGTAACTGGCATAATGCCTAACTTCCTGTATTATAATAATTTATTAAGCTCAATCCATCACGGTATACACAGTTATATCTAAACAAAAGCACAGTACTATGGGGATGTACTTTCCTACGTTTTATTAATGACTCACATCAGGCCAACACAGCTCTGATACCAATCTCTGTCACGACCCAATTCCATTCTCTTTAACCGAAAATCACTAAAAATTTTTCGCGTTTTACTGTTACCTTACCCGGTCGTGAACTAACTCACCACACACTGTTGGGCTGTGAGTCAATAATAAATTCCACATCTCATTCATTCTCAGTTAAATAGAACGATGTCATACATTTGCATTTAATCTTGTACTTATACAAAAGCATGTTTTACTGACATCTACATCCCCCATAATTACAACTCAAAAGAATATTGTCCTTTTACATTGTTTAGATACAAAAAGAATCATTGTGTATATACCTCTAAGCGATGGAGATGCAGCGGAGTCCAAAATACCATGCCTTAGTCCTCACTGGGCTACTATGCACGCTCTGTAGGGGAAAATAGAGAGGGATGAGCAACCACACGCTCAGTAAGGCAATAATGCAAGCATGGTAGATAACTACTCTATCTACATGCTGATAGTGTTATGCATAAATCATTTATGGTAGGAGCATAAGGAATAAAACTATGCCATATGAGTATACATATATATCATGTGTCAAAATCATGTACATTGGCATATCAAACATGGTAAAAAGAACATCATGTATAAATCATCTCATGCTCAATCTCATTTAAATTCATAAAAAGGGCAATTCATTAAGAAACCTCCGTTTTTAACCAACAACATAAACCTTTTTCTTAACACATAAATACTACCAAATCAATTCACAATCACAACCGCATTTTCATTTCACAATTCACACATGTGTATAAACACTAGGTCACTATATCAAAAGTGCCTATGTGGACCACTACATCATAAATCATCCCAGACCACACGCATCTAGGTGTGCGGGGTATAATGCTGGCACGAAGATGGATTATCCCTCGCCAGACTTTCTCATCACATAACCATCATGCGGTACATCGTACTCCATGTGATATACACGGTACAGCGTACTCCGCAGACTCATATCGTGATTGGGGGTGCCATTCCTAGGTCTTACCTACCTCATACCAAGAGTTTTCCATATCCGTGAAGGAGAGCCTCCCTACCGAACAGAGCCTCCCCGCCTAACAGAGCCTTCCTGCCTCCTCGGGCTTAAGGATGTTAGCTTAAGGATGTAGGGCTTAAGGATCCTTCCGTAAGAGAGCCTCCCCACCGAACAGAGCCTCCCCGCCTAACAGAGCCTTCCCGCCTCTTTGGGCTTAAGGATGTTGGCTTAAGGATGTAGGGCTTAAGGATCTTACCGTACCCATGTAGGAGAGCCTCCCTGCCTAACAGAGCCTCCCCACCCCTCTAGGGCTTAAGGATGTTGGCTTAAGGATCCCACCGTAAGAGAGCCTCCCCAACGAACAGAGCCTCCCCGCCTAACAGAGCCTCCCCGCCTCTTTGGGCTTAAGGATGTTAACTTAAGGATGTAGGGCTTAAGGATCTTACCAACTTTCACAACCTTATACGTATCACAATGTGCAAACTTGTGCGAGCAAAGCTCTAGCATGACTCATGCCTCCTATCATAAAGAGATGCGTACAAGCATAGCTCTTGTACGGTTATACTCATAAGACAAACCACTCAAAAGCCACGTACGAGCAAAAGCTCCAGTACGGTTTATAAACATCATCATAGTTTCCAAATCAAGGTGCGAGCTAAGCTCCAACACGTTTCATACAAATGAAAACATCAATACCCGATGCGAGCTAGGCTCTAGCACTGTTTAATTCACATAAACATGATAGGCGGCTCATAAGCTTTTAAAGCTATCTCAAAACATATTTGGCACTTCACATGTGCTATCACAAACATCAAACCACAATAGCCATCCTATCTATCAATTCGTTTAAAACCAAACACATGTTTTGTGAAAGCATTCAAAACACTTGATTTATGCAATTATTAGCCTTACTATCCTTTTTTATACATCCATGTAAACCAAATCATCTAATATTTACAACTATTTTCGCATACCAAACAACCAATTTCTCAAACGTTCATGCATTTCATAAAACCCTATAATCCCACAAATTACGAGCAGCTACCTCTATATACTTACAGAATTCCCTTACCTGGAATCGCGATGCGTGATTCCACTTCCTTAAAGCTGCTACTCGTACCACTCAATTCGTCTTCAACGAACTCTTCGGGACTGCACAAAATCGTATCCCGCATTATACTCGATCCATATAATATGACATCGTGCGTTCACTATAGTCAATTCGACCTATAGTTTTCTATTAACGCTTATGAGGCCTCGTTTCATTACTTTACCCAAAACTCGAGTCTATAGATTCTTTTAGGCCTATTAACTCATTTCAAATCGATATTAAATCGACATTAAGCTCATAGTGTTCATATTTCATGAATTCCCTCACTATGGCATTTTATCAAGCATATACATACTCATTTTCACAATTTCACTTAAACCCATATTATAACTCCACATAACCATTCCAAATCACCCACATTACTCATTTAACAACTTATATTAACCCATAAACCACCAACTCCCGAATTCATACTTTCTCACACTAGAGGCATTCCATTTTCTAGGTTACATTAGTTTCTAACACAACCTTTGTGTTTCCATCCATACATACTCATGACAAACAACTCCAAAATGAATTAAATAGACAATGTACTTGGATTGGAGTGTTAGAATCTTACCAAATATGATTTTTCTTCTTACTCCAAATGTCAATGCCCTTATCTCCTTCAATACCCACAATGGGATTTTGGGTTCCAACTATGTTGTTCTCTTCCTCAAGATGAACAACTTAATGTCTAATGGTCTCCCCTCAATTCTTGCTGGAAATGGCTGATTTTAGAGAGAGAAAGTTAGGTTTTTGGGTTAGAAATGGAAGATTGGTGTTTTTCCCGAAATTTTTAGGTTTTCAGCCCTCCTTATATAAAAATAGCTTGAGGAGATCGATCTGGTCCAAGAGGAGATCGATCTGGTCCCCTTAAATCTCTCATTTTTATGAAATTTTAAGCATGAGATCGATCTGTCGAAGCATGAGATCGATTTGGTCCCAAACAGAGAGCTAAGGAGATCGATCTGGGTGCTTGAGGATCGATCTTTTCATTACAGAATGCTTAGGAGATCGATCTGGAACCACTGGAGATCGATCTGCTCTATTTCATTGCCCAAATAAGAGCGTTCTGGCTTTTCCAGATCGATCTCTCATCTTATGAGATTGATCTGACCTTCATGTTTTCCAGATTTCCTGCAGTTTCCTTGCTGCAACTCATACTAACACATCCTTGATCTATTGCCATGGCCATTTTCTCATCCATCCACCTTTATAACTTGAAAATGGCATCCATTCATACCTTATGCACATTGAAACTTGTGTGCATTCATTGTATGTCCAAAGGTATGCTACATAAAACCAAATGGAAGCATTTATATTCATGCAACTTCCTTCCATTTACCACACCACCCATTTTGAGTTTCAATCACATCCATCACTTCTAAAGACTCATTTCTTCATATTCAAACTCAATGGAACTTGTATGTATGATACAAATCATATTACACATACATACTTTGAATCCATGGACTTACATCGATCATACTTTACATTACAAGTCTATTCACATTCATTACACATTACAACTTTACATATACAGGGTCTCACACGTTATACCCTTGGAAGGAGAAACTTGCAAAAACACTGATTCACCCACTGTGAATTCCAATGGTCTCTATCTCCTGTCAGCATAACTCTTTTATCTATTTTGAGCTGTCTGTAACCTCTCACAAATCAATCGGACGTCCTCAGAGGTTTGTCTCACCAAGTCAAGAGCAAATATCAGTCGGTCACCAACCTCTTGCCATCCAATAAGGCAATGACATCTGTAGCCATACAAGGATTCATACGGTGCCATCTCGATACTCGAATGATAACTATTATTATAGGCAAACTTTACGAGTGGCAAATGGTCTTCCCATGAGCCTCAAAAATTCAATGCACACGCTCTCAACATATCCTCTAGGGTCTGTATAGTATTCTCCGGTTGACCATCTGTTTGAGGATGGAACGCTATGCTAAAACTCAGTTGGGTCCCCATTGCTTCCTAAAAATGTTCTCAAAAGTGGGAAGTGAAGCAGGCATCCCTATAAGAAACAACGATCACTAGAACACCATGTAACCTGACTATCTCGCGCACATATAGTTCCACCAGTGTACTCAATGTATCAGTGGCTCTCATAGCTAGGAAATGTGCCGACTTCGTCAATCTATCTACTATCACCCATATCGCATCGTGTTTCCTGCGGGTCCTACGTAAACCCATCACGAAGTCTATAGTGATATGCCTCCATTTTCAGTTCAGTATAGGTAGAGGTTGCAATAGCCCTGTAGGCTTTTGATGCTCTACCTTGACCTGCTGACAGACGAGACACTTAGCCACATATTTAGCCACCTCTCTTTTCATGCCTGACCACCAGTACACTCTCTGGAGATTCTGATACATCCTGTTACTTTCGGGATGTAGTGTATACTTCGTCAAATGAGCCTCTGACAAAAGTAACCTCTTGATCTCTGGATTATTGGGAACACATATTGTCACACCCCACTTTCGTGTGCCTTTCATCCATACATACACTACTTACGGTTGGGGTGTGAGACGATGCAATTACTAAATTCCATATAATTTACAGCAGAAATATTTAAAACTTTAATTCACACTCCCATGTATGTGTAGATATACAAAATCAATTGCTTGATATAATGTCTTTTCATAACATCCTAATACAACTGTTTACAATTTCAATTCATAACTGTGTGATACATTATAATAGATACAAAATGCTCGTGTGTATACAAATCTTATTCCTTTGCAACTGGTGGGAGCTGTTGAACACAAAAAGAAATCTCGAGACCACCGCACTGTCCTACTTCTCAGTAACTAGAGGGGGAAAATAGTGGGATGAGCAAACCACAGCTTAGTAAGGAAATGAATGATAACAGATAGATATTGTACTATCTACATAGCCCATGCATGCATAAACAAAACCATGTTTTAATATAAATGGAATTATTACTAGAAAATGCATTTAAACATTTCTTCTCACATAAGCATTTTCATGAAAACAAGTATACGATATTCCCATTTCAAAACATGTCATAAACAGTGCTATCATAGCACAAGCATTCAAATCAAGAGATTTATTAAACTATTTTTTTTCGTCAAATCTCTTTCTTTTCTGAGTTTCTCAAATTCTCTTATTTCTGAGACAGGCATGGAATTCTCGACAATCTAATATCCACGACCTATGGCCATAGTCAGTAATCCTAAGCCTCACTGATCAGGTGTGCACAGGGCATCACTTCGCCTGAAGGGGGATGGGTCAGTCCTACCCTTCAGCTCATTGCAATCAGCTTCATCTCCTCATATAACATATACTCACGGTACAAGGTACGCTATGTGTCATCTACGCGATACTCGTACTCACGTGCACCCAACACAGCACATAGTATACCAACGGAATACTACACAGTTCAATGTACAACCGTGGACCCAGTCCATCTACCAACTCCAATGGACTCGTCATCCTGGACCATGTCTCATATACCAGGCAAGCAAATCAACGTGACACACAGTCATCGCAAGGCTTCAGCACGGTATGTTTTATTGTTAAGGCCCAGCCCGTTCTAAGGCTGTCGATTGGCATCCCCTTGGGTCCCAGACCCCCAGGTTTACCTCAACTCAGTAAAAACTAGTGCGAGCAATGCTCCAGTACTTCTCTCAAAAATCATCGTGCGAGTTAAACTCCAGTACTTTATCCTCATAAAACCTTGTGCGAGTCACGCTCTACCACGGTTTATCAAAACATGTAGACGTATGCGAGTGAAACTCCATCATAGTCAAAATCATTAAAATGAGTTCGAGCTGGGGCTCCAACACCATTTCACATCTTAAAACCGATAGGTGACTATTTTCTCTTTTAAAAACTAAAAACATGTTTATTTACGTAGCATGTCGTCCCATGCTAAACATGTGAGATTAGCCAACTTATCTATCATTCATTTCTCATTCACAAAATCAACACATAGTTGAGAAAACATAAAAAACATCCATATCATGCTATTTCCTTACCACATCCCATTTTCACAATACATATATATCATAGTACATTTCATGATTTCATATCATTTCATAGTTCCATAGCTAAAAGTAATAATTCTAGCATCATATATACTGAAATCACTATAAAAATACGTACAAATACCTCTATCACTAAAATATAGTCCCTTACCTCGATTCACGCTCGTATTTCCTTCATCTCATTTGCTCCTTTTGCGATCCGGGTTAACCGTGTTCCACATATTTCAATCTATACGTGGAAATCATTAAGTTATTTTCGTTTCCCTCTACTAAACATACACATTGTCACCCAATTAGCTATTTATGCTTCCCAATCCTAAAATCACATTTCACTCTTCCACTAATACCTTTTTTGTCATCTCTTAAGCTTTCCATGGATTTCCTCTCTACAAATCTCTCTTAATATTACTTAGCCATCACTACGTTCATCATATCTATCCATAGGTCACATATTATCCAACTCACAAATATCTAAAAACCCATATTTAAGGCTTGAAGGTTGAAGAGCTTACCCCTTTGCTTAGCCAAACTTATGGGAGCCAAAAACTCCTTCTCTTGGTCACACTAATGTGTGATTTTCGGATGTGATGTTCTCCTTGCTTTAAGGAACAACTTTCCCTTCTTGAGCTTCTTCCAAAACAGGTTGGAATGTAGTGATTTTTAGAGTAAGAAAGCTCGGTTTCTTGAGAGAAAATGGCAGGTACGAGTTTGGTGGGAGAGATCTGAGTTTTCAGTCCAAATCCCGTGCCTTTTTTATAGATGCAGAGACATGAGATCGATTTGGTCCTTGTAGAGATCGATCTCTGCAAGGTTTGGTAGTCCTTTTTACCAAACGCAACTACTACCAGATCGATATTCTTCTATGATGAGATCGATCTGTTTGCAAGCAAATTCCTTCTTGGAGATCGATCTGCCTCTTGTAGGAGATCGATCTTCTCTTTACAGAACCTTAAGGAGATCGATCTGTCGAGGGCATGAGATCGATCTGTCTCAGACAGAGAGTTAAGGAGATCGATCTGTCTTCCCATGAGGTCAATCTGCCTAGTTCCATTCGATAATTTCTTAGCATTTCATGAGGGGTGATCGATCTCTCCTTCATGTGAGATCGATCTCTCATCCCCTACTGACAACTCCCTAAGGGTGTTATCCGCAAGTGCACGGGTCGTCCAAGTAATAATAGGATTTGAGTCCCGAAATTATCATCCCACAGAGAAGTTGACTAGCCTAATTAAGTACCGGTTAATCTTACCCTAAGTATATCCTAGCGAATTATGAAATTAAGAGGGTGATCTACTAAGGCTAATTAAAACTTCTAGAAAGCAATAAAATAATAAGAACTAAAGGAAATAAAACTGAGCTAAAAGTACTTACAATACTCCAAGCACTTAAAAACAATAACCTACAAAAGAAAATTAAAACAGTTAAAACGAATTAACGCAATTTAAATAAAATGCAATATAAAAACAAAAGGAATTAATTAAACTAAAATTTAAACAAACTTAAAATGAAATGTGCATGCAAATTAATCTAATTAATAAAAAATTGCAATTTAAACTAACCTAAGATTTAATGAAGACTAAATTAAAAATGCATGAAATAAGTTTAATCTAAATTAATTCTAATTGGAAAACCTATACTAAAATAAAATTAACTAATGGCATAATTAAATCTAAATTCTAGACTAATCAATCAAATGAACTATGACTAATCATGCACATAAGAAATCAACTAACTAAGCTAACTAATAAAATTGAAATTAATCTAACTAAAATGCATGCAAAAATGAATTAAGCAACTACAAAGACTAAGCCAAACGTGGCCTCATCCAATACTAAACCAAGTGGTCCCGATGTGGCACACTATTCATTCTCTTCTTTCCAGTGCTGCCCACGTCCTCTGCTACTGGCATTGTCTTGCACTACTGCATTGGTCATCTGCTGCCCTGCTTCTTTCCCCAGGTGCTGTCTGTGAGCCTCTGCACAGCTGCTCGTCCGTGGGCTGTCCACTGCTGCATCCAGGCGCTAGCCACTACTGTCCGTTTCACAGTGAGTTCACGTACAGCAGGTTCATTCTCGCTCTGTAAACTAGACCTCTGCTCTTGCTGCCTGGTACGGTAAGTGATGCCTTGCTCCTTCTAGTGAATGCCCACTAGTGCTTGCTTCGGGTGCGCACGGTTCTGCCTTCTTATCAACTGTAAAAAAAAATTAATTGCAGAATCGAAACAAAATTTATATTGACTGTTAACCCGAGAATCAAAGTAGTCCTGAATTGCTTTGAGTGTTGCTACCTATTATCAATTATCTACCACTAATCAAACATTCAACAGAACAATAACATCTACCCGAAATAGAAGAAGCACTGAAAACAAACCATAAACTGATATCCATAATGAGCAGTACAAACAACTGGAAACAGAGCACAGCAGAGACTAAAAATAAGTGTTATCTTGCTGCCGTGACTTAAACTATGCTTCTATGTAGTGCTTCTTTAATCTTTACCCGACATACAATCACAATCATTGCCTAATCCAGCAACTAACAAACTATAATGAAGATGAAATAAAGAGTATAAAGAGTAATAAATGAACTATATGCAGGAACCATAACTAAATGCAGAAAACATGAATATCATACTCTAACTACAATGAAGCACCGAATGAGGAAAAATCATGCAAATGCATAATGGAATAAGGAAAGAATAAAACAAAGACACAAGCAGCAAATGAGTATAACCCGAAGGAAAATGAACAGCAACATCATTATCGCATTATCCGTGAGCTTAAAAACTGAAAACGGGAAACTTCCGATCATCCTCCTCGGGTAGCTTCAAATCCTTCTCCAGCCGTGACTCCACTTTGCTCATGATGTGGACAAATGCTTTGCATCCTCCCACATCAAGGCAACAGAATCAAAGGGGGGAAGATTGATTGAATAACTCATGCAACCCGATTGCTCAAACTGGGGACCAACCAAAGCTTTAAAAGATGATAGTTTCAAATGAAATGGTTTATCAAACAAATAAAGAAATGACTAATGAAACCGAGAACTTGATGCTGAAATCCTTAAATTTTCTATTTAAAACATTACTAAATAAGAAACATCTATCAATGGAATTTGCAAACCGAACAAGAAGAAAAGAAATTGAACTCGATTGCTAATAAAATTAGAGAATGAAACAAATAATTTCATAAAGTGAATAGTGAATGAACAGTAACAACTTTGTAAAACTATTCAGAAATTCTAAAGAAAACTTTTAAAATTAATCTAAAAGCTATTCTACCCTAGTCTACTTTACTCCTACTCCTACTCTACTTTCTACTTCTACTCCTACTTCTACCCTAAACTACTTTTTTTTTTCAATTGCCATCACATTCTATTTATACACAAACATGGGGGTACAATGGTAAATTTTCATCCTAGATGAGTTGGCATTGTTTGGCCACTTGTCTTCATTTGATTTTGTTGCAGAGTAGATATTTCCACGTCATCAGTCTTTTTGTCCAATTAGTTGTGCGATATGGCCCGGCGTGTGTCTTCCAAAGGATTGGCACAGTGTCCTTCGATCCTATCGTTTCAGAGCAAATAAAATATGGACACCTGACATCACGCGTGTCCAGTCGACTGATGACTCGGTCTGCAAATTGAAAGTGGTCCAATCTCCTTTAGCCCATTTTCAGTCCAATTTCATCTGAAACGACTGAATTTCATTTGGATTTAATTTACCTGCACATTAAAAAATTTTAATTAAATAAAGGGGATTATTAGTAAAATAATATGGGGATTAAATATAATTAGGAATTTAAGCATAAATAATTCTATAAAAAAAATAGAATTATCACACCCCCAAACTTGAGTTTTTGCTTGTCCTCAAGCAAAACAAAATAATTGTAGGAATGATAAGTACAAAACATAATAATTTCCCCAACATTATCCTTAAAGAAAAAGTACAGACTATGATCTCAAAGACTCACAATTACAAGTCAAACACTTAGAATTATTCAATCATAAGTCCTAACCCAAATTGGACTCCTCGTATGTGTGTAAAAAATGTTAGAGCCACTTTAAAGTACATTATCCGGATCATATTATGCAAACATAGTGAATGCAAAGTCAATGGCATGTGATCATTCCTATAAGTTTGCTTTTCACTTCTCTCTCCACTAATGTAGTCACACTTAACTAAAGATAAATAGGACTTCATTAAGCTTGTAATGTCAGGCTGGGGTTAAGGTATGATAAAGTCGATTTAGGTTTAATTACCCCTTAACATGCATTACTTTCTAGGATCTTTCAATGTAAGAGCTCTAATTATTCCCCCAAACTTATTTATTTCACTAGAAATTTTATTCTATTTTTGTATTTTTTTTCTTTCTTCTTTTCTTTTTCTTTTCCTTTTTTTTAATGAACTTTCACTATCACCAGATACCCATATGTACAAAGCTCAAAATATATCCAATGACTTTTCATGCTTTCAGGGTAAGGGATAGGAAAAGAGTTTAAGCTAAGGAAATTATGCAGGTGTATTTACATAGAAAAGCTTATTTGGCCCAGATGGGTGATTAGGGGTAAAGTATGTACAGGCATGGCTCGAAAGGCTCAAACGATCCAAAGATGGCCTAAATCATCTCTCTAATTAAGTGTGATCTAATAATTCACCTCGAGATTAGATCAAACAAATTTTAGAATATGATACACAAAATCAACTGAACAAATGCAATCCTAGGTCCACATAAGCTTTCTCTAAATAAATATACAAATTCCTGACATGACATGTGCATAAAATGAGGAAATCGCAATCAGAATCAAGACAAATTCAAAAACTCAACTTCATGCTTTTCCTATAATCATGCTTCTCAGTCAATCAAAGTCAGACTAAATCATGGGGTCATATCATCAGAATATGGGAAAACTACATGCTAAGCACTAAATCATCCTAAAATCAAACAATTTAGCTCAGATTTTTGAAATAATTTTGAAAATTTTTTTAATTTTACTCAAATTTTCGAAAAATACTCAAGTGATATCCCCTCCCCCAAACTTGAAGTGGACAGTGTTCTCAGTGTGCAGATAATATAAGAATTAAAGTTCAGGAACAGAGTACTCCCCTATCTGATGATGATGAACAACTAAAGCTTGATTGAAAACAAAATACTAGAAAAGAAACCTGCAACACAAACAAAGAAAGACACAACAGAAAAGGAAAAAAAAATGAACTATATACAAAGTGAAAAGGAAAACACAACCACTTCAAATGCAGCTGAAGAACACAACACTCAGCAGCAGGGCGAAGAGTAGGAGGGTCAGCCAAAGTGGTGATAGAATGTTAACAGTTAAATCCTCCTGAGCCCTAACTATTTCCCTCCTTCTTTCGGATTCTTATGCTCAAGCCTTATATCCTCCATCCTAAAACAGTTTTGAGAGTCATCAGGGAACTTTAAAGGTTTGAAAACATTAAACTTTTCTTCCTGATCTTGGACTCTCATCGTTAACTCCCCCTTTTGCATATCAATTATCATCCTACCAGTAGCTAGGAAAGTTCTGCCTAAAATAATGGGAACTTCCCTGTCTTCCTCCATATCTAGTACAATAAAATCTGCAGGGAAAATAAACTTGTCCACCTTTACTAAGACATCCTCAATGACCCCCTTTGGATATTTAATGGATCGATCTGCTAGCTGAAAGGTCACTGTAGTGGGCTTGACATCCCTTATTCCTAACTTCTGATAGATAGATAAAGGCATTAGATTGATACTAGCTCCTAAATCACACAGGGCTCTCCCAAAGAATAGATTTTCAATAGTGCAGGGTATGGTAAAACTCCCGGGATCCTTGAGCTTGGGGGTAATTTCCTCTGGATAATGGCACTACATTCCTCAGTTAAGGCCACAGTCTCATAATCTTCTAGTCCTCTTTTGCTCGAGAGGATATCCTTTAGAAACTTCACATAACTTGGCATTTACTCTAAGGCATCTGCGAAAGTAATGTTAATGTGAAGTTTCTTAAAAACCTTAAGAAATTTAGTGAGTTGTTCTAGTTTTTTATTTTGAAACCTCTGAGGAAAAGGTACTGGTGGTTTAACTAGAGGCAATATAGTGGAAACATGTGTAGCATCAAAGGATAAGGAAGGCAATGAAAAAGAAGAAGGTATAGATAAGAAGCGCCTAGCTTTGTTTCCGTGGCAACTCGATCTTTAGGTTCCTGCTTTTTTTGAGCTGCTTCGTTAGAACTTAAGGATTCTTCAACTATGTGCTGTTCAAGTTGGGACTTAACTTGTGGCTCCTCTAGCTCTCTGCCACTCCTAAGGGTGATAAATCTAACATGTTCCTTACCCTTCCTTTGCTTAACAGGATTAACTTCAGTATTACTAGGAATAGTCCCTTAAGGACATTGGCTAAGAGCACTAGCTATTTCTCCCACCTGAACCTCTAAGTTCTTAATTGAAGCAGCTTGATTTTGTAGGATCATTGAGAACATCTCCTCTAATGTAGGCTTCTTCTCAACTGCTGGTGCATGGTAGAGTTGGGGCTACATAAGTGGTGGTGGTGGTGGTGGTGGTGATGGATGATGTGAGTGTGGGTGATGAGAAGGCGGATGAAAGGGAAATTACGGCTGTGGTGGTACCTGAACCGATGGAGCTTGAAAACTAGGGGGTCCTACAGATATGGAGTTAGAAGTTTGCCCTTGGTTTTGGCTCCAGGAGAAGTTAGGATGGTTCCTCCACCTTGGATTATAAGTGTTTGACAAGGGGTTGTTCTGTTGCTTAGGAGGGGCAACGTACTGAACCGATTCTAAATTAAGTGGACACCTATCTACAGAGTGGGTAGTACTACACAGCTCGAGGGAAAGGAAAGGACTTTGGACAGAATACACAGGGTTAGGACTAGTGGGAGGATTATGTTGGGTACTAAGCGACTCTACCTTCTTCATAAGATTAGCGATTTGAGAGGTCAAGGTAGACAGTGTGTCGAGCTCATAAATACCCACCGATTTCTTTGGCATTTGCCTCTCTGAGGACCATAAATAGTTGTTAGCCGCCATCTTATCTAAAAGCTAGTAAGCTTCCTCCTCTGTTTTGCACATCAGGGCTCCACCTGTTGCAGCGTCAACAATGGTCCTATTTGGGCTTGTAAGTCCGTTGTAGAAGGTATGGACTTGCAACCACAAAGGTAGGCCATAGTAAGGGTACTTCCTAAGAAGCTCCTTATATCGTTCCCATGCTTCGTAAAGAGATTCAGAGTCGTATTGGGCAAAGGAAGATATATTACTACGAAGTTGGGCCATTTTAGAGGAAGGGAAAAACTTAGATAGAAATTGATGGGCTAACTCGTCCCATGTAGAAATGGATCCTGGAGGCAGGGAGGTTAACCAGTGTCTTGCCCTATCCCTAAGTGAGAATAGGAATAATCTAAGCCTAAGAGCATCATCAGATAATCCATTATATTTAAATGTGTTACACAAGTCTAGGAATTGCCCAAGGTGAGTATGTGGGTCATCGTGCGGAAGCCCACTGAACTGCAATGAAGTCTGGATCATCTGGAGGATGGAAGACTTAATTTCAAAATTGTTTGCATGGACAGCTGGTGGCCTAATGCCGGAATAATATCCTCCAATCGTCGACATTACATAATCTCCAACGGTTCTAAATTCCCTATTTTCTGCCATGATGTTTTGCAGCGGAGCTAATAATTTCCTAGAGTCCTTTCGAATTTTTCTAAAAGTATTCGATTTCAGGATCTAGAGGAAAGCAATCAAAACTTCTGGCTCTACGCATGCAATCATCAAAAAGTCCTTAAATTTTTTTTTTTAAGTTTTTCAATTTTTTTATTTTAATTTTTCAATTAAATAATCTAGATTAAATATTTACAACCTAAATATTTACAAGCTAGAATTACACCTAAGCATAATTTCACCGATATTGATTAACGACTAATTAAGACTTCCCCGGCAACGGCGCTAAAAACTTGACAACTCCCTAAGGGTGTTATCCGCAAGTGCACGGGTCGTCCAAGTAATAATGGGATTTGAGTCCCGGAATTATCGTCCCACAGAGAAGTTGACTAGCCTAATTAAGTACCGGTTAATCTTACCCTAAGTATATCCTAGCGAATTATGAAATTAAGAGGGTGATCTACTAAGGCTAATTAAAACTTCTGGAAAGCAATAAAATAATAAGAACTAAAGGAAATAAAACCGAGCTAAAAGTACTTACAATACTCCAAGCAATTAAAAACAATAACCTACAAAAGAAAATTAAAACAGTTAAAATGAATTAACGCAATTTAAATAAAATGCAAATATAAAAATAAAGGAATTAATTAAAATAAAATTTAAACAAACTTAAAATGAAATGTGCATGCAAATTAATCTAATTAATAAAAAATTGCAATTTAAACTAACCTAAGATTTAATGAAAACTATATTAAAAATGCATAAATTGAGTTTAATCTAAATTAATTCTAATTGGAAAACCTATTACTAAAATAAAATTAACAAATAACATAATTAAATCTAAATTCTAGACTAATCAATCAAATGAACTATGACTAATCGTGCACATAAGAAATCAACTAACTAAGCTAACTAATAAAATTGAACTTAATCTAACTAAAATGCATGCAAAAAATGAATTAAACAACTACAAAGACTAAGCCAAACGTGGCCTTATCCAATACTAAACCAAGTGGTCCCGATGTGGGACACTGTTCATTCTCTTCTTTCCAGTGCTGCCCACGTCCTCTGCTACTGGCATTGTCCTACACTGCTGCATTGGTCATCTGATGCCCTGCTTCTTTCCCCAGGTGCTGTCTGCGAGCCTCTGCACAGCTGCTCGTCCGTGGGCTGTCCACTGCTGCATCCAGGCGCTAGCAACTACTGTCCGTTTCACTGTGAGTTCACGTACAGCAGGTTCATTCTCGCTCTGTAAACTCGACCTCTGCTCTTGCTGCCTGGTATGGTAAGTGATGCCTTGCTCCTTCTAGTGAATGCCCACTAGTGCTTGCTTCGGGTGCGCACGGTTCTGCCTTCTCATCATCCTAGACATCACAACTTACCATGAAAACTTATCAACTGTAAAAAAAATTAATTGCAGAAACGAAACAAAATTTATATTGACTATTAACCTGAGAATCAAAGAAGTCCTGAATTGCTTTGAGTGCTGCTACCTATTATCAATTATCTACCACTAATCAAACATTCAACAGAACAATAACATCTACCCGAAATAGAAGAAGCACTGAAAACAAACCATAAATTGATATCCATAATGAGCAGTACAAACAACTGGAAACAGAGCACAGCAGAGATTAAAAATAAGTGTTATCTTGCTGCCGTGACTTAAACTATGCTTCTATGTAATGCTTCTTTAATCTCTACCCGAATAAACAATCACAATCATTTCCTAATCCAGCAACTAACAAACTATAATGAAGATGAAATAAAGAGCAGTAAATGAACTATATGCAGGAACCATAACTAAATGCAGAAAACATGAATATCATATTCTAACTACAATGAAGCACCGAATGAGGAAAAATCATGCAAATACAGAATGGAATAAGGAAAGAATAAACAAAGACACAAGCAGCAAATGAGTATAACCCGAAAGAAAATGAACAGCAACATCATTATCACATTGTCCGTGAGCTTAAAAACTAAAAACGGGAAACTTTCGATCATCCTCCTCGGGTAGCTTCAAATCCTCCTCTAGCTGTGACTCCACTTTGCTCATGATGTGGTCAAATGCTTTGCATCCTCCCACATCAAGGCAACAGAATCAAAGGGGGGAAGATTGATTGAATAACTCATGCAACTCGATTGCTCAAACAGGGGACCAACCAAAGCTTTAAAAGATGATAGTTTCATTTGAAATGGTTTATCAAACAAATAAAGAAATGACTAATGAAATCGAGAACTTGATGCTGAAAGCCTTAACTATTTAAAACATCACTAAATAAGAAACATCTATCAATGGAATTTGCAAACCGAACAAGAAGAAAAGAAATTGAACTCGATTGCTAATAAAATTAGAGAATGAAACAAATAATTTCATAAAGTGAATAGTGAATAAACAGTAACAACTTTGTAAAACTATTCTGAAATTCGAAAGAAAACTTTTAAAATTAATCTAAAAGCTATTCTACCCTAGCCTACTTTACTCCTACTCATACTCTACTTTCTACTTCTACTCCTACTTCTACCCTAAACTACTTTTTTTTTCAATTGCCATCACATTCTATTTATACACAAACATAGGGGTACAATGGTAAATTTTCATCCTAGATGAGTTGGCATTGTTTGGCCACTTGTCTTCATTTGATTTGTTGCAGAGTAGATATTTCCACATCATCTGTCTTTTTGTCCAATTAGCTGTGCGATGTGGCCCGGCGTGTGTCTTCCAAAGGGTTGGCACGGTGTCCTTCGATCCCTATCGTTTCGGAGCAAATAAAATATGGACACCTAACATCACGCGTGTCCATTCGACTGATGACTCGTTCTGCAAATTGAAAGTGGTCCAGTCTCCTTTAGCTCGTTTTCAGCCCAATTTCATCTGAAACGACTGAATTTCATCTGAATTTAATTTACCTGCACATTAAAGAATTTTAATTAAATAAAGAGGATTATTAGTAAAATAATATGGGGATTAAATAAATAATTAGGAATTTAAGCACAAATAATTCTATAAAAAAAATAGAATTATCACCTACACCCTCATTTTCTGCAGTTTTTTACAGTTTTCTCAAAGTGCATTCATCCTTATTTGCTTTACACCTCAATTTACAATCCGTGCACAATTAATACACAATGGCATCTAGTCCACATAGTTCATAGTTAATGAAACTTGTGCACTCTACTTGAAATCATGGATGTTTCATTAAATTTCCAAAATCCTTACATCCTCCTATCATTTACACTCATGTACTAATACATATACATACATCATAGCTTCTCAAGCTATTTTTGTAACAACATACATATACATCATATCTTCATAGAATGAATACATGTGAAGTTATGGGCATTACACATATCCTACCCCGAAACCTCAGTAAACCATCTAAACTCAGCTCAAAATTAGTCTCTGTGCCCCTCTGTGTCTGTCCTATAATATCACTGTATTGCTGATCAATTTACTGAGCCTACTGGATACGATCCACTAGATCTAATTCTAACTGCAGGCCAACTATCATACAACTACTATCAACATTAGGTGGGGTTATATCCAAACTGAGGCTCGCAAACTGTTCCAACAGCTCATGTTCCCTGACCATCATATATTACACCAACTCGAGGTTCTTCCTGCTCAAGGCATCAACAACTACATTCGCCTTACTCGAGTGCTACATGATTTCATAATCATAATCCTTCAGAAGCTCGAGCCATCTTCTCTGTCTCATATTCATCTCATTCTGCGAAAACAGATACTTGAGACTCTTGTGGTCCGTAAATATCTGAAATGTCTCACCATAGAGATAGTGTCGCCATATTTTCAAAGCGAACACCATAACTGCCAACTCCAAATCGTGGGTTGGGTAGTTCCTCTCATGATCCTTCAGTTATCTAGATCCATAGGCGACTACCTTTCCATCATGCATCAATACATAGCCCAACCCTTAGTGTGATGCATCCGTATATACAGAGAACCCTCCTAAGCTAGTAGGAATAGTGAGAATCTGAGCTGTGGTCAATTGACACTTAAGCTCCTGAAAACTCTACTCATATGCTTTGTCCCACACAAATTCAACATCCTTCCGCGTGAGATGTGTTAACGGAGCAGCTAGTCTGAAGAAACCCTCAACGAATCTTCGATAATAACCTGCCAATCCCAGAAAACTTCTGATCTCAGTAACTGTCCTATACTGTCTCCACTAAATAACTGCCTCAATCTTAGATGGATCTACTGATACCCCATCCTTCGATACAGCATGGCTCAGAAATGAGATCTGCTTCAACCAAAAGTTACACTTGCTAAGTTTGGCATATAACTCCTTTTCTCGGAGGGTCTGTAGAACTATCCTCAAATGCTGCTCATGATCTTCTCTGGACTTGGAATAAACTAATATATCGTCAATGAACACTATTACAAATTGGTCCAGGCAAGGCTTAAACACATCGTTCATCAACGCCATAAATGTTGTGGGGGTATTCGTTAGTCCGAATGGCATAACCAAGAACTCGTAGTGGCCAAACGGGTACAAAATGCCGTCTTGGGTACATCTCCACTCCGTATCCTCAACTGATTGTACCCTGACCAAAGATCTATCTGAGAAAAGACTTGGGCTCCTCGGAACTGATCCAACAGATCATCAATGCGTGGAAAGGGATACTTGTTCTTAATGGTAGCCTTATTCAACAATCGGTGATCTATACACAGTCAGAGGCTTCCATCCTTCTTCTTCACAACCAAAATCGGAGCTCCTCAGGGTGAGATGCTCGGTCTAATAAACCTTTTCTCTAGTAACTCCTACAACTGGTTCTTCAGCTCCTCCAACTCAATCGGAGCCATCCTGTACGATGGTCTAGATATCAGCTCAGTACTAGGTATTAACTCTATACAAAACTCCATTTCACGATCTGGTGGTAGTCCTGGTAGATGATCCAAAAAGACATCAGGAAATTCCGCGACTACTGGAATGTCTCTCAATTCTGACGGACCTTATCTGTATCAACCACGTATGCAATGAACCCTTCACATTATTATCTCCACCGTTAGTAACATAACTCATCCTTAAAATTAGACTTATCAATTGCAACATAGAAATTTATCCATTTTGCTTACAATAAAATATTGTTTTCATTTCTTTTCAAGGGAATTTTTCAATACATTTTTCGGGAAACTTACGGTAACACTATCTATCCCTGAAAACATTACCGTCTTAGCAAAACAATCTAAAACAACCCGATTTGCAGCCAACCAATCCATTCCAAAAATTACATCAAAATCATTCATATTCAACAGAATAAGATCGACTACCATCTTTTTCCCCCTATCTTCAACCTACAATCCTTATACACATACTTAGTCAACTGACTGTCATTAATGGGCATAGAGATCAATAACATTCTATCTAATGATGTAGGCTCAACAATTTTGACAACTTACATGTGAATGAGAATGATATGAAAGAATACGTTGCACTAGGAGCAAATAACACAAATGCTTCTATGTCAAAAATTAGGATAGCACCTTTAATCACATCCGTTGATACTTCTGTTGTGTCCTGATCTAGTGCATGCACTCTGATAATTCTATTTTTTATAGAATTATTTGTGCTTAAATTCATAATTATTTGCTTAAATCCCTTTATTAATTCATTAATAATCCCCTTATTTAATTAAAATTCCTTATTGTGCAGATAAATTAAAATCCTGATGAAACTCAGTCGTTTCAGACGAAATTGGACTGAAAACAAGCTTAAAGAGATTGGGCCACTTCAAATTTTACAGACCGAGTCACCAGTCGTCTGGACACGCGTGATGCCAGGTGTCGATATTTTATTTACTCTGAAACGATAAGATCAACAGACACCGAGTGAATATTCTGGAAGGCACACGCCGAGCCACAACGCAGAGTCAACTGGATAAATCGACAAGTGACGTGGAAATATCCATCTGCAGCGAATCAATTGAAGACAAGTGGCCAAATATTGCCAACTCATCTAGGATGGAAATTTACCATTGTACCCCTATTTTTGTGTATAAATAGAACATGATGGCTATTGGAAATGGAGAAGTAGAGTAGGTAGGGTAAAATTAGAGTAGCCTAGGGTTAGAGTAAGATAGCTTTTAGAGTTTCCTTTAATTTTCGCATTGTTTAAGTGTTATTTTACTGTTCATCCATGTTCTTCATTTACAAGTTGTTTAATCTTATTTTTCAAGAGTAATCCATTTTTCTTTTTCCATCTCTCGGTTTATTCCTTTGTTTGGTTTTTGTTCATTAATCCATTATTTTACAATCTTACATTCCATGTCTCGGTTTCATCACTATTGTTATTCATCAGTTTCTCCGTAGTTTTCTTACTCTCGGTTGCTTTATAGTTTTCTAGGTCTCGATTTCTTCATTGTTTGTTTTATCTTCCCGATTTCCTTTATTAAGTTTATTTTTGTATCTTAAAGCTTAGTCTCAAATTCAGGTCTCGGTTTCTTCTCACATACATGATTATTTCTTTGTCTTCTTAGTGATAAACCAGTAAACTTTCTTTAGGTAGTTCTCGGTTATATTTCAAGTCGGCATTCAGGTTATATTTACATGCAATCTACAGCGTTTGTGATTCTGTTGCCATGATGTGGGAGGATGCAAGGCATTTTTCTACATCATTAGCAAAGTGGAATCCGGTTGGAGAGAGAAGTGAAGCTGCCCGTGGATCTTCAGTTTTCTATTTTCTGCATTTGTTCATGTTTCGATAGATAGTTCAGCTACTGCATTTCATTTTTCTCAGTTGCTGCAATTGCTTTCCTTTGTATGTTCAGTTCCTTCTGATGGTGGTCCTATCATCAAAGTCCACGTGTACAAAGATCGACCAATCAGAGATTGCCACGTGTCAAACACAAGACAAGCCACGTGGCTGTTACAACGATAGAGTCCCCATGCGACAGAGTAGCTTGGTAGGCGACAAAGTCTCAAGGCGATAGAGACTATGTCGCGTAGGCTCGTGCGGCGCTGTATGTCGCTACAGAACTCTACCGTATACTTTGTTACAGACCTCTACCGCATGTCCTGCGACAGACCTCTACCACCAGCTCTGTGACAGACCTCTGCCTCCTGTACTGCGACAGAACTCCACCGCATAGATCGTAGCAGAGGTCCACACATGTACTCTGTCGCCTGACCGACTCACCCGCAAGTTGTCTAGCCCCGAAACGCGACAGAGTGCTCAATGACTCTGTCGTGGCCTAGACACGCGCCTGGGCCTCAGCCTGAACCAACCCGGAAGAAACCTATAAATACCCCAGGTGAGTACTCGAAAAAGGGAGGAAAAAAAGAGAAGACTTTCTTGATTCTGAAGAATACAATTCCCTTCTTCATATATAGAAAACTTCAGTTTTCTCACTTAATCATCGGAGTGCGCGTGCAGGGACAAATCCCTGTGCCCTCTGAATCCTGTTATTTTTACAGAATATACGAGGAACACGTGGAAGAAATCGCATCGACGTTACCTTTTTGTTGTTAGCGCAATCTGAGTACGTGGAAGTTATAATCTCGTTGTTGTTTTACCCGGCAACATCAATTAGCGCCGTCTGTGGGAACCAGAACAAAAAGTCAGATTCCCTATCAAAATGGTGAGGACACGTTCTACAGCAGAGGTGATAGAGGAGCAGAATTCTGTGAGTCTCCCTGTCAGATCAGAACAAAGACGAAGACATAGTGAAAGGGATGACAGAGGAGCCTTGGTTTCTCTAGAGGAATTTGAGACCCTGAAACGCAAAAATGAGGAGACGACGACAGCGTTAAAAGCTATGGTGAGCTTTTTCAGAGACGCTCTCCCCCAATTCAGCTTACCCCATGAAGTGCAGCAGTTGGTGGGGGAAAACATCCCGAGGCAGACCTATGAAAGAGGTCAACCCTCCACCCGGGTGAGTGTTGGACAAGGAGCAGGAGCACTAAATGACGCCACGGGATTGACCCCAAACTCTATCGCATTTCAAAGGAATCGTCCTGGGGCAAAATTACGGGAAGTGAATGCTACTACAAACCCAGTAAGACAGAGTTCGCCCGCAGTACCCGTGGGGCAGAGGTCTCCCGCAGCAGGAAGACCGCAGAGCTCACCCTCGGACCACAGGCGGCAGAGTTCGCCCGCAGCACCTGTGCGGCAGAGCTCACCCGCAGCAAATAGGCGGCAGAGCTCACCCGTGGACCACAGGCGGCAGAGATCACCCGCAGCACCCATGCGGCAGAGCTCACCCGCAGCAGATAGGTGGCAGAGCTCACTCGCGGAATGCATGCGGCAGAGGTCTCCCGCAGCACCTCTGCGACGGAGTTCTCCAACGGCCTATAGGTGACAGAGTTCTCCCACATGGCGTAGCCCTTCTCCTGTGGAATTGGAACACGAGTCAGAGGAATATAGAGCCAGGGGGCTACGAAGACAAAGGGTTTCTAACCCACGAGACGGTCTCAAAATGTCAAGTCCCAGAATGGGAGGTGCCGGAAGGGGTGCTTATCAGTCGGACTCTTCTAGACCCGAAGGGACGGGACCGTACTCAGTCCGAGAGTCAAAAAACATGGAGAAAGTCGTCCAAAGGATCTTAGAAAAGAGAAAACTGGTGTCTCCGGACGATAGCCAAAAGAGGAGAATTCTGTTCAGTCCGGAGATCATGAACAAGCCTTTGTCGAAGAAGTTCAAGATGCCTTCCATGACTACTTACACCGGTAAAGCAGACCCCTACGATCACATACAAAGCTATGAGTCCCTCATGCTGCTGCATGGGTGGGAGGACGAAATTATGTGCAGGGCTTTTTCTCTCACACTGTCCGGGCACGCTCTGAAGTGGTTCAACGGGTTGAGCGAAGGTTCAATCTCCTCCTTCGACCAATTGAGAAATGAATTTCTGAAAGTCTTTATGATCCACAGCCAGAGAAAGAAGGACGCTACTTATCTACTCACTCTTAAATAAGGGAATAGAGAATCCTTGAAGAGCTTCGTAGACCGCTTCCAAGATGCAACTTTGGAGGTAGAAGATCTTCCGGTAGGGGTAGCCATGGCTATAATGTTGCAAGGGACGAGCTCTGAAAAGCTGCAAGAATCCCTCTCTCTTGATCAGCCAACGACACTCTCCGATCTCTTTGCTAGGGCCAATAAGTATGTGGCCCAAGAAGAGGTGATGAAGATGATACAGCCCAGGGAGGCAAAGGAAGGAAAGAAGAGAGAGAGAGATGCACCCGAAAGAAGCTCCCCCAGATCCGTGAGAGTAGACAAAGCCCCTAGGCTCAGGTATGAAGGTTATACCAAGTTGAATGAGCCTCGCACTGCGATACTGGCAGCTATCGAAGGGGCAGGATTGTTGGAATTCCCCAAGAAGAAGATTGGGGATGTAGGACGAAACTCTGATGCCTACTACGAATTCCATTGCGCCCACGGCCACCCAACAGAGAGATGCAGAGATTTAATGGATCAGTTAGAAAGACTGGCCAGAGAGGGGAAAATCAACTGCTTCCTGTGGAGAAGTGAGAGACCCCGTTATCCTCTGCGTGACCAAAGGAATGACCATCCGCGGACTGGGACAAATAACGATAACGGAAGAAATAGGCCAAGGAATGAAGTATTTAGGCCTACAGTCCCCCGCGCCAATCTGCCAAACAACGAACCCACCGCCCCGACAATAAATGTTATAGCAGGAGGGGAATCGATGGCGGGAAGCTCCTCTACTTCCCGTAAGAGTTACGCAAGGCAGGCATATCAGGTTAACGTTGTAATGGAGGAGAGAGCGGATGAAGAGCCTATCCTGTTCACCCCAGCTGACAAGGGTGACATCGTCATGCCCCATGACGACCCAATGGTGATATCCGCGGTAGTGGCGAAACACCCGGTGAGCAGAATCCTGGTCGATAACGGGAGCTCGATAAACCTAATCTATTGGAATTGCTTTGAAAAAATGAGCATATCCGAAGATAGGTTAAGGCCTGTCATGACGCCACTATACGGATTTACGGGCGAAAGGGTGAAGGTAGCTGGGTCTATAGAGTTGCCTGTGACTCTCGGTGAAAACCCAAAGGATGTGACCCGGCAAGTATTATTCATGGTAGTAAGGTCAACCTCCGCTGCTTACAACATAATCCTGGGTAGACCTGTACTGAACGACATGAGGGCGGTGATATTCTCTTGCTATCTGTTAATGAAGTTCCCCACTCCCAACGAAGTCGGGCAAGTGAGAGGAGATCAGAAGAGCGCCCGCACTTGTTATATCGCTTCTACCGCCAACAAAGGAGCACTAAGAAAGGAGACTTTGTGCATAGAGGATCCGCCTAAGCCTCAGCCTGTAGAGGAAACGGAAGCCATTGAGCTAACAAGGGGAGATGCAGAGAAGAAGGCATTCATCGGGACTCAGCTAAACGAACAAGCAAGGAGTGAGATAGTTGAATGCCTGAGAGAAAACTCGGATGTCTTCGCTCGGACCCCAGCAGACATGCCCGGGATTGATCCCGAAGTGATCTGCCACGAGCTCAACGTCTTACCCGGGCATAGGCCTGTCAAACAGAAAAAGAGAAACTTTACCCCGGAAAGATAAAAAGCAATTACTGAAGAAGTAAATAAGCTCCTAAATGCCGGATTCATTCGAGAGGTCTACTACCCTGAGTGGCTAGCCAACGTGGTAATGGTAAAGAAATCTAGTGGGAAGTGGCGAATGTGTGTAGATTTCACCGATCTGAATAAAGCCTGCCCTAAAGATTCATACCCCCTACCCCGGATAGATAGACTTATGGATGAGACATCCGGATACGAACTCCTCAGCTTCTTAGACGCCTTTTTCGGATACCACCAAATCATGCTTCACCCAGAAGACGAAGAGAAGACTTCTTTTATAACCGATGACGGAACATATTGCTATCAAGTAATGCCATTCGGTTTAAAGAACGCTGGAGCTACATATCAGCGAATGGTGAACAAAGTATTCAAAGATCTTCTGGGAAATACCATGGAAGCCTACGCGGACGATATGATCATCAAGAGCCAAGCAGGAGAGTCTCATGCTCATCAGATGTCCCGAGTATTCGAAGTACTGAGGAGATTTAATTTGAAGCTAAACCTCGAAAAGTGCTCGTTCGGGGTGAGATCAGGGAAGTTCTTGGGCTTCATGATCACCAACAGGGGTATTGAGGCTAATCCCGAAAAGGTGCAGGCAGTCATTGACATGAAACCCCCAGCCACCGTAAGAGAGGTCCAGATATTGACAGGCATAATAGCAGCTCTGAATCGCTTTCTGTCAAAGTCAGCAGAAAGGAGCTTGCCTTTCTTCAAAACTCTACGGGGAGGAAAGAATTTTGAATGGTCGGGAGATTGCCAAAAGGCCTTTGAGGACCTCAAAGAATATCTTAAGCAGTTACCTTTGCTGACAAGGCCCCTCGAAGGGGAACAATTGTATATGTATTTGGGAATCGGTGATCACGCCGTCAGTGCGGTGTTACTAAATAAGGATGAAATGGTGTACCGTCCCATCTACTATGTGAGCAAAGTACTGCTAGACCCGAAAACCCACTATCCGCTTGTCGAAAAGCTAGTGCTAGCCCTTGTGAGGGCCTCGCGCAAGTTGCGCCCTTATTTTCAGGCTCAACCCATCATTGTCCTGATGGATCAACCGTTAAGACAAATCCTTCAGAAGCCTGAACACTCAGGAAGACTAGTGAAATGGGCAGTGGAACTCAGAGGATACGATATCACGTTCCAACCCAGACAGGCCATCAAGGGTCAAGCTTTGGCAGATTTTATAGTGGAATGCACTAGCCTGAGCGACAGCGATGAGAGGGAAGTTCAACCATGGTTGCTGTATGTCGACGGGGCATCAAGTGCAAACAGAAGCGGGGCAGGTGTAGTCTTGATATCACCAGAAGGGGAATCCCTGGAATACTCCTTATGGTTTGGGTTCCCCAGCTCAAACAATATAGCGGAGTACGAGGCTTTGATAGCCAGGATGAGGCTGGCCGAAACGCTGCAGGTTCACCACTTGGTAGCACGTAGTGACTCTCAGTTGGTGGTGAACTAGTTCAACGGACAATATGAGGTTCGAGAACCGATGTTGGTCCCTTACCTGAAGAAAGTCCAATCTTTGGCGCAAACTTTTACAAGCTTTCAGCTGATACAAATCAACCGGTCCGACAACACACATGCTGATTCATTGTCTAAGTTAGCCTCTTCCACCGAAACAAAAGGAAGGATAGTGAAGGTTGAGAGGCTCGAACGGCCTAGTATTGAAGAAGTCGAGGTCTTTGACATTGAAACGGGAGATGACTGGAGATCCCCATTCAAACAATATCTCGCTGAAGGTACAATCCCCCAAGATAAGGATGAGGCTCGTCGCTTAAGAATACAAGGGGCGAAATTCACACTCATTAATGGGGAACTGTACAAAAGGGGATACTCATCACCCTTGTTAAAGTGTCTGGGGCCGAAGCAAGCAAATTACGTCCTAGCTGAAGTACATGAAGGAATTTACAACGAACACCTGGGAGCTAGAGCCCTTGCTGCTAAGATACTACGAACGGGCTTTTACTGGCCGATGTTGAAAAAAGACGCAATGGACAAAGCGCGCAGGTGTGACAAATGCCAAAGGTTTGCATCGATAACGACAGTCCCGGTAACTCCATCTCAAGGTACGATACAGCCAATTCCATTCACACAATGGGGGTTGGACATTTTAGGACCTTTTCCATTAGCCACGGGCCAATGAAAATTCCTGTTAGTCGCCACCGACTACTTCACAAAGTGGATTGAAGCAGAACCCTTAGCTACAATCACAGAAAAGAAAGTCGAGGCGATGGTATGGAAAGACATTATCTGTCGATTCGGAATCCCACGCATCTTAAATGTCGACCATAGGAAGCAATTTGATTGTAATGCCTTCTGCGAATTCTGTAAAAGCCTCAGCATTCAGTTAAGGATCTCTTCGGTGTCATATCCTCAAGCCAACGGACAGGCCGAAGTCAGTAATCGGACTATTCTTCATGGGCTGAAGACCAGGCTAGACAAAGCTAAAAGGGCATGGGTGGATGAATTGCCTAGTGTTCTATGGGCATATCGTACCACCAGTCGTGTGTCGACCGGAGAAACGTCGTTCAGTCTCGTATACGGTGCTGAAGCACTGATCCCCGTGAAAATTGGCGCGCTATCACCCAGAATGGTACCCTTAGTAGAAGAAGAGAATTCACATGCACTAAGGGAAAACCTCGACTTACTTGACGAGCATCGAGAAGCCGCGGCTATTCGATTGACATCCTATCATCAAAGGGTGGCCAACTACTATAATAGCCGGGTAAGAGATAGACTAATGTCTGAGGGAGATCTAGTGCTCAGGTAGTCCCACATCACAAATGCTTTAAAAGAAGATGGAAAATTCAGAGCTAATTGGGAAGGTCCATACAGAATCAGACACAAGATTGGGCCTAACACCTGTACCCTGGAGACTTTACAAGGGAAGAAAATAGGGAAAATGTGGAATTCAAATCACTTAAAACTGTATTTGAATTAATCGCTATATTTTCTTTCTTGAACGTTATAATCTCATATTTTTCATATACTATCACAAGATGCTATTATTGTCATACGTTTCCAACTGTTATATATCTAAATTCTGTGACAGGATACAGAAGAGCCGTAAGAGCCTGAGGCGCTATGCGTCACTGTGGCCAGGCGTACAATCAGACGAGCCGTAAGAGCCTGAGGCGCTAGGCGTCACTGTGGCCAGGCGTACAATCAGACGAGCCGTAAGAGCCTGAGGCGCTATGCGTCACTGTGACCAGGCATATATTCAAACGAGCCGTAAGAGCCTGAGGCGCTATGCGTCACTGTGGCCAGGCGTATATTCAGAAGAGCCGTAAGAGCCTGAGGCGCTATGCGTCACTGTGGCCAGGCGTATATTCAGGAGAGCCGTAAGAGCCTGAGGCGCTATGCGTCACTGTGGCCAGGTGTATATTCAGACGAGCCGTAAGAGCCTGAGGCGCTATGCGTCACTATGGCCAGGCGTACAATCAGACGAGCCGTAAGAGCCTGATGCGATATGCGTCACTGTGGCCAGGCGTACAATCAGACGAGCCGTAAGAGCCTGAGACGCTATGCGTCACTGTGGCCAGGCGTAAAAAATCCAACGAGCCGTAAGAGCCTGAGGTGCTATGCGTCACTGTGGCCAGGCGTACAATCAGACGAGCCGTAAGAGTCTGAGACGCTATGTGTCACTGTGGCCAGGCGCGAAAAATCCAACGAGCCATAAGAGCCTGAGACGCTATGCGTCACTGTGGCCGGGCAATAAAAACATAAAGGCCGTAAAAACTGACGACGCACTCGCGTCATAGTAATCAGGCCTTAGAAATCGATATGTTTATACGAAAAACTCTTTCTGAAAATATATCTTTCTATCAAGAGTTGGGGAGCATACACGAATACATTCAAAACAAATATGAACAAACAAAATAAACAAACAGACAAAGGATGATAAATGATAAATAGAGAAGTAATGCGATACAAAGCCTGAACAAAAATCTGGATTTCATTTCATTCAAAAAATCATTACAAGTAGATCTTTAGTAGATCTTTACGATTACATCTGACAAAAGTATAAAATCAAAACAAAATGACAACAGAATACTTGAAAAGAAAAACAAAAAACAAAAACAAAAACTCAATCTTCAGGAGGAGGCTGGAGATCAGCTGCAGACGGACCCTCGCTCCCTAAGGACTGCTGACCCTCCTCACCGTCCAAGTCAAGAAGAGCGCCAATAGGCTCGGGAGTATCGCTTAGGTCCGCGGGCTCCCAAGGACCGGTGAGGTTGGCTAGATCATCCTGGGCAGTCCTCTGGAAAAGCTCGTCCACTGGTTCTACCCCGGGTTTATATTTAGTCTAGTCGGGGGCCTCAAACAGCATCGCCTCGTCCGTGTACTGGAGCTCGGGGAATTCCTCTCCTTCCCTATGCTTCTCTAACCATGACCGAGCAAGGTAGAATCCGTATTTCACGTAGGGATTCGAGAAATCCTCCTTCCGCCTTAAGCAATCCTTGGAAAGGCGGTACTCCTTCACGGCCTCTGCCCGTATGCTATCGATCTCCACTCGGGTCAGTACAGGAGTAGCTTGACTTTCTAACTCGGCAACGCGATGCTCGAGCTCCTGATTACGAGTGAGCAAGGACCCGTAGTTGGACTGCATACGATCCAGCTCCGTATGGGCCTCCTGAATATCCTCGTGGAATTTACTTGATTGGGCCGCCTCGACGGTAAGATCCCCCTTGGCCTAGTCCAAATCCTACCGTGCCTTCGAGAGCTGTTCCTCTAAGTTCCGTACCACGTCCGGAAGTTTGGACAAGTTGTTGACAGTGTTCGATAGCTCCATGACCTTGTCCTTCAACTCCTGAATTTCCTTATCAGCTCGCTCCCGATAGGCCCGGTGTTGAGCGTTATTAGCCACGGTCCTCTGAGCCAGCTGCAAAGAAATACAAAAAGTCAAATTCAAAAGCACAGCAAAAAGAAGTTAAACGAAAAAGAATATGAAACTTACCCTTATCACTTCCATATCAGCCAAGTCTTCTCCCTCTGGATAATTCCTGAATATTCTAGCCTCGTCCTTCGGGAGAATAGTAGCCCAACTCAGTCGGGAAGCTACCCCGAGAGTGTCCAAGGTATCGTTGTGGCGAACTCCCGGGTAAACCTGAAACTCGGCCCCCCTCATGATAAAACCACCGTCCACAGGGTAGGACCTCTCATCAATGGGGCCTACCCTCGGGAGAATTGGCCTAGTCGCCATCGATGCCTCGATATACAAGCGCCTCCGGTTCTTTCCCTGGGACAGAATTATGTTGCACTCAGTGCGCTCTTCAGAGCGAGACCGTCCATACAAACCGGACGCTCCCCGTGAAGAGGAAGGAACTCTTCCCCTATCCCGAGAGGGATCCCTTTGTTTCGGGGGACGAGTAGACATCGTTGGCCTAGAAACGGGAGGTGTCCGAGCCCGAGGCAACTGAGAAGGGATCGGTGCCTCGCTATGAACATCGTCAGCTACACGCAGCCTCTTCCTGGTGGGAGCACTAGATGGACCGGCCTCTGATGTTTGACACACTAAGGATCTTCGAAAGTGACTCATTTCTACAAAAAAGAAAGAAAACAAATAAGTCGTCAAACACTGATCAAAAATAGTAAGCAGTAAAAGGAATAAAAGGTTACCGTCATGAGAATCAAAATGCTCCTGAAGGGACTCTATATTTATCGTGTCGTCATCAGGGAGCACCGTGAAAGTTGAGCTGAACCCTTCCCAGCCAGTCAGGTCAGCTAAAGGTTCGTTACCAGAACTAGACTCTACATTGGTGCTCCCTATGTCTTCTTGTGGCCTAGGAGGGTCGGGGTTCAACTCAGGAGAAATTGAAGGTGGAGGATCAGAAGAAGGGACAGAAGGGCCGACAATAGGAATAGGACCCACGCCCCAGCCAGCTAATATCAAATTTTCATTTGATAAAAGGCTGTCAAGGCTAATGGGTCTATCTACCAATAACCTATCGACGTCTGAGGCTAGCTGTTCTCTAAGAGTAGCAATCTGGGGGCCCTTAGGGATTTCACGCCTAGTTTCCCAACGAATAGGGAAATCCAGGCCCCCAGGCGCCTCCACAACAAGCCACTCCGATTCAAAGTCGTGGAGCTTATTGGCGGGTTTTTCGAATAGCCTGTTCTCGAACCCCGGCATATACACCCTCTGAAGTGAGTAAGGGACTAGACCCGGGCTACCTCAAAATCTGAAAAAGACATCGAGAAGCGGAAGAGATGGAGAAACGCCCCTTAGGTGGCAATGCACGGTAAACCCTATTAACTGCATCCATGCGTGAGGATGCAATTGTCCCGGGGTAATCCTATGAGTCCTGAGGAAAGAAGCACCACAGACGGACAACGGGAAGCGGAGTCCTAAGTCTAAGGCTGCCCTAAAGATAACTACCCCACCGGACACACGACGTATGTCACTTTCCTAAGGGGTTGGGAGTCTATAAGAGTATCCCTCGGGCAAAGGAAACCTAGATACTAGGTCCTGGACGTCGGCTTCCTTCAAAGTCGACTTGACACCTAGGTCTATTTATTTTCCTACACCATGGCCAGCCATTTTAGAAGTTCGGGGGAAATCGAAAACAATTATGGACGACAGAGCTTTACCTAAAAGGAAGAAAGCAGAAGAATAGGCAACAGAGTTTCAAGATCTGGCGGCAGACTTGCGACACAATAATGTCCACTCGGCAGAGTTGCGGGAGTGTTGCGGACCTAGTACTCTGCGAAAGAAAGCAGAGTAGTGACAGAGTATGAGAGAATCTGCTGGAAAGCGGTCTTCGCGAGAGAACTCAGTAGCGATTATGACAGGAGGGACCCAGTATATATAGGCGCCCGGCTGCGTCGACACACGCGAGAGAATCCGCCCCGACCCAGGAAAAACAAATCCGGACCCGGATCCTCTTTCGCAGGAAAAATTCCTACCAAAGAGTGGGGAGCAATTGATGGTGGTCCTATCATCAAAGTCCACGTGTACAAAGATCGACCAATCAGAGATTGCCACGTGTCAAACACAAGACAAGCCACGTGGCTGTTACAACGACAGAGTCCCCATGCGGCAGAGTAGCTTGGTAGGCGACAGAGTCTCAAGGCGATAGAGACTCTGTCGCGTAGGCTCGTGCGGCGCTATATGTCGCTATAGAACTCTACTGCATACTTTGCTACAGACCTCTACCGCATGTCCTATGACAGACCTCTGCCACCAGCTCTGCGACAGACCTCTGCCTCCTGTACTGTGACAGAACTCCACCGCATAGATCGCAGCAGAGGTCCATACATGTACTCTGCCGCCTGACCGACTCACCCGTAAGTTGTCTAGCCCCAAAACGCGACAGAGTGCTCAATGACTCTGTCGCGGCCCAGACACGTGCCTGGGCCTCAGCCTGAATCGACCCGAAAGAAACCTATAAATACTCCAGGTGAGTACTCGAAAAAGGGAGGAAAAAAAGAGAAGACTTTCTTGATTCTGAAGAATACAATTCCCTTCTTCATATATAGAAAACTTCAGTTTTATCACTTAATCATCGGAGTGCGCGTGCAGGGACAAATCCCTGCTCCCTCTGATTCCTGTTGTTTTTGCAGAATATACGAAGAACACGTGGAAGAAATCGCATCGACGTCACCTTTTTGTTGTTAGCGCAATCTGAGTACGTGGAAGTTATAATCTCGTTGTCGTTTTACCCGACAACATCACCTTCTTTTCATTTGTTGTTGGTGAGCAGTTACCATTTGAGGCAGTATAGCTCCATGAGTGCTCGGGTGTGACATAACAATTCCTGCTCTGTTCTCCCCTGTTTGATGTTGTGATTTCTGTTCATCTTGCAAGCTGAGCAATCCAGCAGCTGGAAGCAGTCATTCCGCAGGAGCAAAACACAGGACAGGCCGAGAGCAGTAGCAAGCAGCATTCGAATGCAGCAGGGCAGCAGTCATGGACATCATCTGGTGAAGGAAGCAGAGCAGCAGTACATCGCACCAGGCAGCAGGAGCAGAAGCCGAGGATGATGCTGGAATCGGGAGGTGTCAATGGCTTGTACTGGTGAAAGGAGGCAAAACTGTTAGCAAGCTGGTGCAGCACCTGAGCAGTACAGCAAGACAATCCGTAGCAAACCAGCTGGACAGCCAACCCGAGCCATGACCTGGAAATGGGAATGAAAATGCCAGATTGAGTAAACAGTAAAAAGAGGGAAAAGTTACTGTTTGTTTAAAATGGATAAGGCTTTGTTTGGTTGATAGGTTATAGAATTAGCTCATTTTTATGCATCTTAGTTTATTTCCAATTTAATTAGTTAGCTTAGTTTAGATTTGTTAATTAAATTGCATGATTAGTATTTTAGTTTAATAGATTAAAACTTAGTTTTAATTAGGATGATAGTTAATTAAATGTTCATTTAGACTTAGATTAGGGGTAATTTTAGTTAATTAAGTCTTAGGTTATTTTAAATAGCATTTGATTAAGTAGTTCAATTGCATTTTTAGATTAGTTTAATTTTAGTTTAATTAATCATGTTTTGTTATTTTCATATTTGCATTTAATTTTAATTGATTTAATTTGTTTTAACTATTCACTTTTCTTTTGTAGGTAATTTGCTTTTAATTGATCGAAATACTGTACGTAAAATTTTGTTTTTATTTCTTTTAATTATTATTTCATTGTTTTTAATTAGCCTTAGTAGATCACTCTTGAATTCATAATTTGCTAGGATATACTTAGGGTAAAAGTAACCGATAGTTAATTAGGCTAACAACTTCTCTGTGGGACGATATCTCGGGACTCAAAATCCCATTATTACTTGGACGACCCATGCACTTGCGGATAGATACCCTTAGGGCTCGTCACACTCGCCCTCTGCCAACAACCTACTTCCTTTTCTCTGTGGCTGTGGCTCTCCTCTTCGGAGTAGAAGTCTCAACAGGAGCTCTCTTTGACTCCTTTCCCTTTTGTGGGGCAGTCTCATCATCTCAGGGCAATCCCGTACAATATGCCCTGGCTTCCCATAACGATAGCTCACTACCGAAGACATCGAAAAAGGCCTGTTACTATGATATCTGTCGTATTTCCTACACTGCTCGGTAGTCAGCCATGCCCCTCCAATAACTACACCCCTCGGTGGTGCTAAAGATGGATATACCGGAAGCTTTACCGTCTTCTCCTGTACCTCCTCAAATCAAGGTCTCTTATTAGGTTGTCTCTGACCTCCTATCCTGATCAGCCTATCAATTTTAGATCTCTTCTGGTCTTTGTCTCTACCTCTACTGATCTTCCAAAACGCAAAGGCATTATGCTTAATGTCTTGCTCACATAGCTGCGCCCTATGCACAACCTCCTCATATGTCGGGATATCAAATGGGACCAATTTGGATCTGATGTTTGGCCTTAGTCCATCAATAAACTTCTTGACCTTCCTCGTCTCACTGCTCATTGTATCTGAGTCATACCTCCCCAGAGATATAAACCTCCTCTAATACTTATCTACAGATTTGTTCCCTTAAGTCAACCCAATAAACTCCATCTGGAACTTCCTCTGAGCAGTGTTTGAAACATACTGCCTCCAGAAGGCCTCTAAAAATACCTCCCATGTAATCACAGTGTGTCGGGCTCTCAAAATCGACCTGGTGGACTTCCACCAATGATCTATCGCTCTTTTCAACATGAATGTGAAAAAAATGACCATCTTTATAGTGGTGCACTCAAAGAACCCACATAACTTCTCAATCTCGCTCACCTAATGCTCAGCAACCACTGGGTCCTTCACCCCACTGAATGATAGCGGTCTAAATTTTTAAAATTGTCGTAATCTTACCAAATCACAACCATAACCCCACACGCTGCTACTCTGCTATGGAGCAATAGGTGATGTTGTATCCTGAACTATTGGGGGTGTATCTGCCGCCTGTGGCCTCTGTGTTGGTTGTGTAGGCGTATCAGAAGCAACTACCAGTGTCGCGACCCTTTTTATCCAAAAATCCCTATAAAGCTTTTACATTTTTCATTTCCTTAACCGGTCGTGAACATTCGTAACACTAAACAGTTGGGTTGGAGTCAATATAAATCATCATTTACCATTCATTTCCAATTAATCAAAAGCCATGTCATACGTTGGAAAGTTAAGTCGTACACTTATACAAGACATGTTTACTGACATTTACTTCCCCTACATTACAACTCAAAATGGTTATTGTGCCTTTACATGTTTAGATACAAAAGGATTCCTGTGTATATACCTTTTGACGATGGAGTGCAGCGGATATCCAAACTATAACGCTTCAGTCCTTCACAAGGCTACTGTGTACGCTCTGTAGAGGGGGAAAGTAGAGGGATGAGCAACCACACGCTCAGTTAGGAAATAATGTAAGCATGGTAGATAGCTACTCTATCTACATGCTGATAATGTTATGGCATAAATAACTTTTAGTCAGAGCATGAGGAAATAAAACTATGCCGCATGTATATACATATATCATGTACTAAAACATGGAAAACAAGCATGTAAAACATGGAATCATCATGTAAAACCTCTCATGCTCATTATTATCAAAACTCATCATAAAAAAGGAAATTCATCAAGAAACATCCTTTAAGATTTCTGAAATTTTCAAACACATCAAATCTCATCACAATAGCATATCATTTCTTTAAACCAAATCCCACAGGCTCGACCCCTCCCTCGGGTCTACCCTGGAACAACACGATCACACTCAGTGTATAAAACCATGTGGTATTATGTAATATTATGTGAGACAGGCGGTCATTATATCTCAAAGACTATGTTGGCCAATTATGTCATAATCATCCCAGACCACATGGATCTCGGTGTGCGAGGTATCATGCTAGAATGAAGGTGGGTTAGTTCTTCGCCAAACTTTTCAAATCATCATCACAACCACGTAGTATAGTGTACTCCATGTGATATACACGATACAACGTACTCTGCGGACCCATGTCATAGTTGGGGGTGCCAGTTGTATGTCTTATCTACCCCAAGACATGTGTAACCTCGATAGTCTCAAGTGCACGTGAGAGAGTTTTATTTCCATGTAAGAGAACCTCCCCACCCTAACGGGCTTTAGGATGTTGGCTTAAGGATCCTACTGTAAGAGAGCATCCCTACCGAATAGAGTCTCTCCACCCTGTCGGGCTTAAGGATGTAGGGCTTGAGGATCTTACCATCTCCACCATGACATTATACATACCACAGTGTGAAAAGTTGTGCGAGCTAAGCTCTAGCATGATTCATGCAACGTCAATAAACCACCTCGTACGAGCAAAGCTATAGGATGACATTATACATAAAACATGGAGAAATCACGTACGAGCATAACTCCAGTACAGTGATATACATAAGAAGATCAAACGAAATCCATGTATGAACAGAAGCTCCAGTACGACTTATAAAACCTCATTACAAATCAAATCATGTGCGAGCGAAGCTCCAACACATTTCTTACATATGAAAACACCAAAATCCAGTGCGAGCGAGGCTCCAGTACGATTTTTAACTCACATACACAAGATAGGTGGCTCTATTTCAATGAAACATTCTTAAAACAATGCTTAGCACCTCATTTGTGTCCTTTCACAAAATGAAGAAATCATTAGCCAACCTATCAGTCATTTTACTTAAACCAAAGTAATTTGTTTTCATAAAAGCATTAAAACATGCGATTTACGCAATTATTAGCCTTACTATCCTATCCATAAGAATCATTTCAAAAATCAAACCACATACATATACAGTTCTTGTTATTTCCATACACCATCAAACACTTTTTCTAGATACTCATGCATTTTTCTAAAGCCCTATATACCCACAAAATATGGGCAGCTATCTCTATATACTCACAGAATTCCCTTACTTGGAATTGCATCGCGTGATTCCACTTTCTTAAAGTTGCTTGGTTGCACGGTTTGATTCGTCTCTAATGAACTCCTCAGGACTGCACAAAATCATATCCCATGTCAATTGGGTCTAATATAGCGCAATCTTTGCGCTTACTATAGTCGACTTGTCATATAGTTTCCATTAACGCCTATAAGGCTTTATTGATTACTCTACTCATATCTCAAGAGTCTATTAGATTCTTTTAGATCCATTGGTCCTTACTAAATCGATATTTAGGCCCATAGTGTTTATATTTCATCATTTACTTCACTATGGCATTTTGTCAAACACCTCATATGAGATCTGAGAATTTTAGAAATATTTTAATTATGTAATATGAACTTGAAGTGTAATGAATGAGAAATAATCAAAGTAGTGGATTGTAGAAATTATATTTGGAGATTTATATGTTAAGTGTTTAACCAAAGTCTGAAACTATGAGGTCAGATTGATCTCAGAGAAAAAAAGATTGATCTGGTGGGCTAAAAATGACAAGGAAGGGGGAATTTAGGCGAACAGATCGGTCTCCAATGGAAGAGGATCGATCTCCTTATGATTCTGTAATGAAAAGATCGATCTCATGAGGAAGGAATCAATCTCAAAATGTTTCTGTTAGGGAGAAGATCGATCACCTCAAGGAGCAGATCGATCTCATGAAGCATTCTGTAAACTAGAAATCGATCTCATAATTGGAGCAGATCAATCTCATAAAACCATTAAGAGATCGATCTTACCCCACGATAGATCGATCTCCTAGGCATAAAATTACCCCAAATCGTCCCCAAATTTAAATTCAGATCGATCTCATCAAGAGCCAAATCGATCTCCTACCCTTTGTCTAAAAAAGGACCCCTGTGTTTTCCTGTATTTCATCTTTTCTCTCTATTCCAAACCTCTATTTTAGCCAAGTTTCTCTCTCTTCTAGATCACCCATTTCCATCTAAATCAAGAGTTACAACAAGAAGGAAAGTTGTTGCTCACCCAAAGGAGAACAACATACTTAGAAATCGAACGACGAATCGAATCGAGGTGTGAGTTGAGCACTCCACAAGTTTGGGTAACCTCTAAACCTTGATCTTTGATTTTTAAGTAATCTTTGATGATTGTGAGCATGGGCATTGTGATGAAATAGTTGGAAAATGATTAGAAATAGATGAAACTATGATTTTGTTGGAGCAGAGATGTTATTATGCAATTGTAGTAATTTTGGGAATTATGACTATAAATTGGAATTGAGACAATGTGGTGAATTTAGCATGGAATATAGTATGAGAAATGAGGAATCTTGAGATATATTGGGTGAGAATGTGAGTTGTGATAGAATTGTGAAGATTAAGTTAATTGAGGTGTTAATGAGAAAATGAGCAAATGTGTGCTCAATAATATGATTGAGTTGGGTTATTGATGTTTTTAACATCGTTTGGACAGCTTGGGAGTTCCAGAGTGGAATGCAAGGCTAGTCCGTAATACGGGGGAACGATTGCACTGTACGGGTTGCAAAGAGGTAAGGGAAAACTGAACCATTTATGTATGTGTTTTGATGAACTGTTTATAGCATGAACCATGATTTGAGAATACAAGCATGTTCAGTGTTATGTCGTGATAAGAGTGCACACGATTTTTATAGCCGATTGGAGCTCACTGTTTTATGAGTTTATAAGTTAAGTGTGAAATTGCTTTATAAACCGTTAAGTTTGCATGAAAAGTAAATTGGGCTCTATGTTATGGCAATATTGAGATTTGAGAAATGTGTGTGTGTTTTGTTGATTGGAACTCGGTTTTAATATGTTTTGTGTTGAGTACACGAATGTTTTAAATGAGTTTTATGAGAGAAAACCATTATGAGTTCTACGTGAAGGTAAAATGATTTCTTTTATGATAATGACTAATAATTGAGACTTAGGTGTGTCATGTTGAATACACATCGAGCCTTGCTTTGGTAGCATGTAAGTCCGGGTATTGCTCTGGTAGCATGTAAGTTCGATATTCCTCCATTATGGTAACGAGAGATGCCTCTGTTTTGGTAACGTGAGATGAACCTCATTCTGGTAACGCTGGGTGGCTTTGCTTTGGTAGCATGTAAGTCCGGGCCTTGTTCTGGTAACATGTAAGTCCGATTATTCTTTCGCTTTGGTAGCGTTGGGAGGCCTTGCTTTGGTAGCATGTAAGACCGATATAGTGGGCCACCTGGGAACCGACCCAGGGACCACGTGATAGTGTGCATGAGGCAAGGCATTGCTCTGGTAGCATGTAAGGACGGGCCTTATTCTGGTAACATATAAGTCCAATATACCATGGATACGACCATATCGTCGACGTTCCCTCTTACCAGGATGCCTAGGATGCACACCCAGAGGAGATTATATATATTTGATGTGCCATGACAAGTTTTATATGAGTTTTGTTGCCTAGTCTCATTTTACACATGAGTTGTGTTTTGTGACTTTGTCAAGTGCTATTTACTGAGGTGATTTTTATCACATATTTCGAGAAAAGCCATTATCGCATATATTTACACATGTTTGTGAATGCTCTACATTGAGCCTTTTTACCTTCAAGTTTTCACATGATTTATGAGCTATGAGATGATGATGTTTTGAGAACTTTCATGCTACGATTTCAAATGAGTATACTAAGTTTCATATACAAATACATATTTGTGATGTGTGTTATGGTTTATATAACTGAGTTCCCTTACCTCCCTTACTGAGCGATTTAGAAGCTCACCCTATTTTCTCTCCCCCTCCAGATTTCTTCAAGTGAAGTGAGTTCCCTGCGATGTATGGATTAGAGGCTAGTGGAGGACTTGAGCTCCAGGTCGTATTTTCTGTATTGAGGTATATATTTAATATTCATGTATCCAGACTAGAGTTATATTTACAGACACTTGTTGTAAAATGATGCGTGGGATGTATTAGGATTAATTAATTCAGATTGAGTAATGTATACGATATGGTATATACTAATTTATAATGAGATCCTGAGGTATGGCAAGTATGATGATGTATGACACTGCATAGGAATGCACCATTAATTGTGATTTGATGAGTAAAAAAGTTTTAAATTTACCATATTTTTCGCGTTTCTAGGGCGTTACAGAGTTTTCTTGGTATCAGAGCTTAGGGTGTTCAGTACCGTCAGTGTCGGTTGAATGAAATAGAATACATCTTAGGTGTCTGTAATTAGTTTGGTCATGAACTGAATTTGAGGATTGAGATTTCAATCTATTTTGATATGTACGCGTAGGAGACGAGTTGAGATAGAGAATGAGTAAACGACGAGGTCGTTCGAGGAGGCAAGCAGAGTCCCTTCTGCCACCTGCCCCACAACCAGAGAGTCCTAACTCTCGATTTAATCGGAATGAGACCGATGTGAGGCAAGGTTTTGAGGAAATGGCAGCGCTATTCGCGCAACACTTTGGAGTTAATGCCTCGGGTACTAGTCCTACTCCACCACAAGGACCTCCCGTACCCCCAGTACAGATGGACCCAATGCCTCCCGTTACTCAGCCTGATGATAGAAGTATGGTCCGACTGAAGGATTTTTTGAAAATGAATCCACCTGTATTTAAGGGAAAGAAGGATCCTACAGAGGCTGAGGAGTGACTAACGGAGTTGAGAGTTATATTTGATTATTTGGGGTGCACCGATGCTGAGAGGGTCAGTATGAGTGCTTATATGTTGAAAGGAAGAGCTCGAGATTGGTGGGGTACTACCCATGGTATCCTGATGTCCCACCAGAATGTGATTGGTTGGGAAGAGTTTCAGGTAGCTTTCAGAGCCCAATACATACCACGAGCTACCCAGAGAAGGAGGCAAGCAGAGTTTTGAGTTTGGTACAGGGCGACATGTCTGTGGATGATTACGAGAGCAGATTTATCGCTCTGCTGAGATATGACCCAGAGACTTTCAAGAATGAAGAGCTCCGTACCCAGAGATTTGTGTATGGATTGAAGCCCATCATCAGAGATCAATTGATTGGGTTGTGCATTACTGAGTTTGGAGATGCTCTTAGACGAGCACAAGAGATTAAAAGGGGAATGGAAATTGTACGATCTCAGAGTGAGTTCAGAGCAATGATTAAGGACAAGGGCAAGAGGCCAACGATGTCCCAGGCTGATGTTCAGAGAGGTTCCTTCAGGTGAGGAAGGATTGAGGTACAGAAGGGCAGATTGGAGAGACCCAGAGCTTATCCTATTATCAAGGAGACCCCTCGATATGGCAGGCCTGAGATAAGGGTTTGTAGAGACTGTGGCCGATCGCATGACGGAAGTTGTATTGGGTCGATCTGAGGATGTTTTAGATGTGGTGACATGGGTCATAGAGTGAAGAACTGTCCTCAACCTCAGGTACCACATGTTCCAAAGCCTACTAGACAACAGCCTGAGAGAGTGAATCCCCAGAGACGGGCCACTGCTGCAGAGAAAGGGAAAAAACTGTTACACAGGGACGTGTGTTTGCCCTGGATAAGGAAACCATAGACGCTTCTGCAGAAACTATAAGAGGTACACTTTCTGTCTGTAATCATAAGGCTCATGTGTTGATTGATTCAGGGTCCACGCATTCGTCTATTTCTGAGCATTTTGCATGTAGATTAAATTTGAAGTTTGAACCTCTAGAGTATATACTACATGTAAATACCCCTATGCGTGAATCCCAGAGAACTGAGTTAATCTGTAGAGGATGTGAAATAAAGGTGAGAGATAGAGTGATGTTAGCAGATTAATCATGTTAAATATGCATGGGTTTGATGTAATTTTGGGATTGGATTGGCTGGCAACCAATCGTGTGAGTTTAGACTGCTACACTAAGATTGTAACTTTCTCTCTACCTGAACCCTACAGTGTACGCTTGAAATATTGAGTAAATAGACGCGTGGAATTTTATAAGCAAATTGAAATTTTGATGTTGCTCTTGAGAGTACTAAATATGATTGTTTATGTGAAGGTTATGAAACACTCATCTTAGATGATGATCGGGAACATTTGAAGATTGAGGATATACCTGTGGTGTGTGAATTTTCGGATGTTTTCTCACGTGAGTTGCCAGGTTTGCCACCAGAGAGAGAGCTGGAGTTTACTATTGATTTGATATCGGATACTCAGCCTATCTCTAGACCTCCATATAGGATGGCATTAGTGGAACTTGAGGAACTAAAGAAACAGCTACAGGAGTTATTAGATCAAGGGTTTATTAGACCCAGTGTCTCACCGTGGGGAGCACCAGTGTTATTCGTGAGAAAGAAGGATGGTGGTCTCAGATTATGCATAGACTACCAATTGTTGAATAAAGCCACGGTGAAGAATAAATATCCATTGCCGAGGATTGATGATCTACTTGATCAGCTGAGAGGGGCCTCAGTCTTTTCTAAGATTGATTTGAGATTGTGCTATCACCAATTGAGGATCAAGGAAGAAGATGTTTCAAAGACGGTCTTTAGGACAAGGTATGGCCATTATGAATTTCTAGTGATGTCCTTTGGATTTACGAACACCACTACAGCCTTTATGAGATTAATGAACGAGGTGTTCAGACACTATCTACATAAGTTTGTGATAGTCTTTATTGATGATATCCTGGTGTACTCTCGGTCATATGAGGATCACGCACAGCATTTGTGGTTAGTACTTCAGATACTCCGAGATAAGTAATTATATGGAACGCTTAGTAAGTATGAGTTTTGGCTAGATCGGATAGCTTTCCTTAGACATATAGTTTCAGAAGAAGGAGTATCAGTGGATCTAAGTAAAGTAAAGGCTGTGCTTAATTGGGAAAGACCGAAAACAGTTACAGAGGTACGAAGCTTCCTTAGTTTGGCAGGGTATTACAGAAGATTTGTGGAAGGATTTTCCAGGATTGTTGCTCCTTTGACTAAGCTCACGCGCAAGGAGACTCCGTTCATATGGACTGATCAATGTGAGCTTAGTTTTCAGGAGTTAAAGAGGAGATTAACAGCAGAACCTATGTTGACTATCCCTGAGGGATCAGGAGGATTTTCGGTGTATAGTGATGCTTCTCATCAAGGATTGGAGTGTGTACTCATGCAGCATGGAAGAGTGGTCGCTTATGGATCACGACAGTTGAAAGACCATGAGCGGAATTACCCCATGCATGATCTAGAGTTAGCCGCTGTGGTATTTGTCTTGAAGATCTGGCGGCATTACTTATACGGGGAAAGATTCCATATTTTCACTGACAATAAGAGTTTGAGGTATTTTTTTGATCAGAAGGAGTTAAACATGAGACAAAGGAGATGGATGGAACTCCTTAAGGATTATGACTACGAGATTTTATACCATCCGGGTAAGGCGAACGTAGTTGTTGATGCCCTGAGCAGGAAGAGTATGATGTCTGCTATGATGATCAGGGAGTGGGATTTACTAGAGTAGTTTTCTGAACTTCGGATCAGAGTTAAAGAGGTAGAGATTGGATTTTTGGCTAGCCTACGAATAGAGCCCAGGATCATGGATCAGATTAGAACTAGGCAGCGCAGTGATCAGAGGTTGATAGATATGGTTAGCCAAGTTGAGCAGACTTCACAGTCGGATCTCACAGTCAATAAGGATAGATTGTTGAGATTCAGAGGACGGATTTGTGTGTCAAATGATGATACCCTAAAGAGACAGATACTGAGAGAATCCCATTGCTCACGATACACCATGTACCCAGGGAGTACTAAGATGTATAGAGACTTGAGAAAGGTGTACTGGTGGAGTGGTATGAAGCGAGATGAGGCCAGATGTTTAGTATGCCAGCAAGTGAAAGCAAAGCATCGGAAGCCCGGAGGACTACTACAACCTTTACTTGTACTTACATGAAAGTCACATGAACTTTATTATGGGCTTACTGAGGACCCGGAGAGGTCATGATGTGATATGGGTCATAATGGATAGACTGACCAAGAGTGCCCACTTCTTTGCCATCAAGAGCACAGCTACGGTAGATGCCTTAGCTGAGTTGTATGTCAGCGAGATAGCTAGATTACATGGGGCTCCAGTGAGTATTACTTCTGATAGAGATTCCTGATTTACTTCCAGATTTTGGTCCTAGTTTCAGAAGTCCATGGGATCCCGATTGAGTTTCAGTACCGCCTATTATCCTCAGACAGATGGTCAGTCAGAGAGGACTATTTCGACCCTAGAGGATATGTTGAAGGCGTGTACGATGGATTTTAAGGGATCATGGGATGATCACCTGCCCCTATAAGAGTTTGCGTACAATAATAGCTATCATGAGAGTATTAGAATGGCATGTTTTGAGGCTCTATATGGTAGGAGGTGTAGATCCCCTGTAGCTTGGGAAGAAGTCGGTGACAGAAAGATAAATGCTCTCGAGCTTGTTGAGCAAGCTGTACAGAGTGTGAAACTCATATGTGAGAGGTTACAAGCTACGCAGAGTAGACAGAAAAGCTACGCTGATGTGCATAGATAGCCACTCGAGTTTGATATTGGTGATGCAGTATCTCTGAAGATATCACCGAGTAAGGGTATCATGAGATTTGGAAGGAAGGGGAAATTGAGTCCTCGATACATAGGACCATTTGAGATCCTTGAGAGAGTGGGAGAGGTAGCCTATAGATTGACATTACTCCTATAGATTGGCATTACTCCCACAGATGTCCGGAATACACAACGTCTTTCATGTGTCTATGTTGAGGAAGTACCACCCAGACCCTTCTCATGTCATAGAGTATGACGAGATGGACATATAAGAGGACATAAGCTACACTGAGGAACCCGTCCAGATTCTCGATAAAAAGAGAAGGTACTTAGAACTAAGAACATCCCATTAGTGAAAGTTTTGTGGAAACATCACTCAATGGAAGAGGCAACATGGGAATTAGAAAGTCTCATGAAGGAGAAATACCTCCATCTATTTGACGAGTTGAGTTGAATTTAGAGGACCAAATTCTTTTTAAGGTGGGGAGGATGTGAGATCTAAGAATTTTAGACATATTCTAATTATGTAATATGAACTTGAAGTGTAATTTATTGAGTTGAGTGAAATATATGAGTAATAAATGAGAAATAATCAAAGTAGTGGATTGTGGAAATTATATTTGGAGATTTATATGTTAAGTGTTTAACCAAAGTGTGAAACTATGAGGTCAGATCGATCTTGGAGAAGAAAATATTGATCTGGTGGGCTAAAAATGACAAGGAAGGGGGAATTTAGGCGAGCGGATTAGTCTCCAATGGAAGAGGATCGATCTCCTTATGATTCTGTAATGAAAAGATTGATCTCATGAGGAAGGAATCGATCTCAAAATGTTTCTGTTAGGGAGAAGATCGATCTCCTCAAGGAGCAGATTGATCTTATGAAGCATACTATAAACTAGAGATCGATCTTATAATTGGAGCAAATAGATCTCATAAAACCATTAAGAGATCGATCTTACCCCACGACAAATCGATCTCCTAGGTATAAAATTACCCCAAATAGTCTCCAAATTCAAATTCAGATTGATCTCATCAAGAGCCAAATCGATCTCCTTCCCTTCGTCTATAAAAGGACCCCTGTGTTTTCCTGTATTTAATCTTTTCTCTCTCTTTCAAACCTCCATTTTAGTCGAGCCCTAGCTTTCTATCTTTTCCAAATCGCCCATTTCCATCCAAATCAAGAGTTACGGCAAGAAGGAAAGTTGTTGCTCACCCAAAGGAGAACAACATACTTGGAAATCGAATGATGAATCGAATCGAGGTGTGAGTTGAGCACTCCACAAGTTTGGGTAACCTCTAAACCTCGATCTTTGATTTTTAAGTAATCTTTGATGATTGTGAGCATGGGTATTGTGATGAAATAGTTGGAAAATGATTAGAAATAGATGAAACTATGATTTTGTTGGAGTAGAGATGTTATTATACAATTGTAGCAATTTTGGGAATTACGACTATAAATTGGAATTGAGACAATGTGTTGAATTTAGCATGGAATATGGTATGAGAAATGAGGAATCTTGAGATGTAGTGGGTGAGAATGTGAGTTGTGATAGAATTGTGAAGATTAAGTTAATTGAGGTGTTAATGAGAAAATGAACAACATTGTGCTCAATAATGCGATTGAGTTGGGTTATTGATGTTTTTAACATCGTTTGAACAGCTTGGGAGTTCCAGAGTGGAATTCGAGGCTACTCCGTAATACGGGGGAACGATTGCACTATACGAGGTGCAAAGAGGTAAGGGAAAACTAAACCATTTGTGTATGTGTTTTGATTAACTGTTTGTAGCATGAACCATGATTTGAGAATACAAGCATGTTCAGTGTTATGTCGTGATAAGAGTGCACACGATTTTTATAGCCGGTTGGAGCTAACTGTTTTATTAGTTTATAAGTTAAGTGTGAAATTGCTTTATAAACTGTTGAGTTTGCGTGAAAAGTAAATTGGGCTCTACGTTAAGGCAATATTGAGATTTGAGAAATGTGTGTGTGTTTTGCCACTTGGAACTCGGATTTAATATGTTTTGTGTTGAGTACACGAATGTTTTAAATGAGTTTTATGAGAGAAAACCATTATGAGTTCTACATGGAGGCAAAACGATTTCTTTTATGATAATGGCTAATGATTGAGACTTAGGCGTGTCATGTTGAATACACATCGGGCCTTGCTTTGGTAGCATGTAAGTCTGGGCATTGCTCTGGTAGCATGTAAGTCCGATATTCCTCCGTTATGGTGACGAGAGATGCCTCCATTTTGGTAACATGAGATGACCCCCGTTCTGGTAACGCTGGGTGGCTTTGATTTGGTAGCATGTAAGTCCGGGCCTTGTTCTGGTAACATGTAAGTCTGATTATTCCTCCGCTTTGGCAACGTTGGGAGGCCTTGCTTTGGTAGCATGTAAGACCGATATAGTGGGCCGCCTGGAAACCGATCCAGGGACTATGTGATAGTGTGTATGAGGCAAGGCATTGTTCTGGTAGCATGTAAAGCCGGGCCTTGTTCTGGTAACATATAAGTCCAATAAACCATGCATACAACCATATTGTCAACGTTCTCTCTTACGAGGATGCCTGGGATGCGCACCCAGAGGAGATTATATATATTTGATGTGCCATGACAAGTTTTATATGTGTTTTGTTACCTAGTCTCATTTTACACATGAGTTGTGTTTTGTGACTTTGTCACGTGCTATTTACTGAGGTGATTTTTATCACATATTTCGAGAAAAGCCATTATCACATATATTTACACATGTTTGTGAATGCTCTATATTGAGCCTTTTTACCTTCATGTTTTGACATGATTTATGAGCTATGAGATGATGATATTTTGAGAACTTTCATGCTACGATTTCAAATGAGTATATTGAGTTTCATGTACAAATACATATTTGTGATGTGTGTTATGGTTTATATAACTGAGTTCCCTTACCCCCCTTACTGAGAGATTTAGAAGCTCACCTTGTTTTCTCTCCCCTCCAGATTTCTTCAAGTGAAGTGAGTTCCCTGCGACGTACAGATTAGAGGCTAGTGGAGGACTTGAGCTCCAGGCCGTATTTTCTGTATTAAGGTATATATTTAATATTCATGTATCCAGACTAGAGTTATATTTACAGACACTTGTTGTAAAATGATGCATGAGATGTATTAGGATTATTTAATTCAGAATTGAGTAATGTATACGATTTGGTATATACTAATTTATGATGAGATCCTGAGGCATGGCAAGTATGATGATGTATGACACTGCACAAGAATGCACCCTTAATTGTGATTTGATGAGTAAAAAAGTTTTAAATTTGCCCTATTTTCTGTGTTTTCGGGGCGTCACACCTCATATGCTTATTCACTTAACTAAACCAATCTAACAATGTGGCTTCATTGAACCTTCTAAAATCATACATATTACCTCATAGACACTTTAGCATACTCCATTTATCATCAATTCATCCATAATACATTTTCTCACACTCGACTCATTCTAGGTTATAATGGTTCCATGGTTTTCTAGGTAGCTTCTATCATTAATATACGTAACAATCAACTCCAAAATCAATAACTAAAACAAATATACTTGGATTGGTGCGTGAGAAACTCACCCAGATTGATTTCCTTCTTGCTCCAAATGGGAATGCACCTTTGCTCCTTCAATCTAACTAATGGGATATTGATTCCAAACTATGTTGTTCTTCTCTTTGAAAGGAATAACTTTGCTCTAATGGGTTTTTCTTAAATCTTAATGGAAATGAGGTGATTTTAGTGTGACAAAGCTAGGTTTTAAGATTGAAATGGAAGAAAATGGTTTAGTCCCGTGAAATGAAGATCTAACTGCTCCATATTTATAGAATTGACTTGATGAGATCGATCTGCATAGGGTGGAGATCGATCTGGTCCTCTTAAATTTCTCATTTTCACGGCATTTTAAAGGCATGAGATCGATCTGTCAAAGGCATGAGATCGATCTGCTCCAGTGAATGAGATCGATCTACTTCAATGAAATAGGATCGATTTATCTTAGGGAGTGAGTTAAGGAGATCGATCTAGCCTTAAGGGGAGATCGATCTGGCCTTAAGGGGAGATCGATCTGCTCCAACCCGAGAGTTAAGGAGATCGATCTACTTGAGTGAGGGATCGATCTCTCTCTTCCAGCATGCTTGATTTTTCATCTTTCAGGCTTTCAGATTGATCTCTCCTTGCATGGGATCGATCTGGCCTTCATCTTACACCCTTTTTACTACAATTTCCTCATTCAAACACATACTTAATCACTTCCACATTCATTTATCATTCCATTAACACTTAGAACTTCAAAAACATTAATTTCTCATAATTCATACATAATTCAACTTGTTTGTACATCATGTAATTATATACATTACATCGAAAATTAAGGGTCTTACAGCCGGTCCAGCATCAGCAGCTTGGGTAGCTGGGCATTATCTCTCCCTAGCTCCCTGCATAGACTGAGCGACTAGCTCCATAATAGTCTCCAAACTTCGCTCCAACCTAGCGAAGCGTGCCTCAATATCCCCTGGCCTCTCAGTAGGCTCCTGCGGGATCTGCTCAGTTTGTGGTTCTGCACGATTTTCAGAACTCCCTCTACGGCCCCTAGCACGTGCCCTTGCCCCTCTACCACTGCGTCTGACAAGCATGATGCCTAAATTCCTACATCCATGTTATTCATTAGTCTAACCCATCAGATATACACATTTATATCTAAACAAAGTACAGTAATATAGGGATGTAAATTTTCTTATTACTAACTCCGATTCATATCAAATTAACTCCGCTCTGATACCAATCTCTGTCACGACCCTCATTCATAAAAAATTACTATAAATGTTTTCCACCTTTTACATTAACTTACCCTGTCATGAACAATTTCCTACACCAAACAGTTGAGCTATGATTCGAAGCTAGTTACCCCTTACCATACACAATATCACTTAACATTTATAAACGATAATTGTAGACACTTAAATTGCTTACATTAACTTCATTAATTAATACATGTCTACAAATGTTTACATCCCCCGAATTTACATTTCCAAAAGTGTTGTTGTGCTGTACTTGTCTAGATACAAAACGATATTATTGTGTATACCTCTCAGCGGTGGGTAGCAGCGGACGCTAAGAGTGCAAGTCTCTGCTCGCTCTTGACCACTACGGATGCTCTGTAGGGATGGAAAGTGAAAGGGTGAGCAACCACACGCTCAGTAAGGAAATAATGTAAACCAGTAGACAGCTACACTATCTACGTGCTTATAATGATATGATATCAAAATCATTTATATCTTTCATCACAATTCATTTAAATAAAATCTAATCCCGCCTTTCAGGAATACCCTGTGCATCAAATCACATTTTCGTTTTACAAAACCAAATCACGGGTGTCACCTCTCCTTTGGGTCTACCTAAGCCTATCAATAAAACATAATATTAAATAAGGCATGTAGTTACATTTCAAAAATAAATTGGGAATAATGGCCATATATATAAATCCATGTTATCCCAGGCAATGCGGGTCCTAGCGTGCAGGGCATCACAACTGCAACAACTGGTGAGGTCAACCCTACTCGTGCAATAACTCAACCAACTAGTCATCAAGACTACACGGTACATCGTACTCCACGTGACATACACGATACAACATACTTTATGGACCCACATGGTTTGAGGGTGCCTCCCATAGGTCTTAGCCCACAACATTGTCAGGGGTGCCTGGCATAGGACTTAGCCCACATGACTGTTTTTAGGGTACCTGCCATAGGACTTACCCATATCATGGTTCGAGGGTGCTTGTCATAGGTCTTAGCTACCCTATACTAGGTCGATAACCATTTCATGTCTCAAAACACGCGTGCGATGTATCATCTCACGTGACACACAGTTTACAGGAGGCATCAGCACGATTTTTTATAAAACATGTCAAATCTTCGTACGAGCAACGCTCCAGTGCGACTTTCATTCACAGTAAACTAATAAAACTAGTGCGAGCCAAGTTCCAGCACTGTTTGCACTCACACAAGTATGATAGGTGGCTCCAATTAAAATATCAAGTATTTTCAAGGATAAAACTTAGCACATGATCCGTGCTTTTTCATACAACAACATAAAGTAATAGCCGACCTATCCTTATTTCGTTCATATCCAAACGTTTTATCATGAAAACATCAAGGTCATGAAAATACATGCATTTTTGGATCCTGACAACGCTTTTCATTAAATTCGTACAAAGGTGAACTTATATTTTCTTTTCTTATTTTTAGAACATTTCACAAAAATTTTTAATGCATTATTAGATAGCTAGAGAAATTCGCGCCCTATAATTCCCCTCAAAATACGTATAGCTACCTCTAAGCACTTACAAAACCCCTTTACCTCGAATCACATTGAGCGTAGTACAAGTTTCACAGTTGGAAGCTCGTTCAATCCCATTTGCTCCTAATCCGATCTCTGGAGCTGCAAACATTCATCAATCATTTCATCACAATTGATACATCTTATCAGGCCTTATCGTATTAAGCTTAGTCCACTTTCACATTCGGCCAACATTGTGTCATTCCTAATAAATTTGGCTAGTAACTCACCTAGTTATCAAATCAAACACCTAATTTGCATGCTTAAACCTTAGTTCCTCCATTCATTCATATATTTAACAATTACCATTTATACACCTTTCATCACTTTGTCCAATCCCATAAATTTGATTCCACATAACCATCTCAATGCCATGTATACAACATTATTAACACCTTGGTGTAATCCATTTATCATCAACTCAACTATATCCATTTTCTCACACTAAACTCATTCTAGGTTAGGCTTGATCCATTACATTCTAGGTAGTTTCAATCATCAATACATACACCAATCTACTCACAATAATCAATAGATAAATATACTTAGAGTTGGTGTATTGGAAACTCACCTAGCTTGACTTTATTTTTTTCCAAGTTTGGAAGACTCCTTAGCTCCTTCAATCCAACCAATGAAATGTTGACTCCAAGTTATGTTGTTCTTCTTCTCACAATGAAGAACTTTACTCTAATAGTTTTTTCTCAATTCTTTTTGGAAGAGGGTGTATTCTAGAGAGAGAAAGCTTGGTATTTTAGATAAAAATGGAAGACATGTGTTGGTTTGTTGAAGAAAAGGGTTTTACGGTGGGGTATTTATAGATTGAGAGTGATGAGATCGATCTGCTAGGGTGAAGAGATCGATCTTCCTTTGGTTTTAGCCATCGAATTCTCAGTTTTGAAATGGGAGAGTTCGATCTTGGCTTGGCAGAAGCTTGAGGAGATCAATTTGCTCATAGGGAGAGATCGATCTACTCTTGACAGAATCAAATGGAGATTGATCTGCACTAAAAAGGGGATCAATCTAGGCTTGGCAAAGGCTATGCACATCGATCTGCTCATAAGGGAGATCGATCTATTCTATGGGGAGATCGATCTGGCCTTGGCAGATTCATTTGGAATTGCTCTGCTTGCACAAGGGATCGATCTACCTTAGATAGGAGATTGATCTGACCTTCATCTGGGGTATTTCCTGCTACATTTTTCCAGATTTTTCACGGGTAAATTCCTATTTTATTACTCCAATACTCAATTTTCATTTTAATCCCACTAAGAGCATGGAAAGACTCATTTCCTGTGATTCACATACAATATGAATTGTGTTTATTGCTTACATTTATATAGAATGCTTAGAATTCACGGTCCAAGCATTATTAATTCGTGTTTTCGTTCTTTATCTTCGATTCGATTTGCTGAAAGTTCTATTTGTTTAGTTTGTGGTCGCTTTAGCCCTTATTTATCCTTTACATGCATTATGACATTCATCCATCTCATTTGCAATTTATTCACATATATATGATCTAAAATCATGTGTCATATAATTCCATTAACATATGACAAAGTTATGCATACATGGGGTCTCACATGTACTTACAAAAATTTTAGATACAAAAAAATTTTATAAAACTGGGTATAACTTCACATAGAAATATACTCCAAAATCACAGCTCTGTGAAATGCCTACTAACGGAAGCAGTCCAAGTTACCGATGGGCTTTGTGGAGGAAAGTAAGGAGTGAGCTTAACGTGCTTAGTAAGAAACTTACGTAAGTAGTCGACAACCATACTTTCTACATGCTTATAATGCATGCCATGATCAATTATAAAACACTGTAAAACACTTGCATATAATTCAATTCGTTAATACTGAAAATGATTCACAATCAATGCACTTTCTTTGTAAAAACACTTTCAATCACACTCCATTTCCAGTAATATACTTTAGCATATGTAAAACATATGCATTTAGTATAGCCAATACGATGAGACCATTTATTGTTCAATCAATGCAATAAAACACTTGAATTTGTTTCTTTAAAATGTTTCATTACTAAACAGTTCAATTCATTTTTGTTTCTATCAATAAACAATTAAGTTCACTAAGACTAGGCTGGGATTCAATCAATACCAGTAGGATTCGATCAATAACAGTGCAGTCGACATATGGCCATAGTTATTGACCCCATGCCTCATAGGCTAGGTGTGCACGAGTGTCATAAGCCTTAGGGGGGATGAGTCAGTCCAGCCCATCAGCCAATCAATACAATACAGTTCAGTTCAGTTCAGTAGTCCAAAGACTCAATACACGGTGCAACGTACTCCATGTGCGTCCACACGGTACAACGTACTCCGTGGACCCTAATACAATACAATATGACTGAGGGTACCGAGTAATCTTAAGGATTTACCCCCCAGCATCAATATCAACCAACACCTTGTCTCAAAATCCAGTGCAAGCAGGTCAGTGCAAGATCACATAACAATGCATGATGGCTCCAGCACAATTTTACTCTTATATCATTTTAAAATCTCATGCAAGTCGGACCATGCAACATAGTCTGCACGTGCTCAAGCACATTTTGTTAGTGCGAGTCAGGCCATGCAACACATAGTCAGCACGCGCTCAAGCACATCTTGTCAATGCGAGTCGGTCCGTGGATACAGTCAATACACGCTTCAGCACTGTTTCATTCGAAAATTAGATAACTGGTTCAATTTTTTCAAAAATAATATAGAAAACAATGTTCTGTATGAAAATAGTGCATAAACGATACGTGAGTGAAGACTTCCCAGGAGGTCACCCATCATGGAGTTTCTCCCACTCAAGCACATTTAACTTTATAAAAAGTGTTATTTTATGCAGACAGTAAAAACAATAGCCAACCTGTCCATATACCATTGAAAACAGTATTTCAACGATGAAAACACTAAAACATGAATGCAATTATGAATTTTTTCAACACTTTTCAGTTCAATTCAATTTATACGTAGGGGTAATATCAGGTTTTCTATCTCTAGGTGTTCACCTAGATTTTCATTTTCTATATTCTCTATAGTATCTATTTAGCTACCAGGGGTCATAAAATACGTATTGTTATCTCTAAAACTCACATAAATTCCTTACCTCGATATCTGTTCGTAGTCCTCGATCGTCTCAACGTAGTGAGTCTGAGGGTCCGATCCACTCAGGTTATTTTTTCGGAGCTCTTTCTCGGGATTTCCCAAATTTTTAGTACACTCGCTTTCTTTTTCTTTGATTTTTTCTCCTATTAATATATATATATATATCACATCTTTTTCTTTTTCTTTTTTTTTTTATTTTCATGCTAATTGTTTCCTTTCTTTCACGGTTACTGTTTATTACTTCCATTGATTTCTTCTTCACTGAGAAGCAGTGTGCCTCACCACCGTCTTCTCATCGTTTCTGACCACCCCCTTCAACATTCTTCTCTTCCTATTGCCATCTAAGTTTTCTGTTATCTTCTATGCTTCCTCCCTTGCCACCGTCGTCCCAGTGACATTTCTCGATTCCCCTGTTTGCCTCTATTTACTGCCCTCTACTGCTCTCTCTCTCTTTCACCAAGCTCTCATCTTTGTTATCCTCTACCTCCTTGTCTAATCTCTTTTTGCTTTAACAAGTTTTCAATTTCCACTCGGGTCTCTGCTTCAGCTCTTCGTTGCCTGCCCTTGCTTCAGTTTTAGTCAAGCCTTTTTGTCGTAGCTTTTGAACTGCCCACACTAACTTCCCATTTGGCTTCTTTGATTTCCCAGCAGCTATTTAATTGAGTTCAGTATCATTTTTTTGCTGCTTTATTTCGTATCTAAACGGTACTGGGATAACAGCCATCACACTCCACCATACTCTTATTTATCATTCCCCTTTCTTGTTTCCTTCCTGTTCCTACCGACTTCATTATCGTGTATTTTTTTCTTTAGTAGCAATCACGCGTAACGGTACGACCTTCTCGTTCTGGCCTGACTTATCTCTGTTTCTCAGCTCCGATTTGTGCCTCTCATTCTCTGTTCTGTCTACTGCTTCAGCTCGGTTCTTCTCCTGCAGCTGCTGGCCGAGAGGTTTGGCCTTCCTCTTCTCATATTTGATCCCTTGCATTCCACCCGAATGCCTATGCCTCCACCTCACATTCCTTGATCAATCCCAGTGACTTCCTACGCGTCGCCTACTGCTCTGTATTTTCCTCTCGCTCTCGTTATGCTTTACTCAATGTTTCTCCTTCAATTTCTAATCTACCCGTTCCCTTCTTTATTTCAGCCTTCTGCTTATCATGCCATCTCTCATCACATCAGCTCCAGATTTCCTATCTATTTCCTCCTGTTGTTTCGGTGGGTGGAAGCCCACTATCATGCCAACCTACCTCTACTGTTCTCTACCTAACTGACCATCTGATGGTGGTCGTGTCACCAGATCCACGTGTGCAACTATCCGCCTGCCACGTGTCGAACCAAGAACAGGCCACGTGGCAGATTGGCGACAGAACCGCTATGCGACACCGTTCCTAGAGGTGCGACAGAGTGTCTGATGCGAGAAGAGTCTGCCGCCTCATAGTCTGTCGCGCATCGTGAGCGACAGACCTCCATCGCCATGCACATCACAGGACTCCACATTACCCCCGACACAGGTCTCCCGCGTGACTGCGGTAGGGGTCTCCCGCACAGCATACGGCATAGACTCCCGCACCTCACGCGGCATAGAGGACTCCCGCACTGTATGCGGTATAGTCTCCCGCACAGACCGCGGTAGAAGTCTCCCGCACAGCATGCGGCATAGTCTCCCGCACAGACCGCGGTAGAAGTCTCCCGCACAGCATGCGGCATAGTCTCCCGCACAGACCGCGGTAGAAGTCTCCCTCACAGCATTCGGCATAGTCTCCCGCACCTCACGCGGCATAGAGGACTCCCGCACTGTATGCGGCATAGTCTACCGCACAGACCGCGGTAGAAGTCTCCCGCACAGCATGCGGCATAGTCTCCCGCACAGATAGCGGCAGAGGTCTCCCGCACAGCAACGGTAGAGGTTCCATGCATACTCTGCCACCAGACTACTCCTCCGCAAGTTGCATGGTCCGAGGCGCGACAGAGTGCTCTATAACTCTGTCGCGGCCCAGACACGCGCCTGGGTCTTAGCCCGAACCGCCTCAGGAACCTATAAATACCAGGTGAGCTCTCTGAAAAAGGGGATCGATCTAAAATCCAAGAAAAACAGGGAGAATACTTAAACACTCTGATTTAAGCCATAAACTCTCCTTTTCTTACATACACCAATTCCCGATCACTGACTTGATCATCGGAGTGCGCGTGCAGGGACAAATCCCTGCCCCCTCTGATTCTTATTGTTTTTGCAAGATATACGAAGAACACGTGCATCAAATTGCATCGACGTCACCCTTTCGTCGTTAGTGTAATCAGACTACACGAAAGACATTTTCTTGTTGCTGTCAGGTAGGCAACATCAATTGGCGCCGTCTGTGGGAATCTCGACAAAAAGTCAGGTTCTCTATCGAAATGGTGAGGACACGCTCAACTGTAGAATTGACAGGAGGGCAGAACTCTGTAAGTCCCCCTGTCAGACCAGAACAGCGAAGAAGGCACACTGAAAGGGGTCAGAGAGAAGCGGTGGTTTCTCTAGAGGAATTTGAGACCCTGAAGCGCAAAAATGAGGAGACTACAGCGGCATTGAGAGCCATGGTGAACTTCTTCAAAGAAGCTCTCCCCCAATTCAGCTTACCCCATGAAGTGCAGCAGCTAGTGGGGGAAAGCATACCGAGGCAGACCTACGAGAGAGGTCAGCCCTCCACTTTGGCGAGTGCCGGACAAGGTGCAGGAACGCAAGATAATGCTACTGCCTACCCAGCAAGACAGAACTCACCCGCAGCTCAACAACGACAGAGGTCGCCTCTGGCCCCGAGGCGGCAGAGCTCGCCCGCATCCCCGCGACAGAGATCACCCGCGGCTCAACTGCGGCGTAGCTTACCTCTGCCTGATAGGCGGCGGAGTTCACCAAATGAGCGGCAGAGCTCTCCCCCGGCTCAAAGGTGACAGAGCTCCCCCGCCGACCACATGCGGCAGAGATATCCCAGGTCAGATAGGCGACAGCACTCTCCCGCCGTCGCTAGGAGGCAGAGTTCACCTTTGCCCGATGCGCGGCAAACTTCACCTCTGTCGGCCAGGCGACAGAGTTCCCCTGCAGCCCCTGGGCGGCAGAGTTTCTCTACACTCCGCAGCTCTTCTCCTTTGGAGTTTGTGCAGGAGTTAGGAGAATATAGGACTGGGGAGCAGCGAAGACAAAGGGGTTCTGACCCACAAGCAGGCCTCTAAATGCCAAGTCCCGGATTGGGAGGTGCTGGAAGGGGAGTCTATCGATCGGACTCTTCTAGACCCGAAAGGACGAGGCCATGCTCAGCTCGAGGGTTGGAGGACGTGGAGAAGGTCGTCCAAAAGATCCTCGAGAAGAGAAAACTGGTGTCTCCGGATGATGGTCAAAGGAGGAGGATCCCATTTAGTCCGGAGATCATGAACAAACCTTTGCCAAAGAAGTTCAAAATGCCTTCTATGGCTACTTACACCGGCAAAGCGGACCCCTACAATCATATACATAGTTATGAATCCCTCATGCTGTTGCATGGATGGGAGGACGAAATTATGTGTAGAGCTTTCTCTCTCACATTGTCCGGACATGCTCTGAAGTGGTTTAATGGGCTGAGCGAAGGTTCAATCTCCTCTTTCGACGAGTTGAGAAATGAGTTCCTCAAAGTGTTCATAATTCACAGCCAGAGGAAGAAAGACGCTACCTACCTACTCACGCTTAAACAAGGAAATAAAGAATCCTTGAAAAGCTATGTGGACCGCTTCCGAGATGCAACCTTGGAGGTGGAAGATCTACTGATGGGAGTAGCCTTGGCCGCAATGCTGCAAGGGACGAGCTCCGAGAAGCTACAAGAATCCCTCTCTCTCGATCAACCGATGACGATTTTTGACCTCTTTGCCAGGGCTAACAAGTATGTAGCTCAAGAAGAAGTGATGAGAATGATACAGCCCAGGGAGGCGAAGGAAGGAAAGAAAAGAGAGAGAGATGCACCCGAGAGAAACTTCCCAAGACCCGTGAGAGGAGACAAAGCCTCCAAGCTCAGGTATGAAGGTTATACCAGACTGAGCGAGCCTCGTACGGCGATACTGGCAGCAATTGAGGGGGCGAGACTACTGGAATTCCCCAAGAAGAAAATTGGAGACGTAGGCCGAAACACAGAAGCCTACTGTGAATTCCATTGTGCTCACGGACACCCAACAGAGAGGTGTAGAGACTTGATGGACCAGTTAGAAAGACTGGCCAGAGAGGGGAAGATCAACCGCTTCCTGTGGCGAAGCGAGAGACCCCGATATCCTCCGCGTGATCAAAGGAATAATCGTCCGCGGACGGGGGTAAATAATGATGTCAGAAGGGATAGGCCTAGAAACGAAGCAGTCAGGCCCATCCCCCGTGCTAATCCGCCAAACAATGAACCTACAGCCCCCGCGATAAATGTCATCGCAGGCGGGGACTCAAGTGCAGGAAGCTCCTCTACTTCCCGCAAGAGTTACGCTAGGCAAGCGTATCAGGTTAATGTGGTGATGGAGGAGCAGGCGGATGAAGAGCCCATCATGTTCACTCCGGCTGACAGAGGCGATGTCGCCATGCCCCATGACGACCCCATGGTGATATCTACGGTGGTGGCCAAACACCCGGTGAGCAGGGTCCTGGTCGATAACGGGAGCTCAGTGAACCTGATCTATTGGAACTGCTTCGAAAAAATGAGCATATCCGAAGATAGGTTAAAGCCCGTTATGGCGCCACTATATGGATTCACGGGGGAGCGAGTGAAAGTTGTCGGGTCCATAGAGTTGCCTGTGACTCTCGGAGAGCACCCGAAGAATGTGACCCGGCAAGTATTGTTCATGGTGGTCAGGTCAACCTCTGCTGCCTATAATATGATTTTGGGCAGACCTGTGCTGAATGACATGAGGGCGGTAATATCCTCTTGCTATCTGTTGATGAAGTTTCCCACTCCCAACGGAGTCGGGTAAGTATGAGGAAACCAAAAGAGCGCCCGTACTTGCTATCTCGCTTTCACTGCCAACAAGGTAGCACAGAGAAAAGAAACCTTATGCATCGACGATCCGCCTAAACCCCAACCTGTAGAGGAAACAGAAGCCATTGCGCTAACTGAAGGGGATAACGGAAAAAAGGCATTCATCGGGACTCAGTTGGGCAAGCAACAGAAACAGGAGATAGTCGAGTGTCTGAGGAGAAACTCGGATATCTTCGCCTGGAGCCCGGCGGACATGCCCGGGATCAGTCCCGAAGTCATATGCCATGAACTTAATATCATACCCGGACACAGACCGGTCAAACAGAAGAAGAGGAGTTTCACCCCGAAACGACAGAAAGCAATCACTGAAGAAGTGAGTAAGCTCCTGGGCGCCGGATTCATTCGAGAGGTCTATTACCCTGAGTGGTTAGCCAATGTAGTGATGGTAAGGAAATCTAGCGGGAAGTGGCGAATGTGTGTTGATTTCACCGACCTGAACAAAGCCTGCCCCAAAGATTCATACCCCCTACCACGGATAGACCGACTAGTAGACGAAACATCCGGTTACAAATTCCTCAGTTTCTTGGATGCATTCTCTGGGTATCACCAAATCATGCTTCACCCAGAAGACGAGGAAAAGACTTCCTTCATAACCGACGACGGGACCTATTGTTATCGAGTAATGCCGTTCGATTTAAAGAACGCGGGTGCCACCTACCAACGAATGGTGAGCAAAGTGTTCAAGGATCTTCTGGGAAATACCATGGAAGCCTACGTGGACGACATGATAATCAAGAGCCGCGTAGGAGAATCTCATGCTGATCAAATGTCTAGGGTATTTGAAGTATTGAGGAGATTCAACATGAAGCTAAACCCCGAAAAGTGCTCTTTCGGGGTAAGATCAGGAAAATTCCTAGGCTTCATGATCACTAACAGGGGCATCGAGGCAAATCCTGAGAAGATACAGGCTGTCATTGACATGAAACCCCCAACCACCGTAAGAGAGGTCCAAAGATTGACAGGCAGAATAGCGGCTCTGAATCGCTTCTTGTCGAAATCAGCAGAAAGGAGCTTGCCTTTCTTCAAAACTCTACGGGGGGGGAAGAACTTCGAGTGGACGGAAGATTGTCAAAAAGCCTTTGAAGACCTCAAGGAATACTTGAAGCGGTTGCCTCTATTAACAAGGCCCCTGGAAGCAGAACAGCTCTATATGTATTTGGGAGTCGGTGATTTCGCCGTCAGCACGGTGCTACTGAAGAAAGATGAAATGGTACACCGTCCCATCTACTATGTGAGCAAAGTGTTATTGGATCCAGAGACCCGCTATCCACTGGCCGAGAAGCTAGCATTAGCCCTCTTGATGGCCTCGCGAAAGTTGCGTCCGTATTTTCAAGCACATCCCATCACCGTCTTAACGGATCAACCATTAAGACAGATCCTCCAGAAACCTGAACATTCAGGAAGGCTAGTGAAATGGGCGGTGGAGCTTGGGGGATACGACATCACATTCCAACCGAGGCAGGCTATCAAAGGTCAAGCTCTGGCTGACTTCATCGTGGAATGCACTATCCCGAACGACAGCAGTGAAGGGGAGGCTCACCCATGGTTGCTGCATGTCGATGGGTCATCAAGTGCCAACGGAAGTGGAGCGGGTATGTCCTGGTGTCGCCAGAAGGAAAATCCCTGGAATACTCCCTACGATTCGGATTCCCTAGTTCGAACAACATAGCGGAGTATGAAGCTCTGATAGCAGGGATGGCACTAGCGGAGAAACTGCAGGTTTACCACTTGGTAGCACACAGTGATTCTCAATTGGTGGTGAACCAATTCAGCGAAAAGTACGAGGTACGAGAACCGATGCTGGTTCCTTACTTAAAGAAAGTCCAACTCCTGGCCAAGACTTTCAAAAGCTTTCAGCTGATGCAAATCAACCGGTCTGAAAACACACATGCTGATTCACTGTCTAAGCTAGCCTCCTCCACCGAAACACAAGGAAGGACAGTAAAGGTGGAGAGGCTCGAACGACCGAGTATTGAAGAGGTCGAAGTGTGTGACATTCAAGTTGGAGACTATTGGAGATCCCCATTTAAACAGTATCTCACTGAGGGTACACTCCCCCAAGATAAAGATAAGGCTCGTCGCTTGAAAATACAAGGGGCGAAGTTCACACTCATCAACGGAGAACTGTACAAAAGGGGATACTCATCGCCATTGCTAAAATGTCTGGGACCGGAACAAGCAAGATATGCCCTAGCGGAAGTGCATGAAGGAATCTGCGGCGAACACTTAGGAGCAAGAGCCCTCGCTGCTAAAGTACTGCGATCGGGATTCTACTGGCCAACGCTGACAAAGGATGCAATGGACCAAACCCACAGGTGTGACAAATGCCAGAGGTTTGCGCCTATCACCACAGCCCCAGTAACTCCCTCTCAAGGCACAGTACAACCAATTCCTTTTGCACAATGGGGGTTGGACATCCTTGGACCTTTCCCATTAGCCACGGGTCAAAGAAAGTTCCTGTTAGTGGCTACCGATTATTTTACAAAGTGGATTGAAGCAGAGCCTTTAGCCACAATCACGGAGAAGAAAGTGGAGGCAATGGTGTGGAAAGACATTATCTGTCGATTTGGAATTCCCCACATCTTGAATGCCGACCATGGAAAGCAATTTGATTGCAACGCCTTCCGTGACTTTTGTAAGGACCTCAACATTCAGCTACGGATCTCTTCAGTGTCATATCCTCAAGCTAATGGATAAGCCGAGGTCAGTAATCGGACCATCCTCCATGGGCTGAAGACCAGGCTAGACAAAGCAAAAGGGGCCTGGGTGGACGAATTGCCAGTGTTTTATGGGCATATCGTACCACCAGTCGTGTGTCGACTAAAGAAACGCCGTTTAGCCTTGTATACGGCGCAAAAGCATTGATCCCCGTGAAACTTGGAGCATTATCGCCAAGAGTGGTACCCTTAGTAGAGGAAGAAAACTCACAAGCTCTAAGGGAAGGCTTGGACCTACTCGATGAACACAGAGAAATCGCGGCTATTCGATTGGCATCCTATCATCAGAGGGTGGCCAACTACTACAATAGCCGGGTAAGAGATAGGCCAATGTCTGAGGGAGATCTAGTGCTCAGAAAGTCACAGATCACAAATGCCCTGAAGGAGGATGGGAAGTTCAGAGCCAACTGGGAAGGTCCCTACAGAATCAGATGCAAGATCGGACCCAACACTTGCGCTCTGGAAACTCTACAAGGGAAGAAGATAGGGAAAACGTGGAATTCAAATCACTTAAAGCTATATTTGAATTAACCACTACATCTTTCTTCCCAAGCATTATTGTTTTACTAACACTGTCACCAGATGTCATTACCTAACCGATATATGCATTATCTTTTTGTTGTAAGTCAAAATCTCGTGACAAGATTCAAAACCATGAGGGATGCCCTTGGTTCGGGCCCTGCGAACGCAGGCTACCAACGGGCCAAACCCAAAGCAGATAGTATGGGTTGAGTGGGCCAGACCCAAAGTAGACCGTTCAGCCGAGCCGTAAGAGCCTGAGGCGCTATGCGTCACTGTGGCCAGGCGTAGTTCAACCGAGCCGTAAGAGCCTGAGACGCAATGCGTCACTGTGGCCAGGCGTAGTTCAACCGAGCCGTAAGAGCTTGAGGCACTATGCGTCACTGTGGCCAGGCGTAATTCAACCGAGTCGTAAGAGCCTGAGGCGCTATGCGTCACTGTGGCCAGGCGTAGTTCAACCGAGCCATAAGAGCCTGAGGCGCTATGCGTCACTGTGGCCAGGCGTAGTTCAGACGAGCCGTAAGAGCCTGAGGCGCTTTGCGTCACTGTGGCCCGACGTATACGTATCACTGTAAAATAGGTATATATACATCCACATAAAAGCCGTAAGAGCCTGAGACGCAACGCGTCACTGTGGCCAGGCGTATACTCAAAAGAGTCGTGAGAGCTTGAGACGCAATGCGTCACTAAGGCCAGGCATAAAACATTCAATTAACCATAAAGGCCTAAGACGCTACGCGTCACCGTGGCCAGGTAATCAAAATACTAAGGCTATAAAAACTAAAGACGCCTTCACGTCACAGTACTCAAGCCTTAAACAACTGCGCGTTTGCACAAAAAATTCTTCCTGAAAGTATACCTTTCTATCAAGAATTGGGGAGCATACACGAATATAAATACAAAGCTATGTACAAGCAAAGCAAAAGAGACAATCAGACAAAGAATGATAAATGACAATTAGAGAAGTAGTGCAAGATAAAGCATGAACAAAAATCTCAATTTCATTTCATTCAAGTGTCGATACAAGCAGATCTTTAACAGATCTTTACAATTACATTTCGACAAAAGTACAAAGTTAAAACAAAAAATAAAGTACTTGAAATGAAATACAAAAAACAAAAAAGCAAAAATCCCTATCTACTCTCCAGGAGGAAGCTGGGGATCAGCTGCAAAACCTTCACTTCCAAGGGACTGCTCGCCCTCCTCGCCGTCTAAATCGATGAGGGCTTCTATAAGCTCAGGAGCACCATCCAGATCCGCGGGCTCCCAAGGACCAGCAAGGTTGACGAGATCGTCCTGAGTAGTCTTCTTGAACAGCTCGTCCGCAGGCTCAGCCTCGGGCTCGTATTTGGTCCAATCAGGAGCCTCAAAGAGCATCGCCTCATAGGTGTATTGGAGCTCAGGAAACTCCTCTCCTTCCCTGTGTGCTTCTAGCCAAGATCGGGCCAGGTAGAACCCGTACTTAACATAAGGGTTGGAGAAGTCTTCCTTCCGCCTCAAGCAGTCTTTGGAGAGATGATACTCCTTTACGGCCTCGGCCCGTATGCTGTCAATCTTGGCCTGGGACAGTACAGGAGCAGCTTGGCCTTCCAACTCAGCAACACACTGCTCGAGCTCTTGATTCCGAGTAAGCATAGATCTGTAGTTGGATTGCATATGGTCTAACTCAGAATGAGCCTCCTGCAGGTCCTCTTGGAGTTTACAAGACCGGGCCGTCTCCACTGTGAGATCCCCTTTTGCAAGACCGAGGTCTTGATGAGCCTTAGCAAGCTGCTCCTCCAGGCTTCGAACTAAACCTGAAAGAGGGGACAAGTTGTTGACCGTGTTCTGTAACTCCATGACTTTGTCCCTCAACTCCCGGATCTCTCTGTCGGCTCGCTCCCGGTAAGCCCGATGTTGGGCATTATTTGCCACGGTTCGTTGAGCCAGCTGCAAAAAAAAAAATGCAAAAATGTTAGATTCAAAGCATGCTGTAAAAAGCAATCAAAAAGAAAAGAAATCAGAAACTTACCCTTAACGCCTCGATATCGGCTAAGTCTTCCCCCTCGGGGTAGTTTCTGAATATCCTTGCCTCATCTCGAGGAAGGATAGTGGACCAGCTCAACCGGGAGGCCACCCCGGGAGTGTCCAGAACATCATTATCACGAACCCCGGGGTAGACTCGGAATTCGTGGCCCCTCATAATATTCCCCCTCATCCACGGAATAGGGCCTCTCATCGGCAAGACCTATCCTCGGCAATATCGGCCTGCTTCCCATCGAACCCTCGATGTACAGGCACTTTCTATTCTTCCGCTGAGACGGAATGATATTGCATTCCGCGCGCTCCTCAGAGCGTGATCGCCCGGATGACCCGGAAGCCCCCCGTGAAGACGAGGCTGTTGAGTAATGTATTTTGAAATGACAAAACAAGTTAATACAATAATGTTAAAATGGTATACAAACATGTTTAGAAGATATCAGGATCAGAACTTAGAGTTCTGCTGATGAGAGATCGATCTGGGGTATGAGAGATCGATCTCCTGGGTTTATACTTGATGAGAGATCGATCTCATGATGGAAGAGATCGATCTGGCAAGCCTTAAAACGGTGTAAAGGGTTTAAGGTAAAAAGAGATCGATCTGCCAGGGTTAAGAGATCGATCTCCTCTAAGTCAGAGAACTTAGGAGATCGATCTGGTAAGGAAGAGATCGATCTGCTCAAAGTCAGTGAGCTTAAGAGATCGATCTGGTGTATTGAGAGATCGATCTCGTCTCAAACAGAGAGGATAGGAGATCGATCTGTATATTCGACAGATCGATCTGCCTCTGCCTATTCAAACTAACAGATCGATCTGGTAATGTATGAGATCGATCTCCCTGTGTATTTGTTCTTTGTCATTGCAGGATTTAAAACTAGGAGATCGATCTGGCCAAGATAGGAGATCGATCTGTCTGACCACTGGAGGTTCCCAACGGCTATTTTCTTCAAATCTCAACGGGAAAAACTGCATTTAATACTTCAACTACCCAACCTTCAGTATATAACCAAGCATTGAAGACAAAGAAAAGTGAGAGACTATTGCTGCACATTCCAAACATTCAAAAGCTTTAATTCCATTATTCCTTGTGTCTCTATTGCTCATTTATTGAGAATTGTTGTAAAAGCTTAAGTGCAAATAGATACATTTGTCCTACCTCTTTAAAGCTACTTATTGTATTCAGTCTTACCTTAAAAGAGAAGAGGATTGTTCCTCTGTGAGTGAAAGTTGTAAGAGGCTGAATACTTTTCTGTATTGCCAAAGGTAGTGAGGTTATTCCTTAACCTGTAAAAGGAAATTTGTAAGCTCTATTGAAAGAGAGAAAGAAAGCACTTGACAAGAAGGTCAAGGAGAGAGGACGTAGGCAAGAGTTGGCCGAACCTCTATAAGTGACTGTGTTTGTTTCTCTTCCCTTCTCTCTGCATTAAATTGTTATATTGCACTGTTTTATTCATTATCATTTGTGTTTAAATTGTGATTATTTTAAAATCTGCCATAGTTATTAGAAAACCGATTCACCCCCCCTCTCGGTAGAGCCAACAGAGGTAACTTTCCCCCTATCCCGAGAGAAATCTCTCTGCTCTAAAGGAGGGGGAGGCATCGCCTGCCTAGAAACAGGAGGGGTCCGAGCACGAGATGGATGAGAGGGGACCGGTGCCTCACTTGGGACATCGTCAGCCAAACGATGCCTCTTCCTGGCAGGAGCGCTGGAAGGACCAGCCTCAGAAACCTGGCGACCTAATGATTGCCGAAAATGACTCATATCTACAAAAAAGAAAAAGAAGATCAGTGGTTAATAAATTGATCAAAAATGATAAGCAGCGGGAAAAAATAAAAGTTACCGTCAGGAGAGTCTAAGTGCTCCTGAAGGGACTCGATATTTATCCCCTCGTCGTCCGGGAGCACCATGAAAGTGGAGCCGAACCCTTCCCAACCGGTGAGATCGGCTAAGGGTTCGCTACCAGAGCTGGATTCCAGATTAGTGCCCCCTATGTCCTCTTGTGGCCTAGGGGCTTCAGGATTCAACTCGAGAGAAGCCGAAGGCAGAGGATCTGACGACGGAACAGAGGGTCCGACAACAGGGACCGGACCCACACCCCAGCCTGCTAATATCAAATTTTCATTTGATACAAGGGTGTCGAGGCTAAGGGGATGAGGGACTAGCAGTTTGTCGATGTCAGAAGACAACTGCTCCCTAAGTGTGGCGACCCGGGGACCCTTGGGGATTTCGCGCCTATTCTCCCAACGAGTGGGGATATCCAGGCCCTCGGGCACTTCCACAACCAGCCATTCTGTCTCGAAACCATGAAGCTTGTTAGCAGGTTTCTCGAATAATCGGTTCTCAAAACCAGGCTTGTACACCCGCTGAAGCGAGTAAGGCACTAAGCCGGGACTCCCTCGAAGCCTAAAGAATACTTCTAAAAGAGGAAAAGACGGAGGGACGCCCCTTAAATGGCAGTGCACAGTGAATGCTACCAATTGCATCCATGCATGAGGATGCAGTTACCCCGGGGATACCCTGTGCGTCCTGAGGAAGGAAGCCCCAAAGTCGGACAATGGGAAGCAGAGTCCTAACTCCAAAGCTGCCCTAAAAATGACAGCCCCGTCAGACACACGACGTATGTCGCTCTCCTGAGGGGTTGGGAGTCTATAAGTGTATCCCTCGGATAAAGGAAATCGGGATTCTAGGTCTTGGACGTCGGCTTCCTTTAAAGTCGACTTAACGCCTAGATCGATTTGCTTTCCTATGCCATGTCCAGCCATCTTAGAAGTTCGTAGATCAAAGAAGTGGGACTACGGGCTACGAAAAATTACCTAAGGTAATAGAAACAGAACTCGCGGCAGAGTGTGGAAATCTGCGACAGACTTGGATACAGTGAGATGTATACGACACAGTTGCGATAGAGTGGCGACAGAGTGTCCTGAGAGTCGCGGCAGAGTGTCCTTGCGAGAGAATTCAGTAGCGACAAGGACGTCAGGGGCCCAGTATTTATAGCGGCTCGCCTGGGTACACACACACACGCGGAGGTCCGACCCGGCCCGAGAAACGCCGGACCCAGATCCTCTTTCACGGGAAAAATTCCCGCCAAAGAGTGGGGAGCAATAGATGGTGGTCATGTCACCAGATCCACGTGTGCAACTATCCGCCTGCCACGTGTCGAACCAAGAACAAGCCACGTGGCAGATTGGCGACAGAACCGCTATGCGACACCGTTCCTAGAGGTGCGACAGAGTGTCTGATGCGAGAAGAGTCGCCGCCTCACAGTCTGTCGCGCATCGTGAGCGGCAGACCTCCATCGCCATGCACATCACAGGACTCCGCATTGCCCCCGACACAGGTCTCCCGCGTGACTGCGGTAGGGGTCTCCCGCATAGCATGCGGCATAGACTCCCGCACCTCACGCGGCATAGAGGACTCCCGCACTGTATGCGGCATAGTCTCCCGCACAGACCGCGGTAGAAGTCTCCCGCACAGCATGCGGCATAGTCTCCCGCACAGACCGCGGTAGAAGTCTCCCGCACAGCATGCGGCATAGTCTCCCGCACAGACCGCGGTAGAAGTCTCCCGCACAGCATGCGGCATAGTCTCCCGCACAGACCGCGGTAGAAGTCTCCCGCACAGCATGCGGCATAGTCTCCCGCACCTCACGCTGCATAGAGGACTCCCGCACTGTATGCGGCATAGTCTCCCGCACAGACCGCGGTAGAAGTCTCCCGCACAGCATGCGGCATAGTCTCCCGCACAGATAGCGGCAGAGGTCTCCCGCACAGCAGCGGTAGAGGTTCCATGCATACTCTGCCACCAGACTACTCCTCCGCAAGTTGCATGGTCCGAGGCGCGACAGAGTGCTCTATAACTCTGTCGCGGCCCAGACACGCGCCTGGGTCTCAGCCCGAACCGCCTCAGGAACCTATAAATACCAGGTGAGCTCTCTGAAAAAGGGGATCGATCCAAAATCCAAGAAAAACAGGGAGAATACTTAAACACTCTGATTTAAGCCATAAACTCTCCTTTTCTTACATACACCAATTCCCGATCACTGACTTGATCGTCGGAGTGCGCGTGCAGGGACAAATCCCTGCCCCCTCTGATTCCTGTTGTTTTTGCAGGATATACGAAGAACACATGCATCAAATTGCATCGACGTCACCCTTTCGTCGTTAGTGTAATCAGACTACACGAAAGACATTTTCTTGTTGCTGTCAGGTAGGCAACATCACCATCAATCTCATGTTTTTTGTTTCCATCATGCCCCCTTATTTTTCCATTGCATCTCGATTTTCTGTCCATCCCCTCGTGCCTCCTTTCAATCAGCATTTATATATATATATTTATATATATGTAAGCCAAATAGAAGGCCTTCCCATTCCTATGTTTCGTGTATTTCTAGTGTTTTCGGTAAGTCTCTTTCCACCAATACATCATCACAAAATTGCAGCCTTTCACTTTGCTATTTCAGTGTTACACTTGCATATTTTCCTACTTAACTATCAATTGTCAGGCCATCACATTTACCCTTCGGTCACAAGGATGGTTTTCTGATCCTAGCTTCCTACTGCAATTTCCATTTTGTTTCCTTCTCTGTTCACATTGGTCACCAACAGTTTAAAATACCTCACTTATGCAGGCGTATATTTATTTAGTTAGCTTCCCTCTATCGCATCCATAAGTATATATATATATATATATATTTCATCCTTTCTTTTGGCTATCCACGGGATTGTCTAAGTGTACTATGTACATTCATACGTACACTCATATACATATATATATATATATGTATATATATATATATATGTGTATATATATATATATATATATATATATATATATGCACCTATATTCTTGACTTGAAAAAATGTGATTGAGTCATCTTATATATATATATATATATATATATATATATACTTAATAGTGTGTGTATATGTATATCTATATATACATATAGGTAGATATTTACTTGATAAATTTCCACGTAGTATTTGAATTGAATAAAAAAAACTCAGTACTTCCCTATCACCGAGAATTATTCATACTTCAGTTTAACTATAATTTAATTAGAATTGTTTGCCAATGATACATATTTTAATCTTGATAGTTAAATTGTTATTTCTTGATAAGACCGGGTACATGAAAATTCTTGGTGTTTACATCACATCTTGTAGAACCATAAATTTGTCCTTTTATCCACTTAAAAAACCATGTGGCAAAGGAATGTGATTTCCATGTGCTGGCATGCGGTGAGCATGTGTCCCTTTGTTCTTATATTCCAATAGTGAATTAGTGTAACGCCCCAATTTACGGTATAATATGGTTGGGCTATGAGTCGATAATAGATCAGAATAATAAATCTGCCTATTCAATTTTATTTATTGGTAACAAATTTAAACAAAACTAATGGTAGTACTTTCCAATTAAATCAGCAAAATTGTTCTTTTACAAAATATTTATGTTCACATTCCCCAGACACATTTCCATATATATTACTATACTTACAAAATTTAGATACAAAATAGATATCTATAACGGGTATACCTTTAAGGCAGAAGAATACTTTGCTGGTGTATGGCTGTACAAAATAATTCAACTTATAAAAATGATCTCAGCTACTGATGAAACTCGGTGGAGGAAAGTAAGGGGTGAGCTCAACGTGCTCAGTAAGAAACATTACATGGTAGGTAGACAAATACACTACATATATATATATATATGCCAAAATAGGAATTCTCATGAAAATATAAAGATAATTTGGCAAATTCAATAATACCAGAGTCAGAAATCAATAATAGAATCAATATCGATAGTATAAATAGTTTACTATGGTAAATACATGATTCTAAAACTTTAAGCAGCAAAATAAATGATTTCCACAAAATAATACAGTTTACGATTAATCCAGTAGATCAAATAGATGAGACAAGACAGAGAATGCTATATCAAAAATCAGAATGATAATTGGCCAATATCGGTCACTCGGGGCATCACTGATCAGGTGTGTCGGGATGTCAATCGCCGAGAAAGTGGTCAGATACCCTAACGGCTCACAGAACATAATGTTCGAAGACCAGAATATACGGTACATCATACTCATGTGCGTGTTGGACGGTACATCATATTTCGTGGACCACAGAAATAGAAACAATACAGCAGACAGTAGTGTAACAAGATTTAACCATCGCCTTTGTCTCAAAATCAGTGCGAGTTAGACCGTACGAAACACAGTAAGCACGCGTTCAAGCACATTTCACTAGTATAAATTTTTAAGCAGATCATTTTCCTTAAATCACTTAAAAATTCATTCGGTACATAAATCAATTCAAACGGAGGCTAATTCGCCATTTTTCGGTTAAAAATCTCACTAAACAGTTTATGAAAACTAAATTCAAGATTTTTGATTTAAAACAATAATTCAAGCTATATTAGTATTTATGCAAACAATTTAAATTTATAATGGTAAGGTTAGGCAGTTTAACTACGGCTGAAAATCTATATTTTTCATCAGAGTTATAAAATCAGCCTAGTATATTTTTATCTATGGTTCAGAACAAACTACGTGCAATTATCTCTAACAGCACACAAAATTTTTCTTACCTCGGTGTCTGCCCTAGTCCACAATATCGAGAATCGGTCAATCCATTTTTGATCGTTTGTTTGCTCCAAAGACGTGATCTAGTGTACCGAAAAATAGTTCCTTAAACTCTTCCTCAAAATTTTCTTCAAAACCTTGTTTTTTAATTTCCTTTCGGTTTCGCGCCATTTCTTTTTTTCTTTTTTTTTTCTTTTTCTTTCTTCTCCTTCCTCGCTGGTCACTCGATGACATTGTTCATCGTTTCCTTCCTTCCCTTGGCACGGTTACCTCCTTCATCACCTTAACTTGTCCGTCCGGTGCTAGTGATCTCTTACTCTCTCTTCGTTTCCAGCGCCTTCGCCTGACTTCCCTGTCCAATCACTATCTTCCTCTTCTGCTCTGTAATTCCTCTCCCTCGCTCCTGCTCCTACCCTTTCATATTATGCAGCACGTCCCTCTCATGCTTTCAATCTTTGCTGCGTTCCTACACCCATCCCTTATCTTTCTCGGCCTTTACCTTACTATCCCCTGTCCTTTGTTCCCTTTTCAGGGAATGATACCCCTCCGTTTCAGTCTTAACCCGAGAGGCACTCCAACCCTCGGCTTCCTTTCTTCCTCCTTACCATTTACTCCCACATTCCTCTCGGTTTTGCCATCACCTTCCTTGTCCTCTTGCTTCCACCGTTTCCAGCCACCTATCACAGCCTCCCTTAGCCCTTGATTTGCCTGCCAATAGTCTCTGTTTCCTTTGCATGGTCTCCTCTGCTTCTCGCCTATATCACTACTCGAGTTCCTTCCCGATTGTAGCAGTCAGCAACTTCAGCTTTTTGCTTCTTAATTTTAGCTGGGACTTCCGTCTCACTTCTCCCCTTTGTATACTCTATCCTGCCTTAGTTCTTTCCTTCAGTTTCCTTTATTTATTTACAACAAGCCATGAGTTTTTTTTTTATTTGGTTCCAATCTGCCTTCACACATCTTCTTCACTCATCTTTCCTTTTGTGTTTCAGGCCAATGTCAACTGGTCTCACATCTTCATTACCTTTCACAGCCAACTTGCCCATTTGTCTCGGTTTCCTCTCTTTCGTTTTGTTTCTACTACAATAAAATGCAACTGCAACAGACTTAGTTTTGCCTCGGGTTAGCTCTTCCATTCTATTAAGCTTCAGATTTCCAAATATCACTCCCTTCCTAACCGACCATCCTGCTTCTTATATATATATATATATTTCACATTCAATCACCTACAACCCTCTCTTATCCTATCTATTCTGTTTCCATCAGTTTGCTTAAAAAAATGGTGCACATCATACCAACAGCCATCTCGTCTGCTCTCACCGACCCCAACTTCCTTTCCCTCTTTCGGCCAGCCACTACAATTGCCAGTTTCTGACTTTCCTTTCTTTTCCTACTGAAAATCACAATCATCACTCCCCGTGCTTTAGGTTTTCTTAATCTATTGTTATTATTAATAGCAGTATACATATATATATATATTTCTAATGAAACTCTCGGCCGTACATATCGATATTTATATGTATGCATGTATATGTATGTATATACCCATATACTTAATTTAAACAATGGACATAATATTACACACCCATATATATATATATATATATATATATATTTCCTCATATATATTTCTGTATGGTGTTCTCGGCCATGTAGGAGCATGTGCACATTTATTCATATGTATATATGTATATACTTGGATATATATATATATAGTTATACATATGTGTATGCATATTCCCATAGTCATTTATTCTTAGCATTAATATGATTTATTTGATTATTTCCTCCAAGTCTCACAATAGAGAATATAATTTAATTTTTAATCATTGGCTTATGTATTATTCCTTGTTGAAACCACATACATAAAAAAATTAAGGTGTTTACATTCTCCCCACCTTAGGAAATTTGGTCCCCAAATTTAAAGGTACATTAATCCTTACAGATGTAGGTACTTCTCTCACATTAAACTTTTTCAATTGCCACATGACCTCCTCCGAAGTATGATACTGCCACAGAACCTTGACCAAAGGAATTGTCTTAGACCATAATGCTTTTTCTTTTCTGTCCAAGATCCGTATTGGTCTTTCCACGTATGTCATATTCTCCTTCAACTCTAACGGTTCATACTTAATCACATGTGTCAGATCTGGATGATACTTCTGAAGCACCGAGACATGAAAGACATTATGGATACTGGACAATTCTGGTGGTAAAGCCAATCTGTAAACTTTATCTCCCACTCGGTCTAAAATCTCGAAAGGCCCAATATAACAGGGAATTAGCTTTCCTTTCTTTCCAAATCTCATTATACATTTTGAAGGTGAAACTTTCAAAATACTGAATCTCTTACTGAAAATTTCAAAGGTCTTCGTCTTTGGTCCGCATAACCTTTCTACCTGTTCTGAGCTGTTCTCAGCCTCTCACAAATTAATTATACATCTTTTGAAGCTTGCTTAACCAGATCAGGAGCAAATATCTTTCTTTCACCCATTTCTTCCTATGCAATCAGCGAATGACACCTTTGTCCATACAATGTTTCATACAGTACCATTCTGATCTTTTATTATATGCAAACTCTGCTAGCGGTAAATAGTCATCCCAAAAGCCTTTAAAATCTTGAGCACAAACTCTCAACATGTCCTCCAATGTCTGAATGGTTCTCTTTGATTGCCCATTTGTTTGAAGATAGAAAGTTATGCTAAAATTCAGTTCGGTTCCCATGGCTTCTTGAAAATGTTCCTAGAAGTGTGAAGTGAATTGGGAATCCCTGTCAGATACAATGCTCACCGGTACGCCATGTAATCTTACAATTTCCTGCACATATAAATTCGCTAAAGTACTCAAAGTATCAGTAGACTTTATAGCCAAGAAGTGGGCAGACTTTGTCAATCTATCAACTACTACCCAAATTGCATCATGGTTTCTACAGATCCTTGGGAATCCCATAATGAAATCCATGGTGACATACTCTCATTTCCATGTTGGTATTTGTAGAGGCTGTAACTACCTTGTAGGTTTCTGATACTCTACCTTAACTTGCTGACACACAAAACATATAGCCACGAATTCAGCCACATCCTTCTTCATCCCTGACCACTAGTAAACCTTCCATAAATTTTGGTACATTTTATTACTTCTCGGGTGTAAGGCATACCTCGAGGAATGAGCTTCTGCCAATATCAGTTTCTTCAACTGTGCATCATCGGGAACATAAACTCTACCTCTAAACCTCAGTAGGCCATTAGGGCTAACTTCAAAATTTGTCACTGATCCCAATTGGATCTGACTAGCCATATCTATACAATATCGATTAGTACACTGAGCCTATCAAATTCTGTCAATCAAATCTGGCTCTATTCTCAAGCTAGCTATCATATCACAATTGGTAGTGTCAGATGGTTTAATGTCCTAGTTGAGGATTGCAAACTGTTCCAACAGTTCGTATTCCCGAATCATCATATAAGATATCAGCCTGATATTCTTCCTGCTTAAGGCATCTGCTACTAGATTCGCCTTTCCCGGGTGGTACAAGATCTCACAGTTATAATCCTTCAAAAGCTCTATCCATCTTCTCTACCTCATATTTAACTCCTTCTGCGAAAATAAATACTTGAGGCTTTTATGGTCTGTGAAGATCTGAAACTTCTCTCTATATAGGTAATGATGCCATATTTTCAGTGCAAACACTACAGCTGCTAATTCCAAATCATGGGTCGGATAGTTCTTCTCATGGTCTTTTAGCTTACGGGAACCATAAGCAACTACCTTCCCATTTTGCATCAACACACATCCTAGACCTTGACTAGACGCATTTATATACACCGAGAAGTGTCCCGAACTAGCGAGTATAGTCAAAATAGGTGCGGTGGTCAGTTTGTGCTTCAATTTTTGGAAACTCCTTTCACATGAGTCACTCCATTCGAACTTAACATTCTTTCTCGTAAGCCATGTCAGAAAAGCAGCCAACTAGAAGAAACCCTCGACAAACCTTCTGTAATATCTGACCAAACCCAAAAAACTCCAAATCTCAGTAATAGTTTTGGGTCTTTCCTATTGCACTACAACCTCGATCTTAGACTGATCTACAGACACCCCATCCTTTGACACAATGTGACCCAAAAAAGCTATTTGAACTAGCTAAATATCACACTTGTTGAGCTTGGCATACAACTTCTTCTCCTTAAGGGTTTGTAGAACCATTCTCAAATGCTGCTCATGTTCTTCTCTGGACTTGGAATATACTAGAATATCATTAATAAAAACTATAACAATTCTGTCCAGATACGACTTAAGTACTTTGTTTATCAGTGCCATGAAACCTGCAGGAGCATTCGTCAACCCGAAAGGCATAACCAAAACTTCATAATGTCCATATTGGGTTTTGAAAGTTGTTTTGGGTAAATTCCCACTTCTGATCTTCAACTGATGGTATCCTGACCTCAGATCAATCTTAGAAAAGATCTGTGCTCCTCGCAGTTGGTCTAGCATATCATCGATAAGGGGCAGTGGATATTTGTTCTTAATGGTCGCTTTGTTGAGCAATCTATAATCGATACATAGCCTTAGACTCCATCTTTCTTTTTAAAGAACAACACTGGTGCACCCCATGGTGAAACACTCGGTCTAACAAACCCCTTTATCTAGTAATTCTTGTAATTGCTTCCTAAACTTTTCCAATTCAATTGGAACTATTTTGTAAGGTGGCTTAGTTATCGACTCAGTACCAGGCATTAAGTCAATATATAACTCTATCTCTATATCTGGAGGTAACCCTGATAAATAATCCGGGAACACATCAGGAAACTCCTTGACCACGGGAATATCACTCAACTTAAGACTTGCCTTGTCCGTATTGATTACATAGGCAATGTAACCTTCAAAATATTATTCATATAGTTAGTAAGAATTTTGTCATTATTGCCATACTGAGCAAGTTGTGCTCACCCTTCCACTTTCCCCCTCTACAGAGCGCACACAGTAGTTAGTGAGTGGCTGAGGAGTTGCATCTTGATATCCGATGTTTCCCATCACCAAGAGGTATACACACTGGTATCTTTTTGTATCTAAACATGTAATAGTACAGTAATCATTTTGGAATGTAATATGGGGGATGTAAATATTAGTAAACATGTACAAGTATTGAACCTCAATTATAAAAGTATACGTGTTTGCTTTTGAATAAATTAAAAGATAGATGGCATAGTAGATGGTAAAGAGTGACTAATGCTGACTCATAGCCCAACTGTTTAGAGGTGAGAATGTTCACGACTGAAAAAGGAAAGGAAAACGTGAAAATTTTGTAGCGATTTTAGGTAAAAATGGGTCATGACATAAAGGCTCAATTCCTACATTCACAACCATTACTTATTCAATTCCCATCTCGGAATACACATTTGTATCTAAACACAACACAGTAATATGGGGATGTAAACTTTCCTAACCACTAACACCGACTCTCCTCAAACCAACTCCGCTTTGATACCATTCTGTCACGACCAACTTTTACAAAAAATCACTACAAATATTTTACATTTTCTTACCTTTCTTTCTGTAATAATTTAACCACCAACAGTTGGGCTGTAATTTGGTATTAGTATCATCACCTTTGCTTACCATATCATCCATTCAAAATGATGCATACATGTAATATAAACTATCTATTGACTGTAATTACTTTTGTACCATAATTGAGCTCACATATATTAATATACAAATACATCCCCCATTATTACATTGTTTACATCACTATGCTGTTATATGTTCAGATACAAAATCGTACGTGATGTGCATACCTTTCGGTCGATGGAAATGCAACGGACAAAAGGAATGCAAGTCCTCAACCGTACTCTATCTACTGCGGATGCTCTGTAGAAAGGTGAAAAATGAAAGCGGTGAGCTCACTAGATCAGTAAGGAAATCTGGCAAGTAAGTAGATAACTACACTATCTACTTAAAATAATGTCATGCCTTGAACTACACTTTCCTTAGTTTCACATTTAAAACATTTATTGGAAAACTGATATAGTATGTATATATTTAATCACATGTACTGAAATCATGTTGAGTTCGTAAATATAGGCATTTCATGCAAAACACTGCATCCTTGTAAACTCATAATGTCTTTAATGTAAATCATGCCATTTAAAGTCAAACATGTTAAATATGGCATTTCAGCAATTAAAACATATCAATCAGGTTCCGACCTATCCCTCAGGTCTACCCGAATTCGTAAAATCATGTGATATAATAATGTGAGACTCGGTTGCTATATGCAATAATATCCTGGACTATGGGCATATTAACAAAAACTTGATTCGCAACGTCCTAACTACTTAGACATGTAAATCGCAAGTGCACGGGTCGCACAAGTAATAACAGGAATAGAGTCCCAGATTATTGTCCCACAGAGAAACACCGTTAGCCTAACTAAGTACCAATTAATTTTACTCTAAGGATATCCTAGCAAATTATGAATATTAAGAGGGTGATCTACAAGGTTTAATTTGAAAATACAGAAAAACACTAAAAATAATGAAAATTATAAAATAAATAAAATAGAGCAAAAATTATTTATAGATATCCAAGCAAATAAAAGCAATAATTTGCAAAAGAAAAATACTGAAACTAGAATTAATTAGTGCAAATGGACTAAAGATGCAAATATAGGAAAATGTAAAATACAATGAATAAAACTAGAAAAATTCTAATATGAAAATAAAATTTCATGTATTTAATCTAATGCAAAATAATGTAACCTATGATCTACTGAAATAAAATTCAAATATATAAAGCAATAAATAATTACTTACTAAAATGCCTAAATAAAAAAAAAATCTACTCTATGTGATGCGTGAGAAATAATTAAATCCTAAATATATGCATGACAATAATTAAATTAAAATTTCAAATGCATAAAAAAAGAAATTAAAATTTAATCTAAACTAAAATCTAAAGCTCTTAAATCTAATAATCTTAAACATATGCAAATTAATTAAACCAATAAAATATCATCTAAACTAACTAAAAAGTGCACTAAATTAAAATAACACTAAACTATTAATAATAAACTCTTAAAATATTGCAAACAAAACTACAAAATAAAATATCAACACTCGGCAATGCACTACTCTGTTGTGCAAAATGTTTCTGCATTGTACCCCTGCTTCTTCATTGATAATTCTATATTTTTAGAATTATTTGTGCTTAATTTTCTAATTAATTATTTAAATTCCCAATTTATTTTGTTAATTATCCCCTTTATTTAATTAAAATTCTCATGTTTGCAGATAAATCAAATCCGGATGAATTTTGAATATTTCGGTAGAAAATGGATCGAAATTGGGCTAAAATTGAGATTGAGCCACACGGACAAGACGAGTCATGCCACCTACCATATCCAATTGGACAAGAAGACCGATGACGTGTAAATATCTCATCAAAGAGCCAATGGTGTGAAGACAAGTGGCCAAAAAATGCCAACTCATCAAGGATGTGAAAATTACCATTTTACCCCTAGTGTGTTTATAAATAGGAAAGGATGACAATTGAAAATGGGATGTAATTTTTAGGAGTAGAAGTAGATGGAAAGGATGACAATTGAAAATGGGATGTAATTTTTAGGAGTAGAAGTAGATGTAAGTAGGAGTAATGTTAGAGTAGCTTAGTTAGATTAGTTTAATTTTTATTTTCTTTAGAAGCTTTTCCCGAAAATCAATTTCTATTTAACTGTTAATGTTAATCTCCATTTGTTATCTTTTATGAATAGCTTTTCATGTTTTATTTGCAACCTCATTTTGCTCATCCTTCTTCTCGGTTTGTTCAAATTGCTTATGTTTTTTTTTTGTTTGAAGGAAAATCCATATTTCTACTAGTCTCGGGTTGGCTTTGTATTCTGGTTTTAGTATGTTTTTCTACTGTCCATGCACATGTAGATTGATTATCCAGTTATGCCTCGGTCTGTATGGTCTATGAGTTGATTGGGCATCTGGATGTGGTTGTGAGAAGCTGGTGATCCACAACAGTCTTTCTCAAACCGTGGTTGTATTCTTCCATTGCATTATCATGGCGAATCTTGTATCCCTACTTCATGCGATCAGTTAGCAAAGCTGAACGGGGCAGCATAGCTACTGATTCCAGTGCCAGGAACGATGCGGGTGTACAAGCCGAGACATTGACTTTATTTTCTGCTTCATGCGTGTTTGTTTCCTTTTGCATGTTATATTTATGCTTTTGTTCTAGTTTTCTTTAATTCATCATCTTTCCTCTGTTCGCCCCTGTTTTAGAATCAGCAACTCTTGTACAAGCCGAGACATTGAGCAAAGAAGCTGAGGTAGCAAGGACCTCGCCTGGAGCACGTTGCGGTCTGCACCTAACGTAGCAGTGCAGGACAGCAGAGGAAGAAGACGCTAGCCAGGGATGGACAGGTAACGTGAGCAGGAATGGCCAAGGACAAATAGCAGTGGAAGTAGTACCTGGAATGACAGCTGAATAGCTGGAGCAGAGGACACTACCCGTGAGCACAGCCTGGAATCGAGACACACCAAGGCAAAAACAGCAGAGGATACAACCTGAGGACACTGCAGAACCGAGAGAAAGCATGGCAGATTGCCAAAACCATGAAAGCCTGGAGTAGCAGACCGAGAGTAGCCCTGAACCTAGAACAGACTAGGTAGCTGGAACCGAGGCACACCAAGGCAGAACCAGCAATCGATTGCAGAACTGGAGCAGCAAACAGCATGAAGCAGCGGACCAGAGGACAACCAGCAGGAAGCAGCGAACCAGAGGACAAGCGAGCCATTACCTAGAAAATGTTTTGGAAAGACACGTGACAGTAAAGGGAGGGAATGGTTTAAATTTACTTAAGTCCTTGTTTGGCTTTTGCATTATAGCTTTAATCCATTTTCATGCATAGTTAGTTTAGTTTAATTCTAATTTAATTTGTTAGCTTAGTTTAGAGTTGTTAATTAAATTGCATGTTAGTATTCTTGCATAGTAGTATAAAACTTAGTTTTAATTAGGATGATAGTTAATTAAGTGTTTATTTAGAATTAAATTAGGGGTAAATTTATTTTTATTAGACTTTAAGTTAGTTTAAATTGCATTTTCTTAGTTAGTTTAATTACATGCACATTTTATTTGAAGCTTGTTTAATTTTAGTTTAATTAGTTTTACTGCTTTAATTTGATATTTGCATTTTATTTTAATTGTGTTAATTAGTTTTAACTGTTTTAATTTTTTTGTAGGTTTTTAATTTTAATTGCGTGGAGCGCTGTAAGTAATTTTGCTCGATTTTATTTTCTTTATTTTATAGTTTTATTATTTTATTGCTTTCGGTATTTTCAATTCTAGCTTAGTAGATCACCCACCTTAATTTTATAATTTGCTAGAATATACTTAGGGTAAGATTAACCGGTACTTAATTAGGCTAGTCAACTTCTCTGTGGGACGATAACTCGGGACTCAAATCCCATTATTACTTGTACGACCCGTGCACTTGCGGTAATACCCTTAGGGCCTATCAAGTTTTTGGCGCCGTTGCCGGGGAAGTCTTAATTAGCCATTAGTTAATATCGGTGAAATTATGCTTAGGTGTAATTCTAGCTTGTAAATATTTAGAAGTCTAATCTAGATTAGTTAATTGAGAAATTAAAATCAAAAAAATTGAAAAATTGAAAAATTGAAAAACTTAAAAAAAAAATTCTAAGGACTTTTCGATGATTGCATGCGTAGCGCCAGAAGTTTTGATTGCTTTCCTCTAGATCCTGAAATCGAACACACTCTTAGAAAAATTTGAAAGGACTCTAGGAAATTATTAGCTCCACTGCAAAACATCATGGCAGAAAATAGGGAATTTAGAACTGTTAGAGATTATGCAATGCCGATGATTGGAGGTTATTATACCGGCATTAGGCCACCAGCTATCCATGCAAATAACTTTGAAATTAAGCCCGCAATCCTCCAAATGATCCAGACTTCATTGCAGTTCAGTGGGCTTCCGCACGATGACCCACATGCTCACCTTGGGCAATTCCTGGACTTGTGCAACACCTTCAAACATAATGGATTATCTGATGATGCGCTTAGGCTTAGATTATTCCCCTTCTCACTTAGGGATAGGGCGAGACACTGGTTAACCTCACTGCCTCCAGGATCCATTCTACATGGGATGAGTTAGCCCATCAATTTCTATCTAAGTTTTTCCATCCCTCTAAAATGGCCCAACTCTGTAGTAATATATCTTCCTTTACCCAGTACGACTCTGAATCTCTTTACGAAGCATGGGAACGATATAAGGAGCTTTTTAGGAAGTGCCCTCACCATGGCTTACCTTTGTGGTTGCAAGTCCAGACCTTCTACAACGAACTTCCAAGCCCAAATAGGACCATTGTTGACGCTGCGACGGGTGGAGCGCTAATGTGTAAAACAGAGGAGGAAGCTTACGAGTTGTTAGAAAAAATGGCGGCTAACAACTATCTATGGTCCTCGAAGAGGCAATTGCTAAAGAAGTCGGTGGGTATTTATGAGCTCGACACACTGTCTACCTTGACCTCTCCAATCGCTAATCTTACGAAGAAGGTAGAGTCGCTCAGTACCCAACATAATCCTTCCACCAGTTCTAATCCGATTTATTCTGTCCAAAGTCCTTTTCTTTCCTGTGAGCTGTGTAGTGGTACCCACTCTGTAGATAGGTGTCCGCTTAACTTAGAATCGGTTCAGTATGTTGCCCCTTCTCAAACGCAACAGAATAACCCTTTTTTTTAAACACCTATAACCCAGGGTGGAGGAACCATCATAACTTCTCCTGGAGCCAAAACCAATGGCAACCTTCTAACTCTAGATCTGTAGAACCCCCTAGTTTTCAAGCTCCACCGGATCAGGTACCACCACAGTCGCAATTTCCATTTCATCCGCCTTATCAACCATCCCCACCACAATTTCAGCATCATCCATCTCACTTCCATCAACCACCACCACCACCACTTACGCAGCTACAACTTTACCATGCACCAGCAGCTGAGAAGAAGCCCTCGCTTGAGGAAATGTTCATGACTATCCTGAAAAATCAAGCTGCTTCAATTAAGAACTTAGAGGTTTAGGTAGGATAAATAGCAAATGTTCTTAGCCAATGTCCTCAAGGAACCCTTCCCAGTAACACTGAAGCTAATCCTGTTAAGCAAAGGGAAGGTAAAGAATATGTCAAATCCATCATCCTTAAGAGCGACAAAGAGCTAGATGAGCCACCAGTTAAGTCCAATCCTGTTGAGTCCATAGTTGAAAAACCCATAAGTTCTAATGAAGCAGCTCAGAAAGAGCAGGAACATCAGGATAAGGCTGCAAAAGAATCCAAGCTAGGCACTTCTTCATCTATACCTTCTTTTATTTCACAACCTTCCTCGCCCTCTGATGTTATACATGTTTCCACTACATCCCCTCCGGTTAGACCACCAGTACCTTTTCCTCAGAGGTTTCAAAATAAAAAATCGGATCAACAATTCGCTAAATTTCTTGAGGTTTTTAAGAAACTTCACATCAACATTCCTTTGGCAGATGCCTTAGAGCAAATGCTAAGTTATGTGAAGTTTCTAAAGGATATCCTCTTGAGGAAGAGGAGACTGGAAGAATATGAGACGATGGATTTGATTAAGGAATGTAGTGCAATTATTCAGAGGAAATTACCCCCCAAGCTCAAAGATCCCGGGAGTTTTACCATACCATGCACTATTGGAAATTTATTCTTTGGTAGAGCCATGTGTGATTTAGGAGCTAGTATAAATTTAATGCCATTGTCTATCTATCAGAAGTTAGGAATAGGGGATGCCAAGCCCACTATAGTGACCCTTTAGTTGGCTGATCGATCAATTAAATATCCGAAGGGGGTCATTGAGGATGTCTTAGTAAAGGTGGACAAGTTTATTTTTCCTGCAGATTTTATTGTTTTGGACATGGAGGAAGACAGGGAAGTCCCCATTATACTAGGTAGACCTTTCCTAGCTACTGGTAGAACAATAATTGATGTACAAAAGGGGGAGTTAACGATGAGAGTCCAAGATCAGGAAGTAAAGTTCAATGTTTTCAAACCTTTGAAGCTCCCTGATGACTCTCAAGAATGTTTTAAGATGGAGATTGAGGAGAATATAAGGCTTAAGCACATGAGATCTAAAAGAAAGAAGGAAGTAGATAGGGCTCAAGAGGATTTAACTGTTAACATTCTATCACCATTTTGGCTAATCCTCCTACTCTTCGCCCTGTTACTAAGTGTTGTTTTCTTCAGCTGCATTTGAAGTGGTTGTGTTTTTTCTTTTCACTTTGTATATAGTTCTTTTTCTTTTTCTTTTCTGTTGTTTCTTTCTTTGTTTGTGTTGCAGGTTTCTTTTCTAGTTTTATGCTTTCAATCAAGCTTCAGTTGTTCATCATCATCAGAAAAGGGGAGTACTCTATTCTCAGCTTAAATTCTTATATTATCTACACACTGAGGATACTGTGCACTTTAAGTTTGGGAAAGGGGATATCACTTGAGCAATTTTGTGAAAAGTTGGATAAATTTTCAAAAAAATTTTGAAAATATGAGAAAGAATTTTCAAAATTTTTTCGATAATATGAGCTTAAATTGCTTGATTTTGGGATGATTTAGTGCTTAGCATGTAATTTTCTCATATTTCGATGATATGACCCCATGATTTAGTATGACTTTGATTGATTGAGAAGCATGATTATAGGAAAAGCATGAAGTTGAGTTCTTGAATTTATCTTGATTCTGATTGTGATTTCCTCATCTTATGCACATGTCATGTCATGAATCAGTATATTTATTTAGAGAAAGCTTATGTGTATATAGGACTGCATTTGTTCAGTTGATTTTGTGCATCATATTCTATAATTTGTTTGATCTGATCTCGTGGTGAAATATTAGATCACACTTGATTAGGGAGATGATTTAGGCCATCTTTGGATCGTTTGAGCCTTTCTAGCATTCCTTGTACATATTCTACCCCTAGTCACCCATCTGGGCCAAATAAGCTTTTCTCTGTAAATATATCTGCGTTATTTTCCTTAGCTTAAATACTTTGTTCCTATCCCTTACCCTAAAAGCATGAAAAGTCATTGGGATATATTATGAGCTATATGGGTATTAAGTGATAGTGAAAGAGTATGTAAAAAAAAATGATGAAAAAGAAAAGAAGAAAGAAGAAAAATTCAAAAAAAAATGTTTAGCAAAAGAAATAAGTTTGGGGGAAATGATTAGAGCTCTTATATTATAGATCCTAGAAGTAATGCATGTTAAGGGGTAATTAAACCTAAATCGACTTTATCATACCTTAGCTCCAGCCTTACATTACAAGCTTAAGAAAGTCCTATTGATCTTTGATTGAGTGTGACTACATTAGTGGAGAGAGAAGTGAAAAACAAACTTATGGGAATGATCACATGTCATTGACTTTGCATTCACTGTGTTGCATAATATGATTTGGATAATGTATTGTGAAGTGACTTAGACATTTTTCACACACTCACGAGGAGTCCAATTTGGGTTAGGACTTATGATTGAATAATTCTAAGTGCTGAAGTTGTAATTGTGAGTCTTTGATTTCATAGTCTGTGCTTTTTCTTTGAGGATAATATTGGAGAAATTATTGTGCTCTGTACATGTCATTCCTACAATCATTTTGTTTTGTTTAAGGACAAGCAAAAGCTCAAGTTTGGAGGTGTAATAATTCTATATTTTTAGAATTATTTGTGCTTAATTTCTTAATTAATTATTTAAATCCTCAATTTATTTTGTTAATTATCCCCTTTATTTAATTAAAATTCTCATGTTTACAGATAAATCAAATCTGGATGAATTTTGAATATTTCGGTAGAAAATCGACCGAAATTGGGCTAAAATTGAGATTGAGCCACGCAGACAACACGAGTCATGCCACCTACCACATCCAATTGGACAAGAAGACTGATGACATGGAAATATCTCTTCAAGGAACCAATGGTGTGAAGACAAGTGGCCAAAAAATGCCAACTCATCAAGGATGTGAAAATTACCATTTTACCCCTAGTGTGTTTATAAATAGGAAAGGATGACAATTGAAAATGGGATGAAATTTTTAGGAGTAGAAGTAGATTTAAGTAGGAGTAGTGTAACCGAGACACACCAAGGTAGAAACAGCAGAGGATACAACCCGAGGACACTGTAGAACCGAGAGAAAGCATGGCAGATTGCCAAAACTGTGAAAGCCTGGAGTAGCAGACCGAGAGTAGCCCTGAACCGAGAACAGACTAGGTAGCTGGAACCGAGGCACACCAAGGCAGAACCAGTAGTCGATTGCAGAACTGGAGCAGCAAACAGTAAGAAGCAACGGACCAGAGGACAACCAGCAGGAAGCAGCGGACCAGAGGACAAGCGAGCCATTACCTGGACAATGTTTTGGAAAGACACGTGACAGTAAAGGGAGGGAATGGTTTAAATTTACTTAAGGCCTTGTTTGGCTTTTGCATTATAGCTTTAATCCATTTTCATGCATTGTTAGTTTAGTTTAATTCTAATTTAATTTGTTAGCTTAGTTTAGAGTTGTTAATTAAATTGCATGTTAGTATTCTTGCATAGTAGTATAAAACTTAGTTTTAATTAGGATGATAGTTAATTAAGTGTTCATTTAGAATTAAATTAGGGGTAAATTTATTTTCATTAGACTTTAAGTTAGTTTAAATTGAATTTTCTTAGTTAGTTTAATTACATGCACATTTTATTTGAAGCTTGTTTAATTTTAGTTTAATTAGTTTTACTGCTTTAATTTAATATTTGCATTTTATTTTAATTGCGTTAATTAGTTTTAATTGTTTTAATTTTTTTGTAGGTTTTTTATTTTAATTGCGTGGAGCACTGTAAGTAATTTTGCTCGGTTTTATTTTCTTTATTTTATAGTTTTATTATTTTATTGCTTTCGGTATTTTCAATTCTAGCTTAGTAGATCACCCACCTTAATTTTATAATTTGCTAGAATATACTTAGGGTAAGATTAACCGGTACTTAATTAGGCTAGTCAACTTCTTTGTGGGACGATAACTCGGGACTCAAATCCCATTATTACTTGTACGACCCGTACACTTGCGGTAATACCCTTAGGGCCCATCATTCATGCACCAGCTTTTGTACTTGCTGTCGCCAGCGTACATCCAAGCCGCAGCAGCCTCCTAACTTCTCGCCAGTAGCAACCTGACCCAAGCAGCAGCTAGCCTTGTCCTGCCATGCATTGTTATGCGACACCACGTACTGCCTTTAGCTTGTACCCGCAGCAAACAAACCAATCACCAGTATGTTTCCTACTTCAACATTCCTGCTCTGTACAAACTCTGTCTTGCCAACAACCCTCTGCCCAAAAACTAATACCGAATTTGCCTTCATGCCAATACCAAATCCCGCCAACTACTGCCGCGCTCAGTAGAACAAAGCACACCAGGAGATGTCCAGCCAATGGGAGTAGCAGTTACAAAACGTCTAGCACCCCTCCAGCAAATGCAAAATTGAAGACAATGAACAGTACAAGAGTAATGAAACATAACTGAATAGAGGAAGCTAATGGCTTTCCTACCTTCTCCAAGAACGCAGCACGACAGAGGTACTAGTGTTTTATGGCAGCAACAACACAACAAGCTTTAAGGCAGCTAACAACACCTCTGATTCAATCTTATATAAAGTCCAAGAATGCCGCAAGGAAAGAAGATAACAAAGGTAGCGACAATAACAACTAAGCAAAAAATGTGAAGCACAATAAGCATGAAACAATAACAAAAACTGGTTGTAAAGCCAGAAAATAGCAGGAAAAATAAATGCAAAATGGAACTTGAAGCTATCGGATTATAACCAGAAAATTCTACAGACCAAAAGTGCATAAAATAGTATTGAAAAATTGAAATAAGGCATAAAGGGGAGGAAGATAGTGGTCGCGTGATGAGAACCAATAAGCATCCTACATTCTTTCCTGCACCATTTCACCTTGGTATTAGCAAAGCACTAAAGCAATGTTCACCTGCCCAACAATAGTTCCATGATAGCAACAACCATATTTTGCTCCAGTAATAACATCAACGCCAGAAAAGCTAGCAACGCCCCTGTCACCTTGCCTGCTCTCCCTTGATTGTTCAACCAAGACTAAAATTAAAGGACTAAGACAAGCTACCTCTAGAAACTGAAAAGCAACCAAGAGAAAGAAGGGTACTCAAAACACTTAATGTAGAAATCGACTATAGTGCAAAAGGAAACAAGCAAAAAACTATTGAGAAACTTTGCTGCCTGTCACAGAGTATGGGTTCCTCATTAGTTTTAGATAAAACTACTTCTAAAAATAAAAGAAACGAAAAAAATGAAAAAAAAATCTCAGAGAAGCAGTCAACTTAAGGAAGAAGGAAACCCCCTGTCACACAGTCTCCATCCACCATCCCGATTCAACAGAACCACCACTGACAGAATGATGAAACAAATGAACTAGAAAATGTAGGATAAACAAAATATAAAAAAATGCAGGAAATGAAAATGAAACAAGGGCAACAGTAAAGAAAATTTTCCACTTTGAATGTAACTTGGTAACTATCTTAAAACAACTTGAAAATAGGAAATATCGTGCTTGAAATACAGCTAAAACCTAAAAGAGAAGAAGATGATGTTGAAACGTGAAAGAAGACTATGACCACATTCACCAGCCAAAATTTCTCCCTATCGTCCAACAACTTTCAAAAAGAAATAAAAGAAAAACTTTAAGAAAGACCTAGCCGCCAACCTAAAAGATTCTAAAAAAAACTCCCCTTCCAATTGTCTCATCATTTTCTATTTATACACAAAATTGGGGGTACAAAGGTAATTTCCAATCCTAGATGAGTTTGCATTGTTTGGCCACTTGTCTTCACTCCATTCGCTTTAAAGAAGATATTTCCATGTCATTTGTCTTCTTGTCCACTTGGATGTGCGATGCGGCATGTCTTGTGTCTTCCATGAGGTGGCCATGGTGTCCATTGCTCTTATCCTTTAAAGTCGAATAAAATATGGACATTCAGCGTCACACGTGTCCAGAAGAATGGTGACTCGTCTCCTTTTCAGTTCATTTTCAGTCCATTTTCTATTGAAATGACTTAAATTCATCCGGATTTAATTTATCTGCAAACGTGAGAATTTTAATTAAATTGAGGGGATAATTAATAAAATAATATGGGGATGAAAATAATTAATTCAGAAATAAAGTAAAAATAATTCTATTTTAATAGAATTATCACACCCCCAAACTTGAGAATTTGCTTGTCCTCAAGCAAAACAAAACATATGTAGGAACTGACAAATGCCAAACATATTGATGTCCCCAATATTATCCTCAAAGAAAAAGTACAAACTCTGATATCAAAGTGTAAGACCACTAACTGGTATATCCAGAAGTTTTAGGTAATTACTAGTTAACAGATAGACTCATGTAATTAGATTAAGTTTGGAAAAAAATTATTAAATCTAGTATAAGACATTAGGTATAATAATTTAAATAAAATAGGTATACAATAGTTAAAATAAATTAATCATGGTGAATATGAGACAAAGGACAATTAAAGGGTGAAATATAAATTAAATAGGGAAATTTTATAATTTAGAAATAAAATTTATACAAGTAACAATGTATATGGGAACTTTATCATTTAGTAGAATAAAGAAATTTAAATTTTATGCATGTATATTGGTATACTTATTTAGATAAATTAGGAATTTAATAGTTAAATAAATAATAAATAAAAAAAAGAAGTAAAAAAAATGAAATGGGGTTTCACGACAGGGGGTCTGTCGCATGACACCCACTGAAACCCCTCCCCCCGAGTCTTTTTTTTCTCTTCGTGCAGGAACCCCCTGTCACGCCCCGAAAACGCGGAAAATAGGGCAATTTTAAAACTTTTCACTCATCAATTCTCAATTAAGAGTGCATTCCTGTGCAGTGTCATACATTATCATATTTACCGTACCTCAGGATCTCATCACTAGAAATTATATATCATATCAAATACATTAATCAATCTCAAGTTAATTAATCCTAATACATCCCACACAATGTTATGCATCAAGTGTCTGCAATTATGATAATTGTCTGGGTACATGAAAAGATAAAAGATACCTCAAAATACAATATATGGCCTGGAGCTCAAGTCCTCCACTAGCCACTACTCCGTACGTTGCAGGAAAACCCTTTTCACTTGAAGAGATTTGAGGGGAAAGAAAACAGGGTGAGCTTCTAAATCGCTCAGTAAAAGGGGTAAGGGACTCATTTCATAAACCAAAATGCACATCAAAAAATATTTATTTGTATGTGAAACTCATTAATCTCATTTGAAAACCATAGCATGAAAGTACTCAAAACGACATTCTCATGTCTCAAATCATGTGAAAACATGAAGTAAAAAGGCTCAGTCTAGAGCAATAACAAAGCATGTGAAAATAATGCGATAAACGCTTTCTCAATTAACGTGATAAAATCACTGTAATAATAATGCACGTGGCACAGCCACTAAACACACGTGGCATAGCCACTGATTTAAATTCACACGTGGCACAGCCACTAAGCACACATGGCATAGCCACTGATTTAAATTCACGTGTGGCACAGCCACAGAATAGGGTTTCTCGCATGGCAACGGCCACCAATTAGAGTTTCTCACGTGGCAACGGCCACCAAATGGGGTTCTCACGTGGCAACGGCCACCAAATAGGGTTCTCACGTGGCAACGGCCACCAAATGGGGTTCTCACGTGGCAACGGCCACCAAATGGGGTTCTCACGTGGCAACGGCCACCAAATGGGGTTCTCACGTGGCAATGGCCACCAAATAGGGTTCTCACGTGGCAACGGCCACCAAATATACGTGGTATAGCCACAGTATGGGTTATTCTCACGTTACCAGAACGGAGAAGAATCAGGCTTACATGCTACCAGAGCAATGCCCGGTGTGTACTTAAAATTACACACCTAAGTCTTATCACATAAGACTGGTTTGCCTTCACGTAGAACTCATAGTGGTTTTTCTCTCATAAAACTCATTTGAAAACCGTTTTGTACTCAACACAAAACATAATAAAACCGAGTTCCAACCGGCAAAGCACGCACACATTTCTCAAATCCCGATATTGCCTTAACGTAGAGCCCAATTCATTACTCACACAAATTCAATGGTTTATAAAGCAATTTCACACTCAGCTTATAAACTCATAAAATAATGGGCTCCAACCGGCTATAAAAATCGTGTGCAATTATATCACAACACACACTCAACATGCTTGTTTTATAAATCACAAATCATGTTATAATAGTTCAAAATCACTTACACAATTGGTTTAATTTCCCTTACCTCTTTGCACCTCGTATAGTGCAATCGTTTTCCCCTTGACACGGACTATTCTCGCATTCCACTCTGGAACTCCCGAGCTGTCCAAACAATGTTAAAACATCAATATTCATCATCACAGTAACCTCAATTCTCAAAAATCGAGCATAATTGCTCATAACACCTCAAATCTCTTGATTCTCATAACTCTACCCTAAACTACACTCTCATTCACAACATCTCAACGTTCTACATTTCTCATGCCAATTATCTATGCTAATTCACCACATTGTCTAAATTTCTATTAATAGCTCAAATTCCCAAAATTGCTAAATATCATTATCACTCCAACCACATTGTAATTTCATCAATCCCTAATCATTTTCCAGCTATTTCAGCACAATGACAACAACCATTATCCAAAATTATCTCAGATATCAAGATCGAGGTTTAGAAATTACCCAAAACTTGTGGAGAGCTTATCTCTTGCCTCGATTCGATCCGTCTTTCGATTTCCAAGTATGTTGTTCTCCCTTTGATGAGGAACAACTTTCCTTCTTGCCACAACTTCTGATTTGGACAAAAATGGGTGCTTTGGATGAGTGAGAAAGCTAGGTTTCGGTGAAAATGGGGGTTGGAAGAGAGAGAAAGTGAGAATGCAGGAGAAAAACAAGAGTTCTTTATATAGGCTGAGGGTAGGAGATCGATCTGGCTCTTGATGAGATCGATCTGCATATGAATTTTTGGGACGATTTGGGGCAATTTATGCCTAGGAGATCGATCTGTCGAGGGGTGAGATCGATCTCTTTATGGCTTTATGAGATCGATCTGCTCCTTGAGGAGATCGATCTTCTCCCAAACAGAATCATTTGGAGATCGATCTCTTCCTCATGAGATCGATCTTCTCTCAAACAGAATCATAAGGAGATCGATTGTCACGCCCCGAAAATGCAGAAAATAGGGCAATTTTAAAACTTTTACTCATCAATTCTCAATTAAGAGTGCTTTCCTGTGCAATGTCATACATTATCATATTTATCGTACCTCAGGATCTCATCACTAGAAATTATATATCATATCAAATACATTAATCAATCTCAAGTTAATTAATCCTAATACATCCCACATAATGTTATACATCAAGTGTCTACAATTATGATAATTTTCTGGGTACATGAAAAGATAAAAGATACCTCAAAATACAATATATGGCCTGGAGCTCAAGTCCTCCACTAGCCACTACTCCGTACGTTGTAGGAAAACCCTTTTCACTTGAAGAGATCTGGGGGGAAAGAAAATAGGGTGAGCTTCTAAATCGCTGAGTAAAGGGGGTAAGGGACTCATTTCATAAACCAAAATATACATCACAAAATATTTATTTGTATGTGAAACTCAATAATCTCATTTGAAAACCATAGCATGAAAGTACTCAAAACGCCATTCTCATGTCTCAAATCATGTGAAAACATGAAGTAAAAAGGCTCAGTCTAGAGCAATAACAAGGCATGTGAAAATAATGTGATAATCGCTTTCTCAATAAACGTGATAAAATCACTGAAATAGTAATGCACGTGGCGCAGCCACTAAACACACGTGGCATAGCCACTAATTTAAATTCACACGTGGCATAGCCACTAAGCATAAGTGGCATAGCCACTGATTTAAATTCACGCGTGGCACAGCCATAGAATAGGGTTTCTCGCGTGGCAACGGCCCCAATTAGGGTTTCTCACGTGGCAACGGCCACCAAATAGGGTTTCTCACGTGGCAACGGCCACCAAATAGGGTTCTCACGTGGCAACGGCCACCAAATATGGTTTCTCACGTGGCAACGACCACCAAATGGGGTTTCTCACGTGGCAACGGCCACCAAATGGGGTTTCTCACGTGGCAACGGCCACCAAATGGGGTTTCTCAAGTGGCAACGGCCACCAAATAAGGTTCTCACTTGGCAACGGCCACCAAGTATACGTGGCATAGCCACAGTATGGGTTATTCTCACATTACCAGAACGGAGAAGAATCGGGCTTACATGATACCAGAGCAATGCCCGGTGTGTACTCAAAATTACACACCTAAGTCTTATCACATAAGACTGGTTTACCTTCACGTAGAACTCATAGTGGTTTTTCTCTCATAAAACTCATTTAAAACCGTTTTGTACTCAACACAAAACATATTGAAACCGAGTCCCAATAGGCAAAACACGGATACATTTCTCAAATCTCGATATTGCCTTAAAGTAGAGCCCAGTTATAAACTCATAAAAACATTGGGCTCCAACCGGCTATAAAAATCATGTGCAATTGTATCACAACACCACACTCAACATGCTTATTTTATAAATCACAATTCATGCTATAATAGTTCGCAAATCACATACACAAATGGTTTAGTTTCCCTTACCTCTTTGCACCTCGTATAGTGCAATCGTTTCCTCCTTATCATGGACTAGCCTCGCATTCCACTCTGGAACTCTCGAGCTGTCCAAACGATGTTAAAACATCAATATTCAACTATCACATCAACCTCAATTCTCAAAATCGAGCATAATTGCTCATAACACCTCAAATCTCTTGATTCTCGTAACTCTACCATAAACTACACTCTCATTCACAACATCTCAACGTTCTACATTTCTCATGCCAATTATCTATGCTAATTCACCACATTGTCTAAATTTCTATTCATAGCTCAAATTCCCAAAATGCTAAATATCATTATCACTCCAACCACATTGTAATTTCATCAATCCCTATTCATTTTCCAGCTATTTCAGTACAATGACAACAACCATTATCATCAAAATCATCTCAGATATCAAGATCGAGGTTTAAAAATTACCCAAAACTTGTGGAGAGCTTATCTCTTGCCTGATTCGATCCGTCTTTCGATTTCTTAGTATGTTGTTCTCCCTTTGACGAGGAACAACTTTCCTTCTTGCCACAACTTCTGATTTGGATGGAAATGGGTGCTTTGGATGAGTGAGAAAGCTAGGTTTCGGTGAAAATGGGGGTTGGAAGAGAGAGAAAGTGAGATTGCAGAAGAAAAACAGGAGTTCCTTATATAGGCTGAGGGTAGGAGATCGATCTGGCTCTTGATGAGATCGATATGCATTTGAATTTTGGGACAATTTGAGGCAATTTATGCCAAGGAGATCGATCTGTCGAGGGGTGAGATCGATCTCTTTATGGCTTTATGAGATCGATCTGCTCCTTGAGGAGATCGATCTTCTCCCAAACAGAATCATTTGGAGATCGATCTCTTCCTCATGAGATCGATCTTCTCTCAAACAGAATCATAAGGAGATCGATCATCTTCCATTGGAGATCGATCTGCTCCTTAAATTCCTCATTCCTTGTCATTTTTAACTCACCAGATCGATCTCTCCTTCTCCCAGATCGATCTGTCCTCATAACTTCATACTTATTTTAAACACTTAACATATAAATCTCCAATTATCATTCCCCAATTCACTTAGCTCAATAAATTACACTTCAAGTTCATATTACATAATTCGAATATATCTAAAATTCTCAGATCTCACATCGATCATCTTCCATTGGAGATCGATCTGCTCCTTAAATTCCTCCTTCCTTGTCATTTTTAACTCACCAGATCAATCTCTCCTTCTCCCAGATCGATCTGTCCTTATAACTTCATACTTATTTTAAACACTTAACATATAAATCTCTAATTATCATTCCCCAATTCACTTAGCTCAATAAATTATACCTCATGTTCATATTACATAATTAAAATATGTCTGAAATTCTCAGATCTCACATCCTCCCCACCTTAAAAGAATTTGGTCCTCCAAATTCAACTCAACTAGTCAAAGAGATGGGGGTATTTCTCCTTCATGAGACTCTCTAGTTCCCACGTTGCCTCTTCCATTGAGTGATGTTTCCATAAAACTTTCACTAATGGGATGCTCTTAGTTCTCAGTACCTTCTCTCTTCTATCGAGAATCCGGACCGGTTCCTCAGTGTAGCTCATATCCTCTCGAATGTCCATCTCGTCATACTATATGACATGAGAAGGGTCCGGGTGGTACTTCCTCAACATAGACACATGAAAAACATTGTGTATTCCGGACATCTGTGGGGGTAATGCTAATCTGTAAGCTACCTCTCCCACTCTCTCAAGAATCTCGAATGGTCCTATATATTGAGGACTCAATTTTCCTTTCTTCCCAAATCGCATGATACCCTTACTCGGTGATATTTTCAGAAATACTGCATCACCAACCTTAAACTCGAGTAGCCGTCTACGCACATCCGCGTAGCTTTTCTGTTTACTTTGTGCAGCCCGTAACCTCTCACATATGAGTTTCACACTATGTACGGCTTGCTCAACAAGCTCGGGAGCATTTTTCTTTCTGTCACCGACTTCTTCCCAGGCTACAGGGGATCTACACCTCCTACCATATAGAGCCTCAAAGGGTGCCATTCCAATACTTGCATGATAGCTGTTATTGTACGCAAACTCTGCTAGGGGCAGGTGATCATCCCATGATCCCTTAAAATCCATCGTACACGCCCTCAACATATCCTCCAGGGTCTGAATAGTCCTCTCTGATTGACCATCTGTCTGAGGATGATAGGCGATACTAAAACTCAATCGAGATCCCATGGACTCCTGAAACTGGGTCCAAAATCTAGAAGTAAACCGGGAATCTCTATCAGAAGTAATACTCACTGGAGCCCCATGTAATCTAGCTATGTCACGACCCAATTCCATTCTCTTTAACTGAAAATCACTAAGAATTTTTTTGCATTTTACTGTTACCTTACCCGGTCGTGAACTAACTCACCACACACTGTTGGGCTGTGAGTCGATAATAAACTCCACATCTCATTCATTCTCAGTTAAATAAAGCGATGTCATACATTTGCATTTAATCTTGTACTTATACAAAAGCATGTTTTACTGACATCTACATCCCCCATAATTACAACTCAAAAGAATACTGTGCTTTTACATTGTTTAGATACAAAAAGAATCATTGTGTATATACCTTTAAGCGATGGAGATGCAGCGGAGTCCAAAATACCACGCCTCAGTCCTCACTGGGCTACTATGCACGCTCTGTAAGGGGAAAATAGAGAGGGATGAGCAACCACACGCTCAGTAAGGCAATAATGCAAGCATGGTAGATAACTACTCTATCTACATGCTGATAGTGTTATGCATAAATCATTTATGGTAGGAGCATGAGGAATAAAACTATGCCATATGAGTATACATATATATCATGTATCAAAATCATGTACATTGGCATATAAAACATGGTAAAAACATCATGTATAAATCATCTCATGCTCGATCTCATTTAAATTCATAAAAGGGCAATTCATTAAGAAACCTCCTTTTTAAACCCACGTCATAAAACTCTTTCTCAACACGTACAATCACATCACATCAATTCACAATCACAACCTCATTTTCAGTTCACCAATCAAATCCACGAGGCTCGACCCCTCCTTCGGGTCTACCTTAAACAATCACAAATCACACTTAGAGATTTAAAAATCATGTGGTAGTAAGTAAATCAAGCAAGGAGACAGGTTACTATATCTCAAGTGACTACGTTGGCCAATCGTCACATATCATCCCAGACCACACAGATCCCGGTGTTCGGGGTATCATGCTGGTACGAAGGTGGGTTAGTTCTCCGCCAGACTTTCTCAAATCAAGTAACCACCACGCGGTACATCGTACTCCATGTGATATACACGGTACATCGTACTCCGCAGACCCATAACATGGTTGGGGGTGCTTGCCATAGGTCTTATCTACCCCATGCCAAGTGTAACCTTTATAGTCTCAAGAGCGCGTGGGAGTAACCTCAATACCAGTCCTAGCCCCTCATGGCCTTACTCGCCCCTGTTGGGTTCCCTGATTCAGGTCCTAACCCCTCACCCTTACCCCACTCAAGAGGTCTGTTAGGCCTGTTGGGTTCCCTGAATGGATTATGTCAGGTCCTAGCCCCTCACCCTCACCCCACTCAAGAGGTCTGTCAGGCCTGTTGGTTTCCCTGAGTTAATCCGTATCTCTCACCACGGCCTCATACATACCACAGTGTGAAAACCAGCGCGAGCTACGCTCTAGCGTGAATTCATGCATCAAAACCAATCACTTCGTACGAGCAACGCTCTAGTACGACATTTATGCATAAAATATGAAGAAACCACGTATGAGCATAGCTCCAGTACGGTTATATGCATAAGAAAAACCACTCAAATCCAAGTACGAGCGTAAGCTCCAGTACGGTTTATAAACCATCATCACAATTCAAATCAAAGTGCGAGCTAAGCTCAAGCACGTATCACACAAGTGAAAACATAGAAATCCAGCGCGAGCGAGGCTCTAGCGCGATTTATGTCATGCAAATACGATAGGCGGCTCATACACCATCAAACAATCCCGACAACCGGGTTTAGCACTTCACAAATGCCTTTTTCCACAACATTAATAAACATTAGCCGACCCATCTACAAGCTTGCTTAAAACAAAGCAATTTCATTTTGAAAGACATCAAGACATTAAATTTATGCAATTATTAGCCTTACTATCCCATTTCATAGAATCCACTTCCAAAACCAAAAATCACACTTATACTCTTTCTCATTCATGAATACCACCAATCATTTACTTTAGCAACCATGCACTTCGTAAAACACCCAATATTCACCCACAAATTTAAAGTACGAGCAGCTACCTCTATATACTCACAAAATTCCCTTACCTGGAATCGCGATGCGTGATTCCACTTCCTTAAGCTGCTTACTCGTATGGTTCTATTCGTCTTCAATGAACTCTTCGGGACTGCACAAAATCGTATCCCACATTATATTCGATCCATATAATATGACATCGTGCGTTCACTATAGTCAATTCGACCTATAGTTTTCTATTAACGCTTATGAGGCCTCGTTTCATTACTTTACCCATAACTCTAGTCTATGGATTCTTCTTAGGCCTATTAACTTATTCAAAATCGATATTAAATCGACATTAAGCTCATAGTGTTCATATTTCATGGATTCCCTTACTATGGCATTTATCAAGCATATACATACCCATTTTCACAATTCCTCCAAACTCACAATGAAATTTCATTTAACCATCTAAAATCATAAACATTACCTCAATAACAACTTTAGCATGCCCATAAATCATAAACTCATTCAACCTATATATTCTCACATTATACCCATTCTAGGTTTTCTAGGTCACACCAATTCCACCACATCCCTAGATAATTTATCCATCAATACTCATGCCAAACAACTCCAAAATCAATTAAATAGAGAATGTAGTTGGATTGGAGTGTTAGAATCTTACCAAATATGATTTTTCTTCTTACTCCAAATGTCAATGCCCTTATCTCCTTCAATACCAACAATGGGAAAATGCCTACCCACTATGTTGTTCTTCTATTTGATATGAACAACTTTGCCTCTAATGGTCTCTCTTTAAATCTCACTGAAAATGGCTGATTTTAGAGAGGAAAAGTTAGGTTTTTGGGTTAGAAATGGAAGATTGGTGTTTTTCTCGAAATTTCCAGATTTTCAGCCCTCCTTATATAGAAATAGCTTGAGGAGATCGATCTGGTCCAAGAGGAGATCGATCTGGTCCCCTTAAATCTCTCATTTTCACAAAATTTTTAAGCATGAGATCGATCTGTCGAAGCATGAGATCGATCTGTTGAAGCATGAGATCGATCTGTCGAAGCATGAGATCGATCTGGTCCCAAACAGAGAGCTAAAGAGATCGATCTGGGTGCTTAAGGATCGATCTTTTCATCACAGAATGCTTAGGAGATCGATCTGGCCCCATTGGAGATCGATCTGCTCTATTCCATTGCCCAAATAAGAGCATTCTGGCTCTTCCAGATCGATCTCTTATCCTATGAGATCGATCTGGCTTTCATGTTTTCCAGATTTCTTGTAGTTTCCTTGTTGCAACTCATACCAACACATCTTGAATCTGTTGCCATGGCCATTTTCTCATCCATCCACCTTTATAACTTGAAAATGGCATCCATTCATACCTTATGCACATTGAAACTTGTGTGCATTCATTGTATGTCTAAAGGTATGCTATATAAAACCAAATGGAAGCATAACTTCATTCCATTTTACCACACTACCCATTTTGAGTTTCAATCACATCCATCACTTATAAGAACTCATTTCTTCATATTCATACTTAATGGAACTTGTATGTACGTTACAAATCATATTACACATACGTACATTGAATCCATGGACTTACATCAATCATACTTTACATTACAAGTCCATTCATATTTATTACACATTACAACTTTACATATACGGGGTCTCACAAGCTATCTCGCTGACATACAGCTCAGCTAAGGCATCCACAGTATCTGTGCTCTTGATGGCAAGGAAGTGGGCACTCTTGGTCAGTCTATCCACTATAACCCATATAGCGTCACGACCTCTTCGAGTCCTCGGTAAACCCATAATAAAGTCCATAGTGACATGCTCCCATTTCCATGTAGGTACAGGTAAGGGCTGTAGTAGTCCTCCGGGCTTCCGATGCTCAGCTTTCACTTGCTGGCATACTAAACACCTGGCCACATACTCTACCACGTCTCGCTTCATACCACTCCACCAATACACCTTTCTCAAGTCTCGGTACATCTTAGTACTCCCTGGGTGCATGGTGTATCGCGAGCAGTGGGATTCTCTCAGTATCTGTCTCTTCAGGGTATCATCGTCCGGTACACAAATCTGTCCTCTGAATCTCAACAATCCATCCTCACTGACTGTGAGATCAGACTACGAACTCTGTTCAGCTTGGCTAATCATATCTATCAATCTCTGATCACTGCGCTGCCCAGTTCTAATCTGATCCATAATCCTGGGCTCTATTCGCAAGCTAGCCATAAATCCATTCTCTATCTCTTTAACTCTGATCCGAAGTTCGGTAAACTGCTCCAGTAAATCCCATTCCCTGATCATCATAGCAGATATCATACTCTTCCTGCTCAGGGCATCAGCAACCACATTCGCCTTGCCCGGATGATATAGAATCTCGCAGTCATAATCCTTAAGGAGTTCCATCCATCTCCTTTGTCTCATGTTTAACTCTTTCTGATCAAAGAGATATCTCAAACTCTTGTGATCAGTAAAGATCTGGAATCTTTCTCCATATAAGTAGTGTCGCCAGATCTTCAAGGCAAATACCACAGCGGCTAACTCCAAATCATGTGTGGGGTAATTCCGCTCATGGTCTTTCAACTGTCACGATCCATATGCGACCACTCTTCCATGCTGCATAAGCACACACCCCAATCCTTGATGAGATGCATCACTATACACCGAAAATCCTCCTGATCCCTCAGGAATAGTTAACACAGGTGCCGCTGTCAATCTCCTTTTTAACTCTTGAAAACTGCGCTCACATTGATCAGTCCATATGAACGAAGTCTCCTTACGCGTGAGTTTAGTCCAAGGAGCGGCAATCTTTGAAAATCCTTTCACAAATCTTCTGTAATATCTTGCCAAACCAAGGAAGCTTCGCACCTCAGTGACTGTCCTCGGTCTCTCCCAACTAAGCACAGCCTCCACCTTGCTTGGATCCACTGATACTCCTTCCTCTGAGACTATATGACCAAGGAAAGCTATCCGATCCAGCCAAAACTCACACTTACTAAGCTTTCCATATAATTGATTATCTCGGAGTATCTGAAGTACTAACCACAGATGCTGTATATGCTCCTCATACGACCCAGAGTATACCAGGATATCATCAATAAAGACTATCATAAATTTATCTAGATAGTCTCTGAACACTTCGTTCATCAACCTCATAAATGCTGCAGGGGCGTTCATCAATCCAAAGGACATCACCAAAAATTCGTAATGGCCATACCTCGTCCTGAAGGCCGTCTTTGGAATATCTTCTTCCTTGATCCTCAATTGGTGATAGTCGATCTCAAATCAATCTTAGAAAAGACTGATGCCCCTCTCAGCTGATGAAGTAGATCATCAATTGTGACGGCCGACCCCTGCCCGGCCAACCCCTGCCATCGGCCATGGCCACCCCTCTTCGGCCCACAACAACGATGATGGTCTAACAACGGGTGGTGCAACAACGCCAACAACATCCACGTATTGTCTGTTCTGGCCCATTGGGCCTCACGGCTTTGTTTCATTCGGGGTCATCCTTGCTTAAGGGCCTTTTCCCCTCAGAACGCGTCCTCAGTGGTTCGAACTCAGGATAACACCCTTGTTCTTGCCACTGATGATGCCAATGAGCCAACTGGCTCATTGGCATCATCAGTGGCAAGAACAAGGGTGTTGTCCTGAGTTCGAACCACTGAGGACGCGTTCTGAGGGGAAAAGGCCCTTAAGCAAGGATGACCCCGAATGAAACAAAGCCGTGAGGCCCAATGGGCCAGAGCGGACAATACGTGGATGTTGTTGGCGTTGTTGCACCACCCATTGTTAGACCATCATCGTTGTTGTGGGCCCAAGAGGGGTGGCCAGGCCGATGGCAGGGGTTGGCCGGGCAGGGTCGACCGTCACAATAAAAACGCGTGATTGCCGAAATTAAACTGTACTTACCCGATACGATGCGGGGTACGAGAATCAGAGCTCGATCAGCTCTCGTTCAGTCTCCGTCGTGAAGCTGCACAATTAGGTAAATCCGGATTATTTTCCATTAAAATAATATTAAATTAAATTTCTAAAATTTACCCGTAGGTCAATTTCGACCCTCGGTCAACTTACCCGAACCTCGAGTCGTCCCCGATAAATTTCTTTCCTTTTTCCCTTTTTTCCTTTCTTTTCCTTCCTTTTCCTTCCTTTTCCTTTCTTTTCTTTTCCCCTTTCCTTCCTTTTCCCTCCTTTTCCTCCCCTTTCCTTTCGGCCAAACGGTGCCGTTTACTGCCTATTACCGTCGCCGGCGTTTTCGGTACCCACGTGCTCGCCAGACTCCCCTCTTCCACCTGGTAGCTTCGTCGAAGCTCGTCGGTCGCCGACGTGCTGGAATCGACGGTGAAGGCTCGAAGGGTCGTTTTCGGTTTCTCTTTCTCGAGTTTTCCGAGTTTTTCTCTCTCCTCTCTTTTTTTTGTTTCAGATCCTTTTTTTTGTTTTATTTTTATTATTTTTATTTTTATTATTTATTTATTTAATTATTTCACTATTCCTTAAAATACTCCATAAACTCCAAAATATCTACACTTATATTATTTTTATTCTAATTTAATTTATTTAATTTAAATTTAATTTATTAAATATATTTTTCTCTAAATTTTCGATATTATCCGGTAATTTTTTGGTATTTTTAAAATTTCTGAATCTTGATCAATTGACCCAAATTGTATAATTTCCTCATTATCGATCAAGATATCTTACATCCTTATTTTTAATTAAAATTTTCTTATAGCCTTAATACCGGTGTAAGACCCACTTTTATTATCTGTTGATGTATTTCCTTATGATTCACGCGATGTACACTTATATATATATTCATCGAGTCATAAGAAGAGCGTTGACTAATTTAAATTTGTGAAGCAAAATAAATTGGAATATCGGTGGACGTTGGAAATAATTAAATACGAGTCGAAATGACCACTGATCAAACGAAAATGATCAGAATGAAGTTAACTGAAAATACGAAAATTAAATAAGAAAATATGGTGGAGGTATGAAGGAAAGTTAGGTTAATTTAGTTCCGAAACAAGTGTAGGGGTAAAACGGTCAAAAGATCGAAATTCGGGATAAATTCGATAAGAAAAATTTAATTAAAAATAAGGAATTAGGATATATTGATCAATAATGAGGAATTATATAATTTCGAATCAAATTGATCAAGATCCGGAATTTTTAGAAATACCGAAAAGTCACCCGGGACAATATCCCGAAAATACGGAGGAATTATACCGAAAAAATAATTTAAAAACTAAATAAATTTAATTTAATTTAATTAAATTAAATTGGTGAATAAAATAGAATTTTTGTAGATATTTTCAGAATTTTTAGACTATTTTAATGATTAATTTAATAATAAAATGAATAGTTAAATAATAATAAAAAAAACAGCTGAAAATCGAAAACCCGAAAAAGAGAAACGGAACCCGATAGCCGACCGAGAGAGACCCACCGTCGAATCCCACCCACCGGCGACGTTCAGCGTCCGACGAAGCTGCCAGGAGGAAGAGCGAACTCCGGTGAGCACGTGAGCACCGGAACCGAGCCTCCAGGTGGCCAGAGCAGTCCGATCCGAGCTCCGAATTTCCGAGGGAGAGGAGGTGATCGCCGGTGAACCACCGCGACTGGGTCGGAAAGGAGGCTACCGACGCGTTCAGGGGAGGAAGCCGATCATTTTGGTACCGGTCTTGGCCGGTAAGACAGCCGGAACCGCCGGCGACGGCAAGAGGCAGTGAGGAGACTGAAACGGTGCCGTTTGGCTGGAAGGAAAGGGAAGGAAAGGGAAGGAAAAGGAAGGAAAAGGGGAAGGAAAAGGAAAGAAAAGGAAAGAAAAGAAAGGAAAAGAAGGGAAAAAAGGGAAAGAAAATTATCGGGGGACGACTCGAGGTTCAGGTAAGTTGACCGAGGGTCGATATTGACCTACGGGTGAATTTCGGAAATTTAATTTAATATTATTTTAATGGAAAATAATCCGGATTTACCTAATTATGCAGTTTTACGACGGAGACCGAACGAGAGCCGATTGAGCTCTGATCCTCGTACCCCGCATCGTATCGGGTAAGTACGATTTAATTTCGACAATTCAGAGTTCTTTAAATATCAATTTGAATTATTTTACGGAATTACGGATTAATTTCACATAGTAAGGAATATTAATTCGTAGTTGTAATAAATTGCTGTAAAGGGTATACGGGCTATCCGATGAATTTGGAATGGAGCCCGATAATTATTAGAAAGCTGTATAAGCTCGGTATACCCGAAGATGGGAATAAATGAATATAAAAAGGGCTAAAATGGGTCGAGGCCCAATAAGGTAGATAAGGCCCAATAGCTTAAAGTTGGTCAGTAAATGCGATATACTGATCAAGATAAGTGAATTAACCTCGATTACGTGGTTATATGCAGTGACGTATCTTTGATTGGCGCGCACTTGGACCGAGAGGTTCGGTATTATCGAAACAAGCTAAGTCTACGCGCGATTCCAGGTAAGGGAATTTTATGAGCACTTAGAGGTAGCTATACGTAATTTTAAGGGGATTTACAGTACGTTAAATTCATTAGGCTACCCAAAAACAGAATAATAATTTTTACGATAAAAGTTTGGAAATAGTGAAAAATGACTATTTTGCCCCCAGTTAGGAAAATTTCAAAAAGGGTAGTAAGGCTATGGAATTGCATGAATTTCATGATTTTAATGTTGTATATGATTATATTGTTCTGATTTAAGCATATATGAACATAGGTTGGCTATTGATTTCGTGAACTATACGAAAGGGTACCGGTTTGTACCGGTTACCATTTTTAAAGATGTTTTGTCAAAACCTAGCCACCTATCGTATTTATACAAGTAAAAAGAGTGCTGGAGTCTTTCTCGCACTCAAGTTTACTGATTTGATTCTCATGAAAAGCCGTACTGGAGCATTGCTCGTACGAGAAATTTGTGTGTGCACAAAACCGTGCTGAAGCTTCGCTCGCACGAGATTTTAGATATCATGATATGCATAGCGTGGTGCTGTGATGAGATCCGTAAGCCTGTGACCTGGTGTGGGGCGGGCAGCAGGATGCTCACACAAATGCACTAGACGCGAGTTGACATGCATATAGTCGTGCGGAAGCCTCCTGTAGACTATGTGTCACAGAGAGTTGAGATACTCGCACATATACTTTGAGACATGGGTTGGTTATCGACATAGTATTGGGCTGGCTAAGACCTACGGCAGGCACCCCCAGACTATGATATGGGTTCACGGAGTACGATGTACCGTGTATGCCACACGGAGTACGCTGTACCGTGCAGTCATGATGACTATTATGTTACTTGATATTCTGGCGGGTAGGACTTGACCCCACCTCCCGTTACAGTTGTGATACCCCGCACACCGGGATCCGTGTGCCTGGGATCACAAGGACATAGTATGGCCATAGTCCTCGATTTTTCATACAGTAACCTACATGCCTCACATGATATCATACGGTCTGGATAGACCAGGATAAACCCGATGGAGGGGTAGTCCCGATTTGTGTTTTTAAAAGAGATGTGATTTGATGAATCAAGGTATCCCCGAGAGATGGGTTTGACCTTGATGAAGTTGTTTTATAATGAAACAGATGAGTTTTAAATGTGATGAATTTATGATGAAACAAATAAGTTTCAAAGTGATGAGTTTTGTGATTAAACAAATGAGTTTTAAAGTGAAGAGTTTATGATGAAATAAATGAGTTTTAATGTGACGAGCATGAGATGTCTACATGATGATTTTCCATGTGTGCTTTATATGCCGATTTCATGATTTCTTGTATATGATATATACATACATGTGGCATTGTTTTAATCTTACCTCATGCTCCGAAAGTAAACGATTTTTACATCATGACATTATCAGCACGTAGATAGTATAGTTATCTACCTGCTTACATTATTGCCTTACTGAGCACGTTTCGCTCACCCTTTCATTTTCCACCCCACAGGGTATATTCAGCAGAAGAGAGCGACAATAGTTTCGCATCTCGGTTATCCGCTGCTTCTTAGCAAGATCAGGTATACACATTTATATAATTTTTGTATCTGAACATATAGATGCACAGTACTGTATAAGGATTTAATATTGGGGATGTATTCAGTTTAAATAAATTGACATGTGAATGTGAATATGAAAATGGAATGGTAAATAGGTGAGAGGTTACTAACACCGAATCATAGCCCAACTGTTTAGAAGTGTAACTGTTCACGACGGGTGAGGAAATGAAAAAGCGAAAAATTTGTAGGGATTTTTAGGTAATTTGGGTCGTGACAACCGGGTTTTAATTATTTTACGGAATTATGGATTAATTTCGCGTAGGAAGGAATATTATTCGGAGTCGTAATATAATTGCCGTAAATAGTATACGGGCTATCCAATAAATTTGGATTGAAGCCCGATAATTATTAGAAAGCTGTATAAGCCCGGTATACCCGAAGAAGGGAATTAATAAATATAAAAAGGGCTGAAATGGGTCGAGACCCAATAAGGTACAATCGGGCCCAATAGGGGTAAACGGGCCCAATGATTTAAATTAAGCCCAGAAAATAGGGATTACAATTAAATTGTATAATATCTGACCTGAGAAATATTAATCGCAGTTCCGGGCATTTGATTGGGAGCATATCGAACTGCGCGACGAGACAACAGTGGAAAAGAAAAGGTCAGACTTGACAGGAAAATAAGGTAAGGGAATTCTACGGACTGCTAGAGGTTACTTTACGTAATTTTAAGTTCATTTGCAGTCTTTAAAAGTTACCTGAAGGGTCTAGAGGTCAATTAATAATTTTAGTGCCTCGAATGGGCAAATTACCAAAATACCCTTGTTAAGGGTAAAATTTACAAATTTAGGAAAAGTTTGGAGGAGCAAGAACAAGAGGTTCTTGCTCATTCTGGAGGTGTTTTGATGCATGCATTAGTAGGTTGGCTAATCTTGAAAGAAAATGCACAGTATTGCATACTTTCAACATGAAATTGTTTTGAAAACTGTTTTGAGGAAACAAAGCCACCTACGTGTTTTATTGACATGTGACGTGCTAGAGCTCAGCTCGCACGATATCTTCGATTTGTGTGATGCACGCATTAGTGCTGGAGCGAGAGCTCGCACTAGAGTTTTACATGCATAGGTGCTGGAGTCCAACTCGCACCAAATTCTTATATATATATGATTTTCGTGACAGGGTGCTAGAGTCTAACTCGCACCATATTTTTATATGATTTTGAGACAGGGTGTTAGAGCTTCGCTCGCACCAGATTTTTATACGGTTTGCATACAGAGTGCTAGAGCTTAGCTCGCACTAGATTTACTTGATTTGATGAGAGTGCTAAGCATCGCTTGCACTGATTTTATGAGAACATGTGATGAGCCGTGCTTGGAGCATCGGGTAGACTGTGTGTCACCGATTAAATAAGCCCGCACGTGTGTTTTGAGACATGGCATGTTAAAACAACCTGATGAGCCCGAACGAGGGATAAGGGTTAGAGAAACAACCTGATGAGCCTGAACGAGGGATAAGGGTTAGAGAAACAACCTGATGAGCCCGAACGAGGGATAAGGGTTGGAGGACCAGCTGATGAGCCCGAACGAGGGATAAGGCTGGGGGTCCACGGAGTACGATGTACCATGCAAGTAGCATGGAGTACGATGTACCGTGTGGTATCTTTGTGATACGTTGGTATCTTTGTGATACGTTGGCATCTTCGGATGCATGGGATCGGATAAGACCGACGAGATGGATTGACCCACCTCCTGGGCGGTTCCCGATCATGGGGAGAACCCGCACACTAGGATCCGTGTAGCTGAGGAACTCCCGAGGACACATATGGCCATAGTCCTGGTTATTTGCCGATATACAGACGTTGCCTAGTCTCGCATGTCGTCGATTTTGATGAAATCAAATTGGGTTTTAAACTAAATTTGCATGATGGTATTTCCATGCTTTTCAAACCCATGTGTGAATGTGTTTTCATGGTCTTGTGTGAGTCAGGATCACCCGCAGGAGGGGTCGAGTCCTGACTTTATTGTGAAAATTTTAATTGAGAAATAAATGATTTGTAATAATTGCATGTTGAATTTTTCGTGCAAACTTGATTTACATAACATCATAATTCATATCATTTGTTTTAAAATGTGTGGAGAAAGGGTGGTTTATACATGGCACCACGTTCATGTAGGTAGTATGGTTACCTACTTGTTCGTAGAATTGCCTTACTGAGCTTGATGTGCTCACCCCTTTCATTTTCTCCCACAGATAATCTCCAGTTGAAGTTGAGGCGACTCAGTACTGCATTCCGGATATCCGCTGCTGCCCATCAACATAAGGTATATACACTTGTACATATTGTATCTACATAAGCATAACACAGTAACATGTTTGTAAGTGTCTCTAGGGGATGTATAAATATTGTAGACATTTTATAAATGACTGGAGAAGAAATAAGTACTATGGTAAATGTATGGTGGGACTGGCATTGACGCACAGCCCAATTTGTTAGTGGAGTGTTGTCACGATCAGGAGACATGTAAGAATTTAAGTAATAAAAATAACAAAACGCGAAAAATTAACTCTGATTTTTGGGTAGTTCGGGTCGTGACATCAATCCTGGGCAATGGGTATTTATTCTTCATCGTGGCTTTATTCAACAATCGATAGTCTACGCATAATCTGAGACTACCATCCTTCTTCTTGACAAATAAAACCGGTGCTCCCCACGGTGAAACACTGGGCCTAAAGAACCCTTGATCCAATAACTCCTGTAGTTGTTTCTTCAATTCCTCAAGTTCCACTAATGCCATCCTGTAGGGAGGTTTAGAGATCAGCTGAGTATCTGGTACCAAATCAATGGTAAACTCTAGCTCTCTCTCTGGTGGTAAACCTGGCAATTCATCTGGGAAAACATCCAGAAATTCACACACCACAGGTATATCCTCAATCCTCGGATGTTCCCGCTCATCGTCTGAGATGAGTGTCTCATAACCTTCACATGAACAATCATATTTAATATTCTCCAAAATAATATCAAAATTCTCAAATTACTTACTAGAATTCCACATATTCATTTCCTCAGTATCTCAACCGTACACTGTAAGGTTCAGGTAGGGAGAAAGTTACAATCTTAGTGTAGCAATCTAAGCTCACTCGATTGGTTGCCAACCAATCCATCCCCAAAATTACATCAAACCCATGTATATTCAACATGATTAGATCTGCTAACATCACTCTATCTCCCACCTTTATCTCACATCCTCTACAGATTAACTCAGTTCTCTGGGATTCACGCATAGGGGTATTTACATGTAGTATATATTCTAGAGGTTCAAACTTCAAGTTTAATCTACATGCAAAGTGCTCAGAAATAAACGAATGCGTGGATCCTGAATCAATCAACACATGAGCCTTATGATTACAGACAGAGAGTGTACCTCTTATAGTTTCTGCAGAAGTGTCAGCGATCTCCTCATCTAGGGCAAACACACGTCCCTGGGTAACAGGTCTCTTCCTTTTCTCTGCAGTAGTGGCCCGTCCCTGGGGATTCACTCTCTGAGGCTGTTGTCTAGTGGGCTCCAAGACATGTGGTTTCTGAGGTTGAGGGCAATCCTTCACCATGTGACCCATGTCTCCACATCTAAAACATCCATGGATCGACCCAGTACAACTTCCCTCATGCATTCGGCCACAATTTCTGCAAAACCTTGTCTCTGGCCTGACATCTCGAGGGGTCTCTCTAATGTTAGGGTACCCTCCGGGTCTCTCTAATCTGCCCTTCTGTACCTCAATCCTTCCTCTTCTGAAGGAACCTCTCCGAGCCTCTGTTTGGAAAATCGCTGACCTCTTGCCCTTATCTCTATTCACCGCTCTGAGCTCATTCTGGGATTGTACCATTTCAATTCCTCTTTCAATCTCTTATGCTCGTCTCAGAGCATCTCCAAACTCAGTAATACATAGCCCTATCAATCTATCTCTGATGATGGGCTTCAATCCATACACAAATTTCTCTGTACGGAGCTCTTCATTCTTAAAGGTCTCTGGGTCATATCTCAATAGCGCGGTGAATTGGCTCTCATAGTCATCTACAGACATGTCACTCTGTACCAAACTCAAAAACTCGGCCTGTTTCTTTCTCTGGGTGACTCGTGGTACATATTGGGTCTTAAAGGCTGTCTGAAACTCTTCCCAACCAATCACATCCTGTGGGACATCAGAATACCCTGGGTAGTACCCCACCAATCTCGAGCTCTCCCTTTCAACATATAGATACTCATACTGACCCTCTCAGCATCGGTGCACCCCAGATAATCAAATATAATTCTCAACTCCGTCAGCCACTCCTCAGCCTCTGTAGGATCCTTCTTTTCCATAAATGCGGGCGGATTCATTTTCAGAAAATCTTTCAGTCAGAACATACTTCTATCATCAGGCTGAGTGACGGGAGGTATTGGAGGTATGGGAGGTCCTTGTGGTGGTGTAGGAGTAGTACCCGAGGCATTAACTCCAAAGTGTTGCGCGAATAACGCTGCCATCTGCTCAAAACCTTACCTCACATCAGTCTCAATCTGATTAAATCGAGAGTTAGGACTCTCTGGTTGTTGGACAGGTGGCAGAGGGGACTCTGCCTGCCTCCTCGAACGACCTCGTCGTCCACTCATTCTCTATCTTAACTCGTCTCCTGCGCGTACATATCAAAATCGATTGAAATCTCAATCCTCAATTTCAGTTCATGACCAGACTATTACAGACACTTGGGATGTATTCTATTTCACTTAACCGACACTGACAGTACTAGACACCCTAAGCTCTGATACCAAGAAAACTCTATCACGCCCCGAAAACGCGAAAAATATGGCAATTTTAAAACTTTTCACTCATTAATTCTCAATTAAGAGTGCATTCCTATGCAGTGTCATACATTATCATATTTACCGTAACTCAGGATCTCATCACTAGAAATTATATATCATATCAAATACATTAATCAATCTCAAGTTAATTAATCCTAATACATCCCACACAATGTTATACATCAAGTGTCTGTAATTATGATAATTGTCTGGGTACATGAAAAGATAAAAGATACCTCAAAATACAATATATGGCCTGGAGCTCAAGTCCTCCACTAGCCACTACTCCGTACGTTGCAGGAAAACCCTTTTCACTTGAAGAGATCTGGGGGAAAGAAAACAAGGTGAGCTTCTAAATCGCTCAGTAAAGGGGGTAAGGGACTCATTTCATAAACCAAAATGCACATCAGAAAATATTTATTTCTATGTGAAACTCATTAATCTCATTTGAAAACCATAGCATGAAAGTGCTCAAAACGACATTCTCATGTCTCAAATCATGTGAAAACATGAAGTAAAAAGGCTCAGTCTAGAGCAATAACAAAGCATGTGAAAATAATGCGATAAACGCTTTCTCAATTAACGTGATAAAATCACTGTAATAATAATGCACGTGGCACAGCCACTAAACACACGTGGCATAGCCACTGATTTAAATTCACACGTGGCACAGCCACTAAGCACACGTGGCATAGCCACTGATTTAAATTCACGTGTGGCACAACCACAGAATAGGGTTTCTCGCGTGGCAACGGCCACCAATTAGGGTTTCTCACGTGGCAACGGCCACCAAATGGGGTTCTCACGTGGCAACGGCCACCAAATAGGGTTCTCACGTGGCAACGGCCACCAAATGGGGTTCTCACGTGGCAACGGCCACCAAATAGGGTTCTCACGTAGCAACGGCCACCAAATAGGGTTCTCACGTGGCAACGGCTACCAAATGGGGTTCTCACGTGGCAACGGCCACCAAATATACGTGGCATAGCCACAGTATGGGTTATTCTCACGTTATCAGAACGGAGAAGAATCGGGCTTACATGCTACCAGAGCAATGTCCGGTGTGTACCCAAAATTACACACCTAAGTCTTATCACATAAGACTGGTCTGCCTTCACGTAGAACTCATAGTGGTTTTTCTCTCATAAAACTCATTTGAAAACCGTTTTGTACTCAACACAAAACATAATAAAACCGAGTTCCAACCGGCAAAGCATGCACACATTTCTCAAATCTCGATATTGCCTTAACGTAGAGCCCAATTCATTACTCACACAAATTCAACGGTTTATAAAGCAATTTCACACTCAGCTTATAAACTCATAAAATAATGGGCTCCAACCAGCTATAAAAATCGTGTGTAATTATATCACAACACACACTCAACATGCTTGTTTTATAAATCACAAATCATGCTATAATAGTTCAAAATCACATACACAATTGGTTTAATTTCCCTTACCTCTTTGCACCTCGAATAGTGCAATCGTTTCCCCCTTGACACGGACTAGTCTCGCATTCCACTCTGAAACTCCCGAGCTGTCCAAACGATGTTAAAACATCAATATTCATCATCACAGTAACCTCAATTCTCAAAAATCGAGCATAATTGCTCATAACATCTCAAATCTCTTGATTCTCGTAACTCTACCCTAAACTACACTCTCATTCACAACATCTCAACGTTCTACATTTCTCATGCCAATTATCTATACTAATTCACCACATTGTCTAAATTTCTATTTATAGCTCAAATTCCCAAAATTGCTAAATATCATTATCACTCCAACCACATTGTAATTTCATCAATCCCTAATCATTTTTCAGCTATTTCAGCACAATGACAACAACCATTATCATCAAAATCATCTCAGATATCAAGATCGAGGTTTAGAAATTACCCAAAACTTGTGGAGAGCTTATCTCTTGCCTCGATTCGATCCGTCTTTCGATTTCCAAGTATGTTGTTCTCCCTTTGATGAGGAACAACTTTCCTTCTTACCACAACTTCTGATTTGGACAGAAATGGGTGCTTTGGATGAGTGAGAAAGCTAGGTTTCGGTGAAAATGGGGGTTAGAAGAGAGAGAAAGTGAGATTGCAGGAGAAAAACAGGAGTTCCTTATATAGGCTGAGGGTAGGAGATCGATCTGGCTCTTGATGAGATCGATCTGCATTTGAATTTTTGGGACGATTTGGGGCAATTTATGCCTAGGAGATCGATCTGTCGAGGGGTGAGATCGATCTCTTTATGGCTTTATTCGATCTTCTCCCAAACAGAATCATTTGGAGATCGATCTCTTCCTCATGAGATCGATCTTCTCTCAATCAGAATCATAAGGAGATCGATCCTCTTCCATTGGAGATCGATCTGCTCCTTAAATTCCTCCTTCCTTGTCATTTTTAACTCACCAGATCGATCTCTCCTTCTCCCAGATCGATCTGTCCTCATAACTTCATACTTATTTTAAACACTTAATATATAAATCTCCAATTATCATTCCCCAATTCACTTAGCTCAATAAATTATACCTCATGTTCATATTACATAATTAAAATATGTGTGAAATTCTCAGATCTCACACCCCCCCCCGACGGTCCTTCTCTCCCTTCCTCTCCCCTGCTGACCATCCTCAGCTACTGCCGGTGACCCGAGCAGCCCTTTCCCTCATGAAACAAAAAACCCCCTTTAGTCAGACTTCCCTCGCGCGACTCTCCCTTTTCCCCCTCGATTTTCTACCATTTTTCTTCCCCCATCCAACGACCGACAACCTGACCCAACCGAAAAATCGAACCCACAATCCTCCCCCTCACCCTTCCCCTCTCCCGAGAACCCGAGAACCAGCGAAAACCTAGGCCCCTTTCCCTCTGATCCGTGAGCCACCGATGACTGGAGAAGACGTCGACCCCTACAAACCGAACCCCGACGACCCCATTTCCCTCCGGCACGCATTCTCCTCTCCCTCCGACGTCGACAATAGCCAAACCAGCAAAACTAATTTTTTTGCTTCTCAATTTTTGTACTAGTAGACTCCTAGGTAAAAACCAAAATTTTACCTAGCTAAATTCTTATGTAAATTCTGTAATAAATGTATAATTGTTGTAGAAATTAATGTAAATTTGTTTTGAACAATTTAGGAAAATTAGGGATTTGTAATTTGACAAAATTTGGGAATTTTGATAATTAGATTAAACACCTATACTTTGGATAAAATTTATGAACATATTTTGGATGAATTTACTGTTTGCCAAGCTAGATTTAATTTATTATTGAAAGAAAATATGAAATGGACATAAAAATTAATTACGGTCACTTAGAGATAATTGAGGATAAGTTGTTTAGCTAGGATTTAAGGTTTAAATCAGTAAATTTCAATGGGATTTCTGTAGTTTTACGATTACATGATTTAAAACTATAAAATTATAATATAATCAGTATATAAATTGGGTGCATGTAGTTTTATGGAGGAATATTTAGATTTGGAAATTTAGTTGAACTTAAATGGATAATGTAGATTATTTTCTAGAAATAATTAATATATATATGAGTCCTTATAAGATCAGAATGTATACAAATTTTAATATATTAGGAAGAGTGTAAATTTGATATTAGGCTACATGAAGAAAGAATAAGGTACTTTTCTTTAATTCTATTTTGTTTAGTAAGATAAACTAATAGTTATATCAATATGGAAATGAGTTTACAATTACATGTTAAGCTTAATACAAATGGATGTAAAATGAGATGGAAACTTAGGTAGAGGATTCAACTTACTAGGGGTAGATATAGGATTAAAGTCTAAATAGATTAAGCAATTGAGAAATACATGATTTGAATTTAAATTAAGCACTTGGTAGTTTGTAACTATTCTAAGTAAATTTTGAACTGAATTAAGTATGGAGACTGATCATCAAATGTTTTACATGTGGAAATGTAGCAACTGCCTCAACGAGTGCTAAGGAAGTTTAGGCACATATATGCATGCCTAAGGCAATAAGGGTAGTTGTTGCGGATCGGTTGTGGTAAGGGATTTATATAGCTCGTAGCTAGTAGGTTACCTCCGATTAAGCTAACTTTACTAGAAACCATAGGTTGCTAGTCTAGTTAGGATTTATTTAAAACTAAATACCTACCGTACCCGATTTTCACCAACTTCAAAACTTTGTTGGTTGTTTCTAGGCTTAGTAAAAATGATGTCTAAATTAAGTGTACTGATTTTAGTGTCAAAAGAAAATAGTTAAACCTAAATGAGTATAACATTTTATTACTCGATTTTATTGTTTTGCGCATCTATGCATGATGTTTATAGATTGATTTCGTGGGCCATTTTCAATTATGTTTTGGGAAAGTATGATGGTGTACAGAATCAAATTAGCATGTTTTACGATGAAATTTCACCTTTCAAAAATTATTGGTGCGTTTTTATATGAACTTGATGTTGAAAGGAAATGATTTTCATAATTTTACCGTGCACTTATTGATGTAAACTTTGAGATTGTTGGCGAATTCCCCGAAAATGCCTTTGTGGCAGTCATGTCCTATGAGAGTCATCTCTAGCACCGATAGGAGGTTCTGTGTGATTGCCCTACGGTGCCAAGTGCTTCACAAGGATGCTTGGGTGGCATCGAGTTTATGGGACGTGAGAGCCATCTCTAGCACCGGTAGGGGGTTCTGTGTGATTGCCATACGGTGCCAAGTGCTTCACGAAGATGTCTTTGTGGCAATGAGATTTTCTAAGTAGCACCAGTAGGAGGTTCTACGTGATTTCCCTACGATGCCAGCTACCTACTACTAAGACCTTGATCTTGTCTTGAGTACCCTAGTCTAGACCTGATCAGTTTAGGATAGGGCGGTAGTCACTATGGCTATAGGTGTTTACAGTGTATAATGGAATTCCATGACAAGCTTAAGATTGCACCACATCATGTATTTGTGTTGAATATTTTAATGGAAGCCCATGTATATGTTTTGATTTACTGTACACGCTTCCAACATGAATATTATGCTACCAGATTTCAAGGTTTTCGGGTTTTGAAATCTATACTAGTTACTTATGAACTATTGAGTATAAGTTTTGTGAAATCTTTAGTTTTGAAAATTATGTTAAATGACCCAAATAAAGCTTGTGCATTGTATTACAAAGTGCATATTTTTGCTAAACGGATAAAATATTTATAAACCACTTACTTGGTGTTTTATTAGCTCAGTTATATGTTTTCCTTATTGAGCATGTGGTTGCTCACCCCTTCTTTTAAAACATTTCAGATTAACTAGTGGGTGAAGCGCTAGAAAAACTATTAATTCCTCGTGCTAAGTGCACGGCTTTGGTGCTAAGGTATACGCAACCAATGTAAAGTTTTGTTTCAGACTTATGTGTATGCACGAATGTATGTAAATAATGGTTTTGGGATGTATTAGCTGTTCCATCATAGGTAGGATTATTAAGGAAGTCAATATTACCTTTTCGTGACAATACGCCTATGGAGTTAGCTTACTATGAAACTAGGTTGAATCTTAAACTTAATGAACGGGTAGGAAGTTATAATTCATGATGGTTAGTTACTTGGGATTATGTGATGGGTTGCTGATGTGATTGTGATTAAATGATTGTTATTTGTGGATAGCTAGGATTGCTAATATATATTTGGTTGCGAGAACTGATCATGTGATTGTGGATTGTGGTTTTTGGTTACGATATTGTCTTATTTGCAGGTTGGGTAGAGTCAAATTGTAGTTGTTATGCTGTCAAAATTTCAAAAAAATTTAGGACCTTAATAAAATCCTTCACATATTAATATAAAAGATTTAAACCTATATAGGATACGGAACTACATGAAAAGATCCAAAAGTTATAATGATAAATACTAGCGAAGGTTGGTTCATTTTAAAATGTTTTCGCATTAATTTAGGCATTTAGGGATAGAAGTAGAGGTCACGGGTCGTGACAGCCTTTTTGGTATCAGAGCGAGGTTATAGTTAGACCGTATCAGTGTAGGTTAGCTAGTATAGCAATACATCCCATGCACCGTGCATGTCTGAAATATATTTATATGTTGCATATACTTTTGATTGTTAATAAGTGTGTTTGGGTCTTTGGTACTTGAAATGTAAGTAAATATGAGTAGGAGATGAGGACGAGGTCGAGGTAGAGCGAGACAGGCTCCACCACCTCCAGTACCTCCTCCTCCCCAGCCGAATAGTTCGAACACTCGGATGGCGAGGCTAGAGCAGACCATGGACCAAATATCTGCTACTTTTACACAGTTCATGACTAACTTCGTTCAGTTTGCGAATGCACCACAAGCTCCTCCACCACCACCCGAGCCACAACCAGCTCCCCAAGATCCTCCAACATCAGCTCCACTAGTACCTAAGCCACCACCTACTCCACCACAACCCCAAGTGGTGTAGCTACTAGCCCAAGACTAGGTGGATTGAAACATTGCCCAATTAAAGCAATTTCAGAAGATGAATCCACCAATCTTTAAGGGAGTTAAGGACCCTGATAAAGCTGAAGAGTGGATTTTGAAATTGGAAAAAATGTTCAAGTACATGCGGTGCAGTAGTGTCAAGAAAGTGGAGTTAGGTACCTACATGCTAGAGAGTGAGGCAGATCGATGAGGGACGTCTGTCGAAACTATTTTGTTGGCTAAGCACTCGGAGATTACTTGAGAGATTTTCCTTGAGAAATTTAATGAACAATATATCTCGGAATGTGCTTCGAGGAAGAAAGAAGCAGAGTTTTTGAGTGTGGTCTAAAGTAACATGATGGTGGACTAATATGAGTTGAAGTTCACTGTACTCCTCCGATATGACCTCCAACTTAGCCCAGAATGAGTTGAAGAAGATAGTTAAGTTCATCCATGGGCTGAAACCCGTGATACAAAGTAGGTTAGCATCTTTGAACCAATGGGCTTATGTCGAAGCCATCCAAATGACATAATTCATAAAGCAAGATATGAAGTTATCCCGAGTAGAATCTCAGTCGAGATTGAGAAGTTAGGGTAGGAGATATGATGACAGGAAGTCTTTTCAGAAAAGAGAGCAGAATAAGAAGCCGATGGTCGATGTATCTAGAGCTTTGACAACTAGATCAAGGGTTCCTCCTACTTCAAATGCTCCTGTAGCCACTTTTTCTAGGAAGTTGAAGAGAAAACCCAAGACTCTAGGTTATATACTTAAGGTGAAGACACCAAGGAAAGAGTCACAAACAATCGGGTTAGTATACAGAAACTGTGAACTTAAGATAGGTGATAAGGTGGTATTAGCTAACCTAATTTTGCTAAGCATATTAGATTTTGATTCCTGATGCTTTGAGAACAAAGGAGTTGGGAGATTGTTGCATCTTTGTTATGTCGATCTTGTTACTAAGAGTCATTTGAATAAAATCAAAATTGCATTGAAGTTAATTTGCTCAATTATGATTGAAATGGACGTGTTTTACATATTTTGGAGTCTATGGAATTTGGCATTTTACTATAAGACAAAAAAATGGGATTGAAGATTTGGAATGTTTTGTTAGACAGGATTTGGATTATATTCATTTTAATTCGATTATTGGATAAATGATTATGTGGAGTTTTGATAGAAGCTTATCGCATTACACATGGTGGATTGTTCTAAGAGGAGAATTGCAAGTTATCCTTGTTGAGATATGAACGAGACTTTGAATTCACGAGTTTTTGATTTTGAAAAATGAAATTAAATATCCGAGTTAGATACCGCCTTGTGAAGGTGAAGAAATAAATTATATTCTAGTGAAATCGTATGAACTATGGAATATGGATCAATGGTTCAATATCAAGTGCACAGATATGTTATGTGGGAAGAACGTAGATTTTAGGCAGTATTCGAAAATCATCAGCATAAAAATTTATCATTGTACATTTTAAGACTTTCTATTGGCTGGATCAATCTTGTATTTAAAGAGGATAATTGCTTAATTTGAAGTGATTTTGGTTTAGTAAAAGAAACAGAAAAGTATCTTAACTTGAGGATATGAATTGATATTTATTCAAGTTGTTGAAGTACAATCATTAGACTTATATATGGAGTGATATTAATTTGTTAATGATGAGAGTGATTAAATTGTGATAATGGTTTCAAAAATTTTGAGGCACAATATGAGATAAATTCTGATAAGGTTTAATGGTATATGACACATGTTATGTGTTGTGTATGCATAAAGGTTGAGGTAATTATTATCGTAAGATCTTATTTTAGAAGTTGATTTTGATTGAGTATTTCGAACTATGGAAATGTGTTTTGTGAAGATAATTTGAGCTATTTTAAGTACATAGTACAACTCGTATTGGAGTTTACCCAAAAAAAATATTGATGATTGTTTTATATATTTGGTGAATCTAGAGTATGTATTAAATTTTGAAGAGATTGTGGAATCAATGAGGTTATGTGATGTATGTAATTGGCTTTTGGAGTTGTGATCTTGATATGAATTCTATTATTTGGAGTTTTCTGACACATACTCGGATGATCTACCAGAATTACATCAGGTAGAAAGACGAAGTTTTGAATTGATTTAGTATTTGGTACCGACCTGATGACACGCCCTAAGAGTATTATCCGCAAGTGCACGGGTCGTCCAAGTAATAATGGGATTTGAGTCCCGAAATTATTGTCCCACAGAGAAGTTGACTAGCCTAATTAATTACCGGTTAATCTTACCCTAGAGTATATCCTAGCAAATTATGAAGTTAAAGAGGGTGATCTACTAAGGCTAATTAAAAATACTGGAAAGTAATAAAATAATAAGAACTAAAGGAAATAAAACTGAGCAAAATTTACTTACAGTACTCCGAGCAATTAAAAGCAAATAACCTACAAAAGAAAATCAAAACAGTTAAAATGAATTAACGCAATTAAAATGCGAATATAAAAATAAACGTATAAAATCAATTAAACTAAAATTTAAACAAACTTTAAATTGAAATGTGCATGCAAATTAATCTAATTAATAAAAACTGCAATTTAAACTAACCTAAGATCTAATAAAATAAAATTCTAAAAAATTAAGAAAAATAATCATAAATCTAAATGTCTAAACTAATGAATCTAAAATTACTCCTAGATATATCTAAATACTAAATTAACACTAAAATCTAACTAATGCATGAAACACATTTTTTTTGAATTTTCACTAAAACTTTAAAATGCATAAAATGAGTTTATCTAAATTAATTTTAAGCATATCCCCTAATGCTAGAATAAAAATTACTTAGTAACCAAATTAAATCTAAGTTAAACTCATGCAACAAAGAAACTATGACTAACATGCAAATTAGAAATCAACTAACTAAATTAAATACTAAACTTGAACTTAATCTAGCTAAAGATGCATGCAAAATGAATTAACAACTACAATGGGCTAGCCAACTACTCCAGCTGCAACCTGCCATTGTGTACACAACGTCCTTCACAGCAGCTCGGTGATGGTGAAAAATGACACCAACGAAAATCTATAGTTATCATATACCTGGTTAGTGCAGAATGAAAGTGTAAACTGAACATGAACATATGAATTAATGAAAACAGAGCTGAACAAAGTGGAAGTTAATCAACAATTTGCTGCCATGGTGAACTCATGCTATGTTCTACAATGAATGGTGACAGTAGGTAACACAAAGCAAGGTGGAAATACATAACTAAATAAAAGAAGACAGGAAGTGCAGTGATGAACAAATGCAAAACCGAGAAGCATAAATATATTCAGTAGAAAATTAACAGAGGTTATCATTAATATGCAGTAAAAGGGCAGCATGTGTGTAGTTCAATGAATGAAGCAAAAACCAAACCTTTCAAGGATACCAGCAATAAACCGAATAGGAAGAAGCAACATATAACAACAGAACATTAAAATGAGATTGTAAATAAGTGCTCTGCACATAAACGAGAATCCAATAGCATTGGGTTGGTTCATTCCTTTCTCTAATCGAGGTTCCACATTGCCATTGATGTGGATAAATGTTAAACATCAACCCACATCAAAGCATCAAAACCAAAAGGCATATACAAAGGAAGAGGTTGTTCCCGAATGCACCAAGAGAGCTCAAACCGAGAGCAACAAAAGTGATGGTTTAACAAATAAAGAAAAGAAAATATGAGTAATGCTTCTGGAAACAAAAAATGAGACATGCACTAGGAAAATAAGTTATGGAAATACAACTTGACAAATAGAGAACTCATGGTTACCAAACCGAGAGCATGAAGAAGAAAAGATCGATTTTCCATTGACAATGAAATTTAACAAAGATTAGTGAAGAACATAAAATGAATAGTAGAATAACTTGTAAAAACTATGCAAAAATTTAAAGGAAAGCTTTTAAAATTAACCTAAAAACTATTCTACCCTAACTTACACACATTTTCAATTGCCACCATGTTCTATTTATACACAAACATAGGGGTACAATGGTAATTTTTATCCTAGTTGAGTTGGCATTATTTGGCCACTTGTCTTCAATTGATTTGCTGCAGAATAGATATTTCCACGTCACTTGTCGGTTTGTCCAGTTGGCTATGCGATGTGGCCCGGCGTGTGCCTTCCAGAATATTCTCTCGATGTCTGTTGATCTTATCATTTCGAAGCAAATAAAATATGGACACTTGGCATCACGCGTGTCCAGACGACTGGTGACTCGGCCTACAAAATTTGAAGTGGTCCAATCTCCTTTAGCTCATTCTCAGCCCAATTTCGACTGAAACGACTGAGTTTCATCTAGATTTAATTTATCTGCAGATTAAAGAATTTTAATTAAATAAAGGGGATTATTAATAAAATAATATGGGGATTAAATAAATAATTAGGAATTTAAGCACACATAATTCTATAAAAAATAGAATTATCACCTGATAGTCAACCACTATACTGAATGGTTCAATTTAATTAGAGGAGCTGAGGAAATAATTATAGGGATTGTATGATAAAATGATTATCAGACCGAATGAGCCATTTTAGAGTGTACTGGCGTTACTTGCTAAGGAAATCCGGAGTCTTATGGGTCATGAGGTATCAAGAATGGATGCCAATCAGATTCTCCCTAAACAAAAGTTGTAGATCAATGAGAAAGACCCAAAATTGTTAAGATGATTCAGAGTTGGGGTATAAAGAGACTTGGAATATGAATTACGTATCGAATCTAAGATTATAAATTGTATATGCTTATGTATCGAATGCGAGACATAATTGGAATAAAGAAAGAGTTTTGTTATAATTGATGTATGAAATGAGACAAGATCTGAAGTGTGATAAATTTTGGATACATGATTATAATTGGAATGAGAGATGTACACAACGTATGAATATTGTTAGGTATGCGAAATGATTCAGATCGAATGACATGAATGAAGAACGAGTGGTGACTAAAGGATAAATTTCAAATTGCGATAAATTATGGTATCCTACTTTCTCTTGGTACTGAACCTTGAACCCTTATATCGATAATCAGTTTATGTGGTCAAGCCTGATGGCTAATAAAGGTATTTCAAAATAGCTCCCTTCCTGAGAGACTTGACAGCGTCTAGAAGTGCCTAGATCCATAACCCATAAATTGAAATTGATAGTTGTAATGTTTAGGCTTAAAGTAGGATACCATTACTTATGCGGTGAAGGATTATAGAATTTTACTGATCATGAAATTTTTAAATTTCATAAAAGCAATTTAACACAAGGAAAAGAAATAGCTAGAGCTGACACCTTGATAAAAAGGGAAAAACTCAGCATGGTGTCACATAAATTGTCGGGGAAAGTGAACTATTGGAATGTTTTGCGAATCTCAAATTGGATGTGGTTCTTTTGATACTGATGTTTACTGTATGGTAGTTAACCAAAGAGTTGAAAACTGGACTGGATTAATCAAATTATACAGGCTCAGCGTAATGATAAATACTGTATCGATATGGCTAGTTAGATATCAAAGGGTCCTAAAATAGATTTGGTATCAGTAGTTATGATTTATTGAGATTTAGAAACAGAATTGTGTACCCCATGATCTATAGTTAAAGAAATTGATGTTGTCAGAGGCTCATCCATAGAGATATACTTTGCATCTGGAAAATAGTTAGATTTATCAAGACCTCCTGAAGGTACATTGATAATCAGGTACAATAAAGAATGTAATTGAATTTCAGATTAAATGTCTCATATGTCAGCGGATTAAAGTAAAGTACCAGAAGCCTAAGAGGTTATTACAACTTTTATCCATGCCAATATGGAATTGGGAGCATCTACTCAAGATTTTAGAAGGATTGTTAGAAGGACCATTTGCCATTAGAAGAACTTGCACATAATAATAATTACCACTTAAGTATCGGAATGGCCCCGTATGAAGCTCTTTATGGACAGAGGTGTAGATCACCGATTAGTTTGGAAGAGGTTGGTGACATGAAGATTTATGCCACAGATTTGGTTGAGCAATCATCCGAGAAGGTTAGTATGATTTGTAAAAGGCTCAAGACAGCCCATGATAGACAGAAAAATTATGTAGATCATCGGAGAAGAGATTTGAGGTTTGAAGCGGGTGATCATGTTTTCATAAAAGTTTCCTCGACAAAAGGTGTGATGAGATTTAGGAAGAAGGACAAGTTGAGTCCTCGGTATATAGGACCATTTGAGATATTGGAGTGTGTTGGCTAAGTAGCGTACCGACTAGCTTTACCACCCTAGCTAGCTGAGGTACACAATGTATTCCATATGTCTCTGCTCCGTAGATATGTCATGACCATCCATGACTTAACCAAAACCACTACTAATTTTTCACTTTTTACTTACCTTTGTCCTTATCAACAGTTGGGTTGTGATTCGATGCTAATATCCTCGCTTATTATACCATTCATCCATTATCATACATACATGTCAATATTCTATCTACTGACTGTAATTTCTTTTATAACATAAGTGAGCTCGTATAAAATCTAATACAAATACATCCCCCATAATTTACATCATTGACATCACTGTGCTATCTATATGTCTAGATCCAAAATCGTATAGAATTTTTGTATACATGTCGATCTATAGGAAATGGTAGCGGACAACAAGAACACCATCCCTCATTCGTACTCGCTCTATTGCGGATGCTCTGTAGAGAGGTGTAAAAAAAAAGGGTGAGCTCACAACTCAGTAAGGAAATCAGGCAAGCAAGTAGACATCTACACTATCTACTCAAAATAATGCTATGCCTCAAAAATATTATTTCCTTATCTCATTTTACAAGCATGTATTTTAAAATAGATACATATACTTGTACAAATTAAATCCCATGTACAGAAATCATGCTTAGTTCTTAAATATAGGCATTTCATGCAAAACAATGCATCTTTATAATTTCACAATGCCTTTAGATAAATCATGTCATTTATATTAAAATCACAGTAAATATGACATTTCAATCATTCACAACACAAAAATCGGATTCTGACCCATCCCTCAGGTCTATATGTATCATAGAATCAATCAAGTGATATATCATGTGAGACTCTGTGGTTAAATGTAATACTATCCTGGACTATGGCCATATCCTATAATGGTGATCCCAGGCTACATAGGCCTCGGTGTGCGAGGAAATCATTGCTGCAACGGGAGGGGGGGTCAGTCCATCACAACCGCCAGCTATAAACTTCTCAACTCATGCACATCACAACAACACACGGTACAGTGTACTCCATGCCACTCGCACGGTACAACTTACACCCATGGACCCTATCTCAATGGATAATCAATACCACATCTCTAAATCCACATACGAACATCTCAACAGTGTGACACTCAGTCTACATGAGGAAATCAGCATGGTTTTTAAACATGTCTTATATATCACATAAAACTACAGTGCGCGTCTTTGAGCGCGACTCTCAGTCGACACTTCACTCAACCACTATTTCAGACGTCACAAACTCAAACTCTAATGCGAGTAAACCTCCAACAGTAGGTCATGCATAGTTCATGTTTCAAATCAAGTGCGAGCAATCGCTCAACTACTATGTCATGTATAAATCATGAAGAATCGAGTACGATCAACGCTCTAGCACTCTGTCATGCATCTCATATAAAATTTGAGTACGAGCAATAACTCCAGCATTCTATCATGCATGTCATGGAAATCTAGTGTGAATCAGACATCAGCACTAATATATGTGGAAAATATATGAAATCAAGTGCGAGCTATGCTCTAGCACGATTTATTCTTACATAATTCGATAGATGACTCTTTAAAAAGGGATGATTTTTAAAACATCAAAATTAGCACTATAAATTGTGCTATTTCTCATCAACCATGAAAGCATTAGCCCATCTACCTACTCTTCTGCTAACAGCAGTAAAAACTCACATAATGGTGGTTTCCATGCTTTTTACAACTTTTTCCAAAAGTTGACTTTTTTCCTAATTAAGGGTAAAATCGTAATTTACCACTATCGGGTCGCTATAATTATTATTCACTTTCTCTGACCCTCAGAGTTTTTAAGTGAATGTAAAAGTAGACAAAAATAAGTGCAGGTATCTCTAACTACTCACAAAAGTCCCTTACCTGAAATCACTCGAGAAATTTTACTTTCTCAACGCTGCTCGTTCCAGCAGTCCGATTAGCTCCTCCAACAATCTTTGGAGCTGCTTATAATCATTCATCAGGTTAATTTTACTTTTCTTACTATATTTCACATTTAATACAATCTATTTCACTTAATGGGCTTTAATAAACCTTAATGGGCCTAACTCTACCTTAATCCCATTTCTATTTTACTATTCATTTTCATTGGGCCTATTGGGCTTGTGGAGTCCACCAACTCTTATTGGGCTTGTCCTAGACCCATCACATCACACTGGGTCGAAACCAATTGGGTTTGGCCCATTGGACCTCTCAACCATATGCCATGGCTGAGACCATGTATGCCTAGCCATGCCGAGCACCACACCACCGTCGGTCATTTCACTAGTCATTCACTTAGGCATTTTCACAAACACTTTGTTGCAATGTTTTTAAGCTTAACTTAGTTCATTTAGGCATTTTATCAAACACCTTGATTTCCAACTTAATTCATCCACTAATTGATCAATTTGATTAATTCTAACTATACCATAATCATAAACACATGTATATCAACTCATTCATGCCTTAAAATCATATGGACATTTATCAATTTATCACTACGCACTCTCAACCAATCCATGTTCATAGTAATTTCATGTGTTTCAATTTTTTTTAATTTTTTTTTCAATTAACTAATCTAGATTGAACTTCTAAATATGTACAACCTAAATATTTACAAGCTAGAATTACACCTAAGCATAATTTCACCGATATTAACTAATGGCTAATTAAGACTTCCCAGGCAACGGCGCCAAAAACTTGACATGCCCTGAAGGTATTACCGCAAGTGTAAGGGTCGTTCAAGTAATAATGGGATTTGAGTCCCGAATTATCATCCCTCAGAGAAGTTGGTTAGCCTAATTAACTACCGGTTAATCTTACCCTAAGTATATTCTAGCAAATTAAGAATTAAAGGAGTGATCAACTAAGCTAGAATTAAAAATACTGAAAGCAATAAAATACTAAAACTATAAATAAAGAATATAAAACCGAGCAAAATTACTTACAGTGCTCCACGCAATTAAAATAAAAAACCTACAAAAATAATTAAAACAGTTAAAACTAATTAACGCAATTAAAATAAAATGCAATTATGAAAATAACAAAGCAGGATTAATTAAACTAAAATTAAACTAACCTAAAATGCAATTAAACTACTTAATCAAAATGCAATTTAAACTAAGTTAAGATTTAATGAAATAAATTTACCCCTAATCTAATTCTAAATGAACACTTAATTAACTATCAACCTAATTAAAACTAAGTTTTAAACCATTAAGCAAGAATACTAATCATGCAATTTAATTAAAGACTCTAAATTAAGCTAACAAATTAAATTGAAATTAACTTATACTAACAATGCATGAAAATAACTTAATTAACTACAATGAACTAGCCAAACAAAGCCTTAACAACTTTTAAATCATCTAAATCCCTCCATTCACTATTCATATCTTCAATTTGCATTTTCTGGTTTGGTCTTGGGTTGGTTGCTCTCGGTTCTGGCCAGGCGTGTCCAGCTTGCTTGCTCTCGATTTTGTCCTAGTTTGCTATCCACCAACTCTACTGCATCCAGTCTGGTTTTTAGTTTCCGTGCTCAGCTCCATTCCTGCAACAAATCCAACTCCTCACGTTACCAAGCACTTCAGCTGCTTTAAGCTTTATTTTCTGGATTTGTTCAGCACCGTATTTGCCTTCACGCAACCAAGAGAAGCAATCTGCCTTTACGCCAGCTCCTGCTTCAGCTGAAACCTGCCATGTCCAGACCTTCTTCTAGTTGCTGCTGTTGTTGCTGCTCATTCCTCGCATGCCCTACTCACTGCAATTAGCTGACTCCATCTCCTACTGCATATGAAAGATTAATATAAACTAATAGCAAAGACAAAAGAGAATGAACAGTAATATCATCATAAAATAGAGGCAAATAGAGGAGAAAATTTTTTGTTGTTCTTTGTCTATTGATATGAGTAATCCAACTGCTGCCTAACTTGATCTCGTAATGTCACCTACTACTGCCTACATCAATAGTTAACACACCATCTAACAACAAGTATAAACCAGCCAAGAAGATAAATGCAAGGGAAAACACAAATTTAATCAAAACATGAAAATGGCGTGAACTCACACTCTAAATGCAAAATAAAATAAAAAACATGAATCCATGCAATGCAGAAAAATGAAAACGAGAAAAAGAACATGACAGAAAAATATGAATTTTAAGATTGAAATCGAAATGAAATAAAGCAAGTCCATCAACTGGAAATTAACACAAACTGTTAACACCCGTAAGTCACGTGAACAGGGAACCCATCATCCTCGGTTTGCTTCAATTTCTTCTCCAACATGATTCCACATTGCTCTTGATGTGGAATAATGCTTAACATCAATCCACATTAAGGCAACAAAACCGAAATGGAGAAGAATGAATGAAAAATATCTTGCAACCCAAATGCACCAAAGAGGAGCAAACTGAAAGCTAAAAACAAAATAATGGTTGATCAAACAAAGACATAGACAAGTTTAGGAAACCAAGAGCTAATCAACTAGGAAATAAGCTATGTAAATAGAACTTAACTATAAAAGAACTAGTTTTTATCAAACAGAGAACATGAAATGAAAGTGATTTTCCATTGAAATAAAATTTATCCAAGACTAATGAAGAACATGAAATGCCTAGTAAAACAAACGGGAAAGCAAAAAATACTAGTAAGGAAATAACTCTAAAAACTACTCTACCTACACTACTCCTACTCCTAAATTACATTACTTCTACTCCTAAAATTACATACATTTTTCAATTGCCATCCATGTCTTATTTATACACACAAAAGGGGTATAATTGTAATTTTTCCATCCTAGATGAGTTGGCATTGTTTGGCCACTTGTCTTCACACCATTGGCTCCTTGAAAAATAATATTTCCATGTCATTTATCTTTATGTGCTAGGCTTGTGTTGTCTACGTGGTCTAATCTCGATTTTAGCTCAATTCTATCCATTTTCTACCGAAATATTCAAAATTCATCCGAATTTAATTTATATGCAAACATGAGAATTTTAATTAAATAAAGGGGATAATTAACAAAATAAATTGGGGATTTAAATAATTAATTAGGAAATTAAGTAGAAATAATTCTAAAAATATAGAATTATCACTTGAGTATCGGGATGGCACCATATGAGGCTTTATATGGTAGAAGGTGTCGTTCCCCTATTGGTTGGGAAGAAGTGGGTGAAAGGAAAATTTTTGCTCCTGATTTGGTACAGCAAGCCTTTGAGGTTGTTCAGCTGATATGTGAGAGATTGAGAACAGCTCAGAGTAGGCAGAAAAGCTACGCTAACATGAGACAGAGGCCACTAGAGTTCACTATGGGTGACTCAATTTTCTTGAAAACGTCTCTCTCTTGAAAGGGGTTATGAGGTTCAGTAAGAAGGGTAAGTTGAGCCCTCAGTATATCGGACCATTTGAGATACTGGAGCGAGTGGGAGATAAGGCCTATAGGCTAGCATTGCCACTAGAGCTAGCAAGCATACATAATGTCTTCCACGTATCTATGTTTCGGAAGTACCATCCAGATGCAACCCATGTGATTCAGTATGAACCATTAGAGCTCAAGAATGATTTGACTTATGTAAAGAAACCGATCCAGATACTGGATAGGAAGGAAAATGTGCTACGAAACAAGACGATTCTGCCTATTAATGTTCTCTGGTAGCACCACAATTCAGAAGAAGCTGCTTGAAAGTTGTAGAACTCTATACGGGAGAAGTATCCCCGACTTTTTGAGGAGTAACTTGGTTCCAATTTACAGGACCAAATTTATTAAAGGAGGCGAGGAATATAAGACCCGTATTTTTACATGTAACCCTTATGATCTACTAAGTAACATTCGTTTATGTAATATGAATCATAAGTGATGTAAGGTCCATAAATCCGATGTACACACTAGTTATGTCGATTCGTGATGTACATGCAAGTTTTGTTATGTATGAATAATAAGAAATGGACCTTTTGAAGTAAAGAATGTGTATTAAATGTAAAATGAGTTGTGTGTTAAATGTAAATGAAGTTAGCTTTGAGAATTGGAGTGAAAAATGGCTAAGTATGGTTGCAAGACAAGGGGAGATCGATCTTAGAGGCATTTTGAAGAAGGAAATCGATCCTCAGTCCAAGCAGATCAATCACCTTAAGTCTTGGCCTGAAGCAGATCGATCCCCTTAAGTCTTGGCCTGAAGCAGATCGATCTTATTTCCCTACCAGATCGATCTGTGAAGCTCTCGGCCTGGGAGAGATCGATCTCATGTTCTTCGACAGATCGATCTCCTAAGCTTGAAAATTGAATTCTGGAAGGCGAAAAGTAGCAGCAGATCGATCCCTCACTAATGGAGATCTATCTCATCAATGCAATTTCTATAAAACAGGGCCTCCTAAACTGCAATGCATGAGAGAAACATAAACCTTCCATTCTAAGCAAAATAACCTAGCTTTTCACCATAGGAAACCATCACTTTTCATGCAAAATTGAGAGAGGTTAGTTTAACAAAGTTGTTTATAGTGAAGAGGAGAATAACTTAGTCCAAAAACAAGTGGTGAAACTATTTGATTGAAGGAAACAAGGTGATTTCTCCAAATTCAACCAAAAGGAGGAAAGCCAAGCTAGGTGAGATTTCAATGCACCAATATCATGTATGTTGAGTTATACAATTGTATGAGTTAATTGGTGTATATATTGTTGATTTAAACATCTTAGAACATGCTTAATTTCTATGACCTATATATGGTAAAATGTGAGAAAAGATGAGATAGTTGAATAGGCATGGATTTAATGATGATTTAAGCATGAATAGATGTTATCAAGTATATACACATGACTGTATAATAGTTTGATGAAGTTCATGTGCTAGAAACAAAAATGGCTGAAAATGACTATATGTGGTGTTTGATGAAATGCCACAATGAAATGAAAATCATGAACTTGAGGTATTATAAGCTTAATATCGGTTTAATAGGAACCTATAGACTCGAGGAGTCTGAAAGATTATCGAAAATGAGTTATATACTTGAAATGAACTTATGAAAGGATAAAGTTCAATCATGATGCAATGAGGTCAAATGAGATAGAAATGGCCAAATGCATTGATTTGGAAATCATGCAAGTATATGATAATATACTAATGTGCGTAATACATAATTTCAGTTCCAGAAGATATCATTGGAATAGATAGAGCGGATCACAAGAAGTGAATAGAAAGAAAGTGATACAAGTGTGATTCGAGGTAAAGGACTTATGCGAGCTATAGAGATAGCTATACGTATGTTTTCTTACCTGCTGTGTGAGAATGTATGCGATACATATATAGATATTGATATATCTAAGTAGTAAACTACGTATGAGAATAAGTCTATAGTATGAGTTGCATGACTTATATGATTGTTGTGAAAAGAGGTTTTGCAAACATTTTGAGAAAGAATAATAATAGATGGGCTCTCAGTTTAACCAATTGCATGAAATGTTTCTATCAAGTGATTGAAGGGAGAATTGCCCTCTCACTTATAAACTATACATGGAGCCCCTTCAATTTCTTTTCTGTGTGAAATTGTGCAAGAGCATGAGAGGCAATGGTAGATTGACCAGTCCTGCTCGCACATTATTTTCAAAGGGATTTTTGAGAAAATAAAAAAGTGCACGATTCCTCGGGTGATGCTGTGTGTTCCACTTAAGATGCTAGCACTAGATTTTATGAATCATGCTAGAGCCTTCGAATATTGCTGTGTGTCTTGCTCTGACTATGCTCGCATGTAAATTCTTAGTAAAATCGTGCTCGATGCCTCAGGTATGTTGTGTGTCTTATGCTGAGTTGCTCGCACGAGGTTTTTATGATTTTGTTATGTGTTAAGTAAAACCGTGTTAGAGCTGTCATGTATTGCTGTGTGTCTTGCATTGACCTGCTCACAAGTGGTTCATACATATGATGTAATAAGTACAAAATCGTGCTTGAGCCGTCGTGTACTACTGTGTGTCTTGCACTGACCTGCTCGATGTACCGTGAGCATTAGCCATGGGGTACAATGTGCCGTGAATTGAGTTTGAGCTGAAGGGATGGCTAATTCGCCTCCCCAAGTGTAGGGTTCCTGTACATCTGATCAGTGTTGCCTGGAATCCGACTATGGCTATAAGCCTTTCTTATATCTGAGTGATATAGCATCGTCACTACTGTGTGTTATGACGTATGTATCCCTTGTTGTGTGTCATGCCCTTCTCTCACACGCGACGTACCCAAATCACCATAAATTTTTCACATTTTACTTACATCTTTCTTTGTCATCACTCTACACCAAATCGTTGGGCTTTGATTCGATATTAGTCACCCATTCACTACATACATAGAATTTAATATTCTTTTGTATAACATTACTCTTATACATTAATACAATTATCTGTACATATACATCTCGACTGTGCGTTAATTTACATAACTGTGCTTATACATTGTTCAGTACGAAATGTTCGAGTGTGTATACCTCTTGTAAGATGGAAATGTAATGAATCAGGGAATATCAGTTCGTAGCCGTGTCCACCTACTGTGGATGCTCTGTAAAAAGGGAAATAATAAGGGGGTGAGCTGACAGCTCAGTAAGGAAATCAGGCAAGCAAGAAGATAACTGCACTATCTACAAAATACAATGCTTATGCCTTGAAATCGTTTTCTAACCCATTGGTATCTAAAGCATGCATCCCTCTCAAAGCTTTTATGCAATATATATATATAGATACAAAACATCAGTTATAAAACTGGAAATATACTGGTTTAATAACCTCAGCATTTTATGCACAATATTGCATTTTTCATGTAATTTCACACAAATCACATTTATGACGCCATTTAGTTAAATCAATAATATGGCATATCATCATGTTTAAATCATGGAAATCTAGGCCTCACCTACACCTCGGGTTACCCTTTTCACAACTCATAAATTCAAATGTTTATATCATAAAACCAAGTGATAATTCAATAAAGAATTATTGATTCACATTGCATAAAAGAAAACCAAGATAGGCGGCTACATGTTCCGAGTTTATGATAATAACTAATTTTTCGTGATCTCAAGCTACACAGTACTCGGTGTGCGGGGTCTCACAATTGTTGTAATGGGAGGTGGGTCAAATCTCTACCGTCAGCTCTCAACTGAGGTATTGATCCCGGAGCACACCAGATCCCACTAGATCCTGGTCCCACTGCTAACCAGTCCAATCCAACTACGTCAAGTACTCACGGTACAGCGTACTTCATGTGAGATATACGATACACAGTACTCCATGAACCCTATCTCAAGGTGGGATGCTCGACATGAGTTTTAGTCCTTATACCTCGGATATACCTCATAGTCGGGATGCACGCCATGAGTCTTAGTCCTCATACCATGGGTTATTTCGATAGCCCTCGGCCTTATCTCAAAATAATGCACGTGTGAGCATATATATATATATATATATTGGTGTGACACAGTTAGCACAAGCTCCCAACACGACTGTTTCGTGCTCTTTTCAAATCTGATATGTGCGAATAAATTCCCAGCACGACCATGTCAAAATGACATAACTCTAGTGCAAGCAATGCTCCCAACACTATGTCATGTAAAAACACGAGTATGAGCAAAGCTCCTAATACTCTATAATGTACAATCAAAGAAAACTGAGTACAAGCTAAGCTCCCAGTACTCTATCATGTAAAATTGAGTATGAGTATAGCTCCCAATACTCTATAATGCATCAATCACAAAAACTGGGTACGAGCAATGCTCCCAGTAATCTAACATGCATAAATTGCATTCAAAATTTAGTACGAGTAGATACTCCAGTATATATGATGCATATCTCAAAATATAGTGCGAGTATTCTCTAACACTGGTGGTTTTCACACAAAACCAGATAGATGGCTATTCAAATCATAATTCACCCAATTAAACCAAATCCACACTACAATGTGCTGTTTTCGCATATACATGAAAAATTAGCTATTCTATCATGCAACTCATGAATTTTAACCACAATAAGCTTTTAAGGTATTTTCACCCGTTTTTTGGATAAAGCACACTTATCCTCATTAGTCTCTATCATAATATCATGCCTATTCAAGGGAATTCATATATCATATACTATCAAAATTCTATTCAAAATACATGTAGCTATCTCTAGCTACTTACGAAATTCCCTTACCTCGAATCACGTCACGTGACATCTCTTCCTCGTTGCTGCTCACTCTCGCAATCTGATCAGCTTTCAATGTGATGTTCGAAGTTGTTATAATTATTGACATCAGTAAATCGTAATATACTTATTTCATTTGCCAAATTTCAAATCAATACATAAATTTCACCACTTTCTCCCATTATGGTATTATACCACATTTTCCATATATCTCTATTTATTTCTCCTCATTTCCAATTTATGCATCTCACAAAACTAACTTATAATCTTCCATACATGCATATTCCATCATCAAATTTATGCCAACACCATTCCCTCATCACTTTCTCATTCCCTTGCCAATAGCTAGGTCATGGACATTTTTCATGATCCTTTCATTTCCAATAATTCATACACATACAAATTTACTCACCAATACACCTAGTTTAATATATATCAACTTGGTGCATTAAATCTTACCTAGCTGAGATTTCCTCCTTTTCTCCAAAATTGGTAAATCCTCCTTGCTATTCCAATCTTTGATTCAAATCTCTTATTTCCAAGTATGTTGTTCTCCTCTTCACTAAGAATAACTTTTCTCAACTATTTCTCACTCAAAACGGGTTGCAAACTGAAGTTTCCTAGTGTTGAAATGTTAGGTTTTCCTTTAGTTCGTGAATGGAATAGTGTTTCTCATGAAACAGAGGTTTCAGAAGTCTAATATTTATCGAATTGCCTCTATGAGATCGATCTGCTAACCACATGAGATCAATCTTCCCTACATTTTTCTTCTCGAAACTGACCTTTTAGGCCTAATGAGATTGATCTGCCCCTAAGCATGAGATCGATATGCACAACTCAGAACCTTAAGGAGATCCATCTGGCCTTGTAATGAGATCGATCTGTCATAACCCGAGACTTAAAGAAATTGATTTGTATTGCCAATGAGATCGATCTGCTCCCTTCTTGAAGCAATTATGCTGCACCTTTCATCCCAATTCACTGTTACATTGGTATTGATTTACTTAACCATTCATTTTACATTTCATCCACATTTACAACTTCAAAACATCCATTCCTTATAATTTATATCAATTGTGACTTGTCTATACATAACAACTCATAAAGATTACATGTTAAATTTCGAGTCTTACAATCCTCCCCACCTTAAGAAATTCAGTCCTCCAAATTAGAACCAAGTTACTCTACAAACAACTGGGGGTACTTCTCTTGCGTTAGACTCTCTGGCTCCCAAGTAGTTTCCTCTGAAGTGTGATGCTGACAAAGAATCTTTACTAACCTGATGGTCTTATTTCTTAAGACTTTCTCCTTTCTATCCGGTATCCGTATCGATTTCTCTACATATGTCATATCATCCTTGAGCTCCAATGGCTCATACCGAATCACATGATTTGGATCTGGATAATACTTCCTTAGCATCGAAATATGGAAGACATTATGCACTCCCGATAATTCCAGTGGCAAAGCCAATTTGTATGCCTTATCTCCCACTCTGTCCAGTATGTCAAAGGGTTCAATATAGTGAGGACTCAACTTACCTCTTTTCCCAAATCTTGTTATACCCTTGGAAGAAGAAACCTTTAGAAATACTAACTCACCAACTGCGAACTCTAGTGGCCTCCGTTTCTTGTCAGCATAGTTTTTCTGTCTACTTTGAGTTGTCCTCAGTTTCTCAACTATCAACTGGACATCCTCAAAGGCTTGTGTAACCAAGTCAGGAGCAAATATTTTTTTGTCACCCACTTCTTCCCAACCGATAGGAGAATGACATCTATGGCTATATAATGCCTCATACGGTGCCATCCCGATACCGCATGATAATTGTTGTTGTAGGTAAATTCAGCTAGTGGTTAAATGATCATCCTAGAAGCCTCTAAAATCTAGCACACACGCTCTCAACATATCCTCTAGAGTATGTATAGTCTTCTCTGACTGACCATCTGTCTGAGGATGATAAGCGGTGCTCAAACTCAATCGAGTTCCCATGGCTTCCTGAAAATGTTCCCAAAAGTGGGAAGTGAAGCGAGAATCCCTATCTAAAACAATGCTCACTAGAATACCATGTAACCTGACTACCTCGCATACATACAGTTCTGCTAATGCACTCAGAGTATCGGTTTCTCTCACAGCTAGAAAGTGGGCTGACTTCATCAGTCTATTAACTAATACCTATACAACATCATGATTCCTCTGGGTCCTTAGTAATCCCATCACAAAATCCATGGTGATATGCTCCCATTTTCATGTCGGTATAGGTAGAGGTTGCAATAACCCTACAGGTTTCTCATGCTTAACCTTCACTTGCTGACATACGAGACATCTCACCATGAACTCTGCTATATCTCTCTTCAGACCTAACCACCAATACACTTTTTGAAGGTTTTGATACATCTTATTACTTCTCGGATGTAGCGTGTACCTCGATGAATGAGTTTCCATCAATATCAATCTCCTAAGCTTTGAGTCCTCGGGAACACACAATCTGCCTCTGAATCTCAGAAGTCCATCAAAACTTATCTCAAAATCAGTCACTATGCCTTTCTGTATCTAACTACTCATATCAATACAATATGAATCAGTCTACTGAGCCTATCTGATCCTGTCCAACAGATCTGGCTCTAAGCGTAGACTAGCAATCAGACAGTCCGTATCCATGTCAGTAGGTACGACTCCCAAATTAAGGCTAGCAAACTGCTCTAGCAACTCATGTTCCTTGACCATCATATACGATACTATCCGATTGCTCTTCCTACTTAATGCATCAACTACAACGTTAGCCTTACCCGAATGATAAAGTATCTCACAATCATAGTCCTTTAGAAGCTTTAGCCATCTTCTTTGTCTCATGTTCAATTCTTTCTGTGAGAATAGAAACTCCAGGCTGTTGTAGTCGGTAAAGATCCAGAATTTCTTTCCATACAAGTAGTGGTGCCATACCTTCAATGCAAACACTACTGCTGCTAACTCAAAATCGTGGGTCGGATAATTCTTCTCATGGTCCTTCAGCTGCCTGGATCTATAAGCAACTACCTTACCATCCTGCATCAATACACAGCCCAGTCTCTGATGCGAAGCATTAGTATACACTGAAAATCCTCTTGAGTTGGTAGGGATAGTGAGAATCGGAGTAGTGGTCAATCGACTCTTTAACTCCTAAAAACTCCTCACAATGTTTATTCCACACAAATGCTGCACCATTTCGAGTGAGATGTATCAACAGAGTAGCTAACTTCAAAAATCCTTTGACAAATCTCTGATACTACCCTGCTAAACCCAAAAAACTCTTGATCTCGGTAACTGTCCTCAGCTGTTCCCACTGAACTATCGCCTCTAACTTGGATGGATCTATTGATACACCATCCTTCGACTCAACGTGTCCCAAAAATGAGATCTGTGATAAGCAAAAATCACACTTATTAAGTTTAGCATACAACTTCTACTATCGTAAAGTCTGCAATACAATCCTGAGGTGCCCCTCATGCTCTTCCTCAGATTTCGAATAGACCAAGATATCATCTATGAAAATGATAACAAATTGATCCAAATACGGCTTGAACACATCGTTCATCAAAGCCATTAAAGCTGCGGGAGCATTCCTCAATCCGAATGGCATAACAAAGAACTCATAATGGCCATATCGGGTTCTAAATGTTATCTTGGGCACATCTCCACTCCGAACTCTCAGCTGATGATACCCAGACCTCAGATCAATCTTAGAAAAGACCTGCGCTCTCCGGAGCTGATCCAACAGATCTTCTATGCGTGGTAGGGGATATCTATCCTTGATGGTTGTCTTATTCAATAATTTGTAATCTATATATAATCGGAGGTTTCCATCCTTCTTCTTGACAAACAAAATGGGTGCTCCCCATGGTGAAACAGTTCTGATGAAACCCCTATCCTTCAACTCCTGTAATTGTCTCTTAAGCTCCTCTAACTCAACTAAGGCCATGCGATACGATGGTTTAAATATAGGTTCAGTACCAGGCACCAAGTCTATATAGAACTCCATCTCTCTGTCTAGTGATAACCCTGGCAATTCATCCGAAAAGACATCTGGGAATTCACTAACCATAGGAATATCTATAAACTCCAGATGTACCTTATTTGTATCAACCACGTATGCAATAAAACCTTCAACATATTTATTTCTCAGTCAGCATAGTACATCATTTATTGTAATTACAACTATTACTTTTATTTCTTTTCATCAAGCTTTACAACATATTTTTCAGGGTTAGGAAACATAACTGTCTTAGCATAACAATCTAACACAACATGCTTTGATGATAACCAATCCATTCCTAAGATTCCATTGAAATCACTCATGCTTTGGTTCTTGAATGGAATAGTGTTTCTCGTGAAACAGAGGTTGCAGAAGTCCAGTATTTATAGAATTGTCTCTATGAGATCGATCTGCTTACCACATGAGATTGATCTTCCCTGTATTTTTCTTCTCGAAACTGACCTTCAGGCTTAATGAGATCGATCTGCCCCTAAGCACGAGATCGATCTGTACAACTCAGAACCTTAAAGAGATCGATCTGTCGCAACCCGAGACTTAAAGAAATTGATCTGTATTGCCAATGAGATCGATCTGCTCCCTTCCTAAAGCAGTTCTGCTGCACTTTTCATCCCAATTCACTGTTACATTGGTATTTGATTTACTTAACCATCCATTTTACATTTCATCCACATTTACAATTTTAAAACATCCATTCCTTATAATTTATATCAATTGTGACTTGTCTATACATCACAACTCACAAAGATTACATGTTAAATTTTGGGTCTTAGACTGTGTGTCTGGGGATATGATAACCCATGATTTATGTCTTAGTGTATATTGGTTCACAAATGTAAAGCATTTTCTACATATGAACTGTGTGAATAGATTATGCTATGTGAAACTGTGTTAATATGCATATACCTATCTAGCAAATTAATGGTTTTACATTGATGGAAGCTGTTTTAAAATGAATGCATATGTTTTATAAGGAAAATGAATATATATGTATTTTAGCATGTAGATAGTATACTTATCTACCTGCTTTCATATTTTCCTTACTCAGCGCATTAGCTCACCCCCTTATTTCCTCCTCCACAGATAATACTCAGTAGTGAGTACATTGCAGTCATCCCTGCTATTGTGTACACTGGTCATCCAACAGTATAGAGAGGTATACCCTTGAGATGAAAAGATTTTATATCCTATAAATTGATGCATAGTAAAGTTTGTATTTTGTATTGTATTTTGGGGATGTATATAATAGAAACTGATGTAAACGCTTTCGTACTTATATATAAAAGTCCAGTTTCTATTTTATTTCTTTTAATTGAGCTGATTAGACTATAAATGGATGAGAAATGGATCGGATGTTGACTCACAGCCCAACTGTAAGTGGTAAGGTAAAGGTCACGGACTAGTATAGAGGGTCGTGACAAAAACTTTGAAGCCTCCCAGTTTGCTCACTTTAGCTCTTGATAGCCAAGTCCAACATATGTTAATCCTCTCTCAATTGGGAACACCATTCATGAAGAATGCAAGTTCCAAATATACCTTTTTCCTAGTGATTTCTAGAGAGAGAAAGCTTTAATATGTGTGTTTTAATGGTTTCTTCTCCTAACCGAATTCTTAAGGAAGAAGATGTAGTTGTCTTGGCTGATTTATAAGTCCATTACTTATAGGTATTGATATATCTAGGTATACGTATGTTTTCTTACCTGCTCTGTGCGAATGTATGTTATACGTATATAGTTATTGATATATCTAGGTAGAAAACTATGTATGAGAATAAGCCTATAAGTATGAGTTGCATGATTTCTATGTTGTTGTTGTGAAAGGGGGTTTTTGCAAACATTTTGAGAAATGGTAATAATAGATTGGCTCGCAATTTAGTAAATTGCATAAAAAACTTTTAAACGAGTGATTGTAGGGAAGATTACCCTCTCACTCATACTCAGTGAATGGAGTCGTCTATTTCTTTTCTGTGTGAACTTGTGCTAGAGTCGAAGTCACGATGGTAGATTTACCAGCCTTACTCGTATAACCTTTTTAAAAGGATGTTTTTTTTTTAGAAAAGTAAAAAGGGTGTTTGATGCCTCGGTGGTGTTCTGTGTTCCACTTGAGAGCTCGTACTAGATTTTGGGAATCATTCTAGAGCCATAGAGTACTGCTTAGTGATCTTGCTCTGATTATGCTTGCATGTGACCCCCTTGATTTAAAGTGATAGGACACTGTGCTTGATGCCTCGGGTGATGCTGTGTGTTCTACTCGAGAGCTCGGACTCGTGCTCGATGCCTCGGGTATGTTGTGTGTTCATACGTTGAGTTTCTCGCATGTGGTCTCTTGAGCTTCTATGTGATAAGCAAAACCATGCTCGATGCCCCGGGTGATGCTGTGTGTTCCACTCGAGAACTTACATGAGAGTTTATGAGATTGCTGTGTGATGAGAGAAAATCGTGTTGGAGCCATCATGTATTACTGTGTGTCTTGTACAGATCTGCTTGCACAAGATTTTGAGACAATGGAAATGGGTGATAAGGATCCACGAGAGCACGATGTACCGTGAGCATTAGCCATGGGGTATGATGTGCCGTGATTTGAGTATGAGCTGAAGGGATGGTTGATCTGCCTCCCTAAGCGTAGGGTTACCGCACACCTAATCAGTGTTGCCTGGAATCCAACTATGGCCATAAGTCTTTCTTGTATCTATGTGATACGACATTGTCACTACTATGTGAGGCGACATATGTCCCCCTATTGTGTGTGATATTTCTATTTTTAATAGAATTACTTGTGCTTAAATTCCTAATTATTTATTTAATCCCCATATTATTTTATTAATAATCCCCTTTATTTAATTAAAATTCTTTAATTTGCAGATAAATTAAATCCGGATGAAACTTAGTCGTTTTAGTCAAAATTGGGCTGAAAACGGGCTAAAGGAGACTAGACCACTTCTAATTTGTAGACCAAGTCACCAGTCGTCTGGACACGCGTGATGCCAGGTGTCTAATTTTTATTTTCTTCGAAATGATAAGATCGAATGACACCGTGCCAACCCTCTGGAGGATACACGTCGGGCCACATCGCACAGCAAATTGGACAAAAAGACTGATGACTTGGAAATACATACTCTGCAGCAAATTAAAGGAAGACAAGTGGCCAAACAATGCCAACTCATCTAGGATGAAAAAATTACCATTGTACCCCTAAGTGTGTGTATAAATAGAATATGATGGCAATTAAAAGGGGGGAGGTAGCCTAGGTTAGAATAGAAGTAATTTAGGAGTAGTTTTAATTTAGTTTTATTCTAGATTAAATTTTTCATTACTATGTTTTATTTTCTTGTTTTCTTTTAGAATTTCCATTAGTTTATTTTAAGCACTTGTTTTAGCATGATTTAAACATTTTAACTTTGTCATTTTTAATGGATTTTAATGAAGTAATTTCCTTTCGGTTTCTAAGTTTTCTTTTACTGTTCATGTCTACTTTCAAGTTGTTAGATTTTATGAATGTTTATTTTATTCTCGGTTTTGTTTAAGTTTAGCTCTTTGTTTTGTTGTTTTGACACTAGTGCTTTCAAATCTTTTTGTTTCTCTCGGGTTATTTTCTGGTTGGGTTCATTTTCCATTGTTCATTCGTGTTCATTGTTTTCAATGCTTTCTTGGTTTCCATTTTTTTTTTTGTTTTTCTTTTCTACTATTCATGCCTGGGGTGCTCTAGAGTAGCTACTGTCTCTTTTGCCATTTTTTCACTTAACTAGTCACGATGAAGGCGGTAGTGTGATGGGCATTCAGAAATATGGAAGGACAATCTATTAACACAGATGCATTAATATGATGAATTACTGTTTCAAGCTGTAAACTGTGACTGGGCATTTTCCTACTCTATTATGCTCTGTTTTGAGTTTTTAGTACTGTTCACTTTCACTTTTTTGGTCATTTATGTATTACTTCATTAAGTTAATTCAATTCTGCTATTAGCCTTGGATCCCACGAGCTGAAGCTGGTGCATGGCAATATGAGACGTGATAAAAGGAGAAAGATTAGGGAATGTTGGTGCTGTAGGTGCTGTATGTTGCAGGCCCCAATTCTTGTGTTAATATAATTGCAGTTTATTGTTTTATTACACTTTGATATTTGTTTATGTTACTTTAAATCTTGCTTTATCATCTCTTATTTTTGTTATTATTCTGCAGTGATTTTTCCTTTTCTATTTAAGTTCTTCCTATTTTACATCAAGTGCCATAGTCTATTTTCTGGGTTTTACTACTGAATTACAGTGCAGATGGTGTTGTCTGCTGGTGCACCTTAGTGCTGCATACCTCTGCGTTGAGGTAGGAAGGCAAGCGTGATTTTCGGGGCTTAAGAAGTGCAGAGCTGGACATACGAGGAACGAGCATGCTGCGGTAGAAGCTAGCTGGGCAGAGGACGTGTGAAGCAAAGCCGTGCACTGTCCTGAAGCACAGCTGGGCAAAGAACAGTACTTGAGACAACCAAGACCGAGTGCACACCAGTAGCTGGAACCCAAAATGCCTGGAGCAGTAGTGGGACAGAAGGAACGCCTGGAACAGCAACAGATTGCAGGATCAAATGCAGCAGACCGAGAGTACCTGGGATCGAGAATGTCTGGAAATAAACATGAATTTGGAAAGATAATGCATAGTACCACATGCTCGAGACCACTTTGTGCATTCTGAACAAGGCTGCGTTTGGCAGCATCATTTTATCTCATTTAAACTTAATGTTTTTATGTTAATGGTTTAATGTTTTAATTGTTAGTTTAGGTATAGTTTTAAATCAAATTGTAGGCTAGTTTCTTTGTTTGGTACTTTAATTGTTAGTTTTAATTTTGATAATAGTTGATTTTTTTTTATAATATGATTTAGGACTTAGTGTTAATGTAGAATTTATATGTTGCATTTAGGATTAATTTAGATTAAATGTGTTTCATGCATTTTTAATTTAGTCTTTATCTTCATTAATTTTTAGTTTAGTTTAATTTGCATTTTTATTAATTAGTTTAATTGTATGCATATGTTATTTTATGCTTGTTTAATTTTAGTTTAATTAATCTTATTTCTTTATTTTCATTTTTGCATTTTATTTTAATTGCGTTATCTTTTGCAGGTACTTTCTTTTATTGCTTGGAGCACTATAAGTAAATTTTGCTCAGTTTTATTTAGTTCTTATTATTTTATTGCTTTCCAGTAATTTTAATTTTAGACTTAGTAGATCACCCACCTTAAATTCATAATTTGCTAGAATATACTTAGGGTAAGATTAATCGGTAGTTAATTAGGCTAACCAACTTCTCTGTGGCATGATAACTCGGGACTCAAATCCCATTATTACTTGTACGACCCGTGCACTTGAGGTAATACCCTTTGGGCGTATCAGTGTGTCTAGGGATATGATAACCCATAATTATGTCTCATGTATAATGATTTGATAAATGTGAAGCATTTTTCTGAGTATGAATGGTGTGAATTGGAATATGTTGTGTGATTCTGTGTGAATATGCATATATCCATCTAGCGAATTAACGGTTTCGCATCGATGAATGTTGTTTTAAAAAGAGTGCATATGTTTTTATAAGGAAAAATGAATGTATATGTATTTTAAGCATGTAGATAGTGTAGTTATCTACCTGCTTCCATATTTTCATTACTGAGCGTGTTAGTTCAACCCCCCTTATTTCCTCCTCCACAGATACTACGCAATAGTGAGTTACTGCAGTTGCTCTGCTATAGTGTTCTCCAGTTCTCTAGCAGTATAGAGAGGTATACACTTAGGAGAGAAAATTTTGTATCCTATAAATTAATGCACAGTAAAATTTGTATTTTGTATTTTGCAAGATATATATAATAAAAACTGATGTAAACGCTTCCGTACTTATATATAAAAGTCCAGTTTCTATTTTCCTTCTTTTAATTGAACTGATTAAACTGTAAATGGATGAGAAATGGATTGGATGTTCGTAAACAGTTTCACAAGTGTGAAAGCATTGATAAATCATTTCAAATCATATGCACCTTCATAAAATCTTTTATCGGTGAAACAAGAATGCATTATCAGAACTAAGTTAATGTGGCGACTTAGCTCAGCCGGTAGGAGACCCACTCAACCGTATTGTCTGCTTTGGGCCCTGCCCTCAGGCTCCGCCCTCACGATTTTTCTTTCGCGTCCTCAGAGATTCGAACCCAAGACATTAAAGTCTTTGTTCTTACATAAATGATACCAATTGTTCTAGTAGAGCAATTGGTATCATTTATGTAAGAACAAAGACTTTAAGGTCTTGGGTTCAAACCTCTGAGGACGCGAAAGAAAAACCGTGAGGGCGGAGCCTGAGGGCAGGGCCCAAAGCTGACAATACGGTTGAGTGGGTCTCCTACCGGCTAAGCTAAGACGCCACAACAAAATGTGCGTCTTGTTGCAATGACCGTGTGGCACTTTGCTCCTGCAAGATTCAAGAGGTGGCCCCCACAGTCTTACTCATACGTACTGTCCGCTTTGGAAGCCCCATAGGCCCCTCACGGCTTTATCGAGGTAAATACCCCAATTCGTGTCCTCAGAGGTTCGAACCCAAGACCTTAAAGTCTTTGTTCTTACATAAATGATACCAATTGCTTATTTATGTAAGAACAAAGACTTTAAGGTCTTGGGTTCGAACCTCTGAGGACACGAATTGGGGTATTTACCTCGATAAAGCCGTGAGGGGCCTATGGGGCTTCCAAAGCGGATAGTACGTATGAGTAAGACTGTGGGGGCCACCTCTTGAATCCTGCAGGAGCAAAGTGCCACAGGGTCATTACAACAAAATGCGCATTTTGTTGTGGCGTCTTAGCTCAGCCGGTAGGAGACCCACTTAACCGTATTGTCCGCTTTGGGCCCTGCCCTCAGGCTCCGCCCTCACGGTTTTTCTTTCGCGTCGTCAGAGGTTTGAACCCAAGACCTTAAAGTCTTTGTTCTTACATAAATGATACCAATTGCTCTACTAGAACAATTGGTATCATTTATGTAAGAACAAAGACATTAAGGTCTTGAGTTCGAGCCTCTGAGGACGCGAAAGAAAAATTGTGAGGGCGGAGCCGGAGGGCAGGGCCCAAAGCGGACAATACGGTTGAGTGGGTCTCCTACCGGCTGAGCTAAGATGCCACAACAAAAAAAAAGAGTAAGAAAAGAAAAGTATATATATATATATTTATATATATATATATAATTATAAATAAATATAAATATAAAAATATTTGGAGATAGGAGAGAGGGCACAGAAAAATTTGAAAACCCGAGAAAAAGGGCTCCGATCGAAATAACCCGAGTGGGTCAGATTTGTCGACTCGCTACGTCGAGACAACCGAGGATCGTGGACAGACACCAAGGTAAGGAAAATTCTCATCCCTGCTAGAGACAAATATGCGTAATTTTTGTATATTTGTAGATATAAAATTTAGGTTGAATTTCATAGTACCGAAATTATCGAAAAGACTAGGTTAAACTTTATGACTGAAAAATTAAAGATTTTAGCCTAGTTGAGCAATCAAATTTTACGGATTTAATTTAAATGATTTGCAGAAATTACGGTATGACTTGAATTCTGTTTAATTATTGAAAATCTTAAAATTTGAATTTTTATAGACTATTTTTTGAGATTTTTCAAAAAAAGGGCTAGTCAGTCTGTTTTGAACGATTTCATCAAATAAATGAATTTATATGTGATTTAAGGAAAAACGATCTGTTATAAAATTATTCTAATGAAATGTGCTTGAGCGCGTACTGACTGTGTGTCGTACGGTCCGTCTCGACTGATTTTGAGACAAAGGCTTTGGTGAGATCATGCCGCACTTCTGTTCTGTATCTGTATCTGTATATGTGGTCCACGAGTACGATGTACTGTGTTTCTGATTCTGTTTCTGGTCTTTGGACATTCTGATTTGTGAGTCCTTTGGGTAGCTGACCACTCCCACGGCGATTGACATCCCGGCACACCTGGCCCGTGAATTACTCGGAGTCACCGACATTGGCCAATAGTCATTTCTGATATCTGACAGCATGCATGCCTTGTCTTGTCTATTTGAAAATTTTTAATTGAATTTGTCTGCTTGAATTGAAATATCTGCAAATCTGTTTGCTTTGCTACTGAAAACTCTAAACTTTCTGGATTTGCAATAGTAGTTAAATGTATTACTATTTCATATTCTGTTTCTGAAGAATCTGTTTCTAGTATTTGTGCTATAGCCGAGACTAAATCTGTTTTTCAAATTTTACAAATCTGACATCTGAGAAAATCATCTGTGAAACTTTTCGGGATATAGCAAATATAAAAATATATATATTTTATAGGTAGTGTATTTATCTACCTGCTATGGGGTTTTTCTTATTGAGCATGTTTAGCTCACCCCCTTACTCTCCTCCACAGATTCGCATCAGTAGTGGAATTCGACTCTATAAGTTGAGGTAATTTGCACAGCTGCGCTTTGGAAAGAAATCACCTAATCTAGAGGTATACCCAGTAAGAATAATTATTTTTGTATCTATAAGTACAGTAATGTATGTAAGCGTATATCTGGGGAAATGTGATTGATACTATTTTGTATAAGAACCAAATGTCGACTTGACGAAATAGAAATGTTGCTGTTTTGTGTTTTTAAACTAATACTAAGTGAATATAAATTACATAGGTTACTTTAGGGATTTTAATCTATTATCGACTTGTAGCCCAACCGAAATATCAGTAAATTCGGGTCGATAATAAAAGTGGAAAAGACTTAAAAAGTTCACATCCCCAACATTACTGTACGTTATTTAGATACAAACGGATATACATAGCTGTGTTTTGCTAAGAAATTGCTACTAAAATGCAAGAAGCCTATTAGTTATGGTTGGTGGACGACGAGGTCGACCGAAGGGACGGGGGGGCAGGTCATCCCGAGGCCGTGAGGAGAGGCCTGAAGGATCGGGTGGCCCCACTACTGAACAATCCACTTTTAACCCTACTGAGATCTCCGATGGTCGTATTACTAGTCTGGAACGTAGCGTGGAGTCGATACTGAATCAAATTGGGCAAGTGCTTGCCAGGCTGAACAACCCATCAGGCACTACGACTCAGACTGCACCTACTACTCCCGCAGTTGCGCCAGACACACCTATGCCACCCCAAACGACGCTAGTGCTGCCAGCGGAAGAACCTTCTACTACACTGCCACAGACCCCGCTTGTACCACAATCATCGGCACCAATGGCCCCACAGCAGCATAATAATGATATGGGATATGATTATGAGTTGGACAGGTTGAGGCACTTTCAGGAATTTAAACCTCCATCTTTTACTGGGGTTAAGGATCCAGTGGTTGCTGAGGACTGGATTAACGAGATGGAGAAGCTTTATGGTTTTTTTTGGTGTAACTCTACCGAGAAAGTTGTGTTTGCAGTGTTTGTACTAAAAGGCGAAGCTGAACACTGGTGGAAGTCCACCCGATTGATCTTAAGAAGCAGGCATGGGGTAATCACTTAGGATCTATTTCTTGATGCCTTCCGGAGGAAGTACATTCCAGATACTTCTCAGAGGAGATTACAGTCGGAGTTCTCGAACTTGATTCAGGGGAATAAATCTGTTGATGAGTATGAGTCAATGTTCACCTTATTGGGAAGATATGATCCGGACACCATGTACTACGTGTGAGATCTGAGAATTTCAGACATATTTTAATTATGTGATAAGAATTTGAAGTGTAATTTATTGAGCTAAGTGAATTGGGGAATGATAATTGGAGATCTATATGTTAAGTGTTTAAATAAGTGTGAAGTTATGAGGACAGATCGATCTGGGAGAAGGAGAGATCGATTTGGTGAGTTAAAAATGACAAGGAATGAGGAACTTGAGGAGCAGATCGATCTCCAATGGAAGAGGATCGATCTCCTTATGATTCTGTTTGAGAGAAGATCGATCTCATGAAGAAGAGATCGATCTCCAAATGATTCTGTTTGGGAGAAGATCGATCTCCTTAAGGAGCAGATCGATCTCATAAAGCCATAAAGAGATCGATCTCACCCCTCGACAGATCGATCTCCTAGGCATAAATTGCCCCAAAACGTCCCAAAAATTCAAATGCAGATCGATCTCATCAAGAGCCAGATCGATCTCCTACCCTCAGCCTATATAAAGAACCCCTATTTTTCTCTTGCAATCTCACTTTCTCTCTTCTAACCCCCATTTTTACCGAAACCTAGCTCTCTCACTCATCAAAGCACCCATTTTCGGCCAAATCAGAAGTTGTGGCAAGAAGGAAAGTTGTTCCTCATCAAAGGGAGAACAACATACTTGAAAATCGAAAGACGGATCGAATCGAGGCAAGAGATAAGCTCTCCACAAGTTTTGGGTAATTTCTAAACCCGATCTTGATATTTGAGATGATTTTGATGATAATGGTTGTTGGCATTATGTTGAAATAGCTGAAAAATGATTAGGGATTGATGAAATTGCAATGTGGTTGGAGTGATAATGATATTTAGCAATTTTGGGAATTTGAGCTATAAGTAGAAATTTAGACAATGTGGTGAATTAGCATAGATAATTGGCATGAGAAATGTAGAACGTTGAGATGTTGTGAATGAGAGTGAGTAGAGTTACGAGAATCAAGAGATTTGAGGTGTTATGAGCAATTATGCTCGATTTTGAGAATTGAGGTTGATGAGATAATTGAGTATTGATGTTTTAACATCGTTTGGACAGCTCGGGAGTTTCGGAGTGGAATGCGAGGCTAGTCCGTGATACGGGGGAAACAATTGCACTATACGAGGTGCAAAGAGGTAAGGGAAACTAAACCATTTGTGTATGTGATTTGTGAACTATTATAGCATGAATTGTGATTTATAAAACAAGCATGTTGAGTGTTGTGTTGTGATACAATTGCACACGATTTTTATAGCCGGTTAGAGCCCATTGTTTTTATGAGTTTATAACTGGGCTCTACGTTAAGGCAATATTGAGATTTGAGAAATGTGTGCGTGCTTTGCCGGTTGGAATTCGGTTTTATTATGTTTTGTGTTAAGTACAAAACGGTTTTCAAATGAGTTTTATGAGAGAAAAACCACCATGAGTTCTACGTGAAGGCAAACTAGTCTTATGTGATTAAGACTTAGGTGTGTAATTCTGAGTACACACCGGGCATTGCTCTGGTAGAATGTAAGCCCGATTCTTCTCCATTCTGGTAACGTGAGAAACCCTATTTGCTGGTCGTTGCCACTTGAAAACCCTATTTGGTGGCCGTTGCCATGTGAGAAAACCTATTTGGTGGCCGTTGCCACGTGAGAAAACCTATTTGGTGGCCGTTGCCACGTGAGAAACCCTATTTGGTGGTCGTTGCCACGTGAGAAACCCTACTTGGTGGCCGTTGCCACATGAAACCCTATCCTGTGGCTGTGCCACGTGTAAATTTAACTCAATGGCTATGCCACGTGTGTTTAGTGGCTATGCCACGTGTGAATTTAAATCAGTGGCTATGCCACGTGTGTTTAGTGGCTGCACCACATGCATTACTATTTCAGTGATTTTATCACGTTCATTGAGAAAACGTTTATCGCATTATTTTCACATGCTTTGTTATTGCTCTAGACTGAGCCTTTTTACTTCATGTTTTCACATGATTTGAGACATGAGAATGTCGTTTTGAGTACTTTCATGCTATGGTTTTCAAATGAGATTAATGAGTTTCACATACAAATAAATATTTTGTGATGTATATTTTGGTTTATGAAATGAGTCCCTTACCCCCTTTACTGAGCGATTTAGAAGCTCACCCTATTTTCTTTCCCCCCAGATCTCTTCAAGTGAAAAGGGTTTTCCTGCAACGTACGGAGTAGTGGCTAGTGGAGGACTTGAGCTCCAGGCCATATATTGTATTTTGAGGTATCTTTTATCTTTTCATGTACCCAGAAAATTATCATAATTGCAGACACTTGATGTATAACATTATGTGGGATGTATTAGGATTAATTAACTTGAGATTGATTAATGTATTTGATATGATATATAATTTCTAGTGATGAGATCCTGAGGTACGATAAATATGATAATGTATGACACTGCACAGGAATGCACCCTTAATTGTGAATTAATGAGTAAAAAGTTTTAAATTAGCCCTATTTTTCGCACTTCCGGGGCGTGACAGAGTTTTCTTGGTATCCGAGCTTAGGGTGTCTAGTACAGTCAATGTCGGTTAAGTGAAATAGAATACATCCCAAGTGTCTGTAATAGTCTGGTCATGAACTGAAATTGAGGATTGAGATTTCAATCGATTTTGATATGTACGCGCAGGAGACGAGTTAAGATAGAGAATGAGTGGACGACGAGGTCGTTCGAGGAGGCAGGCAGAGTCCCCTCCACCACCTGCCCCACAACCAGAGAGTCCTAACTCTCGATTTAATCGGATTGAGACCGATGTGAGGCAGGGTTTTGAGCAGATGGTAGCGTTATTCGCGCAACACTTTGGAGTTAATGCCTCGGGTACTACTCCTACACCACCACAAGGACCTCCCATACCCCCAGTACAGATGGACCCAATACCTCCCGTCACTCAGCCTGATGATAGAAGTATGGTCCGACTGAAGGATTTTCTGAAGATGAATCCGCCCGCATTTAAGGGAAAGAAGGATCCTACAGAGGCTGAGGAGTGGCTGACGGAGTTGAGAATTATATTTGATTATCTGGGGTGCACCGATGCTGAGAGGGTCAGTATGAGTATCTATATGTTGAAAGGGAGAGCTCGAGATTGGTGGGGTACTACCCAGGGTATTCTGATGTCCCGCCAGGATGTGATTGGTTGGGAAGAGTTTCAGATAGCCTTTAGGACCCAATATGTACCACGAGCCGCCCAGAGAAAGAAACAAGCTGAGTTTTTGAGTTTGGTACAGGGTGACATGTCTGTGGATGACTATGAGAGCCAATTCACAGTGCTATTGAGATATGACCCAGAGACCTTTAAGAATGAAGAGCTCCGCACAGAAAAATTTCTGTATGGATTGAAGCCCATCATCAGAGATAGATTGATAAGGCTATGTATTACTGAGTTTGGAGATGCTCTGAGACGAGCGCAAGAGATTGATAGAGGAATTGAAATGGTACAATCCCAGAATGAGCTCAAAGCGGTGAATTGAGATAAGGGCAAGAGGCCAGCGATTTTCCAAACAGAGGCTCGAAGAGGTTCCTTCAGAAGAGGAAGGATTGAGGTACAGAAGGGCAGATTAGAGAGACCCAGAGGTTACCCTAACATTAGAGAGACCCCTCGAGATGTCAGGCCTAAGACAAGGTTTTGCAGAAATTGTGGTCGAATGCGTGAGGGAAGTTGTACTGGGTCGATCCATGGATGTTTTAGATGTGGAGACATGGGTCACATGGTGAAGGATTGCCCTCAACCTCAGAAACCACATGTCTTGGAGCCCACTAGACAACAACCTCAGAGAGTGAATCCCCCGAGACGGGTCACTGCTGCAGAGAAAGGAAAGAGACCTGTTATCCAGGGACGTGTGTTTGCCTTAGATAAGGAGACTGCCGACACTTCTGTAGAAACTATAAGAGGTACACTCTCTATCTATAATCATAAGGCTCATGTGTTGATTGATTCAGGATCCACACATTCGTTTATTTCTAAGCATTTTGCATGTAGATTAAACTTGAAGTTTGAACCTCTAGAATATATACTACATGTAAATACCCCTATGCGTGAATCCCAGGGAACTGAGTTAATCTGTAGAGGATGTGGGATAAAGGTGGGAGATAGAGGGATGTTAGCAGATCTAATCATGTTGAACATACATGGATTTAATGTAATTTTAGGAATGGATTGGTTGGCAGCCAATCGAGTGAGCTTAGATTGCTACACTAAGGTTGTAACTTTCTCCCTACCTGAACCTTACAGTGTACGATTGAGATATTGAGGAAATGAATATGTGGAATTCTAGTAAGTAATTTGAGAATTTTGATATTATTTTGGAGAATATTAAATATGATTGTTCATGTGAAGGTTATGAGACACTCATCTCAGACGGTGAATGGGAACATCCGAGGATTGAGGATATACCTGTGGTTTACGAATTTCTGGATGTTTTCCCAGATGAATTGCTAGGTTTACCACCAGAGAGAGAGCTAGAGTTTACCATTGATTTGGTACCAGATACTCAGCCGATCTCTAAACCTCCCTACAGGATGGCATTAGTGGAACTTGAGGAATTGAAGAAACAACTACAGGAGTTATTGGATCAAGGGTTCATTAGGCCCAGTGTTTCACCGTAGGGAGCACCGATTTTATTTGTCAAGAAGAAGGATGGTAGTCTCAAATTATGCGTAGACTATCGATTGTTGAGTAAAGCAACGGTGAAGAATAAATACCCATTGCCCAGGATTGATGATCTACTTGATCAGCTGAGAGGGGCATCAGTCTTTTCTAAGATTGATTTGAGATCGGGCTATCACCAATTGAGGATCAAGGAAGAAGATATTCCAAAGACGGCCTTCAAGATGAGGTATGGCCATTATGAATTTCTGGTTATGTCATTTGGATTGACAAATGCCCCTACAGCATTTATGAGATTGATGAACGAGGTGTTCAGAGACTATCTGGATAAATTTGTGATAGTCTTTATTGATGATATCCTGGTATACTCTCAGTCGTATGAGGAGCATGCACAACATTTATGGTTAGTACTTCAGATACTCCGAGATAAGCAATTATATGGAAAGCTTAGTAAGTGTGAGTTTTGGCTGGATCGGATAGCTTTCCTTGGTCATATAGTCTCAGAGGAAGGAGTATCAGTGGACCCAAGCAAGGTGGAGGCTGTGCTTAATTGGGAGAGACCGAGGACAGATACTGAGGTACGAAGCTTCCTTGGTTTGGCAGGGTATTACAAAAGATTTGTGGAAGGATTTTCCCGGATTGTCGCCCCTTTGACTAAGCTCACGAGCAAAGAGACTCCATTTATATGGACTGATCAATGTGAGCTCAGTTTTCAGGAATTAAAGAGGAGGTTGACAGCAGCACCTGTGTTAACTATTCCTAAGGGATCAGGAGGATTCTCGGTGTATAGTGATGCATCTCATCAAGGATTGGGGTGTGTGCTTATGCAGCACGGAAGAGTGGTCGCATATGGATCGCGACAGCTGAAAGACCATGAGCGGAATTACCCCACGCATGATTTGGAGTTAGCCACTGTGGTATTTGCTTTGAAGATCTGGCGACACTACTTATATGGGGAAAGATTCCAGATCTTCACTGATCACAAGAGTTTGAGATATCTCTTTGATCAGAAAGAGTTAAACATGAGACAAAGGAGATGGATGGAACTCCTTAAGGATTATGACTGCGAGATTCTATATCATCCGGGTAAGGCGAATGTGGTTGCTGATGCCCTGAGCAGGAAGAGTATGATATCTGCTATGATGATCAGGGAATGGGATTTACTGGAGCAGTTTGTCGAACTTCGAATCAGAGTTAAAGAGATAGAGACTGGGTTTTTGGCTAGCTTGCGGATAGAGCCCAGGATCATGGATCAGATTAGAACTGGGCAGCTCAGTGATCAGAGATTGATAGATATGGTTAGCCAAGCTGAACAGAGTTCACAGTCAGATCTCACAGTCAGTGAGGATGGATTGTTGAGATTCAGAGGACGGATTTGTGTACCGGACGATGATACCCTGAAGAGGCAGATACTAAGAGAATCCCACTGCTCGCGATACACCATGCACCCAGGGAGTACTAAGATGTACCGAGACTTGAGAAAGGTGTATTGGTGGAGTGGTATGAAGCGAGACGTGGCAGAGTATGTGGCTAGGTGTTTAGTGTGCCAGCAAGTGAAAGCTGAGCATCGAAAGCCCGGAGGACTACTACAGCCCTTACCTGTACCTACATGGAAATGGGAGCATGTCACTATGGACTTTATTATGGGTTTATCGAGGACCCGAAGAGGTCGTGACGCTATATGGGTTATAGTGGATAGATTGACCAAGAGTGCCCACTTTCTTGCCATCAAGAGCACAGATACTGTGGATGCCTTGGCTGAGCTGTATGTCAGCGAGATAGCTAGATTACATGGGGCTCCAGTGAGTATTACTTTTGATAGAGATTCCCGATTTACTTCTAGATTTTGGACACAGTTTCAGGAGTCCATGGGATATCGATTGAGTTTTAGTACCGCATATCATCCTCAGACAGATGGTCAGTCAGAGAGGACTATTCTGGAGGATATGTTGAGGGCGTGTACGATGGATTTTAAGGGATCATGGGATGATCACCTACCCCTAGCAGAGTTTGCATACAATAACAACTATCATGCGAGTATTGGAATGGCACCTTTTGAGGCTCTATATGGTAGGAGGTGTAGATCCCCTGTAGCTTGGGAAGAAGTCAATGACAGAAAGATAAATGCTCCCGAGCTTGTTGAGCAAGCCGTACATAGTGTGAAACTCATATGTGAGAGGTTACGGGCTGCACAAAGTAGACAGAAAAGCTACGCGGATGTGCGTAGACGGCCACTCGAGTTTGCGGTTGGTGATGCAGTATTTCTGAAAATATCACCGAGTAAGGGTATCATGCGATTTGGGAAGAAAGGGAAATTGAATCCTCGATACAAAGGACCATTCGAGATTCTTGAGAGAGTGGGAGGGGTAGCTTACAGATTAGCATTACCCCTACAGATGTCCGGAATACATAATGTTTTTCATGTGTCTATGTTGAGAAAGTACCACCCGGACCCTTCTCATGTCATAGAGTATGATGAGATGGACATTCAAGAGGATATGAGCTATACTGAGGAACCCGTCCAGATTCTCGATAGAAGAGAGAAGGTACTGAGAACTAAGAGCATCCCATTAGTGAAAGTTTTGTGGAAACATAACTCAAGGGAAGAGGCAACGTGGGAACTAGAGAACCTCATGAAGGAGAAATACCCCCATCTATTCGACTAGTTGAGTTGAATTTGGAGGACCAAATTCTATTTAAGGTGGGGAGGATGTGAGATCTGAGAATTTCATACATATTTTAATTATGTGATAAGAATTTGAAGTGTAATTTATTGAGCTAAGTGAATTGGGGAATGATAATTGGAGATTTATATGTTAAGTGTTTAAATAAGTGTGAAGTTATGAGGACAGATCGATCTGGGAGAAAGAGAGATCGATCTGGTGAGTTAAAAATGACAAGGAAGGAGGAACTTGAGGAGCAGATCGATCTCCAATGGAAGAGGATCGATCTCCTTATGATTCTGTTTTAGAGAAGATCGATCTCATGAAGAAGAGATCGATCTCCAAATGATTTTGTTTGGGAGAAGATCGATCTCCTCAAGGAGCAGATCGATCTCATAAAGCCATAAAGAGATCGATCTCACCCCTCGACAGATCGATCTCCTAGGCATAAATTGCCCCAAATCGTCCCAAAAATTCAAATGCAAATCGATCTCATCAAGAGCCAGATCGATCTCCTACCCTCAGCCTATATAAGGAACCTCTATTTTTCTCCTGCAATCTCACTTTCTCTCTCTTCCAACCCCCATTTTTATCGAAACCTAGCTTTCTCACTCATCCAAAGCACCCATTTCCGGCCAAATCAGAAGTTATGGCAAGAAGGAGAGTTGTTCCTCATCAAAGGGAGAACAACATACTTGGAAATCAAAAGACGGATCGAATCGAGGCAAGAGATAAGCTCTCCACAAGTTTTGGGTAATTTCTAAACCCCGATCTTGATATTTGAGATGATTTTGATGATAATGGTTGTTGGCATTGTGTTGAAATAGCTGAAAATGATTAGGGATTGATGAAATTGCAATGTGGTTAAAGTGATAATGATATTTAGCAATTTTGGGAATTTGAGCTATAAATAGAAATTTAGACAATGTGGTGAATTAGCATAGATAATTGGCATGAGAAATGTAGAACGTTGAGATGTTGTGAATGAGAGTGTAGTTTGGGGTAGAGTTACGAGAATCAAGAGATTTGAGGTGTTATAAGCAATTATGCTCGATTTTGATAATTGAGGTTGATGAGATAATTGAGTATTGATGTTTTAACATCGTTTGGACCGCTCGGGAGTTCCAGAGTGGAATGCGAGGCTAGTCCGTGATGCGGGGGAAACAATTGCACTATACGAGGTGCAAAGAGGTAAGGGAAACTAAACCATTTGTGTATGTGATTTGCGAACTATTATAGCATGAATTGTGATTTATAAAACAAGCATGTTGAGTGTTGTGTTGTGATACAATTGCACATGATTTTTATAGCCGGTTAGAGCCCAATGTTTTTATGAGTTTATAACTGGGCTCTACGTTAAGGCAATATTGAGATTTGAGAAATGTGTGCGTGCTTTGCCGGTTGGAATTCGGTTTTATTATGTTTTGTGTTAAGTATAAAACGGTTTTCAAATGAGTTTTATGAGAGAAAAACCACCATGAGTTCTACGTGAAGGCAAACTAGTCTTATGTGATTAAGACTTAAGTGTGTAATTCTGAGTACACACCGGGCATTACTCTGGTAGCATGTAAGCCCGATTCTTCTCCATTCTGGTAACGTGAGAAACCCCATTTGGTGGCCGTTGCCACGTGAAAACCCTATTTGGTGGCCGTTGCCACGTGAGAAAACCTTTTTGGTGGCCGTTGCCACGTGAGAAAACCTATTTGGTGGCCGTTGCCACGTGAGAAAACCTATTTGGTGGCCGTTGCCACGTGAGAAAACCTATTTGGTGGCCGTTGCCACGTGAGAAACCCTATTTGGTGGCCGTTGCCACGTGAGAAACCCTAATTGGTGGCCGTTGCCACATGAAACCCTATCCTGTGGCTATTCCACGTGTAAATTTAACTCAGTGGCTATGCCACGTGTGTTTAGTGGCTATGGCACGTGTGAATTTAAATCAGTGGCTATGCCACGTGTGTTTAGTGGCTGCGTCACGTGCATTACTATTTCAGTGATTTTATCACGTTTATTGAGAAAGCGTTTATCGCATTATTTTCACATGCTTTGTTATTGCTCTAGACTGAACCTTTTTACTTCATGTTTTCACATGATTTGAGACATGAGAATGTCGTTTTGAGTACTTTCATGCTATGGTTTTCAAATGAGATTAATGAGTTTCACATACAAATAAATATTTTGTGATGTGCATTTTGGTTTATGAAATGAGTCCCTTACCCCCTTTACTGAGCGATTTAGAAGCTCACCTTGTTTTCTTTCCCCCCAGATCTCTTCAAGTGAAAAGGGTTTTCCTGCGACGTACGGAGTAATGGCTAGTGGAGGACTTGAGCTCCAGGCCATATATTGTATTTTAAGGTATCTTTTATCCTTTCATGTACCCCAAACAATTACTGTAATTGCAGACACTTGATGTATAACATTGTATGGGATGTATTAGGATTAATTAACTTGAGATCAAGTAATGTATATGATATATAATTTCTAGTGATAAGATCCTGAGGTACGATAAATATGATAATGTATGACACTGCACAGGAATGCACCCTTAATTGTGAATTAATGAGTAAAAAGTTTTAAATTAGCCCTATTTTTCGCACTTCCGGGGCGTGACACTACGAGGCGAAGAAAGTTCAAAAATTTATGGACGGACTGAGACCCCCGATTCGGGCCCGACTGGCCCCGTTTGATATTAGCACCTATGAGGAGGCAGTTCACCGAGCCCAATTGTGTGAACAAGATTACGAGATGCAGACTCTTGAGTCTAATAGATTGGGCAAGGGAAAGGAGCAAGATTGGAAGAGGACAGCTGGGGACAGGAGTGGCAGAGATGGTAGGAGACCATTGTTTAAATGACAGAGGCACTATGAGGAGATGCGGGGTAAGACTATCAGGCCTCCCATCTATCAGGGCTCAACACCTACCAAAGGGATTGTAATCAAAGGACCTCGGCCTAATGTAGAGGTGTGCAAACACTGTGGGGGGAATCACGGTAACAGGCCCTGCTATAGAATAATGGGGGTTTGTTTCAGATGTGGTAAGATGGAACACATGGTCAGAAACTATCCTGAAGGTGTTGACACGACCCCACAGAGATATATGGAACGGAATACAGCACCTGCTACTACCTCTACACCAAGGAGGAAGGCGACAGTGGAAGAAAAGGGTAAGTGGGTTGCAGGACAGGGGTGAGTGTACACTCTAGAACGGGAGGCAACAAAAACTGATGCACCAGTTGAAGCATTTAAAGGTACTATTCTAATTTTTGATATTAAGGCTATAGTTTTATTTTATTCTGGTGCAACTCATTCCTTTATATCGCCCATGTTCGCATGTAAATTGATTCCATATGTATAACCCAAACCACCAGGAAGGGTACTAACGATTAGAACACCAATGAAAAATAGTCAAATGGCAAAGCAACTATATAAAGATTGTAGGCTTAAAATAGGAGATAGAAACATGATAACAGACCTGATCCTACTGGATATGTATGACTTTGATGTGATATTGGACATGGACTAGTCAGCAACAAATCAAGTTGTTCTTGATTGTCATAATAGGACAGTGACATTTATGCCCGAAGAATATGTTGTAAAAATTTTTTGATAAGTAATGGAAAGAAAAAAATTTACTATTAAATAGCATGATCTTATTGATAATATGGATAATAATATTTTTGAAGGTTACATCGCGTATGTAATTGATACGGATAAGGCAAACCTGGATTTGAGTGATATTTTCATAGTCAGGGAGTTTCCTGATGTGTTTTCGGACGATCTACCGGGGCTACCACCAGATAGAGAGATGAAGTTTTGCATCGATTTGATGTCTGGTACTAAGCCAATATCCAAGCCTCCATATCGAATGGCCCCTGTCGAGTTGGAAGAGTTGAGGAAGCAACTACAAGAACTATTGGATAAAAGGTTCATCAGGCCGAGTGTTTCACCATGGGGTGCGCCAGTAATATTTTTGAAAAAGAAAGATGGTAGTCTCAAACTGTGTATTAATTACAGATTGCTCAACAAGGTGACCATCAAGAACAAATACCCTTTACCCCGTATCGATGATTTGTTGGACCAACTCCGAGGAGCATAAATCTTTTCTAAGATTGATCTGAGGTCAAGGTACCATCAATTGAAGATCAGTAGTAAGGATGTACCCAAGACAGCCTTTAGAACTCGATATGGCCATTATGAGTTTTTGGTCATGCCATTTGGATTGACGAATGCTCCCGTAGCTTTCATGGCGCTAATGAATAAAGCCCTGAAGCCATACTTAGACAGATTTGTCATAGTTTTTATTGATGATATTTTGGTGTATTCCAAGTCCAGAGAAGAACATGAGCAGCATTTGAGAATGGTTCTACAAACCCTAAGGGAAAAGAAGTTATATGCCAAGCTCAGCAAGTGTGACTTTTGATTAGATCATATTACATTCTTGGGTCACATTGTGTCGAAAGATGGGGTGACTAAGGACCCGTGTAAGATCGAGGCAGTGGTGAAGTGGGAAAGACCCAAGACTGTCACGGAGATCCGAAGTTTTCTAGGTTTGGCTGGATATTACAGGAGATTTGTAGAGGGTTTCTCTAAGTTAGTTGCTCCTCTGACACAACTTACAAGGAAAAATGTTAAGTTTGAATGGAGTGACGCATGTGAAAGAAGCTTCCAGGAGTTGAAGCACCGACTGACCACCGCACCTATATTGACTATCCCCGCTAGTTCGGGAGATTTCTTGGTGTATACGGATGCATCAGGTCAAGGTCTGGGATGTGTATTGATGCAAAATGGGAGGGTAGTGGCTTATGGTTCTCGACAGTTAAAAAAGCATGAGAGGAACTATCTAACGCATGATTTGGAATTGGCAGCTGTAGTGTTTGCACTAAAAATATGGCGTTATTACCTGTATGGAGAGAAATTCCAGATCTTCACAGATCATAAGAGCCTCAAGTATTTATTTTCTCAAAATGAGTTGAATATGAGGCAGAGGAGGTGGATAGAACTTTTGAAAGACTATGATTGCGAGATCCTATACCACCCGGGAAAGGCAAATGTGGTAGCAGATGCTCTAAGTAGAAAGAATATGGGGCTGGTATGTCATATAATGATTTGAGAACATGAGCTGTTGGAACAGTTTGCAAACCTCAACTTAGATATTGAACCCTCTAATAGTGTCGGTTGTGGTATGGTAGCTAGCCTGAGGATAGAACCAGACTTGATTGACAGGATCCGACAGACTTAGCGTACAGATAAGTACTATATAAATATGGCTGGTCAGATCCAGTTAGGTACCATGACAGATTTTAAAGCTAGCTTCAATGGTCTATTGAGGTTCAAGAGCAGAATTTGTATTCCTGATGATACACAGTTGAAGAAATTGATATTGACAGAGGCTCAATTCTTGAAGTATACGTTACATCCGGGAAGTAATAAGATGTATCAGAACTTGCGAAAATTGTACTGGTGGTTAGGGATGATAAAGGATGTGGTCGAATATGTGGCCCGGTGTCTTATGTGTTAGCAAATCAAGGTAGAACATAAAAAACCAGCAGGGTTGTTACAGCCTCTACCGATACGCACATGGAAATGGGAGCATGTTACCATGGATTTCATTATGGGGTTGCCAAGAACTCAGAGAAACCATGACGCGATTTGGGTAATTGTTGATAGACTGACAAAGTCCACCCACTTCCTAGCTATGAAATCCACCGATACTTTAAGTGCACTAGCAGGTTTATATGTACGGGAGATAGTAAGACTAGATGGCATACCAGTGAGCATTGTATCTGACAGGGATTCTCGGTTTACTTCACACTTCTGGGAACATTTCCAAGAAGCCATGGGAACCTAACTGAATTTTAGCACAGCGTTCCCTCCTCAGACAGATGGGCAGTTAGAGAGAACCATCCAAACACTGGAGGATATGTTGAGGGCTTGTGCTCAAGATTTTAAAGGCTCTTGGGATGACCATTTACCGCTAACGGAGTTTGTGTACAATAACAGTTATTACTTAAGTATTGGAATGGCGCCCTATGAAGCATTATATGGTCGAAGGTGTTGGTCACCAATCGGGTGGGAAGAAGTGGGTGAAAGGAAGATATTTTCTCCAGATCTATTAAGCAAGCTTCAGAGGATGTCCAACTGATTTGTGAGAGGTTGAAAACAGCTCAGAGCAGGCAAAAGAGTTATACTGACCAAAGACGCAGACCCTTGGAATTTTCAGCAGGAGATTCGGTATTTCTGAAAGTTTCTCCATCTAAAGGTATAATTAGATTCGGGAAGAAAGGAAAGTTGAGTGCTCGTTATATAGGACCTTTCGAGATCTTAGACCGAGTGGGAGACAAAGCGTACAGATTAGCGTTACCGCCTGATTTATCGAGCGTTCATAATGTCTTCCATGTCCCCATGCTTCGGAAGTATAATTCGGATCCTACACATGTGATTAAGTATGAACTGTTGGAGTTAAAAGAGGACATGACATATGTGGAGAAACCGATTCATTTACTGGATAGGAAGGAGAAGATATTACGGTCTAAGACGATTCTTCTAGACAAGGTTTTATGGCAGTACCACACTTCGGAAGAGGCCACGTGGGAATTAGAGAGTCTAATGCGAGAAAAATACCCACACCTGTTTATGAATTGATGTATTCCTAAATTTGGGGACCAAATTTCCCAAGGTGGGAAGAATGTAAATACCATGAATTTTCAGTATGCTCGGTGTAGCTATAAATGATAATGTGGACAATTAAGTTAAATTATGTTTTGGAATATAAGAAACTTGGATAAGCCAATTACCTAAATCTAATTTATAAATAAATAACTAATAATAATAAAAATGCGATTAAATACGGGGAGGAGGGTATACACGTATTTATATACCTACGTTTGTATGATCCACTAAGAATACTCTATAGAGTGAAAGTATATACACATATAAATATATGTGTTAAGCATATAGGGAGGTGCATATATATATATATATATGTATATATACTAACGTGGGAGCAGTAAATTCTACAAAGGAAAACATAAAAATATATTAGATATATTTATGCTGTACATAACTCTGGGATGATAGTAGAGAAGAGAGAAAACGTGCACGATATGTAAACAAATCTAGAGGATTGTGTGTGCGTGTAGTAGGGAGATGACTGAAGCACGAAAGAGGGCATGGGAGCATGGCCAAAATGTCTGCTGGGTAGTCTGACCGAGAGAAGGAGGCAGCTACCAAACCCAGCTCTGCCTGACTCTGTACATGCATAAAAACGGAAGAAGATTAAAGCAGAAAAGAGAGATGTCAAAGAGCAAAAAACAAAAGAGAAGAGAGGAGAGACAAGGGAGGAAATGAGCAGTTGAGTGGTGGCACAAACCGAGGGAGACAGAATTGCAAATCGAAGCAGAAGAAAACGCGAAACAGAGGTGGATAGGGGAGGATGGCAGTGTGTGGTGTATGGGAGCTGGACTGAAAATCGAAGCCTAGAGCAAGAAAGACGTAAATGAAAAAGAAATGACCCGTGTGGAGAAGGCAAGTTTCAGCAGCTGAATTGGGTGAGAAAGAGATCAATGGAGTGAAGGAAACATTCTCGGTTCCTGGGTAAAGAAGTGAGAAGGTGGATAGCAGGGGATTGAGGGTGTAAAACTAGAGTGAAAGGGCTGATCGAGGGAGAAAACAGAGACGAAACAAGGAGACGGTGGCGAGCCCGATGGGCTGGAGCTGCTGCATGCTGAAACAGGGAACTGAAACGGAAAGTGAGGGCCGAAACAAAGGACGTCGGATGTCGAGCAGTGGTGAATAATGAAGCTGGAAGCAAGTAGTCGAAAAAGGATGTGACCGGAGGGACTCAACTCTAGACAGAATCACCATGGAAGGAAGGAAACGACAGCACCAGGGGAGGAAGACGATGAACAGTGGCCGGCTGTGAAGAAGAAAAGAAATGAAGAAAATGGAGGGAAAATTTAAAAAACAAGAATAGTGAATAGTAAAAAAAGAGTAAGAAAAGAAAAGTATATATATTTATATATATATAATTATATATATAAATATAAATATAAAAATATTTGGAGATAGGAGAGAAGGCACAAAAAAATTTGAAAACCCCGAGAAAAAAGGCTCCGATAGAAATAATCCGAGTAGGCCGGATTTGTCGACTCGCTACGTTGAGACAACCGAGGATCGCGGACAGACACCGAGGTAAGGAAAATTCTCATCGCTGCTAGAGATAAATATGCGTAATTTTCGTATATTTGTAAATATAAAATTTAGGTTGAATTTCGTAGTACCAAAATTATCGAAAAGGCTAGGTTGAACTTTATGACTGAAAAATTAGAGATTTTAGCCTAGTTGAGCAATCAAATTTTACGGATTTAATTTAAATGATTTGTAGAAATTACGGTATGACTTGAATTCTGTTTAATTATTGAAAATCTTGAAATTTGAATTTTTATAGACTATTTTTTGAGATTTTTCGAAAAAGGGCTAATCAGCCTGTTTTGAACGATTTCATCAAACAAACGAATTTATATGTGATTTAAGGAAAAACGATCTGTTATAAAATTACTCTGATGAAATGTGCTTGAGAGCATACTGACTATGTGTCGTACAGTCCATCTCACACTGATTTTGAGACAAAGGCTTTGGTGAGATCATGCTGCACTTCTGTTCTGTATCTATATTTGTGGTCCACAGTACGATGTACCGTGTTTCTGATTCTGTTTCTGGTCTTCGAACATTCTGATCTGTGAGCCGTTTGGGTAGCTGATCACTCCCACGGTGATTGACATCCAGGTACACCTGGCCCGTGAATTGCCCGGAGTCACTGACATTGGCCAATAGTCATTTCTGATATCTGATAGCATGCATGCCTTGTCTCGTCTATTTGAAAATATTTAATTGAATTTGTCTGCTTGAACTGAAATATTTGCAAATCTGTTTGCTTTGCTACTGAAAACTCTGAACTTTTTGGATTTGCAATAGTAGTTAAATGTATTACTATTTCATATTCTGTTTCTGAAGAATCTGTTTCTGGTATTTGTGCTTTAGCCGAGACTAAATCTGTTTTCTGAATTTTACAAATCTGACATCTGAGAAAATCATCTGTGAAACTTTTCAGGATATAGCAAATATAAAAATATATATATTTTGTAGGTAGTGTATTTATCTACCTGCTATGGGGTTTTTCTTATTGAGCATGTTGACTCTATAAGTCAAGGTATTTTGCACAGCTGCGCTTTAGAAAGAAATCACCTAATCTAGAGGTATACCCAGTAAGAATAATTATTTTTGTATCTATAAGTACAGTAATGTATATAAGCGTATGTCTGGGGAAATGTGATTGATACTATTTTGTATAAGAACAAAATGTCGACTTGACGAAATAGAAATGTTGCTGCTTTGTGTTTTTAAACTAATACTAAGTGAATATAAATTACATAGGCGACTTTAGGGATTTCAATCTATTATCGACTTATAGCGCAACTGAAATATCTGTAAATTCGGGTCGTTACAGTTAAATAGTACCCCTTACCTCGATCTATCGAAATCTTGAATTCGAGTGGTGATGTCTCCTAGTACCTCCTTTAATTCCTTCTACAATCACCTACACCGAAATTGTATACTTAGCACCCTATTCATGCGAATTGTCCGAATTGCGTTAAAATCGTAACATATTCGTTACTACTTCGTGTGTACGTATTATTGTACATACCTAGGCCAACACGCACGTTTATATATTTTCTTTACTCTTTATATATTTTGTACATACAAATATTAACATATACCTTTATTATATACATCTACATGTATATGCACACACATATATATATATACACTCCTATATATATTTATTTGTTTTCCATTTTTCCTTATCACATGTATATATTCTTTGTATGTACATATACTAACATACACATTTATCTTATATACACCCATATGTATATACACCAATTTATATATATATATATATATATACATATATATATATATACATATATATATATATATATATATATTATTTGTTTCCATTATTCAATATCACAAATATATATTTATTTGCCTACTTCTCATCATTCCCATTTTTTGTCTAATTAAATCTACAATAACATGCTTGTATCTACAACACATATATCTACATGTACATTAAATATACATACATGTATATGTAACGACCCTTGACCCTTGAAAATCGGGGGAAATTTTTTTTTTTTGAACTTAATTTACCCACTTGTTCCCTTATTCACTTAGGTTGTATTCCTGTGTAGAGTCAAATCACTTTTCCTAATTCTTTATCTATAATTATATTTAATTTTTTTCCCATTTGACATATATGGCCGATAGAAATTTCGGCAGCATAATGGCTTATATATGAGCCTACCCACCTGCAATTCAATTGTTTTGACAACCCTAGATATCCACAACTACCAAGCATGCTTTCCAACAATCCTAAATATCCACAACTACTAAGCATACTTTCCAAATCCACATTTATAACTCAATACATCCATATCGATTTAATACCAATCATTTTAAATCCTAATCCCAAGAATCATACTCTTTACATCGTTTCCTTACAAATTACATCCCAACAAAGTGTTTTCAATATATGTCTGTGTATACAAATGTCTGGTACAGGAATGTAATTGTATACCTTTTTGTGTGTACAAAAAGTAGCCTAGGGTAGCTCTTTCCCACAGCCTACGTCGTGTACGCAGCAGGTAGCGCCCACGGATCACTGCAAATGGTCTGAGAGGTAGAAGGGTGAGCTTTTGGGGAAAAGCCCAGTAAGATAATACTCTTAAAGCAATTCTGATATATAAAAGCACGTGAAATCATTCATAGAACCAAACTTTAATGAAATACATAAATTGTCATTTTCATGCATAATCATTATAAAAATCATAAAGCATGCTTGTCTTTAAACAAATGGCATGCTTAACCATTTTACAACTTTTCATTGTTCATGAATGAGTTCTTAAAACCATCGGGTTCATAAACGTTTTGTAAACATTTCATAAACCTGTTGTAACCATTTCATAAACATTTTATAATCATTTCATGAACATTTCATGAACATTTCATAATCATTTCATAAACATTTCATGAACATTTCATAATCATTTCATAAACATTTCATGAAAATATCGGTTGTAACCAATTATCGTATATATCATGAAAACACATTCATTCATCATAGTCGATTTTCATAATCAAATCGAGGAGACTAGGCTATAACTAAGTCAAGCGATACATGTCAGTCTCCGTAGAGAGTCATCATACCTATGGCCATGATAAGGGGGGCTGTAGACTGGATCAGGGTCGTACAGCAATCATAATTATAAACATGGGTAGTATCTTCTTATTTCTTATCATATACTAGCACATAGCTAGGGCACGGGCACCTATGGCACTCACCGTGCGAGGAACATTCATGCGTTTTGCGCGGGCACGAGATACTACCAAAACATCATCATAATCCACCAGTAGCACAACATCTTCCACACAGGTTGAGTCAAGTGCTAAAGGGGCCGTACGTACCGGCCCCAAGTGGTGGAGCCGGAACACCACAAGAAGTAACCATGCATGAAGCCTATAGTCTCAAAACAGAGTTTTCAAAATCTACCTTGGGTTTTATAACCCATAAACTCATATCGAGTAATAAAATTGAATTCCTTGTAATCTGAAAACTCTTTCATAAAACAGAAAGACTATGTGGCACTTTGTTCCTGCAAGACTCAAGAGGTGGCCCCCACAATCCCTTTTCGAAAACAAATTTCTTTTCTTAAATACTTTTGAAATTGTCAAAAGTTTCTTTAATAATATGGATATAAAAACATAAATAAATGTAAAACATCCATACACTTCATACCTTAGGAAAATTCATTTCATATCATGGAAGGTACTCGGGGAATACTTCGACAAGTTAAAACATGCTTCGTAAATAGTTTCACAAGTATACAAGCATTGATAAATCATTTCAAATCATATGCACCTTCATAAAATCTTTTATCGGTGAAACAAAAATGCATTATCAGAACTAAGTTAAATAGTACCCCTTACATCGATTTATCGAAAATCCCGAATTCAAGTAATGACTCCTCCTAGTACCTCCTTTGATTTCTTCTACAATAACCTACACCAAAATCGTTTACTTAGCATCTTATTCATGCGAATCATCCGAATTGTGTTAAAATCGTAACTTATTCGTTACTACTTCGTGTACACGTATTATTGTACATACCTAGGCCAATACACACGTTTATATATTTCCATTAATATATATATATTTTGTACATACAAGTATTAACATACACATTTATTATATACATCTACATGTATATACACATAAATATATATATATACTCCTATATATATTATTATTTGTTTTCATTCTTCCTTATCACATGTATATATTCTTTGTATGTACATATACTAACATACCCATTCATTATATACACCTAAATGTATATACCCAAATATATATATATATATATATATATATATATATATTCACAGAAATATATATATATTATTACTTGTTTCCATTATTCAATATCACAAATATTTATTTATTTACCTACTTCTCATCTTTCACATTTATTTTCCATATCTAATCTAATTTACCTTATCATGTTTATAAACACAATCACATATATATACATGTACATTAAATATACATATATACATATAGATTTTACCTTTTCTATTTTCCAGCTTTCCCTTTCTTTTCTTTCTCTTTTTTTTCTTCCTTTTCCTTTCTTCCCTCTCGGTTTCCTCCTTTCTTCAGCTCTCGGTTCCAGCCTTCATTGTCCCCCACCGATCCCTTCTCTTCTCGTTCACCGGACCCTTATTTCCCATCAGCTCACAGGTCTGCTTCTCTTCACTCAATCTCCCCTGCCTCGGTCTGCTTCTCTTCGCCCTCGGGTCTGCTTCTCTTCATCCTCGGGTCTACTTCAATTTATATATTCTTTTTCCTCTCAGTCAGAACTCATTGTACTCTTTCTCTTAGCCTTTTCAGTACCACACTTTCACCTTCATCTTCCTCATCACTGCCAACTTCTTCACCTTATCGTCGGTGCTGTTCTCCCACCGTCACCGTCTCCAGCCAGCTCTTCAAGGGAGGAAGCCTTTGTTTCGACTTGCTTTCCTCTTGGCCTCTGCTCTTAGACAAACCTCTGCTTCGGGGAGCACCCGTTCCGGCTGCTGCTACCACCTCACGGTGACAGGAGCTTCATCCTTCCTTTAGTCATCCCCGTTCTTTTTTCCGTTATCATCATCATTCTTCTTTCGACCACTCTCTTGGGTCCCTTCGAACTTTCAGAGGACGAGACTCCTCTATTCTGGCTACCGCTTCAGCTGGGTCTTCCATATCTCTCGATCTCTGCTCTGTTTGGATGATCATAGTAAGGAACGAAGGTTGTCCTTCTACTAACAGTTGGTGCAAGCTTCCCTCCTCCACACGGGTCACAACTACTTCAGTTTTCTTCAGCCTCGCCTTTCCCTTTCCAGTTTTCCAGCAAGCCTCTGTTTCTTGCTTTCCTTTCCTTCTCCTTTCTTTTACCCGCCCAGCTCCTCTCTGTTTCCTTTTCAATTTGGTCTTCTCACTTCCTTTGCATTTTCCAGGTGCGGGATTGGCTTCTCTTTGAAGCCAATTTCGTACACTATTATATATATATATATACATATTAATATTATATTATATATATATTATATTGATTTATATATATATTTGTTTATTGATTGGTGTATTATTTGTTTTGTTATTATTTTTGTTTGTATTATTGTTTTTGTGTTTATTATTAATTCTTATATATTGTATGTTATACATTACAATATATACATATATATATATATTCGATATATATATATATATATATATCATTATTTATCCATTTAAATTTGTCTAGTATATATATATATATTATACCCATGTATATATATATACATTTTCTTTCTTTTCTCTTTTTTTTTTATAATCACCTAAAGACAATATTCATGCCTTTCATGAAATTTTTATTATTTCGTAAATGAAATATTATCGGGATTTCATCATTCCTCACAACTTCCCGATACAAGTTTTTACATCAACAATTGTCAACTAATAAATTAAAATTTTTCAATCCCTCTGTGCTTGCATTTGCTTTGTCACTCCCTGTATTTCGGGTTCCCTGTCGTTCATGGGCTTCTCGGTTCCTATAGTCCTCGAGCCCTACAACGAATATTCACACTTCCATTAAAACATATTATTTCCATTTTTATATAATCTAATTAAATGTAGGAAATTTGTGGGGTTTACAGTATATATATATATATTACCTATTTTTTCCTTCAAATTTTTCAGCTTTTCTTCTCTTCTTCTTCTTCCTTTTTTTTTTTAATTGTTTATCATCATTTTTTTTGAATCGTTTTATCCTTCTCGCCATTTTTTTTCATTTCTTTTCTTCTTCACGGTATCACTATTCATCATCTCCACTAAGAGCTCGGCATTGCCGAACCTCCAACTTAGACCAGTACCAACGTCAGCTCACGATCACTCTTCGCCCTTTGCTCTTCGTTTTCTATTTCTTTCCTCGAATAACAGTCCTCCTCACCAAGATTCTGCTATAGCTTTTTCTGAAGCAGGGACTGCTCTGTGGTGTGGCTTGTTCCCACTTCCACTTCCTTCTCGGTCTGCTCCAACAGTGTCTTCTCCCATGTTTCTTTCTTCTCTTCTCCAGTATCTATGAGAGCCCTTAGCCTTCGCAGGGGAGCCCACTGGCTCCCTGGGCCGACTAGGCCTCGTCACCATAGCTACGTATTATTCTCTTTGGTCCCACTGGGGCTCAATGGTATCAATAGAGTGCAAGGATTAGGACTTGGTCCTGGGTTCGAGCACTCTAGGACGCGTCTTGGGTGAGCAAAATCTTGAGGTCCAGTGGGACCAAAGAGAACAATACGTAGCTATGGTGACGAGGCCTAGTTAGCCTAGGGAGCTAGTGGGTTTGCCTACGGAGGCTAGGGGCTCTCACATAAAAATGGCTCAGTGGTATCAACAGAGTGCAAGGACTAGGACTTGGTCTTGGGTTCGAGCACTATGGGACGCGTCCTGGGTGAGCAAAATCTTGAGGGCCAGTGGGCCTAAAGAGAATAATGCGTAGCTATGGTGACGAGGTCTAGTCGGCCCAGGGAGCCAGTGGGCTAGCCTGCGGAGGCTAGGGGGTCTCACATAATGAGTAAAAAGTTTTTAAATTTGCCTTATTTTCTGCATTTCTAGGGCGTGACAGAGTTTTATTGGTATCAGAGCCTAGGGTGTGTAGTACTGTCAGTGTCGATTAAGTGAAATAGAATACATCCCAAGTGTCTGTAATATCTGGTCATGAACTGAATTTGAGGATTGAGATTTCAATCGATTTTGATATGTACGCGCAGGAGATGAGTTGAGATAGAGAATGAGTCGACAACAAGGTCGTTCGAGGAGGCAGGCAGAGTCCCCTCCGCCACCTGTCCCACAACCAGAGAGTCCTAACTCTCGATTTAATCGGATTGAGACTGATGTGAGGCAAGGTTTTGAGCAGATGGCAGCACTATTCGCACAACACTTTGGAGTTAATACCTCGGGTACTACTCCTACACCACCACAAGGACCTCCTGTACCCCTAGCACAGATGGACCCAGTGCCTCCCGTCACTCAGCCTGATGACAGAAGTGTGGTCCGACTGAAGGACTTTTTAAAAATGAATCCACCTGCATTTAAGGGAAAGAAGGATCCTACAGAGGGTGAGGAGTGGTTGACGGAGTTAAGAATTATATATGATTATCTGGGGTGCACCGATGTTGAAAGGGTCAGTATGAGTATCTATATGTTGAAGGGGAGAGCTCGAGATTGGTGGGGTACCACCCAAGGTATTCTGATGTCCCGCCAGGATGTGATTAGTTGAGAAGAGTTTCAGACAGCTTTTAGGACCCAATATGTACCACGAGTCGCCCAGAGAAAGAAACAGGCTGAGTTTTTGAGTTTGGTACAGGGTGATATGTCTGTGGATGACTATGAGAGCCAATTCACCGTGCTATTGAGATATGACCCAGAGACCTTCAAGAATGAAGAGCTCCGCACAGAGAAGTTTGTGTATGGATTGAAGCCCATCATCAGAGATAAATTGATAGGGCTGTGTATTACTGAGTTTGGAGATGCTCTGAGACGAGCATAAGAGATTGAGAGAAAATTGAAATGGTACAATCCCAAAAAGAGCTCAGAGCGGTGAATAGAGATAAGGGCAAGAGGCCATCGATTTTTCAAACAGAGGCTCGGAGAGGTTCCTTCAGAAGAGGAAGGATTGAGGTGCCAAAGGGTAGATTAGAGATACCAAGAAGTTACCCTAACATTAAGGAGACTCCTCGAGATGTCAGGCTTGAGATAAGGGTTTGCAGAAATTGTGGTCGAATGCATGAGGGAAGTTGTACTGGGTTGATCAATGGATGTTTTAGATGTGGAGACATGGGTCACATGGTGAAGGATTGCCCTCAACCTCAGAAACCACAGTTTCGGAGCCCACTAGACAACAGCCTCAAAGAGTGAACCCCCAGAGATGGGCCACTGCTGCAGAGAAAGGGAAGAAGCCTGTTACACAGGGATGTGTGTTTGCCCTAGACAAGGAGACCGCAAACACTTCTGCAGAAACTATAAGTGGTACACTCTTTGTCTGTGATTATAAGGCTCATGTGTTAATTGATCCAGGATCCACGCATTCGTTCATTTCTGAGCATTTTGCATGTAGATTAAACTTGAAGTTTGAACCTCTAGAATATATACTTCATGTAAATACTCCTATAGTGAATCCCAGAGAACTGAGTTAATCTGTAGAGGATGTGAAATAAAGGTGAGAGATAGAGTGATGTTAGCAGATCTAATCATGTTGAATATGCATGGGTTTGATGTAATTCTGGGGATGGATTGGTTGGCAACCAATCGAGTGAGTTTAGACTGCTACACTAAGATTGTAACTTTCTCCCTACCTGAACCTTACAGTGTACGTTTGAAATATTGAGTAAATAGATGTATGGAATTTTGTAAACAATTTGAGAATTTTAATATTATTTTAGAGAGTATTAAATATGATTGTTCATGTGAAGGTTATGAAACACTCATATCAAATGATGATCGGGAACAATCGAGGATTGAGGATATACCTGTGGTGTGTGAATTTCTGGATGTTTTCCCATATGAGTTACTAGGTTTACCACCAGAGAGAGAGCTGGAGTTTACCATTGATTTGGTACTAAATACTCAGCCGATCTCTAAACCTCCCTACAGGATGGCATTAGTGGAACTTGAGGAATTGAAGAAACAACTACAGGAGTTATTGGATCGAGGGTTCATTAGACCCAGTATCTCACCGTGGGGAGCACCAGTTTTATTTGTTAAGAAGAAGGATGGTAGTCTCAGATTATGCGTAGACTACCGGTTGTTGAATGAAGCCACGGTGAAGAATAAATACCCATTGCCTAGGATTGATGATCTACTTGATCAGCTGAGATGGGCATCAGTCTTTTCTAAGATTGATTTGAGATCGGGCTATCACCAATTGAGGATCAAGGAAGAAGATATTCCAAAGACGGCCTTCAAGATGAGTTATGGCCATTATGAATTTCTGGTGATGTCCTTTGGATTGACGAACGCCCCTGCAGCATTTATGAGATTAATGAACTAGGTGCTTAGAGACTATCTAGATAAGTTTGTGATAGTCTTTATTGATGATATCCTGGTGTACTCTCGGTCATATGCGGAACATGCACAGCATTTGTGGTTAGTACTTCAGATACTCCGAGATAAACAATTATATGGAAAGCTTAGTAAGTGTGAGTTTTGGCTGGATCGAATAGCTTTCCTTGGTCATATAGTCTCAGAGGAAGGGGTATCAGTGGATCCAAGTAAAGTGGAGGTTGTGCTTAATTGGGAAAGACCGAGAATAGTTACTGATGTACGAAGCTTCCTTAGTTTGGCAAGGTATTACAAAAGATTTGTGGAAGGATTTTCCAGGATTGCCTCTCTTTTGACTAAGCTCACGCGCAAGGAGACCCCATTTATATGGACTGATCAATATGAGCTCAGTTTTCAGGAATTAAAGAGGGATTAACAGTGGCACCTGTGTTGACTATCCCTAAGGGATCAGGGGGATTTTCGGTGTATAGTGATGCTTCTCATCAAGGACTGGGGTGTGTGTTTATGCAGCATGGGAGAGTGGTCGCATATGGATCGTGACAGTTGAAAGACCATGAGCAGAATTACCCCACACATGATTTGGAGTTAGCCGCTATGGTATTTGCCTTGAAGATCTAGCGACACTACTTATATGGGGGAAGATTCCAGATCTTCACTGATCACAAGAGTTTGAGATATCTCTTTGATCAGAAAGAGTTAAACATAAGGCAAAGGAGATGGATGGAACTCCTTAAGGATTATGACTGCGAGATTTTATACCACCAAGGTAAGGTGAACATAGTTGCTGATGCCTTGAGCAGGAAAAGTATGATATCTGATATGATGATCAAGGAATGGGATTTACTGGAGTAGTTCGTCGAACTTCGGATCAGAGTTAAAGAGGTAGAGACTGGATTTTTGGCTAGCTTACGGATAGAGCCCAGGATCATGGATCAGATTAGAACTGGTCAGCGCAATGATCAGAGGTTGATAGATATGGTTAGCCAAGCTGAATAGAGTTCGTAGTCGGATCTCACAGTCAGTGAGGATAGATTGTTAAGATTTAGAGGACGGATTTATGTACCGGATGATGATACCCTAAAAAGACAGATACTGAGAGAATCCCACTGCTTGTGATACACCATGCACCCAGGGAGTACTATGATATACCGAGATTTGAGAAAGGTGTACTGGTGGAGTGGTATGAAGCGAGACGTGGCAGAGTATGTGGCCAGGTGTTTAGTATGCCAGCAAGTGAAAGCTGAGCATAGGAAGCCCAGGGGACTACTACAGCCTTTACCTGTACCTACATGGAAATGGGAGCATGTCACTATGGACTTTATTATGGGTTTACCGAGGACCCGAAGAGGTCGTGACGCTATATGGGTTATAGTGGATAGATTGACCAAGAGTGCCCACTTCCTTGCCATCAAGAGCATAGATACTATGGATGCCTTAGCTGAGCTGTATGTCAGCAAGATAGCTAGATTACATGGGGCTCCAGTGAGTATTACTTCTGATAGAGATTCCTAGTTTACTTCCAGATTTTGGACCCAGTTTCAGGAGTCCATGGGATCTCGATTGAGTTTTAGTACCGCCTATCATCCTCAGACAGATGGTCAGTCAGAGAGGACTATTCAGACCCTAGAGGATATGTTGAGGGCATGTACGATGGATTTTAAGGGATCATGGGATGATCACCTGCCCCTAGCAGAGTTTGCATACAATAACAACTATCATGCGAGTATTGGAATGACACCTTTTGAGGCTCTATATGGCAGGAGGTGTAGATCCCCTGTATCTTGGGAAGAAGTCGGTGACAGAAAGATAAATGCTCCCGAGCTTGTTGAGTAAGTTGTACAAAGTATGAAACTCATATGTGAGAGATTACGAACTACGCAGAGTAGACAGAAAAGCTACGTGGATATGCATAGACGGCCACTCGAGTTTGATGTTGGTGATGCAGTATTTCTAAAAATATCACCGAGTAAGGGTATCATGCGATTCGAGAAGAAAGGAAAATTGAGTCCTCGATATGTAGGACCATTTGAGATTCTCGAGAGAGTGGGAGAGGTAGCCTATAGATTGGCATTACCCCCACAGATGTCCGGAATACACAATGTTTTCCATGTGTCTATGTTAAGGAAGTACCACCCGAACCCTTCTCATGTCATAGAGTATGACGAGATGGACATACAAGAGGACATGAGCTATACTGAGGAACCCGTCCGGATCCTCGATAGAAAGGAGAAGGTACTTAGAACCAAGAGCATCCCATTAGTGAATGTTTTGTGGAAACATCACTCAATGGAAGAGGCAATGTGGGAACTAGAGAATCTCATATTGACTAGTTGAGTTGAATTTAGAGGACCAAATTCTTTTAAGGTGGGGAGGATGTGAGATCTAAGAATTTTAGACGTATTTTAATTATGTAATAAGAACTTGAAGTGTAATTTATTGAGTTAAGTGAATTGTGGTAAGTTAAAAATGATAAGGAAGGAGGATAGTAAGTGAGCAGATTGATCTTCAATGGAAGAGGATCGATCTCCTTATGATTCTGTTTGAGAGAAGATTGATCTCATGAGGAAGGGATCGATCTCCAAATGTTTATGTTTGGGAGAAGATCGATCTCCTCAAGGAGCAGATCGATCTCATAAAGCCATAAAGAGATCGATCTCACCCCTCGACAGATCGATCTCCTAGGCATAAAATTGCCCATAATCGTCCCCAAATTCAAATGCAGATCGATCTCATCAAGAGCCAAATCGATCTCCTACCCTCCCTTTATATAAGGAACCCCTGTTTTCTCCTGGAATTTCAATTTTTTTCTCTCTCTTCAAAACCCCATTTTCACCTGAGCCCTAGCTTTATCACTCATCCAAAGCACCCATTTTCATCCAAATCAGAGGCTATGACAAGAAGGAAAGTTGTTCCTCATCAAAGGGAGAACAACATACTTGGAAATCGGAAGACGGATTGAATCGAGGCAAGAGATGAGCTCTTCACAAGTTTTGGGTAATTTTTAAACCTCAATCTTGATATTTGAGATGATTTTGGTGATAATGGCTGTTTGCATTGTGTTGAAATAGCTGGAAAATGATTAGGGATTGATGAAATTACAATATAGTTGGAGTGATGATGATATGTAGCAATTTTGGTAATTTTGGGAATTTTGAGTTATAAATGGAAATTTAGACAATGTGGTGAATTAGCATAGATATTGTGGCATGGGAAGTGTAGGTTGTTGAGTTGTTGTGAATGAGATTGTGGATTGTGATAGAGTTATGAGAATTGAGAGATTTGAGGTGTTATGAGCAATTATGCTCGATTTTGAGAATTGAGGTTACTGTGATGATGAGTATTGATGTTTTAACATCGTTTGGACAGCTCGGGAGTTCCAGAGTGGAATGCGAGACTAGTCCGTGACAAGGGAAAACGATTGCACTATACGAGGTACAAAGAGGTAAGGGAAACTAAACCATTTGTGTATGTGATTTGTGAACTATTATAGCATGATTTGGGATTTATAAAACAAGCATGTTTGATGTGTTGTGTTTTGATGAGAATGCACACGATTTTTATAGCCGGTTGGAGCCCAATGTTTTTATGAGTTTATAAGTTACGCATGAAACCGCTTTATAAACCGTTAGGTTTGTGTGAGAAATGAATTGGGCTCTACGTTAAGGCGATATTGAGATTTGAGATATGTGTGCATGTTTTGCCGGTTGGGACTCGATTTTAATATGTTTTGTGTTGAGTACAAAATGGTTTAAAATGAGTTTTATGAGAAAGAAACCACTATGAGTTCTACGTGAAGGCAAACCAGTTTTATATGATAATGGCTATTGATAAAGACTTAGGTGTGTAATATTAAGTACACACCGGGCATTGCTCTGGTAGCATGTAAATCTGATTCTTCTCCGTTCTGGTAACGTGAGATCCCCTATTCTGTGGTTGTGTCACGTATATTTGGTGGTTATTGCCACGTGAGATCCCCCATTCTGTGGCTGTGCCACGTATATTTGGTGGCTGTTGCCATGGGAGATCCCCCATTCTGTGGCTGTGCCACGTATATTTGGTGGTTGTTACCACGTGAAACCCTATTCTGTGACTGTGCCACGTGTGAATCTAAATCAGTGGCTATGCCACGTGTGTTTGGTGGCTAGGCCACATGCATTATTATTACAGTGATTTTATCACGTTTATTGAGAAAGCCATTATCGCATTATTTTCACATGCTTGTTACTGCTCTATACTGAGCCTTTTACTTCATGTTTCCACATAATTTTGAGATATGAGAATGTTGTTTTGAGAACTTTCATGCTATGGTTTTCAAATGAATATACTGAGTTTCACATGCAAATAAATATTTTATGATGTGCATTATAGTTTATATAATGAGTCCCTTGCCCCCTTATTGAGCGATTTAGAAGCTCACCCTGTTTTCTTTCCCCCTAGATTTCTTTAAGTGAAAAAGGGTTTCCCTGCGACGTATGGAGTAGTGACTAGTGGAGGACTTGAGCTCCAGGCCATATATTGTGTTTTGAGGTATCATTTATCTTTTCATGTACCCAGACAATTATTGTAATTATCGACACTTGATGTATAACCTTGTATGGGATGTATTAGGATTAATTAACTTAATACTGAGTAATGTATATGATATGATATATACTATCTAATGATGAGATCCTGAGGTATGATATATATGATGATGTATGACACTGCACAAGAATGCACCCTTAATTGTGATTTGATGAGTAGAAAGTTTTTAAATTTGCCCTATTTTTCGCGTTTTCGGGGCGTGACAGTATCCCTTCTTCATCTCTGCTTATTGGTGCCTACCCAGCACCGAATGGCCCGGTCCTAGCCTTAGTTCCTCCTCCTCCTCGTCGCGTCACTTGCTCCAGCCTGACTACTGCCCCTCTGCTTCTCTGTTTCACGCGCTAGGGTTGTCTCCCGGCTTCATCAGTTTTATGTTTCATTTTCTCGACAGCCCACATCTCCTCAGTTTCCTCTTTCTTCTCCCAGGCCATGTCTCAATCAGCCACCAACTTCTCTTATATATGTCAGACCCCGTATATGTATAGCTAGGTATATAGGAACATGGGAATGTAAATAAAATCATAAGTATGATGATACATTGTAATGTGAAGTATATGCAATGTAAGTTCATAAGATTATGTACGCGCTTGTAATAAGAATTGTGATTATACGTACAAGTTGCATTATGCATGAGTAGGAGGAAATAAACTTGAACACGAGAAGAATGTGATTGAAATGGAATATGAGTAGTATAGTAAAATGGAAGGAAAGATTTACATAAGTGTATATTTCCATTCGAGTAATATCGTGTATATTGGTTATACAAAGATATTCCACAAGTTTTAAAATACATTCAGTGGGATGGGATGACATTTTTAAGTCTCAAGGAGCGATGAATGAGGAAATGACTATGAAGGTAAATTGAGGAAGTTTTGAAGAGATTTGTTGCAGAAAAACTGCAGGAAATCTGGAATTTGTGAAGGCCAGATCGATCTCATAGGATGAGAGATCGATTTGGGAGAGCCAGAATGCTCTTATGTGAGTAATGGAAGGGAACAGATCGATCTCCGAAGGAAGCAGATCGATCTCTTTAGCTCTCGGGTTGGAAGCAGATCGATCTCCCCTAAGACCAGATCGATCTCCTTAAGCTTCTGTTCGACAGCAGATCGATCTCTAGCCTCGACAGATCGATCTCCTGCCTTTAAAATGTCTTAGAAAAGAGGGATTTTAGAGGACCAGATCGATCTCCACCCAAGGGAGATCGATCTCATCAAGTCAAAACTATAAATAGGAGCAGTTGGATCTGCAGAATTTCGGGATAAACCATTTCCTCTCACTTCAACTTAAAGAAAACTAGCTTTCTCACTCCTAAATCCAGCCATTTTCAGTGAGATTTAAGGAAAGTCTATTAGAGACGAAGTTGTTCACAACAAAAAGAAGAACAACATAGTCTAGAGGCATTTCCCCATTTGATGGATTGAAGAAATAAAGGGGCAATCCTAATTGGAGCAAGAGGAAATCTAATGAGGTAAGTTCTAATGCACAAATCCAAGTACATTGGTTTAGTTAATGATTATAGAGATATTTGGGTGTGCATATTGTGGATAGAACCACCTAGAATGGTATGAAATGAATATAACTAAGAAATAGTCAAGTGTGAGAAAGTGGAATGTAGAGGTGTTAACGATAAATGAGATATCTTGAGTGGATGATTATGTTGTGGGAATGGTTTGGACATGTTGATATTGGGATAAAATTGTGAGGCTTACCACAAAGGGTAAAATATGTATTTAAGGTATTGGATAAATGATTAGTTGAGCAAGAGTTAGAAACGTTAACTCGAGTATTTGATGGATGAATTTCAGTTTCGGATGATACGCCGGAGCAAGTCGAGATGAGAACGCAAGAAGCATAAAGGCGGATAGTTGCACACAAGTAAAACGAGGTAAGGGACTGTGTGTTAGCTATAGAGATGTTCGTACGTATTTTACAGCAATTTCGTAGATATATTGCTAGAACTAGTACGATATTATAATTCTATGAAATGATATGGAAGCATGAAACGTACTAGGATGTATATATGTATTGAGAAATGGGATAGGGTAAGGAAATAGCATGATATGCATGTTTTCAATGTTTTCCTCTATTATACATTAATCTTGAGGATTGAGAAACGTTGATGATAGGTTGGCTAATTTTACATGTTTTAGCATGAAGAGGCATGCTATATGAATAAACATGTTTTGAATTTTAAAAAAAGAGAGAATAGCCATCTATCAGTTTTGAGATGTGATTTGGTGTTGAAGGGCTAGCTTACACCCGTTTTAATGCCTTGATGTACCGTGTTGGGTTTTAACTCGCACGAGGGTTTTGAGAAAGTGCGGGAACTTTGCTCGCACCTATTTTATTGAGTTAAGGTAAACCTGAGGGTATGGGACCAAGGGGATACCAGCCGACGGCCATTTGAACGGGCTGGGCCTTAACGATAGATCGTACCACGCTGGAGCTTTGCGTTGACTGTGTGTCACGCTGCTTGCTCGCCTGGTATATGAGACATGGTTTAGGATAAAAAGTCCATCGGAGTTGGAGTATGGACTTGGGTCCACGGTCGTACGTAGAATAGTGTAGTCACCCGTTGGTATACTATGTACCGTGCTGGGTGCACGTGAGTACGAGTATCGCGTAGATGACACACGACGTATCTTCACCGTGAGTATACGAGGAGATGAGGTGGATTGAGATGAGCCGGAGGGTAGGACTGACCCATCCCCCTTCAGGCGAAGTGATACCCTATGCACACCTGATCAGTGAGGCCTGGGATCACTGACTATGGCCATATGTCGTGGATATTTGATTGTCGAAAATTCCATGCCTGTCTCAGAGATTTGAGAAACAGAGATAATCTCAGAAAAGAAAGAGAATTGCGGAAAGAATGATTTGAGAAATGAAAGTGATTTCGTGTTTTTAATAAATCTCTAATTTCACATTTGTGCCGTGAGGGCACTATTTACAAGCATGTTTTAAATGGAAGCTTGATACTCATTTTACACGAAAATGCTATTGAGAAATATATGTTTAAATGCATTTTTCGTATGATATTTCCATTTATAACAAAACATAGTCTTGGTTTATGCATGCATGGGCTATGTAGGTAGTACGATATCTACCTGCTAGCATACATTTCCTTACTGAGCTGTGGTTTGCTCATCCCACTATTTTCCCCCTCCAAGTACTGAGAAGTAAGAGAGCGGTGGTCTCTAGATCTTTTGTGTTAAACAGCTCCCACAATCCGCAAAGGTATAAGATTTGTATACATGAGTATTTTGTATCTAATATATTGTATCGCACAGTTATATCTTGGAATTGTAAACGGTATTATGGGGATGATATGTAAGCACATGGTAATTATACAATTAATTTTATGTATCTACACACACACACCTGAGAGTGTGAATTAAAGCTTTAAATATTCCGCTGTAAAAATGAATGAATTTTTAGTAATTGCATCTTCTCACAGCCCAACCGTAGTAGAGAATGTATGGATAGAAGGGTTCATAAAAGCGGGGTGTGACAGGTTTGGTATCAGAGCCTGGTTGGTCTGATGTGAGTTGATGTTTAGGACTAAGAAAACATACATCCCCAAATTACTGTGCGATATTTAGATACAAATGTGTGTACGGAGCTGGTAGTGAATTAAATGTTTGTTATAACGCAGGAAAGTTATCAGGCCAGTGAGTTATGCCTGAGAGACACCGCAAGAGGGGAGAGAGCTCGAGAGCTCGAGGGCAAAATGACAGGACTGAGAGGCATAGTAGATCATCCTCTAGTCATGAGCCCCAGGAACAAATAGAGGCTTCTGATCCTTGAATAACTCGATTGGAGGAAGACATGCGCACGATGATCCCCCAGCAGCGGGACAGGCTGCACCGAATCCCCCAGCAGCTACACCTGAACCTGAGAATGTTGCACCTGCGCAAGCTGAACCGGCTAGGCCACGGGAACCTCATATTCGACCGGTACCTCCTCCGGTAGCCTCACATCAGCATGATGATGATTTGGGGTATGGATATGATTGTGATATGGAAAGATTGAGGCATTTTATGGACTTTAAGCCTCCTTCGTTTAGCGGGGTAAAGGATCCGACAGTGGCTGAGGACTGGATCAGTCAAATAGAGAAGTTATTCGACTTCTGTAGATGTTCAGCTACGGAGAGAGTAGCGCTTGCGGCCTTTGTATTGAGAGGCGAAGCAGAGTACTGGTGGAAGTCCACTAGGCCGATGTTAAGAGCTTAAGGAATGGTTATCACTTGGGATATGTTCTTGGACGTTTTCAGAGAGCAATACATCCCAGATACTGCTCGACGGATACTACAGATGGAATTTTTGAATTTGACTCAAGGGAATCGAACAGTTGATGAGTACGAGTAACGATTCACTTCACTGGGTAGATATGATCCGGACTCGATCAGGAGCGAGGCTATTAGAGTCCGTAGATTTGTAGATGGACTGAGGCCTTCGATCCGAGTGAAGTTGGCCCCATTTGATGTCGCTACATATAGAGAGGCTGTGCGACGGGCCCAGTTATGTGAGCAAGATTATGACTTGCAGATTTTTGAGTTTAGTTGGGGTAAGGACAAGGGACCGAGGAAGCTGGGAGATGGCAAGAGTGCCAAATTTGGTCAAAAATTCATGAGTAAACATCGGAGAGAGGTAGATGAGTTCCAGAAAAAGGTTGTTAGACCTTTTATGCCTCCGACTCAGACACCAGCCAGGGGTATAGTGATTGGTGGACCCCGACCGACTACAGATTAGTGTAGGTTATGCGGTCGATACCATGGTGGTAGGCCATGTCATCTTCAGGGTACCCGATGCTTCAGATGTGGTAAATTTGGACATTATGCCAGAGAGTGCCCGGAGATAGTTGAGGTGATTCCACAGAGGGGTAAAGAGCCAGAGAGGGTTCCTACAGTTGCACCTCCTGCAAGAAAGAAAGCCTCGACTGAAGAAAAAGGAAAACAAGTTGTGGGTCAAGGCAGGGTGTATGCAATAGACCAGGCATCGACTGATACCTATTTTGAAGTGATAAAAGGTACAATCTTGATTTTCAATCTAGAGATTATAGCTTTGTTTGATTCTGGTGTTACGCATTCCTTCATATCACCTGCATGTGCATCTAAGTTAAAAGGTTTTGTAGAACCCACATACTTGAGTAGGACTTTACTAATAAGTACTCCAATGAGAGTTAGCCAATTAGTTGAACAAGTGTATAAAGATTGTAAAGTGAGGGTGGGAGATAAGTGCATGACAGCCAACTTGATTTTGTTGAATATGTATGACATTGATGTAATTTTGGGAATGGATTGGTTAGTCGCCAATCATGCTGTCATAGACTGTCGTTCTAAGACCATTAAGTTTTCTCTACCTGAAGAATGTGTTGTAAGATTTTAAGAGAAGAAATGAAATCTTAAATTTTGTGTTAAGTAAAGTACTTTGGTATAAATGACTTGAGTGTTGTTTTGAAGGTTTTGTTACTTATGTGGTGGATTTGAACAAAGTACATCCGGATATGGAGGACATCTCAGTGGTCAGAGAATTCCCTGATGTCTTTCCAGACGATCTACCAGGATTGCCACCTGATAGAGAAACGAAATTCGGTATAGACTTGACGCCTGGAACCGAACCAATATCGAAGTCACCATATAGGATGGCTCCAGTTGAGTTAGAGGAATTAAGGAAACAGCTGCAAGAGTTGTTAGAGAAGGGGTTCATAAGACCGAGCGTCTCACCATGGGGAGCCTCGGTATTGTTTGTGAAGAAGAGAGATGGGAGCCTCAAGTTGTGTACTGACTATCGGATGTTAAACAAGGCTACCATCAAGAATAAGTACCCCTTGCCACGCATTGACGATTTGTTGGATCAGCTTCGGGGAGCACAGATCTTCTCCAAGATAGATCTGAGGTCTGGGTATCATCAATTGAAGATTCGGAAGGAGGATATGCCCAAGACAGCATTTCGTACCCGCTATGGCCATTACGAATTCTTAGTGATGCCTTTTGGGTTGACCAATGCACCGGCAGCTTTTATGGCTATAATGAACGAAGTATTCAAGCCATACCTGGACCAATTCGTAATTATCTTCATTGATGATATATTGGTGTATTCAAGGTCCAGAGAAGAGCATGAGCAGCACTTAAGGATTATTTTGCTGACCCTCCGAGAGAAAAAGTTATATGCCAAGCTTAACAAATGTGACTTTTGGCTAGAACAGGTTTCTTTTCTAGGCCATGTTATATCGAAGGATGGGGTGTCAGTAGATCCATCCAAGATTGAGGTAGTTGTTCAGTGGGAACAACCTAGGACGGTTACAAAGATCAGAAGTTTTCTGGGTTTGGCTGGTTACTACAAGAGATTTGTAGAAGGTTTCTCTAGATTAGCTGCTCCATTGACACGTCTTACGAGGAAGAGTGTGGAGTTTTCATAGGATGAAGCTTGTGAGAGGAGTTTTCAGGAACTTAAGCGCAGATTAACTACCGCACTAGTTCTTGTCATCCCTAACAGTTCAGGGAATTACTCGGTGTATACAGATGCTTCGCATCAAGGACTAGGCTGTGTTTTGATGCAAGATGGAAGGGTAGTAGCTTATGGATCTAGACAGCTGAAAGATCATGAGAAGAACTACCCCACTCACGATTTGGAGTTAGCGGCCATAGTGTTTGCATTGAAGATATGGCGCCACTACTTATATGGTGAGAGGTTTCAGATCTTTACGGATCATAAGAGTCTGAAATATCTATTCTCACAAAAGGAGTTAAACATGAGACAGAGGAGGTGGTTGGAACTCCTTAAGGACTATGATTGTGAGATCTTATACCACCCGGGGAAGGCAAATGTGGTTACCGATGCATTGAGTCGGAAGAGTCTCGGGTTGGTATCTCATATGATGGTTAGAGAGCACGAGTTGTTGGAACAATTCACGAACCTTAGTCTGGATATGACCCTACCTGAGATTGGCAGCTATGGGATTATTGCTAGCTTGAGATTAGAACCGGAGTTGATTGAGAGAATCCAACAAGCTCAGCAAATTGATCAATGGTGTATTGTCATGATTAGCCAAATCCGGAAAGGAAGGGTGCCGATTTTATATTGAGTCCAGATGGAATACTAAGGTTTAGAGATAGAATATGTGTTCCTAAGGATTTAGAGCTAAGAAAACTGATTTATCAGAGGCACACTCGTCGAGATACACGATACACCCGGGGAGTAGTAAGATGTATCAAAATCTCCAAAAAGCATATTGGTGGTCTGGAATGAAGAGAGACATAGCTGAGTATGTCGCTAGATGTCTCATTTGTCAGCAAGTAAAAGTCGAACATCAGAAACCAGGAGGATTATTACAACCTCTATCGATACCAACATGGAAGTGGGAGCATGTCACCATGGATTTTGTGATGAGGTTACCGAGAACCCGTAAGAACCATGATGCGATATGGGTGATAGTAGATCGGTTAACGAAATCGGCACATTTCTTAGCCATGAGATCTACAGATACATTGAGTGCACTGGCGAACCTGTATGTGCGAGAAATAGTGAGATTGCATGGAGTCCCAGTGAGTGTTATTTCTGATCGGGATGCCCGCTTCACTTCCCACTTTTGGGGACATTTCCAGGAAGCGATGGGGACCCAATTGAGTTTTAGCACCGCTTTTCATCCTCAGACAGCTGGTCAGTCAAAGAGGACTATACAGACCCTAGAGGATATGTTGAGAGTGTGTGTGCTGGATTTTAGAGGCTCATGGGACGATCACTTGCCATTGATTGAGTTCGCCTACAATAACAGTCATCACTCAAGTATTGGTATGGCCCCTTATGAGGCACTATACGGTCGTAGATGCCGGTCGCCCGTTGGTTGGGAAGAAGTTGGTGACAGATAATTGCTCGCTCCCGATTTGGTTAAGCAAGCCTCCGAGGATGTTCAGATAATATGCAAGAGGCTGCGAACAGCTCAAAGTCGACAAAAGAGCTACGCTGACAGGAGACGGAGACCACTTGAGTTTGATGTTGGCGAGTCAGTATTTTTGAAAGTATCTCCTTCTAAGGGAATAATGAGGTTTGGGAAGAGAGGAAAATTAAGTCCTCGTTACATTGGTCCCTTCGAGATTTTGGATAGAGTGGGAGAAGGAGCATATAGGCTAGCCTTACCACCTGAGCTAGCAGAAGTCCACAATGTCTTCCACGTTTCTATGCTTCGGAAGTACTACCCGGATCCGACACATGTAATTAGTTATGAGCCGTTGGAGCTCAAGAAAGATATGTCGTATGTCGAGAGACCGATCAGGGTGTTGGACAGGGAAGAGAAGGTGTTGCGGAACAAGACGATTTCATTGGTTAAGGTTTTGTGGCAACATCACACTGAGGAAGAGGCCACATGGGAACTGGAAAGTTTGATGCTGGAAAAGTATCCCGAGTTATTCACGGATTAAATTGGTTCTAATTTGGAGGACCAAATTCTCTAAGTGGGGGAGAAAGTGAGACCCCGTATATGTATAGCTAGGTATATAGGAACATGGGAATGTAAATAAAATCATAAGTATGATGATACATTGTAATGTGAAGTATATGCAATGTAAGTTCATAAGATTATGTACGCGCTTGTAATAAGAATTGTGATTATACGTACAAGTTGCATTATGCATGAGTAGGAGGAAATAAACTTGAACACGAGAAGAATGTGATCGAAATGGAATATGAGTAGTATAGTAAAATGGAAGGAAAGATTTACATAAGTGTATATTTCCATTCAAGTAATATCGTGTATATTGGTTATACAAAGATTTCCCACAAGTTTTAAAATACATTAAGTGGGATGGGATGACATTTTTAAGTCTCAAGGAGCGATGAATGAGGAAATGACTATGAAGGTAAATTGAGGAAGTCTTGAAGAGAGTTGTTGCAGAAAAACTGCAGGAAATCTGGAATTTGTGAAGGCCAGATCGATCTCATAGGATGAGAGATCGATCTGGGAGAGCCAGAATGCTCTTATGTGAGTAATGGAAGGGAACAGATCGATCTTCGAAGGAAGCAGATCGATCTCTTTAGCTCTCGGGTTGGAAGCAGATCGATCTCCCCTAAGACCAGATCGATCTCCTTAAGCTTCTGTTCGACAGCAGATCGATCTCTAGCCTCGACAGATCGATTTCCTGCCTTTAAAATGTCTTAGAAAAGAGGGATTTTAGAGGACCAGATTGATCTACACCCAAGGGAGATCGATCTCATCAAGACAAAACTATAAACAGGAGCAGTTGGATCTGCAGAATTTCGGAATAAACCATTTCCTCTCACTTCAACTTAAAGAAAACTAGCTTTCTCACTCCTAAATCCAGCCATTTTCAGTGAGATTTAAGCAGAGTCTATTAGAGACGAAGTTGTTCACAACAAAAAGAAGAACAACATAGTCTAGAGGCATTTCCCCATTTGATGGATTGAAGAAATAAAGGGGCAATCCTAATTGGAGCAAGAGGAAATCCAATGAGGTAAGTTCTAATACACAAATCCAAGTACATTGGTTTAGTTAATGATTATAAAGATATTTGGGTGTGCATATTGTGGATAGAACCACCTAGAATGGTATGAAATGAATATAACTAAGAAATAGTCAAGTGTGAGAAAGTGGAATGTAGAGGTGTTAACGATAAATGAGATATCTTGAGTGGATGATTATGTTGTGGGAATGGTTTGGACATGTTGATATTGGGATAAAATTGTGAGGTTTACCACAAAGGGTAAAATATGTATTTAAGGCATTGGATAAATGATTAGTTGAGCAAGAGTTAGAAACGTTAACTCGAGTATTTGATGGATGAATTTCAGTTTCGGATGATACGCCGGAGCAAGTCGAGATGAGAACGTAAAGAAGCATAAAGGCGGATAGTTGCACACAAGTAAAACGAGGTAAGGGACTGTGTGTTAGCTAAAGAGATGTTCATACGTATTTTACGGCAATTTCGTAGATATATTGCTAGAACTAGTACGATATTATAATTCTATGAAATGATATGGAAGCATGAAAAGTACTAGGATGTATATATGTATTGAGAAATGGGATAGGGTAAGGAAATAGCATGATATGCATCTTTTCAATGTTTTCCTCTATTATACATTAATCTTGAGGATTGAGAAACGTTGATGATAGGTTGGTTAATTTTACATGTTTTAGCATGAAGAGGCATGCTGTATGAATAAACATGTTTTGAATTTTAAAAAAAGAGAGAATAGCCATCTATCAGTTTTGAGATGTGATTTGGTGTTGAAGCGCTAGCTTACACCCGTTTTAATGCCTTGATGTACCGTGTTGGGTTTTAACTCGCACGAGGGTTTTGAGAAAGTGCGGGAACTTTGCTCGCACATATTTTATTGAGTTAAGGTAAACCTGGGGGTCTGGGACCCAAGGGGATACCAGCCGACGGCCATTTGAACAGGCTGGGCCTTAATGATAGATCGTACCGCGCTGGAGCTTTGCGTTGACTGTGTGTCACGCTGCTTGCTCACCTAGTATATGAGACATGGTTTAGGATAAAAAGTCCATCGAAGTTGGAGTATGGACTTGGGTCCACGGTCGTACGTAGAATAGTGTAGTCACCCGTTGGTATACTATGTACCGTGCTGGGTGCACGTGAGTACGAGTATCGCGTAGATGACACACGATGTATCTTCATCGTGAGTATACGAGGAGATGAGGTGGATTGAGATGAGCCGGAGGGTAGGACTGACCCATCCCCCTTCAGGCGAAGTGATACCCTATGCACACCTGATCAGTGAGGCCTGGGATCACTGACTATGGCCATATGTCGTGGATATTTGATTGTCGAAAATTCCATGCCTGTCTCAGAGATTTGAGAAACAGAGGTAATCTCAGAAAAGAAAGAGAATTGCGGAAAGAATGATTTAAGAAATGAAAGAGATTTCGTGTTTTTGATAAATCTCTAATTTCACATTTGTGCCGTGAGGGCACTATTTACAAGCATGTTTTAAATGGAAGCTTGATACTCATTTTACACGAAAATGCTATTGAGAAATATATGTTTAAATGCATTTTTCGTATGATATTTCCATTTATAACGAAAACATGGTTTTGGTTTATGCATGCATGGGCTATGTAGGTAGTACGATATCTACCTGCTAGCATACATTTCCTTACTGAGCTGTGGTTTGCTCATCCCACTATTTTCCCCCTCCAGGTACTGAGAAGTAAGAGAGCGGTGGTCTCTAGATCTTTTATGTTAAACAGCTCCCCTAATCTGCAAAGGTATAAGATTTGTATACACGAGTATTTTGAATCTAATATATTGTATCGCACAGTTATATCTTGGAATTGTAAACGGTATTATGGGGATGATATGTAAGCACATGGTAATTATACAATTAATTTTGTGTATCTACACACACACCTGGGAGTGTGAATTAAAGCTTTAAATATTCCGCTGTAAAAATGAATGAATTTTTAGTAATTGCATCTTCTCACAGCCCAACCGTAGTAGAGAATGTATGGATAGAAGGGTTCATAAAAGCGGGGTGTGACAATATATCTTCGGTAACTTCCTTTGTTTCCAGCGACCAACACACAGTAGTAGCTAACACCTACAATTTTTTTTCTCGGTTCACTCTTCCTTTAGTTCAGTCGGTCATCATCACTGCCAGCACCAGTCCACCTCTAACTTTGCTGCAATCGATTACTCTCTCTGCTCCTCTTGCTCCCCGATTCAGTCTCCTTCTGGTTTCACTCTCTCTGTCACTTGTTTTTTTCTTGCTTCAGTTTTTCAGAGGACAGGACTCCCCTGTCCGTCTACTTTTTAGCTGATCACTCCAAAAATCAGTTCTCTATCACACTCCCACGCTTTCTTTCGTGTTTAGGCATCTATCAAACTGCTCCCATCATCTTATTATTACTACTATTATTTATTATATTTATTGTACATTCATTCAGCCTTTATCAGTTCCCTATTATTTCGGTTTTAGTCTTCCAACATGCTTCACAACTTCCTTCCTCCTGCAGAACCATCACTATCGTCTCCTTTTAATATATATATATATATATACCCATGGGTGCATTATGATTTCCTTTTGCATATAATTATACATATATACAGGTATATTTGTGTACCTTATACATACATGTATATTTATACTTTAATCTTAGTAATAATTAAATATTGCCTACCCATACTTCCATATGTACCTATGTACATAATTGATTTTTTTATTTTATTATTTTTTTTTTGGTAGTGCAATAATAAGGTTATACTTAAACTAATCCACTCGTAATCACATTTTTAAATCTTAGTTGCCTAAATTTTCATTTATAAATAACACCAAATATTTTGAAAATTTTCGGTATTTACACTCTAGGCGTACTTTCTTTGCATCTGTAAAATGTTTTTGGAAAGTAAGGTTTGATGTGAAAATGTATTTTATGAATATGCTTCAGAAATATGAAAATTTGACATAAGCTCAATTTTATTAGTATATGGGTTAATAAGCCCAAAAAGGAAATTGTAAGCTTCGATTTGAGACAAAAGGCATCCAGTAGTTTATGATATTTGTCATGCATGGCATGTCTGGAGCTTGATATTTTGTGGTACATGCCTTACGCCACATCGAGCATGTCTAGTCCTTTGTGGTGCATATTTTAACCATGTCGTGCATATTATGCCCATTCGGTGCCTGATTTCCGTCACTTCATGCATTATTTGTTTTAGTCCTTAGTGGCGCAGGGTACTGTACGACCTTGATTTAGTCTACAATCCCCTTACAATGGCCATCGGTACTCTGTTTGTTCGTTTGCTTCCCTCTTTAAAGGTTGAGTAGGTATGATCATGACCTATACTAGCTATATGGATTTTGCCTAGTCTCCATGATATTCTATATGATTTCGAAAGTAATATGATAAGTTTTGTGATGTATGATATATGTTATCCGAATGTGTTTGATTTTTCTTTTGAAGCTAAGCATGTTTTGATATATGTTTTCTCTACCGAAACTTTGTAGAAAAGTATCCGAAAGCGATTTAAAGTATGGAATGCATTTTAAAAGCCTCTTGTTTTTCGCATGTTTTAATACCAAGACTGTTTTAAATGCATTTCTTACTGGGCTTTTCAAAAGTACACCCTCTTCTCTACTCTTACAGATTATTTGCAGTGATCTTTCTACATCTGCCATGTAATTGACGTAGGCTGAAGGATACGACACTCTCCCTATGCTACCTCCGGTACACGTTAAGGTATATTCCTGATATTACTACTAGACATCATGTATAGCATAAACACTTTTATGTGAAAGATATTTTGGGATGTAATCTAGATCTGTGTATGTAAAGTTGTCAACTTATAATTTATATAATAAAATGTCTTTCTGAGGTATTAGGGGAATGAAATGAAATTTAATGTTACGGAGATCACTATTGATTATGAAAAAGTGATAAAGTGAATTTCTGATATAAAATGAGTTTTATTTTACCGCATTTGATTAAATTGATATTTTGTAGTAATGTTTTTTGTGATACCGATTCTGTGAGAAAATGGTAATTTTGTGATATCGATACTGTGAGAAAATGGTAATTTTCACTGTACTATACTGAACTGTATGATATTACTTCAAGCCCGTATTTTGTAGATAGTGTATTTATCTACCAACTGCTTGATTTTTCTTACTAAGCATGTTGAGCTCATCTCTTACTTTACATCCACAGAGTTCCCTCAATAGTAGAGGTTGATAGTTAGATTTTAATTTGCGGCTATACGTCAGAGGGACACCCTCCTACATACAAAGGTATACCCTGTTTAGACATGTAATTGGTGTCTAATTTTGTAAGTACAATAATGCAGTATTTTATCTGAGTTTGGGGCAAATATGTGAACTTAATCATGTGTAACAAACATTTATTCTGTTTAATTATGAAAAAAATTACTCAGATTTTATATTCAATTTGTTACCATAAAATACATAAGAATGATAATTTACTATGGGAAATAATCATCGACTCATAGCCCAACTAAGGAAAGTGTAAGGAAAATCGGGTCGTTACAGCTCACCACCTTCTTCTCTCCTTGATGCAACCATTATCCTCATCACCTTCGTTCTTTGCTCTGGCCACCATCATCATCATCATCGTCGCCTTCTGCAACCTCGGTATCCCTTAGCTCTCCCTACTGTTTAACTCCAACCAACCTCTCCCCATTGACATCTTCATCCTCTCTATCTTTCAGGCACCACCATCAGTAGATTTGGGTCTCGGCCATCATCACCATCGCCATCACCCCTCTTCCTCTCGGTCCCCTGCTGGTTTCCTTCCTCTGTTCAGCCCCCTTTTATTTTCTCTCTCTCCCTATTCTAGAAAACCTCTTTCACCCCTTAATTCCTCAGCCTGACCTCCTTCTCATCACCTCACCCCTTGCTGCCTTATGCCCCTCCTCTGTTTGCCTCTATTCCTTTCTTCCTATATTGTTCCTCTCGCCAGCCAACCTTTCCTCTCTCATTTCCATCTTATTTATAACCATCCAGTTTGCAGAGGTGTGGAGGGTGCAGTATTGGGCGCACAAGGGTGTAGGACTGGGTGGTAGTGGCCTGGCATGGGACAAGCCCTGGTGCAGGATTGGGTTGGTGGGCAAGCGTCTAGAGTGTGCAGGCGCAGGCTGGTGCACACCTGGCGTTGTGCGTGCAGGTGTCTGGCCTGAAGAGAAGGTGTGCTGGTTCGAGCAGCTAGTGCGTAGGCTGGTGTGTGGCGTGGAGTGGGGCTAGGGTGCAGGCTGGTACGCAAAGGTGTGTAGGGGTGTGCTGGGGTGTAGGGCTTAATGCGCACAAACTACCGCTCGACGTGGGTGCTACTAGTGCAGGGCTGGCTGTCGTGGAGCTTGGTGCAGCTGGTGATGGGTAAGGGCGTTGGGCGGGTAGGGGGCTCGGGCGATGAGGCAGTGAGCGCATAGGGCACCTGACCTGCATGTTTTGCCCAAAACGCCCCGTTTTTGTTTTCTTTTTCTTTTTTTTTCAAATTTAAATTTTTATTTTTATATTAATACATATATATATATATGTATTTATATAATCAATACAAATATATATTAAAAAATTAAGTATAATTCAAAATATTTATATATATATGTATATTATAAAATCAAAATAAATATATTCATATATATATATAAATAATATCCAATTACATGCCTTTATATATACATATATATATATATTATATAATCAAAATAAATTTACATATACATATCAAATTAAATGTACATTTATGAAGTCAAAATATAAAATCAAAATATGTAATTTATATTTACATTTATATCAAAATAAATTTATATATATATATATATATATATATATATATATATATATACACACACATTTATATAATCAAAATAAATGTATATTTATATATAAATATTGTTAACTTATCATTACTATTATTATTATTAGTTTATTTTCATAAATCAAAATTTTAATAGAATTTTCGGTCTAACCTAATCTCTTTTTTCCAACATAATTAATTTAATTATCCACACGCAACTTGTGAATTAATTTAAATCGAATAACGCTCGAGTTGAATTTCGAAAAATTTAGGGGGTTTACATATATTAATAAAATAAAAAGATAATTGAGTAAAACAATGGTTCACAATGTAAATAGAGAATTATTATCGGTTGTTATTATAATAACTTTTATTGACATTAGTTGAAATTAGCTCCAAAGAAAAGTTCAAAAATTTAAAAGACTATAGAAAAAATACAAATTGTAAGAGAAAAAAAAATTATATAAAAGGAAATGCAAATTCATTTAGTATAAATGCTCAAATATGATCTCTACCAAAAATTATATATATATATATATATATATATATATGTAAGACCCGAAATTAAATCGTAAATTTTTATGAGGGATGAAAATGGTAAAAAAATTTAACTGAATGGGATTCGGATTGGAAATAAGGATCTAAAATGCGAAGTGAGTGAGTGTTCATGAAAGGAAGTTAGGTTAAATTAATCCCGAACACGTGTAAGGGCAAAACGGTCAAAAGATCGATAGTCGAAATAAATTCGATAAGAAAATTTTAATTAAAAATAAGGATTTAGAATATCTTGATCAATAATGAGGAAATTATATAATTTTGAGTCCAATTGATCAAGATCCGAAATTTTTAGAAATATCGAAAAATTACTCGGAGCAATACCTCGAAAATACGAAGGAATAATATCAAAAATTGGAGAAAAATGTATTTAATAAATTAAATTAAATTAATTAAATTAAATTAGAATAAAATAATATAAGTTGTAGATATTTTGGATTATTGTAGATTATTTTAATGAATAGTGTAATAATTAAATAAATTGAAAAAAAAGAATCAGAAGTTGAAAACGAATCGGGGAGAGAGAGAAGAAGAAAACGAAAAAATGAAGCAGCCGACCGAGGAAGCTCGACGAGCCACCGACGGCCGATGATCCCAGCTGACGGTCAGAGAAGCTAGAGCGAAGCCCGGCGGTTCCAATTGTACCAGCGACGCGCGTCGACGGCCACGATTTCCGACGAATCGAAAGACGAAAAGTCGAGGGGGAAATCGCGTCGGTTCCAACGAACGGCGGCGCCATAGCTCGGATTCGACCTAGCCAAATGATCACCGTATTGAGGCGATTCTTTTGAGCCCATTGGCAGCCAACGAAACGGCGGGAAACGCCGGTGACGACGGAAAAGGAAATGGGTCCCGACGGCAGGAGGAGAACAGGCCGGACCGGCCATTTTTCGACGAGCTAGAGGCGAACCAAGCCCAGGTTCGTGATGCGGACGACCCAGCGGAGCGAATGGTGGCGAGAACCGACGGAGAACCGGTCGGCAAGGCCCTGAACCGGCCAAACTGGAGTGAACCAGGGTGAACTGGCGGTCTGAACCGGGTTGAACCGGACTGAACCAGTTTAGCCAAGAAAGGAGGGAAAAAAAGGAGAAAAAGAGAAAAGAAAAAAGGGAAAGAATTTTTTGGGATACACCAGACTTCGGGTAAGTCGGTAAGAGGTTAAAAGTGACCGATTTGAATTCCGAGAAATTTATTTAAATTATATTTGATCGGAAATTAACCCGGGATTAAATACAATAATTGTGCAGTTGTACGACAAAACCCGAACGAGAGCCGATTGAGCTCCGATTTTTGTATCCCGCATCATATTGGGTAAGTACATTTTAATTCCGACAATTAGAGTCCTTTAATACAAAGATTCGATTATTTTACAGAATTTACGGAATAATTCTGTATAAAAAGGAATATTACTCAAAATTTTACAGTAATTATCGTAAATAGTGTATGGGCTATCCAATGAGTTTGGAACGAAGCCCGATGATTATTGGTAAGCTGAATGAGCCTAGTAAACCCGAAGAAGGGATTTAATAAGTAAAAACGGGCTGAAAATGGGTCGAGGCCCATTAAGGTGCGATTGGGCCCAATAAGAGTAAATTGGCCCAATTAGTTAAATCGACTATAGTAAACAAGAGAATTATATTTATTGAGTTAAATTGACGTGATAAATAATTATCTGCAGCCCCAGAAACTGGATTAGCAGCAAATCGGATCGGACGAGCCTCCGACAGTGGAATTTAGATACGCGCTCGACAAGAATCGAGGTAAGGGAATTTTGTAGGTGCATAGAGATAATTATATGTAATTTTGAGGGGAACTACAGGGTCTAGAATTAATTAAAGTATTTAAAAAATGAAATGATAATTTTTGTGAAAACCGGGGCTTAGATGAATAAAGAAAAAGATGATTTTGCCCCTTAGAGTAAAATTTACAAAAAAGGGTAGTAAGGCAGATAAATTGCATGATTTTCATGTTTTGATGCTTTATATGAATTTATTGCTTTGATTTAAGTGGATATACACATAGGCTGGCTATTGATTTCTTGAATTATACGAAAAGATACCGGTTTGTACCGGTTACTATTTTAAAAGATATTTTATCAAGATTGAGCCACCTATCGTATTTACATGAATAAAAAGAGTGCTAGAGTCTTTATCGCACTCAAGTTTACTGATTTATTACTCATGAAAAGCCGTACTGGAGCATTGCTCGTACGAGAAATTTGTGTGTGCACAAAATCGCGCTGGAGCTTCGCTCGCACGAGATTTTAGATATCGTGATATGCATAACGTGGTGCTGGAGCTTCGCTCGCACTAGACGTGAGTTGACATGCATATAGTCGTGCGGAAGCCTCCTGTAGACTGTGTGTCACAGAAGTTGAGATGCTCGCACGTATACTTTGAGACATGGGTTGGTTATCGACATAGTATTGGGGTGGATAAGACCTACGGCAGGCACCCCCAGACTATGATATGGGTCCATGAAGTACGATGTACCGTGTATGTCACATGGAGTACGATGTACCGTGCAGTCATGATGGCTTGATGATGTTACTTGATATTCTGGCAGGTAGGAATTGACCCCACCTCCCGTTGCAGTTGTGATGCCCAGCACACCGGGATCTGTGTAGCCTGGGATCACAGGGACAAAGTATGGCCATAGTCCTCGATTTTCATACAGTAACCTACATGCCTCACATGATATCATACAGTCTGGATAGACCAGGACAAACCCGATGGAGGGGTAAGGTCCCGATTTATGTTTTTAAACAAAATGCGATTTAATGAATCAAGGTATTCTCGAGAGATGGGTTTAGCCTTGATATGGTTGTTTTATAATAAAACAAATGAGTTTCAAAGTGATGAGTTTTGTGATTAAACAAATGAGTTTTAAAGTGATGAGTTTATGATGAAACTAATAAGTTTTAATGTGACGAGCATGAGATGTCATACATGATGATTTTTCCATGTGTGTTTTATATGTCAATTTCATGATTTCTCTTATACAATATATACATACATGTGGCATCGTTTTAGTCATTCCTCATGCTCAAAATATAAAGGATTTTATATCACGACATTATCAGCATGTAGATAGTATAGTTATCTACCTGCTTACATTATTGCCTTACTGAGCACGTTTCGTTCACCCTTTCATTTTCCACCCCACAGGGTATATTCAGTAGAAGAGAGCGACAATAGTTTCATATTTCGGTTATCCACTGCTTCTTATCAAGATCAGGTATACACATTTATATAATTTTTGTATCTAAACATATAGAGGCACAGTACTGTACATGGATGTAATATTGGGGATGTATTTAGTTTAAATAAATTGATATGTAAATGAAATATGAAAATGGAAAGGTAAATAGGTGAGATGTGAGATCTGAGATCTGAGAATTTCAGACATATTTTAATTATGTGATAAGAATTTGAAGTGTAATTTATTGAGCTAAGTGAATTGGGGAATGATAATTGGAGATTTATATGTTAAGTGTTTAAATAAGTGTGAAGTTATGAGGACAGATCGATCTGGGAGAAGGAGAGATCGATCTGGTGAGTTAAAAATGACAAGGAAGGAGGAATTTAAGGAGCAGATCGATCTCCAATGGAAGAGGATCGATCTCCTTATGATTCTGTTTGAGAGAAGATCGATCTCATGAGGAAGAGATCGATCTCCAAATGATTCTGTTTAGGAGAAGATCGATCTCCTCAAGGAGCAGATCGATCTCATAAAGCCATAAAGAGATCGATCTCACCCCTCGACAGATCGATCTCCTAGGCATAAATTACCCCAAATCGTCCTAAAAATTCAAATGCAGATCGATCTCATCAAGAGCCAGATCGATCTCCTACCCTCAGCCTATATAAGGAACCCCTATTTTTCTCCTGCAATCTCACTTTCTCTCTCTTCCAACCCCCATTTTTACCGAAACCTAGCTTTCTCACTCATCCAAAGCACCCATTTTCGGCCAAATCAGAAGTTGTGGCAAGAAGGAAAGTTATTCCTCATCAAAGGGAGAACAACATACTTTGAAATCGAAAGACGGATCGAATCGAGGCAAGAGATAAGCTCTCCACAAGTTTTGGGTAATTTCTAAACCCCAATCTTGATATTTGAGATGATTTTGATGATAATGGTTGTTGGCATTGTGTTGAAATAGCTGAAAAATGATTAGGGATTGATGAAATTGCAATGTAGTTGGAGTGATAATGATATTTAGCAATTTTGGGAATTTGAGCTATAAATAGAAATTTAGACAATGTGGTGAATTAGCATAGATAATTGGCATGAGAAATGTAGAACGTTGAGATGTTGTGAATGAGAGTGTAGTTTGGAGTAGAGTTACGAGAATCAAGAGATTTGAGGTGTTATGAGCAATTATGCTCGATTTTGAGAATTGAGGTTGATGAGATAATTGAGTATTGATGTTTTAACATCGTTTGGACAGCTCGGGAGTTCCACAGTGGAATGCGAGGCTAGTCCGTGATACGGGGGAAACGATTGCACTATACGAGGTGCAAAGAGGTAAGGGAAACTAAACCATTTGTGTATGTGATTTGCGAACTATTATAGCATGAATTGTGATTTATAAAACAAGCATGTTGAGTGTTGTGTTGTGATACAATTGCACACGATTTTTATAGCCGGTTAGAGCCCAATGTTTTTATGAGTTTATAACTGGGCTCTACGTTAAGGCAATATCGAGATTTGAGAAATATGTGCGTGTTTTGTCGGTTTGGACTCGGTTTCAATATGTTTTATGTTGAGTACAAAACGGTTTTCAAATGAGTTTTATGAGAGAAAAACCACTATGATTTCTACGTGAAGGCGAACTAGTCTTATGTGATTAAGACTTAGGTGTGTAATTCTGAGTACACACCGGGCATTGCTCTGGTAGCATGTAAGCCCAATTCTTCTTCGTTCTGGTAACGTGAGAATAACCCATTCTGTGGCTATGCCACGTATACTTGGTGGCCGTTGCCATGTGAGAACCCTATTTGGTGGCCGTTGCCACGTAAGAACCCCATTTGGTGGCCGTTGCCACGTGAAAACCCTATTTGGTGGCTGTTGCCACGTGAGAAAACCTATTTGGTGGCCGTTGCCACGTGAAACCCTATCCTGTGGCTGTGCCACGTGTAAATTTAACTTAGTGGCTATGCCACGTGTGAATTTAAATCAGTGGCTATGCCACGTGTGTTTAGTGGCTGTGCCACGTGCATTACTATTTCAATGATTTTATCACGTTTATTGAGAAAGCGTTTATCGCATTATTTTCACATGCTTTGTTATTGCTCTAGACTGAGCCTTTTTACTTCATGTTTTCACATGATTTGAGACATGAGAATGTCGTTTTGAGTACTTTCATGCTATGGTTTTCAAATGAGATTAATGAGTTTCACATACAAATAAATATTTTGTGATGTGCATTTTGGTTTATGAAATGAGTCCCTTACCCCCTTTACTGAGCGATTTAGAAGCTCACCCTATTTTCTTTCCCCCCAGATCTCTTCAAGTGAAAAGGGTTTTCCTGCGACATACGGAGTAGTGGCTAGTGGAGGACTTGAGCTCCAGGCCATATATTGTATTTTGAGGTATCTCTTATCTTTTCATGTACCCAGACAATTACTGTAATTGCAGACACTTGATGTACAACATTGTATGGGATGTATTAGGATTAATTAACTTGGAATTGAGTAATGTATATGATACAATATATACTATATTATGATGAGATCCTGAGGCATGATAATTATGATGATGTATAAAACTGCACAGGAATGCACCCTTAATTGTGAATTAATGAGTAAAAAGTTTTAAATTAGCCATATTTTTCGCACTTCCGAGGCGTGACATGAGAGGTGACTAACACCGAATCATAGCCTAACTGTTTAGTAGTGTAACTGTTCACGACGGGTAAGGAAATGAAAAAGTGAAAAATTTACTCTGATTTTTAGGTAATTTGGGTCGTGATAGAAACGATGGTATCAGAGCAGAGTTGGCCTGATATGAGTCGGTGTTAGTGGTTAAGTAAATTTACATCCCCATGTACTGTGCATTGTTTAGATACAATTGTGTATATCAAGGTGAAACAGCAGCTAAGAATTTAGTTTCGAATGTGAAAATATAGTTTTTATAACTGATAATCGCTATGGTAGAGAGGCAAGTACACCTGCTCGAGGCCATTGAGATCGACCTGAGAGTCGAATGAGTCGTCATATGAGACTCAAGATGAGAGTGAGGTGGAGGTTGATGTTGAACATACTCCACATGGTCTTATAAAGAGACCAAACAGTATTGAGACACGCTCCAAGAGGATGGAGTGAAGTGTAGAAAATATTTTGGAGTTGATTACTCAATCTATGCAAATAGTTGAGGATAGGCAAGGTAAAGCCTAAACAGATACCTCAGACTATAGAGATTTTCACACCCCTCCGATATATAGCGAAGTAAAGAAACCAATAATTGCTAAGGACTGGGTGTATGAGATAGCGAAGTGCTATGGATTTTTCGGTGTATGTCGATCGAGAAGGTGACTTTTAAATACGTTTATGTTAGAGGGCGAGGCAGAGCATTGGTGGGAGTCCTCTCGACCCATCTGAATAGTTAGACGTCCAGAGTCGACATGAGAAATATTTCTGGATGTATTCTGCTGACAGAATATCCCGAACTCTACTTAAGGAGAAATTACAGGTAAAATTTCTTACACTGCCCATAGTCATTGGTTGATTGATGAGTATGAATCTCAGATTACATCCCTGGCCAAGTATGAACCTGATATTATGGACAGTGAGAGTCGGAAAGCCCAAAAGTTCATGGAAGGACTCAAATTGTCGATTAGAGTCCAATTGGCTCATTACCTATGTCGAGGCAGTGCGTAGATTACAGTTGCATGAAGAAGATCATGTGTTGCACGCCTATGAGATTGAGAAAGGTAGTAAGGGTCGAAATAGAGACAAAAGAGAATAAAAAAATGACATAGATGTCAGAGCGGGAAAGAGACCAGTTGGTAAGACATTAGAGCTGATGAGTCACGGGATAAGATTATTGGTAAGGCCCCAATGCATCCAATTTAACACTTATGAGGGGTATTGTAATTGGAGAACCCCGACCTGTTACGAAGCAATGTAGCAGTGTAAGCAGAGTAGCAGTATAAGCAGTGTAGAATGTGTGGTAGATACCACGGAAGTAAAGGCCTACACCTACACCTTATTAACTAAAATAGGTGTTAAGTGTGGTAAGACGGACCACTTAATTAATGATTGCTCAGAGTTGGGTGAGACTGCCGCACAAAAGGGTAAAGAGACAGAGAAAACCTTATTGATATCTTTGCACTGAAAAGGGAGCCCACAGCCGAAGAGAAAGGGAAAGTAGGCTGTTGGATGAGGGCGAGTGTGTATGCCTTGGACCAGGACACTATTGATGTTTCATATGATGTGGTGTGTTGGCTCTACCGAGAGGGGGGGGTGAATCGGTTTTCTAACAACTATGGCAGATTTTAAATTAATCACAATTTAAACACAAATGATAATGAATAAAACAGTGCAATATAACAATTTAATGCAGAGAGAAGGGAAGAGAAACAAACACAGTCACTTATAGAGGTTCGGCCAACTCTTGCCTACGTCCTCTCTCCTTGACCTTCTTGTCAAGTGCTTTCTTTCTCTCTTTCAATAGAGCTTACAAATTTCCTTTTACAGGTTAAGGAATAACCTCACTACCTTTGGCAATACAGAAAAAGTATTCAGCCTCTTTACAATATACTCTCACTGAGGAACAATCCTATTCTCTTTTAAGATAAGACTGAATACAATTTAATGCTTTAAAGTGGTAGGACAAGTGTAGCTATTTTGCACTTAAGCTTTTACAATGATTCTCAATCAATGAGCAATAAGGACACAAAGAATGAAAGAATTAAAGCTTGAGAATGTTTGGAATATGCAGCAATAGTGTCTGTGTTTTCTTTGTCTTCAATGCTTGGTTATATACTGAAGGTTGGGTAGTTGGAGCATTAAATGCAGTTTTTCCCGTTGAGATTTGAAGAAAATAGCCGTTGGGAACCTCCAGTGGTCAGACAGATCGATCTCCTATCTTGGCCAGATCGATCTCCTAGTTTTAAATCCTGCAATGACAAAGCACAAATACACAGGGAGATCGATCTCATACATTACCAGATCGATCTGTTAGTTTGAATAGGCAGAGGCAGATCGATCTGTCGAATAGGCAGATCGATCTCCTATCCTCTCTGTTTGAGGCAAGATCGATCTCTCAATACACCAGATCAATCTCTTAAGCTCACTGACTTTGAGCAGATCGATCTCTTCCTTACCAGATCGATCTCCTAAGTTCTCTGACTTAGAGGAGATCGATCTCTTAACCCTGGCAGATCGATCTCTTTTTACCTTAAACCCTTTACACCGTTTTAAGGCTTGCCAGATCGATCTCTTCCATCATGAGATCGATCTCTCATCAAGTATAAACCCAGGAGATCGATCTCTCATACCCCAGATCGATCTCTCATCAGCAGAACTCTAAGTTCTGATCCTGATATCTTCTAAACATGTTTGTATACCATTTTAACATTATTGTATTAACTTGTTTTGTCATTTCAAAATACATTACTCAACAATCTCCCCCTTTTTGATATGACAAAACTCATCTAATAAACATGTTTAGTGATTTTGCAAAACTCCCTCTTTTTGTGAGCTTTTGACTTTGTTATGACTTTGTTAATAACTTAACTCCCCCTCAGTTAAATCATAACTCCCCCTCAATTAAATCATAACTCCCCCTCAATTAAATCATTCAATTAAATCAGTCTTTTAAACCTTTAACACAACCACAACACATGTTTCTTCTCCCCCTTTTTGTCATATCAATCACATACTAAAGAGAAGATTCATGGCATTTCAAAATCAACATTTTCATTAACTCACCAAATATCCAATCAAAACACATTTCATTCAAGCAAATTTTTCACAGATAACATCAAGTAGCTTAACAATGTTGTAACTACACTAAATCTAAGCACCTAATGCCTATTGTGAGGGAGGATCACGATCCAAAAGATGCTCAACGTGCGTGCGTGTGACTTGGACCTCATCGAACATCGCCTCTTAAGCTTCTTGAATCTTATCCACTCTTTGGGTTAAGTTCTCGATCAGACGCCGCTGAGTGGCAAAGCCGTCATTGATCTGCTGACTGAGGTCATTCATCATCGTCATGAGCATCTCCAAGTCAGCAGGGGACGATGTTGGTGCAGTGGGCGGAGCCGATGGTTCCGGAGCTGGTGCTGCAGGTGGATGCACTGGCTCAGCAGTGGGGTCCTCCTCCATAGCCTCTGCAGGTTGCTGATCCCTCTTTTTTGTCCAATTGCCTCGGATATCTTTGTAGTATCCCATGTGATGGAGGGTCCCGATGTTGAGGACGCTCTTGGGAGAGGGCAGTTCTCCGGTTTCGCAACTGCTGTCTATCTTGAGGCGTTGAAGAAAGTATGCCAACGGTTGAGGAAACACTATCGTTGTCGCTTGGCCTCGGACTATTTTTAACCAGTCTTGGAAGATGAAGTGAACTAGATTGGGTTTTTGACTGGTGGTATGGATATGATGAATCCAAAACCTATCTAGCCTCCGAATAGTTGAGTGTCGAGTACCAAACGGACGAAAGTTCCACGAGATGATGAGATGGAGTAGTCGGGGATGCATCGGAAGTTCACTTGCCTTTTCCCCGGGAATATCAAACTCTAAGGGAACCTCTTCATCTTCGTTTGTCAAACCTTCGTCACGTATGTCGAAGGCTTGGGCTAAAATTTCAGGGGTTACGGCAATTGATCGTCCCATGACAAACGTTGTGAAACCAAGGATTTGACAGGAATCAATGGGATCGTAATTGAGTTCGGCATTGGAAAAGAATGTACGAACGAGATTTTGAGGTACGGGAGTGTTTATTTTCAAAAAGGACATCCAACCAAATTCCTCAAATTTTGACACGTATGGAAAATCAATGCGATTGAGGAAAGAAAAATCTATAGTCCGCCAATGCTTAATTGGCATGGTTGAGAAGTATTCTTCGTATCGCTTCCTTTTTGCAGGTGTTTTAAAACACCTATTGAAAGAAGCGATGGAAGCGGAAGGAGTGGGTTGGAATGAGGAACCTGCCTCTCCTGTGGTTCTAGGGGGTTTGTTTGCTACTGACTTCCTAGGCATGATTCTAGATTCTAAATTTGCCTAAACAAATTCAACAGAGAGAAAAGCAATGAAACAGTACCTCGGGTTGCCCTAGAATGAATAACAACACAAATCAGAGAAAATTTTTGAGAAATTTATAAGAGATGTGGGTTAAAATACCAGAATACGACACTGGGATGCAAGAATGACCGTACGAAGATCGATCTGAGAAGGATTCGAAGGTGATGGTGCGAGGGAATTTGAGAATTTGAAATTTTAGGTTTTGTGAGAATTGGGGATTTTTTGCGAGATTTTATACTGCAGGACACAGGAGATCGATCTGTCGAGACGACAGATCGATCTGGTACTCCCAGAAGCGAAGAGAGATCGATCTATCATAGGGACAGATCGATCTGGTCGCAAACAAAGGCTTAAGGAGATCGATCTGTTACACACAGATCGATCTGTCGTTTAACAGAGGCTTAGGCAGATCGATCTGCCAAATGCAAAGATCGATCTGTAGAATGCGAAAGCTTGAAGAGATCGATCTGTCGTGTGGACAGATCGATCTGCCTTTAAACAGAGACGTAAGGAGATCGATCTTATGGTTAGAAGATCGATCTGCTTAGCTTAACCTTGATGATTTAGGCTTGTTGGAGATATGGAGATCGATCTATATTGCAAGGAGATCGATCTCTCATCCTCATTGCCAGAAAATCTTTGCAAAAACTCATTTAAAATCAATTTGAAACCAAGATTTTTGAAACACAAAAAATCCTAAGGCTTATCCATGAGTCCTAATTCACCTCTAAGGATACAAAACCTATCTCTATCAAGGGGTTTGGTGAATATATCAGCTATTTGATGTAGAGTGTCAATGTACTCTAAAATTATATCCCCTTTTTGTACATGGTCTCTAAGAAAGTGATGTCTAATTTCTATGTGCTTGGTTATGGAGTGTTGTATGGGATTCTTAGACAGATTAATGGCACTGGTATTATCACATTTAATAGACACTTGTTGCATGTCAATACCATAATCTCTCATTTGTTGTTTAATCCACAACACTTGAGCACTACAACTACCAGCTGCTATATACTCAGCTTCAGTTGTGGACTGAGCTACACTGTTTTGCTTCTTGGAGAACCAAGAAATTAACCTATTTCCTAAGAATTGGCAAGTACCTGAAGTACTTTTCCTATCTATTTTGCAGCCTCCAAAATCAGCATCTGAAAATGCATGAAGGGCAAAAGTAGAGTCCTTGGGGTACCAAAGTCCTAGTGAGGGAGTGTCTTTGAGGTATCTAAAGATTCTCTTAGTTGCCAATAGATGTGATTCCCTAGGAGATGATTGAAATCTAGCACAAAGGCACACACTAAACAATATATCTGGTCTACTAGCAGTTAAATAAAGCAAAGAACCAATCATAGACCTATAGAGTTTAGTGTCTACACACTTACCATTTTCATCTTTGTCAAGCTTGATGTTGGTGCCCATTGGAGTGGTTTGAGGTTTGCAATTGTCCATCCCAAATCTCTTGAGCAAGTCCTTGGTGTACTTTGCTTGATTGATGAATGTTCCATCCTTTGTTTGCTTCACTTGAAGTCCCAAGAAGAATGTGAGTTCTCCCATCATGCTCATCTCAAATTCTCCTTGCATGATCTTAGCAAATTCTTGGCATAAAGACTCATTAGTTGAACCAAAAATAATATCATCTACATATACTTGTACAACTAGTAAGTCCTTATTTTTATTTTTTATGAATAATGTGGTGTCTACCTTTCCTCTTGAGAACCCTTTTTTCTATTAAGAACTTTGACAACCTTTCATACCAAGCTCTAGGAGCTTGTTTTAACCTATAAAGTGCCTTAGATAATTTGAAAACATGTTCAGGAAATTCATGATTTTCAAATCCGGGAGGTTGCTCTACATAGACTTCTTCATTAATGAAACCATTCAAGAATGCACTCTTTACATCCATTTGATATAACTTGAAATCTTTATAACATGCAAAGGCAAGTAACATTCTTATTGCCTCTAATCTAGCTACCGGTGCATATGTTTCATCATAGTCTATGCCTTCCTCTTGTCTATAGCCTTGAGCAACTAGCCTAGCCTTATTCCTTACGATCACACTATTTTCATCCATCTTGTTCTTGAATATCCATATTGTTCCAATTATTGAGTGATCATTAGGCCTAGGAACTAGTTTCCATACTTTGCTTCTCTCAAATTGATTTAATTCTTCTTGCATTGCTAGGAACCAATTATTGTCTTCTAAGGCTTCATTGACATTCCTAGGTTCAATTTGAGATACAAAGGCTATATATTGGCACATATTCCTTAGGGATGATCTAGTTCTAACTCCAAGAGTTGGATCTCCTACTATTTCACAATCTTTTACATATCCTAACTCTCTTGGTGCTCTAGGCTCTCTTTCTAAAACCTCTATTTCTTCTTCATCTTCTTTATTCAAGTCAAGTTTTTCTAGAAAGTCATCTTCTAAGCCTTCATCAAATATTCCAACATTTTCATCATTGGTTGAATCTTTAGATATATTATTTGATTCATCAAATATAACATGAATAGACTCTTCAACCACTAATGTTCTTTTTTTATATATTCTAAAGGCCTTTGAATTCAATGAATATCCTAGAAATATTCCCTCATCACTCTTGGCATCAAATTTTCCTAAGTTATCTTTTCCATTATTTAGAACAAAGCATTTGCAGCCAAAAGGATGGAAGTAACTAATGTTAGGCTTCTTGCCTTTGTAGAGCTCATAAGGAGTTTTCTTTAGCATGGGTCTTATCATAGCTCTATTAATTACATAACATGATGTGTTTATAGCTTCAGCCCAAAAGTACTTTGGCAAGTTATTTTCACATAACATGGTCCTAGCCATCTCTTCCAAAGTTCTATTTCTTCTCTCAACTACACCATTTTGTTGTGGTGTCCTAGGGGCTGAAAAATTATGGCTAATTCCTTGATCATTGCAATACTCATCAAATCCTATATTTTCAAATTCTTTGCCATGATCACTTCTAATGCTTGTTATTGTATATCCTTTTTCATTTTGAGTCACCTTTGAGTAAGTTATGAATTTCTCTAAGGCTTCATTTTTTACTCTCAAAAAGAACACCCAAGTGTATCTAGTGTAATCATCAACTATTACAAAACCATAGTGTTTCCCACCTAGGCTAGTGGTTCTAGTTGGTCCAAATAAGTCTAAATGCAGTAATTGAAGAGGCCTAGTGGTGGATACACTATTCTTAGGCTTAAAAGTGGTTCTCTTGTGTTTTCCTTTAACACAAGCTTCACATATTTCTTCATGATCAAAGGATATTTTGGGTAAGCCTATAACTAGGTCCTTTCTAGCTAATTTGGATAGCACATGCATGCTAGCATGACCTAGTCTTCTATGCCATAACCAAGATTCCTTTTTGTTGTCTACCATTAAGCATATGTTTTCATTTTTGAGTTCATTAAGGTAGACTATATATATGTTACCTTGCCTATGACCTAGAAGAAGAATTTTATTTGACTTAGGATCTATAACATTACATTTCATGCAATCAAAAATTACTTTGTAACCTTTGTCACAAAGTTGACTAATGCTTAGTAAGTTATGCTTTAGACCCCTAACAAGTAATACTTTTTCTAAAGAGAAGTGATCATTACCTATTGAGCCACTTCCTTCCACTTGGCCTTTGGAGTTGTCCCCAAAAGTGACTTCTCCACCAATTTTCGATTTGAAGGAATTGAAATGGCTTTTATCACCCGTCATGTGCCTTGAGCATCCACTATCGAAGTACCAAGCTTCCTTTGTTTTAGCTTTGTGGCTATGCTCAATCACCTAAAAAAAATAAACACACTCAAGTCTTAGGTACCCAAATTCTCTTGGGTCCTTGGAGGTTAGTAAATGAAATTCTTGATCCCATTGGGATCCATTTTGCTAATGCATTGCAGTCCTTGGAATGAATTACCTCTTTTGGAATCCATATCCTTTTTACAATTTTTCCTTTAAGATTCCTCATCTTTATATTGCAATAATGTGACTTATGTCCCTTCTTGTTACAATATGAACAAGTAATTGCAGGTTTATTCATGCTCTTCCTAGCAATAAAACTCTTAAGATGGGTCTCCCTACTTTGTGCATTATACCCTAAGCCATTTTTGTCAAAAAATGCCCTTTGGGTTTCTAACATGCTATCTAGCTTTTGTTGCCCCATGTGAAATCTATTAAAGGAGTTATGTAAATTGCTATTTTTCTCCTTAATGTCACAAATTTCTAGATTGGTAATCTCTAGTTTCTTCTCACATTCCAATTTATCTTTTAACATTATCTCATTTTCCCTTTTTAATTTAGATATTAACTTTTTATACTTCATGCTCATAGATTCATACTCTAATGCTAAATCATCAAATGCATCTTGCAGTTCATCAAAAGAGTATTCATTGATATTAGAAGTTACCTTTTCATCATCATCAATTGCCATGAAGCATAGGTTGGCAATGTCCTCATTTGATTCATCATCGGAGCATTCACTGTCACTCCATGTTGCTACCATTGCCTTCTTTTTATGAAACCTATCATTGGATCTTTTGAGAAGAGGGCAGTTAAATTTTATGTGTCCAGGTTTTTTACATTCGTAACACACAATAGAGTCTTTTCTACCTACTTCCTCTTGTTCTCTCCTATTGTTTCTCCTATTGCTATTACTAACTCTCATCCTCATGAATTTATTAAATCTTTTGGCAAACATTGCCATCTCAATATCCTCCTCACTGCCACTCTCATTTTTAATCTCCTTTTCAGCAGTGGATTTTAGAGCAACACCCACTTTCTTGGGTGGCTCTTCATTTCTTTTAAGCTTCATCTCATAAGTTAGCAAGGAACCTATTAATTCATCTAAGGACAATGTGTGTGGATCCTTAGATTCCTCTATTGCTGTTACTTTAGCTTCCCATGACTTAGGTAAGCTATTTAAAATTTTCTTTACCATTTCAATGTTAGAATATATTTTTCCTAAGGATTTTAGTCCATTAATTACGTCTGTAAATCTAGTGAACATATCACTAATCGATTCTCCTTCCTTCATTCTAAAGAGCTCATAATCATGTGTGAGCATACCTACTTTTGTCTCCTTCACTTGGGTTGTACCCTCATGAGTTATTGCCAATTTATCCCATATTTGCTTGGCATTATCACACCCGGATACTCTATTATATTCATTAGGACCTAAAGCACAAAATAATGTGTGCATAGCTTTAGCATTTAGTTGTGCACATTTAATGTCATTAGAATCCCATTCATCTTCTTCTTTGGGAATATCTCTTCCCTCTATTTTCTTTGTAGGGATTTGAGGTCCCTTAACTATAATTCTCCATACTTCATAGTCATTTGCTTGAATGAATAGCATCATCCTAGTCCTCCAATATGAATAATGTTCACCATTGAACATGGGAGGTCTAACCGTGGAGTGCCCCTCTCCTATCAAACTAGTTGCAACATTGTTAAGAGCCATTTGATCGTTTTCTAACTCTTAGGAAGTTGTTCCTACGTGATTAAAGAGTCCTAGCTCTGATACCAATTGTTGGCTCTACCGAGAGGGGGGTGAATCGGTTTTCTAACAACTATGGCAGATTTTAAATTAATCACAATTTAAACACAAATGATAATGAATAAAATAGTGCAATATAACAATTTAATGCAGAGAGAAGGGAAGAGAAACAAACACAGTCACTTATAGAGGTTCGGCCAACTCTTGCCTACGTCCTCTCTCCTTGACCTTCTTGTCAAGTGCTTTCTTTCTCTCTTTCAATAGAGCTTACAAATTTCCTTTTACAGGTTAAGGAATAACCTCACTACCTTTGGCAATACAGAAAAAGTATTCAGCCTCTTTACAATATACTCTCACTGAGGAACAACCCTCTTCTCTTTTAAGATAAGACTGAATACAATTTAATGCTTTAAAGTGGTAGGACAAGTGTAGCTATTTTGCACTTAAGCTTTTACAATGATTCTCAATCAATGAGCAATAAGGACACAAAGAATGAAAGAATTAAAGCTTGAGAATGTTTGGAATATGCAGCAATAGTGTCTGTGTTTTCTTTGTCTTCAATGCTTGGTTATATACTGAAGGTTGGGTAGTTGGAGCATTAAATGCAGTTTTTCCCGTTGAGATTTGAAGAAAATAGCCGTTGGGAACCTCCAGTGGTCAGACAGATCAATCTCCTATCTTGGCCAGATCGATCTCCTAGTTTTAAATCCTGCAATGACAAAGCACAAATACACAGGGAGATCGATCTCATACATTACCAGATCGATCTGTTAGTTTGAATAGGCAGAGGCAGATCGATCTGTCGAATAGGCAGATCGATCTCCTATCCTCTCTGTTTGAGGCAAGATCGATCTCTCAATACACCAGATCGATCTCTTAAGCTCACTGACTTTGAGCAGATCGATCTCTTCCTTACCAGATCGATCTCCTAAGTTCTCTGACTTAGAGGAGATCGATCTCTTAACCCTGGCAGATCGATCTCTTTTTACCTTAAACCCTTTACACCGTTTTAAGGCTTGCCAGATCGATCTCTTCCATCATGAGATCGATCTCTCATCAAGTATAAACCCAGGAGATCGATCTCTCATACCCCAGATCGATCTCTCATCAGCAGAACTCTAAGTTCTGATCCTGATATCTTCTAAACATGTTTGTATACCATTTTAACATTATTGTATTAACTTGTTTTGTCATTTCAAAATACATTACTCAACATGGTGAAAGATACCACACTGGTTATGAATAGAGAAGTAATTATTTTAATTGATCCTGGTGCCACGTATATATTCATACCGCCTTCAACTGCTTATAAGTTAGTAAAAGACGTGAATGCCTACACCTTTAGGCACAATGCCGATAGTTAATACCCCAATGAAAGAGGGTTAACTAACGAAATAATTATGAAGAAATTGTAAGTTGAAAATAGGGGTGAAAACATCACTGGAAAGTATACGGTAAGTTTTGACAAGTAATAAAAGGGGTGTAGCGATTGAAATTAAAGGAGTAAATGATTGTACTCACGGAATGAGTAATAACAGAGTTTTGTTATAAGTGATATATGAATACGAGATATACTGGAATAAGAGGCGTATGCAAGGTAAGAATATCTCTGATACGTGAAGTAAATTAGGATTAAAGCCATTAGTAGCAAGTATGAATTATGACCACATGGACCGATATGTAAAGTAATTGTGGTCAAGTCTGAGGGTTAATAAAGGTATTTCAAAATACCTCCCCGCCTGAAGACTTGACAGCGTCTAAAAGTATACACACGTAACTTATAAATTGAAATGCGAGAGTCGTAATATATACATTTAAAATTAGGGTACCTTTACGGGTACAATAAGAAATATAGAATTCAATTAATCAGGAAAGTTTAAGAATTTAAAATTTTATAAAAGCTGTTAAAAAGGAAATGACGTGGGTTAGTAGCTTCAACAGAAGCGATTTTGAAGGATATTTTACATTATGCGCACATAGGTCGAAGATATGAGTGATTGAAATATTCAGTGGAAGTCAACTACGACAAGTTATTTAAATTTACTTGGACCGATTTTTCATCATCCATATTGATGATATTTTGGGTGTATTTAAAGTCCAGGGAAAATTATAAGCAACAATTGAAAATTGCTTTTATAGATGATTTGTTGCGAGTTCTCGGAATGGACTACTTTGTTGACACGTTTAACTTAGAAAAAAAGTTGTATTTGAATGAGATGATAGACGTAACAAGAGTTTTGGTGTATTGAAGTAAAAAACTGACCACCGCATTTATTCTCACCATACCCAACAGATTAAGAGGTTTCTCATGAGTCTATGGATACCTCAAAATAATGAAATGAGCTGTGTATTGATGCAAAAAGGGAAGATAGTCGATTATGGATCCAGACAACTTAAGGATCATGAAAGGACTATCCGACCCATGATTTAAAGTTGATAGCGATAGTGGTATTGAGTATATGACAATACTATGTATACGGTAAGAAATTTTAGGTATGCATTGATCATAAAAGCCTCGAGTATCTGTTTTCACAAGAAAGAGTCGGATATGAGAATACATAGTGGGTTAGAGCTTATGAGAGATTATGATTGTGGAAATAGTACTACCCAGGAAAGGGTAATGTAATGGCCAATGCCTTGAGCGAAAAGAGCCTCGGGATGGTATTACATATGATGGTCAGGGAGCGTGAGCTGTTAGAGCAGTTGTAAGCCTCAGTAGTGATGTGATTCCCTCTGATGATGACAGTGATTGTGTGACAGCTAGCCTGAGATTAGAACCGGATGAGAGTGCCCGGATTTGACAGGCTTAGCGTGATGATCGGCTTTGTGTCGATAGTGTGGGTCAGATTCAGATGGGTACAGTGATAAAGTTCACAGAGAGAGATGATGGCTTACTGAGATTCAGGGACAGTATAAGTGCTCCCTAAGATCATAGTTGATGAGGTAGAGTTATTATCAGAAGCTCACTATTCGGGATATACAGTGCATCCGAGAAGTAAGAAATATATCGAAATCTTAGAAAAGAGTATTGGTGGTCAGATATGAAAAGAGATATAGTAGAGATTGTGGAAAGGTGTCTCGTGTGTCAGCAGAATAAGGTAGAGTATTAGAAGTTTGCAAGGTTAGTGCAGCCTCTACCTATATATTGACACGACACGGAAAATGAGAACAAGTTACCATGAATTTTATGAAGGATTACAAAGGACTCGAATGAATCACGAAGCTATCTGGGTGATAGTCGATAGAATGACTAAGTCTACCCACCTTCTGGTTAGGAAATCCCCAGATACTCTGAGTGTGTAGGCGAATTTATGTATATGAAAAATTGTGGAACACCAAGTATTTATCGAGGGAGCATTGTATCATATAGGGATTCCCGTTTCACTTCCCACTTCTGGGAATATTTTTTAGGAAGCTATGGGAGCCCGATTGATTGTTAGCACAGCTTTCTGTCCTCAGACAGATGGTCAGTCAGAGAGGACTGTACAGATTCTGGAGGATATGATGAGAGTGTGTACCATTGATTTGATAAGCTCTTGGGATTATCAGTTGTTACTAATTGAATTCGCCAATAATGACAGTTGTCACTCGAGTATCGGGATGACTTCAGATGAGGCATCGTATGGCCGTAAGGGTTGTTTCCCTGATTTGGATAAGAAAAAGTGGATAACAGATAGAAAATTATTCCTTAATTGGTAAGACAAATCTCTGAGGATGTTCAGTTAATTGTGAAGGATTAAGAACACCTCAGAGCAGATAGACAAACTATGCTGACAAGAGATAGAAACCATTGGAATTCACCGATGGTGAATTAGTATTGTTGGAAGTTATTGGTCCTAAGAACGTAACAAGATTCGGAAAGAGATTGGATAAAGTGGGAGACAAAGCCTGTAGGTTGGCGTTACCACCTGAATTAGCAAGCATCCACAATGTGTCCTATCTTATATGCTTCAGAAATATTATCCGGACCCGATATATGTGAACGGATATGAGCTATTGAAGCTCAAGGAAAGTCTAATGTATGATTGGAAAATCAATTCGGGTATTAGATGGAAGGAGAAAGTATTGAGGTTTAAGACGATCTCCCTAATTAAAGTCCTTTGGTAGTATTACACTCCGAAAAAAGGTCACATGAGAATTAAAGAAGTATAACACAATTAATGTACTCGGAGTAGTCTATGGACTCATATGAATTGGTTCTAATTTGGAGGACCAAATTCCTTAAGCGGGGGAGAGTTGTAAGACCTGAAATTAAATCGTAAATTTTTATGAGGGATGAAAATGGTCAAAAATTTAACTGAATGGGATTCGGATTGGAAATAAGGATTTAAAATGCGAAGTGAGTGAGTGTTCATGAAAGGAAGTTGGGTTAAATTAATCCCGAACACGTGTAAGGGCAAAACGGTCAAAAGATCGAAAGTCGGAATAAATTCGATAAGAAAATTTTAATTAAAAATAAGGATTTAGAATATCTTGATCAATAATGAGGAAATTATATAATTTTGAGTCCAATTGATCAAAATCCGAAATTTTTAGAAATACCGAAAACTTACTCGGAGCAATACCTCGAAAATACGAAGGAATAATATCACAAATTGGAGAAAAATGTATTTAATAAATTAAATTAAATTAATTAAATTAAATTAGAATAAAATAATATAAGTTGTAGATATTTTGGATTATTGTAGATTATTTTAATGAATAGTGTAATAATTAAATAAATTAAAAAAAAGAATCAGAAGTTGAAAACGAATCGGGGAGAGAGAGAAGAAGAAAACGGAAAAATGAAGCAGCCGATCGAGGAAGCCCGACGAGCTACCGGCAGCCGATGATCCCAGCTGACGGTCGGAGAAGCTAGAGTGAAGCCCGACGGTTCCAACGGTACTAGCGACCCACGCCGACGGCCACGATTTCCGACGAATCGACGGACGGAAAGTCGAGGGGGAAATCGCGTCGGTTTCGGCGAACGGCGGCGCCATAGCTCAGATTCGACCTAGCCAAATGATCACCGTATCGAGGCAGTTCTTTTAAGCCTATTGGCAGCCAACGAAACGGCGGGAATCGTCGGCGACGGCGGAAAAGGAAATGGGTCCCGACGGTAGGAGGAGAACAGGCCGAACCGGCCGTTTTCCGACGAGCTCGAGGCGAACCAAGCCCAGATTCGTGATGCGGACGACCCAACGGAGCGAATGGTGGCGAGAATCGGTGGAGAACCGGTCGGCAAGGCCCTGAACCAGTCGAACCAGAGTGAACCGGGGTGAACCGGCGGTCTGAACCGGGTTGAACCGAACTGAACCAGTTCAGCCAAGAAAGGAGGGAAAAAAGTAGAAAAAGAAAAAAGAAAAAAGAAAAAAGGGAAAGAATTTTTTAGGATACACCGGACTTCAGGTAAGTCGGTAAGAGGTCAAAAGTGATCGATTTGAATTTTGAGAAATTTATTTAAATTATATTTGATCGAAAATTAACCAGGATTAAATACAATAATTGTGCAGTTGTACGACAAAACCCGAACGAGAGCCGATTGAGCTCCGATTTTCGTATCCAGCATCATATTGGGTAAGTACGTTTTAATTCTGACAATTAGAGTCCTTTAATACAAAGATTCGATTATTTTACGAAATTTACGGAATAATTCTGTATAAAAAGGAATATTATTCGGAATTTTATAGTAATTATCGTAAATAGTGTATGGGCTATCCAATGAGTTTGGAACGAAGCTCGATGATTATTGGTAAGCTGAATGAGCCTAGCAAACCCAAAGAAGGGATTTAATAAGTAAAAACGGGCTGAAAATGGGTTGAGGCCCATTAAGGTGCGATTGAGCCCAATAAGTGTAAATTGGTCCAATTAGTTAAATCGACTATAGTAAACAGGAGAATTATATTTATTGAGTTAAATTGACGTGATAAATAATTACTACAGCCCCAGAAACTGGATTACCAGCAAATCGGATCGGACGAGCCTCCGACAGTGGAATTTAGATACGCGCTCGACAAGAATCGAGGTAAGGGAATTTTGTAGGTGCATAGAGATAATTATACATAATTTTGAGGGGAACTACAGGGTCTAGAATTACTTAAAGTATTTAGAAAACGAAATGATAATTTTTGTGAAAACCGGGGCTTAGATGAATAAAGAAAAAGATGATTTTGCCCCTTAGAGTAAAATTTACAAAAAAGGGTAGTAAGGCAGATAAATTGCATGATTTTCATGTTTTGATGCTTTATATGAATGTATTGCTTTGATTTAAGCGGATATACACATAGGTTGGCTATTGATTTCTTGAATTATACGAAAAGATACCGGTTTGTACTGGTTACTATTTTAAAAGATATTTTATCAAGATTGAGCCTCCTATCGTATTTACATGAATAAAAAGAGTGCTAGAGTCTTTATCTCACTCAATTTTACTAATTTATTACTCATGAAAAGCTGTACTGGAGCATTACTCGTACGAGAAATTTGTGTGTGCACAAAACCATGCTGGAGCTTCGCTCGCACGAGATTTTAGATATCGTGATATGCATAACGTGGTGCTGGAGCTTCACTCGCACTAGACGTGAGTTGACATGCATATAGTCGTGCAGAAGCCTCCTGTAGACTATGTGTCACAGAGAGTTGAGATGCTCGCATGTATACTTTGAGACATGGGTTGGTTATCGACATAGTATTGGGGTGGATAAGACCTACGGCAGGCACACCCAGACTATGATATGGGTCCACGGAGTACGATATACCGTGTATGTCACACGGAGTATGATGTACCGTGCAGTCATTTTGACTCGATGATGTTACTTGATATTCTGGCTGGTAGGAATTGACCCCACCTCTCGTTGCAGTTGTGATGCCCCGCACACCGGGATCCGTGTAGCCTGGGATCACAGGGACAAAGTATGGCCATAGTCCTCGATTTTCATATAGTAACCTACATGCCTCACATGATATCATACGGTCTGGATAGACCAGGACAAACCCGATGGAGGGGTAAGGTCCCGATTTATGTTTTTAAACGAAATGTGATTTAATGAATCAATGTATTCCCGAGAGATGGGTTTAGCCTTGATGTGGTTGTTTTATAATGAAACAAATGAGTTTCAAAGTGATGAGTTTTGTAATTAAACAAATGAGTTTTAAAGTGATGAGTTTATGATGAAACTAATAAGTTTTAATGTGACGAGCATGAGATGTCATACATGATGATTTTTTCATGTGTGTTTTATATGTCAATTTCATGATTTCTCTTATACAATATATACATACATGTGGCATCGTTTTAGTCATTCCTCATGCTCAAAATATAAAGGATTTTATATCACGACATTATCAGCATGTAGATAGTATAGTTATCTACCTGCTTACATTATTGCCTTACTGAGCACGTTTCGCTCACCCTTTCATTTTCCACCCCACAGGGTATATTCAGTAGAAGAGAGCAACAATAGTTTCGCATTTCGGTTATCCGCTGCTTCTTATCAAGATCAGGTATACACATTTATATAATTTTTGTATCTGAACATATAGAGGCACAGTACTGTACATGGATGTAATATTGGGGATGTATTTAGTTTAAATAAATTGATATGTAAATGAAATATGAAAATGGAAAGGTAAATAGGTGAGAGGTGACTAACACCGAATCATAGCCCAACTGTTTAGTAGTGTAACAGTTCACGACGGGTAAGGAAATGATAAAGTGAAAAATTTACTCTGATTTTTAGGTAATTTGGGTCGTGACAATATATATATATATATTTATATATAGAGGGAGAGAGAGAGAAAGAGAGAGAGAGAGAGAGAGAGAGAGAGAGAGATTTTTTTCATCCTAATTTTATTAAGTGAGCCTTATTTGAGATAATTTGATTTTTTCTTTTTTGTTTAAGTTCTTATATTTGGATTAATTTTGATAGCATGATATAAAGATTTAATATTTTATAAAATTTATCAATTTACTATAAACTTTTAATTTTTAAGTTCTTGTTGGAACTTTAAAATGAGTTTTAGGATTTTAGTTCAATCTTAGGAAGATTTATTGGATGATTGTGCATGGAAATTTATGCATTTATTTCTAACTTCGCATGGGACACGGTGTTCTCTAAAAAGATTATTCTAAACTTCTTAGATTTTTTATTCTAGCACATTAAGTCAAGTTTTAGCTTAAATTTAAAGTAATTTAACATTAGGAAATTAAGCCTTTAATTCCTAATTCAGTTCAGATTTTTGGTTAAATTTAATTTTCTTAGTTTATTAGTTAAGTGATTTTGTTTCAAAATAGTTTCGATTTCACTAAGTTTGTTTTAAATCTATATTGCAACCTTAAAATCAGTTTAATTAATTAGTCTTTGGGTGGTTCATGAGTCATTTAGGTGTTGGCTTTAGTTTAGTTAAATTTTTATTTAAATCTAGCATGTCATCTAGTTAAGGGGATTTGACCTTCAATTGAGAAAACTGGTTTTTTATAACTTGAGATATAGTTATTTTAGTCAAACATGTGCAGGTAGTTAGAACTAGGGCTTAGGCTAGAATGTATTAATTTTGGCATCTCTTAGTATATATAGCCTCTAAAAATATTGATTAAATCACGATGTATTCAGATCAATGTGGATTGTAACGACCCAAATTTTCACACAATTTCAGTTGGACTACAAGTCGATATCAGGTCAAAATAATACTCAGTCTGATTAATTTTATTTCTTAGTAACAAATTTAAATAAAATATGTTCACATTCCCCATACATATCTTGTATTGCATTACTGTACTTACAAAAATTTTATATACAACAAAACTTCTTTAAACCTAGGTATACCTTCGATGCAGCTATATGCTCTGCAAAATCATAACTATGCGGAATGCCTTACTAACAGAAGCAATCCAAACTACAGTGGGGCTCAGTGGAGGAAAGTAAGGGGGTGAGCTCAACATGCTAAGTAAGAAAAAAAAAACCAATAGCAGGTAGATAAATACACTACCTAAATATATATTTTATATTTGCCAAATCCGAAACATTTTCACAGAGTACATAAATAGTTCGACAATTTTCACAAATACCAAAAACAGATTTCAAAACAGAACATATATTAGTAGTAAAGTTAGCTACTGTGGTAAATACAAAAATTTCAAAGGTTCTAATAGCAAAATAAATAGATTTCCATATATCTCCTTTCATGCAAACAATTCAGAAAATATTTCAAATAGATGAGACAAGGCAGACATGTTATATCAGATATAAAAAATGACTATTGCCCAATGTCGATGACTTCGGGCAATTCACGGGCCAGGTGTGCTGGGATGTCAATCGTCGTGGGAGTGGTCAGCTACCCAAACCGCTCACAGATTAGAATGTCCGAAGACCAGAAACAGAATCAGAAACACGATACATCGTAGTCATGGACCACAGAAACAAATACAGAATAGACAAATGTAATGGACTAGCCTAGCCCACCATGGTCACCCCTATTGGGCCTACAAACAACGACTAATGTGACAACGTTATACGGTAACATCAACAGTGCAGCATGATCTCACCAACTCTTTTGTCCCAAAATCAGTGCGAGACAGACCGTACGACACACAGTCAGTATTCGCTCAAGCACATATCATCAGAATAACTTTATAAGCAAATCATTTCACCTCAAATCACATATAAATTCAATTGTTTCATGAAACCATTCAAAACAGGCTGACTAACCCTTTTTCGAATAAAATCCCAGAAAACAGTCTATGAAAATTTAAAATTCAGGATTTTCGATTTTTAAATAGACTTCAATCCACATCAAAATCTATGTAACCCATTTAAATTCAATCCGTAAAAAATTAGGTTGTTCAACTAGGCTAAAATCTCTAATTCTCTGAGTCATAAAATTTGACCCAGATTTTTCGGTAATTTCGTTACTACGAAATTCAACCTAAAATTTTATATCTACAAATATACAAAAAATTACGGATATTTATCTCTAGCAACAACGAGAATTTTCCTTACCTCGGTACCTTGTCGGTAGTCCTCTATGCATTAGTGGTGCGGGTCAGCTGGTTCGGTCTACACAGTTAATTTCCCCAGAATTTCGTACAAGTATTTTCTGAAATTTCGAACCAATATTTTTCAAATAAATATTTTTGAATTATCTTCCCCGAGGTTTTCTCTTCTTTCCTTCCTCTAAATATACATATAAATAATTATATATATATTACTCTTTTTTTTTCTTTTCTTTTTTTTTTCGAATTTGGCTTCCCGCCAAATTATTTTTCTTTCTTCTGTCTTTCTTCTTCTCCACTGTTGCTCACCCGAGATCCCTGTTGTCGGTTTCCCTCTTCAGTGCTGCTTTCTTCTCTATCATCTTTTGGTTCATTTGCATCACCATTATCCCTTGCCCGAGGGGCCTCTTGCTCCACTCTTCTTCTCTTTTATGCCTCGATGTCACTGTTTTGTCGGCCTCCGTTCTGCCTTTCTCGGTCTCTTGCTTGTCTCAGTTTCCTCTAATTTTCCAGCTTTGGTTTTCTTTCCTCTCTATTCTGTTTTCAGCTTCGATCCTTCCCCAGCTTCGATTTTCCTCTTAAGTTGTTGTTAATCCTTATAACTGTTGTTGTGTCCTATTTCTTCCTCATTCTCGTTCCAACACTGCGCAAAAAAAAAATGGAGACAGCCTCGCTTGCTGCTCTAGGCGAGGCAATTCCTTGTATCCACTACTTCAGTTGACCTCTAAATAAACTAAAATTCCCTTGTAACTGTCCTAAACCTTAGTACTTCATCACATCTTTTCCTTTTTCCCTTGCTCACTCAGCTCTTGGTTTCCTAGAGGTGACAGTGTTTCCTCTATTTCTAGCAATTGAAACAGAGGTAAATCAGTCTATTCTAATTCCCAATTTAACCCCCCTGCACTGATGACGTTGGCTCCAACTACTGCTTCTTCAGGGCTATCAACCTCCTGATGGTTGTCGAAACCAACAATATTAAATAACTTGCTCAAACAATTAATTAGAGGTATAGGGAGCAAAGTCATATCCCAAGAGAGATTGATTAATTTCGATTTACTTTTCTGTAAATAAAAGAAAATTAAAACAAAAGGGGTTTGAAAGATTAATTAACTAAAATAACAAAACTTAATAGAAAGAAAACAAAATTGAGTAGAGGAATTCAATAATTTGAGAAATCCAACCCAAGGAGTAATTTTTAGATTTGGTTCGGTAAGTTGATCATTGACGCAAGATAATGTTTCTTAATCCCAACTAAACTGGTTATGATTGTTGGTACGACCTAACAACCTGTCTCTTCTTACCGCTTCGACAATCAGGAAACGTTCTCTAATTGCCGCTCTTACCAATAAACCACCCTAGATACAATCTTAGGATTTAATTTACCAATAGCATTGAACATTAAAGAGACTACCAATTCTAATCAACAAACACACATGTAGGTTTATTTAAATCAGATCTTATAATCACATAACAAAGACTAAAAACCAGAAGTGCAATTAATCATGTTACTTACCACTTGTTATTAAAACAGCCAAATAATTACGGATTCAGATATTTCAATTGGATGTATATTACCTAGTGAATGAATCAATAAGCCTTTTTGAAGCAACCACAAAACAATAATAATAATGAAGTGCAGAAATTATAAGAATAGAAAAGATTAAAGAAAATAAATAAGAACAATTAGATCTCACAACTTATAAACCAAATCTTCTATTATCCTTAGATTGGAAAGAGAGTTTAGCAACCCATGAATATCGGGTAAAAGCAGTGAAATATTTGTATAAAAAAATCTAATCAAAAGTCTCTCCTCCCTAACCTAGATCTTAAAAAGCCTATTTATAACTAAAAAAAAAAATAGAGATAAAACCCTGCTCCTAGCTGGACTTAAAGTCCTTACATTTAATTAAAATAATAATCTGATAAAAAGTCTTCTAAGTAATTTGAAAAAGTCAAATCTAAAGAGGAGAGAGAAAATCATCATGTTGGATGCTTAGGCGAGAGTCTCGCCTAAGCCGTGACTCGTTTCTGTTCAACAAATTAAAGTCAGCACGTCAAGAAGACCCTTAGGCGAGAGTCTCGCCTAAGGCTGCATCCGGCTTTGCCCTGAGTTGAAAACTGCACAGTGAAGGGATCCTTAGGCGAAAGTCTCGCCTAAGGCTGCACCCAGCACTGACCTGGATTGAGAACTACACAGTGAAAGGATCCTTAGGTGAGAGTCTCGACTAAGGCTGCACCCAGTACTGACCTGGCTCGCATTCATCATTTCTCACTTCTTCCACATGATTTCCCTTGTTCCAAAATCCGTCTAAATCATCATTTAATTCATCAATTCCATGAATTCCTATAATTATTCAAGAATGATCAATTATCCATAGATTAAGTATAAAATTCATACAAAACCATAAGAAAACAAGGTAATTAAAGTGCATAAATAATGACTTATCACCTCCATTTCGTTGTCTCTTTCCCTTTGTCTGCTAAACTTCAGCTTTTTTTTTTTTTGGTTTTTCCCTTAAGTTTAAAGTTGCCCTTTCATCACGTCACCCTCTGTCCTTAGTTTCGTTTCAATCTTCACTGTCTCGACTGCACGTTTCATTCCCATTCCTTGCTAAGCTTAGTCGATGGACGTGCCTGCTGCTGAGACTATTTTCTCCACTGACTCTATCTACTGTTTCTTCATTTCAGTTACTAACTCATGTCTCACCTCTGGCATGAGCATATATCAGTGTACAGTAACTGAGGGACTAAGACGTCACGCCACTGCTCTTCCCATCCTTAAGTTTTTGTCTATGGCAGTAGGTAGTGGGTGTCTCAGATTTTATTACCAGGCAGCTACCAAATCACTGTCATCCTCTTCATCGATGTGTACTACTCGCCAAGATCGATAGAGAGGTTAATGATAGAGCAATAATCAAAGAAAACAAAATATTAAAAATGATAATTAAAAATAATTAAAATAAAATAAAACATAAACTAAGGCATGAAATAAAATACTAGGCAGCAGAGCCGGCCATTAAAATAAAAGCATAGGCGGCAGAGCCAGCCATTAGAACAAATAATAAAAGCATAAAGAAAATAATAAGAAAATCTTATTATAAAATACTTACATAGTTTTTGGAAATAAATCTAGAGAGAGAAAGGGAGAAAGGGATTGAAAGGGAAGAGAGAGAGAGAGAGAAATTGAGTTCTCCTGAGAGAAAGACTTTGAAAGAAAAAATGAATTGTGTCCCCTTTGGAAGAGGGATTACATCAATTTATAACCAAAATTTTTGCACTGTAGATCAAATAGTACTTTATCGGTTTTGTCACGCGGACACTGTAGAAAAATAGTATCTTGTATGTAGGCGGGGCACTGTGCCTGAATAGTACTCTGCCGACAATCTACTTTTTCTGATTAATTGGAGGCAGTATCCCGAAACAGTCGTCTTCGTTATCATCCGCTAGGTTGATAGAGGCCATGGAGGATGCGTCTGAAGCTATAGAATCTTCGGGGGATGTTGAGCCGTCATTTGAAAGAAGTTCCTTCATTATACAAAGTATTCTTCTTTTGTTTTTGCCGTTGCTAGGAGGGCGCTGGTTTGTGACTTCTGGGCCAAGAACTAGTTGTGCTTTGGTCTTGGGTGTCATAAACACTGGTTTTTGAGCCATTTCTGAACTCTTGGTTTTGTCAAGGATTCTGCAATTTTGAAGGAATTCCACCATTTGGTTTTAAATCTCCTTTGAATCATAGTACTATTGTTTTCAACTTTATATTCTAGGCTCCATGCAGATACCCAAGGAATAAAGAATTTGGCCGATAGATGACAGATCAGAGGAAATCTTCTTTCTAGATCTGTTGGTTTGAAATGGGTTTTGAAAAGATTATAGCTTTCCTGGATTTCTAGGAGAAGGATATCAGGGATGGCTCCATAAAGGTTCCACCAATGGACAAACGAAGAGGGTAGGGTAGAAATACTGATTTTGTTGTTTAGGTAAAACAATCATGTGTGGATGAATTTTGGGTTTTGGATTAGTGGCATATTATACCAGGCCTGTTGGTAATCCCAATAATTAAAGGTTTTACAGAATTGCTGGGATGGATTTAAAGGAAGGGTTTTTGGTTTTGCTAGTTCTTGGTTCCAGTCAGAAGGACTAAGAACTTTAAGGATTTTATAGGTGGAATAAGAGGGGGTTTTTGATTCAGCGTAAGCAAAATGCTTAAAGGTAGCTGATCCAGTTGCTTCTAAAATGAAATGGTAATAATCTTGGGTTTTTTAAAGATCCCAAGGTTTGAAATACCAATTTTTTCCAAAGATTTTTTGGATAGCCAAAATTGGGTTTGGGTCAAAAAATCCTTGTTCGACAGAGATAATATTTTGAAAAACTGGTTTTTCGAAAAATACTGATCTTTTTGATAAATTTTGTTGGGAAACAACAATTTGGGAGGAGCTAGAAGATTGCTCCGGGGATTTAATAAATCAGTTTTGGAAAGGGTTTTGAGGGAAGAAGATTCTCCTTTCCTTGTTTCAGAAATTAATTTAGGTATTTTACTTGTTTGGACAACCGTTTTGGTCATTGCCTCATCCTTGGCTAGCTGAAGGATTGCCTTCTTAACCTGGGGGGCTTCTTTGGTTTTGGAAATTTTTGAGGTTGGAATTTCCAGGGAGCTTTTTAGTGCCATGACCAGTTCTGGATGTTTGGCTATTAATTGGAGCCATTCATTAACTTGATCTGTTTTGTCTTCTGGAGACAGGGGTTTTTGTGCAGCTTGTGCTGCTTCATCGTCTTCCACGATCTGTGACCATGGGACTAATGTTTTGCTTTTAGAAGCTTTTTGTTTTCCTTTGTCTTTTTTGGGTGGCATTTAAGCAGTCTGTTTTGGAGAAATTCTCTAGTTAGAAAATCAGGTAAAGAATTAGATTCTCCAGATATATATTCAATATTAAAATCAAATATACTAAGAATAGCCTGCCATCTGGCAAAGATTTGTTTTGATGCAATGTTTTGAACATCTTTTTGCAAAATTTCTTTTGCTGATTTACAATCAATTCTTAACAAGAATTTTTTATTTAACAAATCACTTTGAAATTTTGTAATGCATAAAACAATAGACAAAATTTCTTTTTTGATGGTAGAATAAGATTTTTGGCAATCATTCCAATGTCCTGAGGTGAATTGAACAATTACTTCTCTATGGTTTTGGATTTGTTTAAGAATGCCACCATATCCTATGTCACTGGCATCTGTTTCTACAATTTTTTGTAGATTAGGGTTTGCCAAGTGAAGACAGGGTATTTGCATAATTTGAGTTTTTGATTTTTTGGACAAGGTTGGTATGTTCTTCCGTCCAGGGCAAATGGTGCTTTTTTAATCTATTATGAAGGGGTTTTGCCATTCGACTGATGTTTGGGCAAAAATCTAGGACATAGTTAAGGCTTCATAGAAATCATTGTAACTGGGTTTTATCAAGAATTTTATCTGGGAATTTTGAAGCAAATTCTAGGCTTCTTTCAATAGGGGTGATGGTTCACTGGTGGATGTAATGTCCAAGAAACCGGACTTTGGTTTGAAACAGAGAAATTTTCTTAGCTGAGACAACTAAGCCATTTTGTCTAATAACATAGAAGAAAGTTTTGAGATGTTTTAGATGTTGTTCTATGGAGTTAGAAAAAACTAAAACATCATCAATATAAACAATGCAGAATTCAGAATAAGGATTAAAAATATCATTCATAATTCTCTGAAATTCTGAAGGGGCATTTTTTAGTCCGAAGGGCATGACATTCCATTCGTACTGGCCAAACGGGACAGTAAAGGCAGTTTTATATCTATGGTTTTGTAAGACCCAAATTTAATTAAAATATGAAATGAATGAGTATTCATGAAGGGAAGTCGGGTTAAATTAATCCCAAACACATGTAAGGGCAAAATGGTCAAAAGATCGAAAGTCGGTATAAATTCGATAAGAAAATTTAATTAAGAATAATGGATTGAGAAATCTTGGTCAATAAAGGTGAAATAAATTTATTTTGGGTTAAATTGATCAAGATATTAATTTATTGGAATTAATCGGGATTAATCGGAATTTTTAGTTCGAAAAAAAAATAATCTCGAAAATAATCGAAAAATATACCGAAAAGTCATTCGGGACAATATCCCAAAAAATACGGAGAAATTATACCCGAAAAAGGGTTAAAATATAATAAATAAATTAAATAAAATTAAATTAGTTAATTTGAAATAAAATAATAATTTTTGGTAGATATTTTGGGTATTTTAATGTATTTTAATGATTAAAATATTAATAAAATAAATAAATAATAAAAGATAAATAATAAATGAATTGAAAAAAAAAAGAATCTGAAAAGCGAAAAACGCGAAAAGAGGAAACGAAAACGAAGCAGCCGACCGAGGAGCCACCGGCGGCCAGGCGACCAGGCGAGGCCGGCGAAGGAAAGCCCGACGACGGCCGACCCACCACCGGCCCCATGGAGGCCCAAACGGCGGCAAACGACGGTGAACGGAGCGAAAACCGAAACCGAGAGAAGAGAAGCCAATCCCGACAATCGGCGACGATTCGGCACCGACCGACCCTAGCCGAAGCTTCCCTAGGCACCGGTGAGCCGATTGGTGGCAGCCACGACCGGCGAAACTGCCGGCAAACGTCGAAAACGGCGAGGAAAGAAATGGGCTCCGACGACCGAAAGGAGAACGGCCGGACCGGCGACTTTCCGGCAGCCTTGGACGAAGCCGAGGCCAGATTCGAGCTGCGGACAACCTCACGGAGCTGCTGGCGGTGGAAGCAAGCAGAGAATCGGCCGGCAAGGCCTTGAACCGGCAGTGAACCGACCGAAACGGGGTGAACCGGCGGGTCTGAACCGGTCCGAACCGGACTGAACCGGTTCAGCCAAAAAGAGGAGGAAAAAAGGAAGAAAAAGGGAAAAAGAAAAAGAGAAAAAAATTGAGAAAAAATCCAGACGATGCAATCGAGCTACGGGTAAGTCAGTAGTGGTCGAAATTGACCCGATTTAAATTTTGGAGTATTTAATTTAATTAATTTTGGACTGAAAACTTACCCAAAAAATTGTGGAATTGTGTAGCTCAACAATTGGCATCCAACGAGAGCTCGAGATAGCCTCGATTTGTGGATTAGCATGGAATCTCGGGTAAGTAACCATTATTTACGATAAATTATATCGTTATGCCTGATACGAATTTAAATTCCACATAAATTGAATTAAATTATGAAAATTTAGATAAATTATCGTAAATATTAAATTTAGCTATTCGAGAGTTAGAACGAGGCCCAATAAATTATTGGTGGGCCTAATGAGCCCAATAGGCCTCGATAAAGTGAAAATTAAGTGGAAAACGGGCTTAAGGCCGATTAAGGCCCATTAAGTTGCAATCGGGCCCAATAGGGGTAAATGGGCCCAATGATTTAAATTAAGCCCAGAAAATATTAAATACAATTAAATTGTATAATATCTGACCTGAGGAATATTAATATGCAGTCCTGGGCATTTGATTTGGAGCATATCGGACTGCGCGACGAGACAACAATGGAAAAGAAAAGGTCAGACTCGACAGGAAAATAAGGTAAGGGAATTCTACGGACTGCTAGAGGTAAACTTTACGAAATTTCAAGTTCATATGCAGTCTTTAAAATTTATCTGAAGGGTCTAGAGGTCGAATAATAATTTTAGTGCCCCGAATGTGTAAATTACTAAAATACCCTTGTTAAGGGTAAAATTTACAAATTTAGGAAAAATTGGGAGGAGCAAGAGCAAGAGCAAGAGCAAGAGGGTTCTGCTCGTTCTGGAGACATTTTAATGCATGCATGAGTAGGCTGGCTAACCTTGAAAGAAAATGCACAACATTGCATACTTTCAACGATATAACTGTTTTGGAAACTGTTTTGAGAAAACAGAGCCGCCTACGTGTTTTTATTTACATGTGACGTGCTAGAGCTCAGCTCGCACGATGTTTTGATTTGGGTGATGCATGCATTGGTGCTGGAGCGAGAGCTCGCACTAGAGTTTTACATGCATAGGTGCTAGAGTATAACTCGCACCAGATTTCACATGCTTTTTCGTGACACGGTGCTAGAGTCTAACTCGCACCAGATTTTATAAGATTTTCATGTGATTTATATACAAAGTGTTGAGCTTAGCTCGCATTAGATTTACTGGATTTGTGGAGTAACGCTGTCTACCCTTGGAGTCAGCCAAAAGGCCCAACAGGCTCAAAAGACCTCTTAGGTGGGGTGAGAGTGAGGGATGAGGTTGGCGGCCTTGTGGGGATGTAAAGCGGGCTCTGCCAGTTTTACTTGATTGATAAGAGTGCTGAGCATCGCTCGCACTGATTTTATGAGAACATGCGATGAGCCGTGCTTGGAGCATCGGGTAGACTGTGTGTCACCGATTAAATAGGCCCGCACGTGCGTTTTGAGACATGGCATGAGTATAGAGATATTATATGGGTTCACGGAGTACGATGTACCGTGCAAGTAGCATGGAGTACGATGTACCGTGTGGTATCTTCGGATACGGCATCTCTGGATGCAGCATCTTCGGATGCCTGGGATCGGATAAGACTGACGGGATGGATTGACCCACCTCCTGGGCGGTTCCCGATCATGGTGAGAACCTGCACACTAGGATCCATGTAGCAGAGGAACTCCCGAGGACACATATGGCCATAGTCCTAGTTATTGCCGATATACAGACCTTGCCTAGTCTCGCATGTTGATGATCTTGACGATGATTTAAACTGGGTTTTAAATTAAATTTGCATGATGATATTTTCATGCTTTTCAAACCCATGTGTGAATGTAAATCGATTTTTATGGTTTTGTGCGAGTCAAGATCACCCGAAGGAGGGGTCGAGTCCTGACTTTATTGTGAAATTTTTAAATGAGAAAGATATGATTTTGAATATAATTGCATGTTGAATTTTCCATGCAAATGTGTTTTACATAACATCATAACTCATATCATTTATTTTAAAATGTGTGGAGAAAGGGTGGTTTATGCATGGCACCACGTTCATGTAGGTAGTATGATTACCTACTTGTTCGTAGGATTGCCTTACTGAGCTTGATGTGCTCACCCCTTTCATTTTCTCCCAACAGATAATTTCCAGTAGATGTTGAGGCGACTCAGTACTGCATTCCGGATATCCGCTGCTGCCCATCATTCAAGGTATATACACTTGTACAAATTATATCTAAATAAGCATAGCACAGTAACATGTTTGTAAGTGACTCTAGGGGATGTATAAATATTGTAAACATTTATAAATGACTGGAGAAGAAATAAGTACTATGGTAAATGTATGGTGGGACTGGCATTGACGCACAGCCCAATTTGTTAGTGGAGTGTGGTCACGATCAGAGGACAGGTAAGCAATGAAAGAAAATAATAAAACGCGAAAAATTAACTCTGATTTTTGGGTAGTTTGGGTCGTGACATATAAAGGTGGTATCAGAGCAGAAATTGGTCTGATGTGTGTCAGTGTCAGTAATTAGGAAATTACATCCCCGTGTTACTGTGCTTGGTTAGATACAATAGTGTATATCGAGATGGGTTTTGACTAAGAAATGGTTGAGAATGCAGGAATGCCTAATATGAGTCGTGTTAATGAGATAGTTCACGAAGCAGAAGTCGTGGAGGTAGACCTGAGTCTGCTAAGTCGTGCTGAGTTTGACTATGAGAATCAGTATGAGATTGGAATAGAGGCTAATGTTGAGCTTGCCTCACAGAGTCCGACAGAGTGATCGGATAGTATTGAGACACGCTTCGCGAGATCGGAGTGGAGTGTGGAGATTATTTTGAGAAGCTAATTGCTCAGATTATGAATGAGATTCGAGGGCGCAGCGGAGCATTGATTTAAACCCGCTCGACCCATCTTAAGTGTTAAACATCCAAAACTAAGATGAGAAATGTTTATGGATGTATTCCGGTGACAGAATATCCCAGACACTATTTAAAAGGAATTGATTTATTGATGAGTATGATGTATGAGTATGGAGACTCAGTTATATTCTTGGACAAATATTACCTCGACACTATGAACGGTGACAGTCGAGATGTCTAAAAGTTTATAGAAGGGCTCATATTGTCAATTAGAGTCCAATTGGCCCCGTGAGATATTACCTATACCGAGGCAGTGCGCAGATTTACAGTTGGGTAAATAAGAACATGAATTGCACGCCTCTGAGATTGGGAAAGGTAGTGAGGGCTGAAATAGAGACAGAAAAGAGAATCAAGAAATGACAGAGATGTTAAAAATGGGAAAATGGTAATTGGTAAAAGATTTAATTTGACGAGTCATGGAGTAAGATAATTGGTAAGGCCCCAGTGCATCCAATTTTGGCACTATTGAGGGGATTGTGATTGGAGGACCCCGACCTGCTACGAAGCAGTGTAGCAATGTAAGCAGTGTGAGATGTGTGGTGGATACCACGGAAGGAGGGTCTATACCTACACTATATTGATGAAAATGGCCGTTAAGTGTGGTAAGATGGACCATTGATTTTGATTGCGCAGAGTTGGGCGAGATCGCCCCACAGAAAAGTAAAGAGACAGAGAAAAACTTTGTTGGTATAGCTGTAACGAAAAGGGAGGCCATAACCGAAAAGAAAAAGGAAAGTAAGTTGTTGGACGAAGGCGAGAGGATGTCTTGGACCAGGACACTATTGATGTTTCATGGATGTGGTGTAAGATACCACACTTGTTATGAATAATGAAGTACATATATTCATTGATCCTGGTGCCACACATTTATTCATACCGCCTTCATTCACATATAAGTGAGTAAAAAGCATGAATGCCTACATCATCGGGCACAATACTGATAAATGAGTACCCCATTAGAGGAGGATTAAATAAACGGAATATGGATATAGAGATTTTAAGTGATAAAAAGGGGTGCAACAGTTGAAATTAAAAGAGTAAAGGATTGTACTCACGGAATCAATAATGAAAGAGTTTCGTCATAAGGGATATACGAAAGGAGATAATCTTTAAGATATGATATACTTGATTTTAAATACAAGATGTATTGGAGTAAGAGGCGTATGCTAGGTAAGAACATCTTTACGATATGGAGTTATTAGAATTAAAGCAATTAGTAGCGAATACAAATTGTGACCACATGGACTGACATATAAAGTAACTGTGGTTAAGTTTGAAGGTTAATAAAGGTATTTCAAAATACCTCCCCGCCTGAAGACTTGACAGCGTCTAAAAGTATATATATATAACCTATAACGTGAAATCGATCGTCGTAATAAATAACTTTAGCATTGGGATACCTTTACTAAGACGATAAGAATATTAAAATTCGACAAATCATAAAGGTTAACATAGTAAAAATTTAATAAGAGCCGTTAAGATAAGAAAAGGAAATGACGCAGGTTAGTACCTGAAAACGTAAGTGATTTTGAAGGATCTTATACGCTTATGCGTAAATAAATCAAGGATTGGATCGATTTGTAATCATCATTATCGATGATATGTTGGGTGTAGTTAAAGTCTAGGGCAAATTGTAAGCAATAATTGGAAATTGCTTTTATAGATGGTTGTTGCAAGTTCTAATATGGTCTACTTGGTTGGCACGTTTAACTATGGAAAACGTGGTCTTTGAATAAGATGATAAATAAGATGATAGATGTGACATGAATTTCGGTGTAATGAAGTATGAACTGACCACCTTGATTAAGTTCACCATACCCAACAGCTCTAGAGGTTCTCAGTGAGCATGGATACCAAGAAATAATGAAGGAGCTGTGTATTGATGTATAATGGGAAGATAGTCAATTTTGGAGTCAGACAACTCCTTGATCACGAAATAAACTATCTGACCCATGATTTAAAGTTGGCAACAGTATTTGTACCAAGGATATGATACTATTATGTACATGGTGAGAAATTATGGATATGCACTGATCATAAAGCCCAAGTATCTGTTTTCACAGAAAGAGGCGAATATGAGAATACATAGTGGGTTAGAGCTTCTGAGAGATTTTGATTGTGAAAATTGTACCACCTAGGAAAGGCTGATGCTTTGAGTAAAAAGAGCCTCGGGATGGTACTACGTATGATGGTCAGGGAGCGTGAGCTGCTAGAGCAGTTGTGAACCTCAGTATTGATGTGATCCCTTCTGATGATGACAGTGACTGTGTAACAGCTAGCCTGAGATTAGAACCGGATGAGAGTGCCCAGATTTGACAGGCTTAGCTTGATGATCGGCACGATGTCGATAGTTTGGGTCAGATTCAGAAGGGTACAGTGACAGAGTTCACAGCGAGTGTTGATGATTTACAGAGAGGTTCAGAGATAGTATAAGTGCTCCCCATGACCACAGTTGATGAAATAGTAATATTGTCAGAAGCTCACTCTTCGGGATATACAGTGCATACGGAAGTAAAGAATATACTGAAATCTCGAAAAGGGTATTGGTGGTCAGATGTGAAAAGAAATATGGAAGAGATTGTGGAAAAGTGCCTAGTATGTCAACAGAATAAGGTAGAGTATTAAAAGTCTGCAGAGTTATTGCAGCACCTACCTATATCGACACGGCACGGAAAATGAGAGCAAGTCTCCATGAATGTCGTGATGGGTTACAGAGGACCCAGGTGAATTACGAGGCTATTCGGATGATAGTCGATAGAGTGACTAAGTCTACCCACCTTTTGGTTATGAAATCCCCAAATACTTAGAGTATATATGAGGATTTATGTGTAAGGAAGATTGTGGAACACTAAGTAACATTCCAGTGAGCATGGTATCATATAGGGATTCCCGCTTCACTTCTTACTTAAGGGACTATTTTTTTTTTTAGGAAGCTATGGGAACCCGACTGAGTATTAGCACAGCTTCCCGTCCTCAGACAGATGGTCAGTCAAAGAGGATTGTACAAGTTCTGGAGGATCCGATGAAAGCGTGTGCCATTGATTTTTATGCTCCTGGAATGATCAGTTATTACAAATCGAATTCGCCAATAGTGACAGTTGTCACTTGAGTATCGGGATAACGAGATATGAGGCAGTGTATGGCTGTAGGGGTTGTTCCCCAAATTGGATAAGAAAAAGTGGGTGACAGATAGAATTATTTTCGACTTGGATAATAAGTCTCTGAGGATGTTTAGTTAAGGATGAGAGATTAAGAACACCTCAGAGCAGATAGACAAGTATTGGAATTCACCATTGGTGAATTAGTATGGTTGAAATGTTTCTTGTCCTAAGAGAATAAGGACATAGCGAACTTTTGGATGAAGGTAAATTGAGTTTCGCTGGATTGAATCTTTTGAGAGATTGGACAAGTGGAAGATAAGACCTGTAGGTGGCATTTTCACTTGAATAAGCAGGCACCCACATTGTGTCCCATCTTTTGATGCTTCGAAAATACTATCCAGATCCAGCATAGGTGATCGAATATGAACTCCAAAAGTTCAGTTTAATGAAAATATAAGTATATTGATAAGTTGATTCGGGCATTAAACAGGAAAGAGAAAGTATGAGGTTTAAGATGATCTCCCTAATTAAAGTCTTTTGGTAGTGTTACACTCCGAAAAAGGTCACATAAGAATTAAAGAAGTATGATACGATTGATGTACCCGGAGTAGTTTATGGACTCATATGAATTGGTTCTAATTTGGAGGACCAAATTCTTTAAGTGGGGGAGAGTTGTAAGACCCGAATTTAATTAAAATATGAAATGAATGAGTATTCGTGAAGGGAAGTCGAGTTAAATTAATCCCGAACACGTGTAAGGGCAAAATGGTCAAAAGACCGAAAGTCGGTATAAATTCGATAAGAAAATTTAATTAAGAATAATGGATTGAGAAATCTTGGTCAATAAAGGTGAAATAAATTTATTTTGGGTTAAATTGATCAAGATATTAATTTATTGGAATTAATCGGGATTAATCGAAATTTTTAGTTCGAAAAAAAATAATCCCGAAAATAATCAAAAAATATACCGAAAAGTCATTCGGGATAATATCCCGAAAAATATGAAGAAATTATACCCGAAAAAGGGTTAAAATATAATAAATAACTTAAATAAAATTAAATTAGTTAATTTGAATAAAATAATAATTTTTGGTAGATATTTTTGGTATTTTAATGTATTTTAATGATTAAAATATTAATAAAATAAATAAATAATAAAAGATAAATAATAAATGAATTGAAAAAAAAAAGAATCTGAAACGCGAAAAACGCGAAAAGAGGAAACGAAAACGAAGCAGCCGACCGAGGAGCCACCGGCGGCCAGGCGACCAGGCGAGGCTGGCGAAGGAAAGCCCGACGAGGGCCGACCCACCACCAGCCCCATGGAGGCCCGAACGGCGGCAAACAGCAGTGAATGGAGCGAAAATCGAAACCGAGAGAAGAGAAGCCGATCCTGACGACCGGCGACAATTCGGCACCGATCGACCCTAGCCGAAGCTTCCCCAGGCACCGGTGAGCCGATTGGTGGCAGCCATGACCGTCGAAACTGCCGGCAAACGTCGAAAAAGGCGAGGAAAGAAATGGGTTCCGACGACCGAAAGGAGAACGGCCGGACCGGTGACTTTTCGGCACCTTGGACGAAGCCGAGGCCAGATTTGAGCTGCGGACAACCTCACGGAGCTGCTGGCGGTGGAAGCCAGTAGAGAACCGGCCGGCAAGGCCTTGAACCGACAGTGAACCGACCGAACCGGGGTGAACCGACGGGTCTGAACCGGTCCGAATCTGATTGAACCGGTTCAGCCAAAAAGAGGAGGAAAAAAGGAAAAAAAGGGAAAAAGAAAAAGATAAAAAAATTGAGGAAAAATCCCGACGATGCAATCGAGCTACGGGTAAGTCAGTAGTGGTCGAAATTGACCCGATTTAAATTTCGAAGTATTTAATTTAATTAATTTTGGACTGAAAACTTACCCGAAAAATTATGGAATTGTGTAGCTCGATAATTGGCATCCAACGAGAGCTCGAGATAGCCTCGATTTGCGGATTAGCATGGAATCTCGGGTAAGTAACCATTATTTACGACAAATTATATCGTTATGCGTGATACAAATTTAAATTCCGCATAAATTGAATTAAATTATGGAAATTTAGATAAATTGTCGTAAATATTAAATTTAGCTATTCGAGAGTTAGAACGAGGCCCAATAAATTATTGGTGGGCCCAATGAGCCTCGATAAAGTGAAAATTAAGTGGAAAACGGGCTTAAGGCCGATTAAGGCCCATTAAGTTGCAATCGGGCTCAATAGGGGTAAATGGGCCCAATGATTTAAATTAAGCCCAGAAAATATTAAATACAATTAAATTGTATAATATCTGACCTGAGGAATATTAATACGCAGTCCTGGGCATTTGATTTGGAGCATATCGGACTGCGCGACGAGACAACAATGGAAAAGAAAAGGTCAGACTCGACAGGAAAATAAGGTAAGGGAATTCTACGGACTGCTAGAGGTAAACTTTACGAAATTTCAAGTTCATATGCAGTCTTTAAAATTTATCTGAAGGGTCTAGAGGTCGAATAATAATTTTAGTGCCCCGAATGGGCAAATTACTAAAATACCCTTGTTAAGGGTAAAATTTACAAATTTAGGAAAAATTGGGAGGAGCAAGAACAAGAGGGTTCTACTCGTTCTGGAGACATTTTAATGCATGCATGAGTAGGCTGGCTAACCTTGAAAGAAAATGCACAGCATTGCATACTTTCAACGATATAACTGTTTTGGAAACTGTTTTGAGAAAACAGAGCCGCCTACGTGTTTTTATTTACATGTGACGTGCTAGAGCTCAGCTCGCACGATGTTTTGATTTGGGTGATGCATGCATTGGTGCTGGAGCGAGAGCTCGCACTAGAGTTTTACATGCATAGGTGCTAGAGTATAACTCGCACCAGATTTCACATGCTTTTTCGTGACACGGTGCTAGAGTCTAACTCGCGCCAGATTTTATAAGATTTTCATGTGATTTATATACAAAGTGTTGAGCTTAGCTCGCACTAGATTTACTGGATTTGTGGAGTAGCGCTGTCTGCCCTTGGAGTCAACCAAAAGGCCCAACAGGCTCAAAAGACCTCTTCGGTGGGGTGAGAGTGAGGGATGAGGTTGGCGGCCTTGTGGGGATGTAAAGCGGGCTCTGCCAGTTTTACTTGATTGATGAGAGTGCTAAGCATCGCTCGCACTGATTTTATGAGAACATGCGATGAGCCGTGCTTGGAGCATCGGGTAGACTGTGTGTCACCGATTAAATAGGCCCGCACGTGCGTTTTGAGACATGGCATGAGTATAGAGATATTATATGGGTTCACGGAGTACGATGTACCGTGCAAGTAGCATGGAGTACGATGTACCGTGTGGTATCTTCGGATACGTCATCTCCGGATGCAGCATCTTCGGATGCCTGGGATCGGATAAGACTGACGGGATGGATTGACCCACCTCCTGGGTGGTTCCCGATCATGGTGAGAACCCGCACACTAGGATCCGTGTAGCTGAGGAACTCCCGAGGACACATATGGCCATAGTCCTGGTTATTGCCGATATACAGACGTTGCCTAGTCTCGCATGTTGATGATCTTGACGATGATTTAAACTGGGTTTTAAATTAAATTTGCATGATGATATTTTCATGCTTTTCAAACCCATGTGTGAATGTAAATCGATTTTTATGGTTTTTTGTGAGTCAGGATCACCCGAAGGAGGGGTCGAGTCCTGACTTTATTGTAAAATTTTTAAATGAGAAAGATATGATTTTGAATATAATTGCATGTTGAATTTTCCATGCAAATGTGTTTTACATAACATCATAACTCATATCATTTGTTTTAAAATGTGTGGAGAAAGGGTGGTTTATGCATGGCACCACGTTCATGTAGGTAGTATGGTTACCTACTTGTTCGTAGGATTGCCTTACTGAGCTTGATGTGCTCACCCCTTTCATTTTCTCCCAACAGATAATCTCCAGTAGATGTTGAGGCGACTCAGTACTGCATTCCGGATATCCGCTGCTGCCCATCATTCAAGGTATATACACTTGTACAAATTGTATCTAAATAAGCATAGCACAGTAACATGTTTGTAAGTGACTCTAGGGGATGTATAAATATTGTAAACATTTATAAATGACTGGAGAAGAAATAAGTACTATGGTAAATGTATGGTGGGACTGACATTGACGCACAGCCCAATTTGTTAGTGGAGTGTGGTCATGATCAGAGGACAGGTAAGCAATGAAAGAAAATAATAAAACGCGAAAAATTAACTCTGATTTTTGGGTAGTTTGGGTCGTGACAGGTTTGGATCAATTTGGATTTGCCAGAAACCTGATTTCATATCAAATTTTGAGAAAACGAATGAGGAATGGAGTTTTTGGAGTAAATCATTTTTGTTGGGAATTGGATATCTAATCCATTTTAACGCTTGGTTAAGAGGTTTATAATTGATAACTAATCTAGGAGTACCTCTTTCTATCTCAACGGGTTTATTGACATAGAAAGCTGCACAACTCCAAGGAGATCGAGATTTGGAAATTAATCCTTTAGAAAGAAGATCTTGTATTTCTATTCTATAGAATTGTTCTAGTTCTCCATTCATTTGAATTGGTCTAGCTTTAGTAGGAATATCGTTTTCATTGAAATTGGGTTCATAAGGAAGGTCAACGGCATGTTGTTTCCTATTCCAAAAAGCATTTGGTAATTCTGAGCAGATTTCTTTTTCAAATTGGGTTTTGATTTTAGAAATCTGTTTTTTAAAAAATTCTATTTTGAGTTGTTGTTCAATTTTTTGTAAATGAAGATCTTGTATTAAAAACAAAATATCATTTTACTTTCTTCTTATAAGTAAAGCTATTTCATTATTATAAATAGAATTGGCTTTTATAATATTAAGATTTCGTGTTTTTGGTTTTCCATAAAATCAAAATTTAATTTGACATTTTTTGTTTTGAAAGATATTCCATCATAAGTGACTTTATAGGGAATAATTAGATTAATAAAAGGTGTCCCTAATATAAGAGAATGATGAATATCATTAACTAAAACAAAAGAGGTTTTGATATGAAATCCATTATTTAAAATACTTGATTCTGTTTTTCCTGTGAGATTCATTTTGGAGTTATTAGCAGAAGTAAGTTTTTTCAGAGGTTGATTGGTGAAAACGTTTTGGTACTAAACCGATTTTGATACAATTTAGATCTGCTCCTGTATCAAACAAGGCAATAGTATCTAATTCAAAATTATTTGAGAAGACTAAGGAGATTTTGATAATATATTTTCTAGAAGTTATTTCTTTTAATACAAAGAGAAAGTCTTCTGGAATAATTTCAAGGTTTTCTAATTTATCTATTTTGGAACCTTGATCACTAGTTTCACTGTGCCAGATTCTAGGTTTATTCTAGCAAGGAGTGACTGAATGATTTCGGAGTCATGCTGTTGTTTTTCTTTGAGCTGTTTTACTTCGGATTTGAGGATTTTGATATCTTTATAGACATCGTTGATAGAGATGGTGGATGATTTTGGAGTTTTCTTCTTTTCTATGATGGTTTTGAGATCACAGAGCTTTGTCGGGGGACTTGGAAGGATGGTTTTATTTTCTGGAATGGTTTCACAAGATTTTTTGAGTTGGTCAAGATATTTCTTCTGGATTTCTAGGTCATTTATATGCTGGACCATATCGAGAAGAAGGCTTTGCTCTTTTGTAAGCATATTGAGTGTTTTTGATTTGATAGAAGAATCGGAGTGAGAGACTATTTCATCTAATTGAGGATCAGAAGTTTCGTCTGAGCTAGTTTCTAATTCAAAAGATTCTTGGATGAAAAGAACTTAGATTTTTTCAAGAGTATTTTGATCGATTTGGAGCTGCTGGATCTTTTTGGATAATCAACAATATTTAGAAATATAGCATTTGTTGCCACACATAAAACATACTATATCTTTGTTTTTTGGGTTGGGCCAGAAAAACTGCTTGGGGTTTTTTCTGGGCTTAAAAATAGGTTTTTCTTCGTGTATTTATTTTCTAAAGGGTTTTCTATAATTGGGTCTGAAAGAATTTTTGGGCTTTTCTGTTCTTTTACTACATTGGCCCTAGCAAGGTTTTTCATGGTCAAAGTAGTCAAACTGTTTACAGAAAGAACCTAGTTTTGTTTTGGATTGCCTGAGTTCCTTTTTTAGGCGTTTCCTGAGTTTGAGGCCTTGGCAAATTAATTAGCCTTGGTTTTGGGTAAAACTGATTAGTTCACCATAGGTTAATTGGTCATATGGGATTATATGGGTTCCCATTGTTTCTCTAATTTTGGTTCTAACCTTTTCTCCTAAGAGAGTTGGAAGACCTGCAAGAAATTTTTCTTTCCAGAATGGTTGATTTGAGTCATCCCTAAGCATAACTCTAGTGAGGAAGGTGGATTTGTACCACTGGAATTCACTAAGTTTTCTACATTTGAGATTTGACAATAAGTCAGCGTTTTTATCTTTAAGATGTGAAGGATCTCCTATAAAGTGTTTGACGATTGCAAATATAAGAGTTGAAATCGCATCTTGGATTGGATTTCCTAGGTTATCTAAGATTGGTTCATCTTCATCACCGGTTTGGATAGCATTTAAGATATCTAGATGATTAGAAGGTTTTAGATGGTAATCCCACCATCCTTTGAGTTGTCCAGAAAATCCTGCTATAAGGAAATTAGCAACAGTTTTGTCAGTCGTATTTTGCTGGGTTTTATACGCATTTGACGCCATTGTCATTTGCTGTAGGAGATTGAGGATTTGGTATTCGGACATTCCATCTATATTCCATTCGTAGATAGAAGACGCATTATACCTTGGTTGGACTATTATACTTGGTTGGTTTCCTAGTTCAATTCCTGGATACCTAGGCTGTATAGCGAGGGGCTTTGGGTTATACCACTGGACTTTATTAATTTTTAGAGATGAGGATTGTTCATCTTCAATAGAACTTTAGCCAGATGTTTGGCTAGGTTTTTGTAGAACAGAGACACTTTGCTGGGTTTCTTCAGCTTGTTTTGATGTTTGGCTAGAAGAAGGTATAATCAAAGAATCTAATTTTTGCTGGATAGCTTGGAGGAATTCGAGTCTGTTTGAAGATAATTCAGTTTTTACAGAGCTTGAAAGATGATAGGGTTTGAACACAGGGTTAGCCTTTTGGTGTTCTGTTGTCAGTTTTGAAGTAATGGTTTTGCTATTCGTCGTGACCGAAGGTATTGCCTGATCGAGATGAGAAAGCTGTTTGCTAATGGTCTTGAGGGAAACATTAGTAAAGTTGTTTTGTAAAACAATGTTCTTAATATTAATAGAATCAGATTCTTGGGGAATTTTGACTGAACAAGCGTCGATTTTTTGTTCTCCATGTGAAAAGGAAACATTCTTGAAATGAGGATGGTCTGATTCAACAGTTCCAGGGACAGTTTCCCAAATAGGAGTCTTTTTCCTAAGGGTGACTAGATTGAGGTTTTTGAAAGGATAAGAAATACTATGTTTTTTGGCATACATTTCGAACCAATCGAAAAACAAGATGTGAAGTTTGTTTTGTAAAACAAAATCATAAAATTAGCTTTGAATTTCTTTTCTTGAAGAAAGGAAGTTTTTGAAAAACCATTATCTTTTTTCAGTATTTTCTGCAGAGTAAAAATCATTGTGCAGATAAGTTTTGTCAAGGACAAATTCTTTTTCAAGAACATTTAGCTCATTCGCCATATTTTCAGTTATGACTGAGGCTGGAGGAGATTCTGGGGGGGGGGGGAATGGTTTTGTGCTTGTTGGTACACAGGTTGGGGAATATTTCTTGAAAAATCAATATTTTCTAAAGTAGTGGATGGTTTATCAGAAGTAGAATACCTTGGCTTGAAAGGGAGATTAATTACTGGAGGAAGATTTGGCTGATAACGGGCGAAATCTGGAACCTGTTTAGTAAAAGGAAGATTTATGACAGATGGGATATTTTGGCTTCTTGCTAAATCTATCGATTCTGAAGAACAGACATTAGAAAGTCTAGAGCTTGAAGCTCTATCGAAGCTGATTTTGACTTTTTCGTCACGAAATTAGGTGATGTTTTTGATGAGAATGTTTGGTTCTGGAGAAGGAATGGGTTCTTCTTCTGGCTGAATCGCTCCATCAAGGATCCAATCGTCTGGAAGTTGGATATCTTTCCATTGGATAGGTTTTGGGATAACCACATGGGATTTGGACAGATTAGTTTGTAAAAGGAGTGTTTGACCCTTTTCACTTTGGAATTTAAGTTTTGTGTTGAAGGCTGTCATCGTGGCTTTGTAATGGACTCAAAAAATCAAAGTTACTGGGATTGATCCTTCTAACATATGATAATTATGGGTTTTAATCTGGAGGATTAAGGAATTCAAAATGTTTTTGTCTTTTAAAGAGACTGTAAATTTTAGATAACAATCAAAAGAGACTGGTCCTTTACATAGGCTTGACTCAACGGTGGCATCTCTAAGAGCTGCTAGGATTGAAGTGTTTAATCCTTCCTTGGTTAAAGGCTTGAGACCTATTTGGACAAGTCCTATATGGATATATCTATACCCTTTTTTGGAATACGTTTCAAGGATTCTTGAGAAAGAAGAGGAATGGTTTCAAAAGGTTTTGAGAGTTGGATATCTCTGTCATGGGTTCTGATTGCATAATCGAAGAAGAGATTTAACCTATTGGTCTTATAAATTTGGTCTCGATGGACTTTTGGAATTTCCCAATCATCAATTTTTGAAGAAATGTTTTCAAAGTTTATTGTTTCATCACTATTCACTAGATCAGACTGGGTTTTGCTTGTAGCAGATGAAGAAGAAGAAGTATTTCTCCTGAGCAAAGATTCCATTTTGAAAAGATAAATTTTTTCTTTCCGATGATATCGAACAAACTCACCAGCTAAACCAACGGCCTCACTGCCTCTCCGGGTCTTACTGCCGAGACCACTAGTGGAACGACGGAACGATACCACAAGAAATAGAAATTTAAAATTTGAAAATGAAATTTCTAATCAGAAGTTATACTACCTCCCTTGGCTCCGATATATATATATATATATATATATATATATATATATATATATATATATATTATAAGTGTTTCCTACCATTACAACCTTCGGTCCATGTATATATGTATATATACATAGGTGTATATATATATATGTATATTTATATATATATTGTACATACCTGTACTTATATACATATGTATATTTACATATGTACAGATATATATATATATATATATATTTACATGTATATATGTGCATACCCTTATGCAAAAATTGTAGGAATTATTACACACCTGTAAACTCATATATATATATATATATATATATATATATATATATATATTGGTGTATCCTTGTACATGGAAAATTTCATATCAACAAATCTTTCTATTCATGATTAAAATCGGGTAATAAGAAATATTTGGGGGGGGTTTACATGGATGGATATTAATTAGTTTCCAAAGAAAGAGATAAGTAAGTTGGATCTTACACATTTTCTTGTTTTGAACCCGTATTACGTGTGTATGTTTTTCAAACACGTGAATGTTTTATTCTTTACTTTTGATATAAGAAAATGAGGTCAAACATGATTTAAAGAAAGTTACTTATTATTTTCTAAGTGAAATAATTGACACTAGAACAAATTCTACAATCCTACTAACAAATTATATTAGTTGGCATACTGCTTTAATGAGTTATAATAGTTAGTAATGATCATACAGCCTTTCTAACGAGTTATAGTAGATAGTATAAGCCCTGCTAATGGGTTACAATAGCTAACAATGATCATACGACCCAACTAACGGGTTACAGTAATCAGTCATGACTATATGGCCCCGCTAACATGTAAGACCTATAAATTCCTATGTAATGTGTATGATTTCAGAATGTACAGACAAGTTACATTACATATAAATCACGAGTAATGGATGTTTTTAAGCTCTAAGTGTGAATAAAATGTAAAATGAGTATAGAAGCAAATGAATGAGAGTTTAACTTTGAAAATTTAGGAAAACTGCAATTGGAATGCTGCAAAACGCAGGGCAGATTGATCTCATTGCAAAGGGAGATCGATCTTATTACCTTGAATTACAATGCCAGGATATTTTGCAAGAGGGAGATCGATCCCTCACTTAAGCAAATCGATCTCAATTTGTCTCGGCTTGGACATGATTGATCTCCTCCCATAAGACAGATCGATCTCGGTTGGTCTCTGGATTGGCCAGCTCGATCTCCTCTTAAGGCCAGATCGATCTCCAAAGCCTTCTGCCTGAACCAGATCGATCCTATCCCCTTGAGCAAATCGATCTCATCTATCGGCAGATCGATCTCCTGCCTGTAATTATCAAAATTTGGAGGAATTTAAGTAAGGGGAGATCAGTCTCCACCCCTTGGAGATCGATCTCATAATGTGGAATCTATAAAAAGCCAGATAATTCGTACCTTCTTCCTCAGACATTCACACCTCTTCTATTTTTGACAAGAAAACTTAGTTTCTCACTCTAGAATATCACCCCTTCCAAAGAGATTTGAGGAAAATGTATTATAGCAAAGTTGTTGCTTAAGAGGAGGAGAGCAATATAGTTGAAGACTAAAGGTTGGATCAAAGGATTGAAGGAGAAAAAGAAACTCTCCTCATATTTGGCACAAAGGAGAAAAGTCAAGCTAGGTAAGATTTTAATGCACTAACTTCTAGTATGATAATCTAAACATTTAGATGAGTTGATTTGGTATATACATTGTTGGCTTGAATGTTCAAGTACATGCTTAAGTAACCATGACCTAGGATGAGCTTAGTGAGAGAAAGTTGAAATGGCATGAAGTTAATGATGACTTAAGTATGTAGAAATGTTGATAAGCATGTATAGATGATTTTAAAATACCTTTGGGGAATCAAAATATTGGATTAGATGATGATTGAAAATGGGTATAAGAAGTGTTTGATAAAATGCCGTAGAGAACGAAAATGGATTAAACTAAGACTAATGGATGTTTGTTTGATACCGAAAAACTCGGTTCATAACCGGATAAGTAGGAATCCGAGAAAAATAGAGGAAGTAATCGAGTAAGGGTCCGAGTGTCACGACCCAATTCCATACCAATCTCTGTCATGAACTAAACTCACCACACACTGTTGGGCTGTGAGTCAATAATAAACACCACATCTCATTCATTCTCAATTAATTAAAAACGATGTCATACATGTGCATTTAATCATGTACTTATACGAATACATGTTTTACTGACATCTACATCCCCCATAAGTACAACTCAAAAGAATACTGTGCTTTTACATTGTTTAGATACAAAAAGAATCACTGTGTATATACCTCTTAGCGATGGAGATGCAGCGAAGTCCAAAATAATACGCCTCAGTCCTCACTGGGCTACTATGCACGCTCTGTAGGGGAGGAAAATAGAGTGGGATGAGCAACCACACGCTCAGTAAGGCAATAATGCAAGCATGGTAGATAACTACTCTATCTACATGCTGATAGTGTTATGCATAATTCATTTATAGTAGGAGCATGAGGAATAAAACTATGCCATGTGAATATACATATATATCATGTATTAAAATCATGTGCATTGGCATATAAAACATGGTAGAAACATCATGTATAAAACATCTCATGCTCAATCTCATTTAAATTCATAAAAGGGCAATTCATTTAGAAACCTCCTTTTTTAACCAACAACATAACACTACCAAATCAACTCACAATCACAACCATTTCACAATTCACGAATGTGTATAAATCTAGGCCACTATATCAAAAGTGCCTATGTGAACTATTACATCATAATTCATCCCAGACCACACGCATCCGGGTGTGCGGGGTATCATGCTGGCACGGAGATGGATTATCCCTCGCCAGATCTTCTCATCACATAAACATCAAGCGGTACATCGTACTCCATGTGATATACACGGTACAGCGTACTCCGCAACTCATATCATGATTGGGGGTGCCATTCCTAGGTCTTATCTACCCCATACCAAGAATTTTCCATATTCCGTGAATGAGACCCTCCCTACCGAACAGAGCCTCCCCGCTTAACAGAGCCTCCCTACCTCCTCGGGCTTAAGGATGTTAGCTTAAGGATGTAGGGCTTAAGAATCCTTTCCGTAAGAGAGCCTCCCCACCGAACAGAGCCTCCCCGCCTAACAGAGCCTCCCCGCCTCTTTGGGCTTAAGGATGTCAGCTTAAGGATATTGGGCTTAAGGATCTTACCGTACCCATGTAGGAGAGCCTCCCTGCCTAACAGAGCCTCCCCGCCCCTCCAGGGCTTAAGGATGTTAGCTTAAGGATCCCACCGTAAGAGAGCCTCCCCACCGAATAGAGCCTCCCCGCCTAACAGAGCCTCCCCGCCTCTTTGGGCTTAAGGATGTTAGCTTAAGGATGTAAGGCTTAAGGATCTTACTATAACCATGTAGGAGAGCCTCCCCGCCTAACAGAGCCTCCCCGCCTCTTTGGGCTTAAGGATGTTGGCTTAAGGATCCCACCGTAAGAGAGCCTCCCCACCGAACAGAGCCTCCCCGCCTAACAGAGCCTCCCCGCCTCTTTGGGCTTAAGGATGTCAGCTTAAGGATGTTGGGCTTAAGGATCTTACCGTACCCATGTAGGAGAGCCTCCCTGCCTAACAGAGCCTCCCCGCCCCTCCAGGGCTTAAGGATGTTAGCTTAAGGATCCCACCGTAAGAGAGCCTCCCCACCAAACAGAGCCTCCCCGCCTAACAGAGCCTCCCCGCCTCTTTGGGCTTAAGGATGTTAGCTTAAGGATGTAAGGCTTGAGGATCTTACCCACTTTCACAACCCTATACGTATCCCATTGTACATACTTGTGCGAGCGAAGCTCTAGCACGACTCATGCATCATGCATCTTCTCATAAAGAGGCGTGTACGAGCATAGCTCTAGTACGGTTATACTCGTGAGACAACCACTCAAAATCCACGTACGAGCAGAAGCTCCAGTACGGTTTATAAATATCACTATAGTTTTCAGATCAAGGTGCGAGCTAGGCTCTAGCACGTTTCATACAAATGAAGACATAGAAATCCAGCGCGAGTGAGGCTCTAGTGCGATTTATGTCATACGAATATGATAGGCGGCTTAAATACAATTATCAATCCCGGCAAATTCGGATTTAGCACTCACAAATGCTTTTTCACAACAACAATACAATACTAGCCGACCTATCTATGAGCTTGCTTAAAACCAAGCAATTCGTTTTGGAAAACATCAAAACGTTAGGTTTATGCAATTATTAGCCTTACTATCCCATTTCATAAAAATCCACTTCAAATCCAAAACCACGCACATACTCATCATCATTCACGAGTACCATCAATCATTTTATTTGGGTAATTCATGCATTTCATACAACACCCAATATTCACCCACAGTTCAAAGTACGAGCAGCTACCTCTATATACTCACAAAATTCCCTTACCTGGAATCGCGATGCGTGATTCCACTTCCTTAAGCTGCTTACTCGTACGGATCGATTCGTCTTCAACGAACTCTTCGGGACTGCACAAAATCGTATCCCGCATTATATTCGATCCATATTATGCAACCCTTGTGCTTGCTATAGTCAATTTAACCTATAGCCTCTATTAAAGCTTATTGGGCCTCGTTTCATTACTTTACCCATAGCTCGAGTCTATGGATCTTCTTAGGCCCATTAACTTACTCAAAATCGATATCAAATCGATATTAAGCTCATAGTGTTCATACTTCATGAATCCCCTCACTATGGCATTTATCAATCATATATATATCCATTTTCACAAGTCCTCCAACTCATCAAGAAATTCCATCTAACCATCTAAAATCATAAACATTACCCCAATAACAACTTTAGCATGCCACAAATCATAAACTCATTCAATCCCACATCTCCTCACATTATACCCATTTTAGATTTCTAGGTCACACCAATTCCACTACATTCCTAGGTAGTTTATCCATCAATACTCATATCAATCAACTCCAAAATCAATTAAATAGCTAATGCATTTGGATTGGAGTGTTAGAATCTTACTAATATGATTCCTCTTCTTGCTCCAAATGGTAAAGCCCTTAACTCCTTCAACTCCAAGAATGGAAAAATGCCCTCTCACTATGTTATTCCTCTCTTTGATAGGAACAACTTTGCCTTTAATGATCTCTCTCCAAATCTCGCTGAAAATGGCTGATTTTAGAGAGGGAAAGTTAGGTTTTTGGGGTTGAAATGGTAAGGTTTGGTGTTTTTCCGGGATTTCCAGATTTTCAGCTCTCCTTATATAGAAATGACTGGAGGAGATCGATCTGGTCCAAGAGGAGATCGATCTGGTCCCTTAAAATCCCTCTTTTTCACGGCATTTTTTAAGCCTGAGATCGATCTGTCGAAGCAATGAGATCGATCTATTGAAGCATGAGATCGATCTGTCGAAGCAATCAGATCGATCTGGTCCCAAACAGAGAGCTAAGGAGATCGATCTGGGTGTTTGGGGATTGATCTTTCCACTACAGAATGCTTGAGAGATCGATCTGGCTCCATTGGAGATCGATCTGCTCAATTCTTTCGCCCAAATAAGAGCATTCTGGCTCTCCCAGATCGATCTCTCATCCTAGGAGATCGATCTGGACCTCATGTTTTCCAGATTTCATGCAGTTTCATTGCTGCAACTCATACCAACACACCCTCAATCTATTGCCATGGCCATTTCCTCATCCATCCACCTTTATAACTTGAAAATGGCATCCATTCATACCTTATGCACATTGAAACTTGTGTGCATTCATTGTATATTCAAAGGTATGCAACATAAAACCAAATGGAAGCATAACTCCATTCCATTTTACCACACTACTCATTTTGAGTTTCAATCACATCCATCACTTGCCATAACTCATTTCTTCGTATTCATACACGATGAAACTTGTATGTACGTTACAATTTATATTACACATACATACATTGGATCCATGGACTTACATCAATCATACTTTACATTACAAGTCCATTCATATTATTGATCCAAGTATACACATCACCATTATACATATACGGGATCTTACAATCTCCCCTCCTTCAAGGAATTTGGTCCTCCAAATTAGAACCAAGTCACTCTTCAAAAAGTTGGGGGTACCTCTCCCGTATCAAGTTCTCCAATTCCCACGTGGCCTCTTCCACCGTGTGGTGTTGCCAAAGAACTTTCACCAAGGGAATTGTCTTATTCCGCAACACTTTCTCTTTTCTGTCCAGTATCCGAACCGGCTTCTCAACATACGTCATACTCTCATGGAGCTCCAACGGCTCATATTTTATCACGTGTGCCGGGTCCGGGTGATACTTCCGAAGCATCGAGACGTGGAAGACGTTGTGGACATTTGCCAAGTCCGGTGGCAATGCCAACCTATACGCCTTATCTCCCACTCTCTCCAAAATCTCGAAGGGTCCGATATATCTAGGGCTCAGCTTGCCCTTCTTACCAAATCTCATAATACCCTTCGATGGTGATACCCTCAGAAACACCGACTCACCCTCATCAAACTCCAGTTGTCTTCGTCTCTTGTCAGCATAACTCTTTTGTCGGCTCTGAGCTGTCCGTAATCTCTCACATATCAATTGGACGTCCTCAGATGCCTGCTGCACTAAGTCCGGAGCGAAAATCTGTCTGTCACCAACCTCTTCCCATCCAATGGGGGAACGGCATCTACGCCTGTACAATGCCTCATAGGGTGCCATCCCGATACTAGCATGATAGCTATTATTATAAGCGAACTCGGCTAACTGCAGGTGGTTATCCCAGGAGCCTCTAAAATCCAGCACACACGCTCTCAACATATCCTCGAGGGTCTGTATAGTCCTCTCTGACTGCCCATCTGTCTGAGGATGAAAAGCGGTGCTAAAACTCAGTCGGGTCCCCAGCGCTTCCTGAAAATGTTCCCAGAAATGGGAAGTGAAGCGGGCATCCCTATCAGAAACAATGCTCACTGGTACACCATGTAGCCGTACTATCTCTCGAATATGCAGGTTCGCCAACTGACTCAGTGTATCGGTAGCTCTCATAGCCAAGAAATGGGCGGACTTAGTCAACCGGTCCACAATAACCCATATGGCATCATGACCTCTACGGGTCCTCGGCAACCCCATCACAAAATCCATGGTGACATGCTCCCACTTCCATGTCGGTATCGGTAGAGGCTGCAATAATCCTGCAGGCTTCTGATGCTCTACCTTCACTTGCTGACAAACGAGACATCTAGCGACATATTCCGCAATGTCTCTTTTCATTCCAGACCACCAATAAACCTTCCGAAGGTTTTGATACATCTTGGTACTTCCCGGATGTATCGTATACTTTGATGAGTGAGCCTCTGATAAAATCGTTCTCCTGATCTCAGGATCCCTGGGAACGCATACTCTGCCTCTGAACCTCAATAAGCCATCATCACTCTGCTCAAGATCAACACCCACACCTGTCTGTATCTGCCTCAGCCAATTGATACACCGTCGATCGCTCTGCTGGGCTTGCCGAATACGGCCAATCAACTCTGGCTCTAGTCTCAAACTAGCCATGATCTCAAGTCTCTCAGATCCAGGTGGGGTTACATCCAAACTGAGGTTCGCAAAGTGTTCTAACAATTCATGTTCCCATACCATCATATAAGACACCAACCCAAGGTTCTTTCTACTCAAAGCATCGGCAACTACATTTGCCTTACCTGGGTGGTACATGATTTCACAATCATAGTCGTTCAGGAGTTCGAGCCATCTCCTCTGTCTCATATTCAGCTCTTTCTGCGAGAACAGGTACTTAAGGCTCTTATGATCTGTGAACACCTAAAATTTCTCACCATAGAGATAGTGGCGCCATATTTTCAATGCAAATACTACAGCCGCCAACTCCAAATCATGTGTCGGGTAGTTCCTCTCATGATCTTTCAACTGTCTAGATCCATAGGCAACTACCTTCCCATCCTGCATAAGCACGCAGCCCAGTCCCTGGTGTGATGCATCCGTATACATCGAGAATCCTCCTGAGCTGGTAGGAATGGTGAGAACTGGAGCAGTCGTCAATCGATGCTTAAGCTCCTCAAAACTCCTCTCACATGCCTCATCCCATGTAAACTTAACATCTTTACGTGTGAGGCGCGTCAACGGAGCAGCTAGTCTGGAGAAACCCTCTACAAATCTCCGATAATATCCTGCCAATCCCAGGAAACTCCTGATCTCAGTTACTGTCTTGGGCTGTTCCCACTGCACAACTGCCTCTATCTTGGATGGATCCACTGATACCCCATCCTTTGACACAACATGCCCCAGAAATGAGATCTGTTCCAATCAAAAGTTACACTTACTGAGTTTGGCATACAATTCTCTCTCTCGGAGGGTCTGCAGAACTATCCTCAAGTGCTCCTCATGATCTTCCCTGGACTTGGAATACACCAAAATGTCATCTATGAAAACAATCACAAACTTGTCCAGGTATGGCTTGAATATATCATTCATCAAAGCCATAAATGCTGCGGGAGCATTTGTCAATCCGAATGGCATCACCAAAAACTCGTAGTGGCCATAACGGGTACGAAATGCTGTCTTAGGTACAACTCCACTCCTGATCCTCAACTGATGGTACCCTGACCGCAGATCTATCTTAGAAAATACTTCGGCTCCCTGGAGCTGATCTAGCAAATCATCGATTCTTGGAAGGGGGTACTTGTTCTTAATGGTGGCCTTATTCAACAATCGGTAATCTATACACAGTCGGAGGCTTCCATCCTTCTTCCTTACAAATAGAACCGGTGCTCCCCAAGGTGAGACACTCGGTCTAACAAACCCATTCTCCAACAACTCTTGCAGTTGTTTCTTCAGCTCTTCCAACTCTATCGGAGCCATTCTATAGGGTGGTTTCGATATCGGCTCTGTACCAGGCACTAACTCTATGCAAAACTCCATTTCCCTTTCAGGTGGTAGTCCTGGTAATTCATCCGGAAAGACATCAGGGTAATCCATAATTACGGGTATGTCTTTCAATTCCGGGTGTGCCTCATCCATATCGATCACATAGGTAATGAACCCTTCACATTATCCTCTCCATCGTTAGTAACATAAACCATCACTCCACATTCAATATTTATCAAATCGAATAATTTATTTCTCAAGAAACATGCATTTAAAATCATACTCCTTTATTTACAACAAACATGCTATTTTCATAATCATTTCTTTTCATCAAAGTTTACAATAAGATTGTCTAATCCTGAAAACATCAATGTTTTGGCATGACAATGTGAGACCCCGTACATGTATAGCTATGTATATAGGAACGTGGGAATGTAAATAAAATCATAAGTAAGATGATGTATTGTAATGTGAAGTGTATACAGTGTAAGTTCATAAGATTATGTACGCACTTGTAGTAAGAAATTGTGATTATACGTACAAGTTGCATTATGAGCGAGTAGGAGGAAATAAACTTGAAACGAGAAGAATGTGATCAAAATGGGATATGAGTAGTATAGTAAAATGGAAGGAAAGATTTACATAAGTGTATAATTCCATTCGAATAATATCGTATATAATTGGTCAAACAAAGATTCTACACAAGTTTTAATGTGTATGTAGAGAGGATGGATCCCATTTTCAAGTCTCAAAGATGAATGAATGAGAAAATGATCATGGAAGCAAATTAAGGGTGCTTGGTAAGAGTTGTTGCAGAAAAACAGCAGGAAATCTGGAATTTGTGAAGGCCAGATCGATCTCATAGGATGAGAGATCGATCTGGGAGAGCCAGAATGCCCTTAGGTGAGAAATGGAAGGGGACAGATCGATCTCCAAAGGAAGCAGATCGATCTCCTTAGCTCTCAGGTTGGAAGCAGATCGATCTCCCATAAGACCAGATCGATCTCCTTAAGCTTCTGTTTGACAGCAGATCGATCTCCAGCCTCGACAGATCGATCTCCTACCTTTAAAACGTCTCAGAAAAGAGGGATTTTTGAGGAACAGATCGATCTCCACCCAAGGAAGATCGATCTCATCAAGTCAAACCTATAAATGGGAGCAGTTGGATCATCAGAATTTCGGGACAAACATTTCCATTTTACTTCAACTCAAAGAAATCTAGTTTCTCACTCCTAAATCCAGCCATTTTCAGTGGGATTTAAGGAGAGGCTATTAGAGACAAAGTTATTCACATCAAAGAGAAGAACAACATAGTCTAGAGGCATTTTCCCATTTGAAGGATTGAAGAAATAGAGGGCAATCCTAATTGGAGCAAGAGGAAATCCAATGAGGTAAGTTCTAATGCACAAATCCAAGTACATTGGTTTAGTTAATGATTATAAAGATATTTGGGTGTGCATATTGTGGATAGAACTACCTAGGATGGTATGAAATGCATATAGCTTAGAAAGAGTCAAGTGTGAGAAAGTGGAATGTGGGAGTATTTTTGATGAATGGGATATCTTGAGTGGATGAGTATGTTGTGGAAATGGTTTGGAAATGTTGATATTAGGATAAATTGGGAGATTTACCACAAAGGGTAAAAATGTGTAATTAAGGCATTGGATAAATGCTTAGTTGAATAAGAGTTAGAGTCATTGACTCAAATGTTGATGGATGAATTTCAGTTTCGGATGATACGCCAGAGCAAGTCAAGATGAGAACGCAAGAAGCATAAAGGCGGATAGTTGCACACAAGTAAAACGAGGTAAGGGACTGTGTGTTAGCTATAGAGATGTTCGTACGTAATTACAGCAATTTCGTAGATATATTGCTAGGACTAGTAGGATATTATAAGTTTATGAAATGATGTGGAAGTATGAAAAGTACTATGATGTATATATATGTATTGAGAAATGGGATAGGGTAAGGAAATAGCATGATATGCATGTTTTCAATGAAATTCTCAATTTTACATGGTTATTGATGATTGAGAAATGTTGATGATAGTTTGGCTGATTTTACATGTTTTGGCATGAAAAGGCATGCTATGTGAATAAACGTGTTTTGAGTTTTAAAAAGAGAAAATAGCCATCTATCAGTTTTGAGATGAGATTTGGTGTTGAAGCGTTAGCTCACACCCGGTTTAAAGCCTTGATGTACCGTGCGGGAGATTAACTCGCACGGAGGTTTTGAGAAAGTGCGAGAACTATGCTCGTACCTGTTTTGTTGAGTTAAGGTAAACCTGGGGGTCTGGGACCCAAGGGGATACCAGTCGACGGCCAATTGAACGGGCTGGGCCTTAACGATAGATCGTACCGCGCTGGAGCTTTGCGTTGACTGTGTGTCGCGCTGCTTGCTCGCCTGGTATATGAGACATGGTTTAAGGATAAAAAGTCCATCGGAGTTGGAGTATGGACTTGGGTCCACGGTTGTACGTAGAATAGTGTAGTCACCCGTTGGTATACTATGTACCGTGCTGGGTGCACGTGAGTACAAGTATCGCGTAGATGACACACGACGTATCTTCACCGTGAGTATACGAGGAGATGAGGTGGATTGAGATGAGCCGGAGGGTAGGACTGACCCATCCCCCTTCAGGCGAAGTGATACCCTGTGCACACCCGATCAGTGAGGCCTGGGATCACTGACTGTGGCCATAAGTCGTGGATATTTGATTGCCTAAAATTCCATGCCTGTCTCAGAGAATCGAGAAACAGAGACAATCTCAGAAAAGAAAGAGACTTGCGAGAAAGAATGATTTGAGAAGTGAAAGAGATTTCATGTTTTAATAAATCTCCGATTTCACATTCGTGCCATGAGGGCACTATTTATGAGCATGTTTTAAATGGAAGTTTGACATTTGATTTACACGAAAATGCTCTTGAGAAATATGTATTTAAATGCATTGTTCGTATGATATTTCCATTTATAACGAAAACATGGTTTTGGTTTATGCATGCATGGGCTATGTAGGTAGTACGATATCTACCTGCTAGCATACATTTCCTTACTGAGCCGTGGTTTGCTCATCCCACTATTTTTCCCCCTCCAGGTACTGAGAAGTAAGGGAGCAGTGATCTCTAAGTCTTTTGTGTTGAACAGCTCCCGCAATCCGCAAAGGTATAAGATTTGTATACACGAGTATTTTGTATCTAATATATTGTATCGCACAGTTATATCTTAGAATTGTAATCAGTATTAAGGGGATGATATGTAAGCACATGGTATTTATACAATTAATTTTGTGTATTTACACACACACCTGGGAGTGTGAATTAAAGTTTTAGATATTCCGCTGTAAATAAATAAATTTTTAGTAATTGCATCTTCTCACAGCCCAACCGTAGTAGAAAATGTATGGATAGAAGGGTTCCCGAAAGCGGGGCATGACAGGCTTGGTATCAGAGCTTGGTTGGTCTGATGTGAGTTGATGCTTAGGACTAAGAAAACATACATCCCCAAGTTACTGTGCGATATTTAGATACAAATGTGTATACGGAGCTGGTAGTGAATTAAATGTTTGTTATAACGCAGGAAAGTTATCAGGCTAGTGAGTTATGCCTGAGAGACACCGCAAGAGGGGAGAGAGCTCGAGGGCTCGAGGGCAAAATGACAGGACTGAGAGGTACAGTAGATCATCCTCTAGTCATGAGCCCCAGGAACAGATAGAGGCTTCTGATCCTCGAATCACTCGATTGGAGGAAGACATGCGCACGATGATGACCATGATGGGTCAGATCATGGCTAGGTTTGAGGGTACACCTGGTACAACGGGACAGGCTGCACCGAATCCCCCAGCAGCTGCACCTGAGCCTGAGAATGTTGCACCTGCGCAAGCTGAACCGGCTAGGCCACGGGAACCTCATATTCGACCGGTACCTCCTCCAGTAGCCCCACAGCAGTATGATGATAATTTGGGGTATGGATACGACTGTGATATGGAGAGATTGAGGCACTTTATGGACTTTAAGCCTCCTTCGTTTAGCGGGGTAAAGGATCCGACGGTGGCTGAGGACTGGATCAGTCAAATGGAGAAGTTATTCGACTTCTGTAGATGTTCAGCTACGGAGAGAGTAGCGCTTGCGGCCTTTGTATTGAGAGGCGAAGCAGAGCACTGGTGGAAGTCCGTCAGGCCGATGTTAAGAGCTCAAGGAATGGTTATCACGTGGGATATGTTCTTGGACGTTTTCAGAGAGCAATACATCCTAGATACTGCTCGACGGAGACTACAGATGGAATTTTTAAATCTGACTCAAGGGAATCGAACAGTCGATGAGTACGAGTCACGATTCACTTCACTGGGTCGATATGATCTGGACTCGATCAGGAGTGAAGCTGTCAGAGTCCGTAGATTTGTAGATGGACTGAGGCCTTCGATCCGAGCGAAGTTGGCCCCATTTGATGTCGCTACATATAGAGAGGCTGTGCGACGGGCCCAGTTATGCGAGCAAGATCATGACTTGCAGATTTCTGAATTTAGTTGGGGTAAGGACAAGGGTCCGAGGAAGCTGGGAGATGGCAAGAGTGCCAAATTTGGTCGAAAATTCATGAGTAAACGTCGGAGAGAGGTAGATGAGTTCCAGAAAAAGGTTGCTAGACCTTTTATGCCTCCGACTCAGACACCAGCCAGAGGAATAGTGATTGGTGGACCCCGACCGACTACAGATCAGTGTAGGCTATGCGGTCGATACCATGGTGGTAGGCCATGTCATCTTCAGGGTACCCGATGCTTCAGATGTGGTAAATTTGGACATTATGCCAGAGAGTGCCCGGAGATAGTTGAGGCAGTTCCACAAAGGGGTAAAGAGCCAGAGAGGGTTCCTACAGTTGCACCTCCTGCAAGAAAGAAAGCCTCGGCTGAAGAGAAAGGAAAACAAGTTGTGGGTCAAGGCAGGGTGTATGCGATAGACCAGGCATCGGCTGATACCTCTTCTGAAGTGATAAAAGGTACAATCTTGATTTTTAATCTAAAGGTTATAGCCTTGTTTGATTCTGGTGCTACGCATTCCTTCATATCACCTGCATGTGCATCTAAGTTAAAAGGTTTTGTAGAACCCACATACTTGAGTAGGACCTTACTAATAAGTACTCCAATGAGAGTTAGCCAATTAGTTGAGCAAGTGTATAAAGATTGTAAAGTGAGGGTGGGAGATAAGTGCATGACAGCCAACTTGATTTTGTTGAATATGTATGACATTGATGTAATTTTGGGAATGGATTGGTTAGCCGCCAATCATGCTGTCATAGACTGTCGTTCTAAGTCTATTAAGTTTTCTCTACCTGAAGAATGTGTTGTAAGATTTTAAGAGAAGAAATGAAATCTTAAATTTTGTGATTAGTAAAGTACTTTGGTATAAATGGCTTGAGTGTTGTTTTGAAGGTTTTGTTGCTTATGTGGTGGATTTGAACAAAGTACATCCGGATATGGAGGACATCTCAGTGGTCAAAGAATTCCCTGATGTCTTTGCAGACGATCTACCAGGATTGCCACCTGATAGAGAAACGGAATTCGGTATAGACTTGACGCCTAGAACCGAACCAATATCTAAGTCACCATATAGGATGGCCCCAGTTGAGTTAGAGGAATTAAGGAAACAGCTGCAAGAGTTGTTAGAGAAGGGGTTCATAAGACCGAGCGTCTCGCCATGGGGAGCTCCGGTATTATTTGTGAAGAAGAGAGATGGGAGCCTCAGGTTGTGCATTGACTATCGGATGTTAAACAAGGCTACCATCAAGAACAAGTACCCCTTGCCACGCATTGATGATTTACTGGATCAACTTCGGGGAGCACAGATCTTCTCCAAGATAGATCTGAGGTCTGGGTATCATCAATTGAAGATTCGGAAGGAAGATGTGCCCAAGACAGCATTTCGTACCCGCTATGGCCATTACGAATTCTTAGTGATGCCGTTTGGGTTGACCAATGCGCCGACAGCTTTTATGGCTCTAATGAATGAAGTTTTCAAGCCATACCTGGACCAATTCGTAATTATTTTCATTGATGATATATTGGTGTATTCAAGGTTCAGAGAAGAGCATGAGCAGCACTTAAGGATTATTTTGCAAACCCTCCGAGAGAAAAGGTTATATGCCAAGCTTAACAAATGTGACTTTTGGCTAGAACAGATTTCTTTTCTAGGCCATGTTATATCGAAGGATGGGGTGTCAGTAGATCCATCCAAGATTGAGGCAGTCGTTCAATGGGAACAACCTAGGACAGTCACAGAGATCAGAAGTTTTCTAGGTTTGGTTGGTTACTATAGGAGATTTGTAGAAGGTTTCTCTAGATTAGCTGCTCCATTGACACGTCTTACGAGGAAGAGTGTGGAGTTTTCATGGGATGAAGCATGTGAGAGAAGTTTTCAGGAGCTTAAGCGCAGATTAACTACCGCGCCAGTTCTTGTCATCCCTAACAGTTCAGGGAATTACTCGGTGTATACTGATGCTTCGCATCAAGGACTAGGCTGTGTTTTGATGCAAGATGGAAGGGTAGTAGCTTATGGATCTAGACAGCTGAAGGATCATGAGAAGAACTACCCCACTCACGATTTGGAGTTAGCGGCCGTAGTGTTTGCGTTGAAGATATGGCGCCACTACTTATATGGTGAGAGATTTCAGATCTTTACGGATCATAAGAGTCTGAAATATCTATTCTAGCAAAAGGACTTAAACATGAGACAGAGGAGGTGGTTGGAACTCCTCAAGGACTACGATTGTGAGATCTTGTACCACCCGGGGAAGGCAAATATGGTTGCCGATGCATTGAGTCGGAAGAGTCTCGGGTTGGTATCACATATGATGGTTAGAGAGCACGAGTTGTTGGAACAATTCACGAACCTTAGTCTGGATATGACCCTACCTGAGATTGGCAGCTATGGGATCATTGCTAGCTTGAGATTAGAACCGGAGTTGATTGAGAGAATCCGACAAGCTCAGCAAATCGATCAATGGTGTATTGTCATGATTAGCCAAATCCGGAAAGGGAAGGGTGCTGATTTTATATTGAGTCCAGATGGAATACTAAGGTTTGGAGATAGAATATGTGTTCCTAAGGATTTAGAGCTGAGAAAGCTGATCTTATCAGAGGCACACTCGTCGAGATACACGATACACTCGGGGAGTGGTAAGATGTATCAAAACCTCCGAAAAGTATATTGATGGTCTGGAATGAAGAGAGACATAGCTGAGTATGTCGCTAGATGTCTCACTTGTCAGCAAGTAAAAGTCGAACATCAGAAACCAGGAGGATTATTACAACCTCTATCGATACCAACATGGAAGTGGGAGCATGTCACCATGGATTTTGTGATGGGGTTACCGAGAACCCGTAAGAACCATGATGCGATATAGGTGATAGTAGATCGGTTAACGAAATCGGCACATTTCTTAGCCATGAGATCTACAGATACATTGAGTGCACTGGCGAATCTGTATGTGCGAGAAATAGTGAGATTGCATGGAGTCCCAGTGAGTGTTGTTTCGGATAGGGATGCCCGCTTCACTTCCCACTTTTGGGGACATTTCCAGGAAGCGATGGGGACCCAGTTGAGTTTTAGCACCGCTTTTCATCCTCAGACAGATGGTCAGTCAGAGAGGACTATACAGACCCTGGAGGATATGTTGAGAGCGTGTGTGCTGGATTTTAGAGGCTCATGGGATGATCACTTGCCATTGATTGAGTTCGCCTACAATAACAGTCATCACTCAAGTATTGGTATGGCCCCTTATGAGGCACTATACGGTCGTAGATGCCGATCGCCCATTGGTTGGGAAGAAGTTGGTGACAGACAATTGCTCGCCCTCGATTTGGTTAAGCAAGCCTCCGAGGATGTTCAGATAATATGCGAGAGGTTGCGAACAGCTCAAAGTCGACAAAAGAGCTACGCTGATAGGAGACGGAGACCACTTGAGTTTGATGTTGGCGAGTCCGTATTTTTGAAAGTATCTCCTTCTAAGGGAATAATGAGGTTTGGGAAGAAAGGAAAATTAAGTCCTCGTTACATTGGTCCCTTCGAGATTTTGGATAGAGTGGGAGAAGGAGCATATAGGCTAGCCTTACCACCTGAGCTGGCAGAAGTCCACAATGTCTTCCACGTTTCTATGCTTCGGAAGTACTACCCGGATCCGACACATGTAATTAGTTATGAGCCGTTGGAGCTCAAGAAAGATATGTCGTATGTCGAGAGACCGATCAGGGTGTTGGACAGGAAAGAGAAGGTGTTGCGGAACAAGACGATTTCATTGGTTAAGGTTTTGTGGCAACATCACACTGTGGAAGAGGCCACATGGGAACTGGAAAGTTTGATACGGGAAAAGTATCCCGAGTTATTCACAGATTGAATTGGTTCTAATTTGGAGGACCAAATTCTTTAAGTGGGGGAGAATGTGAGACCCCGTACATGTATAGCTATGTATATAGGAACGTGGGAATGTAAATAAAATCATAAGTAAGATGATGTATTGTAATGTGAAGTGTATACAGTGTAAGTTCATAAGATTATGTACGCACTTGTAGTAAGAAATTGTGATTATACGTACAAGTTGCATTATGAGCGAGTAGGAGGAAATAAACTTGAAACGAGAAGAATGTGATCAAAATGGGATATGAGTAGTATAGTAAAATGGAAGGAAAGATTTACATAAGTGTATAATTCCATTCGAATAATATCGTATATAATTGGTCAAACAAAGATTCTACACAAGTTTTAATGTGTATGTAGAGAGGATGGATCCCATTTTCAAGTCTCAAAGATGAATGAATGAGAAAATGATCATGGAAGCAAATTAAGGGTGCTTGGTAAGAGTTGTTGCAGAAAAACTGCAGGAAATCTGGAATTTGTGAAGGCCAGATCGATCTCATAGGATGAGAGATCAATCTGGGAGAGCCAGAATGCCCTTAGGTGAGAAATGGAAGGGGACAGATCGATCTCCAAAGGAAGCAGATCGATCTCCTTAGCTCTCGGGTTGGAAGCAGATCGATCTCCCATAAGACCAGATCGATCTCCTTAAGCTTCTGTTTGACAGCAGATCGATCTCCAGCCTCGACAGGTCGATCTCCTACCTTTAAAACGTCTCAGAAAAGAGGGATTTTTGAGGAACAGATCGATCTCCACCCAAGGAAGATCGATCTCATCAAGTCAAACCTATAAATGGGAGCAGTTGGATCATCAGAATTTCGGGACAAACATTTCCATTTCACTTCAACTCAAAGAAATCTAGTTTCTCACTCCTAAATCCAGCCATTTTCAGTGGGATTTAAGGAGAGGCTATTAGAGACAAAGTTGTTCACATCAAAGAGAAGAACAACATAGTCTAGAGGCATTTTCCCATTTGAAGGATTGAAGAAATAGAGGGCAATCCTAATTGGAGCAAGAGGAAATCCAATGAGGTAAGTTCTAATGCACAAATCCAAGTACATTGGTTTAGTTAATGATTATAAAGATATTTTGGTGTGCATATTGTGGATAGAACTACCTAGGATGGTATGAAATGCATATAGCTTAGAAAGAGTCAAGTGTGAGAAAGTGGAATGTGGGAGTATTTTTGATGAATGGGATATCTTGAGTGGATGAGTATGTTGTGGAAATGGTTTGGAAATGTTGATATTAGGATAAATTGGGAGATTTACCACAAAGGGTAAAAATGTGTAATTAAGGCATTGGATAAATGCTTAGTTGAATAAGAGTTAGAGTCATTGACTCAAATGTTGATGGATGAATTTCAGTTTCGGATGATACGCCGGAGCAAGTCAAGATGAGAACGCAAGAAGCATAAAGGCGGATAGTTGCACACAAGTAAAACGAGGTAAGGGACTGTGTGTTAGCTATAGAGATGTTCGTACGTAATTACAGCAATTTCGTAGATATATTGCTAGGACTAGTACGATATTATAAGTTTATGAAATGATGTGGAAGTATGAAAAGTACTATGATGTATATATATGTATTGAGAAATGGGATAGGGTAAGGAAATAGCATGATATGCATGTTTTCAATGAAATTCTCAATTTTACATGGTTATTGATGATTGAGAAATGTTGATGATAGTTTGGCTAATTTTACATGTTTTGGCATGAAAAGGCATGCTATGTGAATAAACGTGTTTTGAGTTTTAAAAAGAGAAAATAGCCATCTATCAGTTTTGAGATGAGATTTGGTGTTGAAGCGTTAGCTCACACCCGGTTTAAAGCCTTGATGTACCGTGCGGGAGATTAACTAGCATGGAGGTTTTGAGAAAGTGTGAGAACTATGCTCGTACCTGTTTTGTTGAGTTAAGGTAAACCTGGGGGTCTGGGACCCAAGGGGATACCAGCCGACGGCCAATTGAACGGGCTGGGCCTTAACGATAGATCGTACCGCGCTGGAGCTTTGCGTTGACTGTGTGTCGCGCTGCTTGCTCGCCTGGTATATGAGACATGGTTTAAGGATAAAAAGTCCATCGGAGTTGGAGTATGGACTTGGGTCCACGGTTGTACGTAGAATAGTGTAGTCACCCGTTGGTATACTATGTACCGTGCTGGGTGCACGTGAATACAAGTATCGCGTAGATGACACACGACGTATCTTCACCGTGAGTATACGAGGAGATGAGGTGGATTGAGATGAGCCGGAGGGTAGGACTGACCCATCCCCCTTCAGGCGAAGTGATACCCTGTGCACACCCGATCAGTGAGGCCTGGGATCACTGACTGTGGCCATAAGTCGTGGATATTTGATTGCCTAAAATTTCGTGCCTGTCTCAGAGAATCGAGAAACAGAGACAATCTCAGAAAAGAAAGAGACTTGCGAGAAAGAATGATTTGAGAAGTGAAAGAGATTTCATGTTTTAATAAATCTCCGATTTCACATTCGTGCCATGAGGGCACTATTTATGAGCATGTTTTAAATGGAAGTTTGACATTTGATTTACACGAAAATGCTCTTGAGAAATATGTATTTAAATGCATTGTTCGTATGATATTTCCATTTATAACGAAAACATGGTTTTGGTTTATGCATGCATGGGCTATGTAGGTAGTACGATATCTACCTGCTAGCATACATTTCCTTACTGAGCCGTGGTTTGCTCATCCCACTATTTTTCCCCCTCCAGGTACTGAGAAGTAAGGGAGCGGTGATCTCTAAGTCTTTTGTGTTGAACAGCTCCCGCAATCCGCAAAGGTATAAGATTTGTATACACGAGTATTTTGTATCTAATATATTGTATCGCACAGTTATATCTTAGAATTGTAATCAGTATTAAGGGGATGATATGTAAGCACATGGTATTTATACAATTAATTTTGTGTATTTACACACACACCTGGGAGTGTGAATTAAAGTTTTAGATATTCCGCTGTAAATAAATAAATTTTTAGTAATTGCATCTTCTCACAGCCCAACCGTAGTAGAGAATGTATGGATAGAAGGGTCCCCGAAAGCGGGGCATGACAGACAATCCATCACAACATGATTGGTAGCCAACCAATCCATTCCCAAAATTACATCAAAATCATTCATATTCAATAAAATCAGATTGGCTATCATTTCCTTCCCCTCTATCTTTAACTTACAATCCCTACATACATGCTCAGTCAATTGACTATCATTCATGGGTGTGGAAATCATCATCATTTTATCCAACAATGTTGGTTTCACATAGTTCAATAATTTATGTGCAAAGGAAGGTGATATGAAAGAATGCGTGGCACCAGGATCAAATAATACCAATACTTCTAAGTCAAAGATTCGGATGGTACCTTTAATCACATCCATGGAAGCATCCGCGGTGTCCTGATCCAGTGCATGTACTCTTCCTCTGCTTACACCCGCAGCCTGTTTCCCTTTCTCCTCAGCTGTAGCCCTCCTCCTCGGGGCTGCTGTCTCAACTGGAGCTCCCTCAGGCTCCTTACCCTTCTGTGGGGCAATCTCCATCTTTTCGGGATAATACTTAGCCATATGTCCTAGTCTCTCGCATCTAAAACACACCATAGGGGTTATCGGGCAGGGCCTATTCCCATGAAATCTCCCACATCTCCTACACTGATCAGTAGTAGGCCGTGGTCCTCCAATAGTCATGCCCCTTGGCGCAGTCAAGGCCGGGTACACGGGAGGTCTAGCAACTCTTTCCCGCGCCTCCTCAATCTTTGGCCTCTTCTCAAAAAATCTTTGGCCATCTCTCTTGGCCACTCTTCCAAACCCGGATCTCTTCCGGTCTCTGTCCTTTCTGACACTGATTCTCCCCAGCTCGGAGGCATTTCGCTCAAAGTCTTGTTCACACAACTGAGCCTTATGTACGGCCTCCTCATAAGTCACAATATCGAAGGGACCTAGCTTAGTTCGGATGGCTAATCTCAATCCATCCATGAACTTCTGGATCTTCCGGGTCTCACTACCCATCGTGTCAGGGTCATATCTCCCCAAGGACATAAACTTGGACTCATACTCGTCCACAGTACGGTTCCCTTGAACCAAATTCATAAATTCCATCCGCAATTTCCTCTGTGCGGTAGCTGGAATATACTGCCTCCTGAAGGCCTCTAGAAATATCTCCCACGAGATCTCAGAGTGTCTGGCCCTCAAAATAGTCTCGGTGGACCTCCACCAATGCTCGGCCTCGCCTTTTAGCATAAACACGACAAAGGCAACCTTCTTACTTGAAGTGCATCGGAAAAACCTATACAGTTTCTCCATTTCATACACCCAATCCTCCGTAATCACTGGGTCCTTCACCCCTCTGAACAACGGGGGTTTCAGCGCTTGAAACTCTTGCAACCTGCTCAAGTCGCAGTCATAACCCACATCATTACCGCTCTGCTGTGGAGCGATAGGAGAATCTATATCCTGAGCTGGAGGTGGTGTAACTGTAGCTGTCTCAGCAGCATGAGGTCTCTCCGCCTCTGCAGCTGCCTGTTCAGTAGTAGGCTGTGCCGCGGGACCTCGTCTGTCACCGACGCCCAATGCCTGCGTGACTATCTCCACCAGACTCTCAATACTCCGCTCTAATCTAGCGAAGCGAGCCTCAACATCCTCTGCTCTCCCAGCAGGGTTCTGTCGAGCCTGCTCAGTCTGTGGCTCCGCACGGCTCTCAGGCCTACCTCTACGGCCTCTAGCACGTGCTCTCACCCCTCTACCTTGGCGTGTAACTGGCATAGTGCCTAACTCCCTGTATTATAATAATTTATTAAGCTCAATCCATCACAGTATACACAGTTATATCTAAACAAAAGCACAGTACTATGGGGATGTACTTTCCTACATTTTATTAATGACTCACATCAGGCCAACACAGCTCTGATACCAATCTCTGTCACGACCCAATTCCATACCAATCTCTGTCATGAACTAAACTCACCACACACTGTTGGGCTGTGAGTCAATAATAAACACCACATCTCATTCATTCTCAATTAATTAAAAATGATGTCATACATGTGCATTTAATCATGTACTTGTACGAATACATGTTTTACTGACATCTACATCCCCCATAAGTACAACTCAAAAGAATACTGTGCTTTTACATTGTTTAGATACAAAAAGAATCACTGTGTATATACCTCTTAGCGATGGAGATGCAGTGGAGTCCAAAATAATACGCCTCAGTCCTCACTGGGCTACTATGCACGCTCTGTAGGGGGGAAAATAGAGTGGGATGAGCAACCACACGCTCAGTAAGGCAATAATGCAAGCATGGTAGATAACTACTCTATCTACATGCTGATAGTGTTATGCATAATTCATTTATAGTAGGAGCATGAGGAATAAAACTATGCCATGTGAATATACATATATATCATGTATTAAAATCATGTGCATTGGTATATAAAACATGGTAGAAACATCATGTATAAAACATCTCATGCTCAATCTCATTTAAATTCATAAAAGGGCAATTCATTTAGAAACCTCTTTTTTTAACCAACAACATAACACCACCAAATCAACTCACAATCACAACCATTTCACAATTCACGAATGTGTATAAATCTAGGCCACTATATCAAAAGTGCCTATGTGAACTATTACATCATAATTCATCCCAGACCACACGCATCCGGGTGTGCGGGGTATCATGCTGGCACGGAGATGGATTATCCCTCGCCAGATCTTCTCATCACATAAACATCAAGCGGTACATCGTACTCCATGTGATATACACGGTACAGCGTACTCCGCAACTCATATCATGATTGGGGGTGCCATTCCTAGGTCTTATCTACCCCATACCAAGAATTTTCCATATTCCGTGAATGAGAGCCTCCCTGCCGAACAGAGCCTCCCCGCTTAACAGAGCCTCCCTGCCTCCTCAGGCTTAAGGATGTTAGCTTAAGGATGTAGGGCTTAAGGATCCTTTCCGTAAGAGAGCCTCCCCACCGAACAGAGCCTCCCCGCCTAACAGAGCCTCCCCGCCTCTTTGGGCTTAAGGATGTCAGCTTAAGGATGTTGGGCTTAAGGATCTTACCGTACCGATGTAGGAGAGCCTCCCTGCCTAACAGAGCCTCCCCGCCCCTCCAGGGCTTAAGGATGTTAGCTTAAGGATTCCACCGTAAGAGAGCCTCCCCACCGAACAGAGCCTCCCCGCCTAACAGAGCCTCCCCGCCTAACAGAGCCTCCCCGCCTCTTTGGGCTTAGGGATGTTAGCTTAAGGATGTAAGGCTTAAGGATCTTACTATAACCATGTAGGAGAGCATCCCCGCCTAACAGAGCCTCCCCGCCTCTTTGGGCTTAAGGATGTTGGATAAAGGATCCCACCGTAAGAGAGCCTCTCCATCGAACAGAGCCTCCCCGCCTAACAGAGCCTCCCCGCCTCTTTGGGCTTAAGGATGTCAGCTTAAGGATGTTGGGCTTAAGGATCTTACCGTACCCATGTAGGAGAGCCTCCCTGCCTAACAGAGCCTCCCCGCCCCTCCAAGGCTTAAGGATGTTAGCTTAAGGATCCCACCGTAATAGAGCCTCCCCACCGAACAGAGCCTCCCCGCCTAACAGAGCCTCCCCGCCTCTTTAGGCTTAAGGATGTTAGCTTAAGGATGTAAGGCTTGAGGATCTTACCCACTTTCACAACCCTATACGTATCCCATTGTACATACTTGTGCGAGCGAAGCTCTAGCACGACTCATGCATCATGCATCTTCTCATAAAGAGGCGTGTACGAGCATAGCTCTAGTACGGTTATACTCGTGAGACAACCACTCAAAATCCACGTACGAGCAGAAGCTCCAGTACGGTTTATAAATATCACTATAGTTTTCAGATCAAGGTGCGAGCTAGGCTCTAGCACGTTTCATATAAATGAAGACATAGAAATCCAGCGCGAGTGACGCTCTAGCGCGATTTATGTCATACGAATATGATAGGCGGCTTAAATACAATTATCAATCCCGGTAAATTCGGGTTTAGCACTCACAAATGCTTTTTCACAACAACAATACAATACTAGCCGACCTATCTATGAGCTTGCTTAAAACCAAGCAATTCGTTTTGGAAAACATCAAAACGTTAGGTTTATGCAATTATTAGCCTTACTATCCCATTTCATAAAAATCCACTTCAAATCCAAAACCACGCACATACTCATCATCATTCACGAGTACCATCAATCATTTTATTTGGGTAATTCATGCATTTCATACAACACCCAATATTCACCCACAGTTCAAAGTACGAGCAGCTACCTCTATATACTCACAAAATTCCCTTACCTGGAATCGCGATGCGAGATTCCACTTCCTTAAGCTGCTTACTCGTACGGATCGATTCGTCTTCAACGAACTCTTCGGGACTGCACAAAATCGTATCCCGCATTATATTCGATCCATATTATGTAACCCTTGTGCTTGCTATAGTCAATTTAACCTATAGCCTCTATTGAAGCTTATTGGGCCTCGTTTCATTACTTTACCCATAGCTCGAGTCTATGGATCTTCTTAGGCCCATTAACTTACTCAAAATCGATATCAAATCGATATTAAGCTCATAGTGTTTATACTTCATGAATCCCCTCACTATGGCATTTATCAATCATATATATATATCCATTTTCACAAGTCCTCCAACTCATCAAGAAATTCCATCTAACCATCTAAAATCATAAACATTACCCCAATAACAACTTTAGCATGCCACAAATCATAAACTCATTCAATCCCACATCTCCTCACATTATACCCATTTTAGATTTCTAGGTCACACCAATTCCACTACATTCCTAGGTAGTTTATCCATCAATGCTCATATCAATCAACTCCAAAATCAATTAAATAGCTAATGCATTTGGATTGGAGTGTTAGAATCTTACCAATATGATTCCTCTTCTTGCTCCAAATGGTAAAGCCCTTAACTCCTTCAACTCCAAGAATGGAAAAATGCCCTCTCACTATGTTGTTCCTCTCTTTGATAGGAACAACTTTGCCTCTAATGATCTCTCTCCAAATCTCGCTGAAAATGGCTGATTTTAGAGAGGGAAAGTTAGGTTTTTGGGGTTGAAATGGTAAGGTTTAGTGTTTTTCCGGGATTTCCAGATTTTCAGCTCTCCTTATATAGAAATGACTGGAGGAGATCGATCTGGTCCCTTAAAATCCCTCTTTTTCACGACATTTTTTAAGCCTGAGATCGATCTGTCGAAGCAATGAGATCGATCTGTTGAAGCATGAGATCGATCTGTCGAAGCAATCAGATCGATCTGGTCCCAAACAGAGAGCTAAGGAGATCGATCTGGGTGTTTGGGGATCGATCTTTCCACTACAGAATGCTTGAGAGATCGATCTGGCTCCATTGGAGATCGATCTGCTCAATTCTTTCGCCCAAATAAGAGCATTCTGGCTCTCCCAGATCGATCTCTCATCCTAGGAGATCGATCTGGACCTCATGTTTTCCAGATTTCATGCAGTTTCATTGCTGCAACTCATACCAACACACCCTCAATCTATTGCCATGGCCATTTCCTCATCCATCCACCTTTATAACTTGAAAATGGCATCCATTCATACCTTATGCACATTGAAACTTGTGTGCATTCATTGTATATTCAAAGGTATGCAACATAAAACCAAATGGAAGCATAACTCCATTCCATTTTACCACACTACTCATTTTGAGTTTCAATCACATCCATCACTTGCCATAACTCATTTCTTCGTATTCATACACGATGAAACTTGTATGTACATTACAATTTATATTACACATACATACATTGGATCCATGGACTTACATCAATCATACTTTACATTACAAGTCCATTCATATTATTGATCCAAGTATACACATCACCATTATGCATATACGGGATCTTACACCGAGTGGCCCAATTTTAGAGTTGAATGAGTAAAAGTATAAAGTAGTGGTATAATGAGTAATCATTGATGTTTTGACGTTATTTGGATAGCTCGAGAATTTGACTCGTGAGTCGGAGCTAGTTTGTGAGATTGGAATATTGCACCACCCAAGGTGCAAGAGGTAAGGGATGATTTCCTTACTGATGAAAATGCTTTGGTAGCATAAAATGAGTTTACAAATGATTATACTTATTGAGAAAAGTGTTTAATTCGAAATTTATCACTTGAGTGCATGTTTTGTCAGTTTGAGCTCGATTTTGCGATTTAAGTTTATTTGTGAGCAACAATATCTTTTTATTTAAAAGAGGTTTATAAGCAAAACTATCATGAGCTCTACGTGAAGGCGAAACTATTTTCTACATAATAATGGCATGTGATTTTTTAGACTAAAAAGCTTTTCATGAAACTTACACTTCGGTTGACGCTGAGGCTTTGCTAGGCCTGGGTCTTACCATGCCTCCGTTTTGGTAACGTGAGATGCCTCCGTTTTGGTAATGCGAGATGCCTTTGTTAAGGATGACATGAAATGATATGATGAGATGATTGCTTTCATGACGATTATACTATGCCTAGTCTCCATAATTATTTTGAAATATGACGTATTTGTGAAATGAGATAAAGATGTTTTGACGAACTGTGATTTTAATCACGTATTTATAATCATGTGAATTATGCCATTATTATTATACTTATGCTTAAATGATGATTTTTTTAAGCTCATACGCACTCCTTACTGAGCGAAGTTGAAAGCTCACCCCCTCATTTTCCTCCCCACACAGATTACTTATAGTGAGCGCTGGTACTTGCGGCGTACGTGACATAGGCTGGTGGATGAGACTCTCCCCAAGCTATTGCTTGTACACGCAAGAGGTATAATTCAATTCATTTTATAACCCAGACAATTATGTAATACAGACACTTGTATTTGAGTAATATTGGAATGTAATCAGATTGGTATTAGTAAATTAATGGAGAAGTAGACTTCTTTTGATGTTAGGATATTTGATTAAGTGTATGTTGAGAGATCCTTGGGATATTAATTGATGGGATAGAAATAAATTAGCTGATACTGTACAGGAATGCAACCCGAGTAAGAAGTTTAATTTAAGAAAAAATAATTTAAATTAGCCTTATTTTTCGCGCTTCCAGGCTGTCACAGATTTGGTGGTATCAGAGCGAAGGTTGCCTAGTACTGTCAGTGTCGATTTAGTGAAAATAGATTACATCCCAAGTGTCTGTAATTTTCTAGTTATGAATTGAATTTACGATTAAAATTATAATCGATATTTAATGTGTACGCGCAGGTACATAAGAGATAAGATATGAGGGGAAAATGAGGCTGTCCTCAGAGGCAGGCACAACCACCTCCACCCCCTAAACCACAGTCGGAGAGTCCTAACTCTCGAATTAATCGGCTAGAGCAGGATGTACAACAGGGGTTTGAGCAGATGGAGGCACTATTTGTGCAACATTTCAGGGCTAATGCCTCATATACCACACCTACCCCGGTTCCTACACCACCATAGGATCCACCCCCACCTCCTATACAGACTAACCCAGTGCCACCCGACGTTCAGCCTCCGGCACAAACCAGGTCCAATGATGGAGGTAAGGGCCGGTTGAAGGACTTTCTTAAGATGAACTCGTCGGCATTTAAAGGGGTGAAAGGTCTAGTAGAGGCGGAGGAGTACTTGACCGAGATGAGGATAATCTTTGACTTTCTGGGAAGCACTGATGCGGAGAGGGTTAGTATGGGTACCTACATGCTTAAGGAATAAGCACGGTGTTGGTGGAATACCACCCAGAATATATTGACTGCCATCAATCCAGTCATCAGCTATGAGACTTTTTAGTCGGCCTTCAAAACCCAGTACATCCCTCGTGCTACATAGAGGAAGATGCAAGCAAAATTTATGAATCTAGTACAGGGCAGCATGATAGTCGATGAATATGAGAACCGGTTCGCTGCTTTGTTGAGATATGGTCCGGAGACTGTCAAGGATGAAGAGCGTCGAATAAAGCGATTTGTTTATGGGTTGAGACCAGCCATTCGAGATAGGTTGATGGGGCTCTACATTACGGAGTTTAATAATGCTCAGAGACAGACACAGGAGGTTAAGAGGGGACTAGAGTTGATACAGTCTCAGTCTGAGTCCCAAGTGATAACCAGGGATAAGGGTAAGAGACTTGCAGCTCCCCACACCGACTTCGGGAGAGGTTCTTTTAAGAGACAAATGGTCGAGGGACCTAAAGGGAGAGTTGATAGACCCAAAGTTCCTACCATTACTATAGAGACCCCTCGAGGTGCCAGACCTGACACTAAGATCTGCATAGACTGCGATCAGCAGCATGAGGGTACTTATTTTTGAATTCTATGGAGATGTTTCAAGTGCGGGGATATGGGTCACAGGGTGAAGGATTGGTTGCAGCCATAGAGGCCACATCTTTAAGAGCCTCCTCGACAACAACCTCAGAGGGTGATTCCTCAGGGACGGTTTACGATTGCTAATAAGGGAAAGAAGCCTGTCACTGAGGGGTGTGTATTTGCTCTAGACAAGGAGGCTGTAGACACTTTGTCGGAGGCTATACGAGGTACACTTCTTATCTATAATCATGAGGCTCATCTGTTGTTTGACCCAGGTTCCACGCATTCCTTTATTTTAGTACAATTTGCATGTAAATTAAATTTAGAGCCTAAACCCCTAACTCATATTTTACATGTAACTACACCCATACGTGAATCGCAAAGGAATAATATGGTATGTAAAAAGTGTGAGATTAAGGTGGGAGATAAAGTGATGTTAGCAGATCTAGCTTTATTAAATATATGTGGTTTTGATGTGATTCTAGGGATAGATTGGTTAGAGGTTAATCGCGTGAGTCTAGACTGCTACATTAAAACTGTACCTTTTTTCCTACCTGAAAAATTCAGTCTACGTTTGAATGTTAAGGAATGAAACTATGTGAGGATTTTTATGAGAAACCTTATTCATGTAAATATGATTTCCTGAAAACACTGATTAGATTATTGATGTGAAGGTTACATCGCACTCATCTCTGATGTCAATTAGGAACCTCTGAGGATAGAGGACATATCGGTAGTATGTGATTTTTCAGATGTGTTCCCAGATGAGTTATTGGGTTTACCACCGAAGAGAGAGCTGAAATTCACTATCGATTTAGTGCCAGATACCCAGCTAATCTCTAAACCTCCCTATAGGATGGCATTAGTTGAATTGGAAGAGTTAAAGAAACAGTTGCAAGAGTTGTTTGACCAGGGTTTTATTAGACCCAGTGTGTCACCATGGGGAGCTCCGGTGTTATTTGTGAGGAAGAAGGATGGTAGCCTTAGATTGTGTATAGACTAAAGATTACTGAATAAGGCTATGGTAAAGAACAAATACCCCCTACCAAGGATAAACGATTTGTTTGATCAGCTGAGAGGGGCTTCTGTATTTTCTAAAATTGACTTGAGATCGAGCTATCACCAGTTAAGGATCAGTAAAGAGGATATTTTGAAAACGGCCTTCAGAACGAGATATGGCCACTACGAGTTCTTAGTGATACCCTTTGGTTTGACGAATGCCCCTGTTGCTTTCATGTCACGACCCTAACTCTCTCTGTCCGTGACTTTTGGCTTACTACTTACAGTTGGGTTGTGAGTCAACATCCAATCCATATCCCATCCATTTATAATTTAATAAAGGCGTTTGAATAAAATAGAAGAGAAACTGGACTTTTATATATATGAGCGGAAGCGTTTACATCAGTTTCTAATAGTTTCTAATATATACATCTCCCAAAATATAAAATACAAACTTTACTGTGCATTAATTTACAGGATATAAACTTTTTCATCTCAAGTGTATACCTCTCTATACTGCTGGATGACTGGAGTAAACGATAGCAGGGACGACTGCAATGTACTCACTGCTATATAGAATCTATGGAGGAGAAATAAGGAGGTGTGCTAACACGCTCAGTAAGGAAAATAGGAAAGCAGGTAGATAACTACACTATCTACATGCTAAAAATATATGATTATTTTCCTTATAAAACATATGCATTCTTTTTAAAACAACTTTCATCAATGCGAAACCGTTAATTCGCTAGATGGGTATATGCATATTTACACAGAATCACACAACATATTCCAATACACACAGATTATACTTAGAAAATGCTTTACATTTAGAAAATCAATATCCTTGAGACATAAATTATGGGTTACCATATCCCCAAACACACAGCAGGGGGACATATATCACCTCACATAGTAGTGACAATGTCGAATCACATAGATATAAGAAGACTTATGGCCATAGTCGGATTCCAGGCAACACTAATCAGGTGTGCAGAAACCCTACGCTTGGGGAGGCAGATAAACCATCCCTTCAGCTCATATTGAATCACGGCACATCGTACCCCATGGCTAATGCTCACAGTACATCGTGCTCCCGTGGATCCTTATCACCTATTTCCATTGTCTCAAAATCTTGTGCGAGCAAGTCAGTGCAAGACACACAGCAGTACACAATGACTCTAGCAGGTTTTGTACTTATTACATCACATTCATAAACCACATGTGAGCAGGTCAATGCAAGACACACAACAATACATGACGGCTCTAACATAATTTTACTCAACACATAACAGAATCATAAAAACCTCATGCGAGCAACTCAGCGTAAGACACACAGCATACCTGAGGCATCGAGCACGGTAGTACTAGGAAATTACATGCGAGTATAGTCAGAGCAAGACACATAATAATACTCGAAGGCTTTAGCATGATTTCCAAAAATCTAGTGCGAGCATTAAGAGTGGAACACACAGCATCACCCGAGGCATCGAGCCCTCTTTTGCTTTTCACAAAAATCCCTTTGAAAATAATGTGTAAGCAGGGCTAGTCAATTTACCGTTGACACTTAGGCTCTAACACAATTTCACACAGAAAAGAAATAGAAGGGGCTCTATGTACTATCATGAGTGAGAAGGCAAATCTCCCTTCAATCACTCGTTAGAAACATTTCATGCAATTGTTAACCGAGAGCCCATCTATTATTGTTCTTTCTCAAAATGTTTGCAAAAACCTCTTTTCACAACAATAACATAAAAGTCATGCAACTAATACTTATAGACTTATTCTCATACGTAGTTTTCTACCTATATATACCAATATATATACTCATCGCATACATTCGCATACAGCAGATAAGAAATCATATATATAGCTATCTCTATAGCTCGCATAAGTTTGTTACCTCGAATCACACTCGAATCACTTTCCTTCGATTTTCACTTCTCCTGATTCATCCTATCGACTCCAATTATATCCTCTGGAGTTGAAATTGTGTATTACACACATAGTATATTGTCATATACTTCATTTCACTTCATGATATTCAAATCAATGCCTTGGGCCATTTATATCTTAGTTGGCCTCATTACACCATTATCAGACCTTACTCTTTCATAAGTCCATTTCGAGTATATAACTCATTTTCGAGAATCTCTCAGACTCCTCGAGTCTATTGATTCGTATTAAACCGGTATTAAGCTTACAATACCTCAAGTTCATTATTTCATTTCATTTTGGCATTTCATCAAATACCTCATATACTTACTTTCAACCATTTTCATTTCTAGCACATAGATTTCACCAAACTTTTATACAAGCATATATACATGCTCAATAACTTCAATGCATACTTAATTCATCATTGAATCCTTGCCTATGAATCCTTCTCTCCTTTTTACACATTAAACCATTTATAGGTCTTGGAAGGTTATGCATGAACTAGGATGTTTCAACTATAAATCTATATACCAATAAACTCATACTAGTGTATAGATCAACATATATGAGATTGATGCATTGAAATCTTACCAATCTCAACTCTTCTCTTTTTTTCACAACTTTGAGGAAAAACTCCTCTTCTCATTCGATTTAGCGATTTAACCTCTCGTTCAAAACTATGTTATCCTTCTCCACTCTATGAACAACTTTGCTGAAATAAACTTTTCTCCAATCTTAATAGAAGGTGTTGATACTTTAGAGAGGGAAACTAGGTCACTTTACCCTAAAATTGAAGGGTTTTATGTTTCTATCATGAAATGCAGTTCAACTAGAAGTTTATATAGAAATTGCTTGATGAGATCGATCTACATTAGTGAGGGATCGATCTTCTTCTGCTTTTAGCCTCTCAGCATTCAGTTTTCAAGCTTGAGAGATCGATCTGTCGAAGAGCATAAGATCGATCTTAGCCAGGCAGAGAGCTTTAAAGATCGATCTGCCAGAGGGATGAGATCGATCTACTTCTGGCCGAGGCATAAAGAGATCGAACTGCTTGAGGATGAGATCGATCCTTACTTGGAAGAAGCTTATCAAGATCGATCTGGCTTGAAGGAGAGATCGATCTCCCCTTTCTCTGTAGCATACTTAGCCTAATTTCATCCAAAATTTCCCAGGCTAACTTCTTTTCAATTTACTCCACTACTCATTTTGCATTCATTTCACATTTATCACTTCAAAAGGTCCATTTCTTATAATTCATACTTATAGAAACTTACGTGTACATCATAAACTCACATAACAAGTGTGTACATCGAATCTACAGACCTTACACTTCTCATGATTCACATTACATAACAAGTGTATACTTAGGGAATCATAAGGATTACATAAGAAAATACGAGCCTTACATTCCTCCCCTCATTTAAGAAATTTGGTCCTCCAAATTAGAACCAAGTTACTCGTCAAAAAGTTGGGGGTACTTTTCCTATATAGAGTTCTCCAACTCCCATGTAGCTTCCTTTGAATTGTGGCGTTGCTAAAAAACCTTAATAAGCGAAATCGTCTTGTTCTATAGCACATTTTCCTTCCTATCCAGTATCCAAATCGATTTCTCTACGTATGACAATTCATTCTTGAGTTCCAATGGCTCATACCGAATCACATGAGTTGGATCTGGATGATACTTTCGAAGCATAGACACATGGAAGACATTATGTATACCTGCTAGCTCTGGTGGTAATGCTAGCTTGCATGCCTTATCTCTTACACTCTCCAATATCTCAAATTGTCTGATATACTAAGGGCTCAACTTACCTTTCTTACCGAACCTCATAATCCCTTTTGAGGGAGAGACTTTTAAGAAAACTAAGTCACCCACAGTGAACTCTAGTGGCCTCCGTCACATGTCAGCATAACTTTTCTGCCTGTTTTGAGCTGTTCTCAATCTCTCACATATCAGTTAAACAACCTTAAAGGCTTGCTGTACCAAATCAGGAGCAAAAATTTTCCTTCCACCCACTTCTTCCCAACCAATTGGGGAATGACACCTTCTACCATACAAGGCCTCATATGGTGCCATCTCGACCTTCTACCATACAAGGCCTCATATGGTGCCATCTCGATACTTGAGTGATAACTATTATTGTATGCAAATTCGGCTAACGGTAGGTGATCATCCTAGGAGCCTTTAAAATCCATAACACTTGCTCTCAATATATCCTCTAACGTTTGGATGGTTCTCTCTAATTAACCATCGGTCTGAGGATGGAAAGCAGTATTGAAACTCAATCGGGTTCCCACAGCTTCCTGAAATTGTTCCCAAAAGCGAGAAGTGAAGCAAAAATCCCTATCCGATTCGATGCTCACTAGAACACCATGTAGCCTCACTATCTCTCATACATACAACTCTACCAAACTACTCAAAGTATCTGTAGATTTCATAGCTAGAAAGTGGGTGGATTTCGTCAATCTGTCAACCACTACCTAGATAGCATCATGGTTCCTCTTAGTCCTGGGTAATCCTATGATGAAATCCATGGTGTCATGCTCCAATTTCCAAGTTAGTACTGGCAGAGGTTGCAATAACCCTGTAGGCTTCCGATGCTCTACCTTCACTTACTGACATATTAGACATCTTGCCACAAACTCTTCGATATCTCTTTTCATTCCTGACCACCAATACACTTTCCAGAGGTTTTGGTACATTGTGTTACTCCCCAGATGCAATGTGTATCTCGATAAATGAGTTTCTGTCAAAATCAATCTCTTTAACTCTAGGTCATTGGGAACGCAAATCTTACCTCTAAACCTCAGTATGCCATCATCACTCACTAAGAAATCGGCCACATCACGCTTCTGCAGCTGACTCGCACGATCCTCACATAGTAGATCGGCATTTTGAGCTTGGCGTATCTGTTCAATCAAATTTGATTCCACTTGCAGGCTAGCTATCACACAGTCTCTGTCAATGTCAAGAGGGTTTATATCCAACCTGAGGTGAGCAAACTGCTCGAGCAGCTCATATTACCTGACCATCATGTGCGATACCATTTCGAGGCTCTTTCTACTCAGGGTATCAACCACAACATTATCCTTTCTTGGATGGTACAATATCTTGCACTCATAATCCTATAGAAGCTCTATCCATCGTCTCTGCCTCATATTCAACTTTTTCTGTGAAAATAGATATCTGAGGCTCTTATGATCTGTATACACTTGAAATTTCTCACCGTACGAGTAGTGGCGCCAAATCTTTAATGCAAATACCACGACTGACAAATCTAAATCATGGGTCGAGTAGTTCCTCTTATTGTTCTTAAGTTGTCTGGATCCATAGGCTACTACCTTCCCTTCTTACATCAACACACAACCCAGTCCCTGTCCTGAGGCATCTATATACACTGTATAACCTCCTGAGCTGGTGGGTATGGTGAGAATAGGTGTGGTGGTCAGTCTGTGCTTTAGCTAGCAAAAACTACTCTTACATTTATCATCCCACTCAAATACCACATTCTTTCAAGTGAGACATGTCAGTGGAGCAGCCAGCTTAGAGAATCCCTCGACAAATCATTTTTTAATAACCTGCTAAACCCAGGAAACTACGGATCTCTGTAACCGTTTTGGGTCTTTCCCACTGTAGCACAACCTCTATCTTGGATAGATCCACTGATACACCGCTTCTCGAGACTACATGACCCAAAAATGATTTTTCACTCAGCCAGAAATCACACTTGTTGAGTTGAGCATACAGCTCCTCATCTCGAAGGGTCTGTAACACTGTTCTCAAATGATGCTCATGCTCTTCCCTGGACTTCGAGTACACCAATATGTCATTTATGAAGACAATCACGAACCTGTCCAGGTGTGGCTTAAATACATCATACATTAAAGCTATAAACGCTGCAGGAGCATTCGTCAACCCAAATGGCATAACCAAAAACTCATAATGACCATAACGGGTCTGAAACGCTGTCTTGGGTATATCTCCGCTCTAAATTCCTCAACTGATGATATCCAAACCTCAGATCAATCTTCGAAAAAACTTATGCTCCCTACAACTGATCCAATAGATCATCAATCCGTGGAAGGGGATATTTATTCTTGATGGTAGCCTTATTCAACAACCGATAGTCTAAACACAATCGGAGACTCCCATCCTTCTTTACAAACAGAACCGGTGCTCCCCAAGGTGATACACTTAGTCTAATGAATCCCTTGTCCAACAACTCTTGCAATTGCTTCTTTAGCTCCTTCAACTCAATCAGAGCCATTCTATAGGGTGGCTTGGATATTGGTTTCGTTCCAAGCACCGAATCAATACAGAATTCCATTTCTTTGTCTGGTGGCAACACTGGTAATTCTTCTGACAACACTCGCATAAGTCCCTTACCTTAAATCACTTTCCTTCGATTTCCACTTCTCGTGATCTGTCCTATCGACTCCAATTATATCCTCTGGAGCTAAAATTGTGTATTACACACATCATTATATTGTCATATACTTCATTTCACTTGCATGATATTCAAATCAATGCCTTGGGCCATTTATATCTTAGTTGGCCTCGTTACACCATTATTGGACCTTACTCTTTCATAAGTCCATTTCGAGTATATAACTCATTTTCGAGAATCTCTCAGGCTCCTCGAGTCTATTGATTCGTATTAAAATAGTATTAAGCTTACAATACCTCAAGTTCATTATTTCATTTCATTTTGGCATTTCATCGAATACCTCATATACTCACTTTCAACGATTTTAGTTTCTAGCACATGGATTTCATTTAACTTTTATACAAGCATAAATACAGGCTCAATAACATCAATACATACTTAATTCGTCATTAAATCCTTGCCTACTAATCCTTCTCTCCTTTTGACACACTAAACCATTTATAAATCTTGGAAGGTTAGGCATGAACTAGGATGTTTCAACTATAAATCTATATACCAATAAACTCATACCAGTGTATAGATCAACATATATAAGATTGATGCATTGAAATCTTACCAATCTCAGCCTTTCTTATTTTTCACAACTTTAAGGAAAAACTCCTCTTCTCCTTCGATTTAGCGATTCAACCTCTCATTCCCAACTATGTTGTCCTTCTCCACACTATGAATAACTTTTCTGAAATAAACTTTTCTCCAACTCAATGGAAGGTGTTGATACTTTAAATAGGGAAACTAGGTCACTTTACCTTAAAAATGGAAGGGTTTTATGTTTCTCCCGTGAAATGTAATTCAACTAGCAGTTTATATAGAAATTGCTTGATAAGATCGATCTCCATAATTGAGGGATCGATCTTCTTCTGCTTTTAGCCTCTTAGCAGTCAATTTTTAAGCTTGAGAGATCGATCTGTCGAAGAGCATGAGATCGATCTTAGCCAGACAAAGAGCTTCAGAGATTGATCTATCAGAGAGATGAGATCGATCTACTTTTGGCCGAGGCATAAGGAGATCGGTCTGCTTGAGGATGAGATAGATCCTTGCTTGGCAGAAACTTATCGAGATCGATCTGGCTTAAAGGAGAGATCGATCTCCTCTTGCTCTACAGCATACTTAACTAAATTTCATCCCAAATTTCTAGGCTAACTTCTTTTAAATTTACTCTACTACTCATTTTACATTCATTTCACATATATCACTTCAAAAGGTCCATTTCTTATAATTCATACTTATAAAAACAGGTGTATGGAAAGCTCAAAAAAAGTGAGTTTTGGCTGGATCAGATAGCTTTCTTTGGTCACATTGTATCTAGGGATGGAGTGTCAATTGATCCATCTAAGGTGGAGGTTGTACTTGATTAGGAGAGACATAGGACAGTCAAAGAGATTCAAAGTTTTCTAGGACTTGCAGGATATTATAGGAGATTTGTTGAAGGATTCTCTAAGATCGAGCTCCTCTGACTAAGCTTACACACAAGGACATTCCGTTTATATGGTTGGATCGGTGTGAGCAAAGTTTTCAAGAGATTAAAAGGTGATTGACCACAACACACATTTTAACAATTTCGAGTGGATCTGGAGGATTCGCAGTGTACAGTGATGCTTTCCATCTGGGTTTGGGGTGCGTAATGCAATACGGATAAGTAGTCACTTATAGGTCACGCCAGCTGAAGGACCATGAGTGAAACTACCCCATGCATGACTTGGAGTTAGCCACAGTGGTGCTTGCATTGAAGATATAGCAACATTACCTGTATGGGGAAAGTTTCATATTTTCACTGACCATAAGAGTCTGAAGTATATCTTCGGCCAGAAGGACTTAGTATGAGACAAAGACGATGGATGGAGCTCCTTAAGGACTATGACTGTGAGATTTTGTATCATTCGAGGAAGACAAATGTAGTTGTGGATGCCCTGAGCAGAAAGAGCATGGTTTCTGCTATGATGATCAGGGAATGAGATTTATTGAAACAGTTCGTCGGACTCAGGATAAGAGTTAAGGAAGTAGAGGTCAGATTTATGGCTAGCCTACAGATAGAGTCTAGTATTTTGGATCAGATTAGAACTGGACAGAGAAGTGATGAGAAGCTACTGATTTGGTTAGCCAAGCTGAAAAGATCCTACAGTCAGATTTTATGGTTAATGGTGATGGATTGCTAAGGTTTAAGGGTCGTATTTGTGTCCCGAGCAATGATACCTTGAAGCAGCAAATATTAGGGGAATCTCACTATTCCTGTTACACCATGCACCCAAGTAGTACTAAGATGTATCAGGATCTGCGTAAGGTGTATTGGTGGAGTGGTATGAAACAGGAAGTGGTAAAATTTGTGACCAAGTGTCTAGTGTGTCAACAAGTAAAAGCTGAGCATTAAAAGCCCAGAGGATTACTTAAGTCCTTGCCAGTGCCTAAGTAGAAATGGGAGCATATTACCATAGACTTTACATGGGATTACCGAGGACCCGGAGAGGTCATGATGCGATTTGGGTGTAGTAGACAGATTAATTAAGAGTACCCACTTCCTTACCATCAAGAGGACAGATACATTGAGTGCCTTAGCTGAGCTATATGTCAGAGAGATAGCTCGACTGCATGGAGCCCTAGTGAGTATTACATCTGATAAAGATTCTAGGTTTACCTCCAGATTTTGGACTCATTTTTAGGAAGTCATGGGATCTCGATTGAATTTTAGTATCGCCTATCATCCTTAGACTGATGGTCAGTCCGAACGGACTATATAGACCTTGGAGGATATGTTGTAAGCGTGTTCAATGGACTTTAAGGGATCATGAGATGATCACCTGCCCCTTGCTGAGTTTGCGTACAACAATAGCTATCATGCGAGTATTAATATGGCACCTTATGAGGCTCTATATGGTAGGAGGTGTAGATCCCTCATAGCTTGGAAAGAAGTAGGTGACAGAAAGGTAAATGCTTTCGACCTCATGGAATAGGTAGTTCATAATGTAAAGATTATTTGTGATAGATTACGAGCTACTCAGAGTCGACAGAAGAGTTATGCTGATGTGCATAGATGACCACTTGAGTTTCAAACGAGGAATTTTATGTTCCTTAAAGTGTCTCCAAGTAAAGGTATTATGCACTTTGGGAAGAAGGGGAAGCTGAGTCCTCGTTTTATTGGTCCGTTTGAGGTATTAGAGAGAGTGGGAGATGTTGCCTACCGGTTAGCTTTACCCCCCACAGCTTTTCGCGATTCATAATGTCTTCCACATCTCGATGTTGGGGAAGTATAATCTGAATCCCTCTCATGTCATCGAGTATGAAGCACTAGACATACAAGGAGACATGAGCTATGTAGAAGAACCTGTCTGGATCCTCAACAGGAAAGAAAAGGTACTTCGGACAAAGAGAATTCTGTTGGTAAAGGTTCTCTGGAAGCACCACTCAATCGAAATAGGCAACTTGGGAACTCGAGGGCCTGTTGAAAGAGAAGTACCCTCGACTTTTTGAAGAATGACTTGGTTCTGATTTGGAGGACCAAATTCTTTTATGGAGGGGAGGAATGTAAGACCTGTAAATTCCTATGTAATGTGCATAATTTCAGAATGTACAGACAAGTACATTACATATGAATCATGAGTAATGGATGTTTTTAAGCTCTAAGTGTGAATGAAATGTAAAATGAGTATAAAAGTAAATGAATGGGAGTTTAACTTTAAAAATTTAGGAAAACTGTAGCTGGAATGCTGCAGAACGCAGGGCAGATCGATCTCATTGCAAAGGGAGATCGATCTCATTGCCTTTAATTGTAATGCCAGGATATTCTACAAGAGGGAGATCGATCCCTCACTCAAGCAGATCGATCTTAATTTACCTCAGCTTGGACAATATCAATCTCCTCCCCTAAGGCAGATCGATCTCTGTTGGTCTTTGGATTGACCAGATCAATCTCCTCTTAAGGCCAGATCAATCTCCAAAGCCTTCTGCCTTGTAAGACCCGATTTTTATCATATTTTCTTATGATTCACACATTTTATGGATGTTGTTATATGTTAATGGAATCATAAGATGGATGATTTTGATCATATAAATATGAATGAAGTAGTTGAATGTACGTAAAATTTGAAAACAGACAGTTAAGAAATTTCAAATTAAATTTATGAGATTTGAATTGTCTGGATAGAGATAAGAATTTTAAATGAGAAATTATAGTGGGTCCAAGAAGGAAAGTCGGCCTAAATTGGTCCCGAACGTGTAGAAGGGTAAAACGGTCAAAAGATCAAAATCCGGTATAAATTCGATAAGAAATTTCATTCAAAATATGGAATTGAGAAATCTTGATCAATAACGAGGAAATTATTAAATTTCGAGTCCAATTGATCAAGATCCAGAATTATTAAGATTTATCGAAAATTCACTCGGGATAATATCCCGAAAACACGGAGAAAATATACTAGAAAAAAGGGTTAAATACAATAAATAAATTAAATCAATTAATTTGAATAAAATATATTTTTTGTTGATATTTTAGAATTTTTAATGATATTTTAATGAATAAAATAATAATAATAAAATAAATAAATAAATAAAAAGTGAAATGAAACTGAAAAATGCGCGAGAGAGAAAACGAAAGGGAAAGAAACGAAACGAAGACCGACGAGAGCACCGGCGAGCATCCGACGACCCAGCGGCCAGGTGAAGGGCCAGAGAAGGAAGAGGACGACCGTGCGATCCCCCAGGTACCGACGACGTGTGCCGAAAACGTCAGAATCCGACGGATTGAGGGAGAGAATCCGCGAAAGGGAAAAGAGAAATCGACGGCCACCGACGCCGATCTGGCTAACCCCGACCCCAGCCGAACGCTCCCCCAGTGCAGGCGCATCGATTGACACCAGAAATGAGCTGGGAACCGATCAAAAACGTCGTGAATGACGACGGGGAAGCCTGAACCGGTTCAGTAAGAAGAGAACCGGGATGAACCGATTGGTCTGAACCGGACTGAACCGGACCGAATCGGTTCAGCCAAGAAAGAGAGGAAAAAGGGAGAAAAAGAAAGAAAAAGAGGTAAAAGAAAAAATGGGAAGATTTTTGGGGATACACCGGACTTCAAGAAGTCGGTAAGAGGTCAAAAGTGACCAATTTGATTTTCAAAAAATTTATTTAAATTATATTTGATCAAAAAATAACCCGAAATTAAATATAAAATTGTGCAGTTCGATGATAAATTCTGAACGTGAGCCAATCGAACTTCGATTTACGCACCATCGCATAATTTTTGATAAATAAAGCTCATTTACGACAACAGTATGATAATTACGCAATTGGAATTTATTTTGCAGATTTCAGATTAATTTCTGCATAAAAATAAATTATACTCGTATTTTTGAATTAATTATCGTAAATGATATACGGGCTATCCAAAGACTTTGGAACGAAACCCAATGGTATTGAGAGCCTAATAGACCCGAAGAAGGACGGGCTGAAAATGGGTCGAGGCCCATTAAGGTGCAATCAGGCCCAATAAAGCAAAACGGACCCAGTGTTTTAGATTCGATCAGTAAAAGTGAAATACTGATAAGTATATTAGAACTGACTCAAATACGTGGTTATATGCAGCTCTGTAGACTTGGTCTGGAGCGAATTGGATTGAGAGACCTGGTACGGTCAGGATAAACTCGCGCGTGATTCCAGGTAAGAGAATTTTACGGACTGCTTAAGGTAACTTTACACAATTTCGACATCATTTACATTTCCTAAAATTGTCTGAAGGGTCTAGATTTAAGATAAAAATTTTAGTGCCTCGGATGGGTAAATTACCAAAATACCCTTGTGAAGGGTAAAAGTTTCCAAATTTAGGAAAATTTGGGAGGAGCAAGAACAAGAGATTCCTGCTTGTTTTTGAGGTGTTTTAACACGTGCATGAGTAGGCTGGCTAGCTTGTAAATAAAAATGCACAGCATCGCATATTTTCAATAATGTGAGTTCCTTGGAAATGGTTTTGAGATAACTGAGCTGCCTACATGATTTTTGAGAATGTGATGTGCTAGAGCTCAGCTCGTACGAGTTTTGATTTGTGTGATGCATTAGTGCTGGAGCAAGGGCTTGCACTAGAGTTTTACATGCATAGGTGCTGGAGTCTAACTCGCACCAGATTTTCATATGATTTTCGTGACAGGGTGCTGGAGTCTTACTCGCACCAGATTTTCAATTGATTTTTATGACACAGTGTTGGAGCTTAGCTCGTACTAGTTTTACATGATTTTGATAGAGTGTTGAAGCTTAGCTCGCACTAGATCTTATGAGATTTTATGAAACGCATGCTGGAGCTTTGCTCGCACGAGATTTTCCTTGATTTTATGAGAGTGCTGGAGCCTCGATCACACTGATTTTATGAGACATACGATGAGCCGTGCTTGGAGCGTCAGGTAGACTGTGTGTCACGTCGATTAAATATGCTCACACGTGCGTTTTGAGATAGACATGATTATTGATATGAGATGGGGGCCCACAGAGTACGTTGTACTGTACAAGTAGCATGGAATATGTTATACCATGTTGGGATTGATTATGTGGCATCTTCGGATGTGAGTGGCATCTTCGGATGGGAGATATTGGATAGGATCGATGGGATGGACTGACCCATCTCCCGGGGCGGTTCCCGATAGTGGTGAGACCCCGCACACAGGATCCGTGTAGCAGTAGGATCACGAGTATATGGCCATACTCCTGGTTATTTGCCTGAGATACGTATATTTCCTAGTCCCGCATGTTAGTACTTGATGTTTTTGAGAATCACGTTTTTATGGATTTTTGTGTGAGTCTAGATCACCCGAGAGAGGGGTTGGATCCTGACTGAGATGTGATTTTGATGAGAATGAAACTGGGTTTTAAATTAAACTTCAATGATATTTCCATGTTATTTAAACCCATGCGTGATGTAAACTGGTTTTACATGACATTCATTGTGTCGCATGTTACTATCGCTTTGAAAAGCATTTGATTCATGATTTTGTGTGAGTCAGGAACACCCGAGGGAAGGCTTAAGTCCTAGCTATGTTGTGAAATTTTAACGAGAATGAACTAATTTAAATGGATTGACATGTTAAGTTTTCCATGCTCTTTGAAATCCATATGTGAACTTGTTTTACGTGACATCATGAATTATAGCATCTATTTTGAAATTATGTGGAGAAATGGTGGTTTATGCATGGCACCATGTTCATGTAGGTTGTATGGTTACCTACTTGTTCGTAGGATTGCCTTACTGAGCTTGATGTGCTCACCCTTTTCATTTTCTCACACATATCATTTCCAGTAAACTTTGAGGCGACTGAGTACTGCATTCCTGATATCCGCTGCTACCCATCACTTGAGGTATATACACTTGTACATATTGTATCTAAATAAGAATAGTACAGTAACATGTTTATAAGTAACTTTCGGGGATGTATAGACACTGTAAACACTTGTAAATGAATGGGAAAGAATTAGTGAAAAACTCATGTGTTTACCTTTCCTTTAATAAGGATTTAAGTTATATGGTGAATGAATGATGAGACTGGCATTGACACACAACCCAATTTTTAATGGAGTGTGGTCACGATCAGAGGACAGGTAAGTATGAAAGAAAAATGAAAAATTTACTTTGATTTTTAGGCCGTGACATGCTTGAACCAGATTGATCCTATCCCTTTGAGCAGATCGATCTCATCTATAGGCAGATCGATCTCCTGCCTGTAATTATCAAAATTTGAAGGAATTTAAGCAAGGGAAGATCGTTCTCCACACCTTAGAGATCGATCTCATAATGTGGAATCTATAAAAAGCTAGACAATCCATGCCTCTTCCTCAGACATTCACAACTCTTCCATTTTTGACAAGAAAACTTAGTTTCTCACTCTAGAATACCACCATTTCCAAAGAGATTTGAGGAAAATGTATTAGAGAAAAGTTGTTGCTTAAGAGGAGGAGAGCAATATAGTTGAAGACTAGAGGTTAGATCAAAGGATTGAAGGAGAAAAAGAAACTCTCCTCACATTTGGCACAAAGGAGAAAAGTCAAGCTAGGTAAGATTTCAATGCACCAACTTCTAGTATGATAATCTAAACATTTAGATGAGTTGATTTGGTATATACATTGTTGGCTTGAATGTTCAAGTACATGCTTAAGTAACCATGACCTAGGATGAGCTTAGTAAGAGAAAGTTGAAATGGCATGAAGTTAATGATGACTTAAGTATGTAGAAATGTTGATAAGCATGTATAAATGATTTTAAAATACCTTTGTGGAATCAAAATATTGGATTAGATGATGATTGAAAATGGGTATAAGAAGTGTTTGATAAAATTCCATAGAGAACGAAAATGGATTAAACTAAGACTAATGGATGTTTGTTTGATATCGAATGAACTCGATTTATAACCGGATAAGTGGAAATCCGAGAAAAATAGAGGAAGTAATCGAGTAAGGGTTCGAGTGACCCCATTTTAGAGTTAAATGAGTAGAAGTATTGAGTAGTGGTATAATGAGTAATCATTGATGTTTTGATGTTATTTGGACAGCTTGAGAATTTGAGTCATGAGTCGGAGCTAGTCCGTGAGATTGGAATATTGCATCACCCAAGGTGCAAGAGGTAAGGGATGCAACCTTTCATGCATATGTATTTCCTTACTGATGAAAATGCTTTGGTAGCATAAAATGAGTTTACAAATAAGCATACTTATTGAGAAAAGCGTTTGATTTGAGATTTATCACTTAAGTGCATGTTTTCCCAGTTTGAGCTCGGTTTTGTGATTTGAGTTATTTGTGAGCTAATATATCTTTTTATTTAAAAGAGGTTTATAAGCAAAACTATCATGAGCTCTACGTGAAGGCGAAACTATTTTCTATATAATAATGACATGTGATTTTTTAGACTAAAAGGCTTGTCATGAAACTTACACTTCGGTTGACGCCGAGGCTTTGCTAGGCCCGAGTCTTACCATGCCTCCGTTTTGGTAACGCAATATGCCCTCGTTGAGGATGACATGAAATGATATGATGTGATGATTACTTTTATGACGATTATACTATGCCTAGTCTCCATAATTATTTTGAAATATGACGTATTTGTGAAATGAGATAAAGATGTTTTGACAAACTGTGATTTTAATCACGTATTTATAATCATGTGAATTATGCCATTATTATTATACTTATGCTTAAATGATGATTTTTTTAAAGCTCATACGCACTCTTTACTAAGCGAAGTTGAAAGTTCACCCCCTCATTTTCCTCCCCTCACAATTATTTACAGTGAGTGCTGGTACCTGCGACATACGTGATATAGGCTGGTGGACGAGACTCTCCCCAGGCTATGCTTGTACACGCGAGAGGTATAATTCAATTTATTTTGTAACCTAAACAATTATGAAATACAAACACTTGTTTTTGAGTAATTTTGGGATGTAATCAAATTGGTATTATTAAATGAATGGAGAAGTAGACTTCTTTTGATGTTAGGATATTTGATTAAGTGGATGTTGAGAGATCCATGGGATATTGATTGACGAGATAAAAATAAATTAACTGACACTGTATAGAAATGCAACCCGAGTAAGAAGTTTAATTTAAGAAAAAAAATTAAATTAGCTTTATTTTCGCGCTTTTGGGTTGTCACATAACATGTTATGATAGCTAGTTTAAACCCTACTAGTGGATTAGAATAGTTAGCAATAGTCATGTAAATGATATTGTCGATACGGCCTCGTCATGGGTTATAATAGTGACCATAACAAATAATAAACTAACGATTCATGATTATGAAATGAATGGTAATGATGAAATAGCTTATGATGATGATTCATGATTTTTATGAATGATCCATAATTTACGGGAAACGATATATATGTTGATAATGATCTATGAATTATGGTTTATCATTTATGAAATGATATGGTTTTATATGATGATGAATTCTTATGAAATTGCTTCATAGATGTGTGGAGAACATGATTTAGACAAATGATGTTTACAAATGAAATTTACAAATTGATATATATATATATATATATATAAATATATATATATATATGAAAACGATGCTTGATCTGATAAAGTGCGCGAGACTATACTTACTGAGCTATGATTCGCTCATTTCTTTTTTTTCTTTTTTTTTTCTTCTTTACATACGATTTAAGCATAGGTTGTTTGTTTTAGTGATGAAGTTCTGAGATCGAATTGAGAAGATTTTCTTGAATTTTATAGACATTGCTAGTTAATAAGTTTTACTAGTTGTAATGATAATTTCATACTTTACATAGTTTAAACTGAGATTTTAGAGACTTAACGTTTAGCTGGATTTTATTTTAAGATATTATTTCCTTTAAAAATTTTACCATGGTTAAGAGAAAAAGCTTTCTATTACTTTGGGGTTTTGTTTCAATATAATATGACCATGTTACAAATGAGTTTCGGGCATGACAACTCTAGTATATATTTTTTTCTTATGATATAGGACTTGGATTGTATGATTGGTTTTCTGAATGAAAAAAATGAAAAAGAAAAAAAAAACCCTGATCTGAATGCTTTATTTTTTTTTCTGGGCCGCGTTCGCCTTGCATTTTTATTCAAAAGGCTAAAAGTCTGGTTCTAATCGCAATCCAAAAGATCGGAGAAAAGAAATGGGAAAGCCCTTAAAAAAGAGCCCAAGAAAAGTTTGGAAACAAAATGTGTGGTGAGCGTGGATCCAACGCGCGTACGTAAATTCACATGAATTTACTTCTAATATGTTAACCTATAAAATTAAGCAAAAAAAGAAGAAGAAAAACTACTTCCTTTACGTTGCTGAGCTGCTTTTATTTGGATCCTAAAATATTATTAGGAATAATAAATTTGTATTAATCCAAGAAAAAATTGAAGGAATGTTATTATATGCATACAAGATGGCCGTGGTCATTTCTTGGATAACCTATCATTTATTAAATTATTGTAGGTAAAGACATAAAATCAGCCACATGATATCTTAGAAAATTATACCTACTAAAATTTTTAGTATTAGTGTTCTTGTAATTTTTTTTATTTTATGTAAAAAAAAAAAATTCTTTCATTCTAATGACAGATAGGTATGTCACAATTTTCTTATTTATTAAATTACAAATCATTTACTAATAAAAAATTAGTAATAGAAAATTAAATTGAATTTAAATTTATCTTAGTAAAATCTTTTATATATATATATATATATATATATATATATATATATATAAAATTGGGGTTAGGGTGTGAGATTGTTCAGATTACAAATCAGTATTTATAATATGCCACAATTTTTTCTCAATTGCTGAATCAAGAAGTCATTGACTATCTAAATAAAGTCTTTATTCTTATCAACTAATCAATTAATTGAAGGTTAAATCATAATTTTTAATTTGTGCCTTAAGCTAAGTTCAATGAATAAGTTTATTGTATTTGAACAAAGTTCAAATCTTAAAGTCATTACTATTGAGAGGGTTTTACTTGAACATCACTTCTGCTTAAAATAAATTTCAGACCATAAAACGGATGAGGTTCCTTATGGTTAAAAAAAAAAGAATAAGTTTATTGAAGGTAGATATCAAACATTAGACATAAAACCTGCCACATGATATCTTAGAAAATTATACCTACTAAAAATTTTAGTATTAGTGTTCTTGTAATTTTTTTTATTTTACGTAAAAAAAAATTCTTTCATTCTAATGACAGATAGGTATGTCACAATTTTTTTATTTTTATTAAACTTACAAATCATTTACCAATAAAAAATTAGTAATAGCAAATTAAATTGAATTTAAATTTATCTCAATAGACGCTTTATATATATATATATAATTGGGGTTAGGTGTGAGATTGTTTAGATTTCAAATCAATATTTATAATATGTCACAATTTTTTCTCAATTGCTGAATCAAGAGGTTATTAACTATCTAAATAAAGTCTTTATTCTTATCAACTAATCGATTAATTGAAGGTTAAATCATAATTTTTATTTAGTGGCTTAAGCCAAGTTCAATGAATAAGTTTATTGTATTTGAACAAGATTTGAATCTTAAAGTCATTACTATTAAGAGAGTTTTACTTGAACACTACTCTTACTCAAAATAAATTTCAAACCATAAAACGAATGAGGTTTCTTATGGTTAAAAAAATTTATAAGTTTATTGAAGGTAGATATATCGAACATTTGCTTTTTTATTTTTTTTTTTGTGTTAGTATAATATAAGATGCTAGTTTTCTTTATATTAGAATTGCCGAAATAAAAGATAAAGAGTTCAAACTTGAAGGCTACATTTCAAAGTTGAATAGTAGAGCAATTGAATTAATAAAACTTTGCATGAAACTACGATTGCAATTTGCATCCATGCATGGGCATACGAGACCAGATTGACCATTTTTTACCAGCTAAGACTCATACTTCTCTTAAAATAATTATAATGAGAATTGTCTTTTCGAAAATGTTTTAAAATTAATCCCTTTTGGCAAAGATTCTGTAAACTCCACGAAATTTTCTTATATTTGATTAATAAAATAGACAGATGTAATTCAAATGTGCGTATAAAGATTTTATTCCTACATCGAGAGACTTGGACGACCCCGCGGAACTGCTAGCGGTGGAAATCGACGGAGAACCGATCGACAAGACACTAAACCGGTCGAATCAGACTGAACCAGCTGTCTGAACCGGGTTGAATCGGACCGAACCGGTTCAGCCAAAAAGAAAAGAAAAGAAAGATAAAAGGGGGAAAAAGAAAAGAGGAAAAATTGGAAAAAAATCCCAGTGACGCAATCGAGCTACGGGTAAGTCGGTAAGCGATCGAATTGACCGATTTAAATTTTGAAATATTTAATTTGATTAATATCCGACAGAAAGTTTACCCGAAAAAATATTAAATTGTTTAGCTTGACAATTGACGTCAAACGAGGACTTGAGTCAGCCTCGATTTACGTACTATCATGGAATAAAGGGTAAGTAAACCTTATTTACGACAATATTACATCGTTATACGTGTTAGAAATTTACCGTATAAATAACGAATTTAATTTTCACATTAAATGAATTAAAGTCGAGAAATTGAGATAAATTGTCGTAAATACTAAATTAAGCTAATCGAGAATTTAGAACGAGGCTCAATAAATATTGGTGGACCTAGTGAGCCCAATAGGCCTCGATAATGTGAATAATAAATGGGAAAATGGGCTTAATATCGATTAAGGCCATTAAGGTGCAATCGGTCCTAATATGGATAAACGGGCTCAATGATTTAAATTAAGTCCAAATTGTGAAATACATTTAATTGTATTGTATTTGACCTGATGAATATTTATCCGCAGTTTCAGAGATTAGATTCGGAGCAAATCGGACTGCGTGACGAGTCATCAGTGGAAAGGTCAGACTGTATAGAAAATGAGGTAAGGGAATTGCGTGAGTAGCTAGAGGTAGCTACGTGTATTTTAATAGCTTTTCTGTACACTGAATATGTATGTATACCCTGATTATGTATAAAGGTCCTAAAAAAATGGTTTAAATATTTTAAGGACTCGAAATAAGTAAAAGTCTATTTTACCCCTATTGAGGGAAGTTCACCTAAGGATGGTGAAAGCATGACATGCATGAAATGCATGATTTAATGATTTTTTGATTTAAAGAATTTTCTTGGTTTTGATCAAAGTAAATTGATAGATTGGTCAATAATTGCATAAATTTCACAAGATAACACTACGTAGGTGTTATTTGTATTTAAAAGAAATTTCTTTGGAAAACGGGCCAACTATCAAGTTTAAATGAAAAACCTATAGTGCCGACACGTAGCCCGCACTATATCTGCGTTTGTGAGTGTGCATAAATGTGCTTGAGCGGTTGCTCGCACTGATTTTATTCTTGTGAAATGCATGAGAAGTGTTGGAGCCTAGCTCGCACTCTGTTTTGACATGATTTGACAGGTTTTGACTGTTTTGACGTGATATGCATAAAATGATGTTAGAGCGATTGCTCGCACTAATTTTTATGATTTGACATGCATGGGTGATGCTAGAGCTTAGCTCGCATCCTGTTTTGATATGATATTGCATAAAAGTCATGCTGGAGTGTAACTCGCACGAGATTTGATGTATTTAAGCATAAAGCCGTACTGGAGCGTTGCTCGTACAAAGTTTTGATTTACTTGAGCATTCACTCGTGCTTGAGCGTTGCTCGCACGAAGTTTTATATGGTTTTATAATTCATTTTAAAGTCGTACTGGAGTTTTTCTCGTATGAGGTTTTCACTGAGTTTTTATACATATTCGTATTAGAGCATTGCTCGTACATGGATTTTACTTGAATTTATAATTATTTTAAGTCGTACTGGAGCGTTGCTCGTACACAGATTTCATTGATTTCTATGAAACTATGCTAGAGCTTCGCTTGCACGAGGTTTTCAAATATCATGAATATGCATGGAGCCGTGCTAGAGCTTCGCTCGCACAGGGATTTATATGACATGCATATAGCCGTGTTGGAGCCTCATGTAGGCTGTGTGTCACAGTGAGATGATATGCTCACACGTGCATACTGAGACAGAGATGATATGGGTGGATAAGACCTATTGCAGGCACCCTTGATTGAGCTTGGGTTCACGGAGTACGTTGTACCATGTATGTCACACGGAGTACGCTGTACCATGAGGATTGTTGGAGTGGAGTGGCATTAGCCACGAGGCAGCAAGCCTTGCCCTCGCAATCCTGATGTTATGCTGTTCTGGCGGGTAGGACCGACCCACCTCCCGTTTCAGGTGTGATACCCCGCACACTAGGTACCGTGTTGCCAGTGATCATGAGGTTATGGCCATAATCCTATGTTGTTACTGATAGTCACCTACTTATCTCACATGATATAACTATTGGTCGATAGACCAGGGTAGACCCGAGGGAGGGGATAGGCCCCCGATTTTATGATTTTATGATATGTGACCTTGAAAGAGGGGTGGTTTTATAACCGAAGTTTTATAATGAATTTTAATGAATTGTTTTATGAGATGATTGACCCGGAAGGGTTAGTTTTTATTGCAGTTTTAATAAAATGATTTGAATGCAGTAGCATGATGATGTTTTCCATGCTTTTATTTCAAATTCATGATTTGTCTTACAGACATGAAAGAATGCATGATCTTGATTTACTTCATGCTAATTATGATTTAAAGATGTCACATAAAATACCGTTGATGCATAAGTAGTATGATTTATATATGCACGAACAGTTTTATAAACTGAGTCATTGATGACATACATGATTTTATGCTTGAGATTTTAATGAAAAGAAATGGATTTTAAGGGCATGGCATTATGAGCATGTAGATAGTGGAGCTATCTACTTACTTGCATAATTGCCTTACTAAGCGTGTGGCTTGGTCACCCCCTTATTTTCCCATCTTTTCAGAGCACTCGTAGTAATTAGTGAGCGGCTGATGACTTGCATTCTTGGTATTCGCTGCTTCCCATCGAGAGACTGTTATACACATTTGTATGGTTTTGTATCTAAATATGTAATGCACAGTAATGTAAATGGATATGATGTCGGGGATGTAAGGTTATGTAAATACCATTGTGTATATATTTAGTTAAAGTCAAAAGATAGTAAACTCTGATATGTGAATGTGATTATGGAAATAGAATGGTAAATAGGTGAGAGGTGACTAACACCGAATTATAGCCCAACTATTGATAAGATGGTCACGATGAGAGAAAGGTAAGAACTAAATAATAAATGAAAAAGCGAACAATTTACTCTGATTTTTAGGTAATTTGGATCGTGACAAGTTTAATGGTATCAGAGCTTAAGATGGCCTGATATGAGTCGGTGTTAGTGGTTAAGGAAGTTTACATCCCCATGTATTGTGCATTGTTTAGATACAATTGTGTATATCGAGATGGAAGTGCAGCTAAGAATTTGATTTTCAAATGCAAGAATAGACTCATTAACTGATAGCCGCTATGACAGAGAGGTAAGTACACGAGCTCGAGGCCGTAGAGGTAGGCCCGAGAGTCGTACTGAGTCGCCACATGAGACTTAAAATGTGATTGAAGTGGAGGCTGATGTTGAGCATGCCCCACAGAGTCCAAGAGAGAAATCAGACAGAGTCTGATAGAGAAATCAAACAGTATTGAGACACGTTTAACGAGGTTAGAGCGGAGTGTGGAGACTATTTTGTGAGCTAATAGCTCAGTGTATGCATGGTATTTGAGGGCAAGTTAGAGCATTAGAAGTTCGCTCGACCCATCATAAGAGTTAGACATCCAGAATGGACATGGGAAATAATTCTAGATGTATTTCGGTGACAAAATATCCCGGGCACAGCTTAACGGAAATTACAGATAAAATTCTTTACCCTGACCCAGAGGAACTGGTTGATTAACGAGTATGAAACTCAGTTTATATTCCTGGGCAGATATGACTCCGACTCTATGAACAATGAGAGTCGAGATGTCTGACAGTTCATGGAAGGGCTCAGATTGTTAATTAGAGTCCGATTGGGCCATTAGATATCACTACCTATGCCGAGGCAGTGCGCAGACTACAGTTGTGTGAATAAGATCATGAGTTGCATGCCTCTGAGATTGCGATAGGTAGTAAGGGCCAAATCAGAGACAAAAAGAGAATAGAGACTGACAGAGATGTCAGAACGGGAAAAAGGTAGTTTGGAAAAAGCTTAGAGCTGATGAGTCACGGGGTAAGATGATAGGTAAAGCCCCAGTGTATTCAATTTCAATACAATATTTTTGAGGGGTATTGTGATTTGAGGACCCCGACCTGCTACGGAGCAGTGTAAAAGTGTAAGCAATGAGAGCAGTGTATGTAGTGTAAGCAGTGTAACAGTGTAAGCAATGTAAAAAGTATAGGATGTGTGGTAGTTACCACGGAAATAAGATGTTGGACGAGGGCGAGTGTATGTCTTGGACCAGGACACTACTGATGTTTTATCTGATGTGGTGGAAGATACCACACTGGTTGTGAATAATGAAGTAATTGTTTTAATTAATCCTGGTGCCACGCATTTATTCATATTACCTTCAGTTGCTTGTAAGCTAGTGAAAGATGTGAAACTTGTACCCTTAGGCAAGATGATGATGGTTAAATGATTATCACTAACTGAAAATGGGTATAGAGATTATAAGTTGAAAATAAGGGTGAAAACATCACTGAAAAGTATATTGTAAGTTTTAGCAAGTAATGAAAGAGTTTGTTATAAGCGATATGTAGTGAATATGAATTGCGGCCAAGGATAAGAGGAGGATATATCCATACTCAGTCCATGTGGTCAAGTCTGAGGGTTAATAAAGGTATTTCAAAATACTTTCCTACCTGAAGACTTGACAGCGTCTAGAAGCATATACATAACCTATAAATTAAAATCGACAGTCGTAATATATACATTTAAAATTTGGGTACCTTTACTGGTACGATAAAGAAATATAGAATTCGATTAATCACGAAGGTTTAAAAAATTAAAATTTTATAAAAACCGTTAATATAAGAAAAAGGAAATGACGTGGGTTAGTATCTTGAACGGAAGCGATTTCGAAATGACATTATACATTCATGCGTACATAGGTCAAGGATATGGGTGATTAAAATATTTAGTGGAACTCAACTATGATGAGGTATTTAAACCTTAGCTGGACTGATTGGTTGTCATCTTTAGCGATGATATTTCGATGTATTCGAAATCCAGGGAAAAGCATGAGTAGCAGCAGGAAACTGTCTTACAGACGAGTTGTTGAGAGTTTCTCGAAATTGGCTATTGAGTTGACACATCTTGTTCGAAAAAGATTACATACGAGTAGGATGATAAGTATGAAAGTAGTTTCGATGAGTTTTGGTATATTGAAGTAATAAACTGACCACCGTAATTATTCTCACCATAACCAACAGCTCAAGAGGTTTCAGTATGTATGGATACCTCAAAATAAGGATTGGGTTATGTATTGATGTAAAATAGGAAGATAGTCGTTTATGGATCCAGATAGTTCAAGGACCATGAGAGAAACTATCCGACCCATGATTTAGAGTTGGCAACCGTAGCGTTTACACTAAAAGTAAGGCGCCACCACTTATACGGTGAGAAATTTCAAATATGCACTGATTATAAAAGCTCCGAGTATCTGTTTTCATAGAAAGAGTCGGATATGATAACCAAGAGGGTTAGAGCTTTTAAGGATTTTGATAGTGAAAATTGTACCACCCAGGAAAGGCTAATGTAATGGCTGATGCCTTGAACATAAAGAGCATCGGGATGGTATCACATATGATGGTCAGGGAGAGTGAGCTGATAGAGCAGTTGTGAGCCTCAGTAGTGATGTGATCCTTTCTTATGATGACGGTGATTTTGTGACAGCTAGCCTGAGGTTAGAACCAGATTTGTGTGACCGGATTTGCCAGGCTTAGCATGATGATCGGCATGGTGCCGATAGTGTGGGTTAGATTCAGATGGGTACAGTGACAGAGTTCACAGTGAGTGATGATGACTTACAGAGGTTCAGAGACAGTATAAGTGCTCCACAGGACCACAGTTGATGATGATAGTGTTATTGTCAGAAGCTCACTCTTCGGGATATATAATGCATCCAAGAAGTAATAAATATATCAGAATCTCTGAAAAGGGTATTGGTGGTCAGGTATGAAAAGAAACATTGTAGAGTTGGAGAGAAGTATCTCATATGTCAGCAAAGTAAGGTAGAGTACAAGAAGTTGCAGGGTGATTGCAGCCTCTACCTATATTGACACGAAAAATAGGACAAGTTACCATGAATATCTTGATGGATTATAGAGGACCCGAATGAATCACGAGGCTATTTGAGTGATAGTCGATAGATTGATTAAGTCTACCCACCTTCTGGTTATGAAATCCCCAGATACTCTGAGTGTGTAGGCGGATTTATGTGTATGAAAAATTGTGGAACATTATGTAGCGTTTCAATGAGCATGATATCAGATAGGGAGTCCCGCTTCACTTCCCATTTTTGGGAATATTTTTCAGGAAGCAATGGGAACCCGATTGAGTGTTAGCACAGCTTTCATCCTTAAACAGATGGTCAGTCAGAGAGGACTGTACAGGTTCTGGAGGATATGATGAGAGCGTGTGCCATTGATTTAATGAGCTCTTGGGATGATCAGTTGTTACTAATCGAATTTGCCAATGATGACAGTTGTTACTCGAGTATCGGGATGAGATTATATGAGGCATTGTATGGTTGTAGGGAGTTGTTTCCCGACTTGGATAAAAAAAAGTGGGTGACAGATAGAGAATTGTTCTCGTATTGTTAAGACAAACCTCTGAGGATGTTCAATTGATTTGTGAGAGATTAGGTGTAAATACCGTAAATTTTCACAATACTTGGTATTGTCTATATTAATAATGTGGGAAATCAAGACTGATATGTGACTATGGGTGAATCTAAATTTAAGCACAAGTATTAGATTAACATTATTCTATACTACATGGAAATTCCAATTAAGTGCATAGACATACATATGTATGCAACATTGTGTTTATTCCTCAAGATTTGTGGATGGATAAATATGTGTACAAAGATATACTAATATACACATATGATTATATATATATATATATATATATATACATATAAAGGGATTAATGTACACATGTAGATACATGTACGTATATATATATATATATATATATATATATATATATATATAAATATAAGAGAATATATATATATATATGTGTGTATGTACATACCAAGGAAAATCGATAAACTTTGGATGAAAAGAAATATATGGGGTTGATAAAAATGATGAACAGTAAAATGGGCAAAATATAGATATATATCTTACATATGGAAGTTGTAACAAGAAAAGAGGAAACGTGAAGAAGTAGTCTGAAGAATTGGCAGGAAACGAGTAAGGAAAAACGTGAATCTGGATGCCGGTTAGGTAGATTACTGAGGGGGTAGACTGGCATGGCAGTAAACTTCCACCCACCGCAGCAGCAAGAAACATATTAAAAAGGAAACATCAACAACTGAGCAAGGTAGACTGAAGCACGAAAAGAGGCATGGGATTGTGGCTAAAAAATCTACTGGATGGGCTGACTGAGAGAAATATATTTACATACGTAAACAGAGGGAGTGTAGGAAACGAGCATGAGCAAGGTGATGGCAGCGACTGGGCATAGGAGTTTTCACTGGAGCGAGAAGGGTAATGGAGGAACATGAAGACAGAGACAGTGCATCTCTGTCTCACTTGCTGGGAATAGGGAGAAACCTGAAAACATAGGTGAAGAGCTGAAGAGAACGGTGGAGGCCGAACCCCGGGCAAAGAGGAAGCAGAATAGTGACAGAGGAGGCTGGACGTAGACGCAAGAAACAGAGGAAACAGAAGTACATTAAAGCTGGAAAGATTGATGAGGCGATGGTAGAGTTAGGAGGTGATGAACAGTGAGCTCGGGTAGCTTAGCTGGAAACTGGAAAACAAACAGGGACATCGGAGTCGGTAAAAGTAGCCTGAAATAAAGTGGCTCGAGGAACCGAGAGAAGAGTGATAATAGTGGTGGAGAAAACGGGAGGTGGTGATGAAGGAAGGGAGTATGAGGCGCGAAGCAGAAGGCTAAAATGGAGATGAACAGTGCAAACCAAAACAAAGAAGAAAGAAAAAGAAAAGGCGGGAAAGGAAGAAATATTTGAAAAAAAAAGAGAGAAAGAATAAGAGTTATATATATATTAATATATAAATATATAAATATATATATATATACATATATATATCAGAAAATAGAAGAAAATAGAGGAAAATTGGAAAAGAAAAATAAGTGTACTAAATTTGAAAACCCGGGGAAAAACCCGAGTGGATCGAACCCGTTGACTCGCTACGTTGAGACAATAGAGGACCCCAGACAGACACCGAGGTAAGAAAAATTCTCGTTGCTGCTAGAGATAAATATGCGTAATTTTCGTATATTTGTAGATATAAAATTTAGGTTGAATTTCGTAGTATCGAAATTATCGAAAAGATTAGGTTAAGCTTTATGACTAAAAAATTAGAGATTTTAGCTTAGTTGAACAATCAAATTTTACGGACTAAATTTTAATGATTTGCAGAAATTATGGTATGACTTGAATTCGATTTTAATTTTTGAAAATCTTGAATTTTGAATTTTCATAGACCGTTTTCTGAGATTTTTTCGAAAAAGGGCTAGTCAGCCTGTTTTGAATGATTTCATAAAACAAATGAATTTATATGTGATTTAAGAAAAATGATCTGCTATAAAATTATTCTGATGAAATGTGCTTGAGCACGTACTGACTGTGTGTCGTACGGTCCGTCTCGCACTAATTTTGAGACAAAGGCGTTGGTGAGATCATACTGCATTTCTGTCTGTTTCTGTATATGATTTTCTATCTGCGATCCACGAGTACGATGTACCGTGCTTCTGATTCTGTTTCTGGTCTTCGGACATTCTGATCTGTGAGCCGTTTGGGTATCTAACCACTCCCATGGCGATTGACATCCTGGCACACCTGGCCCGTGAATTGCCCGGAGTCACCGACATTGGCCAATAGTCATTTCTGATATTTGACATAGCATGCATGCCTTGTTTCGTCTATTTGAAAATATTTATTGAATTTGTCTGCTTGAACTGAAATATCTGGGAATCTGTTTGTTTTGCTACTGAAAAACTCTGAATTTTCTAGATTTATAACAGTAGTTAAATGTATTACTGATACATATTCTGTTTCTGAAAAATTTGTTTCTAGTATTTGTGCTTTTTGCCGATACTAAATCTATTTTCTGAATTCTGAAATCTGGTATCTGAGAAATTACCAAATCATTTGTATACTTTGTGAAAATATTTTGGATTTGGTAAATATAAAAATACATATATTTTTCATAGGTAGTGTATTTATCTACATGCTATGGAGTTTTTCTTACTGAGCATGTTGAGCTCACCCCCCTTAATTTCCTCCACAGAGTTCCTCTGTAGCTGGGATCGCTTCCGTTAGTAATGCATTCCGGATAATTAAGATTTCACGGAGCGTATTTCTGCATCGAAGGTATACCCAGTTGTAAAAAATTCTTTTGTATCTAAAATTATGTAAGAACAGTAATGCAACACAAGATGTGTATGGGGAATGTGAACATATTCTATTTAAATTTGTTACTGAGAAAAAAAATTTAATCACACTGAATACTGTTCTGACCTAATATCGACTTGTAGCCCAACTGAAAAATAAATTGACAATTCGGGTCGTTACAGAAGTGGTATCAGAGCAAGGTTGGCCTGATACGAGTCGATATTAAAAGTGAAAAAGACTTAGAAAGTTCACATCCCCGGCATTTCTGTACATTGTTTAGATACAAACGAGTATACCTGACTGCATTTTATGGAAAATTGTGTCAGTGAATAAAGGGAAACTAATAGATATGGTTGATTAATATTATAGCCACATTGGCAGATGGAAATGAACCATTCCTCGAGGTCGTAGAGATAGGCTCGAGAGGTGTAATGAACCCTCGTCTTAGTGTACATCTTATAGTTTTAATGGAAATTTTGAAGTCCGCTTCGTAAGATTTGAACGGGACATGGAAACGATGATGATATTATCGGGTTAAGTGATAGTGGCCCCGTGATAATGATAATGATTAAGGTGTGACTAAGAGAACAGCAGAGTTAATTTCGAAAAAGGGTACACTATTATATACTGGAGTCAAAATTCAAATGTGATGGAAAACTAGAATAAATGAATTGGAAGAATTTATATGGATTCGAAGGGTTGGATGAATGAGATAGGAAAGCCTGATGATTTTAGAAGTAACTCTACCGAGAAATTTGTTTTTACAACTTTTGTATTAAAGAAGTAGAGGAATTTGACGGACTTCTAAAAGTGCACTACTATAAAGAAGTAGTTTTTGTAGCATCAGTATCGAAATGAAAAGTCGAGCTCGAAGGGAAAACCCCCGATCTAATTTGAGAACCAACATCAGAGAATTACATGGGATATATTTATGAAGGCCCTTATGTCACGCCCAGAAACGCGAAAAATGGGCAATTTTTAAAACTTTTTAACCTATTTAACTGAGTTATGTTCCTGTCTATATCAATTTCTTAACTTTTATCATTTTATAAAAATTCGGCAGTATAACGACTGCATTTTGACTTAACCCAACCTGTAGAGTTTAAAACGCAGTTTATAATTTTCAACCCACATCCGCAACACCATTTTTAATTCTATTCTAGGATCTCATAACATCCACAACATATATTTATTCTGCGTAATAAAACTCTGTACATAAATATAATCCCTTACAACTATTACATCCCGACTGTAATATAAATTAGTGTCTAAGCTGTACATTGTGTCTGGAACAAAAGTAAAGCTATACCTCATCGCTATAAATGATTTGACGAAAGGTCGGACTGCCTCGTCCACGACCTCTAGCGCGTGAGTGCAATAGAATCACTGTAGGAAATCTGGAAGATGGAGAGGAAGGGGGGTGAGCTTTTCAGGCTCAGTAAGAGATACATTTAAAGTAACCTTAATACTTAAACCAAGTAAAACACATGGTAAAACACTGGAGTAGCGATGCTTGAATTCAAAAACGTAGTAAAAACATGCTTAAATCATAAGTTTACACATCATGCATCTATTTAGTAAAACTCATATATAGTATGCATATCATGTAGTGTAAACAAGTGAAAAGCATCTCAAAACTCAATCATGCATATCATAACATGCTTATCACTTTGAAAGTGAAATTGTACTATCATATGCACATTTCATAAAACATAACTCATAAGATACCTTTAAAATCACATCATTAAAAAAAAAATATGTGCTAAAAAGCAAATAACACATAAAGTAGTATGAAATGTGTGAAAACATATTTCGTTTCTCTTGGAGACATGGCTTCATCATAACTGGTCCCGAAGGACATCATTAACATAACTGGTACATATGGCCATAGTACAAGGAATTGTAAGACTGGATCAGGATCATACAGTGCCCTACTGGACTGTGCGGTACGGGGCTATGGTGGGGTGACTCATTACGTGCCTGCAAAGGACTCGCAGTCTCTAAGCAGTCTCAACGCACGAACTTTAAATGGTTACATGGTACCACAAGTCATCTCATCTCGTCAGAGTCCTACCCGTTCCCTGGCCGTCGGCTAGGAAGATCCTTGATCGTCTTTGTAGCCTTTTCTCAACGTACAAGATCGACCCCAAATCACTCTGACCTCATAACATCAATACTTCGTACCATAGTCTCAAAACATGAAGCATGTTTTTCATAAGCACATATATCTCGAGTATATATGTACCCCATATAATGAAAACATAGTTTCGTAAAACATTCCTGGGACTTTAACCCGTAAACTCATGGAAAACATACTATGCTTTCATTTCATAAGTGAAAATCACTTTTATATACATAAACATATATACTGAAATGTACCTCATGTAATAAAAGTCATTTTGAAAAGCTTGGATAAGTTTATTCCGGTTTTGAGTGAATAGTACTCTTTTCAACTTTCGAGAAAGCCCTTTTTCATGGAAACTCAACTAACTATCCACATAAACATCTAGTAAGGTTGAAGAGTACTAATGCTACTCTAAATTATATTCCTTACCTCTTAACGTCGAATGTAGTGCATGTTCCTCGATTTTTGAGCCCACCTCAAAATACGTGCCGATAACCCGAGCTGTCACATACCAAGTTATCTCATCACATATAGCTCAAATTCATGTTAATATATTCAATATGTGATTACATCTAAAATGTTGACCAAAAGTTGACTTTTTGCTACTTTGCTCGTTTTGCTCGGTTTTATTGGTTTAAGCCTCGGTTTCAAACTTTCTTAACATATTCGACACCTTTAAATTTATTTTCAATACCTCTACATCATGTCTTACATTCCAGCAACTCATTCCACTTCAAACAAGACCTTAAAGTATCGATTCTTGCATTATTTCGATAATTCACTTAGTTAAACACTAAACTGAACCTTTACAGTATAATTTTAACTATAAATTCATTTTAATTGCATCCAAATTCATCATTCCAGTAGCTAAATCATGCTGGCAGTAATTGAACTTAATCATATAAATTAATTCATCAAATTTCCTTTAACTAAAAATCATCCACAATCACTAAATAACAACCTATCTCATAGTCATTACTATACGTCAACTTCTTCACTCCTTTGACCAAGTTTGATTTGGTTTTAGGTCTCCAAATTGCCACTCAGCTGTAACACAACACGTATAGATCTTAGAAGTGTTCATAATCATCCAAGAACCTTATCAAATTCATCCAAAAATTGAATTTTTGCTTACCTCGGAACAGGGCAGTTTGCTTTCCTTTTTGTCTCTCTAACTTTTCAGGGGGTAAATGACTTTTTTTAGGTCTGAATGTTTTATATGTTGTATAGGGAAGGAAGAGAAAGATTTCATATGAAGGGACCGTTGCCTGAAAATGGTCGGAAGGTGGCCGGAAAATTCGAGCCAGTCAGGAACAGGGGTAACGTCTGCGGCAGAATGGGTGAGGGATAACTCTCGGGTTTTAAAACAGCTCAGGATGGTTCTTACCTTTTTAGAAATATTATCCAGTTAAATTTCAATCTGGAAAGTATCAGAGTCAAAGAAAATCGGGAAGGTCATCAAATTGGATTGTTTTCATTGGCTGACAGTTTACTAAGTGCAAGGGGAAATGACTGTTCTGTTTTATAAAATTTACCAAAATTAATCCTGATTAGATTTCTTCAAAATTCCACTTCTCAATTGTTATAATATGTCTATAGTATGTCCCATAAAAATTTTGGGGTCACTTGTTTAAGAACAAATTCACGAACAAGCTCATTTTGCGCAATTTGGCCAATACCGAGCAAAATGAAAATAAGCTTTCGGTTAGCTTTAAAAATTTAGTTGAACCCCTAAATCTCCATATTTCTTCATGTTTTTTATTTCCCGTGTCAATTTCACCTTATAATAGTTTTTTATGGCCTCGAAATAATTTTCACGAATTTCAAAACTTTTATTCGGATTTATTTCCTTTATTAGGTCCGTTTTCTCGATTTAATTTAAAACCCGAGTTTAACTAACTTTTGCATTTCCAATCACTTAGTTTTCCCTACTACACATCATTCCATGCATGAACATGACATTTTGAAGAAATTCTCGGGTATAGGACCTTACCTCGATTTGCATGCCATTGGGTCCCACGCTACAACCGAGTGCTTTAATCGTCTATGGGCCTGTAAAACGTTACATTGAGCTATAATTTACTTCTCATCATAATATGGAAAAATATCGGGTTTCACATTTCTCCCCACCTTTTAAGAATTCAATCCTCTGAATTCAAGCTGGTCTATCAATCAGGTGAGGGTACTTCTCCCTAATTTAGCTCTCTAGTTCCCAAGTGACTAGAGAGTTACCCAGAACCACTCTAAATGGTCTAGACTGGTGTCGTATTCAACCGACGTTTGAGCTCTTGAAAGCTCTGTTCACACTACTCAGACCATATAAACTGAGCCTCTTTACGGGTCAGTCTAGTTAATGGAGCTGCTATCTGTGAAAACCTTTCGACAATCCGTCGGTAATACCATGCCTATCCCAATAAGCTTCGGACCTCCGTGACTGTCCTCAGTCTTTCCCATCTCAATGCTGCATCTACCTTGGACGGATCTACTGACACCTCATCCTTAGATACCACACATGTTCGAGGAATGAAATCTGATCTAGCCAGAAAGCACAATTACTGAATTTACCATATAGCTTCTTCTCACGGAGAGTTTGAAGCACAGTCTTCAAATGTTGTTCGTGCTCTTCCCGAGATCTAAAATAAATCAATATGTCATCGATGAATACTATCACAAATCTATCCAGGTATTCTCGAAAGACATCATTCATAAGACTCATGAATGCAGCTGGGGCATTAGTCAATCCAAAAGGGCATAACTAGGAACTCGTAGTGCCCATATCGAGTCTGAAATGCTGTCTTCGGTATATCAGCCTCCTTAATCCTTAACTGATGATAACCCGATCTCAAATCTATCCTTGAAAACTCTGAAGCCCCTTTCAGCTGATCAAATAAGTCATTTATCCCTGGTAGGGGATACTTATTCTCAACTGCTGCTTTATTCAAAAGCCTGTAGTCTATACATAGACGAAAACTATTATCCTCCTTTCTGACAAATAGTACTGGTGCATCGCATAGTGACACACTAGGCCTTATAAACCCCTTATCGAGTAATCCTTGCAACTGCTTCTCTAATTCTTCCAACTCTACTAATGCCATTTGGTAAGGTGGCTTGGAGATGGGTTGAGTATATGGTATTAGCATCAATGGTAAACTCAACTTCTCTCTCTAGTGGTAGCCCCGGAATGTCATCTGGGAATACATCAAGAAACTCACATACCAACGAAACATCCTGTATACTTAGTGGTTCCCGACTCTTATTAAAAATAAAGGCAATGTATCCTTCACACAATAAAAACATTATACATTAACCTTACACATATATATCATATCTTCACATAACACATAACACAAAAACTTTCATCACTATGCACTTTTATTTCTTTCTCGCAAAACATACATTGAACTTTCTAGTAAGGAGAAGGTCAAAGTCTTAGTGTAGCAGTCTAAATTCATGCGATTGGTAGCTAACCAATCCATACCTAATATTACATCAAAATCCTTCATGTTTAATAAAACTAAATCTGCTAGGAATTTCTTATCTCCTATCATGATTTCACAATCCTTCCATATCATATCAGTCTTTTGTACTACGTGTATGGGTGTACTTATATGTAACATGTAATCTAGTGACTCAGGTTTCCTATTTAACTTACATGCAAATTGTGGTGACACAAAAGAGTGTGCGGAACCTGGGTCAAACATTACATATGCTTCATGGTTACAGACAAGGAGAGTACCTTTTATGGTGTCGGAGGATGTATCGACTATCTCCTTATCAACGGCATAGACTCGACCCCGTGAGATAGGCTTCTTGTCCTTGTCTGCGACTGTGGCTCTCTTCGATAGTGCTCACCTCTGTGGAGCCCGAGTCGGTCTCTCAATCGGTCTAGGTTCCTCCCGAGGTTCCTGAGACCACATAAGGGGACAGTCTCTCACTATGTGCCCTGCTTCACCACATCTGTAGCAAGTAACTGCACTCGCTCGACACGATCCAGGGTTCAACTTGCCACACGTCTTGTATCCTGGCACTCTCATCTCAGAACCTCTGATAACATTTATAGTACCCACTGTAGTCTTGGGCTTACCAGCCCTTATCTGAGGTCCTTCCACCCTCTGTCTCTTAGGCTGACCCCCTCTCAAATCATGTCGGGAAGTAACTACTCTCTTCCTCTTATCTCTAACAGATCTCCTGAAACCATGCTCTACTTGAGTAATATCCAAGCCCCTCTCTATCTCCTGGGCTCGCCTCAGAGCATCTCTGAAATCCACAATGTTCTGACCCAATAGTCTATCTTTGATCTCGGATCTCAATCCTGCCAGAAATCTCTTTGTCCGGTGCTCGGGATCCTTAACTGTCTCTAGATCATATCTCATCAGGGTCGTAAATCTGTTCTCATACTCATCTACTATAGAACTTCCCTGTCTCAAATCCAAAAATTCTTTCTGCATCCTCTTTCGAGCTGCATGCGACACATACTGCTCTCGAAATGCGACTAAGAAAGCATCCCATGTGATTTTTGAGGGAACCTCAGCTAATATCGTCTATGTGGATCTCCACCAAAACTTAGCCTAGCCCTTCATCATATAACCTGCCATAGTCACTCTCTCCCTATCAGTACACCCCAACAACAGGAAGATCACCTCAATATCCACTATCCACTCCTCAGCCTTAATCGGGTCTTTAACCCCTATAAACCCCGAAGGATACATGCCCAAGAAATCTCGCACCCTCTGAGTCTCTCTGTCATCCCTATACTGGGGAACTGCTGGCTGAGGGGCTGGGGCTACTGGAGGAACTGTTGGTGGAGGAGGATCAGGCGTAGGAGTAGCTGTATCAACGCCAGGTGTACGTGTCCCAAACTGTTGGGTAAACATGGTGGTAAGAGTTGTAAGTCCTTCCCTCATACCCTGTACTGTCTCCTCGAGCCTCCTTATTCTCTCTCTCTCTCAGTAGGGCTCTCGGGTTGAGGTAGGGATGGGGAAGCAGGTTGAGCCTGTCTTCGTGGACGGCCCTATCTACCACTCATGATTAGTGATCTACTATCTGCACAAAATCCAAGAATTTGATCATACTTTGACAGATATGCTTACTTAATTACCAGACTAACATAGACACTTTGGGATGTAATCTAATCCTACTTCAAGACACATACAGTATCACACAACTATTGCACTGATACCATGAAAACTGTCACGCTCGAAAACGTGAAAAATGGGCAATTTTTAAAACTTTTTAACCTATTTAGCTGAGTTGTGTTCCTGTCTATGTCAGTTTCTTAACTTTTATCATTTTCTAAAAATTCGGCAACATAACGACTGCATTTTGACTTAAACCAACCTGTAGAGTTTAAAACGCAGTTTATAATTTTCAACCCACATCCGCAACACCATTTTTAATTCTATTCCAGGATCCATACATCAACAACATATATTTATTCTGCGTAATAAAAACTTTGTACATAAATATAATCCCTTACAACTATTACATCCCGACTGTAATATAAATTAGTGTCTATCATGTACATTGTGTCTGGAACAAAAGTAAAGCTATACCTCGTCGCTACAAATGATTTGACGAAAGGTTGAACTGCCTCGTCCACGACCTCTAGCACGTGAGTGCAGTAGAATCACTGTAGGAAATCTGGAAGATGGAAAGGAAGGGGGTGAGCTTTTCAGGCTCAGTAAGAGATACATTTAAAGTAACCTTAATACTTAAAACAAGTAAAACACGTGGTTTACAAATCAGCATAAACATATACTGGAGTAGAGATGCTTGAATTCATAAAAGTAGTAAAAACATGCTTAAATCATAAGTTTACACATCATGCATCTATTTAGTAAAACTCATATACAGTATGCATATCATGTAGTGTAAACAAGTGAAAAGCATCTCAAAACTCAATCATGCATATCATAACATGCTTATCACTTTGAAAGTGAAATTGTACTATCATATGCACATTTCATAAAACATAACTCATAATCTACCTTTAAAATCACATCATAAAAAAAAAACATGTGCTAAAAAGCAAATAACACATAAAGTAGTATGAAATGTGCGAAAACATATTTCTTTTCTCTTGGAGACATGGCTTCATCATAACTGGTCTCGAAGGACATCATTAACATAACCGGTACATATGGCCATAGTACGGGGAACTGTAAGACTGGATCAGGGTCATACAGTGCCCTACTGGACTGTGTGGTACGGGGCTATGGTGGGGTGACTAATTACGTGCCTGCAAAGGACTCGCAGTCTCTAAGTAGTCTCAACGCAAGAACTTTAAATGGTTACATGGTACCACAAGTCATCTCATCTCGTCAGAGTCCTGCCCGTTCCCTAGCCGTCAGCTAGGAAGATCCTTGATCGTCTTTGTACCCTTTTCTCAACGTACAAGATCAACCCAGATCATTCTGACCTCATAACATCAATACTTCGTACCATAGTCTCAAAACATTAAGCATGTTTTTCATAAACACATATATCTCGAGTATATATGTACCCCATATAATGAAAACATAGTTTCGTAAAACATTCCTGGGACTTTAACCCGTAAACTCATGGAAAACATACTATGCTTTCATTTCATAAGTGAAAATCACTTTTATATACATAAACATATATACTGAAATGTATCACATGTAATAAAAGTCATTTTGAAAAGCTTGGATAAGTTTATCCCGGTTTTGAGTGAATAGTACTCTTTTCAACTTTCGAGAAAGCCCTTTTTCATGGAAACTCAACTAACTATCCACATAAACATTTAGTAAGGTTGAGGAGTACTAATGCTACTCTAAATTATATTCCTTACCTCTTAACGTTGAAGGTAGTGCACGTTCCTCGATTTTTGAGCCCACCTCGAAATACGTGTCGATAACCTGAGCTGTCACATGCCAAGTTATCTCATCAAATATAGCTCAAATTCATGTTAATATATTCAATATGTGATTACATCTAAAATGTTGACCAAAAGTTGAATTTTTGCTACTTTGCTCGTTTTGCTCGGTTTTATCAGTTTAAGCCTCGGTTTCAAACTTTCTTAACATATTCGACACCTTTAAATTTATTTTCAATACCTCTACATCATGTCTTACATTCCAGCAACTCATTCCACTTCAAACAAGACCTTAAAGTATCGATTCTTGCATTATTTCGATAATTCACTTAGTTAAACACTAAATCGAACCTTTACAGTATAATTTTAACTATAAATTCATTTTAATTGCATCCAAATTCATCATTCCAGTAGCTAAATCATGCTGGCAGTAATTGAACTTAATCATATAAATTAATTCATCAAATTTCCTTTAACTAAAAATCATCCACAATCACTAAATAACAACCTATCTCATAGTCATCACTATAGCTCAACTTCTTCACTCCTTTGACCAAGTTTGACTTAGGTTTTAGGTCTCCAAATTGCCACTCAGCTGCAACACAACACGTATAGATCTTAGAAGTGTTCATAATCATCCCAGAACCTCATCAAATTCATCCAAAAATTGAATTTTTGCTTACCTCGGAACAGGGCAGTTTTCTATCCTGTTTGTCTCTCTACCTTTTCAGAGGGTAAATGACTTTTTTTAGGTCTGAATTTTTTATATGTTGTATAGGTGAGGAAGAGAAAGATTTCATATGGGGGACCATTGCTTGAAAATGGTCGGAAGGTGGCCGGAAAATTCACGCCAGTCAGGAACAGGGGTAACGTCTGCAGCAGAATGGGTGAGGGATACCTCTCGTGTTTTGCAACAGTTCGGGATGGTTCTTACCTTTTTAGAAATATCATCCAGTTGAATTTCAATCTGGAAAGTATCCGAGTCAAAGAAAATCAGGAAGGTCATCAAATAGGATTGTTTTCATTGGCTGACAGCTTACAAAGTGCAGGGGAAATGATTGTTCTGTTTTATAAAATTTACCAAAATAAATACTGATCAGATTTCTTCAAAATTCCACTTCTCAATTGTTATAATATGTCTATAGTATGTCCCATAAAAATTTTGGGGTCACTTGTTTAAGAAATATTTCACGAACAAGCTCATTTTGCGCGATTTGGCCAATACCGAGCAAAATGAAAATAAGCTTTCGGGTAGCTTTAAAAATTTATTTGAACCCCTAAATCTCTATATTTCTTCATGATTTTTATTTCCCGTGTCAATTTCACCTTATAATAGTTTTTTATGGCCTCAGAATAATTTTCACAAATTTCTAAAATTTTATTCGGATTTATTTCCTTTATTAGGTCCGTTTTCTCGATTTAATTTAAAACCCGAGTTTAACTAACTTTTACATTTCCAATCACTTAGTTTTCCCTACTACACATCATTCCATGCATGAACATGACATTTTAAAGAAATTCTCGAGTCTAGGACCTTACCTCGATTTGCATGCCATTGGGTCCCACGCTACAACCGAGTGCTTTAATCGTCTACGGGCCTGTAAAACGTTACATTGAGCTATAATTTACTTCTCATAAGCATCATAATTTGGAAAAATATCGGGTTTCACACTTTTCCCCACCTTTTAAGAATTCAGTCCTCTGAATTCAAGCTGGTCTATCAATCAGGTGAGGGTACTTCTCCCTAATTTAGCTCTCTAGTTCCCAAGTGACTAGAGAGTTACCCAGAACCACTCTAAATGGTCAAGACTGGTGTCGTATTCAACCGACATTTGAGCTCTTGAAAGCTCTGCTCACACTACTCAGACCATATAAACTGAGCGGGTCAGTCTAGTTAATGGAGCTGCTATCTGTGAAAACCTTTCGACAATCCATCGGTAATACCATGCCTATCCCAATAAGATTCTGACCTCCGTGACTGTCCTCAATCTTTCCCATCTCAATGTTGCATCTACCTTGGACAGATCTACTGACACCTCGTCCTTAGATACCACATGTTCGAGGAATGAAATCTGATCTAGCCAGAAAGCACACTTACTGAATTTACTATATAGCTTCTTCTCACGGAGAGTTTAAAGCACAGTCTTCAAATGTTGTTCGTGCTCTTCCCGAGATCTAAAATAAATCAATATGTCATCAATGAATACTATCACAAATCTATCCAGGTATTCTCGAAAGACATCATTCATAAGACTCATGAATGCAGCTGGGACATTAGTCAATCCAAAAGGGCATAACTAGGAACTCGTAGTGCCCATATCGAGTCTGAAATGCTGTCTTCGGTATATCAGACTCCTTAATCCTTAACTGATGATAACCGATCTCAAATCTATCCTTGAAAACTCTAAAGCCTCTTTCAGCTGATCAAATAAGTCATTTATCCCTGGTAGGGGATACTTATTCTCAACTGCTGCTTTATTCAAAAGCTTGTAGTCTATACATAGACGAAAACTATTTTCCTCCTTTCTGATAAATAGTACTGGTGTATCGCATAGTGACACACTAGGCCTTATAAACCCCTTATCGAGTAATCCTTGCAACTGCTTCTCTAATTCTTCCAACTCTACCAATGCCATTTGGTAAGGTGGCTTGGAGATGGGTTGAGTATCTGGTACTAGCATCAATGGTAAACTCAACTTCTCACTTTAGTGGTAGCCCCGGTAAGTCATCTGGGAATACATCAGGAAACTCACATACCACCGAAACATCCTGTATACTTGGTGGTTCCCCAATCATTAAAAATAAAGGTATTGTATCCTTCACACAATAAAAACATTATACATTAATCTTACACATATATATCATATCTTCACATAACACATAACACAAAAACTTTCATCACTATGCACTTTTATTTCTTTCTCGTAAAACATACATTGAACTTTTCTGGTAAGGAGAAGGTCAAAGTCTTAGTGTAGCAGTCTAAATTCACATGATTGGTAGTTAACCAATCCATACCTAATATTACATCAACATCCTTCATGTTTAATAAAACTAAATCTGCTAGAAATTTCTTATCTCCTATCATGATTTCACAATCCTTCCATATCATATCAGTCTTTTGCACTACGTGTATGGGTGTACTTATATGTAACATGTAATCTAGTGACTCAGGTTTCCTATTTAACTTAAATGCAAATTGTGGTGACACAAAAGAGTGTGTGGAACCTGGGTCAAACAATACATATGCTTCATGGTTACAGACAAGGAGAGTACCTTTTATGGTGTCGGAGGATGTATCGGATATCTCCTTATCAATGGCATAGACTCGACCCCCTGAGATAGGCTTCTTGTCCTTGTCTGTGACTATGGCTCTCTTTGATAGTGCTTGCCTCAGTGGAGCCTGAGTCGGTCTCTCAATCGGTCTAGGTTCCTCTCGAGGTTCTTGAGACCACATAAGGGGACAGTCTCTCACTATGTGCCCTACTTCACCACATCTGTAGTAAGTAACTGTACCCGCTCGATACGGTCCAGGGTGCAACTTGCCAGATGTCCTGTATCGTGGCACTCTCATCTCACAACCTCTGATAACATCTATAGTACCCACTGTAGTCTTGGGCTTACCAGCCCTTATCTGAGGACCTTCCACCCTCTGTCTCTTAGGCTGACCCCCTCTCAAATCATGTCGAGAAGTAACTACTCTCTTCCCCTTATCTCTAACAAATCTCCTAAAACCATGCTCTGCTTGAGTAATATCGAAGCCCCTCTCTATCTCTTGGGCTCGCCTCAGAGCATCTCTAAAATCCACAATGTTCTGACCCAACAGTCTATCTTTGATCTCGGATCTCAATCCTGCCAGAAATCTCTTTGTCCAGTGCTCGGGATCCTTAACTGTCTCTAGATCATATCTCATCAGGGTCGTAAATCTATTCTCATACTCATCTACTGTAGAACTTCCCTGTCTCAAATCCAAAAATTCTTTTTGCATCCTCTTTCGAGCTGTATACGGCACATACTGCTCTCGAAATGCGACTAAGAAAGCATCCCATGTGATTTCTGAGGGATCCTCAGCTAATATCGTCTGTGTAGATCTCCACCAAAACTTAGCCTAACCCTTCATCATATAACCCGTCATGGTCACTCTCTCCCTATCAGTACACCCCAACAACAGGAAGATTGCCTCAATATCCACTATCCACTCCTCAGCCTTAATCGGGTCTTTAACCCTGTAAACACTGGAGGATGCATGCCCAAGAAATCTTGCACCCTCTGAGTCTCTCTGCATCCCTATGCTGGGGAACTGCTGGCTGAGGGGCTGGGGCTACTGGAGGAACTGGTGGTGGAGGAGGATCAGGCGTAGGAGTAGCTGTATCAACGCCAGGTGTACGTGTCCCAAATTGTTGGGTAAACATGGGGGTAAGAGTTGTAAGTCCTTCCCTCATACCCTGTACTGTCTCCTCGAGCCTCCTTATTCTCTCTCTCTCAGTAGGGCTCTCGGGTTGAGGTAGGGATAGGGGAGCGGGTTGAGCCTGTCTTCGTGGACGGCCCCATCTACCACTCATGATTAGTGATCTACTATCTCACAAAATCTAAGAATTTGGTCATACTTTGACAGATATGCTTACTTTATTACCAGACTAACATAAACACTTTGGGATGTAATCTAATCCTACTTCTAGACACGTATAGTATCACACAACTATTGCTCTGATACCATGAAAACTGTCACGCCCTAAAACGTGAAAAATGGGTAATTTTTAAAACTTTTTAACCTATTTAACTGAGTTGTGTTCCTGTCTATGTCAGTTTCTTAACTTTTATCATTTTATAAAAATTCGACAACATAACGACTGCATTTTGACTTAACCCAACCTGTAGAGTTTAAAATGCAGTTTATAATTTTCAACCCACATCCGCAACACCATTTTTAATTCTATTCCAGGATCTCATAACATCAACAACATATATTTATTCTGCGTAATAAAAACTTTGTACATAAATATAATCCCTTACAACTATTACATCCCAACTGTAATATAAATTAGTGTCTATGCTGTACATTGTGTCTGGAACAAAAGTAAAGCTATACCTCGTCGCTACAAATGATTTGACGAAAGGTTGAACTGTCTCGTCCACGACCTCTAGCACGTGAGTGCAGTAGAATCACTGTAGGAAATCTGGAAGATGGAAAGGAAGGGGGTGAGCTTTTCAGGCTCAGTAAGAGATACATTTAAAGTAACCTTAATACTTAAAACAAGTAAAACACGTGGTTTACAAATCAGCATAAAAATGTACTGGAGTAGAGATGCTTGAATTCGTAAAAGTAGTAAAAACACGCTTAAATCATAAGTTTACACATCATGCATCTATTTAGTAAAACTCATATATAGTATGCATATCATGTAGTGTAAACAAGTGAAAAGCATCTCAAAACTCAATCATGCATATCATAACATGCTTATCACTTTGAAAGTGAAATTGTACTATCATATGCACATTTCATAAAACATAACTCATAAGCTACCTTTAAAATCACATCATAAAAAAAAAAACATGTGCTAAAAAGCAAATAACACATAATGTAGTATGAAATGTGCGAAAACATATTTCATTTCTCTTGGAGACATGGCTTCATCATAACTGGTCTTGAAGGACATCATTAACATAATTGGTACATATGGCCATAGTACAGGGAACTGTAAGACTGGATCAGGGTCATACAGTGCCCTATTGGACTGTGTGGTACGGGGCTATGGTGGGGTGACTTATTACGTGCCTGCAAAGTACTCGCAATCTCTAAGCAGTCTCAGCGCACGAACTTTAAATGGTTACATGGTACCACAAGTCATCTCATCTCGTCAGAGTCCTGCCCATTCCCTGGCCGTCGGCTAGGAAGATCCTTGATCGTCTTTGTACCCTTCTCTCAACGTACAAGATCGACCCCAGATCACTCTGACCTCATAACATCAATACTTCGTACCATAGTCTCAAAACATTAAGCATGTTTTTCATAAACACATATATCTCGAGTATATATGTACCCCATATAATGAAAACATAGTTTCGTAAAACATTCCTGGGACTTTAACCTGTAAACTCATGGAAAACATACTATGCTTTCATTTCATAAGTGAAAATCACTTTTATATACATAAATATATATATATACTAAAATGTATCTCATGGAATAAAAGTCATTTTGAAAAGCTTGGATAAGTTTATTCCGGTTTTGAGTGAATAGTACTCTTTTCAACTTTCGAGAAAGCCCTTTTTCAAGGAAACTCAACTAACTTTCCACATAAACATTTACTAAGGTTGAGGAGTACTAATGCTACTCTAAATTATATCCCTTACCTCTTAATGTCGAAGGTAGTGCACGTTCCTCGATTTTTGAGCTCGTCTCGAAATACGTGTCGATAACCCGAGCTGTCACATACCAACTTCTCTCATCACATATAGCTCAAATTCGTGTTAATATATTCAATATGTGATTACATCTAAAATGTTGACCAAAAGTTGACTTTTTGCTGCTTTGCTCGGTTTTATCGGTTTAAGCCTCGGTTTTAAACTTTCTTAACATATTCGACACCTTTAAATTTATTTTCAATACCTCTACATCTTGTCTTACATTCCAGCAACTCATTCCACTTCAAACAAGACCTTAAAGTATCGATTCTTGCATTATTTTGATAATTCACTTAGTTAAACACTAAACTGAACCTTTACAGTATAATTTTAACTGTAAATTCATTTTAATTGCATCCAAATTCATCATTCCAGTAGCTAAATCATGCTGCAGTAATTGAACTTAGTCATATAAATTAATTCATCAAATTTCCTTTAACTAAAAATCATCCACAATCACTAAATAACAACCTATCTCTTAGTCATCACTATACCTCAACTTCTTCACTTCTTTGACCAAGTTTGACTTTGGTTTTAGGTCTCCAAATTGCCACTTAGCTGTAACACAACATGTACAGATCTTAGAAGTGTTTAGAATCATCCAAGAACCTCATCAAATTCATCCAAAAATTGAATTTTTGCTTACCTCAGAACAAGGCAGTTTTCTATCCTATTCGTCTCTCTACCTTTTCAGGGGGTAAAAGACTTCTTTTGGGTCTTAATTTTTTATATGTTGTATAGGTGAGGAAGAGGAAGATTTCATATGAAGGGACCGTTGCCTGAAAATGGTCGGAAGGTGGCCGGAAAATTCACGCCAGTCAGGAACAGGGGTAACATCTACGGCAGAATGGGTGAGGGATAACTCTCGGGTTTTACAACAGTTCGGGATGGTTCTTACCTTTTTAGAAAGATTATCTAGTTTTCTTTAAATCTGGAAAATATCAGAGTCAAATAAAATCTAGAAGATCATCAAATGGGATTGTTTTCATTGACTGACAGTTTACTAAGTGCACGGGAAATGACTGTTCTGTTTTATAAAATGTACCAAAATTAATCCTGATCAGATTTATTCAAAATTCCTCTTCTCTATTGTTATAATATGTCTATAGTATGTCCCATAAAAAGTTTGGGGTCACTTGTTTAAGAAACATTTCACGAACGAGCTCATTTTGCGCGATTTGGCCAATACCAAGCAAAATGAAAATAAGCTTTCGGTTAGCTTTAAAAATTTATTTGAACCCCTAAATCTCCATATTTAGTCATGATTTTTATTTCCCATGTCAATTTCACCTTATAATAATTTTATATGGCCTCAGAATAATTTTCACAAATTTCTAAAATTTTATTCAAATTTATTTCCTTTATTAGGTATGTTTTCTCGATTTAATTTAAAACCCGAGTTTAACTAACTTTTGCATTTCCAATCACTTAGTTTTTCCTACTACACATCATTCCATGCATGAACATGACATTTTAAAGAAATTCTCGGGTCTAGGACCTTACCTCGATTTGCATGCCGTTGGGTCCCACACTACAACCGAGTGCTTTAATCGTCTACGGGCCTGTAAAACGTTTCATTGAGCTATAATTTACTTCTCATAAGCATCATAATATGGAAAAATATCGGGTTTCACACCTTAGGCGACAGCACATTTCGGATGAAATAAATTGACAATTATTGATGAAATGAGTGAATCAGACATGAGAAAACAAGTCCGAGATTGAATATGAAATTAAATAGATTTGGAAGGGATATAAATTTGGATAAGTAAAGATGTGAAACGGAGGAAGCCCAAAAAACTCGTAAGAGGTACTAAGATCTTTAATCGAGCTAAATTAGCTCCATTGGATGTTATTTTGAGGAAGCAGTGTGCAAAGCGCAACTATGATGATATGAAATTTATATTTCGAGGTTACTAAGGAAATGAAAAGGGTAATGAGAGTGAAAGAAAAGAGATGTACTGAAGAAGCAGTGAAAGTGATAGAGTAAAGTCATTGTAACTAAAAGATGAATTATAGAACTAAAAGTTTAAGTAAAGGTCACATTGCTTATATCATTGATAAGCTAGGTGTATTCAGAGTAAAAAGACACCCCAGTAGACAAAGAGTTTTTCGACGTATTCGGAGGATCTATCAGAGTTACCACTAAATTGAAAGGTAAAGTTCTAAAATTAATTTTGCAGTGGTATCGAATTAAATTATTTAGTCCACTGTACTGAATAGCTCTGATTAAATTAGAAATGTTGAAGAAGCAATTATAAGGATTACATGAAAAGGAGATTATTGGACCAGGTGATTCACTATGATGTGTACTGACATTAATTGTTAAGGAGACCCAGAGTCTTCTGGGTCACGATATATCAAGAACGAGAGTTAATCGGATTCTCCCAAAGCAGTAGTTATGGATCAGTGGGAAAGACCCAAAACTCTTAAAGATGATTCAGAGTTTGAGATATATGGAGACTTTGGACTATGAATTACGTATCGAATCTAAAGATTGTTAATTGCTCATGCTTAGGTTTCGAATGCGAGACTTAATTGGAATAAGGAAAGAGTTCTGATATAATTGATGTACGAAATGAGGCAAGTTTGAAATGTGATAGATTCTGAATACAGGTGATGCTATGAACAAGAGATGTATACGATGTATGAATACTTCTGGTAAATTAAATTATTCAGATCAAGTGATATGAACAGAGAATGAGTGTGACTAATGGATAAATTGAAATTGATAGTCGAAATATTTGTGTTTGAAGTCAGGATACCATTACTTGTACGGTGAAGAATTATGAAATTCTATTGATTAAGAAAGTTTGAATATTAAATTTCACAAAGGTTGTCCAATACAAGAAAAAGGGAGTGACTCGGGTTAGTGCCTTGAGCAGAAGTGATTTTGAGATGACGTTATGTATATTGGTCAAGGACATGAGTTATGGAAATATTTAGTGAACCCCAACTAGATGTGGTTCCTTTCTGATACTGACATTTATATCATAGTAGCGAGCCTGAGGGTTGGAAACTGGACTTGATTGATCGAATTGAGCAGGCTCAGCGTATTGATAAGTACTGTATTGATGTAGCTAATCAAACCCAGATATGTGCTACAACCAGCCTGAGTATTGGTACTGTAATTTATTGAGATTTAAAAGCAGAATAGTGTACCAGATGATTTATAGTAAAAGGAATTGATGTCGTCAGAGATTCATTTACAGAGACATACCCCACATTCAGAGAATAATGGGAATTATCAAATCTCCTGAAAGTATATTGACAATCAAATACGATAGGAGGAATAACTGAAATTGTGATTAAATGTCTCATAGGTCAGTAGGTTAAGGTAGGGCACTAAAAGCCTATGAGATTATTACCAATAAATAGAAAGTATATGCCATAAATTTCAAGGCTCCTGGAAGGATAAATTGCCAAATTGGCAAAGTTGCACATAATATCAGATAACATTCAAGTATCGAGATGATACCGTATGAAGTGTAGTATGGTCGAGAATGTCATTCACCGATTTGATGGAAACAGTTGGTGAAAAGAAGGTAATTGTTTCCTATTTGGTTATGCAAGTTTCTAAAGATATTCAATTAATTTGTGGAAGGGTGAGAATAACTCAGAACAAGAAGAAGAGTTATGTTGACCAAAGATGATGGTCCTTGGGATTTTCAGTAGGAGATTCGATGTATCTGGAAGTTTCTCCTTCCAATGGTGTAATGAGATCTGGGAAGAACAGGAAACCGAGCCTCCGTTATGTTGGGCCTTTGAGGTCTTAGAAACTGATTCAGATCTTGGACAAGAAAGAAAAATACATTGAGGTCTAGGACGATCCTTTGGTTAAGATTTTATGGCAGTACCACACTTCGAAAAAGGCCATGAGGGAGTTGGAGAGCTTGATGTGAGAGAAGTATCCACACCTGTTTAAGGACTAAGGTACTCCGAAATTTGGGGATCAAATTTCCCAAGGTGGGAAAAATGTAAATACCGTAAATTTTCACAATACTTGGTATTGTCTATATTAATAATGTGGGAAATCAAGATTGATATGTGACTATGGGTGAATCTAAATTTATGCACAAGTATTAGATTAACATTATTCTATACTACATGGAAATTCCAATTAAGTGCATAGACATACATATGTATGCAACATTGTGTTTATTCCTCAAGATTTATTGATGGATAAATATGTGTACAAAGATATACTAATATACACATATGATTATATATTTATATACATATAAAGGGATTAATGTACACATGTAGATACATGTATGTATATATATATATAAATATAAGAGAATATATATATGTGTGTGTGTATACATACCAAGGAAAACCGATAGACTTTGGGTGAAAAGAAATATATGGGGTTGATAAAAATGATGATCGGTAAAATGGGCAAAATATAGATATATATGTTACATATGGAAGCTGCAACAAGAAAAGAGGAAACGTGAAGAAGTAGTCTGAAGAATTGGCAGGAAACGGGTAAGGAAAAACGTGGATCTGGATGCCGGTTAGGTAGATTACTGAAGGGGTAGACTGGCATGGCAGTAAACTTCCACCCACCGCAGCAGCAAGAAACACATTAAAATGGAAACATCAACAACTGAGCAAGGTAGACTGAAGCATGAAAAGAGGCATGGGATTATGGCTAAAAAATCAGCTGGATGGGCTGACCGAGAGAAATATATTTACATACGTAAACAGAGGGAGTGTAGGAAACGAGCATGAGCAAGGTGATAGCAGCGACTGGGCAGAGGAGTTTTCACTGGAGCGAGAAGGGTGATGGAGGAACATGAAGATAGAGATAGTGCATCTCTGTCTCACTTGCTAGGAACAGGGAGAAACCCAAAAACATAGGTGAAGAGCTGAAGCGAACGGTGGAGGCCGGACCCCGGGCAGAGACGAAGCAGAACAGTGACAGAGGAGGCTACATGTAGACGCAAGTAACGGAGGAAACGGAAGTACATTAGAGCTGGAAAGATTGATGAGGAGATGGTAGAGTTGGGAGGTGATGAACAGTGAACTCGGGTAGCTTAGCTGGAAACTGGAAAACAAACAGGGACGTCGGAGTCGGTAAAAGTAAACTGAAACGAAGTGGCTCGAGGAACCGAGAGAAGAGTGATGATAGTGGTGGTGAAAATGGTAGGTGGTGATGAAGGAAGGCAGTATGAGGTGCCAAGCAAAAGGCTAAAATGGAGATGAATGCAAACCGAAACAAAAAAGAAAGAAGAAAGAAAAAGAAAATACGGGAAAGGAAGAAATATTTGAAAAAAAAAAAAGGAAAGAAAGAATAAGAGTAATATATATATATATATATATATATATATATATTAATATATAAATATATATATATATATATTAATATATATACATATATAACAGAAAATAGAAGAAAATAGAGGAAAATTGGAGAAGGAAAATAAGTGTACTAAATTTGAAAACCCGGGGAAAAAGGCTCTGACCGAAAGAACCCGAGTGGATCGGACCCGTGACTCGCTACGTTGAGACAATCGAGGACCCCAGACAGACACTGAGGTAAGGAAAATTCTCGTTGCTGCTAGAGATAAATATGCGTAATTTTCGTATATTTATAGATATAAAATTTAGGTTGAATTTCGCAGTACCGAAATTATCGAAAAGACTAGGTTGAGCTTTATGACTAAAAAATTAGAGATTTTAGCTTAGTTGAACAATCAAATTTTACGGACTAAATTTTAATGATTTGCAGAAATTACGGTATGACTTGAATTCAATTTTAATTATTGAAAATCTTGAATTTTGAATTTTCATAGACCGTTTTCTAAGATTTTTTCGAAAAAGGGCTAGTCAGCCTATTTTGAATGATTTCATAAAACAAATGAATTTATATGTGATTTAAGGAAAACGATCTGTTATAAAATTATTTTGATGAAATGTGCTTGAGCGTGTATTGACTGTGTGTCGTACGGTCCGTCTTGCACTAATTTTGAGACAAAGGCGTTAGTGAGATCATGCTGCATTTCTGTTTGTTTTTGTATCTGATTTTGTATTTGCGGTCCACGAGTACGATGTACCGTGCTTCTGATTCTGTTTCTGGTCTTCGACATTCTGATCTGTGAGCCGTTTGGGTAGCTGACCACTCCCACGACAATTGACATCCCGGTACACCTGGCCCGTGAATTGCCCGGAGTCACCGACATTGGCCAATAGTCATTTGTGATATCTGATATAGCATGCATGCCTTGTCTCGTCTATTTGAAAATATTTATTGAATTTGTCTGCTTGAACTGAAATATCTGGGAATCTGTTTGTTTTGCTACTGAAAAACTTTAAACTTTCTGGATTTATAACAGTAGTAAAATGTATTACTGATACATATTCTGTTTCTGAAAAATCTATTTCTGGTATTTGTACTTTTGCCAATACTAAATCTATTTTCTGAATTCTGAAATCTGGTATGTGAGAAATTACCAAATCATCTGTATACTTTGTGAAAATATTTTGGATTTGGTAAATATAAAAATATATATATTTTTCATAGGTAGTGTATTTATCTAGCTGCTATGGGGTTTTTCTTACTGAGCATGTTGAGCTCACCCCCTTACTTTCCTCCACAGAGTTCCTCTGTAGCTGGGATCGCTTCCGTTAGTAAGGCATTCCGCATAATTAAGATTTCAATGAGAATATTTATGCATCGAAGGTATACCCAGTTGTAAGAAATTCTTTTGTATCTAAAATTATGTAAGTACAGTAATGCAATACAAGATGTGTATGGGGAATGTGAACATATTCTATTTAAATTTGTTACTGAGAAAAAAAATTAATCACACTTAATACTGTTCTGACCTAATATCGACTTGTAGCCCAACCGAAAAATGTCTGTAAATTCGGGTCGTTACATTAGGAACACCTCAGAGTAGACAGAAAAGCTATGCTAACAGAGACAGAAAACCATTGGAATTCACCGAGGGTGAATCCTTTGAGATATTGGACAAGTGGGAGATAAGGCCTATAGGTTGGTGCTACCACCTAAATAAACAGGCATCCACAATGTGTCCCATCTTTTGATGCTTCGAAAATAATATCTAGACCCAGCATATGTGATTAGTTATGAGCTCCAGCAGTTTAGCTCAATGAAAGTATAACGTATGATTAGAAAATCGATTCGGGTATTAGACGGAAGGAGAAAGTGTTGAGGTTTAAGATGATCTCCCTAGTTAAGTATGTTGGTAGTATTACACTCTGAAAAAAGTCCTATGAAAATTAAAGAGTATGATGCGATAGACGTACCGGAGTAGTGTATGGACCCATTTGACTTGGTTCTAATTTGGAGGACCAAATTTCTTAAGTGGGGGAGATTGTAAGACCCGATTTTTTTTATCGTAAGAGTAAATTAAATGAATAGAAATTTTCAAGTGCATTTAATAATGCAAAAGGATTGAAATGGTATTCCCGAACACGTGAAGGGTAAAACGATCAAAAGACCAAAATTCGATAATTAATTGGGATAAGAAAATTTATTTAAAAATATGGGATTGAGAAATCTTGATCAATAACGAAGAAATAATTAAATATCGGGTTAAATTGATCAAGATATGAATTTATTAGAATTTATCAGAATTTTTATCTAGAAAAACGAGCCCGAAAATATTAGAAAATATACTGAAAAGGTAAAATCGGACTGATAAATTCATTTACGGATTAAATGAATTAAATATAAATTTTTTTCAAATATTTTGGTAAAATAATAATATAATATTGATTAAAATAATAATAAAAATAAATAATAAATAATAAATAAAATAATTAAAAAAAAGAAACGAAAAACGCAGAATCGCGAAATCGCGATTCTGCCAAAGAGAAGCCGATCCATCCGATGAAGCACCGGTCGGCGGCAGCCCAGGCAAGAAGAAGCCCAGCCAAGCCACCGCCGGCACCAACAAGGCGACGAACGGTGGTGAACGGCGAAGAGAAAGGAAAACGGAGAGAACCGAGAGGGAGAAAGGGATTTCTCGATGACCGGCGTCGATTCGAGCCTGGCCACCACCAGCCGAGCATCCCCCAGGCGCAGGCGGCTCGATTTGTGGCAGTACCGGCTGGTAAAATGGTGGCCAGTGCCGAAAACGACTAGGAAAGAGGAAAGTACCGACGTTGGAAAGGAGAACAGGTAGGACCAGCCACTTTTCGACGACCTCGAAATAAATCGAGACCAGATCAGAGCTGCGGGCGATCTCGCAAAACTGCTGGCGGCAAAAATCGGTAGAGAACCGACCGACAAGGAACTGAACTGGTCAAATCGGACTGAACCGGCGGTCTGAACCAGGTTGAACTAGATCGAACCGGTTCAGCCAAAAAGAAAAGAAAAGAAAGAGAAAAGGGGAAAAAGAAAAGAGGAAAAATTGGAAACAAATCTCAGTGATGCAATCGAGCTACGGGTAAGTCGGTAAGCGATCGAATTGACCGATTTAAATTTTGAAATATTTAATTTGATTAATATCCGACTGAAAGTTTACCCAAAAAAATATTAAATTGTTTAGCTCGACAATTGACGTCAAACGAGGACTCGAGTTAACCTCGTTTTACGTACTATCATGGAATAATGGGTAAGTAACCCTTATTTACGACAATATTGTATCGTTATGCATGTTAGAAATTTACCGCATAAATTACGGATTTAATTTCCTCATTAAATGAATTAAATTTGGGAAATTGAGATAAATTGTCATAAATACTAAATTAAGCTAATCGAGAATTTAGAACTAGGCTCAATAAATATTGGTGGGCCTTGTGAGCACAATAGGCCTCGATAATGTGAATAATAAGTGGGAAAACGGGTTTAAGACTGATTTAAGGCCCATTAAGGTGCAATCGGTCCCAATATAGATAAACGGGCCCAATGATTTAAATTAAGCCCAAAAAATTGTGAAATACAATTAATTGTATTGTATTTGACTTGATGAATATTTATCCGCAGTTTCGGAGATTGGATTCGGAGCAAATCGGACTGCGTGACGAGTCATCAGTGGAAAGGTCAGACTGTATAGAAAATGAGGTAAGGGAATTGTGTGAGAAGCTAGAGGTAGCTATGCGTATTTTAATAGCTTTTCTGTACACTGAATATGTATGTATACCCTGATTATGTATAAAAGTCCTAAAAAATGGTTTAAATATTTTAAGGAATCGGAATAAGTAAAAGTCTATTTTACCCCTATTTAGGGAAGTTCACCTAAGGATGGTCAAAGCATAACATGCATGAAATGCATGATTTAAGGATTTTCTGATTTAAGGAATTTTCTTGATTTTGATCAAAGCAAATCGATAGATTGGCCAGTAATTGCATAAATTTCACAAGATAATACTATGTAGGTGTTATTTGTATTTAAAAGAAATTTCTTTGGAAAACGAGCCAACTATCAAGTTTAAATGAAAAACAGATAGTGCTGGCATGTTGCCCGCACTATATCTGCGTTTGTGAGTGTGCATAAATGTGCTTGAGCAGTTGCTCGCACCGACTTATGTGACATCATATGCATGAAATGTGCTAGAGCGGTTGCTCGCACTGATTTTATTCTTGTGAAATGCATGAGAAGTGCTGGAGCCTAGCTCGCACTCTGTTTTGACATGATTTGACATGTTTTGACTATTTTGACGTGATATGCATAAAATGGTGCTGAAGCAACTGCTCGCACTAGTTTTTATGATTTGACATGCATGGGTGATGCTGGAGCTTAGCTCGCATCATGTTTTGATATGATATTGCATAAAAGTCGTGCTGGAGTGTAACTCACATGAGATTTGATGTAGTTATGCATAAAGCCGTACTGAAGCGTTGCTCGTACAAAGTTTTGATTTACTTGAGCATTCACTCGTGCTGGAGCGTTGCTCGCACGAAGTTTTATATGGTTTTATAATTCATTTTAAAGTCATACTGGAGTTTTTCTCGTACGAGGTTTTCACTAAGTTTTTATACATATCCGTACTAGAGCATTGCTCGTACGTGGATTTTACTTGAATTTATAATTATTTTAAGTCGTACTGGAGTGCTGCTCATACTCAGATTTCATTGATTTCTATGAAACTGTGCTAGAGCTTCGCTCGCATGAGGTTTTCATATATCATGAATATGCATGGAGCCGTGCTAGAGCTCAGATTGTCAATTAGAGTCTGATTAGCCCGTTAGGTATCATTACCTATGCCGAGGCAGTGCGCAAACTATAGTTGTGTGAATAAGATTATGAGTTGCACGCCTCTGAGATTGGAAAAGGTAGTAAGGGCCGAAATAGAGACAAAAGAGAATAGAGAATGACAGAGATGTCAGAACGGGAAAAGGTAGTTTGGTAAAAGCTTAGAGCTGATGAGTCATGGGGTACGATGATTGGTAAGGCCCAAGTGTATTTAATTTCAATACTTATGAGGGGTATTATGATTTGAGGACCCCGACTTGCTACGGAGCAGTACAGTAGTGAGAGCAGTGTAGCAGTGTAGCAAGTGTAAATAGTGTAGAATATGTGGTAGTTACCACAAAAATAAGATGTTGGACGAGGGCGAGTGTATGCCTTGGACCAGGACACCATTGATGTTTCATCGGATGTGGTGGAAGATACCACGCTGGTTGTGAATAATGAAGTAATTATTTTAATTGATCCTAGTGCCACACATTTGTTCATACCGCCTTCAGTTGCTTATAAGCTAGTGAAAGATGTGAAGCATGTACCCTTAGGCAAGATGATGATGATAGTTAGTTGATTATCACTAACTGAATATGGGTATAGAAATTGTAAGTTGAAAATAGGGGTGAAAACATCCCTGAAAAGTGTATTGTAAGTTTTAACAAGCAATGAAAGAGTTTGTTATAATCGATATGTAGTGAATATGGATTGCGACCAAGTATAAGGGGTGGATGTATCAACACCCAGTCTATGTGGTCAAGTCTGAGGGTTAATGAAGGTATTTTAAAATACTTCCCCGCCTAAAGACTTGACAGCGTCTAGAAGCGCACACATAACCTATAGATTGAAATCGACAGTCGTAATATATACATTTAAAATTTGGGTACCTTTACTGGTACGATAAAGAGATGTAGAATTCGATTGATCATGAAGGTTTAAAAATTAAAATTTTATAAAAGCCATTGATATAAGAAAAAGGAAATGACGCAGGTTAGTATCTTGAACGGAAGTGATTTCGAAATGACATTTTACATTTATGCGTACATAGGTCAAGGATATAGGTGATTGAAATATTTAGTGGAACTCAACTATGATGAGGTATTTAAACCTTACTTGGACCGATTGGTTGTCATCTTTAGCGATGATATTTTGATGTATTCGAAGTCCAGAGAAGAGCATGAGTAGCAACAAGAAACTGTCGTCCAGACGAGGTGTTGAGAGTTTTTCGAAATTAGCTGCTTAGTTGACATGTATCGTTCGGAAAACGATTACATACGAGTGATATGATAGGTATGAAAATGGCTTTAATGAGTTTTGGTATTTTGAAGTAATAAACTGACCACCGTAATTATTCTCACCATAACCAACAGCTCAAGAGGTTTCAGTGTATATGGATACCTCAGAATAAGGATTGGGCTATGTATTGATGTAAATGGGAAGATAGTCGTTTATGGATCCAGTTAATTCAAGGACTATGAGAGAAACTATCCGACCCGTGATTTAGAGTTGTCAGCCGTAGCGTTTACACTTAAAGTATGGCGCCACCACTTAAATGGTAAGAAACTTCGGGTATGCACTGATTATAAGAGCCTCGAGTATCTGTTTTCACAGAAAGAGTAAAATATGAGATAACCAAGAGGGTTAAAGCTTCTAAGAATTATGATTGTGAACATTGTACCACCCAGGAAAGGCTAATGTAATGGCTGATGCCTTGAACAGAAAGAGCCTCGGGCTGGTATTATATATGATGGTCAGGAAGCATAAGCTGCTAGAGCAGTTGTGAGCCTCAGTAGTGATGTGATCCCTTCTGATAATGACGGTGATTGTGTGACAACTAGCCTGAGGTTAGAACTGGATTTGAGTGACCGAATTTGCCAGGCTTAGTGTGATGATCGGCATGGTATCGATAGTGTGGGTCAGATTCAGAAGGGTATAGTGACAAAGTTCACAATGAGTGATGATGACTTACAGAGGTTCAAAGACAGTATAAGTGCTCCCCATGACCACAGCTGATGAGATAGTGTTATTGACAAAAGCTCACTCTTCGGGATATACAGTGCATCCGAGAAATAATAAATATATCAGAATCTCTGAAAAAAGGTATTGGTGGCCAGGTCTGAAAAGAGACACTGTAAAGAGTGTGGAAAAGTGTCTCGTATGTCAGCAGATTAAGGTAGAGTACGAGAAGTCTGCAGGATTATTGCAGCCTCTACTTATATTGACACGAAAATAGGAACAAGTTATCATGAATTTTGTGATGGGTTACAGAGGACCCGGATAAATCACGAGGCTATCTGGGTGATAGTCGATAGATTGATTTAGTTTACCCACCTTCTGGCTAAGAAAATTCCCAGATACTCTGAGTGTGTAGGCGAAATTATATGTAAGGAAGATTGTGAAACATTATGTAGCGTTCCAGTGAGCATGGTATCAGATAGGGATTCCCGCTTCACTTCCCACTTCTGGGAACGTTTTCAGGAAGCTATGGAAACCTAACTGAGTGTTAGCACAGCTTTTCGTCCTCAGACAGATGGTCAGTCAGAGAGGACTGTACAGGTTCTGGAGGATATGATGAGAACGTGTGCCATTGATTTTATAAGCTCCCGGGATTATCAGTTGTCACAATCGAATTCGCCAATAAGGACAGTTGCCACTTGAGTATCGGGATAACATTTTATATGAGGCATTGTATGGCCATAGGGAGTTATTTCCCGACTTGGATAAGAAGTGGGTGACAGATAGAGAATTGTTTTCCGAATTGGTAAGAGAAACCTCTGAGGATGTTCAGTTGATTTGTGAGAGATCAAGAACACCTCAGAGCAGACAGAAAAGCTATGCTGACAAGAGATAGAAAACCATTGGAATTCACTGAGGGTGAATCAGTATTGAGTTGCGTTAGATTGAATCCTTTGAGAGATTGGACAATGTGGGAGATAAGGCCATAGGTTGGCGTTACCACTTGAATAAACAGGCATCCACAATGTGTCCCATCTTTTGATACTTCGAAAATAATATCCGGATCCAGCATATATGATCGGATATGAGCTCCAACAGTTTAGCTTAATGAAAGTATAACGTATGATTGGAAAATCGATTCGGGTATTAAACGGGAAGGAGAAAGTGTTGAGGTTTAAGATGATCTCCCAATTTAAGTATGTTGGTAGTATTACACTCCGAAAAAAGTCCTATGAAAATTAAAGAGTATGATGAGATAGACGTACCGGAGTAGTGTATGGACCCATTTGACTTGGTTCTAATTTGGAGGACCAAATTTCTTAAGTGGGGGAGATTGTAAGACCCGACTTTTACGTAAGAGCAAATGGAATGAATAGAAATTTTTGAGTGCATTTAAAATACAAAAAGGATTTAAATGGAATTACCGAACACGTGAAGGGTAAAACGGTCAAAAGATCAAAATTCGGTACTTATCGGGACAAGAAAATTTAATTAAAAATATGGGATTGAGAAATCTTGATCAATAACGAAGAAATAATTAAATTTCGGGTTAAATTGATCAAGATATGAATTTATTGGAATAAATCAAAATTTTCGTATTGAAAAATAATCCCGAAATAATCGAAAAATATACCGAAAAGTCGAAATATGACCGAGAAATTCATTTATTGAACAAATGAATTAAATATAATTTTTTTTAGATATTTTGGATATTTAATAATATTTTAATTGAATAAAATAATAATAAAAATAAATTATAAATAAAATAAGTAAAAAAAACTAAAATTCGCGAATTGGAAGAAAGAAACAGAAAAGCAAAAGGCAAAAATGAAGCAGAGAACCGAAGGAGTCGATTCCCTCCGTTCGGCAAGCCACCGGCCAAGCAGAGGGGCGGGCAAAGATCGGGAGAGGAGCATGACCACCGGGAGACCCATCAACCGTCGCAATGCGCAGTGAGGAGGCCGAAAAGAGGAGATCGACGGGGGGAAGCCGAAAGAGAGAAGAGGCGAAATCCAATGGCCACCGGTGGTGCTTGGCTCCGATTGAGGCTAGCCGAGAGGTCCTCTGCCCAAGACACGTCGAACGGTGGTGGAATCACGTCGGGAACCGGTCGGACGGCGGCGGAACGAGGAAATGATGCCGAATCGGACTGAACCGCTGGACCAAATCGGTTCATCCAAAAAGAAAAGAAAAGACAGAGAAAAAGGGAAAAAAGAAAAGTGAAAAAATTGTGAAAATTTTCAGTGATACAATTGAGCTATGGGTAAGTCGGTAAGCGGTCGAATTGACCGATTTAAATTTCGAAATATTTAATTTGATTAATATTCGACTGGAAATTTACCCAAAAAAATATTTAAATTGTGTAGCTCGATAATTGGCATCAACCGAGAGCTCGAGACAACCTCGATTTGTGTACTATCATGGAATCTCGGGTAAGTAACATTTATTTATGATAATTTGCATCGTTATGCGTGTTGATGAATTTCGAATTTAATTTTCGCATAAATGAATTAAATTTTGGAAATTTGAATAAATTGTCGTAAATACTAAATTGTGATATCCGAGAATTTAGAACGAGGCTAAATAAATATTAATGGGCCCAGTGAGCCCAATAGGCCTCGATAATGTGAATAGTCAGTGGAAAACGGGTTTAAGGCCGATTAAGGCCCATTATGGTACAATCGGGCCCAATATGGGTAAACAGGCCCAATAATTTAAATTAAGCCCATAAAATATAAAATATAATTAAATTGTATTGTATTTGACCTGATGAATGTGTATCCGCAGGTCCAGAGATTGGATTGAAAGCAAATCGGACTGCGCGACGAGTCATCAGTGGAAAGGTCAGACTGTACAAAAAATGAGGTAAGGGAATTGTGTGAGTAGCTAGAGGTAGCTACACGTACTTTAAATAGTTTTTGTGTACACTGAATATGTATGTATACACTGATATTGTATTAAGGTCCTAAAAGTGGTTTAAATGATTTTAAGGACCGAAATAGGTAAAAAAACTATTTTACCCTATCGAGGGAAGTTCAGTTAAGGATGGTGAAAGCATGACATGCATGAAATGCATCATTTAAGGAATTTTTGAATTAAAGAATTTGATTGGTTTTAATCAAAGCAAATCGATAGATTGGCTAGTAATTGCATAAATTTCACAACATAACACTACGTAAGTGTTATTTATATTTAAATGAAAATTATTTGGAAAATGGGTCAACTATCAAGTTTATATGGAAACAGATAGTGTCGGCACATAGCTCGCACTATATCTGCGTTTGTGAGTGTGCATAAAACGTGCTTGAGCGGTTGCTCGCACCGACTTGTGTGACATCATATGCATGAAATGTGCTAGAGCAAGGTGCTCGCACTGATTTTTATTATTGCGAAATGAGAGGTGCTGGAGCCTAGCTCGTACTCTGTTTTGACATGTTGTGACATGTTTTGACTTGTTTTAACTTGGTATGCATAAAAGGTGCTGGAGCGATTGCTTGCACTAGTTTTTATGATTTGATATGCATGAGAGATGTTGGAGCTTAGCTCGCATCTAGTTTTGATATTTAATTGCATAAAGCCGTACTGGAGCCTTGCTCGTACAAGATTTAATTGATTTAATTTCATAAAGCCGTGCTGGAGTGTAACTCACACGAGATTTAATGTATTTATGCATAAAACCGTACTGGAGCGTTGCTCGTACGAAGTTTTGATTTACTTGAGCATTCATTCGTGTTGGAGCTCGCTCGCACGTGATTTTATATGGATTTATAACTCATTCATTTTTAAGTCGTACTGGAGTGCTACTCATACGCAGATTTTACTGATTTTTATGACACCATGCTAGAGCTTCGCTCGTACGAGATTTTCTGATATCATGAATATGCATGGAGCCGTGCTAGAGCTTCACTCGCACTGGGATTTATATGACATGCATATAGCCGTGTTGGAGCCTCCTGTAGACTGTGTGTCACAGTGAGATGATATAGCCATGTTGGAGCCTCTGATTTTACGATTTTATGATTTTATGATATGTGACCCTAAAATAAGGGTGGTTTTATAACCGAAGCTTTATAATGAATTTTAATGACTTGTTTTATGAATTTGAGATTTACTTATGAGATAATTGACCCGAATGGGGTTATTTTATTCTGCATTTTAATAAAATGATTCGAATGCAGTAGCATGACGAGGTTTTCCATGTTTTCATTTCAAAATCATGATTTGTCTTGCATGACATGAAAGAAGGCATGATCTTGATTTAATTCATGTTAAGTATGATTTACTGATGTCACATAAAATGCTATCGATGCATAAGCAGTATGATTCATATATGCACGAACAGTTTTATAAATTAAGTCATGATGAAATACATGATTTTATGCTTGAGATTTTAATGAAAAGAAATGGATTTTTAAGGGCATGACATTATGAGCATGTAGATAGTGCAGCTATCTACTTACTTGCATAATTGCCTTACTGAGTGTGTGTTTTGCTCACCCCCCTTATTTTCCCATCTTTTCAGAGCACTCACAGTAATTAGTAAACGGTTGAGGACTTGCATGCTTGGTATCCACTGCTTCCCATCGAGAGACAGGTATACACATTTGTATAGTTTTGTATCTAAATAGGTAATGCACAATACTATAGACGAATATGATGTCGGGGATGTAGAGTTATAAATACCATTGTGTATGTATTTAGTTAAAGTCAAAGGACAATAAACTCTGATATGTGAATGTGATTATGGAAATGGAATGGTAAATAGGTGAGAGGTAACTAACACCGAATCATAGCCCAACTGTTTGTAGGATGGTCACGATGAGAGAAAAGTAAGAATTAAATAATAAATGAAAAAGCAAAAAATTTACTCTGATTTTTAGGAAATTTGGGTCGTGACAATTACCATCTTAAATTACACCCCTTACCTCGATTTCTTTGTACAATCTAACTTTTTCAAACGTTGAGGTTTCGCTCAGTCCGATTTGCTCCCAATTCGATCTTCTGGAACTGTAATTAATCACAAATCGCTTATTATTATTTCTTAAAAACACGTACACAGTGTAATTTCACTTCAGATAAAATTTTGGACCCAATTATTTTTATTGGGCCTTATAGTCTCTTAATGGGTGTAAACCCCACAAATTCCCTACATTTAGTTAGACCATATATAAAAATGGGAATAATAAATTTTAATGGAAGTATGAATATTCGTTGTAGGGCTCGAGGACTATAGGAACCCAGAAGTCCGTGAATGCAGGGAAAACCGAAGCTACAGGAAATGATGAAGCAAATGCAAGCATGAAGGGATCAAAAATAAATTTGATCTAAAAACTTGTATCGGGAATTTATGAGGAATGATGAAATCCCGATAATATTTCATTTTCGAAATAATGAAAATTCCATGGAATGCATGGATATTATGTCCTTGGATAATTTTACAAGAAAATGTGTATATATAGTTATATACATAGGTGTCTATGTATATATAAATATACTAGACATTTAAATAGATGGATAATAATATATATATATATATATATAACAAATATATATATATATATATATATACTATGAAATGTATAGTATTTAATATATAAGTGTTAATAAATAAATAAAGCATGAGACAAATAAAAAAAATAAAATGAAATGAAATGGAAAATAGTAATACAAACAAATAAAACAACAATAACCTTAACAACCATAAACAAATAACATATATATATTAATATAATATAAATATATAAATATTAATATAATATATAAATATACAAAGCATTGTACGGAATTGGCTTTGAAAGGCCAATTTCGTCTGCTCCCATTTAGAATTGAAAAAAAAAAATAGAGAGGAACGGGGAGCGGGAAAGGAAAGGAAAGGGAAGGGAGAAGAGGAAGAAGAAGGAAAGAGGGAAGAGAAGGAAGGTTGTCGGCCGGAAGAGAAAGGAAAGAAAGAAAAAGGGAAGCTGCTCGGCTGGAGAAGAAAGGAAAAGAAAGAAGAAAGGGAGGAAGAGAGGAAAAAGAAAGAAGAGAGGAGAAGAGAAGGAGGGTGGCTCGGCTGGAGAAGAAGAGCTAGGTCGACGAGGAAAAAGGAAGGAAGAAGAAAGAGGAGGAATAAAGCTGAACCAAACCGAGACTGAAGGGAGAACTGAAAACCGAGAAGTGGAGCAAACCGAAGAGGAAAAACGAAAGTAAAAAACGAAGCAGAAAAAAGGGGGGCTGGAAACCGAGAGAGAGTGAAGGCCGAGGGTGACCTGGTACAGTGAGGATTGAAGCAAAGAGAAGCATGAACTTAGGGCTAGAAGGAAGTTGATGCAGCTGGGAATTGAAGCAAAGAATTTGAAACCGAACCGAAGCTGAAACAGAGCCCAAACTGAAGCTTGGAATATAACTGAAGCAGAGCAGAACCGAACCAAGAAAATTAGACCTAGACATCGAGACCGAAGGGGGAGCAGACCGAGAAGCAGGGGAGATCGACGGGAAGGAGAAGGAGACCAAAACAAAATAGAAACTGAACCCGAGAGGCAAGAGCAGACTGAGGAAGAAACGGAGCAGGAAAATTTGGAGCTGACCGAAGGGCTGAAGAGGGGAAGTGCTCGAATGAGGGTGATGATGATGGGAGGTCTAGACCGAGAGCTAGAATAGGAAGAAATAGCCCTGTTGCTAGAGATTGGAAGAGACAAAAAAAGGGAGAAAACGTAAATTTAATGTACATATATACATGTATGAATATATATGTATACATGCTGGAGATATAGGCTTGGTGTGTATTAAGGTGTGTGGAATGAAAATGAAAGAAAACAAAGGGTAAAATACATATATGTGTATATGTGTATTAATGTACATGTATATATAGTTGATTGTGTTTATAAGCATGATAATGTAAATTAGATTAGACATGGAGAATAAATGGGAAAGATGAGAAATAGACAATATAAATATATATATTTATGTGATGATGAATAAGGAAATTAAATGATAAAATGAATGTGTATATACTTAGGTGTATATACAAATAGGTGTATAAGATAAAGGGGTATGTTAGTATACGTACATGCAAAAAATATATATACATGTGAGAAGGAGAGATGAAAACAAATAATAATATATGTAGGAGTATATATATATATATATATATATATATATATATATATATATATATATATATATATATATTCATGAGTATATATACATGTAGATGTATCTAATAATGTGTATGTCAGTATTTGTACGAACAAAATAATATATGGTAAGAGAAATATATAAACGTGCATGTTTTGTCTAGGTATGTACAATAATACGTATACACAAATTAGTAACGAACATGTTATGATTTTAACGTAATTAAGACAATTCGCATGAATAGGGTGCTAAGTATACAATTTCGGTGTAGGTGATTGTAGGAGGAATTAAAGGAGGTATTAGAAGGCGTCACCACTCGAGCTCGAAAATTTCGATAGATCGAGGGAAGGGGTGTAACTTAAAACGGTAATAGTTACTTTCTGAATCATGATTAAGGAAAACTTACAAAGACATGAATTATGATTTTCAAGCATGTTTTCTGAATTTGTTTATCTGAACAAGAATATGCTTTTTGTATTTGTGTTGTGACAAAATGCATATTTTTGAATTTGACTCTTGAATAAGAACATGTCTTCCGAAATGATCTTTCGAATAAGTTGATTTTATTTTGATGTTTTCGCATATGAAAACAATGGTAGTTTTGAGACTAAGGGCCATTTATGTTGTATGCTTACGCATGTTAACTCGCCTGCGTGGCGCCTGTATTTCGCCCTCGTGGCGCCTCTACTTCGCCCTCGTGGCGCCTGTACTTCACCTGTGTGGCATCTGAACTTTGCCCTTGTGGCGTTTGAATTTCACCTTCGGGTTCTAAATTCCCTCTACGGAGGATGACTTGGTTATTTGCCGTATGATGAATATGTTATTACCGCATGATAATTATATGGGCCGATGTAGTCTCTATTTGAAAATTAAATTCTGTTTTCAAAATCTGATTTTATGGTATGTGATTAGACACGTATTCCTGTTTTGGAATTCTAAATGTACGAAAAGTTTACGTAATATCTGTTAAGCTCATGTACTTAAAGAATTACATTTTTAATCTCGATGTTTCCGATTTTTCTTAATCTTTGAATGTCTTTTATGTTAGTTTCAGAAAGTAATCATCATACGTATTATTATGTTTTCTACACATTTGAATTATTAGGATCATTTTAAATACATTTTCTTACTAGGCTTTTCCCAAAAAGCTCACCCCTCTACCTCTCAGACTATTTGCAGTGATCCGTAGGCGCTACCTGCCGCGTACACGATGTAGGCTGGTGGGAAGAGCTACCCTAGGCTACTTTTTATACATACAGAAAGGTATACATTTACATTCCTGTACCAGACATATCTGTACGCACAGACACATATATTGGGAATATTTTTGTTAGGATGTAATTTGTAAGGAAAATGATGTAAACAATATTATTTTGGGATTTTACTTTGAGATGGCTAGTATTAAATCGAAATAGATGTATTGAATTGTAAAGGTGGATTGGAAAAGTATGCTTGGTAGTTGTGGATATCTAGGATTGTTGAAAAGCATGCTCGGTAGTTGTGGATATCTAGGATTGTCGAAAACAATTGCCTTACAGGTGGGTAGGCTTATATATAAGCCGTTATGCTGCCGAAATTTTTATCGGCCATATAGGTCAAAGTATAGAAATTAAATAAAATTACAGATAAAGAATTAGGAAAAGTGTTTTGACACTGCACAGGAATGCAACCTAAGTGAATAAGGGAATAAGTGGGTAAATTAAGTTAAAAAAAAATTTCCCTGAATTTCAAGGGTCAAGGGTCGTTACAGTTTAAGTGGTATCAGAGCGAAGGTTGTCTAGTACTGTCAGTGTCAAAATAAGGCTAAAATTACATCCCAATGTATGTACTTGTCTGGTTGTAGGTAATGTATACCTAATAGAATTAAGACTTGATCTTTGGAATTACGCGCAGGTATTAGATCACTTGCATGATGAGTGGAAGACGTGGACGTCTTCGGAGGCAGGCTCGGCCACCTCCACCTCCTCCACCGGAGCTAGAGAGTCCTCCTACTCGTATGGTTCAGTTCGAGCAGCGATTGGAGCAGCGCCTCGAGCGAGGCTTGGAGTAGATAGCTGCCATGATTGCCCAACATCTAGGGGTAAACGTTTCCGATTCAGTTGGCATGACACCAATTCCTACTTTGGTGCCGACTCATCCACAAGCACCACCACCTCCTCCTCCACAAGTTCCTCCAGTACCTATGGTGCCTCAGCCTCCTGTATAGGCCCGGAGGGAGGATAGGGATATCAGTAGAATGAGGGATTTCAGGAAGAGGAAGCCTCCAGCATTTAAGAGAAAGAACGGAGATAAGAGTAAGCGAACAGAGTTTGTGAGACAGGACTTTCGGAGGGGCCAGCCTAAGAGACAGAGGGCAGATGAGTCTCAGGCTAGGATTGATAGGCCCACGGCTCCTATAGCTACCCTACAGACTATCAGAGGCTTCCAGCGGTACGACAGATTGTGCACTAGATGTGGAAATTTCCATAGTGGTGCGTGTCACTGGTCCTCATGGAGCTGTTTTAGGTGTGGGCAGAGGGGACACCTAATTAAGGATTGCCCACTGAATAAGTTTCCACAGCTCCCAGAGCTTCCACGGTAACCTGAGAGGCAAGCTCCCCAGAGAAAAGTCCCACAAAGATGGGCTACCGCGGCAGAGAAAGGCAAGATGCCTGTCACTCATGGAAGGATAATTGCCTAGGACTGATGTGGTATGTAAGAATTGTGAAATTAAGGTAGGAGATAGGATCATATTAGCAGATCTAATTTTGTTAAGCATGTATGGCTTTGATGTAATTTTGGGTATGGATTGGCTAGCCACCAACTGTGTAAGTTTAGACTGCTACTCTAAGACTGTAACCTTCTCCTTACCTAGTAAGTTTAATATATGTTTTGCAGTTAAAGAATAAATTTTATGATTTTGTCTATGATGAAAATTTTTGGTGAACATATATTAATGTGAAGGTTATGTTGCACTCATCCTCGATACTAGTCGAAAATGTCCAAGTATTCAGGACATACCAGTGGTATGCAAGTTCTCGGATGTGTTTCCTGAGGAACTATCGGTACTACCACTGGAGAGAGAGTTAGAATTCACTATAGATTTGGCACTAGAGACTCAGCCAATCTCGAAGTCTCCTTATCGAATGGACTTTATGGATCTTGAGGAATTGAAAAAGGAGTTGCAAGAACTGTTAGATAAAAGAAGTTCAGAAACTCATAGGAGATATTGGGATAGTTAGTCAAGCTAAGATGACTCCATTTGAAATTATTTGAGGAAGCAGTGCGCAAGGCACAATTATGATGATATGAATTGTATAATTCTAAAGTCACTAAGAAATCTACAAGAAAAATAGTGACAATGAAATAGCACAGTCACTATACTGGAAGAATGAATCAAGGAACTAATGGTATAAATAAGACTCTAAAAGTCGTACTGCTTACATGATTGATAAAGATAGGGCGTATTCGGAGTATAGAAACATCCCTGTAAACAGGGAAAGTTTTCTGACACATGATCAAATGATTTATCAAGTTACCCCTAAACTAGAAGGAGAAGTTCTAGAATTGATTTAGCAGGTGGTATCAAATTAATTACTCAAACCACTGTACTGAGTGACTTTTCTTGGATTAGAAATGCCGAGAGAGCAATTATAAGAACTATATGAAGGGGAGATTTTCGAACCGAGTGACCCACTTTGGAGTGTACTGGTGTTAAATTTTAAGAAGACTCGGAGTCCCTTGGGTCACAGTGTATTAAGAATGGGTGTAAGTATGATTTCCCAAACAAAGGTTACATGTTAATGGGAAAGATTCAAACTATTATGGAAAATTCAGAGTTTGAGATATAAGGAAACTTTGGAATATGGATTTCATTATGGTTTACCAAGGACCCGAAAGGGGCATGATACAATCTGGGTGATCGTAGACAGATAGACTAAGAGTACCCACATCTATTCTGATGGACCCGAATGAATTTGGAGGACCAAATTCTTTTAAGGTGGGGAGAATGTAAACCCCACAAATTCCCTACATTCAGTTAGACCATATATAAAAAATAGGAATAATAAATTTTAATGGAAGTGTGAAGATTCGTTGTAGGGCTCGAGAACTATAGGAACCCAGAAGTCCGTGAATGACAGGGAAAACTGAAGCTACAGGAAGTGATGAAGCAAATGCAAGCATGGAGGGATCGAAAATAAATTTGATGTAAAAACTTTTATCGGGAATTTATGAGGAATGATGAAATTCCGATAATATTTCATTTTCGAAATAATGAAAATTCCATGGAAGGCATGGATATTATGTCCTTGGATAATTTTACAAGAAAATGTGTATATATAGATATATACATAGGTGTCTATGTATATATAAATATACTAGACATTTAAATAGATGGTTAATAATATATATATATAACAAATATATATATATATATACTATGAAATGTATAGTATTTAGTATATAAGTGTTAATAAATAAATAAAGCATGAGACAAATAAAAAAAATGAAATGAAATGAAATGGAAAATAGTAATACAATCAAATAAAACAACAATTACCTTCACAACCATAAACAAATAACATATATATATTAATATAATATAAATATATATATTAATAAAATATATAAATATACAAAGCACTGTACGGAATTCTGTTTGAAAAGCCAATTCCGTCTGTTTGAAAAGCCAATTCTGTCTGCTCCTATTTCGAATTGAAAAAAAAAACAAAGAGGAGCAGGGAGCGGGAAAGGAAAGGGAAGGGAAGGGAGAAGAGGAAGAAGAAGGAAAGGGGGGAGAGAAGGAAGGCTGTCGGCCAGAAGAGAAAGGAAAGAAAGAAAAAGGGAAGCTGCTCGGCTGGAGAAGAAAGGAAAAGAAAGAAGAAAGGGAGGAAGAGAGGAAAAATAAAGCAGAGAGGAGAAGAGAAGAAGGGTGGCTCGACTGGAGAAGAATGGCTGGGTCAACGAGGAAGAAGGAATGAAGAAGAAAGAGGAGGAAGAAAGCTCAACCAAACAGAGACTGAAGGGAGAGCTGAAAACCGAGAAGCGGAGCAAACCGAAAAGGAAAAACGAAAGCAGAAAACGAAGCAGAAAAGGGGGCTGGAAACCGAGAGAGAGTGAAGGCCGAGGGTGAGCTGGTACAGTGAGGATTGAAGCTGGGAATTGAAGCAAAGAGAAGCATGAACTGAGGGCTAGAAGGAAGTTGAAGCAGCTGGGAATTGAAGCAAAGAATTTGAAACAGAACCGAAGCTGAAACAGAGCCCAAACTGAAGCTTGGAATAGGACTGAAGCAGAGCAGAACCGAACCAGGAAAATTAGAGCTGGACACTGAGACCGAAGGGGGAGCAAACCGAGAAGCAGGGGAGACCGACGGGAAGGAGAAGGAGACCAAAAAAAATTGAAACTAAACCCGAGAGGTAATAGCAGATTGAGGAAGAAACGGGGCTGGAAAATTTGGAGCTGACTGAAGGGCTGAATAGGGGAAGTGCTCGAATGAGGGTGATGATGATGGGAGGTCTAGACCGAGAGCTAGAATAGGAAGAAATAGCCCTGTTACTGGAGATTGGAAGTGACAAAAAAAAGGGAGAAAAGGTAAATTTAATGTACGTATATACATGTATGAATATATATGTATACATGCTCGAAATATAGGCTTGGTGTGTATTAAGGTGTGTGAAATGAAAATAAAAGAAAAAAAAGGGGTAAATACATATATGTATATATGTGTATTAATGTACATGTATATATATGCGATTGTGTTTATTAGCATGATAATGTAAATTAGATTAGACATAGAAAATAGATGGGAAAGATGAGAAATAGACAATATAAATAAATAAATATATATATATGTGTGTGTGTGATGATGAATAAGGAAATTAAATGATAAAATGAATGTGTATATGCAAATAGGTGTATAAGATAAAGGGGAATGTTAGTATACGTACATGCAAAAAATATATATACATGTGACAAGGAGAGATGAAAACAAATAATAATATATATAGGAGTATATATATATATATATATATATATATATATATATTCATGAGTATATATACATGTAGATGTATATAATAATGTGTATGTCAGTATTTGTACGTACAAAATAATATATGGTAAGAGAAATATATAAACGTGCATGTTTTGCCTAGGTATGTATAATAATACGCATACACAAATTAGTAACGAACATGTTACGATTTTAACGCAATTCGGACAATTCGCATGAATAGGGTGCTAAGTATACAATTTCGATGTAGGTGATTGTAGGAGGAATTAAAGGAGGTATTAGAATGCGTCACCAGTCGAGCTCGAAAATTTCGATAGATCGAGGTAAGGGGTGTAACTTAAAGCGGTAATAGTTACTTTCTGAATCATGATTAAGGAAAACTTACAAAGACATGAATTATGGTTTTCAAGCATGTTTTCTGAATTTGTTTATCTGAACAAGAATATGCTTTTTGTATTTGTGTTGTGACTAAATGCATATTTCTGAATTTGACTCCTGAATAAGAACATGTCTTCTGAAATGATCTTTCGAATAAGATGATTTTATTTCGATGTTTTCGCATATGAAAACTATGGTATGTTTTGAGACTAAGGGCCATTTATGTTGTATTCTTACGCATGTCAACTCGCCTGTGCGGCGTCTGAACTCGCCTGCATGGCGCCTGTATTTCGCCCTCGTGGCCCCTGTATTTTAGCCTTTGTGGCACCTTTATTTCGCCATCATGGCGCCTGTATTTCGCCATCGTGGCGCCTGTATTTGGCCCTCGTGGCGTCTATACTTCACGCTCGTAGCGCCTGTACTTCGCCTGTGTAGCGTCTGAACTTCGCCCTTATGACGTCTGAATTTCACCTTCGGGTTCTGAATTCCCTCTACGGAGGATGACTTGGTTATTTGCCGCATGATGAATATGTTATTGCCGCATGATAATTATATGGGCCGATGTGGTCTCTATTTGAAAATTAAATTCTGTTTTCAAAATATGATTTTATGGTATGTGATTTGACACGTATTCGTATTTTGGAATTCTGAATGTACGAAAAGTTTACGTAATATCTGTTAAGTTCATGTAATATCTATTAAGTTCACGTACTTAAAGAATTACGTTTTGAATCTCGATGTTTTCGATTTTTCTTAATCTTTGAATTCCTTTATATTAGTTTCAGAAAGTAATCATCATACGTACTATTATGTTTTCTACATATTTGAATTATTAGGATCGTTTTAAATACATTTTCTTACTGGGCTTTTCCCAAAATGCTCACCCCTCTACCTCTCAGACTATTTGCAGTGATCCGTAGGCACTACCTACCGCGTACACGACGTAGGCTAGTGGGAAGAGCTACCCTAGGCTACTTTTTGTACACGCAGAAAGGTATACATTTACATTCATGTACCAAACATATCTGTACGCATAGACACATATATTGGGAATATTTTTGTTGGGATGTAATTTGTAAGGAAAACGATGTAAACAATATTATTTTGGGATTTTACTTTGAGATGGCTAGTATTAAATCGAAATAGATGTATTGAGTTGTAAAGGTGGATTGGGAAAGTATGCTTGGTAGTTGTGGATATCTAGGATTGTTGGAAAGCATGCTTGGTAGTTATGGATATCTAGGATTGTGGAAAACAATTGTCTTGCAAGTGGGTAGGCTTATATATAAGTCGTTATGTTGCCGAAATTTTTATTGGCCATATAGGTCAAAGTATGGAAATTAAATAAAATTACGGATAAAGTATTAGGAAAAGTGTTTTGACACTGCACAGGAATGCAACCTAAGTGAATAAGGGAATAAGTGAGTAAATTAAGTTCAAAAAAAAATTTCCCCCAAATTTCAAGGGTTAAGGGTCGTTACAATGGGCCTACCTTTATCCTAAGCTCGTTTCAACTCCCTTATTCAATCCTCAAAATTCATTTAACTATTTAGGCTCAATTTTAATTTATGAGTCGTCCATTAGGTCATTAACGAGTTTAGGCCAATTGTTACACAAGTTTGGCCTATTATAAACGTTTAGCTGATTACATGGCCTACTATCACCATCACGTCATTTTAAACCGTTTCTAATTCCTTTGGATAGTTCATAATATCGTTTGCGATAGTCGATTTCTCAATTCCAATTATAATGCAATTTATACGAAATTAATCCGAAAATTATGCGATTAATTTCTAACTCGTATAAGTATACAAGTGGTAGCAAGTGAGATTCGCTTACCTAAGATTTCATAATGGCACGTAAATTGAGACTGCATCGATCTCTCGTTCGTCGCCCATTGTCATGCTACACACACATATTTTCAAACCGGGTCAATTTCGTTCAAATATAAATTTAAATAATTTTAAAAAAAAATTTAAACAGTCTTTTTCGACCTCTTACCAGTCTAACGTCAAACCGAAGCATCTTCGAAATTTTCCTCTTCCTTTTCCCTTTTTTTCCTCTTTTTTTTCCTCTTTTTTTTCTTTTTCTTTTTTTTCTCTTTTCTGGCTGAACCGATTTGGACCGGTTAAGCCCAATTCGGTTCTCTCCTTCGCCATTTGGAGCTTCGTCGACCGGTTCTTCGTCGGCTTCCTCCTTGGGCAAGTCAGTGGGATCGTCCAGTGCACGGATCTGGTGTCGGTTTCACCTGGGCTCGCAAAAAAAGTGGTTGGTTCGGCCTCTTTCCCATTCAGCGTCGTTGCCTCACTTTCCTTTCGTTGATTTGCGCCTTTCCTCACACCATCGATGACTCCTCAGCCTCCCTCTGGCCGACGACGACGCGAGCTTGCCCCTCCCCTCCAGCCATTGCTCTCTCTTTCTGTGAAACCCGATATTTTTTCATATTATGATGCTTATGAAAAGTAAATTATAGCTCAATGTGACATTTTGTAGGCCTGTAGACGATTAAAAAAAAGCACTTAGTCCTAGTGTGGGGCCCGATGGCACGCAAATTGAGATAAGGTCCTAGACTCGAGAATTGCTTAGAAATGTCATGTTCATGCATGAAATGATGTATAAAAAAACCTAAGTGATTGGAGATGAAAAAGTGAGTTAAACTCGAGTTTTAAATTAAATCGAGAAAACAGATCTAATAAGGGAAATAAATTCGAATAAAATTCTAGAAATTCGTGAAAATTATTCCAAGATCATAGACAATTAATATAAGGTGGAATTGACATGAGAAATAAAAATCATGAAGAAATATGGAGATTTAGGGATCCAAATGAATTTTTGAAGTGAATCGAAGCCTTAATTCCATTTTTGCTCGGTATTGGCTAAATCGCGCAAAATGAAATCGTTCGTGAAATTTTCCTTAAACAAGCAACCCCAAATTTTTATGGGACATACTATAAATGTAGTATAACAATGAAGAAGTGAATGTTTGAATAAATCTGATCAAAATTTTAATTGGTGAATTTTCTAAAATGAAGACTACAATTCCATGATTTTAACACCACCAAACAACCCCTAACAAATAATATATTTTAATTGCTTCTAAAAGGTTAAAAATTTTCAAGTGTTGCCGACACCAAGCTAACACTTTTGGCTTTCGAAAGAAAGCCAATTTCCCGCTTCATTCCATCCAAACCCGAGAGCTTCCCTCCCTCCATTCCTGCCGCACATGTTACTGTAGCTTCAGCATTGTCTGAATTTTCCGGCCATCTTCCGGCAAGATTCAGGCGACGGCCAAGAAGACAAATATATTCCCCACTAATTCCTCTACAACATATAAAAAGTCCAGCAAAAACCGAGCTCATTTGCTAGCTGAATCATTCGGGAAAGAAAACTGGGCAGAACCTGTAACGTGACCTGACCTGGTAACTTACTGGAATTTTTCAACAGCCTTCCACTCCTTTTCAGACCTCGATTTCTTCAGGTAAAACATTCATCTACCTCTCATCTAACGTATGTAAAAATTTCAGAATTTATGGAGGTTTTTTGATAGCTTAATCGGTAGAAAACTGAAAACAGGGCAGAACTGTAACGTGAATTAGTCTGTTGTCTTGTAGGAATTTTTCAGCAGCCTTCCACTCATTTTCAGACCTTGGTCCAGTTAAACAAAATCTTCATTTACCTCCCCTCTAATATATATAAAAATTTCATATTTAATGGAGGTCATTTGATGCTGGAAACGGTAGAGAGAAGATTGAGCACTAAAGCGGTCCTGTTCGTGTAAGTGAAGTTTTGGATTCTTGGATGCAATGTGGCTGAATTGTGATGTGTTTTGGATTAAATTGAGTTGGATAATGAATGTCTTACAACTTAGGAACAATTCTGAAAATTTTAAATTGAAGTCAAAGTTAGTCAAAGGTGTGAGAAAGTTGAGTGAAAGTGTTGAATGATGATGAAATTTGAGATATGTTGATTTTTGGTGTTTTTGATGAATTTTCAAAGAAATGACATTGGCTGAAAAAAAAAATTATATGAGCTATTTGAGTTGTTTCCAACATCTTAGGGCACTTGGATAAAATAAAGGTGATGAAATGTGGTTGATGATTGATAAATTTATACAGTGACTAAATGATTGAGCAGCTAAATAACTAGTTATCGAAAAAGAGCTAGATATAATGAAATAATGAAGTGTATAAAAAGAAATGAGTTGCTGAAATCGCAAAATATACCTTAAAGGTATTGAAAATGGGATAAAAATGGTTGAACAATTTTAAAACGATTAAATCGAGGTGTAGACCGGTAAAACCAAGGAAAGTGAGCACATTAGCTCAAAAGTCAACTTTCGGTCAACCTTTCTGATGTATGTACTCATATGAACTCTTATGAGATAAGATGAACCATAAGTGATAAGTTAACATTGTTTTATGACAGCTCGGTCTACTGACACGTTTTACGAGGTAAATTTGAGTATCGAGAAAAGTGCTCTACATCAGTCGCTAAGAGGTAAGGAGTGTAATTTAAAATGGTAATAGTATCCTCCTTTCCTTCAAGCTTGGAATTATGAAAAATATTTGAATTACGCAATATTTTAGTAAAGGATTAGAATTTATACCAAGTGTTCGTTCTTTAGTCCAAGTTCATATTTAAACAAAATCAAGCTCAACTTTTATTGAGCCCCAGCTTTATCTTGCCATGTTTCTGAAATTGTAAGAAAGGTTTATGAATTTAAATGCACGAGTTTTGAGCATGTCTTCAAATTTGTGAGCATATCTCTAATTTTGTTTCTCGAACGAAATGATATGATTTTGACTTATGCGTGAACTTGTTACATGTTTTGCGAGAAATGGAATATGTTATGTGAGCACAATTTCTCTACTTTATGAAAGAGTTTTCAACCGCAAAAGAGAGTTGATTTGAAATTCGGTTTATAAATTTTAAATATGTGAGTGAGGCCCAATTGGGATGAGATTAGCCAGAAAGACCTCTTAAGTGGGGTGAGGTAGTCAAAAGGCCCAGACTCTCACAAGGCTTGTGAAGCCCAAGAAAGGTTTTGAAAACTTTGTTTTAAGACAAATGCAATATTTAATAATATGCGATCGTGGGGGCCACCTCTTGGGTTCTGTGGGAGCAAAGTGCCACATAGTCTGTGTGACTATGGGGGCCACCTTTTAGGTCCTACAGATGCAAAGTGCCACACGATCAAAGCATTTTGTCATGTACGCCTTCGTGGTGTATATGTTTGGTTCTTGGGATGAGGTTAGCCAGAAAGACCTCTTAAGTGGGGTGAGGTAGCGAAAAGGCCCAGCTAACTGGAAAGATCTCTTAAGTGGGGTGAGGTAGCGAAAAGGCCCAGCGAAAAGGCCAAACTAACCGGAAAGACCTCTTAAGTGAGGTGAGGTAACGAAAAGGCCCAGCTAACCGGAAAGACCTCTTAAGTGAGGTGATGTAGCTAAAAGACTCTGCTAACCAGAAAGACCTCTTAAGTGGGGTGAGGTAGCCAAAAGACACAGCTAACCAGAAAGACCTCTTAAGTGGGGTGAGATAGCGAAAATGGTCATGTTCTTGATTTTCCCTCTACAGATGATGAATATGTGATTCCCGCATGATAATTAAATGAACTAGCCTAGTCTCCATCCAAAACGAATTTTGTTTTATGATTTGATTACTTGATATGTTTTATACTCAATAATGCCTTTGAAGTCTGTATATCATGAAAGATTCTGATCGGTTTGTTAAAGTTCTTTTATTTTCGAAACCATGTTTCTGTTAAATGTGTTTTTCCTGATATGTGTTTGAAAGGGATGTTATATTTGTAAAGAAGTGCCTCTCTTTCATATTATTATGTATTATATATGTTTTAAACGCTATGATCATTTTAAATGCGTTTCTTATTGTGCTTTTTCTCGAAAGTTCACCCCTCTACGTTTCAGATTATTTGCAGTGATCTATAGACGCTACCTATCGCGTACACGACATAGGCTAGTGGAAAGTGCTACCTTAGACTACTTTTGTACACACAGAGGTATATAGATGCATTCCTTTACCAGACACATTATGTGAGCACAGACATATAGTGAGAATATTTTATTGGGATGTAATTTGTAAGAAAACAAACGTAAAAAAAAAATCTCTTTTGAGAATTAATCGTAGAGTACTAATCTTAGTGGGAATAGATACATGTTGGCTTGATGATGCGAATTTGGGGAGCATGTTTGATAGTTGTGGATACCTAGGATTGTTAAAGCGTTTGATTTGCAGGTGGGTAAGCTTATATATAAATCATTATGCTACCGAAATTTCTACCTGCCATTTAGATGTAAAATTTAATTTAAGTATAATTATCGGTGAATAGGTAAGATAAAAGAAACGTCACTGAGCAGGAATGCAGTCTAACTGAATGAAGGAATAAGTAGGAATTTAAAACTTCAAAAAAAAATTTCTTCCGAATTTTCAAGGTCAAGGGTCGTTACAATTTAAGTGGTATCAGAGCAAAAGCTGTCTAGTACTATCAATGTCGTTAATAGGGACAAAATTACATCTCAAATGTCTGTACTTGTCTGGTTGTAGGCAATGTATACCTAATGAAGTTAAGATTTGATCTTTAGTTTACACGCAGGTAGTAGATCACGTGTATCATGAGAGGAAGACGAGGACGCCCACGGAGGCAAGCTCAGCCACCTCCACCTCATCCACCGCAGTCAGAGAGCCCCAATACTCGTATGGCTCAGTTTGAACAACGATTGGAGCAGCGTCTCGAACGTGGATTGGAATCGATTGCTGCCATGGTTGCCCAACATTTAGGGGCAAATGCCTCTAATTCAGCTAGCATTGCACCGATTCCTCCACAAGCACCACCACCTCCTCCTCCACCAGGTCCTTCAGTACCTGTGGAACCTCAGCCTCCTGTACAGGCCCAGAAAGAGGAGAGGGATATCAAAAGGATGAGAGATTTCCTGAAGATGAAGCCTCCATCATTCAAGGGGATTAAGAATCCAGTAGAGGCTGAAGAGTGGCTGGTGAGCCTTGGGAAGATCTTCGATTTTCTGGGGTGTTCTGATGTTGAGAAGGTTTCCATGGCCACCTACATGCTGCAGGGCCAAGCAGAGTATTGGTGGGGATCCACCAAGGTCCTTCTGACTGCTCAGCATCTGGTGATTAGTTGGGATGCATTCTCCATGGCCTTTAAGAAGCAGTATGTTCCACTAGTTGCCCAGCAGAAGTTGAGGATAGACTTTTTGAATTTGGTACAGGGCAGTATGACCATGGATGAGTACGAAAGTAAGTTTACTATGTTGATGAGGTATGATCCGGAGACGTTCCAGAATGAAGAGCGTCGGACTGAGAGGTTTCTAACAAGGTTGAGGCCAACTATTCGAGACTGTCTTTTGGGGTCATGGATTACTGAATTTCAGGATGCCCTGAGAAGAGCACAAATGGTTGAGAGGGACCTGAATGTTATACAGACGGAGTATGGCCTTAAGGGAAAGAACAGAGATGAGCATAAGCGGATGGAGTTGGTGAGACAGGATTTTCGGAGGGACCAGCCCAAGAGGCAGATGACAGATGAGTTTCGAACTAGGGTTGATAGACTTACAGATCCTGTACCTGGTCCCCAGATTTCCAGAGACCCACAACAGTATTGGAAGTTGTGTAAAGATTGCGGGAAACCCCATGGAGGTGTTTGTTATATGACCACAAGGGTATGTTATGGGTGTGGACAGAAGGGACACATGAGCAGGGATTGCCCACAGAGCAATACTCCACAGCCCTCAGAGCAACCACGACAACCTGAGAGGCAAGCTCCCTAGAGACAAATTCTACAGAGACGGGCTACCGCAGCAGAGAAGGGCAAGAAGCTTGTCACTCATGGGAGAGTCTTTGCTTTGGATAGAGAGACTGCTGATGCATCCACTGAGACTATTCGGGGTATGTTTATAATTTGTATTCATGAGGCACATGTACTATTTGATTCAGGCTCTACACACTCTTTCATATCACCCCATTTTGCATGTAAATTGTCTGTGAAGCCTGAGCCTCTAGATTTCATGTTACACGTTACCACACCCCTGTATGCATCTCAAATGACTGATATGATGTGTAGGAATTGTGAAATTAAGATAGGAGATATTGGGATCTTTAGTCAAGCTAAGATGACTCCATTTGAAATTATTTTGAGGAAGTAGTGTGCAAGGCGCAATTATGATGATATGAGTTGTATATTTCTAAAGTCACTAAGAAAAGGGAAAGATGAAGAGAATGATGGAAAAGGAAATAGTGACTATGAAAGAGCATAGTCACTATAGCTGGAAGAATGAATCAAGAAACTAACGATATAAATAAGACTATAAAGGTCACACCGTTTATATGATTGATGAAGATATGGCGTGTTTGGAGTTTAGAGACATCCCTGTAAACAGAGAAAGTTTTCTTACACATGATCAGATGATTTATCAAAGTTACCCCTAAACTAAAAGGAGAAGTTCTAGAATTGATTTAGCACATGGTATCGAATTAATTACTCAAACCACTGTACCGAGTGACCCACCTTGGAGCGTATTGGTGTTAATTTTTAAGGTGACCCAGAGTCTCTTAGGTCACAGTGTATTAAGAATGGGTGTAAGTAGGATTTCCCAATCAGAGGTTATATATCAATGGGAAAGATTCGAACTATTATGAAGATTCAGAGTTTTGAGATAGAAGGAAACTTTAGAATATGAATTACGTATTAAATCTAAGGATTGTAAAATTTATATTCTTATGTTTCGAATGTGAGACTTAATTGGAATAAGGAAAGAGTTTTACTATAGTTGATGTACGAAATGAGACAAGCTTTGAAATGTGATAAATCTTGAACATACGAGTCATGTTGGAATAAAAGATGTATACAAGGTACGAATATCTTTGGTATGTGAAGGGATTCAGATCAAGTGATATGAATTAAGAATAAGTTCTCATTAAGGATAAATGTGAAATTATGATAAGTTTGGTATCCTATTGTCTTATTGAAATTGAATCTTGAATACTTATATCCATAATCGATTTACTTGGTCAAGTCTGATGGCCAATAAAGGTATTTCAAAATACCTCACCGCCCGAGAGACTTGACAGTGTCTAGAAGTACCCTCATCTATTTGATGGACCAGCTTAAATTCAGAGGATTGAATTCTTAAAAGGTGGGGAGAAATGTGAAACTCGATATTTTTCCATATTATGATGCTTATGAGAAGTAAATTATAGCTCAATGTGACATTTTATAGGCTCGTAGACGACAAAAAAAAAAAAGCACTTAGTCCTAGCGTGGGGCCCGATGGCATGCAAATTGAGGTAAGGTCCTAGACTCGAGAATTGCTTAGAAATGCCATGTTCATGCATAAAATGATGTATAAAAAAACCTAAGTGATTGGAGATGAAAAAGTGAGTTAAACTCGGGTTTTAAATTAAATCGAGAAAACAGATCTAATAAGGGAAATAAATTCGAATAAAATTCTAGAAATTCGTGAAAATTATTCCGAGATCATAGACAATTAATATAAGGTGGAATTGACATGAGAAATAAAAATCATGAAGAAATATGGAGATTTAGGGGTCCAAATGAATTTTTGAAGTGAATCGAAGCCTTAATTCCATTTTTGCTCGATATTGGCTAAATCGCGCAAAATAAGCTCGTTCGTGAAATTTTCCTTAAACAAGTAATCCCCAAATTTTTATGGGACATACTATAAATGTAGTATAACAATGAAGAAGTGAAAGTCTGAATAAATCTGATCAAAATTTTAATTGGTGAATTTTCTAAAATGAAGACTACAATTCCATGATTTTAACACCATCAAACAACCCCTAACAAATAATGTATTTTAATTGCTTCTAGAAGGTTAAAAATTTTCAAGTGTTGCCGACACCAAGCTAACACTTTTGGCTTTCAAAAGAAAGCCAATTTCCCTCTTCATTCCAGACAAACCCGAGAGCTTCCCTCCCTCCATTCCTGCCGCACATGTTACTGTAGCTTCAGCATTGTCTGAATTTTCCGACCATCTTCAGGCAAGATTCAGGCGACGGCCAAGAAGACAAATATATTCCCCACTAATCCCTCTACAACATATAAAAAATCCAGCAAAAACTGAGCTCATTTGCTAGCTGAATCATTAGGGAAAGAAAACTGGGCAGAACCTGTAACGTGACCTGACCTGGTAACTTGCTGGAATTTTTCAACAGCCTTCCACTCCTTTTCAGAACTCGATTTCTTCAGGTAAAACATTCATCTACCTCTCATCTAACGTATGTAAACATTTCAGAATTTATGGAAGTTTTTTGATAGCTTAATTGGTAGAAAACTGAAAACAGGGCAGAACAGTAACGTGAATTAGTCTGTTGTCTTGTAGGAATTTTTCAGCAGCTTTCCACTCATTTTCAGACCTTGGTCCAGTTAAACAAAATCTTCATTTACCTCCCCTCTAATATATATAAAAATTTCATATTTAATGGAGGTCATTTGATGCTGGAAACGGTAGAGAGAAGATTGAGCACCAAAGCTGTCCTGTTCGTGTAAGTGAAGTTTTGGATTCTTGGATGCAATGTGGCTGAATTGTGATGTGTTTTGGATTAAATTGAGTTGGATAATGAATATCTTACAACTTAGGAACAATTCTGAAAATTTTAAATTGAAGTCAAAGTTAGTCAAAGGTGTGAGAAAGTTGAGTGAAAGTGTTGAATGATGATGAAATTTGATATATGTTGATTTTTGGTGTTTTTGATGAATTTTCAAAGAAATGACATTGGCTGAAAAAAAAAATTATATGAGCTATTTGAGTTGTTTCCAACATCTTAGGGCACTTGGATAAATTAAAGGTGATGAAAGTGGTTGATGACTGATAAATTTATACAGTGACTAAATGATTGAGCAGCTAAATAACTAGTTATCGAAAAAGAGCTAGATATAATGAAATAGTGAAGTGTATAAAAAGAAATGAGTTGCTGAAATCGCAAAATATACCTTAAAGGTATTGAAAATGGGATAAAAATGGTTGAACAATTTTAAAACGATTAAATCGAGGTGTAGACCGGTAAAACCAAGGAAAGTGAGCACATTAGCTCAAAAGTCAACTTTCGATCAACTTTTTTGATGTATGTACTCATATGAACTCTTATGAGAAAGATGAACCATAAGTGATAAGTTAACATTGTTTTATGACAGCTCGGTCTATCGACACGTTTTACGAGGCAAACTTGAGTATCGAGAAAAATGCTCTACATCAGTCGCTAAGAGGTAAGGAGTGTAATTTAAAATGGTAATAGTATCCTCCTTTCCTTCAAGCTTGGAATTATGAAAAATATTTGAGTTACGCAATATTTTAGTAAAGGATTAGAATTTATACCAAGTGTTCGTTCTTTAGTCCAAGTTCATATTTAAACAAAATCAAGCTCAACTTTTATTGAGCCCCAGCTTTATCTTGCCATGTTTCTAAAATTGTAAGAAAGGTTTATGAATTTAAATGCACGAGTTTTGAGCATGTCTTCAAATTTGTGAGCATATCTCTAATTTCGTTTCTCGAACGAAATGAGATGATTTTGACTTATGCATGAACTTGTTACATGTTTTGCGAGAAATGGAATATGTTATGTGAGCACAGTTTCTCTACTTTATGAAAGAGTTTTCAACCGCAAAAGAGAGTTGATTTGAAACTCGGTTTATAAATTTTAAATATGTGAGGCCCACTTGGGATGAGACTAGCCAGAAAGACCTCTTAAGTGGGGTGAGGTAGTCAAAAGGCCCAGACCCTCACAAGGCTTGTGAAGCCCAAGAAAAATTTTGAAAACTCTGTTTTGAGATAAATGCAATGTTTAATGATATGCGATCGTGGGGGCCACCTCTTGGGTTCTGTGAAAGCAAAGTACCACACAGTCTGTGTGACTATGGGGGCCACCTTTTAGGTCCTACAGATGCAAAGTGCCACACAGTCAAAGCATTTTGTCATGCACGACTTCGTGGTGTATATGTTCGGTACCTGGGATTAGGTTAACCAGAAAGACCTTTTAAGTGGGGTGAGGTAGCGAAAAGGCCCAGCTAATCGGAAAGACCTCTTAAGTGGAGTGAGGGTGAGGTAGCGAAAAGGCCCAGCTAACCGGAAAGACCTCTTAAGTGGGGTGAGGTAGCAAAAAGGCTCAGCTAACCGGAAAGACCTCTTAAGTGAGGTGAGGTAGCAAAAAGACTCTGCTAACCAGAAAGACCTCTTAAGTGGGATGAGGTAGCCAAAAGACACAGCTAACCAGAAAGACCTCTTAAGTGAGGTAAGGTAGCGAAAATGATCATGTTCATGATTTTCCCTCTACAGAGGATGAATATGTGATTCCCGCATGACAATTACATGAACTAGCCTAGTCTCCATCCAAAACGAATTTTGTTTTACGATTTGATTACTTGATATGTTTTATACTCAACAATGCCTTTGAAGTCTGTATATCATGAAAGATTCTGATCGATCTGCTAAGGTTCTTTTATTTTCGAAACCATGTTTCTGTTAAATGTGTTTTTCCTGATATGTGTTTGAAAGGGATGTTATATTTGTAAAGAAGTGCCTCTCTTTCGTATTATTATGTATTATGTATGTTTTAAATGCTATGATCATTTTAAATGCGTTTCTTACTGGGCTTTTTTTCCGAAAGCTCACCCCTCTACATTTCAGATTGTTTGCAGTGATCTACAGACGCTACCTGCCGCGTACACGACATAGGCTGGTGGAAAGTGCTACCTTAGACTACTTTTGTACACGCAGAGGTATACAGATGCATTCCTTTACCAGACACATTATGTAAGCACAGATATATAGTGGGAATATTTTATTGGGATGTAATTTGTAAGAAAACAAACGTAAAAAAAAAAAAATCTCTTTTGAGAATTAATCGTAGAGTACTAATCCTAGTGGGAACAGATACATGTTGGCTTGATGATGCGAATTTGGGGAGCATGTTTGATAGTTGTGGATACCTAGGATTGTTAAAGCGTTTGATTTGCAAGTGGGTAGGCTTATATATAAATTGTTATGCTGTCGAAATTTCTACCTACCATTTAGATGTAAAATTTAATTTAAGTATAATTATCGGTGAATAGGTAAGATAAAAGAAACGGCACTGAACAGGAATGCAGTCTAAGTGAATGAAGGAATAAGTAGGAATTTAAAACTTTAAAAAAAAAATTTCCTCCGAATTTTCAAGGTCAAGGGTTGTTACACTTTCTCTTCCCTTTTTCTCCTCCTTCTTCTTCGATTTCACTCCTCTCTTTTTTTTTTGTCCCACTCGTCGGCCATCGTTTTCCTTGCCGGATTTGCGGCTGGTCGGCGTCGGTGGCTTCACCGCCTCTCGACCTCTCTCTGTCTCCTCGCTGGGGGAGAGCTTTCGGGGAGGATCGGGAAAACCCGATCCGCTTTGCTCCATTTCTCTGTCGTGCGAAAGTCGCGCGACAACAATTCATTTTTTTTTACTTTATATATTATTATTATTATTATTTTATTATATATATGATATATATTATTTATTTATTTATAGTTTTATTATTATTCTTTTTTTTTAAATTACGTTTTCAAAGTAACAAATATATAATTTATTTTTGTATTTATTTTTATTGTCTAATTAACTACAGAAAATTTTACGGTTTTTACAGGAGATGTACTAAGAGTGTGTGTATATATATATATATATTTATGTAAACCCTACAAAATTCTTATATTTAATTAGACTATATAAGAATAAAAGTAATATATTTTAATGGAAGTGTGAATATTCGTTGTAAGGCTCGAGGAGTATGGGAACCGTGAAGCCCGTGAATGATAGGGAACCCGAAAATATCGGATGTGATGAAGCAAATGCAAGCATGGAGGGATCGAAAATAATATTTGTTTTAAAAACTTGTATCGGGAATTTATGAGGAATGATGGAATCCCAATAATATTTCATTTTCAAAATAATGAAAATTTCATGGAATGCATGAACATTTTGTCATTTGGGTAATTTATAAAAAAAAGGGGAATGTATATATGTATATACATATGTATATATATATATATATATATATATATATATAACAAATATATATATTTATATATTGTAATGTATATTATGTAATGTATAGAATTTAATATATAAGTATTAATAAATAAATAAAGTATGAGACAAATAAAAATAAAAAAGATGAAATGAAATAAAATGAAAAAAAATGAAATGGAAAATAAACAACAAACAAATAAACACATAAACAAATATATACAATATATATAAATCAATAATATATATAATATAATATTAATATAATAACCATTTATATTGTACGGAATTGGCTTTCTGAAAGCCAATTCCACACATTTGATGTTTCAAAGAAGCGAAGACATCCTCTGCTGGGCGGGAAACAAACGAAGAAGAAAAGAAGAGAAGAGGAGAAAGACTGATCAGCCGGGAGAAGGAGAAAGGAAAGGAAGGGAAAGAAAGGAGAAAGAAGAGTAGAGAAAGAAGAAAGGAGGCTAGCCGATCGGGGAGAAGAAACTAAGAGGCTACAAGGGAGAAGAATTTGAAGCAGACTGAGAGAAGGGGAAGAGTAGACCGAGGCAAGGGAGAAGAAACGAAAGCAGAAAACGAAGCTAGAAATAGAAGAAGACCGAGGGGCTGAAGAGGAGAGTGAGTGAAGGAGGATGATAATGATGGAAGGCTGGAACCGTGAAGGAGCAAGAGATGGTAGCACCGAGAGCAGGAAATCGAAGCAAGACTGAAGGCTGAAGGAAAACTAGGCGAGGCTGAAAAAAAAAGGGAAGAAGCCGATACAATGAAGCGAAAGAGTAGAGGAGAATGGAACCGAGAAAGTGAAGAGAACAGAAGCAGCTGGACAACAGAAACAGAATTGAGGGAGAAGGGACTGAAGTTGGAAACAAGCCAGAGGAAGGAAGCACTGCAGAACCGGGGCTGGAAATTGAAACAAAATCGAGGGAGAAGATGTCACGACCCTCAACTTACCAAAATACGTACAAATTTTTCGCATTTCCATGCATCAATCCTTAATCATCCTTCCTCGATCGTGAACAACCACACGCTTAACAGTTGGGCTATGTGTCGACGTCTAACTCACTCCACCATACCAATTCAATTTGAAACATTATTTATGAGTAAACACTTGAATAAATGTATATATATATCAGAGTTGTTACATGTGTTTACATTGTTTTACATCCCCAGTGGTTACATACAAAATGCTACTGTGCTATGTCTAGTTTAGATACAAAATAATCAAGGTGTGTATACCTTTAGCGATGGGATGCAGCGGATTACCAAAAAGGGAATGCCTCCAGTCACGTCCAATCTATACTCAAATCTCTGTAGAGAGGGGAAGATAAGGGGGGTGAGCAAACCACACGCTCAGTAAGGCAATCATGCGAACAGGTAGATACTGTACTATCTACGTGATCGTGATGCCATGCTCAAAAGCATTTAATTCGTTGTTTATCTCAAAACATGAGTGTATGATTTTGTTAATGGTATGTAAAGCATTCATGCTATTAAAATTCAGTGCACATTTCAACTCAAAGCATGGTATAAATCATCATGCATAATTCACAATAAAAGCATGGCATTAAACATCATGCATCCGTGCACTTTAAAAACCATTAACAAATCAATTCAACGTCAGGTCCCAGCCCATCCCTCGGGCTTTCCTGACCACAATCACTTCAAACATGGATTTATTCTCAAATAGCATTAGACATGTGAGATAAGCAGTTTCAACAATAGGTAATAACCTCAAGGCCTATGTACATAACCTGTGATACCGGCTACACGGATCAGGTGTGCGGGATATCACCACCATCTGCTTCCATACGGGAGGTGGGTCAAATCCTACCCGCCGGTCCATAGCAGATCTCGTCCGAAGACGGCACATCACATCACAACACGGTACAATGTACTCCATGCTACATGCACGGTACAACGTACTCCGTGGACCCCCAGCCTTATCCCTCGTTCGGGCTCATCAGCTGTTCCTCCAACCCTTATCCCTCGTTCGGGCTCATCAGGTGGATCTCCAACCCTTATCCCTCGTTCGGGCTCATCAGGTTGTTTTAACATGCCATGTCTCAAAACAATGCACGTGTGAGCCTATTTAATCGATATGACACCAAGTCTACTCGAAGCTCCAAACAGGGCAACATGCAAGGTGGGCATTCAGTGCGAGACAAACTCAAAGCACAATGCCAAAACAATATGAAATCCATGTGAAAACTAGTGCCTCTTGCACTCTTTCATACTCACGAAATCATGTAGGTGGTTCAAAACTTACAAAATATGGTTAACAAAACCAAAACATACTCATTTCTTTTGCAAATCATTTCAATGTTAGCCAACCTACCAATCATTTGCTAAAAAGCAATAAAACATGATTTTCAAAGCAATATGCTTTTGTTTTCATGCACATTTCTCAAACTCCCAACTTTTACCCTTCAATCACCCAACAACATTTCCTAATCTCATGCATTCTAGCAAAACATTTAAGCGCCCAAATTGCGCACAATATCTCTAAGAGTCCACACAATTCCCTTACCTCGATTTACTTGGTGTGACTCCTTTCCTTTTAGCTTCTCACGCTCTTGGCTCAACTCGCCTCGGCGTATCCTCGGAAGCTGCGATTCATTCATTAAATCGATTGAGTTAACGTATTTAACCCATAATTGACCTCACTAGTCAACATTATTTACTTATGCATTTTACAAATGCCTTAACCCTCATTTTACCTCTTTTAGGTAAACCTCACAATTTATCCACTAACCACATCTTAAAATCATACCACAATCACTATTAATGATTTCTACATATCTCATTCATCATTAATCTCCATCAATTTCACTTTCTCACACTAAACCATTTCTAGGTCAAAATCATTCCAATGCATTCTAGATAGTTTCTAACCATCCATACTCATGCCAAACAACTCCAAAATCAATTAAATAAACAATGTACCATAGTTGGAGTGTTGGAATCTTACCAAATTTGATTTCTCTTCTTGCTCCAAATGGCAATGCCCTTAAATGCTTCAATATCAACAATGGGAAAATGCTTTCCAACTATGTTGTTCTTCTCTTTGATAGGAACAACTTTGTCTCTAATGGTCTCTCTTCAAACCTCACTGAAAATGACTGATTTTTGAGAGAGAATGTTAGGTTTTTGGGTTGAAAGTGGAAAGTTTGTGTTTTTCCCGAAATTTTCTGATTTCCAGCACTCCTTATATAGAAATAGCTTGAGGAGATCGATCTGGTCCAAGAGGAGATCGATCTGGTCCCTTAAAATCCCTCTTTTTCACGGCATTTTTAAGCCTGAGATCGATCTGTTGAAGCATGAGATCGATCTGTCAAGGCAGGAGATCGATCTGTCGAAGCATGAGATCGATCTGCTCCCAAACAGAGAGCTAAGGAGATCGATCTGGGTGCTTGGGGATCGATCTTTTCACTACCAATTGCTTAGGAGATCGATCTGGCTCCATTGGAGATCGATCTGCTCTATTCTTTTACCCAAATAAGAGCATTCTGGCTCTTCCAGATCGATCTCTCATCCCATGAGATCGATCTGCCCTTCAAAATTTCCAGATTTTCTGCAGTTCCTCTGCAACAACACTTACCAAACATCCTTAATTTGCTACCATGATCATTTCCTCATTCATTCATCTTTGAGACTTGAAAATGGCATCCATCCTCACTTCATACACATTAAAACTTGTGTAGGATCTTTGTATGACCAATGGTACTTAATATAAACTAAAATGGAAGTGCACATCTTATGCAATTATACTTCCATTTTACTAAGCTATTCAAAATCCATTCTACACACATTCTCCACATGTTTAAGTCCATTTCTACACATTCATACATAATGAAACTTGTATGTACGATTATCACTCTTATTACAAGTGTGTACATTACTTGTGGACTTACATCACATATACTTCACTCAAGAATTCATAGTACAACTCTATTTACACTTCTATATACATATATACCCTTATACATATACGGGGTCTCACAGAAGAAGGGCTGACCGAGAGAGGAGAAAAGAAAAGGAAAAAAAAAAAAGAAGAAATGAGAAAAGAAAGGCTGGAAATTTGGGAGACAAAGGTAGAATTTATATATGTAAATTTAATGTGCATATATATATATATGTGTATATATGATAATTCTATATTTTAAGAATTATTTGTGCTTAATTTCCTAATTAATTATTTAAATCTCCAATTTATTTTTTTAATTATCCCCTTTATTTAATTAAAATTTTCATGTTTGCAGATAAATTAAATCCAGATTAATTTTGAATATTTCGGTAGAAAATGGACCGAAATTGGGCTAAAATCGAGATTGAGCCACGCGGACAACACGAGTCATGCCACCTAGCACATCCAATTGGACAAGAAGACCAATGACATGGAAATATCTTTTCAAGGAGCCAATGGTGTGAAGACAAGTGGCCAAAAATATGCCAACTCATCAAGGATGTGAAAATTACAATTTTACCCCTAATGTGTTTATAAATAGAAAATGATGACAATTGAAAGAGCATGTAATTTTAGGAGTAGGAGTAGTGTAATGTAATTTATGAGTATATTTAATTTTTCTTAGAATAGTTTAAAGTTTTATTTTAAAAGCTTTGTTGTTAGATTTTATTTTGTTTTTCATTTGCAAGGATTTTTTGTTAGTTCTTAGTTAGCCACCATTATTTGTTTTTCTTTTCTTCTCGATTTCTTTACAAATTTTCATCTCTTGGTTGTAGCACTTTTAAGTTAATGATAACCATTTATTTTTCCTTCTTTTGGTCTCGGTTTGGCATCTTTCCCTTTTCATTTTCCTTATTTCGGCGTGCTTAGCGTTGGACCAAAGGAAAGCTTGTAAGACCTGAAATTAAATCGTAAATTTTTATGAGGGATGAAAATGGTTACAAATTTAAATGAATGAGATTCAGATTGGAAATAAGGATTTAAAATACGAAATGAGTGAGTATTTGTGAAGGGAAGTCGGGTTAAATTAATCCTGAATACGTGCAAGGGTAAAACGGTCAAAAGATCAAAAATCGATATAAATTCGACAGAAAAATTTAATTAAAAATATGGGATTGAGAAATCTTGATCAATAACGAAGAAATAATTAAATTTTCGGTTAAATTGATCAAGATATGAATTTATGGAAATTAATCGGGATTTTTACTTCGAAAAAATAATCTCGAAAATAATTGAAAAATATACCGAAAAAATGAAATATTATCGATAAATTTATTTATGGGTTAAATGAATAAAATATGAATATTTTTATATATTTTTGTCAAATAATAATAAAATGTTGAATATAACAATAATAAAAATAAAAAATAAATAAATAATAATTAAAAAAGGGGGAAATCGCGTTTCGCGATTTCTGAGGAAAATGGAAATGAGGCAGACCGAGGCCGTCGGTCTCCATCACCGACGACCTCCGGTGACCAGGAAGCTGGACAAGGGGCAGTCGAGCTCGTCGACACTGACAGTGGCAGAGAAACGCGACCGGCGAGTGAGGAAAAGGAAAGAGAAACCGACGAAGGAGAGAAGCGAAGAACGGCGGCGAACGGCGCCGATCTAGCCCCACGCGACCATCGCTGAACGTCTCCGAGGCCAAGACGAACAGATTGGTGGTGGCCATAACCGTCGAAATCGACGGACAGCGCCGAAAATGGCAGAAAAGGAAATTGGTATCGACGACCGAGGGAGAACAGTCGGACCGACCACTTTCCGGTGGCCTTGGCCAAAACCGAGGCTAGATTCAAGAATCGGACGACCCAGCGGAGTTGCTGGCGGTGGAAGTCGACGGAGAACCAGCCGACGAGGCCCCGAACCGATCAAACTGGACTGAACCGGCGGTCTGAACCGGGTTGAACCGGACGGAATCGGTTCAGCCAAGAAAGAGAGGGAAAAAAAGGAGAGAAAGAGAAAAAGGAAAAAGGGGAAGAATTTTCGAAGATACACCGGACTTTGGGTAAGCCGGTAAGCGGTCAAAAGTGACCGATTTGATTTTTGAGAAATTATTTAAATTATATTCGATCGAAAAATAACCCGAAATTAAATATAAATTATGCAGTTCGACGATAAATTTCGAACGTAAGCTGATTGAACTTTGATTTGTGCACCATCACATAATCTCGGGTAAGTAAAGCTCCTTTACGACAATTTATATGATTATTCGCATATTAGAAATGTATTTTACGCATTTCGGATTTAATTCCGCATTTAGTGGATAATATTGGGAATTTTGAGTAAACTGTCGTAAATGATATATGGGCTATCCAAAGAGTTTGGAACGAAGCCCAATGGGTTTTGAGAACCCAATAGACCCGATGAAGGGATTAAATAAATGAAAATGAGCTGAAAATAGGCTCGAGACCCATTAAGACGCAATCGGGCCCAATAAAGTAAAACGGGCTCAATGCTTTAGATTTGATCAGTATAAGTGAAATACTGACAAAGATAATTGAATTGACCCCAATTATGTGGTTATATGTAGTTCCGTAGACTTGGTTTGGAGCAAATTGGACTGAGAGACCTGGTACGGGCGGAACAGGATAAGATCGCGCATGATTCCAGGTAAGGGAATTTTACGGACTGTTAGAGATAACTTTACAAAATTTCAACTTCATTTGCAGTATTTTAAATGGTCTGAAGGGTTTAGATTTCAGATAAAATTTTTAGTGCCAGAATGGGTAAATTACCAAAATACCCTTATTAAGGGTAAAATTTTCAACTTTAGGAAAAATGTGGGAGGAGCAAGGACAAGAGGTTCCTGCTCGTTTCTTGAGATGTTTGACCACATGCATGAGTAGGCTGGCTAACTTTTAAATAAAAATGCACATCATTGCATATTTTCAACGGATGTTGATTTTCTCTAGAAATAATTTGAGAAATGTAGCCGCCTACGTGATTTTCAGAAATGTGACGTGCTAGAGCTCAGCTCGCACGAGTTTTGATTTGTGTGATGCATACCTTAATGCTGGAGCGAGAGCTCGCACTTGAGTTTTACATGTATTAGTGCTGGAGTCTAACTCGCACCAGATTTTTATATGATTTTCGTTACACAGTGCTGAAGTCTAACTCGCACCAGATTTTCACATGAAATGTGTACAGAGTGCTAGAGCTCAGCTTGCACTAGTTTTACTTGATTTTTATGAGAGTGCTAGAGCATCGCTCGCAGTATTTTTCTGAAATCATGCGATGAGCTGTGCTTGGAGCGTCGGGTAGACTGTGTGTCACACCGATTAAATAGGCTCGCACGTGCGTGTCGAGACAAGGCATGAGTATGGAGATATGATATGGGTCTACGGAGTACGTTGTACCGTACAAGTAGCATGGAGTACGTTGTACCGTGTGGTATCTTCGGATACGTGGTATCTTCGGATACGAGTGGCATCTTCGGATGCGTAGGATTGGATAAGACTGACGGGTTGGACTGACCCACCTCCCGGGAGGTTCCCGATCAAGGTGAGACCCCGCACACTAGGATTCGTGTAGCAGAGTGGCTCACGAGGACACACGGCCATAGTCCTGGTTATTTGCTTGAGATATACATATATTGCCTAGTCTCGCCTGTTGATGTTTTGATAAACTCATTTGTGGACTTTTATGTGAGTCTGGACTACTTGAGGGAGGGGTTGGATCTTGACTGAGATATGATTTTGATGGAAATTAAATTAGGTTTTAAATGAAAACTTGCATGATGATATTTTCCATGCTATTTAAACCCATGAATGATGTCAACTGATTTTACATGACATTCAGTATATCGCATGGTACTGTTGCTTCAAAAAGCATTTGAGTTTATGGTTTCGTGTGAGTCAGGAACACCCGAGGGAAGGGTTGAGTCCTGACTGTGTTGTAAAATTTGAACGATGATGAAATGTTTTAAATGGATATGCATGTCAAGTTTTCCATGCTTTTGAATCCATATATGAACTTGTTTTACATGACATCACGAATTATAACATCTATTTTGAAATGTGTGGAGAAGGGTGGTTTATGCATGGCATCACGTTTATGTAGGTAGTATAGTTACCTATTTGTTCGTAGGATTGCCTTACTGAGCTTGATGTGCTCACCCCTTTCATTTTTCAACACAAATTCCCTCCAGTAGACATTGAGGTGACTGAGTACTACATTCCTGATATCCGCTGCTACCCATCATGTTAAGGTATATATACTTGTACATATTGTATCTAAATGAGTATAGCACAGTAACATGTTTGTAAGTAATTGTCAGTGATGTATAGATAATGTAAATACTTGTAAATAAATGGAAAAGAATAAATGAAAATCGAATGTGTTTACCTTTTTCTGTAATAAGAAATTAAGTTATATGATGATTAAATGGTGGGACTGGCATTGACGCACAGCCCAATTATTAGTGGAGTGTGGTCACGATTCGGAGGATAGATAAGTATGAAATAAAAATAAAAAATTTTCTCTGATTTTTGGGTAGTTTTGGGTCGTGACAAGCTGTGGTATCAGAGCGAAATTGATCTGATGTGTGTCAATGTTAATAATTAGGAAATTACATCCCTGTGTTACTGTGCTTGGTTAAATACAATAATGTATATCGAGATGAGTTTTAACTAAGAAATAGATGAGAATGCAGGAATATAGGCATTATGTCTAATATTAGTCGCGATAGAGGAGGTAGTGTAAGACCCGAATTTAATTAAAATGCGAAAATTAAATAAGAAAAGATGGGGAAAGTATGAAGGAAGTCGGGTTAAATTAATCCCGAACACGTGTAAGGGCAAAATGGTCAAAAGACCAAAAGGTCGGTATAATTTCGATAAGAAAATTTAATTAAAATATGGATTTAAGAAATCTTGGTCAATAAAAGTGAAATAAATTTATTTCGGGTTAAATTGATCAAGATATTAATTTATTGGAATTAATCGAGATTTTTAGTTCAGAAGAATAATCCCGAAAATAATCGAAAAATATCCCGAAAAAGTCATTCGGGACAATATCCCGAAAATACGGAGAAATTATACCCGAAAAAGGGGTTAAAATATAATAAATAAATCAACTAAAATTAAATTAAAGAATTTAGAATTTAATAATAATTTTTGAGAGATATTTTGGGTATTTTAATGTATTTTAATTAATAGTAAAATAATTAAAATAAATAATAATAATAATAATAAAATTAATAAAACAAAAAAAAAGAAAAGAAGCTGAAAAAAAAGAAAAGAAAAGAGAAGACGAAATCGCGAAACGCGAAGAAAACGGAAGCAAAGGCCGGCGTGACCACCGGCGACTGGAGACCCAGGCGAGGCCGGCAAAAGGGAACCCGATGAGGCCCGACCCACCACCGGCCCCTTGGAGACCCGAACGGCGACAAATGGCGGCGAACGGAGTGAAAAAAAAAAACGAAACCTAGAGGGGAGAGAAAATTGCCAGCGACCGACGCGATTCAGGCCCGATCGACCCCAGCCGAAGCTTCCCCAGGCGATGGTGAGCAGATTGGTGGTGGTGGCAGCCACCGAAACTGGCGGACGGCGCCGGAAACGGTGAAAAAGCAAAATGGGTTTCCGACGCCGAGGAGAAGAGGCCGAACCGGCGGCGTTCCGGCGAGCTTGACCCAAACCGAGGGCAGATTCGAGATGCGGACGACCTTGCGGAGCTGCTGGCGGTGGAAGCCGACGGAGAACCGACCGGCAAGGTAGTGAACCGACGGTGAACCGGTCGAACCGGAGAGAATCGGCGGTCTGAACCGGTCCGAACCGGACTGAACAGGTTCAGCCAAAAAGAGGAGGAAAAAAGGAAGAAAAAAGGGAAAAAGAAAAAGAGGAAAAATTGGGGAAAATTCCTGTGATGCAATCGAGCTTCGGGTAAGTCAGTAGTGGTCGAAATTGACCCGATTTAAATTTCGGAGTATTTAATTTAATTAATTTTGGGCTGAAAATTTACCCGGAAAAATTATGAAATTATGTAGCTCGACAATTGGCATCCAACGAGAGCTCGAGATAGCCTCGATTTGCGGACTAGCATGGAATCTCAGGTAAGTAACCCTTATTTACGACAATTACCTCGTTATGCGTGATATTGATTTGATTTTCGCATAAATTGAATTAAATTATGGAAATTTAGATAAATTGTCGTAAATAATGAATTTAGCTATTCAAGAATTAGAACGAGGCCCAATAAATTATTAGTGGGCCCAATGAGCCCAATAGGCCTCGATAAAGTGAAAATTAAGTGAAAAACGGGCTTAAGGCCGATTAAAGCCCATTAAGGTGCAATCGGGCCCAATAGGGGTAAATGAGCCCAACGATTTAAATTAAGCCCAGAAAAGATTAAATACGATTAAATTGTATGTTATCTGACCTACGAAATATTAATACGCAGTTCCGAGCATTTGATTGGGAGCATATCGGACTGCGCGACGAGACAACAGTGGAAAAGAAAAGGTCAGACTCGACAGGAAAATAAGGTAAGGGAATTCTACGGACTGCTAGAGGTAATTTTACGAAATTTCAAATCATATGCAGTCTTTTAAAATTTATCTGAAGGGTCTAGAGGTCGAAGAATAATTGTAGTGCCCCGTATGGGCAAAATTACCGAAATACCCTTGTTAAGGGTAAATGTTTTCAAATTTAGGAAAAATTGGGAGGAGCAAGAACAAGAGGTTCCTGCTCATTTTGGAGGTGTTTTAACACATGCATGAGTAGGCTGGCTCACTTTTAAAGAAAAATGCATAGCATTGCATACCTTTAACGATGTAATTTCTGTGAAAACTATTTGGAGATAACCGAGCCGCCTACGTGTTTTTATTTACATGTGACGTGCTAGAGCTTAGCTCGCACGAAGTTTGATTTGTGTGATGCATGCATTAGTGCTGGAGCGAGAGCTCGCACTAAAGTTTTACATGCATAGGTGCTAGAGTATAACTCGCACCAGATTTCACATGCTTGTTTCGTGACACGGTGCTAGAGTCTAACTCGCACCCGATTTTACATGATTTTTGTGACAGGGTGCTGAAGTTTAACTCGCACCAGATTTTATAAGATTTTCAGGTGATTTATATACAAAGTGTTGAGCTTAGCTCGCACTTGTTTTACTGGATTTGTGGAGTAGCGCTGTCTGCCCTTGGAGTCAGCCAAAAGGCCCAACAGGCTCAAAAGACCTCTTAGGTGGGGTGAGAGTGAGGGATGAGGTTGGCGGCCTTGTGGGGATGTAAAGCGGGCTCTGCCAGTTTTACTTGATTGATGAGAGTGCTGAGCATCAGCGGACAATACGTTGGACTTGTTGACGTTGTTGCACCACCCGTTGTTGGACCACCCGTTGTTGACCACCAACGTTGTCAATGGGCCCAAGAAGGGTTGCCATGGCCGTTGGCAGGGGTTGGCCGGGCAGGGGTTGGCCGGGCAGGGGTTGGCCGTCACAATAAAATCGCTCGCACTGATTTTATGAGAACATGCGATGAGCCGTGCTTGGAGTATCGGGTAGACTGTGTGTCACCGATTAAATAGACCCGCACGTGCGTTTTGAGACATGGCATGAGTATAGAGATATTATATGGGTTCACGGAGTACGATGTACCGTGCAAGTAGCATGGAGTACGATGTACCGTGTGGTATCTTCGGATACGGCATCTCCGGATGCAGCATCTTCGGATGCCTGGGATCGGATAAGACTGACGGGATGGATTGACCCACCTTCCGGGCGGTTCCCGATCATGGTGAGAACCCGCACACTAGGATCCGTGTAGCTGAGGAACTCCCGAGGACACATATGGCCATAGTCCTGGTTATTGTCGTTATACAGATATTGCCTCGTCTCGCATGTCGACGATTTCGATGATTTAAACTGGGTTTTTAATTAAATGTGCATGATGGTTATTTCCATGCTTTTTAAACCCATGTGTGATGTAAATCGATTTTCATGATTTTGTGAGAGTCAGGATCACCCGAAGGAGGGGTCGAATCCTAACTTTACTGTGAAATTTTTTAATGAGAAATATATGATTTTGAATATAATTGCATGTTGAATTTTCCGTGCAAATGTGTTTTACATAACATCATAACTCATATCATATGTTTTAAAATGTGTGGAGAAAGGGTGGTTTATGCATGGCACTACGTTCATGTAGGTAGTATGGTTACCTACTTGTTCGTAGGATTGCCTTACTGAGCTTGATGTGCTCACCCCTTTCATTTTCTCCCACAGATAATCTCCAGTTGAAGTTGAGGCGACTCAGTACTGCATTCTGGATATCCGCTGCTGCCCATCAACATAAGGTATATACACTTGTACATATTGTATCTACATAAGCATAGCACAGTAACATGTTTGTAAGTAACTTTAGGGGATGTATAAATAATGTAAACAATTATAAATGACTGGAGAAGAAATAAGTTAGATGGTGATTGAATGGTGGGACTGGCATTGACGCACAGCCCAATTATTAGTGGAGTGTGGTCACGATTCGAGGACAGGTAAGAAATTTAAGTAAGAAAATAATAAAACGCGAAAAAAAAATTAACTCTGATTTTTGGGTAGTTTAGGTCGTGACAGGTAGAGCACGAGGCATAGGTCGTAGAGGTAGACCTGAGCCTGCTTGTCGTGCTGTGTTGACCTATGAGAACTAAGATGAGATTGAAATGGAGGCTAATGTTGAGCATGCCCCACAGAGTCCGACAAAGAGATCGGACAGTATTGAGACACACTTCGCGAGGTTGAAGCAAAGTGTGGAAAATATTTGGGAGCTAATTGCTCAAAGTATGCATGGGATTTGAGGGCGAGTCGGAGCATTGGTGAAAGTCCACTCGACCCATCTTAAGAGTTGACATGAGAAATATTTTGGATGTATTCCGGTGACAGAATATCCCGGACATTATTTAAAGAAAATTACAGATAAAAATTTCTTATCTGACTCAGAGGAACTAAATTGATTAACGAGTATGAAACTCAGTTAATATCCCTGAGCAGGTATAACCTCGACACTATGGGCAATGAGAGTCGAAAAGCCTAAAAGTTCAATGAATTGCTCAAATTGTTGACTAGAATCCGATTAGCCCTGTTGGATATCAATACCTATGCCGAGGCAGTGCGTAGACTACAGTTGTGTGAATAAGATCATATGTTGCATACCTCTGAGATTGGGAAAGGTAGTAAAGGTCGAAATAGAGACAAAAGAAAATAGAGAATGGCAGAGATGTCAAAACGGGAGAAAATGTAGTTTGGTAAGAGATTAGAATGGAGGAGTTATGGGGTAAGATGATTGGTAAGGCCCCAGTGTATGCAATTTGAATACTTTTGAGGGGTATTGTGATTTGAGGACCCCGACCTGCTACGAAGCAGTGTAGTAGGGTGAACAGTGGAGCAGTGTAGCAATGTAATAGTGTAGCAGTATAAGCAGTGTAGGATGTGTGGTAGATACCACTGAAGTATGGCCTACACATACACTTTATTGACTAAAATAGGCGTTAAGTGTGGTAAGACGGGCCACTTAATTAATGATTGCTTAGAGTTGGGTAAGACTGCCCTACAGAAGAGCAAAGAGACAGAGAAAACCCAGTTGATATCTTTGCACCAAAAAGGGAGGCCACAGCCGAAGAGAAAGGGGAAAGTAGGCTGTTGAATGGGGGCGAGTGTATGCCTTGGACCAGGACACTATTGATGTTTCATATGATGTGGTGAAAGATACCACACTGGTTATGAATAGTGAAGTAATTATTTTAATTAATCTTGGTGCCACGTATTTAGTCATACCGCCTTCACTTGTATATAAGTTAGTAAAATACATGAATGCCTGCACCTTGGGCACAATGTCGATAGTTATACCCCAATGAAGGAGGGTTAACTAACGAAATAATTATGAAGAAATTATAAGTTGAAAATGGGGGAAGAAGTATAAGCCAGCCGATTTTATTCAATGGACTATGAATAATTTGAAGTAATATTTGAGAAGAAAAATTAGTTAGCTGCAAATTATGATGTTCAGAGTTATATTCTAAGACAGTGTTGTTTTACCCCTGAAAAGTATATTGTAAGTTTTGACAAGTAATAAAAGGGGAGTAGCAATTGAAATTAAAGGAGTAAATGATTGTACTCACAGAATGAGTAATGACAGAGTTTGTTATGAGTGATATACGAAAAGAGATAAGTTTTAAGATGTGATAGATCATGAATACAAGATCTATTGGAATAAGAGGCGTATGCAAGGTACAAATATTTCTGATATGTGAAATAATTTGGATTAAAGCAATTAGTAGCGAATATGAATTGTGACCACATGGACTAATATGTAAAGTAATTGTGGTCAAGTCTGAGGGTTAATAAAGGTATTTCAAAATACCTCCCCGCCTGAAGACTTGACAGCGTCTAAAAGTATACACAACCTATAAATTGAAATGCGATAGTCGTAATATATACATTTAAAATTAGGGTACCTTTACTGGTACGATAAAGAAATATAGAATTCGATTAATCAGAAAGGCTTAAAAATTAAAATTTTATAAAAGTCGTTGACGCAAGTTAGTAGCTTGAACGAAAGCAATTTCAACATGAGATTATCCGTTTATGCGTACCGAGGTCAATGATATGGGTAATTGAAATATTCAGTGAAACTCAATTACGATGAGGTATTTAAACTTTACCTGGACCGATTTGTCATCATCCTTATTGATGATATTTTGGGTATATTTAAAGTCTATGGAAAATTATAAGCAACAATTGGAGATTGTTTGTACAGATGGTTTGTAGAGAGTTTATAGAAATGAGCTGCTCAGTTGACACATCGTATTCGCAAAAGATTGCATACGAGTGGGATGATAAGTATGAAAGTAGCTTCGATGAGTTTCAGTGTATTGAAGTACGAACTGACCACAGTGATTATTTTCATCATACCCAACAGCTCAAGAGGTTACTCAGTGTATATGGATACCTCAAAATAATGAATGAGCTGTGTAATGATACAAAATGGGAAGATAGTCGATTATGGATTCAGACAACTCAAGGATCATGAAAGAAACTATCTGACCCATAATTTAATGTTGGCAGCGACTGTGATTGTACTGAGTATGTCGCACCACTATTTACACGATTTGAAATTTTGCATATGCACTGATCATAAAACCCCGAGTATCACACTGAGGAAGAGGCCACATAGGAACTGGAAAGTTTGATGCGGGAAAAGTATCCCGAGTTATTCGCGGATTAAATTGGTTCTAATTTGGAGGACCAAATTCTCTAAGTGGGGGAGAATGTGAGACCCCGTATATGTATAGCTAGGTATATAGGAACATGGGAATGTAAATAAAATCATAAGTATGATGATACATTGTAATGTGAAGTATATGCAATGTAAGTTCACAAGATTATGTACGCACTTGTAATAAGAATTGTGATTATACGTACAAGTTGCATTATGCATGAGTAGGAGGAAATAAACTTGAACACGAGAAGAATGTGATCGAAATGGAATATGAGTAGTATAGTAAAATGGAAGGAAAGATTTACATAAGTGTATATTTCCATTCGAGTAATATCGTGTATATTTGGTTATACAAAGATTTCCCACAAGTTTTAAAATACATTAAGTGGGATGGGATGACATTTTTAAGTCTCAAGGAGCGAGGAATGAGGAAAGGACTATGAAGGTAAATTGAGGAAGTCTTGAAGGGAGTTGTTTCAGAAAAACTGCAGGAAATCTGGAATTTGTGAAGGCCAAATCGATCTCATAGGATGAGAGATCGATCTGGGAGAGCCAGAATGCTCTTATGTGAGTAATGGAAGGGAACAGATCGATCTCCAAAGGAAGCAGATCGATCTCTTTAGCTCTCGGGTTGGAAGCAGATCGATCTCCCCTAAGACCAGATCGATCTCCTTAAGCTTCTGCTCGACAGCAGATCGATCTCCAGTCTCGACAGATCGATCTCCTGCCTTTAAAATGCCTTAGAAATGAGGAATTTTCAGAGGACCAGATCGATCTCCACCCAAGGGAGATTGATCTCATTAAGTCAAAACTATAAATAGGAGCAGTTGGATCTGCAGAATTTAGGGATAAACCATTTCCTCTCACTTCAACTCAAAGAAAACTAGCTTTCTCACTCCTAAATCCAACCATTTTCAGTGAGATTTAAGGAAAGTCTATTAGAGACAAAGTTGTTCACGACAAAGAGAAGAACAACATAGTCTAGAGGCGTTTCCCCGTTTGATGGATTGAAGAAATAAGGGCATTCCTAATTAGAGCAAGAGGAAATCCAATGAGGTAAGTTCTAGTGCACAAATCTAAGTACATTGGTTTAGTTAATGATTATAAAGATATTTGGTTGTGCACATTGTGGGTAGAACCACCTAGAATGGCATGAAATGATTATAACTTAGAAATAGTCTAGTGTGAGAAAGTGGAATGTAGAGGTGTTAATGATGAATGAGATATCTTGAGTGGAGGAACATGTTGTGGGAATGGTTTGGGCATATCAATATTGGGATAAAATTGTGAGATTTACCATAAGGGGTAAAATGTGTATTTAAGGCATTGGATAAGTGATTAGTTGAACAAGAGTTAGAAACGTTAACTCGAGTGTTTGATGGATGAATTTCAGTTTCGGATGATACACCGGAGTAAGTCGAGAGGAGAACGCGAGAAGCATAAAGGCGGATAGTTGCACACAAGTAAAGCGAGGTAAGGGACTGTGTGTTAGCTATAGAGATGTTCGTGCGTAATTTCAGCAATTTCGTAGATATATTGCTAGAACTAGTACGATATTATAATTCTGTGAAATGATATGGAAGTATGAAAAGTACTATGATGTATATATGTATTGAGAAATGGGATAGGGTAAGGAAATAGCATGATATGCATGTTTTCAATGATATTCTCAATTTTATATTGTTATTGATGATTGAGAAATGTTGATGATAGGTTGGCTAATTTTACATGTTTAAGCATGAAGAGGCATGCTGTATGAATAAATGTGTTTTGAGTTTTAAAAGAGAAAATAGCCATCTATCAGATTTGAGATGAGATTTGGTGTTGAAGCGCTAGCTCACACCTGTTTTTAATGCCTTGATGTACCGTGTTGGAGTTTAACTCGCACGATGGTTTTGAGAAAGTGCGAGAACTTTGCTCGCACCTGTTTTGGTTGAGTTGAGGTAAACCTGGGGGTCTGTGACCCAAGGGGATACCAGCCGACGGCCATTTGAACGGGCTGGGCCTTAACGAAAGATCGTACCGCGCTGGAGCTTTGCGTTGACTGTGTGTCACGCTGCTTGCTCGCCTGGTATATGAGACATGGTTTAAGATAAAAAGTCCATCAGAGTTGGAGTATGGATTTGGGTCCACGGTCGTACGTGGAATAGTGTAGTCACCCGTTGGTATACTATGTACCATGCTGGGTGCACGTGAGTACGAGTATCGCGTAGATGACACACGACGTATCTTCACCGTGAGTATACGAGGAGATGAGGTGGATTGAGATGAGCCGGAGGGTAGGACTGACCCATCCCCCTTCAGGCGAAGTGATACCATATGCACACCTGATCAGTGAGGCCTGGGATCACTGACTATGGCCATATGTCGTGGATATTTGATTGCCGAAAATTCCATGCCTGTCTCAGAGATTTGAGAAACAGAGATAATCTTAGAAAAGAAAGAGAATTGCGGAAAGAATGATTTGAGAAATGAAAGAGATTTCGTGTTTTTGATAAATCTCTAATTTCACATTCGTGCCGTGAGGGCACTATTTATGAGCATGTTTTAAATGGAAGCTTGATATTCATTTTACACGAAAATGCTATTGAGAAATATATGTTTAAATGCATTTTTCGTATGATATTTCCATTTATAACGAAAACATGGTTTTGGTTTATGCATGCATGGGCTATGTAGGTAGTACGATATCTACCTGCTAGCATACATTTCCTTACTGAGCTGTGGTTTGCTCATCCCACTATTTTCCCCCTCCAGGTACTGAGAAGTAAGAGAGCGATGGTCTCTAGATCTTTTGTGTTAAACAGCTCCCAAAATCCGCAAAGGTATAAGATTTGTATACACGAGTATTTTGTATCTAATATATTGTATCGCACAGCTATATCTTGGAATTGTAAATAGTATTATGGGGATAATATGTAAGCACATGGTATTTATACAATTAATTTTGTGTATCTACACACACCTGGGAGTGTGAATTAAAGCTTTAAATATTCCGCTGTAAATGAATGAATTTTTAGTAATTGTATCTTCTCACAGCCCAACCGTATTAGAGTAAGTGTGGATAGAATGGTTCACAAAAGCGGGGTATGACAGGTTTGGTATCAGAGCATGGTTGGTCTGATGTGAGTTGATGTTTAGGACTAAGAAAACATACATCCCCAAGTTACTGTGCGATATTTAGATACAAATGTGTGTACGGAGCTGGTAGTGAATTAAATGTTTGTTATAACGCAGGAAAGTTATCAGGCTAGTGAGTTATGCCTGAGAGACACCGTAAGAGGGGAGAGAGCTCGAGGGCAAAATGACAGGACTGAGAGGCACAGTAGATCATCCTCTAGTCATGAGCCCCAGGAACAGATAGAGGCTTCTGATCCTCGAATAACTCGATTGGAGGAAGACATGCGCATGATGATGACCATGATGGGTCAGATCATGGCTAGGTTTGAGGGTACACCTGGTACAGCGGGACAGGCTGCACCGAATCCCCCAGCAGCTGCACCTGAACCTGAGAATGTTGCACATGCGCAAGCTGAACCGGCTAGGCCACGGGAACCTCATATTCGACCGGTACCTCCTCCGGTAGCCCCACATCAGCATGATGATGATTTGGGGTATGGATATGATTATGATATGGAAAGATTGAGGCATTTTATGGACTTTAAACCTCCTTCGTTTAGCGGGGTAAAGGATCTGACAGTGGCTGAGGACTGGATCAGTCAAATGGAGAAGTTATTCGACTTCTGTAGATGTTCAGCTACGGAGAGAGTAGTGCTTCCGGCCTTTGTATTGAGAAGCGAAGCAGAGCACTGGTGGAAGTCCACTAGGCCGATGTTAAGAGCTCAAGGAATGGTTATCACTTGGGATATGTTCTTGGACGTTTTCAGAGAGCAATACATCCTAGATACTGCTCGACGGAGACTACAGATGGAATTTCTGAATCTGACTCAAGGGAATCGAACAGTTGATGAGTACGAGTCACGATTCACTTCACTGGGTAGATATGATCCGGACTCGATCAGGAGCGAGGCTATTAGAGTCTGTAGATTTGTAGATGGACTGAGGCCTTCGATCCAAGCGAAGTTGGCCCCATTTGATGTCGCTACATATAGAGAGCCTGTGCGACGGGCCCAGTTATGTGAGCAAGATTATGACTTGCAGATTTCTGAGTTTAGTTGGGGTAAGGACAAGGGTCCGAGGAAGCTGGGAGATGGCAAGAGTGCTAAATTTGGTCAAAAATTCATGAGTAAGCGTCGGAGAGAGGTAGATGGGTTCCAGAAAAAGGTTGTTAGACCTTTTATGCCTCCGACTCAGACACCAGCCAGGGGTATAGTGATTGATGGACCCCGACAGACTACAGATCAGTGTAGACTATGCGGTCGATACCATGGTGGTAGGCCATGTCATCTTCAGGGTACCCGATGCTTCAGATGTGGTAAATTTGGACATTATGCCAGAGAGTGCCCGGAGATAGTTGAGGCAATTCCACAGAGGGGTAAATAGCCAGAGAGGGTTCCTACAGTTGCACCTCCTACAAGAAAGAAAGCCTCGGCTGAAGAAAAAGGAAAACAAGTTGTGGGTCAAGGCAGGGTGTATGCGATAGACCAGGCATCGACTGATACCTCTTCTGAAGTGATAAAAGGTACAATCTTGATTTTCAATCTAGAGATTATAGCTTTGTTTGATTCTGGTGCTACGCATTCCTTCATATCACCTGCATGTGCATCTAAGTTAAAAGGTTTTGTAGAACCCACATACTTGAGTAGGACTTTACTAATAAGTACCCCAATGAGAGTTAGCCAATTAGTTGAACAAGTGTATAAAGATTGTAAAGTGAGGGTGGGAAATAAGTGCATGACAGCCAACTTGATTTTGTTGAATATGTATGACATTGATGTAATTTTGGGAATGGATTGGTTAGCCGCCAATCATGCTGTCATAGACTGTCGTTCTAAGTCCATTAAGTTTTCTCTACCTGAAGAATGTGTTGTAAGATTTTAAAAGAAGAAATGAAATCTTAAATTTTGTGTTAAGTAAAGTACTTTGGTATAAATGACTTGAGTGTTGTTTTGAAGGTTTTGTTGCTTATGTGGTGGATTTGAACAAAGTACATCCGGATATGGAGGACATCTCAGTGGTCAGAGAATTCCCTGATGTCTTTCCAGACGATCTACCAGGATTGCCACCTGATAGAGAAACGGAATTCGGTATAGACTTGACGCCTGGAACCGAACCAATATCGAGGTCACCATATAGGATGGCTCCAGTTGAGTTAGAGGAATTAAGGAAACAGCTGCAAGAGTTGTTAGAGAAGGGGTTCATAAGACCGAGCGTCTCACCATGGGGAGCCCCGGTATTGTTTGTGAAGAAGAGAGATGGAAGCCTCAGGTTGTGCATTGACTATCGGATGTTAAACAAGGCTACCATCAAGAATAAGTACCCCTTGCCACGCATTGACGATTTATTGGATCAGCTTCGGGGAGCACAGATCTTCTCCAAGATAGATCTGAGGTCTGGGTATCATCAATTGAAGATTCGGAAGGAGGATGTGCCCAAGATAGCATTTCGTACCCGCTATGGCCATTACGAATTCTTAGTGATGCCTTTTGGGTTGACCAATGCGCCGGCAACTTTTATGGCTCTAATGAACGAAGTATTCAAGCTATACCTGGACCAATTCGTAATTATTTTCATTGATGATATATTGGTGTATTCAAGGTCCAGAGAAGAGCATGAGCAGCACTTAAGGATTATTTTGCAGACCCTCCGAGAGAAAAGGTTATATGCCAAGCTTAACAAATGTGACTTTTGGCTAGAACAGGTTTCTTTTCTAGGCCATGTTATATCGAAGGATGGGGTGTCAGTAGATCCATCCAAGATTGAGGCAGTTGTTCAGTGGGAACAACCTAGGACAGTCACAGAGATCAGAAGTTTTCTGGGTTTGGCTGGTTACTACAGGAGATTTGTAGAAGGTTTCTCTAGATTAGCTGCTCCATTGACACGTCTTACGAGGAAGAGTATGGTGTTTTCATGGGATGAAGCTTGTGAGAGGAGTTTTCAGGAACTTAAGCGCAGATTAACTACCGCGCCAGTTCTTGTCATCCCCAACAGTTCAGGGAATTACTCGGTGTATACAGATGCTTCGCATCAAGGACTAGGCTATGTTTTGATGCAAGATGGAAGGGTAGTAGCTTATGGATCTAGACAGCTGAAGGATCATGAGAAGAACTACCCCACTCACGATTTGGAGTTAGCGGCCATAGTGTTTGCGTTGAAGATATGGCGCCACTACTTATATGGTGAGAGATTTTAGATCTTTACAGATCATAAGAGTCTGAAATATCTATTCTCACAAAAGGAGTTTAACATGAGACAGAGGAGGTGGTTGGAACTCCTCAAGGACTATGATTGTGAGATCTTATACCACCTGGGGAAGGCAAATGTGGTTGCCGATGCATTAAGTCGGAAGAGTCTCGGGTTGGTATCTCATATGATGGTTAGAGAGCACGAGTTGTTGGAACAATTCACGAACCTTAGTCTGGATATGACCCTACCTAAGATTGGCAGCTATGGGATTATTGCTAGCTTGAGATTAGAACCGGAGTTGATTGAGAGAATCCGACAAGCTCAGCAAATTGATCAATGGTGTATTGTCATGATTAGCCAAATCCGAAAATGGAAGGGTGCCGATTTTATATTGAGTCCAGATGGAATACTAAGGTTTAGAGATAGAATATGTGTTCCTAAGGATTTAGAGCTGAGAAAGCTGATCTTATCAGAGGCACACTCGTCGAGATACACGATACACCCGGGGAGTAGTAAGATGTATCAAAATCTCCGAAAAGCATATTTGTGGTCTGGAATGAAGAGAGACATAGCTGAGTATGTCGCTAGATGTCTCATTTGTCAGCAAGTAAAAGTCGAACATCAGAAACCAGGAGGATTATTACAACCTCTATCGATACCAACATGGAAGTGGGAGCATGTCACCATGGATTTTGTGATGGGGTTACCGAGAACCCGTAAGAACCATGATGCGATATGGGTGATAGTAGATCGGTTAACGAAATCGGCACATTTCTTAGCCATGAGATCTACAGATACATTGAGTGCACTGGCGAACCTGTATGTGCGAGAAATAGTGAGATTGCATGGAGTCCCAGTGAGTGTTGTTTCTGATCGGGATGCCCGCTTCACTTCCCACTTTTGGGGACATTTCCAGGAAGCGATGGGGACCCAATTGAGTTTTAGCACCGCTTTTCATCCTCAGACAGATGGTCAGTCAGAGAGGACTATACAGACCCTGAAGGATATGTTGAGAGCGTGTGTGCTGGATTTTAGAGGCTTATGGGACGATCACTTGCCATTGATTGAGTTCGCCTACAATAACAGTGTTGGCTCTACCGAGAGGGGGGGTGAATCGGTTTTCTAACAATTATGGCAGATTTTAAATTAATCACAATTTAAACACAAATGATAATGAATAAAACAGTGCAATATAACAATTTAATGCAAAGAGAAGGAAAGAGAAACAAACACAGTCACTTATAGAGGTTCGACCAAACTCTTGCCTACGTCCTCTCTCCTTGACCTTCCTGTCAAGTGATTTCTTTCTCTCTTTCAATAGAGCTTACAAATTTCCTTTTACAGGTTAAGGAATAACCTCACTACCCTTGGCAATACAGAAAAAGTATTCAGCCTCTTACAATATACTCTCACTGAGGAACAATCCTCTTCTCTTTTAAGATAAGACTGAATACAATTTAATGCTTTAAAGTGGTAGGACAAATGTAGCTTTTTTTTGCACTTAAGCTTTTACAATGATTCTCAATGAATGAGCAATAGGGACACAAAGAATGAAAGAATTAAAGCTTGAGAATGTTTGGAATATGCAGCAATGGTGTCTATCTTCTCTTTGTCTTCAATGCTTGGTTAAATACTGAAGGATGGGTAGTTGGAGCATTAAATGCTATTCTTCCCGTTGTGTTTTGCAGAAACTAGTCGTTGGGTGCCTCCAGTAGAGTGCCAGATCGATCTGCCTTCTTGGCCAGATCGATCTCTTAGTTATAAATCCTGCAAGATTGAAGCACAAATACACAAGGAGATCGATCTCATAGGTTAGCAGATCGATCTGTTAGTTTAAAAGTAATGAGGCAGATCGATCTGTCAAATAGGTAGATCGATCTCCTTAACTCTCTGTTTGAAGTAAGATCGATCTCTCAACACGACAGATCGATCTCTTTAGCTCTCTGACTTTGAGGAGATCGATCTCTTCCTTACCAGATCGATCTCATAAATTCTCTGACTTTGAGTGTGGATCGATCTCTCAGATCGATCTATAGTCTTAAGCTCTTAAGGGAGATCGATCTCTTCATAGACCAGATCGATCTCTCAACTCTAGCTTTAGCCAGATCGATCTCTTAACCCTTGCAGATCGATCTCATTTTACCTTAATCTCTTTACAACGTTTTAAGGCTAGGAAGATCGATCTCTTACTTCATGAGATCGATCTCTCATCAAGTAAAAGCCCAGGAGATCGATCTCTCATACCCCAGATCGATCTCTCATCAGCAGAACTCTAAGTTCTGGTACTAATAACATCTAAACATGTTTGTATATCATCTTAACATTATTGAATTAACTTGTTTTGTCATTTCAAAATACATTAACTCAACAATCTCCCCCTTTTTGATATGACAAAACTCATCAAATTAAACATGTTTAGTGATTTTGCAAAACTCCCCTTTTTGTGAACTTTTGATTTTGTTAATGACTTAACTCCCCCTTAGTTAAATCTTAACTCCCCCTCAGTTAAATCTTAACTCCCCCTCAATTTAAATCACAGCTCCCCCTCAATTAAATCATTCTTTTAAACATTTAACACAAACACATGTTTCTTCTCCCCCTTTTTGTCATATCAATCACACACGAAAGAGAAGATTCATGGCATTTCAAAATCAACATTTTCATTAACTCACCAAATATCCAATCAAATCACATTTCATTCAAGCAAATTTTTCACATATAACATCAAGTAGCTTAATAATGTTGTAACTACACTAAATCAAAGCACCTAATGCCTAATGTGAGGGAGGATCACGATCCAAAAGATTCTCAACATGCGTGCGTGTTACTTGGAGCTCATCGAACATCGCCTCTTGAGTCTCTTGAATCTTATCCACTCGTTGGGTTAAGTCCTCGATCATACGCCGCTGAGTGGCAAAGCCGTCATTAATCTGCTGACTGAGGTCCGTCACCATCGTTATAAGCATTTCCAATTCAGTAGGAGACGATGTTGGTGCAGTGGGCGGAGCCGATGGTTCTTGAGCTGGTGCAGCAGGTTGGTGTGCTGGTTCATCAGTGGGGTCCTCCTCAGCGTCAGCAGGTTGCTGTTCTTGCTTTTTCGTCCACTCTCCCCGGAAATTTTTGTAGTACCCCATATGATATAGGGTCCCAATGTTAAGCACGCTTTTGGGAGATGGGAGTTCGCCAGTTTCGCTGCTGCAGTTGATACCAAGGCGGTGGAGAAGATAAGCCACTGGTTGTGGAAAAACTATTGTGGTAGCTTGGCCACGCACAATCTTCAGCCAATCCTCGTATATAAAGTGAGGGAGGTTAGGTTTTTGGCTTGTTGTGTGAATGTGATGGAGCCAAAAACGATCTAGACGCCTAACGGTAGAATGACGAGTACCGAAAGGGCGGAGGTTCCACGAAATTATGAGGTGGAGTAACCGAAGGTGCATTGGAAGGTTACTCGCCTTGTCCCCAGGGAGTTCAAACGCAAAGGGGACTTCCTCATCCTCATTTGTTAAGCCTTCATCGCATATATCAAACACTTTGGCTAGAACTTCAGAGTCAATTATAATGGATTGACCCATGACGAAGGTTTTGAAGGCAAGGATTTTGTAGGTGTCATCGGGGTCATAAACGAGTTCGGCATTGGAAAAGAATGCGCGAACGAGATTTGGAGGGACAGGAGTGTTGATTTTCAAGAAGTTCGTCCAACCAAATTCCTCAAACTTTGACATGTATGGAAAGTCTATATGATTGAGGAACGAAAAATCGATAGTGCGCCAATGCTTGATTGGCATGGTTGAAAAATATTCCTCATATCGCTTTCTTTTTGCTGGTGTTTTAAAACACCGATTGAAGGAAGCGACAGGAGGTGGAGGAATAGGTTGTGATGAGGAATCTGCCTCAGTGGTTCTAGGAGGTTTGTTTGCTACTGACTTCCTAGGCATGATTCTAAGCTCTAGATTTGCACTAAACAAATTCAACAGTGAGAAAAGCAATGAAACAGGACCTAGGTTTGCCCTAGAATCAAAATGAACACAAATTGAAGACAGATTTTGAGAAAATCAGTAAGAAATGTTGGTTACAATACCGGATTTTGACACCGAGATGCAAGGAGGACGGTACAGAGATCGATCTGGTCGCGAATCAAAGGAAGAAGTGCGAGGGAAATTTGGGAATTTTGAAGATAGGGTTTGGGAAATTTGGGAATTTTACGCGGGTATTTATACTCCAGGGCACAGGAGATCGATCTGTCTGTCATTTCCAGAAAGCCAAGGAAGATCGATCTGTCATAAGGCCAGATCGATCTGGTCGCAAACAGAGGCTTAAGGAGATCGATCTGTTACACACAGATCGATCTGTCGTTTAACAGAGGCTTAGGCAGATCGATCTGCCAAATGCAAAGATCGATCTGTAGAATGCGGAAGCTTGAAGAGATCGATCTGTCGTGTGGACAGATCGATCTGCCTTTAAACAGAGACGTAAGGAGATCGATCTTATGGTTAGAAGATCGATCTGCTTTGCTTAACCTTGATGATTTAGGCTTGTTGGAGGTATGGAGATCGATCTATATTGCAAGGAGATCGATCTCTCATCCTCATTGCCAGAAAATCTTTGCAAAAACTCATTTAAAATCAATTTGAAACCAAGATTTTTGAAACACAAAAAATCCTAAGGCTTATCCATGAGTCCTAATTCACCTCTAAGGATACAAAACCTATCTCTATCAAGGGGTTTGGTGAATATATCAGCTATTTGATGTAGAGTGTCAATGTACTCTAAAATTATATCCCCTTTTTGTACATGGTCTCTAAGAAAGTGATGTCTAATTTCTATGTGCTTGGTTCTGGAGTGTTGAATAGGATTCTTAGACAGATTAATGGCACTGGTATTATCACATTTAATAGACACTTGTTTCATGTCAATACCATAATCTCTCATTTGTTGTTTAATCCACAACACTTGAGCACTACAACTACCAGCTGCTATATACTCAGCTTCAGTTGTGGACTGAGCTACACTGTTTTGCTTCTTGGAGAACCAAGAAATTAACCTATTTCCTAAGAATTGGCAAGTACCTGAAGTACTTTTCCTATCTATTTTGCAGCCTCCAAAATCAGCATCTGAAAATGCATGAAGGGCAAAAGTAGAGTCCTTGGGGTACCAAAGTCCTAGTGAGGGAGTGTCTTTGAGGTATCTAAAGATTCTCTTAGTTGCCAATAGATGTGATTCCTTAGGAGATGATTGAAATCTAGCACAAAGGCACACACTAAACAATATATCTGGTCTACTAGCAGTTAAATAAAGCAAAGAACCAATCATAGACCTATAGAGTTTAGTGTCTACACACTTACCACTTTCATCTTTGTCAAGCTTGATGTTGGTGCCCATTGGAGTGGTTTGAGGTTTGCAATTGTCCATCCCAAATCTCTTGAGCAAGTCCTTGGTGTACTTTGCTTGATTGATGAATGTTCCATCCTTTGTTTGCTTCACTTGAAGTCCCAAGAAGAATGTGAGTTCTCCCATCATGCTCATCTCAAATTCTCCTTGCATGATCTTAGCAAATTCTTGGCATAAAGACTCATTAGTTGAACCAAAAATAATATCATCTACATATACTTGTACAACTAGTAAGTCCTTATTTTTATTTTTTATGAATAATGTGGTGTCTACCTTTCCTCTTGAGAACCCTTTTTCTATTAAGAACTTTGACAACCTTTCATACCAAGCTCTAGGAGCTTGTTTTAGCCCATAAAGTGCCTTAGATAATTTGAAAACATGTTCAGGAAATTCATGATTTTCAAATCCGGGAGGTTGCTCTACATAGACTTCTTCATTAATGAAACCATTCAAGAATGCACTCTTTACATCCATTTGATATAACTTGAAATCTTTATAACATGCAAAGGCGAGTAACATTCTTATTGCCTCTAATCTAGCTACCGGTGCATATGTTTCATCATAGTCTATGCCTTCCTCTTGTCTATAGCCTTGAGCAACTAGCCTAGCCTTATTCCTTACGATCACACTATTTTCATCCATCTTGTTCTTGAATATCCATTTAGTTCCAATTATTGAGTGATCACTAGGCCTAGGAACTAGTTTCCATACTTTGCTTCTCTCAAATTGATTTAATTCTTCTTGCATTGCTAGGAACCAATTATTGTCTTCTAAGGCTTCATTGACATTCCTAGGTTCAATTTGAGATACAAAGGCTATATATTGGCACATATTCCTTAGGGATGATCTAGTTCTAACTCCAAGAGTTGGATCTCCTACTATTTCACAATCTTTTACATATCCTAACTCTCTTGGTGCTCTAGGCTCTCTTTCTAAAACCTCTATTTCTTCTTCATCTTCTTTATTCAAGTCAAGCTTTTCTAGAAAGTCATCTTCTAAGCCTTCATCAAATATTCCAACATTTTCATCATTGGTTGAATCTTTAGATATATTATTTGATTCATCAAATATGACATGAATAGACTCTTCAACCACTAATGTTCTTTTGTTATATATTCTAAAGGCCTTTGAATTCAATGAATATCCTAGAAATATTCCCTCATCACTCTTGGCATCAAATTTTCCTAAGTTATCTTTTCCATTATTTAGAACAAAGCATTTGCAGCCAAAAGGATGGAAGTAACTAATGTTAGGCTTCTTGCCTTTGTAGAGCTCATAAGGAGTTTTCTTTAGCATGGGTCTTATCATAGCTCTATTAATTATATAACATGATGTGTTTATAGCTTCAGCCCAAAAGTACTTTGGCAAGTTATTTTCACATAACATGGTCCTAGCCATCTCCTCCAAAGTTCTATTTCTTCTCTCAACTACACCATTTTGTTGCGGTGTCCTAGGGGCTGAAAAATTATGGCTAATTCCTTGATCATTGCAATACTCATCAAATCCTATATTTTCAAATTCTTTGCCATGATCACTTCTAATGCTTGTTATTGTATATCCTTTTTCATTTTGAGTCACCTTTGAGTAAGCTATGAATTTCTCTAAGGCTTCATTTTTTACTCTCAAAAAGAACACCCAAGTGTATCTAGTGTAATCATCAACTATTACAAAACCATAGTGTTTCCCACCTAGGCTAGTGGTTCTAGTTGGCCCAAACAAGTCTAAATGCAGTAATTGAAGAGGCCTAGTGGTGGATACACTATTCTTAGGCTTAAAAGTTGTCCTCTTGTGTTTTCCTTTGACACAAGCTTCACATATTTCTTCATGATCAAATGATATTTTGGGTAAGCCTATAACTAAATCCTTTCTAGCTAATTTAGATAGCACATGCATGCTAGCATGACCTAGTCTTCTATGCCATAACCAAGGTTCCTTTTTGTTGTCTACCATTAAGCATATGTTTTCATTTTTGAGTTCATTAAGGTAGACTATATATATGTTACCTTGCCTATGACCTAGAAGGAGAATTTTATTTGACTTAGGATCTATAACATTACATTTCATGCAATCAAAAATTACTCTGTAACCTTTGTCACAAAGTTGACTAATGCTTAGTAAGTTATGCTTTAGACCCCTAACAAGTAATACTTTTTCTAAAGAGAAATGATCATTACCTATTGAGCCACTTCCTTCCACTTGGCCTTTGGAGTTGTCCCCAAAAGTGACTTCTCCACCAATTTTCGATTTGAAGGAATTGAAATGGCTTTTATCACCCGTCATGTGCCTTGAGCATCCACTATCTAAGTACCAAGCTTCTTTTGTTTTAGCTTTGTGGCTATGCTCAATCACCTACAACAAAAAAAATAAACACACTCAAGTCTTAGGTACCCAAATTCTCTTGGGTCCTTGGAGGTTAGTAAATGAAATTCTTGATCCCATTGGGATCCATTTTGCTAATGCATTGCAGTCCTTGGAATGAATTACCTCTTTTGGAATCCATATCCTTTTTACAATTTTTCCTTTAAGATTCCTCATCTTTATATTGCAATAATGTGAATTATGTCCCTTCTTATTACAATATGAACAAGTAGTTGCAGGTTTATTTATGCTCTTCCTAGCAATAAAACTCTTAAGATGGGTCTCCCTACTTTGTGCATTATACCCTAAGCCATTTTTGTCAAAAAATGCCCTTTGGGTTTCTAACATGCTATCTAGCTTTTGTTGCCCCATGTGAAATCTATTAAAGGAGTTATGTAAATTGCTATTTTTCTCCTTAAGGTCACAAATTTCTAGATTTGCAATCTCTAGTTTCTTCTCACATTCCAATTTATCTTTTAACATTATCTCATTTTCCCCTTTTAATTTAGATATTAACTTTTTATACTTCATGCTCATAGATTCATACTCTAATGCAAGTTCATCAAATGCATCTTGCAATTCATCAAAAGAGTATTCATTGAGATTAGATGTTACCTTTTGATCATCATCAATAGCCATGAAGCATAGGTTGGCAATGTCCTCATTTGATTCATCATCGGAGCAGTCACTGTCACTCCATGTTGCTACCATTGCCTTCTTTTTATGAAACCTATCATTAGATCTTTTGAGAAGAGGGCAGTTAAATTTTATGTGTCCAGGTTTTTTACATTCATAACACACAATAGGGTCTTTTCTACCTACTTCCTCTTATTCTCTCCTATTGTTTCTCCTATTGCTATTACTAGCTCTCATCCTCATGAATTTATTAAATCTTTTGGCAAACATTGCCATCTCAATATCCTCCTCACTGCCGCTCTCATTTTTAATCTCCTTTTCAGCAGTGGATTTTAGAGCAACTCTCACTTTCTTGGGTGGCTCTTCATTTCTTTTAAGCTTCATCTCATAAGTTAGCAAGGAACCTATTAATTCATCTAAGGACAATGTGTGTGGATCCTTAGATTCCTCTATTGCTGTCACTTTAGCTTCCCATGATTTAGGTAAGCTATTTAAAATTTTCTTTACCATTTCAATGTTAGAATATATTTTTCCTAAGGACTTTAGTCCATTAATTACATCTGTAAATCTAGTGAACATATCACTAATCGATTCTCCTTCCTTCATCCTAAAAAGCTCATAATCATGTGTGAGCATACATACTTTTGTCTCCTTCGCTTGGGTTGTACCCTCATGAGTTATTGCCAATTTATCCCATATTTGCTTGGCATTATCACACCCTGAGACTCTATTATATTCATTAGGACCTAAAGCACAAAATAATGTGTGCATAGCTTTAGCATTTAGCTGTGCACATTTAATGTCATTAGAATCCCATTCATCTTCTTCTTTGGGAATATCTCTTCCCTCTATTTTCTTTGTAGGGATTTGAGGTCCCTTAACTATAATTCTCCATACTTCATAATCGTTTGCTTGAATGAATAGCATCATCCTAGTCCTCCAATACGAATAATGTTCACCATTGAACATGGGAGGTCTTACCGTAGAGTGCCCCTCTCCTACCAAACTAGCTGCTACATTGTTAAGAGCCATATGATCGTTTCTAACTCTTAGGAAGTTATTCCTATGTGATTAGAGAGTCCTAGCTCTGATACCAATTGTTGGCTCTACCGAGAGGGGGGGTGAATCGGTTTTCTAACAATTATGGCAGATGTTAAATTAATCACAATTTAAACACAAATGATAATGAATAAAACAGTGCAATATAACAATTTAATGCAAAGAGAAGGAAAGAGAAACAAACACAGTCACTTATAGAGGTTCGGCCAAACTCTTGCCTACGTCCTCTCTCCTTGACCTTCTTGTCAAGTGATTTCTTTCTCTCTTTCAATAGAGCTTACAAATTTCCTTTTACAGGTTAAGGAATAACCTCACTACCCTTGGTAATACAGAAAAAGTATTCAGCCTCTTACAATATACTCTCACTGAGGAACAATCCTCTTCTCTTTTAAGATAAGACTGAATACAATTTAATGCTTTAAAGTGGTAGGACAAATGTAGCTTTTTTTTGCACTTAAGCTTTTACAATGATTCTCAATGAATGAGCAATAGGGACACAAAGAATGAAAGAATTAAAGCTTGAGAATGTTTGGAATATGCAGCAATGGTGTCTATCTTCTCTTTGTCTTCAATGCTTGGTTAAATACTGAAGGATGGGTAGTTGGAGCATTAAATGCTATTCTTCCCGTTGTGTTTTACAGAAACTAGCCATTGGGTGCCTCCAGTAGAGTGCCAGATCGATCTGCCTTCTTGGCCAGATCGATCTCTTAGTTATAAATCCTGCAAGATTGAAGCACAAATACACAAGGAGATCGATCTCATAGGTTAGCAGATCGATCTGTTAGTTTAAAAGTAATGAGGCAGATCGATCTGTTGAATAGGCAGATCGATCTCTTTAACTCTCTGTTTGAAGCAAGATCGATCTCTCAACACTACAGATCGATCTCTTTAGCTCTCTGACTTTGAGGAGATCGATCTCTTCCTTACCAGATCGATCTCATAAGTTCTCTGACTTTGAGTGTGGATCGATCTCTCAGATCGATCTATAGTCTTAAGCTCTTAAGGGAGATCGATCTCTTCATAGACCAGATCGATCTCTCAACTCTAGCTTTAGCCAGATCGATCTCTTAACCCTTGCAGATCGATCTCATTTTACCTTAATCTCTTTACAACGTTTTAAGGCTAGGAAGATCGATCTCTTACTTCATGAGATCGATCTCTCATCAAGTAAAAGCCCAGGAGATCGATCTCTCATACCCCAGATCGATCTCTCATCAGCAGAACTCTAAGTTCTGGTACTAATAACATCTAAACATGTTTGTATATCATCTTAACATTATTGAATTAACTTGTTTTGTCATTTCAAAATACATTAACTCAACAAACAGTCATCACTCAAGTATTGGTATGGCCCCTTATGAGGCACTATACGGTCGTAGATGCCGATCGCCCATTGGTTGGGAAGAAGTTGGTGACAGACAATTGCTCGCCCCCGATTTGGTTAAGCAAGCCTCCGAGGATATTCAGATAATATGCGAGAGGCTGCGAACAGCTCAAAGTCGACAAAAGAGCTATGCTGACAGGAGACGGAGACCACTTGAGTTTGATGTTGGCGAGTCTGTATTTTTGAAAGTATCTCCTTCTAAGGGAATAATGAGGTTTGGGAAGAAAGGAAAATTAAGTCCTCGTTACATTGGTCCCTTCGAGATTTTGGATAGAGTGGGAGAAGGAGCATATAGGCTAGCCTTACCACCTGAGCTTGCAGAAGTCCACAATGTCTTCCACGTTTCTATGCTTCGGAAGTACCACCCGGATCCGACACATGTAATTAGTTATGAGCCGTTGGAGCTCAAGAAAGATATGTCGTATGTCGAGAGACCGATCAGGGTATTGGACAGGAAAGAGAAGGTGTTGCGGAACAAGACGATTTCATTGGTTAAGGTTTTGTGGCAACATCACACTGAGGAAGAGGCCACATGGGAACTGGAAAGTTTGATGCGGGAAAAGCATCTCGAGTTATTCACGGATTAAATTGGTTCTAATTTGGAGGACCAAATTCTCTAAGTGGGGGAGAATGTGAGACCCCGTATATGTATAGCTAGGTATATAGGAACATGGGAATGTAAATAAAATCATAAGTATGATGATACATTGTAATGTGAAGTATATGCAATGTAAGTTCACAAGATTATGTACGCACTTGTAATAAGAATTGTGATTATACGTACAAGTTGCATTATGCATGAGTAGGAGGAAATAAACTTGAACACGAGAAGAATGTGATCGAAATGAAATATGAGTAGTATAGTAAAATGGAAGGAAACATTTACATAAGTGTATATTTCCATTCGAGTAATATCGTGTATATTTGGTTATACAAAGATTTCCCACAAGTTTTAAAATACATTAAGTGGGATGGGATGACATTTTTAAGTCTCAAGGAGCGATGAATGAGGAAAGGACTATGAAGGTAAATTGAGGAAGTCTTGAAGGGAGTTGTTGCAGAAAAACTGCAGGAAATCTGGAATTTGTGAAGGCCAGATCGATCTCATAGGATGAGAGATCGATTTGGGAGAGCCAGAATGCTCTTATGTGAGTAATGGAAGGGAACAGATCGATCTCCAAAGGAAGCAGATCGATCTCTTTAGCTCTCGGGTTGGAAGCAGATCGATCTCCCCTAAGACCAGATCGATCTCCTTAAGCTTCTGTTCGACAGCAGATCGATCTCCAGTCTCGACAGATCGATCTCCTGCCTTTAAAATGCCTTAGAAAAGAGGAATTTTCAGAGGACCAGATCGATCTCCACCCAAGGGAGATCGATCTCATTAAGTCAAAACTATAAATAGGAGCAGTTGGATCTGCAGAATTTAGGGATAAACCATTTCCTCTCACTTCAACTCAAAGAAAACTAGCTTTCTCACTCCTAAATCCAGCCATTTTCAGTGAGATTTAAGGAAAGTCTATTAGAGACAAAGTTGTTCACGACAAAGAGAAGAACAACATAGTCTAGAGGCATTTCCCTATTTGATGGATTGAAGAAATAAAGGGCATTCCTAATTGGAGCAAGAGGAAATCCAATGAGGTAAGTTCTAGTGCACAAATCTAAGTACATTGGTTTAGTTAATGATTATAAAGATATTTGGTTGTGCACATTGTGGGTAGAACCACCTAGAATGGCATGAAATGAATATAACTTAGAAATAGTCTAGTGTGAGAAAGTGGAATGTAGAGGTGTTAATGATGAATGAGATATCTTAAGTGGAGGAACATGTTGTGGGAATGGTTTGGGCATATCAATATTGGGATAAAATTGTGAGATTTACCACAAGGGGTAAAATGTGTATTTAAGGCATTGGATAAGTGATTAGTTGAACAAGAGTTAGAAATGTTAACTCGAGTGTTTGATAGATGAATTTCAGTTTCGGATGATACGCCGGAGTAAGTCGAGAGGAGAACGCGAGAAGCATAAAGGCGGATAGTTGCACACAAGTAAAGCGAGGTAAGGGACTGTGTGTTAGCTATAGAGATGTTCGTGCGTAATTTCAGCAATTTCGTAGATATATTGCTAGAACTAGTACGATATTATAATTCTGTGAAATGATATGGAAGTATGAAAAGTACTATGATGTATATATGTATTGAGAAATGGGATAGGGTAAGGAAATAGCATGATATGCATGTTTTCAATGATTTCTCAATTTTATATTGTTATTGATGATTGAGAAATGTTGATGATAGATTGGCTAATTTTACATGTTTTAGCATGAAGAGGCATGCTGTATGAATAAACGTGTTTTGAGTTTTAAAAGAGAAAATAGCCATCTATCAGCTTTGAGATGAGATTTGGTGTTGAAGCGCTAGCTCACACCTGTTTTTAATGCCTTGATGTACCGTGTTGGAGTTTAACTAGCACGATGGTTTTGAGAAAGTGTGAGAACTTTACTCGCACCTGTTTTGGTTGAGTTGAGGTAAACCTGGGGGTCTGGGACCCAAGGGGATACCAGCCGACGGCCATTTGAACGGGCTGGGCCTTAACGATAGATCGTACCGCGCTGGAGCTTTGCGTTGACTGTGTGTCACGCTGCTTGCTCGCCTGGTATATGAGACATGGTCTAGGCTAAAAAGTCCATCGGAGTTGGAGTATGGATTTGGGTCCACGGTCGTACATGGAATAGTGTAGTCACCCGTTGGTATACTATGTACCGTGCTGGGTGCACGTGAGTATGAGTATCGCGTAGATGACACACGACGTATCTTCACCTTGAGTATACGAGGAGATGAGGTGGATTGAGATGAGCTGGAGGGTAGGACTGACCAATCCCCCTTCAGGCGAAGTGATTCCCTATGCACACCTGATCAGTGAGGCCTGGGATCACTGACTATGGCCATATGTCGTGGATATTTGATTGCCGAAAATTCCATGCCTGTCTCAGAGATTTGAGAAACAGAGATAATCTCAGAAAAGAAAGAGAATTGCAGAAAGAATGATTTGAGAAATGAAAGAGATTTCGTGTTTTTGATAAATCTCTAATTTCACATTCGTGCCGTGAGGGCACTATTTATGAGCATGTTTTAAATGGAAGCTTGATATTCATTTTACACGAAAATACTATTGAGAAATATATGTTTAAATGCATTTTTTGTATGATATTTCCATTTATAACGAAAATATGGTTTTGGTTTATGCATGCATGGGCTATGTAGGTAGTACGATATCTACCTGCTAGCATACATTTCCTCACTGAGCTGTGGTTTGCTCATCCCACTATTTTCCCCCTCCAGGTACTGAGAAGTAAGAGAGCGGTGGTCTCTAGATCTTTTGTGTTAAACAGCTCCCACAATCCACAAAGGTATAAGATTTGTATACACGAGTATTTTGTATCTAATATATTGTATCGCACAACTATATCTTGGAATTGTAAATAGTATTATGGGGATGATATGTAAGCACATGGTATTTATACAATTAATTTTGTGTATCTACACACACACCTGGGAGTGTGAATTAAAGCTTTAAATATTCCGCTGTAAATGAATGAATTTTTAGTAATTGTATCTTCTCACAGCCCAACCGTATTAGAGTAAGTGTGGATAGAATGGTTCACAAAAGCGGGGTATGACAGACGCATAGCCCAATTATTAGTGGAGTGTGGTCACGATTCAGAGGATAGATAAGTATGAAATAAAAATGAAAAATTTACTCTGATTTTTGGGTAGTTTTTGGTCGTGATAAAGCTGTAGGTGTCACGCCCGAAAACGCGAAAAATGGGCAATTTTTAAAACTTTTTAACCTATTTAACTGAGTTGTGTTCCTGTCTATGTCAGTTTCTTAACTTTTATCATTTTATAAAAATTCGACAGCATAACGACTGCATTTTGACTTAACCCAACCTGCAGAGTTTAAAACACAATTTATAATTTTCAACCCACATCCGCAACACCATTTTCAATTCTATTCTAGGATCTTATAACATCCACAACATATATTTATTCTGCGTAATAAAAACTCTGTACATAAATATAATCCCTTACAACTATTACATCCCGACTGTAATATACATTAGTGTCTATGCTGTACATTGTGTCTGGAACAAAAGTAAAGCTATACCTCGTCGCTATAAATGATTTGACGAAAGGTCGGACTGCCTCGTCTACGACCTCTAGCGCGTGAGTGCAGTAGAATCACTGTAGGAAATCTGGAAGATGGAAAGGAAGGGGGGTGAGCTTTTCAGGCTCAATAAGAGATACATTTAAAGTAACCTTAATACTTAAAACAAGTAAAACACGTGATTTTACAAATCAGCATAAAACATGTACTGGAGTAGAGATGCTTGAATTCATCAAAGTAGTAAAAACATGCTTAAATCATAAGTTTACACATTTTGCATCTTTTTGGTAAAACTCATATATAGTATGCATATCATATAGTGTAAACAAGTGAAAAGCATCTCAAAACTCAATCATGCATATCATAACATGCCTATCAATTTGAAAGTGAAATCGTACTATCATATGCACATTTCATAAAACATAACTCATAAGCTACCTTTAAAATCACATCATAAAAAAAAACATGTGCTAAAAAGTAAATAACACAAAAGGTAGCATGAAATGTGCGAAAAACATATTTCGTTTCTCTTGGAGACATGGCTTCATCATAACTGGTCCCGAAGGACATCATTAACATAACTGGTACATATGGCCATAGTACAGGGAACTGTAAGACTGGATCAGGGTCATACAGTGCCCTACTGGACTATGTGGTACGGGGCTATGGTGGGGTGACTCATTACGTGCCTGCAAAGGACTCGCAGTCTCTAAGCAGTCTCAACGCACGAACTTTAAATGGTTACATGGTACCACAAGTCATCTCATCTCGTCAGAGTCCTGCCCGTTCCCTGGCCGTCGGCTAGGAAGATCCTTGATCGTCTTTGTACCATTTTCTCAACGTACAAGATCGACCCCAGATCACTCTGACCTCATAACATCAATAATTCGTGCCATAGTCTCAAAACATTAAGCATGTTTTTCATAAACACATATATCTCGAGTATATATGTACCCCATATAATGAAAACATAGTTTCGTAAAACATTCCCGGGACTTTAACCCGTAAACTCATGGAAAACATACTATGTTTTTATTTCATAAGTGAAAATCACTTTTATATACATAAACATATATACTAAAATGTATCTCATGCAATAAAAGTCATTTTGAAAAGCTTGGATAAGTTTATTTCGGTTTTGAGTGAATAGTACTCTTTTCAACTTCCGAGAAAGCTCTTTTTCATGAAAACTCAACTAACTATCCTTATAAACAGTTGGTAGGGTTGAGGAGTACTAATGCTACTCTAAATTATATCCCTTACCTCTTAACGTCGAAGGTAGGGCACGTTCCTCGATTTTTGAGCTCGCCTCGAAATGCGTGTCGATAACCCGAGCTGTCACATACCAAGTTATCTCATCACATATAGCTCAAATTCATGTTAATATATTCAATATGTGATTACATCTAAAATGTTGACCAAAAGTTGACTTTTTGCTACTTTGCTCGTTTTGCTCGGTTTTATCGGTTTAAGCCTCGGTTTTAAACTTTCTTAACATATTCGACACCTTTAAATTTATTTTCAATACCTCTATATCATGTCTTACCTTCCAGCAACTCATTCCACTTCAAACAAGACCTTAAAGTATCGATTCTTGCATTATTTCGATAATTCACCTAGTTAAACGCTAAACCGAACCTTTACAGTATAATTTTAACTGTAAATTCATTTTAATTGCATCCAAATTCATCATTCCAGTAGCTAAATCATGCTGGCAGTAATTGAGCTTAATCATATAAATTAATTCATCAATTTCCTTTAACTAAAAATCATCCACAATCACTAAATAACAACCTATCTCATAGTCATCACTATACCTCAATTTCTTCACTCCTTTGACCAAGTTTGACTTCGGTTTTAGGCCTCCAAATTTCCACTCAGCTGTAACAAAACATGTATAGATCTTAGAAGTGTTCAGAATCATCCAAGAACCTCATCAAATTCATCCAAAAATCAAATTTTTGCTTACCTCGGAACAGGGCAGTTTTCTGTCCTGTTCGTCTCTCTAACTTTTCAGGGGGTAAAAGACTTATTTTAGGTCTGAATTTTTTTATATGTGCTATATTAGAGGAAGAGGAAGATTTCATATGAATGGAACGTTGCCTGAAAATGGCCGGAAGGTGGCCGGAAAATTCACGCCAGTCTGGAATAGGGGTAACGTCTGCGGCAGAATGGGTGAGGCATAACTCTCGGGTTTTGCAAGGGTTCGGGATGTTTCTTAGCTTTTTAGAAAGCTTATCAAGTTGACTTTAAATCTGGAAAATATCAGAGTCAAAGAAAATCGGGAAGGTCATCAAATAGGATTGTTTTCATTGGCTGACAGTTTACTAAGTGCAGGGGAAATGACTGTTCTGTTTTATAAAATTTACCAAAATTAATCCTGATCAGATTTCTTCAAAATTCCACTTCTCAATTGTTATAATATGTCTATAGTATGTCCCATAAAACTTTTGGGGTCACTTGTTTAAGAAAAATTTCACGAACGAGCTCATTTTACACGATTGGGCCAATACCGAGCAAAATGAAAATAAGCTTTCGGTTAGCTTTAAAAATTTATTTGAACCCCTAAATCTCCATATTTCTTCATGATTTTTATTTATCATGTCAATTTCACTTATAATAATTTTCTATGGCCTCATAATATTTTTCACGAATTTCTAAAATTTTATTCGGAATTATTTCTCTTATTAGGTCCGTTTTCTCGATTTAATTTAAAACCCGAGTTTAACTCACTTTTGCATTTCCAATCACTTAGTTTTCCCTTCTACACATCATTCCATGCATGAACATGACATTTTAAAGAAATTCTCGGGTCTAGGACCTTACCTCGGTTTGCGTGCCATTAGGTCCCACGCTACAACCGAGTGTTTTAATCATCTACAGACCTGTAAAACGTTAAATTGAGCTATAATTTACTTCTCGTAAGCATCATAATATGGAAAAATATCGGGTTTCACATTTCTCCCCACCTTTTAAGAATTCAGTCCTCTGAATTCAAGCTGGTCCATCGAATAGATGAGGATACTTCTCTCTCATTTGGCTCTCTAGCTCCCAAGTAGCTTCCTCTGTCTCGTGGTGTCTCTAGAGAACCTTCACTAGTGGGATAGTCTTAGATCGTAGCACTTTCTCCTTCCTGTCGAGAATTCGGATCGGCTGCTCAACATAACTCATGTCCTCATGAATCTCTAGTGGCTCGTACTCGATGACATGAGAAGGGTCCGGATGATACTTCCTTAACATCGAAACATGGAAGACATCATGTATACCCGACAACTGTGTAGGTAGTGCTAGCCGATATGCTACATCTCCCACTTTACTCAAAATCTCGAATGGACCAATGAAGCGAGGGCTCAGCTTTCCCCTTTTTCCAAAACGTACTACACCTTTCATCGGTGACACCTTAACAAATACGGAGTCCCCAACCTGAAACTCAAGAGGACGTCTTCGCACATCTGCATAACTCTTCTGTCTACTCTGTGCTGTCCTCAACCTGTCACAGATCAACTGAACATCACTACTTGCCTGTTCAACTAACTCGGGAGCAAGGATCTTTCTGTCGCCCACTTCTTCCCAAGCAATCGGGGATCTGCATCTCCTGCCATATAGAGCCTCGTATGGAGCCATTCCAATGCTAGCCTGATAGCTGTTATTATAAGCAAATTCTGCAAGAGGCAAGTGGTCGTCCCATGAGCCCTTAAAGTCTAAGGCACACGCTCTTAACATGTCCTCTAAGGTCTGTATAGTCCGCTCGGACTGACCATCTGTCTGAGGATGATAAGCGGTGCTTATGTTCAGTCGAGACCCTATAGCTTCCTGAAATCTAGTCCAAAATCTAGAAGTGAAGCGAGAATCTCTATCAGATGTAATGCTCACAGGTGCCCCATGCAACCGTACTATCTCTCTGACATATAAATCAGCTAGCTTATCCAGTGAATCTGTGCTCTTGATGGCAAGAAAGTGAGCGCTCTTAGTCAGTCTGTCCACAATCACCCAAACTGCATCATGACCTCTCTGGGTTCGTGGTAACCCCATAATGAAATCCATCGTAATATGCTCCCATTTCCATGTAGGAATCGGTAGTGACTTCAACAGTCCTGCAGGTCTCTGGTGTTCAGCTTTAATCTGTTGGCAGACTAAACATCTGGCTACAAAGTCTGCCACATCTCTCTTCATCCCAATCCACCAATACACCTTTCGGAGATCCTGGTACATCTTGGTACTGCCCGGGTGCATGGTGAATCTAGAACAATGGGACTCCTTCAATATGCTCTGTCTCAAGGTGTCATCATGTGGCACGCAGATACGACCTCTGTATCTCAGTAATCCATCATCACTGACCGTAAACTCAGACTGCCCTCTCTCCTCTGCCTGGCTAACCATATCCAGTAATTTCTGATCATTCCTCTGTCCAGCTCTAATCTGATCTAATATACTGGGCTCCATTCGTAGGCTAGCCATGTATCCATGCTCAATCTCATCTACACTGATCCTGAGCTCGGAGAACTGTCCCAACAAATCCCACTCTTTGATCATCATGTAGGACACCATACCCTTTCTACTCAGGGCATCAGCTACCACATTCGCCTTACCCGGATGATATAGGATCTCGCAGTCATAGTCTTTCAGGAGCTCTATCCATCTCCGCTGTCTCATATTGAGCTCCTTCTGATCAAACAAATACTTGAGACTCTTGTGGTCAGTGAAAATCTGAAATCTCTCTCCATACAAATAATGCCGCCATATCTTGAGTGCAAAAACTACTGCGGCTAACTCTAAATCATGAGTGGGGTAATTTCGCTCATGATCCTTTAGCTGACAGGATCCATAAGCCACCACTCTACCATGCTGCATAAGCACACAGCCGAGACCCTGGTGGGCAGCATCACTGTATACCACATATCCCCCAGAACCACTTGGAATGGTCAAGACTGGTGCCGTAGTCAATCGACGTTTGAGCTCTTGGAAGCTCTGCTCACATTGCTCAGACCATGCAAACTGTACCTCCTTATAGGTCAGTTTAGTCAATGGAGCTGCTATCCGTGAAAACCCCTCGATAAACCGTCGGTAATACCCTGCCAATCCCAAGAAGCTTCTGACCTCCGTGACTGTCCTCGGTCTTTCCCATCTCACTACTGCATCTACCTTGGATGGATCTACAGACACCCCGTCCTTAGATACTACATGTCCGAGGAAAGAAATCTGCTCTAGCCAGAATGCACATTTACTAAATTTACCATATAGTTTCTTCTCACGGAGAGTCTGGAGCACAATCCTCAATTGCTGCTCGTGCTCTTCTCGGGATCTAGAATAGATCAAGATGTCATCGATGAATACTATCACAAATCTATCCAGGTATTCTCGAAAGACATCATTCATAAGGCTCATAAATGAAGCTGGGGCATTAGTCAGTCCAAAGGGCATCACCAAAAACTCGTAGTGCCCATATCGGGTCCTAAAAGCTGTCTTTGGTATATCAGCCTCCTTAATCCTTAGCTGATGGTAACCCGATCTCAAGTCTATCTTTGAAAACACTGAAGCCCCACTCACCTGATCAAACAAGTCATCTATTCTTGGCAGGGGATACTTATTCTTAACTGTTGCTTTATTTAAAAGCCTGTAGTCTATGCAAAGGCGGAGACTACCATCCTTCTTTCTGACGAACAGTACCGGAGCACCCCATGGTGACACACTAGGTCTTATAAATCCCTTATCGAGTAGTTCTTGCAACTGTTTCTTTAATTCCTCTAATTCTACCAGTGCCATTCGATAAGGTGGCTTGGAAATGGGTTGAGTATCAGGTGCTAGCTCAATGGCAAACTCAATTTCTCTCTCAGGCGGTAACCCCGGTAAGTCATCTGGGAATACATCGGGAAACTCACATACCACCGGAACATCCTGTATGCTTAGTGGTTCCCGACTCTCATCAAAAATAAAGGCAATGTATCCTTCACACAATAAAAACATTATACATTAATCTTACACATATATATCATATCTTCACATAACACATAACACAAAAACTTTAATCGCCATGCACTTATATTTCTTTCTCGCAAAACATACATTGAACTTTTCTGGTAAGGAGAATGTCAAAGTCTTAGTGTAGCAGTCTAAATTCACACGATTGGTAGCTAACCAATCCATGCCTAATATTACATCAAAATCCTTCATGTTTAATAAAACTAGATCTGCTAGAAATTTCTTATCTCTTACCATGATTTCACAATCCTTCCATATCGTATCAGTCCTTTGCACTACGTACATGGGTGTGGTTATATGTAACATGTAATCTAGTGACTCAGGTTTCCTATTCATCTTACATGCAAATTGTGGTGACACAAACGAGTGTCTGGAACCAGGGTCAAACAATACATATGCTTCATGGTTACAGATAAGGAGAGTACCTTTTATGGTGTCGGAGGATGTATCGGCTGTCTCCTTATCAATAGCATAGACTCGACCTTGTGAGACAGGCTTCTTGCCTTTGTCTGCGATTGTGGCTCTCTTCGGTGGTGCTTCCCTCTGTGGAGCCTAAGTCGGTCTCTCAATCGGTCTAGGTGCCTCCCGAGGTTCTTGAGACCACATAAGGGGACAGTCTCTCACTATGTGCCCTACTTCACCACATCTGTAGCAAGTAACTGTACCCGCTCGACACGGTCCAAAGTGCAACTTGCCACACGTCCTGCATCGTGGCACTCTCATCTCAGAACCTCTGATAACATCTGTAGTACCCACTGTAGTCTTGGGCTTACCAACCCCTATCTGAGGTCTTTCCACCCTCTGTCTCTTGGGATGACCCCCTTTCAAATCATGTCGAAAAGTAACTACTCTCTTCCCCTTATCTCTGACAGATCTCCTGAAACCATGCTCTGCTTGAGTAATATCCAAGCCCCTCTCTATCTCCTGGGCTCGCCTCAGAGCATCTCTGAAATCCACAATGTTCTGACCCAACAGTCTATCTCTGATCCCGGATCTCAATCCTACCAGAAATCTCTCTGTCCGACGCTCGGGATCCTTAACTGTCTCTAGATCGTATCTCATCAGGGTCGTAAATCTGTTCTCATACTCATCTACTGTAGAACTTCCCTGTCTCAAATCCAAAAACTCTTTCTGCATCCTCTTTCGAGCTGCATGCGGCACATACTGCTCTCGGAATGCGACTAAGAAAGTATCCCATGTGATTTCTGAGGGATCCTCAGCTAATATCGTCTGTGTGGATTTCCACCAAAACTTAGCCTGGCCTCTCATCATATAACCCGCCATGGTCACTCTCTCCCTATCAGTACACCCCAACAACTGGAAGATCGCCTCAATATCCACTATCCACTCCTCAGCCTTAATCGGGTCTTTAACCCCTATGAACTCCGGAGGATGCATACCCAAGAAATCTCGCACCCTCTGAGTCTCTCTGTCATCCCTCTGCTGGGGAACTGCTGGCTGAGGGGCTGGGGCTACTGGAGGAACTGGTGGTGGAGGAGGATCAGGCGTAGGAGTAGCTGTATCTACGTTAGGTGTACGTGTCCCAAACTGCTGGGTAAACATGGTGGTAAGAGCTGTAAGTCCTTCGCTCATACCCTGTACTGTCTCCTCGAGCCTCCTTATTCTCTCTCTCTCAGTAGGGCTCTCGGGTTGAGGTGGGGATGGGGGAGCAGGTTGAGCCTGTCTCCGTGGACGGCCCCGTCTACCATTCATGATTAGTGATCTACTATCTGCACAAAATCCAAGAATTTGGTCATACTTTGACAGATATGCTTACTTTATTACCAGACTAACATAGACACTTTGGGATGTAATCTAATCCTACTTCTAGACACAGACAGTATCACACAACTATTGCTCTGATACCATGAAAACTGTCACTCCCGAAAACGCGAAAAATGGGCAATTTTTAAAACTTTTTAACCTATTTAACTGAGTTGTGTTCCTATCTATGTCAGTTTCTTAACTTTTATCATTTTATAAAAATTCGACAGCATAACGACTGCATTTTGACTTAACCCAATCTGCAGAGTTTAAAACGCAATTTATAATTTTCAACCCACATCCGCAACACCATTTTCAATTCTATTCTAGGATCTTATAACATCCACAACATATATTTATTCTGCGTAATAAAAACTCTGTACATAAATATAATCCCTTACAACTATTACATCCCGACTGTAATATACATTAGTGTCTATGTTGTACATTGTGTCTGGAACAAAAGTAAAGCTATACCTCGTCGCTATAAATGATTTGACGAAAGGTCGGACTGCCTCGTCTACGACCTCTAGCGCGTGAGTGCAGCAGAATCACTGTAGGAAATCTGGAAGATGGAAAGGAAGGGGGGTGAGCTTTTCAGGCTCAATAAGAGATACATTTAAAGTAACCTTAATACTTAAAACAAGTAAAACATGTGATTTTACAAATCAGCATAAAACATGTACTGGAGTAGAGATGCTTGAATTCATCAAAGTAGTAAAAACATGCTTAAATCATAAGTTTACACATTTTGCATCTTTTTGGTAAAACTCATATATAGTATGCATATCATATAGTGTAAACAAGTGAAAAGCATCTCAAAACTCAATCATGCATATCATAACATGCTTATCAATTTGAAAGTGAAATCGTACTATCATATGCACATTTCATAAAACATAACTCATAAGCTACCTTTAAAATCACATCATAAAAAAAAACATGTGCTAAAAAGTAAATAACACAAAAGGTAGCATGAAATGTGCGAAAAACATATTTCGTTTCTCTTGGAGACATGGCTTCATCATAACTGGTCCCGAAGGACATCATTAACATAACTGGTACATATGGCCATAGTACAGGGAACTGTAAGACTGGATCAGGGTCATACAGTGCCCTACTGGACTATGTGGTACGGGGCTATGGTGGGGTGACTCATTACGTGCCTGCAAAGGACTCGCAGTCTCTAAGCAGTCTCAACGCACGAACTTTAAATGGTTACATGGTACCACAAGTCATCTCATCTCGTCAGAGTCCTGCCCGTTCCCTGGCCGTCGGCTAGGAAGATCCTTGATCGTCTTTGTACCATTTTCTCAACGTACAAGATCGACCCCAGATCACTCTGACCTCATAACATCAATAATTCGTGCCATAGTCTCAAAACATTAAGCATGTTTTTCATAAACACATATATCTCGAGTATATATGTACCCCATATAATGAAAACATAGTTTCGTAAAACATTCCCGGGACTTTAACCCGTAAACTCATGGAAAACATACTATGTTTTTATTTCATAAGTGAAAATCACTTTTATATACATAAACATATATACTAAAATGTATCTCATGCAATAAAAGTCATTTTGAAAAGCTTGGATAAGTTTATTTCGGTTTTGAGTGAATAGTACTCTTTTCAACTTCCGAGAAAGCTCTTTTTCATGAAAACTCAACTAACTATCTTTATAAACAGTTGGTAGGGTTGAGGAGTACTAATGCTACTCTAAATTATATCCCTTACCTCTTAACGTCGAAGGTAGGGCACGTTTCTCGATTTTTGAGCTTGCCTCGAAATGCGTGTCGATAACCCGAGCTGTCACATACCAAGTTATCTCATCACATATAGCTCAAATTCATGTTAATATATTCAATATGTGATTACATCTAAAATGTTGACCAAAAGTTGACTTTTTGCTACTTTGCTCGTTTTGCTCGGTTTTATCGGTTTAAGCCTCGGTTTTAAACTTTCTTAACATATTCGACACCTTTAAATTTATTTTCAATACCTCTACATCATGTCTTACCTTCCAGCAACTCATTCCACTTCAAACAAGACCTTAAAGTATCGATTCTTGCATTATTTCGATAATTCACCTAGTTAAACGCTAAACCGAACCTTTACAGTATAATTTTAACTGTAAATTCATTTTAATTGCATCCAAATTCATCATTCCAGTAGCTAAATCATGCTGGCAGTAATTGAGCTTAATCATATAAATTAATTCATCAATTTCCTTTAACTAAAAATCATCCACAATCACTAAATAACAACCTATCTCATAGTCATCACTATACCTCAATTTCTTCACTCCTTTGACCAAGTTTGACTTCGGTTTTAGGCCTCCAAATTTCCACTCAGCTGTAACACAACATGTATAGATCTTAGAAGTGTTCAGAATCATCCAAGAACCTCATCAAATTCATCCAAAAATCAAATTTTTGCTTACCTCGGAACAGGGCAGTTTTCTGTCCTGTTCGTCTCTCTAACTTTTCAGGGGGTAAAAGACTTATTTTAGGTCTGAATTTTTTTATATGTGCTATATTAGAGGAAGAGGAAGATTTCATATGAATGGAACGTTGCCTGAAAATGGCCGGAAGGTGGCCGGAAAATTCACGCCAGTCTGGAACAGGGGTAACATCTGCGGCAGAATGGGTGAGGCATAACTCTCGGGTTTTGCAAGGGTTCGGGATGTTTCTTAGCTTTTTAGAAAGCTTATCAAGTTGACTTTAAATCTGGAAAATATCAGAGTCAAAGAAAATCGGGAAGGTTATCAAATAGGATTGTTTTCATTGGCTGACAGTTTACTAAGTGCAGGGGAAATGACTGTTCTGTTTTATAAAATTTACCAAAATTAATCCTGATCAGATTTCTTCAAAATTCCACTTCTCAATTGTTATAATATGTCTATAGTATGTCCCATAAAAATTTTGGGGTCACTTGTTTAAGAAAAATTTCACGAACGAGCTCATTTTACGCGATTGGGCCAATACCGAGCAAAATGAAAATAAGCTTTCGGTTAGCTTTAAAAATTTATTTGAACCCCTAAATCTCCATATTTCTTCATGATTTTTATTTATCATGTCAATTTCACCTTATAATAATTTTCTATGGCCTCATAATATTTTTCACGAATTTCTAAAATTTTATTCGGAATTATTTCTCTTATTAGGTCCGTTTTCTCGATTTAATTTAAAACCCGAGTTTAACTCACTTTTGCATTTCCAATCACTTAGTTTTCCCTTCTACACATCATTCCATGCATGAACATGACATTTTAAAGAAATTCTCGGGTCTAGGACCTTACCTCGGTTTGCGTGCCATTAGGTCCCACGCTACAACCGAGTGTTTTAATCATCTACGGACCTGTAAAACGTTAAATTGAGCTATAATTTACTTCTCGTAAGCATCATAATATGAAAAAATATCGGGTTTCACAGTAGGCTGGATGGTATCAACAGCCACCATAGCGCTCGGAATGAAGACGTGGCCACTGGAACTTCCCATTTCTATGTCTCACAGCTTTCTCTATTTTCAAGTTAATCTTCAGTGACTGGTTTTACATAGTTCTTTTCTGCTTTAAGTTGATTACATACTATTGCATGGTCATTTCTTTTGCATGAATTATTTCTATTTGCTGCAGTATTTAAGGACCTTTCTTTTCTGCATTTAATAAAATATATATTTTCGGTTTCTACATATCAGCCTATAGTTTAGTTTTAACTTGTTTTGTGATTGCTCATTTCGGTATATTCCATTTGTCTTTGTTTGTCCCATTTTGATTGTTGGTTGGTGGTGAAGATGGTGTATTAGTTGCTGTTCTGTGCAAAGCTTAACAATAATGTACCGTTGCAATAGATAGAGATCTTTGGCTTACTTTGTTCTGCCCTATTTTTGATTACATTTACTGTTCATCTTTGCTTTGGTTTTTATTTCCTAGTAATCTTGTTGTCTGCTATTACAACTGTGTGGCATGGGCTGGTATAGAGAATCTATGATGGCTGAACTGAGGAGGCTTCATTAATGCTACCTACTGGCTTGTCACCTTATCTTCATTCTTTGCTGCTCCCCTGTTACTGGAGGCTGGACTGATTGAGGACGTCGGACTTGGCTAGTTGATAGCTGGGCTCTTTGTTTGTCCTTGTTGAATCGGGAGAGCTGGTAATCGCTAATGCTTGTCGGGTTTGCTGCTAGAAACGCAAGTGAGGCAAGCAGACGTGGATGTTGCATCTAGTTCCTATCCCAGTACTGCAGCACACCAGCGTTGGCTAGGAAGGACCTGCTGCTGTATGTGTGTCCTGTTGCAGTCATCAGCTCATGGGTGCTATCCGAGATACAGCTCGGTAGTGATGTGTAGAGACTGAGCTTGCAGTACGAGGACAAGCCTTTCAAGAGGAAATTGTAGGACCACTCGACATCTTTCCTAGAGCAGAAGCAGCAGACAACACCTGGAAATGAAGCAAGGTCGGTACGGTGCATGAAGGCTTAACAGTAACTGTTATACGTGATTGGTAAGAATGAAGCAGATTCTGGAGGACTGTCGAGGAGCAGCTGAGATTGCAGAACCAGTATAGGAGCAGAAACAAAAACTGAGAAGCAGAATGAGAGTAGCTGGAACCGACCAGACCTGGCAGCAGGACACAACAGAACACAGCAAAACCGAGGGCAACCCGTGACCTAGAACCGAGACACACCAGAAACAGCAGATGCAGAATGCAGCAGAGTGCCGAGAGCCAGTTGCCAAAATTGTGAAGGTCTGGAAATAAGCATGATTTGGAAGACACGTGAATAGTGTTTGGAGGGATAATTATATGGTTTAAAAATGCTTAAGGCTTGTTTGGCAATTACCTTATGCACAATAATCAATTTTTCTTGATTAGTTCATGAAGTAGATTTAATTATGTCCTTAGCTTATTTTTATTTTTATCATGCATTAGTTAAGTTAGATTAAACTTGTTACATGCATTAGTTAAATTTTATTGTTAAATTAGTAAGTAGATATAGTTAGGATTAGTTTAGAGTTAATATTTTAGATATGTAGTGTTATAGTTATTTTCTTAATTTCCTAGGATTTTATTTTCATTAAGCTTTAGTTTAGTTTAAATTGCATTTTGATTAAGTAGTTTAATTGCATTTTAGGTTAGTTTAGTTTTAGTTTAATTAATCTTGCTTGTTATTTTCATAATTGCATTTTATTTTACTTATGTTAATCAATTTTAACTGTTTTAATTTCTTTTGTAGGTTTTTTATTTTAATTGCGTGGAGCACTGTAAGTAATTTTGCTCGGTTTTAATTTCTTTATTTTATTATTTTATTATTTTCAGTATTTTTAATTTCAAATCTAGTTAGACCACTTTAATCTCATAATTTGCTAGAATATACTTAGGGTAAGATTAACCGGTAGTTAATTAGGCTAACCAACTTCTCTGAGGGACGATAACTCGGGACTCAAATCTCATTATTACTTGTACGGCCCGTGCACTTGCGGACATATACCTTTTGGGCGTGTCAATATATATATATATATATATATATATATATATATATATATATATATATATATATATATATGTTTGAGATATAAGTATATCAGTGTGAATTAAGGTGTATGTGGGAAAAAAATGGGAGAGATGAGAAATAGACAATATATATATATATATATATATATATATATATATATTTATGTGATGATGAATAAGGAAACTAAATGATAGAAATAAATTTGTGTATATACTTTGGTGTATATACAAATAGGTGTATAAGATAAATGTGTGTGTTAGTGTATGTACATACAAAGAATATATACAGGTGATTAGGAAAAATGAAAACAAATAATAATATATATAGGAGTATATATATATATATATATATATATATATATATATATATTTATGTGTATATACATGTAGATGTATATAATAAATGTGTATGTTAATATTTGTATGTACAAAATAATATATGGTAAGGAAAATATATAAATGTACGTGTTGGCCTAGGTATGTATAATAATACGTACACACGAAGTAGTAATGAATAGGTTACGATTTTAACACAATTCGGACAATTCGCATGAGTAGGATGCTAAGTAAACAATTTCGGTGTAGGTAATCGTAGAAGGAATTAAAGGAGGTACTAGGAGGCGTCACCACTCAAATTCGAGATTTTCGATAGATCGAGGTAAGGGGGTATAATTTAAAACGGTAATAGTTACTTTCTGAACTATGATTTTCAAGTATGTTTCCTGCTTGTGTTTTCTGAGTAAGAACGTGTTTTTTGAGTTGTATTTTAAATAATTGCATATTTCTGAATTGATTTTCTGAACAAAAGCATACTCTCCGAAATTGTCTTTTGAATAAGATGATTTTATTTTGATATTTTTATATATGAAAATTATAGTATGTTTTGAGACTAAAGGCCATTTATGTTGTATGCTAACGCATGTCAACTTCGCCTGCGTGGCATCTGAACTTCGCCTTCGTGGCGTTTGAACTTCGCCTGCGTGGTATCTGAACTTTGCCTGTGTGGTGTCTGAACTTCGCCTTCGTGGAGTCTGAACTTCGCCCTTGTGGCATCTGAACTTCACCTTCGGGTGTCTGAATGTTGTACGACCTTGATCCCGTCTACAGCTTTACCATGGCCATAGGTTCTGAATTCCCTCTACGGAGGATGATTTGGTTATTGCCGTATGATGATTTTGTTATTTCCGCATGATGAATTTTGTTATTGTCGCATGGTAATTATATGGGCCAATATAGTCTCTATTTGAATTAAACTCTATTTTCAGAATTTGATTTTGTGACATGTTATTTTACATGTATTCATGTTTTTGGAATTCTGAATATACGAAAAGGCTATGTGATATCTGTTAAGTACAAGTACGTAAAGAATTACGTTTTGAACCATGATGTTTCTGACTTTCCTATTTTCGAAAGTCCTTCATATTAGTTTTCAGAGAATAGTCATTATACGTATATTTATGTTTTTCTACATATTTGAATCACTGAGACCGTTTTAAATGCATTCTTCTTACTGGGCTTTTTTCCCGAAAGCTCACCCCTCTACCTCTCAGACTATTTGCAGTGATCCGTAGGCGCAACCTACCGCGTACACGTCGTAGGCTGTGGGAAAGAGCTACCCTAGGCTACTTTTTGTACACGCAGCAAAGGTATACAATTACATTCCTTTACCAGACATATTTGTATGCACAGACATATATTGAAAATTTTTTGTTGGGATGTAATTTGTAAGGAACACGATGTAAAGAATATTATTTTTGGGATTAGGTTTTAAGATGATTGGTATTTAATCGAAATGGATGTATTGAGTTGTAAATGTGGATTTAGAAAGTATGCTTGGTAGTTGTGGATATCTAGGATTGTTGGAAAGCATGCTTGGTAGTTGTGGATATCTAGGATTGTTAAAACAATTGAATTGCAGGTGGGTAGGCTCATATATAAGCCGTTATGCTATCGAAATTTCTATCGGCCATATAAGTCAAAGTATGAGGTTTAAATATAAATTCGAATATACAATTAGGAAAGGTGATTTGACACTACACAGGAATACAATCTAAGTGAATAAGGGAATAAGTGGGTAAATAAAGTTCAAAAAAAATCCTCCAAATTTCAAGGTTCAAGGGTCGTTACAATTTATTTATTTATTTATTTATTTATTTATTTATTTATTTGTGTGTGTGTGAGTGTAAGATCTTATGTATACATATGAAATTAGTTAAAGGGAAATGAAGCCAATCCCGAATAGTCCATTAGCTGTAAGAAAAATAAATATATGCATATGCAAGATGTTTTCTCGAGAATGAATGCAAATGGAGGAAGGAATGAATACTGAAGGAGAAGAATCCCAAGAGCTCGACAAGGCAGCAAGTTCGCTACTGTTAGCAGCAACTAAAAGAAAGGTGTCAGCCAATGCCTATGCCGTTTAGGTAGAAATGAAAAGGATGGATAGTATGGAAGCTGAAGAAACATATGGAAGTGATGATGTTGGTTCGGTAGGAAGGACGAAACGTGAGTAGGAAATGGTGAGAAACAAATGATGGTGATGGTTCTAGGTGAAAGAAGAGAACTCGAGAGGTCTATGCTATGCAGTAACTACAGCAAAATGCCAGGCCAAATTAATTTGGAGCTGCAGCATTTTGGTGAAGTTCTGCTGAAGGAAGAAGCTGGTGGTCTACTGGACTGCACGGTTTGGAAAAAAATAGTAATAATAATAATAATAATAATAATAATAATAATAATAATAATAACATAGAAATGAGGTGATGTAGCTGAAGCAGGCTAGGACAGTAGCGAAATTGAACCGAAACAAAAGGAGTATTGAAACTTGAGACCTTAACCAAATGACAGATGGCTAAAGATTGACAGTATGGTAGTTGAAAGAAAGAACAATCAGACCGAAGGGGATTGAGGGGCTGTAGCATTCGGTGAGAGCTTTGCTATGTGATGACCTGCTATATATGTATTGTTTGGTGAAAAATGATAGGACTGACCGAGCGAATAAAAGGCAGGAACCGAGAGAACGAAATAGGTGGAGAGCGGTCTACTGGTGAGGCAGCACAAGGAAACATTATAAACAAATATCAGTAGATATATATGCAGGAAGGATTGAAGCTGAAAGAAAGAGAAAGAGTGGTAAGAGCAGAAAAAAAAAAGGGTGCTCGGCTTGCAGGAAGACTGAAAACCAAAGCTAGAAACGAGGCAGCTAGATCGCGTGGTGTGTGGCTGAAAACGGGAGAGGAGATTTAGCTAACTGGAGTGGTAGGTTGCTTCTACGCGATTCAGTGGCGTCGAAGTACACAGGGAACATGAGAGCTGAGCAAATGTAAAGAGAGATGCGATTTTCTTGGAGGTTGGTAAACCAGACTGGAGTGGAAGCGAGAACTGGGGGAGATAATAGTTTAACACCTGGAAATAAAATAAAAAAAGAGAGGTGTGACAAGGCAGTAGCCGAGAGCAAGAGGGGGGACCGATGATTGGTGAAGAAGTGAGTTGAGAGTTGAGGCTAGATATAGAAGTGTAGAAGAGAAGGAAACTGAATAGGAACATAGGGTCGGGGAAGAAAGTGCTGAGATGATTGGCGAGTCGGAAACAGGGGTGAATAGGGGATGGGAATGATTACACTCGGCTGGAAGGTGTGAGCTAGAAAATGGAGGGGGCGAAACAAGAAAAGTGGAGGCACAAGGGTGTTGATGATGTTGATGGAAACCAGAAAAGAAGGAGAAGGTTGCTGCTCGGGCTGAGGATGATGAGAATGGTGCCCGAGAAGTGGCGTGAAAGGAAGAAAATGATGGTTTGATGAGATAAACCGAGAGAGAATGGAAGGGGAAGGAGTGACCCTAATTTGAAAACAAGGACATGAGGAAGAGAGGTGAAGTACGATGCTTCTCGGTGAAAAGAAAGATGAATGAATAGTATTGGTATGGTAGATGGTCAGTAAGAAAGGAAGAAAACGAAGAAGGGAGACAAGAAGGTTTGCAGGAAAGAAGAAAAGAAATTAAAAAAAAATGTGTGAACATTAAAAAAAAAAGAAAAAAAAAGGAGGTTATTTTTGGATATATATATATATATATATATATATATATATATATATATATAACCACCTGGAAAATAGAATAAGATGCATCGAGGAAATCGAGAAAACCCGAGAGAAAGGTGATTGAAAATATTTATTCGAAATTTTTGGTGAAAATAAGTCGGAAGGGCTGAGCTCACCGACTTGCTAAGTTGAAACAATCAAGGATTACGGACAGACACCGAGGTAAGGAATTTATGCAAGCTTTCGAGATAACTGTACGTATTTTATGATTTAAAGTGTATCTTCCCTAGGTAAGCAATGTTACGATTTTGACGCATCGTAGGTAATTCAAATAAATAGGATACTAAGAATACAAATTTCGGTGTAGGAGAATCGTAGAAGGATTTGAGGGAGATACTTGGAGGCGTCACTACTCGAACTTGAAATTTCTGATAAATTGAGGTAAGGGGTATAATTTAATTTAGTTCTGATAAGGAACACTCATTGCATTGATAAAAAAATTTTATGAAGCAATGTTATGTTTTGAAATGATTTATGATTATTTTCATACTTATGGAACGATTTACGAAATATGATTTCGTTTTATGAAATGTTCACTAAGTGCATCTGTGTTTATGAAATGAATTTCCTGAAGTATGAAAATAATAGAAGTTTTATGATGATTTGAAATCCTATATTTATGCTTTAAAAGGAACTTTTGACATTTCCAAAAGTATTCAAGAAAAGGGAAAAGAATTTTTGAGACTATAGGCTTTATGCACGACTTCTTCTCGTGGTGTTCCGGCTCCACCACTTAAGTGCCGGTACGTAGGGCCCCTGTAACACTTGACTCTACCTGTGTGGTAAATGTCTTGCTACTTGTGGTTAATGATAATGATGTTTTGGTAGTATCTCGTGCCCACGCAGCACGTATGAATGTTTCCCGCACGGAGAGTGCCTTTGGTGCCTGTGCCCTAGCTAGGTGCTAGAGAAAGTAAGAAAGATAGATACTACCCATGTTTTTATGAAAGTATTGTATGACCATGATCCAGTCTACAGTCCCCCCTTACCATGGCCATAGGTATGATGACTCTCTACGGAGAATGACACGTATCGCATGACTTAATTATAGCCTAGTCTCCACGAGTATGATTACGATTATGATTACGATTATGATTATGATCAGGATGATGATGATGATGATGATGATGAATGACTATGTTTTTATGAAATTATGACGAAATGTTTACAAACAATTATGATTTTATGACGAAATGTTTAAAAATTATTATGTTTTATGAAACGTTCATGAATTACGATGATTTTATGAAATTATCCATGAACGATGAAGATTTTATGAAACGGTTTAAGCATGCTATTTGATTTAAAAAATCCATGCTTCATATTTTCCTATGATGACTATGCACGTAACAAAAGTTTTATATATCTTCTAATATTAGTTTGTAAAAGAAACTTATAATCAGTTTTTCTATAAAAACTTAGGTAAAAAATGTTAAATTTACTATAAAAATGCCTCAACTTTTGAACTATTTATTACTTAGAGATTGTTTGGGATCGTTTTCTATTTTTGAAAATTTTATTTTTGTTTTGTTTTCAAAGTCTAAAAATAAAAATCATGTTTGATTAATACTATTACATATTGAGAACAAATATTAAACTGATTCATATCTAATGATCCAATACACAAAATAAATTTTAAAACTTAAATAAAAACAACAATATATTTATTAAATAATATTATGTACATGACATAAAAATTATTATTTTATACTATTTAGTACTAATAATAAATATCTTCTTTTAATCATATTAAAATTTAATATAATTTCAATAATACTATAATTAAATATAATATTAAATTAATAATTTACTCAAAAACAAAATTAAATAAAAATAATATTAAATAATTTTTTAATATTATTTTTATTAGATAATAATTGAGATTAATAAATTCTAAATTTTATATATTAAACAATAATATGAATTAATAAATTATAAATTATATTTATTAATATTATTTAATTTAATTTGATTGTTATAATACTAAGTTATTAAATAATATAAATTCACCTAATTAATTTATAATGAATAACATAATTATTAAAATATATAATTTTTAATATAAAAAATATTATTTAATGTTAAGTGTTCACTTTAAAATAATATTAAATTAATAGTAACGGTGATATGTTTTAAATTTCATATAAAATTTTTTTGTACATTAATAATTAATTAAATTAGATAATAGTAATTAACAATAATATTAATTATTAACATACCAAAATTATAATAAATGATATTATTTAAAATATATAATATATTCAATAAATTATTATACAAGTTTAAATTAAATAATAGTTTGCTATTATAGTTTAATACAATTTATATTTAATTACTTTTTACATTTTTTTACTTTTTATATTAAAATAAATATATTAATTTTAAACTATTTTTAATTAAATGATATTTTACATTAAATTTTAGTATAATTTATATTTTTAAAAATTAATTAGTTATATTTTATATTTTTATTACAAAAAATGTTAATATTATATTATATTAATATATATAAACACTATTAACTTACTTATAAACAATACCATAAAAACATGTTTTTATTTTTCAAAAATAAAAATGCATGATCAAATTCAATTTTTACTACTATTTTCAAAAGAGCTGGAAACAAAAAAAAAAAAAACGAAAACCATACTAGACTCTTTAACTAGAGAGGCAAACGGGTCTGTTTCGATGGAGTCGGTCTAGATTATCTTTGGGTTTGGACTTTTTCAGGTTTTGACTTTTTTGGATTGGGGTTTTTCGGATTTGGTCTCTTTTAGATATAAGTTTTTTTAGGGTTTAACCTTTATCGGGTTTGGTCATTTTTGGGTTCGGTTCAATTTCGTGTTCGGTCCTAATTCAAGTATGGTAGATTTAGCGGGTTGAATTCAAATTATTTTGAAATTTTATAAGTTATGAACACTTTTTAAAAATTTTGAATGTAATAACAAAAGTCCTATTTTATTTATTATTTTATTTTTAATATATTTAAAATATATGTGTTATCATTTTAACCCCGCTTGTGAAATAAAAAAAACTTCACTGGTGGTGTATAGAATAATTATTCATTCTTATAATGCAAATTGTATTTAAAATTATAATTATCAATTTTAATAAAATATTGTTGAGTCAAAAATATAAATAAAACATAATAATACTATGATTATGAAATTAAACTAGTTAATTATTCTTAAGATAATATGTTTTTAATTTTTAAACATAAGGTATTGAATTAAATTAAGAAAAGTTTCATAATTAGTTAAGATGCAATTCTTACTCTTTGCTATTTATATATATGATACTATAGTTTATGTATATGTATATGATACCACTTGTACTTAAATTGTAATTATCAATTTTAATAAAACATTATTAACTCAAAAAAATTAAGGAAACACAATAATAAAATAATCAAGAAATTAAATTAGTTAATTATACTTTAGATAATATGTTTTTAAATTTTAAACATAAGACACTGAAATTAAATCAATACAAGTTTCGTAATAATTAATAAGTTAAGTAAAAATTAATAAAACTTAAGATATAATTCTTACACATTCACAATTTGTCACAACCTCATTCCGTGACTTACTAAAAATCACTAATAATTTTTCGCTTTTTACTTTACTTACCTTTCTCTCATCGACAGTTGGGCTGTGATTTGATATTAGTCACCCACTCACATTCATTCACAATATACATAAATTTTTGTATTCTTTTTTATAACATAAACTGTTATACAGTATTTATACATATACATCCCGACCATACAATAGTTTACGTAACTGTGCTTATACATTGTTCAGTACAAAATGTTCGAGTATGTATACCTCTCTTAAGATGGATAGGCAGTGGATACAATGAATGTTATACCTCAGCCGGACTCAATCTACTACGGATGATCTGTTGAGAGTGGAAAATAAAGGGGAATGAGCAAACAACGCGCTCAGTAAGGAAATCAGGTAAGCAAGTAGACAATCGCACTATCTACTGAAAATAAGGCTTTGTTTTTCCTTCTCTCATCTCAAAGCATGTATCAAAAGGATATAATAATAGTATAGAATAAATTCCATGTACTTAAAATCATGTTGAGTTATCAAATGTAGGCATTCATGCAAAACAATGCATCTTTATACTTTTGGAATGCCTTTATAGAAATCATTGCCATTTACACATAAATCACAGTAAATATGGCAGTTCACTACACAAAATAAACCGGTTTCCGACCTATCTCTCTCAGGTCTAACCGTATCATGAAAACAAGTGATATATCATATGAGAATCGGTGGCTAATGAAATACTCTCCTGAACTATGGCTATATCCTTTAATGGTGAAATCTCAGGCAACACAGATCTCGATGTGCAGGTATTACTGCTATAACAGGAGGGGGGTCAGTCCATCACAACCGCCAGCTATAAACTCCTCAACTCCATAACTCCACCACACGGTATAGTGTACTTCATGCCACTCGCACGGTACAACGTACACTCGTGGACCCTCTCCTCATGGTCGGGATGCCTACCATAGGTCTTAGTCCTCACACCATGGAAATACATCATAGTCGGGGTGCTGCCATAAGTCTTAGCCCTCATACTATGAAAATCAATTGCCATGTCTCTAAATCCACGTGCGAACATCTCAACAGTGTGACACTCAGTCGACACGGAGGAAATCGTCATGGTTTTGCTAACATGTTTTATATATCACGTAAAACTACAGTGCGCGTCTTGAGTGTGACTCACAATCAACACTTCGCCTCTTAAACACTGTGTATGCATCTTAAGATATCAAACACCAGTGCGAGTACCCTCTAGCACTAGGTTAATGCATAATTCTCTTTTCAAATCAAGTACGAGCTATCGCTCTAGTACGATATCATGTATAACTCATGAAAAGTTGAGTACGAGCAATGCTTCCAGTACTCTATCATGTAAAACTGAGTATGAGCAAAGCTCCCAATACTCTATATGCATCAATCAGAAACTGAGTACGTGCTATGCTCCCAGTACTCTAACATGCATAAAATCGCATTAAAATCAAGCACGAGTATACACTCCAATGCTTTATGATGCACATCTCAAAATATAGTGCGAGTAGTCTCTAGCACTTATGGTTTTCACACAAAACCAGATAGATGAATCACTTAAATCATAACTTTCTCAATTCAAATCAAATTAGCACTTAAATGTGCTGTTTTCGCATATACATGAAAACATTAGTCATTCTATCATGCAACTCATGAATTATGGGTCACAACATGCTTCTAAGGCTTTTTATCCTATTTTTGGATAAAACACACTTTATCTCATTAATCCTTAGCACAATAACATGTTTATTTCAGGGAATTCATATAGAGTATAATATCAAAACTCTATTTAAAATACGTGTAGCCATCTCTAGCTACTCACGAAATTTCCTTACGTCGGATCACATCAAGTGACCTCTCTTCCTCGGTGCAACTCACTTTCGCAGTCCGAGCAGCTTCCACGATGATTTTCGAAGCTGATATAATTATTGGCATTAGTATATCACTATATACTCATTTCATTTATCAAATCTCAATATAATACATAGTTTTCATCACTTTCTCCAAATATGGTATAAATCCACATTTTCACATAACTATCTTTATTTCTCTTTATTTCCAATATATGCATTTCATAAGATTACCTCATAATCTTCCATACATGCATATTTCATCATTAAATCAATGTTAATACCATTTTCTCATCACTTTCTCACTTTCATGCCAAAACTAGGTCATGGTGATTTTTCATTATCCTTTCATTTCCAACCTTTTAAACATATACCAACCAACTCATCAATACACCTAGTTTAACATATATCAACTTGGTGCATTAAATCTTACCTAGCTGAAATTTCCTTCCTTTTTTCACCAAAAATGGTAAAATCATCCTTGCTCCTTGGACTCTTGATTTCAATCCTTTGTTTTCAAGTATGTTGTTCTCCTATTTACTAAGATCAACTTTGCTCACTTACATCTCACTCAAAACTGATCACAAACTGAAGTTTTCTTGTATTTCTTGGCTAGGTTACCATTTGGTTATTGAATGAAATAGTAAATCCCGTGAAAACTGAAATGCAGAAGTCCAGTATTTATATAATTCTCTTGATAAGATCGATATGCTACATTAGGACATCAATCTGCTCTGCATTTTTCCTCTTGAAACCGACCTTTCAGACCACATGAGATTGATCTGCTCTTGCATGAGATCGATCTGTTGCAACACAGAATCTTAAGGAGATCGATCTGCTCTTTTATGAGATAGATTTGTTGCAAGTTAGTAGCTTAAGAAAATCGATCTGATCATTCAGAGATCGATTCCTTCTTCACAGAATGCTCAGCAGATCGATCTGGCCCCATTGGAGATCGATCCGACCTGTTCCATCACTCAAATAAGAGCATTTTTTGTGTAGGACTCGATTTTATTTAAAACACAAAATGAAAAATGCAAAAGGATTGAAATGGTATTCCCGAACATGTGAAGGGTAAAACGGTCAAAAGATCGAAACCCGGTATAAAGTCGACAAGAAAATTTAATTAAAAATAATGGATTTGAGAATCTTGATCAATAATGAAGAAATAATTAAATTTAGGGTTAAATTGATCAAGATATGAATTTATTGGAATTAACCGAAATTTTCAGCTCGGGAAATTATCCCAAAAATAATCGAAAAATATATCGAAAAGACGAAATAATACTGAGAAATTCATTTATTGATTAAATGAATTAAATATAATTTTTTTAGATATTTTGGCAAAAATAATAATATTTAATTGAATAAAATAATAATAATAATAAATAATAAATAATAAATAAAAAAGTGAAAAATCGTGAAATTCGCGATCTGAAGAAAATGAAGACGAGCCCCCTTCTGTATCACCAAAACAGCCACCGACGAGCCCAAAGGAGTGACCGGTAGCGAGCCAGACAAGAGTCGAGCCACCACGGGCACCGACGGGCCGACAAACGGCGACAAAGGGAGAGAAAAAGAGAACCAAAAGGGAGAAAGGGATTTCCCGACGACCGGCGCCGATTCGAGCCCAGCCAACACCAGCAGAGCGTTCCCTAGGCGCAGGCAACGCGATTGGTGGCAGCCTTGGCCTGTAGAACGGTGGCCAGCGCCAGCAACGGAGGAAGAAAGAAACGGTACTGACGGCGAGGAGAAAACAGGCCAGACCGACCACTTTTCGGCCACTTCGGGCGAAATTGAGACTAGATCCGTGCATCGGACAACCTTGCAGAGCTGCTGGCGATGAAAACCGGTGGAGAACCAGCCGACGAAGCCCTGAACCGATCGAACCGGACTGAACCGCTGGACCGAACTGGTCTGAACCGAGTTGAATTGGACCGAACCTGTTCAGCCAAAAAGAAAAGGAAAAAAGAGAAAAAAAGGGGAAAAAAGAAAAAGAGAAAAAATTACAGTGATGTAATCGAGCTACGGGTAAGTCTGTAAGCGGTCGAATTGATCGATTTAAATTTTAGAATATTTAATTTGATAAATAATCGACTGAAAATTTACCCGAAAAAATATTAAATTGTGTAGTTCGACAATGAGCGTCAATCGAGAGCTTGAGATAGCCTCGATTTACGTATTATCATGGAATCACGGGTAAGTAACCCTTATTTATGATAATTTTACATCGTTATGCGTGTTAGAATTTACCGCATAAATTACGGATTTAAATTTTTGCATTAAATGAATTATATTATGAAAATTGAGATAAATTGTCGTAAATAATTAAATAAGCTATTCGAGAGTTTTGAATGAGGCTCAATAAATACTAATGGACCCAATGAGCCCAATAGGCCTCGATAATGTGAATAATAAGTGGAAAACGGGCTTAAGGTCGATTAAGACCCATTATGGTACAATCGGGCCCAATATGGGTAAACGGGTCTAATGATTTAAATTAAGCCAAGAAAATATGAAATACAATTAATTGTATTGTATTTGACCTGATGAATATTTATCCGCAGTTCCGGAGATTGGATTCGGAGTAAACCGGACTGTGTGACGAGTCATCAGTGGAAAGGTCAGACAATACAGAAAAAATGAGATAAGGGAATTGTGTGAGTAGCTAAAGGAAGCTACGCGTATTTTAATAGCTTTTGTATATACTGAATATGTATGTATACATTGATATTTTACAAAGGTCCTAAAATGGTTTAAAGATTTTAAGGACTCGAAATAGGTAAAGACTATTTTACCCCTATTAAGGGAAGTTCACCTAAGGATGGTGAAAGCATGACATGCATGAAATGCATGATTTAAGGAATTTTTTTATTTAGGAATTTTTGTGGTTTTTAAACAAAGTAAATCGATAGATTGGCTAATAATTGCATAAATTTCATAAGTTAACACTACGTAAGTGTTATTAAGATTTAAATGAAAATTATTTGAAAAATGGGCCAACTATCAAGTTTATATGGAAACAGATAGTGCTGGCGCATAGCTCGCACTATATCTACGTTTGTGAGTGTGCATAAATGTGCTTGAGCGGTTGCTCGCATCGACTTGTGTGACATTATATGCATGAAATGTGCTAGAGAGGTTGCTCGCATTGATTTTTATTATTGAGAAATGTATGAGAGGTGCTGGAGCTTAGCTCGCACCCTGTTTTGACTATTTAGACGGTTTTGACTGTTTTGATAAAATATGCATACAAAGGTGCTGGAGCGATTGCTCGCACTAGTTTTAATGATTTGACATGCATGAGAGGTGCTGGAGCCTAGCTCGCATCCAGTTTTGATATGATATTGCATAAAAGTCGTGCTGGAGTGTAACTTGCGCAAGATTTAATGTATTTATGCATAAAGTCGTATTGGAGCGTTGCTCATACGAAATTTTGATTTATTTGAGCATTCATTCGTGCTGGAGCATTGCTCGCATGAAGTTTTATATGGATTTATAACTCATTTTAAAATTGTACTGGAGTACTACTTGTACGTAGATTTTACTGATCTTTATGAAACCGTGCTAGAGCTTCGTTCGCACGAGATTTTTAGATATCATGAATATGCATGGAGTTATGCTAGAGCTTCGCTTGCACAAGGATGTATATGACATGCATATAGCCGTGTTGAAACCTCCTGTAGACTGTGTGTCACAGTGAGATGATATGCTCACACGTGCATACTGAGATAGAGATGATATGGGTGGATAAGACCTATTGCAGGCACCCCTGACTGAGCTTGGGTTCACGGAGTACGTTGTACTGGATATGTCACGTGGAGTACGCTGTACCGTGGGGATTGTTGGAGTGGAGTGGCATTAGCCACGAGGTAGCAATCCTTGCCCTCGCAATCTTGATGTTATGCTGTTCTGGCGAGTAGGACCGACCCACCTTCCGTTTCAAGTGTGATACCTCGCACACTAGGTACCGTGTTGTCAGGGATCACTAGGTTATGGCCATAGACCTTGTTGTTACTAATAGTCACCTACTTGTTTTACATGATATAACTGGTGGTCTCGATAGACCAGGGTAGACCCGAGGGAGGGGTCAGGCCCCCGATTTTGTGATTTTCACTGAAATGTGCTTTACTACTATCATGCTAGATTTTTCAGAGAATTTTATAACGAATGAATTATGAGATGCTTAACCCCTTTGGGTTATTTTATACTGCATTTTAAATGAAATGATTTAAATGCAGTAGCATGATGATGTTTTCCATGCTTTCATTACAAATTCCTGATTTGTCTTACATGACATGAAATAATGCATGATCTTGATTTGCTTCATACTCATTATGATTTAATGATGTCACATAAAATGCTATTGATACATGATTTCGATATGCAAGAATAGTTTTATAAACTAAGTCATTGATGAAGTACATGATTTGTGCTTGAGATTTTAATGAAAAGAAATCGATTTTAAGGGTACGATATTATGAGCATGTAGATAGTGGAGCTATCTACTTACTTGCATAATTGCCTTACTGAGCGTGTGATTTGCTCACCCCCTTATTTTCTCATCTTTTCAGAGTACTCACAGTAGTTAGTGAGCGGCTGATGACTTGCATTCTTGGTATCTGCTGCTTCCCATTGAGAGACAGGTATACACATTTGTATGATTTTGTATCTAAATATGTAATGCACAGTACTGTAAACATATGTGATGTCGGGGATGTAAGGTTATGTAAATACAATTGTGAATGTATTTAGTTAAAGTCAAAAGATAATAAACTTTGATATATGATTGTGATTATGAAAATGGAATGGTAAATAGGTGAGAGGTGACTAACATCGAATCATAGCCCAACTGTTTGTAGGATGGTCACGATGAGAGAAAGGTAAGAATTAAATAATAAATGAAAAAATGAAAAATTTACTCTGATTTTTAGGTAATTTGGGTCGTGACAGTTTAATGGTATCAAAGCTAAGTTAGCCTGATATGAGTCGATGTTAGTGGTTAAGATAGTTTACATCCCCATGTACTATGCATTGTTTAGATACAATTGTGTATATCGAGATGGAAATGCAGCTAAGAATTGGTTTTGAATGCAAGAATATATTTATTAACTGATAGCTGCTATGGTAGAAGGGTGAGTACACGTGCTCGAGGCCGTAGAGATTGGCCTGAGAGTCGTATTGAGTCGCCACATGAGACTCAAGATGAGATTGAAGTGGAGGCTAGTATTAAGTATGCCCCATAAAGTCCGACAGTGAGATCGGACAAAGTCTGATAGAGAGATCGGACAGTATTGAGACACGCTTCGCGAGGTTAGAGTGGAGTGTGGAGAATATTATGGAGCTAATTTCTCATAGTATACATGGGATTTGAGGGCGAGTCGGAGCATTGGTGGAAGTCCGCTCGACCCATCTTAAGAGTTAGACATCAAGAATGGACATGAGAGATAATTCTAGATGTATTCCGGTGACAATATCTCGAACATTGCTTAAAGGAAATTACAGATAAAATTATTTACTCTGACCCAGAGGAACATGTTGATTGACGAATATGAAACTCAGTTTATATTCCTGGGCAGATATGACTCTGATACTATAAACAGTGAGAGTCGAAATGTCTGAAAGTTCATGGAAGGGCTCAGATTGTCAATTAGAGTCCAATTGGCCATTAGATATCACTACCTATGTCGAGGCAGTGCGTAGACTACAGTTGTGTGAATAAGATCATGAGTTGCACGCCTCTGAGATTGGAAAAGGTAGTAAGGGCTGAAATTGAGACAAAAAGAGAATAGAGAATGACAGAGATGTCATAACGGGAAAAAGGTAGTTTGGTAAAAGCTTAGAGCTGTTGAGTCACGGGGTAAGATGATTGGTAAGGCCCCAATGTATCCAATTGCAGCACTTTGGAGGGGTATTGTGATTGGAGGACCCCAACCTACTCCGTAACAGTGTAAACAGTGTAGGATGTGTAGTAGATACCACGAAAATAAGATGTTGGACGAGGGCGAGTGTATGCCTTGGACCAGGACACTACTGATGTTTCATCAGATGTGGTGGAAGATACCACATTGGTTGTTAATAATGAAGTAATTATTTTAATTGATCTTGGTGCCACGCATTTATTCATACCGCCTTCAGTTGCTTATAAGCTAGGGAAAGATGTGAAGCATGTACCCTTAGATAAGATAATGATAGTTAGCTGATTATCACTAACTGAATATGGGTATAGGGATTATAAGTTGAAAATGAGGGAAAAAGGATACGTCAGCCGATTTTATTTAATGGAATATGAATAATTTTGAAGCAATATTTGAGAATAGATTGATTCGACTGCAAACTATGATGTTTAGATTGCTATCCTAAGATAGTGATGTTTTCACCCTTGAAAAGTGTATTGTAAGTTTTAATAAGTAATTAAATAGTTTGTTATAAGTGATATATGAAATGAGATAAGCTTTGAGATGTGATAGATCCTGAATACGAGATATATTGGAATAATATGTCAGGACCCGTTCTCAATCCATGACTTTAACCAAAATCACTATAAATTTTTCACATTTTTAACTTACCTTTCCTCTCTTCAATGGTTGGGCTGTGATTCGATGTCAAAATTCTCGCTTACCACATTATCCATTACCATACATACATGTCAATATACTGTTACTGACTGTAACTGCTTTTTATAATACATGTAAGATTATATAAAATCTAACACAAATACATTCCTCATAATATATATCGTATACATCACTATGCTGTTTCTATGTTTAGATACATAACCGTATAAAATCTGTATACCTGGCGGTCGATAGGAAATAGCGGTGGACTCAGGAATATTATCCCTCAATAGCTCTCGCTCTACTGCTGATGCTCTGTAGAGAGATGTAAAGAAAGGGGGGTGAGCATACAACGCGCTCAGTAAGAAAATCAGGCAAGCAAGTAGATATCTACACTATCTACTCAAAATAATGCTATGCCTTGAAACATTATTTCCTTAACTCACTTTAAAAGCATGTCTTTAAATATATATATATATATATATATATATATATGTATACTTGTACAGATTAAATCCCATGCACAGAAATCATGCCTTTATGTAAATCATGTCATGTATATTTAAATCACAATAAATATGGCATTAAATAATTCACATCACAAAATCGGAGTCTGACCCATCCCTCAGGTATGTCCGCAATTTAAATAAGTCAATCAATGTGATATATCATGTGAGACTCAGTGGTGAAATGTAAATAGTATCCTGGACTATGATCATATTCGACATGTGATCCCAAGCAACACAGTACTCGGTGTGCGGGGTATCACTGCTGCAACGGGAGGGGGTTAGTCCATCACAACTGTCAGCTATATCCTCCTCAACTCCACAACAACACACGGTACAGTGTACTCCCATGTCACATGCACGGTACAACGTACTCCGTGAACCCTACATCACAGTAGGGTGCCTGCCATAGGTCTTATCCCTCAAATCATGGAATATCATACCACGTCTTTATTACCCTCATGCGGATATCCTCTCACAAGATGTGACACTCAGTCACACAAGGACTCGGGCATAGGTTTTAACATGTATTATATATCACATACAGTGCGTGCCTTTGAATGCGACTCACAGTTGATACTTCTCTCAAACACTGTTTCACATCACAAACTCAACTTTAGTGCGAGTAAACCTCTAGCAACTAGGTCAATGCATAGTTCATGTATTAAATCAAGTACGTGCAATAGCTCCAGTACCATGCTATGCACAATATCATCAAATCAAGTACGAGCAATAGCTCCAGTACTATGTCATGTATAAATCATGAAGAATCGAGTACGAGCAACGCTCCAGCACTCTGTCATGTATCTCATGTACTCGAGTACGAGCTAATCGCTCCAGCACTCTGTCATGCATATATCATATAAAACTGAGTACGAGTAATAACTCAAGTACTCTATCATGCATGTCATGAAAATCTAGTGCGAATCAAAATTCAGCACTAATGTATGTGGAAAATATATGAAATCCAGTGCGAGCTGTGCTCCAGCATGATTCATTCTCACAAAATATGATAGATGGCTCTTTAAAAATGGATGATTTACAAAACATCAAAATCAGCACTATAAAGTGTGCTTAATTCACATCAACCTTAAAATCATTAGCCCATCTATTTATTCTCCTGCTAAACAGCAGTTAAACACTCAAAAAAATGGTTTCCATGCTTTTTACAACTTTTCACAAAAGTTGACTTTTTAACTAACTAGGGGTAAAATCGTATTTTACCACTATCGGGTCGCAATAATTATTATTCACTTTCTCTGATCCTCAGAGTTTTTAAGTGAATGTAAAAGCAGACAAAAATATGTGCAAGTATCTCTAACTACTCACAAAAGTCCCTTACGTGCAATCACTCGAGAAATTTCACTTTCTCTGCGCTGCTTGTTTCAGCAGTCTGATTTGCTTCTTCAATACTCTCTGGAGCTGCATATAGCCATTTATCAAGTTAATTACACTTTTCCTACTGTATTTCACATTAAATACATTCTATTTCCCTTAATAAGCTTTAATAATCCTTAATGGGCCTAACTATGCCTTAAGCCTATTTTCATTTTACTATTCATTTTCGTTGGGCCTATTGAGCTTATGGGGCCCACCAACTCTTATTGGGCTGTCCTAGACCCATTACATCACATTGGGCCTAAAATAGTTGGGCTTGGCCCATTGGACCTCTCGACCACATGCCATGGCCGAGAGCTATCCATGCCATCGGTTACACCATGGCATGTCATCCATGCCTATTTGTCTAGCCAATTCACTTAGGCATTTTCACAAACACTTGGTTGGCAACATTCCTAAACATCATATAGTTCATTTAGGCATTTTATCAAACACCTTGATTGCCAACTAGTTACATGTATTAATTAATCAAATTGATTAATTCTAATTACACCATTATCATTAACACATGTACATTAATCCATTTATGCCTTAAAATCATATGGACATAATTCAATATCCTACTACTCACTCTCGGCCTAACCAACATCATAATGATTTAATATGTTTCAATACTTAAAACATATATCAATATACTTAAAATCATTCATACATTAACATATATGAAATTGAAAATTAGAAAATATACCAACTGTTGTGTTCACCCTTTGGCCGAATCTTTGAAGGCTCTCAGTTTGCACTCTATGGCTCCTTGATAGCCAATTCCAACATATGTCACTCTCCTTTCAATTTGGAACAACTTCCATGAAGGATGCAAGTTTCAAATATGCCTAATTCCTAGTGAGAGAAAGCTTAGATAATATGTTTCAATGGTTTCTTCTTCTAGCTGAATTTGGTGTGATGAAGATGACAATGGTGTGGCTGATTTTATAAGCCACTTACTTAGCCATTAAGCTTTACTTTCCAGCCATTAAGCTTGACTTTCCAAGCCTTAGCCATGAGTCACCTAATGAGTCACCTTATGAGTTATGGTTAGCTTTAACTATGGTTAGATATTTATCTCATGGGCTTTCCATTTGGGCTTCTCGGTTTGGGCTTTCTTAATGGGCTTTTGGGTTGAAATTTTTACTATGTCTTGGGCCTTTAATTGTCTAAATATTTGGCCAATCAATTGGTCCAACAATTCGGTCTAAAAGACCTAAGAATTTCGATATACGTTTAGTATACCTTTATGGGCTTGAAAATTTTCACCTTAGGCCCATTACATTTTTAACCATTAAATTTAATCTGAAATCCTTCCGAATAAATTTTCCTTACTTCCGGGGATGATTATCTTGTATTCTGACCAAGAATATTTTTCCTCAATTTTTTCTCCATACTTAGGTTAATTTTTAACCATGATTAGTCAACTATGGTAAAAGTCCACTTTCTTAACTATAGTTGACTTTTTTCTTAACCATTGACCAAGTTGACTTTTTCTCAAAATTCTGTAAGTATCATATCTTATGTCTTACACTCTCGTCTTTATGTTTCAACCGTTCTTGGTGGATAATTTCACCCGAAACATATTGTCTCGTCAAAAAGGTCCATTTTACCCTTTTTAGCTTTTACTCTCGTTTTCTATGTTCGGGACTAAATCAAGCTGACTTTTCTTCATGAGCTCTCTATGCTCTCTCATTTTAAGTTCTTATTTTCAGTCAGAATGATTTAGATTCACTCGGTTTATCCTGTGACACTTATGGCTCACATTAGGCTTTTTATGTAGCTTTTGCGTGTTAAATCATTTCACTAACACTTTAAATCTAGTAAATACTCTTCTTATGATTCAACTATAATAACAGAGTGTTCATACACATAGGAATCATAAGGAATAAGCTACATAAAAATTTGGGTCTGACATAAGAGGCGTATGCAAGGTAAGAATATCTTTGATATGTAAAGTAATTTAGATTAAGCGATATGTAGTGAATATGAATTGCGACCAAGGATAAGGGGAGATATATATCCACACCCAGTCCATGTGGTCAAGTCTGAGGGTTATTAAAGGTATTTCAAAATACTTCCCCACCTGAAGACTTGACAGCGTCTAAAAGCACACACATAACCTATAAATTGAAATCGACAATCGTAATATATACATTTAAAATTTAGGTACCTTTGCTGGTATGATAAAGAAAGATAGAATTCGATTAATCCTGAAGTTTTAAAAAAAAATTAAAATTTTATAAAAGCCGTTAATATAAGAAAAAAGGAAATGACGTGGGTTAGTATCTTGAACGGAAGCGATTTCGAAATGACATTATAGGTCAAGAATATGGGTGATTGAAATATTTAGTGGAACTCAACTACGATGAGGTATTTAAACCTTACCTAGACCGATTGATTGCCATCCTTAGCGATGATATTTTGATGTATTCGAAGTCCAGGGAAGAGCATGAGTAGCAACTGGAAACTGTCTTACAGACGAGTTGTTGAGAGTTTCTTGAAATGGGCTGCTCAGTTGATACGTTTCATTCGGGAAAAGATTGTATGCTAGTAGGATGATAAGTATGAAAGTAGCTTTGATGAGTTTTGGTATATTGAAGTAATAAACTGACCACCATAATTATTCTCACCATAACCAACAGCTCAAGAGGTTTCAGTGTGTATGGATACCTCAAAATAAGGATTGGGTTGTGTATTGATGTAAAATGGGAAGATAGTCGTTTATGGATCCAGATAGTTCAAGGACCATGAGAGAAACTATCCGACCCATGATTTAGAGTTGGTAGCTGTAGTGTTTACACTGAAAGTATGGCGCCACCACTTAAATGGTAAGAAATTTTGGATATGCACTGATTATAAAAGCCCCAAGTATCTGTTTTCACAGAAATAGTAGAATATGAGACAACCAAGAGGATTAGAGATTCTAAGAGATTTGATTGTAAAAATTGTACCTCCCAGGAAAGGCTAATGTAATGGCTAATGCCTTGAATAGAAAGAGCTTCGGGATAGTATGACATATGATGGTCAGGGAGCGTGAGCTGCTAGAGCAGTTGTGAGCCTCATTAGTGATGTGATCACTTCTGATGATGACGGTGATTTTGTGACAACTAGTCTGAGGTTAGAACCGAATTTGTGTGACTGAATTTGCCAGGCTTAGCGTGATGATCTACATGGTGTCGATAGTGTGGGTCAGATTCAGAAGGGTATAGTGACAGAGTTCACAGTGAGTGATGATGACTTACAGAGGTTCAAAGACAGTATAAGTGCTCCCCAAGACCATAGTTGTTGAGATAGTGTTATTGTCAGAAGCTTACTCTTTGGGATATACAATACATCCGGGAAATAATAAATATATCGAAATCTCTGAAAAGGGTATTGGTGGACAGGTATGAAAAGAGATATTGTAGAAATTGTGAAAAAATGTCTCATATGTCAACAGATTAAGGTAGAGCAAAAGAAGTTGTAGGGTTATTACAGCCTCTACCTATAGTGACACGGTAATGGGAACAAGTTACCATAACTTTCGTGATGGGTTACAGAGGAACCGGATAAATCACGAGGCTATGTGGGTGATAGTCGATAGATTGACTAAGTCTACCCACCTTCTGGTTATGAAATCCCCAGATACTCTAAATGCATAGGCGGAGTTATATGTAAGGAAGATTGTGAAGCATTATGTAGTGTTCCAGTGCGCATGGTACCAGATACGGATTCCCGCTTCACTTCCCACTTCTGGGAATATTGTTTTTGAAAGCTATGGGAACCCGATTGAGTGTTAGCACAGCTTTTCTTCCTCAGATAGATGGTCAGTCAGAGAGGACTATACAGGTTCTGGAGGATATGATGAGAGCGTGTGCCACTGATTTGATAAGCTCCTAGGATGATCATTTGTTATTAATCGAATTCGTCAATAATGACAGTTGTCACTTGAGTATCGAGATAACATTTTATATGAGGCATTGTATGGCCGTATGGATTGTTCCCCGACTTAGATAAGAAGAAGTGGGTGATCGATAGAGAACCTCAGAGCAGATAGAAAAGCTATGCTGACAAGAGACAGAAAACCATTGGAATTCACCGAGGGTGAATCAGTATTGTGGAAGTTACATGCCCTTAAGACATAACATAAGGACATAACAAGATTTGGAAAGAATGCAAATTGAGTTTCGTTATACAGAATCCTTTGAGAGATTGGACAAAGTGGGAGATAAGGCCTATAGGTTGTCGTTACCACTTGAATTAGCAGACATCCACTATGTGTCCCATCTTTTGATGCTTCGAAAATACTATCCGAACCCAGCATATGTGATCGTATATGAGTTCCAACAGCTTAGCTCAATGAAAGTAAAACGTATGTTGAACAAAATCGATTTGGGTATTAGACGGAAGGAGAAGTGTTGAGTTTTAAGATGATCTCCCTAGTTAAATATGTTGGTAGTATTACACTCCGAAAAAAGTTACATGAGAATTAAAGAGTATAATGCGATAGACGTACTCGGAGTTGTTTATGGACCCATTTGACTTGGTTCTAATTTGGAGGACCAAATTTCTTAAGTGGGGGAGATTGTAAGACCCGATTTTATTTAAAACACGAAATGAAAAATGCAAAAGGATTGAAAAGGTATTCCCGAACACGTGAAGGGTAAAACGGTCAAAAGATCGAAACCCGATATAAAGTCGACAAGAAAATTTAATTAAAAATAATGGATTTCAGAATCTTGATCAATAATGAAGAAATAATTAAATTTCGGGTTAAATTGATCAAGATATGAATTTATTGGAATTAACCGAAATTTTCACCTCGGGAAATTATCCCGAAAATAATCGAAAAATATACCGAAAAGATGAAATAATATCGAGAAATTCATTTATTGATTAAATTAATTAAATATAAATTTTTTAGATATTTTGGCAAAAATAATAATATTTAATTGAATAAAAATAAATAATAAATAAAAATAAGAAAGTGAAAAATCGCGAAATTCGCGATCTGGAAAAAACAAAGATGAGCCCCCTTCTGTATCACCTAAACGGCCACCGACGAGCCCAGAGGAGTGATCGACGGCGAGCCAGACGAGAGTCGAGCCACCACTAAAACACCAACGGGCCGACGAACGGCAACAAAGGGAGAGAAAAAGAGAACCGAAAGGGAGAAAGGGATTTCTCGGCGACCGGCGCCGATTCGAGCCCGACCACCACCAACCGAGTGTTCCCCAAGTGCAGGCGACGCGATTGGTGGCAGCCTTGGCCGGTAGAATGGCTGCCAGCGCTGGCAATGGAGGAAGAAAGAAATGGTACCGACGACGAGGAGAGAACAGGCCGGACAGGCCACTTTTCGACCATCTCGGGTCAAACTGAGACCAGATCTGTGCATTGGACGACCCTGCGGAGCTGCTGGCGGCGAAAACCGGTGGAGAACCGACCAGCGAAGCCCTGAACCGGCCGAATCGGACTGAACCGCTGGACCGAACCGGTCTGAACCGGGTTGAACCGGACCGAACCAGTTCAACCAAAAAGAAAAGGAAAAAAGAGAAAAAGGGAAAAAAAGAAAAAGAGAAAAAATTGGGAAAAGTTCCAATGATGTAATCGAGCTACAGGTAAGTCGGTAAGCGGTCGAATTGACCGATTTAAATTTTGAAATATTTAATTTGATAAATAATCGACTGAAAGTTTACCTGAAAAAATATTAAATTGTGTAGCTCGACAATGAGCGTCAACTGAGAGCTTAAGACAGCCTAAATTTACGTATTATCATGGAATCACGGGTAAGTAACCCTTATTTATGATAATTTTACATCGTTATGCGTGTTAGAATTTACCGCATAAATTACGAATTTAAATTTCTGCATTAAATGAATTATATTCTGAAAATTGAGATAAATTGTCGTAAATAATTAAATAAGCTATTCGAGAGTTTTGAATGAGACTCAATAAATACTGATGGGCCCAATGAGCCCAATAGGCCTCGATAAGGTGAATAATAAGTGGAAAACGGGCTTAAGGTCGATTAAGACCCATTATGGTACAATCGGACCCAATATGGGTAAACGGGCCTAATGATTTAAATTAAGCCTAGAAAATATGAAATACAATTAATTGTATTGTATTTGACCTGATGAATATTTATTTATCCGCAGTTCCAGAGATTGGATTCGGAGCAAATCGGACTGCGTGACGAGTCATCAATGGAAAGGTCAGACAGTATAGAAAAAATGAGGTAAGGGAATTGTGTAAGTAGCTAGAGGTAGCTACGCGTATTTTAATAGCTTTTGTATATACTGAATATGTATGTATACATTGATATTATACAAAGGTCCTAAAAATGGTTTAAGGATTTTAAGGACTCGAAATAGATAAAGACTATTTTACCCCTATTGAGGGAAGTTCACCTAAGGATGGTGAAAGCATGACATGCATAAAATGCACGATTTAAGGAATTTTTTGATTTAGAAATTTTCGGGATTTTTAAACAAAGTAAATCGATAGATTGGCCAATAATTACATAAATTTCACAAGATAACACTACGTAAGTGTTATTAAGATTGAAATGAAAATTATTTGGAAAATGGGCCAACTATCAAGTTTATATGGAAACAGATAGTGCTGGCGCATAGCTCGCACTATATCTGCGTTTGTGAGTGTGCATAAATATGCTTGAGTGGTTGCTCGCACCGACTTGTGTGACATCATATGCATGAAATGTGCTAGAGAGGTTGCTCGCACTGATTTTTATTATTGAGAAATGTATGAGAGGTGCTGGAGCTTAGCTCGCACCCTGTTTTGACTGTTTAGACGATTTTGACTGTTTTGATTGAATATGCATAAAAAGGTGCTGGAGCGATTGCTCGCACTAGTTTTAATGATTTGACATACATGAGAGGTGCTGGAGCCTAGCTCGCATCCAGTTTTGATATGATATTGCATAAAAGTCGTGCTGAAGTGTAACTCGCACGAGATTTAATGTATTTATGCATAAAGCTGTACTGGAGCGTTGCTCGTACGAAGTTTTGATTTATTTGAGCATTCATTCGTGCTGGAGCATTGATCGCACAAAGTTTTATATGGATTTATAACTCATTTTAAAGTCGTACTAGAGTACTACTTGTACGCATATTTTATTGATCTTTATGAAACCGTGCTAGAGCTTCGCTCGCACGAGATTTTTAGATATCATGAATATGCATGGAGCCGTGCTAGAGCTTCCCTCGCACAGGGATGTATATGACATGCATATAGCCATGTTAGAGCCTCTTATAGACTGTGTGTCACAGTGAGATGATATGCTCACACGTGCATACTGAGATAGAGATGATATGGGTGGATAAGACCTATTGCAGGCACCCCTGACTGAGCTTGGGTTCACGGAGTACGTTGTACCGTGTATGTCACGCGGAGTACGCTGTACCGTGGGGATTGTTGGAGTGGAGTGGCATTAGCCATGAGGTAGCAAGCCTTGCCCTCGTAATCCTGAAGTTATGCTGTTCTGACGGGTAGGACCAACCCACCTCCCGTTTTAGGTGTGATACCCCGCACACTAGGTACCGTGTTACTAGGGATCACTAGGTTATGGTCATAGACCTTGTTGTTACTGATAGTCACCTACTTGTCTCACATGATATAACTTGTGGTCTCGATAGAACAGGGTAGACCCGGGGGAGGGGTCAGGCCCCCAATTTTGTGATTTTCACTGAAATGTGCTTTACTACTATCATGCTAGATTTTTCAGAAAATTTTGTAACGAATGAATTATGAGATGCTTAACCCCTTTGGGTTATTTTATATTGCGTTTTAAATGAAATGATTTAAATGCAGTAGCATGATGATGTTTTCCATACTTTCATTACAAATTCCTGATTTGTCTTACGTGACATGAAATAATGCATGATCTTGATTTGCTTCATGCTCATTATGATTTAATGATGTCACATAAAATGCTATTGATACATGATTTCGATATGCACGAATAGTTTTATAAACTAAGTCATTGATGAAATACATGATTTGTGCTTGAGATTTTAATGAAAAGAAATGGATTTTAAGGGTACGACATTATGAGCATGTAGATAGTGGAGCTATATACTTACTTGCATAATTGCCTTACTGAGCGTGTGGTTTGCTCACCCCCCTTATTTTCTCATCTTTTCAGAGTACTCGCAGTAGTTAGTGAGCGGCTGATGACTTGCATTCTTGGTATCCGCTGCTTCCCATCGAGAGACAGGTATACATATTTGTATGATTTTGTATCTAAATATGTAATGCACAGTACTGTAAACGTATGTGATGTCGGGGATGTAAGGTTATGTAAATACCATTGTGTATGTATTTAGTTAAAGTTAAAAGATAGTAAACTCTGATATATGAATGTGATTATGAAAATGGAATGGTAAATAGGTGAGAGGTGACTAACACCGAATCATAGCCCAACTGTTTGTAGGATGGTTACGATGAGAGAAATGTAAGAATTAAATAATAAATGAAAAAGCGAAAAATTTATTCTGATTTTTAGGTAATTTGGGTTGTGACATTTAGCTCTTTAAGATCGATCTCTCATCCCATGCGATCGATCTCTCATTCATATTTTTCAAATTTTATTGTAGTTTTATGTAGTAACTTACCTCAAACACTCTTAATTCTGGTGCTATGACCATTTTCTCATCCAACCCATTTAAAACTTGAAAATGACATTTAATCATACTTTATATACATTGAAACTTGTGTGCACTCATTGTATAGCCAAAGGTATACAATATATTACCAAATGGAGTATAACCATTTATGCAACTTATGCATACTTCATTCCATTTGCTACACTACTCAAAACTCAATATATTCACATTTTACTCATGAAAATATCTCTCTTACAGTTGTTCTATACTTATAAACTTGCATGTATTCATTAGATACACATTTACAAACTTCACATATGCATTCCTCATGATTTACATTGAATGTGACTTGCTCATATATCACAAGTCATAAACGTTACATTTACAAATTTTTTGGTCTTACACAATTTACACACATTGATACACACATAAATGTGTAATGTATAATTATGTGTGTGTATGTGCATGTGTGTGTGTGCGTATATATATATATATATATATATATATATACTGACAATTTTATTTAACTTAGCTTACATTGAATATTACTAATTGGTACAATAAACAAGTACGCGTGTATATATTTGCTAATTTAACTTAACTTATTTTGTTGATAATATATTATTGATATAATTATGTAATAAATAATGATTATTTTTCAAAATTTTATAAATTTTAGTTAGAAAAAGTGTATCATTTTTTTATTTTATTTTAAAAATAATCATATAATTATAATATGAGTTTTTTCGAGTTATAAATTCGATTTTTTTGAGTTCGAATTTGGGTCGATCTGAAGTTATATTGTATCGAACTCGAGTTATATCGATTTCGAGTCTTATCGAGTTCGAATTTTTCAAGTTCGATCTTTTTTGAATTCGAATTTTTTGAATTAATTTTATTTCAAATTAAAATTTTTAACCTTTTGATTAATTCAAATCAATCTTAAATTTGATCTCGAATCAATTTAAAGGAATTTTCAAACTTAAACCAACTTTTGTACCCTCTAAGCTTAACAAACGAATTCTTTTTAATAATTAAAAAAAAAAGGCTGGAAAAGATGAGGTAAATATATTCTTTTTAGGCAGCCCAAATCCCTCCCTACGCGCCACAAGAAATCAATCAATACCATTAACAGCCATGGTATTCCTTTGAAAGTATATCTAATCATCATCTTTGACCATTGAAACAGTGTACAGCATTTCGAGCACAAGGTACAACCACCTGTATTCCTGGCGGCCTGCAACCTTTGTCTGTTTGAATTTGTGTCAAAACTCAAAACACGGTTGTCTCAAACTAAAAAGCTAGAGCCTAAAGCATACCACTTTCCCATTCCCTGTATCATCTTCTTGGATCTCTGTACATCTTCTCATGTCTCCTCGGATTCTGGTTTTGCTGTTTTTAACTGCAATAACCCTACTTTTGTTCTTTACATCAGTTTCATCTGTTGAATTCGTTTACAATGCCAACTTCAACTCCACAAACCTCGTTACTTTTGGCGATGCTACAATAGATTCTTCAATTCTCTCCATTACAAATGAATCAACTTTTTCTATTGGGCGTGCCTTGTACCCTTCCAAGATCCCAGTGAAATCATCAAGTTCATCACAGATACTTCCTTTCTCCACATCTTTCATTTTCTCCATTGCCCCTCTCAAGGGCCTTCTCCCAGGTCATGGATTTGCCTTTGCTTTCTTTCCTTCTGCTGGAGTAGCTGGTGCGAGCTCGTCTCAGCATCTTGGTCTTTTCAACTTCAGCACCAATGGTAATCCCAATAGCCGTATCTTCGGTGTTGAGTTTGATGTGTTTTCAAACGAAGAATTTGATGATATCAATGACAATCATGTCGGGGTCGATGTAAACTCCCTGAAATCTGTTGCTTCCAGTCCAGCAGGGTTTTGGGGAGGGAGTAAAGATAATAAGTTGGAGGAGTTGAAGCTTAATAATGGTGTGAATTATCAAGTTTGGATTGATTATGAAGATTCTATTATTAATGTTACTATGGCTAAAGTGGGCGACAAAAGGCCTCGGAGGCCTTTGGTAAGTGAGTTTGTGATTCTTTCTGATGTTTTTCTTGATGAAATGCATGTCGGATTTTCTGGAGCGACAGGGCAGTTGGCGGAGAGTCATAAGATTCTCGCTTGGAGCTTTAGTAATTCGAATTTTTCAATCGCAGATGCTTTAGTTACTACTAATTTGCCTTCTTTTGTGCCACCAAAGAATTCGGTGTTTCAATCAAAAGGGTTTATCATCGGAGTTACTGCTGGGGCTGTTCTGCTTGTTAGCTTTTTGATTGTGACGTACTTTATTTTGGTTAGACATAGAAGGAAAAGAAATACTAAGAAAGAAGAGATTGACCATTGGGAAGTGGAGTATTGGCCTCACAGGATTGGCTCTCAAGAGATCTCCGCAGCAACAAAGGATTTTTCAGATGAAAATGTGATTGGTCCTGGAGCCAATGGGAATGTCTATAAAGGAGTACTGACAGGAGGACTGGAAGTTGCAGTGAAGAAAATATCTCATGAAAGTGAGCATGGGATGCGAGAGTTTTTGGCTGAGGTTTCAAGTCTTGGGAGATTGAAGCACAGGAATTTGGTAGGATTGAGAGGTTGGTGTAGGAATGACAAAGGGAGCTTGATACTGGCTTATGATTACATGGAGAATGGGAGCGTGGATAAAAGAATTTTTTACTGTGATGATGACTTAATGTTGAGTTGGGATGAGAGGATTAAAGTCTTGAAAGATGTAGCTTCTGGCATCTGGTATTTGCATGAGGGTTGGGAAGCTAAGGTCTTGCATAGAGACATTAAGGCAAGTAATGTCTTACTTGACAAGGATATGAATGCCAGATTAGGCGATTTTGGATTAGCTCGTATGCATCTCCATGGTGAATTGGCTAACACTACAAGAGTGGTTGGCACTGTAGGATACATGGCACCAGAAGTGATTAGAACTGGGCGTGCCTCCACTCAAACAGATGTGTTTTGTTTTGGGGTGTTGATTCTTGAGATCGTGTGTGGACGAAGGCCAATCGAAGAAGGGAAGCCAGGTTTAATTGATTGGGCGTGGAGGTTAATGCAGAGAGGAGAACTGATTTCTGCTCTAGATGACCGGTTAAAAGCTAAGGGTGGTTACGCTAATGAGGAAGTAGAGATGATACTACATCTGGGCTTGTTGTGCGTGCATCAAGACCCTCATGTTAGGCCAACCATGAGGCAAGTGATGAAACTGTTAGAGGTAAGAGTTGAGAGCGCTGAATCTGAAGGAGAAGGCATGGAATTAAATTTATTAGAAGGATTGAGAACAACGACAACAACAATGTGGGGGAACTTTAGCTGTAGAGGACATCCTACATTCAATGAGATTCAGAGGAATCTTTCTTCTTCCATGTCTATGAGTAACTCAGATGTCATCCTAGAAGGCCGATAACAACGTGTTGATTCTGATTTTTGATATAATGTTATTTTATATGTATATGTGAAGTCTGTTGTTTTCCTTTGATCTTTGGTAAGACGTATTCATTCGTTCATTCATGTAAATTGTTATGGAATGAAATGTTTCTAGGAAGTCGTGTTTACGGAGTCTATGGTTCAAGACAGAAAAAAGGTATTTATTGATGAATCTATTGTCTGAGAGTTGAGACAAGTGCACTGACTATTAGCTGTTTATTAACTAGACAGAGCATGAGCATGTATGAGATAACAGGAGAGTTGCTATCTCTGTTTAATTTATTCCCTTCTGAATCTCTGGTAATTAAATGCTTGTTATTCCAATTGCCAATACTTTGATCTTCAATCTTTCATTTTGTTAGCAATGAAAGAGCTCGCAGAGGATTGATAGCTCTAATTTGGGGAGGGCAACAACAGAGATTTGGATCCAAGGATAAAAGTTCCTTTACATGGTCAAGCAATTTTGGAAATGTTTTGCAATGGTTCAAAATGGCTTAACACGTCGGGAGTTGTTTAGCTTGGGGATTCATGATTGTATGTATTCAGTCCTTGCTTTGCAAGTTACAAGTCAAGTCCCAAAATGAAAAAAGAAGAGGGAGAGGGGGAAAGAAATCGAAGACAAAATGCCTGCACAGCTTGTCCTACAGGATGTTAGTCCGAAAACAGATTAAAAAGCACCAGTGGTCTAGTGGTAGAATAGTGCCCTGCCACCCGGCCTGTGCGTGAATAAATCCTTTTACTTTTTGGGGGCGCATCTTTGTTTCTGAATGCGCCAAAGGCCCATATGCGAAACCTGAATGGGCTTGTGCGCCTGTCCGACTCAAAACTGGGTAAATGATTCCTCCATGAATCAGGCCGTGCAGACCGGCTCCAAAGTCCAAACCCCGCTTGCCTTTATCACATTTTTTCTTTATAATAAAGGCTATTTTCACTACCGAGACTTGTGAGCTTTAAGCATGATACGAAAAAGAAACATAAAAATTTGATGAAATTTGTATATAAATTTAATTAAAATATTTTTAAAAAGATTTTGTTTGATGTATATATTTAGTTTTTTGGTAGAAACACTATTTTATTATTTATACTAAATTTTTCTACAAGCCTTTTTTATTTAGTTGTTTGCTCTAGCAATTGATTCTCATTTCTTTTTCTCTTATAATTTTCTTTCTTTCTAGAATCTTCTAAACTTTTGGAATTTTTCTTTCGAGTTAATTTCAACAAATGTCTGAGAGTAGTTATTATACTTATAGAATAATTATTCAATATATTATTAGTGAAATTTTTAAACTCCACAAGTGAGATGAAGATGACGACACATGCCCCAACTTCACCAATATATTAGATAATTATATTTATAGTAATCACCAATAATAATTTTATATTTACATTTTGCTTTACTCAATTATCTTTTTTATTTTGTTAATACATCCATATACTTTTCAATATTACTAAAAATTTATATTTAAATGTTTAAATCTTTTACAATTTAGTGGAAGAAAAACTAGAACTAAAAAATTTTGAGTTTTTTTTTTTCATAATAATTTTATTTATTTTTTGACGTTTTAGTGGAGCCAAAAGATAATAACCATTAAAATTTTGATTACATTACTAATAATAGTATTTGTTTTTAAGGATTCTAGTGGGGAAAGCTGCCTCACTGCCCCCACCTGAAATCCATCCCTGATTAGGCTTTCATTGATCATGTGACTACTTACTTCACCTCATTGTCGGAAGAATTTTTGGTATTTTTACTATAAGACATAACATCATTGTGAAACACTTACTTTTAAGACATGCAACCTGTAGTTCCTAACAAACCCAAGTTCTAAAATAAGAGCAACAGATAAAAGTTTGAAATATGAATTGGTATTAGGAATATTAATTTACGCTTCTTTTTACAATTCATCTTTTGATTATTGTTTTAACTGATTTCAACTTTAATTTAGCATGAAAATTAACGGGGGAATTCCTTTGTTCTACACCACATTAGTTAGTAGCTAATGTGAACTTCAAAAAGGAAGGCTTGATCAAGGAAGATTTTGTTTAAACTAAGCGAAACCTCATTAAGTTACTAATACGGAACTAATTGAAATAAAACAAATTTGGATGAGCAATCCCGTTATAACAAACTATTCTCAGGTTGAAGGGTATCTTGAATGCTCTCTTTGTCTATCCCTAAGCCTGTATAAGAAAAAGAAAGAGACAAAGAAAAAAGGGTTTTGTTACTGTCTTCCCTTCTTTTTCTATCTTCTTAACAAAAAAGGATGAATTCTTAGTGTTAAGGATAAAAATATTCAAAACACTTGGTTCGATCAAGAATTACCACGTGACATGAGGAATATCACATATTTTATTCATTATATAATTTAAATTATACAAGTCTTAAAAAAGACAAAAAAGACATTTAGTCCAAGGATACATATGTCATTACAAGCAGAATAAATCTCTATAAATAGGGGTTAAGTATGACTAAAAAACCTAAGTCTCTATTTGCTTACAGAAACTCTGCCAAATTCCCTTTTGACTTAAGCATCGGAGAGCTTACGTAGAGAAGAACCCCTGCGTCCCTCTGATCATTCTCTTTCTTGCAGAGCTTTCAGTAGCACGTGACACAAAAATCGAAGCGAGGACGTCAGCAAGACATCATCATTCTGTTTGGCAATAACAATTAACATCGTCTGTGAGAAATAGAAAGAAAAGCTTTTTGTCAACAACGATGGTCAGACATGTTCAACAGCGATGAGAAGCGATGAGAACGAAGATGTGGCAAGCTCCCCAATTGGTGACCTGGGTGATGGAGTCCAGGGGGAGAGAGGGTCGAGTATGATGACAATTTTCATAGCTGAATTTGAAGCTATGAGAAAACAAGGGGAAGAAACCGTCCAAGCCTTACGGGTTATGGTTGATCTGTTCAAAGGTGCCTTCCCGCAAGTGAATCTGCCCGCAACTGTCTGAAATTTGGTGGGAGAAAAAAGTATTGCGCGAGACCCCGACGGCATGGTTGTACAAGACTTTATTGGCATGTTCGTGCGAGACCCTCACCGTAGGATATCACCAGACATTAAAGGTTGAGCTGCGCGAGACCCTGACGGCATGGTTGCGCAAGACTCTCTCGGCATGATCGCACAGAACCCTCACGGCAGGATGACGCGAGACCTTCATGGCATGTCCACGTGAGACCCTCATGGCATGCCCGCGTGAGACCTTCACGGTATGCCCAAGCGAGACCCTCACGGCATGTTCGCACGAGACTGTCACAACATGTCCACGCGAGACCCTCACGGCATGTCTACGCGAGACCCTCACGGCATATCCGCGCGAGGCCCTCACGACATGTTGGTACAAGACCCTAACGGCATGCCTGCGCCAGACTCCAATGGCCTAGCCGCGTAAGACCCTAACGGTCTGGTGGCGTGAGACCTTGTGGGCCTGGCGGCTGGAGATCTATTACGTGAGGCTGCAGTAGACCTTATGCGTGAGGCTACAGTAGACCTTATCCGTGAGGCTGTGGAAGGATTGAGGCGTCAGGGTGCATAAGACCCTGTACGGGAAGTTTTGAAAGACCTTGGACGTGAAATCACATGAGGTATAAGGCTCCAGGGTATGGGAGGCCTTAGGCATGAGGGTTCAGAAGGCCTAAGACGCCAAGATGCAGAAGTCTTATACGTGAGCTCCAATTTACTGGAGGCATCAGGGTTTTGGTGAACCATGGCGTCAGGGTACGCGGAATATAACACGGGAGATTGTTGGTGGCCAAAGACGCCAAAATATTGAAAGTTTTGAGAGTCCGGCTATGGTAGATTCTGGGTATTTGAATACAGAAGATCCCTGGTCCCAGAACACAAATGGCTTGCCAAATAATGGGGTCAGAGGTGTCGGAATGATGGCACATATGCTGGGAGAAACTCGGAAGTAGATTCGACATGGAACCCTGAAACTAAAATGGGCAACTTTCAACCTCGGGCTCGTCAAAACCAAATGCAGGATAATGGGAGAAAGACTGTTGACTATGATCAAGCTGATTCATGTAAGGTCCAAAATAAGCCTGCATCCATGACACAAGATGCTATAGATATGAAGAAAATGTTGGAATGAATCTTAGAGGAGAAAAGGTTGGTACCAGCAGAAGAAAACCAGAGAAGAAGAATCCATTTCAGTTCAGCAATCATGGGAAAACCACTGCCCCCGAAGTTTAAGATGCCACAGATAACAACATATGCTGGAAAGACTGACCCTTATGACCATATCCAGAACTATGAGTCATTAATGTTATTACATGGATGAAAGGATGAGATTATGTGTAGAGCATTCTCCTTAACTTTAACTGGTCACGCACTAAAATGGTTCAATGGTTTACCAGAAGGGTCTGTTTCATCTTTTAATCAGTTGAGAAATGAGTTTCTAAAGTCCTTTATGATAAATAGCCAGAAGAGGAAAGAGGCCACCCATTTGTTACAAGAGACAAGGTCTGAAAGGCTGCAAGAATCATTGTCTTTGGATTAATCGACAACAGTTTCAGAATTATTGATATGCACATACAAGATGATGATTTAGGACTATCAAGGGAACGTGTGGGTTGGGAATTGAAGCAGTTAAAACACAAGCTGGGTGGAAACATGATGGTAGACTTTGAATGGAAAACAGAATAACAACCTAGACCCGAAGTCTAAAGAGACTCGAACCAAAGGTATTGGACCTCGATCCTACGAATATAAAATTTGAGAGCCTAAGGTATAACAATGGTGGTTGGTGAAGAGGGAGGCGCTATAAGGAAGAAGACCTTGATAAGCTTGGTTGAGAGGGAACCCTAGAAAAAGACACACTCAAATTTTTAAAAATTCAATCTGATATGTTCTGTTTTATTTAAGAGTATTTATAATAATATCTAGCACTTAAGCCTTTAAACAAGAGGGCTGAAATTAACACCAAACAGAAAATAAGACTAAAACCTAAATTCACGCATAAGCCTAGTTACATAGGATAATTGGTCTAAAACACAATAAGACTCAAATGTGGGCTATTTAAACACTTAACCCAATTTATTACTAAACCAAGACTCATGTCGTTTAGGCTTCACTTAACCCAACTTATTACTAAACCAAGACTCATGTCGTTTGGGCTTCCAAACAAATATATATGGCTGGGGACTTTTCATGGAAGCTTCCTCGACAAACCAATGAGGCCAGGGCTTGTTGCATCTTCTTAGCTAGAGCTTGGGTAATTGGACCTCTTTGGATAACCCATGGATCCTTGGCATCACGAACAAGTGGACCTCCATTATTTGCCTTGTCATCATGAACATCACGAGCAAGTGGACCTCCATCACTTGTTCTCCAGAGTAAACAAGTACATTACTCAAGAGGAGGTTATGAAGATGATACCGACACGAGACTTGAGCGAAGGATGAAAACGAGAAAGAGAACCTGATGATAAGAACGTCGAAAGATCAGATAGAACAGGAAAGGCCTCAAAGTTGAAATACACAACCTACACGCCGTTTACTAAGCCACGCGCTTCAATCTTAGCGGCAATAGAAAGGACAAGGGATCCTTCAGTTCCCTAGAAGAGGTGGGGAGAATCTTGGATAAGATTTTAGATCTTATTGCAGTTTTCATTCTACCTTCGACCATTCAACTGAAAAATGTCGGGACCTCATGAATCAGCTTGAGAAGCTGGCTAGAGAAGGGCAGTTATACTGCTACGTGGAGAGACACGAAAGGAATCAGTATCTAGTGTAGGGTCGAGGAGATAATAGGTTGCGTGAAAGGCACAATGATAATAGAATAAATTTAAGGGGGAATGAAGAGAGTGGAAACATGGCGAGGTCAGGAGAACGTAGGAACCAGCAAATAGACAATGAACCTACAAGAGCTGCCATTAATGGTATTTCTGGTGGAGAATACATGGTTTGTAGCTTATCTACTTCGCGAAAAGTTTATGCTAGACAGGCATACCATGTTTATTTTGTGATGAAGGTGACTGAGAAAGAAGAGCTGATTGAGTTCACACCTGATGATCAAGGAGATGTCATTGTACCGCATGATGATCCTATGGTCATATCGACGGTGGTAGGTAATCATCTGATAAGTTGGATTCTGGTAGATAATGGAAGCTCGGTGAACCTTATCTACTGAAATTGCTTTGAAAAAATGAATCAAGGTGAAAAAAGATTAAAGCCTGTAACTACCCCCTGTTCGGCTTCACTGGAGAAAAAGTAAAGGTGGCAGGATCTATTGAGTTGTACGTTACTTTGGGAGAAGACCCTAAGAGTGTTATGAGGTAAGTCTTATTTATGGTAGTTAGGTCAACATCTTTGGCATACAACGTTATCATTGGACGACCACTGTTGAGTGACATGAGGGCTATACTCTCCCCATGTTATCTATTGATGAAAGTTTTAACTCCTAGAGGTGTAGGATAGGTACAATGAGATTAAAGGAGAGCAAGAACATGTAATGTCGCCTCGACTACATGTAAAGGGGTTCATAGGAGAGAAATCCTCATTATTACTGAACCACCTAAATCGAGACCTGTTGAAGAAATGGAAGGAGTGAAGTTAAAGGTTGACAGTGAGGAGAAGAAAGTATACATTGGGGGCCAATTGAGACCCGGAGTGAAGGAAGAGATACTAAAGTGCTTGAAGATAGCTCAAATGTTTTCGCATGGGCCCCTGCTGACATGCCTGAGAGACAATAAGTCATAGAAGAAGAGGTTGATAAGCTGCTTGCAGTGGGATTCATTCGGGAAGTCTGGTATCTGGACTAGCTTGCAAACGTGGTAATGATGAAGAAAACCATCGAAAAATGGAGAATGTGTGTGGACTTCACCGACTTGAATATGACATGTTTAAAGGACTCGTACCTGTTACCTCAGATTGATAAGCTAGTGGATGAAACTTCAGAGTATGAGTTTCTTAGCTTCTTGGACGCATTCTCTGGGTACCATAAGATCTTAATACACCCCGAAGACGAAGAAAAAATGTTTTTCATCACTGATAAAGGCACTTACTATTACAGGGTGATGCCATTTGGCTTGAAAAATGCATGCGCTACATATCAGCGTATGGTGAACAAAATATTTAAAGATCTGCTTGGTAATACAATGGAAGCCTTGTGGGCTACATGATCGTGAAGAGTAAAGAGGGGGAATCACATGCTGTATAGTTGTTTAAAGTGTTTGAAGTTCTAAAGAGGTATAACATGAAGTTGAATCCTAACAAGTGTTCATTTGGGGTTCAATCTGAGAAGTTTTTGGGATTTATGATAACCAATTGTGGGATCGAAGCCAACCCCGAGAAGGTCCAAGCCATTTTGGACATGAAACCTCTAGTTACTTTTAAAGAGGTGCAAAGGTTGATGGGGAGAATATTCGCATTAAATCACTTCTTATCAAAATCTGCCGAAAGAAGCCTGCCATTCTTCAAGACACTTCGAGGTGAAAAGCACTTTGAATGGACTGAAGAATGCGAAGCGGCCTTCGAGGAGTTGAAGGAATATTTGAAAGAACTCTCGTTGTTGTCAAAACCTTTAATTGGGGAACATCTGTTTATGTACCTTGGGGTATGTGATAAAGCGGTTAGTGCAGTCATGCTGAGGAAAATTACGGAAGGAGATAGGTCAGTTTACTATGTGAGCATAGTGCTTTTAGAGGCAGAAACGAGGTATCCCCAACTGGAGAAAGTGGCGATAGCTCTTGTTATGGATGGATAAAAACTGTGACCTTATTTTCAGGCACATTCAATAACGGTGTTAACAGATCAACCCTTGAGGCAGATACTCTAAAAACCTAAGTATTCAGGAAGATTAGTGAAGTGGTCTGTAGAGCTCGGAGAATACGATATCTCTTTTCAGCCTCGACAGGCTATCAAAGCACAAGGCTATCATAGTTGAATGTACATGTCGGGAAAATCCTAAGGAACAAGAGTCGAAATGGTGGAAGTTATTTGTAGATGGGGTATAAAGCCGCAAAGGGAGCGAGGCTGACATCGTGTTGGTATCGCCAGAGGGGGAGATGTTGGAGTATTCCCTGCGCTTCGGTTTCCCTAGCTCCAACAATGTTGTGGAGTATGAGGCCTTAATTGGTGGTATGAAGCTGGCGAAAGAGCTCCAAGCTAAAAAATTATTGGCCCATAGCGACTCACAACTTATCGTTAACCAATTCAATGGACAGTATGAAGCCTAAGAAATCACCCTCATCCCGTATTTGCAAAAGGTCTAGTGGCTTGCTCGATCATTTGATGAATTCCAGCTGACTTAAATCAATCGATCTGAAAACAGTCATACCGATGCCTTATCTAAATTGGAATCCTCCAAAAAGGTAATTGGAAGATCCGTAAAGGTTGAGAGGTTGGTGAAGCCTAGCATAGAAGAAGAAGAAGTGCTAGAGATTGAAGTTGGTGTTGACTGGAGAACGCCGGTTAAACACTACTTAATGGAGGGAACACTTCCTTCTGACAAGGAAATAGCTTAGAAAACGACAATTCAAAGTGCAAAATTCACTCTAGTAAATGGGGAACTCTATAAAAATGGGTATACTATGCCATTGTTGAAATGTTTAGGCCCAGAACAAGCTAACTATACATTAGTAGAGGTTCACGAGGGGATATGTGGAGAACATCTAAGAGCCTAAGCTCTAGCAGTAAAGATACTCAGAGCGGGGTTCTATTGGCCAGCACTTAAGCAATATGCATTCGATAAAGTGCAAAAGTATGACAAATGTCAAAGATTCGCCTCTTTGAGGACTGCCCCAGTGTCGACTTTTCACTGCACATTCCAACCAACACCATTCGCTCAATGGGGTTTGGACATACTAGGGTCATTCCCTATAGCCACGAGGCAAAGGAAGTACTTGTTGGTAGCTACAGATTATTTTACCAAGTGGATAGAAGCAGAACCATTAGCATCGATTATAGAGAAGAAGGTTGAAGCCATGGTTTGGAAAGAAATAATTTGTCGATTTGGAATCTCGAGAATCTTAAATACTGATCATGGAAAGTAGTTTGATAGTGACGCTTTTCAAAATTTTTATGAAGGATTAAGGATCCAACTGAGGATATCATCGGTATCATATCCACAGGCTAATGGCCAAGCTAAAATTAGTAATAGGACCATACTCCATGGCCTTAAGACTTGCTTGGACAAAGCGAAAGGAACTTGGGTGAATGAGCTGCCTAGTATTCTGTGGGCATATAGGATAACAAGTTGGGTATCGATAGGGGAGATGCCATTCAGCCTGGTATACGGGATCGAAGCTTTAATACTAATAGAGATTGGAGCCGTGTCACCAAGGATAATTCCTTATGAGCAAGAAGCAAACTCTCAAGGCCTCCGAGTGAATCTGGATCTACTTGATGAGCAACAGGACCTTGTAGCTATATGGTTAGCTGCTTACCAGCAAAGAGTCGCCCGTTATTACAACTCTTGCGTGAAAGATAGACCTTTACAAGAGGGAGACTTGATGCTACGAAAGTCAGCCATTACCAACGCCTTGAAAGAAGATGGGAAGTTCAGGGCAAATTGGGAAGGACCTTACAGGATCAAAAAGATGATTGGACCTGGCACATGCATCTTGGATAGTCTACAAGGCGAGAAGATAGCGAAGACATGGAATGCCAGCCACTTAAGACCATATTGGCAATATAATTTTAATTTCTCAATGTTATTTTTTGTTTTCTGTTTCTGTTATTGAACCATGTTCAGGAACTTGATTGCGATTTATTCCATATTAATATTTCCCACTGAGGATTTTAAATGATTAGCAGATGACTAAAATTAAAGGGCTTGAAGTAAAAAATGCGCAAGGTAAGCCATAAAAGAATTGTACAAGGGCTTGAAGCAAAAAATGCGCTAGGTAAGCCACGCACCCAAGCAATTAAAAGGCTTAAAGCGAAAAATGCGCGAGGTAAGCCACAAAAGAATTATGCAAAGGATTGAAGTGAAAAATGCATAAGGTAAGCCACGCACCTAAACAATTAAAGGGCTTGAAGCGAAAAATGGGTGAGGTAAGCCATAAAAGAATTATGCAAGAGCTTGAAGCGAAAAATACGTGAGGTTAGCCACGTACCCAATCAATTAAAGGGTTTGAAGCGAAAAATGCGCGAGGTAAGCCACAAAAGAATTGTGCAAGGGCTTGAAGTGAAAAATGCTCAGGTAAGCCACAAATAAAAAATAAAAGGCTTGAAGCAAATAATGTGCGAGATAAGCCATAAAGGAAACTTAAAACGAGAATATGCAAAATAAATCATCTTAATAATATGAGAAAGTACATGAAATAATCGGTACTTCTAAGAAAAGTGAAACTCCCTATATATATATATGATAAATTCAAATTCTTATTATAGATAATGAATGTTGGCTACAAGAAAACATTAAAAACTAAAACTACTCCTCAGTCGGTGGAGAAACGCCCCTATAAGAAGAATTTGACTCGTTACCGTTCGAATTGCCTAGGGCATCAATCACTCCTTGTTGAGGACGAGGCTCCTGAGGACCTTAAAGATTAGAAAGATCGTCATGAGCTCCTTTCTCCATATAATCTGTAACATTCTCGCCATTAGGCTCATAGTCTGTCTAATCACGAAACTCATCAGTATAATGCTCCAACTGCCTTGACCACTGTAGCTCAGGAAAAGACTCGCCTGATCTCTCTTTCTCTAACCAAGAACGCCCCATATAGAAACCATATTTGAAAAAACCTATAGAGAACATAAGCTTCCTATCATGACAATCCTGCGATAGGCGATATTCTCTGATAGCTTTAGAACAAATCTGGTTGCGCACGTCTGAGTTAATGGTGGAAGATTGAGATGCTTCACGTAGCCTAGAAAGCTCTTTTTCCAACCTTCTCTGATCAAACTTTAACCTGTCATTGCTGGTTTGAAGGTTTTGAAACTTAGATAGAATAGTTTTGTAATCGGACTTGAAAGAATTCAGCTCCTCCCAAGTGACAGAGTGTGCCTCACGCTCTTTGGTAAAATTCTCTTGAAGTCAGAGGTTTTGAAGATAAAGGTCCTTTTTCTCTTTTTTTAGTCGATCAATTTACTCAGGAAACCTCAAGTATTAAGCTCTTTCATTTTGCCACTCAGATCTTTCAACCTTTAGTTGGTCAAGCTCAGCATCAGCCTGCACTCTGTATGTTCTGTATCATGCGTTACAAGCGATCATTTGCTGAGCCCCCTGAAAATAAAAAAAAGGGATGATAAAATAAGATAAAGTTAACAAGACAGAGAAGAGAGAAATGAAAAAGATAGAAGAGTACTTGCATTATTAAATAGTTAGATTGATCTTCAGGACCAGGGAAGCTCTTAAATAGTTTAGCTTCATCTCGAGGGAGAATAGTCGACCATCCCAAGCAAGATGCAACTCCAAGATCATGAATCGAGTAGTTATCATTAACATCTGGATAAATAATGAAATTCTGACCACGAACCGTCTTGCCACCATCCACATGGAACTGAGAAGTGTTGAGCTCAATGATTGGCAAAAGTGTTAATGTATCCCGCATAGCCGACTCAATATGTAAGGTTCGCCTCTCAATACGAGAAGGGTGAGCAGCATTGCACTCCGCCCGATTGTGCCTGTGATATTCCTCTAAATCAGGGTCAAGAAGTAGAGCCTCTACTGCTGGCTATTTTCCCCTGCCCCGATTTCGAGAAGTTGATCCCTCAAGATGAGATGTAGAAACAGAAGAGGATCTCGTCCTTTCACCTTGAGTTTGCTCCTGAGAGGAAGTCTCCTTGGCTTGATCCTGAACGGAGCTCGTAGGCGTCTACACTTGTGTGGGCGAGAGGCCCTAGTAGCACTCTCAGTCTCTACCAGACGATCAAAAGCCCTTCCGAGTGGACCTGTTCCTGAGAGAAAACAAATGAAAAAGAGTTAGAGAAACCATTTGAAATAGATAATTATTCACAGATTAAAATGCAATACAAAATCACCCGAATTAAGATAATGATTAAGAGAATGAATGTTAGCTAAACTCTTGTCTGAAGGGAAGTCTAGAAAGGGGCTCCCAAAAGCCTCATCTCGGCCCCAATCCAAGTCCTCATTAAAAAGATCGGTGGAATGTCCCACACCTTGACTTCCTTCGAGGGAACTAGAAGGTAAAACAGGCTCAGATGCGGAAACAGGAGCGACGGGAACGCGCCCCCAAACGGCGGCGGTTACATTTTTCAGAGTTAGAAGAGACAATAAAAGGACCATATACGTCCTTTAAGTCAGAAAGTTGACTAAGGTTAGAAGGCCCATGGAGACACCATTGAGTGGGGATGTGTAAAGTCGGAGGGATCTCGATAATAAGCCAATCAGAGGCATAATTATGTAATTTAGATGGGGGCTTCCTGAAAAGTCTGCCCCTTCCCGAAAACCTTCTGAATACAAAAATGTGTTGAGTTTCGAACACTACGAACTCTGAAGAAGGAGTTAAACAGGGGAATAGTAGGCGTAACATTAAATGTATGACATATATTCGTAAACCCGATCATTTAAGCCCATCCATTAGGGTGAAGTTGACCAGGGATTATGCCGTAATGTTGAAGGAAAGCAACTCCGAAGTCATGTAAGGGAAAACAAAATTCAAATTCTAATAAAGCTTGGTGGATGGGAACACCACTACTAACAGCTTGAGGGGTGCATTCTGCATCGGTTGGGAGCCTCTAATAATAGCCCTCGGGAAGAGGAAAAGCACGAATAAACTCAAGATCGGACTCCCTAAGCCTAGAATAAGATTCTAAATGTATTTGTTTCTCAGTACCTTGTCTAGCCATCAGAAGTAAATTAAGTAGGACTTATTGTCACGATCCTGAATCCACCGAAAAGCCACTACGAATTTTTTATTTTTCATTTAACAATTATTAATTTAATCCTATTCTTATTGTTTCTTTACCTTTGCCTTACTTGATCGTGAATAGCTACACCACCAACAGTTGGGCTGTGTATCAGTATCAACCTCATCCAATCATATCATTTCAAATTTCAATTCGTTTAAATGTAAACACTTGTATTTCTAAATCAGAGTTACTGTTTACATGTGCTTATAATCTTCTACATCCCCAAAATTACATTTAAAGGCATTACTGTACTTTGACATGTCTAGATATAAAAATTATACAAGTGTGTATACCACGTGCGATGAGATGCAGCGGACACCAAACTCCAATCCTCAATCGCCCACTATCTACTGTAAGTGCTCTGTAGAGGGGAAAAATAAGGGGGTGAGCAAACCACGCGCTTAGTAAGGTAATCATGCGAGTAGTAGATAACTATACTATCTACGTGATCGTGATGCCATACTTAAATCACACGTTTACTTGTCATACTCCAAAACATCAGTGCAAGCTTGTGTTTATGCCATGTAAAACAAATCATGCTATATAAATCACTGCACAGCTCTTAAAACATAGCATGGAAAAATCATCATGCGTAATCAAAATCAAAGCATGGAAAATCATCATACAAAGTGCACTTAAAAGCATTTCCAATTCTCAACACAAGCAAATACAAAATCATCACTCGTCAGGACTCAGCCCCTCCCATGGACTATCCTGACCCATAAACACATTTTAAAACATGGATTTCTTATTCAATAATAGACATGTGAGATAGGCATATAATATCAATAAGGGTAATAACTAAGACTATGACCATATCCTCTGTGATCTCAGGCTACACGGATCCTAGTGTGAAGGGTATCACCTCTATCTGCTTCTACACGGGAGGTGGGTCACGTCCAACCCGTCGGTCCATAGCAAAATCCATCGTCCGAAGATGACATATAAATATCACATACGGTACAACATACTCCATGCTACTTGCATGATACAACATACTCCATGGATTCATATCATCATATTATACACTGCCACATCTTAATACGCACGTGCGAGCCTATTTTATCAGCGTGGCACACAGCCTACCCGAAGCTCCCAGCATGGCTCTCAACATGTTACAAAACCGTGTACAAGTAGTCTCAAGCACGACAACAAGTATGGTGGACATCTAGTGCGAGCAACGCTCCGGCACAATGTCAAACCAGTATGAAAATCTGTGCGAGCTAGGCTCCAACACAATGTCATAAAATCCATGTGAAAACTAGTGCGAGCTAAGCTTCAGCACTCATGCATGTATAAAACTCTAGTGCGAGCTATGCTCCAGCACTATATCTTAAAATCCATGTAAAACTCTAGTGCGAGCATCGTTCCAGCACTAATACATGTATAAACATGTCAAATCTCGTGCGAGCAACGCTCTAGCACGTTTCATTTCCACAAACTCATGTAGGTGGCTCATTTTTTGCAAACCACGGTTATAAAACCAAATCAAGCTATTTTTGTGCAAATCATTTCAAATGCTAGTCAACCTACCAATCACATACAAAAAAAGCCATGAAAGGATTTCAAAGCATCATGCTCTTGCTTTTGATGCACATTTCTCAAAAGCCTAATTCTTTACCCTTCAAACATCCATTTTATCTTAGGACCCCTAGATATTTCAAGAAACTACCCATGCGCTCGAAAGGTGTACAAATATCCCTAGGGCTAACACAATTCCCTTGCCTCGATTCTCTAGGAAGCAACTCTTCCTCCTTTTCTTGCTTTTCGCGATTTGGCTTAACTTGCTTCGGGTGTATCCTCGGGAGCAGCACACATTCATAAATCATATGAGTCAATACCGACAACGCATATTCAGACTTCAACTAATCGATATATCTCATCGAGCCTATTTTATCAAATTTGACCCATTATCACCTTTGGCCATCATTATGCTATTTCTAGTCAATTTTACTAGCAACACACTTAGTTACTTATCAATCTCTTGGCATAATTGTTCATCTATAACCTTCTATCATTTATGCATTCTCTACAACACCATTTATGCACATTTTTTATCACTTAACTAATCTCACAATATGTCTTTATCCCATCATCTCAAAATCATGCATATCACCTTACTAACAACTTGATATAATCCCTTTTATCATCAAATCAGCCACATTCTATTTTCTCACACTAACTCATTCTAGGTTATACTTGTTCCATTACATTCTAGGTAGTTTCAATCATGAATAAATACATCAATTTACTCACAACAACAAGAAGATAGATATACTTAGAGTTGGTGTATTTGGAAACTCACCTAGCTTGACTTTCTTCTTTTCTAAGTTTGAAAGACTCCTTAGCTCCTTCAATCTAATGAGTTGAATGTTGGCTCCAAGCTATGTTACTCTCCTCCTCAAAATGAGCAACTTTGACTCTAATAGTTTTTCCTTAATTCTTTTTGGAAGATGGTGCATTCTAGAGAGAGAAAACTTGATATTTTGGGTAAAAATGAAAGAGGTGTATTGGTTTATTGAAGAAAAGGGTTTTACCATAGGGTTTTTATAGATTGAGAGTGATGAGATCAATCTGCTAGGGTAAAGAGATCGATCTTCTTTTGGTTTTAGCCATCGAATTCTCAGGTTTGAAATGGGAGGGATCGATTTGCTCATTGAGGAGGGATCGATTTGCTCATTGGGGAGATTAATCTACTTGGTAGGGAGATCGATCTGCCTTGGCAGATTCACTTGGAATTGCTCTGTTTTGCACAAGGGATCGATTTGACCTTTATCTGCAGCCCTTTTTGCTGTAATTTTCCAGATTTTCCAAGGGTGAATTCCTATTCCATTACTCCAATACTCATTTTGCATTTTAATCCCACTTAGAGCATGGAAAGACTTATTTCCTATGATTCAATACGATGTGACTTGTGTGTATTGCTTGAATTCATAAAGGATACACAAAATTCATAGTTCATGCCTCATCATTTTGTGTTTTCATTCCTTATCTTCAATTCGATTGCTTAAAGTTCTATTTGTTTAGTTTGTTGCCACTTCAGCCCTTATTTATCCTTTATTTGTATCTTGACACTCATTTATCCCATTGCAATACATTCACATTATATGATCCAAATCATTTATCTTATACTTTTATGTACATTGATAATTCTATATTTTTAGAATTATTTGTGCTTAATTTCCTAATTAATTATTTAAATTCCCAATTTATTTTGTTAATTATCCCCTTTATTTAATTAAAATTCTCATGTTTGTAGATAAATTAAATCCGGATGAATTTTGAATATTTCGGTAGAAAATGGATCGAAATTGGGCTAAAATCAAGATTGAGCCACGCGGACAACACGAATCATGCCACCTAGCATAACCAATTGGACAAGAAGACCGATGACATGAAAATATCTTTTCAAGGAGCCAATGGTGTGAAGACAAGTGGCCAAAAAATGCCAACTCATCAAGGATATAGAAATTACAATTTTACCCCTAGTGTGTTTATAAATAGGAAAAGATGGCAATTGAAAGAGTATGTAATTTTAGGAGTAGGAGTAGTGTAATGTAATGTAATTTTAGGAGTAGTGTTAGAGTAGCTTAGTTAGATTAGTTTAGTTTTTATTATTGTTAGAACCTTTTCTCGAAACTATGTTCTACGTTACTGTTCATATTCACTTGTTTTCATTTATGAAAAACTTTTCATGTTGATTTGCAGCCTCATTTGCTCATCCTTCATCTTGGTTTGCTTCTTAAATTGCTTATGTTTTTATTTGAAAGAAAATCTATATTTTTCCTAGTCTCGGGTAGCTTAGTTAGTTAGTTTTATTCCTTTAATTTTTTAGAGTTTAGATGAACAGTAAAGAGAGGAAGGAGAAGCCGGTGACAGTGGCCATCTTCTTCAGCTATTTAACTCTTTCATTGTAGCTCAAGGTTGTGGTGTAGATTTAGAGAGGCAGCAGCTAGCATCTTGAAGCAAGGCAGAAACAAGAGTCTTACTCTGTTCTCCTCTGTTTCATGAGCCTTATACTATTCAGCATTGTTTTGTTTGTCATTAACACGACTGTAGGATAGCATTACTGTAACCGAGCTGCTGTGAAGGGTGTAGGAGGAAAAGAGCTGCAGTTGGACATTGCTGGGCGTCTCTTGGTCGACTCGGGGTGCTGGCTTGTCGTGGTGTTGCCAAGGCTGGTTGTTCTCGGTTCTATGGAGGTGCTGTTGTGCGTGCTGCATCTACTGAGTGCCTAAGCTCTCGGTTTAAGAGCACCTGAACAGAAGCCGGACATGCTTTCAGTACCAGCAACTGTAGCAGCGGTGGCAGTCTAGTGCATGAGATAAGGGTCCAGGACAGAAACAAAATGTCACGGAACAGGTTGGTGGTAGGAATTGTGGCAGATTACCGATGTTAGATTGCTGTATGAGGATGAACTTCTGATGACCTACTGCAGTACGCGGGGCAGGACAGCAGCTGGGAGCTTGATGAGCAGTAAATGCAGGATCGAGAGCAATACGTGTCCAGACCGAGCATGGGAGGCAGAGCAGCAGCAACAGATTTATGAACCTGGATAGCGACTGATGTAGAGGTTGCACCGATTGGAGAGCACGAACAGCAACCTGGAGCAGAATGAAAGCAGACCTAGAGCAGCCTGGAGCAAGTTACAGTGTCAGTATTGCATGACAGACCGAGAATGGAGGTCGAACAGCAGGCAAAAGCCTGGACCAGAGGACAAATCGAGACATCACCTGGAAATAAAAATGAAATGAAGAATGAACAGTGAATGGAGGGATGTGGATGATTTAAAATTGGTTAAGGCTTGTTTGGCTAGTGCATAATAGTAATTAATTCATTTTCATGCATTGTTAATTTAGTTTAATTTCAATTTAATTTGTTAGCTTAGTTTAGAGTCTTTAATTAAATTGCATGATTAATATTCTTGCTTAATAGTTTAGAACTTAGTTTTAATTAGGTTGATAGTTAATTAAGTGTTCATTTAGAATTAAATTAGGGGTAAATTTATTTCACTAAATCTTAACTTAGTTTAAATTGCATTTTGATTAAGTAGTTTAATTGCATTTTAGGTTAGTTTAATTTAATTAATCTTACTTTGTTATTTTCTTAATTGCATTTTATTTTAATTGCGTTAATTAGTTTTAACTGTTTTAATTATTTTTGTAGGTTTTTTATTTTAATTGCGTGGAGCACTGTAAGTAATTTTTCTCGGTTTTATTCTTTTTATTTTATTACTTTCCAGTACTTTTAACTTTAGACTTAGTAGATCACCCACCGATAATCAAAACTTCATAATTTGCTAGGATATACTTAGGGTAAGATTAACCGGTAGTTAATTAGGTTAACCAACTTCTCTTAGGGACGATAACTCGGAACTCAAATCCCATTATTACTTGTACGACCCGTGCACTTGCGGTAATACGTTTAGGGCGTATCAAGTTTTTGGCGCCGTTGCCGGGAAAGTCTTAATTAGTCGTTAATTAATATCGGTGAAATTATGCTTAGGTGTAATTCTAGCTTGTAAATATTTAGGTTGTAAATATTTAATCTAGATTAGTTAATTGAAAAATTAAAATAAAAAAAATTGAAAAATTGAAAAATTGAAAAACTTAAAAAAAATTTCTAAGGACTTTTCAATGATTGCATGCGTAAAGCCAGAAGTTTTGATTGTTTTCCTTTAGATCCTGAAATTGAACGAACACTTAGAAAAATTTGAAAGGATTCTAGGAAATTTATAGCTCCGCTGCAATTCACCATGGCCGAAAATAGGGAAATTAGAACTGTTGGAGATTATGTAATGCCGACGATTGGAGGATATTATTCCGACATTAGGCCACCAGCTGTCCCTACAAATAACTTCAAAATTAAGCCCGCAATCCTCTAGATGATCCAAACTTCTCTACAGTTCAGTGGGCATCCACACGATAACCCACATGCTCACCTTGGGCAATTCCTGGACTTATGCAACACCTTCAAACACAATGGATTATCTGATGATGCGCTTAGGCTTAGATTATTCCCCTTCTCACTTAGGGATATGGCGAGACATTGGTTAACCTCCCTGCCTCCAAGATCCATTTCTACATGGGACAAGTTAGCCCATCAATTTCTATCTAAGTTTTTTCCTCCCTCTAAAATGACCCAACTCTGTAGTAATATATCTTCCGTTGCTCAGTACGACTCTGAATCTCTTTATGAAGCATGGGAACAATATAAGGAGCTTCTAAGGAAGTGCCCTCATCATGGTCCGCCTTTGTGGCTGTAAGTCCAGACCTTCTACAACGGACTTACAAGCCAAAATAGGACCATTGTTGACATTACTGCGGGTGGAGCCCTGATGTGCAAAACAGAGGAGGAAGCTTACGAGTTGTTAGAAAAGATGGCGGCTAACAACTATCTATGGTCCTCGAAGAGGTAATTGCCAAAGAAGTCGACGGGTATTTATGAGCTTGACACACTGTCTACCTTAACCTCTCAAATCGCTAACCTGACGAAGAAGGTAGAGTCGCTCAGTACCCAACATAATCCTCCCACTAGTCCTAACCCTATATATTCTGTCCAAAGTCCTTTTCTTTCCTGCGAGCTGTGTAGTGGTACCCACTATGTAGATAGGTGTCCACTCAACTTAGAATCGTTCAGTATGTTGCCCCTTCTCAAACGCAACAGAACAACCCTTTTTCAAACACCTATAATCCAGGGTGGAGGAACCATCCTAACTTCTCCTGGAGCCAAAACCAAAGGCAAAATTCTAGCTCTAGACCTGTAGGACTCCCTGGTTTTCAAGCTCCACCAGTTCATGTACCACCACAGCCGCAATTTCCTTACCATCCACCACATCATCCATCCCCACCTCAATTTCAATATCATCCATCACCACCACCACCACCACCACCACCATAACCTATGCAGCCATAACTTTACCATGCACCAGTAGCTGAGAAGAAGCCCTCGCTTGAGGAAATGTTCACGACTATCCTGCAAAATCAAGCTACTTCAATTAAGAACTTAGAGGTTCAAGTAGGACAAATAGCAAATGCTCTTAGCCAACGTCCTCAAGGGACCCTTCCTAGTAACACTGAAGCTAATCCTGTTAAGCAAATGGAGAGTAAGGAATATGTCAAATCCATCACCCTTAGGAGCGGCAAAGAGCTAGATCAGCCACAAAGTAAGTCCAATCTTATTGAGCCTATAGTTGAAAAACCCATAAGTTCTAACGAAGCAGCTCAGAAAGAGCAGGAACATCAGGATCAGGCTGCAAAAGAATCCAAGCTAGGCACTTCTTCATCTATACCTTTTTCTATTTCACAGTCTTCCCTGCCCTCTGATGCTATACATGTTTCCACTACATCCTCTCCAGTTAGACCACCAGTACCTTTTCCTGAGAGGTTCCAAAATAAAAAAATCAGATCAACAATTCACCAAATTTCTTGAGGTTTTTAAGAAACTCCACATTAACATTCCTTTCGTAGATGCTTTAGAGCAAATGCAATTTATGTGAAGTTTCTGAAGGATATCCTCTCTAGGAAAAGGAGATTGGAAGAATATGAAACGATGGCCTTAATTGAGGAATGTAGTGCCATTATCCAGAGGAGATTACCCCTCAAGCTCAAGGATCCCGGGAGTTTTACCATACCCTGCACCATTGAAAATTTATTCTTTGGTAGAGCCCTATGCGATTTAGGAGTGAGTATAAATTTGATGCCATTGTCTATCTATCATAAGTTAGGAATAAAGGATGCCAAGACCACCACAATGACCCTCTAGTTGGCTGATGGATCAATTAAATATCCGAAGGGGGCCATTGAGGATGTGTTAGTAAAGGTGGACAAATTTGGTTTCCCTACGAATTTTATTGTTTTAGACATGAAGGAAGATAGAGAAGTCCCCATTATACTAGCAGACCTTTCCTAGCGATGGGTAGAACTTTAATTGATGTACAAAAGGGGGAGTTAACTATGAGAGTCCTAGATCAGGAAGTGAAGTTTAATGTTTTCAAACCTTTGAAGCTCCCTGATGACTTTCAAGAATGTTTTAAGATGGAGATTGAGGAGAATATAAGGCTTAAGCATAGGAAATCTGAAAGAAGGAGGGAAGTAGATAGAGCTAAGGAGGAGTTAATTGTCAACATTCTGTCACCATTCTGGATGACCCTCCTACTCTTCGCCCTGCTGCTGAGTGTTGTTTTCTTCGACTGCATTTGAAGTGACTGTATTTTTCTTTTCACTTTGTATAGAGTTCGTTTTTCTTTTTCTTTTCTGTTGTTTCTTTCTTTATTTATTTTGCAGGTTTATTTTCTAGTTTTATGCTTTCAATCAAGCTTCGATTGTTCATCATCATCAGAAACGAGAGTACTCTGTTCTTGAGCTTAAAATCTTATATGATCTACACACTGAGGACATTGTGCACTTTAAGTTTGGGGGAGGGGATATCACTTGAGCTATTTTGGAAAAAAATTTTAAAATTTTTTCGAAAATCTGAGAAAGAATTTTTAAAATTTTTGCTTGATTTTGGGATGATTGAGTGCTTAGCATGTAGTTTTCCCATATTCCGATGATATGACCCTATGATTTAGTCTGACTTTGATTGAATGAAAAGCATGATTATAGGAAAAGCATGAAGTTGAATTCTTAAATTTGTCTTGATTTTGATTGCGATTGCCTCATCTTATGCACATGTCATGTCATGAATCGGTATATTTATTTAGAGAAAGCTTATGTGTACATAGGATTGCATTTGTTCAGTTGATTTTGTGCATCATATTCTAGAATTTGTTTGATCTAATCTTGAGGCGAAATATTAGATCACACTTGATTAGGGAGATGATTTAGGCTATCTTTGGATCGTTTGAGCCTTTCTAGCCTTCCTTGTACATATTCTACCCCTAGTCACCTATCTGGGCTAGATAAGCTTTTCTCTGTAAATATACCTGCGTTATTTTCCTTAGCTTAAATACTTTGTTCCTATCCCTTACCCCAAAAGCATGAAAAGTCATTGGGATATATTGTGAGCTACATGAGTATTAAGTGATAGTGAAAGAGTACGTAAAAAAAAAAAAAGAAGAAAAGAAGAAAGAAGAAAAATTCAAAAAAAAATGTTTAGCAAAAGAAATAAGTTTGGGGGAAATAAATTAGAGCTCTTACATTATAGATCCTAGAAGTAATGCATGTTAAGGGGTAATTAAACCTAAATCGACTTTATCATACCTTAGCCCCAGCCTTACATTACAAGCTTAATGAAGTCCTATTAATCTTTGGTTAAGTGTGACTACATTAGTGGAGAGAGAAGTGAAAAGCAAACTTATGAGAATGATCACATGTCACTGACTTTGCATTCACTGTGTTGCATAATCTGATCCGGATAATGTACTGTGAAGTGACTTAGACATTTTACACACACTCACGAGGAGTCCAATTTGGGTTAGGACATATGATTGAATAATTCTAAGTGTTGGACTTGTAATTGTGAGTCTTTGATTTCATAGTCTGTACTTTTTCGTTGAGGATGATATTGGGGAAATTATTATGTTTTGTACTTGTCATTCCCACAATTATTTTGTTTTGCTTGAGGACAAGCAAAAGCTCAAGTTTGGGGGTGTGATAATTCTATATTTTTAGAATTATTTGTGCTTAATTTCCTAATTAATTATTTAAATCCCCAATTCATTTTGTTAATTATCCCCTTTATTTAATTAAAATTCTCATGTTTGCAGATAAATTAAATCCGGATGAATTTTGAATATTTCGATAGAAAATGGATCGGAATTGGGTTAAAATCGAGATTGAGCCACGCAGACAACACGAGTCATGCCACCTATCACATCCAATTGGACAAGAAGACCGATGACATGGAAATATCTTTTCAAGGAGCCAATGGTGTGAAGACAAGTGGCCAAAAAATGCCAACTCATCAAGGATATAGAAATTACAATTTTACCCCTAGTGTGTTTATAAATAGGAAAGGATGACAATTGAAAGAGTATGTAATTTTAGGAGTAGGAGTAGTGTAATGTAATGTAATTTTAGGAGTAGTGTTAGAGTAACTTAGTTAGATTAGTTTAGTTTTTATTATTGTTAGAACCTTTTCCCGAAACTATGTTCTACGTTACTGTCCATCTTCACTTGTTTTCATTTATGAAAAACTTTTCATGTTGATTTGCAGCCTCATTTGCTCATCCTTCATCTTGGTTTGCTTCTTAAATTGCTTATGTTTTTATTTGAAAGAAAATCTATATTTTTCCTAGTCTCGGGTAGCTTAGTTAGTTAGTTTTATTCCTTTAATTTTCTAAAGTTCAGATGAACAGTAAAGAGAGGAAGGAGAAGCCGGTGATAGTGGCCATCTTCTTCAGCTATTTAACTATTTCATTGTAGCTTAAGGTTGTGGTGCAAATTTGGAAAGGCAGCAGCTAGCATCCCGAAGCAAGGCAAAAACAAGAGACTTACTCTGTTCTTCTCTGTTTCATGAGCCTTGTATTGTTCATCATTGTTTTGTTTGTCATTAACATGGCTGTAGGATAGCATTTCTGTAACCGAGCTGCTGTGAAGGGTGTAGGAGGAACAGAGCTGTAGTTGGGCATTGCTGGGCGTCTCCTGGACGACTCGGGGTGCTTGCTTGTCGTGGTGTTACCAAGGCTGGTTGCTCTCGATTCCAGGGAGGTGCCGTTGTGCGTGTTGCGTCTGCTGCGTGCTTAAGCTCTCGATTTAACAGCACCCGAGCAGAAGCCGGACATGCCTTCAGTACCAGCAGCTGGAGCAGGGGTGGTAGTCCAATGCATGAGATAAGGGTCCAGGACAGAAACAAAATGTTACGAAACAGGTTACTGGTAGGAATTGTGGCAGATTACTGATGTTAGATTGCTGCATGAGGATGAACTTCTGATGACCTACTGCAGTACGCAGGCAGGACAACAGCTGGGAGCTTGATCCATAGCAAATGCAGGACCGAGAGCAGTGCGTGTTAAGACCGAGCATGCGAGGCAGAGCAGCAGCAGCAGATTTGTGAACCTAGACAGTGACTGATGCAGAGGTTGCAGTCCGATTAGAGAGCACGAACAGCAACCTGGAGCATAACGAAAGTAGACCTAGAGCAGCCTGGAGCAAGTTGCAGTGTCAGTATTGCATGACAGATCGAGAATGGAGGCCGAACAGCAGGCAAAAGCCTGGACTAGAGGACAAACCGAGACATCACCTGGAAATAAAAATGAAATGAAGAATGAACAGTGAATGGAGGGATGTGGATGATTTAAAATTGGTTAAGGCTTGTTTGGCCAATGTGTAATAGTAATTAATTCATTTTCATGCATTGTTAATTTAGTTTAATTTCAATTTAATTTGTTAGCTTAGTTTAGAGTCTTTAATTAAATTGCATGATTAATATTCTTGCTTAATAGTCTAGAACTTAGTTTTAATTAGGTTGATAGTTAATTAAGTGTTCATTTAGAATTAAATTAGGGGTAAATTTATTTCATTAAATCTTAACTTAGTTTAAATTGCATTTTGATTAAGTAGTTGTGAGATCTGAGAATTTTAGATATATTTTAATGATGTAATAAGAACTTGAAGTGTAATTTATTGAGCTAAGTGAATTGTGGAAATTATATTTGGAGATTTATGTGTAAGTGTTTAACATAAGTGTGAAACTAAGAGGTCAGATCGATCTTGGAGAAGGAGAGATCGATCTGGTGAGTTAAAAATGACAAGGAAGGAGGAATTTAAGGAGCAGATCGATCTCTAATGGAAGAGGATCGATCTCCTTATGATTTTGTTTGAGAGAAGATCGATCTCATGAGGAAGGGATCGATCTCCAAACGTTTCTGTTTGGGAGAAGATCGATCTCCTCAAGGAGCAGATCGATCTCATAAAGCCGTAAAGAGATCGATCTCACCCCTCGACAGATCGATCTCCTAGGCATAAAATTGCCCCTGATCGTCCCCAAATTCAAATGCAGATCGATCTCATCAAGAGCCAGATCGATCTCCTACCTTTAGTCTATATAAGGAACCCTTGCTTTCTCCTGTAATTTCATTTTCTCTCTCTTTCAAACCCCATTTTCACCGAGCCCTAGCTTTCTCACTCATCCAAAGCACCCATTTCCGTCCAAATCAAAGGCTGTGGCAAGAAGGAATGTTGTTCCTCATCAAAGGGAAAACAACATACTTGGAAATCGTAAGACAGATTGAATCGAGGCAAGAGATAAGCTCTTCACAAGTTTTGGGTAATTTTTAAACCTCGATCTTGATATTTGAGATGATTTTGGTGATAATGGTTATTGGCATTGTGTTGAAGTAGCTGGAAAACGATTAGGGATCGATGAAATTACAATGTAGTTGGAGTGATAATGATGTTTAGCAATTTTGGTAATTTTGGAAATTTTGAGCTATAAATGGAAATTTAGACAATGAGGTGAATTAGCATAGATATTGTGGCATGGGCAGTGTAGGATGTTGAGGTGTTGTGAGCGAGATTGTGGTTTGTGATAGAGTTATGAGAATTGAGAAAATTTTAGGTGTTATGAGCAATTATGCTTGATTTTGAGAATTGAGGTTACTGCGATGATGAGTATTGATGTTTTAATATCGTTTGGACAGCTCGGGAGTTCTAGAGTGGAATACGAGACTAGTTCGTGATACGGGGGAAACAATTGCACTATACGAGGTGCAAAGAGGTAAGGGAAACTAAACCATTTGTGTATGTGATTTGTGAACTATTATAGCATGATTTGCGATTTATAAAACAAGCATGTTTGATGTGTTGTGTTTTGATGAGAATGCACATGGTTTTTATAGCCGGTTGGAGCCCCTTTATTTTATGAGTTTATAAGCTGAGTGTGAAATTGCTTTATAAACCGTTGAGTTTGCGTGAAAAGTAAATTGGGCTCTACGTTAAGGCAATATTGAGATTTGAGAAATGTGTGCGTGTTTTGCCGGTTGGGACTCGGTTTTAATATGTTTTGTGTTGAGTACAAAATGGTTTTAAATAAGTTTTTATGAGGGAAAAACCACTATGAGTTATACGTGAAGGCAAACAAGTCTTATGTGATAAGACTTAGGTGTGTGATTTTGAGTACACATCGGGCATTTCTCTGGTAGCATGTAAGCTCGATTCTTCTCCGTTCTGGTAACGTGAGATTCCCCATTCTGTGGCTATGCCACGTATATTTGGTGACCGTTGCCACGTGAGAACCTTATATGGTGGCCGTTGCCACGTGAGAACCCTATTTGGTGGCCGTTGCCACGTGAGAACCTTATTTGGTGGCCGTTGCCACGTGAGAACCCTATTTGGTGGTCGTTGCCACGTGAGGACCCTAATTAGTGGCTGTTGCCATGTGAGATCCCCCCATTCTGTGGCTGTGCCACGTATATTTGGTGGTCGTTGCCACTTGAAACCCTATTCTGTGGCTGTGCCACGTGTGAATCTAAATCAGTGGCTATGCCACGTATATTTGGTGGCTGTTGCCACGTGAAACCCTATTCTGTGGTTGTGCCACATGTGAATCTAAATCAGTGGCTATGCCACGTGTGTTTGGTGGCTGCGCCACGTGCATTATTATTACAGTGATTTTATCACGTATATTGAGAAAGCCATTATCGCAATATTTTCACATGCTTGATTACTGCTCTGACTGAGCCTTTTACTTCATGTTTCCACATGATTTTGAGATATTAGAATGTTGTTTTGAGAACTTTCATGCTATGGTTTTCAAATGAGTATACTGAGTTTCACATGCAAATAAATATTTTATAATGTGCATTATGGTTTATATAACGAGTCCTTTACCCCCCTTACTAAGCGATTTAGAAGCTCACCATGTTTTCTTTCCCCCCCTCAGATTTCTTCAAGTGAAAAAGGATTTCCCTGCGACGTACGGAGTAGTGGCTAGTGGAGGACTTGAGCTCCAGGCCATATATTGTATTTTGAGGTATCTTTTATCTTTTCATGTACCCAGACAATTATTGTAATTGCAGACATTTGATGTATAACATTGTATGGGATGTATTAGGATTAATTAACTTGAGATCCTGAGGTATGATAAATATGATGATGCATGACACTGCACAAGAATGCACTCTTAATTGTGAATTGACGAGTAAAAAAGTTTTAAATTTACCCTATTTTTTGTGTTTTCGAGGCGTAACAAAGCTTTCTCGGTATCAGAGCTTAGGGTGTTCAGTACTGTCAGTGTCGATTAAGTGAAATAGAATACATCTCAAGTGTCTGTAATAGTCTGGTCATGAACTAAATTTGAGGATTGAGATTTCAATTGATTTTGATATGTACGCGCAGGAGACGAGTTGAGATAGAGAATGAGTAGACGACGAGGTCGTTCGAGGAGGCAGGCAGAGTCCCCTCCGCCACCTGCCCCCTAACCATAAAGTCCTAACTCTCGATTTAATCGGATTGAGACCGATGTAAGGCAAGGTTTTGAACAGATGGCAGCGCTATTCGCGCAACACTTTGGAGTTAATGCCTCGGGTACTACTCCTACACCACCACAAGGACCTCCCATACCCCCAGTACAGATGGACCCAGTGCCTCCTGTCACTCAGCCTGAGGACAGAAGTATGGTCCGACTGAAGGATTTTCTGAAGATGAATCCACCCACATTTAGGGGAAAGAAGGATCCTACAGAGGCTGAGGAGTGGTTGACGGAGTTGAGAGTTATATTCGATTATCTGGGGTGCACCGATGCTGAAAGGGTCAATATGAGTATCTATATGTTGAAGGGGAGAGCTCGAGATTGGTGGGGCACTACCCAGGGTATTCTGATGTCCCGCCAGGATGTGATTGGTTGAGAAGAGTTTCAGACAGCCTTTAGGACCCAATATGTACCACGAGCCGCCCAGAGAAAGAAACAGGCTGAGTTTTTGAGTTTGGTACAGGGTGATATGTCTGTGGATGACTATGAGAGCTAATTCACCGCGCTATTGAGATATGACCCAGAGACCTTCAAGAATGAAGAGCTCCGCATAGAGAAGTTTGTGTATGGATTGAAGCCCATCATCAGAGATAGATTGATAGGGCTATGTATTACTGAGTTTGGAGATGCTCTGAGACGAGCACAAGAGATTGAAAGAGGAATTGAAATGGTACAATCCCAGAATGAGCTCAGAGCGGTGAATAGAGATAAGGGCAAGAGGCCAGCGATTTTTCAAACAGAGGATCGAAAAGGCTCCTTCAGAAGAGGAAGGATTGAGGTACAGAGGGGCAGATTAGAGAGACCCAGAGTTTACCCTAACATTAGGGAGACCCCTCGAGATATCAGGCCTGAGACAAGGTTTTGCAAAAATTGTGGCCAAATGCATGGGGGAAGTTGTACTGGGTCGATCCATGGGTGTTTTAGATATGGAGACATAGGTCACATGGTGAAGGATTGCCTCAACCTTAGAAACCACATGTCTTGGAGCCCACTAGACAACAGCCTCAGAGAGTAAATCCCCAGAGACGGGCCACTGCTGCAGAGAAAGGAAAGAGACCTATTACACAGGGACATGTGTTTGCCGTAGATAAAGAGACCGCAGACACTTCTGCAAAAACTATAAGAGGTACACTCTCTGTCTGTAATCATAAGGCTCATGTGTTGATTGATCCAGGATCCACGCATTCGTTCATTTCTGAGCATTTTGCATGTAGATTAGATTTGAAGTTTGAACCCCTAGAATATATACTACATGTAAATATCCCTATGCATGAATCCCAAAGGACTGAGTTAATCTGTAGAGGATGTGAAATAAAGGTGGGAGATAGAGTGATGTTAGCAGATCTAATCATGTTAAATATGCATGGGTTTGATGTAATTTTGGGAATGGATTGGTTGGCAACCAATCGAGTGAGTTTAGACTGCTACACTAAGATTGTAACTTTCTCCCTACCTGAACCCTACAGTGTACGTTTGAACTATTGAGTAAATAAATGTATGAAATTTTGATGTTGCTCTTGAGAGTCCTAAATATGATTGTTCATGTGAAGGTTATGAAACACTCATCTCAGATGATGAGCGGGAACAACCGAGGATGGAAGATATACCTGTGGTGTGTGAATTTCGAGATGTTTTCCCAGATGAGTTACCAGGTTTACCACTAGAGAGAGAGAGCTGGAGTTTACTATCGATTTGGTACCAGATACTCAGCCGATCTCAAAACCTCCCTACAGGATGGCATTAGTGGAACTTGAAGAATTGAAGAAACAACTACAGGAGTTATTGGATCAAGGGTTTATTAGACCCAATGTTTCGTCGTGGGGAGCACCAGTATTATTTGTTAAGAAGAAGGATGGTAGTCTCAGATTATGCGTAGACTACCGGTTATTGAATAAAGCCACAGTGAAGAATAAATATCCATTGCCCATGATTGATGATCTACTTGATCAGCTGAGAGGGGCTTCAGTCTTTTCTAAGATTGATTTGAGATCGGGCTATCACCAGTTGAGAATCAAGGAAGAAGATATTCCAAAGACGGCCTTCAGGACAAGATATGGCCATTATGAATTTTTGGTGATGTCCTTTGGATTGACGAACGCCCCTGCAGCATTTATGAGATTGATGAACGAGGTGTTCAGAGACTATCTAGATAAATTTGTGATAGTCCTTATTGATGATATCCTGGTATACTCTCAGTCGTATGAGGAGCATGCATAACATTTGTGGTTAGTACTTCAGATACTCCGAGATAAACAATTATACGGAAAGCTTAGTAAGTGTGAATTTTGGCTGGATCGGATAGCTTTCCTTGGTCATATAGTCTCAGAGGAAGGAGTATCAGTGGATCCAAGTAAAGTGGAGGCTGTGCTTAATTGGGAGAGACCGAGGACAGTTACCGAGGTACGAAGCTTCCTTGGTTTGGCAGGGTATTACAGAAGATTTGTGGAAGGATTTTCAAGGATTGTCGTTCCTTTGACTAAACTCACGTGTAAGGAGACTCCGTTCATATGGACTGATCAGTGTGAGCTCAGTTTTCAAGAGTTAAAGAGGAGATTAACAGCGGCACCTGTGTTGACTATCCCTGAGGGATCAGGGGGATTTTCGATATATAGTGATGCTTCTCATCAAGGATTGGGGTGTGTGCTTATGCAGCATGGAAGAGTGATCGCATATGGATCGCGACAGTTGAAAGACCATGAGCGGAATTACCCCACGCATGATCTCGAGTTAGTCGGTGTGGTATTTGCCTTGAAGATCTGGCGACACTACTTATATGGGGAAAGATTCTAAATCTTCACTGATCACAAGAGTTTGAGATATCTCTTTGATCAGAAAGAGTTAAACATGAGACAAAGGAGATGGATGGAACTCCTTAAGGATTATGACTGCAAGATTCTATATCATCCGGGTAAGGCGAATGTAGTTGCTGATGCCCTGAGCAGGAAGAGTATGATATCTGCTATGATGATCAGGGAATGAGATTTACTGGAGCAGTTCGCCGGACTCCAGATTAGAGTTAAAGAGGTAGAGACTGGATTTTTGGCTAGCTTGCGAATAGAGCCCAAGATCATGGATCAGATTGGAACTAGGCAGCGCAGTGATCAGAGGTTGATAAATATGGTTAGCTAAGCTGAACAGACCTTGCAGTCGGATCTCACAGTCAGTGAGGATGGATTGTTAAGATTCAGAGGACGGATTTGTGTACCAGACGATGATACCCTGAAGAGATAGATACTGAGAGAATCTCACTGCTTGCGATACACTATGCACCCAGGGAGTACTAAGATGTACCGAGACTTAAGAAAGGTGTATTGGTGGAGTGGTATGAAGCGAGACGTGGCAGAGTATGTGGCCAGGTGTTTAGTATGCCAGCAAGTGAAAGCTAAGCATCGAAAGCCCGGAGGACTACTATAGCCCTTACCTGTACCTACATGGAAATGGGAGCATGTCACTATGGACTTTATTATGGGTTTACCGAGGACCCAAAGAGGTCGTGACGCTATATGGGTTATAGTGGATAGATTGACCAAGAGTGCCCACTTCCTTGCCATCAAGAGCACAGATACTGTGGATGCCTTAGCTGAGCTGTATGTCAGCGAGATAGCTAGATTACATGGGGCTCCAGTGAGTATTACTTCTGATAGAGATTCCAGGTTTACTTCCAGATTTTGGACCCAGTTTCAGGAGTCCATGGGATCTCGATTGAGTTTCAGTACTGCCTATCATCCTCAGACAGATGGTCAGTCAGAGAGGACTATTCAGACCCTGGAGGATATGTTGAGGGCGTGTACGATGGATTTTAAGGGATCATGGGATGATCACCTGCCCCTAGTAGATTTGCGTACAATAACAGCTATCATGCGAGTATTGGAATGGCACCTTTTGAGGCTCTATATGGTAGGAGGTGTAGATCCCCTGTAGCTTGGGAAGAAGTCGGTGACAAAAAGATAAATGCTCCTGAGCTTGTTGAGCAAGCTGTACAGAGTGTGAAACTTATATGTGAGAGGTTACGGGCTGCACAGAGTAGACAGAAAAGCTACGTGGATGTGCGTAGACGGCCACTCGAGTTTGATGTTGGTGATGCAGTATTTCTAAAAATATCACCGAGTAAGGGGTATCATGCGATTTGGGAAGAAAGGGAAATTGAGTCCTCGATACATAGGACCATTCGAGATTCTTGAGAGAGTGGGAGAGGTAGCCTATAGATTAGCATTACCCCCACAGATGTCCGAAATACACAACGTCTTTCATGTGTCTATGTTGAGGAAGTACCACCCGGACCCTTCTCATGTCATAGAGTATGACGAGATGGACATACAAAAGGACATGAGCTATACTGAGGAACCCGTCCGGATTCTCGATAGAAAGGAGAAGGTACTAAGAACTAAGAGCATCCCATAAGTGAAAGTTTTGTGGAAACATCACTCAATGGAAGAGGTAACGTGGGAACTAGAGAATCTCATGAAAGAGAAATACCCCCATCTATTTGACTAGTTGAGTTGAATTTAGAGGACCAAATTCTTTTTAAGGCGGGGAAGATGTGAGATCTGAGAATTTTAGATATATTTTAATGATGTAATAAGAACTTGAAGTGTAATTTATTGAGCTAAGTGAATTGTGGAAATTATATTTGGAGATTTATGTGTAAGTGTTTAACATAAGTGTGAAACTAAGAGGTCAGATCGATCTTGGAGAAGGAGAGATCGATCTGGTGAGTTAAAAATAACAAGGAAGGAGGAATTTAAGGAGCAGATCGATCTCCAATGGAAGATGATCGATCTCCTTATGATTCTATTTGAGAGAACATCGATCTCATGAGGAAGGGATCGATCTCCAAACGTTTCTGTTTGGGAGAAGATTGATCTCCTCATGGAGCAGATTGATCTTATAAAACCATAAAGAGATCGATCTCACCCCTCGACAGATCGATCTCCTTGGCACAAAATTTCCCCTGATCGTCCCCAAATTCAAATGCAGATCGATCTCATCAAGAGCCAGATCGATCTCCTACCTTCAGTCTATATAAGGAACCCCTACTTTCTCCTACAATTTCATTTTCTCTCTCTTCTAAACCCCATTTTTACCGAGCCCTAGCTTTCTCACTCATCCAAAGCACCCATTTCCGTCCAAATCAGAGGCTGTGGCAAGAAGGAAAGTTATTCCTCATCAAAGGGAGAACAACATACTTGGAAATCGTAAGATAGATTGAATCGAGGCAAGAGATAAGCACTCCACAAGTTTTTGGTAATTTCTAAACCTCGATCTTGATATTTGAGATGATCTTGGTGATAATGGTTGTTGGCATTGTGTTGAAGTAGCTGGAAAACAATTAGGGATCGATGAAATTACAATGTAGTTGGAGTGATAATGATGTTTAGCAATTTTGGTAATTTTGGGAATTTTGAGCTATAAATGGAAATTTAGACAATGAGGTGAATTAGCATAGATATTGTGGCATGGACAGTGTAGGATGTTGAGGTGTTGTGAGCGAGATTATGGTTTGTGATAGAGTTATGAGAATTGAGAAAATTTTATGTGTTATGAGCAATTATGCTCGATTTGGAGAATTGAGGTTACTGCGATGATGAGTATTGATGTTTTAACATCGTTTGGACAGCTCGGGAGTTTCAGAGTGGAATGCGAGACTAGTCCGTGATACGGGAGAAACAATTGCACTATACGAGGTGCAAAGAGGTAAGGGAAACTAAACCATTTGTGTATGTGATTTGTGAACTATTATAGCATGATTTACGATTTATAAAACAAGCATGTTTGATGTGTTGCGTTTTGATGAGAATGCACACGGTTTTTATAGCCGGTTGGAACCCCTTTATTTTATGAGTTTATAAGCTGAGCGTGAAATTGCTTTATAAACCGTTGAGTTTGCGTGAAAAGTAAATTGGGCTCTACGTTAAGGCAATATTAAGATTTGAGAAATGTGTGCGTGTTTTGCCAGTTGGGACTCGATTTTAATATGTTTTGTGTTGAGTACAAAATGGTTTTAAATAAGTTTTTATGAGGGAAAAACCACTATGAGTTCTACGTGAAGGCAAACCAGTCTTATGTGATAAGACTTAGGTGTGTGATTTTGAGTACACACCGGGCATTGCTCTAGTAGCATGTAAGCCCGATTCTTCTCCGTTCTGGTAACGTGAGATTCCTCATTCTGTGGCTATGCCACGTATATTTGGTGGCCGTTGCCATTTGAGAACCCTATTTGGTGGCCGTTGCCACGTGAGAACCCTATTTGGTGGCCGTTGCCACGTGAGGACCCTATTAGTGGCTGTTGCCACGTGAGATCCCCCCATTCTGTGGCTATGCCACATATATTTGGTGGACGTTGCCACGTGAAACCCTATTCTGTGGCTGTGCCATGTGTGAATCTAAATCAGTGGCTATGCCACGTATATTTGGTGGCCGTTGCCACGTGAAACCCTATTCTGTGGCTGTGCCACGTGTGAATCTAAATCAGTGGCTATGCCACGTGTGTTTGGTGGCTGTGCCACGTGCTTTATTATTAAAGTGATTTTATCACGTATATTGAGAAAGCCATTATCGCATTATTTTCACATGCTTGATTACTGCTCTAGACTGAGCCTTTTACTTCATGTTTCCACATGATTTTGAGATATGAGAATGTTGTTTTGAGAACTTTCATGCTATGGTTTTCAAATGAGTATACTGAGTTTCACATGTAATAAATATTTTATGATGTGCATTATGGTTTATAAACGAGTCCCTTACCCCCCTTACTGAGCGATTTAGAAGCTCACCCTGTTTTCTTCCCCCTCCCCCCCCAGATTTTTTCAAGTGAAAAAGGGTTTCCCTACGACGTACGGAGTAGTGGCTAGTGGAGGACTTGAGCTCCAAGCCATATATTGTATTTTGAGGTATCTTTTATCTTTTCATGTACCCAGACAATTATTGTAATTGCAGACACTTGATGTATAACATTGTATGGGATGTATTAGGATTAATTAACTTGAGATCCTGAGGTATGATAAATATGATGATGCATGACACTGCACAGGAATGCACTCTTAATTGTGAATTGATGAGTAAAAAAATTTTAAATTTGCCCTATTTTCCACGTTTTCGGGGCGTGACAGTAGTTTAATTGAATTTTAGGTTAGTTTAATTTAATTAATCTTACTTTGTTATTTTCATAATTGCATTTTATTTTAATTGCGTTAATTAGTTTTAATTGTTTTAATTATTTTTGTAGGTTTTTTATTTTAATTGCGTGGAGCACTGTAAGTAATTTTGCTCGGTTTTATTCTTTTTATTTTATTGCTTTCCAGTACTTTTAACTTTAGACTTAGTAGATCACCCACCGATAATCAAAACTTCATAATTTGCTAGGATATACTTAGGGTAAGACTAATCGGTAGTTAATTAGGCTAACCAACTTCTCTGACGGACTATAACTCGGGACTCAAATCCCATTATTACTTGTATGACCCGTGCACTTGCGGTAATACGTTTAGGGCGTATCATACATATAATTAAGTTATAAATACATGGGGTCTCACACTTATTATGCCGCGAGGGTAGGTGCTGCGAGGGTATGCTTGCTGTGAGGGTGTGCTTGCCGTGAGGGTATGCTGCCACAAGGGTATACTTGTCGTAAGGGTATGCTGCCCTGAGAGTCTATCACGAGGGTATGCTGCCACGAGGATATGCTTGCCGTGAGGGTATGCTTCCACGAGAGTCTGCCGTGAATGTATTGTTTGAGAGAATATGTGGGTAAAGCGGTGACACCAACGACTCACAGTACTTATATATATGCCGCAAGCTGTGTAGACTCCCGCGAACAGGATGACTCTAATGACAAATATTGCTAAAAATATTAAGAAAAATAATAACAATAGTAAATAAAATGTACTCTTCCGTAAAGTTACAACTTACGAAAGAATGGAGAGCAATTGTTAAGGATAAAAATATTCAAAACAGTTGGTTCGGTAAAAAAATTACTATGTGGCATTTGGAATATCACATATTTTATTCATTATATAATTTAAATTATACAAGTCTTAAAAAAGACAAAAAAGGACATTTAGTCCAAGGATACATATGCCATTATTGGCAGAATAAATCCCTATAAATAGGGGTTACGTATGACTCAAAAACCTAAGTCTCTATTTTGCTTACAGAAACTCTGCCGAATTCCCTTCTGACTTTAGCATTGGAGTGCTTACACAGGGAAGAACCCCTGCGTCCCTCTGATCATTCTCTTTCTTGAAGAGCTTTTAGTAGCACGTGGCACAAAAATCGAGCGCGAGGACTTCAGCAATACATCATTATTCTGTTTGGCAACAACACTTAGAAAGAGCCTCAAGGACTCATATGAAGCATCAAAAGATGCTATACAAAACAACCCAGTAGAAATGATACCAAAAAAAAAAATCAGACAAAAAATCAACCCAAATAAGAAGACATCATAAAAATTGAAAAGAAAATACACTCCAAGCAATCTACCACACAATATGTATTCACCAATGAAATGCTATAAATAACCATGATAAACTCATCCATAAGCTTCCCTTCAAAGAAGAAGGCAAGGAAGAGACAAAAAATCCAATGTAAGAGGATGAAAGCGAATAATATAAGATTAGTCTGTATGGGTGGTGAGATTGAAAACAGCGGTTGCAGGGAGATCAATTATTGTGGCGGTGAGATTGAGTAATGTAATTATGATATGTGTTTAGATATAATCACAACAGTAGCAATGAGATGAGTGTTGTGAAAAGAGAAAATGACTATTACGGGGATTAGATTAAAATTTAATACAATGAATTTTTTTATACAGATTTTATATTAATAAAATTTATAAAATAATTAAAAATTAATAAAATTTATTTTATATCAATTAATATTTTTATTATTAAATATTTAAAAATTATTTTTTAATAAATAAAAATATTTTTACAATTTATTATAAATAACATTTAACAAAAATAAAAAATAAAATGTATTTAAATAAAACAATGGGGTTAAATGGGTAATCTTCCCCCTTCAGTCCCCCACTGAAAGGGGTTGTTAAGCAATTGCACTGTAAGTGCCAAATGAAGCTGTGGTGAATTTTTTTTCCAAACTAAGCAATAGGCCACTCGAGGACCACCCATGAAATCGAAGAAGACAAATTTAGCAAAGAGACAATCATACATAAAACACATTAAAACTCCAACAACACACCTTTACGAATGTAGAAAATGACTCACCAATAACCATCCATAAATCGTTCATTGTAGCTCTGTTATCCATTTCCCTTTATTCTAATTCCATCAATTTTTTTTTATAATGATCTCTTCATCACCTTCGACGGAAAATCCAAGATGTTTACCAATGTTCTGTCTAAAGAAAAAAACTTAGTAGGCTAGTTTCATATTTTTATAAAATGAGAGTAGGGACCTCCCTTTAGTTAACATAAATTGACTCGTCCCCTTAAGAGTTTAAACACACAACAATATTGAGATCATGCTTAACTAATATCATACTTCCTGACTCGAGAATATTAAATAGGTCTTACTAAATTTTTATTAATTTGAGTTTAGCTTGGGTCAAAACTGACTTTACTAGCCCTCCAAATGAGATATATCCAATAATCTTCCACTTGGACTACTAAGTTATTAACCATAAAGAGATCTAGATCATTAGAAAGGTTAAGACTAAAATGTGTCAAATGTGAATATATACTAAATTTACCATACAACAAAATAAGCATTCATAAATCCCTAAATACATATGTATTAACTCATAAATACTTCACAAATGCCTAATTTGGGGCATTTTGGGACTAATGCGGTCTAGTGGAAGGTTAAAAGACAACATTTTGGAAGGGTAAAACTATCCTCCCCCCTGTCCCTTTTATTTTTGTTATTTTGTTAAAAAAGATATGTTTTTAAATGTCTTTTCATCGTTTATAATCTCATCGGAACTAATCTCACCACCTATCCAAACTAGCCCAAACCACAAGCATTTATAAGCCCCAGGACGCATTATACTAGTATGGTACATATGTGTTGACTCATAAACACTTTTTCTGACATAAGTATTTATGAGTTTCAAAATGAAATGCATTGACATAGTAAATATGTGTAGAATCATGAAAAATACTTTACTAATAAGAAACATTTATGAGCCTCAAAATGCATTGCACCGATAAGGTACCTATGTGTAGGCTCATAAATACGTTGCAATATGGAAATGTGCAATGGAAATTATATGAAAATAAAATTGAGTATCAATTTTCATGTGGTTTATGCTAAACTGAATGATGCATTAATTCAAAAGAAATACATAAGACTACACTAAATGTCTTATCTAATAGAATATCATATTATCAGAATACGTGCAAACACAATATACAATATGGCAAGGAGGAATCCATAAAGAAAATTGTAACTATTTCTATTACATAGAGCTCCAAATAACTCAATACAATAAAAGGTTATATATGCCTCAAACAAGCTTCATGTTGTTAAAACACTTTAGTAATTAAACTCTTAGTTAGTTGATCATCCAAAATGAACTTTTTAATTATGTGCTCTACAATCTAATCCAACAATGGATTCCTTTATTTTCTCTCTAACAAATTGAAAGATTATACCTATATGTTTAGAGTGTGAGAAACTCTTATTATTTTGAGAGAGAAAACAACTACAACAACATTACCATAACACATATGCAACGACTTTAGAATGGCAATAGAAACCAGCCTTGAAATGAAATTTTGCAGCCAAATAGTCCAATATGTATATTCACAACATGCTACATACTAAGTGTAATGACCCGAATTTACGGACATTTCAGTTGGGCTACAAGTCGATATTAGGTCGAAACAATAACTTAGTCTGATTAATTTTCTTTTGAGTAACAAATTTTAAACAAAATATATATTCACATTTCCCAGACACATCTTGTATGCATTACTGTACTCACAAAAATTTTAGATACAAAAGAATTGTTTAAACCTGGGTATACCTTCGATGCAGATATATGCTCCGCGAAATCATAACGTGCAGAATGCCTTACTAACGAAAGCAATCCAAACTACAGTGGGGCTTTGTGGAGGAAAGTAAGGGGGTGAACTCACTTGCTTAGTAAGAAAAACCACATAGTAGATAGATAAATACACTACCTAAAAATATATATTTTTATATTTGCCAAGTTTGGAACATTTTCACAGAGTACATAAATAGTTCGACAATTTTCACAAGTACCAAAAACAGATTTCAGAACAGAACATATATCGGTAGTGAAGTTAGCTACTATGGTAAATACAAAATTTTTAGAGGTTCAAGTAGCAAAATAAACAGATTTTCAGATATCTCAGTTTCATGCAGACATTTCAAAAAAATATTTCAAATTGACGAGACAAGGCAGACATGCTATATCAGATATCAAAAATAACTATTGGCCAATGTCGATGACTCCAAGCAATTCACAGGCCAGGTGTACCGAGATGTCAGGTGCCATGGGAGTGGTCAGCTACCCAAACGGCTTACACAATATACTATTTTCCAGTAAGATGGTACATCGTACACACATGCACATAGCATGGTACATCGTACTTCATGGACCTTAGTATCCTTTACAATTTAGTATAATTTCATCATTCACAATTCCATATAATTTCACTATCGCCTTTTTTTGCCTCAAATCACATGTGAGCAGGTTAGTGCAAGACCACACAGCAATACACGCTTGACTAGCATAATTTTATCATCAAAATACTTAAATCTCGTGTAACATATTTGTGTAAGATCACACAGCAATACACGTCTGACTAGCATGGTTTTAACGTCAGAACAATTAAATCTCGTTTCAGCTCATAAAATAGAGTTAAAGGGGCTGGTCTTTCCCTTTTTTCAATTGAAATCCACAAAACACGATTTTTCAGTATAATTCCAAAATTTTAGATTTTTCACAATAAATTTTAAAACTACTCCAATATTTATTTAAATAGGCTCGATAATACTATATCGAAAATCACGCCGTTTTACGGGGTTTCAGAACTCTTCCTTAAATTCCAAATCATAAAATTGGGCCTAAGGTTTTCAATAATTCAGGTGACTAAAAATTTATCCTAAAGTTCACAGTCTCAAATACCCAGAAAATATACGTAGATATTTTTAGCAGTTCGCGAATATTTTTCTATAGTAGAAATACGACCTAAATTTATATCTACAAAGCATCAAAAAATACGTGCAATTTATCTCTAGCAGCACATGGGAATTTTTCTTACATCGGTGTCTGTCTGTAATCCACAATGCCTCAACGTTGTGAGTTGGCGGGTTCGATCCACTCAGTTTATTTCCTTAAAATTTTGTACTAGTATTTTCGTAAATTTCGAACCGATATTTTTGACTGTCTTTTCCCAGGTTTTCTCCCAATTTCCTTAGGCCTACTTTTCTACTCCAAGTATATATATTTATATATATATATATATAATTTCCTCTTCTCTTTTTTTTTGAATCTTTTCCCGCCATTCTTCTTCTTCTTCTTCTTCTTCTTCTTCTTCTTCTTCTTCTTCTTCTTCTTCTTCTTCTTCTTCTTCTTCTTCTTCTTCTTACCTCACTTCCTCGGCACCTTCATCATCTTCATCTTCTAGGCACCACCATCTCCAGCCTCGATCTTGACATCATCACCATCACCATCGCCATCATCATCTTCACCATCAACCCCAGTTCAGCCTTCCACCGTGGGTACTGTTGCTCGAAAATGAGCCTCCCCTGCTCCCTAATACCTCTTGGCATTAGTTGTTGTTCCACCTCATTCCAGGTACCGTTGTGGTGTTCTCAAGGGTGAGTGCACTGCTCCCGCCAATGACTGCAAGTGAGGAATGTTTGATGCAGTACTCTTCATCATGTTTCCTCTATGAAAATCGTCGACTGTAGCTTTAGCTTTGGGAAACCCGACCCCTGCATTTGCTTTAGCTTGCCTTTGTTTTCCAATTTCTAGCAACTCTTTAAACTCCTCTGTCACACTTGTCATGACCCTCTTTCATCTAAAATCACTATATATTTTTCGCCTTTTACATTAACTTACCCTGTCATGAACAATTTCCCACACCAAACAGTTGAGCTATGATTCGGAGCTAGTTACCTCTTACCATACACAATATCACTTAACATTTATAAACGATATCTATAGACACTTAAATTGCTTACATTAACTTCATTAATTAATACATGTCTACAAATGTTTACATCCCCCGAATTTACATTTCCAAAAGTGTTGTTGTGCTATACTTGTCTAGATACAAAACGATACTATTGTGTATACCTCTCAGCGATGGGTAGCAGCCGACACTGGGAGTGCAAGTCTCTACTCGCTCTTGACCACTATGGATGCTCTGTAGGGATGGAAAGTGAAAGGGTGAGCAACCACACGCTCAGTAAGGAAATAATGTAAGCAGGTAGACAGTTACACTATCTACATGCTTATTATGACATGATATCAAAATCATTTACATCTTGAGCATGAGGTAGATCAAAAACTATGCCACATGAATATGTATATAGTATATGAAACATTCATAAAATCAAGCATGATATCAAATGGAAGATCAACATATAAAACATCTCATGCTCGTCATATCAAAACTCATTGCAATTCATTTAAATCAAATCTAATCCTACCCTTCGGGAATACCCTGTGCACAAAATCCCATTTCCTTTTAAAACCAAATCACGAGTGTCACCCCTCCTACGGATCTGCCCAAGTCTATCAATAAAACATAATATCAAGTGAGGCATGTAGGTTACATTTCAGAAATAAATTGGGAATAATAGCCATGTTTATATCCCTGTGATCCCAGGCTACGTTGATCCCGACGTGCGGGGCATCATAACTGCAAAGAGAGGTGAGGTTAACCCTACTTGTGCAATAACTCAACCAACTAGTCATCAAGACTACATGGTACAATGTACTTCATGTGACATACATGGTACAATATACTCCATGGACCCACACGGTCTGAGGGTACCTGCCATAGGTCTTAGCCTACATCATTGTTAGGGGTGCCTTTCATAGGACTTAGCCCACATCATGGTTCGAGGGTGCCTGCCATAGGTCTTAATAGCCCTATACCATGCCGATAACCATTTCATGTCTCAAAACACGCGTACGATGCATCATCTCACCGTGACACATAATCTACAGTAGCATCAACACAATTTTCTATAAAACATGTTAAATCTTCGTACGAGCATGTGACGCCCAGAAACGTGAAAAATATGACAAATTTAAAACTTTTTCACATCCATTCACAATTAAGGGTACATTCCTGTGCAGTGTTATACATCATCATACATATCATATCTCAGGATCTCATCATCTTATAATTATATTTCATACAATATACATTACACAATCCTAGGTTAATTAATCCTAATACATCCCATACATCATAGTACATCAAGTGTCTATAAATACAACTCTAGTCTGGATACATGAAATATTAAAATGTAGCTCAAGTACAATATGTAGCCTGGAGCTCAAATCCTCCACTAGCCACTAATCCGTACGTCGAAGGGAACTCTCTTCACTTGAAGAAATCTGGGGCGAAGATAAAACAGGGTGAGCTTATAAATCGCTCAGTAAGGAGGTAAGAGACTCATTACAATTAATGATTTGCACAACACAATCATTTGTTTTGTAGTTGAAAACTCGATAAAAATGTAGCATGACTCACTAAAACATCTTATAGTGTATTAAATGTGTAATACAGTAGGAAACGTGTAATTAATCCAGTGAATGGTTAAATGCAGCTCCAGAGTCATATTGAGAGTTGACCGGACTGCGAGATTTGGACAGCACGGAGGAAGAGAGGTTACACTATGTGATCTGAGGTAAGGGATCTTTGTGAGCTCTTAGAGATAGCTGTATGTATTTTTATCATCGTTTACATACACTTAAATTCTGTATAGCGTATGAATATGAAATTTTTGTATAGTACCCAAATATGGAAAAATTACGAAAATACCTTTGACCCGGGGAAAAATTTAGAAATGCATAAAGTACATGAACATGATGTTTTACATGTGGAAAAGAGGTTTTACGAAACCAAAATGATAGACTGGCTCACGATTTGACTGTATGCATTAAATTGCACATTTTTATGAAATATGTGTTTTGCATCGTTTTGCGTATCACACTCGGTTTTGAGTACCACTGTTGTGGGAAATAGAGCCAGCTGTCTATTTGTGTGTGGGAAATCATGTTGGAGCTATGAGGTCTGTGGATTTATCCAGATCCACTCGCATTTGATTTTTTATGTGATGTATGATTGAGATCGTGCTGAAGCCTTCGTGTTGGACTGTGTGTCACACTGACTTGCTCGCACTAGATCTGAGATGACAGGATATGGTTGATAATTTATTTGGTTGGAGTGGTGATCTTGTAACTCAGGCACCTACAACTATGTGGTAATTGTACTGTGGTTCACGGAGTACGCTGTACCCTATAGACAACATGGAGTATACTGTACCGTGCAACTATGGGATGTAAGGATTGCGTCTTTGGACTCTGGCATGCTTTGTCATTACTCTGATTTGTGATAGTCCTTAGATAGGAGCTGATGGATAGACTAATCCCCTCATCGGACTCTGAGATAACCTTGCAAACCTAGTTAGTGATAGCTCGGGGTCTCGAACTTTGGCCAAATGTCTTATGGATTTGTGTGGATCCCTGCCTAGTTTCACCTGATTTTATTAGTTTCTATAATGAAACTAATTGTGATTTGATTTCTGTGATGAAAACCATTTGAAATGAGAACATGATTTAAATGTGAGTTTCAATACTGAACACAGAAATATTTTACTCTGAACGAGTTTTGACATTCGGTTTTGAGTAGTAAATTGTTATGTGTTTTAACTATAATGGTTTTGTGAATGCTATGGATTTTCGGCATAAACCATGCATTATAAGCATCATAGATAGTAGGGTTATCTACCTACTTTCATTTATTCCTTACTGAGCATGTTAGCTCACCCCTTTTTTCATCTCTCCACAGATTAGCCACAGTGCTTCTGAGTGCTCTGTGGTAGATTCCTGTATTTTCCTTCCGCTAGTAGCTGTTATCACATTTCGAAAGGTATACACACTTTTGAAATCTTTTGTATCTAAATTTGACAGGGTACAGTGATGTATTTATATTAGTATTGGGATGTAAACCAATGTAAACGAACATAAAAGTTCTGTAAATTATTATAAGTACAACTTCTTATTATGGATGCATGAGAAGTGAATGAATTAAAGTATATGAGAGTGATCGACTGACATCGATTCATAGCCCAACTGTTAGTATGTGTAGTCATGATGTGTGGGAATTATTGATGTGAATGTAAAGAAATTCGGGTCACGACAGAAGTGGTACCAAAGCCGAGTTAGTCTGATATGAATCGTTGTTAGTAACTAGTGAAGTTTACATCCCATTATCACTGTGTTTTGTTTAGATACAATTGTGTATACCAAGTTGTGATTTCACTGAAATTTGTGTTATATATACATGAAATAGATAGGATGTCTGACAAACATCGTAGTAGAGGAGAGAGTTTTCGATCTCAAGGGCATGGAGATAGACCCGAGAGATGGAGTAGATCCTCATCTAGACGTACTTCTCGAGAACCATCTTAGAGTTCTGGCGCTCGTGACTCGAGATTAGAGCGGTGACTTGATACAGTGGTGACATTATTGAGGCAGTTTATGACTAGTTTTAGCAGTGCCCAGGGTACAGCAGGACAGGCTGCACTGACTGCTGCAGCAGCTACACCTGAGACCCCTGCGCCTGCATAGCCTGCACCCGCACCACAGAGAGTTAAACCACCACAGGCTCCTCCTGTTCAGCATGCACCTCCTCCAGTAGCCCCTCTTCAGGGTTATGATGATGATCTAGAGTATAGTTGTGATTTAGACAGATTGACACAGTTTCAGAAGCTACAGCCTCCGTCATTTAGTGGGGTGAAGAATCCGGTAGTGGCAGAGGACTGGATTAATAGAATAGAGAAACTTTATAGATTTTCCCGATGCTCTACCACTGAGAAAGTGGCTTTTGCGTCTTTTATGCTAGAGGGTGAAGCGAAACACTGGTGGAAGTCCACTATGCATATTCTATCAGCTGGACATCAGGTAATTACTTAAGAGATGTTCTTGGACGCCTTCAGGGGGCAATACATTCCAGACACTGCTCAACGAAAGTTACAGACTGAGTTTTCAAGTTTGACCTAGGGAGGTAAGTCAGTGGACGAGTATGAATCTCGATTTACATCTCTGGGTAGATATGATCCTTATACCATGGGCAGTGAACGGAAGAAAGTTTATAAGTTTATGGAAGGCCTGAGACCATCGATTAGAGCTCGACTGGCCCCATTGGATATATTGACATATGGGGAAGCAGTTAGACGAGCTCAGCTGTGTGAGCAGGATTACGAGCTCCATGTGTTAGAGTATGGGAAGGGTGGTAAGGGAAAGATAGAGACCGAAAGAGATTTGGGGATGACAGAGCTAGTAGAGAGGGGAAGAGGCCTTTTATTGGGAGACAAAGGATCGATGAGTCGCAGAGTAGGGCAGCTAGACCCCCTGTGTATCCGACAGCAGCTCTGGTTTGGGGTATTATGATTGGAGGTCCCCGACCAAATCATGATCGATGTAGACTTTATAGTGGATTCCACGGGAACCGACCCTATTATCGGACATTTGGGGCATGCTTTAGGTGTGGTAAGATCGAACACATGATGAGAGATTGCCCAGAACCAGTTGAAGCGTCTTCTCAGAGGGGTAAGGAACCAGAGAAAGTTCCATTTGTTACTCATGCTATAAGAAGGAGAGCCACGACTGAGGAGAAGGGGAAACAAGTCATTGGCCAAGGCAGAGTGTATGCTCTTGACCAGGGCACTGTAGATGCTTCACCGGATGTGGTGAAAGGTACAATTCTGATTTTTAACCTTAAAGCATTTGCTCTATTTGATCCTGGTGCAACGCATTCATTCATATCACCTTCGCGTGCATTTAAATTATCAGAGTTTGTGAAACCTACACCTTTAGGTAAAAGGTTGATAATTAGCACACCAATGGGAAGTAGTCAAATGACTGAGTATGTGTGTAAGCAATGTAAGTTAAGGGTAGGAGATAAGAGTAAGACAGCCGATCTTATCCTGTTAAGTATGTTTGATTTTGATGTAATATTAGGAATAGATTGGTTAGCTGCAAATCATGCTATCTTAGATTGTCATTCTAAGACGATAATGTTTTCTCTACCGGAGAAACATGTATAATTTTTCTGAGTAAATATAAAGGAAATACTTATGCAATATTAAATTGATTGCATAATATTATTTTGAAGGTTTTATTGCGTACGTGGTTGACCTAGATAAGGCACAACCAGAATTGATTGACATTCTTGTGATCAGAGAGTTTTCAGATGTCTTTCCAGATGACTTGCCAGGGTTACCACAAGACAAAGAGATGGAGTTCTATATTGATTTGGTACCTAATACTGAGCCTATTTCCAGACCACCATACAGGATGGCCCTAGTTGAGTTGTTGGAACTGAAGAAGCAGTTACAGGATTTGTTGGATAAGAGGTTCGTTAGACCGAGTGACTCACCTTGGGGAGCTCCTGTCTTGTTTGTTAAGAAGAAGGATGGAAGCCTCTGACTGTTCATAGATTATCGGTTGTTGAATAAGGCTACCATTAAGAACAAGTACCCCCTTCCACGTATTGATGATCTGTTGGATCAGCTTAGAGGAGCACAGATCTTTTCCAAGATCGATCTGAGGTCTGGGTACCATCAGTTGAGGATCCGGAGTGAAGATGTACCTAAGACAGCCTTTCGTACTTGTTATGGTCACTATGAGTTCTTGGTTATGCCTTTCGGGTTAACGACTGCTCCTGCAGCTTTTATGGCTTTGATGAACGATGTGTTCAAGCCATACCTGGATCGATTTGTGATCGTCTTCATCGATGATATATTGGTGTATTCGCAGTCCAGGGAGGAACATGAGCAGCACTTAAGTATTGTTCTGCAGACCCTTTGAGAGAAGCAGTTATATGCTAAGCTCAGTAAGTGTGACTTCTGGTTAGAACAAATATCATTTCTGGGTCATGTGGTATCGAAAGACGGGGTGTCTGTTGATCCATCCAAGATAGAGGCAGTAGTTCAGTGGGAACGACCCAAGACAGTCACTAAGATAAGGAGTTTTTTGGGCTTAGCTGGGTATTATAGACGGTTTGTAGAGGGCTTCTCGAAATTAACTGCTCCTTTAACTCGTCTCACTCGGAAGAATGTTGCATTTGAGTGGGATGATAAGTGTGAGAAAAGCTTTAGAGAGTTGAAGCAGCGACTGACCACCGCACCGATTCTCACCATTTCGACCAGCTCAGGAGGTTTCTCTGTATATACAGATGCATCGGGATAAGGACTGGGCTGTGTATTAATGCAGGATGGGAAAGTAGTTGCTTATGGATCCTAACAGCTTAAGGACCATGAGAAGAACTATCCGACACATGATTTAGAGTTGGCAGCCGTAGTGTTTGCACTGAACATATGGCGCCATTATTTGTGTGGTGAGAAATTTAAGGTATTTACTGATCACAAAAGCCTAAAATATTTGTTTTCACAAAAGGAATTGAATATGAGGAAACGTAGATGGTTAGAGCTTCTGAAGGACTATGATTGTGAGATCATGTATCATCCGGGCAAGGTGAATGTAGTTGCCGATGCTTTAAGCCGAAAGAGCCTTGGGATGGTATCATACATGATGATCAGGGAACATGAGCTGCTAGAGCAGTTTGCAATTCTCAGTTTAGATGTGACACCTTCTGATACTGACGCATATTGTGTGATAGCTAGTCTGAGATTAGAACCGGATCTGATTGATCGGATCAGACAAGTTCAGCATATTGATCGCTTCTGTGTTGATATGGTTAGTCAGATTCAGATGGCTATCGGTGCCGATTTTAAGTTGAGCACTGATGGATTACTGAGATTCAGAGGCAGAGTGTGCGTTCCCGATGATCCTGAGTTGAGAAAACTCATTTTGTCCGAAGCTCATTCATCACGTTATACATTGCATCTGGGGAGCAATAAGATGTATCAGAATCTCTGAAAAGTGTATTGGTGGTCAGGGATGAAGAGAGATGTGGCGGAGTTTGTGGCCAAGTGTTTGGTATGTCAGCAGGTTAAGGTAGAGCATCAGAAGCCTGCAGAGTTATTGTAGCCTCTACCTATACCGACATGGAAATGGGAGCACATCACCATGGATTTTATCATGGGTTTACCGAGGACCCAACGGAACCATGATACCATTTGGGTGATTGTGGATAGATTGACGAAGTCAGCTCACTTCTTAGCTATGAGAGCTACAGATACTCTGAGTGCGTTAGCGAATTTATATGTACGGGAGATTGTGAGGCTACATGGTATTCCAGTGAGTATTGTGTCTGATAGGGATTCCCGCTTCACTTTCCACTTTTGGGAACACTTTCAGGAAGCCATGGGAACCCGATTAAGCTTCAGTACAGCTTTCCACCCTCAGTCTAATGGTCAGTCAGAGAGAACCATCTAGACTTTGGAGGATACGTTGAGAACTTGTGTGATGGATTTTAGAGGCTCCTGGGATGACCATTTGCCATTAGCCGAGTTCGCCTATAACAATAGTTATCACTCTAGTATTGGGATCGCACCGTATGAGGCGCTATATGGTTGTAGGTGTCAATCTCCGATTGGATGGGAAGAAGTGGGTGATCGAAAGATGTTTGCTCCCGATTTGGTGCAGCAAGCCTCTGAGGATGTCTGGTTGATATGTGACAGATTGGGGACAACTCAGAGTAGGCAAAAGAGCTATGCTGACACGAGACGCAGACCTTTGGAGTTTATGGTTGGTGAGTCAGTATTCTTGAAAGTATCTCCTTCTAAGGGGATTATGAGATTTGAGAAGAAGGGTAAGCTAAATCCTCGCTACATTGGACCATTTGAGATCTTGGATCAAGTGGGAGACAAGGCTTATAGGTTGACGTTGCCACCGGAGTTAACTAGTGTGCATAACGTCTTCCACATTTCGATGCTTCAGAAGTATCACCCGGATCTGATGCATGTGATTAGTTATGAGCCGTTAGAGCTCAAAGAGGACATGTCATATGTTGAGAGGCCGAGTCAGATACTGGATAAGAAGGAGAAGGTTTTAAGATCGAAGACTATCGGGTTAGTGAAAGTTTTATGGCAGCATCACACTTTCGAGGAGGCTACTTAGGAGTTAGAGAGCTTGATGCGAGAAAAGCACCCCCAGTTGTTTGATGATTGATTTGGTTCTAATTTGGAGGACCAAACTCTTTTAGTTGGGGAGGATTGTCAGACCCAAGTTTTCGATTTAAGTATGTAGCTTGTACCTTATGATTCCTATGTGTACGAACACTTGATTTTATAATTAAATCATAAGAAGAGTATTTACTATCATGCAATTGACTAATTGAAAATTTAAAATGCATGTAAGCTACATAACAGCGAGATAAGAGTTAAATTTAATTCCGAACGAGTGTTGGGATAAAACGGTCAATTGACCGAAATCCGATATAAATCCAATGACAAAATTCCATTAAAAATATGAAATTGAGAAATCTTGATCAATAACGGGGCAAATATTGAAGTTCGAGTCCAATTGATCAAGATATGAGTTTATTTAATATTTTGAAATTTTTGCCTCGGAAAACGAGCTTAAAAATAGTGAAAAATATACCGAAAAGGTAAAATCGGACTGATAAATTCATTTACGGACTAAATGAATTTAATATGAATTTTTGGGATATTTTGGTATTTTATTATTATTTTAAGGAATAAAATAATAATAAAAATGTATTATAAAAAAAAACAGAAAATTTGGAAATCTGGAAATTTGGATTGAAAATTGGGGAGAGAGAACAGAGGAAACCGACGCAAGCCGAGGAAGAGAAGAGACCACCGGACGGCGAGCACCGGCGACCCCACGGCCAGGACAGAGGCCGGAAAAGGAAGAGGAGGTCCGTACGCACCCATTGGCACCGGCAACGCGCGTCACCGATGCCGGACGCCGACGAATTGAAGAGGAAGCCGCGGAGGAAGAGTGAGGAATTCGACGGCCACCGGCGGTGCTTGGGCCCGATCGAGGCCAGATAATCGTTCCCCAGGCTGTGGCGCACCGAACGGTGGCAACGGCACTCAGAGAACCGGCCGGACGACACAGGCACTGCCAAAAGATCCCTAAACCGGGTGGTTCAGTGGAGAACCTTCTAAACTGAACCGGATCGGACCGGTTCAGCCAAGGAGAAAAGGGGAAAAGAGGAAAAAAAGAAGGAAAAAGGAAAAAGAAAATTTTTGAGAATTCACCGGACTTCGAGTAAGTCGATACGAGGTCAAAAGTGATCGATTTGATTTCTGACGAATTTATTTAAATTATAATCGAAAAGTGACCCAAAGTTAAATATACAAAATTGTGCAGTTCGACGATTAATTCCGAACGGAAGCCCGATCGAACTCCGATTCGCTCACCATCGCATAATCTCGGGTAAGTAAAGCTCATTTACGACAATTTATGTGATTAACGCGTATTTAAGATTTATTTTACGCATTTCAGATTAAATTTCAGATTTAGTGAATTATATTCGAAATTTTGAATAAACTGTCATAAATGATATACAGGCTATCCAAAGAGCTTGGAATAAAGCCCAATGGGTATTGATAGGCCCAATGAGTTGATAGACCCTGATGAAGGGAATTAATACGTGGAAAACGAGCTTAATACGGATTAAGGCCCAATTAAAGTGTTAAAGCCCATTAAGAGTAAACGGGCCCATTTAAGTGAAATGAATTGTATTAAATGTGTAATACAGTAGGAAACGTGTAATTAATCCAGTGAATGGTTAAATACAGCTCCAGAGTCATATTGAGAGTTGGCCGGACTGTGAGATTTGGACAGCACGGAGGAAGAGAGGTCACACTACGTGATCCGAGGTAAGGGATCTTTGTGAGCTCTTAGAGATAGCTGTATGTATTTTTATCGTCATTTACATATACTTAAATTCTGTATAGCGTATGAATATAAAATTTTTGTATAGTACCAAAATATGGGAAAATTACGAAAATACCCATAGACCCGGGGAAAAATTTAGAAATGCATAAAGTGCATGAACATGATGTTTTACATGTGGAAAAGAGGTTTTGTGAAACCAAAAAGATAGACTGGCTCACGATTTGTCTGTATGCATTAAATTGCACGTTTTTTATGAAATGTGTGTTTTGCACCGTTTTGCATATCGCACTCGATTTTGAGTACCACTGTTGTGGAAAATAGAGCCAACTGTCTATTTATGTGTGGAAAATCATGTTGGAGCTATGAGGCCTGTGGATTTATCCAGATCCGCTCGCACTTGATTTTTGATGTGATGTATAATTGAGATCATGCTGGAGCCTTCGTGTTGGACTGTGTGTCACACTGACTTGCTCGCACTAGATCTAAGACGACAGCTTGTAACTCAGGCACCTACAACTGTGTGGTAATTGTACTGTGGTTCACGGAGTACGCTGTACCATGTAGACAACATGAAGTGCACTGTACCGTGCAACTATGGGATGTGAGGATTGCGTCTTTAGACTCGGGCATGCTTTGTCATTGCTCTGATTTGTGTCCTTAGATAGGAGCCGATGGATAGACTAATACCCTCCTCGGACTCTGAGATACCCTTGTACACCTAGCTAGTGATAGCTCGGGGTCTCGGACTTTGGCCAAATGTCTTATGGATTTGTGTGGATCCCTGCCTAGTCTCACCTGATTTTATTGGTTTCTATAACGAAACTAATTGTGATTTGATTTCTGTGATGAAAACCATTTGAAATGAGAACATGATTTAAATGTGAGTTTCAATACTGAACACATAAATATTTTACTTTGAACGAGTTTTGACATTCGGTTTTGAGTAGTAAATTGCTATGTGTTTTAACTATAATGGTTTTGTGAATGCTATGGATTTTCGGCATAATCCATGCATTATAAGTATCGTATATAGTATGATTATCTACCTGCTTTCATTTATTCCTTATAGAGCATTTTTCATCTCTCCACAGATTAGCCATAGTGCTTCTGAGAGCTCTGTGGTAGATTCCTGTATTTTCCTTCCGCTAGCAGCTGTTATCACATTTCGAAAGGTATACACACTTTTGAAATCTTTTGTATCTAAATATGATAAGGTACAATGATGTATTTATATTAGTACTGGGATGTAAACCAATGTAAACAAACGTAAAAGTTCTGTAAATTATTATAAGTACAACTTCTTATTATGGATGCATGAGAAGTGAATGAATTAAAGTATATGAGAGTGATCGACTGACATCAATTCATAGCCCAACTGTCAGTATGTGTAGTCGTGATGTGTGGGAATTATTGATATAAATGTTAAGAAATTTGGGTCACGACATCCTATCATCGGGCTGAGTAACGGGAGGTACCGGGTCCATCTGTACTGGGGGCATAGGAGGTCCTTGTGGTGGTGTAGGAGTAGTACCCAAGGTGTTCACTCTAAAATGTTGCGCGAATAGCGTTGCCATTTGCTCAAAACCTTGCCGCACATCATGCTCAATCCGATTAAATCGAGAGTTAGGACTCTCCGATTTTGGGACAAGTGGCGAAGGTGGCTCTATCTGCCTCCTCGAACGACCTCGTCGTCCACTCATTCTCCATCATAATACGTTTCCTACGCGTACACATCAAATTCAATTGAAATATCAATCCTCAATTTTTGTTAATGACCAGACTTATACAAACAGTTGGGATGTATTCTATTTAACTTGACCGACATTAAACACCCTAAGCTCTGATACCAAGAAAACTCTGTGACGCCTCGAAAACGCAGAAAACAAGGTAAATTTAAAACTTTTTCACATCCATTCACAATTAAGGGTGCATTCTTGTGCAGTGTCATACATCATCATACATATCATATCTTAGGATCTCATCATCTCATAATTATATTTCATACAATATATATTACTGAATCCAAATTTAATTAATCCTAATACATCTCATACATCATAGTACATCAAGTGTCTATAAATACAACTCTAGTCTAGATACATGAAATATTAAAATGTACCTCAAGTACAATATGTAGCCTAGAGCTTTAATTCTCCACTTACCACTAATCCGTACGTCGCAGGGAACTCTCTTCACTTGAAGAAATCTAGGAGGAAGATAAAACAGGGTGAGCTTCTAAATCGCTCAGTAAGGAGGTAAGGGACTCATTACAATTAATGATTTGCATAGCACAATCATTTATTTTATAGTTGAAAACTCGATAAAAATGTAGCATGACTCACTAAAACATCATTCTCGTATCATTCTCTAAAATCATGTAAAACATGAGAGTACATAATTCAGTACAATGTACAATTATAAGCATGTGGAAATCAGTATGCGATAATGATTTTTCTCATAAAATGTGATAAAAATCACCTCAATAGTAAAGCACGTGGCGCAGCTACAAAACACAATCTCAGGTTTATAAAAAAAGGAGACTAGGCAAGAAAACAAATATAAAACTCTTCATGGCACATCATGATAAATCTCCTCAGGGTGCGCATCCCAGGCATCCACTAAAGAGGGAATGTCGACAATATGGTCATGTACATGGTATATTGGACTTACGCATTACCAAAACAAGGCCCGACCTTACATGCTACCAAAACAATGCCTCTCCTCATGTACACTATCGGTTTTACATGCTATTAAAGCAATGCCTCCCAATGCTACTGAAGCAGGGAATAATAACGGCCTTACATGCTACCAAAGCAATGCCTCCCAACGCTACCAAAGTGGTGAATAGTATCGGCCTTACATGCTACCAAAGCAATACCTCCCAACACTACCAAAGCGGGGAATAGTATCGGCCTTACATGCTACCAAAGCAATACCTCCCAACGCTACCAAAGCTGGGAATAATATCGGTCTTACATGCAATCAAAGCAATGCCTCCCAGAGCTACCGAAGTGGGGAAAATATTGGCCTTACATGCTACCAGAGCAATGCCTGATGCGTATTCAACATGACACGCCTAAGTCTCAATCATTAGCCATTATCATATAAAACATCTTGCCCTCACGTAGAACTCATAATGGTTTTCTCTCATAAATCTCATTTAAAACATTTGTGTACTAAAAAAAACATGTTAAAACCGAGTTCCAACCGGTAAACCACGCACACATTTCTCAATCTCAGTACGCCTTAACGTAGAGCCCAAATCTCTTTTCACGTTTTAAACACAAAACGGTTGTAAAACATTTTCACACTTAGTTTACAACTCATAAAAGTTGGGCCCCAACCAACTATAAAATCATGTGCAATACTCATTCACAACTCATAAAACATGCTACAGTAGTGTCACAAATCACATGCACAAACGAGTTTAAGTTTTTTCCTTACCTTGTTGCACCTCGTATAGTGAAATCGTTTCCCCCGTATCACGAACTAGCCTCGCATTCCTCTCTGGAACTCTTGGGCTATCCAAACGATGTTAAAACATTAATAAGCTATCTCATATTTGCTCATATTCTCGTTAAATACTCAAACAATCCAACTCTCATAATTTTATCACAATCCACATCCTCATCTACTATATTTCAAATCCTACTTTTTTCATGTACAACATCCATGCCCAATTTGCCTCATTGCCTCAATTCCAAACTTATAGTCATAAATCCCAAAATTACCACAATCTCATAATATCATTATTACTGTAACAAAAACATAGTTTCATCAATCCCTAACCATTTCCTAGCTATTTCATCCCAATGCACACAGCCATGCTCACCAAAATCACTTAAAACTCAAGATCGAGGTTTAAAAAATTACCCAAAAACTTTTGGAGTGCTTAACTCTTGCCTCGATTCAATATGTCCTTAAATTTTCAAGTATGTTGTTCTCCTTTGGACAAAGAACAACTTTCCCTCTTGCCACAACCTTCGATTTGGGCAAAAATGTGGGCTTTGAAAGAGAGAGAAAGCTAGGGTTCGACTGAAATGGAGGTTTGGAAGAGAGAGAAAAGATGAAATGCAAGAAAACACAAGGCTCTTTTTATAGACAGAGGGTAGGAGATCGATCTGGTCTTTAATGAGATCGATCTTCATTTGAATTTGGGAGCGATTTAGGGCAATTTTATGCCTAGGAGATCGATCTGTCATGGGGTGAGATCGATCTCTTAATGGCTTAATGTGATCGATCTGCTCCTTGGGGAGATCGATCTTCTGTTTGCATAATACTTCATGAGATCGATCTACTCCTTAAGGAGATCGATCTTCTCCTTACAGAATGCTTCATGAGATCGATTCTTTCCTTATCAGATCAATCTCTTCATTACAGAATCATAAGGAGATCGATCCTCTTTTATTGGAGATTGATCTGTTTGCTTAAATTCCTCCTTCCTTGTCACTTTGGCCTACCAGATCGATCCTCTCTTCCCCAAGACCAATTTGGCCCCATAGTTTCAGACTTTGGTTAAAACCTTAACATAAAATCTCTACATATAATTTCCATAATTTACTCCATTGATTATTTCTCATTCATTACTTAGAACTTTCATTCCATACCACCTCAATATATGAGTACATCACATTTAGTTTAATCAATTACACTTCATGTTCACATTACATAATTGGATATGTGTAAAATTCTCAGATCTCACATCCTCCCCACCTTAGAAAGAATTTGGTCCTCTAAATTCAACTCGACTTGTCAAATAGATGGTGGTATTTCTCCTTCATGAGGCTTTCCAATTCCCAAGTCGCCTCTTCCATTGAGTGACGTTTGCATAAAACTTTCACTAATGGGATGCTCTTACTCTGAAGCACCTTCTCTTTTCTATCGAGAATCCAGACGGGTTCTTCAGTGTAGCTCATGTCCTCTTGTATGTCCATCTCTTCATACTCTATGACATGAGAAAGGTCCAAGTGGTACTTCCTTAACATAGCCACATGGAAGACGTTGTGTATTCCAGACATCTATGGGGGTAATGCCAACCTATAGGCTACCTCTCCCACTTTCTCAAGAATCTCGAATGGTCCAATGTATCGAGGGCTCAATTTCCCTTTCTTTCCAAATCTCATGATACCCTTACTCGGTGAGGTCTTCAAAACACTGCATCACCAACATCAAACTCTAGTGGCCATCTACGCACATTCGCATAGCTTTTTTGTCTACTCTGTGTAGCCCGTAATCTCTCACATATGAGTTTCACACTCTGTACCACTTCCTCAACAAGCTCGAAAGCATTTATATTTCTGTCACTAACTTCTTCCTAATACAAGGGATCTACACCTCCTACCATATAGAGGCTCGAAAGGTGCAATTCCAATACTCGCATGATAGCTGTTATTATACGAAAACTCTGCTAGGGGCAGGTGATCATCCCATGATCCCTTAAAATCCATCGTACACGCCCTCAACATATCCTCCAAGGTCTGAATAGTCCTCTCTGACTGACCATCTGTCTGAGGATGATAGGCGGTACTAAAACTCAATCGAGATCCCATGGACTCCTGAAATTGGATCCAAAATCTAGAAGTAAATCGAGAATCTCTATCAGAAGTAATACTCACTAGAGCCCCATGTAATCTAGCAATCTCGCTAACATACAACTCAGCTAAGACATCTACAGTATCTGTGCTCTTGACGGCAAGGAAGTGGACACTTTTCGTCAGTCTATCCACTATGACCCATATCGCATCACGACCTCTTCGGGTCCTCGGTAAACCATAATAAAGTCCATGGTGACATGCTCCCATTTCCATGTAGGCACAGGTAAAGGCTGCAATAGTCCTCTAGGTTTTTGATGCTCAGCTTTCACTTGCTGGCACACTAAACATCTGGCCACATACTCTGCCACGTCTCGCTTCATGCCACTCCACCAATACATATTTCTTAAATCTCGGTACATCTTAGTACTCCCTGGGTGCATGGTGTATCGCGAGCAGTGGGATTCTCTCAGTATCTATCTCTTCAGGGCATCATCGTCTGGTACACAAATTCATTTTCTGAATCTTAATAACTCATCCTCACTGACTATGAGATCCGATTGCGAAGTCTGCTTAGCTTGGCTAACCATATCAATCAACCTCTGATCAATGCGCTGCTCAGTTCTAATCTGATCCATGATCTTGGGCTCTATTCGCAGGCTAGCCAGAAATCCAGTCTCTACCTCTTTAACTCTGATCCGGAGTTCAGTGAACTGCTCTAACAAATACCATTCCCTGACCATTATAGCCGATATCATACTCTTTCGGCTCAGGGCATCAGCAACTACGTTCACCTTTCCCGGATGATACAGAATCTCGCAGTCGTAATCCTTAAGGAGTTCCATCCATCTCCTTTGCTTCATGTTTAACTCTTTCTGATCAAACAAATACCTCAGACTCTTGTGGTCAATGAAGATCTAGAATCTTTCCCTATATAAGTAGTGTCACCAGATCTTCAAGGAAAATACCTTAGCGGCTAACTCCAAATCATGCGTGGGGTAATTTCGCTCATGTTCTTTCAACTGCCGCGATCCATAAGTTACCACTCTTCTGTGCTGCATGAGTACACACCTCAATCCTTGATGAAAAGCATCACTATACACTGAAAATCCTCCTAATCCTTCAGGGATAGTCAACATAGGTGCCGCTATTAATCTCCTTTTCAACTCCTGAAAATTGAGCTCACTTTGATCAGTCTACACTAAAGGAGTCTCCTTACGCGTGAGCTTAGTCAAACGTGCGACAATCTTGGAAAATCCTTACACAAATCTTTTATAATACCCTGTCAAACCAAGGAAACTTCGTACCTTTGTAACTATCTTTAGTCTTTCCCAATTAAGCACAACCTCCACTTTAGTTGGATCAACTGATTCTCCTTCCTTTGAAACTATGTGACCAAGGAAAGCTATCTGATCCAGCCAAAACTCACACTTATCAAGCTTTCCATATAATTGTTTATCTCGGAGTATCTGAAGTACTAACCACAAATGTTGTGCGTGCTCCTAATAAGACCGAGAGTACACCTAGATATCATCAATAAAGACTATCACAAACTTATCTAGATAGTCTCTGAATACCTCGTTCATTATTCTCATAAAGGCTGCAGGGGCATTCGTCAATCCGAAGGGTATCACTAGAAATTCATAATAACCATACCTTATCTTGAAGGTCATCTTCGGAATATCTTCCTCCTTAATCCTCAGTTAGTGATAGCCTAATCTTAAATCAATCTTAGAGAAGACTGAAGCCCCTCTCAGATGATCAAGTAGTTCATCAATCCTGGGCAATGGGTATTTATTCTTCACTGTGGCTTTATTCAATAGTCGGTAGTCTATACATAATCTGAGAATACCATCCTTCTTCCCCACAAATAACACTGGTGCTCCCCACGGTGAGACACTGGGTCTAATAAACCCTTGATCCAACAACTCTTGTAGTTGTTTCTTTAATTCCTCAAGTTCCACTAAGGCCATCCTATATGGAGGTATAGAGATATGCTGAGTATCTGGTACCAAATCAATGGTAAACTCTATCTCTCTCTGTGGTGGTAAGTATGGCAACTCATCGGGGAAGACATCCAAAAACTCACACACCACATGTATATCCTCAATCCTCGGATGTTCCCGATCATCATCTGAGATGAATGTTTCATAACCTTCACATGAATACTCAAATTTAGTACTCACAAAAACAACACCAAGATTTCAACTTGCTTACTAAAATTCCACACATTAACTTACTTAATATTCTAAAAGTACACTGTAAGGTTCAGGTTGGGAGAAAGTTATAATCTTAGTGTAGCAGTTTAAGCTCATACGATTGGTTGCCAGTCAATCCATTCCCAAAATAACATCAAACCCATGCATATTTAACATTATTAGATCTGCTAACATTACTCTATCTCCCACCCTTATTTTACATCCTCTACAGATCAACTCAGTTCTTTGGGATTCACGCATGGGGGTATTTACATGTAGTATATACTCTAAAGGTTCAAATGTTTAAATTTAATCTACATGTAAAATACTCAGAAATAAATGAATGCTAGACCTTGAATCAATCAACACATGAGTCTTATGATTATAGACAAAGATTATACCTCTTATAGTTTCTGCTGAAGTGTCTGCTGTTTCCTTATCCAGAGCAAACACACGTCCCACTGTAACAGGCTTCTTTCCTTTCTCTGCAGCAGTGGCTCGCCTCGGGGGATTCACTCTCTGAGGCTATTGTCTGGTAGGTTCCGAAGCATGTGGTTTCTGAGGTTGAGGGCAACCTCTTAGTCTGTGACCCATGTCTCCACATCTGAAACATCCACAGATCAACCATGTACAACTTCCCTTATGCGGTCGACCACAATCTCTACAAACCCTTATCTCAGGCCTGACTTCTTGAGGGGTCTCTCTGATGATGGGATAAGCTTTGAGTCTCTCAAATCTACCCTTCTGTACCTCAATCCTTCCTCTTCTGAAGGAACCTCTCCAAACCTCTGCTTGGGAAATTGCTGGCCTCTTGTCTTCATCCCTAGTCATAGCACTGAACTCATTTTGAGATTGCACAATTTCGATTCCCCTCTCAATCTCTTGTGCTCGTCTCAAAACATCTCCAAACTCAGTAATACATAGCCCTATCAATCGATCTCTGATTATGGGCTTTATTCCATACACAAATATCTCAATGCGGAGCTCTTCATTTTTAAGGTCTCTGGATCAAACCTCAATAGAGTGGTAAATCGGCTCTCATAATCATCCACAAGCATATCGCCCTGTACCAAATTCAAAAACTCTGCTTGCTTCCTTCTCTGAGCAGCTCGTGGTACAAATTGGGCTCTAAAGGCCGCCTGAAATTCTTCCCAGCTAATCACATCCTAGCTGGACATCAAAATACCCTGGATAGTACCTCTCCAATCTCGAGCTCTCCCTTTTAACATATAGGCACCCATACTGACCCTCTCAACATCAGTGCATCCCAAATTGTCAAATATGACTCTCAACTCAGTCAGCCACTTCTCAGCCTCTGCAGGATCCTTTATCCCTCTGAATGCGGGCGGATTCATTTTCAAAAAGTCCTTCAGTCGGACCATACTCCTATCTTCGGGCTGAGTAACGGGAGGCACCGGGTCCATCTGTACTGGGGGCACGGGAGGTCCTTGTGGTGGTGTAGGAGTAGTACCCAAGGTGTTCACTCTAAAATGTTGCACGAATAGCGCTGCCATTTGCACAAAACCTTACCGCACGTCATGCTCAATCTGATTAAATCGAGAGTTAGGACTCTCTGGTTGTGGAGCAGGTGGCGGAGGTGGCTCTGTCTTCCTCCTCGAACGACCTCGTCGTCCACTCATTCTCTATCTCAATACGTTTCCTGTGCGTACACATCAAATTCGATTGAAATATCAATCCTTAATTTCAGTTCATGACCAGACTTATACAGACACTTGGGATGTATTCTATTTAACTTGAACGACACTAAACACCCTAAGCTCTGATACCAAGAAAACTCTGTGACGCCTCAAAAATGTAAAAAAATGGGGTAAATTTAAAACTTTTTCACATCCATTCAGAGTTAAGGGTGCATTCTTGTGCAGTGTCATACATCATCATACATATCATACCTCAGGATCTCATCATCTCATAATTATATTTCATACAATATACATTACTCAATCTAAGTTTAATTAATCCTAATACATCCCATACATCATAGTACATCAAGTGTTTGTAAATACAACTCTAGTCTAGATACATGAAATGTTAAAATGTACCTTAGGTATAATGTGTAGCCTGGAGCTCAAATCCTCCACTAGCCACTAATCTGTACGTTGCAGGGAACTCTCTTCACTTGAAGAAATCTGGGAGGAAGATAAAATAGGGTAAGCTTCTAAATCGCTCAGTAAGGAGGTAAGGGACTTATTACAATTAATGATTTGCATAGCACAATCATTTGTTTTGTAGTTGAAAACTCGATAAAAATGTAGCATGACTCACTAAAACATCATTCTCGTCTCATTCTCTAAAATCATGTAAAACATGAGAGTACATAATTCAGTATAATGTACAATTATAAGCATGTGGAAATCAGTATGCGATAATGGCTTTTCTCATAAAACGTGATAAAAATCACCTCAATAGTAAAGCACGTGGCGCAGCCACAAAACACAATCTCATGTGTATAAAAAAAGGAGACTAGGCAAGAAAACTCATATAAAACTCGTCATTGCACATCATGCTAAATCTCCTCTGGGTGCGCATCCCAGGCATCCTCTAAAGAGAAAATGCCGACAATATGGTCGTGTACATGGTATATTGGACTTACGCGTTACAAAAACAAGGCTAGGCCTTACAAGCTACCAAAGCAATGCCTCCCAACGCTACCAAAGCGAGGAATAATATCGGCCTTACATGCTACCAAAGCAATACCTCCCAACGCTACCAAAGCGGGGAATAGTATCGACCTTACATGCTACCAAAGCAATGCCTCCAACACTACCAAAGCGGGGAATAGTATCGACCTTACATGCTACCAAAGCAATGCCTCCTAACGCTACCAAAGTGGGGAATAATATCGATCTTACATGCTACCAAAGCAATGCCTCCCAGCACTACCGTAGCGGGGAAAATATTGGCCTTACATGCTACCAAAGCAATGCTTGATGTGTATTCAACATGACACGCCTAAGTCTCAATCATTAACCATTATCATATAAAACGTCTTGCCTTCACGTAGAACTCATAATGATTTTCTCTCATAAATCTCATTTAAAACATTTGTGTACTCAAAACAAAACATGTTAAAACCAAGTTCCAATCGGCAAACCATGCTCACATTTCTTAATCTCAGTACGCCTTAACGTAGAGCCCAAATCTCTTTTCACTTTTTAAACACACAACGGTTGTAAAACATTTTCACGCTTAGTTTACAACTCAAAAAAGTTGGGCCCCAACCGGCTAGAAAATCGTGTGCAATACTCATTCACAACTCATAAAACATACTATAATAGTGCCACAAATCACACGCACAAACGAGTTTAAGTTTTTCCCTTACCTCGTTGCACCTCGTATAGTGAAATCGTTTCCCCCGTATCACGGACTGGCCTCGCATTCCTCTCTGGAACTCTTGGGCTGTCCAAACGATGTTAAAACATCAATAAGCTATCTCGTATTTGCTCATATTCTCGTTAAATACTCAAACAACCCAACTCTCATAATTTTATCATAATCCACATCCTTATCTACTACATTTCAAATCCTACATTTTTCATGTACAATATCCATGCCCAATTTGCCTCATTGCCTCAATTCCAAACTTATAGTCATAAATCTCAAAATTACCACAATCTCATAATATCATCTTTACTCCAACAAAAAAAATAGTTTCATCAATCCCTAACCATTTCCTAGCTATTTCATCCCAGTGTCCACAGCTATACTCACCAAAATCACTTAAAAATTTAAGATCGAGGTTTAGAAAATTACCCAAAACTTGTGGAGTGCTTAACTCTTACCTCGATTCAATCTGTCCTTCGATTTTCAAGTATGTTGTTCTCCTTTGGATGAGGAACAACTTTCCCTCTTGCCACAACCTTCGATTTGGGCAGAAATGAGGGCTTCGAAAGAGAGAGAAAGCTAGGGTTCGGTTGAAATGGTGGTTTAGAAGAGAGAGAAAAGATGAAATGCAAGAAAACACAAGGGTCCTTTTATAGACAAAGGGTAGGAGATTGATCTGGTCATTAATGAGATCGATCTTCATTTGAATTTGGGAGCATTTTGGGGTAATTTTATACCTAGGAGATCGATCTATTGTGGGGTGAGATCGATCTCTTAATGGCTTAATGAGATCGATCTGCTCCTTGGGGAGATCAATCTTCTGTTTAAAGAATACTTCATGAGATCGATCTGCTCCTTAAGGAGATCGGTCTTCTCCTTACAGAATACTTCATGAGATCGATTCCTTCCTCATGAGATCGATCTCTTCATTACAGAATCATAAGGAGATCGATCCTTTTCCATTAGAGATCGATGTGCTAGCTTAAATTCCTCCTTCCTTGTCACTTTGGCTTACCAGATTGATCCTCTCTTCCCCAAGACCGATCTGGCCCCATAGTTTCACACTTTGGTTAAAACTTAACATAAAATCTCCATATATAATTGCCATAATTTACTCTATTGATTATTTCTCATTCATTACTCAGAACTTTCATTCCATACCACCTCAATATATGAGTACATCACATTTAGTTTAATCAATTACACTTCATGTTCATATTACATAATTGGATATGTGTAAAATTCTCAGATTTCACAGAGCAACGCTCTAGTACGACTTTCATGCACAGTAAACCAATAAAACTAGTGCGAGTAAGGCTCCAACACTATCAATATGAATTAAAGCATCAAAATCTAGTGCAAGCTAAGCTCTAGCATTGTTTGCACTTACACAAATATGATAGGTGGCTCCAGTTAAAATATCAAGTATTTTCAAGGATAAAACTTAGCACATAATCCGTGCTTTTTCGTGCAAACACACAAAGCAATGGTCAACCTATCCGCATTTCATTCATATCCAAACATTTTATGATGAAAACATCAAGTCATGAAAATACATGCATTTTTAGATCCTTACTACCCCTTTAATAAAATTTCTGCTAAGGTAAACTTATATTCTCTTTCCTTATTTTTGGAATCTTTCACAAAAATTCTTAATGCATTATTAGATAGCTAGAGAAATTTACGCCATATAATTCCCCTTAAAATACGTATAGCTACCTCTAGGCACTTACAAAGCCCCCTTACCTCGAATCAAGTCGAGCGTAGTATAAGTTCCACTGCTGAAAGCTCGTTCAATCCAACTTGCTCCTAATCCGATCACTGGAGCTCCAAACATTCATCAATCACTTCATCACAATTGATACATCTTATCAGACCTTATAGTATTAAGCTTGGTCCACTTTCACATTCGGCCAACATTGTGCTGTTCCTAATAAATTTGGCTAGTAACTCACCTAGTTATCCAATCAAACACTTGATTTGCATCCTTAAACCTTAGTTCCTCCATTCATTCATGCATTTAACAATTACCATTTATGCACATTTTATCATTTTGTCCAATCCCATAAATTTGATTCCACATAACTATCTCAATGCCATGTATACAATATTATTAACACCTTGGTATATCCCATTTATCATCAAATCAACCACATTCTATTTTCTCACACTAAACTCATTCTAAGTTATGCTTGTATCATTACATTCTAGGTAGTTTCACTTATCAATACATACACCAATCTACTCACCACAACAACTAGATAAATGTACTTAGAGTTGGTGTATTGGAGACTCACTTAGCTTGACTTTCTTCTTTTCCAAGTTTTGAAGACTCCTTTGTTCCTTTAATCCAATGAGTTAAATGTTGGCTCCAAGCTACGTTGCTCTCCTCCTCAAGATGAACAACTTTAGATCTAATAGTTTTTTCTCAATTCTTTTTAGAAGATGGTGCATTCTAGATAGAGAAAGCTTGGTAAAAATGGAAGAGGTGTATTGGTTTGTTAAAGAAAAGGGTTTTGTCATAGGGTTATTATAGATTGAGAGTGATGAGATCGATCTGCTAGGGTGAAAAGATGGATCTTCTTTTGGTTTTAGCCATCAAATTCTCAGGTTTTAGAAGGGGGAGATCGATATGCTAATTGGGGAGAGATCGATCTTGGCTTGGCAGAAGCTTAAGGAGATCGATCTGCTCATGGGGAGAGATCGATCTGCTCTTTACAGAATCAAATGGAGATCGATCTGCACTTAATAGGGGATCGATCTGGGCTTGGTAGAGGTAAATGCAGATCGATCTGCTTATTGGGGAGATTGATATGATTAATGGGGAGATTGATCTGGCCTTGGCAGATTCACTTGGAATTGCTCTACTTGCACAAGGGATCGATCTGCCTTGGATAGGAGATCGATCTGGCCTTCATTTGGGGCATTTCCTGCTGCATTTTTTTAGATTTTTCAAGGATAAATTCCTATTCCATTACTCCAATACTCATTTTTCATTTTAATCCCACTTAGAGCATGGAAAGACTCATTTCCTATGATTCACATGCAACATGAATTGTGTGCATTACTTGAATTCATAAAGAATACTTAGAATTCATAGTCCATGCATTATTATTTTTTGTTTTCATTCCTTAACTTCAATCCAAATTCTTAAAGTTCCATTTGTTAAACTTGTAGCCACTTCGACCTTTATTTATCCTTTATTTGTATCTTGGCACTCATTCATCCCATTGCAAATTCATTCACATTTACATGAATCAGAAATCATTTATCTTATAATTCCATTAACATATATTACAAATTCATACATACATGGGGTCTCAGACCACATCCCTCTCTCGGCAACGTTTTCTTCTTCACCACCTTGCCAACCCGTGTCCCCCCTGTTGACCTCTATTTTTGGCTCCTTAACAACCACCCGAGAGCCCTCGTTGCTACTTCCCTGCCGAGAGCCTCCATGGCAATAATTCCCTTCTAGTTTTCACTACGCTCTTACACCCCTCATGTTTTGCTCTTCCTATCCTCAGTCACAGTCTCCTTTCTCTGTTTCTCGGGTTTCCTCAAGCTCTCAGCTATGGTTTTTAGGTTTAGGCTTCTTCCTGCTATCATGGCGTCCCATTCTCTCAATTCTCCTTCCCTCTTTTTCCTCTGCTTTGCTTATATTCTTACTTTACTTCGATAGGGAAGAGAAAATGGTGATAGAAATATGTGTGAGAAGGGAAGAAATGATGGGTGCTACAAAGGAGTCGGTGTATAAGGGTATGGCGTGGTGTGCAGCAAGTGTTCTTGTTTTCAGTTGCTCACTATTTTCCTACTCTTTCATGCTTCGGTTTCTGCATTTTCCTACCTTGCTACTTATATAAATATATATTTCCTTCGTTTGTTGAGAGCTGAATTCCTTCTCCATGCTTCAATCTTTTCTGCTCAGTTACTAGTTCTCCTATTCACAGCTGCAGTATCCTTATCTAGTTTATTATATATATATATATATTTCTTCGTTTCCTACCCTCTGTCAGACAATCCTCGTCCTTCTTCACAAAACACTGCAGCTAGCCATCTTTTCCCATTAAATTTCCACTACACCGTTTCTATCCTCTTCTAGCTCCCTCTTCTCATATTTACAAGGCTGCCAATACATCAACATCCTTTCATGCCATGCCCCCTTCAATGTATTTTGCATATATGTATTTATATATATATATATATATTACCAGATGGAGCTCTCTGGATTGGCTTTATTCGTAAGCCAATCCACGGGTTCCGATATATCTCTACATATATTGATTTGCTTATATATGTATATATTTATGTATACACATGTACGTATATAAGTATATCTACTTGCTAAACTTGATGATTATATATAACATTACAACCATATATGTATATACGTATATATGTTTTTACATACTTTATAAATTTTACTTGTAATATACATAATAAATTTAATCTAATATCGTATATATATATATATACATATTATAAGGGAACATTCTTAGCTCAGATAAAATTTATTTCTATTCCTCAAATTATTTATTCTTAGGGCTAATATATTTTACTAAATTAGTTCTTCCAAGTCTCACAATAGATAAATATAATCTAATTTAAATCATTGTTTAAGGGGACACATTTTCAATCCCAATGGCTTAATTGTTATTCATGGATAAATCCAACTACATAAAATTCATGGTGTTTACATTCTCCTCACCTTAGGAAATATAGTCCCCAAATTTAAAAGTGCTTAAGTCCTTAAACAATTGTCTTGCATTAGGCTTTCCAATTCCCACATGGCCTCTTTCGACGTGTGGTACTGCCACAGAACCTTGACCAAAGGAATCATCTTAGACTGTAATGCCTTCTCTTTTCGATCCAAGATCCGAATCGATTTCTCCACACATGTCATATCCTCATTTAACTCCAGTGGTTCGTACTTTACCATAAAAATTGGATCTAGATGATACTTGTGAAGCATTAAAGCGTGGAAGACGCTGTGGGTACTTAATAATTATGGCGGTAACTCCAATCTATTAGCTCATCTCCTACTTGGTTTAAGACCTTGAAAGGTCCAATGTATCGGGGACTCAGTTTTTCTTTCTTTCCAAATCTTGTGATACCCTATCGGGAGGAGAAACTTTCAGAACATCAATTCTCCGACTGAAATTTTCAAGGATCTTCATCTTTGGTCAACACAACTCTTTTTCTTGCTCAGAGCTGTTCCCAATCTTCCACTAACTAATTAAATATCCTCAGAAGCTCGTTTAACCAAGTTGAAAACAATTCTCTTCCTTTCACCCACTGCTTCCATCTAATCGGTGAACGACATTTTCGACCATACTACACTTCATACAGTATCATTTTTTATACTTGAGTGTTATCTGATATTATGTGCAACTTCGCTAACTGGCAATTTAACCTTCTAAGAGCCATTAAAATCCTGGCACATGCTTTCAATTCCATATAAGCATGGGTAATAATCTCATTAGCTTTTGGTGTTCTACCTTAACCTGTTGACATAAGAGACATTCAGTCCCAATTTTAGTTATTTCTCTTATCATACTTGATTACCAATGTACCATTAGGGAATTTTGGTACATCTTACTATTCTCCAGATAGGAAGCATATCCCTATGGATGAGCCTCTGACAACTTCAATTTCTTTAACTATAGATAATTGGGTACACTGTTCTGCTTTTAAATCTTCATAAGTCATCAGTACCAATACCAAAACTTGTTGCAGCACCCATCTGGGTCTGATTAGCTACATCAATACAGTGTTTATCACTACGTTGTGCCTGTTCGATTCGATCAATCACGTCCAGTTTCATCTCTCAGGCTAATCACCATGTACTGAATGTCGGTATCAAGAAAAGAACCACATCCAAGTCGAGGTTCACTAAATATTTCAATAACTCATGTCCCTGACCAATATATATAACGCCATCCCGAAATTGCCTTTGCTCAAAGTACTAACCTTAGTCATTTCCTTTTTTTGTATTAGACGACTTTTGTGAAATTTAATAATTAAACCTTCATGATCAATAGAATTTCATAATTCTTTGCCGTACAAGTAATGGTATCCTGACTTCAACGCGAATATTACGACTGTCAATTTCAATTTATGGGCTATGGTTACTTCTAGACGCTGTCAAATCTCTCAGGCGAGGAGGTATTTTGAAATACTTTTATTAGCCATTAGACCTAATCACATAACTGTTTATGAATATAAGGGTTCAAGGTTCAGTCACAATAGAAAGCAGGATACCAAACAAAACTTATCGTAATCTCACATTTATCCTTCGGACACAATCCATTCTCAATCCATATCACTTAATCTGAATTATTTCACATTCCAGAGATTTTCTTACCTTGCCTACATCTCTTATTCCTATATAACTTGTATTCAGGATTTATCCCATTTCAACATTTGTCTCATTTTGTACATCAATTATAACAAAACTCTTTCCTTATTCCAATTAAGTCTCGTATCCCAAAACATTAGCACACCTAAATTTCAATCCTTAGATTCAAAACGTACTTCATACTACAAAGTCTCTTTATATCACAAAACCCCGAATCTTTTGAACAATTTTGGTTTTTTTTTTCCCACTGATTTATAATCCTTATTTGGGGGAATCCACTTGACACCTATTCTTAATACAACGTGACCCAGAAGATTCCGGGTTTCCTTAAAAATTAACGTCAGTGCACTCCAAAGTGGATCATTCAGTCGGTAATCCCTCTCTCGGTAACATTTTCTTCTTCACCACCTCACCACCTTGCCAGCCCATGTCCCCCCCTGTTCACCTCTGTTTTCGACTCCTCAACAACCAGCCGAGAGCCCTCATTGTTGCTCCCCTACCGAGAGCCTCCATGGCAATAATTCCGTTCCAGTTTTCACTACGCTCTTACCCCTCTCATGTTTTGCTCTTCCTGTCCTCAGTCACCGTCTCCTTTCTCTGTTTCTTGGGTTTCCTCAAGCTCTCAACTACGATTTTTAGGTTTTTGGGCTTCTTCCTACTATCATGGCGTCTCATTCTCTCGGTTCTCCTTCCCCCATTTTCCTCTATTTTGCTTATATTCTTGCTTTACTTCGATAAGGAAGATAAAACAATGACAAAAACGCGTGTGAGAAGGGAAGAAATGATGGGTGCTGCAGAGGAGTCGGTGTACAAGGGTATGGCATGGTGAGCAGCAACTGTTCTTGTTTTCAGCTTCTCACTGTTTTCCTACTCTTTCATGCTTCGATTTTTGCATTTTCCTACCTTGCTACTTATATAAATATATATATTTCCTCCGTTTGCTGAGAGCCGAATTCCTTCTCCATGTTTCAATCTTTTTCATCTCAGTTACTAGTTCTCCTATTCACGGTTGCAGTATCCTTATCTAGTTTAATATATATATTTCTTCGTTTCCTACCCTCTGTCAGACAATCCTTGTCCTCTTTCACTAAATACTACAGCTAGCCATCTTTCCCCATTAAATTTCCATTGCATCGTTGTCGTCCTCTTCTAGCTCCCTCTTCTCATTTTTACAAGGCTGCTAATACATCAACATCCTTTCATGTGATGCCCCCTTCAATGTATTTTGCATATATGTATGTATATATATATATATATATTACCAGATAGAGCTCTCGGGATTGGCTTCATTTGGAAGCCAATCCACGGCTTCCTATATATATATCTACATATATTGATTTGCTTATATATGTATATATTTATGTATACACATGTACGTATATAAGTATATCTACTTGCTAAACTTGATGATTACATATAACATTACAACCATATATGTATATATGTTTATGCATACTTTATAAATTTTAGTTGTAATATACATAATAAATTTAATCTAATATCGCATATTTATAGACACACACACACACATATCATAAGGGAACATTCTTGGCTCGGATAAAATTTATTTCTATTCCTCAAATTATTTATTCTTAGGGTTAATATATTTTACTAAATTAGTTCTTTCAAGTCTCACAATAGACGAATATAATCTAATTTAAATCATTATTTAAGGGGACACATTTTCAATCCCAATGGCTTAATTGTTATTCATGGATAAATCTAAGTACATAAAATTCATGGTGTTTACACTAAGCCTCTATAGTCGAGTACACTATAATTTTTTGTTGGCTCAACTGAGAGGGAGGTAAATCGGTTTTAATCAAACTCTCTAACTTAATGGTCTTTCTAAACTAATTTCACAAGATGACAGCAAGTAAATATAAAATTAAATTGCAATAATGTAAATAGTGAAGAGATAGAAGAAGCAAACACAAGAGCCATAAAGGTTCGGCCAATCATTGTCTACATCCTCTCTTGTTGACCTTCTTGTCAATGAGCCAATTCCACTTCACTTGAATTACTTACATTTTCCTTTTCAAGGATTAGAAACAACCTCTTCACTTCTTTTTACTTATGCATATGAAGAAACCTTTACTACCCATTAAACTAAATGGTTACCCATCTCTTACGATGAATTTCTCAAAAAGGAAACATTCCCCTTATCATAACAATGAGAATGAGTATTGAATGAAGTAATCAGAGAGTCCTCACGAGGTAAATGATTACAAGAATTTAACATAAATGTAAAAGTACAAGAATGAGTGCAAGAGCTTGACAATTGAGTGTTTGAGCTTCAAGAAAATATTTAGATTGTATCTCATGTCTCCAATATTTTAAATGCTAGTTTTTATATGGTCGTTAGGTTGGTGAAGTATTAAATACAAATAATCCTATTGAAATCCTCAAAAACTAGTTGTTGAAGCCTTTTAACACACTGGGGGATCGGTTATTTCTTCAAAGAGATTTGTCCTTTCTTTTCGGAAGCTTGCAAACAAAAGCCAAAATACATGAGGGGATCGGTCCCTCTGTGACAATTTGCAATCTAATAGCCTATTAACTTATAGGGGATAAATCCTCTCTTACCAAGGGATCATTCCTCTCGACTATTTTTTCAAACAGAAGCTTACTAACTTGTAGGGGATCGATCCTTACACTTAGGGGATCGGTGTTTTGACCTTCAAAACAATTTTTTGGGTCGAAAATTAAGTTGAAATTCCTTTTAAAATTAATTTTCAATTTCATTTGTTTATAATTTGACTTTTTGTGCACAAAATTGAGTCTTGAATGTTGAAATTAGTGGCTTATTAGCCTAGTGGGGAATCCCACATTGGAAAATCACAAAGAGAGATGAAGATTTTTAGCTTATAAATTTAAGCTTGGACTAATTGTTTAGATGTCCCTTGGGGGAAATATAAATAGCCTCTATATTTGTATTTGACTTTCTCCTATTAGTTTCTGGATTTTGCAATTGTGTCCAGATTTTGTAATAATTCCACTTTAGAATTAGTGAAAGTTTTCAGCAGCGCCCGTGGATGTAGGTAATTATATCGAACCACGTAAATTCTTGTATTTTTTCTTCCTTTACGCTTTGCATTTGATTATTTGTTTAGCATTTGTTTTTCTACCAATTTTGAATTCTACTTCAATAATTAGTAGTTATAGTTGTATTTTGAACTTTCGATTGCGCACAACACTGAAAATATTGAAGTAATTTTCTAAAATGTGTTTAATAAGTTTATTAAAAAAATTACTTAGAATTAAATTTAATTTTGGTTTGAAAAAAAAATATAATAAGAATAATTTCAATAACCACACTTAGGTTTTGTCATTTCAAAATATATGTGTCACTTTAAAGCTAACATTTTTGTTTCATGGTTTCCAGAAAACAACTCATCCATATAACATAAAAAAGATATAACATGAAGTTATGTTTTTATCATTTAGATAACAGGCAAAAAATAGGATTAGAATATCCAACCAAACCTAAAATGTCGAATTTGCTAATATCTAAGCTCTCATTGTAGTTTCCAACTCTCTATTACAAAATCGTCCAAATGTCTTCGAAATACACTTACAACATATACTACATCAGAATGTGCACTGACTTGAGCATACACAAATTACCTACAAAAGGCATATAAACACTCAACATATGAGACATTTTATTATTAGTTTGAGGACAATGAGATTTTGAAAGTATGTCACTTTTAACAAAAAGTGCCTTAATAAGAGAACAATAGTTCATACTGAATTTACTTAATGCTCAATATAGGTTTTTTAGACAAAAAAGAGTATGCTTATAAATTTATCATGAAGAATCTCAATCTCTAAAACAGAATAGAGCCTCACTTAGATTCTACATCCTGAAGTGACATGACAACATGATCTTTATCTCATTAACATGTTAATGTCTTAGGCTGCTATCAAATATTATCAACTTAAAGTATCACAAACACATAAATACTTGTACTAACCTCATAATGGATTTATTTATCAATAATGTTCTTTTTAAAGTGACAATCTTATTAAACTTTAAATAACACAACTTGAAAGCGGTTTAATGTTCACAAATGAATTTCTCGATTTCACAAACCACATGTTCCATCTTAGGACCACAAAATTTTTAAGTTGCTTCATCTAGACACTTTAATGTCCATATGATACACCTCATAATCAAAATAAGCTACCAAATGCCATCATGATTCTAAAAAAAATCTTTAGTAAATATAGGAGAAAACGTTTCCTTATAACTTATTTTTTCACTTTATTTAAAGCATTTGGCCAAATCTTGGCTTGAAATCTTTCTACATGGCTTCTAGAGTCTTATATATCCTTGTACAACATAAATGCCAACTCATCCTACGTGCAAGTATCCAACTTGAAGAGTTAGGATTAGTAATAGCCTCTTGATAAGTATCAAAATCAAAAAACACATATATCTTATATTTATGTTCTTCTGTATGTTCAGGTGGCAGATACATAGAGTACCTGGATCCATTGTTGGTTCTTTTACTTATAGAATTTTTCATCAAAGATAGCACATATATGAGACTATGGCAACAATATGTTCTTTCTTGAATATGAGTAGCTCGAAATTCCCACTCTCTAATCCATCCTTTAAATAGATTTCATGTAAGACCCGAATTTAATAAAAATACGAAAACTAAATAAGAAAAGATAGAGGAAGTATGAAGGAAGTCGGGTTAAATTAATCCCGAACACGTGTAAGGGCAAAACGGTCAAAGGACCGAAAGCCGGAGTAAATTCGATAAGGAAATTTAATTAAAAATAAGGATTTAAGTAATCTTGGTCAATAAAGATGAAATAAAATTATTTCGGATTAAATTGATCAAGATATTAATTTATTGGAATTAATCGGGATTAATCGGGATTTTTAGTTCAGAAAAATAATCCCGAAAATAATCGAAAAATATACTGAAAAGTCACTCGGGACAATATCCCAAAAATACGGAGCAATTATACCCGAAAAATAGGTTAAAATATAATAAATAAATTAAATAAAATTAAATTAATTAATTTAGAATAAAATAATAATTTTAAGGGATATTTGGGTATTTTTAGTGTATTTTAATAAATAAAAATAAATTGTTAAATAAGATAATAAATTGTAAAAAAAAAAAAAAAGAAGAGAATTGAAAAAAAAAAAAAAAAAAAGAGAAGAGAGAGAAGAAACCATCGGGGAGAGAGAAAGAAGCAGAGAAGCCGAAAACGAAGCAAACGGAGGCAGAAGGCCCGATCACCGTCCGGCGGCCAACGGCCCGGCCAAGGGCCGGAAAAGAAAGAGGGGACGCCGATGAGCACGATGGTACCGGCGGTGTAGCCAACCGACGCCGGAGGAAGCCGATCGGAGGAGGAGAAGGCCGACGGGATTGAGGGGCTCGGTCCCGGCGAACGGCGGCGATCCGACCAGAACCAAGGCCCGATTTGGAGAGCCCAGTCGACGGCGGTGCTTTTGGCACCGGTGGCACTCAGCGAGACGGCCGGAATCGGCGGCGACGGCCAAGGGAAGAGAATGGGTCCGACGGCGAGGAGAGAAGAGGCCGGACCGGCGGCATTCCGGCGGCCTTGGGCGAATCCGAGCCCAGATTCGAGATGCGGACGGCCTTGCGGAGCTGTTGGCGGTGGAAGCCGGCGGAGAACCGGCCGGCAAGGCAGTGAACCGGCAGTGAACCGGCCGAACCGGAGAAAAACCGGCGGTCTGACCGGTCCGAACCGGACTGAACCGGTTCAGCCAAAAAGAGGGGAAAAAAAGGGAGAAAAAGGGAAAAGGAAAAAGAGGAAAAAATTGGGGAAAATTTCGGTGATGCAATCGAGCTTCGGGTAAGTCGATAAGCGGTCAAATTGACCGATTTAAATTTGGAATATTTTATTTAATTAATTTTGGGCTGAGAACTTAACCGGAAAAATTGTGGAATTGTGTAGCTCGACGATTGGCATCCACCGAGGGCTCGAGACAGCCTCGATTTGCGGACTAGCATGGAATCTCGGGTAAGTGACCCCTATTTACGACAATTTCCTCGTTATGCGTGATATTGATTAAATTTACGCATAAATTGAATTAATTTATGGAAATTTAGATTAATTGTCGTAAATATTAAATTTAGCTATTCGAGAATTAGAACGAGGCTCAATAAATTATTGATGGGCCCAATGAGCCCAATAGGCCTCGATAAAGAGAAAATTAAGTGAAAAACGGGCTTAAGGCCGATTAAGGCCCATTAAGGTGCAATCGGGCCCAATAGGGGTAAACGGGCCCAATGATTTAAATTAAGCCCAGAAAATGGTCGTTAAGTGTGGTATGATGGACCATTGATTTTGATTACACAGAGTTGGGCGAAATCGCCCCACAAAAAAGTAAAGAGACAGAGAAAAATTTCGTTGTTATAGCTGAAAACGAAAAGGGAGGCCATAGCCGAAGAGAAAAAGGAAAGTAGGCTATTGGACGAAGGCGAGTGGATGTTTTGGACCAGGATGCTATTGATGTTTCATGGATGTGGTGTAAGATACCACACTTGTTATGAATAACGAAGTACATATGTTCATTAATCCTGTGCCACATATTTATTCATACCGCCTTCATTCGAATATAAGTGAGTAAAAGGCATGAAAGCCTACATCATTGGGCAATACTGATAAATGAGTACCCCAATAGAGGAGGATTAATTAACGGAATATGGCTATAGAGATTTTAAGTTGAAAATAGGGGTGCAACAGTTGAAATTAAAGGAGTAAAGGATTATACTCACAGATTTAAGAATGACAAGAGTTTTGTCTTGATTGATATACGAAAGGAGATAATCTTTAAGATAAGATATGCTTGATTTTAAATACAAGATGTATCGGAGTAAGAGGTGTATGCTAGGTAAGAACATCCTTACGATATGAAGTAATTGGGATTAAGCAATTAGTAAGGAATATAAATTATAACCAAGGATAAAGATGGGTATAACCATAACCAGTAGTTGTGGTTAAGTCTGAGGGCTAAAAAAAAGGGTATTTTAAAATACCTCCCCGCCTGAAGACTTGACAGCGTCTAGATATATATATATAACCTATAACGGGAAATCGATCGATGTAATAAATACCGATAGCATTAGGTTACCTTACTAAGACGATAAGAACATTAAAATTCGACGAAACATAAAGGTTAACGTAGTAAAATTTGATAAGAGCCGTTAAGATAAGAAAAGGAAATAGCGCAGGTTAGCACCTGGAAAACGTAAGCGGTTGAGAAGGATCTTGTACGCCTTGCGTAAATAAGTCAAGGATTAGATCGAGGGTAATCATCATTAACGGTGATATGCTGGGAGTAGTTAAAGCCTAGGGCGAATTATAAGCAACAATTGGAAGATAGCTTTTACAGATGGATTATTGCGAGATTTAAAATGGTATACCCTGTTGACACGTTTAACTAAGAAAACGTGATCTTGGAATAAGATGATAAATAAGATGATAGATGTGACGTGAATTTGGCGTGATGAAGTATGAACTGACCACCATGATTAATTTCACCATGCCCAACAGCTCAAGAGGTTTTTCAGTGAGTATGAATGCCTCAAAGTTATGATGGAGCTGTGTATTGATGTATAATGGGAAGATAGTCAATTTTGGAGTCAGACAACTCTTCGATCACGAAATAAACTATCTGACCCATGATTTAAAGTTGGCAACAGTATTTGTACCGAGGATATGGTACTATTATGTACAGGGTGAGGAATTATGGATATGCACTGATCATAGAGCCCGAGTATCTGTTTTCACAGAAAGGGGCGAATATGAAAATACATATTGGGTTAGAGCTTCTGAGAGATTTTGATTTATGAGAATTGTACCACCCAAGAAAGGCGAATGTGATGACTGATGCCTTGAGCAGAAAGAGCCTCGGGATGGTACCACATATGATGGTCAGGGAGCGTGAGCTGCTAGATGCAGTTGTGGACCTCAGTATTGATGTGATCCCTTCTGAGGATGACAGTGATTGTGTGACAGCTAGCCTGATGACTAGTACCGGATGAGAGTGCCCGGATTTGCCAGGCTTAGCGTGATGATCGACCGGATGTCGATAGTTTGGGTCTGATTCAGAAGGGTACAGTGATAGAGTTCACAGTGGGTGATAATGAGTTACTGAGGATTCAGAGACAGTATGAGTGCTCCCCAGGACCACAGTTGATGAGATAGTGATATTGTCAGAAGCTCACTCTTCGGGATATACAGTGCATGCGGAAGGTAATAATAATATATATTAAAATCTCAAAAGGGGTATGGGTGGTCAGATGTGAAAAGAGATATTGGTGGAGATTGTAGAAAAGTGCCTAGTGTGTCAGCAGAGTAAGGTAGAGTATTAAAAGTCTGCAGAGTTATTGCAGCACCTACCTATATCGACACGGCACGAAAAACGAGAGTAAGTCTCCATGAATGTCGTGATGGGTTATAGGAGACCCGGATAAATCAGGAGACTAGTTGGATGGTAGTCGATAGAGTGACTAAGTCCACCCACCTTCTGGTTATGAACTCCCCAGATACTCAGAGTGTGTATGAGGATTCAGGTATAAGAAAGATTGTGGAACATTAAGTAGCGTTCCAGTGAGCATGGTATCATATAGGGATTCCCGCTCCACTTCCTACCTCAGGGAATATTTTTAGGAAGCTATGGGAACCCGACTGAGTATTAGCACAGCTTTACATCCTCAGACAGATGGTCAGTCAGGGAGGACTGTACAAGTTCTGGAGGATCCGATGAAAGCGTGTGCCATTGATTTTATAAGCTCCTGGAATGATCAGTTGATTTCTAATTGAAGTCGCCAATAACGACAATTGGCAATTGAGTATCGGGATAACGAGATATGAGGCAGTGTATAGCTGTAGGGGCTGTTCCCCAAATTGGATAAGAAAGAGTGGGTGACAGGTAGAAATTATTTCTGACTTTGGATAATAAGTCTCTGAGGATGTTTAGTTAAGGATGAGAGATTAAGAACACCTCAGAACAGATAGAAAAATATTGGAATTCACCCTTGGTGAATTATTATGGTTGAAAGTTACACGTCCTAAGAGAATAAGGACATAGCGGAACTTTTGGAAGAAGTAAATTGAGTTGAGCTGGATCGAATTCTTGAGAGATTGGACAAGTGGGAGATAAGACCTGTAGGTTGTTGTTAATCACTTGGATTAATAGGCACCCACAATGTGTCCCAGCTTATGATGCTTCGGTACTACTATCCAGATCCAGCAGAGGTGATAGGATATGAACTCCAAAAGTTCAGTTTAATGAAATTATAAGTATATCGAGAAGTTGATTTGGGCATTAAACAGGAAAGAGAAAGTATTGAGGTTTAAGATGATCTCCCTAATTAAAGTCCTTTGGTAGTAATACACTCCGGAGAAGATTACATAAGAATTTAAGAGTATGATACGATCGATGTACCCGGAGTTGTATATGGACTCATATGACTTGGTTCTAATTTGGAGGACCAAATTCCTTAAGTGGGGGAGAATTGTAAGACCCGAATTTAATAAAAATACGAAAACTAAATAAGAAAAGATAGAGGAAGTATGAAGGAAGTCGGGTTAAATTAATCCCGAACACGTGTAAGGGCAAAACGGTCAAAGGACCGAAAGCCGGAGTAAATTCGATAAGGAAATTTAATTAAAAATAAGGATTTAAGTAATCTTGGTCAATAAAGATGAAATAAAATTATTTCGGATTAAATTGATCAAGATATTAATTTATTGGAATTAATCGGGATTAATCGGGATTTTTAGTTCAGAAAAATAATCCCGAAAATAATCGAAAAATATACTGAAAAGTCACTCGGGACAATATCCCAAAAATACGGAGCAATTATACCCGAAAAATAGGTTAAAATATAATAAATAAATTAAATAAAATTAAATTAATTAATTTAGAATAAAATAATAATTTTAAGGGATATTTGGGTATTTTTAGTGTATTTTAATAAATAAAAATAAATTGTTAAATAAGATAATAAATTGTAAAAAAAAAAAAAAAAAAAAAAAGAAGAGAATTGAAAAAAAAAAAAAAAAGAGAAGAGAGAGAAGAAACCATCGGGGAGAGAGAAAGAAGCAGAGAAGCCGAAAACGAAGCAAACGGAGGCAGAAGGCCCGATCACCGTCCGGCGGCCAACGGCCCGGCCAAGGGCCGGAAAAGAAAGAGGGGACGCCGATGAGCACGATGGTACCGGCGGTGTAGCCAACCGACGCCGGAGGAAGCCGATCGGAGGAGGAGAAGGCCGACGGGATTGAGGGGCTCGGTCCCGGCGAACGGCGGCGATCCGACCAGAACCAAGGCCCGATTTGGAGAGCCCAGTCGACGGCGGTGCTTTTGGCACCGGTGGCACTCAGCGAGACGGCCGGAATCGGCGGCGACGGCCAAGGGAAGAGAATGGGTCCGACGGCGAGGAGAGAAGAGGCCGGACCGGCGGCATTCCGGCGGCCTTGGGCGAATCCGAGCCCAGATTCGAGATGCGGACGGCCTTGCGGAGCTGTTGGCGGTGGAAGCCGGCGGAGAACCGGCCGGCAAGGCAGTGAACCGGCAGTGAACCGGCCGAACCGGAGAAAAATCGGCGGTCTGACCGGTCCGAACCGGACTGAACCGGTTCAGCCAAAAAGAGGGGAAAAAAAGGGAGAAAAAGGGAAAAGGAAAAAGAGGAAAAAATTGGGGAAAATTCCGGTGATGCAATCGAGCTTCGGGTAAGTCGATAAGCGGTCAAATTGACCGATTTAAATTTGGAATATTTTATTTAATTAATTTTGGGCTGAGAACTTAACCGGAAAAATTGTGGAATTGTGTAGCTCGACGATTGGCATCCACCGAGGGCTCGAGACAGCCTCGATTTGCGGACTAGCATGGAATCTCGGGTAAGTGACCCCTATTTACGACAATTTCCTCGTTATGCGTGATATTGATTAAATTTACGCATAAATTGAATTAATTTATGGAAATTTAGATTAATTGTCGTAAATATTAAATTTAGCTATTCGAGAATTAGAACGAGGCTCAATAAATTATTGATGGGCCCAATGAGCCCAATAGGCCTCGATAAAGAGAAAATTAAGTGGAAAACGGGCTTAAGGCCGATTAAGGCCCATTAAGGTGCAATCGGGCCCAATAGGGGTAAACGGGCCCAATGATTTAAATTAAGCCCAGAAAAGATTAAGTACAATTAAATCATAATATCTGACCTGAGGAATATTAATACGCAGTTCCGGGCATTGGATTGGAAACATATCGGACTGCGCGATGGGACTACATTGGAAAAGAGAAAGGTCAGACTCGACGAGAATCGAGGTAAGGGAATTCTGCGGACTGCTAGAGGTAACAGTACGCAATTTTAAATTCATTGGCAGTCGTTTAAAATTAACTGAAGGGTCTAGAGGTCGAAGAACAATTTTAGTGCCCCGAATGGGCAAATTACTAAAATACCCTTGTTAAGGGTAAAATTCTAAAAATCTAGGAAAAATTGGGAGGAGCAAGGACAAGAGGTTCCTGCTCGTTCTGGAGATATTTCAACGCATGCATGAGTAGGCTGGCTCGCCTTGAAAGAAAGTGCACCGCATTGCATACTTTCAACGTGAAATTGATTTGAAAACTGTTTTGAGTAAATAGAGCCGCCTACGTGTTTTATTGACATATGACGTGCTAGAGCTCAGCTCGCACGGTAATTTCGATTTGTGTGATGCATGCATTAGTGCTGGAGCGAGAGCTCGCACTAGAGTTTTACATGCATAGGTGCTAGAGTATAACTCGCACCAGATTTCACATGCTCTTTCGTGACACGGTGCTAGAGTCTGACTCGCACCATATTTTTTACATGATTTTCGAGACAGGGTGCTGGAGTTTAACCCGCACCAGTATTTATAAAATTTTCATGTGATTTATAATATACAGAGTGCTGAGCTTAGCTCGCACTAGTTTTACCGGATTTGTGGAGTACCGCTGTCTGCCCTTGGAGTCAGCCAAAAGGCCCAACAGGCTCAAGAGACCTCTTAGGTGGGGGTGTGAGTGAGGGATGAGGTTGGCGGCCTTGTGGGGATGTAAGCGGGCTCTGCCAGTTGACGTGTTTTGATGAGAGTGCTGAGCATCGCTCACACAGATTTTATGAGAACATGCGATGAGCCGTGCTTGGAGCATCGGGTAGACTGTGTGTCACCGATTTAATAGGCTCGCACGTGCGTTTTGAGACATGGCATGAGTATTGAGAAACAAACCTCTGTGGGAAGCAGGCCAATTGGGCCGGAGTACCTAGAGATATTACATGGGTTCATGGAGTACGATGTACCGTGCAAGTAGCATGGAGTACGATGTACCGTGTTGTATCTTCGGATACGGCATCTCCGGATGCAGCATATTCGGATGCCGGGGATCGGATAAGACTGACGGGATGGACTGACCCACCTCCCGGGCGGTTCCCGATCATGGTGAGAACCCGCACACTAGGATCCGTGTAGCTGAGGAACTCACGAGGACAGATGTGGCCATAGTCCTAGTTATTTACCTATATACAGACGTTGCCTAGTCTCGCATGTTGATGATTTCTATGATGATTTAAACTGGGTTTTAAAACTAAATTGCATGATGGTATTTCCATGCTTTTCAAAACCCACGTGTGATGTAAATGTTTTCATGATTTTGTGTGAGTCAGGATCACCCGCAGGAGGGGTCGAGTCCTGACTTTATTGTTAAAATCTTAATTGAGAAAGAAATGATTTATGATAATTGCATGTTGATTTTCCGTGCAAATGTATTTTACATATCATCATAATGCATAGCATTGTTTTAAAATGTGTGGAGAAAGGGTGGTTTATGCATGGCACTACGTTCATGTAGGTAGTATGGTTACCTACTTGTTCGTAGGATTGCCTTACTGAGCTTGATGTGCTCACCCCTTTCATTTTCTCCCACAGATGATCTCCAGTTGAAGTTGAGGCGACTCAGTACTGCATTCTGGATATCCGCTGCTGCCCATCAACATAAGGTATATACACTTGTACTTATTGTATCTACATAAGCATAGCACAGTAACATGATTGTAAGTAACTTTAGGGGATGTATAAATAATATAACAATTATAAATGACTGGAGAAGAAATAAGTACTAGGGTAGATGTATGGTGGGACTGGCATTGACGCACAGCCCAATTAGTAGTGGAGTGTTGGTCACGATTCGAGGACAGGTAAGAATTAAGTAAGAAAATAAACAAAAACGCAAAAAAATTCACTCTGATTTTTGGATAGTTGGGTCGTGACATTTCACAATTAGACTTGATTATTCTAGTATCTTATAACAGACAACAAAAATCTAAAATCTCCTTAGTCAATAAAATAGCCAACATAACAGTTGCTGATAGTTTGTTGTTAACTTTTCTTGACTGTGGGTTACAGGCCTTTGCTTTTTCTTTGCAACCCAAAACACAGAAAGTGACACAAACTTGGTTTCTTGTCCAACTACAATTTATAAAGAGTTTGAGAATTGATTTTGCTTAGAATTTGACTCATAATGTAAGTTGTAGTCTTCATAGCTTCATTCCACCTAAATTTCAAAAAATTGGAGTGACTTAACATAAATTGTACCATATTAGAAAAGTAATTGTGTAACTCTTAAAATGTAATAAGAACTTAATGTGGTCGTGGACGAAGGAGAGTTTTCTTCGAACCACGTAAAATTTGTACGTTCTTTTTTCTTTCTTTATTTTTTATTCTTTGCATTAATTTTATGGTGTGTAGAAAGATTTCGCTCTCTTTGACAAACTAGTATTGAAGCTGCTGTTGCTATATCTCTTTCTTTATCCAGGCAGAGAGGCACTGCACACATGACCTAATGTATGAAGGTAGAGATTATTAGATGTTGACTTAAATTTTGTATTAATGAGTATATCTTTGGTAATAAATTTATTGTTAAGTAAATTAATAAGTAATAAATATACTTAATGAGTAATTTGGTGATCAAGTAATGAGGCTTTATAAATATAAATGTGTCTCTAGAATTAGAGATAAAGTGAGACGTAATCACTATGTGATCTCCATATGAAAGATGGGCTTGCAGGCATGTGAAAAAGAGTTTGATAAAATACCGAGTTAAATACTATGGAGTGAGGAAACTAAGTTGTTTCGGGACTTGGACTTAGTGTTTGTTTTTGGGTGTTTTGTATTCTTTATAATCTCTATACTTATAGTAGATTTTCTTTATCTTACATGTGGATATAAGCACTTGGGCTGGATCACGATAAATCTTATTTATTGTGTATTTGATTTAAGTCAGTGTTGATCCCATTTGTTTGTGAAATACAATTGTACTTAAAAAATCCCAACATATCATACTACTCGACTCAAGTATATATGTCTCACTAAATGTTTATTAATTTGACATTAATCATAATTAAGCCTGGGTCAAAATTAATTTTGCTAATCCACCAAAAGAGATAAATCTAGCATATATATTTCACTTGTGACACAGTATATTTGACAAAGGGTCATTGCATGAGGAATTCTGTAAAAGTTCAATAGCCCGTACGAGAGTTTGATCAGGCAAGTCTTAGGCTGCGAATATAGGGCAGAGCATGCTCGGAGCCTGAAGTCCTGGTTGCCACACCGTGGATTATAAGAAACTGTTTCTTTTCTTTTTCATTGGGCAGACGTTACCGGGTGTTTTGTCTACAGGTCAAGTTGTCATCATATTAAAGTAGTATAGATGGTTAATTGCTTCTCTCCTTCAAGTTTCTTGGGCAGTTAAACCTCATAGTGTAATATTTTAGTTCCAATTACATCAGATTTTATGTTCAAAGCTATTTTCCGTAGTCATAAACTAATATAACTAAAGCATCACGATGACCTTTCCAATTGAACTTTGGTTTAAAATTTTCACAAATGACCATATATGCTGTTTTAATTTGGATTCATGTACTTTGGTTTACCCTATCCATCACCTTCAAGCAAGAAAAAAAATTACTAAGAAAGCAAAAAAGGGAAGAAAAAAAAAGCATGTTTATAATTTTCATCTTGTAGGAGCTTCAAATTCCTTGTAAAATTGGACCCACCCACTGATAAAGTTATAGATGGATGATGATTTAGCAGAGTAAACTAGTATTAACCCTATTCTTATGGATTACTATAAATAATACATATCCATCCTTGTCTGTCATTAAGTACAAATTCATTTGATTTAGTAAATTGATAAGGTTTCATGCAATTTGACATTGAAAACAATCATAAAATTAAAATCGCTGATGCTCATGTTACCTTATTGGAAAACTAATTTTATTTTGCAAATTCGTACTACTTGTCTATGATGTTTACACATCATTTCAGGTTCAAATCCAAATAAAATTCACAATAAGCATTTTTACGAGTTCCTTCTAATATAAGACGATGAATAATAAGAAAAAAGAAGGGTCTTCACAAATTAAAAATAGAGCAGAGGTTTTCAATAATTAAAATTACATCTTGAAACTAATCTATATGATTGAAATTTGTTAAAATATTTTTTAATTAATTTTCATTTATCTTCAAGCCCAATTTAAAATCATTAAATTTCCGATTATAAATTAATTTTGAAGTGCATTAATCACCTTTAAAAAAAAATAGTAAAAGTTATATCTTCACCTAAAGAATTATACTTTGAAAAAGACTTGGTTTAATAGGGATAATATCCAAATAAACTCTCAAAATTTACTAAAAATGGAAATAATTTCTTTATCTTTTATTACATGAAATTTAAAGCTATGAACTTTTGTTTTATTGTGATTAAAATTTTGACACCATAAAATATTAAATTTCTTCTTAAGATATTATCAGTTGGATGGCGATGTAGTATATAATAAAAACTTCAATTTTATTTAGATGGGCTGGATGATAAATATTTGAGAAAATCTATTTTAGAAATTATGGCAATTGAACTTTATTATTCATCCATTTTTATATTTAATAAGTATAAATATAATGAAAGAAAAATTTAAGATCTTAATTTCATGTAGTAAAAAAAAAAAAAAATTGATGGCTTGTTTTTGTTTTTAAGTGACTTAGAAAACTTATTTGAGTATTAATTTCTTTGAATGTTATTTACGTTCTTTGCAAATACATTGATTATTGAATGGATCTTGTCAACCCAGGAGAATGGAGCAAACATAATGGTACACCTTCAAAGCTGGTTACTTGAACGAGTTTAAGAAATGGATAGATGAAAGGATCTCAAATTACCAAATTAGGGGTATACCACATATTCAATGTAGAATTAGGATATTTAAGTCACAATAACGAGAAATTGTTGAGATGTTAGGTAATGTTGTCTCTGGTTTTTGTAGGATGATGCGAACAAACATCTTACTTGTGAGCTTGATGTTTGGACTTAGAATTGAAATGACTTAGAAAAAAGCATTTCCCTTATTATGCTAAACTGGCCATTATCTCTGGGATGGATAAAGCAACTGGATAAGGAGCAGAATCACCTGCTGATACAATGGAGAACATAGACTCTGAGGAAGCAATATTTGCAGCTGTAAAGTATGCTTCTGAAGCACTCGGTGCTTTAAACTATATGATGATGATGAAGATCAGTAAATCATTCAAGAGTCCATGTCATGTACTAAATTGGCCAATACTGAGTCATCCAACAGTGCAAGGTGTGTATGATATGGCTAGACAAAAATTCTAATATACCAACTTCTAAGAAAGCTAATGAGTCATTCCTTAGCAACATGGAGAAGCTTGGTGAGATATGTGAATGTGAAAATGAATAGATTGGTAAGTTGGCCAATTGTTTTTAATACATTCATGGCTGATGATACTGCTAGAAAAATGTAAGTGTATAATTTGATAACTAGACTTGGAATTGAAGGGTTGATTGATTAATAGCTCGTTAGGGTTGGATTCATTATCTCTAGTGATAATAGAAAGATTAACTACCGCTTCTCAATTTCAAAATAGATTTATGTCAAGGCCTTACTTGGTGGTTCTATATAGAACATCTAAAAAATTTTGTTCATGGATTGATATTTAATTAGGACTTTTGATGACTATTATAACAAAGTCTTATTATTATATGAGTTTATATATGATAAACTGTCGTGTATAGTCTTCATACATTGTAAATACACTTGAAGTTGACACCTCATTAATGAGCAAATCAAAATAATATTAAGTTCTTATCAATGAAGTGAACAAAAATTTATTTGTATTTATTTTTAAAGATTTGTCTTTTTTTTTTTAGTTTCATCATTAATGAAGCGTCAACCTCTAATATCAATACATCATATGTAAACTCATTTACTCTAATATCAATACATCATATGTAAATTCATTATAATTAACTTATAAATTTTTATTATTATACTTTTGGTGCATGAATGCAGTGCAATATCTATATTTATTTTAGTTTTGTTTTATCTTATTTTATCTCGAAGGATAATAAGCTTTTAGCTTTTGGAGTCAAAGGTAGGAAGCTTTCTGTTGAGGGAATCATCCTTTCTTCTTGCAAATTTAAATGTTTTAATCATTAGTGATGTTGCCTATCTGACAGCAACAAGAAAATGTCTTTCGTGTAGTCTGATTACACTAACGACGAAAGGATGACGTCGATGCAATTTGATGCACGTGTTCTTCGTATATCCTGCAAAAACAACAAGAATCAGAGGGGGCAGGGATTTGTCCCTGCACGCGCACTCCGACGATCAAGTCAGTGATCGGGAATTGGTGTATGTAAGAAAAGGAGAGTTTATGGCTTAAATCAGAGTGTTTAAGTATTCTCCCTGTTTTTCTTGGATTTTGGATCGATCCCCTTTTTCAGAGAGCTCACCTGGTATTTATAGGTTCCTGAGGCGGTTCGGACTGAGACCCAGGCGCGTGTCTGGGCCGCGACAGAGTTATAGAGCACTCTGTCGCGCCTCGGACCATGCAACTTGCGGAGGAGTAGTCTGGTGGCAGAGTATGCATGGAACCTCTACCGCTGCTGTGCGGGAGACCTCTGCCGCTATCTGTGCGGGAGACTATGCCGCATGCTGTGCGGGAGACTTCTACCGCGGTCTGTGCGGGAGACTATGCCGCATACAGTGCGGGAGTCCTCTATGCCGCGTGAGGTGCGGGAGTCTATGCCACATGCTGTGCGGGAGACTTCTACCGCGGTCTGTGCTGGAGACTATGCCGCATGCTGTGCGGGAGACTTCTACCGCGGTCTGTGAGACTTCTACCGCGGTCTGTGCGGGAGACTATGCCGTATACTGTGCGGGAGACTTCTACCGCGGTCTGTGCGGGAGACTATGCCGCATACTGTGCGGGAGTCCTCTATGCCGCGTGAGGTGCGGGAGTCTATGCCGCATGCTGTGCGGGAGACCCCTACCGCAGTCACGCGGGAGACCCGTGTCGGGGGTAATGCGAAGTCCTGTGATGTGCATGGCGATGGAGGTCTGCCGCTCACGATGCGCGACAGACTGTGAGGCGGCAGACTCTTCTCGCATCAGACACTCTGTCGCACCTCTAGGAACGATGTCGCATAGCGGTTCTGTCGTCAATCTGCCACGTGGCCTGTTCTTGGTTCGACACGTGGCAGGCGGATAGTTGCACACGTGGATCTGGTGACACGACCACCATCAATTGCTCCCCACTCTTTGGCGGGAATTTTTCCCGTGAAAGAGGATCTGGGTCCGGCGTTTCTCGGGCTGGGTCGGACCTCCGCGTGTGTGTGTGTACCCAGGCGAGCCGCTATAAATACTGGGCCCTTGACGTCCTTGTCGCTACTGAATTCTCTCGCAAGGACACTCTGCCGCGACTCTCAGGACACTCTGTCGCCACTCTACCGCATCTGTGTCGCATACATTTCACTGTGTCGCAAGTCTGTCGCAGATTTCCACACTCTGCCGAGAGTTCTGTTTCCATTACCTTAGGTAATTTTTCGTAGTCCGTAGTCCCACTTCTTTGATCTACGAACTTCTAAGATGGCTGGACATGGCATAGGAAAGCAAATCGATCTAGGCGTTAAGTCGACTTTAAAGGAAGCCGACGTCCAAGACCTAGAATCCCGATTTCCTTTACCCAAGGGATACACTTATAGACTCCCGACCCCTCAGGAGAGCGACATACGTCGTGTTTCTGACGGGGCTGTCGTTTTTAGGGCAGCTTTGGAGTTAGGACTCCGCTTTCCATTGTCCGACTTTGGGACTTCCTTCCTCAGGACGCACAGGGTATCCCCGGGGCAACTGCATCCTCATGCATGGATGCAATTGGTAGCATTCACTGTGCACTGCCATTTAAGGGGCGTCCCTCCGTCTCTTCCTCTTTTAGAAGTATTCTTTAGGCTTCGAGGGAGTCCCGGCTTAGTGCCTTACTCGCTTCAGCGGGTGTACCAGCCTGGTTTTGAGAATCGATTATTCGAGAAACCTGCTAACAAGCTTCATGGTTTCGAGACAGAATGGCTGGTTGTAGAAGTGCCCAATGGCCTGGATGTTCCCACTCGTTGGGAGAATAGGCGCGAAATCCCCAAGGGTCCCCGGGTCGCCACACTTAGGGAGCAGTTGTCTTCTGACATCGACAAACTGCTAGTCCCTCATCCCCTTAGCCTCAACACGCTTGTATCAAATGAAAATTTGATATTAGCAGGCTGGGGTGTGGGTCCGGTCCCTATTGCCGGACCTTCTGTTCCGTCGTCAGATCCTCTGCCTTCGGCTTCTCCCGAGTTGAATCCTGAAGCTCCTAGGCCACAAGAGGATGTAGGGGGCACCAATCTGGAATCCAGCTCTGGTAGCGAACCCTTAGCCGATCTCACTGGTTGGGAAGGGTTCGGCTCCACTTTCATGGTGCTCCCTGATGACAATACCATAAATATAGAGTCCCTTCAGGAGCATCTCGATTCTCCTGACGGTAACTTTTAATTCTCTTTACGGCTTGCTGTTTTTGATCAGTTTTTGACCACTGATTTGTCTGCTTTTTCTTTTTTGCAGATATGAGTCACTTTCGGCAATCATTAGGTCGCCAGGTTTCTGAGGCTGGTCCTTCCAGCGCTCCTGCTAGGAAGAGGCATCGTTTGGCTGACGATGTCCCAAGTGAGGCACCGGTCCCCTCTCATCCGCCTCGTGCTCGGACCCCTCCTGTTTCTAGGTAGGCTATGCCTCCCCCTCCTTCAGATCAGAGAGATCTCTCTCGGGATAGGGGGAGAGTTGCCTTGTCTTCACGGGGGGCTTCCGGGTCATCCGGGCGATCACGCTCCGAGGAGCGCGCGGAATGCAATATCATTCCATCTCAGCGGAAGAATAGAAGACGCTTATACATCGAAGGTTCGATGGGAAGCAGGCCGATATTGCCGAGGATGGGTCCTGCCGACGAGAGGCCCTATTCCGTGGATGGGGGGAATATTATGAGGGGCCACAAATTCCGAGTCTACCCCGGGGTTCCTGATAACGATGTTCTGGACACTCCCGGGGTGGCCTCTCGGTTGAGCTGGTCCACTATCCTTCCTCGAGATGAGGCAAGGATATTCAGAAACTACCCCGAGGGGGAAGACTTAGCCGATATCGAGGCGCTGAGGGTAAGTTTCTGATTTCTTTTCTTTTTGATTGCTTTTTGCAGCATGCTTTGAATCTAACATTTTTGCATTTTTTCGCAGCTGGCTCAACGAACCGTGGCAAATAATGCCCAACATCGGGCTTACCGGGAGCGAGCCGACAGAGAGATCCGGGAGTTGAGGGACAAAGTCATGGAGTTACAGAACACGGTCAACAACTTGTCCCCTCTTCCGGGTTTAGTTCGAAGCCTGGAGGAACAGCTTGCTAAGGCTCATCAAGACCTCGGTCTTGCAAAGGGGGATCTCACAGTGGAGACGGCCCGGTCTTGTAAACTCCAAGAGGACCTGCAGGAGGCTCATTCTGAGTTAGACCGTATGCAATCCAACTACAGGTCTATGCTCACTCGGAATCAAGAGCTCGAGCAGCGTGTTGCTGAGTTTGAAGGCCAAGCTGCTCCCGTACTGTCCCAGGCCGAGATTGACAGCATACGGGCCGAGGCCGTAAAGGAGTATCGTCTCTCCAAAGACTGCTTGAGGTGGAAGGAAGACTTCTCCAACCCTTATGTTAAGTACGGGTTCTACCTGGCCCGATCTTGGCTAGAAGCACACAGGGAAGGAGAGGAATTTCCTGAGCTCCAATACACCCATGAGGCGATGCTCTTTGAGGCCCCTGATTGGACCAAGTACGAGCCCGAGGCTGAGCCTGCGGACGAGCTGTTTAAGAGGACTGCTCAGGATGATCTCGTCAACCTTGCTGGTCCTTGGGAGCCAGCGGATCTGGACGGTGCTCCTGAGCCTATAGAAGCCCTCATCGATTTAGACGGCGAGGAGGGCGAGCAGTCCCTTGGAAGTGAAGGTTTTCCAGCTGATCCCCAACTTCCTCCCGGAGAGTAGATAGGGATTTTTTCTTTTTTGTTTTTTGTATTTCATTTCAAGTACTTTGTTTTTTGTTTTAACTTTGTACTTTTGTCGAAATGTAATTGTAAAGATCTGTTAAAGATCTGCTTGTATCGACACTTGAATGAAATGAAATTGAGATTTTTGTTCATGCTCTGTCTTGCACTACTTCTCTAATTGTCATCTATCATTCTTTGTCTGATTGTTTCTTTTGCTTTGCTTGTATATACTTTGCTTATATATAGCTTTGTATTTATATTCGTGTATGCTCCCCAATTCTTGATAGAAAGGTATACTTTCAGGAAGAATTTTTTGTGCAAACGCGCAGTTGTTTAAGGCTTGAGTACTATGACGTGAAGGCGTCTTTAGTTTTTAAAGCCTTAGTATTTTGATTACCTGGCCACAGCGACGCGTAGCGTCTTAGGCCTTTATGGTTAATTGAATATTTTATGCCTGGCCTTAGTGACGCGTTGCGTCTCAGGCTCTCATGGCTTTTTTGAGTATACGCCTGGCCACAGTGACGCGTTGCGTCTCAGGCTCTTACGGCTTGTGTGTGCATGTATATATACCTGTTTTACAGTGATGCGTATACGCCGGGCCACAGTGACGCAAAGCGCCTCAGGCTCTTATGGCTCGTCTGAACTACGCCTGGCCACAGTGACGCATAGCGCCTCAGGCTCTTACGGCTTTTTTGAACTACGCCTGGCCACAGTGACGCATAGCGCCTCAGGCTCTTACGGCTCGGTGGAACTACGCCTGGCCACAATGACGCATAGCGCCTCAGGCTCTTACGGCTCGGTGGAACTACGCCTGGCCACAGTGACGCATAGCGCCTCAGGCTCTTACGGCTCGATGGAACTACGCCTGGCCACAGTGAAGCATAGCGCCTCAGGCTCTTACGGCTCGGTGGGACTACGCCTGGCCACAGTGACGCAAAGCGCCTCAGGCTCTTACGGCTCGTCTGAACTACGCCTGGCCACAGTGACGCATAGCGCCTCAGGCTCTTACGGCTCGGTGGGACTACGCCTGGCCACAGTGACGCAAAGCGCCTCAGGCTCTTACGGCTCGTCTGAACTACGCCTGGCCACAGTGACGCATAGCGCCTCAGGCTCTTACGGCTCGGTTGAACTACGCCTGGCCACAGTGACGCATAGCGCCTCAGGCTCTTACGGCTCTTCTGAACTACGCCTGGCCACAGTGATGCATAGCGCCTCAGGCTCTTACGGCTCGGTTGAACTACGCGACGCATAGCGCCTCAGGCTCTTACGGCTCGGTTGAACTACGCCTGGCCACAGTGACACATAGCGCCTCAGGCTCTTACGGCTCTTTTGAACTACGCTTGGCCACAGTGACGCATAGCGCCTCAGGCTCTTACGGCTCGATTGAACTACGCCTGGCCACAGTGACGCATAGTACCTCAGGCTCTTACTGCTCTTCTGAACTACGCCTGGCCACAGTGACGCATAGCGCCTCAGGCTCTTACGGCTCTTCTGAATTACGCTTGGCCACAGTGACGCATAGCGCCTCAGGCTCTTACGGCTCGGTTGAACGATCTACTTTGGGTCTGGCCCACTCAACCCGTATTGTCCGCTTTGGGTTTGGCCCGTTGGTAGCCTGCGTTCGCAGGGCCCGAACCAAGGGCAGCCCTCACGGTTTTGAATCCTGTCACGAGATTTTGACTTACAACAAAAAGATAATGCATATATCGGTTAGGTAATGACATCTGGTGACAGTGTTAGTAAAACAATAGTGCTTGGGAAGAAAGATGTAGTGGTTAATTCAAATACAGCTTTAAGTGATTTGAATTCCACGTTTTCCCTATCTTCTTCCCTTGTAGAGTTTCCAAAGCGCAACTGTTGGGTCCGATCTTGCATCTGATTCTGTAGGGACCTTCCCAGTTGGCTCTGAACTTCCCATCCTCCTTCAGGGCATTTGTGATCTGTGACTTTCTGAGCACTAGATCTCCCTCAGACATTGGCCTATCTCTTACCCGGCTATTATAGTAGTTGGCCACCCTCTGATGATAGGATGCCAATCGAATAGCCGCGGTTTCTCTGTGCTCATCGAGTAGGTCCAAGCCTTCCCTTAGAGCTTGTGAGTTTTCTTCCTCTACTAAAGGTACCACTCTTGGCGATAATGCTCCAAGTTCCATGGGGATCAATGCTTCTGCGTCGTATACAAGGCTGAACGGCGTTTCTTTAGTCGACACACGACTGGTGGTACGATATGCCCATAAAACACTAGGCAATTCGTCCACCCAGGCCCCTTTTGCTTTGTCTAGCCTGGTCTTCAGCCCATGGAGGATGGTCCGATTACTGACCTCGGCTTGTCCATTAGCTTGAGGATATGACACTGAAGAGATCCGTAGCTGAATGTTGAGGTCCTTTCCTTACAAAAGTCACGGAAGGCGTTGCAATCAAATTGCTTTCCATGGTCGGCATTCAAGATGCGGGGAATTCCAAATCGACAGATAATGTCTTTCCACACCATTGCCTCCACTTTCTTCTCTGTGATTGTGGCTAAAGGCTCTGCTTCAATCCACTTTGTAAAATAATTGGTAGCCACTAACAGGAACTTTCTTTGACCCGTGGCTAATGGGAAAGGTCCAAGGATGTCCAACCCCCATTGTGCAAAAGGAATTGGTTGTATTGTGCCTTGAGAGGGAGTTACTGGGGCTGCGGTGATAGGCGCAAACCTCTGGCATTTGTCACACCTGCGGGTTTGGTCCATTGCATCCTTTGTCAGCGTTGGCCAGTAGAATCCCGATCGTAGTACTTTAGCAGCGAGGGCTCTTGCTCCTAAGTGTTCGCCGCAGATTCCTTCATGCACTTCCACGAGGGTATATCTTACTTGTTCCGGTCCCAGACATTTTAGCAGTGGTGATGAGTATCCCCTTTTGTACAGTTCTCCGTTGATGAGTGTGAACTTCGCCCCTTGTATTTTCAAGCGACGAGCCTCGTCTTTATCTTGGGGGAGTGTACCTTCAGTGAGATACTGTTTAAATGGGGATCTCCAATCGTCTCCAACTTAAATGTCACACACTTCGACTCTTCAATACTCAATCGTTCGAGCCTCTCCACCTTTACTGTCCTTCCTTGTGTTTCGGTGGAGGAGGCTAGCTTAGACAGTGAATCAGCATGTGTGTTTTCGGACCCGTTGATTTGCATCAGCTGAAAGCTTTTGAAAGTCTTGGCCAGGAGTTGGACTTTCTTTAAGTAAGGAACCAGCATCGGTTCTCGTACCTCGTACTTTCCGCTGAATTGGTTCACCACCAATTGAGAATCACTATGTGCTACAAGTGGTGAACCTGCAGTTTCTCCACTAGTGCCATCCCTGCTATCAGAGCTTCATACTCCGCTATGTTGTTCGAACTAGGGAATCCGAATCGTAGGGAGTATTCCAGGGATTTTCCTTCTGGCGACACCAGGACTATACCCGCTCCACTTCCGTTGGCACTTGATGACCCATCGACATGCAGCAACCATGGGTGAGCCTCCCCTTCACTGCTGTCATACGGGATAGTGAATTCCACGATGAAGTCAGCCAGAGCTTGACCTTTGATAGCCTGCCTCGGTTGGAATGTGATGTCGTATCCCCCAAGCTCCACCGCCCATTTCACTAGCCTTCCTGAATGTTCAGGTTTCTGGAGGATCTGTCTTAATGGTTGATCCGTTAAGACGGTGATGGGATGTGCTTGGAAATACGGACGTAACTTTCGCGAGGCCATCAAGAGGGCTAATGCTAGCTTCTCGGCCAGTGGATAGCGGGTCTCTGGCTCCAATAACACTTTGCTCACGTAGTAGATGGGACGGTGTACCATTTCATCTTTCTTCAGTAGCACAGCGCTGACGGCGAAATCACCGACTCCCAAATACATATAGAGCTGTTCTGCTTCCAAGGGCCTTGTTAATAGAGGCAACCGCTTCAAGTATTCCTTGAGGTCTTCAAAGGCTTTTTGACAAACTTCCGTCCACTCGAAGTTCTTCCCCCCCTCCCCCCCGTAGAGTTTTGAAGAAAGGCAAGCTCCTTTCTGCTGATTTCGACAAGAAGCGATTCAGAGCCGCTATTCTGCCTGTCAATCTTTGGATCTCTCTTACGGTGGTTGGGGGTTTCATGTCAATGACAGCCTGTACCTTCTCAGGATTTGCCTCAATGCCCCTGTTAGTGATCATGAAGCCTAAGAACTTCCCTGATCTTACCCCAAATGAGCATTTTTCAGGGTTTAGCTTCATGTTGAATCTCCTTAATACTTCAAATACCTTGGACATTTGATCAGTATGAGACTCTCCTACGCGGCTCTTGATTATCATGTCGTCCACGTAGGCTTCCATGGTATTTCCTAGAAGATCCTTGAACACTTTGCTCACCATTCGTTGGTAGGTGGCACCCGCGTTCTTTAAACCGAACGGCATTACTCGATAACAATAGGTCCCGTCGTCGGTTATGAAGGAAGTCTTTTCCTCGTCTTCTGGGTGAAGCATGATTTGGTGATACCCGGAGAATGCATCCAAGAAACTGAGGAATTCGTAACCGGATGTTTCATCTACTAGTCAGTCTATCCGTGGTAGGGGGTATGAATCTTTGGGGCAGGCTTTGTTCAGGTCGGTGAAATCAACACACATTCGCCACTTCCCACTAGATTTCTTTACCATCACTACATTGGCTAACCACTCAGGGTAATAGACCTCTCGAATGAATCCGACGCCCAGGAGCTTACTCACTTCTTCAGTGATTGCTTTCTGTCGTTCCGGGGCGAAACTCCTCTTCTTCTGTTTGACCGGTCTGTGTCCGGGTATGATATTAAGTTCATGGCATATGACTTCGGGACTGATCCCGGGCATGTCCACCGGGCTCCAGGTGAAGATATCCGAGTTCCTCCTCAGACACTCGACTATCTCTTTTTTCTGTTGCTCGCCCAACTGAGTCCCGATGAATGCCCTTTTTCCGCTATCCCCTTCAGTTAGCGCAATGGCTTCTGTTTCCTCTATAGGTTGGGGTTTAGGCGGATCGTCGATGCATAAGGTTTCTTTCCTCTGTGCTACCTTGTTGGCAGTAGAAGCAAGATAACAAGTACGAGCGCTCCTTTGGTTTCCGCGTACTTGCCCGACTCCGTTGGGAGTGGGGAACTTCATCAATAGGTAGCAAGAAGATATCACCGCCCTCATGTCATTCAGCACAGGTCTGCCCAAAATCATATTATAGGCAGCAGAGGTTGATCTGACCACCATGAACAATACTTGCCGGGTCACATTCTTCGGGTGCTCTCCGAGAGTCACAGGCAACTCTATGGACCCGACAACTTTCACTCGCTCCCCCGTGAATCCATATAGTGGCGCCATAACGGGCTTTAACCTATCTTCTGATATGCTCATTTTTTCGAAGCAGTTCCAATAGATCAGGTTCACTGAGCTCCCGTTATCGACCAGGACCCTGCTCACCGGGTGTTTGGCCACCACCGTAGATATCACCATGGGGTCGTCATGGGGCATGGCGACATCGCCTCTGTCAGCCGGAGTGAACATGATGGGCTCTTCATCCGCCTGCTCCTCCATCACCACATTAACCTGATACGCTTGCCTAGCGTAACTCTTGCGGGAAGTAGAGGAGCTTCCTGCACTTGAGTCCCCGCCTGCGATGACATTTATCGCGGGGGCTGTAGGTTCATTGTTTGGCGGATTAGCACGGGGGATGGGCCTGACTGCTTCGTTTCTAGGCCTATCCCTTCTGACATCATTATTTGCCCCCGTCCGCGGACGATTATTCCTTTGATCCCGCGGAGGATATCGGGGTCTCTCGCTTCGCCACAGGAAGCGGTTGATCTTCCCCTCTCTGGCCAGTCTTTCTAACTGGTCCATCAAGTCTCTACACCTCTCTGTTGGGTGTCCGTGAGCACAATGGAATTCACAGTAGGCTTCTGTGTTTCGGCCTACGTCTCCAATTTTCTTCTTGGGGAATTCCAGTAGTCCCGCCCCCTCAATTGCTGCCAGTATCGTCGTACGAGGCTCGCTCAGTCTGGTATAACCTTCATACCTGAGCTTGGGGGCTTTGTCTCCTCTCACGGGTCTTGGGAAGTTTCTCTCGGGTGCATCTCTCTCTCTTTTCTTTCCTTCCTTCGCCTCCCTGGGCTGTATCATTCTCATCACTTCTTCTTGAGCTACATACTTGTTAGCCCTGGCAAAGAGGTCAAAAATCGTCATCGGTTGATCGAGAGAGAGGGATTCTTGTAGCTTCTCAGAGCTCGTCCCTTGCAGCATTGCGGCCAAGGCTACCCCCACAGGTAGGTCTTCCACCTCCAAGGTTGCATCTCGGAAGCGGTCCTCATAGCTCTTCAAGGATTCTTTATTTCCTTGTTTAAGCGTGAGCAGGTAGGTAGCGTCTTTCTTCCTCTGGCTGTGAATCATGAACACTTTGAGGAACTCATTTCTCAACTCGTCGAAAGAGGAGATTGAACCTTCGCTCAGCCCATTAAACCACTTCAAAGCATGTCCGGACAATGTGAGAGAGAAAGCTCTACACATAATTTCGTCCTCCCATCCATGCAACAACATGAGGGATTCATAACTCTGTATATGATTGTAGGGGTCCGCTTTGCCGGTGTAAGTAGCCATAGAAGGCATTTTGAACTTCTTTGGCAAAGGTTTGTTCATGATCTCCGGACTAAATGGGATCCTCCTCCTTTGACCATCATCCGGAGACACCAGTTTTCTCTTCTCGAGGATCTTTTGGACGACCTTCTCCACGTCCTCCGACCCTCGAGCTGAGCATGGCCTCGTCCCTTCGGGTCTAGAAGAGTCCGATCGATAGACTCCCCTTCCAGCACCTCCCAATCCGGGACTTGACATTTTGAGGCCCGCTTGTGGGTCATAACCCCTTTGTCTTCGCCACTCCCAGTCCTATATTCTCCTAACTCCTGCACAAACTCCAAAGGAGAAGAGCTGTGAAGTGTAGAGAAACTCTGTCGCACAGGGGCTGCAGGGGAACTCTATCGCCTGGCCGACAGAGGTGAAGTCTGCCGCGCATCGGGCAAAGGTGAACTCTGCCTCCTAGCGGCGGCGGGAAAGTGCTGTCGCCTATCTGACCTGGGATATCTCTGCCTCATGTGGTCGGCGGGGGAGCTCTGTCGCCTTTGAGCCGGGGGAGAGCTCTGCCGCTCGTTTGGCGAACTCCGCCGCCTATCAGGCAGAGGTGAGCTATGCCGCAGTTGAGCCGCGGGTGATCTCTGTCGCGGGGATGCGGGCGAGCTCTGCCACCTCAGGGCCAGAGGCGACCTCTGTCGTTGTTGAGCTGCGGGTGAGTTCTGTCTTACTGGGTAGGCAGTAGCATTATCTTGCGTTCCTGCACCTTGTCCGGCACTCGCCAAAGTGGAGGGCTGGCCTCTCTCGTAGGTCTGCCTCGGTGTGTTTTCCCCCACTAACTGCTGTACTTCATGGGGTAAGCTCCATTGGGGGAGAGCATCTCTGAAGAAGCTCACCATGGCTTTCAATGCCGCTGTAGTCTCCTCATTTTTTGCGCTTCAGGGTCTCAAATTCCTCTAGAGAAACCACCGCTTCTCTCTGACCCCTTTCAGTGTGTCTTCGCCCTTGTTCTGATCTAACAGGGGACTCACAGAATTCTGCCCTCCTGTCACCTCCGCTGTAGAGCGTGTTCTCACCATTTTGATAGAGAATCTGGCTTTTTGTCAGGCTTCCCACATACGGCGCCAATTGATGTTGCCTATCTGACAGCAACAAGAAAATGTCTTTCGTGTAGTCTGATTACACTAACGACGAAAGGGTGACGTCGATGCAATTTGATGCACGTGTTCTTCGTATATCCTGTAAAAACAACAGGAATCAGAGGGGGCAGGGATTTATCCCTGCACGCGCACTCCGACGATCAAGTCAGTGATCGGAAATTGGTGTATGTAAGAAAAGGAGAGTTTATGGCTTAAATCAGAGTGTTTAAGTATTCTCCCTGTTTTTCTTGGATTTTGGATTGATCCCCTTTTTCAGAGAGCTCACCTGGTATTTATAGGTTCCTGAGGCGGTTCGGGCTGAGACCCAGGCGCGTGTCTGGGCCGCGACAGAGTTATAGAGCACTCTGTCGCGCCTCGGACCATGCAACTTGCGGAGGAGTAGTCTGGTGGCAGAGTATGCATGGAACCTCTACCGCTGCTGTGCGGGAGACCTCTGCCGCTATCTGTGCGGGAGACTATGCCGCATGCTGTGCGGGAGACTTCTACCGCGGTTTGTGCGGGAGACTATGCCGCATACAGTGCGGGAGTCCTCTATGCCGCGTGAGGTGCGGAAGTCTATGCCACATGCTGTGCGGGAGACTTCTACCGCGGTCTGTGCTGGAGACTATGCCGCATGCTGTGCGGGAGACTTCTACCGCGGTCTGTGAGACTTCTACCGCGGTCTGTGCGGGAGACTATGCCGTATACTGTGCGGGAGACTTCTACCGCGGTCTGTGCGGGAGACTATGCCGCATACTGTGCGGGAGTCCTCTATGCCGCGTGAGGTGCGGGAGTCTATGTCGCATGCTGTGCGGGAGACTTCTACCGCGGTCTGTGCGGGAGACTATGCCGCATACAGTGCGTGAGTCCTCTATGCCGCATGCTGTGCGGGAGACCCCTACCGCAGTCACGCGGGAGACCTGTGTCGGGGGCAATGCGGAGTCCTGTGATGTGCATGGCGATGGAGGTCTGCCGCTCACGATGCGCGACAGACTGTGAGGCGGCAGACTCTTCTCGCATCAGACACTCTGTCGCACCTCTAGGAACGGTGTCGCATAGCGGTTCTGTCGCCAATCTGCCACGTGGCCTGTTCTTGGTTCGACACGTGACAGGCGAATAGTTACACACGTGGATCTGGTGATACGACCACCATCAATTAGAACTCAAGAGGATGGATCCAAAAAAAAATTCATTCGTTTTTTAAGAGTGAAAAATAATATTTACTATAATTTAATTAGTGAATTAACATTTTAATTATAAAAGAGTACTTTGTATAACAAAAAGTAAAAAAAATGCACTTGCGCCAAACTTGTTTTGCTACATAATTGTAACATTGAAAATTTATTATAGCATTCACAGTTAAGTGTTTAATTTATCAAACATGGTAATTGTAATATTACTTTACCACTATTTAATCAGCAATAGGCTATGCATATCACACCTTACAATATTAATTTTTTTCAATATTTTAATACTCAATAATCACATTTCATTAAAGTAAGAGATGGTAAGTCATGGAATGTCACCTAAGTGTGAACGTGTGATTAATTTGGTGGCTGGCCTCATATTTCAGCTGCTAGCTAAGCAAGTAGGGCTACTTAGCTGCTTTGATTAACGTTTATCCTATTGTGGTTTTACTAACGATGAAAAGAAAAGTAAAATATACATATTATAAACATGGAAACATGGGTTTGTTGTCTGTACCATTATCGAGAAATTAATTTCTTGCTAAAGTTTACAAATAACTTTTGATTATTGAAACGTTTTTTATGCTAGGTTTTACCCTTTTAATTTGTCCATATCTCAACAGCAAGATTCTCTTGTAATTTTTATTTATTATTCTTGTGAAGTCATGTAATAGCGTTTTTAAAACAAGATAGTACCTTTCAATCACATCCACTGATGTTTAACTAAATTTATGTATTACAGCCCTTCCAGCTAGAATCGCCTTTTCTTTCCGCTGTACTCGGATTGGCATCAATTTTTCCATTCAAGTTGCCATAAATTAATGAAACATCAATTTGAATCAATAAGGAGGAGAGATCATGTAATCTAGTACCACCGACTCAGCTGCAAAGAACATATTTTAACAAGAGATTCCTAAACCATCTTTATTTATACAGTATAATTTACGCGAACACGTATGTACATATATATATATATATATATATATATATATATATTATGTAAATTATGAATATTTTTATATTATATTAGATATGAAATTAATTTTTTTTATACTTTATAATTAGTGTTAATCTAAAAATATTTGATTTAAAGAGAATTCGAATACGAAATTTTTTGTTGTGAGTTATCGTCATTCAGAAATTTAACGAGATATTATCTTACCAAATCAGCTCTTTGAGTTTAATGAATGAGTGCAACTTCTATTAGGATCATTCTAAAAAATAAGTTAGGTATCAATAAAATAATACTACATCATATTATTTGAAATACATATAATTAGTATCATAAACTCATTTTCATCAAATCAATTATTATTAACTCAATTAACTCATAGTAAATAAATGAACAATTGACTTATAAAAATATACATAATAAAAATTAAATTTTTTCTTGAAAAATATAAAAAACAAACAAACAATTTTGATAAAAATAATTATATTTTGAATCAAATTAAAATAAAATAAAATAACTTTCAATAAACCGTAACAAAAAAAGAAAAAAAATCAAAAAGAAAGATAAAAATTTGATAAAAAAAATTTATCCTAAAAAAGTGATAAAATAGATTTTTTCATTAAATTTAAGATTAAAAAAAATTATTTGCTATTTTGAGAGTGTATATTATTAATTATATGTTTTTTTTAAAAAAAAATTGTGTCAATTTATTATAAGTACTTAAAATCTAACTTTTTAAAACAATCCTAATATAATTTAAATTCTTAATCCTAATATAATTTGAACTCCTAATGAATTAGAACAAGTTGAATGAAAAGAACAAAAACATGATCATGTTATTATCCAATATAAATCACTCCAACTGATAGAAAATCTGATCAGTGGTAAAGAAGCACTCACATTTAGCTGGATTATAAGATTAATTTCCTTAGTCTATCTCTCCCGTCATATCAAGTTATCTACACATGTAGATTTCCATTTCAGCAAAAACAAATCAATTTCTGACATGTATATATAACATTATGGCAATATATATATATATAGTGTACTTTTTTCTTCTTTCTTAAAAATTAATTATGTTTCGGAAAATGGCCCCTCACTAAAAGTATAATCATTGAAAAGACCCACTAAGACAATTTTGATTATAAAAAAAAGCAAGCTTTAAGAAACTGTAATTGAACCAATTCATTTTAAATGATCGAAATTATCTCCTAGGTATCCTTGTGAATTAAAAAAATTAAAAGTTTTTGGATTACTAGACATTAAAACTGTAATCGACCTAATTTTTTTGTAAATTTTCAAATTCAATTTAATTATTATTTAAATTTAATTAATATATTTTTTAACCAAATATAAAATTAAATTACTCGAAGCGGATAAAAAAATAGAACTGATTTAAGCCTGGTGAAAATGATCCATCCTGTTCAAAGGTGTTCTTTTCTGTTAAATATATTAAATGCATTGCAGTTTGCACAAATAAGACCAATACATATAAAAAAAACTTCTAATCAAACTTTTTTATTTTTAATTAAAGCAAAGTTATCAGCTCATCTCATCAGCTTGCATTCTGATTTGCAACTGCCATTTCTTTTCAATTGTATAATCCAAATGAAATAAGAAATAAAAAATAAAAAATAAAAAGTTATGAAGAAAGACTGAAAAGATGCACATATTTTAACGAACATTTTAGTCATTTAATTGACTGGTAAGGTTGATTAAATACGAGTAGGTTTAGATTAATAAGGTATTCTCTTTTAGGTATTTGTCATTTCCAATTCAGCAATATGGCCACGCTTACCGGCCACAATGACAGCAACATTCAGCTTAATTTGTCCTGTTTTGGAGGGCTATTTACTCGGTACATTGGATAGGATTTAAAAAAAAAAAAATCAATAAAAATTAAAAATGAAACTCGTTTCCAAGGGTATAGGGTTCAGACGGTTTAGGTTTTGTTGTATTCAGTTGGGATCATAAATATTTTTATTCTATTTTTGTTTATAATGTAAAAATGATAATTATTTGATTATATTTTCAATATATTTGATAATATTAAAACATAATTTATTTTATAAATATAAAATTAAAATTATAAGTTTCCTGAAAAAAATTGATGAATTAATTCATCCAAACAAATAAATTAGACGGCTTCAATTTAAATGATTCAAAAATCAAAATGCTTTTCACTTGATAGGAAGAATGAAAAGATATAATAATAAAAAATTTATTAATTCAATTATTAATTTTTTTTAAATTTATTTATTATGTTAATTATTTTTTTTCCAATCATTTTTTTTATCAAACAAAATCTTAATTATGCGGTCACCTCAAAGTTGAAAAGACTTGATTTAATTGTTTTCAGATTGTAAAATAACAAAAAGCGAAAAAAGATGAAAACAGATCAAATTGGGAGGGAAATGCTCGAGAAATTACTCAAATTTATGTGTTTAGTTTATTATTTTTATTTGTATTATTTATTAATATTATTTATATTAATTAATTTATTAAATTATAAACTGTCAAATATAATATTTTAATTATAATTGATGTTGCCTACCTGACAGCAACAAGAAAATGCTTCCCACGTAATCTGATTGCACTAACGACAAAAGGGTGACGTCGATGCAATTTGATACACGTGTTCTTCGTATATCCTGCAAAAACAACAGGAATCAGACGGGCAGGGATTTGACCCTGCACGCGCACTCCGATGATTAAGTCAGTAATCGGAGTTGTGAATGTATGAAGAAGAGAATATATTGCTTAAATCAAAGAGTTTAAAGCTTTTCCCTTCTTTTTGTCTTTTTGGTTTTCGATCCTTTGATTCAGAGAGCTCACCTGATATTTATAGGTTTCTGCAAGTCGGTTCGAGCAGAGGCCCAGGAGCGTGTCTGGGCCGCGACAGAGTGATAGAGTACTCTGTCGCGCCTCGAATTCAAGTAGCTAGCGAGGGACCTCTACCGCAGACTGTGCGGGAGACCTCTACCGCAGCCTGTGTGGGAGGCTATGTGGCAAGCTGTGCGGGAGACTTCTATCGCGGGCTGTGCGGGAGCCCTCTACCGCAGACTGTGGGGGAGACCTCTACCGCAGTCTGTGTGGGAGGCTATGTTGCAAACTGTGCGGGAGACTTCTATCGCGGGCTGTGCGGGAGCCCTCTACCGCAGACTGTACGGGAGGCTATGTTGCAAGCTGTGCGGGAGACTTCTATCTCGGGCTGTGCGGGAGCCCTCTACCGTAGACTGTGCGGAAGACCTCTACCGCAGTCCGTGCGGGAGGCTGTCGCAAGCTGTGCGGGGGACTTTTATCGCGGGCTGTGCGGGAGACCTCTATCGCAGACTGTGCGGAAGACCAATGTCGCGATATGGGCGATGGAGGTCCGCCGCGCCATACTGTCGCCAAATCTGCCACGTGGCTCGATTTTGGTTTGACACGTGGCAGGCGGATAGTTGCACACGTGGTTTCTGGTGACACGACAACCATTAATTGCTCCCCACTCTTTGGTAGGAATTTTTCCTGCGAAAGAGTATCTGGGTCTGGATTTTCTCGGGTCGGGTCGGATCTCCGCGCGTGTGTCGACGCAGGCGAGCCGCTATATATACTGGGCCCCTGCTGTCCTTGTCGCTATTGAGTTCTCCCGCAAAAAGACACTCAGCCGCGATTTTCTCTGCACACTCTCTCGCAACTCTGCCGCAAGTCTGTCGCGTACACATCACTGTGTCGCAACTCTGTCGCAACTTCTTCATACTCTGTCGCCAATCTCTCCTTTTCTTCATTTTAGGTAATTTCATAGTCTGTAGTCCCACTCTTTTGATTTACAGACTCCTAAAATGGCTGGCCATGGTATAGGAAAACAAATTGATCTAGGCGTTAAGTCGACTTTAAAGGAAGCCGACGTCCAAGACCTAGAATCCCGATTTCCTTTACCTGATGGATACTCTTATAGGCTCCCAGCCCCTCAGGAGAGCGACATACGTCGTGTGTCCGACGGGGCTGTCGTTTTTAAGGCAGCTTTGGAGTTAGGACTCCGCTTCCCCTTGTCAGACTTCGGGGCTTCCTTCCTCAGGACGCACAGGGTATCCCCGGGGCAACTGCATCCTCATGCATGGATGCAATTGGTAGCATTCACTGTGCACTGCCATTTAAGGGGCATCCCTCCGTCTCTTCCTCTTTTAGAAGTATTCTTTAGGCTTCGAGGGAGTCCCGGCTTAGTGCCTTACTCGCTTCAGCGGGTGTACCAGCCTGGTTTTGAGAACCGATTATTCGAGAAACCTGCTAACAAGCTTCATGGTTTCGAGACAGAATGGCTGGTTGTGGAAGTGCCCGAGGGCCTGGATATCCCCACTCGTTGGGAGAATAGGCGTGAAATCCCCAAGGGTCCCCGGGTTGCCACACTTAGGGAGCAGTTGTCTTCTGACATCGACAAACTGCTAGTCCCTCATCCCCTTAGCCTCGACACCCTTATATCAAATGAAAATTTGATATTAGCAGGCTGGGGTGTGGGTCCTGTCCCTGTTGCCGGACCCTCTATTCCTTCGTCAGATCCTCTGCCTTCGGTTTCCCCCGAGTTAAATCCTGAAGCACCTAGGCCACAAGAGGATATAGGGAGCACCAACGTAGAATCAAGTTCTGGCAGTGAACCCTTAGCCGATCTGACTGGTTGGGAAGGGTTCGGCTCTACTTTCATGGTGCTCCCTGATGACGACACCATAAATATAGAGTCCCTTCAGGAGCATCTCGATTCTCCTGGCGGTAACTTTTAATTCTCTTTACGGCTTGCTGTTTTTGATCAGTTTTTGACCACTGATTTGTCTTCTTTTTCTTTTTTGCAGATATGAGTCATTTTCGGCAATCATTAGGTCGCCAGGTTTCTGAGGCTGGTCCTTCTAGCGCTCCTGCCAGGAAGAGGCATCGTTTGGCTGACGATGTCCCAAGTGAGGCACCGGTCCCCTCTCATCCACCTCGTGCTCGGACCCCTCCTGTTTCTAGGCAGGCGATGCCTCCCCCTCCTTCAGAGCAGAGAGATCTCTCTCGGGATAGGGGGAGAGTTGCCTCGTCTTCACAGGGGGGCTTCCGGGTCATCCGGGCGATCACGCTCCGAGGAGCGCGCGGAATGCAATATTATTCCGTCTCAGCGGAAGAATAGAAGGCGCTTGTACATCGAAGGTTCGATGGGAAGCAGGCCAATATTGCCGAGGATAGGCCCTGCCGACGAGAGGCCCTATTCTGTGGACGGGGGAAATATTATGAGGGGCCATGAGTTCCGAGTCTACCCCGGGGTTCGTGACAACGACATTTTGGACACTCCCGAGGTGGCCTCCCGGTTAAGCTGGTCCACTATCCTTCCTCGGGACGAGGTAAGGATATTCAGAAACTACCCGGAGGGGGAGGATTTAGCCGACATGGAGGCATTGAGGGTAAGTTTCATACTCCTCTTCGTTTGACTCATTTTTGCCGCATTCTTTGAATCTAACTTTTAGTATTCCTTTGCAGCTGGCTCAACGAACTGTGGCCAACAATGCCCAGCATCGGGCTTATCGGGAGCGTGCTGATAGGGAAATCCGGGAGTTAAAGGATCAAGTTATGGAGTTGCAGAACACCATTAACAACTTGTCCAAACTTCCGGATTTAGTTCGAAGCTTGGAGGAGCAGCTCGCAAAGGTTCATCAAGACCTTAATCACACCCAGGGGGATCTTACTGTAGAGAAGGCTCGGTCTAGCAGATTTCAAGAGGATCTCCAGGATGCCCACTCTGAGCTAGACTGTATGCAGTCCAACTACGGGTCTTTACTTTCTCAGAATCAGGAGCTCGAGCAGCGTGTTGCCGAGTTGGAAAGTCAGGCTGCTCCTACATTGACCCAAGTGGAGATCAATAGCATACGGGCCGAGGCTGTGAAGGAGTACCGTCTCTCCAAGGATTGCTTGAGACGGAAGGAGGATTTCTCGAATCCCTATGTAAAGTACGGGTTCTATCTTGCCCGATCATGGTTAGAAGCACATAGGGAAGGAGAGGAATTCCCAGAGCTCCAGTACACCAACGAGGCAATGCTATTTGAGGCCCCCGACTGGACTAAATATGAGCCTGAAGCTGAACCTGCAGACGAGTTATTTAAGAGGATCGCCCAAGATGACCTCGTCAACCTCACTGGTCCTTGGGAGCCCATGGATTTGGATGGTGCTCCCGAGCCTATCGAGGCTCTCATTGATTTAGACGACGAGGAGGGTCAGCAGTCCTTGGGAAGTGATGGTCCATCTGCAGCTGATCCCCAGCTTCCTCCCGAAGAGTAGATAGCTATTTTTGTTTTTTGTATTTCTTTTCAAGTACTTTGTTGTTTTTTATTTTAACTTCGTACTTTTGTCGAATGTAATGACTTTTGAATGAAATGAAATTGAGATTTTTGTTCATGCTTTGTATTGCATTACTTCTCTATTTATCATTTATCATTCTTTGTCTGTTTATTTTGGTTGAATGTATTCGTTTGAATGTATTCGTGCATGCTCCCCAATTCTTGATAGAAAGGTAAACTTTCAGAAAGAATTTTTTGAGCGAACGTATAATTGTTTAAGGCTTGATTACTGCGACGTGTATGCGTCTTTAGTTTTTATAGCCTTGATATTTTTATCGCCTGGCCATAGTGACGCATAGCGCCTCAGGCTCTTACAGCTTGGTTAATTATACACGCCTGGCCACTGTGATACATAGCGTCTCAGGCTCTTACGGCTCAGTTGATTGTATACGCCTGGCCACAGTGACGCATAGCGCCTCAGGCTCTTACGGCTCGTCTGAACTACGCCTGGCCACAGTGACGCATAGCGCCTCAGGCTCTTACGGCTCGGTTGAACTACGCCTGGGCATAGTGACGCATAGCGCCTCAGCCTCTTACGGCTCGGTTAAACTACGCCTAGCCACAGTGACGCATAGCGCCTCAGGCTCTTACGGCTCGTCTGAACTACGCCTGGCCACAGTGACGCATAGCGCCTCAGGCTCTTACGGCTCGGTTGAACTACGCCTGGCCACAGTGACGCATAGCGCCTCAGACTCTTACGGCTCAGTCTGAATACCTGTCACAAGATTTAGATGCATATAAGTCGCAGATGTATAATAAAATGACATTCTGCGTGATGATTTGATGACAATATCTTGTGATGGTATAAACAAATGATAATACTGTTTGGGAAAGAAAATATAGCGATTAATTCAAATACAGCTTTAGGTGATTTGAATTCCATGTTTTCCCTATCTTCTTCCCTTGTAGAGTTTCCAGGACACAGGTGTTAGGTCCAATCTTGTATCTGATTCTGTAGGGACCTTCCCAGTTGGCTCTGAACTTCCCATCCTCCTTCAGGGCATTCGTGATCTACGACTTTCTGAGCACTAGATCTCCCTCAGACATTGGCCTATCTCTCACCCGGCTATTGTAGTAGTTGGCTACCCTCTGATGATAGGATGCCAATCGAATAGCCGCGATTTCTCTATGTTCATCGAGTAGGTCCAAGCCTTCCCTTAGAGCTTGTGAATTTTCTTCCTCTACTAAGGGTATCACTCTTGGTGATAACGCTCCAATTTCTACGGGGATTAGTGCTTCTGCGCCGTATACAAGGCTGAATGGCGTTTCTTTAGTCGACACACGACTGGTGGTACGATATGCCCATAAAACGCTAGGCAATTCGTCCACCCATGCCCCTTTTGCTTTGTCTAGCCTGGTCTTCAGCCCATGGAGGATAGTCCGATTACTGACTTCGGCCTGTCCATTAGCTTGAGGATATGACACTGAGGAGATCCTTAGCTGAATGTTGAGGCTCTTACAAAATTCACGGAAGGCGTTGCAATCAAATTGCTTTCCATGGTCGACATTTAGGATGCGGGGAATTCTGAATCGACAAATAATGTCTTTCCACACCATTGCCTCCACTTTCTTTTCCGTGATTGTGGCTAAAGGCTCTGCTTCAATCCACTTTGTAAAGTAATCGGTAGCCACTAGCAGGAACTTTCTTTGGCCCGTGGCTAAGGGGAAAGGTCCAAGGATGTCTAATCCCCACTGTGCAAAAGGAATTGGCTGTACTGTGCCTTGAGAGGGAGTCACTGGGGCTGTAGTGATAGGCGCAAACCTCTGGCATTTGTCACACCTGCGGGTTTGGTCCATCGCATCTTTCTTCAACGTTGGCCAATAGAATCCCGATCTCAATACTTTAGCTGCAAGAGCTCTCGCTCCTAAGTGTTCGCCGTAAATTCCTTCATGCATTTCGGTTAGGGCGTATCTTGCTTGTTCCGGTCCCAGACATTTCAATAAGGGTGACGAATATCCCCTTTTGTACAGTTCTCCATTGATGAGTGTGAACTTCGCCCCTTGTATTTTTAAGTGACGAGCCTCGTCCTTATCTTGGGGGAGTGTTCCTTCGGTGAGATACTGTTTGTATGGGGACCTCCAATCGTCTCCCACTTGAATGTCACACACTTCGACCTCTTCAATACTAGGTCGTTCGAGCCTCTCCACCTTCACCGTCCTTCCTCGTGTTTCGACGGAAGAGGCTAACTTAGATAATGCATCAGCATGTGTGTTTTCTGACCGGTTGATTTGTATCAGCTGAAAGCTTTTGAAAGTCCGGGCCAGAAGTTGGACTTTCTTCAAGTAAGGGACCAGCATCGGTTCCCGTACCTCGTACTCTCCGCTGAATTGGTTCACCACCAATTGAGAATCACTGTGTGCTATCAAGTGGTGAACCTGTAGCTTATGCGCTAACATCATCCCTGCTATCAGAGCTTCATACTCCGCTATGTTGTTCGAACTGGGGAATCCGAACCGTAGGGAGTATTCAAGGGATTTTCCTTCGGGTGAAACCAGGACTATACCCGCTCCGCTTCCGTTAGCACTTGATGCCCCGTCGACATGCAGCAACCAGGGGTGAGCCTCCCCTTCACTGCTGTCGCTTGGGATAGTTCATTCCACGATGAAGTCGGCCAGAGCTTGACCTTTGATAGCCGGCCGTGGTTGGAATGTGATTTCGTATCCCCCAAGCTCCACTGCCCATTTCACTAACCTTCCTGAGTGTTCAGGTTTCTGAAGGATCTGTCTTAACGGTTGATCTGTCAAGACGGTGATAGGGTGTGCTTAGAAATACGGGCGCAACTTTCGCGAGGCCATCAAAAGGGCTAATGCTAGCTTTTCGGCCAGCGGATAGCGGGTCTCTGGATCCAATAACACTTTACTCACGTAGTAGATGGGACGGTGCACCTTTTCATCTTTCTTCAGTAGCACCGCACTGACGGCGAAATCGCCGACTCCCAAATACATATAGAGTTGTTCTCCTTCCAGGGGCCTTGTTAATAAAGGCAACTGTTTCAAGTATTCCTTGAGGTCTTCAAAGGCTTTTTGACAATCTTCCGTCCATTCGAAGTTCTTTCCCCCCCGTAGAGTTTTGAAGAACGGCAGGCTCTTTTCTGCTGATTTTGACAAGAAGCGATTCAGAGCTGCTATCCTGCCTGTCAATCTCTGGACCTCTCTTACGGTGGTTGGGGGTTTCATGTCGATGACAGCCTGTACCTTCTCAGGATTTGCCTCAATGCCCCTATTGGTGATCATGAAGCCTAAGAACTTCCCTGATCTTACCCCGAATGAGCACTTTTCAGGGTTTAGCTTCATGTTAAATTTCCTCAATACTCCAAATACCTTGGACATTTGATCAGTATGAGACTCTCCTACGCGGCTCTTGATTATCATATCGTCCACGTAGGCTTCCATGGTATTTCCCAGAAGATCTTTGAACACTTTGCTCACCATTCGTTGATAGGTGGCTCCCGCGTTCTTTAGACCGAACGGCATTACCCGATAGCAATAAGTTCCGTCGTCGGTTATAAAAGAAGTCTTTTCTTCGTCTTCTGGGTGAAGCATGATTTGGTGATACCCGGAGAATGCATCCAAGAAACTGAGGAATTCGTAGCCAGATGTTTCGTCTACTAGCCTGTCTATCCGAGGTAGGGGGTACGAATCTTTAGGGCAGGCTTTGTTCAAGTCGGTGAAATCCACACACATTCGCCACTTCCCGCTAGATTTCTTTACCATCACTACGTTGGCCAACCACTCAGGGTAGTAGACTTCTCGGATGAATCCGGCGCCCAGGAGTTTTCTCACTTCTTCAGTGATTGCTTTTTGTCGTTTCGGGGCGAAATTCCTCTTTTTCTGTTTGACGGGTCTGTGCCCGGGTATGATGTTAAGCTCATGGCAAATCACTTCGGGACTAATCCTGGGCATGTCTGCCGGGCTCCAGGCGAAGATGTCCGAGTTTCTTCTCAGGCACTCGACTATGTCGTTCTTTAATTGTTCGCCGAGTTGAGTCCCGATGAATGCCCTTTTTCCTCCATCCCCTTCGATTAGCTCAATGGGTTCTGTCTCCTCTACAGGCTGAGGTTTGGGCGGATCATCTATGCACAAGGTTTCTTTCCTCTGTACTACCTTGTTGGCAGTGGAAGCGAGATAACAAGTACGGGCGCTCCTTTAGTTTCCTCGTACTTGCCCGACTCCGTTGGGAGTGGGAAACTTCATCAATAGATAGCAAGAAGATATCACCGCCCTCATGTCATTCAGCACAGGTCTGCCCAAAATTATGTTGTAGGCAGCAGAGGTTGACCTGACCACCATGAACAATACTTGCCGGGTCACATTCTTCGGGTGCTCTCTGAGAGTCACAGGCAACTCTATGGACCCGGCAACCTTCACTCGCTCCCTCGTGAATCCGTATAGTGGCGTCATAACGGGCTTTAACCTATCTTCGGATATGCTCATTTTTTCGAAGCAGTTCCAATAGATCAGGTTCACTGAGCTCCCGTTATCGACCAGGACTCTGCTCACTGGGTGTTTGGCCACTACCGTGGATATCACCATGGGGTCGTCATGAGCCATGACAATATCACCTTTGTCAGCCGGAGTGAATGTAATGGGCTTTTCATCCGCCAGCTCCTCCATCACCACATTAACCTGATACGCTTGCCTTGCGTAGCTTTTGCGGGAAGTAGAGGAGCTTCCTGCACTTGAGTCCCCGCCTGCGATGACATTTATCGCGGGGGCTGTAGGTTCGTTGTTTGGCGGATTAGCATGGGGGATGGGCCTGACTGCTTCGTTTCTAGGCCTATCCCTTCTATTGTCATTATTTGCCCCAGCCCGCGGACGATCATTTCTTTGGTCATGCGGAGGATAACGGGGTCTCTCGCTCCTCCATAGGAAGCGATTGATTTTCCCTTCTCTGGCCAGCCTTTCCAACTGGTCCATTAAATCTCTGCACCTCTCTGTTGGGTGGCCGTGAGCACAATGGAATTCGCAGTAGGCTTCGAGGTTTCGTCCTACATCTCCAATTTTCTTCTTGGGGAATTCCAATAATCCTGCCCCTTCGATAGCTGCCAATATCGCAGTACGAGGCTCGTTCAACCTGGTATAGCCTTCATACCTGAGCCTAGGGGCTTTGTCTCCTCTCACGGGTCTTGGGAAGCTTCTCTCGGGTGCATCTCTCTCTCTTTTCTTTCCTTCCTTCGCCTCCCTGGGCTGTATCATTCTCATCACTTCTTCTTGAGCTACATACTTGTTAGCCCTGGCAAAGAGGTCGGAAATCGTCATCGGTTGATCGAGAGAGAGGGATTCTTGTAGCTTCTCGGAGCTCGTCCCTTGCAGCATTGCAGCCAAGGCTACGCCTACTGGTAGATCTTCCACTTTCAAGGTTGCATCTCGGAAGCGATCTACAAAGCTTTTCAAGGGTTCTTTATTCCCTTGTTTAAGCGTGAGTAGGTAGGTAGCGTCTTTCTTCCTCTGGCTGTGGATCATGAAGACTTTGAGGAATTCATTTCTCAACTCATCAAAAGAGGAGATTGAACCTTCGCTCAACCCGTTGAACCACTTGAGAGCATGCCCGGACAATGTGAGAGAAAAAGCTCTACACATAATTTCGTCCTCCCATCCATGCAACAGCATGAGGGATTCATAACTCTGGATGTGATCGTAGGGGTCCGCTTTACCGGTGTAAGTAGCCATAGAAGGCATTTTGAACTTCTTCGGTAAAGGTTTGTTCATGATCTCCAGGCTGAATGGGATCCTCCTCCTTTGGCCATCATCCGAAGATACCAGTTTTTTCTTCTCGAGGTTCCTTTGGACGACCTTCTCCACATCCTCCGACCCTCGAGCTGAGCATGGCCTTGTCCCTTCGAGTCTAGAAGAGTCCGATTGATAAGCGCCCCTTCTAGCACCTCCCACTCCGGGACTTGATATTTCGAGGCCTTCTCGTGGGTCAAAACCTCCTTGTCTTCATTGCTCCCCAGCCCTATAGGTTCCCGGATCACGTTCTGACTCCACGGAAGACGAGCTGTGGCAGGTGGGGGAACTCTGCCGCCTATGGGCTGCGGGGGAACTCTGCCGCCTGGCGGCCAGAGTGGAAGTCTGCCGCGCATCGGGCAAGGGTGAACTCTGCCACCTATTAGAGGCGGGAGAGCACCGTCGCATATCTGATGTGGGATACCTCTGCCGCATGTAGTCCGCGGGAGAGTTCTGTCGCCTTTGAGCCACGGGGGAGCTCTGCCTCCTGTCGGACAGAGGTGAACTCCGTCGCTGTTGAGCCGCGGGCGAGCTCTGTCGCGCGTTAACCGCTGGCGAACGCTGTCGCACGGGAGCTGCTGGCGAGCTCTGCCGCCTAGTGGCCAGAGGTGAGCTGTGTCGCGGTTGAACCACGGGTGAGCTCTGCCTTGCTGGATTGGCAGTGGCATTATCTTGCGTTCCTGCACCTTGTCCGGCACTCGCCAAAGTGGAGGGCTGACCTCTCTCGTAGGTCTGCCTCGGTGTGCTTTCCCCCACTAACCGCTGCACTTCATGGGGTAAGCTCAATTGGGGGAGAGCGTCTCTGAAGAAGCTCACCATGGCTTTCAATGCAGCTGTAGTCTCCTCATTTTTGCGCTTCAGGGTCTCAAATTCTTCTATAGAAACCACGGCTTCTCTCTGACCCCTTTCACCATGTCTTCGTCCTTGTTCTGATCTAACAGGGGGACTCACAGAATTCTGCCCTCCTGTCACCTCCGCTGTAGAGCGTGTTCTCACCATTTTGATAGAGAATCTGGCTTTTTGTCAAGTTTCCCACAGACGGCGCCAATTGATGTTGCCTACCTGACAGCAACAAGAAAATGCTTCCCACGTAATCTGATTGCACTAACGACAAAAGGGTGACTTCGATGCAATTTGATCCACGTGTTCTTCGTATATCCTGCAAAAACAACAGGAATCAGAGGGGGCAGGGATTTGTCCCTGCACGCGCACTCCGATGATTAAGTCAGTAATCGGAGTTGTGAATGTATGAAGAAGAGAATATATTACTTAAATCAAAGAGTTTAAAGCTTTTCCCTTCTTTTTGTCTTTTTGGTTTTCGATCCTTTGATTCAGAGAGCTCACCTGATATTTATAGGTTTCTGCAAGTCGGTTCGAGCAGAGGCCTAGGCGCGTGTCTGGGCAGCGACAGAGTGATAGAGTACTCTGTCGCGCCTCGAATTCAAGTAGCTAGCGAGGGACCTCTACCGCAGACTGTGCGGGAGACCTCTACCGCAGCCTGTGTGGGAGGCTATGTCGCAAGCTGTGCGGGAGACTTCTATCGCGGGCTGTGCGGGAGCCCTCTACCGCAGACTGTGCGGGAGACCTCTACCGTAGTCTGTGTGGGAGGCTATGTTGCAAGCTGTGCGGGAGACTTCTATCGCGGGCTGTGCGGGAGCCCTCTACCGCAGACTGTGCGGGAGGCTATGTTGCAAGCTGTGCGGGAGACTTCTATCGCGGGCTGTGCGGGAGCCCTCTACTGCAGACTGTGCGGAAGACCTCTACCGCAGTCCGTGCGGGAGGCTGTCGCAAGCTGTGCGGGGGACTTTTATCGCGGGCTGTGCGGGAGACCTCTATCGCAGACTGTGCGGAAGACCAATGTCGCGATATGGGCGATGGAGGTCCGCCACGCCATACTGTCGCCAAATCTGCCACGTGGCTCGGTTTTGGTTTGACACATGGCAGACGGATAGTTGCACACGTGGTTTCTGGTGACACGACAACCATCAATAATTATAATTATAATTATAAATATGATATTCAAAAGAGAAAAATATATCATGGAGCTTGATTAGCGTTTACAAATTAAGTAATGAAAATACAGTATAATTATCATTCAAAGGATTTCTTTTTGTGCAACCTGATTAAAATCTAGATTTTTTTAGTATTGAGAATATAAATATTCAAAATACTTGGTCCAATAAAAAATTACAACGTGGCATAAGAAAAATCAAATATTTTATTTATTATATATATATATATATTTTAAATAAGGCAAAAAAAGACATTTAATCCAAGGATACATACGTAATTACAGGCAGAATAAATCCTTATAAATAAGGGATAAGTATGACTCAAAATCCTAGGTCTCTATTTTGCTTACAGAAACTCTATTAAATCCCCTTCTGACTTAAGCATCGGAGTGCTTACGTAGGAAAAAATTTATGCGTCTTTCTGATCATTCTTTTTCTTGTAGAACTTCTGGTAACGTGTGGCATGAAGATCGAAATGAGAACGTCAACAACACATCATCATTCTGTTCAGTAACAATAATTGGCGTCGTCTGTGGGAAATGGAAGAAAAGTTCTTAGCTCTACAATAATGGTGAGAACACGATCAGTAGCGATGAAGAGTGATGAAAATGAAGATGCAGCAAGCTCTCCAATTGGTAACCTGGGTGATGGAGTCCAAGGGGAGAGAGAATCAAGTATGATGACAATTCTTGTAGCTGAATTTGAAACTATGAGAAAACAGGAAAAGAAATCGTCCAAGCTTAACGGGCTATGGTTGATCTGTTCAAAGATGCCTTCTCGCAAGCGAATTTGCCTGCGACTGTCCGAAATTTGATAGGAGAAAGTTGAGCTGCGCGAGACCCTCACAGCATGGTCGCGCAAGACTCTCTCGGTATTATCGCGCGAGACCCTCACGACAGGATGGCGCGGAACCCTCACAGCAGGAGGGCGCGAGACCCTTACGACATGGTAGCGCAAGACGAGACTCACGACATGGTAGCGCAAGACGAGACTCACGACATGTTCGTGCGAGACCCTCACGGCATGCTCGCGCAAGGCTCTCTCGGCATGCTCGCGCAAGGCTCTCTCGACATGTCCGTGCGAGACCTTTACGGCATGCCTGCTCCAGACCCTCATGACATGCCAGCTTGAGACACTCACGGCATGCTCGATAGAGACCCTCACGGCATGCTTGCTCTAGACCCTCATGGCAAGCCCGCTCCAGACCCTTAAGCTTGCTAACTCCAGACCCTCACGACATGCACGCTCCAGGCCCTCATGGCATGCCCGCTCTAGACCCTCACGACATGCTCACTCCAGACCCTCACGACATGTCCGCTCGAGACCCTCACGACATTTTCGAGCGAGACACTCACAACATGCCCGCGCGAGACACTGTGGGCCTGGCGGCTAGAGATCTATTACGTGAAGCTGCAGTAGACCTTATGAGTGAGGCTGCGGAAGGATTGAGGCGTCAGGGTAAGCAAGACCTCGTACGAGATGTTCCGACAAACCTTAGGAGTGAAATCGCAGGAGGCATGAGGCTCTAATGTATGAGAGGCCCTGAGCATGAGGATTCGGAAGGCTTGCGACTCCAAGCTGCAGAAGATCCCATGCGTGAGACTCCAATTTACTGGAGGCATTAGAGTTTCGGAGAACCATGGCATCAGGGTACGAGGAATGCAACACGGGAGATTGTTGGTGGCCGGAGACGCCAAAATATTGAAAGCTTTGAGAGTCTGGCTATAGTAGATTATGGGTATTTGAATACAGAAGATCTTTGGTCCCAAAACACAAATGGCTCGCCAAATAATAAGGTCAGAGGTGTCAGAATGACAGGCACACATGCTAGGAGAAACTCGGAAGTAGATCCGACATGGAACCCCGAAACTGAAATGGCCAACTTTCAACCACGAGCTTGTCAAAACCAAATGCAGAATAATGGAAGAGAAGTTGTTGACTATGATCAAGCTGATTCATGTAGGGTGAAACATAGACCTGTATATGTCACGCCCCGAAAATGCGAAAAATAGGACAAATTTAAAACTTTTTCTCGTTAATTCACAATTAAAGGTGCATTCCTGTGCAGTGTCATACATCATCATAATTATCATTCCTCAGGATCTCATCACTAGAATTTATATATCATATCAAATACATTAATCCATCTCAAGTTAATTAATCCTAATACATCCCATACAATGATATACATCAAGTGTCTGCAATTACAATAATAGTCTGGGTACATGAAAAGATAAATTATACCTCAAGATACAATATATATGGCCTGGAGCTCGAATCCTCCACTAGCCACTACTCCGTACGTCGCAGGGAGATCCTTTTTCACTTGAAGAACTCTGGGGGGGGGGGGGGGAAGAAAACAGGGTGAGCTTCTAAATCGTTCAGTAAAGGGGGTAAGGAACTCATTTCATAAACCAAAATGCACATCACACAATGTTTATTTGTATGTGAAACTCATTTGAAAACCATAGCATGAAAGTACTCAAAACGATATTCTCATATCTCAAATCATGTGAAAACATGAAGTAAAAAGGCTCACTCTAGAGCATTAACAAAGCATGTGAAAACAATGCGATAAACGCTTTCTCAAATACGTGATAAAATCACTGAAATAGTAATGCACGTGGCACAGCCACTAAACACACGTGGCATAGCCACTTATTTAAATTCTCACGTGGCATAGCCACAAAACACACGTGGCAAAGCCACTGATTTAATTTCACACGTGGCACAGCCACTGATTTAATTTCTCGCGTGGCATAGCCACAGATTTAATTTCTCGCGTGGCATAGCCACAGAATAGGGTTTCTCAACGTGGCAACGGCCACCAATGGGGTATAACGTGGCACAGCCACCAATGGGGTATAACGTGGCATAGCCACCAATGGGGTATAACGTGGCACAGCCACCAATGGGGTTTCTCAACGTGGCAACGGCCACCAAGTATACGTGGCACAGCCACTGAATGAGTTATTCTCACGTTACCAGAACGGAGAAGAAATCGGGCTTACATGCTACCAGAGCAATGCCCGGTGTGTACTCACAACTACACACCTAAGTCATATCACATAAGACTGGTTTGCCTTCACGTAGAACTCGTAATGGTTTTTCTCTCATAAAACCCTTTTGAAAATCGTTTTGTACTCAACACAAAACGTAATAAAATTGAGTTCCAACCGGCAAGGGACACGCACACATTTCTCAAATCTCAATATTGCCTTAACGTAGAGCCCAGTTATAAACTCATAAAAACATTGGGCTCCAACCGGCTATAAAAATCGTGTGCAATTTAATCTCAACACAAAACCCAACATGCTTGTTTTATAAGCCACAATTCATGCTAAAATAGTTTACAATTCACATACACAAATGGTTTAGATTTCCCTTACCTCTTTGCACCTCGTATAGTGCAATCGTTTCCCCCGTATCACGGACTAGCCTCGCATTCCACTCTGGAACTCCCGAGCTGTCCAAACGATGTTAAAACATCAATACTCAATTATCACATAAACCTCAATTCTCAAAATCGAGCATAATTGCTCATAACTCCTTAAATCTCTCGATTCTCATAACTCTACCCTAAACTACAACCTCATTCACAACATCTCGACGTTCCACATTTCTAATACCAATTATCTATGCTAATTCACCACATTGTCTATATTTCCATTTATAGCACAAATTCTCAAAATTACCAAAATTACCAAATATCTACATTACTCCAACTACATTGCAATTTCATCAATCCCTAATCATTTCTCAACTATTTCAACGCAATGACAACCACCAATATCGTCAAAATCATCTCAAATATCAAGATCGAGGTTTAGAAATTACCCAAAGCTTGTGAGACGCACAACCCACGCCTCGATCCGATTCGTCCTTCGATTTCCAAGTATGTTGTTCTCCCTTTGATGAGGAACAACTTTCCTTCTTGCCACAACCTCTGATTCAGCCGGAAATGGGGGATTTGGATGAGTGAGAAAGTTAGGTTTTCGATAAAATGGGGGTTGGAAGAGAGAGAAAGTGAGTTTGCAGGAGAAAAACACGGGTCCCTTATATAGACTGGAGGTAGGAGATCGATCTGCCTCTTGATGAGATCGATCTGCGTTTGAATTTTGGGGACGATCTGGGCAATTTTATGCCTAGGAGATCGATCTGTCGAGGGGTGAGATCGATCTCTTTATGGCTTTATGAGATCGATCTGCTCCTAAGGAGATCGATCTTCTCCCAAACAGAATCATTTGGAGATCGATCTCTTCCTCATGAGATCGATCCTTTCTCAAACAGAATCATTTAGAGATCGATCTCTTCCATTGGAGATCGATCTGCTCCTCAAATTCCTCCTTCCTCGTCATTTTTAACTCACCAGATCGATCTCTCCTTCTCCCAGATCGATCTGTCCTCATCCTTCATGCTTATTTTACACACTTAACATATAAATCTCCAATTATCATTCCCACAATTTACTTAGCTCAATAAATTACACTTCAAATTATTATTACATCAATAAAATATGTCTAAAATTCTCAGATCTCACAGTATACATGGTACAAGATGCCACAGACGTGAAGAAAATGGTGAAACGTGTCTTAGAAGAAAAAGATTGGTTCCAGCGGAAGAAAACCAGAGAAGAAGAATTTCATTCAATTCAGCGATCATGGGAAAACCACTACCACCGAAATTCAAGATGCCATAGAACATAGCATATGCGAGAAAGACTGATCCTTACGACTATATCCAGAACTATGAGTTATTAATGTTATTACATGGATGAGAGGATGAGATTATGTGTAGAGCATTCTCCTTAACTTTAACTGGTCGCACACTAAAATGGTTCAATAGTTTACCAGAAAGGTCTGTCTCATCTTTTAATCAGTTGAGAAGTGAATTCCTAAAGGGCTTTACGATAAATATCAGAAGAAGAAGGAGGCCATCTATTTGCTTACCTTGAGGCAAGGGAACAAGGAATCACTCAAAAGTTACCTGGATTGGTTCCGTGATGCTGCTCTTGAGATAAGTGATCTTCAAGTTGGGGTAGTAGTGACAACCATGCTACAAGGGACAAGGTCTGAAAAGTTGTAGGAATCATTGTCTTTGGATCAATCGACAACAGTTTCAGACTTGTTCTCCAGAGCAAACAAGTACATTTCTCAAGAGAAGGTTATGAGGATGATACCAGTACGAGATTTGAAGGAAGTAAGGAAACGGGAAAGAGAGCCTGATGATAAGAATGCAGGAAGATCAGATAAAGCCCCAAAATTGAAGTATATTAATTACATGCAGTTTATCGAACCATTTAGCAACGATAGAAAGACCTGAGATGCTTCAATTCCCCATAAGAGGTGAAGGGAATTTAGGATGAGATCATGGGTCTTACTGTAGTTTTCATTCTGCCTTTGGTCATACAACTGAGAAATGTTGGGAACTAATCAACCAGCTTGAAAAGTTGGCTACAGAAGGGAAGTTAGACCGCTATGTGTGGAGGAATGAAAGGATTCAATACCCCGCTCGTGATAGAGGAGACAATAGACCGTGTGATAGACGCCACAATAACAGAAAACATATGAGGAGAAACGAAGAAAGAGGAAACGAGGCTTGAAAGGGAGAACGTAGGAACCAACAGATAGACAATGAATCAACAGGAGCTGCCATTAATGTCATTTATGGAGGAGAATACATAGCTAGTAGCTCATCTTCTTCGCGAAAAGCTTATGCTAGGCAAACATACCAGGTCCACTTTATGATGAAGGTGACTGAGAAAGAAGAGGTGATTTCATTCACACTTGATGATCAAGGAGACGTGATTGTGCCGCATGATGATCCTATGATCATATCGGCGGCGGTAGCTAAGCATCTGATAAGCAGGATTCTGGTAGATAATGGAAGCTCGGTGAACCTTATCTACTGGAATTGCTTTGAATAAATGGGGAAGATAGACTAAGGCTTGTAACCACCCCCTGTTAGGCTTCACTGGAGAAAAAGTAAAGGTGATAGGATCTATTGAGTTGCACGTTACTTTAGGAGAAGTCCCTAAGAATGTTATGAGGCAAGTCTTATTTATGGTAGTCAAGTCAACATCTCTGGCATACAACGTTATCATTGGATGACCATTGCTGAGTGATATGAGGGTCGTACTTTCTCCATGTTGTTTGTTGATAAAGTTCCCGACTCCCGAAGGTGTGGGACAAGTCAGAGGAGATCAAAGGAAAGCAAGAACGTATAATATTGTGTCAACTACATGTAAGGAAGTTTAAAGAAAAGAAACCCTTATTGTCGCAGGGCTACCTAAGCCATCACCAATGCTTTGAAGGAAGATGGAAAGTTCATAAGACAAGAAGATAGCAAAAACGTGGAATGCCAACCACTTGAAACTACACTTGCAGTGAGACTTTAATTCATTTAATGTTATTTCTTGTTACTAAACTATGAGTTGAAATTTCATTTGTTGAATTGTGATTTATGCCATAATGATATTTTATTACATGTTGAGGTTTCCAAATAATTGATAGATGATTGATCAAACAAAGGGCTTGAAGTGAAAAATGCACGAGGTAAGCCATAAAGAAATGTACAAGTACTTGAAGTGAAAAATGAGCGAGGTAAGCCATGCACCCAAAACAATGGCTTAAAGCGAAAAATGCGCGAGGTAAGCCACGGAGAAAAAGTACAAGAGCTTGAAGCGAAAAGTGCGCGAGGTAAGCTAAGCACTCAAACAAGGGCTTGAAGCGAAAAATGCGTGAGGTAAGCCATGCACCCAAAACAAGGGCTTGAAGCGAAAAATGAGCGAGGTAAGCCTCGAAAAAAAAAGTGTAAGAGCTTGAAGCGAAAAGTGTGCGAGGTAAGCTAAGCACTCAAACAAGGGCTTGAAGCGAAAAATGCGCGAGGTAAGCCACGCACCCAAAACAAGGGCTTGAAGCGAAAAATGTGTGAGGTAAGCCACGAAGAAAATGTGGGAGAGCTTGAAGCGAAAAGTGCGTAGGGAAAGCCATAAAGAAATGTGAAAGGGCTTGAAGCGAAAAATGCACGAGGTAAGCCACACACCAAAGTAAAAGAAGGGCTTAAAGCGAAAAGTGCGCGAGGTAAGCCATAAAGAAATGTGCATGGGCTTGAAGCGAAAAATGCGCGAGGTAAGCCATAACAAATTGTGCAAGGGCCTGAAGCCAAAAATGCACTAGGTAAGCCACAAATAAAATAATAATAAAAGGCTTTAAGCAAAAAATGTGCGAGATAAGCCATAAAAGAAACTTAAAACGAGAATATGTAGAATAAGTCGTCTTAATGATATAAGAAAAGTACATGAAATCATCGGTACTTTTAAGAAAAAGTAAATCTCCCTAAATATGAATCATAAATTTGATTTCTTATTACAGATAAACTCAAAGTATTGACAACAAGAAAACAAAAAACTAAAACTACTCATCGGTCGGTGGCGAGGCACCCCTATCAGAAGAATCCAACTCGTCACCATCTAAGTCGCCCAAGGTGTCAATCACTCCTTGTTAGGGACGAGGCTCCCAAGGACTTAAAAGATTAGAAAGATCGTCATGAGCCCATATTGTCTTCAAATGGAACACTACTGCAAGTGCACAGGCCAGTTTTCGAGTATAGAGTAAATATGAGTATCGTCCCACAGGGAACTGTGTCTATCGCTAATCACTGTAATCAACAACCTTAAGCTTATTTAGAAAATTAATGAATGTTGGTTAAAATCCTATTTACTATTCTAACTATTAACTACGGAACAAATTAATTAAAGCAAATAACAATAATTACGAATGAAAATATCAATAGCAAAATATTCCTAGAAACCGATTTCACCTAACTAGGGTTCATGCAACTCCTTTGATCAATTGTTCTTTTGATTTCAATTTGTTTATAGCCGAAACTATTTCCTGTTTATCTCTCTTGAGTTTTAAACAGTCATACCCAATTTACCTAATCCTAACCTCTTGATTCAGAATCAAATAATAGGGTTTATTAAGCAATAGTAATCTGTTCCTCTATGGCTCATAAGAATTGTCAACCTCTTGGTCTAACAACATCCTATGTTAATTTACCCTTGTGCATATAAACAATCCCCTCTCCCGAGTGCCAGATTCTTATACTAATTCATCTAATTGGTGGCCAATCAACTAGAGCATTAAGAACAAGTAGATTAAATAAACATAATTGAAATCATCCAAATAACATCACAAAGTAATTGCAATCTGCCCAAAGTTGGTTACATCGATTATAGGAAAAAGGAGTTTAGTTCCTAGACATCATAATAAACATCCAAGAAATCCAATTTAACATCCCAAGAACAAAATTGGTGAAAAAGATAAAAAAGATGGAGTTTCAATGGAGCTAAATTAATCTTGAAGTCTTCTGCCGCAGCCTCCTTCTAAATTCTAATAAAAGACTATTTATAAGGTTTCTAAATACTAAAACGCGGAAGGCCACATGACAAAACAGTGTTGCCCTAATCAGACTGCTATGCTGCGGCAATGGTATTAATTCCTCAAATCTGCTCTGCACTATCCAGTTTCTTCTATTGCTGCAGCATAAGTCACGATCAGTACCCTGTAACTTCAATTCTTCACAAAATCATCAGAACCAGCTCCAAAAGCCTTAACTTCTCTAAATTGTCTTTTTCCTGCACAAGTGCACAAAACACATAAAACATACCTAATATTGCAAAGAACAAATCAAATAACTAAGTAAAATAGGTCCTAAACATATATAAAATTCAGTACTAACAAATTCCCCCAAACTTAGAAATTTGCTTGTCCTTAAGCAAAGACATACTAGACATAAAACAAATAAAGACTCTCAACCATACTCAGCTCACATGCTTGTTATACTAAATTGGGATTTTCCTCAATAATTCACAAGTTTCTCAACTTAAGACAAATTTCAAATTTATATTGTTCAAGCCAACCAAAACAAACCAATCCCCCTTCACTCTTCACTTTCCACTTATGTGTGTGTGTACAATCATTTACTCAAATTCATGCACTCAAGTGTTAATGCAAAACCTAAATAAGAATTAAACACAAGACTTCATATGCTTGAATTAACTACTACTCTCCACTAATAAGGACTCGTGCATAACCAAGAATCAAAAGGACTTTTCAAGGGTTGTAACGTAAGGCTCGGGTTTAGTGGGATAAAGGATATAACATGAAGTTTAATCCACCTAAAGCACTATAATCACCTTTGGACTTAATTGTTTTTGAGCTTATGAATCACTACCCAACTTCATTCATTCTTGAGTTTGATTTCTCCTTTTTTTTTTTTTCATAGTGTCATACCCCTGAACTTAAGATTTTTCACTACTTGTAACTTGAATATGACACTCAATTTACATCAAAACCCGAGAACAAAAACTATTTTTTTACCAAACACCCCTATTTTCTTTTGAGCTCATCCCTCAAGCTAAAGAAATGATTAATAGCACTTCAAGTAAGGGATCAAAAGAAAAGGATAAGCAAACAATTAGGTCATGGCTTGTAATATAGTTAGATAACAATAAAATGGAAAAATTACGCTCAAAAGGGTTTTCCAAAGGATTAATATAATTAGGTAGGCTTGAAAGGCTCAATCTCAAAACAAAAAATGGCCTAGATCATTTTCCTAATTATGCATGGTGTATCAATTTCGCCTCAAGTAATAAATAATCAAGTTCTAGAGTCCTTTTGGTTTCACAAATCAACACAATAAGTACATAAACTGAATATGATTGGTGCATAAGTTTAAGTGAAAAGATTCAAGTGAAGCTTTTTATCCACATACCAATACTCAAACAATAAAATCATTCATTTAAGCAAAAGTTGATATTTCCTTGCAATATCCATCTTCGGCCATCTAGAAAACTAACCTTTAAAACCAAGTATAATTGTCACACAAACATATAAACACGAAACAAATAACTACTAAAAATATTTAAACAGGCACACAAAGCATAACCAGCACAACCACACAAAGGACAAACATAACTCCTTAAAACTTAAAACTTTCATTGTCCTCAATGAAAAGATAGGAAAAAGTGTCAAAGAGGACTTCCTTGGGGGTAGTCTAGATGTCATCATCCTCCTCGGAGTCGACCTCAGCATCAACGTCCTCGGACGCATCTTCTTCCATCTCATCATCATCAGCAGCATCTCTTTGCTGTGGCAAACACCATTCGGTGGTAAGGAAAATTCCACCTCTCCTTGACGACCCCTCAGATTGAGGTATTGTACCAATGACCGATTGTAATTGGTAACATACGCAAAGAAAGTCTGATAATCTCGATCATTATTTCGTACCTCCATCCTCAGTTCTTTAATCTCATGAAGTAAAGTCTCAATGGAACCTGGAGTGGTAGAAGGTGTAGCTGATGGGCAAGCAGAAGTGCCAACAGAAGGTGGTGGTAGTGCAACAGGAGTAGCAGCTTCTCGCTGAATCAAAGGTACTCTTAGATTTTTTAAGGTTATAGCAGATTTCCTTGCCAATCTAGGTTCAAGTTCAGTCCAATACACTCCATACTTCTTACAGAGTCCACAAATCAAGGAAGGTTGAAGTAAACCCTTTCTATTCTCTCTACGTAATAACTCTTGCATGGACCAAAAAATAATAGCTCCAAAATCAACAATCTTTCCTGTCATAATACAATAAAGTAGAGCTAATCTGTCCACATTGACACTACTTTTATGGGTGGTAGGCATAATTCTAGAACAGATAAAATCATGCCATTCATGAAGACCATATTGAAGTCGGTTAGATGGGAACGCCATGGATTCAGCTTTCGACCTCTTTTGCCAATGGGTGTATGGGACTGTCAATTCATTAATGACACGGACCAACTCATCATAATCAGTGTGCAGGGTTGCTACATAACTGGCGTACTCATCTTGCATCCCTTGAGGAAGGTCCAGATACAAATTAATGGTATTCGCATTGTAAGGAACAAGAACACCCTAACTTCTGAAGTAGAATGAGTGCTCTCCATGGCATTTGCATAAAATTCACGGACCACATCAAGGATAGCATCTTCTGGTTTCCCTGCTAATTTCAACAAATTGAAATCCCTCAGATACTCAGAATACATATCCCAGCCACCAATGTCAGGCCTAAAGCTCCTCTCAATAATCATGTTTTTATCCATGGATTTCTTAAAGTTTTTGCTGCCTGACTATTCACAAACCGAGAGAGATCATAATCGGTTACTACGAGCTCTTCCCTTTGTGGAGATGGGGCTAATCTATCAGTGGCTTCACTAGAACTCTCCAGGGTTCATCTGGCTCGGGTCGAAATTGAAGCCACATAGGATTGATTTGGACCACTTTACGTCTTTATCACCTAAACAATAAGACAAGAAAACATTTTCTTTCTTCCCCTAAAGGTTTTAGGACCACCAAGAGATCTAACCCATGAAAATACATTGGAGAAACTACCAAATCAGCATAAAACAACAATATCGAAAGAGAGAAAAATAATGGTTATGGGGTTTGTCTGTATACTTTCAAGTGAACAAAGAAAGATGAAATAACTAGAAAAAAGAAAGTCTTAGTGTGTGAAAGGTTCGGCTGCCCCTTCCTAATTGGATGGGTAGGGTTATTTCCTTAGCCGAATAACAAGTGGGGTGAAAAAGATAAGGGAATCCATCCTCCAATAAAACCTTGCCATGTGTATTCCACTCACCCCATCTTTGAATATTGTAAACATCTGTTTCTTTCTTTGACAGAATTTCTTCTCATACTTTTTCTTACTCTTGACTTTCTTTCTCTTACCATTACTTACATCATTCGGCCCTCACTTCTTCAATTGAATTTCTTTTTGTTTTTTTTGTCTTCCAACTTAGTTGCTAGAAACTCATTTTCTTTTCTTTCCTTGACTTGGTCGTCCACCCTTAAGTTACTAAAGTCCTTGCAAAAGTTTGTTTTCTTTTATGTTCATCATTCACGCACCCATGCATTCTTTCTTGAAAAATCTTGACAATTAAACTTTCAAACAGTGCTCTTCTAATGCATATGCCTGTAAAATAAAACACAACGTAATCAAATAAATTAAAAATAAAAATATAAACACACTACTAAAATCAAATAAAAATAAAAAGAATTTAAAAACTAAAAATCCTAAAAATATAAATTGGGTTGCCTCCCAAAGCGCTAAATTTTAAGTCTTCAGCCAGACTTCTTCCAGTCTCTTCAATTCGGTTCACTAAGGGGAATGCTTTCTAATTTATGCACCTCCTCTCCATAATAATGCTTTAAACGCTGCCCATTGACCTTGAACAAGCTCTCATCTGATTTCTTCAACTCAATTGCTCCATATGGGAAAACTTGGTGTATCACAAACGGTCCTGACCACCTTGACTTCAACTTGCCATGAAATAATTTGAGCCGTGAATTATACAAGAGAATTTGCTGTCCAAGACTGAATTCTCGTCTCATTATCATCTTGTCATGCCATTCTTGGTCCTATCCTTATAAATCGTTGCACTGTCATAGGACTCATTCCTCAGCTCATCAAGCTCATTCAATTTGAGTAACTGATTTGCTCCAGCCTTGTTATAGTCAAAATTGAGCTTCTTAATGACCCAGTAAGCTCGATGCTCAAGCTCTATAGGTAGATGACATGCCTTACCAAATACCAACCTATAGGGAGACATTCCAATTGGAGTCTAATAGGCTATTCTGTATGCCCAAAGCGCGTCATCTAACTTGTTAGCCCAATTTTTTATATTCAAATTTACAGTTTTCTCTAAGATCAACTTCACTTCTCGGTTTGAAATTTTAGCTTAACCATTTGTCTGTGGATGATAACCGAGAGCTACTTTATGTCAAATTCCATACTTTGACGTCAAACCATTGAAGACTTTGTTATAGAAATGAGTACCTTTATCACTCAAGATGGCCCTTGGAGTACCAAACCTTGTCAAACTATTCTTGTGTAGAAATCGAATCACCACTTTTGGATCATTTGTTGGTGTTGCTATTGCCTCCACCCACTTAGGGATATAATCAACAGTAAGGAGAATGTATAGCTTCCCAAAAGATGGAGGAAACGGTCCCATAAAATTGGTACCCCATACATAAAAGATTTCCACTTCTAGAATATTTGTCAAAGGTAATTCATACCTTCTTGAAATGTTTCCAACCCTTTGACATCTGTCACATGTTTTTACAAATATGTAGCTATCTTTAAACACACTAGGCTAATAAAAACCTGATTGCAGCACCTTTGCTGCTGTGCGTTCTGCACCAAATTGGCCTCCATATGCTGCAACATGACAGTGACGCAGAATTTCCTGAATCTTCTGGCACGTATCTTATTATAATCTGGTCTGGACACTTCTTAAACAGCAGAGGGTCATCCCAAAAATATGAGTTGACATCATGGAAGAATTTTTTCCTCTGTTGATAAGTTAAACCACTTGGCATTAATCCTCATGCTAAGTAATTCACTATGTCTGTAAACCAGGGTATATTTGCATCAATCTTCATTATTGTTTCATCTGGAAACTCCTCTTGAATAGGCTATTCTTGCTGAATTTCAGATTGCTCCAACCTAGACAAATGATTAGCTACAACATTTTTTGATCCCTTTTTGTCCCTGATCTCAAAATCAAATTCTTGCAAAAGCAAGATCCTGAATGGATCCTTCTTCATAAATAGATCTTGAATGGTTACATGGTCTGTATAGACAATGACCTTGCCCCCAATTAAGTATGGTCTGAACTTGTCAAATTCATGTACAACTGCAAGCATCTCCTTCTCCGTTGTTGTGTAATTTTTCTGAGCTTCATCTAAGGTCCTGCTTGAGTAATAGATAGCTCAAAAAATCTTGTCTCTTTTTTGCCCAAGGATTGCTCCAATTACAAAATCACTCATGTCGCACATCAGTTCAAACGGTTTTGTCCAATCAGGTGTGATCATAATAGGTGCATAAATAAGCTACTTCTTGATCTTTTCGAATGCCTACAAGCAAAGATCATCAAAGACAAAATCAACATCTTTTTCTAATAAATTACATAAAGGTTTTGAGATTTTTTAAAAGTTCTTAATAAATCTGCGATAGAATCCTGCATGTCCTAAAAAGCTCCTCACGACTTTAACTGATTTTGGAGGGGGAAGCTTTTCAATAGCAGTGACTTTAGCTCTATCCACCTCAATGCCGTGAGCTAAAATTTTTTATCCAATGACGATTCCTTCTTGCCCCATAAAATGATACTTCTTTCAATTTAAGACGAGATTCGTCTCTTCACATCTCTGCAAGACTAGTGCCAAATTAGATAAACATTGGTCAAAAGTCTTACCAAATACCGAGAAGTCATCCATGAAGACTTCCATTATCTCTTTAACTATGTCAGCGAAGATCGACATCATGTATCTCTGGAAGGTTGCTGGAGCATTACACAAACCAAAAGGCATCCTCCTATATGCGAAAGTTTCATATGGGCAAGTGAAGGTTGTTTTCTCTTGATCTTCTGGGGATATCGCAATCTGGTTATAGCTCGAGTAGCCATCTAAAAAGCAATAATAAGTGTGCCCGGCTACTCTATCTAACATTTGGTCGATGAACGAAAGCGGGAAGTGGTCTTTCCTAGTAGCTTTGTTCAGCTTCCTATAATCGATGCAGACTCTCTAACCTGTTACCATTCTGGTGGATATGATTTCATCGTTGGTGTCATGAACTACTGTTATTCCACCCTTTTTAGGCACAACCTACACAAGACTCACCCAAGAACTATCAGATATAGCATATATAATACCAGCATTTAATAATTTTAAAATCTCAGCTCTAACAACTTCTTTCATTGCTAGATTTAGTCTTCTCTGTGGTTCAATAGAGGGTTTATAATTTTCCTCTAACTGAATTTTGTGCATCACAATGGAGGGACTAATTCCTTTGATGTTGGCAATGGACCATCCAATTGTCGATTTGTGCTCTCTTAAAATTCTAAGCAACTTGTCTTCCTCTTTAGCAAATGAAGATGATGAAATAATCACAGGAAAAGTACTATCATCACCTAAGAAAGCATACCTCAAATGGTTCGGTAATTCTTTCAATTCAATTTTGCCTTCTTTTTTCTCACTTACCTGCGACTTGTCAATCTTTTCCTTAGTTGTTGTAGTCGTACTTTCTAATGGGTTTGCTTCCAAAGTAACAACACAAATTTTAATTTCATCAGTTAATAATTCATCATCTAAATTAGAAACTGAATTTACTAGACACTAAGCTATAGGATCGATTGGTGCTTCCTTTGTTTTAACTTCCCGTACACAACTCTGCACCACTTCAATCAACTTACAGGTCTCTGGCTCATCAGCGACTTTCATCGCCTTATAGATGTTGAACATAACTGATTCATCATTCATCCTCAAGGTTAATTGCCCTCTCTGAACATCGATTAGTGCTCTCCCAGTGGTAATGAATGGTCTCCTAAGTATAAGCGAAATTTCTCTGTCCTCTTCATAATCTAAGACTACAAAATCGACAGGAAAAATTAGCTTATCAACTTTAACAAGTACATCTTCTACTATACCTCTAGGATAAGTAATTAATCTATCCGCTAATTATAGTGTTATGGTGGTCGGCTTCACATGTCCAAGTCCTAGGCTCCTGAAAATAGATAAAGGCATTAAATTTATGCTAGCTCCTAAATCACACAATGCTTTACCCACTTTCGATCCTCCAATCTCGCATGAAATAGTAAAGCTTCCAGGGTCTTTCAATTTTTGTGATAACTTCTGCTGTAAAATCGCACTGCATTCCTTTGTCAAGTTGACAGTTTCATAATCCTCAAGTCTCTGTTTCTTTGACAGCACCTCTTTCATGAATTTTGTATAATGCGGCATCTGCTGCAAGGCATCAACAAATGGAATGTTAATATGTAATTTCTTAAATATATCTAGAAATTTCTTAAACTCAGATTCAATCTTCCTTTAATACAAAGCTTGAGGATAAGAAATAGATGGTTTCAACAAAGGAGGATTATCAGGAAAAAGTTTACTAAAAGGTTTAGAATCAACTCCCTGTTTAACTGTTTCTGATTCGGCATCCTTTGACGTAATAGTTTTGGCCTGCTTCTTCTGTACCTTAGTGATTGGTGCAGTTTCTTCTTTCTTTACTACCTTTGGTGGCTCATAGGTTTTTTCACTTCTCAAAGATATATCATTGCAGTGTTCTTTCGAATTTAACACTGTATCACTATGGAACTTACCTCTTTCATTCAAAGAACTGACAACGTCAGCTAACTGTCCCAAACTAGTATTCATCTCTGACATTTTAGCTTCTATAGTGTCTAGTCGCGCATCAGTTTTGCTAAATCGTATTCTAGTTTCAACCATGAACTCCTCAAATTTGTTCCTTCTAACTCCACCATAAACTTGGGGATTCCCTTGGTTATTGAATCCTGTATTGCTATTACTTGCTACTGGTGGGTTTATAACATTCTTAAAATTACCATAAGATAGATTCTCATGGTTTCTGAATCCTGGCTGGTAATAGTTTGAACCCGATTTCCCTGAAAACCAAAGTTATGATTATTAACATAATTCACTTGCTCCAAATCCGTCCCCATCAAGTTAGGATTTGCGTTGTCAGGATGAATCATAGCTTGCGGCCTTTGTAAACCCATTAAAGCAATTTGTGTCGAAATCTGCTCAAGTCTTGCTAGAATGGCTGTCTGCATATCTAACTCATGCATACCTGCTACTCTTTTGACATTAGCTCTTTTACCTGGCCATTGGTTGCTGTTTATAGCCATCTCCTCAAGTAACTGCATAGCTTGATCAGGTGTCTTAGACCATAGTGAACCTTCTGCTGAGGCATCCACAGTAGCTCGTGTCTGCGGAGTCATGCCTCTGTAGAAAACCTGTATCTGGTTTCTTTCATCATATCCATACTGAGGGCATCTATGCAATAACTCTTTAAAACGCTCCCATGCCTCATGTAATGGCTCTTGGTCTAACTGTGTGAACTGGACAATCTCTAATCTCATCTGCATAGTCTTTCCTGGTGGGAAATACTTTGCTAAGAATTTATGTGCCATCACTGCCCATGTCGGAATGCTTCCTGCTAATAGATTTTGATACCAACTCAATGCTTTATCCCGAAGAGAGAAAGAAAATAACCTTAGCTGAATAGCATCGTCAAAGGCTCCATTAATCTTAATGGTTCTACAAATCTGCAGAAAACTTATCAAGTGTGTATTGGGATCCTCCAAGGCCGAACCTCCAAATTGGTTTTGCATAACCATGTTGATCAATGCCGGCTTCAATTCAAAGTTGTTACAGTTCACAGGAATCTCTCTTATAGCAGTGAAATTATGATTCACAATTGGGGTGAAATAATTGCGTATAGCTCGCTACTGCTGATTATCATCTGCCATGATTAAATTTTGGTCTTTCTCTTCAAATCTGTTCTGGCGAATTTGTCTGATGGTTCTCTCAAGCTCTGGATCTAACTCTTCTTTTATATATGCACTTCTATTGCTGCGAGTTTTTACCATTCACCTAAAAATATTCGTAGATAATAAATTAAAACAAAAATAAAATAAAAATCTAAATTAAAGTAAAGGCTATTGGGGAACAACGTCAACGAGAAACTAAACAACAGTTCATCGGCAACGGCGCCAGAAAACTTGTTGTCCTCAAATGGAACACTACTGCAATTGCACAAGTCGATTTTTGAGTATAGAGTAAATATGAGTATCGTCCCACAGAGAACTGTGTCTATCGCTAATCACTGTAATCAACAACTTTGAGCTTTATTTAGAAAATTAATGAATGTTGGTTAAAATCCTATTTACTATTCTAACTATTAACTACAGAATAAATTAATTAAAGCAAATAACAATAATTACGAATGAAAATATCAATAGCAAAATATTCCTAGAAATCGATTTCACCTAACTAGGGTTCATGCAACTCCTTTGATCAATTATTCTTTTGATTTCAATTTGTTTATAGCTGAAACTATTTCCTGTTTATCTCTCCCGAGTTTTAAACAGTCATACCCAATTTACCTAATCCTAACCTCTCGATTTAGAATCAAATAATAGAGTTCATTAAGCAATAGTAATCCGTTCCTTTATGAATTGTTAACCTCCCAATCTAACAATATCCTATGTTAATTTACCCTTGTGCATATAAACAATCCCTTCTCCTGAGTGCTAGATTCTTATACTAATTCATCTAATTGGTGGCCAATCAACTAGAGCATTAAGAACAAGTAGATTAAATAAATATAATTGAAATCATTCAAACAACATCACAAAGTAATTGCAATCTACCCAAAGTTAGTTACATCGATTATAGGAAAAAGGAGTTTAGTTCCTAGACATCATAATAAACATCCAAGAAATCCAATTTAACATCCCAAGAACAAAATTGGTGAAAAAGATAAAAAAATATGGAGTTTCAATGGAGCTAAATTAATCTTGAAGTCTTTTGCCGCAGCCTCCTTCGAAATTCTGATAAAAGACTATTTATAAGGTTTCTAAATACTAAAATGCGGAAGGCCACGTGGCAAAACAATGTTACCCTAATCAGACTACTATGCTATGGCAATGGTATTAATTCCTCAAATCTACTCTGCACTGTCCAGTTTCTTCTATTGCTACAGCATAAGTCACGATCAGCACCCTGTAACTTCAATTCTTCACGGAATCATCAGAACCAGCTCCAAAAGCCTTAACTTCTCTAAATTGTTCTTTTTCCTGCACAAGTGCACAAAACACATAAAACATACCTAATATTGCAAGAACAAATCAAATAACTAAGTAAAAATGATCCTAAACATATATAAAATTCAGTGCTAACAGCCCCCATCTGCATATAATCCGTAAAATTCTTGTCATTGGGCTCATAACTTGTCCAATCACGAAACTCATCGGTATAATGCTCTAACTTCCTTTACCATTGTAGTTCAGGAAAAGTCTCATTTGATCTATCTTTCTCTAACCAATAGCGCGCCATATAGAAACCATATTTGATAAAACCTGTAGAGAACATAAGCTTTCTATCATGACAATCTTGTGATAGATGATATTCTCTAATAGCTTCAGAACGAATCTGGTTGTACGCGTTTGGATTGATGGTGGAAGGTTCAGGTTTTTCACGTAGCTTAGAAAGCTCTTCCTCCAACCTTCTACAATCAGACTTTAACTCATCATTGCTAGTTTGGAGGTCTTGGAGTTTAGATAGAACAGCTTCGTAATCAGACTTCAGCTCCCCATAAGTGGCAGAATGCGCCTCACGCTTCTTGACAAAATTCTCTTGAAGGCTGAGGTTTTCGAGATGAAGGTCCTCTTTCTCCTTGTTTAATCGATCAATCTGCTTAGGAAACCTCAGATATTGAGCTATTTCATTCTGCCACTCAGATCTTTCAGCTTTTAGTTGGTCAAGCTCAGCATCAGCTTGTGCTCTGTATGTTCTGTATCACGCATTACAAGCGATTACTTGCTTAGCCGCCTGAAAGTAAATAGGAGATGATAAGATGAAGCTAACAAGATAGATGAGAGAAAAATAAAAAAGATAGAAGTGTACCTGCATTATTAAATAATGAAATCGATCTTCAGGAACAGGAAAGCCCTTAAATAGCTATGCTTCATCTCGAGTGTGAGATCTGAGAATTTCAGACATATTTTATTGATGTAATAATAATTTGAAGTGTAATTTATTGAGCTAAGTGAATTGTGGGAATGATAATTGGAGATTTATATGTTAAGTGTGTAAAATAAGCATGAAGTATGAGGACAGATCGATCTGGGAGAAGGAGAGATCGATCTGGTGAGTTAAAAATGACGGGAAAGGAGGAATTTGAGGAGCAGATCGATCTCCAATGGAAGAGATCGATCTCCAAATGATTCTGTTTGAGAAAGGATCGATCTCATGAGGAAGAGATCGATCCCCATATGATTCTGTTTGGGAGAAGATCGATCTCCTTAGGAGCAGATCGATCTCATAAAGCCATAAAGAGATCGATCTCACCCCTCGACAGATCGATCTCCTAGGCATAAAATTGCCCAGATCGTCCCCAAAATTCAAACGCAGATCAATCTCACCCCTCGACTGATTGATCTCCTACCTCCAGTCTATACAAGGAACCCATGTTTTTCTCCTGCAATTTCACTTTCTCTCTCTTCCAACCCCCATTTTACCGAAAACCTAACTTTCTCACTCATCCAAATCACCCATTTCCGGCCGAATCAGCTGTTGTGGTAAGAAGGAAAGTTGTTCCTCATCAAAAGGAGAACAACATACTTGGAAATCGAAGGACGAATCGGATCGAGGCGTGGGTTGTGCGTCTCACAAGCTTTGGGTAATTTTTAAACCTCGATCTTGATATTTGAGCTGATTTTGATGATATTGGTGGTTGTCATTGTGTTGAAATAGTTGAGAAATGATTAGGGATTGATGAAATTGCAATGTGGTTGGAGTAATGTAGATATTTGGTAATTTTGAGAATTTGTGCTATAAATGGAAATATAGACAATGTGATGAATTAGCATAGATAATTGGCATGAGAAATGTAGGACATTGAGATATTGTGAATGAGGTTGTAGTTTAGGGTCGAGTTACGAGAATCAAGAGATTTGAGGAGTTATGAGCAATTATGCTCGATTTTGAGAATTGAGGTTTATGAGATAATTGAGTGTTGATGTTTTAACATCGTTTGGACAGCTCAGGAGTTCCAGAGTGGAATGCGAGGCTAGTCCGTGATACGGGGGAAACGATTGCACTATACGAGGTGCAAAGAGGTAAGGGAAATCTAAACCATTTGTGTATGTGTATTGTGAACTATTTTAGCATGAATTGTGGTTTATAAAACAAGCATGTTGGGTTTTGTGTTGAGATTTAATTGCACACGATTTTTATAGCTGGTTGGAGCCCAATGATTTTATGAGTTTATAACTGGGCTCTACGTTAAGGCAATATTGAGGTTTGAGAAATGTGTGCGTGTGCTTTGCCGATTGGAACTCGGTTTTATTACGTTTTGTGTTGAGTACAAAACGATTTTCAAATGAGTTTTATGAGAGAAAAACCATTATGAGTTCTACGTGAAGGCAAACCTGTCTTATGTGATAAGACTTAGGTGTGTAGTTGTGAGTACACACCGGGCATTGCTCTAGTAGCATGTAAGCTCGATTTCTTCTCCGTTCTGGTAACGTGAGAATAACCTATTTTGTGGCTATGCCACGTATACTTGGTGGCCGTTGCCACGTTGAGAAGCCCCATTGGTGGCTGTGCCACATTATACCCCATTGGTGGCTGTTGCCACGTTGAGAAACCCCATTGGTGGCTGTGCCACGTTATACCCCATTGGTGGCTGTGCCACGTTATACCCCATTGGTGGCTGTGCCACGTTGAGAAACCCCATTGGTGGCTGTGCCACGTTATACCCCATTGGTGGCTGTGCCACGTTGAGAAACCCTATTCTGTGGCTATGCCACACGAGAAATTAAATCAGTGGCTGTGCCACGTGTGTTTTGTGGCTATGCCACGAGTGATTTTAAATCATTGGCTATGCCACGTGTGTTTAGTGGCTATGCCACGCGAGAAATTAAATCAGTGGCTGTGCCACGTGTGTTTTGTGGCTATGCCACGAGTGATTTTAAATCAGTGGCTACGCCACGTGTGTTTAGTGGCTGTGCCACGTGCATTATTTTTACTGTGATTTTATCACGTTATTTGAGAAAGCGTTTAACGCGTTATTTTCACATGCTTTGTTATTGCTCTAGAGTGAGCCTTTTTACTTCATGTTTTCACATGACTTGAGATATGAGAATATCGTTTTGAGTACTTTCATGCTATGGTTTCCAAATGAGTTTCACATACAAATAAACCTTTTGTGATGTGCATTTTGGTTTATGAAATGAGTTCCTTACCCCCTTTACTGAGTGATTTAGAAGCTCACCCTGTTTTTCTTTCCCCCCAGAGTTCTTCAAGTGAAAAGGAATCTCCCTGCGACGTACGGAGTAGTGGCTAGTGGAGGATTCGAGCTCCAGGCCATATATTTTGTACTTTGAGGTATATTTTATCTTTTCATGTACCCAGACTATTATTGTAATTGCAGACACTTGATGTATAACATTTATGGGATGTATTAGGATTAATTAACTTGAGATGGATTAATGTATTTGATATGATATATAAATTCTAGTGATGAGATCCTGAGGAATGATAATTATGATGATGTATGACACTGCACAGGAATGTACTCTTAATTGTGAATTAATGAGTAAAAAGTTTTAAATTTGCCCTATTTTCCACATTTTCGGGGCGTGACAGAGTTTTCTTGGTATCAGAGCTTAGGGTGTCTAGTACTGTCAGTGTCGGTTAAGTGAAATAGAATACATCCCAAGTGTCTGTAATAGTCTGGTCATGAACTGAAATTGAAGATTGAGATTTCAATCGATTGTGATATGTACGCGCAGGAGACAAGTTGAGATAGAGAATGAGTAAACGACCAGGTCGTTCGAGGAGGCAGGCAGAGTCCCCTCCGCCACCTGTCCCACAACCAGAGAGTCCTAACTCTCGATTTAATCGGATTGAGACCGATGTGAGGCAAGGTTTTGAGCAGATGGCAGCGTTATTCGTGTAACACTTTGGAGTTAATGCCTCGGGTACTACGCCTACACCACCACAAGGACCTCCCATACCCCCAGTGCCTCCCGTCACCCAGCCTGAGGATAGAAGTATGGTCCGACTAAGGGATTTTCTGAAGATGAATCCGCCCGCATTTAAGGGAAAGAAGGATCCTACAGAGGCTGAGGAGTGGCTGACAGGGTTAAGGATTATATTTGATTTCCTGGGGTGCACCGATGCTGAGAGGGTCAGTATGAGTGCCTATATGCTGAAGGGGAGAGCTCGAGATTGGTGGGGTACTACCCAGGGTATTCTGATGTCCCACCATGATGTGATTGGTTGGGAAGAGTTTCAGACAGCCTTTAGGACCCAATATGTACCACGAGCCGCCCAGAGAAAGAAACAAGCCGAGTTTTTGAGTTTGGTACAGGGTGACATGTCTGTGGATGACTATGAGAGCCAATTCACAGCGTTATTGAGATATGACCCAGAGACCTTCAAGAGTGAAGAGCTCCGCACAGAGAAGTTTGTGTATGGGTTGAAGCCCGTCATCAGAGATAGATTGATAGGGCTGTGTATTACTGAGTTTGGAGATGCTCTGAGACGAGCACAAGAGATTGAAAGAGGAATTGAGATGGTACAATCCCAAAATGAGCTCAGAGCAGTGAATAGAGATAAGGGCAATAGGCCAGCACTTTTCCAAATAGGGCTCGGAGAGGTTCCTTCAGAAGAGGAAGGATTGAGGTGCAGAAGGACAGATTGGAGAGACCCAGAGCCTATCCTATTATCAAGGAGACCCCTCGATATGTCAGGCCGGAGATAAGGGTTTGTAGAGACTGTGGTCGATCGCATGAGGGAAGTTGTACTGGGTCGATCCGTGGATGTTTTAGATGTGGTGACATGGGCTACAGAGTGAAGGACTGTCCCCAACCTCAGATACCACATGCTCCGGAGCCCACTAGACAACAGCCTCAGAGAGTGGATCCCCGGAGACGGGCCACTGCGGCAGAGAAAGGGAAGAAACCTGTGGCACAGGGACGTATGTTTGCCCTGGATAAGGAGACCGCAGACACTTCGGCAGAAACTATAAGAGGTACACTCTCTGTCTGTAATCATAAGGCTCATGTGTTGATTGATTCAGGATCCACGCATTCCTTTATTTCTGAGCATTTTGCATGTAGATTAAACTTGAAGTTTGAACCTCTAGAATACATACTACATGTAAATACCCCTATGCGTGAATCCCAGAGAACTGAGTTAATCTGTAGAGGATGTGAAATAAAGGTAGGAGGTAGAGTGATGTTAGCAGATCTAATCATGTTGAATATACATGGGTTTGATGTAATTTCGGGGATGGATTGGTTGGCAACCAATCGAGTGAGTTTAGACTGCTACACTAAGATTGTAACTTTCTCCCTACCTGAGCCTTACAGTGTACGATTGAGATATTGAGGAAATGATTATGTGGATTTCTAGTAAGTAAATTGAGAATTTTGATATTATTTTGGAGAATATTAGATATGATTGTTCATGTGAAGGTTATGAGACACTCATCTCAGACGATGAGCGGGAACATCCGAGGATTGAGGATATACCTGTGGTGTGTGAATTTCTGGATGTTTTCCCAGATGAATTGCCAGGTTTACCACTAGAGAGAGAGCTGGAGTTTACCATTGATTTGGTACCAGATACTCAGCCGATCTCTAAACCTCCTTACAGGATGGCATTAGTGGAACATAAGGAATTGAAGAGACAACTACAGGAGTTATTGGATCAAGGGTTCATTAGACCCGGTGTTTCGTCGTGGGGAGCACCAGTACTATTTGTTAAAAAGAAGGATGGTAGTCTCAGATTATGTGTAGACTATCGATTGTTGAATAAAGCCACGGTGAAGAATAAATACCCACTGCCCAGGATTGATGATCTACTCGATCAGCTAAGAGGGGCATCAGTCTTTTCTAAGATTGATTTGAGATCGGGCTATCACCAATTGAGGATTAAGGAAGAAGATTTTCCAAAGACGGCCTTCAGGACGAGGTATGGCCATTACGAATTTCTGGTGATGTCCTTTGGATTGACGAATGCCCCTGCAGCATTTATGAGGTTGATGAATGAAGTGTTTAGAGACTATCTAGATAAATTTGTGATAGTCTTTATTGATGATATCCTGGTGTACTCTCGGTCGTATGAGGAGCATGCACAGCATTTGTGGTTAGTACTTCAGATACTCCGAGATAAGCAATTATACGGAAAGCTTAGTAAGTGTGAGTTTTGGCTGAACCGGATAGCTTTCCTTGGTCATATAGTCTCAGAGGAAGGAGTATCAGTGGACCCAAGCAAGGTGGAGGCTGTGCTTAATTGGGAGAGGCCGAAGACAGTTACTGAGGTGCAAAGTTTCCTTGGTTTGGCAGGGTATTACAGAAGATTTGTGGAAGGATTCTCAAGGATTGCCGCCCCTTTAACTAAGCTCACGCGCAAAGAGACTCCATTTATATGGACTGATCAATGTGAGCTCAGTTTTCAGGAATTAAAAAGTAGATTGACAGCGGCACCTGTGTTAACTATCCCTGAGGGATCAGAAGGATTCTCGGTGTATAGTCATGCATCTCATCAAGGATTGGGGTGTGTGCTTATACAGCACGGAAGAGTGGTCGCATATGGATCGCGACAGCTGAAAGACCATGAGCGGAATTACCCCACGCATGATTTGGAGTTAGCCGCTGTGGTATTTGCTTTGAAGATCTGGCGACACTACTTATATGGGGAAAGATTCCAGATCTTCACTGATCACAAGAGTTTGAGATATCTCTTTGATCAGAAAGAGTTAAACATGAGATAAAGGAGATGGATGGAACTCCTTAAGGATTATGACTGCGAGATTCTATATCATCCGGGTAAGGCGAATGTAGTTGCTGATGCCCTGAGCAGGAAGAGTATGATATCTGCTATGATGATCAGGGAATGGGATTTGTTAGAGCAGTTCGTCGAACTTCGGATTAGAGTTAAAGAGGTAGAGACTGGATTTTGGGCTAGCTGCGGATAGAGCCCAGGATCATGGATCAGATTAGAACTGGGCAGCGCAGTGATCAGAGATTGATAGATATGGTTAGCCAAGCTGAGCAGAGTTCGCAGTCGGATCTCACCATCAGTGAGGATGGATTGTTGAGATTCAGAGGACGGATCTGTGTACCAGACGATGATACCCTGAAGAGACAGATACTGAGAGAATCCCATTGCTCGCGATACACCATGCACCCAGGGAGTACTAAGATGTACCGAGACTTAAGAACGGTGTATTGGTGGAGTGGTATGAAGCGAGACGTGGCAGAGTATGTGGCCAGGTGTTTAGTATGCCAGCAAGTGAAAGCTGAGCATCGGAAGCCCGGAGGACTACTACAGCCCTTACCTGTACCTACATGGAAATGGGAGCATGTCACTATAGACTTTATTATGGGTTTACCGAGGACCCGAAGAGGTCATGACGCTATATGGGTTATAGTGGATAGATTGACCAAGAGTGCACACTTTCTTGCCATCAAGAGCACAGATACTGTGGATGCCTTAGCTGAGCTGTATGTCAGTGAGATAGCTAGATTACATGGGGCTCCAGTGAGTATTACTTCTGATAGAGATTCCCGATTTACTTCCAGATTTTGGACCCAGTTTCAGGAGTCCATGGGATCTCGATTGAGTTTCAGTACCGCCTATCATCCTCAGACAGATGGTCAGTCAGAGAGGACTATTCAGACCCTGGAGGATATGTTGAGGGCGTGTACGATGGATTTTAAGGGATCATGGGATGATCACCTGCCCCTAGCAGAGTTTGCATACAATAACAGCTATCATGCGAGTATTGGAATGGCACCTTTTGAGGCTCTATATGGTAGGAGGTGTAGATCCCCTGTAGCTTGGGACGAAGTCGGTGACAGAAAGATAAATGCTCCCGAGCTTGTTGAGTAAGCCGTACAAAGTGTGAAACTCATATGTGAGAGGTTACGGGCTGCACAAAGTAGACAGAAAAGCTACGCGGATGTGCGTAGACGGCCACTCGAGTTTGACGTTGGTGATGCGGTATTTCTGAAAGTATCACCGAGCAAGGGTATCATGCGATTTGGGAAGAAAGGGAAATTGAGTCCTCGATACATAGGACCATTCGAGATTCTTGAGAGAGTGGGAGAGGTAGCCTACAGATTGGCATTACCCCCACAGATGTCTGGAATACACAACGTTTTTCATGTGTCTATGTTGAGGAAGTACCACCCGGACCCTTCTCATGTTATAGAGTATGATGAGATGGACATACAGGAGGACATGAGCTATACTGAGGAACCCGTCCGGATTCTCGATAGAAAGGAGAAGGTACTGAGGACCAAGAGCATCCCATTAGTGAAAGTTTTATGGAAACATCACTCAATGGAAGAGGCAACGTGGGAACTAGAGAGTCTCATGAAGGAGAAATACCCCCATCTATTTGACTAGTTGAGTTGAATTTGGAGGACCAAATTCTTTTTAAGGTGGGGAGGATGTGAGATCTGAGAATTTCAGACATATTTTATTGATGTAATAATAATTTGAAGTGCAATTTATTGAGCTAAGTGAATTGTGGGAATGATAATTGGAGATTTATATGTTAAGTGTGTAAAATAAGCATGAAGTATAAGGACAGATCGATCTGGGAGAAGGAGAGATCGATCTGGTGAGTTAAAAATGACGGGGAAGGAGGAATTTGAGGAGCAGATCGATCTCCAATGGAAGAGATCGATCTCCAAATGATTCTGTTTGAGAAAGGATCGATCTCATGAGGAAGAGATCGATCCCCAAATGATTCTGTTTGGGAGAAGATCGATCTCCTTAGGAGCAGATCGATCTCATAAAGCCATAAAGAGATCGATCTCACCCCTCGACAGATCGATCTCCTAGGCATAAAATTGCCCAGATCATCCCCAAAATTCAAACGCAGATCGATCTTACCCCTCGACAGATCGATCTCCTACCTCCAGTCTATATAAGGAACCCGTGTTTTCTCCTGCAATTTCACTTTCTCTCTCTTCCAACCCCCATTTTACCGAAAACCTAACTTTCTCACTTATCCAAATCACCCATTTCCGGCCGAATTAGCTGTTGTGGTAAGAAGGAAAGTTGTTCCTCATCAAAAGGAGAACAACATACTTGGAAATCAAAGGACGAATCGGATCGAGGCGTGGGTTGTGCGTCTCACAAGCTTTGGGTAATTTCTAAACCTCGATCTTGATATTTGAGCTGATTTTGATGATATTGGTGGTTGTCATTGTGTTGAAATAGTTGAGAAATGATTAGGGATTGATGAAATTGCAATGTGGTTGAAGTAATGTAGATATTTGGTAATTTTGAGAATTTGTGCTATAAATGGAAATATAGACAATGTGATGAATTAGCATAGATAATTGGCATGAGAAATGTAGGACATTGAGATATTGTGAATGAGGTTGTAGTTTAGGGTCGAGTTACGAGAATCAAGAGATTTGAGGAGTTATGAGCAATTATGCTCGATTTTGAGAATTGAGGTTTATGAGATAATTGAGTGTTGATGTTTTAACATCGTTTGGACAGCTCGGGAGTTCCAGAGTGGAATGCGAGGCTAGTCCGTGATACGGGGGAAACGATTGCACTATACGAGGTGCAAAGAGGTAAGGGAAATCTAAACCATTTGTGTATGTGAATTGTGAACTATTTTAGCATGAATTGTGGTTTATAAAACAAGCATGTTGGGTTTTGTGTTGAGATTTAATTGCACACGATTTTTATAGCCGGTTGGAGCCCAATGATTTTATGAGTTTATAACTGGGCTCTACGTTAAGGCAATATTGAGGTTTGAGAAATGTGTGCGTGTGCTTTACCGGTTGGAACTCGGTTTTATTACGTTTTGTGTTGAGTACAAAACAATTTTCAAATGAGTTTTATGAGAGAAAAACCATTATGAGTTCTACGTGAAGGCAAACCTGTCTTATGTGATAAGACTTAGGTGTGTAGTTGTGAGTACACACCGGGCATTGCTCTGGTAGCATGTAAGCCCGATTTTTTCTCCGTTCTGGTAACGTGAGAATAACCTATTCTGTGGCTATGCCACGTATACTTGGTGGCCGTTGCCACGTTGAGAAACCCCATTGGTGGCTGTGCCACGTTATACCCCATTGGTGGCTGTGCCACGTTGAGAAACCCCATTGGTGGCTGTGCCACGTTATACCCCATTGGTGGCTGTGCCACGTTGAGAAACCCTATTCTGTGGCTATGCCACGCGAGAAATTAAATCAGTGGCTGTGCCACGTGTGTTTTGTGGCTATGCCACGAGTGATTTTAAATCAGTGGCTATGCCACGTGTGTTTAGTGGCTATGCCACGCGAGAAATTAAATCAGTGGCTGTGCCACGTGTGTTTTGTGGCTATGCCACGAGTGATTTTAAATCAGTGGCTATGCCACGTGTGTTTAGTGGCTATGCCACGCGAGAAATTAAATCAGTGGCTACGCCACGTGTGTTTAGTGGCTGTGCCACGTGCATTATTTTTACTGTGATTTTATCACATTATTTGAGAAAGCGTTTAACGCATTATTTTCACATGCTTTGTTATTGCTCTAGAGTGAGCCTTTTTACTTCATGTTTTCACATGACTTGAGATATGAGAATATCGTTTTGAGTACTTTCATGCTATGGTTTCCAAATGAGTTTCACATACAAATAAACCTTTTGTGATGTGCATTTTAGTTTATGAAATGAGTTCCTTACCCCCTTTATTGAGCGATTTAGAAGCTCACCCTGTTTTTCTTTCCCCTAGAGTTCTTCAAGTGAAAAGGGATCTCCCTGCGACGTACGGAGTAGTGGCTAGTGGAGGATTCGAGCTCCAGGCCATATATTTTATACTTTGAGGTATATTTTATCTTTTCATGTACCCAGACTATTATTGTAATTGCAGACACTTGATGTATAACATTATATGGGATGTATTAGGATTAATTAACTTGAGATGGATTAATGTATTTGATATGATATATAAATTCTAGTGATGAGATCCTGAGGAATGATAATTATGATGATGTATGACACTGCACAGGAATGCACTCTTAATTGTGAATTAATGAGTAAAAAGTTTTAAATTTGCCCTATTTTTCGCATTTTCGGGGCGTGACATCGAGGAAGGATAGTCGACCATCCCAGGTGAGATGCTACTCCAAGATCATGAATCGAGTCGTTATAATTAACACTGGGATAGACGATGAAATTCTAACCATGAACAGTCGTGCCACCATCCACTTGGAACCGAGAAGTATTAAGCTCGACGATTGGTGAAAGTATTGGTACATCCCGCATTGCCGACTCAATATGTAAGGTCTACCTCTCAATATGAGAAGGGCGAGTAATATTGCACTACGCCCGGTTACTCCTATGATACTCCTCTAAATCAGGGTTAGAAAGTGGAGCCTCCACTGCCGGTTGTTTTCCTCTGTCCCGATTTCAAGAAGTTGACCCCTCAGGACAAGATGAAGAAACAAGGGAGGATCTCGTCCTTTCACCTCGAGGTCACTCTCGAGAAGAAGTCCCCTTAGCTTGATCTTGACCGGGGCTCACAATGTAAGACCCAATTTTTATTATATTTCCTTATGATTCACACTAGTATGGATATTGTTATACGTTAATGGAATCATAAGACGAATGATTTTGATAATATAAATATGAATGGAATAGTCAAACGTACGTAAAATTTGAAAATGGACAGTTAAGGAATTTCAAATTAAATTTATGAGATTTGAATGGTCCGAATAGAGATACGAATTTTAAGTGAGAAATTAAAGTGGGTCCAAGAAGGAAAGTTGGCCTAAATTGGTCTCGAATGTGTAGAAGGGTAAAACGGTCAAAAGACCAAAATTCGGTGTAAATTCAATAAGAAAATTTTAATCAAAATAGGGAATTAGGACATTTTGATCAATGAAGGAGAAATTATCGAATTCCGAGTCCAATTGTTCAAGATACGAAAATATTACGATAAATCGTAATTTTTGCACGAGACATTATACCGAAAATATGGAAAATTATACTAGAAAAATAATTTAATTAAATAAAAATATATTTAATTGATTAAATATATTAATTAAATGAATAGTGAAGATATTTGTTAAAAAAATAATGTATTTTATTCATTAAAATAATAATAAAGTATATTATAATAACAAATAAAAAAAAGAGAACTGAAAAACGAAAATCGGGAAAACCCGAAAACAGAAATCCGACAGAAAACGATAGCTGAACTCTCGAGCCACCGATGGCCACCGGCAACCGACGAGCCCAGACAAAGGTCAGAGAAGAGAGAGGACAGGCCGATGAACACTTTGGCACCGGTGACGCGCATCGACGACGGTTGAGTCCGACGAATCGGCGAATGGAAAATCGAGGGAAAAATCGAGTCGGTTCCGACGATCCACGACAAACCAGCTTCGATTCAACCTAGTGAGAGATCCCCGAGTCGAGGCGGTCCTTTTGAGACTGATAGCGGCCGATGAAACGGCCAAAAATGCTGGCGATGGCAAGGAACCCGAAACGGCACCGTTTGGCCGAGAGGAAAAGGGAAGGAAAAGGAAGGAAAAAGAAAAGAAAAGAAAGAAAAGGGAAAAAAAGAAAGAAAAAATACCGGGGACAACTCGAGATTCGGGTAAGTTGATCGAAGGTCGAGATTGACCTACAGGTAAATTTTGAAAATTAATTTAATATTATATTTAATGAAAACTAACCCGGATTAATCTAATTGTGCAGTTCTACGACAGAGCCCGAACGAGAGTCGATTGAGCTCCAATTTCGGTACCCAGCATAGTATGGGGTAAGTACACTTTAATTACGACAATTTGAGTCATTAATACATAGTTAAGATTATTTTATGAGTTTTACGGATTAAATTTTGCATAAAATAAATTATATTCAGATTTTTGAATAAATTATTGTAAATGATATACGTGTTATCCAATTAGTTTGGAACGAAGTCGGATGAGTATTGGTAAGCCAAATGAGCCCAATAAACCCAAAGAAGGCATTTAATAAGTGGAAACGGGCTGGAATTGGATCGAGACTCATTAAGGTGAAATCAGGCCCAATAAAGTAAAACGGGCCCAGTAACTTAGATTCGATCAGTAAGAGTGAAATACTGATACATATATTAAAATTGACCCAAATGGACTACTTTGTTGACACATTTAACCTAGAAAAAGTTGTATTTGAATGAGATGATAGACGTGACAGGAGTTTTGGTGTATTGAAGTATAAACTGACCACCGCATTTATTCTCACCATACCCAACAAATTAAGAGGTTTCTCAGGGTATATGGATGTCTTGAAACCAAGATTGGGTTGTGTGTTGAAGCAAAATGAGATGGAAGTCACGTATGGATCCAGACAGTTCAAGGACCATGAAAGGACTATTTGGCCCATGATTTAAAGTTGGTAGCCGTAGTAATACACTGATGGTATGACGCCACTATTTTTACAGTGAGAAATTTCAGGTATGCACTGATCATAAGAGTCCCAAGTATCTGTTTTCATAAAAGAGCATAATATGAGATAACATAGAGGGTTAGAGCTTCTGAAGGATTATGATTTTGGAAATTGTACCACCCAGGAAAGGCTAATGTAATGGCCGATGCCTTGAGCAGAAAGAGCCTCAGGATGGTATCACATATGATGGTCAAGTAGTGTGAGCTGCTAGAGCAGTTGGGAGCCTCAGTAGTTATGCGATCCCTTCTGATGATGACAGTGATTGTGTGACAGCTAGCCTGAGATTAGAACCGAATTTGAGTGACCGGATTTGACAGGTTTAACATGATGATCGACATGGTGTCGATAGTGTGGGTCAAATTCAGATGGGTACAGTGACAGAGTTCACAGAGAGTGATGATGGCTTACTGAGGTTCAGAGACATTATAAGTGCTCCCCAGGACCACAGTTGATGAGATAGTATTATGATAGAAGCTCACTAATTGGGATATACAGTGCATTCGCTGAACAATAAAATATATCAGAATTTTTGAAAAAGGGTATTGGTGGTCAGGCATGAGAGAGATATTCGAGAGTTGTGGCGAAGTGTCTCGTATGTTAGTAAATTAAGGTAGAGCACTAGAAATTTACAGGATTATTGCAGCCTCTACCAATTCTGACATGGAAGTGGGAGCAGGTTATCATGGATTTTGTGACATGTTACAGAGGACCATAGGAATCACGAGGCTATTTGAGTGATGGTCGATAGATTGACTGAGCCTACCCATTTTCTGGTTATGAAAGCCATAGATACTCTAAGTGCGTGAGCAGATTTATATACGTAAGAAGATTGTGAAACAATAGGTAGCATTCCAGGGAGTATTGTATCAGATAAGGATTCCCGCTTCACTTCCCACTTATGGGAACGTGTTTCAGGAAGCCATGGGAACCCAGTTGATGTGAGCATAGCGTTCCGTCCTCAGACAGCTGGTCAGTCATAGAGGACTGTACGGGTTTTGGAGGATATGATGAGAACTTGTGCAATTGATGTTAGAAGCTCATGGAATGATCATTTGTTATTAGCTAAATTACCCACAGTGATAATTATCACTCGAGTATCGATATGGCATTGTGTGAAGCATTGTTTGGCCGTAAGGGTTGCTTTTCCGACTGGATAGAAAGAAGTGGGTGACAGATAGAAAATTGCTCACAATCTAGTATAATAAGCCTCTGAAGGTGTTCAGCTGATTGTGAGAGAATGAGAACACCTCAGAACATATAGAAAAGCTATGCTGACAGGAGAAGGGGATCGTGAGGATTCATCGAGTGTGAATCAGTGTGTTTGGAAATTTATCTTTCTAAAGGTATAATGAGATTCGAGTATTAAACAGGAAGGAGAAGGTGTTGAGGTTTAAGATGATCTCCCTAAATAAAAGTCCTTCGATAGTATTACACTTCGGAGGAATTTAAATAGGAGCTGGAGAGTAAGAGTATGATATGTGTGAAGTATCCGGAGTGATTTACAGATTAACTTGGTTCTAATTTAGAGGACCAAATTTCTTAAGTGGGGGAGATTATGTAAGACCCGATTTTTATTGTATTTCCTTATGATTCACACTTGTATGGATATTGTTATATGTTAATGGAATCATAAGACAGATGATTTTGATCATATAAATATGAATGGAATAGTCGAGCGTACATAAAATCTGAAAATGGACAATTATGGAATTTCAAATTAAATTTATGAGATTTGAATGGCCCAGATAGAGATACGAATTTTAAGTGAGAAATTAAAGTGGGTCCAAGAAGGAAAGTCGGTCTAAATTGGTCCCAAACATGTAAAAGGGTAAAACGATCAAAAGACCAAAATTCTGTGTAAATTTGATAAGAAAGTTTTAATTAAATAGGGAATTAGGACATCTTGATTAATGAAGGAGAAATTATCAAATTTCGAGTCCAATTGGTCAGGATACGAAAATATTACGATAAATCATAATTTTCGCCCGAGACATTATACCGAAAAGATGGAAAATTATACCAGAAAAAAATTTAATAAAATAAAAATATATTTAATTGATTAAATATATTAATTAAATGAATAGTGAAGATATTTGTTAAAAAAATAATGTATTTTATTCATTAAAATAATAATAAAGTATATTATAATAACAAATAAAAAAAAAAAGAACTGAAAAACGAAAATCGGGAAAACCCGAAAACAAAAAACCGACAGAAAACAATAGCCGAAGACCCGAGCCACCAACGGCCACCGGCGATCGACGAGCCTAGACGAAGGTCGGAGAAGAGAGAGGATAGGCCGGTGAACACTCTGGCACCGGTGACGCGCGTCGACGACGGTTGAGTTCGGCGAATCGACGAACGAAAAATCGAAGGAAAAATCGATTCGATTTTTACGATCCACGGTAAACCAGCTTCGATTCAACCCAGTCGAGAGATCCCAGAGCTGAGGTAGTCTTTTTGAGACCGATAGCGGCCGACGAAACGGTCGAAAACGCTGGCGATGACAAGGAACCTGAAACGGCACTGTTTGGCCGAGAGGAAAGGGGAAGGAAAAAGAAGGAAAAGGAAGGAAAAAGAAAAGAAAAGAAAGAAAAGGGAAACAAAGGAAAGAAAAATTACCGAGGATGACTCGATATTCGAGTAAGTTGACCGAAGGTCGAGATTGACCTACGGGTAAATTTCAAAAATTAATTTAATATTATATTTAATGAAAAATAACCCGGATTAATCAAATTGTACAGTTCTACGACAGAGCCCGAATGAGAGCCGATTGAGCTCCAATTTTCGTACCCCGTATAGTATTGGGTAAGTACACTTTAATTACGACAATTTGAGTCATTAATGCAGAGTTAAGATTATTTTATGGGTTTTACGGATTAAATTCTGCATAAAATAAATTATATTCAGATTTTTGAATAAATTATCGTAAATGATATACGTGCTATCCAATTAGTTTGGAACAAAGCTTCATGAGTATTGGTAAGCCAAATGAGCCCAATAAACCCAAAGAAGGCATTTAATAAGTGGAAACAGACTGGAATTGGGTCGAGACTCATTAAGGTGCAATCAGGCCCAATAAAGTAAAACGGGCCCAGTACTTTAGATTCAATCAGTAAAAGTGAAATACTGATATTAAAATTGACCCAAATATGTGGTTATACACAGCTCCGTAGAATTGGTTGGAACGAATTTGGACTAAGAGACCTGATATTGGCGAGACGGGATAAGTTTGCGCGTTATTCCAGGTAAGGGAATTTTACGAACTGCTAGAGGTAGCTTATGCATTTTGACTTATTTACAGTCTCTTAAATTGTCTGAAGGGTCTAGATTTAATATAAGAATTTTAGTGCCCCGGATGGGCAAATGACCAAAATACCCTTGTTAAGGGTAAAATTTTCAAATTGAGGAAAAGTTAGGAGAAGCAAGAACAAGAGGTTCTTGCTTGTTTTTGAGGTGTTTTGACATGTGGATGAGTAGGCTGGCTAACGTTTAAATAAAAATTCACAACATTGCATATTTTCAACAATGTGATTTCTTGTGAAAATTGTTTTGAGATAACAGAGCCGCCTATGTGATTTTATGAAAGTGTGATGTGTTAGAGCTCAGCTTACACGAGTGTTGATTTGTGTGATGCATGCATTAGTGCTGGAGCAAGGGCTCGCACTAGAGTTTTACATGCATAGGTGCTGGAGTCTAACTCGCACTAGATTTTCATATGATTTTCATGACAGGGTGCTGGAGTCTAACTCTTACCAGATTTTCACTTGATTTTTATGACACAGTGCTGGAGCCTAGCTCGCACTAGTTTTACATGATTTTGAGAGAGTGCTGGAGCTTAGCTCGCACTATATCTTATGAGATTTTATGAAACGCGTGCTGGAGCTTTGCTCGCATGAGATTTTCCTTGATTTTATGAGAGTGCTAGAGCATCGCTCGCACTGATTTTATGGGACATACGATGAGCCGTGCTTGGAGCGTCGGGTAGACTGTGTGTCACGTCGATTAAATATGCTTGCACGTGCATTTTGAGACAGGCACGATTGTGGATATGAGATATGGGTCCACGGAGTACGTTGTACCATTCAAGTAGCATGGAGTACGTTGTACCATGCTGGGATTGATTATGTGGCATCTTCGGATGCGAGTGGTATCCTCGGATGCGTGATATCAGATAGGACCGACAAGATGGACTGACCCACCTCCCGGGGCGGTTCCCGATATTGGCGAGACCCCGTACACAGGATCCGTGTAGCTATGGGATCACGAGTATATGGCCATACTCCTGGTTATTTGCCTGATATATATATATATATATAGTGCCAAGTCTCGCCTGTTGTTACTTGATATTTTGAAAATCATGTTTGTGAACTTTTGTGTGAGTCTGGATCACACGAGGGAGGGGTTGAATCCTGACTGAGATGTGATTTTGATAAGAATGAAACTGGGATTTAAACTGAAATTTTCATGACGTTATTTCCATGCTATTTAAACCCAGATGTGATGTAAACTGGTTTACATGACATTCATTGTGTCGCATGTTATTATTGCTTTGAAAAGCATCTGATTTCATGATTTTGTGTGAGTTAGGAACACCCGAGGGATGGGTGGAGTCTGGCTATATTATGAAATTTTAATGAGAATGAAATGATTTAAATGGATTTGCATGTTGAGCTTTCCATACTCTTTGAAATCCATATGTGAACTTGTTTTACATGACATCATGAATAGTAGCATTGATTTTAAAATGTGCGGAGAACGAGTGGTTTATGCACGACACCACGTTCATGTAGGTAGTATGGTTACCTACTTGTTCGTAGGATTGCCTTACTGAGCTTGATGTGCTCACCCCTTTCATTTTTCTACCCAGATTTCTTTCAGTAGACTTTGAGGCGACTGAATACTGCATTCCTGATATCCGTTGTTGCCCATCATTTTGAGGTATATACACTTGTACATATTGTATCTAAATAAGAATAACACAGTAACATGTTTGTAAGTAACTTACGGGGATGTATAGACACTGTAAACACTTGTAAATGAATGAGAAAGAATTAGTTAAAAACTCATGTGTTTACCTCTCTTTTAATAAGGAATTAAGTTATATGGTGTATGAATGGTGGGACTGGCATTGACGCACAACCCAATTGTTAGTGGAGTGTGGTCATGATCAGAGGACAGATAAGTATAAAAGAAAAACAAAAACAATTACTCTGATTTTTGGGTCATAACACACAAGGCGTCTACGTTTGTGTGGGTGAGGGCAAGCAGCCCTAGTGGCACTCTCAGTCTCTGCCAGATGATCAAAAGCCCTTCCGAGTGGACCCATTCCTGAGAGAAAAACAAATGAAAAAGAGTTAGAGAAACCATTTGAAAATAGATAATTATTCACAGATTAAAATGCAATACAAAATCACTCGAATAAAGATAATCATTAAGAGAATGAATGTTAGGTAAACTCTCATCTGAAGGGAAGTCTAGAAAAGGGCTCCCAAAAGCCTCGCCCCGACCCCAATCCAAGTCCTCATCAGAAGGATCATTGGAATGTCCTACACCTTTACCTCTTTTGAGGGAGCGAGAAGGCAAAACAGGCTCCAATGCGAAAACTGGAGCGACGGGAACACGCCCCTAGCCGGCGGCGGCTATATTTTTTAGAGTTAAAAGAGACAATAAAGCACTCTCATTATTTGTTTGCAACTGAGAGATAAAAGAACCATATACATCACTTAAGTCAGAAAGCTTACCAAGGTTAGAAGGCCCATGGAGACACTACTGAGTGGGGATGTGTAGAGTCGAAAGGATCTCGACAATAAGCCAATCAAAGGCATAATTATGTAGTTTAGACGGAGGCTTCCTGAAAAGCTTGCTACTTTGCCCCTCCCAAAAACCTTTTGAATACAAAAATGAGTCGAGTTTCGAACGCTACAAACTCTGAAGAATGAGTTAAACGGGGGAATAGTGGGCGTAACATTAAATCTATGCCATACAATAGTAAACCTGATCACTTACGCCCATCATTAGGTGAAGTTGAGTAGGGCCTATGCCGTAATGTTGAAGGAAAGAAACTCTGAAGTTAGGTAAGGGAAAACTGTAAGACCCGATTTTAGTTAAAACACGAAATGAGTATGTTTGTGAAAGAAAGGATTGAAATGAAATTTTTGAAACACGTTGAAGGGCAAAACGGTCAAAACATCGAAAGTCGGAATAAATTCGACAAGAAAATTTAATTAAAAATAATGGATTTGAGAATCTTGATCAATAACGAAGAAATAATTAAATTTCAGATTAAATTGATCAATATATGAATTTACTGGAATTAATCGAAATTTTCACATTGGGAAATAATCTCGAAAATAATCGAAAAATATACCGAAAAGTTGAAATAATACCGAGAAATTCATTTATTGATTTAATGAATTAAATATAAATTTGTTTTAGATATTTTTGGATATTTTTGGATTTTAATAATAAAATAATGATTAAAATATTAATAAAATAAATTAATAAATAAAAAAATACTAATTAATTAATTTTTTAAAAAAGAAAGAGAATTGAAACGTGAAAAACTGAAGAAGCAGGAACTCGAGGCCTCTGCCTCCACCGGACGGAGGCCACCGGGAAGAGAACAAGAGGCCGAGAGGGGAAAGCTTCATGCCGACACCGACCCCGACCCAGGTGAAATCCGACAGGGAAACGTGACCGATGAGTGAGGAAAAAGGGAGAGAGGATGTCGAGAGAGGAAACAAAATTTTTCGGTGACCGAGGCCGATTCGGTCCTAGCCATCGGCAATTGAAGGATCCCCACGTGATGCCGAGCCGAATGGGGGTGGAAACAGCCAGGGAAACGGTGGCCAGCGCCGACGTCGGAAGGGAGAACAGGCCGGACCGGCCACTTTTCGACCACCTTGGACGAAACAGAGCCCAGATCCGAGCTACGAACAACCCCATGGAGCTGCTGGCGGTGGAAGTCGGACGGAGAACCAATCGACGAGGCCTTGAACCGGTCAAACTGGACTGAACTGGACCGGTCTGAATCAGGTTGAGCTGGATCGAACCGGTTCAGCCAAGAAAGAAGGGAAAATAGGAGAAAAAGAGAAAAAAAGGGGAAGAATTTTTGGGGATACACCGGAGTTCAGGTAAGTCGATATGAGGTCAAAAGTGATCGATTTGATTTTCGAAAAATTTATTTAAATTATATTTAATCAAAAATTAACCCGAAATTAAATATAAAATTGTGTAGTTCGACGATAGATCGTGTACGTGAGCCCAAGAGAGAGCCGATTGAGCTTCGATTTTTGTACCCCGCATAACATTGGGTATGTACATTTTAATTCCGACAATTAGAGTCCTTTAATACAGAGTTTCGATTATTTTACGAAATTTACAGATTAATTCTGTATAAAAAGGAATATTAATCAGAATTACAACGTAATTACCGTAAATAGTATATGGGTTATCCAAAGAGTTTGGAACGAAGTCCAATGGGTATTGAGAGCCCAATAGACCCGAAGAAGGGATTTAATAAGTAGAAACGTGCTGAAAATGGGTCGAGGCCCATTAAGGTGAGATCGGGCCTAATAAGAGTAAATTGACCCAATTAGTTAAATCGACTGTAGTAAACGCGATAATTATATTTCTTGGGTTAAATTGACATGGTAAATAATTATCTGCAGCTTCGGAGTACATATTGGGAGCTAAACGGATCGGGTGATCGGTAGAATTGAAAAAGTTAGACTGTATAAAGAATCGAGGTAAAGAAATTTTGTAGCTGCATAGAGATTTCTATACGTATTTTTGAGGGGATTTATAGGGCTTAGAATTTCTTAAAGTATCTAGAAACGAAATAATAATTTTTACGAAAACCCGGGGTATGGGTGAATAAAGAAAAAGATGATATTGCCCTTGGGAATAAAATTTACAAAAAGGGTAGTAAGGCAAATAAATTGCATGATTTCCATGTTTTGATATTTTATATGAATGTATTGCTTTGGTTTAAGTAAATTTACACATTGGTTGGCTGTTGATTTTATGAATTATACGAAAGAGTACCGGTTTGTACCGATTACAATTTTAAAGATGTTTTATCAAGATTGAGCCACCTATCATATTTATACGAGCAAAAAGAGTGCTAGAGTCTTACTCGCACTAAATTTTACTGATTTATTACTCATAAAAAAGCCGTACTAGAGCATTACTTGTACGAAAAATTTGTGTGTGTACAAAAATCATGCTGGAGCTTCACTCGCACGAGATTTTAGATATCATGATATACATAGCGCCGTGCTGGAGCTTCGCTCGCACTAGACGTGAGTTGACATGCATATAGTCGTGCGGAAGCCTCCTGTAGACTATGTGTCGCAGAGAGTTGATATGCTCGCATGTAGACTTTGAGACATGGGTTGGTTATTGACATAGTATTAGGGTGGATAAGACCTACGGCAGGCACCCCCAAACTATGATATGAGTCCACGGAGTACGTTGTACCGTGTATGTCACATGGAGTAAGTTGTATCGTGCAGTCATGATGACTCGATGATGTTTCTTGATATTCTGGCGGGTAGGATTTGATCCCACCTCCCGTTGCAGTTGTGATGCCCCGCACACCGGGATCTGTGTAGCCTGAGATCACAGGGACATAATATGGCCATAGTCCTCGATTTTCATACAGTAAACTACATGCCTCACATGATATCATACGGTCTGAATAAACCAGGACAAACCCGAAGGAGGGGTAAGGTCCCGATTTATGTTTTCAAATGAGATACGATTTAATGAATCAAGGTATTCCCAAGAGATGGGTTTAGCCTTGATGTGGTTATTTTATGATGAAACAAATAAGTTTTAACGTGATGAATTTGTGATAAAACAAATAAGTTTTAACGTGATGAGTTTATTATGTAATAAATAAGTTTTAATGTGACGAGCATGAGATGTCATACATGATGATTTTTTCATGTTTGTTTTATATGTCGATTTCATGATTTATCTTATATGATATATACATACATGTGGCATCGTTTTAGTCATACCTCATGCTCAAAATATAAACGATTTTATATCATGACATTATCAGCATGTTGATAGTATAGTTATCTACCTGCTTACATTATTGCCTTACTGAACAAGTTTCGCTTACCCTTTCATTTTCCACCCCACATGGTACATTCAGTAGAAGAGAGCGACAGTAGTCTTGCATTTCGATTATCCACTGCTTCCTATCAAGACCAGGTATACACATTCGTATAATTTTTGTATCTGAACATATAGAGGCACAATACTGTACACGGATTGTAATATTAGGGATGTATTTAGTTAAAATAAATTGATATGTAAACGAAATATGAAAAATAGATGTTAAGGTAAGTAAGATGACATGAGGGACTAACATCGACTCATAGCCCAACTATTAGTAGTGTAACTGTTAACGACGGGTAAGGAAATGAAAAAGTGAAAATTTTGTAGGGGTTTTTAGGAAAAATGAGTCGTGACAAAAGGTGGTATCAGAGCAGAGTTAGCTTGATATGAGTCGGTATTAGTGGTTAAGTATATTTACATCCCCATGTACTGTGCATTATTTCGATACAATTGTGTATATCAAGATGGAACTGTAGCTAAGAATTTAGTTTCGAATGCAAGAATATAGTTCTTATAACTGATAGCCGCTATGGTAGAGGGGCGAGTACACATGCTCGAGACTGTAGAGATCAGCCTGAGAGTCAAATGAGTCATCACATGAGACTTAAGATAAGAGTGAGGTGGAGGCTGATGTTGAGCATACTCCACAGGGTCCTATAAAGAAACCAAACAGTATTGAGACACGTTTCGAGAGGATGGAGTGGAGTGTAGAAAATATTTCGGAGTTGTTTACTTAGTCTAAGCAGATAGTTGAGGATAGGCAGGGTAAAGAGATTTTCTCACCCCTCCGGTATATAGCGAAGTAAAGAAACCAATAGCTGCTGAGGACTGGGTGAATGAGATAACGAAGTTGTATGGATTCTTTCGGTGTATGTCGACTGAGAAGGTGACTTTTAAATACGTTTATGTTGGAGGTAAGGCGGAGCATTGGTGGAAGTCCGCTCGACCCATCTAAAGAGTTAGACATCCAGAACCGACATGAGAAATATTTCTGGATGTATTCCGGTGACAGAACATTTAGGACACTACTTAAGGGAAATTATAGGTAAAACTTCTTACACTAACCCAAAGACACTAATTGATTGACGAATATGAATCTCAGTTTATATACCTACCCAGGTATTACCCCGACACTATGCGTAATGAGAGTCAGAAAGCCCAAAAGTTCATGGAAGGGCTCAAATTGTCGATTAGAGTCCGATTGGCTCACTACTTATGTCGAGGCAGTGCGCAGAAAACAGTTGCGTGAATAATATCATGTGTTGCATGCCTCTGAGATTAGGAAAGGTAGTAAGGGTCGAAATAGAGACAAAAGAGAATAGAGAATGACAGAGATGTCAGAGCGGGAAAGAGACCAGTTGGTAAGAGATTAGAGCTGATAAGTCACAGGGTAAGATGATTGGTAAGGCCCCAGTGTGTCCAATTTTAGCACTTTTGAGGGGTATTGTGATTTGAGGACCCCGACCTGCTCCGTAGCAATGTGAGCAGTGGAGCAGTGTAAGTAGTGTAGCAGTGTAACAGTGTAACAATGTAAGCAGTGTAGCAGTGTAACAGTGTAAGCAGTGTAGCAGTGTAAGCAGTGTAGGATGTGTGGTAGATACCACGGAAGTAGGGCCTACACCTACACTTTATTGACTAAAATAGGTGTTAAGTGTGGTAAGATGGGCCAATTATTTAATGATTGCTCAGAGTTGGGTGAGACTGCCCCACAGAAGGGTAAAGAGACAGAGAAAACCCTATTGGTATCTCTGCACCGAAAAAGGGGTGTAGCGATTGAAATTAAAGGAGTAAATGATTGTACTCACGGAATGAGTGATGACAGAGTTTGTTATAAGTGATATACGAAAGGAGATAAGCTTTTAGATGTGATAGATCCTGAATACAAAATCTATTGGAATAAGAGGCGTATGCAAGGTACAAATATCTCTGATATGTGAAATAATTTGGATTAAGCGATAGGTAGTAGATATGAATTGCGACCAAGGATAAAGGGTGCATATATCCATAACCAGTCCATGTAGTCATGTCTGAGGGTTAATAAAGGTATTTCAAAATGCCTCCTCGCCTGAAGACTTGACAGCGTCTAAAAGTATACACAACCTATAAATTGAAATTGACAGTCGTAATATATACATTTAAAATTAGGGTACCTTTACTTGTACGATAAAGAAATATAGAATTCGATTAATCGTGAAGGTTAAAAAATAATAATTAAAAATTTTATAAAAGCCATTAATATAAGTAAAAAGAAATGATGCAGGTTAGTATCTTGAACGGAAGCGATTTCGAAATGACATTATACGTTTATGCGTACATAGGTCAAGGATATGGGGATTGAAATATTTAGTGGAACACAACTACGATGAGGTATTTAAACTGTACCTAGACCGATTTGTTATCATCCTTATTGATGATATTTTGGGTGTATTTACAGTCCAAGGAAAATTATAAGCAACAATTGAAAATTGTTTTTACATATGATTTGTTGAGAGTTCTCGAAATGAACTACTTTATTGACACGTTTAACTTAAAAAAAGTTGTATTTGAATGGGGTGATAGACGTGACAGGGGTTTTGGTGTACTGAAGCAATAAACTGACCACCGCATTTATTCTCACCATACCCAACAGATTAAGAGGTTTCTCATGAGTCTATGGATACCTTAAAATAATGAATGGGCTGTGTATTGATGCAAAAGGGGAAGATAGTCAATTATGAATCCAGACAACTCAAGGATCATGAAAGGACTATCCGGCCCATGATTTAAAATTGATAACCATAGTGGTTGTATTGAGTATATGACACTACTATGTATACGGTGAGAAATTTCAGGTATGCACTGATCATAAAAGCCTCGAGTATTTATTTTCACAGAAAGAGTCGGATATGAGAACAAAGAGGGTTAGAGCTTCTAAGGGATTATGATTGTGGAAATTGTACGACCCAGGAAAGGCTAATGTAATGGCTAATGCCTTAAGCAGAAAGAGCCTCAAGATGGTATTACATATGATGGTCAGGGAGCGTGAGCTGCTAGAGTAGTTGTAAGCCTCAGTAGTGATGTGATCCCCTCTGATGATGACAGTGATTGTGTGACAGCTAGCCTGAGATTAGAATCGGATTTGAGTGACCGAATTTGACAAGCTTAGCATGATGATGGACAAGGTGTCGATAGTGTAGGTCAGATTCAAATGGGTACAGTGATAGTTCACAGAGAGTGATGATGACTTACTGAGGTTCAGAGACAGTATAAGTGCTCCCCAGGACCACAGTGATGAGATAGAGTTATTGTTAGAAGCTCACTCTTTAGGATATACAGTGCATCAGAGAAGTAATAAATATATCGAAATCTTAGAAAAGGGTATTGGTGATCAGATATGAAAAGAGACATGGTAGAGATTATGGAAAAGTGTCTCGTATGTCAGCAGAGTAAGGTAGAGCAAAAGAAGTTGCAGGGTTATTGCAGTTTCTACCTATATTGACATGAAAATGGGAACAAGTTACCATGAATTTTGTGATGGGTTACAGAGGACCCGGATGAATCATAAGGCTATTTGAGTGATAGTCGATAGATTGATTAAGTCTACCCACCTTCTGGTTAGGAAATCCCCAGATACTCTAAGTGTGTAGGTGGATTTGTGTGTATGGAAAATTGTGGAACACCAAGTATTTTTCCAGTAAGCATTGTATCATATAGGGATTCCTGCTTCACTTCTCACTTCTGGAAATATTTTTCAGGAAACTATGGGAACCCGATTGAGTGTTAGCATAACTTTTCGTCCTCAGACAGATGGTCAGTTAGAGAAGACTGTACAAGTTCTGGAGGATATGATGAGAGCGTGTGCCATTTATCTGATAAGCTCCTGGGATGATCAATTGTTACTAATCGAATTCGTCAATAATGACAGTTGTCACTTGAGTATCGGGATGACTTCAGATGAGACATTGTATGGCCGTAAGGGTTGTTTCCCCAATTTGGATAAGAAGAAGTGGGTGACAGATAGAAAATTATTCCCGAATTGGTAAGATAAACCTCTGAGGATGTTTAGTTAATTGTGAAGAATTAAGAACACCTCAGAGCAGATAGAAAAGCTATGTTGATAAGAGATAGAAACCAATGGAATTCACAGAGGGTGAATTAGTATTATTGAAAGTTACATGCCCTTAGGACATAACATCAGGACGTGACGAGATTCGGAAAGAGATTGGACAAAGTAGGAGACAAGGCCTGTAGGTTGGCGTTACCACCTGAATTAGTAGGCATCCACAATGTGTCCTATCTTATGATGCTTCGGAAAATACTATCCGGATCCAGCATATGTGATTGGATATGAGTTCTAACAGCTTAGCTCAATGAAAGTATAACGTATGATTGAAAAATCGATTCGGGTATTAGACGAAGGAGAAAGTGTTGAGGTTTAAGATGATCTCCCTAATTAAAGTATGTTGGTAGTATTACACTCAGAAAAAAGTAACTTGAGAATGACAGTACATGATACAATAGACGTACCCGAAGTTGTTTATGGATCCATTTAACTTGGTTTCAATTTGGAGGACCAAATTTCTTAAGTGGGGGAGATTATGTAAGACCCGATTTTAGTTAAAACATGAAATGAGTATGTTTGTGAAAGAAATGATTGAAATGAAATTTTTGAAACACGTTGAAGGGCAAAACGGTCAAAACACTGAAAGCCGGAATAAATTCGACAAGAAAATTTAATTAAAAATAATGGATTTGAGAATCTTGATCAATAACGAAGAAATAATTAAATTTCGGATTAAATTGATTAAGATATGAATTTACTGGAATTAATCGAAATTTTCACATTGGGAAATAATCCCGAAAATAATCGAAAAATATACCGAAAAGTCGAAATAATACTGAGAAATTCATTTATTGATTTAATGAATTAAATATAAATTTGTTTTAGATATTTTTGGATATTTTTGGATTTTAATAATAAAATAATGATTAAAATATTAATAAAATAAATTAATAAATAAAAAATAATAATTAATTAATTTTTTTTTAAAAAGAAAGGGAATTGAAACGCGAAAAACTGAAAAAGCAGGAACCCGAGGCCTCTGCCTCCACCGGACGGAGGCCACTGGGAAGAGACCAAGAGGCCGAGAGGGGACAGCCTCACGCCGACGCCGACACCGACGCCGACCCCGACCCAGGTGAAATCTGACAGAGAAACGCGACCGGCGAGTGAGGAAAAGGGAGAGAGAATGTCGAGAGAGGAAACAAAAATTTTCGACGATCGAGGCCTATTCGGCCCCAGCCATCGGCCATCGAAGGATCCCCACGTGATGCCGAGCCGAATGGGGGTGGAAACAGCCAGGGAAATGACGGCCAGCGTCGACAACGACGAGAAACATGGAAGCCACCGACTTCGGAAGGGAGAGCAGGCCGGACCAGCCACTTTCCGACCACTTTGGACAAAACCGAGCCTAGATCCGAGCTGCGAACGACCCCGAGGAGCTGCTGGTGGCGAAAGCCGATAGAGAACCGGCCGACGAGGCCTTGAACCGATCGAATCGGATTGAACCGGACTGGTCTGAACCGGGTTGAACCTGATTGAACCGGTTCAGCCAAGAAAGAAGGGAAAAAAGGATAAAAAGAGAAAAAGAAAAAAGGGGAAGAATTTTTGGGGATACATCGAACTTCGGGTAAGTCGATACGAGGTCAAAAGTGATTGATTTGATTTTTGGGAAATTTATTTAAATTATATTTAATTAGAAATTAACCCAGAATTAAATATAAAATTGTGCAGTACGACGATAGATCGTGTACGTGAGCCCGAACGAGAGCCGATTGAGCTTCGATTTTCGTACCCCGCATAACATTAGGTAAGTATATTTTAATTTCGACAATTAGAGTCCTTTAATACAAAGTTTCGATTATTTTACAGAATTTACGGATTAATTCTGTATAAAAATGAATATTAATCAGAATTACAACGTAATTACCGTAAATAGCATATGGGCTATCCAAAGAGTTTGAAACGAAATCCAATGCGTATTGAGAGCCCAATAGACCCGAAGAAGGGATTTAATAAGTAGAAACGAGCTAAAAATGGGTCGAGGCCCATTAAGGTGCGATCGGGCCCAATAAGAGTAAATTGACCCAATTAGTTGAATCGACTGTAGTAAACAAGATAATTATATTTATTGGGTTAAATTAACATGGTAAATAATTATCTGCAGCTCCGGAGTACATATTGGGAGCTAAACGAATCGGGTGATCGGTAGAATTGAAAAAGTCAAACTGTATAGAGAATCGAGGTAAGGAAATTTTGTAGGTGCATAGAGATTTCTATACGTATTTTTGAGGGGATTTACGGGGCTTAAAATTTCTTAAAGTATCTAGAAACGAAATAATAATTTTTACCAAAACCCGGGGTATGGGTGAATAAAGAAAAAGACGATATTGCCCCTAGGAATAAAATTTACAAAAAAGGTAGTAAGGCAAATAAATTGCGTGATTTCCATGTTTTGATGTTTTATATGAATTTATTACTTTGGTTTAAGCAAATTTACACATAGGTTGGCTGTTGATTTTATGAATTATACGAAAGGGTACTGGTTTGTATCGGTTACGATTTTAAAGAGTTTTATCAAGATTGAGCCATCTATCATATTTATACGAGCAAAAAGAGTGCTAGAGTCTTACTCGCTCTAAATTTTACTGATTTATTATTCATAAAAAACAGTACTGGAGCATTGCTCGTATGAGAAATTTGTATGTGTATAAAAACCGTGCTGGAACTTCGCTCGCACGAGATTTTAGATATCATGATATGCATAGCGTCGTACTGGAGCTTCGCTTGCACTAGACGTGAGTTGACATGCATATAGTCGTGCGAAAGCCTCCTGTAGACTGTGTCGCAGAGAGTTGATATGCTTGCACGTATACTTTGAGACATGGGTTGGTTATCGACATAGAATTGGGGTGGATAAGACCTACGGTAGGCATCCCTAAACTATGATATGGGTCTATGGAGTACGTTGTACCGTGTATGTCACACGGAGTACGCTGTACCGTGCAGTTATGATGACTCGATGATGTTACTTGATATTCTGGCAGGTAGGATTTGACCCCACCTCCCGTTGTAGTTGTGATACCCCACACACTGGGATCCGTGTAGCCTGGGATCACAGGGACATGATATGGCCATAGTCCTCGATTTTCATACAGTAACCTACATGCCTCACATGATATCATACGATCTGAATAGACCAGGACAAACTCGAAGGAGGGTTAAGGTCTCGATTTATGTTTTTAAACGAGATACGATTTAATGAATCAAGGTATTCCCGAGAGATGGGTTTAGCCTTGATGTGGTTATTTTATGATGAAACAAATAAGTTTTAACGTGATGAATCTGTGATAAAATAAATAAGTTTTAATGTGATGACTTTATTATGAAATAAATAAGTTTTAATGTGATGAGCATGAGATGTCATACATGATGATTTTTTCATGTTTGTTTTATATGTCGATTTCATGATTTCTCTTATATGATATATACATACATGTGGCATCGTTTTAGTAATACCTCATGCTTAAAATATAAACGATTTTATATCATGACATTATCAGCATGTAGATAGTATAGTTATCTACCTGCTTACATTATTGTCTTACTGAGCAAGTTTCGCTCACCCTTTCATTTTCCACCCCACAGGGTACATTCAGTAGAAGAGAGCGACAGTAGTCTTGCATTTCGATTATCGACTGCTTCCTATCAAGATCAGGTATACACATTCGTATAATTTTTGTATCTGAACATATAGAGGCACAGTACTGTACACGGATTGTAATGTTGGGGATGTATTTAGTTAAAATAAATTGATATGTAAACGAAATATGAAAAATAGATGTTAAGGTAAGTAATATGACATGAGGGACTAACATCGACTCATAGCCCAACTGTTAGTAGTGTAACTGTTCACGACGGGTAAGGAAATGAAAAAGTGAAAAATTTGTAGGGGTTTTTAGGAAAAATGGGTCGTGACAAAAACAAAACCCAAATTCTAATGAAGCTTGGTGGACAGGAACACCACTATTAACAGCTTGAGGTATGCATTCCGTATCGGTTGAGAGCCTATAATAATAGCCATTTGGAAGAGGAAAAGTACTACGAACAAATTCAAGATCGGACTCCCTTAGCCTGGAGTAAGATTCTAAGTGTATTTGTTTCCCAGTACCTTGTCTAGCCATCGAAAGTAAATTAAGCAATGTATAACGGATTATGCTGCAAGGGTGTGTTTGCCTTAAGGGGTACACTATCGCGAAGGTATATTTGTCGCGATGCTTATGTTACCGCAAGAGTCTACCGCGAGTGGTATGCTGTCGCGAGGCTACACTACCGGGAGGGTACACTGCCGCGAGGGTATGCTGCTGCGAGAGGTATGCTGCCGCGAGGGTATGTTGTCACGAGAGGTATATTGCCGCAAGAGGTATATTGTCGCGAGAGTATGTTTGCCGCGAGACTATATTGCCGCAAGAGTCTACTGTGAGAGGTATATTACCGCGAGTTATACTGCTGTAAGAGTCTGCCGTGAGAGTTTTTTTTTACAGAATATACGAGTAAAGCGACGTTGATGACTCACGACACTTATATATATATGCCGCGAGCTGTGTAGACTTCTGCAAATAGATGACTCTAACGACAAATTCTGTTAAATAATAATAATAATAATAATAATAATAATAATAATAATAATAATAATAATAATAATAATAATAACAACAACAACAACAACAACAACAGCAACAACAACAACAACAAAGTGTACTCTTCCACAAAGTTATAACTTGCAAAAGAGTGAGGAGTAATTGTTGAAGATAAAAATATTCAAAACACTTGGTTTAGTAAAAAATTACCACGTGACATGAGAAAGATCAAATATTTTATTCATTATATATAATTTTAAATAAGGTAAAAAGGACATTTAATTTAAGGATTCATACGTAATTACAGGCAGAATAAATCCATATAAATAGGGTACAAGTATGACTTAAAATCCTAGGTCTCTATTTTGCTTATAAAACTTTGTCAAATCCCCTTCTAACTTAAGCTTCGGAGTGCTTATGCAGGAAAAAACCCTTGTGTCGCTCTGATCATTCTCTTTCTTACAGTGAGAACGTCAGCAACATATCATCATTCTATTTGGCAACAACACTTATATATATACATATTCATACAACCTTAAAGATTTATTTTTTTATTAATTTTAATATATTCAAAATTTTAAATTTGAAATGTTGAAAAGAAATAAAAATCAAAGCTTCATTCTTGTTTACCAACTATAACTAGATTAATTTGTTGGATTATTACTTCAGATATTTTATAAAATAAATAAAGATCTATAAATTGTTTGGGTATAACTAGAAGATTGTCGTAGTTCATATCTTTGTAACCATGCTTTTCAAGACAAGTACTGCTGGAAGTTGAGACCAAAATCACTACCAAAAAAGGGATTTTTTTTACTCTTTAAAGAGTTTTAAAACCCTTTAATAAAATCCTTTTTTTTTTTTGGAAAAAAGAAACTTAAAATTAAAACTAAAAAAATGATAAACTTAGAGATAAAGGGAATAAATTGTTAAAAAGATATCTAGATTATTAAAAATTGATTTTAATATATATATATATATATATATATATATATATATATATAAATTGTAAGAGATGGTTTGTAGTTAATCTTAAGGAAGTGAAAGATAAGGACTGGTTAGTTTTAAATATCCTATGTGACATCAAGAGAGAATATTTACATAAGAGTCCACGTAGCTTAGGGATATAAATAGATATCCTATAAACGAGTATTCGTCACTACTTGACCTGATTAAATAGGATTATGGGATTTTATAATCGGGTTTGGATAGTAATTTTACTACCCATCACAGGTTTAGATAGTGATTTTAGTATACCCAACTACCAGAATCCAATTATAAATAATATTTTTTAAAGATTATTATAAACATTTTTATTTATTAATTATTTATTATTAATATAATATTTTATTAAATTAATTTATTAATTATTTTAATTATGATTTTTAATAATAATTTATTTTTATGAGTTAATTTAAATTTATTTTTAATAATATGTATATAAATTGATTTTAAACTTAAATTTAGAAGTCAAATTTTGACTTAAGAAATGAGTATTTAAATGGATTCGGATAGCTAACGCTTATTTCATATATTATATCGGTAGGATTAGTGTAGTAAAAATCAAAATATTCCGGTAATTAATCGGGCTTAACATTGCTTATTTTATCGAGTAAGCTTGTATTCTATATATATATATATAATTAAATTAATTCATTAAGTATTTTAATTATGATTTTTAATATTAATTTATTTTTAATAATATGTATTAAAATTAAATTTAAATTTAAAAGTCAAATTTTGACTTAATAAACAAGTATTTAAATGGATTTAGATAGTTACTGAGTATTTCATATATTATATGGGTAAGGTTTGTGCAATAAAAATTAAAATATTCGAATAATTAGTTTGGCCAAAAATTAAGCTTGTATTATATATATATATATATATATATATATATATATATATATATATATATATTTGATTTTGTTGTCCAACTTGGAAGATGAAAAGCAAGCATATCCCAATGAATTGGTGATAGTAAACTCCCCATTCTGATTTGGGCATTTAGTAATTTACTTTTTTTTACGAGGAAAATATTTGATAATTGCATTATGTATGAGGTTACTTGGATTTGAATCAAAACCTTACAACATGATACAATTTTTCCTCAACCACTTAGTCAAAAAGTTATTGGCTAATTTAAATTTGTTAGGATCATAGATTGGGTTCGAATTATGGGTTTTGTTTTGTGTTCTTTTTGTTTATTAATTAGTTGGTTGCATTATTAGGATTAATTAGGTTATTAGATTTAATTATTAAGAATTAATTGGATTAATTTGAATTATTATGATTAATTAAGCTAATTTTGTTTAGAATAGGTCTAACTAGGTTAATTTCAACTATTAGGATTTATTGAATTAACTTGGGATGAATTAATAGGTTGGATAGGTTGACATATGGAGTAGTTTAATGGATTGATATAGGTTAATTCAAATTAAGATTAATTCAGTGGTTAGAATTAATTTAATTGGTTGAGATTGAATAATTGACATTAGGAGTTGTTTTTTAGTTGACATAATTTAGGATTTCTTAGATTATAATGATTAATTAGGGTTAATTTAAAAGGGTTGGAGTGGGGTAAATTAAATTAGGATAAGTTTAATTAATTAAAATAAACCCTAAAAATAAAAAAGAAATAAAAAATAATAAAAAATAGTAAAAGTTTAGGATTCAACCGAAAAATAAACAAAATAAAAATAAATGAAAAAATAAATTCAAAATAATGGGATGAACAGTTTTATTGGAACCCAAACAGTGCCTTTGGAGTAAACATCATCATTTAGCAACTTTTTTTTACACAAGTCATTATGGATAATAACAATAAATTGTATGTGATATGCATGATAAAAAGAATAATAAGTAAAATAAAAATAATAAAAAGTACGCTGCGTGGCGCACGAAGAATACGCCAAGTGGCGCATGAAGAATGCGCCACGTGGCGCAGGAAGAATGTGCCATGTGGCGCATAAAGAAAACAGTTGGAAGACTAAGTCTACCGCCTTGAAAACAGTATTGCGAGAGACATGATTAATAAACAATGGACACATGTAAGCGCGCAATCCCGCATGCCACTGCCAAAAAGAAAAATTCAGATTACAGACACCAATCAAAGTGCGTCATATGGCACAACCAAAATGCACCACGTGGCACGACTTTAAATTAGCCACGTGGCGCCAACTGAAGGCGTCACGTGGTGTAATTTTATCCTCCTCATACGCGGGGGGATATATGCAGGAGACACCCTCCCGCGTGAATGCGGGAGGGGTCTCCCGCAGCTGAGCATAGGCAGTAGAGTCTCTCGCCTATGCATATTCATGGGCAGGAGTGTCACACCCCGACTTCGGGTGCCCTTTATCTATACATATACTACTACGGCTGGGCTGTGAGTCAATGTAATTACTAAATTTCATACAGTTTCAGCGGGAATTTAAAACTTTAATTCACACACTCCCAAGCATGTGTAGATATAAAAAATCAATTGTATAATGTATTATCTTTACATAACATCCTCATACAACTGTTTACATTTGTAATTCATAATTGTATGATACATTATAATAGATACAAAATGTTCGTGTGTATACAAATTTTTATACCTTTGCAACTGGTGGGAGCTGTCCAATACAAAAAGGGATCTCGAGACCACTGCATGTCTTACTTCTCAGTATATGGAGGGGGAAAAGTAGTGGGATGAGCAAACCACAGCTCAGTAAGAAAAAGGATGCTAATAAGTAGATATTGTACTATCTACATAGCCCATGTATGCATAAAGAAAACCATGTTTCAATATAAATGGATATATTACTAGAAAATGCATTTAGACATTACTTCTCACATAAGCATTTTCATGAAAACAAGTATACGATATTCCCATTTGAAAACATGTCATAAACAGTGCTATTATAGCACGAGCATTCAAATTAAGAGATTTATCAAACCATTTCTTTTCGTCGAATCTCTTTCTTTTATGAGTTTCTCAATTTCTCTTATCTCTGAGACAGGCATGGAGTTCTCGACAATCTAATATCCATGACATATGACCATGTCAGTGATCCCAGGCCTCATTGATCAGGTGTGCACAGGGCATCACTTCGCCTGAAGGCGGATGGCTTAGTCCTACCCTTCGGCTCATCTCAATCAACATCATCTCCCTCATCATATCATATACACTCATGATACAAGGTATGTCATGTGTCGTCTACGCGATACTCGTACTCACGTGCAGCCAGCACGGTACATAGTATACCAACGGATAACCACACAGTTTAACGTACGACCATGGACCCAGTCCATCTACCGTGGACCCAGTCCATCTACCAACTCCAATGGACTCATCATCTTAAACCATGTCTCATATACCAGGCGACCAAATCAGTGTGACGCACAATCATCGTAAGGCTCCAGCGTGGTATCTCTCAGTGTGAGCCACGACTTCTAGCACTTTATCATCTCAAACTCAGTAAAAATTGGTGCGAGTAATGCTTCGGCACTTTTCTTAAATCTATCGTGCGAGACGAAACTCCAGCACCGTATATCAAAATATAGAGACATGTGCGAGCTGAAAGTCTAGCACATTATCATTGTAAAACCACGTGCAAGTCAAGCTCTAACACGATTTATCAAAACATGTAAACGTATGCGAGTGAAACTCCAGCATAGTTTAAGTCATTAAAACGGGTGTGAGCTTGAGCTCCAACACCGATTCATATCTCAAATTCGATAGGTGGCTATTTTCTCTTTTAACAACTCAAAACATGTTTATTTATGTAGCATGTCGTCCCATGCTAAACATGTAAAACTGGCCAACCTATCCATTTTCATCTCTCAATCTCAAAATTAATACATGGTTGAGAAAACATAAAAAACATCACATAGATGTAAAAGCATTAAAAACATGCATGTCAGGCTGTTTTCCTTCCCATGTCCCATTTTCACAATACATATATATCATAGTACATTTCATGATTTCATAGCTAAATGTACTAATTCTAGCGTCATATCTACTAAAACCGCAGTAAAATACATACGAATATCTCTGTCGCTAACATACAGTCCCTTACCTCGAATCGCGCTCATATTTCCTTCGTCTCGTTTGCTCCATTCGCGATCCGGGTTAACCGTGTTCCACGTATTTCAATCTACTTGTGTAAATCATTAAGTTATTTTCCTTTTTCCTTCTTCTAAACATACACATTGTCTTCTATTTATCTATTCATACTTCCCAATCCTTAAAATCACATTTCACCTTTCCCATTTGTATTCACTAAATCTCATCCTAAGTTTTTCATCACTTTCCCTATATAGATTTTCTCTTTACAAATATCTCTTAACATTACTCACCCATCACAACAATCATCATTCCTATCCATTTTTCACATATTATCCAACTCACAATTGTCTAGAATCCCATATTTAAAGCTTAAAGGTTGAAGAACTTACCCATTTACTTAGCTAAACTTGTGGTAGCCAAAACTCCTTCTCTTGGTCACACTAATGTGTGATTTTTGGGTATGTTGTTCTCCTTGTTCTAAGGAACAACTTTCCCTTCTTGAGCTTCTTCAGATAATGGCTGGAATGTAGTGATTTTTAGAGTGAGAAAGCTTGGGTCTTAAGAGAAAATGGTAGGTGCAGTTAGGTGGGAAGGAAATCTGAGTTTTTAGTCCAAATCTCGAGCTCTTTTTATAGACGCAGAGACATGAGATCGATCTGGTCCTTGTGGAGATCGATCTCTGCAAGGTTTGGTAGTCTTTTTTACCAAACATAACTACTACCAGATCGATCTTCTTCCATGATGAGATCGATCTGTTTCCAAGCAAATTCTTTCTTGGAGATTGATCTGCCTCTTATAGGAGATCGATCTACTCTTTATAGAACCTTAATAAGATCGATCTGTCGCTTATAGGAAATCAATCTCTTTCAGGTCGAGAGTTAAGAAGATTGATCTATGTCTTGTGAAAGATTGATTCCTTCCAAGCAGAGACTTAAGGAGATCGATCTGCCTTCTCATGAGATCGATCTTCCCTACTCCCTTGAACTGATTCTAGGCATTTTTTAAGAGAGGAGATCGATCTCTCCTTCGTGTGAGATCGATCTCTCATCCTCTGCACCCTTATTTCTGCAGTTTTCTATAGATTTTTACCTATACACTCATCCAAATTTGCTGCATAGCTCAATTTATAATCCGTGCATAATTAACACACAATGGCATCCATTCCACCAAGTTCATTGTTAATGAAACTTGTGCACACAAATTAAAATCATAGATGTTTCATTAAATTTCCAAATCCTTACATCCTCCTATCATTTATACTCATGTACTAATACATATACATACATCATAGCTTCTCAAGCTATGTTTTTGTAACAATGTATATATATACATCATATCTTCATAAAAATAAATACGTGTGGGATTATGGGCATTACGTTTCTCCCCTCTTTAGAAAATTTGGTGCTCCAAATTGAACCAAGTCTATTCCTAAAAACGTTGGGGATATTTCTCTTTCATCAACTCCTCTAACTCCCAAGTGGCTTCCTCCGATGTATGATGCTGCCACAGGACTTTAACCAATGAAATCGACTTGTTTAGTAACACCTTCTCTTTTCTGTCCAATATCTGGATCGGTTTCTCCACATACGACATATGCTCATTGAGCTCCAACAGCTCATAGCTAATTACATGTGTTGGATCTGGGTAGTACTTTCGAAGCATAGAAACATGGAAGACATTGTGAACTCCTGCTAGCCCAAGTGGTAAGGCTAGCCTATATGCTCTATCTCAAACTCTATCCAAAATCTCAAAGGGACCAACATAATGAGGACTTAATTTTCCTTTCTTCCCTAACCTCGTTATTCCCTTAGAAGGAGATACTCTAAAAAATACGAACTCACCCACATCAAACTCAAGTGGTCTCTATCTCCTATCAGTATAGCTCTTTTGTCGACTTTGAGCTGTTTACAGCCTCTCACATATTATCTGAACATCATTGAAAGCTTGTCTAACCAAATCGAGAGCAAGCAACTATCTGTCCCCAACTTCTTCCCAACCAATGGGTGATCGGCATCTACGACCATATAGTGCCTCATAAGGGGCCATACTAATACTTGAGTGATAGCTATTATTATAGGCGAACTCAATCAATGGCAAGTGATCATCCCATGAGCCTCTAAAATCCAGCACACACGCTCTCAACATATCCTCTAGGGTCTGTATAGTCCTCTTTGACTAAACATTTGTCTGAGGATGAAAAGTGGTGCTAAAGCTCAATTGGGTCCCCACGCTTCTTGAAAATGTCCCCAAAAGTGGGAAGTGAAGCGGGCATCCCTATCAGAAAACAACACTCACTGGGACTCCATGCAATCTCACTATCTCCCGTACATATAAGTCCGCCAGTGCACTCAAAGTATCTGTAGATCTCATGGCTAAAAAGTGTGCCAATTTCATTAACCGATCTACTATAACCCATATAGCATCATGGTTTTTACGGGTTCTCGGTAACCCTATCACAAAATCCATGGTGACGTGCTCCCACTTCCATGTCGGTATCCGTAGAGGTTGTAATAATCCTCCAGGTTTCTGATGCTCAACCTTTACTTGCTAACAGATGAGACATCTAGCAACATACTCAGTTATGTCTCTCTTCATTCCAGACCACCAATATACCTTCCGGAGATTCTGATACATTTTACTACTCCCCGGGTGAACTGTATATCTCGATGAGTGAGCCTCAGATAAGATCAACTTCCTCAGCTCTGAATCCTTAGGAACACATATTTTATTTTCGAATACAAATTTCGATCCATCTAAACTCAATACAAATTTCGTACCCTTACCCTTCTGAATTTGGCTAATCACATCAATGCACAATTGATCATTTTGTTGAGCTTGTCAGATTCTCTCAATAAACTCTAGTTCTAATCTCAAGCTAGCAACAATCCCATAACTGCCAATCTCAGGTAGGGTCATATCCAAACTAAGATTCACGAATTATTCTAACAACTCGTGCTCCCTAATTTCATATGGGATACCAACACGAGACTCTTTCTACTCAATGCATCGGTAACCAATTTACCTTCCCTGGGTGGTACAAAATCTCACAATTGTAGTTTTTGAGGAGTTCTAACCATCTTCTCTGTCTCATATTTAACTCCTTCTATGAGAATAGATACTTCAGACTCTTATGATCTGTAAAGATTTGAAATCTCTCACCATACAAGTAGTGGTGCCATATCTTCAATGCAAATACTACGGCTGCCAACTCCAAATCGTGAGTGGGGTAGTTCTTCTCATGATTTTTCAACTGTCTAGATCCATAAGTGACTACCCTTCCGTTCTGCATTAAAACACAGCTTAGTCCTTGATGCGAAGCGTCTGTATAAATAGAGTAGTTCCCTGAGCTGTTAGGGATGATAAGAACTGGCGTGGTGGTTAATCTACGCTTAAGTTCTTGAAAACTCCTCTCACACACCTCATCCCATGTAAACTCCACATTCTTCCTCGTAAATAGTGTCAACGGAGCAGCTAATCTAGAGAAACCCTCTACAAATCTCTCGTAGTAACCAGTTAAATCCAGAAAGCTTCTGATCTCTATAACTGTCCTGGGCTGTTCCCACTGAACAATATCCTCAATCTTGGATGGATCTACTGACACCCCATTCTTCGTTACAACATGGCCCAGAAAAGAAATTTGTTCTAGCCAAAAGTCACATTTACTAAGTTTGGCATACAACCTTCTCTCTCGGAGGGTTTGCAATACAACCCTCAAGTGCTGCTCATGATCTTCCCTGGACCTTGAATACACCAATATATCGTTAATGAAAACGATCACGAACTGGTCCAGGTATGGCTTGAATATCTCATTCATTAGAGCCATAAAAGCTGTCAATGCATTCGTCAACCCGAAAGGCATCACCATGAATTTGTAATGACCATAGCTGGTGCGAAAAGCTGTCTTGGGCACATTCTCCTTTTGAATATTCAATTGATGGTACACAGACCTCAGATCTATCTTTGAAAAGATCTGCACTCCCCGAAGTTGATCCAATAAATCATCGATGCACGACAAAGGGTACTTATTCTTGATGGTACGCTTGTTCAACATCCGATAATCAATACACAACCTAAGGCTCCCATCTCTCTTCTTCACAAACAATACCAAGGCTCCCTATGGTGAGACACTCAATCTTATAAACCCCTTATCTAGCATATCTTGTAACTACTTCCTTAATTCCTCTAGCTCAACTGGAGCCATCCTATATGGTGACTTGGATATTGGCTTGGTTCCAGGTGTCAAATCTATACCGAATTCCATTTCTCTATCCGGTGGCAATCTCAGTAGGTCATCTGGAAAGACATAAGGGAATTCTCTAACCATTGGAATGTCATCCATATCTGGATATGGCTTGTTCAAATCCACCACATAAGCAATAAAACCTTCAAAACAACATCCATGTCATGTATATACCAATGCACTTTACTTGTCACAAAATCCAAGATTTCATTACTTCTCTTAAAATCTTACAATACATTCTTCGGGTAGAGAAAATGTAATAGACTTAGTGTGGCAGTCTAAGACAGCATGATTGGTAGCTAACTAATCCATTCCCAAGATTACATCAATGTCATACATGTTTAACAAGATCAAGTTGGCTATCGCACATTTATCTCCTACCCTCACTTTATAATCTTTATGCACTTGTTCAACTAATTGACTAACCCTCATTGGTGTACTTATTAAGAAAGTCCCATTTAAGTGTGTGGGTTTACAAAACCAGTTAACCTTGATGCGCATGCAGGCGATATGAAAGAATGCGTAGCACCAGAATCAAATAAAGCTATAGCTTCCAAGTCAAAAATCAAGATTGTACCTTTTATCACCTCAGAGGAGATGTCTGCTGATGCCTGGTCTATCGCATAAACCCTGCCTTGTCCCACAACTTGCTTCCCTTTTTCTTCAGCTGTAGCTCTCTTTCTTGCAGAAGGTGTAACTGTAGGAACTTTCTCTGGCTCCTTACCCCTTTGTGGGACTACCTCAACTGCTTCTGGGCAATCTCTTGCATAGTGCCCAAACCTACCACATCTGAAGCATCGTGCTCCCTGAAAATGACATGGCCTATCACCATGGTATCGGCCACATACTCTGCACTGGTCAATAGTCGATCGGGTCCACCAATCACTATACCCCAAGCTAGTGTCTGAGTTAGAGGTATAAAAGGTCTTGCAGCTTTCTTTTGTGACTCATCTGCCTCTCTACGACGCTTACTCATAGTTTTTCGTCCAAATCTGGCACTCTTGGCATCTTCCAGTTTTCTCAGACCCTTGTCCTTACCCCAACTGAACTTCAAAATTTACAGGTTATAGTCCTGCTCACAGAACTGGGCCCGTCGTACAGCCTCTCTGTATGTAGCAATATCAAACGGAGCCAACTTAGCTCTTATCGAAGGCTTCAGTCCGTCAACAAACATACGGACCCTGATGGCTTCACTTCTGATAGAGTTTGGATCATACTGGCCCAATGAGGTGAATCATGACTCGTACTTATCAACTGTTTGATTCCCTTGAGTTAGATTTAAAAATTCCATCTGTAACCTACGTCGAGCGGTATCTGGAATGTATTACTCTCTGAAAGCACCCACAAATATATCCCATGTGATTACCATACCCTGAGCTCTTAACATAGGCCTGATGGACTTCCACCAGTGCTTTGCTTCGCCTCTCAACACAAAGGTCGCGAGCGCTACTCTCTCCATAGCCAAACATCTACAGAAGTCAAACAACTTCTCCATTTAGCTTATCCAGTCTTCAGCCACTTCTGGATCCTTCACTCCACTGAAAGAATGAGGCTTGAAATCCATGAAATGCCTCAACCTCTCCATATCACAATTGTATCCATACCCCAAATCATCATCATCATACTACTATGGGGCTAATGGAGGAGGTACTGGTCAAATATGAGGATCTCGTGGCCTAACTGGTTCAGGTTGTGTAAGAGCAACATCCTCAGGTTCAGGTGCACGTGTAGCTGCAGCTGCTGGGGGATTCGGTGCAGCATGTCCCGCTGTACCAGTAAACCCTCAAACCTAGCCATAATCTGACCCATCATGGTCACCACCGTACGCATATCTTCCTCTAATCGGGCTACCCGAGGATCGAAAGCCTCTATCTGTTCTTGGGGCTCATGACTAGAGGACGATCTACTGTGCCTCTCAGTCCTGTCATTCCACCCTTAAGCTCTCGAGCTATCTCCCCTCTTGTGGTGTCTCTCAGGCATAACTCACAAGCCTGATAACTCCATGCATTTATAACAAACTCTTAGATCACTACCAGCTCCATATACACATTTATATCGAAATATCGCACAGTAACTTGAGGATGTATGTTTCTTAGTCCTAAATATCGACTCACATCAGACCAACCAAGCGTTGAGACCAAATCTATCACACCCCGACTCCGGGTGCCCTTTATCTATACATATACCACTACGGTTGGGTTGTGAGTCAATGTAATTACTAAATTCCATACACTTTTAGCAAAAAATTTAAAACTTTAATTCACACACTCCCATGCATGTGTAGATATACAAACTCAATTGTATAATGTGTTATCTTTACATAACATCCTCATACAACTGTTTACATTTGTAATTCATAATTGTGCGATACATTATAATAGATACAAAATGTCGTGTGTATACAAATTTTTATACCTTTGCAACTGGTGGGAGCTGTCCAATACAAAAAGGGATCTCGAGACCATCGCACTGTCCTACTTCTCTGTATCTGGAGGGGAAAAGTAGTGGGATAAGCAAACCACAGCTCAGTAAGAAAAATGATGCTAACAAGTAGATATTGTACTACCTACATAGCCCATGCATGCATAAACAAAACTATGTTTCAATATAAATGGATATATTACTAGAAATGCATTTAGACATTACTTCTCACATAAGCATTTTCATGAAAACAAGTATACGATATTCCCATTTGAAAACATGTCATAAACAGTGCTATTATAGCACGAGCATTCAAATCAAGAGATTTATCAAACCATTTCTTTTCGTCAAATCTCTTTCCTTTTTGAGTTTCTCAATTTCTCTTATCTCTGAGACAGGCATGGAATTCTAGACAATCTAATATCCATGACATATGGCCATAGTCAGTGATCACAGGCCTCACTGTTCAGGTGTGCACATGGCATCACTTCGCCTGAAGGGGGATAGGTCAGTCCTACCCTTCGGCTCATCTCAATCAACATCATCTCCCTCATCATATCACATACACTCATGATACAAGGTATGCCATGTGTCATCTACGCGATACTCGTACTCACGTGTACCGAACATGGTACATAGTATACCAACGGACAACCACACAGTTTAACATATGATCGTGGACCCAGTCCATCTACCAACTCCAATAAACTCATCATCCTGAACCATGTCTCATATACCAAGTGAGTAAATCAACGTGACACACACTCATCGCAAGGCTCCAGCGCCGTATCCGTCAGTACGAGCCACGACTTCTAGCATTGTATCATCTTAAGCTCAGTAAAAACTGGTGCGAGCAATGCTCCAGTACTTCTCTCAAATCCATCTTACGAGACGAAACTCCAACATGGCATATCAAAATATAGAAACATGTGCGAGCTGAAACTCCAGAACATTATCATTATAAAACCACGTGCGAGTTATGCTGCAGCACGGTATATCAGAACATGTAAATGTATGCGAGTGAAACTCCAGCATAGTTTAAGTCATTAAAATGGGTGTGAGCTAGAGCTCTAACACCGATTCACATCTCTAATTCGATAGGTGGCTATTTTCTCTTTTAAAAACTTAAAACATGTTTATTTACGTAGCATGCCGTCCCAAGCTAAATATGTAAAACTAGCCAACCTATCCATCATCATCTCTTAATCTCAAAATCAATACATGGGTGAGAAAACATAAAAAACATCACATAGATGTAAAAACATTAAAAACATGCATGTTAGGTTGTTTTCCTTCCCACATCCCATTTTCACAATACATATATATCATAGTACATTTCATGATTTCATAGCTAAACGCACTAATTCTAGCGTCATATCTACTAAAATCGCAATAAAATACGTACAAATATCTCTATCGCTAACATACAGTCCCTTACCTCGAATCGCGCTTGTATTTCCTTCGTCTCATTTGCTCCGTTCGTGATCCTGGTTAACTGTGTTCCACGTATTTCAATCTACACGTGTAAATCATTAAGTTATTTTCCTTTTTCCTTCTTCTAAACATACACATTGTCTTCTATTTATCTATTCATACTTCCTAATCCTTAAAATCACATTTCACCTTTCCCATTTGTATTCACTAAATCTCATCCTAAGTTTTCCATCACTTTCCCCATAGATTTACTCTTTACAAATCTCTCTTAACATTACTCACCCATCACTACAATCATCATTACAATCCATATTTCACATATTATCCAACTCACAAATGTCTAGAATCCCGTATTTAAAGCTTGAAGGTTGAAGAACTTACCCCTTTACTTAGCCAAACTTGTGCTAGCCAAAACTCCTTCTCTTAGTCACTCCAATGTGTGATTTTTAGGTATGTTGTTCTACTTATTTCAAGGAACAACTTTCTCTTCTTGAGCTTCTTCAGATTCTGTCTGGAATGTAGTGATTTTTAGAGTAAGAAAGCTTGGGTCTTGAGAGAAAATGGCAGGTGCGGTTTAGTGGAAGGGAAATCTAAGTTTTGAGTCTAAATCCCTGGCCCTTTTTATAGACGTAGAGACATGAGATCGATCTGGTACTTGTGGAGATCGATCTCTGTAAGGTTTGGTAGTCCTTTTTACCAAACATAACTACTACCAGATCGATCTTCTTCCATGATGAGATCGATCTGTTTCCAAGCAAATTCCTTCTTGGAGATCGATCTGCTTCTTGTAGGAGATCGATCTGCTTTTTATAGAACCTTAATGAGATCGATCTGTCGCTTGTAGGAAATCGATCTTTTCCAAGCCGAGAGTTAAGGAGATCGATCTATGCCTTGTGAAAGATCGATTCCTCCCAGGCAGAGACTTAAGGAGATCGATTTGAATTTCCATGAGATCGATCTTCCCTGCTCCCTCGAACTGATTCTAGGCATTTTTTAAGAGAGGAGATCGATCTCTCCTTCATGTGAGATCGATCTCTTATCCCCTGCACCCTTATTTCTATAGTTTTCTGTAGATTTTTACCTATACACTCATCCAAATTTGCTGCATACGTCAATTTACAATCCGTGTACAATTAACACAGAATGGCATCCATTCCACCTAGTTCATAGTTAATGAAACTTGTGCACACAACTTAAAATCATGGATGTTTCATTAAATTTCCAAAATCCTTACATCCTTCTATCATTTATACTCATTTACTAATACATATACATACATCATAGCTTCTGAAGCTATTTTTTTGTAACAATGTATATATATACATCATATCTTCATAAAAATAAATATGTATGGGATTATGGGCATTACAGGGAGACTCCCGCCCATGAGTATGGGCGCGTCACGTGACGCGCCCATAATAAATAGAAAACTTGGGCGGAAGATCTTCCTGCCCATCATAGTTGGTGCGACATGTGGCGTGTTCACATATATTTTTGTATGTGAAAATTTTATACTGTCAAGGGTCCCTGAGTTAAAATTAATTTTGATGATTTTACCCTTACAATATTGTTAAGTATGCAGGATTTACAAAACAGTAAGAAATATTTAATTAGTGGATAAATACGTAATTAAAGCGAAAATCAACCCCTATAAAAAGGGATCAGGTATGATCTATGGAGGGGGTTCTTATTTTGTTTACAGAAACTCTGTCAAATTCCCTTTTTGACTTAAACATTTCCATGTGTCTATCTAATTATTATTTTTCTAGCAGAATCTTTTGTAGTACATGACACAAATATCAAAGTGAAGACGTCAACAATTTGTCACCATTGTAACAGAGCAACAACAATATGATAAATCGAAAAATACAAAAGTTAAGATTAACCAATACTAACTTGAAATCTATATAAACAACTCACAATCAATACACAAGATACAACAATACAACCATAAGAACAAAAAGCATAAAAGATATAAATTTTGGGTTTTGATTTGATTTTTGGGTTGGCAGAAAAGGGAAATAATTTTTCATTCTTAGATCTAAATATATTTGTTGGGTTTTCAGATTTTCTATTTGGGGATTTAGTTTAAGACTGTTTGAAGATTAATTCTGGGTTATTTGGGTATTTATCAATGATCAACGATAGCGGAGCAGGGATGAACGAGTGATGACTTTCTAAAAAAAGGTGGTCAGATTCTAGGTCTAGTTAGAGAGAAGGAGATAGAATTTGAAGAATAAAGAAATAAAGGGCCAATAGAAATCTGAAGGAAGGAAAGAATTGCAAGTTCTTATACAAAGCCAATATTACACCGTTTTGGTAATTAAAAGATCTAACCTGCAACAGAGGCGACCCGTGGATGGACCTATTACTTGACCCGATCCGAACGTTTCCTCCCCCTTTTATTTCTACTGTGATTTATTAGTATAATTATTATTTGGATTATTCGGATTATATGCATTATTTGTATTACTATTAATATTGTTATTTGTGTTGGTATTTATTAGATTAAATTAATACTGATAAAATATTAGCTTATCTTAGGATTAAATGATTAGATTAAATATAACAAATTAGTTAATCAAAATCTTGAACCATGATATGTTTGTTTGGATTAGTTAGTGTTAGCTTTGAAATATATAAGATTTTCCATATGATCTACCAACAATTAAGTGAATTAGATTTTAGTGACACTTTAGCTTATTTTTACCTTGGAATAAAATGAAGAATGACATATAGCAATATTACTAAAATTATTGGAAAACTAGTAAAACACTAATATGCATGTGTTTGAATGAGAAATTATATCATTGCATGTTTGATGTTTTCAATGTTGCATTGGATGAACGAATGCACACTTAACTCAGAAAAAAAAGGGTGTTTTATATCTAAGTAATCGATACTCTAGGTGATGGTGGTGATGGTATCGATATCCATGTATCAATTTTGATTGTGAAAATAGACAATATGGATATCCCTATCATCACCATCAAACAAAAGAAAACTGTTCTATTTTGTTATCGATACCTAGGGTTATGATATCAATACCACTTATGCTTAACTATAGGATTTCTCCATAAGATATCGATACCATTCGAAACTGGCAAGTTTTAACAACTAATTTTTGAGAGAGCTAATGGGAAGAAATTTATTAAATGCTCACCAACAACTAGACAATGATCGAGGGGTTTAAAAACAAGCATTCAAGAGGTCCAACAACTAGAGCTTCAACTTCTAACATTTTATTATTGATCATATATTTGTCTAATCTTTCCAAGAGGTAAAATTTCTTGTATGCACTTATTGTACCTATCTTTATTCATTTAGTGTGCCAAATTTGTAACCATATACCTCTATAGAGGTCAAAAGGATTACCATTTTGTACCTAAAATAATTATAATGAGCTAGGGGAGTGAAACCCTAGATTGACTATTTGTATAAGGATTTGGGTAGCACCACTTTGTGGAGTGAGAAAGGTTTCTTCATTGAGCCTTAGAAAAAGGGAAGTGTAGGGTTCCTCCAAAGCCCGTGAAAGAAAAGTTGAATAAGGATACTCTTAAGCCTTTAAACATTGGGGTGTAAGCAAATTTTAGTAAATTTGGAAGCTCCTTGAGGGAAAACTCAAGAGAAAACACATAGGCACAAGATAGACCGAACTTTTAAAAATTGATTATGTGTATTTCTTTTTTCCTTATCGCTTTTATTTAAAATTCATTTTATATTTATTTGAATGAGGCTTGAAAGTGTGGCAGTGAAGTGCCGCAGCAACGCAAAAACATTGGAATAGTGACAGTAGCTGGTGGTTTACAACGACAGATGGTGATGCACATGTCACGACCCAAATTACCTAAAAATCAGAGTAAATTTTTCGCTTTTTCATTTATTATTTAATTCTTACCTTTCTCTCATCATGATCATCTTACCAAACAGTTGGGCTATGATTCGGTGTTAGTCACCTCTCACCTATTTACCATTCCATTTCCATAATCACATTCACATATCAGAGTTTACTATCCTTTGACTTTAACTAAATACATATACAATGGTATTTACATAACCTTACATCCCTGGCATCATATCTGTTTACAGTACTGTGCATTACATATTTAGATACAAAACTATACAAATGTGTATACCTGTCTCTCGATGGGAAGCAGCTGATACCAAGAATGCAAGTCCTTAGTCGCTCACTAATTGCTGCGAGTGCTCTGAAAAGATGGGAAAATAAGGGGGGTGAGCAAACTACACGCTCAGTAAGGTAATTATGCAAGTAAGTAGATAGCTCCACTATCTACATGCTCATAATGCCATGCCCTTAAAATCCATTTCTTTTCATTAAAATCTCAAGCACAAAACCATGCATACATCAATGACATAGTTTATCAAAACTATTTATGCATATAGAAATCATGTAATTCATGCATCAAAGGCATTTCATGTGACATCATAACATCATAATTAGCATGAAATAAATCGAGATTGTGTATTTGTTCATGCCATGTAAAACAAACCATGATAAACAATTCTTTTCATGAATTTATCATTTAAGCATGGAAAACTCATCATGCTACTGCATTTAAATCATTTTATTAAAACTGCAGTATAAACTAACCCCTTAGGGTTAACCATCTTATAACTCAATTTCAAACTCATAAAACAATTTGTTATAAAATTCTGTTAAAAATCACATCTTAGTAAAAATCACAAAATCGGGGGCCTGGACCCTCCCTCGGGTCTACCCTGGTCTATCGAGACGACAAGTTATATCATGTGAGACATGTAGGTGACTATATCAGTAACAACGAGGACTATGGCCATAACCTAGTGTAACGACCATGTGGCACTTTGCTCCCACAAGATTCAAGAGGTGGCCCCCACAGTCTTACTCATTCGTACTGTCCACTTTGAAAGCCCCACAGGCCCCTCACGGCTTTATCGAGGTAAATACCCCAATTCGCGTCCTCAGAGGTTCGAACCCAAGACCTTAAAGTCTTTGTTCTTACACAAATGATACCAATTGTTCTATTGGAACAATTGGTATCATTTGTGTAAGAACAAAGATTTTAAGGTCTTGGGTTCGAATCTCTGAGAACGCGAATTGGGGTATTTACCTCGATAAAGCCGTGAGGGGCCTGTGGGGCTTCCAAAGCGGATAATACGTATGAGTAAGACTGTGGGGGCCACCTCTTGAATCCTGCGGGAGCAAAGTGCCACACAGTCATTACAAAAAAATACGCGTTTTTTTATAACGACTGTGTGGCACTTTGCTCTCGCAGGATTCAAGAGGTGGCTCTCACAGTCTTACTCATACGTATTATCCGCTTTGGAAGCCCCATAGGCCCCTCACGACTTTATCAAGGTAAATACCCCAATTCGCGTTCTCAGAGGTTCGAACCCAAGACCTTAAAGTCTTTGTTCTTACACAAATGATACCAATTGATCCAGTGGAACAATTGGTATCATTTGTGTAAGAACAAAGACTTTAAGGTCTTGGGCTCGAACCTCTGAGAACGTGAATTGGGGTATTTACCTTGATAAAGTCCTGAGGGGCCTGTGGGGCTTCGAAAGTGGACAATACGTATGAGTAAGACTGTGGGGGCCACCTCTGGAATCCTACGGGAGCAAAGTGCCACACAGTCGTTACACCTATTGATCCCTGGCTACACGGTACCTAGTGTGTGGGGTAACACACCTGAAATGAGAGGTGGGTCGGTCCTATCGCTAGAACAACATAACATCAGGATTGCGAGGGCAAGGCTTGCTGCCTCATAGCAAATGCCACTCCACTCCAATAATCCCCACGGTACAGCGTACTCCATGTGATATACATGGTACATCATACTCCGAGAACCCACTCTCAGTCAGGGGTTCCTGCAATAGGTCTTATCCACCCATACCATCTACGTCTCAGCATGCACGTGTGGACATATCATCTCACAATGACACACAGTCTACAAGAGGTCCCAACATGGCTATATACATGTAATATAAATCCCTGTGTGAGCGAAGCTCTAGCACGGCTCCATGCATATTCATGATATCAGAAAATCTCGTACGAGTGAAGCTCTAGCACGGTTTCATAAGAATTAGTAAAATCTGCATACGAGTAGCACTCTGGTACGACTTTAAAATGAGTTATAAATCCAAATAAAACTTCATGAGAGCAAGCTCCAGCACGGTGTTATGGATCAATAAATCAAATCTCGTGCGAGTTACACTCCAGCACGACTTTATGCATAAATAAATCAAATCTCGTGCGAGTTACACTCCAGCATAGATTTTATGCAATTATCATAATAAAATAGGATGCGAGCTAAGCTCCAGCACCTCTTATGCATGCCAAATCATTAAAACTAGTGCGAACAATCGCTCCAGCACCTTTTTACGCATATCAAGTCAAAGCAAGTCAAAACAAAGTGCGAGCTAGGCTCCAGCACCTCTCATGCATGTCACAACAATAAAAATCAGTGCGAGCAATTGCACTAGCACATTTCATGCATATGATGTCACACAAGTCGATGCGAGCAACCGCTCAAGCACATTTTATGCACATTCACAAACGTAGATGTAGTGCGAGCTATGCGCCAGCACTATCTGCTTCCATATAAACTTGATAGTTAGCCCATTTTTCAAATAATTTTCATTTAAATCTTAATAACACTTATGTAGTGTTATATTGTGAAATTTATGCAAATACTGACCAATCTATCGATTTGCTTTGCTTAAAAAAAAAAGAAAATTCCTTAAATCAGAAAATTCCTTAAATCATGCATTTCTTGCATGTCATGCTTTCACCATCCTTAGGTGAATTTCCCTCAATAGGGGTAAAATAACATTTTTACCTATTTCAAGTTCTTAAAATAATTAATTTATTACTAGGACCTTTATACATATTCAATGTATACATACATATTCAGTGTATACAAAAACTATTAAAATACGCGTAGCTACCTCTAGCTACTCACACAATTCCCTTACCTCATTTTTCTGGACAGTCTGACCTTTCCACTGATGTCTCATCACACAGTCCAATTTGCTCTCAATCCAATCTCCGGAACTGTGTATATATATACATCAGGTCAAATACAATACAATTAATTGTATTTCATATTTTTTGGGGCTTAATTTAGATCATTGGGCTGTTTACCCATATTGGGCCCAATTGTACCATAATGGGCCTTAATCGACCTTAAGCCCGTTTTTTCACTTACTATTCACATTATCGAGGCCTATTGGGCTCATTGGGCCCATCAATATTTATTGAGCCTCATTCTAAACCATCGGATAGCTAAATTAATTATTTACGACAATGTATCTCAATTTCTAGAATATAATTCATTTAATGCGAAAATTAAATCCGTAATTTATACGATAAATTTCTAACACGCATAACGATGTAAACTGTTGTAAAAAAGGGTTACTTAACGAGATTCCATGATAGTACGTAAATCGAAGCTATCTTGAGCTCTCGTTTGGCGACAATCGTTGAGCTACACAATTTAATATTTTTTCGGGTAAATTTTCAGTCAGATATTAATCAAATTAAATATTTCAAAATTTAAATCGGTCAATTTCGACCGCTTACCGACTTACCCGTAGCTCGATTGCATCACTGGAATTTTTCCCAATTTTTCCTCTTTTTCTTTTCCATTTTTTCTTCTTTTTCCTTTTCTTTTTGGCTGAACCGATCTGGTCCGATTAAGCATACCATCACTGCACTGAACCAGTCGTACTGGTTCAGGTCTTATTTTTCCGTTTCGACGCCGTCTGGCCGGTTCTCGGGCCATTTTCGGTGCCGTTCAACACGCCATCACCTGGGCTTCCATCATCGGGCCTCGGGGCTAGTTGAATTGGCGCCGCTGGCCGCCGATCTAGGCTTCTCTCCTGTGGCCTCTCCCCTCATTTCCGGTGTTTCCACGGCGCGTCACGACCGCTGGTGGTTCGCCCGATGTTGGGCTGCCTTCGTCGGGCCTCGCTGGCCCCTCAGCCTTACTGGTGATCATCGGATTGGAGGATTTGGTTCCCTCGATTTCGTCGGCTGCTTTGTTTCTTCAGAAAATCGTATTTCGCGATTTTTTGTGTTTTTTTTCATTTACTTTATTTATTTATTTATAATTTATTTTTAATATTATTTTAATCCATTAAAATATTCAATAATAATCCAGAATATCCTAAAAAATTATATTTTATTCATTTATTCCATAAATGAATTTATTGGTCTTATTTCGTCTTTTCGGTATATTTTTTGGTTATTTTTGGGATTATTTTTCGATGTAAAAATTCTGATTAATTTCTATAAATTCATACCTTGATCAATTTAACCCGAAATTTAATTATTTCTTCGTTATTGATCAAGATTTCTCAATCCCATATTTTTAATGAAATTTTCTTGTCACGATTAATACTGAATTTCCCTCTTTTGACTGTATTACCCTTTCACGTGTTCTGGAATACCATTTCAATCATTCATTTGATCTTTTCTCATTTCGTGTTTTAAATAAAATCGGATCTTACAATCTCCCCCACTTAAGCAATTTGGTCCTCCAAATTTGAACCAAGTCAAATGAGTCCATAAACAACTTTGAGTACGTCTATCGCATCATCCTCTTTAATTCTCATGTGACTTTTTTCGGAGTGTAATACTACCAATGGACTTGACTAGGGAGATCATCTTAAGCCTCAACACTTTCTCCTTTCGTCTAATACCCGAATCGATTTCATACGTTATACTTTCATTGAGCTAAGCTGTTGGAGCTCATATCCGATCACATATGATGGGTCCAGATAGTATTTCTGAAGCATCAAAAGATGGACACATAGTGGATGCCTGCTAATTCAAGTGGTAACACCAACCTACAGGCCTTATCTCCCACTTTGTCTAATCTCTCAAAGGATTCAATCTAACGAAACTCAATTTACCTTCTTTTCGAATCTCGTTATGTCCTTATGCTATGTCCTAAGGGCATGTAACTTCCAACAATACTGATTCACCCTCGGTGAATTCCAATGGTCTTCTGTCTCTTGTCAGCATAGGTTTTCTATCTGCTCTGAGGTGTTCTTAATCTTTCACATATCAACTGAACATCCTCAGAGGTTTGTCTTACCAATTCGAAAACAATTCTCTATCTGTCACCCACTTCTTCTTATCCAAATCGGGAACAACTCCCTACGGTCATACAATGCCTCATATAAAATGTTACCCCGATACTCAAGTGACAACTGTCATTATTGGAGAATTCGATTAGTAACAAATGATCATCTTAGGAGCTTATCAAATCAATGGCACACGCTCTAATCATATCCTCCAGAACCTGTACAGTCCTATCTGACTGACCATCTATCTGAGGACGGAAGCTGTGCTAACACTCAATCAGGTTCCCATAGCTTCCTGAAAAATATTCCCAGAAATGGGAAGTGAAGTGGGAATCCCTATCTGGTACTATGCTCACTGGAACGCTACATAATGTTCCACAATCTTCCTTACATATAAATCCGCCTATACACTCAGAGTATTTGAGGATTTCTATAGCCAGAAGGTGGGTAGACTTAGTCAATCTATCGACTATCGCCTAGATAGCCTCGTGATTTATTCTGGGTCCTCTGTAACCCATCACAATATCTATGGTAACTTGTTCTCTTTTTTGTGTCAATATAAGTAGAGGTTGCAATAACCCTGCAAACGTTTAGTACTCTACCATACTCTGCTGACATACGAGACACTTTGCTACAATTCTACAATGTCTCTTTTCATACTTGACCACCAATACCTTTTTCAGAGATTTCAATATATTTATTACTTCCCGGATGCACTGTATATCTTGAAGAGTGAGCTTCTGATAATAACACTAGCTCAACAACTATAGTCCTGGGGAACACTTATACTGTCTCTGAACCTCTATAAGTCATCATCACTCACTGTGAACTCTGTCACTATACCCATCTGAATCTGACCCACACTATCGACACCATGCCGATCATCACGTTAAGCCTAGCAAATTCGGTTCTAACCTCAGACTAGCTGTCACACAATCACGGTCATCATTAGAAAGGATCACATCACTACTGAGGCTCATAACTACTCTAGCAGCTCATGCTCCCTGACCATCATATGTAATACCATCCCGAGGCTCTTTTTGCTAAAGGCATCAGCCATTACATTAGCCTTTCCTGGGTGGTACAATTTCCATAATCATAATCTCTCAGAAGCTCTAACCCTCTTGGTTATCTCATATTCTACTCTTTCTGTGAACACAGATACTTGGGGCTTTTACGATCAGTGCATACCCGAAATTTCTTACCATTTAAGTGGTGGCGCCATACTTTCAGTTTAAATGCTACGACTGCCAACTCTAAATCATGGGTCGGATAGTTTCTCTCATGGTCCTTGAACTATTTGGATCCATAAATGACTATCTTCCTATTTTACATCAATACATAACCCAATCCTTATTTTGAGGTATCCATACATACTGAAAACCTCTTGAGCTGTTGGTTATAGTGAGAATAATTACAGTAGTTAGTTTATTACTTCTATATACCAAAACTCATCGAAGCCATTTTTATACTTATCATTCCACTCGTATATAATCTTTTTTCGAACGAGATGTGTTAACTGAGCAACCCATTTCGAGAAACTCACAACACCTCATCTGTAAGATAGTTTCCAGTTGCTACTCATTCTCTTCCCTGGACTTCGAATACATTATGATATCATCGCTAATGATGACAACCAAGTGGTCCAGGTAAGGTTTAGATACCTCATTGTAGTTGAGTTTCACTCAATATTTCAATCACCCATATTCTTAACCTATGTACGCATAAACGTATAATGTCATTTCGAAATCGCTTCCGTTCAAGATACTAACCCGCATCATTTCCTTTTTCTTATATTAACGTCTTTTATAAAATTTTAATTTTTAAACTTCATGATTAATCAAATTCTATATTTCTTTATCGTATCAGTAAAGGTACCCAAATTTTAAATGTATATATTACGACTGTCGATTTTAATTTATAGGTTATGTGTGGGCTTCTAGACACTGACAAGCCTTTAGGCGGGGAGGTATTTTGAAATACCTTTATTAACCCTCAGACTTGACCACATAGACTGGTTATAGATATATCCTCCTCTTATCCTTGGCCGCAATTCATATTCACTACATATCGCTTAATCTAAATTACTTTACATATCAAAGATATTCTTACCTTGCATACGCCTCTTATTCCAATATATCTCGTATTCAGGATCTATCACATCTCAAAGCTTATCTCCTTTCATATATCACTTATAACAAACTCTTTCATTACTTGTCAAACTTACAATACACTTTTCAGGGGTGACCATATCACTATCTGAGGATAGAAATCTGAACAACATAGTTTGCAGTCGAATCAATCTATTCTTAAATATTACTTCAAAATTATTCATATTCCATTGAATAAAATCGGCTGACATATCCTTTTTCCCCCGTTTCAACTTACAATCCCTATACCCATATAGTGATAATCGGCTAACTGTCATCATCTTGCCTAAGGGTACAGGCTTCACATCTTTCACTATCTTATAAGCAAATGAAGGCGATATGAATAAATATGTGGCACTAGGATCACTTAAAATAATTATTTAATTATTCTTAACCAGTGTGGTATCTTCCACCACATTAGATGAAACATCAGTAGTGTCCTAGTCCAAGGCATACACTCGCCCTCGTCCAACAGCCTACTTTTTGTGGTATATACCACACATCCTACTCTGTTTCGTAGCAAGTCGGGGTCCTCAAATCACAATACCTCTAAAAAGTACTGAGATGAGATACCCTAGGGCTTTACCAATCATCTTACCCGTGACTCATCAGCTCTAAGCTTTTACCAAACTACCTTTTTCCTGTTCTGACATCTCTATCATCCACTATTCTCTCCTGTTTCTATTTCGACCATTACTACCTTTCCCAATCTCAAAGGCGTGCAACTCATGATCTTATTCACATAACTATAGTCTCCGCATTGCCTCGGAATAGGTAATGATAACTAACGGCCCAATCAAACTCTAATTGACAATCTGAGCCCTTCCATGAACTTTCAGATATTTCGACTCTCACTGTTCATAGTGTCGGAGTCATATCTACCCAGGAATATAAACTGAGTTTCATACTCATCAATCAACATGTTCCTCTGGGTCAAAGTAAAGAATTTTATCTGTAATTTCCTTTAAGCAGTGTTCGAGATATTCTATCATCGAAATACATCTAGAATTACTTTCCATGTCCATTCTGGATGTCTAACTCTTAATATGGGTCGAGCGGACTTCCACCAATGCTCCGACTCGCCCTCAAATCCCATGCATAGTTTGAGCAATTAGCTCCTAAAATATTTTTCACACTCCGCTCTAACCTCACGAAGCGTGTCTCAATACTGTCCGATCTCTTGGTCGGACTCTATCTGATGTCTCTCTCAGACTCTGTAGGGCATGCTCAGCATCAGCCTCCACTTCAACCTCATCTTGAGTCTCATGTGGTGACTCAGTATGACTCTCGGGCCTACCTCTACGGCCTCAAGCTCGTATATTCGCCCTTCTTGTCACGACCCAAATTACCTAAAAATCCCTACAAATTTTTCGCTTTTCATTTCCTTACCCGTCGTGAACAGTTATACTACGAAATAGTTGGGCTATGATTCGGTGTTAGTCACCTCTCCCCTATTTACCATTCAATTTCCATATTTCATTTACATATCGATTTATTTAAACTAAATACATCCCCAATATTACATCCATATATAACACTGTGCATCTATATGTTCAGATACGAAATTATACAAATGTGTATACCTGGTCTTGCTAAGAAGCAGCGGATAACCGAGATGCGAGACTATTGTCGCTCTCTTCTACTGAATATACCATGTGGGGTGGAAAATGAAAGGGTGAGCGAAACGTGCTCAGTAAGGCAATAATGTAAGCAGGTAGATAACTATACTATCTACGTGCTGATAATGTCATGATGTAAAAATCGTTTACTTTCGGAGCATGAGGTAAGATTAAAACAATGCCACATGTATGTATATATCATATACAAGAAATCATGAAATCGACATATAAAGCACACATGGAAAATCATCATGTACGACATCTCATGCTCGTCACATTAAAACTCATTTATTTCATCATAAACTCTTCACTTTAAAACTCATTTGTTTAATCACAAAACTCATCACTTTGAAACTTATTTGTTTCATCATATATTCATCACATTTAAAACTCATTTGTTTCATTATAAAACAACTTCATCAAGGTCAAACCCATCTCTCAGGAATACCTTGATTCATCAAATCACATCTCTTTTAAAAACACAAATCGGGACTACCCTTCCATCGGGTTTATCCTGGTCTATCCAGACCGTATGATATCATGTGAGGCATGTAGGTTACTGTATGAAAAATTGAGGACTATGGCCATACTTTGTCCCTGTGATCCCAGGCTACACCGATCCCTGTGTGCGGGGCATCACAACTGCAACGGGAGGTGGGGTCAAGTCCTACCCGCCAGAATATCAAGTAACATCATAGAGTCATCATGACTGCACGGTACAGCGTACTCCGTGTGACATACACGGTACATCGTACTCTGTGGACCCATATCATAGTCTGGGGGTACCTGCCGTAGGTCTTATCCACCCCAATACTATGTCGATAACCAACCCATGTCTCAAAGTATACGTGCGAGCATCTCAACTCTCTGTGACACACAGTCTACAGGAGGCTTCCGCACGACTATATGCATGTCAACTCGCGTCTAGTGCGAGCGAAGCTCCAGCACCACGCTATGCATATCATGATATCTAAAATCTCGTGCGAGCAAAGCTCCAGCACGGTTTTGTGCATACACAAATTTCTCGTACGAGCAATGCTCCAGTACGGCTTTTCATGAGAATAAATCAGTAAACTTGAGTGCGAGTAAGACTCTAGCACTCTTTTTACTCGTGTAAATATGATAGGTGGCTCATTTTTAATAAAACATCTTTTAAAATAGTAACCAGTACAAACCGGTACCCTTTCGTATAATTCATAAAATCAACAGCCAACCTATATGTAAATTTGCTTAAACCCAAGCAATACATTCATATATAATATCAAAGCATGAAAATCAAATAATTTACATGCCTTACCACCCTTTTTGTAAATTTTACTCTCAGGGGGCAAAATCGTCTTTTTTCCTTTATTCACTTATGCCCCAATTTTCGCAAAATCATTATTCCATTTCTATATAGTTTATGAAATTCTAGACCCGGTAAACCCCCTCAAAATACGTATAATTACCTCTATGCACCTACAAAATTCCCTTACCTCGATTTTCCTGTCGAATCTGACCTTTTCTCTGATATCACGTCGCGCAGTCCGATCTGCTCTCAATCCAATATTCGGAACTGCGTATAAATGTTTCTCAGGTCAGATATTATACAATTTAATTGTATTTAATACTTTCTGGGCTTAATTTAAATCATTGGACTCATTTACCCCTATTGGGCCCGATTGCACCTTAATGGGCCTTACTCGGCCTTAAGCCCGTTTTTCTCACATTATCAAGGCCTATTGGGCTCATTGAGCCCACCAACAATTTATTGGGCCTCGTTTTAGCTCTCGAATTGCTAAATTTATTATTTACGACAATTTATCTAATTTTTCATAATTTAATTCAATTTATGCGGAATTTAAATTCATATCACGCATAAAGATGTAAATTGTCGTAAATAAGGGTCAATTACCCGAGATTCCATGATAGTACGAAATTCGAGGCTGTCTCGAGCTCTCGTTGGATACCAATTGTCGAGCTACATAATTTCATAATTTTTCGGGTAAATTTTCAGTCCAAAAATTAATTAAATTAAATACTTAGATATTTAAATCGGGTCAATTTCGACCATTACTGACTTACCCGTAGCTCGATTGCATCGCCGGGATTTTTCTCCAATTTTTCCTCTTTTTCTTTTTCCCCTTTTCTTCCTTTTTTTCTCTTCTTTTTGGCTGAACCGGTTCAGTCCGGTTCAGACCGGTTCGATCCCCATTTGGTCATTCCGGCGCCGTCCGGCCGGTTCCCGACGCCTCACCACCGCCGTTCAACGCGTCTGCACCTGGGCATCCAAGATCGGGCCTCGGCTAGAGTCGAAACGCAGCCATCGCCGGCGAATCTTTCCTTCTCCCCCCGCGGCTGTCACCTCTTGATCCGATGGATTCCGACGGTTTCGCCGACCGATACTGGTCTCAAAAGAATCGGCTCCTCCTCCCCATCACACCGGTACCCGCCGTTCGAGCCCAGCTACCGTGGATCGCCGGAACCAACTCCGTTTTCCCCGCGGGCTTCTCTTCCTCCGTTCGGCAATCTCCGGCCTCCTTGACGCGCGTCGCCGGTGCCAACAGCTTCGCCGGCCTCTCTTCTTCCTATTCGGCTGTTCGTCGGCGGTCAAGGATCGCCGGTGGTGGTTCGTCTATCGGCCACGCGCAGGCAGCTCCCTCGGTTTGCATTTTCTTCTCTCTCCCCGATAAATTTTCAGTTCTTCTTCTTCTTTTTTTTTTTTCAATTATTATTTTATTTAACAATTTATTTTATTATTAAAATATTCATTAAAATAGTCTAAAAAAATCTGAAAATATCTACAATTCTATTAATTTATTCCAAATAAATCAATTTAATTTAATTTAATTTATTTATTATATTTTAATCCTTTTTCGGGTATAATTTCTCTGTATTTTCGGGATATTATCCCGAATGACTTTTCGGTATATTTTTCGATTATTTTCGGGATTATTTTTCCGAACTAAAAATCTCAATTAATTCCGATTAATTCCCATAAATTAATATCTTGATCAATTTAACCCAAAATAAATTTATTTCACCTTTATTGACCAAGATTTCTCAAATCCATATTTTTAATTAATTTTTTCCTTATCGAAATTATTTCAACTTTCGGTCTTTTGACCATTTTGCCCTTGCGCGTGTTCGGGATTAATTTAGACCGAGTTCCCTTCACGAATACTCATTCATTTTATGATTTGAATCCTTATTTTCAGTCCGAATCCCATTCCTTTAAATTTGTGAGCATTTTTCTACCTCATAAAATTTACGATTTAATTTCGGGTCTTACACTTCTACTATAGCGGCTATCAATTAAAGAGTCTATTCTTGCATTTAAAAATCAAATTCTTAGCTGCACTTCCATCTCGATATACACAATTGTATCTAAACAATGCACAGTACATGGGGATGTACACTTCCTTAACCACTACCACCGACTCATATCAGGCCAACTTAGCTCTGATACCAAAAACTGGCATGACCCAAATTACCTAAAAATCAGAGTAAATTTTTCACTTTTTCATTTATTATTTAATTTTTACCTTTCTCTCATCGTGACCATCTTACCAAACAATTGGGCTATGATTCGGTGTTAGTCACCTCTCACCTATTTACCATTCCATTTCCATAATCACATTCACAATAACAAATTTTTCATTTATTATTTAATTCTTACCTTTCTCTCATCGTGACCATCCTACAAACAGTTGGGCTATGATTCAGTGTTAGTCCCTTCTCACCTATTTACCATTCCATTTCCATATTTACATTCACACATCAAGATTTACTATCTTTTGACTTTAACTAAATACATTTACAATGGTATTTACATAACCTTACATCCTCGACATCGTGTCCATTTACAGTACTGTGCATTTACATATTTAGATACAAAACCATACAAATGTGTATACCTGTCTCTCGATGGGAAGCAGCGGATACCAATAATGTAAGTCCTTAGCCGCTCACTAACTACTGCGAGTGCTCTAAAAAGATGGGAAAATAAGGGGGTGAGCAAACCACACGCTCAGTAAGGCAATTATGTAAGTAAGTAGATAGCTCCACTATCTACATGCTCATAATGCCATGCCCTTAAAATCCATTTCTTTTGATTAAAATCTCAAGCACAAAACCATGCATACATCAATGACATAGTTTATCAAAACTATTTGTGCATATAGAAATCATGTAATTCATGCATCAAAGGCATTTTATGTGACATCATAACATCATAATTAGCATGAAATAAATCGAGATCGTGTATTTGCTCATGCCATGTAAAATAAATCATGATAAACAATTCTTTTCAGGAATTTATCATTTAAGCATGGAAAACTAATCATGCTACTGAATTTAAATCATTTTATTAAAACTACAGTATAAACTAACCCCTCAGGGTTAACTATCTCATAATTCAATTTCAAACTCGTAAAATAATTCATTATAAAATTCTGTTAAAAATCACATCTCAGTAAAAATCACAAAATCGGGGGCCTGACCCCTCCCTCGGGTCTACCATGGTCTATCGAGACCACAAGTTATATCATGTGAGACATGTAGGTGACTATATCAGTAACAACGAGGACTATGGCCATAACCTAGTGATCATTGGCTACATAATACCTAGTGTGCAGGGTATCACACCTGAAACGGGAGGTGGGTCTGTCCTGCCGCCAGAAAAACATAACATCAGGATTGCGAGGGCAATGCTTGCTGCCTCGTGGCTAATGCCACTCCACTCCAATAATCCCCATGGTGTAGCGTACTCCATGTGATATACACGGTACATCATACTCTGTGAACCCAATCTCAGTCAGGGGTGCCTGCAATAGGTCTTATCCACCCATACCATCTATGTCTCAGTATGCACGTGTGGACATATCATCTCACTGTGACACACAGTCTACAGGAGGTCCCAACATGGCTATATGCATGTAATATGAATCCATGTGCGAGCGAAACTCTAGCACGGCTCCATGCATATTCATGATATTAGAAAATCTCGTACGAGCGAAGCTCTAGCACGGTTTCATAAAAATCAGTAAAATCTGCGTACGAGTAGCACTCTAGTACGACTTAAAAATAAGTTATAAATCCATATAAAACTTCATGCGAGCAAGCTCCAGCATGGTGTTATGCATCAATAAATCAAATCTTGTGCAAGTTACACTCCAGCATGGCTTTATGCATAAATAAATCAAATCTCGTGCGAGTTACACTCCAGCACAGCTTTTATGCAATTATCATATTAAAACAGGATGTGAGCTAAGCTCCAACACCTCTCATACATGTGAAATCATTAAAACTAGTGCGAGCAATTGCTCCAACACCTTTTTATGCATATCAGGTCAAAACAAGTCAAAACAAAGTGTGAGTTAGGCTCCAGCACCTCTCATGCATGTCACAACAATAAAAATCAGTGCGAGCAACCGCTCTAGCACATTTCATGCATATGATGTCACACAAGTCGGTGCGAGCAACCGCTCAAGCACGTCTTATGCACACTCACAAACATAGATGTAGTGCGAGCTATGCGCCAGCACTATCTACTTCCATATAAACTTGATAGTTGGCCCATTTTCCAAATAATTTTCATTTAAATCTTAATAACACTTACGTAGTGTTATATTGTGAAATTTATGCTAATACTGGCCAATCTATCGATTTGCTTTGCTTAAAAACTAAGAAAATTCCTTAAATCAGAAAATTTCTTAAATCATGCATTTCATGCATGTCATACTTTCACCATCCTTAGGTGAATTTCCCTCAATAGGGGTAAAATAGCATTTTTACCTATTTCGAGTCCTTAAAATCATTAATTTATTTCTAGGACCTTTATACATAGTCAGTATATACATACATATTCAGTGTATACAAAAATTATTAAAAGACGCGTAGCTACCTCTAGCTACTCACGCATTCCCTTACCTCATTTTTCTGTACAGTCTGACTTTTCCACTGATGTCTCATCACGCAGTCCAATTTGCTCTCAATCAAATCTCCTGAACTGCGTATAAATATACATCAGGTCAAATACAATACAATTAATTGTATTTCATTTTTTTTGGGGCTTAATTTAGATCATTAGGCCTGTTTACCTGTATTGGGCTCGATTGTACCATAATGGGCCTTAATCGACCTTAAGCCTTCCACTTACTATTCACATTATCGAGGCCTATTGGGCTCATTGGGCCCATAAATATTTATTGAGCCTCATTCTAAACTCTCGGATAGCTAAATTAATTATTTACGACAATGTATCTCAATTTCCAGAATATAATTCATTTAATGCGAAAATTAAATCTGTAATTTATGCGATAAATTTCCAACATGCATAACGATGTAAATTGTCGTAAATAAGGGTTACTTACCCGAGATTCCATGATAGTACGTAAATCGAAGCTGCTCGAGCTCTCGTTTGATGTCAATCGTCAAGCTACATAATATAATATTTTTCAGGTAAATTTCCAGTCGGATATTAATCAAAGTAAATTTTTCAAAATTTAAATCGGTCAATTTCGATCGCTTACCGACTTACCCGTAGCTTGATCGCATCACTGGAAGTTTTCTCAATTTTTTCTCTCTTTCTTTTTCCCTTTTTTCTTCTTTTTTCCTTTTCTTTTTGGCTGAACCGGTCCGATCCGGTTTAGCATACCATCACTGGTCTGAACAGGCTGTACCGGTTCAGGCCTCATTTTGTTGTTTCGGAGCCGTCTGGTCGGTTCCCGGGCCATTTCCCGTGCCGTTCGACACATCATCACCTAGGCTTCCATCATCGGGCCTCGAGGCTAGTCGAATCGACGCGATGGCCACCGATCTAGGCTTCTCTCCCGTAGCCTCTCCCCTCATTTTCGACGTTCTCTGATGTTTCCACGGCGCGTCACGGTTGCTGGTGGTTGGTACGATCTAAACATATTATCCGCAAGTGCACGGGTCGTACAAGTAATAATGGGATTTGAGTCCCGAGTTATCGTCACACAGAGAAGTTGATTAGCCTAATTAACTACCAGTTAATCTTACCCTAAGTATATCCTAGCAAATTATGAAATTAAAGTAGGTGATCTACTAAGTTTGAAATTAAAATTACTGAAAATAATAAAAATTATAAATTGATGAAAATTAAACAGAGCTAAAATTACTTACAAAGCTCCGAGCAATTAAAAGCAAATAACCTACAAAAGATAATTAAAACAGTTAAAATTAATTAACGCAATTAAAATAAAATGAAAAAATGAAAATAAAGAAACGAGATTAATTAAACTAAAATTAAACAAGCCTAAAATAACATATGCATGTAATTAAACTAATTAATAAAAATACAAATTAAACTAAGCTAAAATTTAATGAAAATAAAGACTAAATTAAAAATGCATGAAACACATTTAATCTAAATTAATCCTAAATGCAACTCTTAAAATACATAACTAAAATTAAGTCCGAAAACATATAACATAAAATTAACTATTAACTAAAAATTAAAACTGAAAATTAAATTAACATGCAAAAAATATTAAAACTAACCTACCATTCTAATTGGTTGAATTAACTAACTAACAACTAACAAATGCATGAAAATACTAAAAATGCATTAAACTATAACAAAATGATTAAAATGACATAGCCAAACATGGCCTTAAGCTACTTTGCCAAGAGAGTGGTCCCGAAACTGCACTGTTCCCATTTCTTCTTGGTTTGTCCAGGTGTGTCTTTCTCTCTCGATTTTGTGCCTTTGCTCCTGTCGTGCTCACATCCCACGTTTCTGCCCAACTAGCCAAGGTCCTGTGCACCGTACTGTGCACGTTGTATGATTTCTCGGTGCTCTAAATGATGTCCAACAATCTGCTACACGGGTATTTCTCCAGCCGTGTTGTTTGCTACACGTTCTACACATCACCAACGCAGCTGCAGCCCTGTTTGTACACTAGTGCATATGCTGCACATTCCTTCACGCACAGCAGCATGGCACCTAGTGCTCACCCTGCTTTCCTGATACTTACGAATGGATAAATCTCGGTTATATACATCATCACCTAACCTGTCTACAGCTCCTACGTTGCTTGCCGCATCCAGCAACTCTGCTCAACAATGCCCACCAGCTTCAGTACTGGCCAGCAACCTCTTCAGTACGTTCACATCAATGTCCGCAACAACAGCTCAGCGCTACAGATCGTGCTTCTCCTTTCTCTTCCTGCCCATTCTACGTACTGCTCAAGGACCAGTAGGGGTGACCATCACAGAAACAATGTTCGTCCAAGCAGTCGCACAGGAATCCAATCTGGATGCACCAACCTTGGCTCCAGCAAACAATAGCAGATGCAGTAATCAGACTAAGAATAGAACATGAATTCCTCGGCAGTAAAGAAGCAACAACGTTTTCCAAGACCAAAAATACAATTCATAGCTGCAGCAGGATACTCCTCTGGTCTGCCCCAACACGTAAACTACCTAGCTAAAGGAGTTGAGACCTTGCAAAAATGTTTAGCATAAGTTCAGCCCAGTAAAAAACCTTAACTCCTTCAGCCAGTGGTAATAAAAGTGAAGAACACATAAATGAAATAGGAATCTGAGAGCAACAAACAACGAAAAATAGAAAAACTTTTCATTAAGGAATTACACTTGAACAAACCGAAAAATAAAAATGGAAAATGGTTGCTGAAACGAAACTTGAAAAACTTTTAATAAGTAATGAAATTGCTGTGAACAGTAGCAAAAGAAAATGATGACAATCGAAAAGTTTAAGAAAATCTAGAGAAAATAAAACTTTTAATAAAAATAGATTATTTTCTAAAACTATCTACTTCTACTCCTACAAACTAATTTACCCTAAATTACACTACTCCTAAATTCTACCCTACAGTACTCTTACTTCCTACTTTCTTCTTTTCAATTGCCATCATATTCTATTTATATGCACACTTAGGGGTATAATGATAATTTTTCCATCCTAGATGAGTTGGCATTGTTAGGCCACTTGTCTTCATTTGATTTGATGCAGAGTAGATATTTTCACGTCATCAGTCTTTTTGTCCAATTGGTTGTGCGATGTGGCCCGACGTGTGTCTTCCAGAAGGTTGGCATGGTGTCCTTCGATCTTATCGTTTCGGAGCAAATAAAATACGGACACCTGGCATCATGCGTGTCTAGACGACTGGTGACTCGGTTTGTAATTTTGAAGTGGTCTAGTCTCCTTTAACTTGTTTTCAGCCCAATTTCGACGGAAATGATTGAGTTTCATCCAGATTTAATTTATCTGCACATAAGAGAATTTTAATTAAATAAAGGGGATAATTAATAAAATAATACAGGGATTTAAATAATTAATTAAGAAATTAAACACAAATAATTCTATTAAAAATAGAATTATCACACCTCCAAACTTGAGCTTTTGCTTGTCCTCAAGCAAAACAAAACAAATGTATGAATGACAAGTACAAAACATAATAATTTCCCCAATATCATCCTCAAAGATAAAGTACCAACTATGATCTCAAAGATTCACAATTACAAGTCCAACATTCAGAATCATTTAATCATAAGTCCTAACCCAAATTGGATCCCTTGTGTGTGTGTGAAAATGTCAAAGCCACTTCATAGTACATTACCCGGATTAGATTATGCAAACATAGTGAATGCAAAGTCAATGACATGTGATCATTCCCATAAGTTTGCTTTTCACTTCTCTCTCCACTAATGTAGTCACACTTAACCAAAGATCAATAGGACTTCATTAAGCTTGTAATGTAAGGCTGGGGTTAAGGTATGATATAGTCGATTTAGGTTTAATTACCCCTTAACATGCATTACTTTCTAGGATCTTTAATGTAAGAGCTCAAATTTATTTCCCCTAAGCTTATTTATTTCACTAGACATTTTAATCTATTTTTGTATTTTTCATCTTTCTTCTTTTCTTTTTCTTTTTCTTTCATTTGAATTTTTTTTTTTTGAATTTTCACTATCACCAGATACCCATATGTACAAAGCTCACAATATATCTAAATGACTTTTCATGCTTTCGGGGTAAGGGATAGAAAAAAAAGTATTTAAGCTAAGGAAATTTATGTCAGTGCATTTAGAGAGAAAAGCTTATTTGGCCCAGATGGGTGACTAGGGGTAAAATATGTATAGGGATAGCTAGAAAGGCTCAAACGATCCAAAGATGGCCTAAATCATCTCCCTAATTAAGTGTGATCTAATATTTCACCTCGATATTAGATCAAACAAATTCTAGAATATGATACACAAAATCAACTGAACAAATGCAATCCTGTGTCCGCATAAGCTTTCTCTAAATAAATATATAGATTCATGACATGGCATGTGCGAAAGATGAGGAAATCGCAATCAGAATCAAGACAAATTTAAGAATTCAACTTCATGCTTTTCCTATAATCATGCTTCTCAGTCAATCAAAATCAGACTTAATCATGGGATCATATCATCGGAATATGGAAGAACTACATGCTAAGCACTAAATCACCCCAAAATCAAACAATTTAAGCTCATATTTTCGAAAAAATATTTTTCAATTTTGCCAAAAATTGCTCAAGTGATATCCCCTCCCCCAAACTTAAAGTGCACAGTGTCCTTAGTGTGTAGATAATATAAACATTTAAGCTCAAGAACAGAGTACTCCCCTTTTTGATGATGATGATGATGAACAACTGAAGCTTGATTGAAAACGTAAAACTAGAAAAGAAATCTGTAAAATAAACAAAGAAAGAAACAGCAGAAAAGAAAAAGAACTATATACAAAGTGAAAGAAAAATTAGGGCACTTCAAATGCAGCTAAAGAACACAACACTCAACAACAAGGCGAAGAGTAGGAGGATCATCCAAAGTGGTGACAGAATGTTAACAGTTAAATCCTCCTGAGCCTTATCTACTTCCCTCATTCTTTCATATTTCTTATGCTCAAGCCTTATATCCTCCTCAATCTCCATCTTAAAACACTCTTGAGAGTCATCAAGGAGCTTCAAAGGTTTGAAAACATTAAAATTCACTTCTTGATCTAGGACTCTCATAGTCAACTCCCCCCTTTTGTATAGAAATTAAGGTTTTACCAGTAGCTAGGAAAGGTCTGCCTAGTATAATGGGGACTTCCCTGTCTTCCTCCATGTCTAAAATAAGAAAATCGACAGAGAAAAAAAATTTGTCCACCTTTACTAATACATCCTCAATGACCTCCTTTGGATATTTAATGGATCGATCTGCTAGCTGAAGGGTCACTGTGGTAGGCTTGACATTCCCTATTCCTAACTTTTGGTAGATATACAAAGGCATCAGATTGATACTGGCTCCTAAATCACACAGGGCTCTACCAAAGAAAAGATTTCCAATAGTGCAGGGTATGGTAAAACTCTCGGGATCCTTAAGCTTGGAGGGTAATTTCCTCTGGATAATTGCACTACATTTCTCACTTAAGGCCACCGTCTCATAATCTTCCAATCTCCTTTTCCTAGAGAGGATATCCTTTAAAAACTTCATATAACTTGGCATTTGTTCTAAGGCATCTGCGAAAGGAATGTTGATGTGAAGTTTCTTAAAAACCTTAAGAAATTTGGCAAATTGAGGATCTAATTTTTGATTTTGGAACCTCTGAGGAAAAGGTACTGGTGGTCTAACTGGAAGGGATGTAGTGGTAACATGTGCAGCATCAGAGGACAAGGAAAGCTGTGAAGAAGAAGAAGAAGGTAAAGATGAAGAAGCACCTAGCTTTGATTCCTTTGCAGCCTGATCTTTTGGTTCTTGCTCCTTTTAAGTTGCTTCTTTGGAAGCTATGAGTTTTTCAACTATGGGCTCAACAGGATTGGACTTAACTTGTGGCTTATCTAGCTCTTTGCTACTCCTAAGGATGATGGATTTTACATGTTCTTTACCCTTCCTTTGCCTAACAAGATTAGCTTCAGTTTTACTAGGAAGGGTCCCTTGAGGACGTTGGCTAAGAGCATTTGCTATTTGTCCTACCTGAACCTCTAAGTTCTTAATTGAAGCAGCTTGATTTTATAGGATCGTTGAGAACATCTCCTCTAGTGTAGACTTCTTCTCAGCTGCTGGTGCATGTAAATGTTGTGGCTGCATAGATTGTGATGGTGGTGGTTGTTGATGGACGTGAGGTGGACGAAGCTGAAATTGAGGTGGGGATTGATGATATGGAAATTACTAATGTGGTGGTACATAAATCGATGGAGCTTGAAAAGTAGGGGGTCCTACAGATATGGAGTTAGAAGATTGCCCTTGATTTTAGCTCCAGGAAAAATTAGGATGGTTCCCCCACCCTGCGTTGTAGGTGTTTAAAAAGGAGTTGTTCTGTTGCGTTTGAGAAGGGGCAACATACTGAACCGATTCTAAGTTAAGCGGACACCTATCCACAGAGTGTGTACCACCACACTGATCACAGCAAAGAAAAGGACTCTGGACAGAATAAACAAGATTAGGACTGGAGGAAGGATTATGCTGGGTACTGAGCGACTCTACCTTCTTTGTAAGATTAGCGATTTGAGAGGTCAAGGTAGATAGCGTGTCGAGCTCATAAATACCCATCGACTTCTTTGGCAATTGCCTCTCCGAGGACCATAGATAGTTGTTAGCCGCCATCTTGTCTAACAGCTCGTAAGCTTCCTCCTCTGTTTTGCACATCAGGGCTCCACCCGCAGCAGCGTCAACAATGGTCCTATTTTGGCTTGTAAGTCCGTTGTAGAAGGTCTAGACTTGCAACCACAAAGGTAGGCCATGGTGAGGGCACTTCCTAAGAAGATCCTTGTATCGTTCCCATGCTTCATAAAGAGTTTTCGAATTGAACTGGGCAAAGGAAGATATGTCGCTACGGAGTCTGGCCATTTTAGAGGGAGGGAAAAACTTAGCTAGAAATTGATGGGCTAACTCGTCCCATGTAGAAATAGATCCTGGAGGCAAGGAGGTTAACCAGTGTCGCGCCCTATCCCCAAGCGAGAAGGGGAATAGTCTAAGCCTAAGCGCATCATTAGATAATCCATTGTGCTTGAAGGTGTTGCACAAGTCCAGGAATTGCCCGAGGTGAGCATGTGGGTCGTCATGTGGAAGCCCACAGAACTGTAAAGAGGTTTGGATCATCTGGTGTAAGACCCAACTTTTTTCGTAAGGGCAAATGGAATGAATAGAAATTTTCGAGTGCATTTAAAAAAATGCAAAAGGACTAAAATGGTATTCCCAAAAATGTGCACGGGTAAAATAGTCAAAAGATCAAAATTTGGTATTAATCGGGACAATAAAATTAAATTAAAAATATGGGATTAAGAAATCTTAATCAATAACGAAGAAATAATAAAATTTCGGGTTAAATTGATCAAGATATGAATTTATTGGAATAAACCGAAATTTTCGTATCAAAAAATAATCTCAAAAATAATCGAAAAATATATCGAAAATGCAAAATCGGACTGATAAATTTATTTATGGACTAAATGAATTTAATATGATATTTTTAGATATTCTGGGAAATTTTAATATTATTTTAATGATTAAAATAATATTAAATAAATTATAAATAAATAAATAAAGCTAAAAAAATGAACTTTGAAATGAAAATCGCGGAAACAGAGGAAAATGGAAAGGAAAAACAGAAGCCAAACTTGAGGAAAGAGGAACCACCGGACGAGCCGCCACCGGCGACCCCACGGCCAGGCCAGCTGCTGGAAAAGGAAGAGGAAGGCCCCGCGATCCTTCCGCCACCGACAACGCGCTCCACCGACGCTGACAGGAGGAGATCGACGGAGGTGAAGGCCGAAAAGAGAGAAAGGAGTTCGGCGGCCACCGATGTGATTTAGCCTCGATCGAGGCTAGCCGAAGGTTTCTCAGCCCGAGACGAATCGAATGGTGGCAACGACGCACCGGGAATCGGTTGGATGGTGCCAGAACGAGTAAATGAGGCCTAAACCGGTACGGTCGGTTTAGCGCAGTGAGGTATGCTGAACCGGACTGGACCGGTTCATTCAAAAAGAAAAGAAAAAAAAAAGAAAAAGAGGAAAAATTGGAGAAAAATCCCAGTGATGCAATCGAGCTACGGGTAAGTTGGTAAGCGGTCGAATTGATCGATTTAAATTTGGAAATAATTAATTTGATTAATATTCGACTGAAAGTTTACCCAAAAAATTATTAAATTGTGTAGCTCGACAATTGACGTCAAATGAGAGCTCGAGACAACCTCGATTTACGTACTATCATGGAATCACTAGTAAGTAACCCTTATTTACGACAATTTTACATCGTTATGCGTGATTGATATTTACTGCATAAATTACGGATTTAAATTCTGCATTTATGAATTAAATTCTGGAAAATTGGATAAATTGTCATAAATATTAAATTAAGCTATTCGAGAGTTTCGAACAAGGCACAATAATTACTGATGGGCCCAGTGAGCCCAATAGGCCTCGATAATGTAAATAGTAAGTGTGGTAAACAGGCTTAAGGCCGATTAAGGCCAATTAAGGTGCAATCGGGCCCAGTATGGGTAAACGAGCCTAATGATTTAAATTAAGCCCAGAAAATATAAAATACAATTAATTGTATTGTATTTGACCTGATGAATATGTATCCGCAGTTCTGGAGATTGGATTGGAAGCAAATCAGACTGCGTGACGAGACATCAATGGGAAAGGTCAGACTGTACAGAAAAATGAGGTAAGGGAATTATGTGAGTAGCTAGAGGTAGCTACGCGTATTTTAATAGTTTTTGTATACATTGATTTTGTATGTATACATTCTTATTATATAATGATCCTAAAAGTGGTTTAAATGATTTTAAGGATCGAAATAGGTGAAAAGACTATTTTACCCCTATTGAGGGAAGTTCACCGAAGGAAGGTGAAAGCATGACATGCATGAAATGCATGATTTAAGAACTTTTATGATTAAGGAATTTTATTGGTTTTAATCAAAGCAAATCGATGGATTGGCCAGTAATTGCTTAAATTTCACAAGATAACACTACGTAGGTGTTATTTATATTTAAATGAAATTTCTTTGGAAAACGGCAAACTATCAAGTTTATATGGAAACAGATAGTGTCGACACGTAGTTCGCACTATATCTGCATTTGTGATTGTGCATAAATATGCTTGATCGGTTGCTCGCACCGAGTTGTGTGACATCATATGCATGAAATGTGCTAGAGCATGGTGCTCGCACTGATTTTTATTATTGTGAAATGAGAGCTGCTGGAGCCTAGCTCGCACTCTGTTTTGACATGTTTTGATTTGTTTTGACGTGGTATGCATAAAATGGTGCTGGAGCAATTGCTCGCACTAGTTTTAATGATTTGACATGCATGAGAGATGCTGGAGCTTAGCTCGCATCCTGTTTTGATTTGATATTGTATAAAGCCGTGTTGGAGTGTAACTTGCACGAGATTTGATTTAATTATACATAAAGCCGTGCTGGAGTGTAACTCGCACGAGATTTGATTTACTTGAGTATTTATTTGTGCTGGAGCGCTGCTCGCACAAAGTTTTATATGGTTTTATAATTCATTTTAAAGCTGTACTGGAGCTTTTCTCGAACGAGGTTTTCACTGATATTTTATACGTATCCGTACTAGAGCATTACTCGTACGTGGATTTTACTTGAATTTATAATCAGTTTAAGTCGTACTGGAGCGCTGCTCGTATGCAGATTTCATTGATCTTTATGAAACCGTCCTAGAGCTTCGCTCGCACGAGGTTTTTTGATATCATTAATATGCATGGAGCCGTGCTTGAGCTTCGCTCGCATAGGGATTTATATTACATGCATATAGCTGTGTTGGAGCCTCCTGTAGACTGTGTGTCACAGTGAGATGATATGCTCACACGTGCATACTGAGACAAAGATGATATGGGTGGATAAGACCTATTGCTGGCACACCTGATTGAGCTTGGTTTCACGGAGTACGTTGTACCGTGTATGTCACACGGAGCGCATTGTACTGTGGGGATTGTTGGAGTGGAGTGGCATTAGCCATGAGGCAGCAAGCCTTGCCCTCGCAATCCTGATGTTATGCTATTCTGGCGGGTAGGACGACCCACCTCCCGTTTCAAGTGTGATACCCCGTACATTAGGTACCATGTTGCCAGGGATCACTAGGATATGGCCATAGTCCTCGATGTTTCTGATATAATCAGCTGCTTGTCTCACATAATATAACTATTTGTCGATAGACCAGGGTAGACCCAAGGGAGGGGTCAGGCCCTCGGTTTTACGATTTTATGATTTTATGATATATAACCCTGAAAGAAGGGTAGTTTTACAACTGAAGCTTTATAATGAATTTTAATGACTTGTTTTATGAATTTGAGATTTACTTATGAGATAATTGACTCGGAGGGGGTTATTTTATTCTGCATTTTAATGAATCGATTTAAATGCAGTTGCATGATGATGTTTTTCATGCTTTCATTTCAAATTCATGATTTGTCTTACATGACATGAAAGAATGCATGATCTTGTTTTACTTCATGCTAATTATAACTTAAGGATGTCACATAAAATGATATTGATGCATGAATTACATGCTTTCTATCTGTACAAATAGTTTGGATAAACTATGTCTTGGATATATGCATGGTTTTGTGCTTGAGATTTTAATGAAAAGAAATGGATTTTTAGGGCATGGCATTATGAGCATGTAGATAGTGGAGCTATCTACTTACTTGCACAATTGCCTTACTGAGCATGTGGTTTGCTCACCCCCTTATTTTCCCATCTTTTCAAAGCACTCGTAATAGTTATTTAGCGGCTAAGGACTTGCATGCTTGGTATCCGCTGCTTCCCATCGAGAGACAGGTATACACATTTGTACAGTTTTGTATCTAAATATGTAATGCACAGTACTGTAAACAGATATGATGTCGGGGATGTAGAGTAATAAATACAAATGTGTATGTATTTAATTAAAGTCAAAGGATAGGAAACTCTGATATGTGAATGTGATTATGGAAATGGAATGGTAAATAGGAAAGAGATGACTAACACCGAATCATAGCCCAACTGTTTGTAGGAAGGTCACGACGAGAGAAAGGTAAGAATTAAATAATAAATAAAAAAGTGAAAAATTTACTTTGATTTTTAGGTAATTTGGGTCGTGACAGGTTTTGGTATAAGAGCTTGAGTTGGCTTGATATGAGTCAATGTTAGTGGTTAAGGAAGTTTACATCCCCATGTACTGTGCATTGTTTAGATACAATTGTGTATATCGAGATGGAAGTGCAGCTAAGAATTTGATTTTTAAATGCAAGACTAGACTCATTAACTGATAGCCGCTATGGTTGAGAGGCGAGTACACGAGCTCGAGGTCGTAGAGGTAGCCTGAGAGTTGTACTGAGTCACCACATGAGACTCGAGATGAGATTGATGTGGAGGCTGATGTTGAGCATGCCCCACTGAGTTCAACAGAGAGATCGGACGGAGTCCAAAAGAGAGATCAGATAGTATTACGACACGCTTCGCGAGATTAGAGCGGAGTGTGAAGAATATTTTGGGAGCTAATTGCTCAGAGTATCTATGAGATTTGAGGACGAGTCAGAGCATTAGTGGAAGTCCGCTCGACCCATCTTAAGAGTTAGACATCCAGATTGGACATGAGAACATAATTCTAGATGTATTCCGGTGACATAATATCTCGGACAGTGTTTAAAGGAAATTACTGATAAAATTCTTTAATCTGACCCAGAGGAACTAGTTGATTAACGAGTATGAAACTTAGTTTATATTCCTAGGTAGATATGACTTGGACACGATGAACAATGAGAGTCGAGACGTCTGAAAGTTCATGAAGGCCTCAAATTTTCAATTAGAGTCTGATTAGCCCATTAGATATCACTACCTATGCCAAGGCAGTGCGCACACTACAGTTATGTGAATAAGATCATGAGTTGCACGCCTCTGAGATTGGGAAAGGTAGTAAGGGCCGAAATAAATACAAAAAGAGAATAAAGAATGACAGAGATGTCAGAAAGGGAAAAAGGTAGTTTGGTAAAAGCTTAGAGCTGATGAGTCACGGGGTAAGATGATTGGTAAGGCCCCAGTGTATCCAATTTCAGCACTTACGAGGGGTATTGTGATTTAAGGACACCGACCTGCTACGAAGCAGTGTAACAGTGTAGAAGTGTAAACGGTGTAAGATGTGTAGTAGATACCACATAAATAAGATATTGGATGAAGGCGAGTGTATGCCTTGGACCAGGATACTATTGATGTTTCATCTGATGTGGTGGAAGATACCACACTGATTAAGAATAATGAAGTAATTATTTTAATTGATCCTGGTGCCACGCATTTATTCATACCACCTTCAGTTGCTTATAAGCTAGTGAAAGATGTGAAGCCTGTACCCTTAGACAAGATGATGATAATAGTTAGCTGATTTTCACTAATTGACTATGGGTATAGAGATTGTAAGTTGAAAATAAGGGTGAAAACATCACTGAAAAGTATACTGTAAGTTGAAACAAGTAATGAAAGAGTTTGTTATAAGTGATTTATGAAAGGAAATAAGCTTGGAGATGTGATAGATCCTGCATACGAGATATATTGGAATAAGAGATGTATGCAAGGTAAAGATATCTTTGATATGTAAAATAATTTGGATTAAAGAAATTAGTAACGAATATGAATTGTGACCACATGGACTGATATGTAAAGTAATTGTGGTCAAGTCTGAGGGTTAATAAAGGTATTTCAAAATACTTCCCCACTTGAAGATTTGACAGCGTCTAGAAGAGCACACATAACCTATAAATTGAAATCGACAGTCGCTACATATACATTTAAAATTTGGGTACCTTTACTGGTACGATAAAGAAATATAGAATTCGATTAATCATGAGAGTAAAAAAATTAAAATTTTATAAAAGCTGTTAAAAAAAAATGAAATGACGCAGGTTAGTATCTTAAACGGAAGCGATTTCGAAATGACATTGTACGTTTATGAGTACATAGGTCAAGGATATGGGTAATTGAAATATTTAGTGGAACTCAACTATGATGAGGTATATAAACCTTACTTGGACTGATTGATTGACATCTTTAAAGATGATATTTTGATGTATTCGAAGTCTAGGGAAGAGCATGAGTGACACACCCTAAGGGTATTATCCGCAAGTGCACGGGTCATCCAAGTAATAATAGGATTTGAGTCCCAGAATTATCGTCCCACAGAGAAGTTGACTAGCCTAATTAACTACCGGTTAATCTTACCCTAGAGTATATCCTAGCAAATTATGAAGTTAAAGAGGGTGATCTACTAAGGCTAATTAAAAATACTGAAAACATTAAAACTATAAAATAAAGAAAATAAAACCGAGCTAAAAGTACTTACAGTGCTCCAAGCAATAAAAAGAAAGAACCTACAAAAGAAAATTAAAATAGTTAAAAAGAATTAACGCAACTAAAATAAAATGCAAATATGAAAATAAAGCAATAAAATTTAATTAAACTAAACTTTAAACAAACTTAAAATAAAAATACATGAATTTAAACTATTGCAAATTAAACTAACCTAAAATGCATGAAACATAATTAATCTAAATTAACTCTAAATGCAACTAAACTAAAATAAAATCCCAAAACATAAAATATAAAATTAACTACTAACTAAAAATTAACACTAAAAATTAAATTAACAACTAAAACATTAGATTTATCCTACAACTAACAACTAACAACTAACCTAATTTAACAACTAATAAAAGCAATCAAAATATTAAAAATGCCATAAACATTTAAATTATAAAAATGGGAGGTGGCCAAACATGGCCTTAAGCTGTTTTCCAACCAAGTGGTCCCGATTTTATGCACTATACATGTCTTCTCCAAAATACATTTCCAGGAACTCAGTGCTGCTCTAGTTCTGCTCTCGGTCTGTCCGCTTCTGCTCCAGGTACTGCTCCAGTCTACTTTTGCTGCACATTCCTCGGACTGCCTAGCTCATCGCAACACCGCACACAGCTCTGCCAGATAGCAGGCACGTCTTTCTCCGCTGCACTGCTTCATTCCATGCACTGCAACAGGACATCAGCTGCAATGCACGTCCAGCAACAGCTACACACCAACTTGGTTCACAACACCAGTAGCTTGCTATGCCTCGCAGCTAAGCACACTCCAGTATCAATGGCTTCCTGCTCCAAGCACGCACTCACATTCAGCAACTGCCCACTTCAGGTCTGTAGTGTAAACCCCATAAATTTTCTACGTTTAATTAGATTATATTTTAATGGAAGTGTGGATGTTCATTGTAGGGTCGAGAATATAAGAGCCGAGAAACCCGTGAATGATCGGGAACCCGAAGATGCAAGAAGTAATAAAGCAAATGCAAGTACGGAAGGATTGGGAAATTTTAAATTATTAGTTGAGAATCGATGATGTAAAAAAAAAAAAAAGAACTGTATCGAGAATTCGTGAGGAGTGATGGAATTCCAATAATATTTCATATTCGAAGTAATGAAAATTTCATGGAAGGCATGATATTAGGTTTTTGGATAAATTATATAAGAAAATGTATATATGTAGATATATACATAAGTGAATATGTGTATATATATATATATATATATATACATATATATACTAGACATTTAAATAAATGAATAATAATATATAGCATATATATATTATTTAATATATAGTATTTAATAAATAAGTGTTAATAAATAAATAAAGCATGAGACAATAAAAATAAAAATAGTAACAACAATAACAATAAACAAACAACTAACGTATAGGTATATTAATATAATGTATAAACATATATTAATATAATGTATGGGTGTTAATATAAAATATAAAATATATATATATAAAAAATATATTATTATAATATATAAATTAAATGGTGTACGGAATTGGCTTAAAAGTGAAGCCAATCCCGCACACCTGAAAAGGGGGAAAGAAATTGGATAGTGATATTCGAAACAGAGGAGGCTCGGGCGGGAAAAAGGAAGAGGAGAAAAGGAGGTGCTCGGCTGGAGAAGAAGGGAAGAAGAGAGAAAGAAGAGAAGAAAAGAAAAGGAAGGGAGAAGGAGAAGGCTGGCCGGGAGAAGAAAAGAAAAGAAATAAGGGAAGAGGAGGGAAGAGGAGAAAAAGGGAACCAGGAAAACAAATCAGGAGCAAGAGAGCTGATCAGGGAAGGGGGAAGGAAGAAAGAAAAGAGGAAAAGAAAGAAGAGGAAGAAGGAGACTGAAGCAGAAAATGAAGCTGGAAGGAAAAGAAGCATGAACCGAGGAAGAAGAAGGAAATAGGAGCAGCTGGAAAATTTGCAGCAAACCGAGATCGAGGAGTGAAGCAGAACCCGAAAAGAAAATCTGGAGCAGGAGAGCCGACCGGGGGGAAAAAAAAAAGAAAGAGAGAAAGGAAGGTGTAGACTGAGGAAGAGGGAGTTGTTGCTGGAGGTGGAACCGAGAGGCAGGGGATGACTGACTGGAGCAAACCGAGGCTTGATTGAATCGATGTAAAACCTGGAATGGAAACAAAGCAGGAACGTAGCGAGCTGAAGCAGGGAATCATGAGGGAGCTGAGCTGAGGCAGATCGAGAGCTGAGGAAGAAAGGAAATCAAAGCTCCATTGAGGCAGACCGAGAGCTGCAGTAAAATGGTAGCATGGGGCTGCAGACCTTCACCCCTCAGCTGGAGTTAGACGAAACAGGGGAAGGGGTCGGCTGAAGACTTGGACCCCTGGAACAGTGGCAGCCTCTTGGTGGCAGAACGGTGGTTCCACCTTGCGGACTGCGTTGGAACAGCAACAATTGCTGCCGATTTCTTCATGTTTTTTTTTTCATCCGATGAGATTGGAAGAAAAGCAAAAAAAAAAAAGAGGAAGAGAAAAGAGGTAAGATACATACATGTATATATGTGTATTAATGTACATGAATATATATGTGTGATACATGTATAAGCATGCTAGTATAGTTTGAATTAGATTAAAAATGGAATGATGAGAAGTAGGCAAAAAAATATATATATTTGTGATATTGAATAATGGAGACAAGTGATAATACATATACGTAATTATGTGAATAAAAATATATATATATTTGGGTATTCACAAATAGGTATGTATAATGAAAAGGTATGTTAGTATATGTACATATATTTGATAATGAATAAGGAAAGCCAATGATAAAATAAATATGAGTATATACTTAGGTGTATATACATATAGGAGTATATGAAAAATGTGTATATACTTGGGTGTATATACAAATGATTGTATAAAATAAATGTGTTTTAGTATATGTACAAACAAGGACATATATATATATGTGATAAGAAAAAAATAGAAGACAATAATATATAATATATATATATATATATAGGAGTGTATATATATATATATTAGATGCATATACATATGGGTGTATATAGGATGAATTTGTGCTAGTATATATATATACAAAGAATGTATATATGAGATAGGAAAAGAGTGAAAACAAATAAATATATATATATATATATGTATATACATATGGGAGTGTATATATATGTATTTATGTGTACATACATGTAGAGGTATATAATAAGGTGTATGTCAATAATTGTACATACAAAATAATATGTGGTAAGGGAAAATATATAAATGTGCGTGTTGACTTAGGTACGTACAATAATATGTACACACGTAGTAGTAACGAATAGGTTACGATTTTAACGCAATTCGGATAATTCGCACGAATAGGGTGCTAAGTGTACGATTTCGTGGTAGGTGATCATAGAAGGAATTAAGGGAGGTACTAAGAGACGTCACCAATTGAGCACGGAGATTTCGATAGATCGAGGTAAGGGGTGTAATTTAAGATGGTAATGGTATCCCTACCCTTAGACCCCGATTTATTTATGTGTTTTCGTGCCTTCTCGTGCAACCCTTGATTGTAAAATAAAACTTGACACCTAATGAGCCCAAGATTTACTTGATCATGTTTTCGAGATAAAGAAATGCTATATGAAATTAAATGCGTAGTTTCAAACATGATTTTCTGAATAAATGTCATGGTTTTGACTTATGTATGATTGATTTCATGTTTTTGAATGAAATGAAAGTTGGTATGTGAACTTATGTTTGAGAAATGAAATTTGTTTTTGAAAGGTGATTGTGGGGGCCACCTCTTGAGTCCTACGGGAACAAAGTGCCACACCGTTTTTTTTTCTGTTTTATGAAAGAGTTTTCAGATTTCAAGAAATTTGATTTTATTACTCGATATGAGTTAATGAGCTATAAAAACCCAAGTAAGATTTTGAAAACTCTGCTTTAAGACAAAAAGGGCATTGTATAGTGGAATTGTGGGGGTTACCTCTTGAGTCCGACAGGAGCAAAGTGCCACACAGTCTATGTTACTGTGGGGGTTACCTCTTGAGTTCTGTGGGAGCAAAGTGCCACGCAATTTCCACAATGACATGTGAACGTGGGGGTTACCTCTTGAGTCCGACGGGAGCAAAGTGCCACACAGTCTATGTTACTGTGGGGGTTACCTCTTGAGTCCTGTGGGAGCAAAGTACCACGCGATTCACAAAGACATGCGAACGTGGGGGCCACCTCTTGAGTTCTGTGGGAGCAAAGTGCCACGCAGTCTATGTTACTGTGGGGGTTACCTCTTGAGTCCGACGGGAGCAAAGTGCCACGCGGTTCACAAAGACATACGATCGTGAGGGCCACCTCTTGAGATATGTGGGAGCAAAGTGCCACACAGTCTGTGTGACTGTTGGGGGCCACCTCTTGAGTCCTACAGATGCAAAGTGCCATACGGTCAATGCATTTTTGTCGTGAGCGTCTTTGTGGCGTATATGAATGTATATGAATCCTGCCTTCGGGCATATTTATGACTTCCCTCTATAAGTTATCCAAACCTCCATCGATATGAACTATGTTAAATGATTTTGATCTTCCGATATATGTTTTTACATCAGTTATGCTTTTGAAGTTCTATCGGTTTTGAAATATTCTGGAGTTTTGTATGTTTCGATAGATTGTGACGTAACTGAATAGATTTGTTCTTCAAAGTTTTATTTCTATCAATTATGTTTTATATATACGCTCTTTGAAATCTATGTGATATTTGTAAAGAAACGTATCTTTTGGTTTTATCATGCAATAATGCGATTTAGCCACCATGATCATTTTAAATGCGTTTCTTACTGGGCTTTTTCCCGAAAGCTCACCCCTCTACCTTTCAGATTATTTGCAGTGATCTATAGACGTTATTTGCCGCGTACACAACGTAGGTTGGTGGGAAAGAGCTACCTTAGGCTACTTTTTGTACACGCAGTCAAGGTATACAATTACATTCCTTTACCAGACACATTCGTACGCACAGACATATATTAGGAATATTTTGTTGGGATGTAATTTGTAAGGAAACGATGTAGAGAATATGATTCTTGGGACTAGGTTGTAAAATGATTGGTATTAATCGATATGAATGTATTGAGTTGTAAATGTTGATTGGAAAGTATGCTTGGTAGTTGTGGATATCTAAGATTGTTAAAACAACTGAATTGCAGGTGGGTAGGCCCATATGTAAGTCGTTATGCTGTCGAAATTTCTATCGACCATATGGGTCAAAATATGAAATTTAAATATAATTACGGATTAAGAATTAGGAAAAGCGATTTGACACTGAGCAAGAATGCAACCTAAGTGATTAAGGGAATAAGTGGGTAAATTAAATTGAAAAAAAAAAATTCCCCGATTTTTAAGGGTCAAGGGTCGTTACATGTAGCATGTGTCACTCGACCCTTGATCACCATGTATCAGCTGCAGCTAACATCCATCACAGCAGCTCAGCATTAGTGAAAGCCCAAAGCAATGACAGCCTTCAGCAGCAAATACCAGAATGCTAAGACAGAAAGCAGAAAAGAAATGCTTATAAAGATAATGAACAGTAGAATAGACTTGAAACAGGGGAGAACAGAGAAGTAAAGCTGATCTCGGTCTACTGCAACCGCACATTGCAGCTTGGTTTTGCACTGTCGCCATCTGTCCCGCCAGCTTTAGCAGCAACATCTTCTGTCTCTGCATCAACAGTCACCAGCAAAAGTCCACCTCTCGGCATTACCAGGAAATGGAAACCCGATATATAACAACAAGGTGTAAAAAAATGAACAAACAGAAAAGCATAAGATGAAAATGCAAGAATCATAAAGGTAGAAGCAAAATTTGGTTAGTGAAGAACATCGCAGGCTAAAGCAGAGACTAAAAATATGAGAACAAGTTATAAAATATTGAAAATAGAAAAAGCTTTGCTACTGGTTACTCAGCTTTCATTCACCATTTCGAATCAGCCTTAAAACAATCTTGGACAGAATGTTCAAGCATACTAGAAGATAAATGCAGGATTAAAGAGAAAATAAATTTACAAGAACCGAAAATAAAAAATGGCTATTAGGTTGATCATTACGAAAACTATTAAATAGTGAAGAAGTGGAACCAAGAGTTAAAAGAAAAGTTGCATGAAAATCAATTTAATGAAATAGCCTTCTTAAAATAACATGAACAGTAAAAAAAAATAACAAAGTTGTAGTGACTACGAGAAATGCTAAAAAAAAAAACAATAAGGGGAAATAGACTTAGAAAGAAAATTTTTATCTTCTGAAAACTAAAGAACCCTAAAACTATTCTACCCTAACTTACCCTACTCCTACTCCTACTCTACTTTCTACTTCTACTCCTACTTGATTTTTCAATTGCCATCATGTTCTATTTATACACAAACATAGGGGTATAATGGTAAATTTTTATCCTAGATGAGTTGGCATTGTTTGGCCACTTGTCTTCATTTGATTTGCTGCAGAGTAGATATTTCCATGTCATCAGTCTTTTTGTCCAATGAGCTGTGCGATGTGGCCCAGCGTGTGTTTTCCAGAGGGTTGGCACGGTGTCCTTCGATCTTATCGTTTCAGAGCAAATAAAAATCGGACACCTGGCATCACGCGTGTCCAAACGACTGATGACTCGATCTGCAAATTGGAAGTAGTCCACTATCCTTTAGCCCAATTTCAGCCCAATTTTGACTGAAACGACTGAGTTTTATCTGGATTTAATTTATCTGCACATTAAAGAATTTTAATTAAATAAAGGAGATTATTAATAAAATAATATGGGGATAAAATAAATAATTAGGAAATTAAGCACAAATAATTCTATAAAAAATAGAATTATCAATGAGTAGCAACAGGAAACTGTCGTACAGATAAGTTGTCTAGAGTTTCTCGAAATAGGCTGCTCAGTTGATACGTCTCATTTGGAAAAAGATTGCATACGAGTGAGATTATAAGTATGAAAGTAACTTCGGTGAGTTTTGATATATTGAAGTAATAAGCTGACCACCGTAATTATTCTCACCATGACTAACAGCTCAAGAGGTTTCAGTGTGTATGGATACCTCGAAATAAACATTGAGCTGTGTATTGATGTAAAATGGGAAGATAGTCGATTATGGATCCAGATAGTTCAAGGACCATGAGAGAAACTATCCGACCCATGATTTAGAGTTGGCAGCCGTGGTATTTACACTAAAAGTATGGCGCCACCACTTATACGGTGAGAAATTTCATATATGCACTGATTATAAAAGCCTCGAGTATCTGTTTTCACAGAAAGAGTAGAATATGAGATAACCAAGAGGGTTAGAGCTTCTAAGGATTATGATTGTGAAAATTGTACCTCCCAGGAAAGGCTAATGTAATGGCTGATGCCTTGAAGGTTAGAACCAAATTTGTGTGACCGGATTTACCAGGCTTAGCGTGATGATCGGCATGGTGTCGATAGTGTGGGTCAGATTCAGAAGGGTATAGTGACAGAGTTCATAGTGAGTGATGATGAATTACAGAGGTTCAGAGACAGTATAAGTGCTCCCCAGGACCACAGCTAATGAGATAGTGTTATTATCAGAAGCTCACTCTTCAGGATATACAGTGCATCCGAGAAGTAATAAATATATCGAAATCTCTGAAAAGGGTATTGATGGTCAGATATGAAAAGAGATATGGTAGAGTTATGAAAAAGTGTCTCGTATGTCAGCAGAGTAAGGTAGAGCAAAAGAAGTTTGCAGAGTTATTGCAGCCTCTACTTATAGTGACACAAAAAATGGGAACAAGTTACCATGAATTTTGTGATGGGTTACAAAGGACCCGGATGAATCACGAGGCTATCTGGGTGATAGTCGATAGGTTGACTAAGTCTACCCACCTTCTGGTTATGAAATCCCCAGATACTCTAAGTGCATAGGCGAAATTATATGTAAGGAAGATTGTGAAACATTATGTAGCGTTCCAGTGAGCATGGTATCAGATAGGGATTCTCGCTTCACTTCCCACTTCAGGGAATATTGTTTTTGGAAGTTATGGGTCCCTAATTGAGAGTTAGCACAACTTTCCATCCTTGGACAGATGGTCAGTCAGAGAGGACTGTACAGGTTCTGGAGGATGTGATGAGAGCATGTGCCATTGATTTTATAAGCTCCTGGGATGATCATTTGTTACTAATTGAATTCGCCAATAATGATGTTGTCACTTGAGTATCGGGATAACATGATATAAGGCATTGTATGGCCGTAGGGAGTTGTTTCCCTGACTTGGATAAGAAGTGGGTGATAGATAGAGAATTGTTCCCGAATTGGTAAGACAAACCTCTGAGGATTTTCAGTTGAATTATGAGAAATTAAGAACACCTCAGAGCAGATAGAAAAACTATGCTGACAAGAGACAGAAAATCATTGGAATTCACCGAGGGTGAATCAATATTGTTGGAAGTTATTTGTCCTAAAGGCAAAAGGACATAACGAGATTCGGATAGAGATATTGGACAAGTGGGAGATAAGACCTGTAGGTTGGCATTACCACTTGAATAAACAGGCATCCACAATGTGTCCTATATTATAATGCTTCGAAAACACTATCCGGACCTAGCATATGTGATCGAATATGAGCTTCAACAGCTTAGCTCAATGAAAGAATAACGTACGATTGGAAAATCGATATGGGTATTAAACAGGAAGGAGAAAATGTTGAGGTGTAAGATGATCTCCCTAGTTAAGTATGATGGTAGTATTACACTCCGGAGAAAGTCACTTGAGGATGACAGTATATGATACAATAGATATACCCAGAATTATTTATGGACTTATTTGATTTGGTTCTAATTTGGAGGACTAAATTTCTCAAGTGGGGGAAATTGTAAGACCCGACTTTTTTCGTAAGGGCAAATGGAATGAATAGAAATTTTCGAGTGCATTTAAAAAAATGCAAAAGGACTGAAATGGTATTCTCGAAAATGTGCAAGGGTAAAACTGTCAAAAGATCAAAATTTGGTATTAATCGGGACAAGAAAATTTAATTAAAAATATGGGTTTGAGAAATCTTGATCAATAACGAAGAAATAATAAAATTTCGGGTTAAATTGATCAAGATATGAATTTATTGGAATAAACTGAAATTTTCGTATCAAAAAATAATCCCGAAAATAATCAAAAAATATACCGAAAAATACAAAATCAGACTGATAAATTCATTTACGGACTAAATAAATTTAATATGATATTTTTAGATATTTTGGGAAATTTTAATATTATTTTAATGATTAAAATAATATTAAAATAAATTATAAATAAATAAATAAAGCTAAAAAAACGAATTCTGAAATGAAAATCGCGGAAACAGAGGAAAATGGAAAGGAAAAACGGAAGCCAAACCCAAGGAAAGAGGAACCACCGGACGAGCAACCACCGGCGACCCCACGACCAGGCCAGCTGCTGGAAAAAAAAGAGGAAGGCCCCGCGATCCTTCTGCCACCGACAACGCGCTCCACCGACGCCGGCAGGAAGAGATCGACGGAGGTGAAGGCCGAAAAGGGAGAAAGGAGTTCGGCGGCCACCGGCGTGATTTGGCCCCGATCGAGGCTAGCCGAAAGCTCGGCCCGAGACGAACCGAACGATGGCAACGACGCACCGGGAACTAGCTAGATGGCGTCGGAACGAGTAAATGAGGCCTGAACCAGTATGGCCGGTTCAGCGCAGTGAGGTATGCTGAACCGGACTGGACCGGTTCAGCCAAAAAGAAAAGAAAAAAAAGAAAAAGAGAAAAAATTGAAGAAAAATCTCAGTGATGCAATCGAGCACGGGTAAGTTGGTAAGCGGTCGAATTGACCGATTTAAATTTCGAAATAATTAAGTTGATTAATATTCGACTGAAAGTTTACCCGAAAAATTATTAAATTGTGTAGCTAGACAATTGACGTCAAACGAGAGCTCGAGACAGCCTCGATTTGCGTACTATCATGGAATCACGAGTAAGTAACCCTTATTTATGATATTTTTACATCGTTATGCGTGATTGATATTTACCGCATAAATTACGGATTTAAGTTTCGCATTTATGAATTAAATTCTGGAAAATTGGATAAATTGTCGTAAATACTAAATTAAGCTATTCGAGAGTTTAGAACGAGGTTCAATAATTACTGATGGGCCCAGTGAGCCCAATAGGCCTTGATAATGTAAATTGTAAGTGTGGTAAACGGGCTTAAGGCCGATTAAGGCCCATTAAGGTGCAATCGGGCCCAATATGGGTAAACGGGCCCAATGATTTAAAATTAAGCCCAGAAAATATAAAATACAATTAATTGTATTGTATTTGACCTGATGAATATGTATCCGCAGTTCCGAAGATTGGATTGGAAGCAAATCGAACTGCATGATGAGACATCAATGGGAAAGGTCAGACTGTACAGAAAAATGAGGTAAGGGAATTATATGAGTAGCTAGAGGTAGCTACGCGTATTTTAATAGTTTTTGTATACATTGATTTTGTATGTATACATTGTCATTGTATAATGATCCTAAAAGTGGTTTAAATGATTTTAAGGATCGAAATATGTGAAAAGACTATTTTACCCCTATTGAGGGAAGTTCACCGAAGGAAGGTGAAAGTATGACATGCATGATTTAAGAACTTTTATGATTAAGGATTTTTATTGGTTTTAATCAAAGCAAATCGATAGATTGGCCAGTAATTGCTTAAATTTCACAAGATAACACTACGTAGGTGTTATTTATATTTAAACGAAATTTCTTTGGAAAACAGCCAACTATCAAGTTTATATGGAAACAGATAGTGTCGACACGTAGTTCGCACTATATCTGCATTTGTGATTATGCATAAATATGCTTGAGCGGTTGCTCGCACCGAGTTGTGTGACATCATATGCATGAAATGTCCTAGAGCATGGTGTTCGCACTGACTTTTATTATTGTGAAATAAGAGCTGCTGGAGCCTAGCTCGCACTCTGTTTTGACATGTTTTGATTTGTTTTGACGTGGTATGCATAAAATGGTGCTGGAGCGATTGCTCGCACTAGTTTTAATGATTTGACATGCATGAGAGATGCTGGAGCTTAACTCGCATCCTGTTTTGATTTGATATTGCATAAAGTCGTGCTGGAGTGTAACTCGCACGAGATTTGATTTAATTATGCATAAAATCGTGCTGGAGTGTAACTCGCACGAGATTTGATTTACTTGAGTATTTATTTGTGCTGGAGCGTTGCTCGCACAAAGTTGTATATGGTTTTATAATTCATTTTAAAGTCGTACTGGAGTTTTTCTCGTATGAGGTTTTCACTGAGTTTTTATACGTATCCGTACTAGAGCATTGCTCGTATGTGGATTTTACTTGAATTTATAATTAGTTTAAGTCGTACTGCAGCGCTGCTCGTACGCAGATTTCATTGATTTTTTTGAAACCGTGCTAGAGCTTCGCTCGCCCGAGGTTTTCTGATATCATGAATATGCATGGAGCCGTGCTTGAGCTTCGCTCGCATAGGAATTTATATTACATGCATATAGCCGTCTTGGAGCCTGTCAGGACCCCAGTTTCAATCCTTGACTTTAACCAAAAACCACAATACATTTTTCTCATTTTAACATACCTTTCTCCTCTTCAATGGTTGGGCTGTGATTCGATGTCAGAGTCTTCGCTTACCACATCATCCATTTCATACATACATGTCAATATATTATTACTGACTGTAACTGCTTTTCTTACATGTAAGATTATATAAAATCTCATACCAATACATTCCCCATAATATATAACATATACATCACTGTGCTGTTTCTATGTTTAGATAAACAACTGTACATAATATGTATACCTGGCGAATCGATAGGAACTAGCAGTGGACTCTGGGACACTCTCCCACGATAACTCTCGCTCTACTGACGCTCTGTAGAGAGATGTAAAGAAAAGGGGGGTGAGCATAACGCGTTCAGAAAGGAAATCAGGCAAGCAAGTAGATATCCACACTATCTACTCAAAATAGTGCTATGCCTTGAAAACATTATTTCCTTAACTCACTTTAAAAGCATGTCTTGAAATATAATATATATGTACTTGTACAGAATAAATCCCATGTACAGAAGTCATGCTTTATTTCTCAAATATAGGCATGTAGTGCAAACCAATGCATTGTATATAAATTATGCCTTTATGTAAATCATGCCATGTATATTTAAATCACAATAAATATGGCATCAAATGATTCACAACACAAATCGGAGTCCGACCCATCCCTCAGGTCTGTCCGCAGTTTAAATCAGTCAATCAATGTGATATATCATGTGAGACTCTGTGGTAAATGCAAATAGTATCCTGGATTATGATCATATCCGAAAAGTGATCCCATGCAACACAGTACTCGGTGTGCGGCAATCACTGCTATAAAGGGAGGATGGTCAGTCCAATGTCAACTGCCAGCTACGTAACACACGGTACAGCGTACACCTCGTGTCCCAAACACGGTACAAAGTACACCCGTGGACCCTCACAGCCAGGGTGCCTCCCATAGGACTTAGCCATCGAAACTATGGAAATATTTATACCACGTCTATATCAACCTCATGCGGATATCCTCTCTAGCTATGTAAGACCCGAATTTAATTAAAATATGAAAATTAAATAAGAAAAGATGGGGGATGTATGAAGGAAAGTTGGGCTAAATTAATCCCGAACACGTGCAAGGATAAAATGGTCAAAAGACCAAAAGTCGGTATAATTTTGATAAAGAAATTTAATTGAAAATATGGATTTAAGAAATCTTGGTCAATAAAAGCGAAATAAATTTATTTCGGGTTAAATTGATCAAGATATTAATTTATTGGAATTAATCGGGATTAATTGGAATTTTAGTACGGAAAAATAATCCAAAAAAAAATAATCGAAAAATATATCGAAAAGTCACCCGAGACAATATCCCGAAAATACGAGGAAATTATACTCGAAAAAGAGGTTAAAATATAATAAATAAATTAAATAAAATTAAATTGATAAATTTAGAATTTAATAATAATTTTAAGAGATATTTGGGTAATTTTAATGTATTTTAAGGAATAGTAAAATAATTAAAATAAATAAAAAAAATAATAATAAAAATAATAATAAAAAAAAAGAAAAAAAGTAACCGAAAAAAAAAAGAGGGAGGAGAGAGAAAACTCGGGAAAACCCGAGAGAGGAACCGAAAACGACCCGCACCACCCTCACCGCCGATTCTCGCACCACCGGCGACCGACGACTTCGACGAAGCTGCCAAGAGGAAGAGGGGAGTCCGGCGAGCACGTGGGTACCGGATTCGCGCCGCCAGGTGGCCGAAGCAGGCCGATCGAAGCCGAGGAAGACCGTTGGAGAAACAAGCCGATTCCCGGTGAACCGCCGCGTCTGGGTTGAAACGGAGGGCACCGACGCACTTAGGGGAAGAAGCCGGTTCTTTTGAGATCGGTCTCGACCGGTGAGACCGCCGGAAACGCCGGCGACGGCAATAGGCAGTAAAACGGCACCGTTTGGCTGGAAGGAAAGGAAAGGAAAGGGAAGGAAAAGGAAGGAAAAGGGAAAAGAAAAGAAAGGAAAAGGAAGGAAAAGGAAGGAAAAAAGGGGAAAAAGGAAAGAAATTTATCGGGGACGACTCGAGGTTCGGGTAAGTTGACCGAGGGTCGATATTGACCTACGGGTGAATTCCGAAAATTTAATTTAATATTATTTTAATGAAAAATAATCCGGATTTACCTAATTATGCAGCTTCACGATGGAGACCGAACGAGAGCCGATCGAGCTCTGATTCTCGTACCCCACATCGTATCGGGTAAGTACAATTTAATTTCGACAATTAGAGTTCTTAAATACTGAGTTTAATTATTTTACGGAATTATGGATTAATTTTGCGTAGGAAGGAATATTACTCGGAATTGTACTATAATTGCCGTAAATGGTATACGGGCTACCCAATGAAATTGGTATGAGGCCCGATAATTATTAGAAAGCTGTATAAGCCCGGTATATCCGAAGAAGGGATTAATGAGTATAAAAAAAAAAAGCTAAAATGGGCCGAGGCCCAATAAGCTAGAACGAGGCCCAATAAATTATTGGTGGGCCCAATGAGCCCAATAGGCCTCGATAAAGTGAGAATTTAGTGGAAAACGGGCTTAAGGCCGATTAAGGCCCATTAAGGTGCAATCGGGCCCAATAGGGGTAAATGGGCCCAACGATTTAAATTAAGCCCAGAAAGTATTAAATTCAATTAAATTGTATAATATCTGACCTGAGGAATATTAATACGCAGTTTCGGGCATTTGATTGGGAGCATAACGGACTGCGCGACGAGACAACAGTGAAAAAGAAAAGGTCAAACTCGACAGGAAAATAAGGTAAGGGAATTCTACGGACTGCTAGAGGTAAACTCTACGAAATTTTAAATTCATATGCAGTCTTTAAAATTTATCTGAAGGGTCTAGAGGTCAATTAATAATTTTAGTGCCCCGAATGGGCAAATTACTAAAATATCCTTGCTAAGGGTAAATTCTAAAAATTTAGGAAAAATTGGGAGGAGCAAGAACAAAAGGTTTCTGCTCGTTCTGGAGGTATTTCAACACATGCATGAGTAGGCTGGCTCACTTTTAAAGAAAAATGCATAACATTGCATATCTTAATTGATGTGATTTCTGTGAAAACTATTTGAAAATAACCGAGCCGCCTACATGTTTTTATTTACATGTGACGTGCTAGAGCTCAGCTCGCACGATGTTTGATTTGTGTGATGCATGCATTAGTGCTGGAGCGAGAGCTCGCACTAGAGTTTTACATGCATAGGTGCTAGAGTATAACTCGCACCAGATTTCACATGCTTTTGCGTGACACGGTGCTAGAGTCTAACTCGCACCAGATTTTACATGATTTTCATGACAGGGTGCGGGAGTTTAACTCGCACCAGATTTGATAAGATTTTCATACGATTTATATACAGAGTGCTGAGCCTAGCTCGCACTAGTTTTACCGGATTTGTGGAGTAGCGCTGTCTGCCCTTGGAGTCAGCCAAAAGGCCCAACAGGCTCAAAAGACCTCTTAAGTAGGGTGAGAGTGAGGGATGAGGTTGGCGGCCTTGTGGAGATGTAAAGCGGGCTCTGCCAAGTTTACTTGATTTGATGAGAGTGCTGAGCATCGCTCGCACTGATTTTTATGAGAACATACGATGAGCCGTGCTTGGAGCATCGGGTAGACTGTGTATCACCGACTTAATAGGCTCGCACATGCGTTTTGAGACATGGCAACGAGTATTGAGTTATGAAAACCTCTGTGGGAAGCAGGCCATTTGGGCTGGAGTACCTAGAGTGATATGGGTCCATGGAGTACGATGTACCGTGGGGTATTTTCGGATACGGTATCTTTGTGATACAGGGTATCTTCGGATACGGTATTTTTGTGATACGGGGTATCTTTGTGATATGGTATCTTTGTGATACGGGGTATCTTCGGATACGACATCTTCGGATGCGTGAGATCGGATAAGACTGACAGGTTGGATTGACCCACCTCCCGGGCAGTTCCCGATCAGGGTGAGACCTCGCACACTGGGATCCGTGAAGCTAGAGGGACTCACGAGGACATATTGGCCAGTCCTGGTTATTACCGATATACAGTATTGCCTAGTCTCGTATCTTGTATATATATATACGTATGTTTTCGATATCGATGCTTTTGAGAAACTCAATTTCCATGGTTTTGTGTGAGTCAGGATCACCCGAAGGAGGGGTCGAGTCCTGACTTCATTGTGAAATTTTTAAAGAGAAAGAAATGATTTAAAATAATTGCATGTTGAATTTTCCGTGCAAACTCGATTTACATAGCATCATAATTCATATCATTTGTTTTTAAATGTGTGGAGAAAGGGTGGTTTATGCATGGCACCACGTTCATGTTGGTAGTATGGTTATCTACTTGTTCGTAGGATTGCCTTACTGAGCTTGATGTGCTCACCCCTTTCATTTTCTCCCACAGATGATCTCTAGTTGAAGTTGAGATGACTCAGTACTGCATTCCAGATACCCGCTGCTGCCCATCAACATAAGGTATATACACTTATACATATTGTATCTACATAAGCATAGCACAGTAACATGTTTGTAAGTAACTTTAGGGGATGTATAATTAATGTAAACAATTATAAATGGCTGGAGAATAAATAAGTTATGTGGTAAATGTATGGTGGGACTGGCATTGACACACAGCCCAATTATTAGTGGAGTGTTGGTCACGATTCGAGGACAGGTAAGAATTTAAGTAAGAAAATAATAAAATGCGAAAAATTAACTTTGATTTTTGGGTAGTTTGGGTCGTGACAAGCTACGACACACAGTCACACAAAGATACAGGCATGGGTTTTAACATGTATTACATATCACATACAGTGTGCATCTTGAGTGCGACTCACAGTCGTCACTCCGCTCAAACACTGTTTCACATCACAAAACTCAACTCTAGTGCGAGCAATCTCTAGCAACTAGGCCAATGCATAGTTTATGTATTAAATCAAGTACGAGCAATAGCTCCCAGTACTATACTATGCACAATATCAAAATCAAGTACGAGCAATAGCTCCCAGTACTATGTCATGTATAAACCATGAAGAATCGAGTACGAGCAACGCTCTAGCACTCTGTCATGCATATATCATTCAAAGCTGAGTACGAGTGAGAACTCCAGTACTCTATCACGCATGTCATGAAAATCTAGTGCGTATCAAAACCCAGCACTAATATTATGTGGAAAACATATGAATCCCAGTGCGAGATATGCTCTGGCACGATTCATTCTCACAAAATATGATAGATGGCTATTTAAAAGGGATTGTTTACAAAACATTAAAATCAGCACCATAAAGTGTGCTTAAGTCATATCAACCTTAAAATCATTAGCCCATCTATTTATTTTCATGCTAATAACAATTAAACACTCACAATAGTATTTTTCATGCTTTTTGCAACTTCTCACAAAAGTTGACTTTTTGACTAACTAGGGGCAAAATCGTAATTTGCCACTATCGGGTCGCAATAATTATTATTCACTTTCTCTGACCCTCAGAGTTTTTAAGTGAATGCAGAAGCAGTTGAAAATACGTGCAGGTATCTCTAACTACTTACAAAAGTCCCTTACCTCGGATCACGTCACGTGACCTCACTTCCTCGGTGCTGCTAATTCCCGCAGTCCGATCAGCTCTCGATGTAAACTCCGGAGCTGTAAATAACCATTTCTCAGGTTAATTATAATTTTCCTACTGTATTACACATTAATACAGTTTAATTTCCCTTAATGGGCCTTAAAATCCTTAATAGGCCTAACTAGGCCTTAAGTCCATTTTCATTTTACTATTCACTTTTGTTGGGCCTATTAGGCTTGTGGGGCTCACAAACTCTTATTGGGCTTGTCTTAGGCCCATTACACCCTATTGGGCCTTAAAATATTGGGCTTGGCCCATTGGGCCTCTCGGCCACATGCTATGGCCGAGAGCTAGCCATTCTCGGTTTTCCACCATGGCATGCCATACATGCCTATTTCCTAGCCATTTTCACGTAGGTATTTTCACAAACACTTGGTAGGCAACATTACCAATCATCATATTGTTCATTTAGGCATTTTATCAAACACCTTGATTGCCAACAATTTACATGTATTAATTAATCAATTTGATTAATTCTAATTATACCATTAACATTAATACATGTGTACTAATCCATTTATGTCTTAAAATCAAATTGACATATTTTAATATCCCATTGATCACTCTCGGCCTAACCCTCTTCATAGTGATTTAATATGTTTCAATGCTTAAAACATACATCAACATACTTAAAATCATTCATACATTAACATATATGAAATTGGAAATTAGAAAATATACCAATTGTTGTGTTCACCCTTTGGCTGAAACTTTGTAGGCTCTCGGTTTGCACTCTATGGCTCCTTGATAGCCAATTCCAACATATGTTAATCTCCTTTCAATTTGGAACAACTTCCATGAAGAATGCAAGTTCCAAATATGCCTAATTCCTAGTGATTTCTAGTGAGAGAAAGCTTGGATGTTTATGTTTCAATGGTGTTCTTCTCTAGCCGGAATTGTGTGATGAAGATGACAATGGTGTGGCTGCATTTATAAGCCACTTACTTAGCCATTAAGCCTTACTTTTCAGCCACTATGCTTGACTTTCCAAATCTGAACCATGAGTCACCTTATGAGTCACCTTATGAGTCATAGTTAACTTTAACTATGGTTAGATATTTATCTCATGGGCTTTTCCAATTGGGCTTCTCGGTTTGGGCTTTCCTAATGGGCTTTCGGGCTGAAATTTTTACTATACCTCGGGCCTTTTATTGTCTCAAAATTTGGCCGATCAATTGGTCCAACAATTCGGTCTAAAGGACCTAAAAATTTCGATATACGTTTAGTATACCTTAATGGGCTTTAAAATTTTCACCTAGGCCCATTACGTTTTTAACCATTAAATTTATTCTGGAATCCTTTCGAATAAATTTTCCTTACTTCCGGGGATGATTATCTTGTATTCTGGCCAAGAATATTTTTCCCCAAATTTTTCTCCACACTTAGGTTAATTTTTAACCATGATTAGTCAACTATGGCAAAAGTCCACTTTCTTAACTATAGTTGACTTTTTCTTTAACCATTGACTAAGTTGACTTTTTCTCCAAATTTTGAAAGTGTCATATATTATGTCTTACACTCTCGTCTTTATATTCCAACCGCTCCCGGTGGATAATTTTACCCGAAACTCCTTTTCTCGCCAAAAAGGTCCATTTTACTCTTTTTAACTTTTACTCTCGTTTTTGTATGTTCGGGTCTAAATCAAGCTGACTTTCCTTCATGAGCTCTCTACGCTCTCTTATTTTAAGTTCTTATTTTCAGTCAGAATGATTTAGAATGACTCGGTTTAGCCTGTGATACCCATCGTCCACATTAGGCATTTTATGTAGCTTTTGCGTGTTAATTCATTTCACTAACACTTTAAATCTAGTAAATACTCTTCTTATGATTCAACCATAATTACATAGTGTTCATACACATAGGAATCATAAGGAAATAAGCTACAAAAATCTTGGTTTGACAGAGTCTCTTGTAGACTGTGTGTCACAGTGAGATGATATGCTCACACGTGCATACTGAGACAGAGATGATATGGGTGGATAAGACCTATTGCAGGCACCCCTAATTGAGCTTGGGTTCACAAAGTACGTTGTACCGTGTATGTCACGCGGAGTACGCTGTACCGTGGGGATTGTTGGAGTGGAGTGGCATTAGCCATGAGGCAGCAAGCCTTGCCCTCGCAATCCTGGTGTTATGCTGTTCTGGCGGGTAGGACGACTTACCTCCCGTTTCGGTGTGATACCCCGCACACTAGGTACCGTGTTACCAGGGATCACTAGGATATGGCCATAGTCCTCGATGTTATTGATATAATCAGCTGCTTATCTCACATGATATAACTATTGGTCGATAGATCAGGGTAGACCCGAAGGAGGAGTCAGGCCCTCGATTTTACGATTTTATGATTTTATGATATATAACCCTGAAAGAAGGGTAGTTTTATAACTGAAGCTTTATAATGAATTTTAATGACTTGTTTTATGAATTTGAGATTTACTTATGAGATAATTGACCCGGAGGTGGTTATTTTATTCTGCATTTAATGAATTGATTTAAATGCAGTTGCGTGATGATGTTTTTCTTGCTTTCATTTCAAATTCATGATTTGTCTTACATGACATGAAAGAATGCATGATCTTGTTTTACTTCATGCTAATTATGATTTAAGGATGTCACATAAAATGATATTGATGCATGAATTACATACTTTTTATGTGCACAAATAGTTTTGATAAACTATGTCATGGATATATGCATGGTTTTGTGCTTGAGATTTTAATGAAAAGAAACGGATTTTTAGGGCATGGCATTATAAGCATGTAGATAGTGGAGCTATCTACTTACTTGCATAATTGCCTTACTGAGCGTGTGGTTTGCTGACCTCCCTTATTTTCCCATCTATTCAGAGCACTCGTAATAGTTATTTAGCGGTTGAGGACTTGCATGCTTGGTATCCGTTGCTTCCCATCGAGAGACAGGTATACACATTTGTACAGTTTTGTATCTAAATATGTAATGCACAGTACTATAAATAGATATGATGTCGGGGATGTAGAGTAATAAATACAAATGTGTATGTATTTAATTAAAGTCAAAGGATAGGAAACTCTGATATGTGAATGTGATTATGGAAATGGAATGGTAAATAGGTGAGAGATGACTAACACTGAATCATAGCCCAACTGTTTGTAGGAAGGTCACGACGAGATAAAGGTAAGAATTAAATAATAAATAAAAAAACAAAAAAATTTACTCTGATTTTTAGGTAATTTGGGTCGTGACATCTGGAGGATGGAAGGCTTAATTTCGAAGTTGTTTGCAGGGACAGCTGGTGGCCTAATGCTGGTATAATAACCTCCAATAGTCGGCATTGCATAATCTCCAATGGTCTTAATTTCTCTATTTTCTGCCATAATGTGTTGCAGCGGAGCTAATAATTACCTAGAATCCTTTCAAATTTTTCTAAGAGTTCGTTCAATTTCAAGATCGAAAGGAAATCAATCATAACTCCTAGCTCTACGCATGCAAACATCACAAAGTCCTTAGAATTTTTTTTTAAAGTTTTGTAATTTTGTAATTTTTAATTTTTTTGAGAGAAAATTAACTAAACTAAACTAAGGATCTAAATATTTACAACCTAAATATTTACAAGTTAGAATTACACCTAAGCATAATTTCACTGATATTAATTAACGACTAATTAAAACTTCCCCGGTAACGGCAGCAAAAACTTAGTATGATCTAAACGTATTATCCGCAAGTGCACGAGTCGTACAAGTAATAATGAGATTTGAGTCCCGAGTTATCGTCCTACAGAAAAGTTGATTAGCCTAATTAACTATCGGTTAATTTTACCCTAAGTATATCCTAGCAAATTATGAAATTAAAGTGGATGATCTACTAAGTTTGAAATTAAAATTACTAAAAATAATAAAAATTATAAACTGATGAAAATTAAACAGAGCTAAAATTACTTACAAAGCTCCGAGCAATTAAAAGTATATAATCTACAAAAGATAATTAAAACAGTTAAAATTAATTAACGCAATTAAAATAAAATGCAAAAATGAAAATAAAGAAACAAGATTAATTAAACTAAAATTAAACAAGCCTAAAATAACATATGGATGTAATTAAACTAATTAATAAAAATGCAAATTAAACTAAACTAAAATTTAATGAAAATAAAGACTAAATTAAAAATGCATGAAACACATTTAATCTAAATTAATTCTAAATGCAACTCTTACTAAACTAAATTAAGTCTTAAAACATATAACATAAAATTAACTATTAACTAAAAATTAAAACTGAAAATTAAATTAACATGCAAAAAATATTAAAACTAACCTACCATTTTAATTGATTGAATTAACTAACTAACAACTAACAAATGCATGAAAATACTAAAAATGCATTAAACTATAACAAAAAGATTAAAATGACATGGCCAAACATGGCCTTAAGCTATTTTTCCAAGAGAGTGGTCCCGAAACTGCACTGTTCCCATTTCTTCTTGGTTTGTCCAGGTGTGTCCTGCTCTCTCAGTTTTGTGCCTCTGCTCCTGCCGTGCTCCACATCCCACATTTTTGCCTAGCTAGCTATGGTCCTGTGCACCTTACTGTGCACATTGTATCATTTCCAGGTGCTCGAAATATTGTCCGAAGATCTGCTACACGGGTACTGCTCCAGCCGTGTTGTCTGCTGCACATTCTGTACATCACCAACGCAGCTGCAACTCTATTTGTACACTAGTGCATATGCTGCACATTCCCTTACTTCACGTACAACAGCATGGCACCTAGTGCTCACCCTGCTTCCCTGCTGCTTACGAATGGATAAATCTCGGTTTTATACATCATCACCCAACCTATCTATAGCTCCCTCGTTGCTTGCCGCATCCAGCAATTCTGCTCAGCAATGCCCACTAGCTTCAGCACCGGCCAGAAACCTCTTCAGCACGTTCACATCAATGTCTGCAACAACAGCTCAGCGCTACAGATTGTTCTTGTACCTTCTCTTCCTGCCCATTCTACGTACTACTCAAGGACCAGCATGGGTGACCATCACAGAAGCAGCGTTCGTCCAAGCAGTCGCGCAGGAATCCAATCTGTACGCACCAACCTTGGCTCCAGCAAACAACAACAGATGCAGTAATTAGACTAAGAATAGAATATGCATTCCTCAGCAGTAAAGAAGCAACAATGTTTTCCAAGACCAAAAACACAATTCGCAGCAGCAGCAGGATACTTCTCTGGTCTGCCCCAACACATAAACTACCTAGCTAAAGGAGTTGAGACCCTGCAAAAATGCTTAGCATAAGTTCAGCCCAGTAAAAAACCTTAACTACTTCAGCCAGTGGTAACAAAAGTGAAGAACACATAAATGAAATAGGAATCCGAGAGCAGTAAACAACAAAAAATAGAAAAACTTTTCATTAAAGAATTACACTTGAACAAACCGAAAAATAAAAATGGAAAATGGTTGCGGAAACGAAACTTGAAAAACTTTTAATAAGTAATGAAATTGCTGCGAACAGTTGTCACACCCTCCTCCCACACGCGACTTACTAAAAACCACAACAAATTTTTCATTTTCTTACTTACCTTTCTCTCATCAACAGTTGGGCTGTGATTAGGCATTAGTCTTCTCATCCACACATACATACATGTCATTCTAAATATTTATCGACTGTACGTACACTTTCTCATAAGTAAATTCATATACTTAATATAATTACATCATTACATTTACATCTCCAACATTAAATCGTGTACATCACTGTGTTTATACATCGTTCAGATACAAAAGAGTGCACATGTGTATACCTTTCGCTATGTGGGGAGTGGCAGCAGATCAAAGGAATGCAATACCCGACCGACTCGATCAACTGACGAGAATCTGTAGAGATGGGGAAAAATGAATAGGATGAGCTATCAACGCGCTCAGTAAGGAAATCAGGCAAGCAAGTAGACATCCATATTATCTACTGAAAATAATGCTTTGCCTTTCCTTCTCTCAATTCAAAAGCATGTTTCAAAATATATATAATATAGTACAGATTTAAAATCCCACATACTAAACACATGCTGCTTTATCAATTAGAGGCATTCATGCAAAACAATGCATATTTAATCATTTAAGAATGCCTTTATATAAAATATGCCATTTACATTCAAAACACAGTAAATATGGCATTTCTCATCACAACATAAACAAATTGGGTTTCGACCCATCCCTCAAGTCTACTCGTATCATAAAACACATGTGATATATCATGCGAGACTCAGTGGCTAAATGCAATAACTCTGGACTATGGCCATATCCTAACATGGTGAAATCCCAAGCAACACAGTACTCGGTGTACGGATTATCACTGCTGTAATGGGAGGGGGGTCAGTCCATCACAACCGCCAACTATCAACACTCTTGTGAGACCCCGTATATGTAAAGTTGTAATGTGTAATGAATGTGAATGGACTTGTAATGTAAAGTATGATCGATGTAAGTCCATGGATTCAATGTACGTATGTGTAATATGATTTGTAACGTACATACAAGTTTCATTAAGTATGAATATGAAGAAATGAATTCTTGTAAGAGATGAATGTGATTGAAACTCAAAATGAGTAGTGTGGTAAAATGGAATGAAGTTATGCTTCCATTTGGTTTTATATAGCATACCTTTGGACATACAATGAATGCACATAAGTTTCAATGTGCATAAGGTATGAATGGGTGCCATTTTCAAGTTATAAAGGTGGATGGATGAGAAAATGGCCATGGCAACAGATTAAGGATGTGTTGGTATGAGTTGCAGTAAGGAAACTACAGGAAATCTGGAAAACATGAAGGCCAGATCGATCTCATAGGATGAGAGATCAATCTGGAAGAGCCAGAATGCTCTTATTTGGGCAATGAAATAGAGCAGATCGATCTCCAATGGGGCCAGATCGATCTCCTAAGCATTCTGTGATGAAAAGATCGATCCTCAAGCACCCAGATCGATCTCCTTAGCTCTCTGTTTGGGACCAGATCGATCTCATGCTTCGACAAATCGATCTCATGCTTAAAATTTCGTGAAAATGAGAGATTTAAGGGGACCAGATCGATCTCCTCTTGGACTAGATCGATCTCCCCAAGCTATTTCTATATAAGGAGGGCTGAAAATTTAGAAATTTTGGGAAAAACACAAATCTTCCATTTCGAACCCAAAAACCTAACTTTCTCTCTCTAAAATTAGCCATTTCCAGCAAGAATTAAGGGGAGACCATTAGACATTAAGTTGTTCATCTTGAGGAAGAGATCAACATAGTTGGAACCCAAAATCCCATTGTGGGTATTGAAGGAGATAAGGGCATTGACATTTGGAGCAAGAAGAAAAAATCATATTTGGTAAGATTCTAACACTCCAATCCAAGTACATTGTCTATTTAATTGAATTTGGAGTTGTTTGGCATGAGTATGTATGGATGGAAACACCTAGGTTGTGTTAGAAACTAATGTAACCTAGAAAATGGAATGCCTCTAGTGTGAGAAAGTATGAATTGGGGAGTTGGTGGTTTATGGGTTAAGATAAGTTGTTAAATGAGTAATGTAGATGATTTGGAATGGTTATATGGAGTTATAATGTGAGTTTAAGTGAAATTATGAAAATGAGCATGTATATGCTTGATAAAATGCCATAGTGAGGGAATTCATGAAATATGAACACTATGAGCTTAATGTCGATTTAATATCGATTCGAAATAAGTTAATAGGCCTAAGAAGATCCATAGACTCGAGTTATGGGTAAAGTAATGAAACGAGGCCATATAAGCGTTAATAGAGGCTATAGATTAAATTGACTATAGCAAGCACGAGGGTTGCATTATATGGATCGAATATAATGCGGGATACAATTTTGTGCAGTCCCCAAGAGTTCGTTGAAGACGAATCGAACCGTACGAGTAAGCAGCTTAAGGAAGTGGAATCACGCATCGCGATTCCAGGTAAGGGAATTTTGTGAGTATATAGAGGTAGCTGCTCGTACTTTGAACTTGTGGGTGAATATTGGGTGTTTTATAAAATGCATGGTTGCTCAAGTAAATGATTGATGGTATTCGAGAATGATGATAAGTATATGCGTGATTTTGGTTTTGAAGTGGATTTCATGAAATGGGATAGTAAGGCTAATAATTGCATAAATCTAATATTTTGATGTCTTTCAAAACGAAATTGCTTGGTTTTAAGCAAGCTTGTACATGGGCCGGCTAGTGTTTTATTGATGTTGTGGAAAAGCATTTGTGAAGTGCTAAGCCCGGTTACCGGGATTGTTTGATTGTGTATGAGCCGCCTATCGTATTTGCATGACATAAATCGCGCTAGAGCCTCGCTCGCGCTAGATTTCTATGTTTTCACTTGTGTGATACGTGCTTGAGCTTAGCTCGCACTTTGATTCGAATTGTGATGATGTTTTATAAACCGTACTGGAGTTTACGCTCGTACGTGGATTTGAGTGATTTTTCTTATGCATATAACCGTACTGGAGCTATGCTCGTACGTGGTTTCTTCATATTTTATGCATAAATGCCGTACTAGAGCATTGCTCGTATGAAGTGATTGGTTTTGATGCATGAATTCGCGCTAGAGCATAGCTCGCGTCGGTTTTCACACTGTGGTATGTATGAGGCCATGGTGAGAGATACAGATTAACTCAGGGAACCCAACAGGCCTGACAGACCTCTTGAGTGGGGTGAGGGTGAGGGGCTAGGACCTGACATAATCCATTCAGGGAACCCAACAGGCCTGACAGTCCTCTTGAGTGGGGTGAGGGTGAGGGGTTAGGACCTGACATAATCCATTCAGGGAACCCAACAGGCCTAACAGACCTCTTGAGTGGGGTGAGGGGGAGGGGCGAGGACCTGAATTAGGGAACCCAACAGGGGCAAGCAAGGCCATGAGGGGCTAGGACCTGGTATTGAGGTTACTCCCACGCGCTCTTGAGACTATAAAGGTTACACTTGGTATGGGGTAGATAAGACCTATGGCAGGCACCCCCAACCATGTTATGGGTCCGCGGAGTACGATGTACCGTGTATATCACATGGAGTACGATGTACAACGTGGTGGTTACTTGATTTGAGAAAGTCTGGCGGAGAACTAACCTACATTCGTGCCAGCATAATACCCCGCACACCGGAATTCGTGTGGTCTGGGATGATATGTGACGATTGGCCAACGTAGTCACTTGAGATATAGTAACCTGTCTCCTTGCTTGATTTACTTACTACCACATGATTTTAAATCTCTAAGTGTGATTTGTGATTGTTTAAGGTAGATCCGAAGGAGGGGTCGAGTCTCATGGAATTGATTTGTGAAATGAAAATGAGGTTGTGATTGTGAATTGATATGATGAGATTGTATGGGTTTGAGAAAGAGTTTTATGACTTGGGTTTAGAAAGGAGGTTTCTTAATGAATTGCCCTTTTTATGAATTTAAATGAGATTGAGCATGAGATGATTTATACATGATGTTTTTACCATGTTTATATGCCAATGTACATGATTTTGATACATGATATATATGTATACTCATATGGCATAGTTTTACTTCTCATGCTCCTACTATAAACGATTTATGCATAACACTATCAGCATATAGATAGAGTAGTTATCTACCATGCTTGTATTATTGCCTTACTGAGCGTGTGGTTGCTCATCCCTCTCTATTTTCCCCCTACAGAGCGTGCATAGTAGCCCATTGAGGACTAAAGCGTGGTATTTTGGACTCCGCTGCATCTCCATCGCTTAGAGGTATATACATAGTGATTCTTTTTGTATCTAAACAATGTAAAAGCACAGTATTCTTTGAGTTGTAATTATGGGGGATGTAGATGTCAGTAAAACATGCTTTTGTATAAGTACAAGATTAAATGCAAATGTATGACATCGTTTTATTTAACTGAGAATGAATGAGATGTGGAGTTTATTATTGACTCACAGCCCAACAGTGTGTGGTGAGTTAGTTCACGATTGGGTAAGGTAGCAGTAAAACGCAAAAATTTTTTAATGATTTTCGGTTAAAGAGAATGGAATTGGGTCATGACAGAGATTGGTATCAGAGCTGTGTTGGCCTAATGTGAGTCATTAATAAAACTAGGAAAGTACATCCCCATAGTACTGTGCTTTTGTTTAGATATAACTGTGTATACTGTGATGGATTGAGCTTAATGAATTATTATAATACAGGAAGTTAGGCACTATGCCAGTTACACGCAAAGGTAGAGGGACGAGAGCACGTGCTAGAGGCCGTAGAGGTAGGCCTGAGAGCCATGCAGAGCCACAGACTGAGCAGGCTCCACAGAACCCTGCTGAGAGAGCAGAGGATACTGAGGCTCGCTTCGCTAGGTTAGAGCGGAGTATTGAGAATTTGGTGCAGATAGTCACGCAGGCATTGGGTGCCGGTGACAGACGAGGTCCCGCGGCACAGCCTACTACTAAACAAGCAGCTGCAGAGGCGGAGAGACCTCAGACTACAGAGACTGCTACTGCTACACCACCTCCAGTACAGGATACAGATTCTCCTATCGCTCCACAGTAGAGCGGTAGTGATTTGGGTTATGACTGCAATTTGAGCAGGTTAAGAGAGTTTCAAGCATTGAAACCCCCAGTGTTCAGAGGGGTGAAGGACCCAGTGGTTACGGAGGATTGGGTGTATGAGATGGAGAAACTATATAGGTTTTTCTGATGCACTTCAGCTGAGAAGGTTGCCTTTGCCGTGTTTATGCTGAAAGGCGAGGCAGAGCACTGGTGAAGATCCACCGAAGCTATTTTGAGGGCTAGACACTCTGAGATTTCATGGGAGATATTCTTGGAGGCCTTCAGAAGACAGTATATCCCAGCTACAGCACAGAGGAAACTGCGGATGGAATTTATGAATTTGGTTCAGGGGAACCATACTGTGGACGAGTATGAGTCCAAGTTTATGTCATTGGGGAGATATGACCCGGACACGATGGGTAGTGAGACTCGAAAGATACAGAAGTTCATGGATGGATTGAGATTGGCCATCCGGACTAAGCTAGCTCCTTTCGATATCTTGATCTATGAGGAGGCTGTACATAAGGCTCAGTTATGCGAGCAAGATTTTGAGCGAAATGCCTCCGAGCTTGGGAGAATCAGTGTTAGAAAGGACAGAGACCGGAAGAGATCCGGGAGGGATAGAGTGGCCAGGAAAGGATGCCCAAGGTATTTTGAGAAGAGACCTGTGATCGAGGAGGTGCAGGAGAGAGCTGCTAGACCTCCGTATACCCAGCCTTGACTGCACCGAGAGGTATAACTATTAGAGGACCACGACCTACCACGGATCAGTGTAGGAGATGTGGGAGATACCATGGGACTAGGCCATGTCAGGTGCCCCCTGTTTTGTGTTTTAGGTGTGGGAGGCCAGGACATATATCGAGGTTATGCACTGAGATGATTGAGGTTGCCCCACAGAAGGGCAAGGAGTCTGAAGGAGCTCCAGTTGAGACAGCGGCCCCGAGGAAGAGGGCTACCACTAAGGAAAAAGGGAAACAGGCGGTGGGTGTGAGCAGAGGAAGGGTGCACGCACTGGACCAGGACACTGCAGACGCATCGACGGATGTGATTAAAGGTACCATCCGAATCTTTGATTTAGAAGCATTGGTATTATTTGATCCTGGTGCCACGCATTCTTTCATATCACCTTCCTTTGCACATAAATTGTTGAAATATGTGAGACCAACATTGTTGGATAAAATGTTGATGATTTCCACACCCATGAATGATAGTTAATTAACTGAGCATGTATGTAGAGATTGTAAGTTAAAGATAGAAGGGAAAGAAATGATAGCCAATCTGATTTTATTGAATATGAATGATTTTGATGTAATTTTAGGAATGGATTGGTTGGCTACCAATCGTGTTGTGATGGATTGTCATGCCAAAACATTGATGTTTTCAGGATTAGACAATCTTATTGTAAATTTTGATGAAAAGAAATGATATGAAAATAGTATGTTTGTTGTAAATAAAGGGGTATGATTTTTAAATGCATAATGCTTGAGAGATAAATTTATTGTTTATTATAAATGTTGAATGTGGAGTGATGGTTTATGTTACTAACGATGGAGAGGATAATGTGAAGGATTCATTGCATACGTGGTCGATATAGATGAGGCACACCCGGAATTGAGGGATATAGCCGTAATTACGGATTACCCTGATGTCTTTCCGGATGAATTACCAGGACTACCACCTGAAAGGGAAATGGAATTTTGCATTGAGCTAGTGCCTGGTACAGAGCCAATATCAAAACCACCCTATAGAATGGCTCCGATAGAATTGGAGGAGCTGAAGAAACAGCTGCAAGAGTTGCTGGAGAAGGGGTTTATTAGACCGAGTGTCTCACCTTGGGGAGCACCGGTTCTATTTGTAAGGAAGAAAGATGGAAGCCTCCGACTGTGTATAGATTACCGATTGTTGAATAAGGCCACCATTAAGAACAAGTACCCCCTTCCAAGAATCGATGATTTGTTGGATCAGCTCCAGGGAGCTGAAGTATTTTCTAAGATAGATCTGCTGGTCAGGGTATCATCAGTTGAGGATCAGGAGTGAAGATGTACTTAAAACAGCATTTCGTACCCGTTATGGCCACTACGAGTTTTTGGTGATGCCATTCGGATTGACGAATGCTCCCGTAGCATTTATGGCATTGATGAATGATATATTCAAGCCATACCTGGACAAGTTTGTAATAGTGTTCATTGATGACATTTTGGTGTATTCTAAGTCCAGGGAAGATCATGAGGAGCACTTGAGGATAGTTCTGCAGACCCTCCGAGAAAAAGAATTGTATGCCAAACTCAGCAAGTGTAACTTTTGGTTGGAACAGATCTCATTTTTGGGGCATGTTGTGTCAAAGGATGGGGTATCAGTGGATCCATCAAAGATAGAGGCAGTTGTACAGTGGGAACAGCCCAAGACAGTAACTGAGATCAGGAGTTTTCTGGGATTGGCAGGATATTATCGGAGATTTGTAGAGGGTTTCTCCAGACTAGCTACTCCATTGACACGCCTCACGCGAAAAGATGTTAAGTTTGTGTGGGATGAGGCATGTGAGAGGAGTTTTGAGGAGCTTAAGCGTCGATTGACGACTGCTCCAGTTCTCACCATTCCTACCAGCTCAGGAGGATTCTCGATGTATACGGATGCATCACACCTGGGACTGGGCTGTGTGCTTTTGCAGGATGGGAGGGTAGTTGCCTATAGATCTAGACAGTTGAAAGATCATGAGAGGAACTACCCGACACATGATTTGGAGTTGGCGGCTGTAGTATTTGCTTTGAAAATATGGCGCCACTATCTCTATGGTGAGAAATTTCAGGTGTTCACAGATCATAAGAGCCTTAAGTACCTGTTCTCATAGAAAGAGCTGAATATGAGACAGAGGAGATGGCTTGAACTCCTGAAAGACTATGATTGTGAAATCATGTACCACCCGGGTAAGGCAAATGTAGTTGCCGATGCTTTGAGTAGAAAGAACCTTGGGTTGGTGTCTTATATGATGGTACGGGAACATGAATTGTTAGAACACTTTGCGAACCTCAGTTTAGATGTAACCCCACCTGGATCTGAGAGACTTGAGATCATGGCTAGTTTGAGACTAGAACCAGAGTTGATTGGCCGTATTCGGCAAGCCCAGCAGAGCGATCGACGGTATATCGATTGGCTGAGGCAGATACCGAAAGGTATGGGTATTGATTTTGAGCAGAGTACTGATGGCTTATTGAGGTTCAAAGGCAAAGTATGCGTTCCCAGGGATCCTGAGATCAGGAGAACGATTTTATCAAAGGCTCACTCATCAAAGTATACGATACATCCGAAAAGTACCAAGATGTATCAAAACCTTCAGAAGGTTTATTGGTGGTCTGGAATGAAGAGAGACATTGCTGAATATGTCGTAAAGTGTCTCGTTTGTCAGCAAGTGAAGGTAGAGCATCAGAAGCCTGCAGGATTGTTGCAGCCTCTACCGATACCGACATGGAAGTGGGAGCATGTCACCATGGATTTTGTGATGGGGTTGCTGAGGACCCATAGAGGTCATGATGCCATATGGGTTATTGTGGACCGGTTGACTAAGTCCGCCTATTTCTTGGCTATGAGAGCTACCGATACGCTGAGTCAGTTGGCGAACCTGTATATTCGAGAGATAGTACGGCTACATGGTGTACCAGTGAGCGTTGTTTCTGATAGGGATGCCCGCTTCACTTCCCATTTTTGGGAACATTTTCAGGAAGCGCTGGGGACCCGACTGAGTTTTAGCACCGCTTTTCATCCTCAGACAGATGGGCAGTCAGAGAGGACTATACAGACCATTGAGGATATGTTGAGAGCGTGTGTGCTGGATTTTAGAGGCTCTTGGGATGACCACCTGCAGTTAGTCGAGTTCGCTTATAATAATAGCTATCATGCTAGTATCGGGATGGCACCCTATGAGGCATTATATGGGCGTAGATGCCGTTCCCCTATTGGATGGGAAGAGGTTGGTGACAGACAGATTTTTGCTCCGGACTTAGTGCAGCAGGCATCTGAGGACGTCCAATTGATATGTGAGAGGTTACGGACAGCTCAGAGCCGACAAAAGAGTTATGCTGACAAGAGACGAAGACCACTGGAATTTGATGAGGGTGAGTCGGTATTTCTGAGAGTTTCACCATCGAAGGGTATTATGAGATTCGGTAAGAAGGGCAAGCTGAGCCCTAGATATATCGGACCCTTCGAGATTTTAGAGAGAGTGGGAGATAAGGCGTATAGGTTGGCATTGCCATCGGACTTGGCAAATGTCCACAACGTCTTCCACATCTCGATGCTTCGGAAATACCACCCGGACCCGGCACACGTGATAAGATATGAGCCGTGGGAGGTCCATGAGAGTATGACGTATGTTGAGAAGCCGGTTCGGATATTGGACAGAAAAGAGAAAGTGTTGCGGAATAAGACAATTCCCTTGGTGAAAGTTTTTTGGCAACACCACTCGGCGGAAGAGGCCACGTGGGAATTGGAGAACTTGATACGGGAGAAGTACCCCCAACTTTTTGAAGAGTGACTTGGTTCTAATTTGGAGGACCAAATTCCTTGAAGGAGGGGAGAATGTGAGACCCCGTATATGTAAAGTTGTAATGTGTAATGTATGTGAATGGACTTGTAATGTAAAGTATGATCGATGTAAGTCCATGGATTCAATGTAGGTATGTGTAATATGATTTGTAACGTATATACAAGTTTCATTAAGTATGAATATGAAGAAATGAATTCTTGTAAGAGATGAATGTGATTGAAACTCAAAATGAGTAGTGTGGTAAAATGGAATGAAGTTATGCTTCCATTTGGTTTTATATAGCATACCTTTGGACATACAATGAATGCACATAAGTTTCAATGTGCATAAGGTATGAATGGGTGCCATTTTCAAGTTATAAAGGTGGATGGATGAGAAAATGGCCATGGCAACAGATTAAGGATGTGTTGGTATGAGTTGCAGCAAGGAAACTGCAGGAAATCTGGAAAACATGAAGGCCATATCGATCTCATAGGATGAGAGATCGACCTGGAAGAGCCAGAATGCTCTTATTTGGGCAATGGAATAGAGCAGATCGATCTCCAATGGGGCCAGATCGATCTCCTAAGCATTCTGTGATGAAAAGATCGATCCTCAAGCACCCAGATCGATCTCTTTAGCTCTTTGTTTGGGACCAGATCGATCTCATGCTTCGACAGATCGATCTCATGCTTAAAATTTCATGAAAATGAGAGATTTAAGGGGACCAGATCGATCTCCTCTTGGACTAGATCGATCTCCCCAAGCTATTTCTATATAAAGAGGGCTGAAAATCTGGAAATTTCGAGAAAAACACAAATCTTCCATTTCTAACCCAAAAACCTAACTTTCTCTCTCTAAAATTAGCCATTTCCAGCAAGAATTAAGGGGAGACCATTAGACATTAAGTTGTTCATCTTGAGGAAGAGAACAACATAGTTGGAACTCAAAATCCCATTGTGGGTATTGAAGGAGATAAGGGCATTGACATTTGGAGCAAGAAGAAAAAATCATATTTGGTAAGATTCTAACACTCCAATCCAAGTACATTGTCTATTTAATTGAATTTGGAGTTGTTTGGCATGAGTATATATGGATGGAAACACCTAGGTTGTGTTAGAAACTAATGTAACCTAGAAAATGGAATGCCTCTAGTGTGAGAAAGTATGAATTAGGGAGTTGGTGGTTTATGGGTTAAGATAAGTTGTTAAATGAGTAATGTAGATGATTTGGAATGGTTATATGGAGTTATAATGTGAGTTTAAGTGAAATTATGAAAATGAGCATGTATATGCTTGATAAAATGCCATAGTGAGGGAATTCATGAAATATGAACACTATGAGCTTAATGTCGATTTAATATCATTCGGAATAAGTTAATAGGCCTAAGAAGATCCATAGACTCGAGTTATGGGTAAAGTAATGAAACGAGGCCATATAAGCGCTAATAGAGGCTCTAGATTAAATTGACTATAGCAAGCACGAGGGTTGCATTATATGGATCGAATATAATGCGGGATACGATTTTGTGCAGTCCCGAAGAGTTCGTTGAAGACGAATCGAACCGTACGAGTAAGCAGCTTAAGGAAGTGGAATCACGCATCGCGATTCCAGGTAAGAGAATTTTGTGAGTATATAGAGGTAGCTGCTCGTACTTTGAACTTGTGGGTGAATATTGGGTGTTTTATGAAATGCATGGTTGCTCAAGTAAATGATTGATGTTATTCGTGAATGATGATAAGTATATGCGTGATTTTGGTTTTGAAGTGGATTTCATGAAATGGGATAGTAAGGCTAATAATTGCATAAATCTAATATTTTGATGTCTTTCAAAATGGAATTGCTTGGTTTTAAGCAAGCTTGTAGATGGGCCGGCTAGTGTTTTATTGATGTTGTGGAAAAGCATTTGTGAAGTGCTAAGCCCGGTTGCTGGGATTGTTTGATTGTGTATGAGCCGCCTATCATATTTGCATGACATAAATTGCGCTAGAGCCTCGCTCGCGCTAGATTTCTATGTTTTCACTTGTGTGATACGTGCTTGAGCTTAGCTCGCACTTTGATTTGAATTGTGATGATATTTTATAAACCGTACTGGAGCTTACGCTCGTACGTAGATTTAAGTGGTTTTTCTTATGCATATAACCGTACTGGAGCTATGCTCGTACGTGGTTTCTTCATATTTTATGCATAAATGCCGTACTAGAGCATTGCTCGTACGAAGTGATTGGTTTTGATGCATGAATTCGCGCTAGAGCATAGCTCGTGCCGGTTTTCACACTGTGGTATGTATGAGGCCGTGGTGAGAGATACGGATTAACTCAGGGAACCCAACAGGCCTGACAGACCTCTTGAGTGGGGTGAGAGTGAGGGGCTAGGACTTGACATAATCCATTCAGGGAACCCAACAAGCCTGACAGACCTCTTGAGTGGGGTGAGGGTGAGAGGCTAGGACCTGACATAATCCATTCAGGGAACCCAACAAGCCTAACAGACCTCTTGAGTGGGGTGAGGGTGAGGGGCTAGGACCTGAATCAGGGAACCCAATAGGGGCGAGCAAGGCCATGAGGGGCTAGGACCTGGTATTGAGGTTACTCCTACGCGCTCTTGAGACTATAAAGGTTACACTTGGTATGGGGTAGATAAGACCTATGGCAGGCACCCCCAACCATGTTATGGGTCCGCGGAGTACGATGTACTGTGTATATCACATGGAGTACGATGTACCGCGTGGTGGTTACTTGATTTGAGAAAGTCTGGCGGAGAACTAACCCACCTTCGTGCCAGCATAATGCCCCGTACACCGGAATCCGTGTGGTCTGGGATGATATGTGACGATTGGCCAACGTAGTCACTTGAGATATAGTAACATGTCTCCTTGCTTGATTTACTTACTACCACATGATTTTAAATCTCTAAGTGTGATTTGTGATTGTTTAAGGTAGACCCGAAGGAGGGGTCGAGCCTCATGGAATTGATTTTGAAATGAAAATGAGGTTGTGATTGTGAATTGATATGATGAGATTGTATGGGTTTGAGAAAGAGTTTTATGACTTGGGTTTAGAAAGGAGGTTTCTTAATGAATTGCCCTTTTTTATGAATTTAAATGAGATTGAGCATGAGATGATTTATACATGATGTTTTTACCATGTTTATATGCCAATGTACATGATTTTGATACATGATATATATGTATACTCATATGGCATAGTTTTACTTCCTCATGCTCCTACTATAAACGATTTATGCATAACACTATCAGCATGTAGATAGAGTAGTTATCTACCATGCTTGCATTATTGCCTTACTGAGCGTGTGGTTGCTCATCCCTCTCTATTTTCCCCCTATAGAGCGTGCATAGTAGCCTAGTGAGGACTGAGGCATGGTATTTTGGACTCCGCTGCATCTCCATCGCTTAGAGGTATATACACAGTGATTCTTTTTGTATCTAAACAATGTAAAAGTACAGTATTCTTTGAGTTGTAATTATGGGGGATGTTGTGAGACCCCGTATATGTATAAGGGTATATATGTACATAGAAGTGTAAATAGAGTTGTACTATGAATTCATGAGTGAAGTATATGTGATGTAAGTCCACAAGTAATGTACACACTTGTAATGAGAGTGATAATTGTACATACAAGTTTCATTATATATGAATGTGTAGTAATGGACTTAAACATGTGGAGAATGTGTATAGAATGGATTATGAGTAGTTTGGTAAAATGGAAGTAGAATTGCATAAGATGTGCACTTCCATTTTTGTTTAGATTAAGTACCATTGGTCACACAAAGATCCTACACAAGTTTTAATGTGTATGAAGTGGGGATGGATGCTATTTTCAAGTCTCAAAGAAGAATGAATGAGGAAATGATCATGGTAGCAAATTAAGGATGTTTGGTAAGTGTTGTTGCAGAGGAACTGCAGAAATCTGGAAATTTTGAAGGATAGATCGATCTGGAAGAGCCAGAATGCTCTTATTTGGGCGAAAGAATAGAACAGATCGATCCCCAAGCACCCAGATCGATCTCCTTAGCTCTCTGTTTGGGAGCAGATCGATCTCATGCTTCGACAGATCGATCTCATGCCTTGACAGATCGATCTCATGCTTCGACAGATCGATCTCAGGCTTAAAAATACCGTGAAAAAGAGGGATTTTAAGGGACCAGATCGATCTCCTCTTGGACCAGATCGATCTCCTCAAGCTATTTCTATATAAGGAGTACTGGAAATAAAAAAATTTCGGGAAAAAACACAAACTTTTCACTTTCAACCCAAAAACCTAACATTCTCTCTCAAAAATCAGCCATTTTCAGTGAGGTTTGAAGAGAGACCATTAGAGACAAAGTTGTTCCTATCAAAGAGAAGAACAACATAGTTTGAAAGCAATTTCCCATTGTTGATATTGAAGGATTTAAGGGCATTGCCATTGGAGCAAGAAGAGAAATCAAATTTGGTAAGATTCTAACACTCCAACTATGGTACATTGTTTATTTAATTTATTTCGGAGTTGTTTGGCATGAGTATGGATGGTTAGAAACTATCTAGAATGCATTGGAATGATTTTGACCTAGAAATGGTTTAGGGTGAGAAAGTGAAATTGATGGAGATTAATGATGAATGAGATATGTAGAAATCATTAATAGTGATTGTGGTATGATTTTAAGATGTGGTTAGTGGATAAATTGTGAGATTTACCTAAAAGAGGTAAAATGAGGGTTAAGGCATTTGTAAAATGCATAAGTAAATAATGTTGACTAGTGAGGTCAATTAATGGGTTAAATACGTTAACTCAATCGATTTAATGAATGAATCGCAGCTTCCGAGGATACGCCGAGGCGAGTTGAGCCAAGAGCGTGAGAAGCTAAGAGGAAAGGAGTCACACCAAGTAAATCGAGGTAAGGGAATTGTGTGGACTCTTAGAGATATTGTGCGCAATTTGGGCGCATAAATGTTTTGCTAGAATGCATGAGATTAGGAAATGTTGTGGTTGGGTGATCGAAGGGTAAAAGTTGGGAGTTTGAGAAATGTGCATGAAAACAAAAGCATATTGCTTTGAAAATCATGTTTTATTGCTTTTTAGCAAATGGTTGGTAGGTTGGCTAACATTGAAATGAATTGCAAAAGAAATGAGTGTGTTTTGGTTTTGTTAACCATATTTTGCAAGTTTTGAGCCACCTACATGATTTCGTGAGTATGAAAGAGTGCAAGAGGCACTAGTTTTCACATGGATTTCATATTGTTTTGGCACTGTGCTTGAGTTTGTCTTGCACTGGATGCCCACTTTGCATGTTACCGTGTTTGGAGCTTCGAGTAGACTTGGTGTCATATCGATTAAATAGGCTCACACGTGCATTGTTTTGAGACATGGCATGTTAAAACAACCTGATGAGCCCGAACGAGGGATAAGGGTTGGAGATCCACCTGATGAGCCCGAACGAGGGATAAGGGTTAGAGGAACAGCTGATGAGCCCGAACGAGGGATAAGGCTGGGGGTCCACGGAGTACGTTGTACCATGCATGTAGCATGGAGTACATTGTACCATGTTGTGATGTGATGTGCCGTCTTCGGACGAGATCTGCTATGGACCGGCGGGTAGGATTTGACCCACCTCCCGTGTGGAAGCAGATGGTGGTGATATCCCGCACACCTGATCCGTGTAGCCGGTATCACAGGTTATGTACATAGACCTTGAGGTTATTACCTATTGTTGAACTGCCTATCTCACATGTCTAATGCTATTTGAGAATAAATCCATGTTTGAAGTGATTGTGGTCAGGAAAGCCCGAGGGATGGGCTGGGACCTGACGTTGAATTGATTTGTTAATGGTTTTTAAAGTGCATGGATGCATGATGTTTAATGCCATGCCTTAGTGTGAAAATGCATGATGTTTAATGCCATGCTTTTATTGTGAATTATGCATGATGATTTATACCATGCTTTGAGTTGAAATGTGCACTGAATTTTAATAGCATGAATGCTTTACATACCATTAACACAATCATACACTCATGTTTTGAGATAAACAATGAATTAAATGCTTTTGAGCATGGCATCACGATCACGTAGATAGTACAGTATCTACCTGTTCGCATGATTGCCTTACTGAGCGTGTGGTTTGCTCACCCCCCTTATTTTCCCCTCTCTACAGAGATTTGAGTATAGATTGGACGTGACTGGAGGCGTTTCCTTTTTGGTAATCCGCTGCATCCCATCGCTAAAGGTATACACACCTTGATTATTTTGTATCTAAACTAGACATAGCACAGTAGCATTTTGTATGTAACTACTGGGGATGTAAAACAATGTAAACACATGTAACAACTCTGATATATATACATTTATACAAGTGTTTACTCATAAATAATGTTTCAAATTGAATTGGTATGGTGGAGTGAGTTAGACGTCGACACACAGCCCAACTGTTAAGCGTGTGGTTGTTCACGATCGAGGAAGGATGATTAAGGATTGATGCATGAAAATGCGAAAAATTTGTACGTATTTTAGTAAGTTGAGGGTCGTGACAGAAGTTGGTATCAGAGCACGAGTTGGTCTGATGTGTGTCATGTCTAAAATACTTAATAAGTGAAAAAAATTACATCCCCAAGTTACTGTGCTTGTTTAGATACAAATAGTGTATGTCGATGGGTTGACTAAGTAATTGGTTGTGAATGTAGGGAACTGAGTAAGTATGCCTAATACCAGTCGCGGTAGAGGGATAAGAGCACAGGCTCGAGGCCGTAGAGGTAGGCCTGGGGGTCGTGTTGAGCCGGAAACACACGAGGCTCAGGAGGATGTTGAGGTAGAGGTCGACGTTGAGCACGCTCCACAGGGTCCAGAGGAGAGGCCCGAGAGTACTGAGGCTCGCTTCGCGAGGATTGAACGGAGCATTGAGATGATTTTGGAATTGGTCACTCAATCTTTACCTGGAGTTGGCGGTAGACAGAGTCCCGCTACACAGGGTGATGCTGAGCAAGCAGCTGCTCCCGAGGCACGGGCGAGGCAAGCCCAAGGACCTCAGACGACAGATACCCCACCCCCACAGGATGTGCCTACGCCGGTTGCTACGCCAGGCAGTAGAGGTTGGGGATATGGATGTGATTTGGATAGACTGCGGCAATTCCAGAAGTTGGGACCGCCGTCTTTCAGTGGAGTAAAGGACCCAGTGGCGGCTGAGGATTGGATCAATGAGATCGAGAAATTATATGGGTTCTTTGAGTGCACTACTACCGAAATGGTAGCATTTGCCGCTTTCATGCTGAAGGGATCAGCAGAACATTGGTGGAAATCCACCAGGCCTATTTTGAGAGCCCGGCATACTGAGATTAGCTGGGATGTGTTTCTAGAGGCCTTCCAGAGACAGTATGTCCCGGATACCGCCCAGCGAAAGCTAAAGATGGCATTTTTGGGACTGACCCAAGGGAGCAGGACTGTGGATGAGTATGAGACTGCTTTTATATCCCTGGGCAGATATGATCCCAACACGATGAGTAATGAGGTCGAGAAGATCCAGAAGTTTGTGGATGGATTGAGACCGACCATCAGGTCTAAATTGGTTCCCCTGGATATACCGACCTATGAGGAGGCTGTGCGCAGGGCGCAATTATGTGAACAAGATGTTGATAGAATCGCCTCGGAGTTTGGAAAGGTTGGTAAGATGAGGGACAGAGATAAGAAGAGACCTATGATGGATAGAGGCTTCAGCTATAAAGGAAGCAAGAGATTCTCTGGAAGGAGGCCAAGAATTGATGAAATCCGAGAGAGGACAGTTGATACTCCCATGTATCCGACCATTGCTCCAGCTAAGGGAATCGTGATTGGAGGACCACGGCCTACTACAGAACAGTGTGGCAGGTGTGGTAGGTATCATGGTACTCGACCATGTTATGGACCTCAGGTTGTATCCTTCAGATGTGGGAAGCCAGGGCACGTGATCAGAGATTGCCCAGAGATGATAGAGAGAGCCCCACAGAAGGGCAAGGAGCCCGAGAGTGCTCCAGTTGGTACAGTTGCTCCGAGGAGGAAGGCTACAGCTGAAGAAAAGGGGAAGCAAGCAGTGGGTGTAAGCAGAGGACGAGTGCACGCACTGGATCAGGATACTGCAGATCAGTCATCAGATGTGGTAAAAGGTACCATCCAAATCTTTGATTTAGAAGCTTATGTACTGTTTGATCCTGGTGCCACGCATTCCTTTATTTCGCCATCCTTTGCATGTAAATTGTTGAAGCATGTGAAACCCATGCTGCTTGATAAGATGTTGTTGATATCTACCCCTATGAATGATAGTCAGTTGACTGAGCATATATATAGGGATTGTAAAATGAAGATAGGAGGTAAAGAGATGGCAGCCGATTTAATTTTACTAAACATGAGTGATTTTGATGTGATCCTAGGAATGGATTGGTTGGCTGCCAATCATGTTGTTATGGATTGTCATGCGAAAACTTTGATGTTTCCAAAGATAGACAATCTTGTAGTTAATTTTATGAAATGAAATTAAAGAACATGATTATTATAAGTGTGATGAGTACAATCTTGATACATGATGTATGAAAGATAAATTTGATTTCATTTATGTATGTGATGTGATGATTTATGATACTAATGGTGGAAGGAATAATGTGAAGGATTCATCGCTTTTGTGATTGAGACGGATAAGGCACATCCGGAATTGGAAGACATACCAGTGGTTAGGGAATTTCCAGATGTCTTTCCGGATGAGTTACCAGGGTTACCTCCAGATAGAGAGATGGAGTTTGGTATAGATTTGGCACCTGGTACAGAGCCGATGTCCAAGTCACTATACAGAATGGCTCAAGTTGAGTTAGAGGAGTTAAGGAAACAATTACAAGAGTTGCTGGAGAAGGGGTTCATCAGGCCGAGTGTCTCACCTTGGGGAGCACCGGTTCTGTTTGTAAGGAAGAAGGATGGAAGCCTCCGACTGTGTATAGACTACCGGTTGTTGAATAAGGCCACCATCAAGAATAAGTATCCCCTCTCACGCATCGATGATTTGTTAGATCAGCTTAAGGGAGCGCAGGTCTTTTCCAAGATAGATCTGAGGTCAGGGTACCATCAGTTGAAGATACGAGATGGAGATGTGCCCAAGACAGCTTTTCGCACCCGGTATGGACATTATGAGTTTATGGTTATGCCATTCGGGTTGACGAATGCTCCCGCAGCTTTTATGTCTTTGATGAATGAGGTATTTCACCAGTACTTGGATCGATTTGTTATTGTGTTTATAGATGATATACTGGTGTATTCAAGGTCTAAAGAGGAGCATGAAAGGCATTTAAGGATAGTGCTACAAACCCTCCGAGAGAAGAAGTTGTACGCTAAACTCAGTAAGTGCGACTTTTGGTTGGAACAGATCTCTTTTCTGGGCCACATAGTATCAAGGGATGGAGTATCAGTGGATCCATCTAAGATTGAGGCCGTAGTTCAGTGGCAGAGACCCCAGACAGTGACAGAGATCAGAAGTTTCCTGGGTTTAGCTGGGTATTATCGAAGGTTTGTAGAGGGATTTTCGAGGTTAGCTGCTCCATTGACACGTCTCACAAGGAAAAATGTGGAGTTTGTGTGGGACGAGAAGTGTGAAGAAAGTTTTGAGGAGCTGAAAAGGAGATTAACTACAGCTCCAATACTCACCATTCCTACCAGCTCAGGAGGTTTCTCGGTGTATGCAGATGCTTCACACCTAGGACTGGGCTGTGTATTGATGTAGGATGGGAAGGTAGTAGCCTATGGATCAAGACAGTTAAAGGATCATGAGAGGAACTACCCGACCCATGACTTGGAGTTGGCAGCGGTGGTGTTTGCGCTGAAGATATGGCGTCACTACCTCTATGGTGAGAGATTCCAGATTTATACAGATCATAAGAGCCTTAAGTACCTGTTCTCACAGAAAGAGTTGAACATGAGACAGAGGAGATGGCTCGAGTTGTTAAAGGATTATGATTGTGAAATCCTATACCACCCGGGTAAAGCAAATGTGGTTGCTGATGCATTGAGTAGGAAGCATCTCGGGATGGTATCATTCATGATGATCAGGGAACACGAGCTGTTGGAACAGTTCCTGAACCTCAGTTTGGATATGACCCCGCCTGACGCTGATAGTGGATTTATGATAGCTAGCCTGCAGTTAGAACCGGATCTGGTAGATCGAATCCGACAGGCTCAGCGAATTGATCAGTAGTGTAGTGATATTATCGGGCAGATACAGAGGGGTATAGAGACGGACTTTGGGTTGAGTTCGGATGGATTGTTGAGGTTCAGAGGTAGGATATGTGTTCCTGATGACGCAGAGATCAGAAGGTTGATCCTGACAGAGGCTCACTCATCGAAGTATACGATACATCCAGGGGGTACCAAAATGTATCAAAACCTTCGAAAGGTTTATTGGTGGTCGGGAATGAAAAAGCACATTGCTGAATATGTTGCTAAGTGTCTCGTTTGTCAGCAGGTGAAGGTAGGGCATCAAAAGCCTGCAGGGTTATTGCAGCCTCTACCGATACCGACATGGAAGTGGGAGCATGTCACCATGGATTTTGTGATGGGATTGCCCAGGACCCGGAGAGGTCATGATGCCATATGGGTGATTGTGGATCGGTTGACGAAATCAGCCCATTTTCTAGCTATGAGAGCTACCGATACTCTGAGCCAGTTAGCGAACCTATATGTGCGCGAGATAGTGAGGCTACATGGAATTCCAGTGAGCGTTGTTTCTGATAGGGATGCCCGCTTCACTTCCCACTTTTGGGAACATTTTCAGGAAGCGATGGGGACCCAGTTGAATTTTAGCACCGCGTTTCATCCTCAGACAGATGGTCAGTCAGAGAGGACTATACAGACCTTGGAGGACATGTTGAGAGCGTGTGCGTTGGATTTTGGAGGCTCCTGGGATGACCATTTGCCACTCGCAGAGTTCGCGTATAATAACAGTTTTCATGCGAGTATCGGGATGGCACCATATGAGGCATTGTATGGGCGTAGATGCCGTTCCCCTATTGGATGGGAAGAGGTTGGTGACAGACAGATCTTTGCTCCCGACTTGGTTAGACAAGCCTCTGAGGACGTCCAATTGATATGTGAGAGGTTACGGACAGCTCAGAGCAGGCAAAAGAGTTATGCTGACAAGAGACGGAGACCACTAGAGTTTGAGGTGGGTGAGTCAGTGTTTCTGAAAGTTTCCCCTTCGAAGGGAATTACGAGATTTGGGAAGAAGGGAAAGTTGAGCTGTCATGCCCCGCTTTCGGAAACCCTTCTATCCATACATTCTCTACTACGGTTGGGCTGTGAGAAGATGCAATTTCTAAAAATTTATTTATTTACAGCGGAATATTTAAAACTTAAATTCACACTCCCAGGTGTGTGTGTAAATACACAAAATTAATTGTATAAATACCAAGTGTTTACATATCATCCCCATAATACTGATTACAATTCCAAGATATAACTGTGCGATACGATATATTAGATACAAAATACTCGTGTATACAAATCTTATACCTTTGCGGATTGTGGGAGCTGTTCAACACAAAAGACTTAGAGACCACCGCTCTCTTACTTCTCAGTACCTGGAGGGGGAAAAATAGTGGGATGAGCAAACCACGGCTCAGTAAGGAAATGTATGCTAGCAGGTAGATATCGTACTACCTACATAGCCCATGCATGCATAAACCAAAACCATGTTTTCATTATAAATGGAAATATCATACGAACAATGCATTTAAATTCATATTTCTCAAGAGCATTTTCGTGTAAATCAAATGTCAAACTTCCATTTAAAACATGCTCATAAATAGTGCCCTCATGGCACGAATGTGAAATCGGAGATTTATTGAAACACAAAATCTCTTTCACTTCTCAAATCATTCTCTTTCACAAATCTCTTTCTTTTTCTGAGATTGTCTCTGTTTCTCGATTCTCTGAGACAGGCATGGAATTTTAGGCAATCAAATATCCACGACTTATGGCCACAGTCAGTGATCCCAGGCCTCACTGATCGGGTGTGCACAGGGTATCACTTCGCCTGAAGGGGGATGGGTCAGTCCTACCCTCCGGCTCATCTCAATCCACCTCATCTCCTCGTATACTCATGGTGAAGATACGCCGTGTGTCATCTACGCGATACTCGTACTCACGTGCACCCAGCACGGTACATAGTATACCAACGGGTGACTACACTGTTCTACGTACAACCGTGGACCCAAGTCCATACTCCAACTCCGATGGACTTTTTATCCTTAAACCATGTCTCATATGCCAGGCGAGCAAGCAGCGTGACACACAGTCGACGCAAAGCTCCAGCGCGGCACGATCTATCGTTAAGGCCCAGCCCGTTCAATTGGCCGTCGGCTGGTATCCCCTTGGGTCCCAGACCCCCCGGTTTACCTTAACTCAACAAAACAGGTACGAGCATAGTTCTCGCACTTTCTCAAAACCCCCGTGCGAGTTAAAACTCCAACACGGTACATCAAGGCATTAAAACAGGTGTAAGCTAGCGCTTCAACACCAAATCACATCTCAAAACTGATAGAAGGCTATTTTCTCTTTTTTTAAAAATTCAAAACATGTTTATTCATACAGCATGCTTCTTCATGCTAAAACATGTAAAATTAGCCAACCTATCATCAACATTTCTCAATCATCAATCACAATATAAAATTGAGAATTTCATTGAAAACATGCATATCATGCTATTTCCTTACCCTATCCCATTTCTCAATGCATATATATACATCATGGTACTTTTCATATTTCCACATCATTTCATAAACTTATAATATCGTACTAGTCCTAGCAATATATCTACGAAATTGCTGTAATTACGTACGAACATCTCTATAGCTAACACACAGTCCCTTACCTCGTTTTACTTGTGTGCAACTATCCGCCTTTATGCTTCTCGCGTTCTCATCTCGACTTGCTCCGGCGTATCATCCGAAACTGAAATTCATCCACCAACATTTGAGTTAATGTTTCTAACTCTTATTCAACTAAGCATTTATCCAATGCCTTAATTATACATTTTTACCCTTTGTGGTAAATCTCCCAATTTGTCCTAATATCAACATTTCCAAACCATTTCCACAACATACTCATCCACTCAAGATATCCCATTCATCAAAAATACTCCCACACTCCACTTTCTCACACTTGACTATTTCTAAGCTATAGTCATTTCATATCATTTTAGGTAATTCTATTCATAATATGCACACCCAAATATCTTTATAATCATTAACTAACCCAATGTACTTGGATTTGTGCATTAGAACTTACCTCATTGGATTTCCTCTTGCTCCAATTAGGATTGCCCTCTATTTCTTCAATCCTTCAAATAGGGAAATGCCTCTAGACTATGTTGTTCTTCTCTTTGATGTGAACAACTTTGTCTCTAATAGCCTCTCCTTAAATCTCACTGAAAATGGCTAGATTTAGGAGTGAGAAACTAGATTTCTTTGAGTTGAAGTGAAATAGAAATGTTTTCCCCGAAATTCTGATGATCCAACTGCTCCCATTTATAGATTTGACTTGATGAGATCGATCTTCCTTGGGTGGAGATCGATCTGTTCCTCAAAAATCCCTCTTTTCTGAGACGTTTTAAAGGTAGGAGATCGATCTGCTGTCAAACAGAAGCTTAAGGAGATCGATCTGGTCTTATGGGAGATCGATCTGCTTCCAACCCGAGACCTAGAGAGATCGATCTGGTCTTAGGGGAGATCGATCTTCTCCCAACCCGAGAGCTAAAGAGATCGATCTGCTTCCTTTGGAGATCGATCTGTTCTCTTCCATTTCTCACATAAGAGCATTCTGGCTCTCCCAGATCGATCTCTCATCCTATGAGATCGATCTGGCCTTCACAAATTCCAGATTTCCTGCAGTTTTTCTACAATAACCCTTACCAAACACCCTTAATTTACTACCATGATCATTTTCTCATTCATTCATCTATGAGACTTCAAAATGGGATCCATCCTCACTACATACACATTAAAACTTGTGTAGAATCTTTGTATGACCAAATGTATACGATATTGCTCAAATGGAAATATACACTTATGTAAATCTTTCCTTCCATTTTACTATACTACTCATATTCCATTTCGATCACATTCTTCTCGTATTCAAATTCATTTCTTCCTACTCATTCGTAATGCAACTTGTACGTATAATCACAATTCTTACTACAAGTGCGTACATAATCTTATGAACTTACATTGCATACACTTCACATTACAATACATCATTTTACTTATGATTTTATTTACATTCCCATGTTCCTACATACATAGCTATACATATACGGGGTCTCACATTCTCCCCCACTTAAAGAATTTGGTCCTCCAAATTATAACCAATTCAATCTGTGAATAACTCGGGATACTTTTCCCGCATCAAACTTTCCAGTTCCCATGTGGCCTCTTCCACAGTGTGATGTTGCCACAAAATCTTAACCAATGAAATCGTCTTGTTCCGCAACACCTTCTCTTTCCTGTCCAACACCCTGATCGGTCTCTCGACATACGACATATCTTTCTTGAGCTCCAACGGCTCATAATTAATTACATGTGTCGGATCCGGGTAGTACTTCCGAAGCATAGAAACGTGGAAGACATTGTGGACTTCTGCTAGCTCAGGTGGTAAGGCTAGCCTATATGCTCCTTCTCCCACTCTATCCAAAATCTCGAAGGGACCAATGTAACGAGGACTTAATTTTCCTTTCTTCCCAAACCTCATTATTCCCTTAGAAGGAGACACTTTCAAAAATACAGACTCGCCAACATCAAACTCAAGTGGTCTCCGTCTCTTGTCAGCGTAGCTCTTTTGTCGACTTTGAGCTGTTCGCAATCTCTCGCATATTATCTGAACATCCTCGGATGCTTGCTTAACCAAATCGGGAGCGAGCAATTGTCTGTCACCAACTTCTTGCCAACCAATGGGCGATCGGCATCTACGACCGTATAGTGCCTCATAAGGGGCCATACTAATACTTGAGTGATGACTGTTATTGTAGGCGAACTCAATCAATGGCAAGTGATCGTCCCATGAGCCTCTAAAATCCAGCACACACGCTCTCAACATATCCTCCAGGGTCAGTATAGTCCTCTCTGACTGACCATCTGTCTGAGGATGAAAAGCGGTGCTAAAACTCAACTGGGTCCCCATCGCTTCCTGGAAATGTCCCCAAAAGTGGGAAGTGAAGCGGGCATCCCTATCAGAAACAACACTCACTGGGACTCCATGCAATCTCACTATTTCTCGCACATACAGGTTCGCCAGTGCACTCAATGTATCAGTAGATCTCATGGCTAAGAAATGTGCCGATTTCGTTAACCGATCTACTATCACCCATATCGCATCATGGTTCTTACGGGTTCTCGGTAACCCCATCACAAAATCCATGGTGACATGCTCCCACTTCCATGTTGGTATCGATAGAGGTTGTAATAATCCTCCTGGTTTCTGATGTTCGACTTTTACTTGCTGACAAATAAGACATCTAGCGACATACTCAGCTATGTCTCTCTTCATTCCAGACCACCAATATGCTTTTCGAAGATTTTGATACATCTTACTACTCCCCGGGTGTATCGTATATCTCGACGAGTGTGCCTCTGATAAGATCAGCTTTCTCAGCTCTACATCCTTAGGAACACATATTCTATTTCCAAACCTTAGTATTCCATCTGGACTCAATATAAAATCAGCACCCTTCCCTTTCCGGATTTGGCTAATCATGACAATACACCATTGATCAATTTGCTGAGCTTGTCGGATTCTCTCAATCAACTCCTGTTCTAATCTCAAGCTAGCAATGATCCCATAGTTGCCAATCTCAGGTAGGGTCATATCCAGACTAAGGTTCGTGAATTGTTCCAACAACTCATGCTCTCTAACCATCATATGTGATACCAACCCGAGACTCTTCCGACTCAATGCATCGGTAACCACATTTGCCTTCCCCGGGTGGTACAAGATCTCACAATCATAGTCCTTGAGGAGCTCCAACCACCTCCTCTGTCTCATGTTTAACTCCTTTTGTGAGAATAGATATTTCAGACTCTTATGATCCGTAAAGATCTGAAATCTCTCACCATATAAGTAGTGGTGCCATATCTTCAACGCAAACACTACGGCCGCTAACTCCAAATCGTGAGTGGGGTAGTTCTTCTCATGATCCTTCAGCTGCCTAGATCCATAAGCTACTACCCTTCCATTTTGCATCAAAACACAGCCTAGTCCTTGATGCGAAGCATCTGTATACACCGAGTAATTCCCTGAACTGTTAGGGACGACAAGAACTGGCACGGTAGTTAATCTGCGCTTAAGTTCTTGAAAACTTCTCTCACAAGCTTCATCCCATGAAAACTCCACACTCTTCCTCGTAAGACGTGTCAATGGAGCAGCTAATCTGGAGAATCCTTCTACAAATCTCCTGTAGTAACCAGCCAAACCTAGAAAACTTCTGATCTCTGTGACTGTCCTAGGTTGTTCCCACTGAACAACTGCCTCAATCTTGGATGGATCTACTGACACCCCATCCTTCGATATAACATGGCCTAGAAAAGAAATCTGTTCTAGCCAAAAGTCACATTTGTTAAGCTTGGCATATAACCTTTTCTCTCGAAGGGTTTGCAAAATAATCCTTAAGTGCTGCTCATGCTCTTCTCTGGACCTTGAATACACCAATATGTCATCAATAAAAATAATTACGAATTGGTCCAGGTATGGCTTGAATACTTCATTCATTAAAGCCATAAAAGCTGCCGGCGCATTGGTCAACCCAAAAGGCATCACTAAGAATTCGTAATGACCATAGCGGGTACAAAATGCTGTCTTGGGTACATCCTCCTTCCGAATCTTCAATTGATGAAACCCAGACCTCAGATCTATCTTGGAGAAGATCTGCGCTCCCCGAAGTTGATCCAATAAATCGTCAATGCGTGGCAAGGGGTACTTATTCTTGATGGTAGCCTTGTTTAACATCCGATAGTCAATGCACAACCTGAGGCTCCCATATCTCTTCTTCACAAACAATACCGGGGCTCCCCATGGTGAGACGCTTGGTCTTATGAACCCCTTCTCTAACAACTCTTGCAGCTATTTCCTTAATTCCTCTAACTCAACTGGAGCCATCCTATATGGTGACTTCGATATTGGTTCGGTTCCAGGCGTCAAGTCTATACCGAATTCTGTTTCTCTATCAGGTGGCAATCCTGGTAGATCATCTGGAAAGACATCAGGAAATTCTCTGACCACTGAGATGTCCTCCATATCCGGATGTACTTTGTTCAAATCCACCACATAAGCAACAAAACCTTCAAAACAACACTCAAGCCATTTATACCAAAGTACTTTACTTAATACAAAATTTAAGATTTCATTTATTCTCTTAAAATCTTACAACACATTCTTCAGGTAGAGAAAACTTAATGGTCTTAGAATGACAGTCTATGACAGCATGATTGGCGGCTAACCAATCCATTCCCAAAATTACATCAATGTCATACATATTCAACAAAATCAAGTTGGCTGTCATGCACTTATCTCCCACCCTCACTTTACAATCTTTATACACTTGTTCAACTAATTGGCTAACTCTCATTGGAGTACTTATCAGTAAGGTCCTACTCAAGTATGTGGGTTCTACAAAACCTTTTAACTTAGATGCACATGCAGGTGATATGAAGGAATGCGTAGCACCAGAATCAAACAAAGCTATAACCTCTAGATTGAAAATCAAGATTGTACCTTTTATCACTTCAGAAGAGGTATCAGCCGATGCCTGGTCTATCGCATACACCCTGCCTTGTCCCACAACTTGTTTTCCTTTCTCTTCAGCCGAGGCTTTCTTTCTTGCAAGAGGTGCAACTGGAGGAACCCTCTCTGGCTCTTTACCCCTCTGTGGAACTGCCTCAACTATCTCCGGGCACTCTCTGGCATAATGTCCAAATTTACCACATCTGAAACATCAGGTACCCTGAAGATGACATGGCCTACCACCATGGTATCGATCGCATAGCCTACACTGGTCTGTAGTCGGTCGGGGTCCACCAATCACTATACCCCTGGCTGGTGTCTGAGTCGGAGGCATATAAGGTCTAGCAACCTTTTTCTGGAAATCATCTACCTCTCTCCGACATTTACTCATGAATTTTCGACTAAATTTGGCACTCTTGCCATCTCCCATCTTCCTCGGACCCTTGTCCTTACCCCAACTAAACTCAGAAATCTGCAAGTCATGATCTTGCTCACATAACTGGGCCCGTCGCACGGCCTCTCTATATGTAGTGACATCAAATGGGGCCAACTTCGCTCGGATCGAAGGCCTCAGTCCATCTACAAATCTACGGACTCTGACAGCTTCACTCCTGATCGAGTCCGGATCATATCGACCCAGTGAAGTGAATCGTGACTCGTACTCATCAACTGTTCGATTCCCTTGAGTCAGATTCAGAAATTCCATCTGTAGTCTCTGTCGAGCAGTATCTGGGATGTATTGCTCTCTGAAAACGTCCAAGAACATATCCCAAGTGATAACCATTCCTTGAGCTCTTAACATCGGCCTGACGGACTTCCACCAGTGCTCTGCTTCGCCTCTCAATACAAAGGCCGCAAGTGCTACTCTCTCCGTAGCTGAACATCTACAGAAGTCAAATAACTTCTCCATTTGACTGATCCAGTCCTCAGCCACCGTCGGATCCTTTACCCCGCTAAACGAAGGAGGCTTAAAGTCCATAAAATGCCTCAACCTTTCCATGTCGCAATCAAATCCATACCCCAATTCATCATCATGCTGATGTGGGGCTACTGGAGGAGGTACCGGTCGAATATGAGGTTCCCGTGGCCTAGCCGGTTCAGCTTGCGCAGGTGCAACATTCTCAGGTTCAGGTGCAGCTGCTGGGGGATTCGGTGCAGCCTGTCCCGCTGTACCAGGTGTACCCTCAAACCTAGCCATGATCTGACCCATCATGGTCATCATCGTGCGCATGTCTTCCTCCAATCGAGTTATCCGAGGATCAGAAGCCTCTATTTGTTCCTGGGGCTCATGACTAGAGGATGATCTACTGTGCCTCTCAGTCCTGTCATTTTGCCCTCGAGCCCTCGAGCTCTCTCTCCCCTCTTGCGGTGTCTTTCAGGCATAACTCACTAGCCTGATAACTTTCCTGCGTTATAACAAACATTTAATTTACTACCAGCTCCGTATACACATTTGTATCTAAATATCGCACAGTAACTTGGGGATGTATGTTTTCTTAGTTCTAAGCATCATCTCACATCAGACCAACCATGCTCTGATACCAAGCCTGTCATGCCCCGCTTTCGGAAACCCTTCTATCCATACATTCTCTACTACGGTTGGGCTGTGAGAAGATGCAATTTCTAAAAATTTATTTATTTACAGCGGAATATTTAAAACTTAAATTCACACTCCCAGGTGTGTGTGTAAATACACAAAATTAATTGTATAAATACCAAGTGTTTACATATCATCCCCATAATACTGATTACAATTCCAAGATATAACTGTACGATACGATATATTAGATACAAAATACTCGTGTATACAAATCTTATACCTTTGCGGATTGTGGGAGCTGTTCAACACAAAAGACTTAGAGACCACCGCTCTCTTACTTCTCAGTACCTGGAGGGGGAAAAATAGTGGGATGAGCAAACCACGGCTCAGTAAGGAAATGTATGCTAGCAGGTAGATATCGTACTACCTACATAGCCCATGCATGCATAAACCAAAACCATGTTTTCGTTATAAATGGAAATATCATACGAACAATGCATTTAAATTCATATTTCTCAAGAGCATTTTCGTGTAAATCAAATGTCAAACTTCCATTTAAAACATGCTCATAAATAGTGCCCTCATGGCACGAATGTGAAATCGGAGATTTATTGAAACACAAAATCTCTTTCACTTCTCAAATCATTCTCTTTCACAAATCTCTTTCTTTTTCTGAGATTGTCTCTGTTTCTCGATTCTCTGAGACAGGCATGGAATTTTAGGCAATCAAATATCCACGACTTATGGCCACAGTCAGTGATCCCAGGCCTCACTGATCGGGTGTGCACAGGGTATCACTTCGCCTGAAGGGGGAGGGTCAGTCCTACCCTCCGGCTCATCTCAATCCACCTCATCTCCTCGTATACTCACGGTGAAGATACGCCGTGTGTCATCTACGCGATACTCGTACTCACGTGCACCCAGCACGGTACATAGTATACCAACGGGTGACTACACTGTTCTACGTACAACCGTGGACCCAAGTCCATACTCCAACTCCGATGGACTTTTTATCCTTAAACCATGTCTCATATGCCAGGCGAGCAAGCAGCGTGACACACAGTCGACGCAAAGCTCCAGCGCGGCACGATCTATCGTTAAGGCCCAGCCCGTTCAATTGGCCGTCGGCTGGTATCCCCTTGGGTCCCAGACCCCCCGGTTTACCTTAACTCAACAAAACAGGTACGAGCATAGTTCTCGCACTTTCTCAAAACCCCCGTGCGAGTTAAAACTCCAACACGGTACATCAAGGCATTAAAACAGGTGTAAGCTAGCGCTTCAACACCAAATCACATCTCAAAACTGATAGAAGGCTATTTTCTCTTTTTTTAAAAATTCAAAACATGTTTATTCATACAGCATGCTTCTTCATGCTAAAACATGTAAAATTAGCCAACCTATCATCAACATTTCTCAATCATCAATCACAATAAAAAATTGAGAATTTCATTGAAAACATGCATATCATGCTATTTCCTTACCCTATCCCATTTCTCAATACATATATATACATCATGGTACTTTTCATATTTCCACATCATTTCATAAACTTATAATATCGTACTAGTCCTAGCAATATATCTACGAAATTGCTGTAATTACGTACGAACATCTCTATAGCTAACACACAGTCCCTTACCTCGTTTTACTTGTGTGCAACTATCCGCCTTTATGCTTCTCGCGTTCTCATCTCGACTTGCTCCGGCGTATCATCCGAAACTGAAATTCATCCACCAACATTTGAGTTAATGTTTCTAACTCTTATTCAACTAAGCATTTATCCAATGCCTTAATTATACATTTTTACCCTTTGTGGTAAATCTCCCAATTTGTCCTAATATCAACATTTCCAAACCATTTCCACAACATACTCATCCACTCAAGATATCCCATTCATCAAAAATACTCCCACACTCCACTTTCTCACACTTGACTATTTCTAAGCTATAGTCATTTCATATCATTTTAGGTAATTCTATTCACAATATGCACACCCAAATATCTTTATAATCATTAACTAACCCAATGTACTTGGATTTGTGCATTAGAACTTACCTCATTGGATTTCCTCTTGCTCCAATTAGGATTGCCCTCTATTTCTTCAATCCTTCAAATAGGGAAATGCCTCTAGACTATGTTGTTCTTCTCTTTGATGTGAACAACTTTGTCTCTAATAGCCTCTCCTTAAATCTCACTGAAAATGGCTGGATTTAGGAGTGAGAAACTAGATTTCTTTGAGTTGAAGTGAAATAGAAATGTTTTCCCCGAAATTCTGATGATCCAACTGCTCCCATTTATAGATTTGACTTGATGAGATCGATCTTCCTTGGGTGGAGATCGATCTGTTCCTCAAAAATCCCTCTTTTCTGAGACGTTTTAAAGGTAGGAGATCGATCTGTCGAGACTGGAGATCGATCTGCTGTCAAACAGAAGCTTAAGGAGATCGATCTGGTCTTATGGGAGATCGATCTGCTTCCAACCCGAGACCTAGAGAGATCGATCTGGTCTTAGGGGAGATCGATCTTCTCCCAACCCGAGAGCTAAAGAGATCGATCTGCTTCCTTTGGAGATCGATCTGTTCTCTTCCATTTCTCGCATAAGAGCATTCTGGCTCTCCCAGATCGATCTCTCATCCTATGAGATCGATCTGGCCTTCACAAATTCCAGATTTCCTGCAGTTTTTCTACAATAACCTTACCAAACACCCTTAATTTACTACCATGATCATTTTCTCATTCATTCATCTATAAGACTTCAAAATGGGATCCATCCTCACTACATACACATTAAAACTTGTGTAGAATCTTTGTATGACCAAATGTATACGATATTGCTCAAATGGAAATATACACTTATGTAAATCTTTCCTTCCATTTTACTATACTACTCATATTCCATTTCGATCACATTCTTCTCGTATTCAAATTCATTTCTTCCTACTCATTCGTAATGCAACTTGTACGTATAATCACAATTCTTACTACAAGTGCGTACATAATCTTATGAACTTACATTGCATACACTTCACATTACAATACATCATTTTACTTATGATTTTATTTACATTCCCATGTTCCTACATACATAGCTATACATATACGGGGTCTCACATGAGCCCTCGATATATAGGGCCATTTGAGATACTTGATAAGGTGGGAGACAAGGCTTATAAGTTGGCATTGCCACCAGAGTTGGCAAGTGTGCACAACGTCTTCCACGTATCCATGTTGAGGAAGTATCACCCGGACCCGACACATGTGATAAGATATGAGCCTTTGGAGCTCAATGAGGGTATGACATATGTTGAGAAGCCAGTTCGGGTATTGGACAGAAAAGAGAAAGTGCTAAGGACAAAGACAATTCCCTTGGTGAAGATACTTTGGCAACATCACACTGTGGAGGAAGTCACATGGGAATTGGAGAGTTTGATGCGGGAGAGGTATCCTGAGTTGTTCACAGAATAATTGGTTCCAATTTGGAGGACCAAATTTTCTAAGTGGGGGAGAATGTGAGACCCCGTATATGTATAAGGGTATATATGTACATAGAAGTGTAAATAGAGTTGTACTATGAATTCATGAGTGAAGTATATGTGATGTAAGTCCACAAGTAATGTACACACTTGTAATGAGAGTGATAATTGTACATACAAGTTTCATTATATATGAATGTGTAGTAATGGACTTAAACATGTGGAGAATGTGTATAGAATGGATTATGAGTAGTTTGGTAAAATGGAAGTAGAATTGCATAAGATGTGCACTTCCATTTTTGTTTAGATTAAGTACCATTGGTCACACAAAGATCCTACACAAGTTTTAATGTGTATGAAGTGGGGATGGATGCCATTTTCAAGTCTCAAAGAAGAATGAATGAGGAAATGATCATGGTAGCAAATTAAGGATGTTTGGTAAGTGTTGTTGCAGAGGAACTGCAGAAATCTGGAAATTTTAAAGGACAGATCGATCTCATGGGATGAGAGATCGATCTGGAAGAGCCAGAATGCTCTTATTTGGGCGAAAGAATAGAACAGATCGATCCCCAAGCACCCAGATCGATCTCCTTAGCTCTCTGTTTGGGAGCAGATCGATCTCATGCTTCGACAGATCGATCTCATGCCTTGACAGATCGATCTCATGCTTCGACAGATCGATCTCAGGCTTAAAAATACCGTGAAAAAGAGGGATTTTAAGGGACCAGATCGATCTCCTCTTGGACCAGATCGATCTCCTCAAGCTATTTCTATATAAGGAGTACTGGAAATCAGAAAATTTCGGGAAAAAACACAAACTTTTCACTTTCAACCCAAAAACCTAACATTCTCTCTCAAAAATCAGCCATTTTCAGTGAGGTTTGAAGAGAGACCATTAGAGACAAAGTTGTTCCTATCAAAGAGAAGAACAACATAGTTTGAAAGCAATTTCCCATTGTTGATATTGAAGGATTTAAGGGCATTGCCATTGGAGCAAGAAGAGAAATCAAATTTGGTAAGATTCTAACACTCCAACTATGGTACATTGTTTATTTAATTTATTTTGGAGTTGTTTGGCATGAGTATGGATGGTTAGAAACTATCTAGAATGCATTGGAATGATTTTGACCTAGAAATGGTTTAGGGTGAGAAAGTGAAATTGATGGAGATTAATGATGAATGAGATATGTAGAAATCATTAATAGTGATTGTGGTATGATTTTAAGATGTGGTTAGTGGATAAATTGTGAGGTTTACCTAAAAGAGGTAAAATGAGGGTTAAGGCATTTGTAAAATGCATAAGTAAATAATGTTGACTAGTGAGGTTAATTAATGGGTTAAATACGTTAACTCAATCGATTTAATGAATGAATCACAGCTTCCGAGGATACGCCGAGGCGAGTTGAGCCAAGAGCGTGAGAAGCTAAGAGGAAAGGAGTCACACCAAGTAAATCGAGGTAAGGGAATTATGTGGACTCTTAGAGATATTGTGCGCAATTTGGGCGCATAAATGTTTTGCTAGAATGCATGAGATTAGGAAATGTTGTGGTTGGGTGATCGAAGGGTAAAAGTTGGGAGTTTGAGAAATGTGCATGAAAACAAAAGCATATTGCTTTGAAAATCATGTTTTATTGCTTTTTAGCAAATGATTGGTAGGTTGGCTAACATTGAAATGAATTGCAAAAGAAATGAGTGTGTTTTGGTTTTGTTAACCATATTTTGCAAGTTTTGAGCCACCTACATGATTTCGTGAGTATGAAAGAGTGCAAGAGGCACTAGTTTTCACATGGATTTCATATTGTTTTGGCATTGTGCTTGAGTTTGTCTCGCACTGGGTGCCCACTTTGCATGTTACCGTGTTTGGAGCTTCGAGTAGACTTGGTGTCATATCGATTAAATAGGCTCACACGTGCATTGTTTTGAGACATGGCATGTTAAAACAACCTGATGAGCCCGAACGAGGGATAAGGGTTGGAGATCCACCTGATGAGCCCGAACGAGGGATAAGGGTTGGAGGAACAGCTGATGAGCCCGAACGAGGGATAAGGCTGGGGGTCCACGGAGTACGTTGTACCGTGCATGTAGCATGGAGTACATTGTACCGTGTTGTGATGTGATGTGCCATCTTCGGACGAGATCTGCTATGGACCGGCGGGTAGGATTTGACCTACCTCCCGTGTGGAAGCAGATGGTGGTGATATCCCGCACACCTGATCCGTGTAGCCGGTATCATAGGTTATGTACATAGACCTTGAGGTTATTACCTATTGTTGAACTGCCTATCTCACATGTCTAATGCTATTTGAGAATAAATCCATGTTTGAAGTGATTGTGGTCAGGAAAGCCCGAGGGATGGGCTGGGACCTGACGTTGAATTGATTTGTTAATGGTTTTTAAAGTGCACGGATGCATGATGTTTAATGCCATGCCTTAGTGTGAAAATGCATGATGTTTAATGCCATGCTTTTATTGTGAATTATGCATGATGATTTATACCATGCTTTGAGTTGAAATGTGCACTGAATTTTAATAGCATGAATGCTTTACATACCATTAACACAATCATACACTCATGTTTTGAGATAAACAATGAATTAAATGCTTTTGAGCATGGCATCACGATCACGTAGATAGTACAGTATCTACCTATTCGCATGATTGCCTTACTGAGCGTGTGGTTTGCTCACCCCCCTTATTTTCCCCTCTCTACAGAGATTTGAGTATAGATTGGACGTGACTGGAGGCGTTTCCTTTTTGGTAATCCGCTGCATCCCATCGCTAAAGGTATACACACCTTGATTATTTTGTATCTAAACTAGACATAGCACAGTAGCATTTTGTATGTAACTACTGGGGATGTAAAACAATGTAAACACATGTAACAACTCTGATATATATACATTTATACAAGTGTTTACTCATAAATAATGTTTCAAATTGAATTGGTATGGTGGAGTGAGTTAGACGTCGACACACAGCCCAACTGTTAAGCGTATGGTTGTTCACGATCGAGGAAGGATGATTAAGGATTGATGCATGAAAATGCAAAAAATTTGTACGTATTTTAGTAAGTTGAGGGTCGTGACAAATGTAGATGTCAGTAAAACATGCTTTTGTATAAGTACAAGATTAAATGCAAATGTATGAAATCGTTTTATTTAACTGAGAATGAATGAGATGTGGAGTTTATTATTGACTCACAGCCCAACAGTGTGTGGTGAGTTAGTTCACGACTGGGTAAGGTAACAGTAAAACGCGAAATTTTTTTAATGATTTTCGGTTAAAGAGAATGGAATTGGGTCGTGACAACTCTCCTCCATAACTCCACAACACAAAACACCGTACAGTGTACTCCATGCCACATGCACGGTACAACGTACACCCGTGGACCCTACATCATGGTCGGGATGCCTGCCATAGGTCTTAGTCCTCACACCATGGAAATACATCATAGTTGGGGTGCCTGCCATAGGTCTTAGCCCTCATACTATGGAATAAATGCCACGTCTCTCAATCCACGTGCGAACATCTCAATAGTGTGACACTCAGTCTACACGGAGGAAATTGTCACGGTTTTTCTAACATGTCTATATATCACGTAAAATATAGTGCGCACCTTTGAGCGTGACTCACAGTCGACACTCCGCTCAAACACTGTTTCACATTACAAACTCAACTCTAGTGCGAGTAAACCTCCAGCAACTAGGTCAATGCATAGTTCATGTTTCAAATCAAGTACGGGCAATAGCTCCAGTACCATGCTATGCACAAAACTCATCAAATCAAGTACGAGGAATAGCTCCAATACTATGTCATGTATAAATCATGAAGAATCGAGTACGAGCAATGCTCCAGCACTCTGTCATTCATCTCATGTAAAACTCGAGTACGAGCTAATCGCTCCAACACTCTATCATGCACAAATCACATAAAACTGAGTACGAGTAATGCTCAAGTACTTTACCATGCATGTCAAATAAATGTAGTGCGAGTAAACCTCCAGCACTAATGTATGTGAAAAACATCTGAAATCAAGTGCGAGCTGTGCTCTAGCATGATTGTTTCCACATAATTTGGTAGATGGCTCTTTAAAACTAGGGATGTTTCAAATCATTAAAATCAGCACTATAAAGTGTGCTTAGTTTACATCGACCTCAAAACATTAGCCCATCCACCTACTCTTCTGCTGCACAGCAATAAAAATCACTCAAAACATTATTTCCATGCTTTTTACAACTTTTCCCAAAATTTGACTTTTTGCCTAACTAGGGGTAAAATCGTAATTTACCCATATCGGGTCCCTATAATATTACTGATTTTCTCAGACCCTCAAACAATTTCAGTGAATGCAAAAGCAGATAAAAATACGCACAGATATCTCTAACTACTTGCAAGAGTCCCCTATCTCGGATCACGTCACGTGACCTCTCTTCCTCTGTGCTGCTCAAACTCACAGTCCAGTCAACTCTCAATATGACTCCGAAGTTACATTTAATCATTCACTGGGTTAATTACACTTTTCCTACTATATTACACATTTAATATAGTTCATTTCACTTAATTGTGCCCATTTACTCTAAATGAGCCTAAATACTTTAATTGGGCCTTAATCCGTATTAAGCTCGTTTTTCATGTATTATTTCCCTTCATCAGGGTCTATCGACTCATTGGGCCTACCAATATCCATTAGGCTTTATTCCAAGCTCTTTGGATAGCTCGTGTATCATTTACGACAGTTAATTCGAAATTTAGAATATAATTCACTAAATGCGGAACTTAATCCGAAATGCGTAAAATAAATCCTAAATACGCAATAATCACATAAATTGTTGTAAATGAGCTTTACTTACCCGAGATTATGCGATGGTACGTAAATCGAAGTTCGATCGGGCTTCCGTTCGAAATTTATCGTCGAACTGCACAATTTTGTATATTTAACTCTGGGTCAATTTTTGATTAAATATATTTTAAATAAATTTATCGAAAATCAAATCGATCACTTTTGACCTCGTATCGACTTACCCGAAGTCCGGTGAAATCCCAAAAATTTTCCTTTTCCTTTTTCTTTCTTTTTTCTTCTTTTTCCCTTTCCTCCTTGGTTGAACTGATCCGGTCCGGTTCAACGCAGAAGCTTCTTCACTGAACTGTCGACCGGTTCAGGGCTCCATTGGTCGTGCCGGCGTCGTCCGGTGGGTTCTCGGAGTGCCGCTGCCACTGTCGCTGCTCGGCTAGCCTCGATCGGGACCAATCACCGCCGGTGGCCGTCGGATTTCCCCTTTTTCTTCGCGACAATTTCTCCCTCGATCCGTCGGATCTCAGTGCCGATGGGGCGAGTCCCGGTGGCTGGGAGGTCGCGGGATTTTCCTCTTCCTTTTCAAACCCTTCGCTGGCCACTAGGTCGTCGGATTGTGGCCGTTCGGTAGTGAGTTCCTCGGTACGTTTCCGTTGGTTTCCTTTCTCTTCAAATTTTCTCTCTCCCTACGTTTTCAATTCAGATTTCCAATTTTTTATTTTCAATTTCTTTTTTTTTCTTTTATTTATAATATATTTTTATTATTATTTTATTCATTGAAATAATAATAAAAATCCCAAAATATCTAAAAAATTCATATTAAATTCATTTAATCCGTAAATAAATTTATCAATCTGATTTTGCCTTTTCGGTATATTTTTTCACTATTTTTGGGCTCGTTTTCCGAGGTAAAAATTTTAAAAATATTAAATAAACTCATATCTTGATCAATTAGACTCGAAATTCAATATTTTCTTCGTTTTTGATCAAGATTCCTCAATTTCATATTTTTAATGAAATTTTCTCATCGAATTTATACCAAATTTTGGTTTTTTGACCGTTTAACCCATGCACTCGTTCGGGAATTAACTTAACCCTTATCTCGTTATTATGTAGCTTACATGCATTTTTAATTTCTTAAATAGTCGATTGCATGATAGTAAATACTTTTCTTATGATTCAACTATGAAACAAAGTGTTCGTACACATAGGAATCATAAGGTACAAGCTACATACGTAAATCGAAAACAGGGGTCTGACAATCCTCCCCAACTAAAAGAATTTGGCCCTCCAAATTAGAACCAAATCAATCATCAAACAACTGGGGGTGCTTCTCTCGTATCAAACTCTCTAACTCCCAAGTAACCTCCTCGAAAGTGTGATGCTGCCATAAAACCTTCACTAACCTGATAGTCTTCGACGTCAAAACCTTCTCCTACCTATCCAGTATCCGAATCGGCCTCTCAACATATGACATGTCCTCACTGAGCTCCAATGGCTCTTAACTAATCACATGCGCTGGATCCGGGTGATACTTCCTAAGCATCAAAATGTGGAAGACGTTATGCACGCCTGATAAATCTGGTGGCAATGCCAACCTATAGGCCTTATCTCCCACTCGATCAAGTATCTCAAAGGGTTCAATGTAGCGAGGACTCAGTTTACCTCTCTTCCCAAACCTCGCTATACCCTTGGAAGGAGAAACCTTTAGAAACACGGACTCACCTACTACAAACTCAAGTGGCCTACGTCTCTTGTCAGCATAACTCTTCTGTCGGCTCTGAGTTGTCTTCAATCTCTCAACTATCAACTGAACATCCTCAGAAGCCTGTGTAACCATATCAGGAGCAAAAAGCTTTCAGTCACCCACTTCTTCCCACCTAATAGGGGAATGACATCCACGGCCATACAAGGCCTCATACGATGCCATCCCAATACTCGAATGATAATTGTTATTGTAGGCGAACTCGGCTAGTGGTAAATGATCCTCCCAGGAGCCTCTAAATGTCACGACCCAAATTACCTAAAAATCAGAGTAAATTTTTCTCTTTTTCATTTATTATTTAATTCTTACATTTCTCTCATCGTGACCATCCTACAACACAGTTGGGCTATGATTCGGTGTAAGTCACCTCTCACCTATTACCATTCCATTTTCATAATCATATTCATATATCAGAGTTTACTATATTTTGACTTTAATTAAATACACACCCAATGGTATTTATAACTCTACATCCCCGACATCATATCCATTTACAGTACTGTGCATTACATATTTAGATACAAAACCATACAAATGTGTATACCTGTCTCTCGATGGGAAGCAACGGATATCAAGCTTGCAAGTCCTCAGCCGCTTACTAATTTCTATGAGTGCTCTGAAAAGATGGGAAAATAAGGGGGTGAGCAAACCACACGCTCAGTAGGGCAATTATGCAAGTAAGTAGATAGCTCTACTATCTACATGCTCATAATGCCATGCCTTTAAATCCATTTCTTTTCATTTAAAATTTCACGCACAAAGTCATGCATATTCAATGCCATAGTTTATCCAAAACTATTTGTGCATATATAAATCATGTAATTCATGCATTCCAAGCATTTTATGTGACATCATTAAATCATAATAAGCATGAAGTAAAACAACATCATGCATTCGTTTGTGTCATGTAAGACAAATCATGAATTTGAATTAAAAGCATGGAAAACAACATCATACTTCTGCATTTCAATCAATTCATTTAAAACTGCAGTATAAACTAACCCTTCCGGGTTAATAATCTCATTAAAACAATTCAGTAAAGTTCATTATAAAACTCCAGTTATAAAATCACCCTTCTTTCAGGGTCACATATCATAAAATCATCTGAAATCTCATATCACAGTATAAAATCATAAAATTGTCCAAATCGGGGGCCTGACCCCTCCTTCGGGTCTACCATGGTCTAACAGACCACAAGTTATATCATGTGAGACAATCAGGTAATTATCAGTAACATCGAGGACTGTGGCCATATTCTAGTGATCCCTGGCAACACGGTACCTAGTGTGCGAGGTATCACACCTGAAATGGGAGGTGGGTCGTCCTACCCGCCAGAACAGCATAACACTAGGATTGCGAGGGCAAGGCTTACTGCCTCGTGGCTAATGCCACTCCACTCCAACAATCCCCACGATACAGCGTACTCTGCGTGACATACACGGTACAACGTACTCCGTGAACCCAAGCTCAGTCAGGGGTGCCTGTGATAGGTATTATCCACCCAAATCATCTCTGTCTCAGAATGCACGTATGAGCATATCATCTCACTGTGACACACAGTCTACAGGAGGCTCCAACATGGCTATATGCATGTAATATAAATCCCTGTGCGAGCGAAGCTCAAGCACGGCTCCATGCATATTCATGATATCAGAAAACCTCGTGCGAGCGAAGCTCTAGCATGGTGTCATATAAATCAATGAAATCTGCGTACGAGCAGTGCTCTAGTACGACTTAAACTGATTATAAATTCAAGTAAAATCCACGTACGAGAAATGCTCTAGTACGGATATGTATAAAAACTCAATAAAAACCTCGTACGAGAAAAACTCCAGTACGACATTCAAATGAATTATGAAAACCATATAAAACTTTGTGCGAGCAAGCTCCAGCACAAATGAATGCTCAAGTAAATCAAATCTCGTGCGAGTTACACTCCAGCACGACTTTATGCATAATTAAATCAAATCTCATGCGAGTTACACTCCAGCACGACTTCATGCATAATTAAATCAAAACAGGATGCGAGCTAAGCTCTAGCATCTCTCTTGCATGTCAAATCATTAAAAGTAGTGCGAGCAATTGCTCTATCACCATTTTATGCATACCACATCAAAACAAATCAAAACATGTCAAAACAGAGTGCGAGCTAGGCTCCAGCAGCTCTCATTTCACAATAATAAAAATCAGTGCGAACACCATGCTCTAGCACATTTCATGCATATGATGTCACACAAGTCGGTGTGAGCAACCGCTCAAGAACATTTATGCATATTCACAAACGTAGATATAGTGCGAACTACGTATCAGTACTATCTGTTTCCATACAAACTTGATAGTTGGCCTGTTTTCCAAAGAAATTTCATTTAAAAATGAATAACAGTTACGTAGTGTTATCTTGTGAAATTTAACAATTTCTGGCCAATCTACCGATTTGCTTTGATTAAAACCAATAAAATTCTTAAACCATAAAAGTCCTTAAATCATGCATTTCATGCATGTCATGCTTTCACCATCCTTAGGTGAATTTCCCTCAATAGAGGTAAAATAGACATTTCACCTATTTCGATCCTTAAAATCATTTAAACTATTTTTAGGATCATTATACATTATCAAGGTATACATACATATTCAGTGTACAGAAAGGCTATTAAAATACGCGTAGCTACCTCTAGCTACTCACATAATTCCCTTACCTCATTTTTCTGTACAGTCTGACCTTTCCACTGATGACTCGTCACGCAGTCCGATTTGCTCCCAATCCAATCTCCGGAACTGTGGATACACATTCATCAGGTCAATTACAATACAATTTAATTGTATTTCATATGTTCTGGGCTTAATTTAAATCATTGGGCCCGTTTACCCATATTGGGCCAGATTGCACCATAATGGTCCTTAATCCGCCTTAAGCCCGTTTTCCATTCACTATTTACATTATCGAGGCCTATTGGGCTCATTGGGCCCATGAATATTTATTTAGCCTCGTTCTAAATTCTCGGATATCCAATATAGTATTTACGATAATTTATTCAAATTTTCAAATTTTAATTCATTTATGCGGAAATTAAATTCGTAATTTATGCGTTAAATATCAATCACGCATAACGATGTAAAATTGTCGTAAATAAGGGTTACTTACCCGTGATTCCATGATCGTACACAAATCGAGGCTGTCTCAAGCTCTCGGTTGATGTCAATCGTCGAGCTACACAATTAAATATATTTTCGGGTAAACTTTCAGTCGATTATTTATCAAATTAAATATTTCAAAAATTAAATCGATCAATTCGACCGCTTATCGACTTACCCGAAGCTCGATTGCATCACTGGAATTTTTCCCAATTTTTCCTCTTTTTTTCTTTTTTTCTTTTTTTCTTCTCTTTTTGGCTGAACAGGTCCGGTCCGGTTCAACCCGGTTCAGACCACCGATTCAGCTCGGTCCAATTCGATCGGTTCAGTCCGGTTCGGCCGGTTCAGTCATCCTCTGGTCGTTTCGGTGCCGTCCGACTGGTTCTCCGACCGATTCTACCGTCGTTCGGTGCGCCATCACCTGGGCTTCCAAAATCGGCCCTCGGCTGGAGTTAAAACGCAGTCATCGCCGGCAAAACCAGGTTTCTCTCCCGCGGCTTTCACTCCGTCGATCTGCCGATTCCGGCGACTCCACGGCGCGTCACCGCCGCTGCTAGGTCGAGGTGTGGTCGGGCTCCTCTCTCGGTCATTACCCGCACCTCTGCTTCGCCGGTGGCTTGCCGGACAGAGGGAACCGACTCCTTCGGTTTCGTCTCCTTCAGTTCGCTTGTTTCTTCTGTTTTCTCTTTAGTTTCTCTCTCCCCGATAATCCCTTTCTAGATTTCAAATTTCATTTTTTTTCATTTACTTAGTTTTTTTATTTATTATTATTTTTATTATTAATAATATTTTAATCAATAAAATAATATTAAAATTCCAAAATATCTAAAAAAATTATATTTTATTCATTTAATCCGTAAATGAATTTCTCAGTCCGATTTTTCATTTTCGGTATATTTTTCGATTATTTTCGAAATTATTTTTCGATACGAAAATTTTGATTTATTCCAATAAATTCATATCTTGATCAATTTAACCCGAAATTTAATTATTTCCTCGTTATTGATCAAGATTTCTCAATCCCATATTTTTAATTAAATTTTCTTGTCCCGATTAATACCGAATTTTGATCTTTTGACCGTTTTGCCCTTGCACGTTTTCGAGAATACCATTTAAGTCCTTTTGCATTTTTAAATGCACTCAAAAATTTCTATTTATTCCCTTTTTGCCCTTACGATAAAACCGGGTCTTACAATCTCCCCCACTTAAGAAATTTGGTCCTCCAAATTAGAACCAAGTAAAATGGGTCCATACATAACTCCGGGTACGTCTATCGTATCATATACTGTCATCCTCAAGTGACTTTCTCTGGAGTGTAATACTACCAACATACTTAACTAGGGAGATCATCTTATCCCTCAACATTTTCTCTTTCTGTCTAATACCCGAATCGATTTTATACGTTATACTTTCATTGAGCTAAGCCGTTGAAGCTCATATCTGATCACATATGTTGGGTCCGGATATTATTTCTGAAGCATCATAAGATGGGACACATTGTGGATGCCTGTTAATTTAAGTGGTAATGCCAACCTACAGGCCTTGTCTCCCACTTGTCCAATATCTCTATCTGAATCTCGTTACCTCCTTATGCTCTTAGGACAAGTAACTATCAACAATACTGATTCACCCTCGGTGAATTTCCAATGATTTCTGTCTCTTGTCAGCATAGCTTTTCTATCTGCTCAGAGGTGTTCTTAATCTCTCATAATTCAACTGAACATCCTCAGAGGTTAGTCTTACAAATTAGGGAACAATTCTCTATCTGTCACCCACTTCTTCTTATCAAAATCAGGGAACAATCCCTACGGCCATACCATGCCTCATATAAAGTCATCCCGATACTCAAGTGATAATTGTCATTATTGGCGAATTCAATTTGTAACAACTGATCATCCCAAGAGCTTATAAAATCAATGCCACACGCTCTCATCACATCCTCCAGAACCTGTACAATCCTCTCTGACTGACCATCTGTCTGAGGATAGAGGCTGTGCTAACACACAATCGGGTTCCCATAGCTTCCTAAAAAACATTACCAGAAGTGGGAAGTGAAGCGGGAATCCCTATCTGATATCATGCTCCCTGGAACGCTACATATTATTCCACAATTTTCCATACATAAAAATTCGCCTACACACTCAAAGTATTTGGGGATTTCCATAAACAGAAGGTGGGTAGACTAAATCAATCCATCGACTATCACCAGATAGCCCGGGTCCTCTATAACCTATCACAAAATTCATGGTAACTTGTTCCCATTTTCGTGTCACTATAGGTAGAGGCTGCAATGACTCTGCAGACTCCTCGTACTCTACCTTACTCTGCTGACATACGAGACACTTATCCACAATCTCTACAATATCTTTTTTTTTTCATACCTGACCACCAATACCCTTTTCAGAGATTCCAACATATATTTATTATTTCCCGGATGCACTGTATATCCCGAGGAGTGAGCTTCTGACAATTACTACTATCTCATCAATGTGGTCCTGGGGAGCACTTATACTATCTCTGAACCTCTGTAAATCATCTTCACTCACTGTGAACTCTGTCACTATACCCTTCTGAATCTGACCCACACTATCGACACCATGCCGATCATCACGCTAAGCCTGGCAAATCCGGTCACACAATCCGGTTCTACCTCAGGCTAGCTGTCACAAAATCACCGTCATCATCAAAAGGAATCACATCACTACTGAGGTTCACACTGCTCTAGCAGCTCTCGCTCCTGGACCATCTTATGTGATACCATCCCGAGGCTCTTTCTGCTCAAGGCATCAGCCATTACATTAGCCTTTTTTGGGTGGTACAATGTTCACAATCATAATCCTTAGAAGCTCTAACCCTCATGGTTATCTCATATTCTACTCTTTCTATGACAACAGATACTCGGGGCTTTTACGATCAGTGCATACCCAAAATTTCTTACCATTTAAGTGGTGGCGTCATACTTTCAGTGTAAACGCTACGACTGCCAACTTTAAATCATGGGTCAGATAGTTTCTCTTATGGTCCTTGAACTAACTGGATCCATAAACGACTATCTTCTCATTTTACATCAATACACAGCTCAATTCTTATTTTGAGGTATCCATAAACACTGAAACCTCATGAGCTGTTGGTTATGGTGAGAATACTTACGGTGGTCAGTTCATTATTTTTAATATACCAAAACTCACCGAAGTTATTTACATACTTATCATCCTACTGGCATGCAATCTTTTCCCAAACGATACATATCAACTGAGCAGCCCATTTCGAGAAACTTTCAACACTCGTCTGTAAGACAGTTTCCTGCTCTACTCATGCTCTTCCCTGGACTTTGAATACATCGAAATATCATCACTAAAGATGACAACCAATCGGTCCAGGTAAGCTTTAAATACCTTTTCTTAGTTGAGTTCCACAAAATACTTTAATCATTCATATCTTGACTTATGTACGCATAAACGTATAAAGTCATTTCGAAATCGCTTCCGTTCAGGATACTAATTCGCGTCGTTTTCTTTTTCTTATATTGACGATTTTTATAAAATTTTAAATTTTTAAAACTTCATGGTTAATCAAATTTTGTATCTCTTTATCGTACCAGTAAAGGTACCCAAATTTTAAATGCATATATAGCGACTGTCGATTTCAATTTATAGGTTATTTGTGCACTTCTAGACGCTATTAAATCTTCAGGCAGGGAGTATTTTAAAATACCTTTATTAACCCTTTTGACTTAACCACATTTACTTTACATATCAGTCCATGTGTTCACAATTCATATTTGCTACTAATTGTTTTATCCAAATTACTTTGCATATCAAGGATATCCTTACCTTGCATACGTCTCTTATTCCAATATATCTCCTTTAATATATCACTTATAACAAACTCTTTCATTATTTGTCAAACTTACAATACACCTTTCAGTGATGTTTTCACCCCTATTTTAAACTTACAATCCCTATACCCATATTCAGTTAGTGAAAATCAGCTAACTAGCATCATCTTGCTTAAGGGTATAGGCTTCACATCTTTCGCTAGCTTATTAGCAATTGAAGGCGGTATAAATAAATGCGTGGCACCAAGATACATTAAAATAATTATTCCATTATTCACTACCAGTGTGGTATCTTCCACCACATCCAATGAAATATCAATAGTATCCTGGTCCAAGGCATACACTCACCCTCGTCCAACATTTTATTTCTGTGGTAACTACTACACATCTTACACTGTTTACACTTGCTACACTGTTCCGTAGCAGGTTGGGGTCCTCAAATCATAATACCCCTGTAAGTATTGTAATTGGATATACTGGGGTTTATCAATCAACTTACCCCGTAATTTATCAACTCTAATCTTTTACCAAACTACCTTTTCCCATTCTGACATCTCTGTCATTCTTTATTCTCTTTTATCTCTATTTCGGGCCTTACTACCTTTCCCAATCTCAGAGGCATGCAACTCATGATCTTATTCACACAACAGTAATCTGCGCACTGCCTTGGCATAGGTAGTGATATCTAACGGGCTAATCGGACTCTAATTGACAATCTGAGCCCTTCCATGAACTTTCAGACATCTCGACTCTCACTGTTCATCGTGTCCGAGTCACATCTGCCCAGGAATATAAACTGAGCTTCATACTCGCAATAAACATGTTCCTCTGGGTCAGAGTAATGAAGATCATCGGTTATTTCCTTAAAACAATATCCGGGATGTTCTGTCACCGAAATCCATCTAGAATTATTTTTCATGTCCATTCTGGATGTCTAACTCTTAAGATGGGTCGAGCGAACTTCAATTAATACTCTAACTTGCCCTCAAATACCATACATACTCTGAGCAAATAGCTCGTAAAATATTCTCCACACTCCGCTCCAACCATGCGAAGCGTATCTCAATACTGTCCGGTCTCTCTATCAGACTCTATCCGATCTCTCTATCGGACTCTGTGGGGCATGCTCAACATCAGCTGTCACGTCAATCTCATCTCGAGTCTCATGTGGCGACTCAGTACAACTCTCAGGCCTACCTCTACAGCCTCGAGCTCGTGTATTCGCACTTTTACCATAGCGGCTAACAGTTCATGAGTCTATACTTGCATTTAAAACCAAATTCTTAGCTGCACTTTCATCTCGATATACATAATTGTATCTAAATAATACACAGTACATGAGGATGTAATTCCTTAACCACTAACACCAACTCATATCAGGGCAACTCAAGGTCTGATACCATTAAACTTGTCAAGACCCAAATTACCTAAAAATCAGAGTAAATTTTTCTCTTTTTCATTTATTATTTAATTCTTACATTTCTCTCATCGTGACCATCCTACAACACAGTTGGGCTATGATTCGGTGTTAGTCACCTCTCACCTATTACCATTCCATTTCCATAATCATATTCATATATCAGAGTTTACTATTTTTTGACTTTAATTAAATACATACCCAATGGTATTTATAACTCTACATCCCCGACATCATATCCATTTACAGTACTGTGCATTACATATTTAGATACAAAACCATACAAATATGTATACCTATCTCTCGATGGGAAGCAACGGATATCAAGCATGCAAGTCCTCAGCCGCTTACTAATTTCTGTGAGTGCTCTGAAAAGATGGAAAAATAAGGGGGGTGAGCAAACCACATGCTCAGTAAGGCAATTATGCAAGTAAGTAGATAGCTCCACTATCTACATGCTCATAATGCTATGCCCTTAAATCCATTTCTTTTCATTTAAAATTTCACGCATAAAGTCATGCATATTCAATGCCATAGTTTATCCAAAACTATTTGTGCATATATAAATCATGTAATTCATGCATTCTAAGCATTTTATGTGACATCATTAAATCATAATAAGCATGAAGTAAAACAAGATCATGCATTCGTTTGTGTCATGTAAAATCATGACTTTGAATTAAAAGCATGGAAAACAACATCATGCTTCTGCATTTAAATCAATTCATTTAAAACTGCAGTATAAACTAACCCTTCCGGGTTAATAATCTCATTAAAACAATTCAGTAAAGTTCATTATAAAACTCCAGTTATAAAACCATCCTTCTTTCAGGGTCACATATCATAAAATCATCTGAAATCTCATATCACAGTATAAAATCATAAAATCGTCCAAATCGGGGGCCTGACCCCTCCTTCGGGTCTACCCTGGTCTAACAGACCACAAGTTATATCATGTGAGACAATCAGGTAATTATCAGTAACATCGAGGACTATGGCCATATCCTAGTGATCCCTGGCAACACGGTACCTAGTGTGCGGGGTATCACACCTGAAACGGGAGGTGGGTCGTCCTACCCGCCAGAACAGCATAACACCAGGATTGCGAGGGCAAGGCTTGCTGCCTCATGGCTAATGCCACTCCACTCCAACAATCCCCACGGTACAGCGTACTCCGCGTGACATACATGGTACAACGTACTCCGTGAACCTAAGCTCAATCAGGGGTGCCTGTGATAGGTCTTATCCACCCAAATCATCTCTGTCTCAGAATGCACGTGTGAGTATATCATCTCACTGTGACACATAGTCTACAGGAGGCTCCAACACGACTATATGCATGTAATATAAATCCCTGTGCGAACGAAGCTCAAGCACGGCTCCATGCATATTCATGATATCAGAAAACCTCGTGCGAGCGAAGCTCTAGCACGGTGTCATAGAAATCAATGAATCTGCGTACGAGCAGCACTCTAGTACGACTTAAACTGATTATAAATTCAAGTAAAATCCACGTACGAGTTATGCTCTAGTACGGATATGTATAAAAACTCAATAAAAACCTCGTACGAGAAAAACTCCAGTATGACATTCAAATGAATTATGAAAACCATATAAAACTTTGAGCGAGCAAGCTCTAGCACAAATGAATGCTCAAGTAAATCAAATCTCGTGCGAGTTACACTCCAGCACGGCTTCATGCATAATTAAATTAAAACAGGATGCGAGCTAAGTTCCAGCATCTCTCTTGCATGTCAAATCATTAAAAGTAGTGCGAGCAATCACTCCAGCACCGTTTTATGCATACCACATCAAAACAAATCAAAACATGTCAAAACAGAGTGCGAGCTAGGCTCCAGCAGCTCTCATTTCACAATAATAAAAATCAGTGCGAGCACCATGCTCTAGCACATTTCATGCATATGATGTCACACAAGTCGGCGCGAGCAACCGCTCAAGCACATTTTTGCACATTCACAAACGTAGATATAGTGCGAACTACGTGTCAGCACTATCTGTTTCCATATAAACTTGATAATTGGCCTGTTTTCCAAAGAAATTCCATTTAAAAATGAATAACACCTACGTAGTGTTATCTTGTGAAATTTAACAATTTCTGGCCAATCTACCGATTTGCTTTGATTAAAACCAATAAAATTCTTAAACCATAAAAGTCCTTAAATCATGCATTTCATGCATGTCATGCTTTCACCATCCTTAGGTGAACTTCCCTCAATAGGGGTAAAATAGACATTTCACCTATTTCGATCCTTAAAATCATTTAAACTATTCTTAGGATTATTATACATTATCAAGGTATACATACATATTCAGTGTACAGAAAGGCTATTAAAATACACGTAGCTACCTCTAGCTACTCACATAATTCCCTTACCTCATTTTTCTGTACAGTCTGACCTTTCCATTGATGACTCGTCACGCAGTCCGATTTGCTCCCAATCCAATCTCCGAAACTGCGGATACACATTCATCAGGTCAATTACAATACAATTTAATTGTATTTCATATGTTCTGGGCTTAATTTAAATCATTGGGCCCGTTTACCCATATTGGGCCCGATTGCACCATAATGGGCCTTAATCCTCCTTAAGCCCGTTTTCCATTCACTATTTACATTATTGAGGCCTATTGGGCTCATTGGGCCCATGAATATTTATTTAGCCTCGTTCTAAATTCTTGGATATCCAACATAGTATTTACGACAATTTATTCAAATTTCCAAAATTTAATTCATTTATGCAAAAATTAAATCCATAATTTATGCGTTAAATATCAATCACGCATAACGATGCAAAATTGTCGTAAATAAGGGTTACTTACCCGTGATTCCATGATCGTACACAAATCGAGGCTGTCTCAAGCTCTCAGTTGATGTCAATCGTCGAGCTACACAATTAAATATATTTTCGGGTAAACTTTCAGTCGATTATTTATCAAATTAAATATTTTAAAAATTAAATCGATCAATTCGACTGCTTACTGACTTACTCGAAGCTCGATTGCATCACTGGAATTTTCCCCAATTTTTCCTCTTTTTTCTTTTTTTCTTTTTTTCTTCTCTTTTTGGCTGAACCGGTCCGGTCCGATTCAACCCGATTCAGACCACCTGTTTAGCTCGGCCCGATTCGATCGGTTCAGTCCGGTTCAATCGGTTCAGTCATCCTCTGGTCGTTCGGACGCCTTCCGGCAGGTTCTCTGGCCGATTCCACCGCTGTTCGGCGCGCCATCACCTGAGCTTCCAAAATCGGCCCTCGGCTGGAGTCAAAACGTAGCCATCGCCGGCGAAACCAGGTTTCTCTCTCGCGGCTTTCACTCTATCGATCTGCCGATTTCGGCGACTCCACGGCGTGTCGCCGCCACTGGTGGGTCGAGGTGTGGTCGGGCTCCTCTCTCGGTCTTTACCCGCACCTCTGCTTCACCGGTGGCTTGCCGGACGGAGGGAATCGACTCCCTCGGTTCTGTCTCCTTCAGTTCGCTTGTTTCTTCTGTTTTCTCTTTAGTTTCTCTCTCCCCAGTAATCCATTTCTAGATTTCAAATTTCATTTTTTTTCATTTACTTAGTTTTTTTATTATTATTTTTATTATCATTTTATTTTTTAATAATATTTTAATCAATAAAATAATATTAAAATTCCAAAATATCTAAAAAAATTATATTTTATTCATTTAATCCGTAAATAAATTTCTCAGTCCGATTTTACCTTTTCGGTATTTTTTGATTATTTTTGGGATTATTTTTCGATACAAAAATTTTGATTTATTCCAATAAATTCATATCTTGATCAATTTAACCCGAAATTTAATTATTTTCTCGTTATTGATCAAGATTTCTCAATCCCATATTTTTAATTAAATTTTCTTGTCCCTATTAATACCGAATTTCGATCTTTTGACCGTTTACCCTTGCACGTTTTCTGGAATATCATTTAAGTCCTTTTGCATTTTTAAATGCACTCAAAATTTTCTATTTATTCCTTTTTTGACCTTATGATAAAACCAGGTCTTACACTAAAATCCAGCACACATGCTCTCAACATACCCTCCAGAGTTTGTATCGACTTCTTTGACTGACCATCTATCTGAGGATGAAAAGCTCTGCTCAAACTCAACTGGGTTCCCATGGCTTCTTGAAAATGTTCCCAAAAGTGGGAAGTGAAGCGGGAATCCCTATCCAAGACTATGCTCACTAGAACACCATGTAACCTTACTACCTCACGTACATACAATTCTGCCAACATACTCAGAGTATCGGTAGCTCTCATAGCTAGGAAGTGGATTGACTTTGTCAGTGTATCAACAATCACCCATATAGCATCGTGATTCCTCCGGTCCTCGGTAAATCCATCACGAAATCCATGATGATATGTGTAATGACCCTTAACCCTTGGAAATCGGGATAAAATTTTTTTTTTGAATTTAATTTACCACTTATTCCCTTATTCACTTACGTTGTATTCTTATGCAGTGTCAAAACACTTTTCCTAATTCTTTACTCACAATTATAATTAATTTCCATACTTTAGCTTATATGGCCGATAGAAATTTTGACAGCATAACGGCTTATATATGAGCCTACCCACCGCAATTCAGTTGTTTTTTGACAACCCTAGATATCCACAACTACCAAGCATGCTTTCCAACAACTCTAAATATCCACAACTACCAAGCATACTTTCCCAATCCACATTTACAAATTAATACATCCATATCGATTTAATATCAATCCTCTTAAAACCGAATCCCAAGAATCATATTCTTTACATCATTTCCTTACAAATTACATCCCAACAAAATATTTCTATTATATGTGTCTATGCGTACAGATATGTCTGGTACATGAATGTAAATGTATACCTTTCTGCGTGTACAAAAAGTAGTCTATGGTAGCTATTCCCACCAGCCTATGTCGTGTACGCGGCAGGTAGCGTCTATAGATTCACTGCAAATGATCTGAAGGTAGAAGGGTGAGCTTTTGTGGAAAAGCCCAGTAAGATAATATTCTTAAAGCAGTTCTGATATATAAAAGCATTTGAAGTTGTTCATGGAACGAAACTTAATGCAATACATAAACTTCCATTTCATGCGTAATCGTCATAAAGCATGCATGTCTTTAAAACAAATCACATGTTTAACCGTTTTACAACTTTTCATAAACCTTTCATGAACATTTCATAAATCATTTCGTAAACATTTCATGAATATTTTGTAGTCATTTCGTAAACATTTCATGAATATTTCATAATCATTTCATAAACATTTCAAGAATAATTCATAATCATTTTGTTAACATTTCATGAATATTTCGTAATCATGAAAAAACATATTCATTCATCATAGTCGATTTTCATAATCAAATCGAGGAGACAAGGCTATAACTAAGTCATGCGATACGTATCATTCTCCGTGGAGAGTCATCATACATATGGCCATGGTAAGGGGTGTAAGACCCCGTATATGTATAATGGTAATATGTATAATTGGATCAAATAATACGAATGGACTTGTAATGTAAAGTATGATTGATGTAGTCCATGGATTCAATGTATGTATGTATAATATGAATTGTAGCATACATGCAAGTTTCATTGAGTATGAATATGAAGAAATGAGTTCTGCCAAGAGAAGGATGTGATTGAAACTCAAGTTGAGTAGTGTGGTAAAATGGAATGGAGTTATGCTTCCATTTGGTTTCATGTAGCATACCTTTGGACATATAATGAATGCACACAAGTTTCAATGTGCATAAGGTATGAATGGATGCCATTTTCAAGTTATAAAGGTGGATGGATGAGAAAATGGCCATGGCGATAGATTAAGGATGTGTTGGTATGAGTTGCAGCAAGGAAACTGCAGGAAATCTGGAAAACATGAGGGCCAGATCGATCTCATAGGATGAGAGATCGATCTAGAAGAGCCAGAATGCTCTTATTTGGGCGAAAGAATAAAGCAGATCGATCTCCAATGGAGCCAGATCGATCTCCTTAGCTCTCTGTTTGGGACCAGATCGATCTCATGCTTCGACAGATCGATCTCATGCTTCAACAGATCGATCTCATGCTTCAACAGATCGATCTCAGGCTTAAAAATACCGTGAAAAAGAGGGATTTTAAGGGACCAGATCGATCTCCCCAAGCTATTTCTATATAAGGAGAGCTGAAAATCTGGAAATCTCGGAAAAACACTTAACTTTACAATCTCAACCCCAAAAACCTAACTTTCCCTCTCTAAAATTAGCCATTTTCAGTGAGATTTGAAGAGAGATCATTAGAGGCAAAGTTATCCCTATCAAAGAGAAGAACAACATAGTGAGAGGGCATCTTCCCATTTTTGGAATTGAAGGAGTTAAGGGCATTACCATTTGGAGCAAGAAGAGAAATCATATTGGTAAGATTCTAACACTCCAATCCAAATGCATTAGCTATTTAATTGATTTTGGAGTTGATTGATATGAGTATTGATGGATAAACTACCTAGGAATGTAGTGGAATTGGTGTGACCTAGAAATCTAAAATGGGTATAATGTGAGGATATGTGGGATTGAATGAGCTTATGATTTATGGCATGCTAAAGTTGTTATTGGGGTAATGTTTATGATTTTAGATGGTTAGATGGAATTACTTGGTGAGTTAGAGGAATTGTGAAAATGGGTATGTATATGAGTGATAAATGCCATAGTGAGGGGATTCATGAAATATGAACGCTATGAGCTTTATGTCGATTTGATATCGACTTTGAATAAGTTAATAGGCCTAAGAAGGTCCATAGACTCGAGCTATGGGTAAAGTAATGAAACGAGGCCCAATAAGCTTTAATAGAGGCTATAGATTAAATTGGATGTAGCAAGCACAAGGGTTGCAATATATGGATCGAATATAATGCGGGATACGATTTTGTGCAGTCCCGAAGAGTTCGTTGAAGACGAATCGAACCGTACGAGTAAGCAGCTTAAGGAAGTGGAATCACGCATCGCGATTCCAGGTAAGGGAATTTTGTGAGTATATAGAGGTAGCTGCTCGTACTTTGAACTTGTGGGTGAACATTGGGTGTTGTATGAAATGCATGGTTGCTCAAATAAATGATTGATGGTATTCATGAATGATGATGAGTATATGCGTGATTTTGGTTTTGAAGTGGATTTTATGAAATGGGATAGTAAGGCTAATAATTGCATAAATCTAATGTTTTGATGCTTTCAAAACGAAACTGCTTGGTTTTAAGCAAGCTTTTAGATAGGTCGGCTAGTATTGTATTGTTGTTGTGGAAAAGCATTTGTGAGTGCTAAACCCGATTGCCGGGATTGATAAATTGTATATGAGCCGCCTATCACATTTGTATGACATAAATCGCGCTAGAGCCTCGCTCCCGCTGGATTTCTATGTTTTCATTTGTATAAAACGTGCTGGAGCTTAGCTCGCACCTTGATTTGGAAACTATGATGATGTTTATAAACCGTACTGGAGCTTCTACTCGTACGTGGATTTTGAGTGGTTGTCTTATGAGTATAATCGTACTAGAGCTATGCTCGTACGCGTCTCCTTATGAGAAGATGCATGAGTCGTGCTAGAGCTTTGCTCGCACAAGTTTGCATATTGAGATACATATAAGGTTGTGAAAAATGGTAAGATCCTTAAGCCTTACATCCTTAAGCCAACATCCTTAAGCCCAAAGAGGCGGGGAGGCTCTGTTAGGCGGGGAGGCTCTGTTTGGTGGGGAGGCTCTCTTACGGTGGGATCCTTAAGCCAACATCCTTAAGCCCAAAGAGGCGGGGAGGCTCTGTTAGGCGGGGAGGCTCTCCTACATGGTTATAGTAAGATCCTTAAGCCTTACATCCTTAAGCTAACATCCTTAAGCGCAAAGAGGCGGGGAGGCTCTATTAGGCGGGGAGGCTCTGTTTGGCAGGGAGGCTCTCTTACGGTGGGATCCTTAAGCCAATATCCTTAAGCCCTGGAGGGGCGGGGAGGCTCTGTTAGGCAGGGAGGCTCTCCTACATGGGTACGGTAAGATCCTTAAGCCCTACATCCTTAAGCCAACATCCTTAAGCCCAAAGAGGCGGGGAGGCTCTGTTAGGCGGGGAGGCTCTGTTCGGTGGGGAGGCTCTCTTACGGAAGGATCCTTAAGCCCTACATCCTTAAGCTAACATCCTTAAGCCCGAGGAGGCAGGGAGGCTCTGTTAGGCGGGGAGGCTCTGTTCGGCAGGGAGGTTCTCCTTCGCGGATATGGAAAACGCTTGGTATGGGGTAGGTAAGACCTAGGAATGGCATCCCCAATCACGATATGAATCTGCGGAGTACGCTGTACCGTGTATATCACATGGAGTACGATGTACCGTATGATGGTTATGTGGTGAGAAAGTCTGGCGAGGGATAATCCATCTTCGTGCCAGCGTGATACCCCGCACACCTGGATGCGTGTGGTCTGGGATGATTTATGGTGTAGTTGGTCCACATAGGCACTTTTGATATAGTGCCCTAGTTTTTATACATATGTGTGGATTGTGAATTGATTTGGTGGTACTTATATGTTGAGAAAGAGGTTTATGATGTTGGTTTAAAAAGGAGGTTTCTTAATGAATTGCCCTTTTTATGAATTTAAATGAGATTGAGCATGAGATGATTTATACATGATGTTTCTACCATGTTTTATATGCCAATGCACATGATTTTGATACATGATATATATGTATATTCACATGGCATAGTTTTATTCCTCATGCTCCTACCATAAATGATTTATGCATAACACTATCAGCATGTAGATAGAGTAGTTATTTACCATGCTTGCATTATTGCCTTACTGAGCGTGTGGTTGCTCATCCCACTCTATTTTCCCCCTATAGAGCGTGCATAGTAGCCCAGTAAGGACTGAGGCGTGGTATTTTGGACTCCGCTGCATCTCCATTGCTAAGAGGTATATACACAGTGATTCTTTTTGTATCTAAACAATGTAAAAGCACAGTATTCTTTGAATTGTAATCACGGGGGATGTAGATGTCAGTAAAACATTCTTTTGCATAAGTACACGATTAAATGCAAACGTATGACATCGTTTTAATTAATTGAGAATGAAGGAGATGTGGTGTTTATTATTGACTCACAGCCCAACAGTGTGTGGTGAGTTTAGTTCACGACCGGGTAAGGTAACAGTAAAACGCAAAAAATTTTCAGTGATTTTCGGTTAAAGAGAATGGAATTGGGTCGTGACAAGAGGGGCTGTAGACTGGATCAGTTTCGTACAGCAATAATAATTATAAACAAGGGTAGTATCTTCTTATTTCTTATCATATACTAGCACATAGCTAGGGTACGGGCACCTATGGCACTCACCGTGCGGGAAACATTCATGCGTGCTGCGCGGGCACGAGATACTACTAAAACATCATCATAAACCACCAGTAGCACGACATCTTCCACACATGTTGAGTCAAGTGCTAAAGGGGCCTATGTACCGGCACCCTAAGTGATGTAGTCGGAACACCACAAGAAGTAACCATGCATGAAGCCTATAGTCTCAAAACAGAGCTTTCAAAATCTTTCTTGGGTTTTATAACTCATAAACTCATATCGAGTGATAAAATCGAATTCCTTGAAATCAGAAAACTCTTTCATAAAACAGAAAGACTGTGTGGCACTTTGTTCCTGTAGGACTCAAGAGGTGGCCCCCCATAATCCCCTTTTCGAAAACAAATTTCTTTTCTTAAATACTTTTGAAATTGTCGAAAGCTTCTTTAATAATATGGACATAAAAACATAAGTAAATGTAAAACATCCATACACTTCATATCTTAGGAAATTCATTTCACAACATGGAAGGTTCTCGGGGAACATTTCGATAAATTAAAACATGTTTCGCAAGTATGAAAGCATTGATAAATCATTTCAAATCACATGCTCTTTCATAAAATCATTTATCGGTGAAACAAAAATGCATTATCAGAACTGAGTTAAATAATACCCCTTACCTCGATTTATCGAATATCCCGAATTCGAACGGTAACGCCTCATAGTACCTCCTTTAATTCCTTCTACAATCACCTACACCGCAATTGTATACTTAGCACTCTATTCATGCGAATTGTCCGAATTGCGTTAAAATCGTAACCTATCGTTACTATTGAGTGTGTACGTATTATTGTATATACTTAGGCCAACACACACGCTTATATATTTCTTTACCATTTATATATTTGTACCTACAAGTATTAACATATACCTTTATTATATACATCCACACGTATATACGCATAATTATATATATATACACTCCTATATGTATATATATATATATATATATATATATATATATATATATATATATATATATACTTTTATTGTTTTCATGTTTCCCTATCTCATATATATACATTATTTGTATATACATATACTTGCACACATTCATCTTACATACCCCCACATGTATATTCACCTAAATAAATAAATAAATATATATAAATATATATATATATATATATATATACACACTCCTTTATATATATATTATCATTGTTTTCCTTTTTTCCTTATCACATATGCATACATATTTTTTGTACAAATACTAGCATACCCAATTCATTATATACACCTATATGTATATGCACCTAAATAAATAAATAAATAAATATATATATATATATATATATACATACACTTATATTTGTATATATATATATATATATTAATATTGTTTTCCCATTTTTTTCTCCTTATCACATATATACACATATTTGCCTACTCCTCATCATTCCCATTTTTGCCAAATTAAATCTACACTAAACATGCTTGTATTTCAATCTAAATGTACATGTATATTAAATATACACAAATACATAAATATACCATTTACCTTTTCTATTTTCTTTTTCTTCTTTCCCCTTTTTTCTCTTTTCTTTACTCCTTTTCTTTTCTCCTCTTTCGGCTTTGTCTCAATTTCCAGCCTTCTTCTTCCCAAGGCCTCCCTTGCCTCTCGGTTCCAGCTACTGTGTCTCTTCACCTCTCTCGGTTCCAATGCTTCATCCTTTGTTTCGTCTCCTCTCAGCCTCACCTCCTTCTTCTATCGTTTCCAGCACCAAACTCCCACTGTTCTGCTATCTCTTCACTCTCCCCTGCCTCGGTTCCAACTGTTGTTTCTCTTTACCCCTCTCGGTTCCCTGCTGGTTTCCTTCCTCTGTCCGACCTCCTGTTCCTAGCTTCAATCCTCAGTTTCTGCCTTCTTGCTCCTGTTGCTTCTGCTTCGATCTATTCTGTTCTGTTTTCTGCTTCCCGTCGGTCTCCCCTCTTCTTTTCTTCTTTTTTTCTTTTCTTCTTCCTCGGTAGAACCAGCTTCCTTCTCGGCAGAACCAGCTTCCTTCCTTTTTTCTTTTCCTTTCTCTTTTCTTCTTCCTCGCCGACCCAGCTCTTCTTCTCCAGCCGAGCAGTCCTCCTTCTCTTCTCCTCCCTTCTTTCCTTTCCTCTTCTCCCGAGCTGATCACCTCTCCTTCCTTTCTCCTCTTCTTCTTCTTCTTCTTTTCTTTTGCTTTTTCTCCCGCCCAGCTGAGCCCTTCTCTGTTTATGTTTCCCAATTCGAAAACATAGCAGACAGAATTGGCTTTTCTAAGCCAATTCCGTACATGCTATGTTATACATATATATATATATTAATTATATATATTATATTAATAGATATATTATATATTATTAGTTTATTTATTTTTTTGTTTGTTTGTCTTTTTGTTTAATGTTTGTATTATTGTTTTGTGTTCATCTCATTTCCTTTTATTTCACTCCATCATTTTTATTTTTATTAGTCTCATGCTTTATTTATTTATTTGTTTAATACTATATATTAAATACTATCCACTAAATAATATATAAGCTATATATATTATTATTCTTTTATTTAAATGTCTAGCATATATGTATATATATATACATATATATATGTATATTCACCTATGTATATATCAACATATATACTTTTTCTTAAATAATTTATCCAAAGACATAATATCATGCCTTCTATGAAATTTTCCTTATTCCGAAAATGAAATAGTATCGAGATTCCATCATTCTTCATAAATTCTCGATTCAAGTGTTTACACCAATAATTTTTAACTAACAAATTAAAATTTTCCAATCCCTCCGTACTTGCGTTCGCCTTAACAATTCTTGTATCTTCGGGTTCCCGATCATTCACGGGCTTCTCGGTCCCTATAGTCCTTGAGCCCTACAACAAATATTCCCACTTCCATTAAAATATAATATTTTCATTTTTATATAATCTAATTTAAACGTAGAAAATTTGTGGGGTTTACATTCTCCCCACCTTAAAAGAATTTGGTCCTCCAAATTCATTCGGGTCCATCTGTCTACAATCACCCATATTGTACCATGCCCATTTCGGGTCCTTGGTAATGCCATTATGAAATCCACACTAATGTGCTCCCATTTCCATGTAGGCATTGGAAGAATCTTAAGTAACCCCGCTGGTCTTTGGTGTTCGATCTTAATCTGTTGGCAAATCAAATACTAGGCCACAAAACTCATCTACATTTCTTTTCATACCGACCCACCAATATACCTTTCGTAAACCATGGTACATCTTAGTGCTTCCCGGGTGCATGGTGTACTGAGAACAATGAGACTCCTTTAAGATCCTTTGCCTTAGGGCATCATCGTTTGAGACACCAAACTTATCACAATTTCTCATTTATCCTTAATGAGAACTTATTCTTAATTTATATCATTTGATCTAAATCATTTCACATACCAGAGATATTCATACCTTGCATACATCTCTTATTCCAATATGACTCATTTATTCAAGATTTATCTCATTGCAAAGCTAGCCTCATTTCGTACATCAATTATATTAGAACTCTTTCCTTATTCCAATTAAGTGTCGCATTCAAAACATAAGCATGAGCAATTCACAATCTTTATACTCAATACGTAATTTATAGTCCAAAGTCTCCATATATCTCAAACTCTGAATCATCTTTAAGAGTTTTAGGTCTTTCCCCACAGATTTATAATCCTTGTCTTGGGAATCCAATTAACACCCGTTCTTAACATATCGTGACCAAAACGACCCCGGGTCTCCTTAAAATTTAACACCGGTACACTCCAAAATGAATCACCTGATCCAATAATCTCCTTTTCATGTAATCCTTATAATTGTTCTCTCAGCATTTCTGATACAAGCAAAGTCACTCAGTACAATGATTTGAGTAATTAATTCGATACCTCCTGCTAAATCAATTCTAGAATTTCTCCTTTTAGTTTAAGGGTAACTTTGATAAATCATTTGATCATGTGTCAGAAAACTTTCCCTGTTTACAGGGATGTTTCTATACCCCGAACACGCACTATCTTTATCAATCATGTAAGCAGTGTGACCTTTAGAGTCTTATTTATACCGTTGGTTCCCTGATTCATTTTTCTAGTATAGTGACTGTGCTATTTCATTGTCACTATTTCCTTTGTAGATCTCTTTTTCGTCATTCTCTTTATTTTTCCCTCTCTTAGTGACTTTAGAAATATAAAATTCATATCATCATAATTGCGCCTTATGCTCTGTTTCCTCAAAGTAATTTCAAATGGAGTCATCTTAGCTTGACTTCTGAACTTCCTTTATTTAACAGTTCTTGCAACTTCTTTCTCAATTCCTAAAGATCCACAAGGTCCATTCGACAAGGAGACTTCGAGATTGATTGTGTCTCTAGTGCCAAACTTATTGTGAATTCCAACTCTCTCTTCGGTGGTAGTCTCGGTAGTTTATCAGGAAACACATCGGGAAACTTGCATACCACAGATATGTCCTGAATACTTAGACATTCCCGACTAGTATTGAAGATGAATGCAATATAACCTACACATCAACACGTTCATCAAAATCCTCATCAATAGTTAAAATCATAAACTTTATTCCTTAACTGCAAAATATATATTAAACTTACTAGGTAAGGAGAAGGTTACAGTCTTAGAGTAGCAGTCTAAACTTACACGGTTGGTGGCTAGCCAATCCATATCCAAAATTACATCAAAGCCATACATGCTCAACAAAATTAGATCTGCTAATATGATCCTCTCTCCTACCTTGATTTCACAACTCCTACATACCACATCAGTCCTAGGCAAAGATCCTTCCATGAGTGACAGGTTTCTTACCTTTCTCTGTCGCGGTAGCCTGTCTCTGTGGGACTTGTCTCTAGGGAGCTTACCTCTCAGGTTGTCGTGGTGGCTCTAGGGGCTGTGGAAACTTATTCAGTGGGCAATCCGTAATCATGTGCCCCTTCTGTCCACACCTAAAGCAGCTCCTTGTGGCCTTGTAACAAATACCTTTATGGGGTTTACCGCACTTCTTACACAACTTCCCATGTTACTGCGAACCTTCGGTACTCTATGGAGCAGGTACAAGAACTGTGGGCCTATCAATCCTAGCCTGAGACTCATCTGTCCTCTGTCTCTTAGGTTGGCCCCTCTGAAAGTCCTATCTCACAGACTCTGTTTGCTTACTCTTATCCCTATTCTTTTTCTTAAATGCTGGAGGCTTCATTTTCAGGAAATTCCTCATTCTACTGATATCTCTCTCCTCCCTCCGGGCCTGTATAAGAGGCTGAGGCGCCATAAGCACTGTAGGAACTTGTGGAAGAGGAGGTGGTGTTGCTTGTGGAGGAATTAGCACAGGAGTAGGAAATGGTGTAGTGCCAACTGAATCGAAAACGTTTGCCCCTAGATGTTGGGCAATCATGGCAGCTATCGACTCCAAACCTCGCTCGAGGTGCTGCTCCAACCGCTGGTCGAACTGAGCCATACGGGTACAAAGACTCTCTGGCTCGGGTGAAGGAGGTGGAGGTGGCTGAGCTTGCCTCCGAAGACGTCCACGTATTCCACTTATCATGCTAGTGATCTAATACCTGCGCGTAATTCCAAAGATCAAGTCTTACATTCATTAGGTATACATTACCTACTACCAAACAAGCATAAACATTGGGATGCAATTTAATCCTTATTTTTGACACTGACAGTACTAGACAACCTTCGCTCTGATACCACTTAAACTGTAACGACCCTTAACCTTTGAAAATCAGGATAAATTTTTTTTTTAATTTAATTTACCATTTATTCCCTTATTCACTTAGGTTGTATTCCTGTGCAGAGTCAAAACACTTTTCCTACTTCTTTACTCGTAATTATAATTAATTTTCATACTTTAGCTTATATGGTCGATAGAAATTTCGACAGCATAATGGCTTATATATGAGCCTACCCACCTGTAATTCAGTTGTTTTTTGACAACCCTAGATATCCACAACTACCAAGCATGCTTTCCAACAACTCTAAATATCCATAACTACCAAGCATACTTTCCTAATCCATATTTACAAATTAATACATCCATATCGATTTAATATCAATCCTCTTAAAACCTAATCCCAAGAATCATATTCTTTACATCATTTCCTTACAAATTACATCCCAAAAAAATATTTCTATTATATGTGTCTGTGCGTACAGATATGTCTGGTACAGGAATGCAACTGTATACCTTTCTACGTGTACAAAAAGTAGCCTATGGTAGCTCTTCCCACCAGCCTACATCGTGTATGCGGCAGGTAGCGTCTATAGATTCACTGTTATTGATCTGAAGGTAGAAGGGTGAGCTTTTGGGGAAAAACCCAATAAGATAATATTCTTAAAGCAGTTCTGATATATAAAAGCATTTGAAGTTGTTCATGGAACGAAACTTAATGCAATACATAAACTTCCATTTCATGCGTAATCGTCATAAAGCATGCGTGTCTTTAAAACAAATCACACGCTTAACCGTTTTACAACTTTTCATAAACCTTTCATGAACATTTCATAAATCATTTTGTAAACATTTCATGAATATTTCGTAGTCATTCCGTAAACATTTCATGCATATTTCATAATCATTTCATAAACATTTCACGAATAATTCATAATCATTTCGTAAACATTTCACGAATAATTCATAATCATTTCGTAAACATTTCATGAATATTTCGTAAACATGAAAACACATATTCATTCATCATAGTCGATTTTCATAATCAAATCGAGGAGACTATGCTATAACTAAGTCATGCGATACGTATCATTCTCCGTGGAGAGTCATCATACCTATGGCCATGGTAAGGGGGGCTGTAGACTGGATCAGGTTCGTACAGCAATAGTAATTATAAACATGGGTAGTATCTTCTTATTTCTTATCATATACTAGCACATAGCTAGGGCAAGGGCACCTGTGGCACTCACCGTGCGGGGAACATTCATGTGTGCTGCGCGGGCACGAGATACTACCAAAACATCATCATAAACCACCAGTAACACGACATCTTCCACACAGGTTGAGTCAAGTGCTAAAGGGGCCTACATACCGGTACCCCAAGTGGTGTAGCTGGAACACCACAAGAAGTAACCATGCATGGAGCCTATAGTCTCAAAACAGAGCTTTCAAAATCTTTCTTGGGTTTTATAACTCATAAACTCATATCGAGTGATAAAATCAAATTCCTTGAAATCAGAAAACTCTTTCATAAAACAGAAAGACTGTGTTGCACTTTTTTCCCGTAAGACGCAAGAGGTGGCCCCCCACAATCCCCTTTTCGAAAATAAATTTCTTTTCTTAAATACTTTTGAAATTGTCGAAAGTTTCTTTAATAATATGGACATAAAAACATAAGTAAATGTAAAACATCCATACACTTCATACCTTAGAAAATTCATTTCACAACATGGAAGGTACTTGGGGAACATTTCGATAAATTAAAACATGCTTCGCAAGTATGAAAGCATTGATAAATCATTTCAAATCACATGCTCTTACATAAAATCATTTATCGATGAAACAAAAATGAATTATCAAAACTGAGTTAAATAATACCCCTTACCTCGATTTATAGGATATCCCAAATTCGAACGGTGATGCCTCCTAGTACCTCCTTTAATTCCTTCTACAATCACCTACACCGCAATTGTATACTTAGCACTTTATTCATGCGAATTGTCTGAATTGCATTAAAATCGTAACCTATCGTTACTACTGCGTGTGTACGCATTATTGTATATACTTAGGCCAACACGCACGTTTATATATTTCTTTACCATTTATATATTTGTACCTACAATTATTAACATATACCTTTATTATATACATCCACACGTATATACGCATAATTATATATATATATATATATATACATATATATATACACTCCTATATGTATATATATATATATATATATACTTTTATTGTTTTCATGTTTCCCTATCTCATATATATACATTCTTTGTATATACATATACTTGCACTCATTCATCTTACATAACCCCACATGTATATGCACTTAAATAAATAAATAAATAAATAAATAATATATATATATATATATATATACACTCCTTTATATATATATATATATATATATATATATATTATCATTGTTTTCCATTTTTCCTTATCACATATGCATACATATTTTTTGTACAAATACTAGCATACCCAATTCATTATATACACCTATATGTATATACACCTAAGTAAATAAATATATATATATATATATATATATATATATATATATATACATACACTCCTATATTTGTATATATATATTAATATTCTTTTCCCTTTTTTTTTCTCCTTATCACATATACACACATATTTGCCTACTCCTCATCATTCCCATTTTTGCCAAATTAAATCTACACTAAACATGCTTGTATTTCAATCTAAATGTACATGTATATTAAATATACACAAATACATAAATATACCATTTACCTTTTCTATTTTCTTTTTCTTCTTTCCCCTTTTTTTTTTCTCTTTTCTTTTCTCCTCTCTCAGCTTTATCTCAATTTCCAGCCTTCTTCTTCTCGGGGCCTCCCCTGCCTCTCGGTTCCAGCTGCTATGTCTCTTCACCCCTCTCGGTTCCAATGCTTCATCCTCTGTTTCGTCTCCTCTCAGCCTCACCTCATTCTTCTACTGTTTCCAGCACCAAACTCCCACTGTTCTGCTATCTCTTCACTCTCCCCTGCCTCGGTTCCAGCTGTTGTTTCTCTTTACCCCTCTCGGTTCCCTGCTGGTTTCCTTCCTTTGTCCGACCCCCTGTTCCTAGCTTCAATCCTCAGTTTCTGCCTTCCTGCTTTTGTTGCTTCTGCTTCGATCTATTCTGTTCTGTTTTTTGCTTCCCGTCGGTCTCCCCTCTTTTTTTCTTCTTTTTTTTCTTTTCTTCTTCCTCAGTAGAACCAGCTTCCTTCCCTCTTTCTTTTCCTTTCTCTTTTTTTCTTCCTCGTTAACCCAGCTCTTCTTCTCCAGCCGAGCAGTCCTCCTTCTCTTCTTCTCCCTTCTTTCCTTTCCTCTTCTCCCCAGCTGATCACCTCTCATTCCTTTCTCCTCTTCTTCTTCTTTTCTTTTGCTTTTTCTCCCGCCCAGCTGAGCCCTTCTCTGTTTATGTTTCCCAATTCGAAAACATAGCAGACGGAATTGGCTTTTCTAAGCCAATTCCGTACATGCTATGTTATATATATATATATATTAATTATATATATTATATTAATATATATTATTTTTTTATTTATTTTGTATTATTATTATTTTGTTTGTTTGTCTTTTTGTTTAATGTTTGTATTATTGTTTTGTGTTCATCTCATTTCCTTTTATTTCACTCCATCATTTTTATTTTTATTAGTCTCATGCTTTATTTATTTATTTGTTTAATACTATTTATTAAATACTATCCACTAAATAATATATATGCTATATATATTAGTATTCTTTTATTTAAATGTCTAGTGTATATGTATATATATATATATATGCATATTCACCTATGTATATATCTACATATATACATTTTCTTGTATAATTTATCCAAAGACATAATATCATGCCTTCCATGAAATTTTCCTTATTCCGAAAATGAAATAGTATCGGGATTCCATCATTCTTCATAAATTCTCGATACAAGTGTTTACATCAACAATTTTCAACTAACAAATTAAAATTTTCCAATCCCTTCGTACTTGCGTTCGCCTTATCACTTCTTATATCTTCGGGTTCCCACTCATTCACGGGCTTCTCGGTCCCTATAGTCCTCGAGCCCTACAACGAATATTCCCACTTCCATTAAAATATAATATTTCCACTTTTATATAATCTAATTTAAACATAGGAAATTTGTGTGGTTTACAATATGCTCCCATTTCTATGTCGGTATAGGTAGAGGCGGCAATAATCCTACAGGTCTCTGATGCTCTACCTTCACCTGCTGACATACAAGACATATTGCCACAAAATTCGCCACATCTCTCTTCATACCCGACCACTAGTACACCTTCCGGAGGTTCTGATACATCTTGCCACTCCTCGGATGCAACGTGTACCTCGATGAATGAGCTTCCAACAATATCAATCTCTTAAGCTTTGGGTCCTCAGGAACACACAATCTACCTCTGAACCTCAGTAGTCCATCTTAACTCAACTCAAAATCAGTGACTGTGCCCTTCTGCATCTGACCACTCACATCCATGCAAAACGGATCAGTCTGCTGAGCTTGTCTGATCCTGTCCAACAGATCTGGCTCTAAGCATAGGCTCGTAATCATACAATCTGCATCCATGTCCGAAGGCACAACTCCCAAACTGAGGCTAGCAAATTGCTCTAGCAGCTCGTGCTCCCTGACCATCATATACGATACCATCCCAATGCTCTTTCTACTCAAAGCATATGCTACAACGTTAGCCTTTCCTGGATGATAAAGTATCTCACAACCATAATCCTTCAAAAGCTCTAGCCATCTTCTCTGTCTCATGTTCAGCTCCTTCTGTGAGAACAGATACTTGAGGCTCTTGTGGTCGGTAAAGATTTGAAACTTCTCGCCATACAAGTAGTGGTGTCATACCTTCAATGCAAATACTACTGCTACCAACTCTAAATTATGGATCGGATAGTTCTTCTCATGGTCCTTCAGCTGTTTGGATCCATAAGTAACTACCCTCCCATCCTGCATCAACACACAGCCTAGTCCCTGATGCGAAGCATCGGTATATACTGAAAATCCTCCTGAGCTGGTAGGAATAGTGAGAATCGGAGCGATAGTCAATTGACTCTTTAGCTCCTGAAAACTCCTCTCACAATCCTTGTCCCACACAAATGCAACACTCTTTCGAGGGAGACGTGTCAACGGAGCAGCCAACTTCGAAAATCCCTCAACGAATCTCTGATAGTACCCTACTAAACCTAGAAAACTCCTTATCTCGATAACTGTCCTCGATTGTTCCCACTGAACTACAGCCTCAATCTTGGATGGATCCACTGATACACCATCCTTCGACACTACATGTCCCAAAAACGAGATCTCTGTCAACCAAAAGCCGCATTTACTGAGTTTAGCATACAACTGCTGCTCTCGTAGAGTTTGCAATACGATCCTGAGATGCTCCTCATGCTTCTCCTCGGATCTCGAATACACCAATATGTCATCGATGAAAACGAGAACAAACTGATCCAAATATGGCTTGAAGACATCGTTGATCATAGCCATGAAAGCTGCGGGAGCATTCGTCAGTCCGAATGGCATAACTAGGAACTCATAGTGGCCATATCGGGTCCTAAATGCCATCTTGGGTACATCTCCACTCCGGACTCTCAACTGATGATACCCAGACCTCATATCAATCTTAGAAAAGACCTACGCTCCTCGAAACTAATCCGGTAAGTTGTCAATGCATGGAAGAGATATCTATTCTTGATGGTAGCCCTATTCAACAATCTGTAGTCTATACACAATCGGAGGCTTCCATCATTCTTCCTCACAAATAAAATCGGTGCTCCCCACGGTGAAACACTCGGCCTAATGAAACCCCTATCCAACAACTTCTGCAACTGTCTCTTGAGCTCCTCTAGCTCAACTAAGGCCATGCGATATAGTGGTCTCGAAATAGGCTTAGTACCAGGCACCAAATCTATACAGAACTCCATCTCTCTGTCTAGTGGTAACCCTGGCCACTCATCCAAGAAAACATCTGGGTACTCATTGACAACAGGAATATCTACCAACTCCGAATGTACCTTATCTGTATCCACCACGTACGTAATGAAACCTCGAATCACATCCGTAGAAGCATCAGCTGTGTCCTGGTCCAAATCATGTACTCGCCCTCGACTCATCACCTGCTTCCCCTTCTCCTTTGTCGTCGTTCTCCCTCTCTGAGTAAACGTACTAGCTGGAGCTCTATCAGGCTCCCAGGCCTTCTGTGGGGCAGTCTCAAATGTCTCTGGGTAAGCTCTAGCAATGTGCCCATGTTTCTCACATCGAAAACACACAATAGGACTCAACGGACAAGGTCTACCGCCATGATGTCCACCACATCTACTGTACTCATCAGTAGTAGGCCTCTGTCCTCCTATCATAATGCCATTCGTCGGAGATATGGCCGGGTATGTAGGAGGTCTAACTGGTCGCTCTTGCACCTCCTCTATCCGTGGTCCCTTACTGAAGAGTCTCCTCCCTCCTCGATAACTAAAACCCCTGTCTCTAGTCGGCCTCTTCCTCTCTCTATCTCGGCTCCAACTAAACTTTTCAAACTCAGAGGAATGCCTCTCGTAGTCTTGCTCACAAAGCTGCACCCTGCGCACTGCCTCATCATATGTACTAATGTCCAGTGGTACCAATCTAGATCGCAACACCGGTCTCAATCCATCAACAAACCTGTGGACCTTCATGGTCTCGCAGTATATGATATCGGGATCATACCTCCCTAGGGCCAAAAATCTAGTCTCGTACTCATCCACTGTGAGACTCCCTTGGGTCAATCCCAAAAACTCGACCTGCAGTCTACGCTGCGCCGTATCAGGAACAAACTGCCTCCTGAAGGCATCGAAAAACATCTCCCAACTGATCTCAGCATGTCGGGCTCTCAATATCGGCCTGGTGGACTTCAACCAATGCTCTGTCGTTCCCTTCAGTAGGAACGCAGCAAATGTGACTCTTTCTGAAGTCGTACACTCAAAGAAGTCGTACAACTTCTCCTTCTCACCAATCCACTCCTCAGCACTGGCTGGGTCCTTAACCACTTAAAAAGATGGAGGTCCAAGCTTCTGGAACTGTCACAGTCAATCCAAATCACACCCATATCCCAATCCTCCACTAACTTGAACTTGTGGGGGTGTAGGAGTATCAGTAGTCTGTGGCCTCTGTACAGGCTGTGCAAGTGTATCAGGTGTAACTGCTTCTCTTATCGCAGCCTCTGCATCCTGTCCCTGTCTACCTGGCATAGTCTGTGCTAACAACTCTACTATCGTCTCCAGGATACGCTCTATCCTCATGAAGCGTGCCTCGATACTCTTTGGTACCTCAATGGGACTCTATGTCACCAAGTCAAATGAGGACTCATCTCGGCACTCAGGCCTACCTCTAGGGCCTCTAACCCTACCTCTCACCCCTCTACCATGACTGGTATTAGATATAATGGCTCAATTCCTGCATTCACAAACATTAATTTGCCCGATTCCTATCTTGTATACACAAATGTAACTGAACAAAACACAGTGATATGTGGATGTACATTTTTCTAATTACTAATACATATTCACATCAGACCAACTACGCTCTGATACCACTCTGTCACGCCCTCTTCTCACACACGACTTACCAAAAACCCCAACAAATTTTTTATTTTTTTACTTACCTTTCTCTCCTTAACAGTTGGGCTATGGTTAGGCATTAGTCTTCTCATCCACACATACATACATGTCATTCTAAATATTTATCGACTGTACATACACTTTCTCATAAGTAAATTCATATACTTAATATAATTACATCATTACATTTACATCCACAACATTAAATCATGTAAATCACTGTGTTTATACATTGTTCAGATACAAAAGAGTGCTCATGTGTATACCTTTCGCTAGATGGGGAGTGGCAGCGGATCAAAGGAATGCAATATCTCGACCGACTCGATCTACTGACGAGAATCTGTAGAGATGGGGGAAAATGAATGGGATAAGCTATCAACGCACTCAGTAAGGAAATCAAACAAGTAAGTAGACATCCATACTATCTACTGAAAAAAGTGTTTTGCCTTTCCTTCTCTCAATTCAAAAGCATGTTTCAAAATATATATAATATAGTACAGATTTAAAATCTCACGTACTAAACACATGTTGGTTTATCAATCAGAGGCATTCATGCAAAACAGTGCATATTTAATCATTTAAGAATGCCTTTATATAAAATATGTCATTTACATTCAAAACACAGTAAATATGGCATTTCTCATCACAACACAAACAAATCGGGTTTCGACCCATCCCTCAAGTCTACCCGTATCATAAAACACATGTGATATATCATGCGAGACTCAGTGGCTAAATCTAATAACTCCGAACTATGGCCATATCCTAACATGGTGAAATCCCAGGCAATACAGTACTCGGTGTGTGGGTTATCACTACTGTAACGGGAGGGGGGTCAGTCTATCACAACTGCCAGCTATCAACACTCTCCTCCACAACTCCACAACACAAAACACGGTACAGTGTACTCCATGCCACATGCACGATACAACGTACACCCGTGGACCCTACATCATGGTCGGGATGCCTGCCATAGGTCTTAGTCCTCACACCATGGAAATACATCATAGTTGGGGTGCTTGCCATAGGTCTTAGCCCTCATACTATGGAATAAATGCCACGTCTCTAAATCCACGTACGAACATCTCAACAGTGTGACACTCAGTCTACATGGAGGAAATTGTCATAATTTTTCTAACATATCTATATATCACGTAAAATACAGTGCATGCCTTTGAGCGCGACTCACAGTCGACACTCCGCTCAAACACTATTTCACATCACAAACTCAACTCTAGTGCGAGTAAACCTCCAGCAACTAGGTCAATGCATAGTTCATGTTTCAAATCAAATATGAGCAATAGCTCCAGTACCATGCTATGCACAAAACTCATCAAATCAAGTACGAGCAATAGCTCCAGTACTATGTCATGTATAATTCATGAAGAATCGAGTACTAGCAATGCTCCAGCACTCTGTCATGCATCTCATGTAAAACTCGAGTACGAGCTAATCGCTCTAGCACTCTATCATGCACAAATCACATAAAATTGAGTACGAGTAATGCTCCAATAATCTATCATGCATGTCATATAAATGTAGTGCGAGTAAACCTCCAGAGCTAATGTATGTGAAAAACATCTGAAATCATGTGCGAGCTGTGCTCTAGCATGATTATTTCCACATAATTCGGTAGATGGCTCTTTAAAACTAGGGACGTTTCAATTCATTAAAATCAGCACTATAAAGTGTGCTTAGTTTACACCGACCTCAAAACATTAGCCCATCCACCTACTCTTCTGCTACACAACAGTAAAAACCACTCAAAATATTATTTCCATGCTTTTTACAACTTTTTCCAAAATTTGACTTTTTGCCTAACTAGGGGTAAAATCGTAATTTACTCATATCGGGTCCCTATAATATTATTGATTTTCTCTGACCCTCAAACAATTTTAGTGAATGCAAAAGCAGATGAAAATACGCACAGATATCTCTAACTACTTGCAAGAGTCCCCTACCTCGGATCACGTCACTTGACCTCTCTTCCTCTGTGCTGCTCAAACTCGTAGTCCGGTCAACTCTCAATATGACTCTGAAGCTGCATTTAATCATTCAGTGGGCTAATTACACTTTTCCTACTGTATTACACATTTAATACAGTTCATTTCACTTAATTGTGCCCATTTACTCTAAATGGGCCTAAATACATTAATTGGGCATTAATCCGTATTAAGCCTGTTTTTCATGTATTATTTGCCTTCATCAGGGTCTATCGACTCATTGGGCCTACCAATACCCATTGGGCTTTTATTTCAAGCTCTTTGGATAGCCTGTATATCATTTATGACAATTAATTCGAAATTTCGAATATAATTCACTAAATGCGAAATTTAATCTGAAATGCGTAAAATAAAACTTAAATACGCAATAATCACATAAATTGTCGTAAATGAGCTTTACTTACCCGAGATTATGTGATGGTATGCAAATCGAAGTTCGATCGGCTTCCGCTCGAAATTTATCGTCGAACTGCACAATTTTGTATATTTAACTCCGGGTCAATTTTCGATTAAATATAATTTAAATAAATTTATCAAAAATCAAATAGGTCACTTTTGACCTCGTATCGAGTTACCCTAAGTCCGGTGAAATCCTGAAAATTTTCCTTTTTCCTTTTCTTTCTTTTTTCTTCTTTTTCCCTTTCCTCAATGGCTGAACCGGTCTGATCTGGTTCAGCGCAGAAGCTTCTTCACTGAACTGTCGATCGGTTCAGGGTTCCTTTGGTCGTGCCGACGTCGTCCGGTCGGTTCCCGAAGTGTCGTTGCCACTATTCGGACCACCTCAGCCTGGGGACCTCTCGGTTGGCCTCGATATGGACCAATCACCGCCGGTGGCTGTCGGATTTCCCCTTTTCCTCCGTGGAAATTTCTCCCTCGATCCGTCGGATCTCGACGCTGGTAGGGCGCGTCCTGGTGGCTGGGAGGTCGCGAGATTTCCTTCTTCCTTTTCTAGCCCTTCGCTGGCCGCTAGGTCGCCGGATTGTGGCCGTCCGGTGGTGAGTTCCTCGGTTTGGTTCCATCGATTTCCTTTCTCTTCAAATTTTCTCTCTCCCCGCGTTTTCAATTCAGATTTCCAATTTTTGATTTTCAATTTCTTTTTTTCTTTTATTTATAATATATTTTTATTATTATTTTATTCATTAAAATAATAATAAAAATCCTAAAAATATCCTAAAATTTTATATTAAATTCATCTAATCCGTAGATGAATTTATCAATCTGATTTTACCTTTTCGGTATATTTTTTTCACTATTTTCAAGCTTGTTTTCCAAGGCAAAAATTTTGAAAATATTAAATAAATTCATATCTTGATCAGTTGGACTCAAAATTCAATATTTTCTTCGTTTTTGATCAAGATTCCTTAATTTCATATTTTTAATGAAATTTTCTCATCGAATTTATACCGAATTTGGGTCTTTTGACCGTTTTACCTATGCACTCGTTTAGGAATCAACTTAACACTTATCTCGTTGTTATGTAGCTTACATGGATTTTTAATTTCTTAAATAGTCGATTGCATGATAGTAAATACTCTTCTTATGATTCAACTATGAAATAAATTGTTCATACACATAGGAATCATAAGGTACAAGCTACATACGTAAATCAAAAACACGGGTTTGACAACAGTAGCAAAAGAAATTGATGACAATCGAAAAGTTTAATAAAATCTAGAGAAAATAAAACTTTTAATAAAAATAGATTATTTTCTGAAACTATCTACTTCTACTCCTACAAACTAATTTACCCTAAATTACACTACTCCTAAATTCTACCCTAACAACACTACTCCTACTTCCTACTTTCTTCTTTTCAATTGTCATCATATTCTATTTATATACACACTTAGGGGCACAATGGTAATTTTTTCATCCTAGATGAGTTGGCATTATTTGGCCACTTGTCTTCATTTGATTTGCTCTAGAGTAGATATTTCCACATCATCAATCTTTTTGTCCAATTGGTTGTGCGATGTGGACCGATGTAAGACCCGAATTTAATTAAAATATGAAATGAAGGAGCATTCGTGAAGAGAAGTCGGGTTAAATTAATCCCAAACAAGTGTAGGGGTAAAACGATCAAAAGATCGAAATTCGGGATAAATTCGATAAGAAAAATTTAATTAAAAATAAGGAATTAGGATATCTTGATCAATAATGAGGAATTATACAATTTCGAGTCCAATTGATCAAGATCCGGAATTTTTAGAAATACCGAAAAGTCACCCGAGACAATATCCCGAAAATACGGAGGAATTATACCGAAAAAATAATTTAAAAACTAAATAAATTAAATATGAATTAAATTAAATTAAATTGGTGGAATAACATAATAATATTGTAGATATTTTCAGATTATTTAGACTATTTTAATGAATATTTTAATAATAAAATAAATGGTTAAATAATAATGATAATTCAAAAAAAAAAAGAGGCTGAAATTGGGAAAAACCCGAAAAGAAGAAGAAACAAAAAAAACTGATAGCCGACCCGTGAGAACCGACCACCGATCCCCACACACCGGCGACCGTCCGCGTCCGACGAAGGTACCAAGAGGAAGAGGAGAGTCCGACGAACACGTGGGCACCGGAATCGCGCCGCCAGGTGGCCGGAGCAGACCGATCGGAGCTTCGAAAATCCGAGGGAGAAACGGGGTGATTGCCGACGAACCGTCGCGACTGGGCCGAAAAGGAGACCACCGACGCACTCAGGGGAGGAAGCCGGTTCTTTTGAGACCGATCTTGGCCGGTGAGACCGCCGGAAACGCCGGCGATGGCAAGTGGCAGTGAACGGTGTCGTTTGGCCGAAAGGAAAGGGAAGGAAAATGAGGGAAAAGGAAGGAAAAGGGGAAAGAAAAGAAAGGAAAAGGAAAGAAAAGAAAGGAAAAAGGGGAAAAAGGGAAAGAAATTACCGGGGACGACTCGAGGTTCGGGTAAGTTGACCGAGGGTCGAAATTGACCTACGGGTGAATTTCGGAAATTTAATTTAATATTATTTTAATGAAAAATAATCCGGATTTACCTAATTATGCAGCTTTACGACAGAGACCGAACGAGAACCGATTGAGCTCTGATCTTCGTACCCCGCATCGTATCGGGTAAGTATAATTTAATTTCGGCAATTAGAGTTCTTTAAATACCGAGTTTTAATTATTTTATGGAATTATGGATTAATTTCGCGTAGGAAGGGATATTATTCGGAATCGTAATATAATTGCCGTAAATGGTATACGGGCTATCCAATGAATTTGGAATGAAGCCCGATAATTATTAGAAAGCTGTATAAGCTCGGTATACCCGAAGAAGGGAATAAACGAATATAAAAAGGGCTAAAATGGGCCGAGGCCCAATAAGCTAGAACGAGGCCCAATAAATTATTGGTGGGCCCAATGAGCCCAATAGGCCTCGATAAAGTGAGAATTTAGTGAAAAACGGGCTTAAGGCCGATTAAGGCCCATTAAGGTGCAATCGGGCCCAATAGGGGTAAATGGGCCCAACGATTTAAATTAAGCCCAGAGAGTATTAAATACAATTAAATTGTATGTTATCTGACCTGAGGAATATTGATACGCAGTTCCGGGCATTTGATTGGGAGCATAACGGACTGCGCGACGTGACAACAGTGGAAAAGAAAAGGTCAGACTCGACAGGAAAATAAGGTAAGGGAATTCTACGGACTGCTAGAGGTAACTTTACGCAATTTTAAGTTCATTTGTAGTCTTTAAAAGTTACCTGAAGGGTCTAGAGGTCAATTAATAATTTTAGTGCCTCGAATGGGTAAATTACCAAAATACCCTTGTTAAGGGTAAAATTTACAAATTTAGAAAAAAATTGGGAGGAGCAAGAACAAGAGGTTCTTGCTCATTCTGGAGGTGTTTTGATGCATGCATTAGTAGGCTGGCTAACCTTGAAAGAAAATGCACAGCATTGCATACTTTCAAAGTGAAATTGTTTTGAAAACTATTTTGAAGAAACAGAGCCGCCTACGTGTTTTATTGACATGTGACGTGCTAGAGCTCAGCTCGCACGATATTTTCGATTTGTGTGATGCACGCATTAGTGCTGGAGTGAGAGCTCGCACTAGAGTTTTACATGCATAGGTGCTGGAGTCCAACTCGCACCAGATTTGTATACATATATATATGATTTTCGTGACAGGGTGCTAGAGTCTAACTCGCACCATATTTTTATGTGATTTTTGAGACAGGGTGTTGGAGCTTCGCTCGCACCAGCTTTTCATATGGTTTGCATACAGAGTGCTAGAGCTTAGCTCGCACTAGTTTTATTTGATTTACTGATAGTGTTAGAGCACCGCTCGCACTACTTTTCAGAGATCATACGATAAGCCGTGCTTGGAGCATCGGGTAGACTGTGTGTCACCGATTAAATAGGCCCGCACGTGCGTTTTGAGACATGGCATGTTAAAAATAACCTGATGAGCCCGAACGAGGGATAAGGGTTAGAGAAATAACCTAATGAGCCCGAACGAGGGATAAGGGTTAGAAAAACAACTTGATGAGCCCGAACGAGGGATAAGGGTTGGAGATCCACCTGATGAGCCCAAACGAGGGATAAGGGTTGGAGGACCAGCTGATGAGCCCGAACGAGGGATAAGGCTGGGGGTCCACGGAGTACGATGTACCGTGCAAGTAGCATGGAGTACGATGTACCGTGTGGTATCTGTGTGATACGTTGGTATCTTTGTGATACGTTAGCATCTTCGGATGCATGAGATCGGATAAGACTGATGGGATGGATTGACCCACCACCCGGGCAGTTCCAGATCATGGGAGAACCCGCACACTAGGATCCGTGTAGCTGAGGAACTCCCGAGGACACATATGGCCATAGTCCTGGTTATTTGCCTATATACAGACGTTGCCTAGTCTCGCATATTGATGATTTGGCGATGATTTAAACTGGGTTTTAAATTAAATTTGCATGATGGTATTTCCATGCTTTTCAAACCCATGTGTGAATGTAAATTGATTTTTATGGTTTCGTGTGAGTCAGGATCACCCGAAGGAGGGGTCGAGTCCTGACTTTATTGTGAAAATTTTAATTGAGAAAGAAATGATTTTAAATGAGTTGCATGTTGAATTTTCCGTGCAAACTTGATTTACATAACATCATAAATCATATCATTTGTTTTAACATGTGTGGAGAAAGGGTGGTTTATGCATGGCACCACGTTCATGTAGGTAGTATGGTTACCTACTTGTTCGTAGGATTGCCTTACTGAGCTTGATGTGCTCACCCCTTTCATTTTCTCCCACAGATAATCTCCAGTTGAAGTTAAGGCGACTCAGTACTGCATTCTGGATATCCGCTGCTGCCCATCAACATAAGGTATATACACTTGTACATATTGTATCTACATAAGCATAGCACAGTAACATGTTTGTAAGTAACTTTAGGGGATGTATAAATAATGTAAACAATTATAAATGACTGGAGAAGAAATAAGTTAGATGGTAATTGAATGGTGGGACTGGCATTGACGCACAGCCCAATTATTTGCGGAGTGTTGGTCACGATTCGAGGACAGGTAAGAATTTAAGTAAATAATAAAACGCGAAAAATTAACTCTGATTTTTGGGTAGTTTGGGTCGTGACAACCGACGTGTGTCTTCCAGAAGGTTGGCATGGTGTCCTTCGATCTTATCGTTTCGGAGCAAATAAAATATGGACACTAGCATCTTGCGTGTCCATATGACTGGTGACTCGGTCTGCAATTTTGAAGTGGTCCAGTCTCCTTTAGCTTGTTTTCAGCCCAATTTCGACTGAAACGACTGAGTTTCATTCGGATTTAATTTATCTGCACATAAGAGAATTTTAATTAAATAAAGAGGATAATTAATAAAATAATATGAGGATTTAAATAATTAATTAAGAAATTAAGCACAAATAATTCTATTAAAAATAGAATTACCAATGGTTCGCCCGATGTTGGGCTGCCTTCGTCTACCCTCACCGGCCCCTCAGCCTCGCCGGTGATCGTCAGATTGGAGGATTTGGTTCCCTCAGTTCCGTCGGCTGCTTTGTTTCTTCAGAAAATCGCATTTCGCGATTTTTTGTGTTTTTTTTCATTTACTCTATTTATTTATAATTTATTTTTAAGATTATTTTAATCCATTAAAATATTCAATAATAATCCAAAATATCCTAAAACATTTATGTTTTATTCATTTATTCAATAAATGAATTTATCGATCTTATTTCGTCTTTTCGGTATAATTTTCGATTATTTTCGGGATTATTTTTTGATGTAAAAATTCTGATTAATTTCTATAAATTCATATCTTGATCAATTTGTCACGACCCAATTCCATTCTCTTTAACTGAAAATCACTGAAAATTTTTCGCGTCTTACTGTTACCTTACCCGGTCGTGAACTAAACTCACCACACACTGTTGGGCCGTGAGTCAATAATAAACACCACATCTCATTCATTCTCAATTAATTAAAACGATGTCATACATGTGCATTTAATCATGTACTTATACGAATACATGTCTTACTGACATCTACATCCCCCATAAGTACAACTCAAAAGAATACTGTGCTTTTACATTGTTTAGATACAAAAAGAATCATTGTGTATATACCTCTTAGCGATGGAGATGCAGCGGAGTCCAAAATAATACGCCTCAGTCCTCACTGGGCTACTATGCACGCTCTGTAGGGGGAAAATAGAGTGGGATGAGCAACCACACGCTCAGTAAGGCAATAATGCAAGCATGGTAGATAACTACTCTATCTACATGCTAATAGTGTTATGCATAAATCATTTATAGTAGGAGCATGAGGAATAAAACTATGCCATATGAATATACATATATATCATGTATCAAAATCATGTGCATTGGCATATAAAACATGGTAGAGACATCATGTATAAATCATCTCATGCTCAATCTCATTTAAATTCATTAAAGGGCAATTCTTTAAGAAACTTCCTTTTTAAATCAACACCATAACACCACCAAATCAACTCACAAACCACAACCACATTTACATTCCACAATTCACGCATGTGTATAAATCTAGGTCACTATATCAAAAGTGCCTATGTGAACCATTACATCATAAATCATCCCAGACCACACGCATCCAGGTGTGCGGGGTATCATGCTGGCACGAAGATGGATTATCCTTCGCCAGACTTTCTCATCACATAACTATCATGCGGTACATCGTACTCCATGTGATATACACGGTACAGCGTACTCTGCAAACTCATATCGTGATTGGGGGTGCCATTCCTAGGTCTTATCTACCCCATACCAAGAATTTTTTTCCATATTCCGTGAAGGAGAGCCTCCCTGCCGAACAGAGCCTCCCCGCCTAACAGAGCCTCCCTGCCTCCTCGGGCTTAAGGATGTTAGCTTAAGGATGTAGGGCTTAAGGATCCTTTCCGTAAGAGAGCCTCCCCACCGAACAGAGCCTCCCCGCCTCTCTGGGCTTAAGGATGTCGGCTTAAGGATGTAGGGCTTGAGGATCTTACCGTACCCATGTAGGAGAGCCTCCCTGCCTAACAGAGCCTCCCCGCCTCTTTGGGCTTAAGGATGTTGGCTTAAGGATCCCACCGTAAGAGAGCCTCCCCACCAAACAGAGCCTCCCCGCCTAACAGAGCCTCCCCGCCTCTTTGGGCTTAAGGATGTAGGGCTTAAGGATGTAAGGCTTGAGGCTCTTACCCACTTCCACAACCTTATACGTATCCCATTGTGCAAACTTGTGCGAGCAAAGCTCTAGCACGACTCATGCATCATGCATCTTCTCATAAAGAGGCGCGTACGAGCATAGCTCTAGTACGGTTATACTCATAAGACAACCACTCAAAATCCACGTACGAGCAGAAGCTCCAGTACGGTTTGTAAATATCATTATAGTTTCCAAATCAAGGTGCGAGCTAGGCTCCAACACGTTTCATACAAATGAAAACATAGAAATCCAGCGCGAGCGAGGCTCTAGCGCGATTTATGTCATACAAGTGTGATAGGCGGCTCATATACAATTCATCAATCCCGGCAATTCGAGTTTAGCACTCACAAATGCTTTTCTACAACAACAATACAATACTAGCCGTCCTATCTACGAGCTTGCTTAAAACCAAGCAATTCGTTTTGGAAAAACTTCAAAACATTAAATTTATGCAATTATTAGCCTTACTATCCCATTTCATAAAATCCACTTCAAATCCAAAACCACGCATATACTCGTCATCATTCACGAATACCATCCATCATTTATTTAAGCAATTCATGCATTTCATACAACACCCAATATTCACCCACAAGTTCAAAGTACGAGCAGCTATCTCTATATACTCACAAAATTCCCTTACCTGGAATCGCGATGCTTGATTCCACTTCCTTAAGCTGCTTACTCGTACGGTTCGGTTCGCCTTCAACGAACTCTTCGGGGACTGCACAAAATCGTATCCCACATTATATTCGATCCATACAATGCAACCCTTGCGCTTGCTATAGTCAATTTAACCTATAGCCTCTATTAACGCTTATATGGCCTCGTTTCATTACTTTACCCATAACTCGAGTCTATGGATCTTCTTAGACCTATTAACTTATTCAAAATCGATGTTAAATCGACATTAAGCTCATAGTGTTCATATTCCATGAATTCCCTCACTATGGCATTTTATCAATCATAAACATACCCATTTTCACAATTTCTCCAACTCACCAAGTAATTCCATTTAACCATCTACAATCATAAACATTACCCCAATAACAACTTTAGCATGCCATAAATCATAAGCTCATTCAATCCCACATATCCTCACATTATACCCATTTTAGATTTCTAGGTCACACCACTTCCACTACATTCCTAGGTAGTTTATCCATCAATACTCATACCAATCAACTCCAAAATCAATTAAATAGCTAATGCATTTGGATTGGAGTGTTAGAATCTTACCAATATGATTTCTCTTCTTGCTCCAATTGGTAATGCCCTCAACTCCTTAAATTCCAAAAATGGGAAAATGCCCTCTCACTATGTTGTTCTCCTCTTTGATAGGAACAACTTTGCCTCTAATGATCTCTCTCCAAATCTCACTGAAAATGGCTGATTTTAGAGAGGGAAAGTTGGGTTTTTGGGGTTGAAATTGTAAAGTTTGGTGTTTTTTCGAGATTTCCAGATTTTCAGCTCTCCTTATATAGAAATGACTTGAGGAGATCGATCTGGTCCAAGAGGAGATCGATCTGGTCCCTTAAAATCCCTCTTTTTCACGGCATTTTTAAGCCTGAGATCGATCTGTCGAAGCAATGAGATCGATCTGTTGAAGCATGAGATCGATCTGTCGAAGCATGAGATCGATCTGGTCCCAAACAGAGAGCTAAGGAGATCGATCTGGGTGCTTGGGGATCGATCTTTCCACTACAGAATGCTTGAGAGATCGATCTGGATCCATTGGAGATCGATCTACTCAATTCTTTCGCCCAAATAAGAGCATTCTGGCTCTCCCAGATCGATCTCTCATCCTAGGAGATCGATCTGGACCTCATGTTTTCCAGATTTCCTGCAGTTTCATTGCTGCAACTCATACCAACACACCCTCAATCTATTGCCATGGCCATTTCCTCATCCGTCCACCTTTATAACTTGAAAATGGCATCCATTCATACCTTATGCACATTGAAACTTGTGTGCATTCATTGTATATTCAAAGGTATGCAACATAAAACCAAATGGAAGCATAACTCCATTCCATTTTACCACACTACTCATTTTGAGTTTCAATCACATCCATCACTTGCCATAACTCATTTCTTCGTATTCATACTCAATGAAACTTGTATGTACGTTACAATTTATATTACACATACATACATTGAATCCATGGACTTACATCAATCATACTTTACATTACAAGTCCATTCATATTATTTGATCCAAGTACACACATTACTATTATACATATACGGGGTCTTACATTCTCCCCTCCTTCAAGGAATTTGGTCCTCCAAATTAGAACCAAGTCACTCTTCAAAAAGTTGGGGGTACTTCTCCCGTATCAAGTTCTCCAATTCCCATGTGGCCTCTTCCACCGTGTGATGTTGCCAAAGAACTTTCACCAAGGGAATTGTCTTATTCCGCAACACTTTCTCTTTTCTATCCAATATCCGAACCGGCTTCTCAACATACGTCAAACTCTCATGGAGCTCCAACGGCTCATATCTTATCACGTGTGCCGGGTCCGGGTGATACTTTCGAAGCATCGAGACGTGGAAGATGTTGTGGACATTTGCCAAGTCCGACGGTAATGCCAACCTATACGCCTTATCTCCCACTCTCTCTAAAATCTCGAAGGGTCCGATATATCTAGGGCTCAGCTTGCCCTTCTTACCGAATCTCATAATACCCTTCGATGGTGAAACTCTCAGAAATACCGACTCACCCTCATCAAACTCTAGTGGTCTTCGTCTCTTGTCAGCATAACTCTTTTGCCGGCTCTGAACTATTCGTAATCTCTCACATATCAATTGGACATCCTCAGATGCCTGCTGTACTAAGTCCGGAGCAAAAATTTGTCTGTCACCAACCTCTTCCCATCCAATGGGGGAACGGCATCTACGCCAGTATAATGCCTAATAGGGTGCCATCCCAATACTAGCATGATAGCTATTATTATAAGCGAACTCGGCTAACTGCAGGTGGTCATCCCAGGAGCCTCTAAAATCCAGCACACACGCTCTCAACATATCCTCGAGGATCTGTATAGTCCTCTCTGACTGCCCATCTGTCTGAGGATGAAAAGCGGTGCTAAAACTCAATCGGGTCCCCAGCGCTTCCTGAAAGTGTTCCCAGAAATGGGAAGTGAAGCGGGCATCCCTATCAGAAACAACGCTCACTGGTACACCATGTAGCCGTACTATCTCTCGAATATACAGGTTCGCCAACTGACTCAGTGTATCGGTAGCTCTCATAGCCAAGAAATGGGCGGACTTAGTCAATCGGTCCACAATAACCCATATGGCATCATGACCTCTGCGGGTCCTCGGCAACCCCATCACAAAATCCATGGTGACATGCTCCCACTTCCAGGTCGATATCGGTAGAGGCTGTAATAATCCTGCAGGCTTCTGATGCTCTACCTTCACTTGCTGACAAATGAGACACTTAGCGACATATTCCGCAATGTCTCTTTTCATTCCAGACCACCAATAAACCTTCCGAAGGTTTTGATACATCTTGGTACTTCCCGGATGTATCGTATACTTCGATGAGTGAGCCTCTGATAAAATCATTCTCCTGATCTCAGGATCCTTGGGAACGCATACTCTGCCTCTGAACCTCAATAAACCATCGGCACTCTGCTCAAAATCAACACCCACACCCGTCTGTATCTGCCTCAGCCAATCGATACACCGTCGATTGCTCTGCTGGGCTTACCGAATACGGCCAATCAACTCTGGCTCTAGTCTCAAACTAGCCATGATCTCAAGTCTCTCAGATCCAGGTGGGGTTACATCCAAACTGAGGTTCGCAAAGTGTTCTAACAATTCATGTTCCCGTACCATCATATAAGACACCAACCCAAGGTTCTTTCTACTCAAAGCGTCGGCAACTACATTTGCCTTACCTGGGTGGTACATGATTTCACAATCATAGTCTTTCAGGAGTTCGAGCCATCTCCTCTGTCTCATATTCAGTTCTTTCTGCGAGAACAGGTACTTAAGGCTCTTATGATCTGTGAACACCTGAAATTTCTCACCATAGAGATAGTGGCGCTATGTTTTCAAAGCAAATACTATGGCCGCCAACTCTAAATCATGTGTCGGGTAGTTCCTCTCATGATCTTTCAACTGTCTAGATCCATAGGCAACTACCTTCCCATCCTGCATAAGCACACAGCCCAATCCCTGGTGTGATGCATCCGTATACACCGAGAATCCTCCTGAGCTTGTAGGAATGGTGAGAACTGGAGCAGTCGTCAATCGACGCTTGAGCTCCTCAAAACTCCTCTCACATGCCTCATCCCATGTAAACTTAACATCTTTACGCGTGAGGCGTGTCAACAGAGCAACTAGTCTGGAGAAACCCTCTACAAATCTCCGATAATATCCTGCCAATCCCAGGAAACTCCTGATCTCAGTTACTGTCTTGGGCTGTTCCCACTGCACAACTGCCTCTATCTTGGATGGATCCACTGATACCCCATCCTTTGACACAACATGCCCCAGAAATGAGATCTGTTCCAACCAAAAGTTACACTTGCTGAGTTTGGCATACAATTCTCTTTCTCGGAGGGTCTGCAGAACTATCCTCAAGTGCTCCTCATGATCTTCCCTGGACTTGGAATACACCAAAATGTCATCTATGAAAACAATCACAAACTTGTCCAGGTATGGCTTGAATACATCATTCATCAATGCCATAAATGCTACGGGAGCATTCGTCAATCCGAATGGCATCACCAAAAACTCGTAGTGGCCATAACGAGTACGAAATGCTGTCTTGGGTACATCTCCACTCCTGATCCTCAACTGATGGTACCCTGACCGCAGATTTATCTTAGAAAATACTTCGGCTCCCTGGAGCTGATCCAACAAATCATCGATTCTTGGAAGGGGGTACTTGTTCTTAATGGTGGCCTTATTCAACAACCGGTAATCTATACACAGTCGGAGGCTTCCATCCTTCTTCCTTACAAATAGAACCGGTGCTCCCCAAGGTGAGACACTCGGTCTAATAAACCCCTTCTCCAACAACTCTTGCAGCTGTTTCTTCAGCTCTTCCAACTCTATCGGAGCCATTCTATAGGGTGGCTTCGATATCGGCTCTGTACCAGGCACTAACTCAATGCAAAATTCCATTTCCCTTTCAGGTGGTAGTCCTGGTAATTCATCCGGAAAGACATCAGGGTAGTCCGTAATTACGGGTATGTCCTTCAATTCCGGTGTGCCTCATCTATATCAACCACATAGGCGATGAACCCTTCACATTGTCCTCTCCATCGTTAGTAACATAAACCATCACTCTACATTCAACATTTATCATAAACAATAAATTTATCTCTCAAGCAATATGAATTTAAATCATACTCCTTTATTTACAACAAACATGCTATTTTCATATCATTTCTTTTCATCAAAGTTTACAATAAGATTGTCTAATCCTGAAAACATCAATGTTTTGGCATGACAATCCATCACAACACGATTGGTAGCCAACCAATCCATTCCCAAAATTACGTCAAAATCATTCCTATTCAATAAAATCAGATTGGCTATCATTTCCTTCCCCTCTATCTTTAACTTACAATCCCTACATACATGCTCAGTCAATTGACTATCATTCATGGGTGTGGAAATCATCAACATTTTATCCAACAATGTTGGTTTCACATATTTCAATAATTTATGTGCAAAGGGAGGTGATATAAAAGAATGCGTGGCACCAGGATCAAATAATACCAATGCTTCTAAATCAAAGATTCGGATGGTACCTTTAATCACATCCGTCGATGCGTCGGCAGTGTCCTAGTCCAGTGCGTGCACCCTTCCTCTGCTCACACCCGCAGCCTGTTTCCCTTTCTCTTCAGCTGTAGCCCTCCTCCTCGGGGTTGCTGTCTCAACTGGAGCTCCCTCAGGCTCCTTGCCCTTCTGTGGGGCAATCTCCATCCTCTCGGGACAGTGCTTAGCCATATGTCCTGGTCTCTCGCATCTAAAACACACCATAGGGGTCATCAGACAGGGCCTATTCCCATGAAATCTCCCACATCTCCTACACTGATCAGTAGTAGGCCGTGGTCCTCCAATAGTCATGCCCCTTAGCGCAGTCAAGGCTGGGTATACGGGAGGTCTAGCATCTCTCTCCCGTACCTCCTCAATCTTTGGCCTCTTCTCGAAAAATCTTTGGCCATCTCTCTTAGCCACTCCTCCAATCCCGGATCTCTTCCGGTCCCTGTCCTTTCTGACACTGACTCTCCCCAGCTCGGAGGCATTCCGCTCAAAGTCTTGCTCACATAATTGAGCCTTATGTATAGCCTCCTCATAAGTCACAATATCGAAGGGAGCTAGCTTAGTCCGGATGGCCAATCTCAATCCATCCATGAACTTCTGAATCTTTCGGGTCTCACTACCCATCGTGTCCGGGTCATATCTCCCCAAGGACATAAACTTGGACTCATACTCGTCCACAGTACGGTTCCCCTGAACCAAGTTCATAAATTCCATCCGCAGTCTCCTCTGTGCGGTAGCTGGGACATATTGTCTCCTGAAGGCCTCTAGAAATATCTCCCATGAGATCTCAGAGTGTCTGGCCCTCAAAATAACCTCGATGGACCTCCACCAATGCTCGGCCTTGCCTTTCAGCATAAACACGGCAAAGGCAACCTTCTCACTTGAAGTGCATCAGAAAAACCTATACAGTTTCTCCATCTCATACACCCAATCCTCCGTAATCACTGGGTCCTTCACCCCTCTAAACACTGGGGGTTTCAGCGCTTGAAACTCTCGCAACCTGCTCAAGTCGCAGTCATAACCCACATCACTGCCGCTCTACTGTGGAGCGATAGGAGAATCTGTATCCTGGGCCTGAGGTGGTGTAACTGTAACTGTCTCAGCAGTCTGAGGTCTCTCCGCCTCTGCAGCTGCCTGTTCCGTAGTAGGCTGTGCTGCGGGACCTCGTCTGTCACCGGCGCCCAAGGCCTGCGTGACTATCTCCACCAGACTCTCAATACTCCGCTCTAATCTAGCGAAGCGAGCCTCAGTATCACCTGCTCTCTCAGCAGGGTTCTGTGAGCCTGCTCAGTCTGTGGCTCCGCACGGCTCTCAGGCCTACCTCTACGGCCTCTAGCACGTGCTCTCGCCCGTCTACCTTTGCGTGTAACTGGCATAGTGCCTAACTCCCTATATTATAATAATTCATTAAGCTCAATCCATCACGATATACACAGTTATATCTAAACAAAAGCACAGTACTATGGGGATGTACTTTCCTACATTTTATTAATGACTCACATCAGGCCAACACAGCTCTGATACCAATCTCTGTCACGACCCAATTCCATTCTCTTTAACCGAAAATCACTGAAAATTTTTCGCGTTTTACTGTTACCTTACCCGGTCGTGAACTAAACTCATCACACACTGTTGGGCTGTGAGTCAATAATAAACACCACATCTCATTCATTCTCAATTAATTAAAACGATGTCATACATGTGCATTTAATCGTGTACTTATACGAATACATGTCTTACTGACATCTACATCCCCCATAAGTACAACTCAAAAGAATACTGTGCTTTTACATTGTTTAGATACAAAAAGAATCACTGTGTATATACCTCTTAGCGATGGAGATGCAGCGGATCCAAAATAATACGCCTCAGTCCTCACTGGGCTACTATGCACGCTCTGTAGGGGGAAAATAGAGTGGGATGAGCAACCACACGCTCAGTAAGGCAATAATGCAAGCATGGTAGATAACTACTCTATCTACATGCTGATAGTGTTATGCATAAATCATTTATAGTAGGAGCATGAGGAATAAAACTATGCCATATGAATATACATATATATCATGTATCAAAATCATGTGCATTGGCATATAAAACATGGTAGAGACATCATGTATAAATCATCTCATGCTCAATCTCATTTAAATTCATTAAAGGGCAATTCTTTAAGAAACTTCCTTTTTAAATCAACACCATAACACCACCAAATCAACTCACAAACCACAACCACATTTACATTCCACAATTCACGCATGTGTATAAATCTAGGTCACTATATCAAAAGTGCCTATGTGAACCATTACATCATAAATCATCCCAGACCACACGCATCCAAGTGTGCGGGGTATCATGTTGGCACGAAGATGGATTATCCTTCGCCAGACTTTCTCATCACATAACTATCATGCGGTACATCGTACTCCATGTGATATACACGGTATAGCGTACTCCGCAAACTCATATCGTGATTGGGGGTGCCATTCCTAGGTCTTATCTACCCCATACCAAGAATTGTTTTCCATATTCCGTGAAGGAGAGCCTCCTTGCGGAACAGAGCCTCCCCGCCTAACAGAGCCTCCCTGCCTCCTCGGGCTTAAGGATGTTAGCTTAAGGATGTATGGCTTAAGGATCCTTTCCGTAAGAGAGCCTCCCCACCGAACAGAGCCTCCCCGCCTAACAGAGCCTCCCCGCCTCTCTGGGCTTAAGGATGTCGGCTTAAGGATGTAGGGCTTGAGGATCTTGCCGTACCCATGTAGGAGAGCCTCCCTGCCTAACAGAGCCTCCCCGCCTCTTTGGGCTTAAGGATGTTGGCTTAAGGATCCCACCGTAAGAGAGCCTCCCCACCAAACAGAGCCTCCCCGCCTAACAGAGCCTCCCCGCCTCTTTGGGCTTAAGGATGTAAGGCTTGAGGATCTTACCCACTTCCACAACCTTATACGTATCCTATTGTGCAAACTTGTGCGAGCAAAGCTCTAGCACGACTCATGCATCATGCATCTTCTCATAAAGAGGCGCGTACGAGCATAGCTCTAGTACGGTTATACTCATAAGACAACCACTCAAAATCCACGTACGAGCAGAAGCTCCAGTGCGGTTTGTAAATATCATTATAGTTTCCAAATCAAGGTGCGAGCTAGGCTCCAGCACGTTTCATACAAATGAAAACATAGAAATCCAGCGCGAGCGAGGCTCTAGCGCGATTTATGTCATACAAGTGTGATAGGCGGCTCATATACAATTCATCAATCCCGACAATTCGGGTTTAGCACTCACAAATGCTTTTCTACAACAACAATACAATACTAGCCGTCCTATCTACGAGCTTGCTTAAAACCAAGCAATTCGTTTTGGAAAAACATCAAAACATTAAATTTATGCAATTATTAGCCTTACTATCCCATTTCATAAAATCCACTTCAAATCCAAAACCACGCATATACTCGTCATCATTCACGAATACCATCCATCATTTATTTAAGTAATTCATGCATTTCATACAACACCCAATATTCACCCACAAGTTTAAAGTACGAGCAGCTATCTCATATACTCACAAAATTCCCTTACCTGGAATCGCGATGCGTGATTCCACTTCCTTAAGCTGCTTACTCGTACGGTTAGGTTCGCCTTCAACGAACTCTTCGGGGACTGCACAAAATCGTATCCCGCATTATATTCGATCCATACAATGCAACCCTTGCGATTGCTACAGTCAATTTAACCTATAGCCTCTATTAACGCTTATATGGCCTCGTTTCATTACTTTACCCATAACTCGAGTCTATGGATCTTCTTAGGCCTATTAACTTATTCAAAATCGATGTTAAATCGACATTAAGCTTATAGTGTTCATATTCCATGAATTCCCTCACTATGGTATTTTATCAATCATAAACATACCCATTTTCACAATTTCTCCAACTCACCAAGTAATTCCATTTAACCATCTACAATCATAAACATTACCCTAATAACAACTTTAGCATGCCATAAATCATAAGCTCATTCAATCCCACATATCCTCACATTATACCCATTTTAGATTTCTAGGTCACACCACTTCCACTACATTCCTAGGTAGTTTATCCATCAATACTCATACCAATCAACTCCAAAATCAATTAAATAGCTAATGCATTTGGATTGGAGTGTTAGAATCTTACCAATATGATTTCTCTTCTTGCTCCAATTGGTAATGCCCTCAACTCCTTAAATTCCAAAAATGGGAAAATGCCCTCTCACTATGTTGTTCTCCTCTTTGATAGGAACAACTTTGCCTCTAATGATCTCTCTCCAAATCTCACTGAAAATGGCTGATTTTAGAGAGGGAAAGTTGGGTTTTTGGGGTTGAAATTGTAAAGTTTGGTGTTTTTCCGAGATTTCCAGATTTTCAGCTCTCCTTATATAGAAATGACTTGAGGAGATCGATCTGGTCCAAGAGGAGATCGATCTGGTCCCTTAAAATCCCTCTTTTTCACGGCATTTTTAAGCCTGAGATCGATCTGTCGAAGCAATAAGATTGATCTGTTGAAGCATGAGATCGATCTGTCGAAGCATGAGATCGATCTGGTCCCAAACAGAGAGCTAAGGAGATCGATCTGGGTGCTTGGGGATCGATCTTTCCACTACAGAATGCTTGAGAGATCGATCTGGATCCATTGGAGATCGATCTACTCAATTCTTTCGCCCAAATAAGAGCATTCTGGCTCTCCCAGATCGATCTCTCATCCTAGGAGATCGATCTGGACCTCATGTTTTCCAGATTTCCTGCAGTTTCATTGCTGCAACTCATACCAACACACCCTCAATCAATTGCCATGGCCATTTCCTCATCCGTCCACCTTTATAACTTGAAAATGGCATCCATTCATACCTTATGCACATTGAAACTTGTGTGCATTCATTGTATATTCAAAGGTATGCAACATAAAACCAAATGGAAGCATAACTCCATTCCATTTTACCACACTACTCATTTTGAGTTTCAATCACATCCATCACTTGCCATAACTCATTTCTTCGTATTCATACTCAATGAAACTTGTATGTACGTTACAATTTATATTACACATACATACATTGAATCCATGGACTTACATCAATCATACTTTACATTACAAGTCCATTCATATTATTTGATCCAAGTACACACATTACTATTATACATATACGGGGTCTTACACAATTTAACCCGAAATTTAATTATTTCTTCGTTATTGATCAAGATTTCTCAATCCCATATTTTTAATGAAATTTTCTTGTCACGATTAATACCGAATTTTTGTCTTTTAACTGTGTTACCCTTTCACGTGTTCGAGAATACCATTTCAATCATTCATTTGATCTTTTCTCATTTCGTGTTTTAAATAAAATTGGATCTTACAGCACAAGACAACTATCGATCGAAATCTAGGCATCATAGGTGATGGTTGAATGTTCTTGAGTTTAGTGAGAAGGTAAGAGAGAAGACAGGGTAGAGACAGTGGAAGCTAGTGAAATTGAATAGTAAAGAATTTTTTTTTCTTACCTCTATGCGACATCATTTTGGTTGAAGACGCAAGTTGACCTGTATGAACCATAAGCAGCCTGCATGTCCATCCTTCATCGACCCAATCTGATAGCAGTAATCCTTTTTTCTTTCTATTCTTATTCTTTAGTTCTATTATGTTACTTTTTAATCTAAATGTTTAAATGTGATAATTCATTGTGTGCATAATTAATTTGAATGAATTAATTTAAATTAGTGATTGTTAAAATATTGTAGTAAATTTTGTTATGATTATTGATATTCTAATTAATGTTTTAATTGTTTATTTATTTACTTATGATTTAATAACATGTAGTGGATGTTAAACTATAGAGATAGCACTAAATTTAATAAATTAAAAAATATATAATAAAAATAATTAATAAAATAAAAAATAAGTGATAATTATCTAGTGATGGAAGTTTTAAGGTGATTGCAATTAAGAAATGCCTAAGGACTTCCTAAATATAAATTTCTTTTTAAATTTTAACAGCGTAATGGAAGATTTAAATGAGAAATTTTGAAATAATCAACACTTATTTCTTATAATAAAAATAAAATAATTAAAATAATAAAAAAATTATATAAAAAAATCAAAATAATCAAAAAAACTTGAACGACGATGATTAAAGATTATTCCAATGATGAAATCTTAAAGTGATTGCAAGCAACATCTAAGAATATCCAAGTCATAAATGCCTTTAAATTTTACCAACATAATTAAAGATCGCTAGGTTCAATAAAATTTATTAATATTCGTATTTAAAATAAAATAAATAAAATTTTAAATAAAAAGAAATTAAAATAATAAATATGGATAACAGTTGTTCCAGTGATGGAAGTCTTAGGGTGATTGCAAGTAAGCAGGCCTAAGATATTCCTAAATAAGAAATTCCTTTAGATTTTATGGAAATTCTGTAAGATCATTTCAATAAAAAAATATCAATATTCATTTTCATGATAAAAAATAAAATAAAATTCAAGAAAGGATATTTAAATGAAATAGAAATATAAAAGTATAAAAATGGGGTAGTAATGAAAAATTAGGGTCTTTTCATAATACACTTAAATTATCCTAAGACATAACCACTTTAAGTAAGTCAAGTAAGATTACTTGAATATTCCTAAGGTAAGGAAGTATCTTTGGCAATTCTAACAGCGTAATGGAGAAAAACCAAAGAATATTTCCAGTAATTAATGATAGTAAATTTAACAAAACATTTAGAGACAAATTTATGATAATTTAAAGCTGTGTTGGTACCATCTAAGATAGGAGCTGTAGGGGTGCTAATTATTCCCCACATCTAACCATACTCCTGAACTTAAGGATTTTGAACGTAGATCAAACTTTTTCCGTAGCTATGAATAGGTGACCAATTATACCTTAGGTAGAATAATTGGTGGTGACACCTAAAGATTTATGTCTACCAAGTTAGCATATAAGTTTTAGCCTGTCATGATAATAATTCTTTCTTGTGTACATTATGTCATAAGAGAGGTTACACCTCACATGTATGCACTTATCGATGAACATCCTCTAAAGGAAAATTAGTTAGGAAAATATGGATTCCAAATAATGCTTTGAACTCACAAGATGACTTGTTGAAATGGATCCCCAAGGGAACTAAGATTTTATTTACTAACTCTCAAGGACATAAGAAATTTGAATACCTAAAACAAAATTTTGATTATTATGATTATAGGTAAAAGAGCACTACCACAAGTTATTCGAAGCACAACATAATCATAAAGTGTTTATAAAACAAGTTATAAACATAATTTCACAATTAAACAAGCCACATACACAACTGTCACAATTTCACATAACATAAGCTTAATGCTACTAATAGAAAACCAAATAGGCTTAATTAGAGTACTTATAGTCTCCTAACAAAATTACTACATTCAAACTTCGAATTCATAAGAAGGCTCGTTGGTCAACGTGCGACAAAGTCAACACTTATCTACAAAAGTGAAACCCTGCTCTTAGTGGCTTTGACTAATTTATTTCGCATTTCGACTTAAATTTCATCAATTTCTTAATCTATTCCCTTAGTCAAATCTTGTTTGACTTTTTTATCAAAGTTAACTTCTACTCAAAGTAAAACCTAGGAAAGTTTGGCTCGGTCAAATCTTTAGTTGACTTTGCCAAAAGCTTATCTACAACTTGTTTTCATCATTAAGGCCTTCAAAACTCACTCTAAACCCTCAAATTACCTCGAGTCAACCTTTCTTACAAAAAAGTCAAACTTAAAATTAAAAGGTCAACCTTTTGACTTTAAAACCCTATATTCTCTTTTAGCCCCAAATGATTACAAACTCTTAATTAAGCTTAATTTTGATTTTTTTTATCACAAAAATCAACAACCTAACCTTTATATCTATGTGTAGGCTAAACTTAGCATTACCAAACCCTAAATTACACAATTTTATTTCTAAGGTATTCTAACCCTAAATTGAATCTCTTGTTGTAAACACCGCAAAATTTTATATACTTAATTAGACATTAAAATTTAATGAAAATATGCTATAAGAATATATATATATATATATATATTTGTTAAATTGAAAATGTATTTGAACATAATAAAAATAAATATAATAAATATATATTTATATTTTTGGTTAAATTGAAAATGTAATTAAAAAAGAAAAATAAAATAAATAAAATAAATAAAATAAAACAAATATAATATATAATAAAAATATATATAAGTAAAAAAAAAAATCGGAGTAAGATCGCGTGACAAGGAAACCCGTCGCACGACAACCCCCTCTCCCCATTTTTTCCCTCTGCTCTCCGATCCCCCTCCCCCGATTCTCCCCTGCCGATCACCATTCAGGCCGATCGACTGACCGACTGACCGAACCGAGACCCCAAGACCGATAGCCTCCCTTCTCCCGAATGCAAACTTGTAAGATTCGTATTTTTGGATGTAAACTTTATGAAACCATGAGTATGGTGATATATTTGCAATGTAAGCATAAGTGGTGTAAGTCCATGAATTCAATGTACATACTTGTAATATGATTTTGTAATGTATATATAAGTTTCATTGTGTATGAATATGAAGAAATGAACTTTTATAAGTGATGAATGTGATTGGAACTCAAAATGAGTAGCATTTTGAAATTGAATGAAGTTGTACTTCCATTTAGCTTGGTATGGTATACTTTTGGCTATATAAAGAATACACACAAGTTCTAATGTGTATAAGGTATGAATGGATGCCATTTTCAAGTCTAAAAGGTGGCTGGATGAGAAAATGACTATGGCAACAAATTAAGGATATTTGGGTGTGTGTTGTTGTCACGCCCCAAAAATGCAGAAAATAGGGCAAATTTAAAACTTTTTACTCATTAATTCACAATTAAGAGTGCATTCCTGTGCAGTGTCATACATCATCATAATTATCATGCCTCAGGATCTCATCATAATATAGTGTATATTGAATCATATACATTACCCAATTCCAAGTTAATTAATCCTAATACATCCCATATAATGTTATACATCAAGTGTCTGCAATTACAATAATAGTCTGGGTACATGAAAATATAAAATATACCTCAAGATACAATATATATGGCCTGGAGCTCGAATCCTCCACTAGCCACTACTCCGTACGTCGCAGGGAAGTCCTTATTCACTTGAAGAACTCTGGGGGGAAAAGAAAAACAGGGTGAGCTTCTAAATCGCTCAGTAAAGGGGGTAAGGAACTCAGTTCATAAACTAAAATGCACATCACAAAAGGTTTATTTGTATGTGAAACTCATTTGAAAACCATAGCATGAAAGTACTCAAAACGACACTCTCATGTGTCAAGTCATGTGAAAACATGAAGTAAAAGGCTCACTCTAGAGCATTAACAAAGCATGTGAAAATAACGCGTTAAAACGCTTTCTCAAATAACGTGATAAAATCACAGTAAATATAATGCACGTGGCACAGCCACAAAACACATGTGGCATAGCCACTGATTTAATTTCTCACGTGGCATAGCCACAAAACACACGTGGCAAAGCCACTGGTTTAATTTCTCGCGTGGCATAGCCACAAAACACACGTGGCAAAGCCACTGGTTTAATTTCTCACGTGGCACAGCCACAGAATAGGGTTTCTCAACGTGGCACTGCCACCAATGGGGTTTCTCAACGTGGCACAGCCACCAATGGGGTATAACGTGGCACAGCCACCAATGGGGTATAACGTGGCACAGCCACCAATGGGGTTTCTCAACGTGGCACAGCCACCAAGTATACGTGGCATAGCCACAGAATAGGTTATTCTCACGTTACCAGAACGGAGAAGAAATCGGGCTTACATGCTACCAGAGCAATGCCCGGTGTGTACTCACAACTACACACTTAAGTCTTATCACATAAGACAGGTTGCCTTTACGTAGAACTCGTAATGGTTTTTCTCTCATAAAACTCATTTGAAAACCGTTTTGTACTCAACACAAAACGTAATAAAATCGAGTTCCAACCGGCAAAGCACACGCACACATTTCTCAAATCTCAATACTGCCTTAACGTAGAGCCCCGTTATAAACTCATAAAAACATTGGGCTCCAACCGGCTATAAAATCGTGTGCAATTTAATCTCAACACAAAAACACTCAACATGCTTGTTTTATAAACCACAAATCATGCTATAACAGTTCACAAATCACATACACAAATGGTTTAGATTTCCCTTACCTCTTTGCACCTCGTATAGTGCAATCGTTTCCCCCGTATCACGGACTAGCCTCGTATTCCACTCTGGAACTCCCGAGCTGTCCAAACAATGTTAAAACATCAATACTCAATTATCTCATAAACCTCAATTCTCAAAATCGAGCATAATTGCTCATAACTCCTCAAATCTCTTGATTTCTCGTAACTCAACCCTAACTACAACCTCATTCACAATATCTCAATGTCCTACATTCCTCATGCCAATTATCTAGGCTAATTCTCCACATTGTCTATATTTCCATTTATAGCACAAATTCTCAAAATTACCAAAATTATCAAATATCTACATTACTTCAACTACATTGCAATTTCATCAATCCCTAATCCTTTCTCAACTATTTCAACGCAATGACAACCACCAATAGCATCAAAATCAGCTCAAATATCAAGATCGAGGTTTAGAAATTACCCAAAGCTTGTGAGACGCACAACTCACGCCTCGATCCGATTCGTCCTTCGATTTCCAAGTATGTTGTTCTCCTTTTGATGAGGAACAACTTTCCTTCTTACCACAACAGCTGATTCGGCCGGAAATGGGTGATTTTGATGAGTGAGAAAGTTAGGTTTTCGAAAAAATGGGGGTTGGAAGAGAGAGAAAGTGAAATTTCAGGAGAAAACACGGGTTCCTTATATAGGCTGGAGGTAGGAGATCGATCTGCCTCTTGATGAGATCGATCTGTGTTTGAAATTTGGGGACGATCTGGGCAATTTTATGCCTAGGAGATCGATCTGTCGAGGGGTGAGATCGATCTCTTTATGGCTTTATGAGATCGATCTGCTCCTAAGGAGATCGATCTTCTCCCCAAACAGAATCATTTGGAGATCGATATTCTCCTAAGGAGATCGATCTTCTCCCCAAGCAGAATCATTTGGAGATCGATCTCTTCCTCATGAGATCATCCTTTCTCAAACAGATTCTTAAGGAGATTGATCTCTTCCATTGGAGATCGATCTGCTCCTCGAATTTCCCCTTCCTCGTCATTTTTAACTCACCAGATCGATCTCTCCTTCTCCCAGATCGATCTGTCCTCATGCTTCATGCTCATTTTACACACTTAACATATAAATCTCCAATTATAATTCCCACAATTTACTTAGCTCAATAAATTACACTTCGAATTCTTATTACATCAATAAAATATGTCTGAAATTCTCAGATCTCACATCCTCCCCACCTTAAAAAGAATTTGGTCCTCCAAATTCAACTCAACTAGTCAAAATAGATGGGGGTATTTCTCCTTCATGAGACTCTTTAGTTCCCAGGTTGCCTCTTCCCTTGAGTGATGTTTCCATAAAACTTTCACTAATGGGATGCTCTTGGTTCTCAGTACCTTCTCCTTTCTGTCGAGAATCCGGACGGGTTCCTCAGTGTAGCTCATGTCCTCCTGTATGTCCATCTCATCATACTCTATGACATGAGAAGGGTCCGGGTGGTACTTCCTCAACGTAGACACATGAAAAACGTTGTGTATTCCGAACATCTGTGGGGGTAATGCTAATCTGTAAGCTACCTCTCCCACTCTCTCAAGAATCTCGAATGGTCCTATGTATCGAGGACTCAATTTCCCTTTCTTCCCAAATCGCATGATACCCTTGCTCGGTGATACTCTCAGAAATACTGCATCACCAACGACAAACTCAAGTGGCCGTCTACGCACATCCGCATAGCTTTTCTGTCTACTCTGTGCAGCCCGTAACCTCTCACATATGAGTTTCACACTCTGTACGGCTTGCTCAACAAGCTCGGGAGCATTTATCTTTCTGTCACCGACTTCTTCCCAAGCTACAGGGGATCTACACCTCCTACCATATAGAGCATCAAAAGGTGCCATTCTAATACTCGCATGATAGCTGTTATTGTATGTAAACTCTGCTAGGGGCAGGTGATCATCCCATGATCCCTTAAAATCTATCGTACATGCCCTCAACATATCCTCCAGGGTCTGTATAGTCCTCTCTGACTGACCATCTGTCTGAGGATGATGGCGGTACTAAAACTCAAGCGAGATCCCATGGACTCCTGAAACTGGGTCCAAAATCTGGAAGTAAACCGGGAATCTCTATCAGAAGTAATACTCACGGGAGCCCCATGTAATCTAGCTATCTCGCTGACATATAGCTCAGCTAAGGCATCCACCGTATCTGTGCTCTTGATGGCAAGGAAGTGGGCACTCTTGGTCAATTTATCCACAATGACCTATATCGCGTCATGACCTCTTCGGGTCCTCGGTAAACCCATAATAAAGTCCATAGTGACATGCTCCCATTTCCATGTAGGTACAGGTAAGGGCTGTAGTAGTCCTCCGGGCTTCCGATGCTCAGCTTTCACTTGCTGGCATACTAAACACCTGGCCACATACTCTGCCACATCTCGCTTCATACCACTCCACCAATACACCTTTCTCAAGTCTCGGTACATCTTAGTACTCCCTGGGTGCATGGTGTATCGCGAGCAGTGGGATTCTCTCAGTATCTGTCTCTTCAGGGTATCATCGTCCGGTACACAAACCCGTCCTCTGAATCTCAACAATCCATCCTCACTGACGGTGAGATCCGACTGCGAACTCTGCTCAGCTTGGCTAACCATATCTATCAATCTATGATCACTGCGCTGCCCAGTTCTAATCTGATCCATGATCCTGGGCTCTATCCGCAGGCTAGCCAAAAATCCAGTCTCTACCTCTTTAACTCTGATCCGAAGTTCGGCGAACTGCTCTAACAAATCCCATTCCCTGATCATCATAGCAGATATCATACTCTTCCTGCTCAGGGCATCAGCAACCACATTCGCCTTACCCGGATGATAAAGAATCTCGCAGTCATAATCCTTAAGGAGTTCCATCCATCTCCTTTGTCTCATGTTTAACTCTTTCTGATCAAAGAGATACCTCAAACTCTTGTGATCAGTGAAGATCTGGAATCTTTCCCCATATAAGTAATGTCGCCAGATCTTCAAAGCAAATACCACAGCGGCTAACTCCAAATCATGCGTGGGGTAATTCCGCTCATGGTCTTTCAGCTGTCGCGATCCATATGCGACCACTCTTCCGTGCTGAATAAGCACACACCCCAATCCTTGATGAGATGCATCACTATACACCGAGAATCCTCCTGATCCCTCAGGGATAGTTAACACAGGTGCCGCTGTTAATCTCCTCTTTAACTCTTGAAAATTAAGCTCACATTGATCAGTCTATATAAATGGAGCCTCCTTGCGCGTGAGCTTAGTCAAAGGGGCGGCAATCCTGGAAAATCCTTCCACAAATCTTCTGTAATACCCTGCCAAACCAAGGAAGCTTCGTACCTCAGTAACTGTCCTCGGTCTCTCCCAATTAAGCACAGCTGCTATTTTACTTGGATCCACTGATACTCCTTCCTCTGAGACTATATGCCCAAGGAAAGCTATCCGGTTCAGCCAAAACTCACACTTACTAAGCTTTCCGTATAATTGCTTATCTCGGAGTATCTGAAGTACTAACCCCAAATTCTGTGCATGCTCCTCATACGACCGGGAGTACACCAGGATATCATCAATAAAAACTATCACAAACTTATCCAGATAGTCTCTGAACACCTCGTTCATCAATCTCATAAATGCTGCAGGGGCATTCGTCAATCCAAAGGACATCACCAGAAATTCGTAATGGCCATACCTTGTCTTGAAGGCCGTCTTTGGAATATCTTCTTCCTTGATCCTCAATTGGTGATAGCCCGATCTCAAATCAATCTTAGAAAAGACTGAGGCCCCTCTTAGCTGATCAAGTAGATCATCAATCCTGGGTAGTGGGTATTTGTTCTTCACCGTGGCTTTATTCAACAACCGGTAGTCTACACATAATCTGAGACTACCATCCTTCTTCTTAACAAATAGTACTGGTGCTCCCCACGGCGAAACACTGGGTCTAATAAACCCTTGATCCAACAACTCCTGTAGTTGTCTCTTCAATTCCTCGAGTTCCCGCTCATCGTCTGAAATGAGTGTCTCATAACCTTCACATGAACAATCATATTTAATATTCTCCAAAATAATATCAAAATTCTCAAATTACTCACTAGAAATCCACATAATCATTCCCTCAATATCTCAATCGTATACTGTAAGGTTCAGGTAGGGAGAAAGTTACAATCTTAGTGTAGCAGTCTAAACTCACTCGATTGGTCGCCAACCAATCCATTCCCAGAATTACATCAAACCCATGTATATTCAACATGATTAGATCTGCAACATCACTCTATCTCCCACCTTTATCTCACATCCTCTACAGATTAACTCAGTTCTCTGGGATTCACGCATAGGGGTATTTACATGTAGTATATATTCTAGAGGTTCAAACTTCAAGTTTAATCTACATGCAAAATGCTCAGAAATAAACGAATGCGTGGATCCTGAATCAATCAACACATGAGCCTCATAATTACAGACAAAGAGTGTACCTCTTATAGTTTCTGCCGAAGTGTCTGCAGTCTCCTTATCCAGGGCAAACACACGTCCCTGTGCCACAGGTTTCTTCCCTTTCTCTGCCGCAGTGGCCCGTCTCTGGGGATCCACTCTCTGAGGCTGTTGTCTAGGGGGTTTCGGAGCATGTGGTATCTGAGGTTGGGGACAGTCCTTCACTCTGTGACCCATGTCACCACATCTAAAACATCCATGGATCGACCCAGTACAACTTCCCTCATGCGATCAGCCACAGTCTTTACAAACCCTTATCTCTGGCCTGACATATCGAGGGGTCTCCTTGATAATAGGATAGGCTCTGGGTCTCTCCAATCTGTGCTTCTGTACCTCAATCCTCCCTCTTCTGAAGGAACCTCTCCGAGCCTCTATCTGGAAAAGTGCTGGCCTCTTGCCCTTATCTCTATTCACCGCTCTGAGCTCATTCTGGGATTGTACCATCTCAATCCCTCTTTCAATCTCTTGTGCTCGTCTCAGAGTATCTCCAAACTCAGTAATACACAGCCCTATCAATCTATCTCTGATGACGGGCTTCAACCCATACACAAACTTCTCTGTGCGGAGCTCTTCACTCTTGAAGGTCTCTGGGTCATATCTCAATAGTGCTGTGAATTGGCTCTCATAGTCATCCACAGACATGTCACCTTGTACCAAACTCAAAAACTCGTCTGTTTCTTTCTCTGGGCAGCTCGTGGTACATATTGGGTCCTAAAAGCTGTCTGGAACTCTTCCCAACCAATCACATCATGGTGGGACATCAGAATTCCCTGGGTAGTACCCCACCAATCTCGAGCTCTCCCCTTCAGCATATAGGCACTCATACTGACCCTCTCAGCATCAGTGCACCCCAGGATATCAAATATAATTCTTAGTTTCGTCAACCACTCCTCAGCCTCTGTAGGATCCTTCTTTCCCTTAAATGCGGGTGGATTCATCTTCAGAAAATCCCTTAGCCGGACCATACTTCTATCCTCAGGCTGGGCGACGGGAGGCACTGGGGGTATGGGAGGTCCTTGTGGTGGTGTAGGGGTAGTATCCGAGGCATTAACTCCAAAGTGTTGCGCGAATAACGCTGCCATCTTCTCAAAACCTTGCCTCACATCGGTCTCAATCCGATTAAATCGAGAGTTAGGACTCTCTGGTTGTGGGACAGGTGGCGGAGGGGACTCTGCCTGCCTCCTCGAACGACCTCGTCGTTTACTCATTCTCTATCTCAACTCGTCTCCTGCGCGTACATATCAAAATTGATTGAAATCTCAATCCTCAATTTCAGTTCATGACCAGACTATTACAGACACTTGGGATGTATTCTATTTCACTTAATCGACACTGACAGTACTAGACATCCTAAGCTCTGATACCAAGAAAACTCTGTCACGCCCCAAAAATGCGGAAAATAGGGCAAATTTAAAACTTTTTAATCATTAATTCACAATTAAGAGTGCATTCCTGTGCAGTGTCATACATCATCATAATTATCATGCCTCAGGATCTCATCATAATATAGTGTATATTGAATCATATACATTACCCAATTCCAAGTTAATTAATCCTAATACATCTCATATAATGTTATACATCAAGTGTCTGCAATTACAATAATAGTCTGGGTACATGAAAATATAAAATATATCTCAAGATACAATATATATGGCCTGGAGCTCGAATCCTCCACTAGCTACTCCGTACGTCGCATGGAAGTCCTTATTCACTTGAAGAACTCTGGGGGGAAAGGAAAAACAGGGTGAGCTTCTAAATCGCTCAGTAAAGGGGGTAAGAAACTCAGTTCATAAACCAAAATGCACATCACAAAAGGTTTATTTGTATGTGAAACTCATTTGAAAACCATAGCATGAAAGTACTCAAAACGACACTCTCATGTGTCAAGTCATGTGAAAACATGAAGTAAAAGGCTCACTCTAGAGCATTAACAAAGCATGTGAAAATAACGCGCTAAAACGCTTTCTCAAATAACGTGATAAAATCACAGTAAATATAATGCACGTGGCACAGCCACAAAATACAAGTGGCATAGCCACTGATTTAATTTCTCACGTGGCATAGCCACAAAACACACGTGGCAAAGCCACTGGTTTAATTTCTCACGTGGCACAGCCACAAAACACACGTGGCAAAGCCACTGGTTTAATTTCTCACGTGGCACAGCCACAGAATAGGGTTTCTCAACGTGGCACTGCCACCAATGGGGTTTCTCAACGTGGCACAGCCACCAATGGGGTATAACGTGGCACAGCCACCAATGGGGTATAACGTGGCACAGCCAGCAATGGGGTTTCTCAACGTGGCACAGCCACCAAGTATACGTGGCATAGCCACAGAATAGGTTATTCTCACGTTACCAGAACGAAGAAGAAATCGGGCTTACATGCTACCAGAGCAATGCCCGGTGTGTACTCACAACTACACACCTAAGTCTTATCACATAAGACAGGTTGCCTTTACGTAGAACTCGTAATGGTTTTTCTCTCATAAAACTCATTTGAAAACCGTTTTGTACTCAACACAAAACGTAATAAAACCGAGTTCCAACCGGTAAAGCACACGCACACATTTCTCAAATCTCAATACTGCCTTAATGTAGAGCCCCGTTATAAACTCATAAAAACATTGGGCTCCAACCGGCTATAAAATCGTGTGCAATTTAATCTCAACACAAAAACACTCAACATGCTTGTTTTATAAACCACAAATCATGCTATAACAGTTCACAAATCACATACACAAATGGTTTAGATTTTCCTTACCTCTTTGCACCTAGTATAGTGCAATCGTTTCCCCCGTATCATGGACTAGCCTCGCATTCCACTCTGGAACTCCCGAGCTGTCCTAACTATGTTAAAACATCAATACTCAATTATCTCATAAACCTCAATTCTCAAAATCGAGCATAATTGCTCATAACTCCTCAAATCTCTTGATTTCTCGTAACTCAACCCTAAACTACAACCTCATTCACAATATCTCAATGTCCTACATTCCTCATGCCAATTATCTAGGCTAATTCTCCACATTGTCTATATTTTCATTTATAGCATAAATTCTCAAAATTACCAAAATTATCAAATATCTACATTACTCCAACTACATTGCAATTTCATCAATCCCTAATCCTTTCTCAACTATTTCAACGCAATGACAACCACCAATAGCATCAAAATCAGCTCAAATATCAAGATCGAGGTTTAGAAATTACCCAAAGCTTGTGAGACGCACAACTCACTCCTCGATCCGATTCATCCTTCGATTTCCAAGTATGTTGTTCTCCTTTTGATGAGGAACAACTTTTCTTCTTACCACAACAGCTGATTCGGTCGAAAATGGGTGATTTTGATGAGTGAGAAAGTTAGGTTTTCGGAAAAATGGGTGTTGGAAGAGAGAGAAAGTGAAATTTCAGGAGAAAACACGGGTTCCTTATATAGGCTGGAGGTAGGAGATCGATCTGCCTCTTGATGAGATCGATCTGTGTTTGAAATTTGGGGACGATCTGGGCAATTTTATGCCTAGGAGATCGATCTGTCGAGGGGTGAGATCGATCTCTTTATGGCTTTATGAGATCGATCTGCTCCTAAGGAGATCGATCTTCTCCCTAAACAGAATCATTTGGAGATCGATCTGCTCCTAAGGAGATCGATCTTCTCCCCAAGCAGAATCATTTGGAGATCGATCTCTTCCTCATGAGATCGATCCTTTCTCAAACAGATTCATAAGGAGATCGATTTCTTCCATTGGAGATCGATCTGCTCCTCGAATTTCCCCTTCCTCGTCATTTTTAACTCACCAGATCGATCTCTCCTTCTCCCAGATCGATCTGTCCTCATGCTTCATGCTCATTTTACACACTTAACATATAAATCTCCAATTATAATTCCCACAATTTACTTAGCTCAATAAATTACACTTCGAATTCTTATTACATCAATAAAATATGTCTAAAATTCTCAGATCTCACAGTTGTTGCAGAAAAACTACAGAAAATCTAGAAAATATGAAGGCCAGATTGATCTCATGAGATGAGAGATCGATTTGGAAGAGCCAAAATGCTCTTATTTGAGTAATGGAATAGAGCAGATCGATCTCCAATGGGGTCAGATTGATCTCCTAAACATTCTGTAATGAAAAGATCGATCCTTAAGCATACAGATTGATCTCTTTGGCTCTCTGTTTGGAGCAGATTGATCTCAAGTTTCGACAGATCGATCTCATGTTGGAAATGCCGTGAAAAAAAGGAATTTAAGGGGACCAGATCGATCTCCTTCTAGTGTAGATCGATCTCCTCAAGTGATTTTTATAAAAAGGGCGTTGAAATTTGTAATTTTTGGGAAACAACAACACTTTTCCATTTCCAACCCGAAACCTAGATTTCTCTCTCTAAAATCCACCCATTCCAGTAAGATTTGAAGGAAGGCCATTAGACACAAAGTTATTCATCTTAAGGAAGAAAACAACATAGTTGAAACCCAAAACCTCATTGTTGGTATTGAAGGAGCAAGGAGCATTTCCCCTTTGGAGCAAGAAGAAAAGCTAGATTGGTAAGTTTCTAATGCTCAAACTCAAGCATATTGGTTTGTTAATTGATTTTGGAGTAGATTTGCATGTGTATTAATAGTTGGAGATACCTAGGAAGTGATGGAGCTAGAGTGTGACCTAGAAAAAGGAATAAGTCTAGTGTGAGAAAGTGTAATTTGGATGAGTTGGTGATTTGTTGGAATTACTAAGTTGTCAATTGAGTAATGTGGATGATTTGAAATGGGTAAACGAAACTACATTGTGGGTTGAGTGGAATTAGGAAAATGAGCACATGTAGTGTTGATAGAAAAGCCATAGTGAGGAAATATATGGGATATGAACACTATGAGCTTAATATCGATTTGGAATGAGTTAATAGGCCTTATGAGCATTAATAGAAACTATAGGTTAAATCGACTATAGTAAATGCTAGAGTTGTGATATAATGGACTATAATGATGCGAAATACAATTATGTGTAGTTTCGGAGAGTTCGTTGGAGTCGAATCGAATCGCACGAGTAAGCAGCTTTAAGGAAGTGGAATCACGCGTCGCGATTTTAGGTAAGGGAATTCTGTAAGTGTATAGAGGTAGCTGCTCGTATTTTATGGGTGTATAGGGCTTTGAAAAAGTGCATGAGTTTATAAAAACGTGTTTGACGATGCATGGAAATAACTACGAGTATTTGTATGAGATTTGGTTGTTTGAAATGGTATTATAAAGAAATGGGATAGTAATGCTAATAATTTCATAAATCAAATGTTTTGAATGTTTTCATAATTTTAAGCAAATTGATAGATAGGCTGGCTAGTGTTTGAATGATGTTGTATGATAGCACATGTGAGGTGCTAAATGTATTTTGAGATCAATTTTTGAATGTTTATGAGCCGCCTATCATGTTTATGTGAATTAAACCGTGCTAGAGCCTAGCTCGCACTAGATATTGATGTTTTCACATGTTTGAAATGTGCTAGAGCTTAGCTCGTACTTTAATTTAAATTGTGGTGATGTGTTATAATCGTACTGGAGTTATACTCTTACGTGGATTTCTTCATCTTTTATGCATAAATGACGTACTAGAGTGTTGCTCGTACGAAGTGATTTGATGATGATACATGAATTCACGCTAGAGCGTAGCTCGCACAGGTTTTCACAATGTGTTATGTATGATGTCGTGGTGAGGGTGATACGGGTCGGTGTTCAAGGAACCTAAAAGGCCTAACAGACCTCTTGAGTGGGGTGAGGGTGAGGGGCTAGGACTTGACACTAATCCATTTAGGGAACCCAACAGGCCTAACAGACCTCTTGAGTGGGGTGAGGGTGAGGGGTTAGGACCTAAATCAGGGAACCCAGCAAGGGCGAGCAAGGCCATGAGAGGCTAGGACCTGGTATTAAGAGTACTCCCACGTGCACTCGAGACTATATAGAGGTTTCACTCGGTATGGGGTAGATAAGACCTACTGCAGGCACCCCCAACCATGATATGGGTCCACGGAGTACGATGTACCGTGTATATCACATGGAGTACGATGTACCGCGTGGTTAAGATACTGATGAGAAAGTCTGGCGGAGAACTAACCCACCTTCGTTCCAGAATGAAAGCCCGCACACCGAGATCCGTGTGGTCTGGGATGATTTATGAATAATTGGCCAACATAGTCAGTCAATATATAGTTACCTGTCTTCTTGCTTGTTACATAATACCACACGGTCTTGATACTTAAGTGTGATTTTGAGTGTCTAGGGTAGACCCAAGGGAGGGGTCGAGCCTTATGGGATTTGATTTGCGAAATGATAATGAGGTTTGTGATTGAGAGTTGATTTCGATGGGATTTTACGTATTTGAGAAAGACATGTGATTTAAAAAGGAGGTTTCTTAAATGAATTACCCTTTTTATCAGTTTAATGAGAATGAGCATGAGATGTTTTCACATGTTGATATTCCATGTTTTATATGCCAATTTTACATGATTTTGATAAATGATATATATGCATATTCATATGGCATAGTTTTAATTTCTCATGCTCCTGTTATCAATGAATTATGCATAACACTATCAGCATGTAGATAGAGTAGTTATCTACCATGCTTACATTATTGTCCTACTGAGCATGTGGTTGCTCATCCCTCTCTACTTTCCCACTCTACAGAGCTGTTAGCCTGATGTGAGTCAGTAATAAATGTAAGAAAAGTACATCCCCATACTACTGTGCTTTTTTTTAGATATAACTGTGTATACCGTGATGGATTGAACTTAATAAATGATTATTAATATAGGAAGTTAGGCGATATGCCTGTTACGCGACGAGGTAGAGGGGGGGAGCACGTGCTAGAGGCCGTAGAGGTAAGCCTGAGAGCCGTGCGGAGCCACAGACTGATCGGGCTCCACAGAACCCTGCTGAGAGATCAGGAGATACTGAGGCTCGTTTCTCTAGGATAGAGCAGAGTATTGAGAACCTGGTGGAGATAGTCACACGGGTATTAGGTGCTGGTGATAGACAAGGTCCCGCAGCATAACCTACGACTGGACAGGCAGCTGCAGAGGCGGAGAGACCTCAAACTGCAGAGATAGCTACAGTTACACCACCTCCAGTCCAGGATACAGCTTCTCCTATCGCTCCACAGTATAGCGGTAGTGAGTTGGGATACGACTATGAGTTGAACAGATTGTGAGAATTCCAAGGGTTGAAACCCCCAGTGTTTCGAGGGGTGAAGGACCCAGTGGTTTCGAAAGATTAGGTGTACGAGATGGAGAAATTGTATAGGTTCTTCAGGTGCACTTCAGCTGAGAAGGTAGCCTTTGTCGTGTTTATGCTAAAAGGTGAGGCCGAACACTGGTGGAGATCCACTGATACTATTTTGAGGACCAGACACCCTGAGATCACTTGGGAGATATTTTTAGAGGCCTTCAGGAGACAGTACATCCCAGCTACCGCGTAAAGGAAATAACAGATGGAATTTGTAAATCTGGTTCAAGGGAACCAAACTGTGGACGAGTATGAGTCTAAGTTTATGTCTTTGGGGAGATATGACCCAGACACGATGGGTAGTGAGGCCCAAAAGATTTAGAAGTTCATTGATGGGTTGAGATTTGCCATCTAGACTAAGCTAGCCCCATTTGACATTCAGACATATGAGGAGGCAGTACATAAGGCTCAGTTATGCGAGCAAGACTTTGAGAGAAATGCCTCCGAGCTGGGAAAGATTAATGTTAGAAGAGATAGAGACTGGACAAGATCCGGGATGGATAGAGTGGCCAAGAGGGGAGGTTAGAGGTTTTTCGAGAAGAGACCTAAGATCGAGGAGGTGCAGGAGAGAATTGCTAGACCTCCCGTGTACCCGGCTTTGATTGCATAGAGGGGTATGGTTATTGGAGGACCACGACCTACCAAAGATCAGTGTAGGAGATGTGAGAGATACCATGGGACTAGACCATGTCAGATACCCCCTGTATCATGTTTTAGGTATGGGAAACCTGGACATATTTCGAGGTATTGTACTGAGATAATTGAGACTACCCTGCAGAAGGGTAGGGAGCCAGAGAGAGGTCAAGTTGAGACAACTGTCCCGAGTAAAAGGGCTACAGCTGAGGAAAAAGGGAAGCAGACAACGAGTGTGAGCAGAGGAAAAGTACATGCACTGGATCAGGACACCGTAGATGCTTCGACGAATGTGATTAAAGGTACTATCCTAATCTTTGATTTAGAAGCATTGGTATTGTTTGATCTCGGTGCCACACATTCTTTCATATCACATTCCTTTGCACATAAATTATTGAAGCATGTGAAACCAACATTGTTGGATAAAATGTTGATGATTTTCACACTCATGAATGATAGTCAATTGACTAAGAATGTATGTAGAGATTGTAAGTTAAAGATAGAGGGAAAAGAAATGATAGCCAATTTAATTTTATTGAACATGAATGATTTTGATGTAATATTGAGAATGGATTGGTTGGCTACCAATCGTGTTGTTATGGATTGCCTTGCTAAGACATTGATGTTTTCAGGATTAGGCAATCTTATTGTAAAATGTTGATGAGAAGAAATGAAAGCAGATGATTGATATAAATGAAAAGAGTATGATTTAATTTAATCTACTTGAGAGATAAATTTATATGCTTATGCTGAATATTGATGTGATGACTTCTGACACTAACGGTGGAAAGAATGATGTGAAGGGTTCATTACCTATGTGGTCGATATAGATGAGGCACACCCAAAATTGAGGGACATACCCATAATTACGGATTACCCTGATGTCTTTTCGGATGAATTACCAGGACTACCACCTGAAAGGGAAGTGGAATTTTGCATAGAGTTAGTGCCTGGTACAGAGCCGACATCGAAGCCACCATATAGAATAGCACCAATTGAGTTGGAAGAGCTAAAGAAACAGTTGCTAGAGAAGGGGTTTATAGGACCGAGCGTCTCACCTTGGGGAGCACCGGTACTATTTGTAAGGAAGAATGATGGGAGCCTCCGACTGTGTATAGATTACTGGTTGTTGAATAAGGCCACCATTAAGAACAAGTACCCCCTTCCACACATAGATGACTTGTTGGATCAGCTCCGAGGAGCCCAAGTATTTTCAAAGATATATCTACGGTCAGGGTACCATCAGTTGAGAATCAGGAGTGGAGATATACCCAAGATAGCATTTCGTACCCGTTATGGCCACTATGAGTTCTTAGTGATGCCATTCGGATTGACGAATGCCCCCGCATCATTTATGGCACTGATGAATGATATATTCAAGCCATACCTAGACAAGTTTGTGATTGTGTTTATTAATGACATTTTGGTTTATTCTAAGTCCAGGGAAGATCATGAGGACCACTTAAGAATATTCTGCAGACCCTCCGAGAGAAAGAGTTATATGCCAAACTCAGCAAGTGTAACTTTTGGTTAGAATAGATCTCATTTTTGGGGCATGTTGTGTCGAAGGATGGGGTATCAGTGGATCCATCCAAGATTGACGCAGTTGTACAGTGGGAACATCCCAAGACAGTTACTGAGATAAGAAGCTTTCTGGGATTGGCAGGGTATTATCGAAGATTTGTTGAGAGTTTCTTCAGACTAGCTGCTTCGTTGACATGCCTCAAGCGTAAGGATGTTAAATTTGTATGGGATAAGGCATGTGAGAGGAGTTTTGAGGAGCTTAAGTGTTGATTAACCACTACTCTAGTTCTCACCATTCCTACTAGCTCAAGAGGATTCTCGGTGTATATGAATGCATCACACCAGGGACTGGGCTGTGTGCTTATGCAGGATGGGAATGCAGTTGCTTATGGATCTAGACAGTTGAAAGATCATTAGAGGAACTACCTGACACATGATTTAGAGTTAGCGGCCATGGTGTTTGCTTTGAAAATATGGCGCCACTACCTGTATGGTGAGAAATTTTAGGTGTTCACAGATCATAAGAGCCTTAAGTACCTGTTCTCGTAGAAAGAACTGAATATGAGACAGAGGAGATGGCTCAAACTCCTAAAAGATTATGATTTTGAAATCATGTACCACCCGGGTAAGGCAAATGTAGTTGCCGATGCTTTAAGTACGAAGAACCTAGGGTTGGTATCTTATTTGATGGTATAGGAACATGAGTTGTTGGAACAATTTGCAAACCTCAGTTTAGATGTAACCCCACCTGGATCAAAGAGGTTAGATATCATGGCTAGTTTGAGACTAGAGCAGAGTTGATTGGCCGTATTCGGCAGGCTCAGCAGAGCGATCGACGGTGTATCGATTGGCCTGAGGTAGATACAAATAGGTGTGGGTATTGATGTGGAGCTGAGTGCTGATGGCTTATTGAGTTTCAGAGCCAGAGTATGTGTTCCTGAGGATCTTGAGATCAAGAGACTCATTTTATCAGAGGCTCACTCATCGAGGTACATGATACATCTGGGGAGTACCAAGATGTATCAAAACCTTCAGAAGGTTTATTGGTGGTCCAAAATGAAAAGAGACATTGCTGAGTATGTCGCTAAGTGTCTCGTTTGTCAGCAAGTAAAGGTAGAGCATCGAAGTGTGTAGGATTATTGCAGCCTCTACCGATATCGACTTGGAGTGGGAGCATGTCATCATCGATTTTGTGATGGGATTGTCGAGGACCCGCTGAGGTCATGATGCCATATGGGTTATTGTGGACCGATTGACTAAGTTCGCCCATTTCTTGGCTATGAGAGCTACCGATACTCTGAGTCAGTTGGTGAACCTGTATATTCGAGAGATAGTATGGCTACATGGTGTTCCAGTGAGCGTTGTTTCTGATAGGGATGCCCACTTCACTTCCCATTTATGGGAATATTTTCAGGAAGCGCTATGGGACCCGACTGAGGTTTAACACCATTTTTCATCCTTAGACAGATGGGCAGTCAGAAAGGACTATACAGACCCTAGAGGATATGTTAAGAGTGTGTGTCTTAGATTTTAGAGGCTCTTGAGATGATCACCTACAGTACGCCGAGTTCGCCTATAATAACAGTTTTCATGCGAGTATCAGGATGGCACCATATGAGGCATTGTACGAGAGTAGATGTCGTTCCCTTATTGGATGGGAAGAGGTTAGTGACAGACAGATTTTTACTCTGAACCTAGTACAACAGGTATCTGAGGACATCCAATTGATATGTGAGAGATTACGGACAGCTCAGAGCAGACAAAAGAGTTATGCTAACAAAAGACAAAGACCACTAGAGTTTGATGTAGGTGAGTCGGTATTTTTGAGAGTTTCACCTTCGAAGGGTATTATGAGATTTGGTAAGAAGGGCAATCTGAGTCCTAGATATATCAGACCCTTTGAGATTTTGGAGAGAGTGGGAGATAAGGCGTATAGGTTGGCATTGCCATCGGACTTGGCGAATGTTCATAACGTCTTCTACGTCTCTATGCTTCGGAAGTATCACCCAGACCCGGCACACGTGATAAGATATGAGCCGTTGGAGCTCAATGAGAGTATGATGTATGTTGAGAAGCCGGTTTGGATATTAGATAGAATAGAGAAAGTGTTACGGAATAAGACAATTCCCTTAGTGAAAGTTCTTTGGCAACATCACATGATGGAAGAGGCTACATGGGAATTAGAGAACTTGATACAGGAGAAGTACCCCCAACTTTTTGAAGAGTAACTTGGTTCTAATTTGGAGGACCAAATTCCTTAAAGGAGGGGAGAAATGTAAGACCTGTATTTTTGGATGTAAACTTTATGAAACCATGCGTATGGTGATATATTTGCAATATAAGCATAAGTGGTGTAAGTCCATGAATTCAATGTACATACTTGTAATAGGAGTTTGTAATGTATATACAAGTTTCATTGTGTATGAATATGAAGAAATGAACTTTTATAAGTGATGAATGTGATTGGAACTCAAAATGAGTAGTGTGCTGAAATGGAATGATGTTGTACTTCCATTTAGCTTGGTATGGTATACTTTTGGCTATATAAAGAATACACACAAGTTCTAATGTGTATAAGGTATGAATGGATGTCATTTTCAAGTCTTAAAGGTCGTTGGATGAGAAAATGACTATGGCAACAAATTAAGGATGTTTGGGTGTGTGTTGCTACAGAAAAACTGCAGAAAATCTAGAAAATATGAAGGTCAGATCGATCTCATGGGATGAGAGATCGATCTGGAAGAGCCAAAATGCTCTTATTTGATCAATGGAATAGAGCAGATTGATCTCCAATGGGGCCAGATCGATCTCCTAAACATTCTATAATGAAAAGATCGATCCTTAAGCATACAGATCGATCTCCTTAGCTCTCTGTTTGGAGCAGATCGATCTCAAGCTTCGACAGATTGATCTCATGCTTGAAAATGCCGTGAAAAAGTGGAATTTAAGGGGACTAGATCGATCTCCTCATAGTGTAGATCGATCTCTTCAAGTGATTTCTATAAAAAGGGTGCTGAAATCTGTAATTTTTGGGAAACAACAACACTTTTCCATTTCCAACCCAAAACCTAGATTTCTCTCTCTAAAATCCACCCATTCTAGTAAGATTTGAAGGGAGGTCATTAGACACAAAGTTGTTCATCTTAAGGAAGAGAACAACATAGTTGAAACCCAAAACCTCATTGTTGGTATTAAAGGAGCAAGTAGAATTTCCCCTTTGGAGTAAGAAGAGAAACTAGATTGGTAAGTTTCTAATGCTCCAACTCAAGCATATTGGTTTGTTTAATTAATTTTGGAGTAGATTTTCATGTGTATTGATAGTTGGATATACCTAGGAAGTGATGGAACTAGAGTGTGACCTAGAAAAGGGAATAAGTCTAGTGCAAGAAAGTGTAATTTGGATGAATTGGTGATTTGTGGGAATCGCTAAGTTGTCAATTCAGTAATATGGATGATTTGAAATGGGTAAATGAAACTACATTATGGGTTGAGTGGAATTAGGAAAATGAGCACATGTCGTGTTAATGGAAAAGCCATAGTGAGAAAATATATGGGATATGAACACTATGAGCTTAATATCGATTTAATATCGATTTGAAATGAGTTAATAGGCCTTATGAGCATTAATAGAAACTATAGGTCGAATCGACTATAGTAAATGCAAGAGTTGTGATATAATGGACTATAATGATGCGAAATACAATTATGTCCAGTTCTGGAGAGTTCGTTGGAGACGAATCGAACCGTACGAGTAAGCAGCTTTAAGGAAGTGGAATCACGAGTCGCGATTCCAGGTAAGGGAATTCTGTAAGTGTATAGAGGTAGCTGCTCTTATTTTATGGGTGTATAAGATTTGGAAAAGTGCATGAGTTTATAGAAACGTGTTTGACGATGTACGAAAATAACTACGAGTATTTGTATAAGATTTGGTTGTTTGAAATTGTATTATAAAGAAATGGGATAGTAAGGCTAATAATTGCATAAATTAAATGTTTTCAATGTTTTCATAAAATATATTGCTTTGTTTTAAGCAAATTGATGGATAGGCTGGCTAGTGTTTGAATGATGTTATGTGATAGCACATGTGAGGTGCTAAATGTGTTTTGAGATTGGTATTTGAATGTTTATGAACCTCCTATCATGTTGATGTGAATTAAATCGTGTTGGAGCCTAGCTGGCACTGGATATTGATGTTTTCACTTGTTTGAAACGTGCCAGAGCTTAGCTCGCACTTTAATTTGAATTGTGGTGATGTGTTATAATTGTACTGGAGTTATACTCGTACATGGATTTCTTCATGTTTTATGCATAAATGTCGTACTATAGTGTTGCTCGTAGGAAGTGATTTGATGATGATGCATGAATTCACGCTAGAGCGTAGCTCGCGTAGGTTTTCACACTGTGGTATGTATGATTCCGTGGTGAGGGTGATACGGGTTGGTGTTCAGGGAACCCAACAGGCCTAGCAGACCTCTTGAGTGGGGTGAGGGTGAAGGGCTAGGACCTGGCACTAATCCATTCAGGGAACCTAATAGACTTAATAGACCTCTTTAGTGGGGTGGGGGTGAGGGGCTAAGACCTGAATCAGGGAACCCAAAAGGGGTGAGCAAGGCCATGAGGGGCTAGGACCTGGTATTAAGAGTACTCCCACGTGCACTCGAGACTATATAGAGGTTTCACTTAGTATGGGGTAGATAAGACCTACTGTAGGCACCCCCAACCATGATATGGGTCTGCGAAGTACGATGTACTGTGTATATCACATGGAGTAAGATGTACCGCGTGATTGAGATACTGATGAGAAAGTCTGGCAGAGAACTAACCCACCTTCGTTCCAGCATGATACCCCGCACACTGAGATCCATGTAGTCTGAGATGATTTATGACATAGTTGGCCAACATAGTCAGTCAAGATATAGTGACCTGTCTTCTTGCTTGTTACATAATACCACACGGTCTTCATACTTGAGTGTGATTTTAACTGTCCAGGGTAGACTCGAGGGAGGGGTCAAGCCTTGTGGGATTTGATTTGTGAAATAATAATGAGGTTTGTTGATAAGTTGCATATTAGACATAGTAATTGTCATATTTTCCCATGATTTAAATTCTTTTATTTGCTTAATTTTTAGATTTGACTTATATTTTCTATTTTGTATTTTGAATGAAGAAAAATTGACAAAATGGATTAAAAGTTGCAAATTCTGCTCAAGTCACAAAATCAAAAGAAATCTTGGAATTCAGTTGAGATCTATCACTTGTAGTTGAAGTTGACTAAATCAATCTAAAGATGGCAAGTGGAAGATTTTAATTATTAAGGAAAAGATATGCAATTACTGTTTTTGGCAAGTGGTGGAAAAAGGAAAGAAATGTAATTGTAATTAAACTCAATCAGAGAACTTTCCTTTGGAAACAGATTCTGGGACTAGGATATTTAATATATATAGACTAAGAGTGGAAGAGGCTGTTAATCTTGAATCTTGATTATTATCATAGACAAACAATTTTATATTTTTTCTTTTGTGTTTTTCTCTGAACTTATGACTTGCTAAACTTTTAGTCTAGCCAAAGGATAATTAAAGTTTGGGTTCTTTAAGAATTGTGAGATCTAATTAGTTTTATCTTGTTCTTTTATATCTTTATTATGTATATGTCTTCTGTTCTTGTTTAAATTATTGTTTTGATTGATTGTGCAAAAAGGGCCCCTTGTTCAATTGTCAAGATAATATATCACCAATTAGAAACTTGAATCCTTAATTGTTTAGGCATTCTAATATAAGTGGTAAATAACATAATTGATTATAGATAGGTTTTCGATTCTATGTTAAGAAGATATATAATCTAGCTTAAATGAACCTACATGTGTGCTTGTTGGTTAGAATTGGTAGTCTCTCTAGTTTTCAATGATGTTGGTAAATTAAATCTTAAGATCGTATCTAAGATTGTTTAACTGATAAGAGAAATAATTAGAGATCGTATCCTGATTATCGAAGAAGTAAGGAGGGATAGGCTGTTAGGTCTTACCAATAACCATAACCAATTTGGTAAAGATTAAAAGAACTCATTTTTGCATCAATGATTAATTCCATGAACCCATTCTAAAATTATTCCTTTGGTTGGATGTTTTCATCATATTGATTTTCTCTCAATTTTTACATAGTGATTTTTCTTTGCTACATTTCAATTTTTCTTTTCATTTTCATTAATAAAAATACCCATTTTTATTTTCTTTTTAAATCTTCTGCAGAAAAATAAATCTAGTTAATCTCTTGGGAAATGACCTTACTCATTTATACTACAGTTTAAATGTATTTTGAGTAGGAATTATTATTGTTGGTCTCGACAACCACCAATTTTTGGCGCCGTTGCCGGGGATTGATTTTTAATTAGATTTATTTTGCTGCCTCATTCTTTTCGTGAAGCTACTGAAGAAATAATGGCTGAAGATAAGCAAACTTTAAGGCAGTTGGTTGCACCACCTGTCAATCAACAATCGCTCTGCATTCATTATCCAACTTTGCAAGCAGATTTTGAATTAAGATCAGGTTTGATCCATTTGCTTCCCAAGTTCCATGGTCTTGAGAATGAAGATCCTCACAAGCACTTAAAAGAATTTCATGTGCTATGTTTAAGCCTGAAACCACAAGGAGTTACTGAAGAGCAAATTAAAATATGAGCTTTTCCATTCTCACTAGCTAATAGAGCAAAAGATTGATTGTTCTATTTACCTCCTGGTTCTATAACCACGTGGACTGAAATGGTGAGACTATTGTTGGAAAAAATTTTCCCTCCTTCAAGAGCTGCCAGCATTAGAAGAGAAATATGTGGAATCAAGCAGAAAGACATTGAGACTCTTTATGAATACTGGAAAAGATTTAAGCAACTCTGTGCAACTTGTCCTCAACATGGGATTTCTGAACAACTCTTAATTCAATACTTTTATGAAGGATTGTTACCCATGGAAAGAAGGATGATGGACGCAGCCAGTGGAGGTGCGATAGTGAACAAGATGCCTAGAGAGGCTAGAGATTTGATTTCCACCATGGCTGTTAACTCCCAACAGTTTGGATTCAGACAAGACATACCTCATAGAAGAGTAAATGAGGTAAATACACATTCTCTTGAAAATCAAATAGCTAATCTAACATCTGTTGTTCAACAATTGGCTATAGGCATGGGAAAGGTGCAACAAGCTAAAGCTTGCGGAATCTGTGCTACTACTTGCCACCCAACCGACATGTGCCCTACACTTCAAGATGAACCTCATGAGCACGCAAATACAATTGGAGGATTTCTAGGTCCACCACAAAGGAATCATGATTCATATTCGAATACTTATAACCCAGGGTGGAGGGACCATTCTAACTTGAGCTATGGAGCGAGACCTCAATTTCAGAATTCTGAATATAGATAGCCTGCTCCGCAACAACATTAGTCATCTTTAAGTTCAGGCATGTCTCTTAAAGAAATTGTTAAATCACTTGCAATTAAGACACAACAATTTCAATAGGAAATAAGGACAATTATCAAGAAGCTGGAAGATCAAATGAGTCAGCTAGCCACTTCTGTGAGCAGACTGGAATCTCAAGGAAAATTACCCTCACAAACAATTATCAATCCTAAACAGAATGTTTGTGCAATAACCTTGAGGAGTGGAACTGAGGTAGGGGAGTCTAGCAAGACAACCCAGAAGCGCATTCCAGAAGAAGAAACTAAAAAGGAAGTTGCTATACCCCTGCCACAGTTGGATCACCCTAAGGAACCTAATGAAACGCAACAAAATGTTTTGGCACCAATTCCTCATTTTCCTTTTAGATCATCTAAATCCAAAAAGCAGGAGGAGGAAAAGGAGATTTTTGACATCTTTCGCAAGGTTGAGGTAAATATTCCTTTACTTGATGCAATAAAACAAATACCTCGATATGCCAAATTTCTCAAGGAGCTGTGCATCAACAAAAGGAAACTAAAAGGTAATGAATTTGTGAGCATGGGTGAGAATGTTTCAGCTGCCCTTCAGAAAATGTTACCTCCTAAATGCAAGGATCCAGGTATGTTTACTATCCCTTGTAAGGTAGGTAATCTTAAAATTAAAAGAGCAATGTTAGATCTAGGAGCTTCAATTAATGTCATGCCTTTGTCTATTTATAAATCTTTGAATGTTGGACCATTAAAAGAGACTAGTGTGATTATTCAGCTTGCTAATAGATCTAATGTTTATCCTGAAGGTGTTCTAGAGGATGTTTTGGTGCAAGTAAATGGATTGATCTTTCCTGCTGATTTTTATGTGCTTAATATGAAGGATGATGACTTATCTAGATCTTTAATTTTGTTGGGAAGACCTTTTCTAAAAACATCTAGGACTAAAATTGATATGCATGATGGTACATTCACAATGGAATTTGATGATGAAATCATTAAGTTTAATATTAATCATGCCTATGAAAGCTCTGTGATTTACATGGAAGAGATAAAGGCATTTCATGATCATACGGTTTCCAAAAAAAAATTTTATATTGGTCAGAATGTTAAACTATCTCATTCTAAATTAAAAATATTTCCTAGTAAATTTCGTTCTAGATGGTTAGGCCCTTATGTTGTCACTAACGTGTTTCCTTGTGGTGCAATTGAAATTCAAAGTTTGGATACAGGTTAAATCTCTAAGGTCAAGGGTCATCGCTTAAAGCCTTTTTATGAAGGCTTACAAGTGCATGAAGTTGAACAAATTGAGTTAAGATGTCCAACATACATAAGGCGTGCCCACGTCCTATTGAACACCCTCTTCTGCAAAAAAAAAAAAAAACAGAAGTGGTGTTTGCATAAGGCGTGCACACCTTATGACAAAACCTCTTCTGCCCAAAAAAAACAAAAAAAAACATATGTTTTTATTATTATTATTATTATTAGTATTATTTTTTTTCTTTCTCCTTTTCAGTTCCAGCATTTTCAGCACTACAATATCGCTGGGGCCGATCAACACAAACCGGCAACACCACCGGAGTCAGTCCTTCCCCATTACCGACAACAATTCTCCCTTCTCGGCACCATCACAGCTAACAACTCCTTTGATCTGCACTCTAATTCCCAGCCCCGATCTTCAGGCTGCCGAGACCCCTGCCACCGGAGCCAAGAACCAAGCTCCGACAGAAGCAAACAGTCATCTGCCCTCTCCTCGAGTCGCGCGTCATCATCTCGTTCTTCACATAAACATCAGACTGCAACACCTTCACCAGAACCCACCATGAAAACCCAGCTTCTGTTGTGCATATGTCACCTCTCCCCGAGCCCCCTCTCGGCAACAGTGACCTTAGCATCTCCAACAGATTCGGCAGCCCCTTCTCCGACCACAGCACCATCAGTAGCTGATCTTGACTCAGCTTTCATCAAGCCGCGACTCCCCTATTTCGAGCCCCCACCAGACCAATACCCATCGAATACACCATCCTCACCAGTTCAACCGAACCAAGCTTCACCAATCCGAACCCTAACCGGTAGCAGCAGACTCCTTCCATTGAGTTCCAAGCTTGACAGTCTCGACCTCTTCAACATTCCCAGTATCAAAGCCGAGACCCATTTTCGGCAGCACCCAGCAACCCACAACCCCCGACCTCCTTTCTTCCTAGCACCGACTGCAGCATCGATCTCCTCATCTAGCTCCGTGGTCCCAATTACAGAGAACCATCAGCAGCACCATCCAATTGCAGATCCAGTAATAGCCAGCAACAGTCAACGATCTAGCCGCCCCCTTTCCTTGATTTCACTTTGCTGTAGCCAAGCCTTTGTCTCACCCAACAACAACCACGACACTGCACCTAAGCACTCTATGATTTTTTTTGATTTATCAAATTTCTAAAAAAAAATAAATTAAAAAAAAATATATATATATATATAGTTGGTAATAGTTATTTTATCATAGGTTTTAGCTTTACCATTTTTATTATTGACATTATTTTCTTTGGTACAGTTATTTATGTTTTTTTGTGATTAACAATCGCACGGGGTAAGGAATTTTTCAATGGCTAGCAGAGGAAATTGAGGAGCTTCTTCTGCTCATAAGCGTGCTCGGCTTGGCAAATTAGTGGAAATCAACGCAATGCTTCGCGGTGCTCAATATTTTTCAGGGAAGTTTCTTAATTTCTCTTAATTCTTTTACAGTGTCTGAGCAATTATTTTGATACATTGGGGACAATGTATAGTCTAGGTGTGTGGGAGGGTATTTAATTGTGACTCTGCTGTTTGCTTTCTTTTCCTTTCATTTTTGATAATTTTCATGAAAATTTTTGCAAATCCAAAAAATATTTTGTTCCAAAAGGCACACTATTTATTGTTTGTGATTTCTTTGAATTCTAGATTTTTCCAATGCTTATCCTATGAAAAAAAAAACTGTGATTTACATATGTGAAAAATAGTTTTGAATTCTCATTAATACATTGTGATTAGTTACTTTTAATTCATTAGATGAAAAAGTGTATAGGATCTAGCACATATAACCCTTTTTTGGTGAGAATTGAGCCTATGAGCATTCATTACATCATACTCCATTTCTTTGTTTGTGTGATTGTCATGCATAGTCGACTATTCTAGAACTTGCTCTGTCATACATGTCTCAATCAACTCCTTTGATGAGTAGGATGCAATTAATCAAAAAATGGCATTTAGGTTAAAACCTTATTCTTGTCATTAAACCATTTCTTTTCAAGCCTACTTTTGTTATTATTAACCCCTAGAGAAACCACTTTGAGCTTGACCTTTTCTTTGGATTAAACCACATTACAAGCCATAATAAACTTTTTTTGTTGATTTTTCCCCTCTTTTTGAACCTTGAATTGATGAATCATATAGACTTATGCACATGAAACTTCAAAATATTTTTGGAAAGATTGCAACATGTTGAAAATTTAGTGTTCCAAGCTATTATTTCCATTGAGTTTTTCTCTTTCGAAAAAAAAAATAGAAGAAAGAAAAAAAAGGAAAGGAAAATGAAAAAAAAAGAAAAAAATGATGAAAATGAAAAAAAAATAAAGAGAAAGAGAAGTGTAATTTTTATTGCTTCACAGTTAGTTCTGAAAATTTTATGATTGAAGCAGTCTATTGAAATCATTAAGTTGAGTTTTGTGTGAAAAGTTTTGAACGATTTCTTCAACTTCTCTAACCTAAAAATCCTTTTATCATACCTTACCTAAGCCCCATTACAACTCTTTTAGACCCTTAGATTTTTGCATTTTAATTCATTCATTGGTGGAAGAGATGTGATGAATTTGCAAGTTTATGGTAAGAAATCTTCTATGCAATGACTTGAGAGTTTATTGATATATATACCCTAAACACTAAAAGTGTGATGAGTGAAATCCAATTGCGAGGGTTTTTAATCCTATGTACTTTATGAATTTAATTGAGTTATTAATGTGCTATTCATGCATGTTATGAGAATTCGCTTTAAAAACTTATGGTTTATTTCTTGAAAAGAATGTGTTTTGGATGAGCATAGGAAGAGGATGAAGGAATGATGAGAAGAGATGATGAATTTGGACTAGTGTATGCTTGAGGACAAGCAATGTTTAGGTGTGGGGGAATTTGATAAGTTGCATATTAGACATATTAATTGTCATATTTTCCCATGATTTAAATCCTCTTATATGCTTAATTTTTGGATTTGACTTATATTTTCTATTTTGTATTGTGAATGAAGCAAAATTGACAAAATGGATTAAAAGTTGCAAATTCTGCTCAAGTCACAAAATCAGAAGAAATCTTGGAATTCAAGTCGAGATCTAACACTTGTAGCTGAAGTTGACAGAATCAATCTAAAGATGGCAAGTGGAAGATTTTAATTATTAAGGAAAAGATATGCAATTACTGTCTTTAGCAAGTGGTGGAAAAAAGAAAGAAGTTTAATTGTAATCAAACTCAATTAGAGAACTTTCCTTTGGAAACAGATTATAGGACTAGGATATTTAGTATTTATAGACTAAGAGTGGAAGAGGCTGTTAATCTTGAATCCTGATCATTATCATAGACAAACAATTTTATATTTTTTCTTTTGTGTTTTTCTCTGAACTTATGGCTTGCTAAACTTTTAATCTAGCCAAAGGATAATTAAAGCTTGGGTTCTTTAAGAATTGTGAGATCTAATTAGTTTTATCTTGTTCTTTTATATCTTTATTATTTATATGTCTTATGTTCTTGTTTAAATTATTGTTTTGATTGATTGTGCAAAAAGGGCCCTTTGTTCAATTGTCAGGATAATATATCACCAATTAGAAACCTGAATCCGTAATTGTTTAGGCATTCTAATATAAGTGGTAAATAACATAATTGATTACAGATAGGTTTTCGATTCTATGTTAAGAAGATATATAATCTAGCTTAAATGAACCTACATGTGTGTTTGTTGGTTAGAATTGGTAGTCTCTTTAGTTTTCAATGCTGTTGGTAAATTAAATCTTAAGATCGTATCTAAGATTGTTTAACTGACAAGAGAAATAATTAGAGATCGTATCCTGATTATCGAAGAAGTAAGGAGGCATAGGTTGTTAGGTCGTACCAATAACCAAAACCAATTTAGTAAAGATTAAAAGAACTCATTTTTGCATCAATGATTAATTCCATGAACCCATTCTAAAATTATTCCTTTGGTTGGATGTTTTCATCATATTGATTTTCTCTCAATTTTTACATAGTGATTTTTCTTTGCTACATTTTAATTTTTCTTTTTATTTTCATTACAACAAATCCCCATTTTTATTTTCTTTTTAAATCTTCTGCAGAAAAATAAATCTAACCAATCTCTTGGAAAATGACCTTACTCATTTATACTACAGTTTAAATTTATTTTGAGTAGGAATTGTTATTGTTCGTCTCGACAACCACCATTTGTGATTGAGAATTGATTTCGATGGGATTTTACGTATTTAAGAATGAGATGTGATTTAAAAAGGAGGTTTCTTAAATGAATTGCCCTTTTTTATGAGTTTAATAAGAATGAGCATGAGATGTTATCACATGTTGATATTCCATATTTTATATGCCAATTTTACATGATTTTGATACATGATATATATGTATATTCATATGACATAGTTTTAATTTGTCATGCTCCTGTAATAAATGATTTATTCATAACACTATTAGCATGTAGATAGAGTAGTTATCTACCATGCTTGCATTATTGCCTTACTGAGCATGTGGTTGCTCATCCCTCTCTACTTTACCCCTCTACAGAGCGTACATAGTGGCCCAGTGTTAGACCCTAACTACTTGACCAAGCGCCCAGCTCGCAAGGGTTCGATTGGGGGCGCTGTGACGAGTGCGGAGCATGGGAAAGCTTTGCACGGGGCGCAACGGGACGCGCACCAAAACAGGCAAGATAAGCACTTGGCTTGGGCGGATTGCCAAGCATGAAACGGAGACGCTAACGGACGATGATCGTAGTTTGCGTGTGGCAAGCTAAGGCGAATCCTTAATAATCGGGATAAGGATAAGGATAAATGCGGGTCATAAGCCAGGATAAGCGGAGAAGTCTTGGCAGACCGAATCACTGGAGATTATCACAGATATAAACTCTGAAGATCATTGAGGTGGCGATCATCCGGAGAGTCCTTAATTTAGTAGGAATTAATCCTATAGAGTTTCTGTTGTAATCAAACTCAGTTGCCTACGTGAGGGGGATGTCCTCACTTGCCTATATAAACCCCAGAGGAGGGGGTAGAATATTCATTCATCAGTTAGTAAGAGAATCATTCAGGGAGAAAGAGAGTGATAGCTAAGAGTGGTCTTCTTGGCTAAATATTGTATTCCTTTTTATTGCAGATTAATAGAAAGGCTCTTTTCTCTAAAGCTTGAGTGTTCTTTACTTTATTAGTATACTTTGTCAAGTCCTTTTCTTGCTTGAGTGTTATATCGCTGCGTATTGACCCGAATTTGGGTTAGTGTGAAGATAGGCTGTACTAAGTTGCGGGAAACTTAGGCCATCACTGGAAAAAGTTTTATAGGAGAGAACGACCCTGTGACAATTTGGTATCAGAGCTGAGTTTTAGATCATGGCACACGAGTTGGCTGACAGAGTTACTGTACTTGAAGCAATGGTGGGCGTACTGCAAGAGGAGGCGGGTACAATGGCTGAGCAGATTCAAGCCATGGCAGGCAATGTCCAGGAGTTGACACAGCTAGCATTGGACATGCAGAAAGAGCATGTTAATCGTTACACCAACGTCATTCAGCATGTTCGTGATCTATCGGATAAATTTGAGGTGTAGTTAAATTCCCTGAAGGCTGACGTTTTACTGATGAAACGCGCAATGATTGCTATAGACCATGGGGAGACGTCTAGTAGTAGTAGGGGAGGTGATAGTAGCGATCTTCAGAAGAAGATCAAGGTGCCTGAACCTAAGGAGTTCGCAGGAGTTCGTAATGCGAAGGAGCTTGAGAATTTTCTTTGGGATATGGAGCAGTACTTCAAAGCTGCCCGAATACCAGAACAGGACCAGGTTACAATCACTAGCATGTACCTCTCAGGTGATGCTAAGCTATGGTGGCGAAGCAGACTGGCAGATGATGATAGTGCTGGTCGTCTGAGGATTGAAACATGGAACGCACTGAAGAAGGAGTTACGGGATCAATTCCTTCCCTTGAACGCGACATGGGTCGCGAGAGAGGCACTCAAGAAATTGAAGCACGCGGGTTCTGTGCGAGATTATGTCAAGGAGTTTAGCTCTTTGATGTTGGACGTCAAGAATATGTCAGAGGAGGATAAGTTGTTCAACTTTTTCTCAGGACTTCAGCCATGGGCTCAGGCTGAGTTACGTAGGCAGAACGTGAAGGATCTGCCACAGGCAATTGCGGCTGCAGACAGTTTGACGGATTACAAACTAGGTTCTTCTTTAAACATTGGGGAAAGGAAGAAGAATCATCCTGATGGAAATAGGGGGAAAGGCAAGAAGGACTGGAAGAAGCACCAGAGAAACAAGGAGAAGGCTGAGTCTTCTAAGCCGAGGGGACCAGATCCACCCCAAAGCAAAGGAGATTGGAGTTGTTTCTTGTGTAATGGGAATCACAAGGCCCGAGATTGCCCTAGACGGACCAAGTTGGCGGCCCTCATGAGTAAGGAGGATCCGGATGATGAATGTCCAAGAGTTGCCCCGATGCAGTTGCTCAACGCTATTCGGACCGAGCAACAAACTCCTCATAAGGGACTAATGTATGTCAAAGCTGAGGTGAATGGGAGATCGATTCGAGCGATGCTTGATACAGGAGCAGCCAACAACTTCGTTTCATTGAACGCAGTTGAGCATCTTGGCCTGAAAGTCACAAGGAGTAACAATTAGGTGAAAGCAGTAAATTCTAAAGCCCAAGGTATCCAGGGAACGGCTACCGCATCAGTGAAGATAGGGACTTGGCAACAGGATTGTAAGTTCTTGGCTTTACCTATAGATGATTTTGATGTGATCATGGGCATTGAATTCTTTGTACAAGCAAAGGCATTTGCTATTCCACACTTGGGTGGATTGATGATATCTGACGAGACATGTCCAAACTTTGTCCCTGCGGAGAGAGGACAAGGTACTGGGAAGCCGTTGCTGCAGTCGGCTTCACAAGTAAATACTGGGTTGAAGAAGGGGGAGACAACCATACTTGCTGCCCTGGTTGAGGTGAAACCAGACACAGTTGTCGAGGTACCGGATGAAGTAGCGGCGGTGCTGAACGATTACAAGGATGTAATGCCCCCAGAATTACCCAAGGTGCTACCACCTAAACGCGCCATTGATCATAAGATCGAGTTGGAACCGGGAACTAGACCACCTGCACGAGCACCTTACAGGATGAGTCCTTTGGAGTTGGCCGAGTTAAGGAAACAGCTTGGTGAGTTGTTGGATGCGGGATATATCCAACCATCGAAGGCACCATATGGAGCCCCAGTTTTATTCCTAAGGAAGCAGGATGGCACACTGAGAATGTGTGTTGATTACCGAGCCCTGAACAAGGTAACGGTCAAGAATAAGTATCCAGTTCCAAATGTCGCTGATCTATTCGACCGATTGTCGAAGGCGACATATTTTACCAAGTTAGACCTGAGATCAGGATATTGGCAAGTAAGGATTACTGAAGGAGATGAAGCTAAGACAGCTTGTGTGACGAGGTATGGCTCTTTTGAATTTTTAGTTATGCCTTTTGGTTTAACTAATGCACCTGCGACATTTTACAACTTGATGAATGATGTACTTTATGAGTACCTAGATCACTTTATGGTGGTATACCTAGACGATATTGTGGTGTATAGCCAGACGCTTGCAGAACATGTGGAGCACCTCAGGGTGGTGTTTGAGACCTTGAGAAAACACTCTCTCTATGTGAAGAAAGAGAAGTGTGAGTTTTGCCAGCGGGAGATTATGTTCCTAGGTCACAAAGTTAGCAGTGGGAGAATACGGATGGATGAAAGGAAGATCCAAGCCATTGTTGAATGGCAAGCCCCTGCAAAGGTCCCAGAGTTGCGATCTTTCTTAGGACTGGCCAACTATTACAGACTGTTCATCAAAGGATATAGCAAGATGGTGAGTCCTTTAACTGATCTTCTGAAAAAGGACAAGAAGTGGGTGTGGTCTGATGAATGTGAGCGGGCATTTCGAGAAATCAAGGCAGCAATGACATCCGAGCCAGTATTGAGACTGCCAGATTTCAAGCTACCATTTGAAGTTCACACGGATGCCTCAGACCGTAGCCATTGGAGGGGTGATGGTCCAAGAAGGATACCCCATTACTTATGAAAGTCGCAAGCTGAAGGATGTGAAAATGAGATATTCAGCTCATGAGAAGGAGATGACGGCGGTTGTGCATTGTTTGGAGGTGTTGAAGCATTATCTGTTGGGAACGAAATTTATGGTGGTGACAGACAATGTGGCTAACACTTATTTCAAGACACAGAAGAAGCTGAGCCCGAAGCAGGCACGATGGCAAGAATTCCTTGCAGAGTTTGATTTCACCTGGGTACATAGACCAGGAAGGGAAAACCAGGTGGCGGACGCGCTGAGTCGTAAGATAGTCCAGTCTTATGTTGCTTCATTATCCGCTATTGAGACTAACCTGATTGACAGGATAAAGCAGCAGGCATCAGTAGATAAGACTTATGAACAGCTCAGGGAGAACGTTAAATTGTGCAAAGTTCGTAGGTATTGGCTCGAGGGGGATTTGCTGTATGCCAAAGGTAATCGACTCTATGTTCCATCTGGCGGGGGACTAAGGAAAGAGTTGCTGAAAGAAACCCACGACCCTCAGTGGGCAGGACATCCTGGAGTGGAGAGGATGTTGGCATTGTTGTCAAGGACATATTACTGGCCGAAGATGGAGGAAGACATTGAACTATCTATCCGTACATGCCACATATGCCAGATTGATAAGACCGAGAGGAAGAAGCAAGCGGGTTTGCTTCAACCACTGCCTATCCCTGAGAGGATATGGAATCAGTTTCTATGGATTTCATTACAGGATTTTCGAAGATAAACAAGATGAAATCTATAATGGTGGTGGTAGATCGTTTTTTTAAGTATGCTGTGTTCATAGTAGCCCCACATGCATGTACCGCACATGAAGCTGCAGAGTTGTTTTTAAATCATGTGGTGAAGATCTTTGGATTGCCCAAGGATATAGTGAGTGATCGGGATACTCAGTTTACTGGGAGATTCTGGACGTACTTGTTCAAGTTAATAGGTTCAGAATTAAAGTTTTCAACGGCTAATCATCCGCAGACAGATGGCCAGACGGAGCGGATTAATGCATTGTTGGAAGAGTATTTGAGGCACTATGTGACCGCGAGCCAAAAGAATTGGGTGAGTTTGCTCGATTCTGCACAGTTTTGCTATAATATGCATAGATCATCTTCCACGAGTATGAGTCCAGCGGAGTTAGTATTTGGACATCAACCTACTACACCTTTGGAAATAGCAAAGACTAAGTCCCAAGGGGAATGCCCAACAGCATACAGATTTGTGCGAGACCGTCAGGAGTTGATGGAACAGGCTAGGGAGAGCTTGGAGAAGGCACAAAGGAGGATGGTGAAATATGCGAATCAGCATAGGCGGGCACTAGAATTTGAGGTGGGTGACAAGGTGTTGCTCAAACTGACACCTCAGATATGGAGACAAGTCACAGACAAGCGGTATCATAAAGGTCTAGTGCCAAAATATGATGGCCCTTTTGAAGTTATAAAGCGGGTAGGCGCGGTGGCTTATCAACTGAAACTGCCAGAAAGGATGAAGTTGCATCCTACTTTTCACGTGAGCTTTTTGAAGCCTTACTACGAAGATGTTGATCCGGAGAGACAACAAGTAAGGAAAGCTCCACCTACTGTGGGAAGCCATTTCGAGAAGAAGGTGGCAAAGATACTTGACCGCAAGGTTAAGGGAACTAGTAGGAAGAATCGGAGAACCTACTACTTGGTGCAGTGGGAAGGTGAAGATGAGGCAGGTGCTACTTGGGAGAAAGACACTTCTTTGTGGCAATTCGAGGATGAGATCAAGGCGTATTTGGAGCTCATTCCGATGAGGGCATCGGCTTCCTCCGACGGGGGGAGGGTTTGTTAGACCCTAACTACTTGACCAAGCGCCCAGCTTGTAAGGGTTCGACTAGGGGCGCTGTGACGAGTGCGGAGCACGGGAAAGCTTTGCACGGGGCGCAACGGGACGCGCACCGAAACAGGCAAGACAGGCACTTGGCTTGGGCTGATTGCCAAGCATGAAACGGAGTCGCTAACGGACGATGATCATAGTTTGCGGGTGGCAAGCTAAGGCGAATCCTTAATAATCGGGATAAGGATAAGGATAAATGCGGGTCATAAGCCAGGATAAGCGGAGAAGTCTTGCAGACCGAATCACTGGAGATTATCACAGATATAAACTCTGAAGAGCATTGAGGTGGCGATCATCCGGAGAGTCCTTAATTTAGTAGGAATTAATCCTATAGAGTTTCTGTTGTAATCAAACTCAGTTGCCTACGTGAGGGGATGTCCTCACTTGCCTATATAAACCCCAGGGGAGGGGGTAGAATATTCATTCATCAGTTAGTGAGAGAATCATTCAGGGAGAAAGAGAGTGATAGCTAAGAGCGGTCTTCTTGGCTAAATATTGTATTCCTTTTTATTGCGGATTAATAGAAAGACTCTTTTCTCTAAAGCTTGAGTGTTCTTTACTTTATTAGTATACTTTGTCAAGTCCTTTTCTTGCTCGAGTGTTATATCGCTGCGTATTGACCCGAATTTAGGTTAGTGTGAAGATAGGCTATACTAAGTTGCAGGAAACTTAGGCCATCACTGGGAAAAGTTCTATAGGAGAGAACGACCCCGTGACACCCAGTGAGGACTGAGGCGTTGTATTTTGGATATCTGCTGCCATCCATCGCTAAGAGGTATACATGAAGGTTCTTTTTTTATCTAAACAATTGTAAAAGTACAGTAGTCTTTTGAGTTGTAATTATGGGGGATGTAGATGTCATTAATCGTATTTTGTATAAATGAATGATTGACGTTCAAATGTATGACATCACTTTTATTAACTGAGAATGGATATTGCGAGTAGATTATTATTGACTCACAACCCAATAGTGTAGTGGTAAGTTTGTTTACGACCAAGTGGGGAAAGGAATAATCGCGAAAAATTTATAGTGATTTCGGTTAAAAAGAATGAAATGGGTTGTGATAAGACCAGCCCCTTTTCTCTCCTTTCCCTCTGCTTAGCTTGAAACCCTCTCCTTGGTTTCTTGCTGATCGCAACCAAGGATGTTGGTGACCAAGAACCAGCCCAACCGACGTCCTTCCCTTCCCCTCTGACCACCGACAACCCTTTTCCCTTTCCTTCTCCCTCTCCCCTTGCTTGAAACCAAAACGAAACAGAGGAGCTTTCCTCTGTTTTGCGAACTGCCGACTGCAGAACCACGAGCCCAATGGCTTCCCTTACCCTGTCCTTCCCCGTCCGGCCTCCCCTTTTCGACTCAACAGTGTCAAAAAAAATATAGATAAAATAACTAATTTCTACTTCCCTATTTTTGTACCAGTGGATTCCTAGGCAAAAACCCAAGCTTTATCTAGTTTAATGTATGTATAAATTTTATTATAGAAGCATGATTGTTGTATGAATTAATTTAAATTTGATTATGAAGAAATTAGGGAACTAAGGATTAATTTGACAAGTTAGGGATTTTGATACTTAGGTAAGGAATTAGACATTAGGTGTTGAATTATCAAGAATTGGAATTGAAGATTGAAGATGATAAAATTAAGTATGTATTTGGTCATTTTGTGGATGATAAATTTGGGTTATTCTAATTATAAAGATGAAAGTAGGGAAATGAATTTTTTATGGGTAGCTTAAAATGTCACGACCCAAAACTACCCAAAAATCAGAGTAAATTTTTCGCGTTTTGTTATTTTCTTTCATGCTTACATGTCCTCTGATCGTGACCACACTCCACTAACAATTGGGCTGTGCGTCAATGCCAGTCCCACCATTCATTTACCATATAGCTTAATTCTTTCTCAGTCATTTATAAGTGTTTACAATATTTATACATCCCCTAAAGTTACTTACAAACATGTTACTGTGCTATGCTTATTTAGATACAATATGAACAAGTGTATATACCTTAAATGATGGGCAGCATCGGATATCCGGAATGCAATACTCAGTCACCTCAACATCTACTGGAGATTATCTGTGTGAGAAAATGAAAGGGGTGAGCACATCAAGCTTAGTAAGGCAATCCTAAGAACAAGTAGGTAACCATACTACCTACATGAACGTGGTGCCATGCATAAACCACCCTTTCTCCACACATTTCAAAACTGATGCTATGATTCATGATGTCATGTAAAACAAGTTTGCATGGAAAATTCAACATGCAACTATTTCAAATCATTTCTTTCTCATTTAAAATTTCACAACAAATTCAGGACTCAACCTATCCCTCGGGTGGTCCTGACTCACACAAAACCATGAAATTAGTTTACATCACACATGGATTTAAAAAGCATGGAAATAACATCATGCAAATTTAGTTTAAAACCCATTTTCAATCTCATCAAGATCATCAACATGCGAGACTAGGCAATATCTATATATCGATAATAACCAGGACTATGGCTGTGTGTCCTCGTGAGCCCCTCTGCTACACGGATCCTAGTGTGCGGGGTCTCACCCTGATCAAAAACCGCCCGGGAGGTGGGTCACTCCATCCTGTCAGTCTTATCTGACCCTACGCATCCGTAGATGCCACACGTATCCGAAGATACCACGCATCCGAAGATGCCACACAGTACAATGTACTCCATGCTACTTGCACGGTACATCGTACTCCGTGGACCCATATATCATACCCTGTCTCAAAACGCACGTGCGAGCCTATTTAATAGGTGACACACAGTCTACCCGATGCTCCAAGCACGGTTCATCGCATGTTCTCATAAAATCAGTGTGAGCGATGCTCAGCACTCTCATCAAATCAAGTAAAACTAGTGCGAGCTAAGCTCTAGCACTCTCATCAAATCATGTGGAAAATTTGGTGCGAGTTAGACTCTAGCACCGTGTCACGAAAATCATATATATATATATATAAAGAATCTGGTGCGAGTCGGACTCTAGCACCAATGCATGTAAAACTCTAGTGCGAGCTCTTGCTCCAGCACTAATGCATTCATCACACAAATCAAAACATCATGCGAGCTGAGCTCTAGCACGTCACATGTCAATAAAAACACGTAGGCGGCTCTGTTTCCTTAAAACAATTTTCACAACAATTTCATCATTGAAAATATGCAATGCTGTGCATTTTTCTTTCAAGGTTAGCCAGCCTACTCATGCATGCATCAAAACACCTCCAGAACGAGCAGGAACCTCTTGTTCTTACTCCTCCCAATTTTTCCTAAAATTATAAATTTTACCCTTAATAAGGGTATTTTGGTAATTTGCCCATTCGGGGCACTAAAATTATTAACTTACTTCTAGACCCTTCAGATAATTTAAAAGACTGCATATGACTTTGAAATTTCGTAAAGTTTACCTCTAGCAGTCCGTAGAATTCCCTTACCTTATTTTTCTGTAGAGTCTGACCTTTCCTTTTCCACTGCTGTCTCGTCACGCAGTCCGATCTGCTCCCAATCCAATGTCCGGAACTGTGTATAAATATTCCTCAGATCAGATATCATACAATTTAATTGTATTTCCTATTTTCTGGACTTAATTTAAATCATTGGGCCTATTTACCCCTATTGGAGCCGATTGCATCTTAATGGGCCTTAATCGGCCTTAAGCCCATTTTCCACTTAATTTTAACATTATCGAGGCCTATTGGGCTTATTGGGCCCACCAACAATTTATTGGGCCTCGTTCTAACTCTTGAATAGCTCAATTTATTATTTACGATGACTTTCCAAAATTTAATTTAATTAATGCGGAAATTAAATCTGAAGCACGCATAACGATGCAAATTATCGTAAATAACGGTTATTTACCCGAGATTCCATGCTAGTATGTAAATCGAGACTGTCTCGAGCTCTCGTTTGACATCGATTATCGAGCTACAGAATTTCATAAATTTTTGGGTAAATTTTCAGTCGAAAATTAATTAAATAAAATATTCCAAAATTTAAATCGATCAATTTCGACCGCTACTGACTTACCCGTAAATCGATTACATCGCCAGGATTTTTCTCCAATTTTTCCTCTTTTTCTTTTTCCCTTTTTCTCCTTTTTTCCTTTCTTTCTTGGCTGAACCGATTCAGTCCGATTCAGACTCGGTTCGGACCGCCGGTTCACTCCGGTTCGGCCGGTTCACTGCCTTGCCGATCGGTTCTCCACCGGCTTTCGCCGCCAGTGGCTCCGCTGGGTCGTCCGCATCTCAGATCTGGGGTCGACTTCGGTCGAGGTTGTCGAAAAGTGGTCGGTCTGGCCTGTTCTCTCCGCCGTCGGTACCCATTTCCTCTTTCCGCCGTTTCCGGCGTTTGTCGGTAGTTTCGTCGGTCGTGGCCGTCACCAATCTGCTCGTCCGCGCTTGGGGAACCGCCAGCTAGCGTCGGTTGGGGCTAGCTTGCCGGCGAATGGCCGGATTTCTCTTTTCCTCCCCCCGTCGGTTTTCTCTCATTTTCTCCCTCTTTCGCTCGCCGTTCACCGCCGTTCGTCGGCTGGTTGGTGCCGACGGGCGCGGGCGACTCTGCTGGTCACCTCTCTGGTGGCTTTCGGTGGTGAGGCCGATGGAGACGGGGCTGGTTCCTCGGGTTCCCCTTTCCGTTTACAGAATCGCGTCTCGCGATTCTGTTTCAAATTTTTTTTTTTAATTCTTCTCTTCTTTTTATTTATTTATTATTATATTTTAATCATTAAAATATTCACAAATATTCTACAAATATCTACAAATTTCTTATTTTATTCTAAATTCATTTATTTTATTTTATTTAATTTATTTAATTTATTTAATTTATTTAATTTATTTAATTTATTTAATTTATTTTAACCCTTTTCGGTATATCTTTCGATTATTTTCGAGATTATTTTTCGAATTAAAAATTTCGATTAATCCCGATTAATTCCATAAATTCATATCTTGATCAATTTAACTCGAAATTTAATTATTTCACCTTTATTGACCAAGATTTCTCAATCCATTATTTTTTATAAATTTTTCTTATCGAATTTATACCGATTTTTGGTCTTTTGACCATTTTACCCTTCAACGTGTTCGGGAATTCCATTTCAGTCCTTTTGCATTTTTAAATGCACTCGTAAATTTCTATTCATTCCCTTTTGCTCTTACAATAAAACCGGGTCTTACATAATCTCCCCCACTTAAGAAATTTGGTCCTCCAAATTAGAACCAAGTCATATGGGTCCATATATAACTCCTCGTATGTTTTCTCATATCATACTCTTTAATTCTTCTGTGACCTTTCCGGAGTGTATTACTTCTCAAGAACTTTAACTAGGGAGATCGTCTTAAACCTCAATACTTTCTCTTTCCTGTTTAATGCCCGAATCAACTTTTTCAATATACTTATATTTGCACTGAGCTGAACTGTTGGAGTTTATATCCGATCACCTATGCTGGATTTGGGTAGTATTGCCGAAGTATCAAAAGAGTCTTATCTCCCACTTGTCCAATCTTTCAAAAATTCCATTCAGTAAAACTCAATTTGCCTTCTTCTCGAGTCTCGTTATGTCGTTATTTCCTTAGGACAAATAACTTCAACAATACTGATTCACCCTCGGTGAATTCCAATGCTTTTTGTCTGCTCTAAGGTGTTCTTAATCTCTCACTCAACTGAACATCCTCAGAGACTTATTATACTAATTCGGAAGAAATTTCTATTTGTCATCCACTTTTTCTTGTCTGAGTCGGGGAACAACCCCTACAGCCATACACTGCCTCATAATTGTTATCCCGATACTCAAGTGACAACTGTCGTTATTGGCGACTTCAATTTGTAACAATTGATCATTCTAGGAGCTTATAAAATTAACGGCACACACTCTCGTCATATCTTCCTTATACCTGAATCCTCATACACACTCTGAGTATCTGGGGGTTTCATAACCAGAAGGTGGGTAGACTTAGTCAATTTAGCGACTATCATCTAAATAGCCTCGTGATTCATCTGAGTCCTCTATAACCCATCACGAAATTTATGGAGACTTGCTCCCATTTTCGTGCCGTGTCGATATAGGTAGAGGCTGCAATAACTCTGTAGACTTTTAATACTCTACCTTATTCCGCTGACATACTATGCACTTTTCCACAATCTCTACCATATCTCTTTTCACATCTGACCACCAATACCCTTTTCAGAGATTTCATATATATATTCGTTACTTTCCGTATGCACTGTATATCCTGAAGAGTAAGCTTCTGACAATATTACTATCTCATCAACAGTGGTCCTGGTGAGCACTTATACTGTCTCTGAACCTCTCTGTAAATCATCGACACTCTCTGTGAACTCTGTCACTGTACCCTTCTGAATTTGACCCAAACTATCGATACCATGCCGATCATCACACTAAGCATATCAAATCCGGGCACTCTCATCCGGTTCTAGTCTCAGGCTAGCTGTCACACAATCACTGTCATCATCAGAAGGGATCACATCACTATTGAGGCTCACAACTGCTCTAGCAGCTCACGCTCAATGACCATCATATGTAATACCATCCCGAGGCTCTTTCTGCTCAAGGCATCAGCCATTACATTAGCCTTTCTTGGGTGGTACAATTTTCCACAATCAAAATCTCTCAGAAGCTCTAATCCACTTTGTATTCTCATATTCACCTCTTTCTGTGAAAACAGATACTTGGGGCTTTATGATCAGTGCATACCCAAAATTTCTCACCATGTACATAATAGTACCATATCCTCAGTACAAGTACTACCGCTGCCAACTTTAAATCATGGGTCAGATAGTTTATTTCATGATCTTTGAGTTATCTGGATCCATAATCGACTATCTTCCCATTTTGCATCAATACACAGCTCATTCATTATTTTGAGTCATTCATACACACGGAGAACCTCTTCAGCTGTTGGGTATGGTGAAAATAATCACGGTGGTCAGTTCATACTTCATTACACCAAAACTCCTGTCACGTCAATCATCCCATTTAAATACCACGCTTTCTTAGTTAAACGTGTCAACAAAGTATACCCTTTTTAGAACTCGCAACAACCATCTATAAAAGTAATTTTCCAATTGTTGCTTATAATTTTTTCGAGACTTTAAATACACCCAGCATATCATCAATAAGGATGATGACAAATCGGTCCAGGTAAAGTTTAAATAACTCATTGTAGTTGAGCTCCACTACATATTCCAATCGTCCATATCCTTGACCTCTGAATGCATAAATGTATAATATCACTTCAAAATTGCTCTCGTTCAAGGTACTAACCCACGTCATTTCCTTTTTCTTATATTAACGGCTTTTATTAAATTTTAATATTTTAACCTTCATAATTAATCGAATTTTATAGCTCTTTATCGTACCAGTGAAGGTGTCCAAATTTTAAATTTATATCTTACTATGGTCGATTTCAAGTTATAGATTATATATATATATATTTCTAGACGTTGTCAAGTCTTCAGGCGGGAAGGTATTTTGAAATACCTTTATTAACCCTTAGACTTAACCACAATTACTTTACATATCAGTCCTTGTGGTTACAATTCATATTCGCTATTATTCGCTTTAATCCAAATTACTTCATATTTTAAGGGTATTCTTACCTAGCATACGCCTCTTACTCCAGTACATCTTGTATTTAGGATCAAACATATCTTAAAGAGTTATCTCCTTCGTATATCAATTATAACGAAACTCTGTCATTATTCATTTCGTGAGTACCATTATTTGCTCCTTTAATTTCAACCGTTGCACCCCTTTTTATTACTTGTCAAAACTTACAATATACTTTTCAGGGGTAAAACAACACTATCTTAGGATAGAAATCCGAACAGCATAGCTTGCAGCCGACCACTTTATTCTCAAATATTACTTTAAATTATTCATAGTCCATTGAATAAAATCGGCTGACTTATACTTCTTATCCCGTTTTCTACTTAAAATAACTTCATAATTATTCCGTTAGTTAACCTTCCTCTATTGGGGTACTCATTTATTAGCATTGTGCCCAAGAGTGTAGGCATTCATGTCTTTTACTCACTTATATGCGAATGAAGGCGGTATGAAGAAATACGTGGTACCATTCATAAGCAGTGTGGTATCTTTCACCACATCCTCTGAAACATCAGTAGTGTCCTGGTCTAAGACATACACTCGCCTTCGTCCAACAACCTACTTTCCTTTTCTCTTCGACTGTGGCCTCCTTTTTCGATGCAGCTATCTCAACAGGGTTTTCTCTATCTCTTTACCTTTCTGTGGGGCAATCTCGCCCAACTTTAAGCAATCATAATAAATGGTTCGTCTTACCACACTTAACGGCCATTTTCATTAATAATATGTAAGTGTAGGTCCTACTTCCGTGGTATTTACCACACATTCTACAGTGATCTGTAGCAGATCGGGGTTCTCCAATCACAATACCCCTCAAAAGTGCTATAATCGGATAATTGTGGCCTTACCAATCATCTTAGCCCAACACTCATCAAATAAAATCTTTTACCAAACTACCCCTTTTTCTCGTTCTACCATCTCTATTATTCTCGATTCTCTTTCTGTCTCTATTTCGGCCCTTACTACCTTTCCCAATCTCAGAGGTGTGCAACACTCGATCTTATTCACACAACTGTATTTTGCGCACTACCTCAGTATAGGTAGTGATATCTAATGGGGCCAATCAGACTCTAATTGACAATTTGAGTCCTTCCATAAAATTTTAGACATCTCGACGGTCACTGTTCATAGTGTCGAGGTAATATCTGCCCAAGAATATAACTGAGTTTCATACTCATAATTCATACTCATCAATAAATCAATTCCTTTTAAACAGTATCCGGGATATTCTATCACCGGAATACATCCAGAAATATTTCTCTTGTCAACTCTGGATGTCTAACTCTTAAGATGGGTCAAGCGGACTTCCATCAATGCTTCGACTCGCCCTCAATTCTTATGCATACTCTGAGCAATTTTCTCCCAAAATATTTTCCACACTCCGCTCCAACCTCGCGAAGTGTGTCTCAACACTGTCTGATCTCTCTGTCGGACTCTGTGAGGCATGCTCAACTTTAGCCTCTATTTCATTCTCATACTGATTCTCCTAGGTCAACATAGCACGACTAGCAGGCTCAGGCCTACCTCTACGACCTTTGCCTCGTGCTCTACCTTCTCTATCACGACTAATATTAGGTATTCCTGTATTCTTAACTATTTCTTAGTTAAAACCCATCTCGATATACACTATTGTATCTAACCAAGCACAGTAACACGGGGATGTAATTTCCTAATTACTGACACTGACACACATCAGACCAATTTCTGCTCTGATACCACCTTTATATGTCACGACCCAAAACTACCCAAAAATCAGAGTAAATTTTTCGCGTTTTGTTATTTTCTTTCATACTTACCTGTCCTCTGATCGTGACCACACTCCATTAACAATTGGGCTGTGTGTCAATGCCAGTCCCACCATTCATTTACCATATAACTTAATTCTTTTTCAGTCATTTATAAGTGTTTATAATATTTATACATCCCCTAAAGTTACTTACAAACATGTTATTGTGCTATGCTTATTTAGATACAATATGAACAAGTGTATATACCTTAAATGATGGGCAGCAGTGGATATCCGGAATGCAGTACTCAGTTGCCTCAACATCTACTGGAGATTATCTGTGTGAGAAAATGAAAGGGGTGAGCACATCAAGCTCAGTAAGGCAATCCTACGAACAAGTAGGTAACCATACTACCTACATGAACGTGGTGCCATGCATAAACCACCCTTTCTCCACACATTTCAAAACTGATGCTATGATTCATGATGTCATGTAAAACAAGTTTGCATGAAAAATTCAACATGCAACTATTTCAAATCATTTCTTTCTCATTTAAAATTTCACAACAAATCCAAGACTCAACCCATCCCTCGGGTGATCCTGACTCACACAAAATCATGAAAATCAGTTTTACATCACACATGGATTTAAAAAGTATGGAAATAACATCATGTAAATTTAGTTTAAAACCCATTTTCAATCTCGTCAAGATCATCAACATGCGAGACTAGGTAATATCTATATATTGGCAATAACCAGGACTATGGCCGTGTGTCCTCGTGAGCCCCTCTGCTACACGGATCCTAGTGTGCGAGGTCTCACCCTAATCGGGAACCACCCCAGAGGTGGGTCACTCCATCCCGTCGGTCTTATCCGACCCTACGCATCCGTAGATGCCACACGTATCCGAAGATACCACGTATCCGAAGATGCCACACGTATCCGAAGATACCACGCATCCGAAGATGCCACACGTATCCGAAGATGCCACACGTATCCGAAGATACCACGCATCCAAAGATGCCACACGTATCCGAAGATACCACGCATCTGAAGATGCCACACGGTACAGCATACTCCATGCTACTTGCATGGTACATCGTACTCCGTGGACCCATATATCATACCCTGTCTCAGAACGAACGTACGAGCCTATTTAATCGGTGACACATAGTCTACCCGATGCTCCAAGTAGGGCTCATCGTATGTTCTCATAAAATCAGTGCGAGCGATGCTCAGCACTCTCATCAAATCAAGTAAAACTAGTGCGAGCTAAGCTCTAGCACTCTCATCAAATCATGTGGAAAATCTGGTGCGAGTTAGACTCTAGCACCCTGCCACGAAAATCATGTAAAATTTGGTGCGAGTTAGACTCTAGCACTGTGTCACAAAAATCATATATATATATAAAGAATCTGGTGCGAGTCGAACTCCAGCACCAGTGCATGTAAAACTCTAGTGCGAGCTCTCGCACCAGCACTAATGCATGCATCACACAAATCGAAACATTGTGCGAGCTGAGCTCTAGCACGTCACATGTCAATAAAAACACGTAGGTGGCTCTGTTTCCTTAAAACAGTTTTCACAACAATTTCATCATTGAAAATATGCAATGCTGTGCATTTTTCTTTCAAGGTTAGCCAGCCTACTCACGCATGCATCAAAACACCTCCAGAACGAGCAGGAACCTCTTGTTCTTACTCCTCCCAATTTTTCCTAAAATTATAAATTTTACATTTAACAAGGGTATTTTGGTAATTTGCCCATTCGAGGCACTAAAATTATTAACTTACTTCTAGACCCTTCAGATAATTTAAAAGACTGCATATGACTTTGAAATTTCATAAAGTTTACCTCTAGCAGTCCGTAGAATTCCCTTACCTTATTTTTCTGTAGAGTCTGACCTTTCCTTTTCCACTGCTGTCTCGTCACGCAGTCCGATCTGCTCCCAATCCAATGTCCAGAACTGCGTATAAATATTCCTCAGGTCAGATATCATACAATTTAATTGTATTTCCTATTTTTTGGGCTTAATTTAAATCATTGGGCCTATTTACCCCTATTGGGCCCGATTGCACCTTAATGGGCCTTAATCAGCCTTAAGCCCATTTTCCACTTAATTTTTACATTATCGAGACCTATTGGGCTCATTGGGCCCACCAACAATTTATTGGGTCTCGTTCTAACTCTCGAATAGCTTAATTTATTATTTACGGTAATTTATCCGACTTTCCAAAATTTAATTTAATTAATGCAGAAATTAAATTCGAAGCACGTATAACGATGCAAATTATCGTAAATAAGGGTTACTTACTCGAGATTCCATGCTAGTACGTAAATCGAGGCTATCTCGAGCTCTCGTTTGACATCGATTGTCGAGCTACACAATTTCATAAATTTTTGGGTAAATTTCCAGTTGAAAATTAATTAAATAAAATATTCCAAAATTTAATCGATTAATTTCGACCACTACTAACTTACACGTAGCTCGATTACATCGCCGGGATTTTTCTCCAATTTTTCCTCTTTTTCTTTTTCCTTTTTCTCCTTTTTTCCTTTCTTTCTTGGCTAAACCGATTCGGTTCGGTTTAGACCCGGTTCGGACCGCCGATTTACTTCGGTTCGGCCAGTTCACTGCCTTGTCGGCCTGTTCTCCACCGGCTTCCGCCGACAGTGGCTCGGCTGGGTCGTCCGTATCTCAGATCTGGGGTCGGCTTCGGTCGAGGTCGTCGAAAAGTGGCCGGTCCGGCCTGTTCCCTCCACCGTCAGTACCCATTTCCTCTTTCCGCCATTTTCGACGTTTGTCGGCAGTTTCGCCGGTCGTGGCTGCCACCAATCTGCTCGTTCACGCTTGGGGAACCGTCAGCTAGCGTCAGTTGGGGCTAGCTTGCCGGCGAATGGCCAGATTTCTCTTTTCCTCCCCCCGTCGATTTTCTCTCGTTTTCTCCCTCTTTCGGTCGCCATTCACCGCCGTTCGTCGGCTGGTTGGTGCCGAAAGGCGCAAGCGACTCGGCTGGTCACATCTCCGATGGCGTCCGGTGGTGAGGCCGACGGAGACGTGGCTGGTTCCTCGGGTTCCCCTTTCCGTTTACGGAATCGTGTCTCGCGATTCTGTTTCAGTTTTTTTTTTTAATTCTTCTCTTCTTTATTTATTTATTTATTATTATATTTTAATCATTAAAATATTCACAAATATTCTATAAATATCTACAAATTTCTTATTTTATTCTAAATTCATTTATTTAATTTATTTTAACCTTTTTCGATATATCTTTCGATTATTTTCAGGATTATTTTTCGAATTAAAAATTCTGATTAATCCCGATTAATTCAATAAATTCATATCTTGATCAATTTAACCCGAAATTTAATTATTTCACCTTTATTGACCAAGATTTCTCAATCCATTATTTTTTATAAATTTTTCTTATCGAATTTATACCGATTTTCGATCTTTTGACCATTTTACCCTTCAACGTGTTCGAGAATTCCATTTCAATCCTTTTGCATTTTTAAATGCACTCGTAAATTTCTATTCATTCCCTTTTGCTCTTACAATAAAATCGGGTCTTACATAAAACGGGTCTTGAATCGACAAAACCGGAGAAGAAATGAGAAGTAGACAAAATAATAATAATAATAATAAATAAATAAATAAATAATAAATAAATTATATATATATATATATATACATGCGTGTTAGTATAGGTGCATATGAACAAAATATAAATATACATGTTTTAGCCTAGGTATGTACAATTATATACACACACAAAGTAGTAGCAAGTAGGAAATGTATAAGATGATAGGAGAAAAGGATTATTTAATTGAGAATGTAGCTATAGACTTTGTAGTAGGAATTAGACTTCTGTATGTATGATAAAATAGGAAGAAAAAAGGAAATTTGGTGAACTCAATTAAATAAGTATATTTGGATGCAGTATTAAGAAGTTAGAATTAAATTTCAAGTGTGTTTTTCCTAGGTAAGCAAGGTTACGATTTTGAGGCATTGTGGACAATTCGAATTGTAAAGCTCGTAATTAGACATGTACTCTTTATGATTTTGTGATGTATGAATAAGTCACATTTGATATAAATCATAAGGAATGAATGTTTTTAAGTTGCAAGTGTGTATGGAATGCAAAACGGGTAGTTAAGTAACTTAAAATGAATGTAATAGTGAATTTTGGGAAGAAATTGCAGAAGAACTGCTTCTAAAGATAAGCATATCGATCTCTCATTCAATGCAGATTGATCTTGAAGCTATGGGTAGAACAGATCGATCTCATGTTAGGGCCACATCGATCTCTTTAAGGTTCTGTGTAAAGTATATCGATCCCATGCTTAGGAGCAGATCGATCTCCCTAGGTTTGAGAGGTTGGTTCTGAAGGGGAAAAAGACAGGACAGATCGATCCCCCACCGTTGGCAGATCAATCTCTAAGAGCAATTCTATAAATATAAGGCTCTGCAACCTTTTCCTGAGAATTACCAAACCTTTCCAAAAGCAAAGTTAAACCTAACCTTTCTATACTAGGAAACTTCATCTTGCAAGTAGTTTTGAGTGAGATTCAGTTAAGCAAAGTTGTTCTTAGTGAAGAGGAGAACAACATATTTGGAAACAAGAAGTTGGAATCAAAGATTTAAGAACCAAGGAGGATTTTGCTAATTTTGGTGAAAAGAAGAAAAGTTCAAGCTAGGTAAGATTCAATACACCACTTTGATATATGTTAATCTAAGTGTATTGGCTAGTGAATTGGTATATGTTTAAATTGTTGAAAGTAAATGGATCATGAAAAATATCCATGACCTAGCTATTGATGTGAGATTGAGAAAATGATGAGGAAGTTGAGTAAACATGGGTTAAATGCTGAAATAAGCATGAATGAAAGATTGTAAGGTAGTTTTGTGAGATACATGAATTGTAATAGAGAAGAAATGAAAATTGTTATATGAGAATTATGGTGAAATACCAAAATGGGAGAAAGAGATGAGATTGAGACATTGAGAGAAGATTAATACATTGATATAGAGTCATGCAAGTGAGAACAAGTATATTAAAGTATACTGATGTGGATAATTATTAACAGCTTCGAAGTTGATATCGGAAACTGATTGGACTGCAAGAGTGAGTAGCACCGTTGGAAGTGAGGTCACGTGACGTGATCTGAGGTAAGGGAATTTTGTGAGTAGCTAGAGATATCTACACTATTTCAAATAGAATTTCGATACTATATTCTATATGAATTTCCGTGAATAGACATGTTGTGATAGGGCGTGAGGAGATAAATTGTGATTTTATCCAAAAATAAGATAAAAAGCCTTAGAAGCACGTTTGTGACTAATCTTCATAGTTGCATGACAAAATGACTAATGTTTTCATGTATATGCGAAAACAACACATTTAAGTGCCTATTTGATTTACTTGGGTGAATTATGATTTGAATCAGCCATCTATCAGGGTTGTGTGTAAACCCTTAGTGCTAGAGAGTACTCGCACTATATCTTATGAGATTTGTATCACATAGTACTTGAGTGTATTCTCGTACTAAATTTTAAATGCGATTTTATGTATGATAGAATACTGGAGTATTGCTCGTACTCAAGTTTCATTGAATGATTCATTGTAGAGAATTGGGAGCCTAGCTCATACTCAGTTTTACATGATAGAGTACTGAGAGCATTGCTCGTACTCAGTTTTCATTATTGATGCATTATAGAGTATTAGGAGCATTGCTCATATTCAATCTTTATATGACATAGTGCTAGGAGCATTGCTCACACTAGATTTGCATCACATGTGTTATGGTCGTGTTGAGAGTTTACTCGCACGTATCGAAATTTTTAAAGAAAGCATGAAATAGCAGTGTTGGGAGCCTGTGCTGACTGTGTGTTGCACCAATTTTATGCTCGCACGTGCAATATTTTGAGATATGGCCGAGGGCTATCGAAAATAGAGCCCATAGTATGAGGACTAAGACTTATGGCAAGCATCCCGACTATGAGGTATATCCAAGGTATGAGGACTAAGACTCATTGTGAGCATCCCGACCTTGAGATTTGGGTCCATGGAGTACACTGTGTACCGTATATGTACATGGAGTACGTTGTACCGTGAGTACACGATATAAGTGAGCTGTGAGTTGACGATTGAGGATTTGACCCACCTACTGTTACAGAAAATGTGAGACGCTGCACACCGAGTACTGTGTAGCCTGAGATCACAAAAAATGAGCAATGATCATAATCTCGGAATATGTAGTCGCCAATCTCGTTCTTCTTTCATGCAATGTAAATTGATATTTCTTGAATGAACTATCACATGGGTTTATAACCTGAACATGTGAGTTTGTGTGTGATAAAAAGGTAACCCGAGGGATGGGTGAGGCCCAGATTTCCATGTTTTTGAACATGATGAATGCCATATTATTTTGATTTAATTGAATGGCATGATAAATGTAAATTTTATGAAATTGCATGAGAAATGTAATGTGTTGCATAAATTGCTGCGATTATTAAACCAACATGATTTAAGTTTTATAACTGACAATTTGTATCTATACGTATATATTGCATAAAAGTTTCAAGCAGGATGCATGCTTTAGATATGAATCGATATGGAAATGGTTTCAAGGCATAAGCATTGTATTTTGTATATAGTGTGGTTATCTACTTGCTTGCCTGATTTCCTTACTGAGTGGTGAGCTCACCCCCTTTTTATTTCTCCTCTTTACAAAGCATTCATAGTATGTGGACACGGCTGATGACTGATATTCCTTGATCCGCTGCATATCCATCTTACGAGAGGTTGTGAGAACCCTGCTGCCCGCCTCACACCAGGTCACAGGCTTACAGGTCTCAACAACTCCACGTATTGTCCGCTTTTGGGTCTGGGGGGCAAGCCCATCTCCAGCCCATCACGGCTTTGCTCGCCCAGGACGCGTCCCCATAGGCTCAAACTCGGGTTAACACCCTTGTTCTTTCACTCTTGGTACCATTGAGCTCGCGACCCGAGTTCGAGCCTATGAGGACGCGTCCTGGGCGAGTAAAGCCGTGATGGGCTGGAGATGGGCTTGCCCCTCAGACCCAAAAGCGGACAATACGTGGAGTTGTTGAGACCTGTAAGCCTATGACCTGGTGTGGGGCGGGCAGCAGGGTTCTCACAATAAAACGCGTATTTTTATGTGAGAGCCCCTAGCCTTCGCAGGCGAGCCCACTGGCTCCCTGGGCCGACTAGGCCTTGTCACCATAGCTATGTATTGTTCTCTTTTGGTCCCACTGGACCATCAAGATTTTGCTCACCCAGGACAAGTCCCCAGAGGCTCGAACTAGGGTCAACACCCTTGTTCTTGCACTCTTGGTACCATTAAGCTTGCGAGCTCAATGGTACCAGGGGTGTCGAATCAGGCATGATGTCCTGAGTTCGAACCCTTGGGGACGCCAAAGAAAACCATGAGGGGGCTGGGCCTGCCAAAGCGGACAATACGGTTGAGTGGACGATGTCACAGCAGTCAGACCAGGGGCCCATGGAGGGTTGCGCCTGTGTAGGCTGAGCTGGGCCCTCACAGAGGTATACACACTTGAACATTTTGTAATGAACATTGTAAAAGCACAGTTAGGTAAACGATTGTACGGTCGAGGATTGTATATGTACAAGTATTTATATAATGTATATGAATTACTTTTAAGAAAGAGTAATTTCAATCAATAGATAATATGTATTGACATGTATGTATATTGTGGAATGAAAATGGTTGACGTGACTAATATCAAATCACAGTCCAACTATTTGGTGTTGAGATATGATAGAAGGAGAGGTAAGTAAATTGCGAAAAAATTTGTGGTGATTTTGGTAGGTCACGGGAGGGGAGGTCGTGATACGAATAAATAGGATACTAAGATACAAATTTCGGTGTAGGAAAATCGTAGAAGGATTTATGGAAGATACTTGGAGGCATTACTACTCAAACTTGGAATTTTTGATAAATCGAGGTAAGAGGTATAATTTAATTTAGTTCTGATAACAAACACTCATTGCATTGATAAAAAGATTTTATGAAGCAATGTTATGTTTTGAAATGATTTATAATTGTTTTCATACTTTTGGAACGATTTACGAAACATGATTTCGTTTTAGAAAATATTCTCCGAGTACATCTATGTTTATGAAATGAATTTCATGAAGTATGAAAATGCATGGAAGTTTTATAATGGTTTGTAATTCTATATTTATACTCTGAAAGAAACTTTTGACATTTTTAAAAGTCTTTAAAAAAAAAAGGGAAAAGAATTTTTTTGAGACTATAGGCTTCATGCATGGCTACTTCTTGTGGTGCTTCGATTTCACCACTTGAGTGCCGGTACGTAGGGCTCCTGTAGCACTTGACTCTACCTTTGTGGTAGATGTCTCACTACTTGTGGTTAATGATGATGATGTTTTGGTAGTATCTCGTGCCCGCGCAGCACACATGAATGTTTCCCATGTGCAGAGTACCTTTGGTGCCCGTGCCCTAGCTAGGTGCTAGAAAAAGTAAGAAAGATAGATACTACCCATGTTTTATGAAAGTTCTGTACAACCCTGATCTAGTCTACAACCCCCACCATGGCCATAGGTATGATGATGACTATTTATGGAGGATGACACGTATCGCATGACTTAGTTATATCTTAGTCTCCACGATTATGATTATGATTATGATGATGATGCTGATGAATAACTATTTTTTTATGAGATTATGACAAATGTTTACGAATAATTATGTTTTATGAAATGTTTATGAATGATGATGATTTTATGAAATCACCCATGAATGATGACAATTTTATGAAACCGTTAAGTATGTTATTTGATTTAAAGAAACTCATGCTTCATATTTTCTTATGATGACTATACATGTAACAAAATTTACACATCTTTTAAAAGATTAGTTTATGAAAGATTTTACATGCTTTTACTTATCAGAAATACTTTAAACATATTATCTTGGGCTTTTTTCCCGAAAGCTCACCTATCTATCTTTCAGACTATTTGTAGTGATCTATAGGCACTACCTGCCGCGTACACGACGTAGGCTGGTGTGAGATCTGCGAATTTTATGTACCCCCAGTTATGAGAATTGTAATTTAATATATGTAATTATGATATGTTGATGTACACGCAAGTTTTAAATATGATGAAGTATAATAAGATGAGGTTTTTAAGTCTTGAATGTGTATAGATTAAAATATGGACTATGGGGTAGATTATGGGAAGTTTTACATTGAGTTTTCTGCAAATTGATGCAGCAGCAGTACAATCTGTGAAGGCCAGATCGGTCTCCAAGGATGAGAGATCGATCTCATGGCTACAGAATGTAGGAAATGTACAAGAACTGATAGGCAAATCGATGCCATAAGCAATTAGATCGATCACCAAATGTTTCTGTAAAGGGTAGATCGATCTCCTACAGGAGCAGATCGATCTAAAAATGTTTCTGTAAATAGCAGATCGATCTCCTCACAAGGAGTAGATCAATCTCATCAAGATTATGAGATCGATCTCACCCCTCGACAAATTGATCTGGTAGGCATAAAAAGTGCCCAGAACGTTCCCAAAATTCAAAGGCAGATCGATCTCCTACAGGAGCAAATCGATCTCCTACCCTCCGCCTATAAAAGGACCCTTGTGTTTTTTTCCTGTATTTCATCCTTTCTCTCTGCAAAAAATCGAAAACCTCCATTTTTAGCCGAACCCTAACTTTCTCTCTCCTCCAAAATGCTCATTTTCGTTCGAATCAAAGGTTGTGGTAAGAAGGAAAGTTGTTCCTTATCAAAAGCAGAACAACATACTTGAGAATCAAAGGGCGATTTGAGTTGAGGCGTGAATTGAGCACTCGACATATTTTGGGTAAATTTCTAAACTTTGATCTTTGATGTTTAAAGTAAATGTCTGCGATTATGGTTGTATATGTTGTGATAAATGGGCTGAAAATGATTAGGGTTTATAGGAATATTGAGAAATTATGAGAAATTGGTTAATGAGGATTTTGAGATGTTAAATGAGAATGTGAGCAGTTATGCTCGATATTGAGATTTTAGAGAATGTGATAATGTATTGATGATGTTTTTACAATGTTGGGACAGCCCGGGAGTTCTATAGAGGAATGTGAGGCTAGTCCGTCGTTTGGGGGAACGATTGCACTATACGAGGTGCAACGAGGTAAGGGAAAACTTAAACTCATTTGTGTATGTGATTTGTGATGATAATTGTAGCATGAAATGTTTTGAGAAAACAAGCAGGTTTTATGAGTTGTGAATGAGTTATTGCACATGGTTTTATAGCCAGTTGGGGCCCAATTTTTTATGAGATGTAAACAAAGTGTGAAATTGTTTTACAAACCGTTGAGTTTAAAATGTGAAACGAGATTTGGGCTCTACGTTAAGGCGTACTGAGATTTGAGAAATGTGTGCGTATTTTGCCGATTTGAGCTCGGTTTTGATATGTTTTGTAATGAGTACAAAATGATTTTTCAGATGAGTTTTATGAGAAAAACCATGATGAGCTTTACGTGAAGGCAAAACGGTTTTTGTATGGTAATGGTTGATATTGAGACTTAGGCATGTCTTGTGAATACACATCGGGCCTTACTCTGGTAGCATGTAAGTTCGGGTCTTACTCTGGCAGCATGTAAGTCCGATATTCCTCCGTTTTGGTAATGAGAGATGCCTCCGCTCTGGTAATGTGAGATGACCCCTGCTCTGGTAGCGCTGGGTGGCCTTGCTTTGGTAGCATATAAGTCCGGGCGTTGCTTTGGTAGCATGTAAGACCGATAGTGTGCATGAGGAGAGGCCTTGCTCTAGTAGTATGTAAGTCAAGGCCTTGTTCTGGTAACACGTATGACTAATACACCATGTATACGACCATATTGTCGACGTTCCCTCTTTGAGGATGCCTGGGATGCGCACCCAGATGAGATTATATTGGTGTGCCATGACGAATGTTTTATATGAGTTTTATTTGCCTAGTCTCAATTTTACACATGAGATTGTGTTTTGGTGGCTGCGCCACATGCATTACTATTGAGGTGATTTTTATCACGTTTTATGAGAAAATCCATTATCGCATCCTTATTTCCATATGCTTGTGACTTTGGTTTTATGTTGAGCCAATTACTCTCATGTTTTTACATGATATTTGAGAAATGAGATGATGATAAAGTTTTATTGAATTCATGCTACATTTTCTACTAAGTTTATTGAGTTTCACTTGCAAACAAAATGATTGTGTTGTGCAAATCATTATTTTATTAATGAGTCCCTTACCCCCCCTTACTGAGCGATTTAAAAGCTCGCCCTATTTTATATCCCCCCAGATTTCTTCAAGTGAAGAGAGATCCCTGCAACGTACGGAGTAGTGGCTAGTAGAGGACTTGAGCTCTAGGCCATATATTGTATTTGAGGTATACTTTAACATTTCATGTACCCAGACTAAAGTTGTATTTACAGACACTTGATGTACAATGATGTATATGATGTATTAGGATTAATTAACTCTGTATTGAGGATTGTATACGCTATGACATATAAATAGTAAATGATGAGATCCTCAGGTGAAAGTTTTATAATGTATACATGTGATGATGCATGACACTGCACAGGAATGCACCCGGAATTGTGTATTAATGTAAATAAGTTTTAAATTTTCCCTATTTTCCCCGCTTCTTAGGCGTCACAGCTTGTGGGAAAGAGATACCTTAGGCTACTTTTTGTACACGTAAAAAAAGGTATACTATTACATTCCTTTACCAGACACATTTTATATGCACAAACATATGATGAAAATATTTTGTTGGGATGTAATTTGTAAGAAAACAAATGTAAAGAATATTCCTTTTGGGAATTTTTCTTGAAGTAATTGGTCTTGAATTGAAATGGATGTCTTGGTTTAATGATGTGGATTTGGAAAGCATGTTTGGTAGTTGTGGATATATAGGATTGTTAAAAAACAATTAATTTACAGGTGGGTAGGCTTAAGTCTAAGCCGTTATGCTGCCGAAATTTCTATTGACCATATAAATCCAAATGTGAAACTTAAATATATTTACAAATAAAGAAGTAAGAAAATGAATTGACACTGAACAAGAATACAACCTAAGTGAATAAAAGAATAAGTGGGAAATTTAAGTTTAAAAAAAAAAATCCCTCAAATTTTCAAGGGTCAAGGGTTGTTACACTTGTTACCTCATCAATCACACTACAACAATTTTTTGATTATATAACAATTTCATGTCATAATTTCTATCTATTTTCTCCAAGAATGAAACTAGCCCAAAAATGCCAAAAAAAATCCAACTTTCACTATCAAACCTTAAAATCAACATGCACATTCTTACACTAGTTCACATTAGACCTAGAACAAACAGAGATTATACAGCTTTGTATCAAAATGGGTCAAACCCTTTTCCCTCCAAGCCTTGGCCAAAAGCTTTCCTCGGTAGATTTTTCAAATTATGTTAATACTTCACAATACTATGTTCATATATACTACATCTTGGAAAGTCATCAGGCTACCAAAAATAAGTTCTCTAAAACCACTAACAAGTAGCTAGGGGAGTAAAGGTTGTTCCCACAAAGACTGCAGTAAAAAAAATCAAGTTAATTAATAGTTCAAGAAAGAAAGAAAGAAAATGTAAAGAGGGGGTTTTAAACAAGAAACTAATTTTATCTTAGTTGACTATCAAAACTATTAAACTAAATATAAAGATTTTGACAAGCACTAAAATGAAAGCAAAGAAAACGGTTTTAAGACACATATGCAAAAGACTTCAGTTGGCATCTATCTTGATTATCGTGAATTCCATTTTTATTGATCATTGAAATCTAAAGATCTCATTAAGTTAAGCATTCAATCGTAATGTTACAATGAAACCATGACAACACCATCTTCCCTTACTGCTTAGTTAATTATAAAGAAACTTTATAATTAATCCCTAACTACTTAAATAGCGGAGAATTCCCTAGATATATTTATGTAGCAACATTAAAATCTGTGAAAGATCTTGATTGAAATTAACCGATAAAAACAAGAACTTGAATTATCTAATTAAACTTAGATTTTCCTCTAACTCTTACGAATTAAACTGTTAAAAACTTAACAATTTAACTCTAGCATTAGATCATTATATTTAATTAAATAGTTTGCAACCTAAATAATAAAACTAACAATCATAAAAACTTGCTACAGAAAATCTTAGATACTTAACCAAATGATATATTATTAATTCTTATTTCTCACAACAAATAATCATTCAAGATTGCATGCCAATAGAATTAAGACAACTATTAACTAGACATGCTAGAAACTAATACAAATATCATGCAAAAGATTGACAGAAAACACAAAGAAACAATATATAAAGTTAATTCAATTTCCTAAATGATTATGCAAATTCAACAAGCCTTTATAATGTATAAGAATAAACTAACAAGAAGAAAAGATAATAAATTAATGATGTAATACTATTATGCAAGATAAATGTGCAATTAAACTAAGCAAGAAATCAAGAAAACAAAAATCAAAGTTTTATATGCAAGCAACCAGTTTTGATAAAGAAACATGCAAAAGATTAGGCAAACATGCAAGACAATCAATTTAGATGCTTAAGATGAATAATCCTAACAAAGATAGAAAAAGAAAAGAAAAATCATGCAAGAATACCAAAATCGAAGGAAGACCGTATTATTAACTAATAAACCAATCAGCCACTTTTATAGAATAAAAAAAGAAGAAGAAATCGTTGGAACATCAAGAAATAATAAAAGACCATTTTTAAAAATAAAACTAGGCCAATTTATATGTATAATGGCCATCCTTAGGTCCCTTTATATAGTGAGGGAACAATCCTAATCCCGTTTGGAATGAAAGTCTAGTTATAATTGGGTTATAATTCTTAATTACTAATATTTATCTAATAATACTTCTTCAATAATTATCTTGAATAGTTGACTTAGTTGACAACTCATCTTGCCAAGTCATCATGGACTTTCTCACTCTAGCAATAATCTTCCAAAAAGGTTTTAGTTAATTTCTTCAATTATCTTTGTAATAATCCTATTTTGATTAGGAGTTAACTTTCCTAATTTTAGTGTTGACTTTACAAGAATTTTTGACCCATCAAACGAACTCCGATTTGGATGATCTTCGATATTCCTGAAAACTTGAGAAATCCTCTACGACATTAAAGAATGTCACTTTCCCAGAAAAATTTAGACAGAGGCAAACCAAAATAACTCTACTGGTCCGATTTTGCAAAAAGTGCAAAAAAAATGTCATTTTAGCTCCATTTTTTCTGAGAAGTTTATTTTAAGTGCATATAACATGAAAAGAACGTTACATAATATTTTTAAACACAATAATAAAACTAAAAGAATATTATTAGACAGTATTAATGTAACAACCCGAATTTACGGACATTTCAGTTGGGCTACAAGTCGATATTAAATTAAAATTAATAAATTAGTTTGATTAATTTTATTTCCTAGTGGCAATTTAAACAAAATATGTTCACATTTCCCCAAGAACATCTCATCTACATTACTGTACTTACAAAATTTTTAGATACAATAGTACTTCTTTAAACCTGGGTATACCTTCGATGTAGAAACACGCTCCGCAAAATCATAATTGTGCGGAATGTCTTACTAATGGAAGCGATCCTAGCTACAGAGGGACTCTGTGGAGAAAAGTAAGGGGGTAAGCTCAACATACTTGGTAAGAAAAACCCCATAACAGGTAGATAAATACACTACCTAAATAAATAAATATATTTATATATTTGCTAAATCCGGAATATTTTCACAAAAGTATACAGATAATTTGGTAATTTCTCAGATGCTAGAGTCAAAATTTGGAAAGCAAATTTAGTATCATCAAAAGCACAAATATCAAGAACAAATTTTCAGAAACAGAACATGTATCGGTAATAAATTTAGCTACTGTTGTAAATCTAGAAAGTTTAAAGTTTTCCAGTAGCAAAACAAATAGATTTTCAAATATCTCAATTCAAGTAGATGATTCAAAAAAAATTCAAATAGACAAGACAAGGCATACATGCTATATCAGATATCAGAAATGACTATTGGTCAATGTCGATGACTCCGGGCTATTCACAGGCCAGGTGTGTCGGGATGTCAATCACCGTGGGAGTGATCAGCTACCCAAACAACTCACAGATCAGAATGTCCAAAGACCAGAAATAGAATCAGAAGCACGCTGCATTGTACTCGAAGACCATAGATACAGAATCAGATACAGAAATAGACAGAAATGCAGCACGATCTCACCAACGCCTTTGTCTCAAAATCAGTGGGAGACGGACCATACGACACACAGTCAGTACACGCTCAAGCATATATCATCAGAATAACTTTATAACAGATCATTTTTCCTTAAATCACATATAATTTCATTTGTTTTATGAAATCATTCAAAACAGGCTGAATAGCCCTTTTTCGAATAAAATCCCAGAAAATAGTCTATGAAAATTTAAAATTTAGGATTTTTTATATTTAAAACAGAATTCAAGCCACATCAGAATCTATGCAAATCATTTAAATTCAACAAATAAATGGGTTGTTCATCTAGGCAAAAATCTCTAAATTTCAGAATCATAAAATTCGACCTAGATTTTTCAATAATTTTGGTACTACAAAATTTAGCCTAAATTTTATATCTACAAATATATGAAAATTATGCATATTTATCGCTGGCAGCGATGAGAATTTTTCTTACCTCGATTGTCTATTCGCAGTCCTCGATTGTCTCAACATAGTGAGTCGGCGGGTCCGGTCCACTCATGTAAGACCTATAAATTCCTATGTAATGTATATGATTCCAGAATGTACAGATAAGTTACGTTACATATGAATCACGAGTTTAACTTTGGAAATTTGGGAAAACTGTAGCTGGAATGTTGCAGAACGTAGGGCAAATCGATCTTATAGCCTTGAATTGCAGGCTTAGAACACTTTGCAAGAGGGAGATCGATCCCTCACTCAAGCAAGATCGATCTCCACCCCAAGAAAATTGATACCAAAGTGGCTCTACTTGGAAGAGATCGATCTCATCCCTATGGCAGATCGATCTCAATTTGTCTCGACCAAGAGCAGATTGATCTCATGCTATAGGCAGATTGATCTCCTGCCTGCAATTGTCGAGATTTTGAGGATTTTAAGTAAGGGGAGATCGATCTCCACCCCTTGGAGATCTATCTCATAATGTAAAATCTATAAAAAGGCCAGACAATCCGTGCCTTCTTCTCTTGAACATTGAAAACCCTCCACATTTGAGCAAAACTCTAGTTTCTCACTCTAGATTTTCAACACCTTCCAAAGAGATTTGAGGGAAATGTACTTGAGAAAAGTTATTGCTTAAGAGAAGGAGAGCAATATAGTTGAGGACTAAAGGTTGGATCAAAGGGTTGAAGGAGAAAAAGAATCTCTGCTCACATTTGGCAAAAAGGAGAAAAACCAAGATAGGTAAGATTTTAGTGCACTAACTTCTAGTATGATAATCTAAACATTTAGATGAGTTGATTTGGTATATACATTGTTGGCTTGAATGTTCAAAATACATGCTTAAGTAACCATGACCTAGAATGAGCTTAGTGAGAGAAAGTTGAAATGACATGAAGTTAATGATGATGTGAGTATGTAAAGATGTTGATAAGCATGTATAGATGATTTTAAAATACCTTTGTGGAATCCAAATGTTAGATTAGATGATGATAAAAAATTGGTATGGGCAGTGTTTGATAAAATGCCATAGAGAACGAAAATGGATTAAACTAAGACTAACAGATGCTTATTTGATATCGAAGGAATTCGGTTTATAACTAGATAAGTGGAAACCCAAAAAAAAATAGAGGAAGTAATCGAGTAAGGGTCCGAATGACCCCATTTTAGAGTTGAATGAGTAGAAGTATGAAGTATTGGTATAATGAGTAATCATTGATATTTTAACGTTATTTGGACAGCTCGAGAATTTGACGTATGAGTCGAAGCTAGTCCATGAGACGAGAATATTGCACCAGCCAAGGTGCAAAGGGTAAGGGATGCAACTGTTTTGTGCATATGTACTTCCTTACTGATGAAAATGCTTAGGTAGCATAAAATGAGTTTACAAATGAGCATACTTAGTGAGAAAAGTGTTTGATTTGAGATTTATCACTTGAGTGCATGTTTTATCGGTTTGAGCTTGGTTTTGTGATTTGAGTTGTGGTGAATAAATATATTCTAGTATTTAAATAAGATTTACAAGCAAAATTATTATGAGCTCTATGTGAAGGCGAAACCGTTTTCTGCATAATAATGGCATGTTTTAAATTGAGACTAATGGCTTGTCATGAAATTTACACATCGGTGGATACCTCCGTTTTGGTGATGAGAGAGGCTTTTGTTTTAGTAATACGAGATACCTCTATTTTGGTAATGTGAGATGCCCTCGTTGAGGATGACATTATTTGATGCGATGTGATGATTGCTTTCATGACGATTATACTATATCTAGTCTCCATAATTATTTTTTGATATGATGTATTTGTGAATTGAGATAAAGATGTTTTGACGAACTATGATTTCAATCACGTATTTAAAAATCATGCAAATTATGCCATTATTATACTTATGCTTTAAATGATGATCTTTGACGCTCATACACACTCCTTACTGAGTGAAGTTGAAAGCTCACCACTTCTTTTCCTCCCCCTACAGATTACTTACAGTGAGTGCTGGTACCTGCGACGTACGTGACATAGGCTGGTGGACGAGACTCTCCCCAGGCTATTGCTTGTACACGCGAGAAGTATAATTCAATTCATTTTGTAGCCCAGACAATTATGTAATACAGACTCTTGTTGTTGAGGAATATTGGGATTTAATCAGATTGACATTAGTAAATGAATAGAGAAGTAGACTTCTCTAGATGTCATGATATTTAACTAAATAAATGTGGATATTATGAGATCTTTGAGATATTGATTAATGAGATAGTAAGAAGTTAACTGACACTGTACAGGAATGTAACTTGAGTAGGAAGTTTAAATTAAGACAAAATTTAAATTAGCCCTATTTTTCAAATTTTCGGGCTGTCACAGATTTAGTGGTATCAGAGCAGAGTTGCCTAGTACTGTCAATGTCGATTTAATGGAAATAGATTACATTCTAAGTGTCTGTAATTGTCTGATAATGAATTGAATTTAACGATTAACATAGTAACCGATGTTTAATGTGTACGCACAGGTGCGTAAAAGATAAATTATTAGGGGAAAACGAGGCCGTCCCCGAAGGCAGGCACAGCCACCTCCACCACCTGAACCACAGCTGGAGAGTCCTAACTCTCAAATTAATCAGCTTGAGTAGAATGTACAAAAAGGGTTTAAGCAGACGGCAGCGCTATTTGCGTAACATTTTGGGGCTAATGCCTTAGGTACCACACCTACCTCGGCTCTTACACCACTACAGGACCCGCCCCCACCTCCTATACAGACTAACCTCGTGCTGCCCATCATTCAGCCTTCAGCACAAACCAGGCCCTATGATAGAGGTAAAAGCCGGTTGAAGGACATTCTTAAGATGAATCCGCCAACATTTAAAGGGGTGAAGGGTCCAGCAGAGGCAGAGGAGTGGTTGACCGAGATGAGGGTCATCTTTGACTTTTTGGGATGCATCGATGCGGATAGGGTTAGTATGGGGACCTACATGCTTAAGGAACAAGCGTGGTGTTGGTGGAACATCACCCAGAGTATATTGACCGCCATCCATCCAGTGATCAACTGGGAGACTTTTCAGTCGGCTTTTAGAACCCAGTATATCCCTCACGCTACCCAGAGGAAGATGCAAGTAGAATTTTTTAATCTAGTACAAAGTAGCATGACAGTGATGAATATGAGAACTAGTTCACTACTTTGTTGAGATATGACCTAGAGACTTTCAAGCATATGGAGCGTCAGACAAAGCACTTTGTTTATGGGTTGAGACCAGCCATTTGAGATATATTGATGGGGCTTTGCATTACGGAGTTCAATGATGCTCAGAGATGGGCACAGGAAGTTAAGAGGCGACTAGAGTTGATATAGTCCCAGTCCAAGTCCCGAGTGATGACCAGGGATAAGGGTAAGAGACCTGCAACTTCCCATACCGACTTCAAGAGGGGTTTTTTTTAAGAGACAAGCAGTCGAGAGATCAAAAGGGAGATTTGGTAGACCTAGAGTTCCTCCCATTACTATAGAGACCCCTCGAGGTGCCAAACATGACACTAAGATCTGTAGAGACTGTGGCCGACCGCATGAGGTTACTTACTTCCAGATTCTATGGAGATGTTTCAGGTGTAGGGATATGGGTCACAGGGTGAATGATTGCTTGCAGCCACAGAGGCCACATCCTCAAAAGCCTCCTCGATAGCAACCTCAGAGGGTGATTCCCCAAAGATGGGCCACAGCTGTTGATAAAGGAAAGAAGCCTGTCACTGAGGGACGTGTGTTTGCTTTGGATAAAGAGACCACAGACACTTTGTCTGAAGTTATAAGAGGTACACTTCTTGTCTGTAATCATGAGGCTCATGTGTTGTTTGACCTAGGGTCCATGCATTCCTATATTTTTGTACACTTTGCACGTAAATTACATTTAGAGCCTGAACCCCTAGCTCATATTTTACATGTCAGTACACCTATGCGTGAGTCGTAGAGGACTGATATGGTATGTAGAAGGTGTGAGATTAAGGTGGGAGATAAAGTGATGTTAGCAGATCTAGCTTTATTAAATATGTGTAGTTTTGATGTGATTCTAGGGATGGATTGGTTAGCGGCCAATCGCGTGAGTCTAGATTGTTACATTAAAACTGTAACTTTCTCCCTACCTGAAAAATTTAGTGTACGTTTGAATGTTAAAGAATGAAAATGTGTGAGGATTTTTGTAAGAAATCTTATGGATGTAAATATCATTATTTGGAAACGCTGATTAAATTATTGATGTGAAGGTTACATCGCACTCATCACTGACATCAGTCGGGAACCTCCAAGGATAAAGGACATACCAGTAGTATACGAGTTTTTAGATGTGTTTCCAGGTGAGTTACCAAGTTTACCACCAGAGAGAGAGGTAGAGTTAACATCGATTTAGTGCCAGATACCTAACCAATCTCTAAGCCTCCCTATAGGATGGTATTGGTTGAATTGGAAGAGTTAAAGAAATAGTTGCAATAGCTGCTTGACCAGGGTTTTATTAGACCAGCGTGTCACCATGGGGAGCTCCGGTGTTATTTATGAGGAAGAAGGATGGTAGCCTCAGATTCTGTATAGACTATAGATTACTGAATAAGGCTACGGTGAAGAAAAAATACCCTATACCAAGGATAGATGATTTGTTTGATCAATTTAGAGGGATTTCTGTCTTTCCAATATTGACTTAAGATCGGGCTATCACCAATTAAGGATCAGGAAAGAGGACATTCCAAAAACGGCCATCAGAACTAGATATGGCCACTACGAGTTCTAAGTGATGCCCTTTGGCTTGACGAATGCCCCTGCTTCCTTCATGAGTTTGATGAACGAGGTATTTTGAGACTATCTAGATCAGTTTGTGATAGTCTTCATTGATGATATCCTTATATATTCTCGGTCCTAAGAGGAACATGCACAGCATTTGAGGATTGTGCTTTAGATACTTTGAGATAAAAAGTTCTATGGAAAGCTTAGTAAAAGTGAATTTTGGCTGGATCAGATAGCTTTCCTTCATCACATTGTATTTAAGGATGGAGTATCAGTTGATTCGTCCAAGGTAGAAACTGTACTTAATTGGGAGAGACCGAGGACAATTAAAGAGATTCAGAGTTTTCTAAGACTTGCAGGATATTATAGGAGATTTGTTGAGGGATTCTCTATGATTTCAACTCCTCTGATTAAGCTTACATGCAAGGATGTTCCGTTTATATGGTAGGATCGATGTGAGCAAATTTTCCAAGAGCTTAAGCGGCGATTGACCACAACATCCATTTTAACGATTTCGTGTGCATCTGGAGGCTTCGCAGTGTATAGTTATGCTTCCCATCTGGATTTAGGGCGTGTACTCATGCAACATGGAAGAGTAGTCGCTTATGGATCACACCAGCTGAAGGACCATGAGTGGAACTACCCCACACATGATATAGAGTTAGCCGTAGTGGTGTTTGCATTGAAAATATGGCGACATTACCTGTATAGGGAAAGATTTCAGATTTTCATTGACCATAAGAGTCTGAAGTATATCTTCAACCAAAAGGAGCTTAATATGAGACAAAGACGGTGGATGGAGCTCCTTAAGGACTATAACTGCGAGATTTTATATCATCCGGGGAAGAAGAACGTAGTTGCGGATGCCCTAAGCAGAAAGAGCATGGTTTCTGCTATGATGATCAGGGATTGGGATTTATTGGAATAGTTCACCGGACTCAGGATGAGAGTTGAGGAAGCAAAGTTTGAATTTATGGCTAGCCTACAGATAGAGCCCAGTATTTTGGATCAGATTAGAATGGGACAAAGAAGTGATCAGAAGCTACTGAATTTGATTAGCCAAGCTGAGAAGACCCTACAGTCTGATTTTACAGTCAGTGATGATGGATTGTTGAGGTTTAAAGGTTGTATTTGTGTCCCGAGCAATGATACCTTGAATCAGCAAATATTAAGGGAGTCTCACTGCTCTTGTTACACCATGCACTCAGGTAGTACAAGGATGTATCAGGACCTACGTAAGGTGTTTTAGTGGAGTGGTATGAAACAGAAAGTGGCAAAATTTGTGGCCAAGTGTTTGGTGTGTCAACAAGTAAAAGCTAAGATCAAAAGCCCTGATGATTACTTAAGTCCTTGCCAGTACCTAAGTGGACTTTATCATGGGATTACCGAGGACCCAGAGAGGTCATGATGCTACATGGGTAATAGTAGACAGATTAACTAAGAGTGCTCACATCCTTGCCATCAAGAGCACGGATACCTTAAGTGCCTTAGCTGAGCTATATGTTAGATAGATAGCTAGACTGCATGGGGCCCCAGTGAGTATAACATCTGACAGAGATTCTAGGTTTACCTCTAGATTTTGGACTCATTTTCAAGAAGCCATAGGATCTCGGTTGAATTTTAGTACTGCCTATCATCCTCAGACTGATGGTTAGTCTGAGCGAACTATATAAACCTTGGAGGATATGTTACGGGCGTGTACGATGGACTTTAAGGGATCATGGGATGATCACCTGCCCCTTGCTGAGTTTGTGTATAACAATAGCTATCATGCAAGTATTAGTATGGCACCTTATGAGGCTCTATATGTGTTAGACCCGAGTTTTCGATTTACGTATGTAGCTTGTACCTTATGATTCCTATGTGTACGAACGTTATATTTCATAGTTGAATCATAAGAAGAGTATTTACTATCATGCAATCGATTTATTGAGAATTAAAAATGCATGTAAGCTATATAACAGCGAGATGAGGGTTAAATTAATTTTCGAGCAAGTACAGGGGTAAGACGGTCAATTGATCGAAATTCGATATAAATACGATGAGACAATTTCATTAAAAATATGAAATCGAGAAATCTTGATCAATAACGAGGAAAATATTGAATTTCAAGTCCAATTGATCGAGATATGAATTTAATTAATATTTTTAAAATTTTTATCTCGAAAAATGAGCCCGAAAATAGTGAAAAAAATATACCGAAAAGGTAAAATAGGACTGATAAATTCATTTACGGACTAAATGAATTTAATTGAAATTTTTTGAGAATTTTTAGGATTTTTATTATTATTTTAATGAATAAAATAATAATAAAAATTATTTATAAATAAAAGAAAAAAATGAATTGAAAAAAAAAACAAAATTGAAATCAGAAGAGAAACGCGGGGAGTGAGAAACGGAAGAGGAAACGTGAGCCAACCGACGAGGAGAAGAGCTTGCCGGACCAGCCACCACTAGCGACCAGCTGCCGAGCCAGCTACCGAAAAAGGAAGCCACTCACCCCGCGACCTCCCAGCCACCAGGACACGTGCCATCGGCGCCGGAATCCAGCGAATCGAAGGGAGAAAGCCTCGGAGGAAAAGAGGGCATTCAGCGGCCACCGGCGGGAGTTGGCTCCGATCGAGGCCAACCGAGAGGTCCCCTGTCCAAGACGCGTCGAACGGAGGCAGCGGCACGTCGGGAACCGGCCGGACGACGCCGGCACGGCTAAATCACCCCTGAACCGGTCGGCGGTTCAGGGCAGAACCTTCCAAACTGAACCGGACCGGACGGTTCAGCTAAGGAGGAGAGAGAAAAAGAGAAAAAAAAGAGAAAAAAGAAAGGAAAATTTGTGGGATTTCACCGGACTTCGGGTAAGTCGATACGAGGTCAAAAGTGACCAATTTAATTTTCGATAAATTTATTTAAATTATATTTAATCAAAAATTGACCCTGAGTTTAATATAAGAAATTGTGCAGTTCGACGATTAATTCTGAACGGAAGTCCGATCAAACTCTGATTCGCGCACCATCGCACAATCTCGGGTAAGTAAAGCTCATTTACGACAATTTATGTGATTTATGCGTATTTAAGATTTAATTTACGCATTTCGGATTAAATTTTGGATTTAGTGAATTATTTACGAAAAATTGAATAAAATGTCGTAAATGATATACGGGCTATCCAAAGAGCTTGGAATAAAGCCCAGTGGGTATTGATAAGCCCAATGACTCAATAGACCTTGATGAATGGGCTTAATACGGATTAAGGCCCGATTAACGTGATTAAGGCCCATTAAGCGTAAACGGTCCCATTTTAGTGAAATGAACTGTATTAAATGTGTAATACAGTAGGAAAAGTGTAATTAACTCAGTGAATGATTTAAATGCAGCTCCAGAGTCATATTGAGAGTTGACCGGACTGCGAGATTAGACAGCACAGAGGAAGAGAGGTCACACGACGTGATCCGACGTAGGGGACTCTTGCAAGTAGCTAGAGATATCTGTGCATATTTTCGTTGGATTTTACATTCACTGAAATTGTTTGAGGGTCAGAGAAAATCTATAATAATTATAGGGACCCGATATGGGTAAATTACGATTTTGCCCCTAGTTAGGCAAAAAGTGAAACTTTGGGAAAAGTTGTAAAAAGCATGAAAATGATGTTTTAAATGGTTTTTACTGCTGTGTAGCAGAAGAGTAGGTTGATGAGCTAATGTTTTGAGGTCGATGTAAACTAAGCACACTTTATAGTGCTAATTTTAATGATTTTAAACATCCCTATTTTCAAAGAGCCATCTACCGAATTATGTGGAAACAATCGTGCTAGAGCACAACTCGCACTTGATTTCAGATGTTTTTCACATACATTAGTGCTGGAGGTTTACTCGCACTACATTTATTTGACATGCATGATAAAGTACTAGAGCGTTGCTCGTACTCAGTTTTTATGTGATTTGTGCATGATAGAGTGCTGGAGCGATTAGCTCGTGCTCGAGTTTTACATGAGATGCATGACAGACTGCTGGAGCGTTGCTCGCACAAGATTTTTCATGATTTGTACATGACATCGTACTTGAGCGATTTGCTCGTACTTGATTTGAAATGAGAACTATGCATGACCTGGTGCTAGAGGTTTACTCGCACTAGTGTTGATATTTTGACATGCATATACAGTGTTTTGAGGCGGAGTGTTGACTGTGTGTCACACTCAAGACGCGCACTGTAGTTTTTCGTGATATATACACATGTTAGAAAAACCGTGACAATTTCCTCCGTGTAGACTGAGTGTCACACTGTTGAGATGTTCTCACGTGGATTTAGAGACGTGGCATTGATTCCATAGTATGAGGGCTAAGACCTATGGCAGGCACCCCGACTATGATGTATTTCCATGGTATGAGCAGCTAAGACCTATGACAGGCACCCCGACCATGATGTATGGGTCCACGAGTGTACGTTGTATCGTGCGTGTGGCATGGAGTACACTGTACCGTGTTTTGTGTTGTGGAGTTGTGGAGGAGAGTGTTGATAGCTGGCGATTGTGATGGACTGACCCCCCTCCCGTTACAGCAGTGATAACCCGCACACCGAGTACTGTGTTGCCTGGGATTTCACCACATGTTAGGATATGTACATAGTCCGGAGATGTTCTCTTACGGTAAGATCCTTAAGCCCAACATCCTCAAGCCAGAGTGGGCAGGGAGCCTCTGTTCGGCGGGGAGGCTCTCTTACATAGTCTAGAGAGATTGCATTTAGCCACTGAGTCTCGCATGATATATCACATGTGTTTTATGATACGGGTAGACCTAAGGGATGGGTCGAAGCCCAGTTTATTTGTGTTGTGATGAGAAATGCCATATTTACTATGTTTTGAATGTAAATGGCATATTTTATATAAAGGCATTCTTAAATGATTAAATATGCACTGTTTTGCATGAATGCCTCTGATTGATAAACCAGCATGTGTTTAGTACATGGGATTTTAAATCTGTACTATACTATATATATTTTAAACATGCTTTTGAATTGAGAGAAGGAAAGGCAAAGCACTATTTTCAGTAGATAGTATGGATATCTACTTGCTTGCCTGATTTCCTTACTGAGCGCGTTGATAGCTCATCCCATTCATTTTCCCCCCATCTCTACAGATTCTCGTTAGTAGATTGAGTCGGCTGAGGTATTGCATTCCTTTGATCCGCCGCCACTCCCCATCTAGCGAAAGGTATACACATGCGTACTCTTTTGTATCTGAACAATACATAAACACAGTGATGTACACGTTTTAATATGGGGGATGTAATGATGTAATTATATTTAAGTATACAAATTTACTTATGATATAAATGTCATGTATGTATGATACGAAAAAGAATGGTAAGGTATGTCTGGATGAGGAGACTAATGCCTATTCACAGCCCAACTGTTGAGGAGATAAAGGTAAGTAAAAAGTGAAAAATTTGTTGTGGTTTTTGGTAAAGTCGCGTGTGGGAGGAGGGCGTGACAATATGGTAGGAGGTGTAGCTCCCGCATAGCTTGGGAAGAAGTGGGTGACAGAAAGGTAAATTCTCCCGACCTCGTTGAACAGGCAGTTCAGAAGTAAAGATTATTTGTGATAGATTACAGGCTGCTCAAAGTCGACATGAGAATTACGCCGATGTATGTAGATGATTACTTGAGTTTCAAACTAGAGATTTTATGTTCCTTAAAGTGTCTCCAAGTAAAGGTATCATGCGCTTTAGGAAGAGGGGGAAGCTGAGTCCCCGATTTATTGGTCCGTTTGAGGTATTAGAGAGAGTGGGAGATGTCACCTACCGATTAGCTTTGCCCTCACAACTTTTCATGATTCATAATGTCTTTCACGTCTTGATGTTAAGGAAGTATAATTCGGATCCCTCCCATGTTATCGAGTATGAAGTATGTCACACCCTTCCCCCACACGCGACGTACCAAAATCACTATAATTTTTTTGCATTTCACTTACCTCTTCTTTTGTCATCTGTCACATTGAGCGTTGGGCTGTGATTCAAAATTAGTTATCCATTCACACTCATTCATAACATGTATAGAATTTAATATTCTTTTATACATTAATACAAGTATTTATACATATACATCTCGACCGTACATTAATTCACATAGCTGTGCTTATACAATGTTTAATACAAAATATCAAGTGTGTATACCTCTCGTAAGTGGATAGGCAGCGAATATCAGGGAATGTCAGTCCTCAATTGTGTCCACCTACTATGGATGCTCTGAAAAGAGGGAAATAATAAAGGGGTGAGCTCACAGCTCAGTAAGAAAATCAGGCAAGCAAGTAGATAGCCACACTATCTACAAAATACTATGCTTATGCCTTGAAATCTTTTCCTTACCCGATTATATCTAAAGCATACATCTCTCTCAAATCATTATGCAATATATATATATAGAACTATCAGTTATAAAACTGGAAATATGTTGGTTTAACAACTTTAGCATTTTATGCAAAACACTGCATTTATCATGTAATTTCACAAAAATCACATTTATCCTACCATTTATTTAAATCAAAATCATATGTCATTCATCATGTTTAAAAACATGGAAATCTGGGCCTCACTCATCCCTCGGGTTACCCTTTTCACAATTCACAACTCGCATGTTTATATTATAAAACCATGTGGTAATTTATTCAAGAAATTCAATTAGCACGAAAGGAGATAGGCGACTACATGTTCCGAGTGTATGATCATAACTCATTTTTCGTGATCCTAGGCTACACAGTACTCGGTGTGCGAGGACTCAGAATTACTGTAACGGGAGGTGGGTCAAATCCTAGCCGTCAGCTCACAACTCACTCTCATCGTGTACTCATGGTATAGCGTACTCCATGTGACATACACGATACACAGTACTCGATGGACCCTATCTCAAGGTGGGATGCTCACCATGAGTCTTAGTCCTCCAAACTTAGATATACCTCATAGTCGGGATGCTCGCCATGAGTCTTAGTCCTCATACCATGGGTTTACCTTATAGTTAGGATGCTTACCATGAGTCTTAGTCCTCACACCTATGGGTTATTTCAATAGCCCTCTGCCATATCTCAAAATATAGTGCGAGTAATCTCTAGCACTTATGATTTTAAAAAAAAAAAACCAGATGGATGGCATATTCAAATCACAATTCACCCAAGTAAATCAAATAAGCACTCAAATGTGCATGTTTTCGCATATACATGAAAACATTTGCCATTCTATCATGCAAAATCATGAATCTTAGTCACAACATGCTTCTAAAGTAATTTCACCCTAGTTTTGGATAAAACACACTTATCCTTTTTGGTTTCTATCACAACGTCATGCCTATTCATGGGAATTCATATAGTATATAATATCAAAATGCTATTCAAAATACGTGGAGCCATCTCTAGCTACTCACGAAATTCTCTTACCTCAGATCACGTCAAGTGACCTCTCTTCCTCGGTTCTTCTCACTTTTGTAGTCCAATCAGTTTCCAATATGATTTTTGAAGCTGTTATAGTTATGTGCGTTAGTATATCGTATTATACTCTTTTCATTTGCCAAATCTTAACTTAGCACATCATTTTCATGATTTTCTCTCAATATGGTATTATACCACACTTTCCATATAGCTATATTCATTACTCCTTATTTCCAATTTATGTATTTCACAAGATTAATTTATAATCTTCCATACATGCATATTCTACCATTTAATCCATGCCAACACCATTTCCTCATCATTTTCTCACTTGCACCCCAATAGCTAGGTCATGCTCATTTTTCATGATTCTTTCATTTCCAACAATTCATACATATACCAATAAACTCATCAATACACCTAGTTTAACATATATTAACTTGGTGCATTAAATCTTACCTAGCTGAGATTTCCTTCCTTTTTCACCAATTTGGTACAAATCCTCTTTGCTATTCAACCTTTTGATCCAATCTCTTGTTTCCAAGTATGTTGCTCTCCTCTTTGCCAAGAACAACTTTACTCAACTATATATCTCACTCAAAACTGATCACAAAATGAAGTTTCCTAGTGTTTATGGGTTAGGTTTAGCGTTTGTTCTTAAATGGAGTAGTAAATCTCGTGAAAATTGAAGTGCAGAAGTCCAGTATTTATAAAATTGTCTCTATGAGATCGATCTGCTCTCCAATGAGATCGATCTGCCCTGCATTTTTCCTCTCGAAATCGATCATCCAGGCTTAATGAGATCGATATGCTCCCAAGCATGATATTGATATGTTCCAAACAGTAGCTTAAGGAGATCGATCTACTCCAAGGTGAGATCAATCTGGCCCTTCAGGGATCGATTCCTTCTTTACAGAATGCTTAGCAGATCGATCTAGCCCCATTGGAGATCAATCTGTCCCTATTCCATTACTCCAATAAGAGCATTTTTGGCTCTTTTAAATCAATCTCATATCCTATGAGATCGATCTCGCCTTCATATTTTCTATATTTTATTGCAGTTTTCTACAGTAACTCATACCAAACCTCATAAATTTTGTTGCTATATATTAAGGCTTGAAAATGACATCCATACATACTTCATATATATTAAAACTTATATGCATTCATTGTATAACCAAATGTATACAATTTAAAACCAAATAGAAGTATAAAGATTTATGTAACTTATGCAAACTTCATTCCATTTTACCACACCACCCAAAATTCCATATATTCACATTCATCACATACAAAAGTCCATTTCTACATGTTCATACGTAACAAAACTTGTACGTACATCACAAACTCATATTACAAGTGTGTACATTGAATTTATGGACTTTACATCACTTGTGCTTCATATAGCATGTACATGTATATACTTATGAATTTAAGGGTCTTACAAAATACTAGACATTTAGAGAGACATAAGCTATATAGAAGAACCTATCCGGATCCTCGATAAGAGAGAAAATGTACTTCAGACGAAGAGAATTTCGTTGGTAAAAGTTCTCTAGAAGCACCACTCAACAAAAGAGGCAACTTGGGAACTAGAGAGCCTGATGAAAGAGAAGTATCCTCGACTTTTTGAGGAATGACCTGGTTCTAATTTGGAAGATAAAATTCTTTTAAGGAGAGGAGGAATGTAAGACCTTTAAATTCCTATGTAATGTATATGATTCCAAAATGTACAAACAAGTTGTTGCTTAAGAGAAGGAGAGTAATATAGAGATTTAAAGGAAATGTACTTGAGCAAATTTGTTGCTTAAGAGAAGGAGAGTAATATAGTTGAAGACTAGAGGTTGGATCAAAAGGTTGAAAGAGAAAAAGAATCTCTCCTCACATTTGGTAAAAAGGAGGAAAACCAAGATAGGTAAGATTTCAATGCACCAACTTCTAGTATGATAATCTAAACATTTAGATGAGTTGATTTGGTATATACATTGTTGGCTTGAATGTTCAAAATACATGCTTAAGTAACCATGACCTAGAATGAGCTTAGTGAGAGAAAGTTGAAATGACATGAAGTTAATGATGATGTGAGTATGTAAAGATGTTGATAAGCATGTATAGATGATTTTAAAATACCTTTGTGGAATCCAAATGTTGGATTAGATGATGATTGACAATGGGTATGGGAAGTGTTTGATAATATGTCATAGAGAACGAAAATGGATTAAACTAAGACTAATGGATGCTTATTTGATACCGAAGGAACTCTGTTTATAACCGGATAAGTGGAAATCTGAAAAAAATAGAGGAAGTAATCGAGTAAGGTTCAGAATGACCCCATTTTAGAGTTGAATGAGTAGAAGTGTGAAGTAGTGGTATAATGAGTAATCATTGATGTTTTGACGTTATTTCGACAGCTCGAGAATTTGACGCGTGAGTCGAAGCTAGTCCATGAGACGGGAATATTGCACCACCCAAGGTGTAAGAGGTAAGGGATCCAACCTTTTTATGCATATGTACTTCCTTACTGATGAAAATTCTTTGGTAGCATAAAATAAGTTTATAAATGAGCATACTTAGTGAGAAAAGTGTTTGATTTGAGATTTATCACTCGAATGCTTGTTTTACCGGTTTAACCTCGATTTTGTGATTTGAGTTGTAGTGAATAAATATATTTATGTATTTAAATGAGATTTACAAGCAAAACTATTATGAGCTCTACGTGAAGGCGAAACCGTTTTTTGCATAGCTGTGAGACCCCATATATGTATAGCTGTATATAGGAATATAGAAATGTACATGAAATGACAAGTATGATGATACATTTGTAATACAAAGTATATGCAATGTAAGTTCATAAAATTATGTACGCACTTGTAATAAGAGTCGTGATTGTACGTTCAAGTTGCGTTATGAATGAGTATGAAGAAATGAACTTAAACATGAGAAAAATGTGATTGAAATGGAATATGAGTAGTGTAGTAAAATGGAAGGAAAGATTTGCATAAGTTGTATATTTTCATTAGGGTAATATCATGTATATCTGGTTATACAAAGATTTCCCACAAGATTTAATATGTACTAAGTGTGATTGGATGGCATTTTTAAGTCTCAAGGAGGGATGAATGAGGAAAGGACTATGGAGGTAAATTGAGGAAGTTTTGAATGAAGTTGTTGTAGAAAAACTGTAGAAAATCTGGAAATATGAAGGTCAGATCGATCTCATAGGATGAGAGATCAATCTGGAAGAGCCAGAATGCTCTTATGTGAGTATTGGAATGGAGCAGATTGATCTCCAAGGGAATCAACTCGATCTCCTTAGCTCTCGGGTTGGAAACAAATCGATCTCCCCTAAGACCATATCGATCTCCCTAAGCTTCTGTTTGACAGCAGATCGATCTCAAGCCTCGACAGATCGATCTCCTGCCTTTAAAATGTCTTAGAAAAGAGGGATTTTTAGAGGACCAGATCGATCTCCACTCAAGGAATATCGATCTCATCAAGTTAAATCTATAAATAGGAGCAGTTGGATCTGCAGATTTCGGGATAAACCATTTCTTTTCACTTCAACTCAAAAATCTAGCTTTCTCACTCCTAAATCCAGCCATTTTCAGTAAGATTTGAGGGAAAGCTATTAGAGACAAAGTTGTTCACGTCAGAGAGAAGAACAACAAAGTTTAGAGGCATTTCCCCATTTGTCGGATTGAAGGAATAAAGGGCATTTCTAATTGGAGCAAAGAGGAAATCCAAGGAGGTAAGTTTCTAGTGCACAAATACAAGTACATTAATCTAGTTAATGATTATGAAGTTGATTGGGTGTGCACATTGTAGGTGAAACTACCTAGATTGGTATGAAATGAAAATAACTTAGAAATGGTCTAGTGTGAGAAAGTAGAATGTAGAAGTGTTAATGATGAATGAGATATCTTGAGAGGATGATTATGTTGTGGACATGGTTTGGGTATGTTGATAGTGGGATAAAAATTATGAGATTTACCATAAGGGGATAAAATGTATGTTTAAGGCATTAGATAAATGCTTAGTTGAACAAGAGTTAGAAATGTTAACTTGAGTGTTTGATGGATGAATTTCAGTTTCGGATGATACACCGGAGCAAGTCGAGAGGAGAACGCGAGAAGCATAAAGGCGGATAGTTGCACACAAGTAAAGTGAGGTAAGGGACTGTGTGTTAGCTATAAAGATGTTCGTGCGTATTTTACAGCAATTTCGTAGATATATTGCTAGAACTAGTATGATATTATAATTCTATGAAATGATATGGAAGCATAAAAAGTGCTATGATGTATATATGTATTGAGAAATGGGATAGGGTAAGGAAATAGCATGATATGCATGTTTTCAATGTTTTTCTCAATTTTATATTGATACTGAGGACTGAGAAATGTGATGATAGGTTGGCTAATTTTACATGTTTTAGCATGAAGAGGCATGCTGTATGAATAAACATGTTTTGAGTTTTAAAAAGAGAAAATAGCCATCTATCAGTTTTGAGATGAGATTTGGTGTTGAAGCGCTAGCTCACACCTGTTTTAATGCCTTTGATGTACCGTGCTGGAGTTTTAACTCGCACGATGGTTTTAAGAAAGTGAGGGAACTTTGCTCGCAAATGTTTTATTGAGTTGAGGTAAACTTGGGGGTCTGGGACCCAAGGGGATACCAGCCGACGGCTATTTGAACGGGCTGGGCCTTAACGATAAATCGTACCGCACTGGAGCTTTGCGTTGACTGTGTGTCACGCTGTTTGCTCGCCTGGTATATGAGACAGGGTTCAGGATGAAAAGTTCATCGGAGTTGGAGTATGGACTTGGGTCCACGGTCGTACGTAGTACAGTGTAGTTGTCCGTTGGTATACTATGTACCGCGCTGGGTGCATGTGAGTACGAGTATCGTGTAGATGACACACGGCGTATCCTTACCATGAGTATATGAGGAGATGAGGTAGATTGAGATGAGCCGGAGGGTAGGACTGACCCATCCCCCTTCAGGCGAAGTGATGCCCCGGTGCACACTTGATCAGTGAGGCCTGGGATCACTGACTATGGCAATATGTCGTGGATATTTGATTGTCGAAAATTCCATGTTTGTCTCAGAGATTCTAGAAACAGAGATAATCTCAGAAAAGAAAGTGATTTGCAGAAAAAGTGAATTAAGAGAAGAAAGAGATTTTGTGTTTTTGATAAATCTCTGATTTCACATGTGCCGTGAGGGCACTATTTATGAGCATGTTCTAAATGGAAGCTTGATATATTTGATTTACACAAAAATGCTATTGAGAAAAATATGTTTAAATGCATTTTCCGTATGATATTTCCATTTATAATGAAAACATGGTTTTGGTTTATACATACATGGGCTATGTAGGTAGTACGATATCTACCTGCTAGTATTCATTTCCTTACTGAGCTGTGGTTTGCTCATCCCACTATTTTCCCCCTCCAGGTACTGAGAAGTAAGAGAGCGGTGGTCTCTAGATCTTTTGTGTTGAACAGCTCCCACAATCCACAAAGGTATAAGATTTGTATACACGAGTATTTTGTATCTAATTTATCGTATCGCATAGTTATATCTTGGAATTGTAAACAGTATTATGGGGATGATATGTAAGCACATGGTATTTATACAATTGATTTTGTATATCTACACACACACTTGGGAGTGTGAATTAAAGTTTTAAATCTTCCGCTGTAAATGAATGAATTTTAGTAATTGCATCTTCTCACAGCCCAACCGTAGTAGAGTAAGTATGGATAGAAGGGTTCCCAGAAGTGGGGTGTGATAGATTTGGTATCAGAGCATGGTTGGTCTGATGTGAGTTGATGTTTAGGACTAAGAAAACATACATCCCCAAGTTACTGTGCGATATTTAGATACAAATGTGTGTATGGAGCTGGTAGTGAATTAAATGTTTGTTATAACGCAGGAAAGTTATCAGGCTAATGAGTTATGCCAGACACCGCAAAAGGGGAGAGAGCTCGAGAGCTCTAGGGCAAAATGACAGGACTGAGAGGCACAGTAGATCATCCTCTAGTCATGAGCCCTAGGAACAGATAGAGGCTTCTGATCCTCGAATAACTCGATTGGAGGAAGACATGCGCATGATGATGACCATGATGGGTCAGATCATGACTAGGTTTGAGGATACACCTGGTACAACGGGACAGGCTGCACCGAATCCCCCAGCAGCTGTACCTGAACCTAAGAATGTTGCACCTGCACAAGCTGAACCAGTTAGGCCACGGGAACCTCATATTCGACCAATACCTCCTCCAGTAGCCCCATAGCAGTATGATGATGATTTGGGGTATGGATATGACTGCAATATGGAGAGATTGAGGCATTTTATGGACTTTAAGCCTCCTTCATTTAGCAGGGTAAAGGATCCGACAGTGGCTGAGGACTGGATCAGTCAGATGGAGAAGTTATTCGATTTCTGTAGATGTTCAGCTACAGAGAGAGTAGCGCTTGCGGCCTTTGTATTGAGAGGCGAAGCAGAGCACTGGTGGAAGTCCACCAGGCCGATGTTAAGAGCTCAAGGTATGGCTATCACTTGGGATATGTTCTTGGGTGTTTTCAGAGAGCAATATATCCCAGATACTGCCCAAGGTAGGCTACAGATGGAATTTCTGAATCTGACTCAAGGGAATCGAACAGTTGATGAGTACGAGTCATGATTCACTTCACTGGGTAGATATGATCCGAACTCGATCAGGAGTGAGGCTATCAGAGTCTGTAGATTTGTAGATGGACTGAGGCCTTCGATCCGAGCGAAGTTGGCCCCATTTGATGTCGCTACATATAGAGAGGCTGTGCGACGGGCCCAGTTATGTGAGCAGGATTATGACTTGCAGACTTCTGAGTTTAGTTGGGGTAAAGACAAGGGTCTAAGGAAGCTGGGAGATGGCAAGAGTGACAAATTTGGTCGAAAATTCATGAATAAGCGTCGGAAAGAGGCAGATGAGTTCCAGAAAAAGGTTGCTAGACCTTTTATGCCTCCGACTCAGACACCAGCCAGGGGTATAATGATTGGTGGACCTCGACCGACTATGGATCAGTGTAGACTATGTGGTCGATACCATGGTGGTAGGCCATGTCATCTTCAGGGTACCCGATGCTTCAGATGTGGTAAATTTGGACATTATGCTAGAGAGTGCCCGAAAATAGTTGAGGGAATTCCACAGAGGGGTAAAGAGCCAGAGAGGATTCCTACAGTTATGCCTCCTACAAGAAAGAAAGCCTCGGCTAAAGAAAAGGGAAAACAAGTTGTGGGTCAAGGCAGGGTGTATGCGATAGACCATGCATCGGCTGATACCTCTTCTGAAGTGATAAAAGGTATAATCTTGATTTTCAATTTGGAGGTTATAGCTTTGTTTGATTCTGGTGCTACACATTCCTTTATATCACCTGCATGTGCATCAAAGTTAAAAGGTTTTGTAGAACCCACATACTTGAGTAGGACTTTACTAATAAGTACTCCAATGAGAGTTAGCCAATTAGTTGAGCAAGTGTATATAGATTGTAAAGTGAGGGTGGGAGATAAGTGCATGACAGCCAACCTGATTTTGTTGAATATGTATGACATTGATGTAATCTTGGGAATGGATTGGTTAGCCACCAATCATGCTGTCATAGACTGTCGTTCTAAGTCCATTAAGTTTTCTCTACCTGAAGAATGTGTTGTAAGATTTTAAGAGAAGAAATGAAATCTTAAATTTTGTGTTAAGTAAAGTACTTTGGTATGAATGACTGGAGTGTTGTTTTGAAGGTTTTGTTGCTTATGTGGTGGATTTGAACAAAGTACATCATGATATGGAGGACATCCTAGTAGTCAGAGAATTCCCTGATGTCTTTCCAGACAATCTACCAGGATTGCCACCCGATAGAGAAACGAAATTCGGAATAGACTTGACGCCTGGAACCGAACCAATATCCAAGTCACCATATAGGATGGCTCCAGTTGAGCTAGAGGAATTAAGGAAACAGCTGCCAGAGTTGCTAGAAAAGGTGTTCATAAGACCGAGCGTCTCACCATGGGGAGCCCCGGTATTGTTTATGAATTGAGATAAAGATGTTTTACGAAATGTGATTTCAATCACGTATTTAAAAATCATACGAATTATGTCATTATGATACTTATGCTTTAAATGATGATCATTAACACTCATACGCACTCCTTACTGAGCGAAGTTGAAAGCTCACCCCCTTTTTTCCTCCCCTCACAGACTACTTACAGTGAGTGTTAGTACCTGCGGCATACGTGAAATAGGCTGGTGGACGAGACTTTCCCCTGGCTATTGCTTGTACACGCTAGAGGTATAATTCAATTCATTTTTCTAACCCAGACAATTACGTAATATGGACACTTGTAGTTGGGGAATATTGGGATGTAATCAGATTGACATTAGTATACGAATGGAGAAGTATACTTCTTTTGATGTCATGATATTTAACTAAATAAATGTGGATATTGTGAGATCCTTGAGATATTGATTGATGAGATAGTAAGAAGTTAACTGACACTGTACAGGAATGCAACCCGAGTAGGAAGTCTAAATGAAGAAAAAATTGAAATTAGCACTATTTTCCGCGCTTCTGTCACAACTCGGGTTATTTCCGTCGAAATTTGTACTAGTAATTGCAATGATATTTTCGAGTAGTCTATCACTCGAATTACCCAAATTTCTTGTATACTCTGATCCATCGTAAATTTTATTATTTATTTATATATATACGTAATAATAATATATATAAATAAATAAATTTTTCTTCCTCTTCTTTTTTTTTTTAAAATTTCCTTTCAGTTCCTGCCATTTCTCTATTTTTTTTCCTTCTTTCTTCTTTGTTTCGATTTGCACTGTTTATCTCCATTTTAGCATTCTGCTTCGTGCCTCATACTCCCTTCCTTCATCACCACATTCTTCTTCTGTCAGGACCCCTTCTCAATCCATGACTTTAACCAAAAACCATTGCAAATTTTTCGCATTTTGACTTACCTTTCTTCTCTTCAATGGTTGGGCTGTGATTCGATGTCAGAGTCCTTACTTACCACATCATCCAATATCATACATACATGTCAACATACTATTACTGACTGTACTTGCTTTTATCATACATGTAAGATTATATAAAATCTAATACAAATACATTCCCCATAATATATATCGTATACATCACTGTGCTGTTTCTATGTTTAGATACACAACTGTATAAAATCTGTATACCTGGCGGTCGATAGGAACTAGCTGTGGACTCAGGAATACTATCCCTCAATAGCTCTCGCTCTACTGGCGCTCTGTAGAGAGATGTAAAGAAAGTGGGGTGAGCATACAACGCACTCAGTAAGGAAATCAGGCAAGCAAGTAGATATCTACACTATCTACTCAAAATAATGCTATGCCTTGAAAACATTATTTCCTTAACTCATTTCAAAAGCATGTCTTGAAATATAATATATATATATATATATACTTGTACAGAAATCATGCTTTCTTTCTCAAATGTAGGCATGTAGTGCAAAACAATGCATCTTTATATAAATCATGCCTTTATGTAAATCATGCCATGTATATTTAAATCAGAATAAATATGGCATTAAATAATTCACAACACAAAATCGGAGTCTGACCCATCCCTCAGGTCTGTCCGCAATTTAAATCAGTCAATCAATGTGATATATCATGTGAGACTCTGTGGTTAAATGTAAATAGTATCCTGGACTATGATCATATTCGAAATGTGATCCCAAGCAACACAGTACTCGGTGTGTGGGGCATCACTGTCACGCCCCGGAAGTGCGGAAAATAGGGCTAATTTAAAACTTTTTACTCATTAATTCACAATTAAGGGTGCATTCCTGTGCAGTGTCATACATTATCATATTTATCGTACCTCAGGATCTCATCACTAGAAATTAGATATCATATACATTACTTGATCTCAAGTTAATTAATCCTAATACATCCCATACAATGTTATACATCAAGTGTCTGCAATTACAGTAATTGTCTGGGTACATGAAAAGATAAAAGATACCTCAAAATACAATATATGGCCTGAAGCTCAAGTCCTCCACTAGCCACTACTCCGTACGTCGCAGGAAAACCCTTTTCACTTGAAGAGATCTGGGGGGAAAGAAAATAGGGTGAGCTTCTAAATCGCTCAGTAAAGGGGGTAAGGGACTCATTTCATAAACCAAAATGCACATCACAAAATATTTATTTGTATGTGAAACTCATTAATCTCATTTGAAAACCATAGCCTGAAAGTACTCAAAACGACATTCTCATGTCTCAAATCATGTGAAAACATGAAGTAAAAAGGCTCAGTCTAGAGCAATAACAAAGCATGTGAAAATAATGCGATAAACGCTTTCTCAATGAACGTGATAAAATCACTGAAATAGTAATGCACGTGGCGCAGCCACTAAACACACGTGGCATAGCCACTGATTTAAATTCACACGTGGCATAGCCACTGAGTTAAATTTACACGTGGCACAGCCACAGGATAGGGTTTCACGTGGCAATGGCCACCAATTAGGGTTTCTCACGTGGCAACGGCCACCAATTAGGGTTTCTCACGTGGCAACGGCCACCAAATAGGTTTTCTCACGTGGCAACGGCCACCAAATAGATTTTCTCACGTGGCAACGGCCACCGAATAGGGTTTTCATGTGGCAACGGCCACCAAATGGGGTTTCTCACGTTACCAGAACGGAGAAGAATCGGGCTTACATGCTACCAGAGCAATGCCCGGTGTGTACTCAGAATTACACACCTAAGTCTTAATCACATAAGACTAGTTTGCCTTCACGTAGAACTCATGGTGGTTTTTCTCTCATAAAACTCATTTGAAAACCGTTTTGTACTCAACACAAAACATAATAAAATCGAGTTCTAACCGGCAAAGCACGCACACATTTCTCAAATCTCAATATTGCCTTAACGTAGAGCCCAGTTATAAACTCATAAAAACATTGGGCTCTAACCGGCTATAAAAATCGTGTGCAATTGTATCACAACACAACACTCAACATGCTTGTTTTATAAATCACAATTCATGCTATAATAGTTCACAAATCACATGCACAAATGGTTTAGTTTCCCTTACCTCTTTGCACCTCGTATAGTGCAATTGGTTCCCCCGTATCACGGACTAGCCTCGCATTCCACTCTGGAACTCCCGAGCTGTCCAAACGATGTTAAAACATCAATACTCAATTATCTCATCAACCTCAATTCTCAAAATCGAGCATAATTGCTCATAACACCTAAAATCTCTTGATTCTCGTAACTCTACTCCAAACTACACTCTCATTCACAACATCTCAACGTTCTACATTTCTCATGCCAATTATCTATGCTAATTCACCACATTGTCTAAATTTCTATTTATAGCTCAAATTCCCAAAATTGCTAAATATCATTATCACTCCAACCACATTGCAATTTCATCAATCCCTAATCATTTTTCAGCTATTTCAACACAATGCCAACAACCATTATCATCAAAATCATCTCAAATATCAAGATCGGGGTTTAGAAATTACCCAAGACTTGTGGAGAGCTTATCTCTTACCTCTATTCAATCCGTCTTTCGATTTCCAAGTATGTTGTTCTCCCTTTGATGAGGAACAACTTTCCTTCTTGCCACAACTTCTGATTTGGCCGGAAATGGGTGCTTTAGATGAGTGAGAAAGCTAGGTTTCGGTAAAAATGGGGGTTGAAAGAGAGAGAAAATGAGATTGCAGGAGAAAAACAGGGGTTCCTTATATAGGCTGAGGGTAGGAGATCGATCTGGCTCTTGATGAGATCGATCTGCATTTGAATTTTTGGGACGATTTGGGGCAATTTATGCTTAGGAGATAGATCTGTCGAGGGGTGAGATCGATCTCTTTATGGCTTTATGAGATCGATCTGCTCCTTGAGGAGATCGATCTTCTCCTAAACAGAATCATTTGGAGATCGATCTCTTCCTCATGAGATCGATCTTCTCTCAAACAGAATCATAAGGAGATCGATCCTCTTCCATTGGAGATCGATCTGCTCCTCAAGTTCCTCCTTCATTGTCATTTTTAACTCACCAGATCGATCTATCCTTCTCCGAGATCGATTTGTCCTCATAACTTCACACTTATTTAAACACTTAACATATAAATCTCCAATTATCATTCCCCAATTCACTTAGCTCAATAAATTACACTTCAAATTCTTATCACATAATTAAAATATGTCTGAAATTCTTAGATCTCACAATCACTGCTGCAACGGGAGGATGGTCAGTCCACTACAGCCATCAGCTATACGTAACACACGGTACAGCGTACTCCTCGCGCCCCCAGGCACGGTACAAAGTACACCCATGGACCCTACATCAAAGCCAGGGTGCCTGCCATAGGTCTTAGCCCTCGTAACCATGGAATATCATACCACGTCTATATTAACCTCATGCGGATATCCTCTCACAAGATGTGACACATAGTCACACAAGGACTCGAGCATGGGTTTTAACATGTACTATATATCACATACAGTGTGTGTCTTGACTGCGACCCACAGTCGACACTCCGCTCAAACACTGTTTCACATCACAAACTCAACTCTGGTGCGAGTAAACCTTCAGTAACTAGGTCAATGCATAGTTCATGTATTAAATCAAGTACGAGCAATAGCTCCAGTACCATGCTATGCACAATATCAAATCAAGTACGAGCAATAGCTCCAGTACTATGTCATGTATAAACCATGAAGAATCGAGTACGAGCAACGCTCTAGTACTCTGTCATGTATCTCATGTAAAACTCGAGTACGAGCTAATCGCTCCAGCACTCTGTCATGCATATATCATTTAAAGCTGAGTACGAGTAAAACTCCAGTACTCTATCATGCATGTCATGGAAATCTAGTGCGTATCAAAATCCAGCACTAATGTATGTGGAAAACATATGAAATCCAGTGCGAGCTATGCTCTAGCACGATTCATTCTCACATAATATGATAGATGGCTCTTTAAAAGGGATTGTTTACAAAATATTAAAATCAGCACTACAAAGTGTGCTTAAGTCACATCAACCTTAAAATCATTAGCCCATCTATTTATTTTCATGCTAAACTACAGTTAAACACTCACAATAATAGTTTCCATGCTTTTTGCAACTTTTCACAAAAGTTGACTTTTTGACTAACTAGGGGCAAAATCATAATTTGCCACTATCGGGTCTCAATAATTATTATTCACTTTCTCTGACCCTCAGAGTTTTTAAGTGAATGTAAAAGCAGACGAAAATACGTGCAGGTATCTCTATCTACTTGCAAAAGTCCCTTACCTCGGATCACGTCAAGTGACCTCACTTCCTCGATGCTGCTAAATCTTGCAGTCCGATCAGCTCTCAATGTAAACTCCGGAGCTGTAAATAACCATTCCTCAGGTTAATTATAATTTTCCTACTGTATTACATATTAAGACAGTCCATTTTCCCTTAATGAGCCTTAATAATCCTTAATGGGCCTAACTATACCTTAAGCCTATTTTCATTTTACTATTTATTTTCGTTGGGCCTATTGGGCTTGTGAGGCCCACCAACTCTTATTGGGCTTGTTCTAGGCCCATTACACCTTATTGGGTCTAAAATATTTGGGCTTGGCCCATTGGGCCTCTCGACCACATGCCATGGCCGAGAGCTACCCATGCCTCGGTTTTACCATAGCATGCCATCCATGCCTATTATTTAACCAATTTCACTTAGGCATTTTCACAAACACTTGGTAGGCAACATTACCAATCATCATATAGTTCATTTAGGCATTTTATCAAACACCTTGATTGCCAACAAATTACATGTATTAATTAATCAATTTGATTAATTCTAATTACACCATTAACATTAATACATGTACACTAATCTATTTATGTCTTAAAATCATATTGACATAAATCAATATCCCATTGCTCACTCTCGGCCTAACCCACTTCATGGTGATTTAATATGTTTCAATGCTTAAAACATATATCAACATACTTAAAATCATTCATACATTAACATATATGAAATTGAAAATTAGAAAATATACCAATTGTTGTGTTCACCCTTTGGTCGAAACTTTGGAGGCTCTCGGTTTGCACTCTATGGCTCCTTGATAGCCAATTCCAACATATGTCACTCTCCTTTCAATTTGGAACAACTTCCATGAAGGATGCAAGTTCCAAATATGCCTAATTCCTAGTGATTTCTAGTGAGAGAAAGCTTGGAAAATATGTTTCAATGGTTTCTTCTTCTAGCCAGATTTGGTGTGATGAAGATGACAATGGTGTGGCTGAATTTATAAGCCACTTACTTAGCCATTAAGCCTTACTTTTCAGCCATTATACTTGACTTTCCAAACCTTAGCCATGAGTCATCTTATGAGTCACCTTATGATTCATAGTTAACTTTAATTATGGTTAGATATTTATCTCATGGGCTTTTCCATTTGGGCTTCTCGGTTTGGGCTTCTCGGTTTAGACTTTCTTAATGGGCTTTCCGGCTGAAATTTTTACTATGTCTCGGGCCTTTAATTGTCTCAAAATTTGGCCAATCAATTGGTCTAACAATTCGGTCTTAAGGACCTAAAAATTTCGATATACGTTTACTATACCTTAATGGGCTTTAAAATTTTCACCTTAGGCCCATTACGTTTTTAACCATTAATTTTATTCCGGAATCCTTCCAAATAAATTTTCCTTACTTTCGGGGATGATTATCTTGTATTCTGGCTAAGAATATTTTTTCCCAAATTTTCCTCCACACTTAGGTTAATTTTTAACCATGATTAGTCAACTATGGTAAAAGTCCACTTTCTTAACTATAGTTGACTTTTTCCTTAACCATTGACTAAGTTGACTTTTTCTTAAAATTCTGAAAGTGTCATATCTTATGTCTTACACTCTCGTCTTTATATTCTAACCGCTTTCGATGGATAATTATACCCGAAACACTTTTCTCACTAAAAAGGTCTATTTTACCCTTTGTAGCTTTTACTCTCGTTTTCTATGTTCGGGACTAAATCAAGCTGACTTTCCTTCATGAGCTCTCTATGCTCTTTCATTTTAAGTTCTTATTTTTAGTCAGAATGATTTAGAATAACTCGGTTCAACCTGTGATACTCATCGCTCACATTAGGTATTTTATGTAGCTTTTGCGTGTTAAATCATTTCACTAACACTTTAAGTCTAGTAAATACTCTTCTTATGATTCAACTATAATTACATAGTGTTCATACACATAGGAATCATAAGGTACAAGCTACAAAAATCCAGGTCTGACATCTTCTTCCTCACTTCGACACCTCCCATTTCACCTTGCTTACCGCCAATATTGCTCTCCCACCGTCACCTCCACTAGCCAACTCTTCAAGGGAGGAGGAAGCCCCTATTTTCGGCTGGTTTACCTCACGGCTACCACTCATCCATCATTTCTTCCTAGTCTGTCATCATCATTATCATCATCCTCGCGGTTTCTACCACTATTCTCACCACTCTGCCAGCTCGGTGCCCTTCTATTTCCTCTATTTTCGGTGTCTACGTCCAGTCCCCTTTGTCACTGTTCAAGTTCTGTATCTCTCGTCTCTGCTCTGTTTTTCACTCACGGCTTCAGGTTCTAGTTTTGGCTCTCGGCTAGCTATTTTTTCTCGTTTCTCTCGGTCTGCTCTACCTTCCATTATTTTTGTCTTTACCATCACCACCGCTACCATTCATCATCATCATTTTATTTTCGATTTTACAGATGACCCATGTCCTTTGCTTCCAATTCACCACAGGACCCTGTTCATCTCGCCTTCCTTGTCTTTAACCAAAAGCATTTCGTCTCACCCTTCCTTCCTCATTCACTCTCTGTTTCCAGCATTTCACTCTCTCTCCCTCGCGTCTCTCCCATAAATTTTCCTTCCTTCATTATGTTTCCTTCCTGTTCACCTTTTCTCGTTTAATACATATATTTTTTTTTATATCAGGCTTTCTCAATCCCCTATACTTTTGGACAACACTACATTTTTGTAAGACCCAATTTTTATCGAAATTCCTTATGATTCATGTGATGTAAACATGGTTATATGTAAATTGAATCATAAGAAGAGTTGTACGTGAATGGAAAAATGCAAATGGAATGGATAAAAATTACCGAAAGCATTTAAAGATCAAATGAAGGATTGAAATGGCCACATATTAAATGAATGGGATTCGAACCATTCAGATTGGAGATAAGAATTTAAAACATGAGATGAGAAAGGGTTCGAGAAGGAAAGTCAGTCTAAATTGGTCCAGAACGTGTAGAAGGGTAAAACGGTCAAAAGACCAAAATCCGGTATAAATTCGATAAGAAAAATTTCATTAAAAAATATGAAATTGAGAAATCTTGATCAACAACGAGGAAAATATTGAATTTCGAGTCCAATTGATCAATATATGAATTTATTGGAATAAACCTGAATTTTCACTTCGAGAAATTATCCCGAAAATATTGGAAAAATATACTGAAAAGACAAAATAAGACTGATAAATTCATTTATTGATTAAATGAATAAAATAAGATTTTTTGATGATATTTTGGGATTTTCATAATATTTTAATGAATAAAATAATAATATAATAAATAAATAAATAAATAAAGTAAAAGAAAAAAAGAGCTAGAAATCGCGAAAACGCGAAAAGAAGGGAAAATGAAGAAGAGGAAACCGAGGGAACAGTTTCCCTCAGCTTCAACGAAACCACCGGCAGACAATGGGAGGAGGTGGACGGCGAAGGGTCATCAGCACCCCAGGAAATCGACCCTCACACCCACGCGGAGTGAGATCACCAGAGAACGTCTGATCGAGAGGGAGATTACCGCGGGAGAGAAGAGGGAATCGGTGACCATCGGCGCCGATTCGACTCCACCCGAGGCCCGATGAAGAACGCCTAGGTGATGGCGCGCCGAACAGCACCGAAATCGCACCGAGAACAAGCTGAACGACGCCAAAACGACAAAGATGAGCCTGAACCGGTACGGGCCGGTTCAGTGTAGTGCAAGTATACTGAACCGGATTGGACCGGTTCAGCCAAAAAGAAAAGAAAGAAAAGAAGAAAAAGAAAAAGAAAAAGGGAAAAAGCAAAAGAGGAAAAATTGGGGAAAATTTTAATGATGCAATCGAGCTACGGGTAAGCCAGTAAGAGATCAAAATTGACCGATTTAAATTTTGGAATATTTAATTCGATTAATATTTGACTGAAAATTGACCCGAAAAAATATGTAATTATGTAGCTCGACAATTGGCGTCAAATGAGAGCTCATGTTAGCATCGATTTGTGTACTATCATAGAATCTCGGGTATGTAACCCTTATTTACGACAATTTGCATAGTTATGCGTGTTAAAAATTTACCGCATAGATTACGGATTAATTTCGTAAAAAATGAATTAAATTCTGGAATTTAAGATAAATTGTCGTAAATAATAAACTGAACTATCCAAGAGTTTAGAACGAGGCCCAATAAATACTGATGGGCCCAATGAGCCTAATAGACCTCGATGATGTGAATAGTAAGTGGAAAATGGGCTTAAGGCCGATTAAGGCCCATTAGGGTACAATCGAGCTCAATCTGGGTAAACAGGCCGAATGATTTAAATTAAGCCTAAAAAATATGAAATAAAATTAATTATATTGCATTTGACCTGATGAATATTTATACGCAGTTCCAGAGATTGGATTGGGAGTAAATCAAATTATGTGACGAGACATCAGTGGAAAGGTTAGATTGTACAGAAAAATGAGGTAAGGGAATTTTTCGAGTAGCTAGAGGTAGCTACGTGTATGTTTAACAGGTTTTACATACATTGAAACTGTATAAAGATCCTAAAATGGATTAAAAAGTTTAAAGACCCGGGATGGGTAAAAGATTATTTTACCCCTATTGAGGGAAATTCACCTAAGGATGGTGAAAGCATGACATGCATGAAATGCATGATTTGAAAGATTTTCGTGAAATTTTAGCAAATCAAATTGGTAGATTGGCCAATATTTGTATAAATTTCACAAGATAACACTACGTAAGTGTTATTTAGATTTAAATGAAGTTTCTTTGGAAAATGAGTCAACTATCAAGTTTATATGGAAACAGATGGTGCTGGAGCATTTCCTTGCACTATATCTGAGTTTGTGAGTGTGCATAATAGTGCTGGAGCGGTTACTCGCACAGATTTATGTGACATCATATGCATGAAATGTGCTAGAGCGATTGCTCGCACTGATTTTTATTATTGTGAAATGCATGAGAGGTGTTGGAGCCTAGCGCACACCTTATTTTGACTTGATATGCATAAAAAGGTGCTAGAGCGATTGCTCGCACTAGTTTTAATGATTTGACATGCATGAGAGGTGTTGGAGCTTAGCTCGCATCCTGTTTTGATATGATAATTGCATAAAAGTCGTACTGGAGCCTTGCTCATATGTGACTTAATCGATTTAATTGCATAAAAGCCGTGCTGGAGTGTAACTCGCACGAGATTTGATTTATTTATGAATGAAACTGTGCTGCAACATTGCTCGCATGAAGTTTTGATTTACTTGAGCATTCATTCATGCTGGAACATTTCTCACACAAAGTTTTGAATGATTTACGCATGATACAGTGCTGCAGTATTGCTTGCACGAGGCTTTGATGGATTTTATGCATAAAACTGTGCTGGAGCTTGCTCGTACGTGATTTTATATGGATTTATAACTCTTTTAAAGTCGTACTGGAGTGCTGCTCGTACGCAGATTTTACTGATTTTTATGAAAACGTGTTGGAGCTTCGCTCGCACGAGATTTTTAGATATCATGAATATGCATGGAGCCATGCTGGAGCTTTACTCGCATAGGGATTTATATGACATGCATATAGCCGTGTTGGAGCCTCTTGTAGACTGTGTGTCATAGTGAGATAATATACCCACACGTGCATACTGATACATAGGTTAGGTGGATAAGACCTACGGTAGGCACCCTCTGACTATGATTTGGGTTCACAGAGTACGTTGTACCGTGTATGTCACGCGAAGTACGCTGTACCGTGGGCATTGTTGGAGTGGAGTGGCATTAGCCACGAGGTTGTAAGCCTTGCCCTCACAATCCTGGTATTTATGTTGTTCTGGCAGTGAGACTGACCCACCTCCCATTTCAGGTGTCATACCCCGCACACTAGGTAACGTGTAGCCAGGGATCACTAGGATATGGCCATAGTCCTCGATGTTACAAATAGAGTCACCTACATGTCTCACATGATATAACTTTTGGTCTCAATAGACTAGGGTAGACTCGAGGGAGTGGTCAAGCCCTCGATTTTGTGATTTTCACTGAGATGTGATTTTCTACTATGATGCTAGATTTTTCAGAGGATTTTATAACATGTGACCCTAAAAGAAGGGTGATTTATAATAAAATTTTTATAATGAATTTTTAATGAGTTTGAGATTGATTTATGAAATGATTGACCCGAAGGGGTTATTTTATACTGAGCTTTAATGAATGATTTATGAAATGAATGACCCGAAGGGGTTATTTTATACTGAGTTTTAATGAAGTGATTTAAATACAGTAGCATGAGGAGTTTTCCATGCTTTAATTACAATTTTATGAAAAGAATTGCCTCTCATGATTTGTTTTACATGGCATGAAATAATGCATGATCTTGATTTACTTCATGCAAATTATGATTTTACATAAAATGCCATTGATGCATGAATTGCATGATTTCTATATGCACGAATAGTTTTTATAAACTATGGCATTGATGTATGTATGATTTCGTGCGTGAGATTTATACGAAAGGAATTGGATTTAAGGACATGTCATTATGAGCATGTAGATATTGGAGCTATCTACTTACTTGCAAGATTGGCTTACTGAGCGCGTGGTTTGCTCACCCCCTTATTATCTCCTTTTTTCAGAACACTCACAGTAGTTAGTGAGCGGCTGAGGACTTGCATTCTTGATATCTCCTGCATCTCATCGAAAGTCAGGTATACACATTTGAATAGTTTTGTATCTAAATATGTAAATGCACATTACTGTAAACGTATATGATGTCAGGGATGTAAGGTTATGTAAATGCAATTGTGAACGTTTTAGTTAAAGTTAAAAGATAGAAAAATCCTAATGTGTAAATGTAACATGGAAATTGAATGGTAAGTAGTGTGAGGGGACTAACACCGAATCATAGCCTAACTATTGGTAGGATGGTCACGATGAGAGGAAGGTAAGAATTAAATAACAAACGAAAAATGAAAAATTTACTCTGATTTTTGGGTCGTGACAATTTGTGGTATCAGAGTTGAGTTGGCCTGATATGAGTCGGTGTTAGCAGTTAAGGAAGTTTACATCCCCATGTAATGTGCTTTGCTTAGATACAATTGTGTATATCGAGATGGAATTGCAGCTAAGAATTTGATTTTGAATGCAAGAAACTAATTATTATAACTGATAGCTGCTATGGTAGAGGGGAAAGTACACGAGCTCGAGGCCATAGTGAGAGGCCTGATAGTCGTACTGAGTCGCCACATAAGACTCAAAATGAGGTTAAAGTGGAGGCTGATGTTGAGCATGCCCCACAGAGTCTGATAGAGAGATCAAACAAAGTCTGACAAAGAGATCAAACAGTATTGAGACATGCTTCGTGAGGTTAGAGAATATTTTGAGAGCTAATTGCTCAGAGTATACATGGGATTTGAGGGCGAGTCGGAGCATTGGTGGAAGTTCGGTCGACCCATATTAAGAGTTAGACATGCAGAATAGACATGGAAAATAATTCTAAATGTATTCCAGTGACAGAATATCCCGGACACTACTTAAAGAAAATTACAGATAAAATTCTTTACTTCGACTAAGAGGAACTAGTTGATTGACGAGTATGAAACTCGGTCTATATTTCTGGGCAGGTATGACCTTGACACTATGAACAGTGAGAGTAGGGATGTCTGAAAGTTCATGGAAGGGCTCAGATTGTCAATTAAAGTCCGATCGACCTGGCTAGATATCACTACCTATGTCGAGGCAATGCGTAGACTACGGTTGTGTAAATAAGATCATGAGTTGCATGCCTCTGAGATTGGGAAAGGTAGTAAGGGTCAAAATAAAGATAGAAGGAGAATAGAGGATAACAGAGATGTCAGAATGGGAAAAAAGTAGTTTGGTAAAAGATTAGAGTTAATGAATCACGGGGTAAGATGATTGGTAAGGCCTCAGTGTATCTAATTTCAGCACTTTTAAGGGGTATTGTGATTAGAGAACCCCGACCTGCTACAGAGCAGTGTAGGATGTGTGGTAGATACCACGGAAGTAGGTCCTACACATTTTTGACTAAAATAGGCGTTAAGTGTGGTAAGACATGCCATTTATTTAATGATTGCTCAGAGTTGGATGAGACTGCCCTACAGAAGAGCAAAGAGACAAAGAAAACCCTGTTGATATCTCTGCACCGAAAAGGGAGGCCACAGCAAAAGAGAAAGGGAAAGTAGACTGTTGGACGAGGGCGAGTGTATGCCTTGGACCAGGACACTACTGATGTTTCATCTGATGTGGTGGAAGATACCACATTGGTTGTGAATAATGAAGTAATTATTTTAATTGATCCTGGTGCCACGTATTTATTCATACCACCTTCAGTTGCTTATAAGCTAGTGAAAGATGTGAAGCCTGTACCCTTAGGCAAGATGATGATAGTTAGCTTATTATCACTAACTGAATATGGGTATATGGCTTGTAAGTTGAAAACGGAGGGAAAAGGATATGTCAGCCGATTTTATTCAATGGAATATGAATAATTTTAAAGTAATATTTGAGAATAGATTGATTCGGCTGCAAACTATGCTGTTTAGATTGTTATCCTAAGATAATGATGTTTTCACCCCTGAAAAGTATACTATAAGTTTAGACACATAATGAAAGAGGTGTAGCGATTGCAAATAAAGGAGTAAATGATTGTACTCACAGAATGTGTAATGATGGGAATGTTTTCTCGTTTGTGTGGTTGGTATGGATAGGGCATATCCGGAGTTAACAGATATCCTTATAGTCAGGGAGTTTCCTGATATCTTCCCGGATAATTTACCAGGGTTGCCACCTGATAAAGGAATGGAGTTTTGTATTGATATGGTACCTGGTACGGAGCCGATATCCTAACCACGATATAAAATGGTATTAGTGGAACTGAAAGGACTAAAGAAGCAATTATAGGAGTGATTGGATAAAAGTTCATCAGATCTTTTTAGAGATCGATTTGAAGTCTGGGTAACATCCGTTAAGAATTCGAAATATGAATGTGCCCAAAATGATTTTCATAATCGTTAGGGTATTGATGAACAGGGTATTTAAACTTTACCTGGACTAATTTGTGGTCATCCTTAGTGATGATATTTTGATGTATTCGAAGTCCATGGAAGAGCATAAGCAGCAACTGAAACTATTTTACAGATGAATTGTTGAGAGTTTCTTGAAATGGGCTGCTCAGTTGACACATCTCATTTGGAAAAAGATTACATACGAGTGGTATGATAAGTATGAAAGTAGCTTCGGTGAGTTTTGGGTGTATTGAGGTATGAACTAACCACCGTAATTATTTTCACCATACCCAATAGCTTAAGAGGTTTCTCTGTGTATATGGATACCTCAAAATAAGGAGTAAGCTGTGTATTGATGCAAAATGGGAAGATAGTCGTTTATGGATCCAGACAACTCAAGGATCATGACAGAAACTATCCGACCCATGAATTAAAGTTGGCAGTGGTAGTGTTTGTACTGAGTATATGGCACTACTACGTACACGGTGAGAAATTTCGGGTATGCACTGATCATAAAAACCTCAGTATCTATTTTACAGAAAGAGTAAAATATGAGATAACATAGAGGGTTAGAGCTTCTGAAGGATTATGATTGTGGAAATTGTTCCACCTAGGAAAGGCTAATGTAATGGCTGATGCCTTGAGCAGAAAGAGCCTCGGGATGGTATCACATATGATGGTCAGGGGGCGTGAGCTGCTAGAGCAGTTGTGAGCCTCAGTAGTGATGTGATCCCTTCTGATGATGACAGTGATTGTCTGACAGCTAGCCTGAGATTAGAACCGGATTTGAGTGACTGAATTTGACAGGTTGAGCGTGATGATTGGCAGGGTGTCGATAGTGTGGGTCAGTTTCAAATGGGTACAGTGACAGAATTCACAGAGAATAATGATGGCTTACTGAGGTTCAAAGACAGTATAAGTGCTCCCAATGACCACAGTTGATGACAGTGTTATTGTGAGAAGCTCACTATTCGGGATATACTGTGCATCCGAAAAGTAATAAATATATCGAAATCTCTGAAAAAGGGTATTGGTGGTCAAATATGAAAAGAGACATTGTAGAGATTGTGGAGAAGTATCTCATATGTCAGCAGATTAAGGTAGAGCAATAGAAGTTTACAGGGTTATTGCAGCATCTACCTATATTGACATGAAAATGGGAACAAGTTACCATGCATATTATGATGGGTTATAAAGGACCATAGGAATCACGAGGCTATCTGGGTGATAGTCGCTAGATTAACTAAGTCTACCCACCTTCTGGTTATGAAATCTTCAGATACTCTGAGTGTGTAGGCGGATTTATGTGTACAAAAAATTGTGAAACATTATGTAGCGTCCTAGGGAGCATGATATCAAATAGGGATTCCCGCTTCACTTCCCACTTCTGGGAACGTTTTTCAGGAAGCTATGGTAACCCGATTGAGTGTTAGCATAGCGTTCCATCCTCAGAGAGATGGTCAGTCAGAGGGGACTATACAGATGCTGGAGGATATGATGAGAGCATGTGCCATTGATTTTATAAGCTCCTGGGATGATCAGTTGCTACTAATTGAATTCGCCAATAGCGACAGTTATCACTTGAGTAACAGGATAACATGATATGAGGTATTGTATGGCCGTAGGAGTTGTTCACTAACTTGGATAGGAAGAAGTGGGTGACAGATAGAGAATTTCTCCCGAATTGGTATAATAAATCTCTGAAGGTGTTCAGTTGATTGTGAGTGATGAAGAATACCTCAGAGCAGACAAAAAAGCTATGCTGACAAGAGACGAAGACCGTTGAAGCTCAAAGAGAGTAGGTCGTATGTTGAAAAATCGATTCGGGCTTTAAATAGGGAGGAGAAAGTGTCGAGGTTTAAGACGATCTCCCTAGTCAAAGTCCTTTGGTAGTATTACACTCCGAAAAAAGTTACATAAGAATTAAAGAGTATGATGCGATAGACGTACCCGGAGTTGTTTATGGACCCATTTGACTTGGTTCTAATTCGGAGGACCAAATTTCTTAAGTGGGGGAGATTATGTAAGACCCAATTTTTATCGAAATTCCTTATGATTCATGTGCTGTAAACATGGTTATATGTAAATTGAATCATAAGAAGAGTTGTACATGAATGGAAAAATGCAAATGGAATGAATAAAAATTCCCGAATGTATTTAAAGACCAAATGAAGGATTGAAATGGCCACATATTAAACAAATGGGATTCGGACCATTCAGATTGGAGATAAGAATTTAAAACATGAGATGAGAAAGGGTTCGAGAAGGAAAGTCGATCTAAATTGGTCCCTAACGTGTAGAAGGGTAAAACGGTCAAAAGACCAAAATTGGGTATAAATTCGATAAGAAAAATTTCATTAAAAAATATGGAATTGAGAAATCTTGATCAATAACGAGGAAAATATTGAATTTTGAGTCCAATTGATCAAAATATGAATTTATTGGAATAAACCGAAATTTTCACTCGAGAAATTATCCCGAAAATATTAGAAAAATATATCGAAAAGACAAAATTAGACTGATAAATTCATTTATTGATTAAATGAATAAAATAAGATTTTTTTAAGATATTTTGGGATTTTTATAATATTTTAATGAATAAAATAATAATATAATAAATAAATAAATAATAAAAAAAGTAAATGCAAAAAAACAGAGCTGGAAATCGCGAAAACGTGAAAAGGAGGGAAAATCAAGAAGACGAAATCGAGATGACAGTTTCCCTCAGCTCCGACGAAACCATTGGCGGACGATGCGAGGATGCGGACGGCGAAGGGAGATTAACACCCCAAGAAGCCGACCCTCACACCCATGCACGGTGAGATCGCTGGAGAACGCCGGATCGAGAGGGAGATTGTCGCAGGAGAGAAGAGGGAATCGGTGGCCATCAGCGCCGATTTGACTCCACCTGAGGCCCGACGAAGAATGCCCAGGCGATGGCTTGCCGAACAGTATTAGAATCGCGTCGGGAATCGGTCGGACGGCCCCAAAATAGCAAAGATGAGCCTGAACCGGTACGGACCGGTTCAGTCCAGTGCAGGTATGCTGAACAGGACCGAACCGGTTCAGCCAAAAAGAAAAGAAAGAAAGAAGAAAAAGGAAAAAAGGAAAAAGAAAAAGAGGAAAAATTAGGAAAAATTCCAGTGATGCAATCGAGCTACAGGTAAGCCGGTAAGCGGTCGAAATTAACCGATTTAAATTTTGGAATATTTAATTCGATTAATATTCGATTGAAAATTGACTCGAAAAATATGTAATTATGTAGCTCGACAATTGGCATCAAACGAGAGCTCGAGTCAGCCTTGATTTGTGTACTATCATGGAATCTCGGGTATGTAACCCTTATTTACTACAATTTGCATAGTTATGCAAGTTAGAAATTTACCACATAGATTACAGATTAATTTCGTAAAAAATGAATTAAATTCTGGAATTTAAGATAAATTGTCGTAAATAATAAATTGAACTATCCAAGAGTTTAGAACGAGACCTAATAAATACTAATGGGCCCAATAAGCCTAATAGACCTCGATGATGTGAATAGTAAGTGAAAAATGGGCTTAAGGCCGGTTAAGGCCCATAATGGTACAATCGGTCCCAATATAGGTAAATAGACCTAATGATTTAAATTAAGCCTATAAAATATGAAATACAATTAATTATATTGTATTTGACCTGATGAATATTTATACGCACGTGATTTTTATCGAAATTCCTTACGATTCATGTGATGTAAACATGGTTATATGTAAATTGAATCATACGAAGAGTTGTACGTGAATGAAAAAATGCAAATGAAATGAATAAAAATTCTCGAATGCATTTAAAGATCAAATGAAGGATTGAAATGGCCACATATTAAACGAATGAGATTCAGACCATTCAGATTGGAGATAAGAATTTAAAACATGAGATGAGAAAGGGTTCGAGAAGGAAAGACGGTTTAAATTGGTCCCGAAAGTGTAGAAGGATAAAACGGTTAAAAGACCAAAATTTGGTATAAATTCGATAAGAAAAATTTCATTAAAAAATGGAATTGAGAAATCTTGATCAATAATGACGAAAATATTGAATTTTGAGTCCAATTGATCAAGATATGAATTTATTGGAATAAATCGAAATTTTCACTTCGAGAAATTATCCCGAAAATATTGAAAAAATATACCGAAAAGATAAAATAAGACTGATAAATTCATTTATTGATTAAATGAATAAAATAAGATTTTTTAAGATATTTTAGGATTTTTATAATATTTTAATGAATAAAATAATAATATAATAAATAAATAAATACGTAAATGAAAAAAAAGAGCTGGAAATCGCAAAAACGCAAAAAAGAGGGAAAATGAAGATGACAAAATCGAGGGAACAGTTTCCCTTGGCTCCGACGAAACCACCGACGGACGATGCAAGGCGGCGGACGGCGAAGGGCCATCAGCACCCCAGGAAGTCGACCCTCACACCCACGTGCGGTGAGATCACCGGAGAACGCCGGATCGAGAGGGAGATTGTCGCGAGAGAGAAGAGGGAGTCGACTGCCATCGGCGCCGATTCGACTCCACCCGAGGCTCGTTGAAGAACGCTCAGGCGATGGCACGCCGAACAGCACCGAAATCGCGTCGGGAACTGATCGGACGGCGTCAAAATGACAAAGATGAGCCTGAACCGGTATGGACCGGTTCAGTGCAGTGCAGGTATGCTGAACCGGACCAGACCGGTTCAGCCAAAAAGAAAAGAAAGAAAAGAAGAAAAAGAAAAAGAAAAAGGGAAAAAGAAAAAGAGGAAAAATTGGGGAAAATTCTTGTGATGCAATCGAGCTACGAATAAGCCGGTAAGCGGTCAAAATTGATCGATTTAAATTTTGAAATATTTAATTCGATTAATATTCGACTGAAAATTGACCCGAAAAAATATGTAATTATGTAGCTCGACAATTGGCGTCAAACGAGAGCTCGAGTCAGCCTCGATTTGTGTACTATCATGGAATCTCGGGTATGTAACCCTTATTTACGACAATTTGCATGGTTATGCGTGTTAGAAATTTACCGCATAGATTATGGATTAATTTCGTAAAAAATAAATTAAATTCTGGAATTTAAGATAAATTGTCATAAATAATAAATTGAACTATCCAAGAGTTTAGAACGAGGCCCAATAAATACTGATGGGCCCAATGAGCCCAATAAACCTTGATGATGTGAATAGTAAGTGGAAAATGGGCTTAAGGCCGGTTAAGGCCTATTATGGTACAATCGGGCCCAATATGGGTAAACGGGCCCAATGATTTAAATTAAGTCCAAAAAATATGAAATATAATAAATTATATAGTATTTGACCTGATGAATATTTATACGCAGTTTCAGAGAATGAATTGGGAGCAAATCGAACTGCGTGACGAGACATCAGTGGAAAGGTCATACTGTAAAGAAAAATGAGGTAAGGGAATTTTGCGAGTAGCTATAGGTAGCTACGCGTATTTTTAACAACTTTTACATACACTGAAACTATATAAAGATCCTAGAAATTGATTAAAAATTCTAAGGACCCGAGATGGGTAAAAGACTATTTTACCCCTATTGAGGGAAATTCTTCTAAGGATGGTTAAAGCATGACATGCATGAAATGCATGATTTGAAAGATTTTTGTGAAATTTTTGCAAAGCAAATTGCTAAATTGGCTAGTATTTGTATAAATTTCACAAGATAACACTACGTAAGTGTTATTTAGATTTAAATGAAGTTTCTTTGGAAAATGGACCAACTATCAAGTTTATATGGAAACAGATGGTGCTGGAGCATTTCCTTGCACTATATCTGAGTTTGTGAGTGTGCATAATGGTGATGGAGCGGTTATTCGCACCGATTTGTGTGACATCATATGAATGAAATGTGCTAGAGCGGTTGTTCACACTGATTTTTATTATTGTGAAATGCATGAGAGGTGCTGGAGCCTAGCTCACACCCTGTTTTGACTTGATATGCATAAAAAGGAGCTAGAGCGATTGCTCGCACTAGTTTTAATGATTTGACATGCATGATAGGTGTTGGAGCTTAGCTCACATCCTACTTTGATATGATAATTACATAAAAATCGTACTGGATCCTTGCTCATACGTGATTTAATCAATTTAATTACATAAAAGCTGTGTTGGAGTGTAACTCGAACGAGATTTGATTTATTTATGCATGAAACTGTGATGGAGCATTGCTCGCATGAGGTTTTGATTTACTTGAGCATTCATTCGTGCTGGAACATTTCTCACACAAAGTTTTGAATGATTTACGCATGATGTCGTGTTGCAGCATTGCTCGCATGAGGCTTTGATGGATTTTATGCATAAAACCGTGCTGGAGCTTGCTCGTACGTGATTTTATATGGATTTATAACTCTTTTAAAGTCGAACTAGAGTGTTGCTCGTACGCAGATTTTACAGATTTTTATGAAAACGTGTTGGAGCTTCGCTCGCACAAGATTTTCAAATATCATGAATATGTAAGATGCCGTGTTGGAGCTTCGCTCGCACAGGGATTTATATGACATGCATATAGCCGTGTTAGAGCCTCTTGTAGACCGTGTGTCACAGTGAGATGATATGCCCACACGTGCATACTGAGATATAGGTTGGGTGGATAAGACCTACGACAAGCACCCCCTGTAAGACCCACTTTGTATGTATTTGTTGCTATATTCCTTATGATTCATGTGATGTACACTTCCATATATTCATTGAATCATAAGAAGAGCATTGACTGAATTAAATTTGTAAAGAGGAATAAAATGGAATATCGTTGAACGTCAGAAGAAATTAAATACAAGCCGAATTGGCCACAGGACAAACGAAAATGATCAAAATGAAGTTAACCAAAAATATGAAATTAAAAAAAGAAAAGATGGTGGATGTATGAAGGAAAGTCAGGTTAAATTGGTTTCGAAACAAGAGCAGGGGTAAAATGGTCAAAATATCGAAATTCGGTATTAAGGCGATAAGAAAATTTTAATTAAAAAATAAGGATGCAAGATATCTTGATCGATAATGAGGAAATTATACAATTTTGAGTCAATTGATCAAGATCCGAAATTTTTAAAAATACCGAAAAGTTACCTGGAACAATATCTCGAAAATACGAAAGAATAATATCGAAAAATGGAGAAAAATGAATTTAATAAATTAAATTAAATTAAATTAATTAAATTAGAATAAAATAATGTAAGTTGTAGATATTTTGGAATATTGTAGAGTATTTTAATGAATAGTATAATAATAAAATAGTTTATAAATAATAATAATAATAATAATAATAATAATAAAAGGAATCTAAAAACAAAAAAAAGAGAAGAAAATCAGGATAAACCCGAAACGAAAAAAAAAAAACCGAAGGATCGTGAGAACCCGTGACCACCGAAGGAGCACCGGCGATCCTTGACCGTCGACGAGCAGCCGAGGTGCAAGAGGAGAGACCGGCGATCTTCATGGCACTGAAAACCCGCCGTGTAGTGGCCGAAGGACACTGATCGGAGCTAAGGAAAATCCGAGAGGAAACGGGCTGATTTTCGGTGAACCACCGTGACTGGGCTTGAACGGAAGCCACCGACGTGTTCAGGGGAAGGAGCCGGTTCTTTTGAGACCGGTATTGGGGAGCAAGACCGCCGAAAACGCCGGCGACGGCAAAGTGGCAGAAACGGCACCGTTTGGCAGGAAGGAAAGGGAAGGAAAAGGAGGGAAAAGGAAGGAAAGAGGAAAGGAAAAGAAAAGAAAAGGAAAGAAAGGAAAGGAAAAAGGAAAGAAATTCACCGGGGACGACTCGAGATTCGGGTAAGTCGACCGAGGGTCGAAATTGACCTACGGGTAAATTTTGAAAATTTATTTAATATTTTATTTAATGGAAAATAATCCGAATTTACCTAAATTGTGCAGCTTTTCGACAGAGACCGAACGAGAGCCGATTTAGCTCTGATTTTTGTACCCCGCATCGTATCGGGTAAGTACATTTTAATTTTGACAATATGAGTTCTTTAAATACAGAGTTTTAATTATTTTACGGAATTATGGATTAATTTCGCATAGAAAGGAATATTTTTCAGAGTTGTAATGTAATTGCCATAAATGGTATATGGGCTATCCAATGAGTTTGGAACGAAGCCCAATAATTATTAGTAAGCTGCATAAGCCCGGTATACCCGAAGAAGGGAATTAATAAATATAAAATGGGTCAAGACCCAATAAGGTAGATAGGGCCCAATACTTTAAAGTTGGTCAGTAAATGCGATATACTGATCAAGATAATTGAATTGACCTCAACTGTGTGGTTATATGCAGTTATGTACATTTGGTTGGCGCGCATTTGGGCCGAGAGGTTCGGCATCATCGAGACAGGTTAAGTCTGCACGCGATTCCAGGTAAGGGAATTTTATGAACTGCTAGAGATAGCTTTACAAATTTTCGACGCCATTTACAGTCTTTTAAATTGTACCAAGGGTCTAGATTTGAGATAAAAATTTTAGGGCCCCGGATGGGCAAATTACCAAAATACCCTCGTTAAGGGTAAAATTTCAAAATTTAGGAAAAAGTGTAAGGAGCAAGAACAAAGGGTTCCTGCTCGTTTTTGAAGTACTTTGGTACATGCATGAGTAGGTCGGTTAACTTTTAAATGAAATTGCACAACATTTCATATCTTCAACAAGTGTTGATTTTCGTTGAAATCGATTTGAGAAATGTAGCCGCCTACGTGACTTTTCAGAAATGTGACGTGCTGAGCTTAGCTCGCACTAGTTTTACTTGATTTTATAAGAGTACTGGAGCACCGCTCGCACTATTTTTCTAAGATCATACGATGAGCCGTGTTTGGAGCAGCGGGTGACTGTGTGTCACACAGATTAAATAGGCTCGCACGTGCGTTTGGAGACATGACATGAGTAAGCAGATATGATATGGGTCCACGGAGTACATTGTACTGTGCAAGTAGCATGGAGTACGTTGTACCGTGTGGCATCTTCGGATGCGTGGTATCTTCGGATACGTGTGGCATCTTCGGGTGCGTGGTATCTTCGGATACGTGTGGCATCTTCGGATGCGTGGTATCTTCGGCTACGTGTGGCATCTACGGATGCGGAGGGTCGGATAAGACCGACGGGATGGAGTGACCCACCTCCCGGGTGATTCCCGATCATAGTGAGATCCCGCACACTAGAATCCGTGTAGCAGAGGGACTCCTGAGGACACATGGCCATAGTCCTGGTTATTATCGATATACAGATATTGCCTAGTCTCGTATCCTGTATATTTACGTTTTCTGATATTTATGTTTTCAAGAAACACAATTTTGTGGATTTTGTGTGAGTCAGGGCTACCCGAGGGAAGGGTTGAGTCCTGATCTTGTTACGGAATTTTAAACGAGAAATAACGATTTAAAAGATATGCATGTTAAGTTTTCATACTTTTTGGGATTACCTGTGAAATATTTTACATGACATCATAACATAGCATATGTTTTGGAAATATGTGGAGAAGGGGTGGTTTATGCATGGCACTACGTTCATGTAGGTAGTATTGTTATCTACTTGTTCGTAGAATTGCCTTACTGAGCTTGATGTGCTCACCCATTTCATTTTCTCACACAAATTTCTTCCAGTAGATTAGGAGGCGATTGGGTACCGCATTCTAGTTGTCCACTGCTGCCTATCTTTTGAGGTATATACACGATTTCATATGTTTCTTGTATCTAAATAACATGAGCACAGTACTATATTTTGTATGACACTGGGATATATAGAGTGGGTATAGATATGTAAAGAAATCGAAGAAGTTTAGTGCAGTATATGTGAACTTTTATTTAAATTAAATTGTGCACTAATTGTAAATGTATGGAGAGGATATGGGCACTGACATACAGCCCAATTATTGGTTATGGTTGGTCACGATCAGAGGTAAGTATGAAATAATAAAACGCGAAAAATTTACTCTGATTTTCGGGTAGTTTTGGGTCGTGACAATAAAGGTGGTATCAGAGCAGAATTGGTCTGATGTATGTCAGTGTCAATAATTAGGAATTACATCCCTGTGTTATTGTGCTTGGTTAGATATAATCGTGTATATTGAGATGGGTTTTAATTAAGAAATGGTTGTGAATGCAGGATTATAGGCAAGATGCCTGTTACTCGTCGCGGTAGAGGGGGTCGGGCATGAGGCAGAGGTCGTAGAGGTAGGCCTGCGACTGATAGACGTGCCGAGTTACCTCATGAGACTCAGGAGGAGGCTGAGGTAGAGATCGGGGTGGAGCATGCCCCACAGGGTCCTATAGAGAGAGATACTACAGAGCAGGGTACTGCAAAGAGGGATACTGCAGAGAGATTTGCTGAGGCGATTGAGGCGCGTTTTGCTAGGATAGAACGGAGCCTCGAGATGCTTATGGAGTTGGTTTCGCAGTCAGTACAGGGAGTTAGAGGTGGACAAGGTGATGCTGGACAGGCAGCTACTCCTGATGCGCCTGTTCAGCCAGTTCAGGATACAGAGACTCCTACACCCCCACCGGTCTAGGACATGGATTCTCCTGTTGCCCCACACCAGAGTATTAGAGATTGGGGTTACAGTTACGATATGGACAGACTGCGATAGTTTCAGAAGTTCAGACCATCGACATTTAGCGAGGCGAAGGACCCAGTGGTAGCTGAGGATTGGTTGAGCCAGATGGAGAAGCTATACGGGTTCTTCTAGTGTACCCTTACAGAGATGGTGGCATTCGCTGCTTTTATGTTTAAGGGATCGGAGAGCATTGGTGGAAGTCTACCAGACTGATTCTCAGAGCTAGACATACCGTGATTAGCTGGAAGATATTTTTGGAGGCCTTTTGGAGGCAGTACGTCCCAGATACAGCACAGCGAAAGCTGCAGTCTGAGTTTTTGAACCTGACCCAGGGGAGTCGATAGGTAGATGAGTATGAGACGAGGTTCATCTCACTGGGCAGATACGATCCGGACACCATGAGTAGTGAGACTAAGAAGGTCCGGAGATTCATTGATGGATTGAGGCCAGCGATCAGATCTAGATTGGTCCCTTTGGCTATTCCGACTTACAAGGACGCAGTGAGTAGGGCGCAGTTGATTGAGCAGGATTTTGAGAGGATTGCCTCAGAGTTCGGGAAGACTGGCAGCAGACATAGAGAGGGGAAGAGACCAGTGGGAGATAGAGGGTCTGGTTATGAGGGGGCAGACAGTTGATTAGGAAGAGGCCGAGGATAGAGTAGATTCGGGAGAGGCCAGCTAGACCTCCAGTTTATCTGACCATTTCTTCTGCTCCACAAAAAGGTATTGTGATAGGTAGGCCACGACCTACGACTGAGAGATGCGGTAGGTGTGGTAGATATCACGGTGATAGACCCTTCTTTGGTCCTACAGTGGTATACTATAGATGCGGGAAGCCCGAGCATGTGAGCAGAGATTGTCCCGAGATAGTTCAGAGTGCCCCTCAGAAAGGCAAGGGTTCAGAGAGGGCTTCTGGTGATACATCTGGGCCGCGGAGAAAAGCGACAGCGGTAGAAAAGGGGAAGCAAGCAGTTGGTACAGGGCGAATGCATGCTCTTGACTAGGATACAGCGAATCGATCAACAGATGTGGTGAAAGGTACTATTCTGATCCATGATTTAGAAGCATATGTGTTAATAGATCCTGGTTCTACGCATTTATTTGTATCACCGTTGTTTGCATTTAAATTGTGTAATTATGTGAAACCTACCCCTCTGAGTAGAAAGCTATCTATAATGACACCCATGAACACTAGCCAATTAGTGGAGTATGTATTGAGCGATTGTGAGCTGAAATTAGGTGGTAGAGTGATGACAGCCAATCTAATCTTGATGCATATGAGAGATTTTGATGTAATCCTAGGAATGGATTGGTTGGCTGCTCATCGAGCTGTTTTAGATTGTTTTGCCAGAACAGTCACGTTTCATACTCCAGAAAAATGTATTGTGAAATTTCCTTGAAGTAAATGAGAATGAGAATTTTATAAGAGTATGAATGAATGATGTACTAATTTGGTGGATAATGTTGTGAAGGTTATATTGCGTACGTGGTAGATACGGCTGTGGCACGTCCGAAATTGACAGACATTCCAGTAGTCAAAGAGTTTCCAGATGTCTTTTCGGATGAGTTACCAGGGTTACCGCGAGTGAGGGAGACAGAGTTCAGTATTGATATGACACCCGGTACAGAGCCGATATCTAGACCGCCATACAGGATGGCTCCAGTTGAGTTAGACGAGCTGAGGAAACAGTTACAGGAACTGTTAGAGAAGGGGTTCATCAGACCGAGTGTGTCACCATGGGGAGCACCGGTTCTGTTTGTTAGGAAGAAGGATGGGAGCCTTCGGTTGTGTATCGACTATCGATTATTGAACAAGGCTACCATCAAGAATAAGTACCCCCTTCCGAGGATTGATGATCTACTGGATCAGCTACGGGGAGCACGGGTCTTTTCCAAGATTGATCTGAGATCTGGGTACCATCAGTTGAGAGTTCGGGATGGAGACGTACCCAAGACAGCTTTTCGCACCCGTTATGGTCATTTTGAGTTTATGGTTATGCCATTCGAGTTGAGGAACACTCCCGCAGCTTTTATGACATTGATGAATGAGGTGTTTCGGCCTTATTTGGATCAATTTGTGATTATCTTCATCGATGACATACTGGTTTATTCGAGGTCCAGAGAGGAGCATGAGCAGCACCTGAGGATTGTATTGTAGACCCTCCGTGAGAAGCGATTGTATGCTAAGCTCAGTAAGTGTGACTTTTGGCTTGAGCAAATCTCCTTCTTGGGACATATTGTGTCGAGGGATGGTGTGTCAGTAGACCCATCCAAGGTTGAGGCAGTAGTACAGTGGCAGAGGCCTCAGACAGTTACGGAGATCAGGAGTTTTTTGGGTTTAGCTGGATATTATAGACGGTTTGTGGAGGGGTTTTCGAGATTTTCTGCTCCGTTGACACGTCTCACTCAGAAGAGTGTTGCATTTGAGTGGGACGACAGATGCGAGGAAAGTTTTCAAGAGCTGAAGGGTCGATTGACCTCTGCTCAGATTCTCACCATTCCTACCAGCTCAGGAGGTTTTTCTGTTTATACAGATGCTTCTTACCAAAGACTGGGCTGTGTATTGATGTAGGACGGAAAGGTAGTCGCTTATGGATCCAGACAGCTGAAGGATCATGAGAGGAACTACCCGACCCACGACTTAGAGTTGGCGGCCGTAGTGTTTGCATTGAAGATATGGCGCCACTATCTGTATGGTGAGAAATTTCAGGTATTTACCGATCACAAAAGCCTGAAGTATCTGTTCTCGCAAAAGGAATTGAACATGAGATAGAGAAGGTAGCTTGAGCTTCTGAAAGATTACGACTGTGAGATCTTATACCACCCGGGTAAGGCAAATGTAGTGGCTGACGCGTTGAGTAGGAAGCATCTCGAGTTGGTTGCTTATATGATGGTACGGGGCACGAGTTCTTAGAGAAGTTTACGAGCCTCAGTTTGGATGTGACCGCGCCTGATGCTGATGGTAGTTATATGATTGCTAGCCTGCGATTGGAACCGAATTTGATGGATCAGATTCGACAAGTTCAGCGTGATGATCAGCAGTGTATTGAGATAGTCAGGCAGATGCAGAGGGGTATTGAGACTGAGTTTGAGTTGAGTTCAGATGGATTACTGAGGTTCCGAGATAGGATATGTGTTCCCGAGGATCCTGAGATTAGGAGGTTGATCTTGACAGAGGCTCATTCGTCGAGGTATACCTTGCATCCGGGTAGTACAAAGATGTATCAGAATCTCTGAAAGGTATACTAGTGGTCAGAGATAAAGAGAGATATAGCAGAGTTTGTTGCGAGATGTCTCATCTGTCAGCAGGTGAAGGTAGAGCATCAGAAACCTGCTGGGTATTGCAGCCTCTACCTATACCGACTTGGAAATGGGAGAATGTCACCATGGACTTTGTGATGGGCTTACCAAGGACTCGTAGAGGGAATGATGCCATATGGGTGATTGTCGATAGATTGACGAAGTCGGCACATTTTCTAGCGATGAGAGTCACCGATACTCTGAGTAGATTGGCGGAGCTATATGTGCCCGAGATTGTGAGATTGCATGGTGTCCCAGTGAGTATTGTATCGGATAGGGATTCCCGCTTCACTTCCCGTTTTTGGGAACACTTTCAGGAAGCTATGGGGACCCAGTTGAGATTCAGTACAGCTTTCCATCCTCAGACAGATGGGCAGTCAGAGAGGACTATACAAACCCTCGAGGATATGTTGAGAGCTTGTGTACTTGATTTTAGAGGCTCCTGGGATGATCACCTACCGCTCGCGGAGTTCGCCTACAATAATAGTTATCATTCAAGTATCGGGATGGCACCTTATGAGGCCTTGTATGGCCGTAGATATCGATCTCCTGTAGGACGGGAGGAGGTTGGTGACAGGCAGATATTCGCTCCCGATTTGATACATCAGGCCTCTGAGGATGTCCAGTTGATTTGTGAGAGGTTGAGGACAGCTCAGAGTCGACAGAAGAGTTATGCTAACAGAGACGTAGACCGTTGGAGTTTACAGCAGGGGAGTCAGTATTCTTGAAGGTTTCTCCTTCCAAGGGTATTACGAGATTCGGGAAGAGAGGGAAGCTGAGCCCTCGCTTCATAGGACCTTTTGAGATACTCGAGAGAGTGGGATATCGAGCTTACAGGCTAGCATTGCCACCAGAGCCAGCAAATGTCCATAATGTCTTCCACGTCTCCATGCTTTGAAAGTATCAGCCGGATCCGTCGCATGTGATCAGATACGAGCCACTGGAGCTCAGTAAGAGTATGTCCTATGTTGAGAGACCGATTCAGATTGTGGATAGGAAGGAGAAGGTATTGAGATTGAAGACGATTCCTCTGGTGAAAGTACTGTGGCAGCATCACACTCCGGAGGAAGCGACTTGGGACTTAGAGAGTCGGATGAAAGAGAATTACCCGGAGTTATTCAGAGACTAATTTGGTTCCAATTTGGAGGACCAAATTCTTTTAGTGGGGGAGATTATGTAAGACCCACTTTGTATGTATTTGTTCTATATTCCTTATGATTCATGTGATGTACACTTCCATATATTCATTGAATCATAAGAAGAGCATTGACTGAATTAAATTTGTAAAGAAGAATAAAATGGAATATCGTTGAACATCGAAAGAAATTAAATACGAGCCGAATTGGCCACAGGACAAACGAAAATGATCAAAATGAAGTTATCTGAAAATACAAAATTAAAATAAGAAAAGATGGTGGATGTATGAAGGAAAGTCAGGTTAAATTGGTTCCGAAACAAGAGCAGGGGTAAAATGGTCAAAATACCAATATCCGGTATTAAGGCGATAAGAAAATTTTAATTAAAAAATAAGGATGTAAGATATCTTGATCGATAATGATGAAATTATACAATTTTGAGTCAATTGATCAAGATCCGAAATTTTTAAAATTACCGAAAAGTTACCCGGAACAATATCTCGAAAATACGAAAGAATAATATCGAAAAATGGAGAAAAATGAATTTAATAAATTAAATTAAATTAAATAAATTAAATTAGAATAAAATAATGTAAGTTGTAGATATTTTGGAATATTGTAGAGTATTTTAATGAATAGTATAATAATAAAATAGTTTAAAATAATAATAATAATAATAATAATAATAAAAGGAATCTGAAAACAAAAAAAAAGAAGAAAATCGGCATAAACCCGAAACAAAAAAAATCGAAGGATCGTGAGAACCCGTGACCACCGAAGGAGCATCGACGATCCTTGACCGTCGACGAGCAGCCGAGGTGCAAGAGGAGAGACCGGCGATCTTCAGGGCACCGAAAACGCGCCGTGTAGTGGTCGGAGGACGCCGATCGAAGCTAAGGAAAATCTGAGAGGAAACGGGCTGATTTTTGACGAACCACCGTGACTGGGCTTGAACGGAAGCCACCGACGTGTTCAGGGGAAGGAGCCGGTTCTTTTGAGACCGGTATTGGCCGGCAAGACCGCCGAAAACGCCGGCGATGGCAAAGTGGCAGAAACGGCACCATTTGGCCGGAAGGAAAGGGAAGGAAAATGAGGGAAAGAGGAAAGGAAAAGAAAATAAAATAAAAGGAAAGAAAGGAAAGGAAAAAGGAAAAAGGAAAGAAATTCACCGGGGACGACTCGAGATTCGGGTAAGTCGACCAAGGGTCGAAATTGACCTACGGGTAAATTCCATAAATTTATTTAATATTTTATTTAATGGAAAATAATCCCGATTTACCTAATTGTGCAGCTTTTCGATAGAGACCGAACGAGAGCCGATTTAGCTCTGATTTTTGTACCCCGCATCGTATCGGGTAAGTACATTTTAATTTCGGCAATATGAGTTCTTTAAATACAAAGTTTTAATTATTTTACGGAATTATGGATTAATTTCGCATAGAAAGGAATATTTTTCAGAGTTGTAATGTTATTGCCATAAATGGTATATGGGCTATCCAATGAGTTTGGAACAAAGCCCGATAATTATTAGTAAGCTGCATAAGCCCGGTATACCCAAAGAAAATATAAAATGGGCCGAGACCCAATAAGGTAGAGAAGACCCAATACTTTAAAGTTAGTCAGTAAATGCGATATACTGATCAAGATAATTGAATTGACCTCAACTGTGTGGTTATATGCAGTTACGTACATTTGGTTGGCGTGCATTTGGGCCGAGAGGTTCGGCATCATCAAGACAGGTTAAGTCTGCGCGTGATTCCAGGTAAGAGAATTTTACGAACTGCTAGAGATAGCTTTACGAATTTTCGACGCCATTTACAGTCTTTTAAATTGTACGAAGGGTCTAGATTTGAGATAAAAATTTTAGGGCCCCGGATGGGCAAATTACCAAAATACCCTCGTTAAGGGTAAAATTCCAAATTTTAGGAAAAAGTGTAAGGAGCAATAACAAAGGGTTCCTGCTCCTTTTTGAAGTATTTTGGTACATGCATGAGTAGGTCGGCTAACTTTTAAATGAAATTGTACAACATTTCATATCTTCAACAAGTGTTGATTTTCGTTGAAATCGATTTGAGAAATGTAGCCGCCTACGTGACTTTTCAGAAATGTGACGTGCTAGAGCTTAGCTCGCGCTAGTTTTGCTTGATTTTATGAGAGTGCTGGAGCACCGTTCGCACTATTTTTCTAAGATCATACGATGAGCCGTGTTTGGAGCAGCGGGTGACTGTGTGTCACACCGATTAAATAGGCTCGCACGTGCGTTTGGAGACATGGCATGAGTAAGCAGATATGATATGGGTCCATGGAGTACGTTGTACAGTGCAAGTAGCATGGAGTACGCTGTACTGTGTGGCATCTTCGGATGCGTGGTATCTTCGGATACGTGTGGCATCTTCGGGTGCGTGGTATCTTCGGATACGTGTGGTATCTTTGGATGCGTGGTATATTTGGATATGTGTGGCATTTCCGGATGCGTGGTATCTTCGGATACGTGTGGCATTTACGGATGCGGAGGGTCGGATAAGACCGATGGGATAGAGTGACCCACCTCCTGGGCGGTTCCCGATCATAGTGAGATCCCGCACACTAGAATCCGCGTAGCAGAGGGACTCCTGAGGACACATGGCCATAGTCCTGGTTATTACCGATATACAGATATTGCCTAGTCTCGTATCCCGTATATTTACGTTTTCTGATATTGATGTTTTTGAGAAACACAATTTTGTGGATTTTGTGTGAGTCAGGGCTACCCGAGGGAAGGGTTGAGTCCTGATCTTGTTACGAAATTTTAAACGAGAAATAACGATTTAAAAGATATGCATGTTAAGTTTTCATGCTTTTTGAGATTACCTGTGAAATATTTTACATGACATCATAACATAGCATATGTTTTGGAAATGTGTGGAGAAGGGGTGGTTTATGCATGGCACTACGTTCATGTAGGTTGTATTGTTATCTACTTGTTCGTAGAATTGCCTTACTGAGCTTGATGTGCTCACCCCTTTCATCTTCTCACACAGATTTCTTCCAGTAGATTGGGAGGCGACTGGGTACGGCATTCTAGTTGTCCGCTGCTGCCTATCTTTTGAGGTATATAAACGATTTCATATGTTTCTTGTATCTAAATAACATGAGCACAGTACTATATTTTGTATGACACTGGGATGTATAGAGTGGGTATAGATATGTAAAGAAATCGAAGAAGTTTAGTGCAGTATATGTGAACTTTTATTTAAATTAAATTGTGCACTAATTGTAAATGTATGGAGAGGATATGGGCACTGACATACAGCCCAATTATTGGTTATGGTTGGTCACGATCAAAGGTAAGTATGAAATAATAAAACGCGAAAAATTTACTCTGATTTTCGGGTAGTTTTGGGTCGTGACACCCCCTGACTATGATTTGGGTTCACGGAGTACGTTGTACCGTGGGGATTGTTGGAGTGGAGCGGCATTAGCCACTAGGTTGTAAGCTTTGCCCTCACAATCCTGGTATTTATGTTATTCTGGCGTCAAGACTGACCCACCTCCCGTTTCAGGTGTGATACCCGACACACTAGGTACCGTGTAGCTAGGGATCACTAGGATATGGCCATAGTACTCGATGTTACAAATATAGTTACCTATATGTCTCACATGATATAACTTTTGGTATCGATAGACAAGGGTATACCCGTTGGAGGGGTCAAGCCCCCGATTTTGTGATTTTCACTGAGATGTGATTTTCTACTATGATGCTAGATTTTTCAGAGGATTTTATAACATGTGACCCTAAAAGAAGGGTGATTTTATAACAAAATTTTTATAATGAATTTTTAATGAGTCTGAGATTGATTTATGAAATTATTGACCCGGATTGGTTATTTATACTGAGCTTTAATGAAGTGATTTAAATGCAATAGCATGAGGAGTTTTCCATGCTTTAATTACAAATTCATGAAAAGAATTATCTCTCATGATTTATTTTACATGGCATGAAATAATGCATGATCTTGATTTACTTCATGCGAATTATGATTTTACATAAAATGCCATTGATGCATGAGTTGCATGATTTCTATATGCACGAATAGTTTTATAAATTATGGCATTGATGTGTGCATGATTTCGTGCGTGAGATTTAAACGAAAAGCAATGGATTTAAGGACATGGCATTATGAGCATGATTGCATTTACCTAGCGCGTGGTTCGCTCACCCCTCTTATTATCCCTTATTTTTTTGGAGCACTCGCTGTAGTTAGTGAGCGACTGAGGACTTGTATTCTTGATGTCTCCTTCATCGAGAGTCAGGTATACACATTTGAATAGTTTTGTATCTAAATATGAAAATGCACAGTACTGTAAACGTTTACGATGTCGGGGATGTAAGGTTATGTAAATGCAATTGTGAACATTTTAGTTAATGTCAAAGGATAGAAAAATCCTGATGTGTAAATGTAACATGGAAATTGAATGGTAAGTAGTGTGAGGGGACTAACACCGAATCATAGCCTAACTGTTGGTAGGATGGTCATGATGAGAGGAAGGTAAGAATTAAATAACAAACGAAAAATGAAACATTTACTCTGATTTTTGGGTCGTGACAATTTTAGCTCTATCATATATATATATGAATCGTTTGTTTTAAACCAAAGATTTAAAATAACGAATGCTAAAAGTTTTGGAATAAAAGCTTTTTATTTCATAAAAGATTGGTTTACAAAGATATATGTGAGATACAAAGTTTCCGAGAATGCCTTTCATAGAGATTGAGAATCCTTTATATAGAAAGGATTCTTTTACAATTATCAAGGATTGACAGGTTCTGGCCTACAAGTACAGTCACGTCCGAAGGTCATATCAGATGGAATCTTCCTGTGGCTTCGCACGTTCCTTGTAGAGTCATGTTTGCTTGTTTTTTTCTGGAGTCATGTCAGATGGAATCTTTACTATAGATTTACGCATTTCCTGTAGAGTCACGTTTGCCTTTTCTGTTTTGTTGCTTTGGCTTATATTGGAGGTAGAATCCTAAGGCAATCGTCATCATTGTCTTGTCCCAAGTCAATGGACATGAGAGATCCTGTGCTTTCTTAGTCGTCGCTACTCTGGTCATCACTCTCATTATCAGAGTCGACTATTTACAAGATTTACTGCATCAATTGCTCGTATTCATTTTTGGTCTTGGCTTGTGCGAGCAAAGCACTGGCATGAGATTTTTCTTGGAGGAACTGTGTTGTTCCTGATGTTTGTGTTGATTTGCATTTGGATGGATGGCTTTAGAACCATTCCTTAACAATTTGTTTGGAACATTTTGAGCAGTCGAACTTCTCCCACCACTTTGTTTTGAATCTCCTGATGATCTGTTTGTTATTGGATACCGGATCATCCATGAACTCATAATGCCATGAGGTTATCTATGAGAGGCTAAAGGTAGAACAGAACATTAGAGATCTCTGAAAACCTTCTTGTCCCTGTTCTGGTTGGACCATACCATTGCCACCAATAGGTAAACTAATCTGGAAATTGGTAACGGGTTCCTCTTTTGAAATAGATGAGCCAAGAATGGCGTTTGTGATGGTTTTGGAAGGTAAAGGTATTGAACTGAGCTTGTTGATAGTCCCAATAGTTGAATGTGGAACAGTGTTAGAGTCTGGTATTGAAATAGATTGGAAATTTGTTGAGGTTGTTTGGGTCATTTCCCCAGTTAATTGGTCGTAAGACTTTGAAAATCTAGGCGGCTGAATGGGTAATATAATCCGGGTTGTCCTGTTTCGATCAAAATATTTTCATAAAATCTTTGAGGTTTTTGTTGGTCCCATGATTTGTAATTGAAACCATTGAAGATCCTTTTGATAATATCATTTGGATTATCATGAAAATATTCAGGCTCAACAAGAACCATAAATTGAAAAGTCTTTTTTGCAAAATATTTTTAGTCAGATTTGGGTCATGGGTAAGAAATCACTACGTTTTGTTCTGAAAAAATAGTTTGTAGAGGTTAGGTTTTTGAAATCACAACCCCTTTCTCTTTTGAAATAGTTTGAATTGCTAAAGAAGTTTGTGGCAATGATTCTGAAAATTTTTGAATCATTTCCAATTGGGATTCTCCAAGATTGCATTTTGAGGAAGACGATTCATGTTTTTGGTGTTCCTGAGCATAGATTTGCTACCATGTTAGTAATGGGGATGGGGAGATGATTGATCTGGTTGGGGAATTGGTTTGTTTTTGTTTTCCATTATCTTTCTTCTATCTTTCTTTTTTCTCTCTAGAAGACATGTTGAAGAATTCTAAAGAAATTCTCTTGTGAGGAAATCTAGAAGAGAGTTTGATTCTGTAAGACCCGAAATTAAATCGTAAATTTTTATGAGGGATGAAAATAGTCAAAAATTTAAATAAATGAGTATTCGTGAAGGGAAGTCAGGTTAAATTAATCCCGATCACGTGTAAGGGCAAAACGGTCAATAGATCGAAAGTCGAAATAATTTCGATAAGGAAATTTAATTAAAAATATGGATTTGAGAAATCTTGGTCAATAAAGATGAAATAAATTTATTTTGGGTTAAATTGATCAAGATATTAATTTATTGGAATTAATCGGGATTAATCGGGATTTTTAGTTCAGAAAAATAATCCCAAAAATAATCGAAAAATATACCGAAAAGTCATTCGGGACAATATCCCGAAAATACGGAGGAATTATACCCAAAAATGTGTTAAAATGTAGTTAATAAATTAAATTAAATTAAATAGATTAAATTTGGAATAAAATAATATAAGTTGTAGATATTTTGGGTATTTATAGTATTTTAATAAATAGTGAAATAATAAAAATAAATAATAAATAAAATAAATTAAAGAATCTGAAAAAAAAAAAGAGGAAACGGAAATATCGGGGAGAGAGAAAGAGAAGCAGAAAAACGGAAAGGGAGCCTAAACCGAGACCACCGACGGACCACCACCGGCGATCTTTGATCGCCGACGACCACCTGAAAATGGAGAGGAGAGGCCGGTGACCTCCCTGGTACCTGCAGCACGACCAACCGACGACGGAGGAAGCCGAAATCGGCAGGAGAAAATCGCGGAAGAGAAAAGGAAACGGCGGCCGATCGGCGTCGATTCAGGCCCGATCGACGGCCACCGAACGTCCCCGAGGCGCAGCTGAGCCGAATGACACCGAAAATAGCCACCGAAACCGACAGACGGCGTCGAAAACTGCGAGGAAAGAAATGGGTCCAGACGGCCGAAGGAGAACAGGCCGGACCGGCGGCGTTCCGGCGAGCCCGATCGAAACCGAGGGTAGATTCGAGATGCGGACGACCTTGCGGAGCCACTGGCGGTGGAAGCTGGCGGAGAACCGGCCGGCAAGGCCGTGAACCGGCGGTGAACCGGCCGAACCTGAGTGAACCGACGGTCCGAACCGGTCCGAATCGGACTGAATCGGTTCAGCCAAAAAGAGAGGAAAAAAGGAAGAAAAAGGGAAAAAGAAAAAGAGAAAAAAAATTGGGGAAAGTTCCAGCGATGCAATCGAGCTTTGGGTAAGTCGATAAGCGGTCAAATTGACCGATTTAAATTTTGGAATATTTTATTTAATTAATTTTCGACTGGAAATTTACCCGAAAAAATTATGAAATTGTGTAGCTCGATGATTGGCATCCAAAGAGAGCTCGAGACAGCCTTAATTTACGTACTAGCATGGAATCTCGGGTAAGTAACCATTATTTATGACAAATTATATCGTTATGCGTGATACGAATTTAAATTCCGCATAAATTGAATTAAATTATGGAAATTTAGATAAATTGTCGTAAATATTAAATTTAACTATTCGAGAGCTAGAACGAGGCCTAATAAATTATTAGTGGGCTCAATGAGCCCAATAGGCCTCGATAATGTGAAAATTAAGTGAAAAACGGGCTTAAGGCCGATTAAGGCCCATTAAGGTGCAATCGGGCCCAAGAGGGGTAAACGGGCCCAATGATTTAAATTAAGCCCAGAAAATAGGAAATACAATTAAATTGTATGATATCTGACCTGAGGAATATTATACGCAGTTCCGGGCATTTGATTGGGAGCATATCGGACTGCGCGACAAGACAATAGTGGAAAAGAAAAGGTCAGACTCGACAGGAAAATAAGGTAAGGGAATTCTGCGGACTGCTAGAGGTAACTTTACGCAATTTTAAGTTCATTTGCAGTCTTTAAAAATTACCTGAAGGGTCTAGAGGTCAAATAATAATTTTAGTGCCCCGTATGGGTAAAATTACTGAAATACCCTTATTAAGGGTAAATGTTTACAAATTTAGGAAAAATTGGGAGGAGCAAGGACAAGAGGTTCCTGCTCGTTCTGGAGGTATTTTAACACATGCATGAGTAGGCTGGCTCACTTTTAAAGAAAAATGCATAGCATTGCATACCTTAAACGATGTAATTTCTGTGAAAACTATTTGGAGATAACCGAGCCGCCTACGTGTTTTTATTTACATGTGACGTGCTAGAGCTCAGCTCGCACGATGTTTGATTTGTGTGATGCATGCATTAGTGCTGGAGCGAGAGCTCGCACTAGAGTTTTACATGCATAGGTGCTAGAGTATAACTCGCACCAGATTTCACATGCTCGGTGCTAGAGTCTAACTCGCACCAGATTTTACATGATTTTCGTGACAGGGTGCTGGAGTTTAACTCGCACCAGATTTTATAAGATTTTCAGGTGATTTATATATAGAGTGCTAGAGCCTAGCTCGCACTAGTTTTACTGGATTTGTGGAGTAGCACTGTCTGCCCTTGGAGTCAGCCAAAAGGCCCAACAGGCTCAAAAGACCTCTTAAGTAGGGTGAGAGTGAGGGATGAGGTTGGTGGCCTTGTGGGGATGTAAAGCGGGCTCTGCTGATTTTACTTGATTTGATGGGAGTGCTGAGCATCGCTCGCACTGATTTTATGAGAACATGCGATAAGCCATGCTTAGAGCATCGGGTAGACTGTGTGTCACCGATTTAATAGGCTCGCACGTGCGTTTTGAGACATGGCATGAGTATTGAGAAACAAAACCTCTCTGTGGGAAGCAGGCCATTTGGGCTGGAGTACCTAGAGTGATATGGGTCCATGGAGTACGATGTACGGTGCAAGTAGCATGGAGTACGATGTACCGTGGGGTATCTTCGGATACGGTATCTTTGTGATACGGGGTATCTTTGGATACGGTATCTTGTGATACGGGGTATCTTCGGATACGGCATCTTCGGATGCGTGAGATCGGATAAGACTGACGGGTTGGATTGACCTACCTCCCGGGCGGTTCCCGATCAGGGTGAGACCTCGCACACTGGGATCCGTGAAGCTAGAGGGACTCACGAGGACACATATGGCCAGTCCTGGTTATTGCCGTTATACAGATATTGCCTCGTCTCGCATGTCGACGATTTTGATGAAATCAAACTGGGTTTTTAAACTAAATGTGCATGATGGTTATTTCCATGCTTTTAAACCCATATGTGATGTAAACAAATTTTCATGATTTTGTGTGAGTCAGGATCACCCGAAGGAGGGGTCGAGTCCTGACTTTACTGTGAAATTTTAAACGAGAAAGATATGATTTTGAATATAATTGCATGTTGAATTTTCCGTGCAAACTTGATTTACATAACATCATAACTCATATAATTTGTTTTAAAATGTGTGGAGAAAGGGTGGTTTATACATGGCACCACGTTCATGTAGGTAGTATGGTTACCTACTTGTTCGTAGGATTGCCTTACTGAGCTTGATGTGCTCAGCCCTTTCATTTTCTCCCACAGATAATCTCCAGTTGAAGTTGAGGCGACTCAGTACTGCATTCTGGATATCCGCTGCTGCCCATCGACATAAGGTATATACACTTGTACATATTGTATCTACATAAGCATAGCACAGTAACATGTTTGTAAGTAACTTTAGGGGATGTATAATTAATGTAAACAATTATAAATGACTGGAGAAGAAATAAATTAGATGGTAATTGAATGGTGGGACTGGCATTGACGCACAGCCCAATTATTAGTGGAGTGTGGTCACGATCAGAAGACATGTAAGAATTTAAGTAATAAAAATAACAAAACGCGAAAAATTAACTCTGATTTTTGGGTAGTTTGGGTCGTGACAGATTCTCCTTTTATAAACTGAATTTCAAAATCAAAAATTGATAAAATGGCTTGCCATCTTGCAAAAATTTGTTTAAATGCAATGTTTTTCAAATCTTTCTGTAAAATCTCTTTTGCAGATTTACAATCAATTCTAAGAAAATTTTTTTATTTAACAGGTCACTTTGGAATTTTATGATGCACAAAAAAATTGATAAGATTTCTTTTTTGATTGTGGAATAATTCTGTTGAGTACTATTCCAATGTTTGGAAGTATATTGGACTATTCTTTCTTTTCCACTTTCCAATTGTTTGAGAATACCACCATATCCAATGTCTGATGCGTTTGTCTCTACTATCTTTGGGCCTATCGGGTTTGTTAGTTGTAGATATGGTAACTCTTTGATTTGGGCCTTAATTTTCTGAACTATTTGGGTATGAGTTTGGGTCCATGTTGGGGGGTTTTTCTTAAGTCTATCATGAAGAGGCTTAAGGATCATATTGAGGTTGGGGTAAAAGTCTAAAACATAATTGAGGCTTTCTAAGAATCTCTGAAGTTGTGTTTTATCTAAAATTTGGTCTGAAACTTTATCAACAAATTGGATTGATCTTTCTATTGGAGTAATGGTTCCTTGACAAATATAGTGTCCTAAAAATCTTACTCTTGTTTGGAATAAACAGATTTTAGATTGAGAGACGACTAAACCATTCTATTTAATTGCTTTGATAAAGATTAATAAATGTTTAAAATGTTGGTCAATACTAGTTGAAAAGGTTAACACATCATCGATGTAAACAATCATGAATTGAGAAAATTGATGAAAAATTTCATTTATTATTCTATGGAATTCAGATGGGGCATTTTTTAATCCAAAAGGCATTACATTCCATTCTTATTGTCCAAATGGTACTGTAAATGTTGTTTTATATCTGTCTTTTTTTTACAATTTTAACTTGTCAAAATCCTGATTTCATATCAAATTTTGAGAATATTTGGGCATTGTAGAGTTTTTGGATTAAGTCTTTTTTATTTGGTATTGGATACCTGATCCATTTTAATACTTTGTTTAAAGGTTTGTAATTTATTACAAGTCTAGGTGTTCCTCTTTCTAATTCTGAAATTTTGTTTACATAGAAAGCTGCATAGCTCCATGGAGATTTACTTTTCCTTATCAGGTTTTTATTTAATAGTTCTTGAATTTCTTTTTTACAATAATGTTCCATTTCTTGATTCATTTAGATTGGTCTAGCTTTAGTTGGAATTTGTTTTTCATCAAAATCATTCTTATATGGTAATTCTACCACATGTTTCTTTCTTTGCCAAAAGGCTGTTGGTAAATCAGAACAAATAGTTTCTTCAATTTCTTTCTGTAATGTTTGTATTTTCTTTTGCATATAAGAATCTTGTAATTATTGTTGAACCCTTTTGAAATAAACTTCTTCTTTAAGATAGGATATTTGATTCTGTTTATCTTTAATTATTGTATTAATTTGTTGGGTTTTAATTGTTTTTGACTTTAATAAATTTATATTTCTAATCTTGGGTTTTTTTGTTAATTTCCATATTAATTTTGATCTAAGGATTTTTGTAGATATGCCATCACTTGTTACCTTGTATGGTTTAATTAGGGATATAAATGGTAATCCAAATATAATATTATGATTGATACTTTTAATTATTAGAAATGGCGTCTTAAATTTTATTTGGTCTTTGCATACTTCTGCGTTAGTTAGTTTATATTGGATTTAGAGTCTTTCATTATTTGCCGCTTTTAAACTTTCAAAAGTCTCACAATACTTTGTAGGAATTATTCCTTCTTTCATGCAGTTTTGGTTGACTCCTGTATCAAACAGAGCTATTATTTCAATTAAGAATTCATTGTTAACAAGGATTGATACCTTTAGTAGGTATTTTTGGATTGTTATCTCATGTTCTTAGTCACCTTCTTCAGAAGAATCACTTACAATTTTAATTTTTGTGTTTGTTAAGTCTTTTATTAATTGGGTATGTTCTTGCTGATGTTGTTTGAGTGTTTTTACTTCTGTATTAGGATTATTAATCTCACGTTGAAGATCTTGAATAGTTATCTCCTTGTTGAATACTTCAAATTTTTCAAGAATTATATCCTTTAGATTATACAGTTTTGGAGGTGATGAGGTCAAAATAGGTCTAGACATTGATTTTTTTAATTGTTCTAAATAGTCTTTTTTTATTTGGGGGTCTTGAATCTTATCGATTATTTCTATCATTAATTCTTGGTCTTTAGTTAAGACATTAATTGTATTCTCTTTTTAAGATGTTTCTATTTCATTTGTTTGATCAGTTTGCTCTTCAGACAAAGATTGTGATCCGGTATCTGAAGTCGTGTATGTCAAAAGTTCACATAATTTTTGGTTTGTTTCTTCATCAATTTGTAACTCATTTATTTTTCTTTTTATCTTGCAATATTTAGAGATATGTCTAGTTTTACCACATCTAAAACATTATATGTTTAGGTTTTTCCATTCTTGTTGGCCTTATTTTGAAATCGTTTGGATTTTTGGTAATATTGATTTGTAGATTTAAAATTCTTGGTTTTACAACATTTTTGTGTTGAACATTTTGGGTCATAATATATGTCAAATTGTTTACAAAACGTGCCTAATTCTTTTTTAGACTGTTTTTGTTCTCTTCTTAGTTGCTTTTGTAATTTTATGTCTTATCATATTTTTAGTCATTCCTTTTGAGTGTAACTAATTAGTTCACCATAGGTCAGTTTTTCGTATGGAATTATTCCTTTGAAATCTTCTCTAATTTTGTTTCTAACCTTTTCTCCAAAGAGGTTTGGTAACCCTGCTAAAAATTTTTCTTTCCAAAAGGGTTGGTTATTATCTGTTCTTTGCATGACTCGAGTAATAAAATTGTCTTTATACCACTTAAAGTCACCTAATTTTTTGCATTTTAAATTTGATAAAAGTTCTTCATTTTTATCTCTAAGGTGTGATGGATCTCCTATAAAATGTTTAGTGATTGCAAAAATTAGTGTTGCAACTGCATCTTTTAATTCTTGATTTTCTTTATCTAATATTGGTTTATTATCATTGTCAAGCTTTATTGTAGTTAAAATTTCCTTTTGTTGTTTAGGAGTGAGATAATTATCCCACCATCCTTTGAGTTACCCTGAAAATCCTGATACTAAAAGATCAGCTATTGCCTAGTCAGATGTTCCCTTTTGAGTTTTATAAACGTTTGAGACCATTTTCATTTGTTGTAAGAGATTGAGAATGTTACATTCTGACATTCCATTCATAAACTGTGTTTGCATTATATTTATTTTGAGTCAAGGGTTTTTCTTCTAGAACTAAGTCTGGTGCAAATGTTTTTGGGTAATATCGTGTTTTGGGGTTCTTTCCAATGGATTTTTTGTATAAGTTGATCTTCCGATTGGTGTGAGGTAGTAGTTCGTATAGTTTTAGAATCAAAGTCTTTTAATGTATTAATTGATCTCTGGTGCGTTTGTTCTGGGGTTTCTGGTATGTATCTGTCATTAAAATTTTCACAAGTTATTTCTGATTTTAATGCATTCAATCTCTTTTGTATTTCGTTCATAAAATATGTTTGTGTATTTGACGAAATTTCATGTGGTTTGAACAAAGGTAATTTTGAAGACTTAGTTTTTTGTCTTTCTTCTTTTTTATTTAGTTGGGTCGCTGAATTTTCTATATTTGTTTCAATTCTCTCTAATTGTTGTCCTATTGCATGCAGGTGTAAATTTGAATTGTTGCCCTGTTCAATTAAGGGTTTTTTTATCTTTGTAACAGACTGGAGAATTTTCTCTTTCAACGTTTGTAATTTTCAATGGGGATGCCTTGAGGCCAACGCCTTTATGTTCATATTGGATTTCTGTTAATGGTGGATGTTGAGATTCTATTTGATTTCTGCTTGTTTGCCAAGTATTTGTAATATCATTGGTTTTGATACAATTACTGTAATATTATTCATACCACTTGAAAAATGTTATTTGGATTTTGTGAGTATTCATGAAATCATAGTATTCTTCTTGGACTTCTTGTTTGTTTTCTTTATGTTTTTAGAGGAATATTTCTCATTTGGTTTTATTCTTTTCAGAATAAAATTCTTTTCTTTCCTTTTCTTTGTTAATTACAAATTCCTTTTGTATGACATTAAGTTATGGATGGTTTGTCATTGATGAATATGTTGGTGATATTAGTTAGTCTTCATCACTTTCAGATTTATTTTGGGGATGTAAAGGTTCTTTATTCTTTTGATAGACTGGTTTAGGAATGCTTGTAGATGTATTGACTGATTGGAGATTAGTTCTCATTGATTGGAAGTCTTGCAAAGTTGAGGGGATTGATGATGTAGAGTGCCTTGCAGTTTGGAAACTTTCGTCTGATCTAAAGCTCCGATATGGTAAATGAATTGGAATGTGTGAAGGATGTCCTAGGTTTACTGAACTATTTCTGTTGAAGGAAATCCTAACATCTCCATTTTTAGATTGAGAAATAATTTTTAATTCAGTTACTTCTTGTGTTACGGGTTGAACTACTCTTTCTAAAACCCACTCTTCAGGAAGAGACACATCATGTCATTTAATAGGTTTAGGGATATTAATCCTAGATTTTGTCATGTCTGTTTGAAAAAGAAGTGTTTCTCCTTTCGAACTATGGATTAAGGCATATGACCCTGAGGCAGAGGTCATAGCTTTATAATAAATTCTATATACTAAAGCTAAGGGTACTGATCCTGGTTAAATTTTATAGCTGCGGTCTTTATTTGTGTAAGACCCGATTTTTATCGTATTTCCTTATGATTCACACATTGTATGGATGTTGTTATATTTTAATGGAATCATAAGACAAATGATTTTGATTATATAAATATGAATGAAGTAGTCGAACGTACTTAAAATCCGAAAACGGACAGTTAAGGAATTTCAAAGTAAATTTATGAGATTTGAATTGTCTGGACAGAGATACGAATTTTAAATGAGAAATTATAGTGGGTCCAAGAAGGAAAGTCGGTCTAAATTGGTCCCGAACGTGTAGAAGCGTAAAACGGTCAAAAGACCCCAATTCGCTATAAATTCGATAAGAAAATTTCATTAAAATGTGGATTTAGGAAATCTTGATCAATAAAAGAAAAAATTATTGAATTCTGAGTATAATTGACCAAGATACAAATTTATTAAGATTTATCGAAATTTGGTCGAGACAATATCTCGAAAATACGGAGAAAATACATCGAAAAAGGGTTAAAATAAATAAATTAATTAAATTAATTAATCTAAACAAAATATAGTTTTTTGTTGATATTTTGGGATTTTTTATAATATTTTACTGATTAAAATAATAATAAAATAAATTATAAATGTATAAAAAAATTGAAATTTGAAAACGAAAGAGAAGGAAATAGTGAAGCCAAACGGAGACCGCGCGTTCACGAAGCCCGACGGTGATCCAACGATCGACAAGGCCAGGTGAGGGCTGGAGAAGGAAGAGGAGCTTCAGGCGACTTTGCGGGTACCAACGACGCGCAGTATCAACGTCGAAGTCTGGCGAACAGATGAGGAAAAGCCGACGGGAAAAGGGGCTCGATTCCGGCGATCCACGGCAACTGGGTGTGATTGGAGGGTACCGGCATGATCAAGAGGATGAGCTGGTTCTATTGGTATCTGATTCATCCAGCGAAACGACCGGCGACGGTAAGGGCCCGAAACGACACCGTTTTGGCCGAGAGGAAAGGGGAAGGAAAAAGGAAGGAAAAAGGGAAAGAAAATGAAGGAAAAGAAGAGAAAAGAAAAAAAGAAAGAAAGGGGAAAAGGAAAGAAATTTTACCGGGGATGTCTCGAGATTCGAGTAAGTTGACCGATGGTCGAGATTAACCTACGGGTAAATTCTGAAAATTAGTTTAATATTATATTTAATGGAAAATAATTCAAATTAATCTAATTATGCAGTTCTACGATAGAGCCCGAACGAGAGCCGATTGAGCTCCAATTTTCATGTCCCGCATAGTTTTGGGTAAGTACACTTTAATTATGACAATTTGAGTCCTTAATGTAGAGTTAAGATTATTTTACGGATTTTACAGATTAATTTTGTATAAAATGAATTGTATTCAGAATTTTAAAGTAATTATCATAAATAGTATACGGGCTATCCAATGAGTTTGGAATGAAGCCCGATGAGTATTGGTAAGCTAAATGAGCCCAATAGACCCGAAGAAGGGATTTAATAAGTGGAAACGGGCTGAAAAATGAGTCAAGACCCATTAAGATACAATCAGGCCCAATAAAGTAAAACAGGCCCAGTGTTTTAGATTCGATCAGTAAGAGTGAAATACTGATAAGTATATTAGAACTGACCCAATACGTGGTTATATGCAGCTCCGTAGATTTGGTTTGGAGCGAATTGGAATGAGAGACCTGGTACGGTCGAGACAGGATAAGCTCGCGCGTGATTCTAGGTAAGGGAATTTTACGGACTACTAGAGGTAACTTTACGCAATTTTAACCTTATTTACATTCTCTAAAATTGTCTGAAGGGTCTAGATTTAAAATAAAAACTTTTAATGCCCAGATGGGTAAATGACCAAAATACCCCTGTGAAGGGTAAAATTTACAAAATTAGGATAAGTTGGGAGGGGCAAGAACAAGAGGTTCCTACTTGTTTTTTTTGTGTTTTGACACATGCATGGGTAGATTGGCTAACTTTTAAATAAAAAAGCACAGCATTGCATATTTTCAACAATGTGATTTCTTTTGGAAATTGTTTTGAGATAACAAAACCGCCTACGAGATTTTATGGAAAAAAATGAGAGTGCTAGAGCTTAGCTCGCACGAGTTTTGATTTGTTTGATGCATGCATTAGTGCTGGAGTAGGGGCTCACACTAGAGTTTTACATGCATTGGTGCTAGAGTCTAACTTGCACCAGATTTTCATATGATTTTCGTGACAGGGTGCTGGAGTCTAACTCACACCAGATTTTCACTTGATTTTTATGACAGAGTGCTGGAGCCTAGCTCGCACTAGTTTTACATGATTTTGACAGAGTGCTGGAGCTTAGCTCGTACTAGATCTTATGAGATTTTATGAAACGCATGTTGGAGCTTGGCTCACATGAGATTTTTCTTGATTTTATGGGAGTGCTGGAGCATCGCTCGTACTGATTTTATGAGACATGCGATGAGCCGTGCTTGGAGTATCGGATAGACTGTGTGTCACACCGATTTAATAGGGTCACTCGTGCGTTTTGAAATATGGCACGGTGATTGATGTGAGATATGGGTCCACGGAGTACGTTGTACCGTGAAAGTCGCATGGAGTACACTGTACCATACTATGATTGATTATGTGGCATCTTCAGATGCGAGTGATCGGGTAGGACCGACGAGATGGACTGACCCACCTCTCGAGGCGATTCCCGATAGTGGTGAGACCCCGCACACAGGATCCGTGTAGTAGTGGGATCACGAGGATACGGCCATAGTCCTGGTTATTTTCTCTAGATATATATATTGCCTAGTCTCGCATGTTATTACTTGATGTTTTTGAGAATCATGTTTTGTGGACATCTGTGTGAGTCTGGATCACCCAAGGGAGGGGTTGGATCCTGACTGAGATATGATTTTTATGAGAATGAAACTGGGTTTTAAACTTAAACTTGCATGAAGTTATTTTCCCTGCTTTTTAAACCCATGTGTGATGTAAACTGGTTTTACATGACATTCATTTCTGTGGCATATAGGTATACATGAACGTTTATTTACAAATTATGTGGAGAAATGGTGGTTTATGTATGGCACCACGTTCATGTAGGTTGTATGGTTACCTATTTATTCGTAGGATTGCCTTACTGAGCTTGATGTGCTCACCCCTTTCATTTTTTCTACGCAGATTTCTTTCAGTAGACTTCGAGACGACTGAGTACTGCATTCTTGATATCCGCTACTACCCATCATTTTGAGGTATATACACTTGTACATATTGTATCTGAATAAGAATAGCACAGTAATATCTTTGTAGTAACTTTCGGGGATATATAGACATTGTAAACACTTGTAAATGAATGGTGGGACTGGCATTGATGTACAACCTAATAGTTAATGGAGTGTGGTCATGAACAGAGAACAGGTAAGTATGAAAAAAAAAGTGAAACATTTATTGCCAATTTTGAGTGTTGGGGTCGTGACTGGTATCAGAGCGAAATTAGTCTGATGTGTGTCAGTGTTAGTAATTAGGAAATTACATCCCCGTGTCACTATGCTTGGTTAGATACAATCGTGTATATTGAGATAGGTTTTAACTAAGAAATGGTTGTGAATGCAGGAATATAGGCATTATGCCTATTACCAAACGCGGTAGAGGAGGTCGAGCATGAGGTAGAGGCCGTAGAGGTAGGCCTGAGCCTGCTAGTTATGCTGAGTCGACCCATGAGACTCATGAGGAGGTTGAGGTGGAGACTGATGTTGAGCATACTCCCAAGGTCCTATAAAGAGACCAAACAGTATTGAGACACGCTTCACGAGGATGGAATGGAGTGTAGAAAATATTTTGGAGTTGTTTACTTAGTCTATGCAGGTAGTTGAGGATAGGCAGGGTAAAACCTGAACAGATGCCTCAGACTATTGAGATTCCCACACCCCTCTGATATTTAGCGAAGTAAAGAAACCAATAGTTACTGAGGATTGGGTGAATGAGATAGTGAAGTTGTATGGATTCTTTAGGTGTATGTCAACCGAGAAAGTGACTTTTAAATACGTTTATGTTAGAGGGCGAGGTGGAGCATTTGTAGAAATTCGCTCGACCCATTTTAAGAGTTAGACATCCAGGACTGATATGGGAGATAATTCTAGATGCATTCCAGGTAAAGTATATCTCAAATATTGCTCAGAGGAAGTTACAAATGAATTTAGGAGTTTAGTTCAGGGAAACCAAATCTATTGATGAGTATGAATCTCAGATTACATCCCAGGGCAGGTATGAACTGATATTGTGGACAGTGAGAGTTGGAATGTAAAAAGTTCATGGAAGGACTTAGATCGTCTATCAAAGTTGATTGGCCCATTAGATATTACTACTGACGATGAGGCAGTGCGCAGATCACATTGCGTGAATAAGATTAGGAATTGCATGCCTCTGAGTTTGAGAAAGGTAATAAGGGTCGAAATAGAGACAAAAAGGAAATAGTGGATAGCAGAGATGTCAAAGCGGGAAAGAGGCGATTTGGTAGGAAATTTAGAGTTAGTAAGTTATGGGGTAAGATGATTGGTAAGCCCCAGTGTATCCAGTTTCAGCGCTTACACCGATATTATGATTAGAGGACTCCGACCTGCTAATGGGCAGTGTTTGATGTGTGATAGTTACCACCGAAATAGGCGGTTGAATAAGGGTGAGTGTATGCCTTGGACCAAGACACTATTGATGCTTCATTTGATGTGGTGTAAGGTACCATCTTGATTGTTAATATTGAAGCAATTATTTTAATTGATCCTAATACTACACATTTATTCATATCGTCGTCATTTGCATATACGTTAGTGAAATATGTGAAGCCTATATCATTAGGCGAAATACTGATAGTTGGCATCCCAATGAAGGATAGTCTGCTAATTGAATATGTCGGTAGAGATTGTAAGTTGAAAGTGGGGGAAAGGAACATGCGGACCAATCTCATTCTATGAAATATGAGTGCTTTGATGTAATATGGGGAATAAATTGATTGGGTGCAAACTATGTTGTTGAAATTGCTATTCTAAGATAGCGATGTTTCACCCTAGAAAAGTGTACAGTAAGTTTTAATAAGTAATGAAAGAGTTTTGTTATAGTTGATATACGAAATGAGATAAGCTTTGAGATGCGATAGATCTTGAATACAAGATATATTGGAATAAGAGGCGTATGCAAGGTAAGAATATCTCTAATATGTGAAGTAATTTGGATTAAGCGATATGTAGTGAATATGAATTGCGACCAAAGATAAGGGGAGGTTATATCCATAACAAGTCCATGTGGTCAAGTCTGAGGGTTAATAAAGATATTTCAAAATACCTCCCCGCCTGAAGACTTGACAGCGTCTAGAAGTACACATAACCTATAATTTGAAATCGACAGTCGTAATATATAAATTTAAAATTTGGGTATCTTTACTTATACGATAAAGAAATATAGAATTCGATTAATCATGAAGGTTTAAAAAATTAAAATTTTATAAAAGCCGTTAATATAAAAAAAAGGAAATGACGCGGGTTAGTATATTAAACAGAAGCGATTTCAAAATGACATTTTATGTTTATGCGTACATAGGTCAAGGATATGGGTGATTGAAATATTTAGTGGAACTCAACTACGATGAGGTTCTTTTCTCATACTGACATTTGTTCTGTGGTAGTGAGCCTAAAAGTTGAAAACTAGACTTGATTTATCGAATCGAACAAGATCAGCGTAAGAATAAGTATTTCGTTCTATTATTGATGATCCATTGGGTTAGCTGCGAAGAGTGCAAATTTTTTTTTAGATCGATTGGAAATCTAGGTTTTATCCATTGAGAATTTGGAATGTGGATGTGCCCAAGACAATTCTTTGTACTCGTTAGGGCATTGATGAATGAGGTATTTAAACTTTACCTAGACCAATTTGTTATCATCCTTATTGATGATATTTTGGGTATATTTAAAGTCCAAGTAAAATCATAAGCAACAATTCGAAATTGTTTTTACAGATGATTTGTTGAGAGTTCTCGAAATGGACTACTTTGTTGACACGTTTAACTTAGAAAAAGTTGTATTTAAATAGGATGATAGACGTGACAGGAGTTTTGGTGTATTGAAGTATGAACTGACCACCGCATTTATTCTCACCATACCCAACAAATTAAGAGGTTTCTCAGGCTATATGGATGTCTTGAAACCAAGATTGGGCTGTGTGTTGAAGCAAAATGAGATGATAGTCATGTATGGATCCAGACGGTTCAAGGACCATGAAAGGACTATCCGGCCCATGATTTAAAGTTGGTAGCCGTAGTAATGCACTAAGGGTATGGCGCCACTACTTTTACGGTGAGAAATTTTAGATATGCACTGATCATAAAAGTCTCAAGTATATTTTTTCATAAAAAGAAATGAATATGAAATAACAAAGAGGGTTTGAGCTTTTAAAGGATTATGATTGTGAGATATTGTACCACCCAGGAAATGGCTAATATAGTGGCTGATGCTTTGAATAGAAAGAGTATCGAGATGGTAATGGTCAGGGAGCGTGAGCTGTAAAGAAGTTTGTGAGCCTCAGTAGTGATGTGATCCCTTCTGATGATGACTGATTATGTGACAGCTAGCCTGATTTTAGAACCGAATTTGGTTGACCGGATTTGACAAGCTTAGCATGATGATCGGTAGGGTGTGGATAGTGTTAGTTTGATTCAGATGGGTACCGTGATAGAGTTCACAGTGAGTGATGCTGATTTACTGAGGTTTGGAGGTAGAATAACAGCTCTCAAGGACCACAGCTGTTGAGATTGTTAATGACAGAAGCTCACTATTTGGGATATACAATTCATTCGCTGAGCAATAAAATATATCAGAATTTTTGAAAAAGGGTATTAGTGGTCAGGCATGAGAGAGATATCAGAGAGTTGTGGCGAAGTGTCTCGAATGTCAGTAGATTAAGATAGAGCACTAGAAGTCTGCAGGATTATTGCAACCTCTACTAATTCTGACATGAAAGTGGGAGCAGGTTACCATGGATTTTGTGATAGGTTACAGAGGACCGTAGGAATCAAGAGGCTATTTGAGTGATGGTCGATAGATTGATTGAGTCTACCTACTTTCTGGTTATGAAAGCTATAGATACTCTGAGTGCATGAGCAGATTCATATAAGTAAGAAGATTGTGGAACAATAGGTAGCATTCCAGGGAGTATTGTATCAGATAGGGATTCTCGCTTCGCTTCCCACTTTTAGGAATATGTTTCAGGAAGCCATGGGAACCCAGTTGACTGTGAGCACAATGTTTTATCCTCAAACAGGTGGTCAGTCAGAGAGGACTGTACGAGTTCTGGATGATATGATGAGAACGTGTGCAATTGATGTTAGAAGCTCCTGGAATGATCATTTGTTATTAGCCAAATTGTCCACAGCCATAGTTATCGCTCGAGTATCGATATGGCATTGTGTGAAGCATTGTTTGGCCGTAAGGGTTGCTTTTCTGAATGGATAGAAAGAAGTGGGTGACAGATAGAAAATTGCTCCCGATCTAGTATAATAAGCCTCTAAGGGTGTTCAGCTGATTGTGAGAGAATGAGAACACCTTAGAACATATAGAAAAGCTATGCTGACAAGAGATGGGGATCGTGAGGATTCTTCGAGTGTGAATCAGTATGTTTGGAAGTTTCTCTTTCTAAAGGTATAATGAGATTCGGATATTAAACAGGAAGGAGAAGGTGTTGAGGTTTAAGATGATCTCCCTAATTAAAGTCCTTCGGCAGTATTACACTTCGGAGGAATTTAAATAGGAGCTGGAGAGTAAAAGTATGATATGTGTGAAGTATCTGGAGTGGTTTACAGACTAACTTGGTTCTAATTTGGAGGACCAAATTTCTTAAGTGGGGGAGATTATGTAAGACCCGATTTTTATCGTATTTCCATGATTCACACATTGTATGGATATTGTTATATGTCAATGGAATCATAAGACAGATGACTTTAATCATATAAATATGAATGAAGTAGTCGAACGTACGTAAAATCCAAAAACGGACAGTTAAAGAATTTTAAATTAAATTTATGAGATTTGAATTGTTCGTACAGAGATACGAATTTTAAATGAGAAATTATAATGGGTCCAAGAAGGAAAGTCGGCCTAAATTGGTCACAAACGTGTAGAAGGGTAAAACGATTAAAAGACCAAAATCCGGTATAAATTTGATAAGAAAATTTCATTAAAAAATGGATTTAGGAAATCTTGATCAATACAAGAAAAAAATATTAAATTTCGAGTCTAATTGACTAAGATACAAATTTATTAAGATTTACTGAAATTTGGTCGGGACAATATCCCGAAACTACGGAGAAAAATACACATAAAAAGGGTTAAAATATGTAAATAAATTAAATATATTAATCTAAATAAAATATTATTTTTTGTTGATATTTTGATATTTTTTATAATATTTTAATGATTAAAATAATAATAAAATAAATTATAAATATATATAAAAAAAAAGAAACTGAAATCTGAAAACGAAACAGAAGGAAACAATGAAGCGAATAGAGACCGCGCGTTCACGAAGCCTGACGACGATCCGACGATAGACGAGGCCAAGTGAGGGCTGGAGAGGGAAGAGGAGCTTCAATCGACTTTGCGGGTACCGGCGACGTGCCGTATCAACACCGAAGTCCGACGAATGAAGGAGGGAAAGCCGATGGGAAAAAGGGGCTCGATTCCGGCAATCCACGACAATTGGGTGTGATCGGAAGGTACAGGCATGATCGGGAGGACGAGCCAATTCTGTTGGTACCTGATTCGTCCGGCGAAATATCCGAAAACGACCGGCGACGGTGAGGGCCCGAACGGCACCGTTTTGGCCTAGAGGAAAGGGGAAGGAAAAAGGAAGGAAAAAGGGAAGGAAAATGAAGGAAAAGAAAAGAAAAAAAGAAAGAAAGAAAGGGGAAAAGGAAATAAATTTTACAGGGGATGTCTCGAGATTCGAGTAAGTTAACCGATGGTCGAGATTGACCTACAGATAAATTTCAAAAATTAATTTAATATTATATTTAATGGAAAATAACCTGGATTAATCTAATTATGTAGTTCTACGACAAAGCCCGAACGAGAGCCGATTGAGCTCCAATTTGCGTACCCCGTATAGTATTGGGTAAGTACACTTTAATTATGACAATTTGAGTTCTTAATTCAGAGTTAAGATTATTTTACGGATTTTACAGATTAATTATGCATAAAATGAATTGTATTTGAAATTTTAAAGTAATTATCGTAAATAGTATATGAGCTCCAATGAGTTTGTAACGAAGCCTGATGAGTATTGGTAAGCCAAATGAGCCTAGTAGACCCGAAGAAGGGATTTAATAAGTGGAAATAGGCTGAAAAAGGGGTCGATGCCCATTAAGGTGCAATCGAGCCCAATAAAGTAAAATAGGCCCAGTGTTTTAGATTCGATCAGTAAGAGTGAAATCCTGATAAATATATTAGAACTGATCCAATACGTGGTTATATACAGCTCTGTAGATTTGGTTTGGAGCGAATTGGATTGAGATACCTGGTACGGTCGAGACGGGATAAGCTCGCATGTGATTCCAGGTAAGGGAATTTTACGGACTACTAGAGGTAACTTTACGCAATTTCGACCTCATTTACATTGCTTAAAATTGTCTGAAGGGTCTAGATTTAAAATAAAAATTTTTGGTGCCCGGATGGGCAAATGACCAAAATACCCCTGTGAAGGGTAAAATTTTCAAAATTAGAAAAAGTTGGGAGGAGCAAGAATAAGAGGTTCCTGCTTGTTTTGAGGTGTTTTGACACGTGCATGGGTAGGCTGGCTAACTTTTAAATAAAAATGCACAACATTGCATATTTTCAATAATGTGATTTCTTTTGGAAATTGTTTTGAGATAACAAAGCTACTTACAGGATTTTATGGAAAAAAATGAGATGTGATAGAGCATAGCTCGCACGAGTTTTGATTTGTGTGATGCATGCATTAGTGCTGGAGCAGGGGCTCGTACTAGGGTTTTACATGCATTGGTGCTGGAGTCTAACTCGAACCAGATTTTCATATGATTTTTCGTGATAGGGTGCTGGAGTCTTACTCGTACCAGATTGTCACTTGATTTTTATGACAGAGTGTTGAAGCCTAGCTCACCCTAGTTTTACATGATTTTGACAGAGTGCTGGAGCTTAGCTCGCACTAGATCTTATGAGATTTTATGAAACGTGTTCTGGAGCGTGGCTCGCACGAGATTTTCCTTGATTTTATAAGAGTGTTGGAGCATCTCTCGCATTGATTTTATGAGACATGCGATGAGCCGTACTTGGAACGTCGGGTAGACAGTGTGTCACACCAATTTAATAGGCTCGCATGTACGTTTTGAGATATGGCACGGTGATTGATGTGAGATATGGGTCCATGAAGTATGTTGTACCGTGCAAGTCACATGGAATACGTTGTACCATGTTGTGATTGATTATGTGACATCTTCGGATGCGAGTGATCAGGTAGGACCGACGGGATGGACTGACCCACCTCCCAAGGCAGTTCTCGATAGTGGTGAGACCCTGTACATAGGATCAGTGTAGCAGTGGGATCACGTGGATATGACCATAGTCCTGGTTATTTGCCCGAGATATATATATTGCCTAGTCTTGCATGTTATTACTTCATGTTTTTTAGAATCATGTTTTATGGACTTTTGTGTGAGTCTGGATCACCCAAGGGAGGGGTTGGATCCTGACTGAGATATGATTTTGATGAGAATGAAACTGGGTTTTAAACTGAAACTTGCATGAAGTTATTTTCCCTACTCTTTAAACTCATGCGTGATGTAAACTGGTTTTACATGACATTCATTTGTGTGGCATATGGGTATGCGTGAACGTTTATTTGCAAATTATGTGGAGAAATGGTGGTTTATGCATGGAAACACGTTCATGTAGGTTGTATGGTTTCCTATTTGTTCGTCGGATTGCCTTACTGAGCTTGATGTGCTCACCCCTTTCATTTTTCCTACACAGATTTCTTTTAGTAGACTTTGAGATGACTGAGTACTGCATTCTTGATATTCGCTGCTACCCATCATTTTGAGGTGTATACACTTGTACATATTGTATCTGAATAAGAATAGCACAGTAATATATTTGTAGTAACTTTCGAGGATGTATAGATATTGTAAACACTTGTAAATGAATGGTAGGACTAGCATTGACGCACAACCCAATAGTTAGTGGAGTGTGGTCACGATTAGAGGACAGGTAAGTATGAAAGAAAAATAAAAAAATTTATTGCGAATTTCGAGTAGTTGGGGTCGTGATAATTTGGAGGGTCAAAACATCTAAAATGTTTTTATCGCTTAAAGATACAGTATAGTATGGAAAACAGTTGAAATAGCTTAGGCCATTACATAGGCTAGATTTAATGGTTCCTAATAAGGAATCGTTAAAGTCTAAAAACCTATTGTCTCTTAATGTCATGCAAAAGAAATTTGTAATTAACAAAGAAAATGCAAGAAAAGAATTTTATTCTGAAAAGAATAAAACCAAACAGGAAATATTCCTGCAAAAACATAAAGAAAACAAACAAGAAGTCCAAGAAGAACATTATAATTTCATGAATACTCACAAAATCCAAATAACATTTTTCAAGTGGTATAAAGAATATTACGATAATTGTATTAATACCAATAATATTACAAATACATGGAAAACGAGCAGAAATCAAATAGAATCTCAACATCTGCCATTAACAGAAATCCAATATGAACATAAAGGCATTGACCTCAAAGCATCCCCATTGAAACTTACAAACGTTGAAAGAGAAAATTCTCCAGTCTTTTACAAAGATCTAAAACCCTTAATTGAACAGGGCAACTATTCAAATTTACACCTGCATACAATAGGACAACAATTAGAGAGAACATTAACGAAGATAGAAAATTCAGCAACCCAAATAAATAAAAAAGAAGAAAGATATTGCAGTCGGTGTGTGCACAGCAGAGCTTTCTTCATCCAGCCATGCAGTCATTAATGTTCTCTTCATCCTCACGTTTTCTATTCCTCCTACCCTCTCTCAGTTAATCCCATTTCCAGCAGTTAAATCTATCATCTTCAGTCATCTTCTGTCCTTCTTCTAATTTGTTTCAGACCACCTCGTTGTCTAGTGTTGAAGTTGGCGTAGAATCCACCTACCAATGTCTTTTGTTTACTGCCATGGCTAATCCTTTGGTCAAAGACTTTCCATGGTTTCCTTCTAGCCTTTCCTATGATGCCCCGAAAGTGCAAAAAATAGGGCAATTTTAAAACTTATTTACATCAATACACAATTCTAGGTGCATTCATGTACAGTGTCATACATCATGATATACAAATCATAAAACTTTCACCTCAAGATCTCATCATCTAATATTCATATATCATACCATATACATTCCTCAATTTGGAGTTAATTAATCCTAATACATCCCATACATCATTGTTCATCAAGTGTCTGTAAATAAAACTTTAGTCTAGGTACATGTAATGTTAAAGTATACCTCAAAATACAGTATACGGCATGGAGCTCAAGTCCTCTACTAGCTACTACTCTGCACGTCGCAGGAAACTCTCTTCAGTTAAAGAAATCTGGGGGGATATAGAAATAGGGTGAGCTTCTAAATCGCTCAGTAAGGGGGTAAAGGACTAATTAACAAAATCACCAATTACACAACACAATCATTTTGTTTAGTAGGTGAAACTCAATAAGCTCAGTAGAAAACGTAGCATGAAATCATTAAAACATCATTATCATCTCATTTCTTTAAGATCATGTAGAAACATGAGAGTAAATGGCTCATTAAAAAACCATAGTTACAAGCATATGGAAATTTGGGTGCGATAATGGCTTTTCTCATAAAAACGTGGCGGAAATCACCTCAATAGTAATGCACGGGGCAAAGCCACAAAAACACAATCTCGTGTATATAAAAAGATGGAGACTAGGCAATAAAAACTCAGATAAAAACATCCGTCATGACACATCAAAATAATCTCCTCTGGGTGCACATCACAGGCATCCTCAAAAGAGGGAACGTCGACAATATGGTCGTGTACATGGTATATTGGCCTTACGTGTTACCAGAATAAGGCCCGGGCTTACATGCTAAAGGAGCAAGGCCTCTCCTCATGCACACTATCGGTCTTACATGCTACCAAAGCAAGGCCCGGACTTACATGCTACCAAAGCAAGGCCACCCAGCGCTACCAGAGCGGGGGTCATCTCACGTTACCAAAACGGAGGCATCTCTTGCTACCAAAGCGAAGGAATATCGGACTTACATGCTACCAAAGCAAGGCCCGATGTGCTATCACAAGACACGCCTAAGTCTCAATAGCAACCATTATCATATAAAACCATTTTGCCTTCACGTAGAGCTCATAATGGTTTCTCTCATAAAACTCATCTGAAAACCTTTTTGTACTCATTACAAAACATGTCAAAAACCCAGCTCAAACCGGCAAAACCACGCACACATTTCTCAAATCTCAGTACGCCTTAACGTAGAGCACAAATCCCTTTTCACTTTTAAACTCAAAAAGTTTGTAAAACAATTTCACACTTTGTTTACAACTCATAAGAATTGGGCCCCAACCGGCTATAAAACCGTGTGCAATAAATCAATCATAATTCATAAAAACATGTCTGTCTCTCAAAAACATTTCATACTACAAATATCATCACAAATCATATATACAAATAAGTTTAAGTTTTCCCTTACCTCGTTGCACCTCGTATAGTGCAATCATTTCCCCCGAACGATAGACTAGCCTCGCATTCCTCTCTAGAACTCCCAGGCTGTCCCAACGATGTAAAAACATCATCAACACGTCATCACATTGTCTCAAATCTCAACATTGAGCATAATTGCTCACATTCTCATAATTTATCAATACTTTAATAATTCTAACAACCCTAACCATTTTCAGCCTACTCATCACAACATCTACAGCTGCAATCGCAGAAATCTACTTCAAAATCAAGGATTAAAGCATAGAAATTTACCCAAAACTTGTGGAGTGCTCAATTCATGCCTCAGCTTAAATCGTCTTTCGATTTTCATGTATGTTGTTCTCCTTTTGATGAGGAACAACTTTCCTTCTTACCACAACCTCTGATTCGAACAGAAATGGGTGTTTTGGAAGAGAGAGAAAGCTAGGGATTCGGCCAAAATAGGGGTTTTTTGGTTTTTAGAGAGAGAAAAGATAAATTCCAGCGAAAACACAAGGGTCCTCATATAGGCAGAAGGCGAGAGAGCGATATGCTCTTGGGTAGAGATCGATCTGCCTTTGAATTGGGAACGTTTTAGGTAACTTTTATGCCTACCAGATCGATCTGTCGTGGGGGCAAGATCGATCTCATAATCTTGAGGAGATTGATCTGCTCCTTATGAGGAGATCGATTTGCATTTTACAGAAACATTTGGAGACCGATTTGCTCATATAGGAGATCGATCCCTTTAAGGCAGAATCACAAAGAGATCAATCTACCTTCCTTGGAGATCGATTTGCTCATTTAGACTTTTCATTCCTTGTCACTTTGGCCTACCAGATCGATCCCATCTTCTCCAAGATCGAGTTGGCTTCATAGTTTCACACAATGGTTATACACTTGGCATAAAATCTCCATATATAATTGCCATAATTTACTCCATTGATTATTTCTCTTTCAATACTCATTCATCACTTAGAAATTTCATTCCTTACCACCTCAATATATGAGTACATCACATTTAGCTCAATCAATTACACTCATGTTCATATTACATAATTAGATGTGTATAAAATTCTCAGGTCTCACATCCTCCCCACCTTTAAAGGATTTGGTCCTCCAAATTCAACTCGACTCTTCAAACAGATGGGGGTACTTATCCTTCATGAGGCTTTCCAACTCTCAAGTTACCTCTTCAATTGAGTGATGCTTCCATAAAACTTTCACTAATGGGATACTTTTAGTCCGAAGCACCTTCTCTTTCCTATCAAGGATTCGGACGGGTTCTTCAGTGTAGCTCATGCCCTCTTGTATGTTCATCTCTTCATACTCTATGACATGGGAAGGGTCTGGGTGGTACTTCCTCAACATAGAAACATGGAAGACATTATGTATTCCAGACATCTGTAGGGGTAACACCAACCTATAGGCTACCTCTCCCACTTTCTCAAAAATCTCGAATGGCCCAATGTATCGAGGACTCAATTTCCCTTTCTTTCCAAATGTCATGATACCCTTACTTGATGATATCTTCAGAAATACTGCATCACCAACATTAAACTCGAGTGGTCATCTACGCACATCCGCGTAGCTTTTTTATCTACTCTATGCAGCCTGCAATCTCTCATATATGAGTTTCACACTCTGTACAGGCTGTTCAACAAGTTTAAGAGCATTTATCTTTCTGTCACCCACTTCTTTCCAAGCTACAGGGGATCTACACCTCCTATCATATAGAGCCTCAAAAGGTGCCATTCCAATACTCGCATAATAGCTATTATTATACGCAAACTCTGCTAGGGGTAGGTGATCATCCAATGATCCCTTAAAATCCGTTGTAAATGCCCTCAACATATCCTCTAGGGTCTGAATAGTCCTCTCTGATAGACCATCTGTCTGAGGATGATAAGCGGTACTAAAACTCAATCGAGATCCCATGGACTCTTAAAAATGGGTCTAAAATCTAGAGGTAAATCGAGAATCTCTGTCAGAAGTAATAGTTACTGGAGCCCTATGTAATCTAGCTATCTCACTGACATATAACTCAGCTAAGGCATCCATAGTATCTGTGCTCTTGATGGCAAGGAAGTGGGCACTTTTTGTTAGCCTATCCACTATGACACATATAGAGCCATGACCTCTTCGGGTCCTCGATAAACCCATAATAAAGTCCATGGTGACATCCTCCCATTTCCATGTAGGCACAAGTAAAGGCTGCAATAATCCTTCGGGCTTCTGATGCTCAGCTTTCACTCACTGGCACACTAAACATCTGGCCACAAAGTCCGACGCGCCTTGCTTCATGGCACTCCACTAATATACCTTTCTCAAATCTCGATACATCTTTGTACTCCCTGGGTGCATGGTGTATCACGAGCAGTAGGATTCTCTCAGTATATATCTCTTCAGGGTATCATCGTCCAGTACACAAATTCATCCTTTAAATCTTAACAACCCATCATCACTGACTATGAGATCCGACTGCAAAGTTTGCTCAGCTTAGCTAACCATATCAATCAACCTCTGATCATCATGCTGCCCAGTTCTAATCCGATCCATGATCTTGGGCTCTATTCGCAGGCTAACCAAAAATCCAGTCTCTACCTCTTTAACTCTGATCCGGAGTTCGACGAACTGCTCTAATAAATCCCATTCCCTGACCATCTAGCAGATATCATACTCTTCCTGCTCAAGGCATCAGTAACTACGTTCGCCTTCCCCAGATGGTATAGAATCTCGCAGTCATAATCCTTAAGAAGTTCTATCCATCTCCTTTGTCTCATCTTTAACTCTTTCTGATCAAACAGATACCTCAAACTCTTATGGTCAGTGAAGATCTAGAATCTTTCCCCATATAAGTAGTGCCGCCAGATCTTCAAGGCAAATACCACAGCGAGTAACTCTAAATCATGCGTGGGGTAATTTCGCTCATGATCTTTCAACTGTTGTGATCCATAGGCAACCACTCTTCCATACTTCATGAGCACACACCCCAATCCTTGATGGGAAGCATCACTATACACTGAAAATCCTCATGATTCCTCAAGGATAGTCAACACAGGTGCCGCTGTTAATCTCCTCTTTAATTCCTGAAAATTGAGCTCACATTGATCAATCCATATGAACGAAGTCTCCTTACGCGTGAACTTGGTCAAAGGAGCAGCAATCCTGGAAAATCCTTCCACAAATCTTTTGTAATACCCTGCTAAACCAAGGAAACTTCGTACCTCTGTAACTGTCCTCGGTCTTTCCCAATTAAGCACAACCTCCACTTTAATTGGACCAACTGATACTCCTTCCTCTGAAACTATATGACCAAGGAAAGCTATCTGATCCAGCCAAAACTCACACTTACTAAGCTTTTCATATAATTTCTTATCTCGGAGTATCTGAAGTACTAACCACAATTGTTGTGCCTGCTCTTTATAAGACCGAGAGCACCAAGATATCATCAATAAAGACTATCACAAACTTATTTAGATAGTCTCTGAACACCGCATTCATTAATCTCATAAAGGCTGCAGGGGCGTTCGTCAATCCAAAGGGCATCACTAGAAATTCGTAATGGTCATACCTTGTCCTGAAGGCCATCTTTGGAATATCTTCCTCCTTAATTCTCAATTGGTGATAGCCCAATCTTAAATTAATCTTAGAGAAAATTAAGGCCCCTCTCAGCTGATCAAGCAAATCGTCAATCCTAGGCAATGGGTATTTATTCTTCGTTGTGGCTTTATTCAATAATCGGTAGTCTATGCATAATCTGAGACTACCATCCTTCTTCCTTACAAATAACACTGGTGCTCCCTACGGTGAGACACTGGGTCTAATAAATCCTTGATTCAATAACTCATGTAGTTGTTTCTTCCATTCCTCTAGTTCCACTAATGCCATCCTAGACAGAGGTCTAGAGATAGGCTGAGTATCTGGTACCAAATCAATGGTAAACTCTAGCTCTCTCTCTCGTGGTAAACCAGGCAACTCATTTGGAAAAATATCCAAAAATTCACACACCATGTGTATATCCTTAATCCTCGGATCTTCCCGATTATGATTCAAGATGAGTGTTTCATAATCCTCACATTAATAATTAAATTTAGTACCCTAAAAAGGTAACATCATAAATTTCAAATTGCTTACAAAAATTCCACTCATTTATTTCCTCAATATTTCAAACGTGCATTGTAAGGTTCAGGTAGGGAGAAAGTTATTATCTTAGTGTAGCAGTCTAAACTCACTCGATTGGTTGCCAGCCAATCCATCCCCAGAATTACATTAAACCCATGTATATTTAACATCATTAGATCTGCTAACATTACTCTATCTCTCACTTTTATTTCACATCTTCTACATATCATATCCGTTCTTTGGGACTCACGCATAGGGGTATTTACATGTAGGATATACTCTAGAGGTTCAAACTTCAAATTTAGCTTACATGCAAAATGCTCAGAAATAAACGAATGCGTGGATCTCGGATCAATCAACACATGAGCCTTATAATTACAAACAAAGAGTGTACCTCTTATGGTTTCTACAGAAGCGTCTGTTGTTTCCTTATCTAGAGCAAACACACGTCCCACTGTTACGGGCTTCTTTCCTTTCTTTGCAGCAGTGGCCCGTCTCGGAGGATTCACTCTCTGAGGCTATTGTCTAGTAGGCTTCGGAACATGTGGTATCTAAGGTTGATGGCAGTCTTTTACTCTGTGACTCATGTCTCCACATCTAAAACATCTACGGATCAACCCAATACAACTTCCCTCATACAGTCAGCCACAGTCTCTACAAACCCTTATCTCAGGCCTGACATCTCGAGGGATCTCCCTAATGATGGGATAAGCTCTGGATCTCTCCAATCTACCCATATGTACCTCAATCCTTCCTCTTCTAAAGGAACCTCTCCGAATATCTGTTTGGAAAATCACTGGCCTCTTGCCCTTATCCCTAGTCACTGTTCTAAACTCATTCTAGGATTGTACAATTTCGATTCCCCTCTCAATCTCTTATGCTCGTCTCAGAGCATCTCCAAACTTAGTAACACACAGCCCTATCAATCGATCTCTGATGATGGGCTTGAGTCCATATACAAATCTCTTGGTACGGAGCTCTTCATCTTTAAAGGTCTCTGGATCATATTTTAATAGAGTGGTAAATTGGCTCTTATAATCATCCATAGACATATCGCCCTGTACGAGACTCGAAAACTCAACCTACATCCTTCTCTGGGCAGCTCGTGGTACATATTGGGCTCTAAAGGCCTTCTGAAACTCTTCCCAGCTAATCACATCCTAGAGGGACATCAGAATACTCTGGGTAGTATTCCACCAATCTCGAGCTCTCCCTTTCAACATATAAGCACCCATACTGACCCTCTCAGCATCAGTGCATCCCAAATAGTTAAATATGACTCTCAACTCAGTCAATCACTCTTCAGCCTCTATTGGATCCTTTCTACCCTTGAATGCAGTGGATTTATTTTCAAAAAGTCTCTCAGTCGGATCATAATTCTGTCATCGAGATAAGTGACAAGAGGCACCGGGTCCATTTGTACTAGGGGCACGGGAGGTCCTTGTAGTGGTGTAGGACTAGAACCCGAGGCATTAACTCCAAAATGTTGCACGAATAGCGCTGCCATTTGCTCAAAACCTTATCGCACATCTTGCTCAACCCAGTTAATTCGAGAGTTAGGGCTCTCCGGTTGTGGGGCAGGTGGCGGAGGTGGCTCTGCCTGCCTCCTCGAACGACCTTGTCGTCCACACATTTTTCAATCTCAATACATTTCCTGCACGTACACATCAAACTTGATTGAAATTTTAATCCTTAATTTCAATTCATGACCATACTTATACAGACACTTGGGATGTATCCTATTTCACTTAACCGACACTGGCAGTACTAAACACCCTAGGCTCTGAAACCAAATAAAACTCTGTGATGCCCGGAAGCGCGAAAAACAGGGCAATTTTAAAACTTATTTACATCAATACACAATTCTAGGTGCATTCCTGTACAGTGTCATACATCATGATATACAAATCATAAAACGTTCACCTCAGGATCTCATCATCTAATCTTCATATATCATACCATATACATTCCTCGATTTGGAGTTAATTAATCCTAATACATCCCATACATCATTGTTCATCAAGTGTTTGTAAATACAACTTTAGTCTGGGTACATGTATTGTTAAAGTATACCTCAAAATACAATATACGGCCTGAAGCTCAAGTCCTCCACTAGCCACTACTCCGTACATCACAGGACACTCTCTTCACTTGAAATCTGGGGGGATATAGAAATAGGGCGAGCTTCTAAATCGCTCAATAAGGGGGTAAGGGACTCGTTAACAAAATCACCAATTACACAGCACAATCATTTTGTTTAGTAGGTGAAACTCAATAAGCTCAGTAGAAAACGTAACATGAAATCATTAAAACGTCATTATCATCTCATTTCTCTAAGATCATGTAGAAACATGAGAGTAAATGGCTCATTACAAAAACCATAGTTACAAGCATATGGAAATTTGGATGCGATACTGGCTTTTCTCGTAAAAACGTGATAGAAATCACCTTAGTAGTAATGCACGAAGCAAAGCCACAAAAACACAATCTTGTGTATATAAAAAGATGGAGATTAGGAAATAAAACCTCAAATAAAAACATTCGTCATGGCACATCAAAATAATCTCCTATGGGTGTGCATCACAGGCATCCTCAAAAGAGGGAACGTCGACAATATGGTCGTGTACATGGTATATTAGTCTTACATGTTACTAGAATAAAGCCCAGGCTTACATGCTACCACAGCAAGGCCTCTCCTCATGCACACTATCGGTCTTACATGCTACCAAAGCAAGGCTCGGACTTACATGCTACCAAAGCAAGGCCACCCAGGCACTACTAGAGCGGGGGTCATCTCACGTTACCAAAATGGAGGCATCTCTCGCTATTAAAGCGGAGGAATATCAGACTTACATACTACCAAAGCAAGGCCCGATGTGCTAGCACATAACACACCTAAGTCTCAAGAACAACCATTATCATACAAAACCGTTTTGCCTTCACGTAGAGCTCATAGTGGTTTCTCTCATAAAACTCATCTGAAAACCTTTTTGTACTCATTATAAAACATGTCAAAAATTGAGCTCAAACCGGCAAAACCATTGACACATTTCTCAAATCTCAGTACGCCTTAACGTAGAGCCCAAATCCCTTTTCACTTTTAAACTCAAACAGTTTCTAAAATAATTTCACACTTTGTTTAAAACTCATAAGAATTGGGCCCCAACCGGCTATAAAATCGTGTACAATAAATCAATCATAACTCGTAAAAACATGCTTGTTTCTCAAAAACATTTCATGCTACAAATATCATCACAAATCACATACACAAATGAGTTTAAGTTTTCCCTTACCTCGTTGCACCTCGTATAGTGCAATCGTTTCCCCCAAACGACAAATTAGCCTCACATTCCTCTCTGGAACTCCCTGGCTGTCCCAACGATGTAAAAACATCATCAACACATCATCACATTGTCTCAAATCTCAACATCGAGCATAATTTCTCACATTCTCATAATTTCTCAATACCTCAAGAATTCTAACAACCCTAACCATTTTCAGCCTACTCATCACAACATCTACAGCTGCAATCGCAGAAATCTACTTCAAAATCAAGGATTAAAGCTTAGAAATTTACCTAAAACTTGTGGAGTGCTCAATTCACGCCTCAGCTTAAATCGTCTTTTGATTTCCATGTATGTTGTTCTCCTTTTGATGAGGAACAACTTTCCTTCTTGCCACAACCTCTGATTCGAACAGAAATGGGTGTTTTGGAAGAGAGAGAAAGCTAGGGATTCGACCAAAATGGGGGTTTTTTGGTTTTTAGAGAGAGAAAAGATGAATTCCACCAAAAACACAAGGGTCCTTATATAGGCAGAAGGCGGGAGATTGATATTCTATTGGGTAGAGATCGATCTGCCTTTGAATTGGGAACGTTTTAGGTAACTTTTATGCCTACCAAATCGATCTGTCGTGGGGGCAAGATCAATCTCATATTCTTGAAGAGATCGATCTGCTCCTTGTGAGGAGATCGATCTTCATTTTACAGAAACATTTAAAGACCGATCTGCTTATATAAGAGATCACTCTGCCTTCTTTATAGATCGATTTGCTCCTCTAGACTTTTCATTCCTTGTCACTTTGGCCTACCAGATCGATCCCATCTTCGCCAAGATGATCTGGCCTCATAGTTTCACACTATAGTTGTACATTTGGCATAAAATCTCCATATATAATTGCCATAATTTACTCCATTGATTAGATCTCATTCAATACTCATTCATCACTTAGAAATTTCATTCCTTACCACCTCAATATATGAGTACATCACATTTAGTTCAATCAATTACACTTATGTTCACATTACATAATTAGATGTGTGTAAAATTCTCTGGTCTCACATTTCCCGACTTCACTTCTCTGGTTTTCTTTCTCAATTTCCTTATCCCACATGTTTTTTCTTCACTTGTGGGCACTCAGTCCCTGTCCCGTACCCATGCACTTATATATATATATATATATATATATATATATATATGTATTTATTTATTTACTCTCATATGCATTTATATATATATATATATATTTATTTACTCTCATATGCATTTATATATATATATATATACTCACATATATCCATATATGCTTTTGTACACTTATACCTATCTATACATAAATCTTTAGGAGTAAATAAAATATTGCATACACATAGTATAAAAATAACATTATAAAAATAATGTTGGTCTTAATATTTATACCTAAATTAATTATCTCATTTCCACACATTTAGCCTTAATTGTCTAAATTATTATATATGGACAATTCCCAAATACATTGGAAATTTTTCAGTAATTACATTCTCCTCACCTTAAAAAATTTGGTCCCTAAATTTTGAAGCACCATAGTCCTAAAACAGATGTGGTTACTTCTCTCGCATCAAGCTCTCCAATTCCTCGTTACCTCTTCTGAAGTGTGGTACTGCCACAAAACCTTGACCAAAGAAATTTTCTTAGACCTCAATGCCTTTTCTTTCCTATCTAATATCTAAATCGATTTCTCCACATAGGTCATATCCTCCTTCAACTCCAACGATTCATTCTTTATCACATGCGTCGGATCTGGATGATACTTGCGCAGCATTGAGACTTGGTAGATATTATGAATACTTGATAATTCTAGCGATAATGCCAATCTGTGCACTTTGTCGTCCTTTCGGTCTAAGATCTCAAAAGGTCTGATATAACAAAGACTTAACTTTCCCTTCTTCCCAAATCTCATTATACCCTTGGAAGGAGAAACTTCCAGAAACGCCAAATCTCCTACTGAAACTTCCAAAGGTCTTCGTCTTTAGTCAGTATAACTCTCTTTTGTCTGCTTTAAGCTGTTCTCAATTTGTCACAACCCAATTAGTACTTCCATAGAAGCTTACTTAACCAAATTGGAAACAATTATATTCCTTTTACCCACTCCTTCCATCCAATCGGTGAACGACATTTTGACCATACTACGCCGCATACAGTGTCATTCCAATACTTAGGTGTTATCTGATATTATGAGCAACTTCGCTAATTGGCAATTTATCCTTCCAGGAGCCTTTAAAATCCTGGCACATGCTTTCAATTTCATATAGGCATGGGTAATAATCTCATAAGCTTTTGGTGCTCTACCTTAACCTGCTGACCTATGAGACATTTAATTCCAATTTTAATTATTTCTCTTATCGTACTTGATTGCCAATATACTTTCAGGGGATTTGATAAGTCTTTACCATTCTCCGGATTGCAAAGTATATCTCTATAAAGGAGCCTCTGACAACATCAATTCCTTTACTATCGATCATTAGGTAAACAGTTATGTTCTTAAATCTCAATAAATTATCAATATCAATACTCAAGCTAGTTGCAGCACCCATTTGGGTTTGATTAGCTACATCAATACGATACTTATCAATACGCTGAGCCTGCTCGATTCAATCAATCAAGTCCAGTTTTCCACTCTCAGGTCGCTACCACAAAATAAATGTCAGTATCAGAAAGGAACCACATCCAGTTGAGGTTCACTAAATATTTCAGTAACTCAAGTCCTAGACCAATATACATAACGCCATCCCGAAATCACTTCTGCTCAAGGCACTAACCCGAGTCACTCCTTTTTTCTTGTATTTGATAGCTTTTATGAAATTCAGTATTTAAACCTTCTTAATCAGTAGAATTCCATAATTCTTTTTCACACAAGTAATTGTACCCTGATTTGAAACACGAATATTACAACTGTCAATTTTCAATTTATGGGTTACGGATCAAGGTATTTCTAGACGCTGTCAAGTCTCTCAGGCGGGGAGGTATTTTAAAATACCTTTATTAGCCATCAGACTTGACCACATAGACCGGTTATGGACATAAGGGTTCAAGGTTCAGTCCCAATAAGAGGTAGGATACCAAAATTTATCGATATTCTCATTTATTCTTGGTTGCAATTCATTTTCAGTTCATATCACTTAATCCAAATTCATTTCACATACCAGAGATATTCTTACCCTGTATACACCTCTTATTCCAATATAACTTGCATTCAGAATTTATCACACTTAATGCTTGTCTTATTTCGTACATCAATTTTAACGAAATTATTTCCTTACTCAAATTGGGTCTTGCATCCAAAACATTAGAACACACAAATTTCAATTCTTAGATTCGAAACGTATTTCATGTTCCAAAGTTTCATTATATTCTTACAATTCTGAATCCTCTTAACAGCTTGGGTCTTTCCCGCTGGCCTATAACCTATGTTTTAGGAGAATCTAATTAACTCCCATTTTTAATACAAAGCGACCCAAAAGACTCCAGGTCTCCTTAAAAATTAAAGCCAGTACACTCCAAACTGGATCACCTGGTCCAATAATCTCCTTTTCATGTAATCATTGTAATTGCTTTTTCAGCATTTCTAATTCAATAAAAGCCACTGAGTACCATGGTCTGAATAATTAATTTGATACCAGGTGCTAAATCAATTTCAGAACTTCAACTTTCAATTTAGTGGTAACTTTGATAGATCATCCGAATACGTGTCAAAAATCTCTCTGTCTACTGGGGTGTCTTTTTAATCCGAACATGCCCTAACTTTATCAATCATGTAAGTAGTGTGACCTTCACTTATACTTTTAGTTCTGTGATTCATCTTTTCAGTTACTATGACTTTACTTTATCACTCTCACTGCTTCCTTAGTACATCACTTTTCTGTCACTCTCTTTACCTTTTCATTTTCTTAGTAACCTCGAAATACATATTTCATATTATCACAGTTACGCCTTGCACACTGCTTCCTCAAAATAACATCCAATGGAGCTAATTTTAGCTTGATTAAGGATCTTAGTACCTCCTATGACTTTCCTGGACTTCCTCTGTTTCACATCTCTATTTATCCGAATTATACTCCTTCCAAATCTACTTAATTTCATATTCATTCTTGGACTTGTTTTCTCATGTTCGATTCAATCATTTCAATTATAATTTCCAATATGTTTTATCCAGAATGTGTTGCCGCCTGAGGGCTTCCAAAAACATATTCATGTAATTCTCTTATATCGGCTCTTGGATTAAATCGGGGAACTTCCTTCCGAGTTTGACTTTCCATTTCGATACTAATGCTACAAAGGCTACTTCTTTATATTAGTGCACTTCAAAAGTCCATAAGACTTTCCCAATTGCTTCTGTAACTTTCTCGGTAGAATTACTTTTAAAATCATCAAGCTTTTCTATCTCATTTATCCAACCCTCTAAATCATTGAATTCTTAACCTCATCAAAAAATGGAGGCTCATCCTTTTGAATTTTGCCTCTGTCTATTAAGTTTACAATCATACCTTAGGAATCCATAAAGGTTTTCCAACTCATTTTTTCCAGTTTTCCATCACATTTGGATTCTTGACTCTAGTATATAATAGTGTAGTATTCCCAAAGTTGTCTCAATCTTGCTCCCCGTCACACCTCAATCGTTAACATTATCACAGGGTTACTATCACTTGACTCGACAATGTCATCATTACTTCCTTGTCTCGCTCAATTTTTTTTTTTACAAAGCGAACTCCAAAAAAAAATTTTTCAGTAAAACTATAAGGTGTTCCCTCATACGAGGGTTCACTACACCTCTCGGACCTATCTCTACGGCCTCGGGGAACGGTTCATTTCCATCTGCCATTATGGCTGTAATACTAATAAGTCATACCTATTAGTTTTCCTTTATTCAAATATACAATTTTCAATAAAGCATAGCCAAGTATACCCATTTGTATCTAAACAATGTACAATAATGCTGGGGATGTGAACTTTCTAAGTCTTTTTCACTTTTAATATTAACTCGTATCAGGCCAACCTTGCTCTGATACCAACTCTGTAATGACCCAAATTTACGAACATTTCGGTTGGGCTACAAGTCGATATTAGATCAAAATCAATAAATCAGTCTGATTAATTTTATTTCCTAGTGGCAATTTAAATAAAATATGTTCACATTTCCCCAAGCACATCTCATTTACATTATTGTACTTACAAAATTTTTAGATACAACAGTACTTCTTTAAACCTGGGTATACCTTCGATGCAGAAACATGCTTCGCAAAATCATAACTGTGCGGAATACCTTACTAACGGAAGCGATCCCAGCTATAGAAGGACTCTGTAGAGAAAAGTTAGGGGGTGAATTCAACATGCTCAGTAAGAAAAACCTCATACCAAGTAGATAAATACACTACCTCAATAAATATAAATTTTTATATTTGTCGAATCCGGAATATTTTCACATAAGTATACAGATAATTTGGTAATTTCTCAGATGCCAGAGTCAGAATTCAGAAAACAAATTTAGTATCGACAAAAGCACAAATATCAAGAACAAATTTTCAGAAACAGAACATGTATCGGTAATAAATTTAGCTACTGTTGTAAATCCAGAAAGTTCAAAGTTTTCCAGTAGCAAAACAAACAGACTTTCAGATATCTCAATTCAAGCAGATGATTCAAAAAAATATTTCAAATAGACGAGACAAGGCATACATGCTATATCAGATATCAAAAATGACTATTTGTGACGGCCAACCCCTGCCCGGCCAACCCCTGCCAATGGCCATGGCAACCAAGCCCAGGTCCACTGACCCGCAAGGCCCATCGACAACGTTGGTGGTCTAACAACGGGTGGTCCAACAACGCCAACAACATCCACGTATTGTCCGCTTTGGGCCGAGGCCCGCATGGCTTTGTTTCATTCAGGGAAATTCCCCTCAGAACGCGTCCTCAGAGGCTCGAACCAGGGACAACACCCTTAGTTCTCACACTCCTTATGCCATTGAGCCAGTTGGCTCATTGGCATAAGGAGTGTGAGAACTAAGGGTGTTGTCCCTGGTTCGAGCCTCTGAGGACGCGTTCTGAGGGGAATTTCCCTGAATGAAACAAAGCCGTGCGGGCCTCGGCCCAAAGCGGACAATACATGGATGTTATTGGCGTTGTTGGACCACCCGTTGTTAGACCACCAACGTTGTCGATGGGCCTTGCGGGTTAGTGGACCTGGGCTTGGTTGCCATGGCCGTTAGCAGGGGTTGGCCGGGCAGGGGTTGGCCGTCACAATAAAAAACGCGCGTTTTTATGTGAGAACCCTGCTGCCCGCCCCACACCAGGTCACAGGCTTACGGTGAACTCATCACAAACCCGTATTGTCCTCTCTGGGCCCACTGGCCCTCAAGGTTTTGCTCCACTGGGGGGGCAAGCCCATCTCCCAGTTGGCTCATTGGCATCATCAGTGGTAAGAACAAGGGTGTTTACCCAAGTTCGAACCACTGAGGACGCGTTCTGAGGGGAATTTCCCTAAATGAAACAAAGCCGTGCGGGCCTCGGCCCAAAGCGGACAATACGTGGATGTTGTTGGCGTTGTTTGACCACCCGTTGTTAGACCACCAACGTTGTCGATGGGCCTTGCGGGTCAGTGGACCTGGGCTTGGTTGCCATGGCCGTTGGCAGGGGTTGGCCGGGCAGGGGTTGGCCGTCACACTATTGGTCAATGTCGGTGACTCCGGGCAATTCACGGGCCAGGTGTGCTGGGATGTCAATAGCCGTAGGAGTGGTCAGCTACCCAAACGGCTTGCAGATCAGAATGTCAGAAGACCAGAAACATAATCAGAAGCACAGTACATCGTACTCGTGGGCCACAGATACAGAATCAGATACAGAAACAGACAGAAATGCAGCATGATCTCACCAACGCCTTTGTTTCAAAATCAGTGCGAGACGGACCGTACGACACAGAGTCAGTACGCGCTCAAGCACATAGCATCAAAATAACTTTATAACATATCGTTTTTCCTTAATTCACATATAATTTCATTTGTTTTATGAAATCGTTCAAAACAGGCTGAATAGCCTTTTTTTGGATACAATCCCAGAAAACAGTCTATGAAAATTCAAAATTCGGGATTTTTGATATTTAAAACAGATTCAACCCACATCATAATCTATACAAATCATTTAAATTCAACCAGTAAAATTGGGTCGTTCATCTAGGCTAAAATCTCTAAATTTCAGAATCATAAAATTCGACCTAGATTTTTCAATAATTTCGGTACTACAAAATTTAACCTAAATTTTATATCTACAATTATATGAAAATTACGTATATTTATCTCTAACAGCGACAAGAATTTTCCTTACGTCGGTTGTCTGTCCGCGTGTGATGCCCCGAAAACATAAAAAATAGGGTAAATTTAAAACTTATTTACATCAATACACAATTCAGGGTGCATTCTTGTGCAGTGTCATGCATTATCATATGTATACATTATAAAACTTTCACCTCAGGATCTCATTATCTAATATTTATATATCATAGCGTATTCAATCCTCAATACAGATTTAATTAATCCTAATACATCCCATACATCATCGTTTATCAAGTGTCTGTAAATACAATTTTAATCTGGGTACATGAAATGTTAAAGTATACCTCAAATACAATATACGGCCTAGAGCTCAAGTCCTCCACTAGCCACTACTCCGTACGTCGTAGGAAAACTCTTTTCACTTGAAAAAATTTGGGGGATATGAAAATAGGGTGAGCTTCTAAATCGCTTAGTAAGAGGGTAAGGGACTCATTAAGAAAAATGATTAATTACACAACACAATATTTTGTTTTGTAGGTGAAACTCAATAAGCTCAATAGAAATCGTAGCATGAAATCATTAAAACCTCATTATCATCTCATTTCTCTAAAATCATGTAGAAACATGAGAGTAAATGGCTGAGTATAAAAATCATAGTTACAAGCATATGGAAATAAGGATACGATAATGGCTTTTCTCATAAAACGTGATAGAAATCACTTCAGCAATGATGCACGCGGCACAACCACAAAACACAATCTCATGTGTAAAACAGAGACTAGGTTAAAAAAACTCAGATAAGAACATTCGTCATGGCACATCAAAAAAATCTCCTTTGGGTGCACATCCCAGGCATCCTCAAAAGAGGGAATGTCGACAATATGGTCGTGTACATAGTGTATTGGTCTTACGTGTTACCAAAACAAGGCCCGGACTTACATGCTACCAGAGCAAGGCCTCTCCTCATGCACACTATCAGTCTTACATACTACCAAAGTAAGGCCTTGAACTTACATGCTACCAAAGCAAGGCCACCCAGCGCTACCAGAGCGGGGGTCGTCACACGTTACCAAAATGGAGGCATCTCGTGCTACCAAAGCGAAGGAATATCGGACTTACAAGCTACCAGAGCAAGTCTCGGACTTATATGCTACCAAAGCAAGGCATGACATGCAATCACATGCAATGCCTAAGTCTCAGTAATAACCATTATCATATAAAACCGTTTTGCCTTCACGTAAAGCTCATAATGGTTTCTTTCATGAAACTCATTTGAAAACCCTTTTGTACTCATTACAAAACATGTCAAAACCGAGCTTAAACAGGTAAAACCACGCACACATTTCTCAAATCTCAGTACATCTTAACGTAGAGCCCAAATCCCGTTTCACTTTTTAAACTCAAACAGTTTGTAAAACCATTTCATGCTTTGTTTACAACTCATAAAAATTGGACCCCAATTGACTATAAAATCGTGTGCTATTAATCAATCACAACTCGTAAAACATGCTTGTTTCTCAAAACATTTCATGCTACAATTATCATCACAAATCACATACACAAATGAGTTTAAGTTTTCCCTTACTTCGTTGCACCTCGTATAATGCAACTGTTTTCCTCCGATTGATGGACTAGCCTCGCATTGCTCTCTGGAACTCCCGGGTTGTCCAAACAATGTAAAAACATCATTAACACGTCATCACATTGTCTCTAATTTCAACATCGAGCATAATTGCTCACATTCTCATAATTTCTCAATACCTCAATGATTCTAACAACCCTAACCATTTTCAACCTACTCATCACAACATCTACAGCCACAATCGCAGAATCTACTTCAAAATCAAGGATTAAAGCTTAGAAATTTACCCAAAACTTATGGAGTGCTTAATTCACGCTTTAACTCAAATCGTCCTTCGATTTCCAAATATGTTGTTCTCCTTTTGATGAGGAACAACTTTTCTTATTGCCACAACCTCTGATTCGAACGAAAATGAGTATTTTAGAAGAGAGAGAAAGTTATGGATTTCAGTTTTTTGGAGAGAGAAGATGAATTCCAGCAAAAACACAGGGGTCCTTATATACGAAGGAGGCAAGAGATTGATCTGCTCTTGGGTAGAGATCGATATGCTTTTGAATTTGGGAACATTTTAGGCGATTTTTATGCCTACCAGATCGATCTATCGTGGGGGTAAGATCGATCTCATAATCTTGAGGAGATCGATCTGCTCCTTGTGAGAATATCGATCTAATTTTTACAGAAACCTTTGGAGATCGATCTGCTCCTTCTGAGAATATCGATCTAATTTTTACAGAAACATTTGGAGATCGATCTGCTCTTGTAGGAGATCGATCCCTTTAAGGCAGAATCACAAGGAGATTGATCTGCTTCCATTGGAGATCGATCTGCTCTTTTAGATTTTCCATTCCTTATCACTTTGGCCTACCGGATCGATCCCCTCTTCTTCAGGATCGATCTGGCCTCATAGTTTCACACTATGGTTACTCTTGGTATAAAATCTCAATACATAATTGCCATAATTTACTCCTTAGATTATTTCTCATTCAATACACATTCATCACTTCAATTTATGAGTACATTACATTTAGCTCAATTAATTACACTCCATGTTCAAATTGCAAAATTAGATGTGTACGAAATTCTCATGTCTCACACTGCAGTCCTCGATTGTCTCAACGTAGTGAGTCGGGGGGTCCGGTCGACTCGGTTATTTTTGCCGAAATTTCGTACCAGTAATTGCAATGATATTTTCGAGTACTCTATCACTCAAATTACCCAAATTTCTTGTATACTCTGATCCATTTTAAATTTTATTATATATATATATACAAAATAATATATATATATATAAATAAATATACTTTTCTTCTTCTTCTTCTTTTAAATTTGTTTTTGGTTCCCGCCATTTCTCTCTCTTTTTTTTCTTCTTTCTTCTTTGTTTCGGTTTGCATTATTCATCTCCATTTTACCCTTCTGCTTCGCGCCTCATACTCCCTTCCTTCATCACTACGTTCTTCTTCTTCCTCACTCTGACGCCTCCCATCTCACCTCTCTTATCGTTGGTGCTGCTCTCCCACTGTCACTTCCACTAGACAGCTCTTCAAGGGAGGAGGAAGCCCCTATTTTCAACTAGCTTACCTCTCGGCTGTCACTCATCCATCATTTCTTCCCACTCTGTCATCATCATCATCATCCTCGTGGTTTCTGCCACCATTCTCATGACTCTGCCAGCTCGGTGCCCCTCTATTTCCTCTGTTTTCGGCGCCTACATCCAGCCCCCTTTGTAACCGTTCAAGTTCTACATCTCTCGTCTCTGCTCTGTTTTCGCTCACGGCTTCAGTTTCCATTTTTAGCTCTCGGCTAGCTATTTTTTCTTGTTTCCCTCGGCCTGCTCTGCCTTCCATTATCCTCGTCTTTACCATCATCACCGTCACCATTCATCATCATCATTTTGTTTTCGATTTTATAGAGGACCCATGTCCTCTGTTTCCAGTTTAACACAGGACCCTGTTCATCTCGCCTTCCTCGTTCTTAACCAAAAGCATTATGTCTCACCCTTCCTTCCTCATTCACTCTCTGTTTCCAGCATTTCACTCTTTCTCCCTCGCGCCTCTCCCCTCAGTTTTCCTTCCTTCATTATGTTTCCTTCCTGTTGTCCTTCTCTCGTCAGTACATATATATATATTGTATCAGGCTTTCTCAATCCCTATACTTTTGGACACCACTACATTTTAGCTTTATCATATATATTTATATATATATATATATATTTGCAGTTGGTGTGTGCACAGCAGAGCTTTCTTTATCCATCCATGCAGTCATTAATGTTCTCTTCATCCTCACGTTTTCTATTCCTCCCACCCTCTCTCGGTTAATCCCATTTCTAACAGTTAAATCTATCATCTACAATCATCTTCTGTCCTTCTTCCAATTTATTTTACACCACCTCGCTGTCTAGTGTTGAAGTTGGCGTAGAACCCACCTACCAACGTCTTCTGTTTACTGCCATGGTCATTCCTTTGGTCATACAATTTCCATGGTTTCCTTCCAGTATTTCCTGACTTCACTTCTCTGGTTTTCTTTCTCAATTTCCTTATCCCACATGTTTTTTTCTTCACTTGTAGGCACTTGGTCCCGGTCCCGTACCAATGCACTTATATATATATATATATATATTAATTTATTTACTCTCATATGCATTTATATATATATATATATATATATATATACTCACATATATCCATATATGTATGTGTACAATTATTTCTATTTATATATATATATATATATATATATATATATATACACACATATATACAATTATATATGTGTATACTTATATGCTTTTGTACACTTATACCTATCTATACATAAATCTTTAGGAGTAAATAAAATATTGCATACACATAGTATAAAAATAACATTATAAAAATAATGTTGGTCTTAATATTTATACCTAAATTAATTCTCTTATTTCCACACATTTAGCCTCAATTGTCTAAATTATTATATATAGACAATTCCCAAATACATTGAAAATTTTTCGGTAATTACAATTAATATATCAAATTAAACTTTTATCATATTTCTTTACCTTAATCCCCTTTTGGTCAAATACTCCTCCAAGTCTTTCCTTCTCTTCTTTCTTTCTTTGTTATTTCTTAAATGGCGATTTGGAATGTTAGAAGGATTAAGGTGTGCAATTTAAAGTTAGTGGCCAGCCATAATGGAGAATCTTGCCCCATGGTCGCCATTTGTAATCTCATGATAAGCCTAAAGTGAGGTAGGACAAGTCCAAAAAATTGACATGCAAAATCTTATTTATCAAGTAGGTAGTTTTAATTATTTCATGCTTCATGCAATTCAATCCTTAATTCCTTTTAATTGGTCGATATTCCATTAATTTAGTTAATTAAATTAATTGATCTCCGACATGGATTCTATTTATAGATAATGTCTTATCTTGGTTTTTTTATAATGTTATAACGAATCTTTATTTTGTTTTGTCTTTTTTATCATATTCATATCGGATCGACAAAAATTTAACAATCAAATAAAATTAAAATAAAGTTTTCGCAGTTGAATATTTACTCTTTCAATATCTATTTCAGTTGTCGGGTTAACTCGTGACCTCTCAGAATCAGAATAAAAAGAAATGAAGTGGTCTCTGGTTTCTTCCGCCATCCTAGTCGATAAATCATTAGGATTCATTTTCAATAGAATCCTCTGCATTCACGGGTTCCGTCATCCCCATCGCTTCTCGATTAATGCTTAGGTATGAATTCCTTAGTTGATAATCTTTTGAAAGATTTCTTCGAAAAGGTTTCATTAACTCCTGATTTATGTCAAGTAGACCTTGTTGTTACGAGAATTCTTAATTCATGAGTTGTTGGGAAGGACTTATGTCACCACAAATAGAGACTAGAGCAAGTGTTGAATTCAAAGCTGGTGTTAAAGAGTATAAATTGACTTATTATACTCCGAAATATGAAGTCAAAGATATTGATATCTTGGCAGCCTTCCGAGTAACTCCTCAACTCAAAGTTTCGCCTGAAGAAGCAGGGGTCGCGGTATGTGCTGAATCTTCTACTGGTACATGGACAACCGTGTGGACCGATGAGCTTACCAGCCTTGATCGTTACAAAGGGCGATGCTACAACATTGAGCCCATTGCTGGAGAAGAAAATCAATATATATGTTATGCAGCTTACCCCTTAGACCTTTTTTAAGAAGGTTCTGTTACTAACATGTTTACTTCCATTGTGGGTAATGTATTTGGGTTCAAAGCCTTGCACACTCTACGTCTAGAGGATTTGCGAATCCCTACTTCTTATATTAAAACTTTCCAAGGGCCGCCTCATGGCATCCAAGTTGAAAGAGATAAATTGAACAAGTACGGTCGCCCCCTATTAGGATGTACTATTAAACCTAAATTGGGGTTATCCGCTAAGAACTACGGTAGAGCAGTTTATGAATGTCTACGTGGTGGATTTAATTTTACCAAAGATGATGAGAATGTGAACTCCCAACCATTTATGTGCTGGAGAGACCGTTTCTTATTTTATGTCAAAGCAATTTATAAAGCACAGGCTGAAACAGGCGAAATCAAAGGGCATTATCACCCTTCAATTCGAACTAGCAAAAGCAATGTCTCCTTGCATAATATGGATTCCAAACATTCATGATCTAGATGTGAATAAGGCAAATTACTAATCCCTCAATCTATTAGTGAACTATCTCTCTAAGGATTGTGAAAGATATTCCACTAGAAATATTCTTGTTATTGCTTCACTCATATTCTCCAAAATGTGGATCCCTTTCTAATAGCCCCGAATAAATTAAATACATGTATTAAGATACGAAGGATTCTTATTCCACAACATCAAAAGCACTTTTTCACTCTTTCATATACTAAGGGATCTCACTTGGAAAAGAAAATGTTCCATACTAATGGATTCGGGTCCATAACTATGGGTTCAAATGCACGAGATCTTGTAGCACTTACCAATGAGGCCCTATCGATTAGTATTACACAGAAGAAATCCATTATAGACACTAATACAATTAGATCTGCTCTTCATAGACAAACTTAGGATTTGCGATCCCAAGTAAGATCGGTTCAGGATCATGGGATCCTTTTCTATTAGATAGGAAGGGCTGTTGTACAAAATGTACTTCTAAGTAATTGCCTCATAGATCCTATATCTATCTATATGAAGAAGAAATCATGTAACGAAGGGGATTCTTATTTGTACAAATGGTACAAATGCTAAATTTGTGCAGTTTCCCCTTCATGTATGGTAACTTGATGCCATGGAGGGGCTTACCCCTATTTCGGCTCTTATACATGCTACCACTATGGTAGCAGCGGGAATTTTTCTTGCAGCTCGCCTTCTTCCTCTTTTCATAGTTATACCTTACATAATGAATCTAATATCTTTGATAGGTATAATAACAGTATTATTAAGGGCTACTTTAGCTCTTGCTCAAAAAAATATTAAGAGGGGTTTAGCCTATTCTACAATGTCCTAACTGGGTTATATGATGTTAGCTCTAGGTATGGGGTGTCACGACCCAATTCCATTCTCTTTAACCGAAAATCACTAAAAAAAAATTTTTGCGTTTTACTATTACCTTACCCGGTCGTGAACTAACTGACCACACACTGTTGGGCTGTGAGTCAATAATAAACACCACATCTCATTCCTTCTCAGTTAAATAAAATGATGTCATACATTTGCATATAATCTTGTACTTATACAAAAGCATGTTTTACTGACATCTACATCCCCCATAATTACAACTCAAAAGAATACTGTGCTTTTACATTGTTTAGATACAAAAAGAATCACTGTGTATATACCTCTAAGCGATGGAGATGCAGCGGAGTCCAAAATACCACGCCTCAGTCCTCACTGGGCTACTATGCAGGCTCTGTAGGGGGGAAAATAGAGAGGGATGAGCAACCACACGCTCAGTAAGGCAATAATGCAAGCATGGTAGATAACTACTCCATCTACATGCTGATAGTGTTATGCATAAATCGTTTATAGTAGAAGCATGAGGAAGTAAAACTATGCCATATGAGTATACATATATATCATGTATCAAAATCATGTACATTGGCATATAAACATGGTAAAAACATCATGTATAAATCATCTCATGCTCAATCTCATTTAAATTCATAAAAAGGGCAATTCATTAAGAAACCTCCTTTCTAAACCCAAGTCATAAAACTCTTTCTCAAACCCATACAATCTCATCATATCAATTCACAATCGCAACCTCATTTTCATTTCACAAATCAATTCCATGAGGCTCGACCCCTCCTTCGGGTCTACCTTAAACAATCACAAATCACACTTAGAGATTTAAAATCATGTGGTAGTAAGTAAATCAAGCAAGGAGACAGGTTACTATATCTCAAGTGACTACGTTGGCCAATCGTCACATATCATCCCAGACCACACGGATTCCGGTGTGCGGGGCATTATGCTGGCACGAAGGTGGGTTAGTTCTCCGCCAGACTTTCTCAAATCAAGTAACCACCACGCAGTACATCGTACTCCATGTGATATACACGGTACATCGTACTCCGCGGACCCATAACATGGTTGGGGGTGCCTGCCATAGGTCTTATCTACCCCATACCAAGTGTAACCTTTATAGTCTTAAGAGCGCGTGGGAGTAACCTCAATACCAGGTCCTAGCCCCTCATGGCCTTGCTCGTCCCTGTTGGGTTCCCTGATTCAGGTCCTAGCCCCTCACCCTCACCCCACTTAAGAGGTCTGTTAGGCCTGTTGGGTTCCCTGAATGGATTATGTCAGGTCCTACCCCCTCACCCTCACCCCACTCAAGAGGTCTGTCAGGCCTGTTGGGTTCCCTGAATGGATTATGTCAGGTCCTAGCCCCTCACCCTCACCCCACTCAAGAGGTCTGTCAAGCCTGTTGGGTTCCCTAAGTTAATCCGTATCTCTCACCACGGCCTCATACATACCACAGTGTGAAAACCGACGCGAGCTATGCTCTAGCGCGAATTCATGCATCAAAACCAATCACTTCGTACGAGCAATGCTCTAGTACGGCATTTATGCATAAAATATGAAGAAACCACGTACGAGCATAGCTCCAGTACGGTTATATGCATAAGAAAAACCATTCAAATCCACGTACGAGCGTAAGCTCCAGTACGGTTTATAAAACATCACACAATTCGAATCAAAGTGCGAGCTAAGCTCAAGCACGTATCACACAAGTGAAAACATAGAAATCTAGCGCGAGCGAGGCTCTAGCACGATTTATGTCATGTAAATACGATAGGCGGCTCATACACAATCAAACAATCCCGGCAACTGGGCTTAGCACTTCACAAATGCTTTTCCACAACATCAATAAAACACTAGGCGGCCCATCTACAAGCTTGCTTAAAACCAAGCAATTCCGTTTTGAAAGACATCAAAATATTAGATTTATGCAATTATTAGCCTTACTATTTCATTTCATGAAATCCACTTCAAAACCAAAATCACGCATATACTTATCATCATTCACGAATACCATCAATCATTTACTTGAGCAACCATGCATTTCATAAAACACCCAATATTCACCCACAAGTTCAAAGTACGAGCAGCTACCTCTATATACTCACAAAATTCCCTTACCTGGAATCGCGATGCGTGATTCCACTTCCTTAAGCTGCTTACTCGTACGGTTCGATTCATCTTCAACAACTCTTTGAGACTGCACACAATCATATTTCACATTATATTCAATCCATATAATGCAACCCTTGTGCTTGCTATAGTCAATTTAATCTATAGCCTCCATTAACGCTTATATGGCCTCGTTTCATTACTTTACCCATAACTCGAGTCTATGGATCTTCTTAGGCCTATTAACTTATTCCAAATCGATATTAAATCGACATTAAGCTCATAGTGTTCATATTTCATGAATTCCCTCACTATGGCATTTATCAAGCATATACATACTCATTTTCATAATTCCACTTAAACTCACATTATAACTCCACATAACCATTCCAAATCACCCACATTACTCATTTAACAACTTATCATAACCCATAAACCACCAATTCCCCAAATCATACTTTCTCACACTATAGGCATTCCATTTTCTAGGTTACATTAGTTTCTAACACAACCTAGGTGTTTCCATCCATACATACTCATGCCAAACAACTCCAAAGTCAATTAAATAAACAATGTACTTGGATTGGAGTGTTAGAATCTTACCAAATATGATTTTTTCTTCTTTCTCCAAATGTCAATGCCCTTATCTCCTTCAATACCCATAATGGGATTTTGGGTTCCAACTATGTTATTCTCTTCTTCAAGATGAACAACTCAATGTCTAATGGTCTCCCCTCAATTCTTGCTGGAAATGACTGATTTTAGAGAGAGAAAGTTAGGTTTTTGGGTTAGAAATGGAAGATTAGTGTTTTTCTCGAAATTTCCAAATTTTCAGCCCTCCTTATATAGAAATAGCTTGGGGAGATCGATCTGGTCCAAGAGGAGATCGATCTGGTCCCCTTAAATCTCTCATTTTCATGAAATTTTAAGCATGAGATCGATCTGTCGAAGCATGAGATCGATCTGGTCCCAAACAGAGAGCTAAGGAGATCGATCTGGGTGCTTGAGGATCGATCTTTTCATCACAGAATGCTTAGGAGATCGATCTGGCCCCATTGGAGATCAATCTGCTCTATTCCATTGCCCAAATAAGAGCATTCTGGCTCTTCCAGATCGATCTCTCATCCTATGAGATCGATCTGGCCTTCATGTTTTCCAGATTTCCTGCAGTTTCCTTGCTGCAACTCATACCAACACATCCTTAATCTGTTGCCATGGCCATTTTCTCATCCATCCACCTTTATAACTTGAAAATGGCACCCATTCATACCTTATGCACATTGAAACTTATGTGCATTCATTGTATGTCCAAAGGTATGCTATATAAAACCAAATGGAAGCATAACTTCATTCCATTTTACCACACTACTCATTTTGAGTTTCAATCACATTCATCTCTTACAAGAATTCATTTCTTCATATTCATACTTAATGAAACTTGTATGTACGTTACAAATCATATTACACATGCATACATTGAATCCATGGACTTACATCGATCATACTTTACATTACAAGTCCATTCACATTCATTACACATTACAACTTTACATATACGGGGTCTCACATGGGGTCTTATTGAGCCGCTTTATTTCATTTGATTACTCATGTTTATTCGAAGGCATTGTTGTTTTTAGGATCTGGATCAATTATTCATTGCATGGAAGCTATTGTTGGATATTCTCCAGATAAAAGCCAGAATATGGTTTTTATGGGCGGTTTAAGAAAGTGTGTGCCAATTACACAAATTGTTTTTTTAGTGGGTACACTTTCTCTTTGTGGTATTCCACCCTTTGCTTGTTTTTGGTCCAAAGATGAAATTCTTAATACATTAAATAAAAATTTCAACTTGATAATTAACTCGAAATTCTTAATACATAAAATAAAAATTTCAACTTGACAATTAACTCGAATTCCTTATTTAGTCCCTTTAAACTCTAATAATTACAATTAAATTGCTTAATACGAGTTCAAGGCATTCTCGAGTTTCACACATTACCATAAACTTCATTAGATTCATGGTGACATTTGAGATGTCTTATACATAGAAACTCTTTTAAAGAATTAGATGTCAGGTTTGGATTGATGTTTGACTGTAACTTTAAATCCAAGTTACTTTTTAGAATGATGAAGATAGATAAAACCCCTTATCAATCATGTGTCAAATCAAATAAAAAGTAGATTTGTATAAACAAAAAAGTAGATTTGTATAAACAACATTTGCAACTGTCACCCCAATAGAAAAATTAAACCATGATCTTCCTCCATCAAATTTGAAAAAAATCTCTTTCAACCATCTGTTGCCATCAACCCGAATAGATAAACGGTTTCGTTAGTTAAATTTATCTAGTTTTATTCATTATTCATATTATTGGATCTCTTGTTACTTGTTTCACTAAAAAGTCTTATACTCTAATTGATTATGTTTAGAATTTAGTTTTTGTTAAAGTATTGTTATTGTTCTTTTATCTACGGATTGATCAAATTGATGTCTCAACTAAAACTAGGCTTTTTCGGTGTTGCCTGTTGATGATGAAGTTGGAAATTAAATTGTTGTTGAAGTAGTGCTATTGTTTTTTTCTTTTTGGATAAATATTGTTGTTCTTTTATTTGCATTTAATTTTTAAAATTCTATATTTTATTAAGAAACAACCTTTTTAAAAAAAGTTAATTTAATTTTTAACTATAGAAATCATAATAATATATTTTTTAGTTTAAAAAACTTTATATTATATTTATTAGAAATTTTATAAATTTAAATTATATTCACTTTTAAAAAAGTACTTTTTATCAATAAAAAAAATCATTTTATCACTTTTAAGTTTAAATATAACAAATATGATAAAAAATATATAAAAATTATCATATTTTATTCTTGATCTTTATACACCAAACATAAGATAGGACAATTTCATTTAACAAAGGCTAAATGCTCCATTTAGGATTTAATCTTTGGTCATTTTTTAATTAAGGATTCAATCTTTAATTTTGCTCAATTAAAGACTAAATGTTTCCGAGATTGATCAATTAAAGAGTTTTTAACAGGAGTGAAAGTCATGTGTCGTTAAGTTTTTAACATCTACATGTGAGAGCAATTTATTGGTTTTAATTTTTTTTATTTAAATAATTTCAAGTAAAAAAATAAAAAAAATATTGTTTAAATGTTTTCCAGATTTTCTCATTGACCAAACGACCAACCAATCAAAAGTGTTATGAGCACCATCTCAATGATCCACGTGGCAACATCACAATGCACCACGTGGCACATAAAAAATAAATACAGATGAAAAGAGACTCTATTGCAAAATTTATTCGGACAATTTTATCCTTGAGTATCTTTAACTAATGTAGGGGGACAAATATGTAATTAAAGACGGAATTAACTCCTATAAATAGGGATCATGTATGATTTATGAATGGGATGAATTCTCTATATTTTACTTTACTAAAACTTGTAACGACCCTTGACCCTTGAAAATCGAGGGATTTTTTTTTTGAAACTTCGACTTACAACTTAATCCTTTATTTACTTAGGCTGTATTCCTGTTTAGTGTCAATCCTTAAAAATATTTCATTTCATTTATTCTTATACAGGTTTCATCCCGATACATTACTTTCAATAGATGTCTGTGCATACAAATGGTCTGGTAAAGAGATAAGAGTGTATACCTCACGCATGTCCAAAAGGTAGTCTGGGGAAGCTCATATCCATCAGCCTACGTCGTCTACGTAGCATTTATTAACTGTAATTCATTGCAAAAATCTGAGAGGTAGATGGGTGAGCTTTTGGGGAAAAGCCCAATAAGGTAATGCTCTTAAAGTAGTTCTGATATATAAAAACATTTGAAGTTGTTCATAGAACGAAACTTAATGCAATACATAAATTTCCATTTCATGCATAATCGTCATAAAACATACGTGTCTTTAAAACAAATCACATGCTTAATAATTTTACAACTTTTCATAAACCTTTCATGAACATTTCATAAATCATTTCGTAAACATTTCATGAATATTTCATAGTCATTTCGTAAACATCTCATGAATATTTCATAATCACTTCGTAAACATTTCATGCATATTTCATAATCATTTCGTAAACATTTCATAAATATTTCATAATCATTTTGTAAACTTTTCATGAGTAATTCATAATCATTTCGTAAACATTTCATGAAGCAAATCGGTTGTAACCAATCATCGTATATATCATGAAAATACATATTCATTCATCATAGTCGATTTTCATAATCAAATCGAGGAGACTATGCTATAACTAAGTCATGTGATACGTGTCATTCTCCGTTGGAGAGTCATCATACCTATGGCCATGGTAAGGGGGGCTGTAGAATGGATCAGGTTCGTACAACAACAATAATTATAAACATGGGTAGTATCTTCTTATTTCTTATCATATACTAGCACATAGTTAGGGCACGGGCACCTGTGGCACTCACCGTGCGGGGAACATTCATCCATGCTACGCGGGTACAAGATACTACCAAAACATCATCGTAAACCACCAGTAGCACGACATCTTCCACAAAGGTTGAGTCAAGTGCTAAAGGGGCCAACGTATCGGCACCCTAAGTGATGTAGCCGGAACACCACAAGAAGTAACCATGCATGAAGCCTATAGTCTCAAAACAGAGTTTCAAAATCTTTCTTGGGTTTTATAACCCATAAACTCATATCGAGTAATAACATCAAATTTCCTTGAAATCTGAAAACTCTTTCATAAAACCGAAAGACTGTGTGGCACTTTGTTCCCGTAAGATTCAAGAGGTGGCCCCCACAATCTCCTTTCGAAAACAATTTCTTTTCTTAAATACTTTTGAAATTGTCGAAGTTTCTTTAATAGTATGGATATAAAAACATAAATAAATGTAAAACATCTATACACTTCATACCTTAGAAAATCCATTTCACAACATGGAAAATACTCGGGAAATGTTTCGATAAATTAAAACATGCATCGTAAACAGTTTCACAAGTATAAAAGCATTGATAAATCACTTCAAATCATATGCTCTTTCATAAAATCATTTATAAGTGAAACAAGGATGCATTATCAGAACCAAGTTAAATAATACCCCTTACCTCGATTTATCGAATATCCCGAATTCGAGTGGTGACGCCTCCTAGTATCTCCCTTAAATCCTTCTACGATTCTCTTACACCGAATTTGTATTTCTTAGTATCTTATTTATCGAATTAACTACGATGCGTCAAAATTGTAACCTTGCTTACCTAGGAAAAATACACTCGAAATTATAAAATACGTACAATTATCTCTAAAACTTATATAAATTTATTACCTCGGTATCTGTCCGTAATCCTTGATTACTTCGACTTAGCGAGTCGATAGGTCCGATCCTCTCGATAAATTTTCCGAGGCTCTTCCTCGAATTTTCAAAATTTAGTACACTTATTTTTCCTTCCTCGATTTTTTTCTCTATTTTCACTAATATATATATATATATATATATATATTTATATTACTTTCTTCTTCTCCCTTTTTTTTTTCTTTTTTTCGGTTACTATTCATTCTTTTCTTTTCTCCTCTTTTTTTTCTACTTTGGTTTTCTTCTACGTTGACACTGTTCATTTCCTTCTTTCTTCCCTGTTTCCAAATTTTTGGCCTCATTTAACCGCATCACCGGCTGCCATCTCCTCCTCCATCGTTCCTGGTTTCAGTCCGACTTTGGTGACCCCCCCCCCCTCCATTCATTCCGTTACCAGCTCCCACTTCCGGCCTCCGCCGTTCTTCACCTCTGCCTCCTCTCGGTCCCTTGCTCTGTTTCAAGCTTTTCCACAACACTCTCGGCTTTACACCATTTCCAGCCTCTATACTCTCTCGCGACTCACTTGCTGGCATGTCCCTTCTTCAGTTTTCTACTTCACTTAATCTCTCGGCTTAGGTTCTTTCCTCTCTTACTTTTCTGGCCTACAACTTGCTGTCTTAACCATTCCTTTCCTTCTCTCGATTGCTGCCACTCCAGACCAGCCACCAAAGCAGCCATAAAATGCCACGACCAACCACCATTCGGAGCCCTCTTACACCAGTCTGAAGAATGCCTCGGGCACGCATACTTTAAGCCTCAGACAGCCACCCGCTACCAGCATAAAAGCCAACATTGAACAGCCGAAGACCCCTGTTTCAAGCCAGCAACTAAGTCCCAGTACCAGTCACTACGCGAGGCCCCTTTGTTGTGGTGTTTCTAGCAGACAATGGCTTCTAGCCTTCCCCAATTATCGGTACATGCTGGAGGCAAGAGCAGTACGCCTAGGGCCCTTGACGTACACCACTTCTAGTTCCGGGTCCTACGTTCCAGGGGAGTTTGGGAGCTCTCTGTTCTCGGGCTTCTCTCTAATGGCTGGTTTCTTCTTGTTTTCGACTTCACCTCCTCCTCTGCCCTTTCTCTCGTTTCTGGCTCACACTCTCCTCTCCATCACTCGGTTCTGCCAGGTTTAGTTTCGAGCCTTCCATTGTTCTATTATTATTTCCTTTCTTTTCATTTCAGGCTTCTCCATATTTTCGTTTCTTTCTGGACTGGTCTCATTACAATATATATTTATTTTCACCGAATGGTACCCTTCAGCAACCTCTATACGCCATCTTCTTCCATCATTTTGTCGGGTTTCAGTTTTCTATACCTACTACTACTGCTTCACTTCCAATCTCTCCCTTTTCCTAGCTGTTCGGCATCATTTGTTTCTCCCCATTTCCCTCATTCCTCTGCTGTAGTTTCCCATCTCCTGGCATGTTCAGGAGTTCCCATGCTGCTCACGTTTTCTTTGCTGTCAACAGTGGTCTCGGTTGTCTCCCACTTCTTCAACAGATCACTTCTCCAAGCTTCCTCTCCTGTCTTTCCTTTGTCATTTCCTAATGTTAGCTATCTATCCTAGTACATCCATATGCGTAAGTCTATATATTTTATATATATTGTTTTTATACAGTTGCCAATTCTAGTTTCCCTTATTAACATATTCTATTCTTGCTTCTCTTATCTACCGCACCGTAAGCATCCCTTTCAACCCATTTATGTGTATATATATATACACATAAATATCCTATATGTAAATACGGTAGAAGGGCTCTCGGCTTGTAGCTATATGTGTATATTATTTACTGTCTTTATATATATATATATATATATATACTTATTTACATGTATACATTCATCTCTATATATTTATATAAACATCTATGCGTATATTTGTATATATTAATCTTGGCGAATAAATAAATATTGCCTACCTATATATACATGTATGTCTACGTACTTTATTAAATTCTCCATGCAATATAAACATAAGGTTAGTCAATCATTATACTTAAATTAATTCACCCATAATCACATTTAATCTCAATTGCCTAATTTATTATTTGTAGACAGCACTAAATATATTGAAAATTTTCGGTATTTACATTCTTTCCACCTTATGAAATTTGGTCCCCAAATTTAAACATACATCAGTCTTCAAATAATTGTGGGTATTTTTTCTCAAATTAGACTTTTCAATTCGCACGTGATTTCTTTCGAAGTGTGATACTGCCATAAAATCTTGACCAAGGGAATCGTCTTCGATCGCAATGTCTTTTCTTTCCTGTCCTAGATCCGAATTAGTTTCTCAACATATGTCATATTCTTCTTCAATTTTAGTGATTCACATCTAACCTCATGCGTCGGATCTAGGTGATACTTGCGTTGCATTGATACGTGGAGGATATTGTGAATACTTGATAATGCCGACGGTAAGGTCAATCTGTGTACCTTATCTTCCACTCGGTTCTAAAATTTCAAAAGATCCAATATATCAGGGACTTAACTTTCCTTTCTTTCCAAACCTCATCATGTCCTTTGGACGGTGAGACCTCTAAGAACACTGAATCTCCAATCAAAATTCCAAAGGTTTTTGTCTTTTGTCAGCATAACTTTTTCTTGTCTGCTCTGAGCTTTTCTCAGCCTCTCATGAATTAATTAAATATACTCAGAGACTTGCTTAACCAAATCGGGAACAATTATCTTCCTTTCACCCATTGCTTCCACCTAATCGACGAATGACATTTTCGACCATACTACATTTCATACGGTATCATCTCGATACTTAAGTATTATATGATATTATGTGCAACTTCGCTAATTGACAATTGGTACTTCCAGAAACCTTTAAAATCTTAGACACATGCTCTCAATTCCATATTTGCACAGGTAATTGTTGTAATAATCTCATAGGCTTTTGGTACACCATCTTGCCCTACTGACTTATGAGACATTTAATTTTAATTCCAGTTATTTCTCTTACCATACTTGAGGGCTAATATACTTTCAGGAGATTTGATAAGTCTATACTATTCTCCGGAAGCAGAATATGTCTCTATAAATAAGCCTTTGACAACATCAATTCCTTTGACTATAGAATCATTTAGTACAACAATACAATGTTTATCATTGCACTGAGTCTGCCCGATTCATTCAAATCAAGTCCAATTTCCTACTCTCAGGCTCGCTACTACGATATAAGTATCAATATCAGAAAGGAACCACATCTAGTTGAGGTTCGCTAAATATTTCAATAACTAATGTCCTTGAACAATATACATAATGTCATCCTGTGATCACTTCTGCTTAAAGCACTAACCTAAGTCATCCACTTTTTTCTTGTATCAGACGGTCTTTGGGTAATTTAACATTTAATCTTTAGTCGCAATTCATTTTCAGTTCATATCACTTAATCCGAATTCATTTCACATTCCAAAGATATTCTTACCTTGTATACATCTCTCATTCCAATATAACTTGCATTCAAAATTTATCACACTTCAACACTTGTCTCTTTTCGTTTATTAATTATAACGAAATCATTTTCTTACTCAAATTGAGTCTTGCATTCAAAACGTAAGCATAAACAATTTACAATCCTTAAACTTGATACGTAATTCATAGTCCAAAGTCTTCATATATCTCAAACTCTGAATCATCTTTAAGAGTTTTAGGTCTTTCCCCACTAATTTATAATCCTTGTCTTGGGAATCCAATTAACACTCGTTCTTAACATATCGTGACCAAAACGACTCCGAGTCTCCTTAATAATTAATGCTAGTACACATCAAAGTGAATCACCTAGTCCGATAATCTCCTTTTCATGTAATCCTTATAATTGCTTCCTCAACATTTTAATTCAATCCTGTAAGCAATGTGACTTTCACTTATACCTTTAGCTCTTGTAATTCATCCTTTCAGTTACGATGATTTTACTCTATCACTCTCACTGCTTCCTTAGTACATCACTTTTTGTCACTCTCTTTACCTTTTCATGTCCTTAATAACCTCGAAAGTATATATATCATATTCTCATAGTTGCATCTTACGCACTGCTCTCTCAAAATAACATCAAGTTGAGCTAACTTAGCTCGATTGAGGATCTCAGTACCTCCTACTAGTTTCCTGGATTTTCTCCGTTTCACATCTCTACTTATCCAGATCATTCTTTTTCCAAAGCTATAAATTTAATTTCATATTTATCCACAGACTTGTTACTTTATGTTCGATTGCAATCATTTCTTCCATAATTGTCACTTAATTTCATTCGAAATGTGCTGCCACCTAAGGGCCTTCAGAATATATCCCATGTAATTTACTGATGTCGGCTCTCAGATTAAATCGGGGAACTTCCCTCCGAGTTCGACTTTCCATCTCGATATTGATGCTATAAGGGCTACTTTCTTTATAGTAGCACTCTCTGAAAATCCGTATAGCTTCTCCGATTCCTTAACACAGAAGTTGCAAGTGCAACTTTCTCGGTAGAGTTACTTCTAAAATCATCAAGTTTTTCTACCTCATCCATCCAACACTCCGAGTCACTGAATTCTTAACTTTGTTGAAAAACAGAGGCTTAAACTCTTGAAACTGCCGCCGGTCTATTAAGCTCACTGTCATACCCTAAGAATCCACGCAAGTTTTCCAATTTAATTTTTTTTTTCCAGTTTTCTAGTACCATTGGATCCTTGATTTCAGTATGTAATAGCATACTATCCTCCAAAATCAGCTCGGTCTCTATCCATTAGTGAACATACAGACATTTCTTGACTTCACTGCCCATAACATTAGGTCATACATTTTTAGGGATATAATTCATAATTCATACTCATAGACAAATCAATTTCCTTGTGCTAGACCCATAAATTCCATTCGTAGTTTCCTTATCTCATTTATCAATGGCGGTCTGCAGTTCTTAAATTGTCTCATCTAGTGTAGCTCCGACTCCTACTCAAGTCATCATCATTCTACTGTGGGGCTACAGGAGCATGCATATTTGTAGCTCCGAAACATCTCTACAAGCTGTGTCGACGCATCAGGAGTAATCTGTCTGTCTATTCTTCCATCTACCCTATCACCTAACATAGCATGTGTCCTAATTTCCCATAATATGTTCAATACTCCACTCAATCTTAGCAAAGTGTGTCTCAATATCCTCTGTCCTTTCCACAGGACCTGATGGAGTACGCTCAACATTAGTTTCAATCTCAGTATCATTTATGAGTCTTATATGATGACTCTGCATGATTCTCAGGCCTATCTCTGCGGCCTCTAGCTCGTGATCTAATTCATCACGTAAACCCAACATTAAGTCTTAACTTAATTAGGTATACTTACTCTACAACCAGACAAGCACAGACATTTGGGATGTAATCATATCCTTATTATTGACACTGACAGTACTAGATAGCTTTTGCTCTGATACCACTTAAACTGTAACGACCCTTGACCCTTGAAAATCAGGAAATTTTTTTTGAAACTTCGACTTACAACTTAATCCTTTATTTACTTAGGTTGTATTCCTGTTCAGTGTCAATCCTTTAAAATATTCCATTTCATTTATTCTTATACAGGTTTCATCCCGACACATTACTTTCAATAGATGTCTGTGCATACAAACGGTCTGGTAAAGAGATAAGAGTGTATACCTCACGCATGTACAAAAGGTAGTCTGGGGAAGCTCATATCCACCAGCCTATGTCGTCTACGCAACATTTATTAACTGTAATTCTCTGCAAAAATCTAAGAGGTAGATGGGTAAGCTTTTGGCGAAAAGCCCAGTAAGGTAATGCTCTTAAAGTAATTCTGATATATAAAAACATTTGAAGTTGTTCATAGAACGAAACTTCATGCAATACATAAATTTCCATTTCATGCATAATCGTCATAAAGCATGCGTGTCTTTAAAACAAATCACATGCTTAACCATTTACAACTTTTCATAAACCTTTCATGAACATTTCATAAATCATTTCGTAAACATTTCATGTATATTTCATAGACATTTCGTAAACATCTCATGAATATTTCATAATCACTTCGTAAACATTTCATGCATATTTTATAATCATTTCGTAAACATTTCATAAATATTTCATAATCATTTCATAAACATTTCATGAAGCAAATCAGTCGTAACCAATCATCGTATATATCATGAAAACACATATTCATTCATCATAGTCGATTTTCATAATCAAATCGAGGAGACTAGGCTATAACTAAGTCATACGATACGTGTCATTCTCCGTTGGAGAGTCATAATACCTATGGCTATGGTAAGGGGGCTGTAGAATGAATCAGGTTCGTACAGTAATAATAATTATAAACATGGGTAGTATCTTCTTATTTCTTATCATATACTAGCACATAGCTAGGGCACGGGCACCTGTGGCACTCACCGTGCATGAACATTCATCCGTGCTGCGCGGGCACGAGATACTACCAAAACATCATCGTAAACCACCAGTAGCACGACATCTTCCACAAAGGTTGAGTCAAGTGCTAAAAGGGCCAACATACCGGCATCCCAAGTGGTGTAGCTGGAACACCACAAAAAGTAACCATGCATTTCAAAATCTTTCTTGGGTTTTATAACCCATAAACTCATATCGAGTGATAACATCGAATTTCCTTGAAATCTGAAAACTCTTTTATAAAACAGAAAGACTGTGTGGCATTTTGTTCCCGTAGGACTCAAGAGGTGGCCCCCACAATCCCCTTTCGAAAACAATTTCTTTTCTTAAATACTTTTAAAATTGTCTAAGTTTCTTTAACAGTATGGATATAAAAACATAAATAAATGTAAAACATCCATACACTTCATACCTTAGGAAATTCATTTCACAACATGGAAAGTACTCGGGAAATGTTTCGATAAATTTAAACATGCATCATAAACAGTTTCACAAGTATAAAAGCATTGATAAATCACTTCAAATCATATGCTCCTTCATAAAATCATTTATAAGTGAAACAAAGATGCATTATCAGAACTAAATTAAATAATACCCCTTACCTCGATTTATCGAATATCCCGAATTCGAGTGGTGATGCCTCCTAGTATCTCCCTTAAATCCTTCTACGATTCTCCTACACCGAATTTGTATTTCATAGTATCTTATTTATCGAATTAACTACGATGCGTCAAAATCGTAACCTTGCTTACCTAGAGAAAATACACTCGAAATTATAAAATACGTACAATTATCTCTAAAACTTGTATAAATTTATTACCTCGATGTCTGTCCGTAATCCTTAATTACTTCGACTTAGTGAGTCGATGGGTCCGATCCTCTCAGTAAATTTTTCGGGGCTCTTCCTCGAATTTCCAAAATTTAGTACACTTATTTTTCCTTCCTCGATTTTTTTCTCTATTTTCACTAATATATATATATATAATATATATATATATATATATATTTATATTACTTTCTTCTTCTCCCTTTTTTTTTGGTTTACTATTCATTCTTTTCTTTTCTCCTCTTTTTTTTTTCAAATCTTTTTCTTTTCTTTTCCCGCCATCCTCTTTTTTTTCTTCTTTGGTTTTCTTCTACGTTGACACTGTTCATTTCTTTCTTTCTTCCCTGTTTCCAAATTTTTAGCCTCGTTTCACCGCATCACCGGCTGCCATCTCCTCCTCCATCGTTCCTGGTTTCAGTCCGGCTTTGGTGACCCCCCTTCCATTCATTCCGTTACCAGCTCCCACTTCCGGCCTCCGCCGTTCTTCACCTCTGCCTCCTCTCGGTCCCTTGCTCTGTTTCAAGCTTTTCCACAACACTCTCGGCTTTACACCATTTCCAGCCTCTATACTCTCTCGCGACTCACTTGCTGGCATGTCCCTTCTTCAGTTTTCTACTTCACTTAATCTCTCGGCTTAGGTTCTTTCCTCTCTTACTTTTATGGCCTTCAACTTGCTGTCTTAACCATTCCTTTCCTTCTCTCGATTGCTGCCACTCCAGACCATCCACCAAAGCAGCCATAAAATGCCACGACCAACCACCATTCGGAGCCCTCTTACACCACTCTGAAGAATGCCTTGGGCACGCATCCTTTAAGCCTTAGACAGCCACCCGCTACCAGCATAAAAGCCAACATTGAACAGCCGAAGACCCCTGTTTCAAGCCAGCAACTAAGTCCCAGTACCAGTCACTATGCGAGGCCCCTTTGTTGTGGTGTTTCTAGCAGACAATGGCTTCTAGCCTTCCCCAATCATCGGTACATGCTGGAGGCAAGAGCAGTACGCCTAGGGCCCTTGACGGACGCCACTTCTAGTTCCGGGTCCTACGTTCCAGGGGAGTTTGGGAGCTCTCTGTTCTCAAGCTTCTCTTTAATGGTTGGTTTCTTCTTGTTTTCGACTTCACCTCCTCCTCTGCCCTTTCTCTCGTTTCTGGCTCACACTCTCCTCTCCATCACTCGGTTCTGCCAGGTTTAGTTTCGAGCCTTCCATTGTTCTATTATTATTTCCTTTCTTTTCATTTCAGGCTTCTCCATATTTTCGTTTCTTTCTGGACTGGTCTCATTACAATATATATTTATTTTCACCGAATGGTACCCTTCAGCAACCTCTATACGCCATCTTCTTCCATCATTTTGTCGGGTTTCAGTTTTCTATACCTACTACTACTGCTTCACTTCCAATCCCTCCCTTTTCCTAGCTGTTCGGCATCATTTGTTTCTCCCCATTTCCCTCTTACATACCGAAAGCATGTATATATATATATATATACTAATATATATATATTAGTATATATATATATATATATATATATATATATGTTCAATTCAACAATGCAGCAGTCTGATATATATATATATATATCTATATGTACCAGGTGAGAGCGTGAGAGCTTCTCATTCCTCTGCTGCAGTTTCCCATCTCGTTGTATGTTCAGGAGTTCCCATGCTGCTCACGTTTTCTTTGCTGTCAACAGTGGTCTCGGTTGTCTCCCACTTCTCCAACAGATCACTTCTCCAAGCTTCCTCTCCTATCTTTCCTTTGTCATTTCCTAATGTTAGCTATCTATCCTAGTACATCCATATGCACAAGTCTATATATTTTATATATATATTTTTTATACAGCTGCCAATTCTAGTTTCCCTTATTAACATATTCTATTCTTGCTTCTCTTCTCTACCGAACCGTAAGCATCCCTTTCAAACCCATTTATGTGTATATATATATATATACACATAAATATCCTATATGTGAATACGGTAGAAGGGCTCTCCGCTTGTAGCTATATGTGTATATTATTTACTCTCTCTCTCTCTCTCTCTCTCTCTCTCTCTCTCTCTCTCTATATATATATATATATATATATATACTTATTTACATGTATACATTCATCTCTATATATTTATATAAACATATATACGTATATTTGTATATATTAATCTTGGCGAATAAATAAATATTGCCTACCTATATATACATGTATATCTATGTACTTTATTAAATTCTCCATGTAATATAAACATAAGGTTAGTCAATCATTATACTTAAATTAATTCACCCATAATCACATATTTAATCTTAATTGCCTAATTTATTATTTGTAGACAACATTAAGTATATTGAAAATTTTCGGTATTTACAAAACTCTACTAAAATTTTTTTCTGACTTAAGCATCGGAGTGCTCACGCAGGGAACAACCCATGCATCCCTCTGATTATTCCTGTTCTTGCAGAGCTTTCAGTAACACGTGGCAAAAAGATCGAAGTGAAGACGTCAGCAATACATCATCGTTGTGCTGGGCAATCACAATTGGCCTCGTCTGTGGGAACTGAAAGAAAAGCTTTCTGCTTTACAACAACGGTGCGGACACGTTCAGCAACAAGGAGAAGTGATGAGAATAAGGATATGGCGAGCTCTCCATTGGGCGACTTTGGGGATGAAGCTCAGGGGGAGAGAGAGAGAGAGTCAAATATGATGACAAATCCCTGTAACAGAATTTAATGCTATGAGGAAACAGGGAGAAGAGATCACCCAAGTCTTACGCGCTATGGTTGATTTGTTCAATGGTACCTTTTCGCAAGTGAATCTGCCACCGACTGTTCAAAACCTGGTGAGAGAAAGAACACAGAAAAAGAGTACTTTGGAAGTTGAAGAGCTCGGACGTGAGACTGGGGAAGGCTTAAGGCGTCAGGGTGTTGGAAACATTGTATGTCTAGTAGCAGAAGACCTTATACGTGAGGCTGCGGAAAGTTTGAGGCACCAGGGTGCGCGAGACCCTACAGAAGACCTGATGCACTAGGGTGTACAAGACCCCATGTACGAGGGTGTGAGAGACTTGGGGCACCATGGTACGCGAGACCCTACGGAAGAACAGATGTGCCAGGGTGCGCGAGACCCCATACGCAAGGGTGCGAAAGACTTAGGGCGTAAGGGTGCGTGAGACCCTATGGAAGACTTGATGAGTCAGGGTGCGTGAGACCCCATGCCCGAGGGTACGAGAGACTTGGGCCACCAGGGTGCGCGAGACCCCATGCACAAGGGTGCGAGAGACTTGGGGCGCCAAGGCACGTGAATCCCTGCGAAAGACCTGATGCCAGGGTGCACAAGACCCCATGCGCAAGAGTGCGAAAGACCTGATGTGCTAGGGTACATGAGACCCCATATGCGAGAGTGCGTGAAACCTGAGGCGCCAGGGTGCGAAAGACCCCTCACGCGAGGCTGCGGAAGGCTTAAGGTGTCAGGGTACGAGAGACTCTACAAGGGAGATTGTTAGGGGCCTTTGACACCCGAATGTCGGAAGTCTTTAAAGTCCAACTATGATGGATGCTGGATATATGGATGGTATAGGAGGTGTTGGAATGACGAGATCCCATACGGGGAGGAGATACTCAAAAATAGATTCAACGTGGAATCCTGAAATTGAAATGGTAAACTTTCCATCCCAGACTCATCAGAACCAAATTCATAACCTACACAGCAAGGGGAAAGAGGTTGTTGATTGCAACGAAATTGATCATTTAACACCGAAAGGTTCAAGATCGACCTGCACCCATGGCACAAGATGCCACAGACATGAAAAGAATGGTTGAACGAATCTTAGAGGAGAAAAGGTTGGTTTCGATTGAAGAGAACATGAGAAGAAGAATCCTAGTCAGTATAGTGATCATGGGAAAACCACTGGTCCCAAAATTCAAGATGTCACAGATAACGACATATGCTGGAAAGACTGACCCTTATAACCATGTTGAAAATTACGAGTCGTTAATGCTACTACATGGATGGGAGGATGAGATTATGTGTAGGGCATTCTCCCTAACCTTAACTGGTCACGCACTGAAGTGGTTCAACAACTTACCAAAAGGATCTATTTTGTCTTTCAATCAATTGAGAAGTGAATTTTTGAAGGCCTTTGTGATAAATAGCCAAAAGAGGAAGGAGGCCACCTATCTGCTCACCCTAAGACAAGGGAACAAAGAATCACTAAAAAGCTATGTAGATCGATTCCGTGATGCTACTATTGAGGTACATGATCTACAAGTTGGGGTAGCGATGACAGCTATGCTACAGGGGACAAGGTCCGAAAAGTTACAAGAATCGTTATCTTTAGATTAGCTGACGACAGTTTCAGACTTGTTCTTTAGAGCAAACAAGTATATTACTCAAGAGGAGGTGATGAAAATGATATGAACACGGGACCTTTAAGAAGGAAGGAAGCAAGAAAGAGAGCCTGATGAGAAGAACATAGGAAGATCAAACCAATCAGGCAAATCCCTAAAGTTGAAGTATGCTAATTACACGTAATTTATCGAACCGCGCGCTTCGATCCTAACGACGATCGAAAGAACTGGGATGCTTCAATTCCCTAAGAGAGGTGAGGGAAATCTAAGAAAAAACCTCAGGTCTTATTGTAGCTTCCACTCTGCCTTTGGTCATTCGAATAAGAAGTGTTGGGATCTGATAAATCAGCTTGAGAAATTAGCTAGAGAAGGGCTGTTAGACCGTTACGTACATAGAAATGAAAGGAATCCATATCATATGCGTGGTCGAGTAGACAACAAACTACGAGATAGACGCAATGATAACAGAGGAAATATGAGGAGAAACGAAGAGAGATGAAATGGGGTAAGGCAAAGAGAACGTAGGAATCAGTAGATAAATAATGAACTTGCAAGAACCATCATTCATTTCATCTTTGGTGGAGAATACGTAGTTGGTAGCTCATCTGCTTCACGGAAGGCTTATGTTAGACAAGCGTAACAGGTCCATTCTGTGATGAAAGCGACTGAGGACGGAGAGGCGATTACTTTCACGTCTGCTGATCAAGGAGATGTTATTGCTCAGCATGATGATTCTATGGTCATATCGACAGTCGTGGCTAAACATCTGATAGCCAAATTCTGGTAGATAATGAAAGCTCGGTGAACCTTATCTACTGAAATTATTTTGAAAAAATGAATCTGACTGAAGACAGATTGAAACCCATAACTACCCCCCTGTTTGGCTTCACAGTAAAGAAAGTAAGGGTGGTAGGGTCGATTGAACTACTAGTTAATTTGGGAGAAGACCCTAAGAGTGTTACGAGACAGTTCTTATTTATAGTGGTCAAATCAACATCTCTGGCCTACAATGTTATTCTTGAACGGCCATTGTTGAGTGATATGAGAGTCGTACTCTTACCGTGTTATCTATTGATGAAGTTCCCAACTCTCAAAGGTGTAGGGTAGGTAAGAGGAGATCAAATGAGAGAGAGAACATGTAATGTTGCATCAACTACATGTAAGGAGGTTCAGAGGAAAGAAACTCTTACTATTACTGAACCACCTAAGCCGAGACCTATCGAAGAAATGGAAGAAATAACATTGGAAACTGGCGATGAAGAGAAGAAAGTGTACATCGGGGGTCAATTGAGGCCTGAAGTGAAGAGGGAGATAATAAAATGCTTAAGAGATAACGTCGATGTCTTCGTATGGACCCCTATTGACATGCCTAGAATTTATCCAAAAGTCATATGTCATGAACTTAACGTGTTGCCTGGGGAAAAACCTATCAAACAGAAAAAACAAAGGAACTTCGCCCTTGAAAGACAGCAAGTTTTTTCATTGAAGAAGAGATAGATAAGTTACTTAAAGCTGGATTCATCCGGGAGGTCCTATATCTGGAATGGCTAGCGAATGTGGTGATGGTAAAGAAAGCCACTGGAAAGTAGAGAATGCGTGTGGATTTTACCGACTTGGATAAGGCATGTCTAAAAGACTCGTACCCATTGTCTCTGAAGAATGCGTCCAAGAAACTAAGAAACTCATAACCTAGTAGATGAAACTTCAGTATATGAGTTTCTTAGTTTCTTGGACGCATTCTTCGATTATTATCAGATCCTAATGCATCCCGAAGACGAAGAAAAAACGTCTTTCATTACTGATAAAGGCACTTACTGCTACAGAGTGATGCCATTTGGCCTAAAAAAAGCAGGAGCTACGTATCAGCGTATGGTGAACAGAATTTTTAAGGATCTGCTTGGCAACACAGGGGAAGCCTATGTGGATGATATGATCGTGAAAAGTAAATAATGGGAATCTCATGCTTTGCAGTTATCTAAAGTCCTTGAAGTTTTAAGGAAGTATAACATGAAGCTAAATCCCAACAAGTGTTCGTTTGGAGTCCAATCCGATAAGTTTTTTGGATTCATGATAACCAATCGTGAGATCGAGGCCAACCTCGAGAAGGTTCAAGCCATCTTAGACATGAGGCCTCTAGTTACTTTTAAAAAGATGCAAAGGCTGACAGGGAGAATAGCTGTATTAAACTGTTTCTTGTCAAAATCTACTGAAAGAAGCCTACCGTTCTTCAAGACACTCTGAGGCGGGAAGAACTTCGAATGGACTAAAGAATGTCAATCGACCTTTGAGGAGTTGAAGGAATATTTGAAAGAACTGTCGTTGTTGTCAAGGCCTTTAACCGGGGACCATCTGTTTGTGTATCTAGGGGTAGGCGATAAAGCGATTAGTGCAGTCTTATTGAGAAGAACCATAGAAGGAGATAGACCAGTTTACTATGTGAGCAAAGTGCTTCTGGAGGCATAAACAAGGTATCCGCAAGCTGAGAAAGTAGCTTTAGCACTTGTCATGGTTGCACAAAAACTACGCCTTTATTTTCAGGAACATTCGATAACGATCTTAACAGATCAACCTTTGAGATATATACTCCAAAAGCTTAAGCATTCCGAGAGGTTAGTGAAGTATGCTGTCGAACTCGGAGAATACGATATCTCTTTTCAGTCTCGATAAGCTATCAAAGCATAAACACTAGCAGATTTTATCATTGAGTGCACATGTCGAGAAGATCCCAAGATGGAAGAGTTGGAATGGTGGAAATTGTTTGTTGTTGGAGCATCAAGCATTAGAGGAAAAGGAGCTGGCATTGTACTGGTATCGCCAAAAGAAGAAATGTTTGAGTATTCTCTATACTTTAATTTCCCTAGTTCCAATAATGTGGCCGAATATGAAGCTTTAATTGGTGGAATGAAACTTGCAAGGGAGCTCCAAGTTTGAAACTTGTTAGCTCATAGCGACTCCCAACTTGTTGTTAACCAGTTCAACGGGCAGTATGAAGTTCGAGAATCTACTCTCATTCTGTACTTGGAAAAGGTCCAGTGGTTAGCTCGATCATTTGATAATTTTCAACTAACTCAAATCGATCGATCTAAAAATAGTCATGTCGATGCCTTATCTAAGTTAGCATCCTCTAAAGAAGCCATTAGGAGGTCTGTAAAAGTAGAAAGGTTGGTGAAGCCAAGCATAGAAGAAGAAGGGGTCCTAGAAATTGAAGTCGGTATTGACTGGAGGATGCCCATTAAACAGTATTTAATGGAGGGAACACTTTCTGATGATAAAGAAGCAGCTCGGAGAATGAGAATTCAAAGTGCAAAATTCACTCTAGTGAATGAGGAGCTCTATAAAAGGGGATATACTATGTCACTGTTGAAATGTTTAGGCCCAGAACAAGCCAACTACACATTGGCCGAGGTTCATGAGGAGATATGCGGAGAGCATTTAGGAGCCCGAGCCTTAGCAACAAAAATACTCAAAGTAACATTCTATTAGCCCACACTTAAGCAAGATGCGCACGATAAAATGCGAAGGTATGATAAGTGTCAAAGATTTGCTCCCTTGATGACTGCCCCAGTATCGGCCCTTCAAATCACATTCCAACCTACACCGTTCGCCTAGTAGGGTTTGGATATACTAGAGCTGTTCCCGGTAGCCACAGGTCAAAGGAAGTATTTTTTAGTAGCAACAGATTATTTTACTAAATAGATAGAAGCAGAGCCATTAGCCACGATAACAGAGAAAAAAGTTGAAGCAATGGTTTGGAAAGAGATAATCTATCGATTTGAAATTTCGAGAATTTTGAATGCGGATCATGAAAAGCAATTTGATTATGATGCCTTTCGAAATTTTGGTGAAGGACTAAAGATCCAACTTAAGATATCTTTGGTATCGTACCCACAAGCTAATGGCCAAACTGAAATCAGTAACAGGACCATACTTCACGTTCTCAAGACTCGTCTGGACAAGTCAAAAGGAGCTTGGGTGGATGAGCTGCCTAGTATTTTATGGGCATATAAGACCACAAGTCGGGCACCGACAGGGGAAACACCATTCAGCTTCGTATACGGAACCGAAACTTTAATACCAGTAGAGGTCGGAGCCATCTCACCAAGAATAATTCCTTATGTGCAATAAGTGAATTCCCAGTGCCTACGAGAGAACCTAGATTTACTTGACGAGCAACGAGATCTTGTTGCTATACGGTTAGCTACCTATCAGCAAAGAGTCGCTCGTTATTACAACTCCCGCGTAAAAGACAGACCCTTGCAAGAAGGAGATCTAGTGTTGCGAAAGTTAGCCATCACCAACGTCTTGAAAGAAAATGGGAAATTCAGAGTAAATTGCGAAGGACCTTACAGAATTAAGAGAATGATTGGGCCTGGCACATGCACCCTGGAAAATTTACAAGGCAAGAAGATAGCAAAGACGTGGAATACCAATCATCTGAAACCATACTGGCAGTAAAACTTTTATTTATTTAATGTCATTGTTGAACTATGGATTGAAATTTCATTTCTTGAATTATGATTTATTAATATTGCCTATTGAGGTTTTCAGCCATACTTATCTAAAGTGCAAAGACTTGAATCGAAAAATACGCGAGGTAAGCCACGCACCCAAATAAAAAAAGGGCTTGAAGCAAAAAATACGCGAAGTAAGCCGTAAAAGAGAAAGTGCAAGGGCTTGAAGCGAAAAATGCGCGAGGTAAACCACGCACCCAAATAAAAAATGGCTTGAAATGAAGAATATGCGAGGTAAGCCATAAAAGAGAAAGTGCAAGAGTTTGAAGCAAAAAATGTACGATGTAAGCCATGCACCCAAATAAAAAATGGCTTGAAGTGAAAAATGTGCGAGGTAAGCCGTAAAAAAGAAAGTGCAAGGGCTTGAAGCGAAAAATGCTCGAGGTAAGCCACACACCCAAATAGAAAAGGGCGTGTAGCGAAAAGTGCGTGAGGTAATCCACAAAAAGACATATCAAAGGCTTGAAAGGAAAAATGCATGAAGTAAGCCACACACCCAAATAAAAAAAGGGGGCTTGAAGTGAAAAGTGCGCGATGTAAGCCACAAAAAGACATATCAAAGACTTAAAGCGAAAAATGCACTAAGTAAGCCATAAAAAAGATAGTACAAAAGCTTGAAATAAGAATGCGTAAGATGAGTCGCATACCAAAATTAACGTATGGATATATATATATATATAAATAAACATAAAAAATAGATCACACTTCAGAGAAAAAGTGAAACTTCCTACGCATATATATGATGAATTCAAATTCTTAATACAGATAAAGAATGTCGACAACAAGAAAACATTAAAAACTAAACTATTCCTCAACTGGTGGAGAAGCGGTCTCGCCCGAAGAATATGACTTGTCACAATCCAAATTGCCTAAAGCGTCATTTACTCCCAGTTGTTGGCGAGGTTCCCAATGGCTTGAAAGGTTGGAAAGATAGTCATAGGCCCCCTTCTCCAAATAGGTCTCAAAATCCTCATTATCAGGCTCATAATTTGTCTAACCCCAAAATTCACTGGTATAGCCCTCCAATTATCTTGACCACTGCAGCTCAAGAAAAGTTTCTCCTGATCTCTCCTTTTCTAGCCAAAAATATGCCATATAGAAACCATATTTTACGAAGCCGATAGAGAATAAAAGCTTCATGTCATGACAGTCTTGTGATAAGCGATATTCTTTAACAGCTTCGGAACGAATCTCATCACACACATCTTGGCTAACTGATGAAGACAGAGGTTCTCTACTCAAGCTAAAAATTTCCTCTTCAACTCATCATAGTTTGTTTGGAGGTCTTGCAGCTTTGACAAAACTCAATCGTAGTTGGACTTAAAAGAACTTAGCTCCTCTTGAGTCGCGATATAAGACTCTTTATATTGTTCAGACTTTTCTTGCTCCTTGGCAAAATCCTCTTGAAGGCGAAAATAGTTGAGTTTTAGATCCTATTTCTCTTTCTTCAATCTATCGAGTTGCTCAGGAAGCCTCCTATACTGGTTCCTTTCAGTGAGCCACTTTGATTTTTCAGCCTTCAATTGGTGGAGCTCAGCATCAGCCTAAGTCTTATATGCCTGATACCACGCATTATAAGCGATTACCTACTAAGCCGTCTGAAAGTGCATAGAAATTAAAGGTCATAAAAAAATAAGGAAATAAAGGAGTGGGAAAGACAAAGAAGATAACATCATTGCTAAATAATCTGCTCGATCTTAAGGCTGAGGGAAACCCTTAAATAACTTGCCTCGTCTCGTGGAAGTATGGTTGACCAACCTAGGTGACACGCCACTCCAGGATCATGGATTAAATCATTATCGCTAACGCCTGGATATACTACAAAATTCTATCCATGAACCGTCTTGCCACCGTCCACCAGGTATCTGGAAGTGTTAAGCTCGACGATTGGAGGGAACGCTGACTTATCCCTCATGGTTAACTCGATATACAAACATTGGCTCCCAATGCGAGATAGGTGAGCAGTGTTGCATTTTGCTCGATTAGTCTGATGATACTCTTCCAGCTTGGGATCCAAAAGTCGGGGCTCCACGACGAGCTGTTTCCCCCTATCCCGACTTCGAGACTGGACCCCTCTGGACGAGATAGAAGAGGAGCTTGAGGAGTTTGTCTTTTGTCTCGAGAAGCTGGAGCAGAAGTATGAGCATGACTTCGAGACTCTCGAGCATGGTCTCTCTATTGTCTACGTTTATGAGGATGGGCGGCTCTAGTAGCATCCTCGTCGCCTCCCCATCAATCAAAAACTCTTCTAGGTGAGTCCATTCCTGGAAGAAAAACAGAAAAATAAAAGTCAAAACAAACAAGAGAAAAGTAAACAATTATTTACGTGATAAAATGCGATATGAAATTACCGAGATTTAGGTGATCATCAAGAGAATGGATGGTAGCTAAGCTTTCATCCGAAGGAAAATCTAGAAATGGGCCCCCAAAAGCCTCGCCCTAGCCCCAATCTAAGTTCTCCTCGAAGTCTTCCTCTGAGGGATAGGTGGAATTTCCCACACCTCGACTTCCTGCGAGGAAACTAGAAGGTGAGGTGGGCTCGAGTGCGGGTACCAGATCAACAGGAACATATGTCACGACCCTCACACTTACCAAAATACGTTCAAATTTTTCGCTTTTTAAATATAATTGTTTATTCGTCCAGACCTTACTCCGATCGTGAACAGCTACCCTCACAGTAGTTGGGCTGTGTGTCAATGTCTACCTCATCCATCCATAACAATTTAATTTGCAATTTCATTTTAGGAGTAAACACTTTTATAAATACATCAGATTTATTGTTTACAAGTGTTTACATTGCTTTACATCCCCAATGTTTACATACAAAATGCTACTGTGCTATATCTAGTTTAGATACAAAATAATTCAAGTGTCTATACCTTTAGCAATGGGATGCAACGGATACCAAAAGGGATAAGCCTCCAGTCACGCTCAATCTTTACTCAAATCTCTGTAGAGAGGGGGAAAATAAGGGGAGTGAACAAACCACACTCTCAGTAAGGCAATCATACGAACATGTAGATACTGCACTATCTATGTGATCGTGATGCCATGCTCAAAAGCATTTAGTTTATCATTTTATCTCAAAAACATGAGTATATGATTATGTTAATGGTATGCTAATGGTAAGTAAAGCAATTCATCCTATTAAAATTTAATGCACAAAACCCATTCAAAGTATGACATTAACCATCATGCATATTTTATAAGTAAGACATGGAATTAATCATCATGCATATTTCATAAGTAAAGTATGGCATTAAACATCATGATCAGTGCACTTTAAAACCATTAACATACTTTCATGTCAAACAATTCAACTCTAGTCAGGATTCGGTCCCTCCCTCGGACTATCCTGACCCACAAATCATTCAAACACGAATTTATTTATAAAACAATAGACATGTAAGATAGGTAATACAACAAGGGAAATATCCTCAAGAACTATGGCGATATCCTGTGATACCAGCTATACAGATCAGGTGTGTGGGTTATCACCACTATCTGCTTCCACACGGGAGGTGGGTTAAGTCCAGCCCACGGTCCATAGCATTTCTCGTCCGAAGACAGCATATCATAATCTCAACACGGTACATCGTACTCCATGCTACCTGCACTGTACAGCGTACTCCGTGGACCTAATCAACACATCATATTACGCCACATCTAAAAAATATGTGTGTGCCTATTTAATTGGTACGACCTCTTGTCTACCCGAAGCTCCTAACATGGCTATCAACATGTCAAAACAATACACTTGCGAGCCTATTTAATCGGTGTGACACCCAGTCTACCCGAAGCTCCAAGCACGACAACAAGTAAGGTGGGCATCTAATGCGAGCTATACTCCAGCACCATGCCAAAACCAGTAAAAATCCATGTGAAAACTAGTGCAAGCTAAGCTCCAGCACTCGTGTGTATAAAACAGGTCAAATCTCATGCGAGTCATACTCTAGCACTCTTTCATCCTCACGAAAACCATGTAGGTGGTTCAATTCTTTGCAAAATATGGTTAACAAACCAAAACAACTCATTTCTTTTATAAATCATTTTAAATGTTAGCCAACCTACCAATCATTTGCTAAAAAACAATAAAACGTGATTTTCAAAGCATTATGCTTTTGTTTTCATGCACATTTCTCAAACACCCAACTTTTGCCCTTCAATCACCCAATTTCATTTCCTAATATCTCATGCATTCTAGCAAAGCATTTAAGCGCCTAAATTGCGTACAGATCTCTCTAAGAGTCCACTCAATTCCAATACCACGATTTACTCGTGGTGCGACTCTCTTCCTTTGTGCTTCTCACGTTCTTATCTCGACTTGATCCGATGTATCCTCGGGAGCTTAAATTCATCCATCAAAATCACTTGAGTTAATGTTGTTAACTCACATTTTGACTTCACTCGTCAATATAATTTATTATGCATTTTACCAATGCCTAAATCCACATCTTACCTCTTGTGGTAAATCTCACAATCTATTCACTAACAACAACTTCAAATCATACCCATAACACTATTTTCACCTCTAGATATCCCATTCCTCATTAACCTCAATACATTCCACTTTCTCACTCTAGACCATTTCTAGGTCATAATCATTCCAATGCATTTTAGATAGTTTCTAACAATACTAAGCACCCCAAACATCAATAGCTTAATAATGTACTTAAGTTGGTCCTTTAGAAACTCACCTAGCTTGATTTCCTCTTTGCTCCAAATGGAAATGCACCTTTTGTCCTTCAATCAACAAATGAGGAAAATGCCTCGAAGCTAAGTTGTTCTTCTCATCGATGTGAGCAACTTTATGTCTGATAGCCTTCCCTCAAATCTTCTTGAAAATGGCTGGATTTAGAGAGCAAAATCTAGGTTTTTAAGTTTGGAATGGAAGGAAATGGTTTTGTCCTGAAATCTGCAGATCCAACTGCTCCTATTTATAGATTCAGCTTGATGAGACCGATCTGCCTTGGATGGGGATCGATCTGGTCCCCTTAAATTCCTCTTTTTTAAGGCATTTTCAAGCATGAGATCGATCTGTCGAAGCTTGAGATCAATCTGCTCCCAAACAGAGAGCTAAGGAGATCGATCTGTTCTATCAAGGATCGATCTGCATTTTACAGAATGTTTAGGAGATCGATTTGGCTCTATTGGAGATCGATCTGTCCTATTCCATAGCTCAAAATAAGAGCATTCTGGTTCTTCCAAATCGATCTCTTATCCTATGAGATCGATCTGTCATTCATATTTCTAGATTTTCTGCAGTTTTTCTGCAGCAACACATACTAAACTTCATACATTTTGTTGCCATGGTCATTTTCTCATCCAATCATCTGTAAGACTTGAAAATGGCATCCATTAATACTTCATACATATTAAAACTTGTGTAGAATCTTTGTATGACCAAAGGTACATAATATAAACCAAATGGAAGTGCATAACTTATGAAATCTTTCTTCTATTTTACTACACTACTCATTTTCCATTCTACTTCCATTCTTCACATGTTTAAGTCCATTTCTTCACATTCATATATAATGAAACTTGTGCGTACAATCACAACTCTTATTACAAGTGTGTCATCATACTTATGATTTCATTTACATATATATACAAGGTTTAGCCTATACGGGGTCTCACATTCTCCCCCACTTAGAAAATTTGGTCTTCCAAATTGGAACCAATCATCATGTGAACAACTCAGGATACTTCTCCCGCATCAAACTCTCCAATTCCCAAGTGGCCTCTTCCACCGTGTGATGTTGCTAAAGAACTTTCACTAAGGAAATTTTCTTTGTCCTCAACACTTTCTCTCTTCTGTCTAATATCCGAACCGGCTTCTCAACATACATCATACCTTCATCGAGCTCCAATGGCTCATATCTTACCACATGTGCCGGGTCCGGGTGATACTTCCTTAACATGGATACGTGGAAGACGTTATGCACACTTACCAACTCTGGTGGCAATGCCAATCTATAAGCCTTATCTCCCACCTTATCAAGTTTCTCGAATGGCCCTATATATCGAGGGCTCAACTTTCCCTTCATCCCAAATCTCATAATTCCCTTCGAATGAGAGACTTTCAAGAACACCGACTCACCCACATAGAACTCTAGTGGTCTCCGTCTTTTGTTAGCGTAACTCTTTTGTTTGCCCTAAGCTGTCTGTAATCTCTCACATATCAATCGGACGTCCTCAGATGCCTGCTGCACTAAGTCAAGAGCAAAGATCTGTCTGTCACCAACCTCCTCCCATCCAATAGGGGAACGGCATCTACGCCCATACAATGCCTCATATGGTGCCATCCCGATACTTGCATGAAAATTATTATTATAAGCGAACTCTGCAAGTGGAAAATGGTCATCCCAAGAGCCTCCAAAATCTAACGCACACGCTCTCAACATATCCTCCAAGGTCTGTATAGTCCTCTCTGACTGACCATCTGTCTGAGGATGAAACGCGGTGCTAAAACTCAACTGGGTCTCCATCGCTTCTTGAAAATGTTGCTAGAAATGGGAAGTGAAGTGGGCATCCCTATCAGAACCAACGCTCACTGGAATTCCATGTAGCCTCACTATCTCGCGCACATACAAGTTCGCTAACTGGCTCTGAGTATCGGTAGCTCTCATAGCTAAAAAATGGGCTGATTTCGTTAACCGATCCACAATCACCCATATGGCATCATGACCTCTGCAGGTCCTCGGTAATTCCATCACAAAATCCATGGTGACGTGCTCCCACTTTCAAGTCGGTATCGATAAAGCTGCAATAACCCTGCAGGTTTCTGATGCTCTACCTTCACTTGTTGACAAACGAGACACTTAGCAACATATTCAGCAATGTGCTTTTTCATCCCAGACCACTAATAAACCTTTCAAAGGTTTTGATACATTTTGGTGCTTCCTGGATGTATCATATACTTCGATGAGTGAGCCTCTGTCAAGATAAACCTTTTGATCTCTACATCATTAGGAACACATATCCTACCTCTGAACCTCAATAATCCATCTAAACTCAACTCAAAGTCAATCTTTATGCCCCTCTGTATCTTCCCGACAATATCACTGCACTGTTGATTAATCCACTGAGCCTGTCAAATTCGATCTACCAGATCTGGTTCCAACTGCAGGCTAACTACCATAACACCACCATCAACACTAGGTTGGGTCACATCCAAACTGAGGTTCGTGAACTGTTTCAATAGTTCGTGTTCCTTGATCATCATAAATGATACCATCCATAGATGCTTCCTACTCAATGCATCAGCAACCACATTCGCTTTACCCGGGTGGTACAAGATCTCACAGTCATAATCCTTTAACAGCTCGAGCCATCTCCTCTATCTCATGTTCAACTCTTTCTGCGAGAACAGGTACTTAAGGCTCTTATGATCTTTGTAAATCTGAAATCTCTCACCATAAAGGTAGTGGCCCCATATCTTCAGCGCAAACACCATTGCTGCCAACTCCAAGTCATAGGTCGGGTAGTTCCTCTCATGATCCTTCAGTTGTCTAAATCCATAGGCTACTACCTTCCCATCCTGCATCGACACACAGCCCAGTCCTTGGTGTGAAGCATCTGTATACACTGAAAAACCTCTTGAGCTGGTAGGAATGGTGAGTATCGGAGCTCTGGTTAATCTCCTTTTCAACTCCTGAAAACTTTCCTCACACTTATCGTCTCACACAAACTCAACGTTCTTTCTCGTAAGACATGTCAAATAAGCAGCTAAACTTGAGAATCCCTCTACAAATCTTCGGTAATACCCAGCTAAACTTAGGAAACTTTTGATCTCGATCACTCTCTAGGGTCTCTGCCACTGAACTACGACCTCAATCTTAGATGGATCCACTGACACTCCATCCTTTGATACTATATGACCCAGAAAAGAGATCTGTTCCAACCAAAAGTCGCTCTTACTGAGTTTAGCGTACAACTTCTTTTCTCGGAGGGTCTGTAGCACTATCCTTAAATGCCTTTCATGCCCTTCTCTAGATCTTGAGTACACCAATATATCATCAATAAACACAATAACAAATCGATCCAAGTTCTGGTGAAATACCTCATTCATCAATGACATAAAAGCTGCGAGAGCGTTCGTCAACCCGAATGGCATAACCATAAACTCATAGTGTCCATACCGGGTGCGAAAAGCTGTCTTAGGTACATCTTCACTCCGTATCTTCAATTGATGGTACCCAGATCTCAAATCTATCATGGAAAAGACCTACGTTCCCTTAAGCTGATCTAATAAGTCATTGATGCGTGGAAGGGGATACTTATTCTTGATGGTGGCCTTATTCAACAACCGGTAATCTATATACAGTTAGAGGCTTCCATCCTTCTTCCTTACAAACAGAATCGGTGCTGCCCAAGGTGAGAAACTTGGTCTGATGAACCCCTTCTCCAGTAACTCCTGTAACTGTTTCCTTAATTCTTCCAACTCAACTTGAGCCATTTTGTATGGTAGCTTAGATATCGACTCCGTACCAGGTGCCAAATCTATACCAAATTTCATCTCCCTATCTGGAGGTAACCCTAGTAATTCATCCGGGAAGACATCTGGATATTCCCTGACCACGAGGATGTCTATCAACTCCGGACGTGCCTTGTCTGTCTCAATCACATAAGCAATGTATCCTTCACATTATCCTTTCCATCGTTATTAATCATAAATCATCATATCAACATATATAATTGTAAATTAGATTCATCTCTAAATTATCATGTGAATAGATTATACTTTTTCTAATTGCAATGACATATTCTTTCATTTCATTTCATCAAATTTACAACAAGGTTGTCTATCTTTGAAAACATCAAAGTTTTTGCATAACAATCCATAACAATATGATTGGTAGCCAACCAATCCATCCCTAGGATTACATCAAAATCACTCATATTTAATAAAATTAAATCGGCTGCCATTTTTTTCCTCCTATCTTCAATTTACAACTCTTATATACATGCTCGGTTAATTGACTATCATTCACAGGGGTAGATATCAACAACATCTTATCAAGCAGTGTGGGTTGTACATGCTTCAATAATTTACATGCAAAGGATGACGGAATAAAGGAATACGTGGCACTAGGATCAAACAACACAAATGCTTCTAAATCAAATATTTGGATGGTACCTTTTACCACATCCGAAGAATGATCTGCAGTGTCTTGGTCCAGTGCATGCACTCGTCCTCTACTCATACCCACTGTCTGTTTTCCCTTTTCCTTAGCTGTAGCCCTCCTTATCGAAGCAGGTGTCCCAACTGGAGCTCTCTCTAGCTCCTTGCCCTTCTGTGGGGCTCTCTCTGTCATCTCTGGGCAATCTCTGATTATGTGCCTTAGTTTCCCACATCTGAAGCATACTACTTAAGGTCCATAGCATGGTTGAGTTCCATGGTACCTACCACACTTACTACACTGCTCCATAGTAGGCCGAAGTCCTCCAATCAAAACTCCTATCGCTGGACCAAGAGCCGGATAAATGGAAGGATTAGCTGTCCTCTCCCGGATCTCCTTAATCCTTGACCTTTTCCCAGCAAACCTCTTGGTTCCCTTATAACCGAAGCCTCTATCCATCATTGGTCTCTTTTTATCTCTGTCCCTCATCTTACCAACCTTTCCAAACTCTGAGGCGATTCTATCAACATCTTGCTCATACAATTGCGCCATACGCACTGCTTCCTCATAGGTCGGTATGTCTGAGGGAACCAACATGGACCTGATGGTCAGTCTCAGTCCATCCACAAACTTCTGAATTTTCTCAACCTCATTACTCATTGTGTTGGGATCATACTTGCCTAGGGAGATAAAATTCATCTCATACTCATCTACAGTCCTACTCCCTTGGGTCAGTCCCAAAAATGCCATTTTTAGCTTTTGTTGTGGGTATCCGAGACATACTGTCTCCGAAAAGCTTCTAAAAATATATCCCAACTGATCTCAGTATGTCGGGCTCTCAAAATAGGCCTGGTGGATTTTCACCAATGTTCTGCTGATCCCTTCAGCATAAAAACAATAAACGATACCATCTCGGTAGTAGTCCACTCGAAGAACCCATAAAACTTCTCGATCTCATTTATCCAAACCTCCGCAGCCACTGGATCCTTTACTCCACTGAAAGATGGCGGTCCAAACTTCTAGAACTGTCGTAATCTGTCCAAATCACAACTGTAACCCCAGCCTCTATTGGCCTATGTGTAGCAACAGGCGTAGGCGTATCCTTTGCAAGTGGGGTATCTTTCGTCTGAGGTCTCTGGGCCGGTCGTGCCCGTGCCCCAGGAACTACCGCCTACGGCATCACCCAGCGGGACTCTATCTGCCCCTAACTCCAGGCAATGATTAAGTGACCAACTCCAAGATCATCTCAATGCTCCGCTCAATCCTCGCGAAGCGAGCCTCAGTACTCTCGGGTCTCTCTTCTGGACCCTGTGGAGCATGCTCAACCTCAGCCTCCACTTCAATCTCATCCTGAGTCTCGTGTGTTTTCGGCTCAACACTACCCCCAGGCCTACCTCTACGGCCTCGAGCCTGCACTCTCATCCCTCTACCGCGACTGGTACTAGGCATATCATTTCACTTCCCTACATACACATAAATTTCTTAGTCAACCCATCGACACACACACAATTTGTATCTAAACAAGTACAATAACATGAGGATGTAATTTTTTCAACTTATTAAGTATTTTAGACATCACACACATCAGACCAACCGAGCTCTAATACCAACTTCTGTCACTACCCTCACACTTACTAAAATACGTACAATTTTTTTTAAATATAATTGTTTATTCGTCCATACCTTACTCCGATCGTGAACAGCTACCCTCACAACAGTTGGGTCGTGTGTCAATGTCTACCTCATCCATCCATAACAATTTAATTTGCAATTTCATTTTAGGAGTAAACACTTTTATAAATACATCAGAGTTACTGTTTACAAGTGTTTACATTACTTTACATCCCCAATGTTCACATACAAAATGCTACTGTGCTATATCTAGTTTAGATACAAAATAATTCAAGTGTGTATACCTTTAGCGATGGGATGCAGTGGATACCAAAAGGGATAAGCCTCCAGTCACGCTCAATCTTTACTCAAATCTCTGTAGAGATGGGGAAAATAAGGGGGTGAGCAAACCACACGCTTAGTAAGGCAATCATGCGAACAGGTAGATACTGCACTATCTACGTGATCGTGATGTCATGCTCAAAAGCATTTAGTTCATCATTTTATCTCAAAAACATGAGTGTATGATTGTGTTAATGGTATGTAAAGCAATCCATGCTATTAAAATTTAGTGCATAAAACCCATTCAAAACATGGCATTAAGCATCATGTATATTTTATAAGTAAGGCATGGCATTAATCATCATGCATATTTCATAAGTAAAGTATGACATTAAACATCATGCATCAGTGCACTTTAAAACTATTAACATACTTTCATCTCAAAACAATTCAACTCTAGTCAGGATTCGATCCCTCCCTCGGACTATCCTGACCCACAAATCATTCAAACATGGATTTATTCATAAAACAATAGACATGTGAGATAGGAAATACAACAAGGGAAATATCCTCAAGGACTATGGCCATATCATGTGATACCGGCTACACGAATCAGGTGTGCTGGGTATCACTACTATCCGCTTCCACACGGGAGGTGGGTCAAGTCCAGCCTGTCGGTCCATAGCAGATCTCATCCGAAGACGGCATATCACAATCTCAACACGGTACATTGTACTCCATGCTACCTGCACAGTACAATGTACTCCGTGGACCCAATCAACACAATATATCACGCCACATCTCAAAAATGCACGTGTGAGCCTATTTAATCGGTACGACCTCTTGTCTACCCGAAGCTCCTAACACGACTATCAACATGTCAAAACAATGCACATACGAGCTTATTTAATCGGTGTAACACCCAGTCTACCCTAAGCTCCAAGCACAGCAACAAGTAAGGTGGGCATCTAATGCGAGCTATGCTCCAGCACCATGCCAAAACCAGTAAAAATCCATGTGAAAACTAGTGCTAGCTAAGTTCCAGCACTCATGTGTATAAAACACGTCAAATCTTGTACGAGTCATACTCTAACACTCTTTCATCCTCACGAAAATCATGTAGGTGGCTCAATTCTTTGAAAAATATGGTTAATAAACCAAAACAACTCATTTCTTTTGCAAATCATTTCAAATGTTAGCCAACCTACCAATCATTTACTAAAAAGCAATAAAACATGATTTTCAAAGCATTATGCTTTTATTTTCATGCACATTTCTCAAACACCCAACTTTTGCCCTTCAATCATCCAATTTCATTTCCTAATATCTCATGCATTCTAGCAAAGCATTTAAGCGTCCAAATTGTGCACAGATATCTCTAATAGTCCACACAATTTCTCTACCTTGATTTACTCGTGGTGCGACTCTCTTCCTTTGTGCTTCTCACGTTCTTATCTTGACTTGATCTGGTGTATCCTCGGGAGCTGAAATTCATCCATCAAATCACTTGAGTTAATGTTGTTAACTCACATTTTAACATCACTCGTTAATATAATTTATTATGCATTTTACCAATGCCTAAATCCACATTTTACCTCTTATGGTAAATCTCGCAATCTATTCACTAACAACAACTTAAAATCATACCCATAACACTATTTTCACCTCTAGATATCTCGTTCCTCATTAACCTCAATACATCCCACTTTCTCACTCTAGACCATTTCTAGGTCATGATCATTCCAATGCATTTTAGATAGTTTCTAACAATACTAAGCACCCCAAACATCAACATCTTAACAATGTACTTAAGTTGGTGCTTTAGAAACTCACTTAGCTTGATTTCCTCTTTGCTCTAAAGGGAAATGCACCTTTTGTCCTTCAATCCACAAATGAGGAAAATGTCTCCAAGCTAAGTTGTTCTTATCTTCGATGTGAACAACTTTATGTCTTACAGCCTTCCCTCAAATCTTCTTGAAAATGATCGGATTTAGAGAGTAAAATCTAGGTTTTTGAGTTTGGAATGGAAGGAAATGGCTTTGTCCCGAAATCTGTAGATCCAACTATTCCTATTTATAGATTCAGCTTGATGAGATCGATCTGCCTTAGGTGGAGATTGATCTGGTCCCCTTAAATTCCTCTTTTTCACGGCATTTTCAAGCATGAGATTGATTAGTTGAAGCTTGAGATTGATCTGTCGAAACTTGAGATCGATCTGCTCCTAAACAGAGAGCTAAGGAGATCGATCTAGTCCATCAAGGATGGATCTGTATTTTACAGAATGTTTAGGAGATCGATCTGGCTCCATTAGAGATCGATCTGTCATTTATATTTTCATATTTTCTGCAGTTTTTCTACAACAACACATACTAAACTTCATACATTTTGTTGACATGGTCATTTTCTCATCTGATCATCTTTGAGACTTGAAAATGGCATCTATTAATACTTCATACATATTAAAACTTGTGTAGAATCTTTGTATGACCAAAGGTACATAATATAAACCAAATGGAAGTGCATAACTTATGAAATCTTTCTTCTACCATTCTACTTCCATTCTTCACATGTTTAAATCCATTTCTTCACATTCATATATAATGAAACTTGTGCGTACAATCACAACTCTTATTACAAGTGTGTCATCATACTTATGATTTCATTTACATATATATACAAGGTTTAACCTATACGGGGTCTCACAACATATCCCCAGCCAGCATCAATTATATTCTCTGAAGTTAATAAAGATAATAAAACGTCCTCATCATCTACTTGCAGCTGAGAGATAAGAGGACCGTATACATCCCATAAATTAGACAGAGGGCTAAGGTTGGAGGGTATGTGACAACTCCATTAGGTAGGGATGTTTAAAGTCGAAAGAACCTCAACAATGAACCAGTCCAAAGCATAGTTATGCAATTTGGATGGAGACCTCCTACAAAGCTTATTACTTTGTCCCCTCTCGAATACTTTTTGTATAAAAAAACGTGTCGAGTTATGGACACTACGGGCTCTAAAGAAGGAATTGAACAGAGGAATAGTGGGCCTGGCATTAAGTCTGTGACATATAATTGTAAACCCTACCACTTGTGCCCATCCATTAGGGTGAAGTTGGGCAAGGACTATGTCATAATGTTGAAGAAAAATAACTCCAAAGTCAGGTAAGGGAAAACAGAACCCAAATTCTAACGAGACCCGGTAAATAGGAACGTTGCTACAGACAGATTGAGGAACGCGTTCTGCAGTGGTTGAGAGCCTATAATAATAACCCTCGGGAAGAGGAAATGTATTGCGAATAGACTCGAGATCAGACTCTCTAAGTTTGGAATAAGGATCTAGACTTATTTATTTACCACTACATTGTCTAGCCATCAAGAAGTTGATCAATATAACCAATGCTTAGAGAATAAGTGACTACGTCTACCTTCAACAGCAGAATTGCCGTGAGGGTTCTGCCGCGAGGTTGATGCCGCGAGGGTCTCACGCTAAAAGAAATGCTGCGAGTGTTATGGATGCCGCGAGTGTTGTGCCACGAGAGTCTGTTGATGTCGCGAGGGTCTCGCGCTAAAAGAAATGCTGCAAGTGTTATGAATGCCACGAGGGTCTGGCGCTCAAGTTCTGTCGCGAGTGTCTATAAATGCCACAAGGGTTCTGCCGCGAGAGTGAATGCTGTGAAGGTCTTCAGTATACCATGAGAGTCTGCCGTGAAAGCGTAATCTCTGCGAGAGGAAAATAAAGTTTGAGCTAATATCCTATATATATATATATATATATATATATATATATATATATATATATATATATATATATATATATATATATATATATATATATACACTGTGCCACGTGACGCATTGTGATGATACCATGTGGCACATTAAGATGATACTCATAACAATTGTTCCCCACTCTTTCGCTAGTGGTCACTCTTTCGCTAGTCGGCATATATATGCCGACGGGAGGATCGTGAAAAACAGTATACTCTTCCGCAAAGTGACCACTAGCGAAAGAGTGGGGAACAATTGTTATGAGTATCATCTTAATGTGCCACGTGGTATCATCACAATGCGTCACGTGACACATAAAAATTATATGCAAATAAAAAGAGATTCTGTGTCGAAATTTATTCAGACAATTTTATCCTTGAGTATCTTTGACTAATATAAGTGGACAAATACATAATTAAAGAAGAAATTAATTCTTATAAATAGGAATCATGTATGATTTATGAAGGAGATGAATTCTCTATTTTTTACTTTACTAAAACTCTGTCAAAATTTTGTTTTAGTTTAAGTATTGAAGTGTTTATGTAAAAAATAATCCCTACATCTCTATGATTATTTTTATTTTTGTAGAGTTTTCAATAACACGTGCCTTGACGCCTTATTCTTTATGGATTTTCGTCACTCGAATCTCCACCGAAAATTCACTACCCCGAGCTATCTATCGAAAAAAGAAAACCCACAGCTTAATTTATTTATTGCATTAATTCTGACTTCTTTTTCTCTTGAATTTGGGTTTTGTCATACCCAGCACAGATAAAAAAAGAACAAAGATCAATTCACAAGTCTCAAACACAAAGTCTAGATCTAAATCATAAAACACATTCAAAAAATATAGAAACTAAAAAAGAAGGAAACTAGCGTCTACTGGAAGCAACGAGAAGCGATTGGGCTAGGGGACGCACTATGGTATTGGCTACTGGAGGCGGACAGGAAGCGGCAAACTGCAGCGGTAGGTGGCCGACCGGTCACTGGAAGCTAAGATGAAAATGACATTTTTGGATTTTTTTTTTATTTTTTTTAGAGAGAAAAGAGAGGAAAAATGGAGTAGAGAAAGACAGAGAAAGGAAAAGGAATAAAAATGATCTAAGATTATTAATTTTGTTAGAATAAAAATATAATTTTACCCTTTCTTCTTTATCTTTACCCTTCTAAATGGTGCCTGACTTTCACACCAATTAAAAACTCTTTAGTTGAAAAATCTTAAAAATATTTAATATTTAATTGAATAAAATTAAAAATTATGTTTTTAATTGAAAAATAATTTAAGATTTGATCCTAAATTGTTAGATGTGGTTCAGCCATATTTTGATGCAAATATGCTACTATAACTGCCAGTTGCAGCATTCAGAATTTAATTTAAATAATAAAAATACCATGATTAGGGTTCATTAACGATGTCGTTCACTCCAACTGAAGAAATCTCACCTATAAAAATTTTGATTTTTCCTTTGAAGTTTATATTAACCAAGCAACTGTTAAATTTGCACAAGAAGACTACGTAATATAATTGTTACTTCTCTTGTCTCATAAATAATGTTTGAATTTATTTTTTTACAATCAAGTTATTTTAGCTCAGGTCATCAATATTTTAAATATTTTTTTAAAATATTTTTTTATAAACTACATTTGAAACCTCTCATTAGTAGTTTTAAAAAGTATTTTTTGGTATTATAAATAATAAAAAATAAAATGAAACAAAATTTTAAAAAAATTCATAACTAAAATTGAAAATAAAAAGTACTTGAAAATAAATAGAGTACTATCTAGTAGTATGTACTACAATATTGTACACAAAAAAAAAAAGAAAAGAACTTCTAACATTTAATTTTAATCCATTACCTACCCCTCGAAAAGACAAAAAAGTTTAACCCAATATTTTTTTAAAAAAATTGACAAGAATAATTATATTTTGGGTTTGAGCTGTTCCTAAAAACTACTTTGAGCCCATTGTTTGCTGGTTTCCTTATTGAGTGACTTATGTCAAGTACCACCAAACAGCATGCTCCCCTCAAATGACAATAAAGCCCTTAAGTCTCCTTGCCATCATTTGAGGAAGCTACCCTTGCTCGCTGTAAATCTCTGATTTTTTTTTTTCATTTGATTTTTTTTATATTTAATATATTGCAACTTTATATATATATATATATATATATATATATATATTACAATTGATTGAATTTTTAAAAAGTTTTTAATGAAAATTAAGTGTATGTTTAACTTAATTTATGTAAAAATTTATTTATTGTGAAAGTAAAAATTAGGTTTTGGTTCTACTTCGTGATTTTTTTTATTTTTATTTTACTTTTTAATAGTTCATAAAATTATAAAGAAAATTATATTATTTTGTATTTATTTATTTTGTGTAATTGTTATATTTATTAAATTTATTTCTTATTTTAATTATCAAAAGTAATTTTTATTTTATTTATTTGTTTCACTTAAAAAATTGTGATTTAATTTGATACAACTTATTTTTTTATTTTTACATTTATATGAAATATACAAAAAATATATTAAATAATTTTCAATATTGTACAACACTTTTATAGTAGTTATATCAAATATTAATTTATCTTAAAATGCTCTAACAAAACTACACAGACCCTGAATCAAATGCTTTTTTGAGAAATATTTGATAATTAAAATAATAAAAAAAAACCTTTTTTATTTTGTTTGAAAAGCTAAAAATATCATCCCATTTTGCTATCATCTTTAAATACAATTACTTGCATTTTTCATTTTACTCAAATCAATAAAAGTTAAAATTCAGCTATTTTTTCTATTTCTTCTTTTACTATTCATATATATTTTTAAATTTTTATTTCAAAATCAAAATGAAATACTATATTTAAAAAGTAATATAAAATATAATAAAAAAATTAAAAACAATTTTTACAATATTGAGAAAAGTTTTTCACTTCACTTAGCAATACTTGAGTGGCATTTAACTTTGCGTCCAAACAAATTAGATTTGACAAGCTAGAGATTACATAAATAAAAAGATAAAACGATATAAAATTTAATAAAATTTATTTTTAAAGTAATGAAATTACAAATAATTTATATTTCACATATTGATCTAAAATTTAATATAAAAATTTTATAATATATATAATATAAAATTAATTTTATGTAAACGAATATTAATCATAAACACAAATTACTAATTTTAAACGAGCTTAAGATGGAAACTGGAACATTGATAATCCATCCTTCGTTATTCGTTATCCCTACAGTCGTTGGGAGATGGGATGTTCGAATATCCTAACAAGTAGCAAGGGTCTAGGTCCCACTCAAAATGGATAAGCTTTCCCATCAACATCCCAGACAAAACCACTGTACTCCATTTCCATTTTCATGGTCCCACCACTTGTAGGATTAGGATAACCCAACAGCTTTTTCCACCTCCAATCGTTATTAAGGAACAGTAATCTGTTTGAGATTAAAATAATCAAAGGAAAACATAAAGCTAATAATAGTATAATTCCAACCCCAGCCAAATCCACGCTGCTTCTCCCTGCTCTGTTCTGCCTTGATCCTCTTCAATTATTGGTCATTCTGACGTGGATCGCAGCTGTCTAATCCTCAATCCACCGAAATGGACTGACTCCTCACCCAATAATCACTTGCCACGTATGCATTGGCCCCACACCCTGTCCGCGGCGTTTCGTTTGTCCACCTGGTACAAGTCGGTCCCACTTAGGACCCAAACCCCTGCGACTTGCTATAAATTTGATCTCATTTTGGGAACCCACCGCAGCTCATAAGCACCTTAAAACTGGCAAAGTCCTAACGAAGGAAACCAATAAATATAACTATTCCCGTCGCCGGAGAAATGGAAAAGATCCCGGTGACGAGACAGAATTCAGAGGAAATCGACAAGTTCCTTGACGGCGCGGCAAGTTTTGCCGACATGATGTTTGGGTTCTTGGACGGAAGCAATGAGTCAGAGGAAAATTTAAGGGACTCTGTTGACCGTGATGAAAATGCTAATGACGACGAGGATGCTAGCCAGGTTGAACAGAATAAGATTTTCTGGGAAGCCCACGAACAGCTTCTTCAGGTAAATCTCGTCCAATCATTAAGCATAAAATCATATACTCGGAGTCGGAGAATCTAAAGATTGGGTGTTCGATTAACATTTTTGTGATTATGTTAATGTAGGCAACATTGTACCGCACCACTTCTCTAGAATCAAGAATTCGGCAAGCGACAAAGGAAGCATTGAGGGAATTAAATGTGATGGGAGTGCAATGCGCTTGTCCGAGACCGATGGCTGTAGGCTGCAGGAACTGTTTGCAAAGAGCGCTATCGGTTCGTCTCCAAAACGTAGGATTCAATTGCTACATATGCAAATCCAAGTGGAAGAGCACCCCTGAGATTCCCTCAGGGGAACACACTTATTTAGAAGTTTTGGACAAATCAAACCCCAAAAAGGGAGAGGTCAGGGTCATCATCGAGTTGAATTTCCGAGCTGAGTTCGAAATGGCGAGGGCCAACGAAGATTATAACAAGTTAATCGCCCAGCTACCGGAACTATTGGTTGGCAAAGCTGAAAGGCTGAAAGCATTGATCAAGATTTTATGTGCTGCAGCCAAAAAAAGCATGAAAGAGAAAAAAATGCATTTGGCTCCATGGAGAAAGCACAAGTACATGCAAGCGAAGTGGCTAGGAACATACGAGAGAGCAACATCGGCACCTTTGCCGGTGGGATATTCTGACCGGCAACAAAAGCCCAAGGCTTCCATGTTAACCTTTGATCTGTTGGAGAATTTGCCTGGCCTGCATTACGCTGCCATGGAAGTTGTGTGGTGATGATGATCAAGAGAAGGATAATTTCGTTGGCGGAAATTAATGAAAATTAATTAAGTTTTTGATCGCCTCTCAGATGACATGTACTTAGAAAAGCATAGCATATGATAATTTATTATGGCTTTTCGGAATTGGCCAATGCGAGGTAGAGCTTGTTGTGAACTGTGATAGAGTCTGGAAGAATTTTGTTTTTTTTTTTTTAAGTATGAGTTTTCTACATAATTAAGAGGATAATATTTAAAACGTGATTGTAAATATATCAGTTGTTAATTTTCAATATAACTATAGTCTATAGTACTATTTCACTAAAAAATAAGTGCAAAGATACTGTTATAGTATAGTAGTATTTTAAAAAAAAAAAAGTGCGAAGATATTGTTGCAGTATAGTAGAAAAGAAAATACTTTTTCCTGGTTCAAGGTTATTAAGTGTACTTGAAGAACCGTTGAGTCTTGAGTATGATTTTTCTTCTTCTTGTTCACCTTGTTGCCTTGGTATAGTTATGGAAATTCAGATTGGAGTAATGAATTTTGTTGCATGGGATGACATATATTTATTTTTTGAAACTAATATTTTTCTCTTTATATTTCATATTATAGTGAACAAAAGTCAAATCAGGCAATAAGATAATTTCATTGAAAGTTGCTTTAGTTAACAAAGCATTTTAGAACAGTTTTTTCTCATATTAACTCTTTCACTGAACAATCTTTTCTTATAACAACTTCCTTATAAAACACCTTCATAGAACTATCTTTTCTCAAAACATCTCTTTCATAAAACAACATATTCACAAAACATCTTTATAGAACTACACCTACATGGAACAACACCAATATTTTCATTGAATAGCATCTTCACCAAAAACAAAAACTGGAAGTAACCCCAGAGTAGGAAAAATTCTTGAATTAACTTTACTATTGAGATGTTCTAAAGAGTTTGACTAAGTAGATTAGATATGAACATAATTAAAAGTTATTCTCTTAACCTTTTTTTGAAGTATGAATGTTTTTATCTGTTCATTTCAGAACAAATAGCCTAATTCACTAATCACTATTTCCAAAAGTGAAATTCCATTAGACAAAACATTAATTCGTTTGTAAGTAACTATCAATTCTCATCATTATATCTATTAATGCTTATGTTATATAACTCCTATTCTAGATACCTATATATAGAAGTTTTCATTATTATTGGGGGAGACTATTTCTTAAGAAGATAACACTCTCATATTCTCTCTAGATTATTCTTTGTCTTTAATTTTTCCTCCTTCAGCCTTGTTCCACCTTATTCTCAACCATACTTAGCCTTCTACCACCACCTGCCATTGTACTCAATACATCAACGTTTGTTGCAATCTTCCTCTACATTGTTTCCCAGCACATCTTGTTCTACTGGTTTGCAACGTTTCCTCTTCTCAACAAAGAGTTCATTTACATGGATCAATTAATTATTTGTATACATCTCATTTTGTCTAATATCTTTATAGAAATTCAATTTTGTTTGGGGTTTTTAAATTGGGCTCGAGGATTTCTAATAGGGTCTTATATTTGTCTTTAGGATTCATCTTTGAATTTCAAATCATTTTTGGACCTAATATTTGCTTTTTGGTCTTCCTGGACTTTGGATTGGATTTACGATTGGCTTCAATATTTTTGTTACATGGTATAACTATTTTAATTTAAAGAAAAAATAAAAAATATATGGAAAAAGTGAAGGAAAAAAAAGAAGGAAACTAAGATGCAAATTTTGCTTGGAATTAAACTAGGCATTGTTTAGCAATTTTTTATTGCAATTTGATTAAAATTCTTCATTATTTTAAGATTAGAATTTTTTTTATTTAGGAACAAAACTTTTAATCCTAATTATTTTGAGTTAAAATTCCTATTACTTTTGAAATTCTTACTTATTCAAAATTCCTTTAAAGTAACTAGATAACTTTTACTTCAATCATTTGATATTGTCTACTTTCAAGCGTAATAAAATTTTGAATTCTTAAACTTATTGGAAAATATTTATATGGTTGGGAAGACAACCAAATACGTTTCTTTTGATGTATTTTAAGTTAAAATATGATAAATATTAAATAAGATATGATTGAATTATGAAGAATGTTTTGAAATCCGACATATCTTTAGCATCTTAATCATATTTTAAAAATACTTTAAATTATTAGGAAATAATAGTGTCATTGAAAGTCGACTCTATACTCTTTCCAACAAGCTCAAGATCACTTAATTTGGATGTCAGATGAGGGAGTTATAATCATATGAAGTTGCCTCTACGAATATAGAGACTTGAATAGAAAAATACGAAATATATATTGAAAAATAAGATTTTTCTTGATTCACTTCAATACAATAACTCTTCTTCAAGGAAGTTGATCCCAAGAATGAGGCTTAGGATTTCCATCTCATAGTTGCCTATAAATATCCTTTTTAATCCTTTATTAAAGGGAAGAAGACTTAATACAAATTAGCTCTAGTTTCTTTTCTACTCTGAAGTTCTCTTTATCCCTAGCTTATTTCTAATCACTCTTAGCCTCATAGTCGCCTCCCTTTACCTTTATTATCATCTCCAAAAGCCTCTTAAACACTTCCATAACCTTTACAAAGCCTAAAATATTTCTATTTGTTTGTTATTGTGTCAATCAACACAAACTCAATCCATAAAACTGAAAACATCCTCTTCCCTATCTTTTTCATCTAATCCAAATTTTGTTTCATTTAAATCAAAATTTTGTCAAATTCTTCAATCTGTAACACAGCTTGCCCCCAAATTTGTCGCATATTTTGGTCCTTAATTCTTTTATTTGGATTTGAATTTTTCTACATTTGTTTAGTTTGATTTGTTTTGTTATATTTATCTATTGGTTTTATTTATGTGTTTTTGTTTAAATTCGTAGAATAAAATTAAGTTTTATCAATAGACAACATCAAAATATATAAAAAAAAAATCAAAATTATGAATTAGAAAATTAAATTACAATTAATAGATTTTGTAAGATTTTAAATTATTTGTAAATTACAATTGAAATTAAAATCATTTGTAAATATCAAATACAAATAAATAATAAGTTAAAAACTGAATGTGCAATATCATGATGATGGATTCTTAGAATGGGTATGAATATCTAACATCTAATAAATTCCTAGGCAAGAAATTATCCTTTAAATTTGGTTAGAATGTTGGAAGATTTAAAGGTAAAGTTTCAATAAAAAATAATTGATATTTATTTTCAAAATTAATAATATTAAATAAAATAATATAAAATAGTAAACAAAGGTTATTCCAATGATGATATTTTTAGGAGCAGATATGAATGCAATAATATCTAAGAAATACCTTGGTAAGAAATATTCTTTTAGACTTAGCCAAAACTTTGGAAAGTTTACAAGAATATTTTAAACAAAAATAAAAAGTGGAAAAATTAAAGAAAAATCAAACAAATATTAAAATTTTGAAGGGGTATATATTGGATAGATAAAAATTAGAACAATCAGAATTGTTAGAAAACACTTAATTGATTTCACGACGGAGCTTCTTCGAGGGAGTCATATCTGACTACTCAAATACTTTTCAGATGAGGAAGATTTTTTTAAGAATTCTTCTAAAATGTTGGAGATTACTTAGAAATGTTTTTCAACATTTTAAATATCGAAATTTGTATAGACAAGAGGTAAATTTAGGAGACTTAATGTCACGATTACGACCCTCTTTCCCAATCCGTGACCTTTACCTTATCATTTACCACTTATAGTTGAGATGTGAGTCAACATCCAATACACATCTCATATACATTTATTTAATTGAAATAGAATAGAAACTGGACTTTTATAAATATGCGGAAGCGTTTACATTAGTTTCTATTAACTATACATCCCTTTCATACATAATATCACTAGACTGTGCATTAATTTACAGGATACAAAATTTTTCTCAACACAAGTGTATACTCTCTGTACTACTGGAGAACACCTTAGCAGAGACGACTGCAGTACTCCCTACTGCGTAGTATCTGTGGAGGAGAAAATAAGGGGGTGAGCATAACACGCTGAGTAAGGAAAATGTGCAAACAGGTAGATAACTACACTATCTACATGCTAAAATACATATATGTTCATTTTCCTTATAAAATAATATGTATGTTCGTTAAAACAACTTTCATCAATGCGAAATCATTAATTTGCTAGATGAGTATATGCATATTCACACAGTTCATCATACAAAACCACTGGCGTTTAACTTCAGACAGTAGCACATAGTTTCACATAACAAAATCTATTCACACAGCTCATATCTAGAAAATGCTTCTTACTATGCACATCAATATATGTTGAGACATAATCATGGGTCATCCCATCCCTCGGCACACAACAAAGGAGGATATCTGTTACCTCACACAGTAGTGACAATATCGTATCACTCAGATACATAACGACTTATGGCCATAGTTGGATTCCAAGCTACATTGATTAGGTGTGCGAGAACCCTACGCTTGGGGAGGTGGATCAACCATCCATTCAGCTCACACAGATATCATACAGATAGTCACAACACATCATACCCCATGGCTAACACTCACGGTACATCGTGCTCCCGCGGATCCTTATCATCAATTTTCGTTCTCTCAAATCACGTGCGAGCTCTCGAGTGGAACACACAATATCATTGAGGCATCAATCACTCTTTTGTTTTTCTTAAAATTCCTTTGAAAATAATATGCGAGCGAGGCTGGTCAATTTATCGTTGCCTCTCATGCTCTAATCACGATTTCACACAGAAAAGAAATAAAATTGCTCCTTTCACTGAGTATGAGTGAGAGGGTAACTCCCTTCAATCACTCTTTATACACATTTCATACAATTGGTTAAAATCAGAGCCTGTCTATTATCACGCTTTCTTAAAACGTTTGAAAAACCTCTTTTCGCAACAAACATAGAAGTAATACAACTCATACTATCGACTTATTTTCATACGTAGTTTTCTTCCAGATATATATCGATATCTATATACTAACACATACATTTACACACAGCAGATAAGAAAACATACGTATAGTTATCTCTATAGCTTACATAAGTCCCTTACCTTGATCTTGCAGTATATCTCGTAGTCTCACACTGCTTCACATGTCACCATTTACGTCTACAGCTCCGTCTATCTCTCCGGACGCTACGGATACATATCAAACGTATTATTCATCATTTCTATTATCTTGAATCATCAAAACACCATTTTATTCTATTATTTCCTATTTGACCTAACATAGGTCTTTAGTGACGTTTCGTGTTATAGTCACTTCTAGCTATCTTCCCGTATATCAATAGGTTCATAGCAGTAGCTAGATTAACATACTAGAATTTGGTAGCCTGAAAGCTTACCTAGTTTGATTTTCTTGCCACTTGGTCCAAAATCTCTTTATATCGATCAACACCTTCAATCTATTGTACCGAGGTCTCGTTTCCAGCTATGTTGCTCTCCTCTGGCTAACGAACAACTTCGTAGGAGGAAACGTCTCTTACTTCTGGCTAGAAATGGTGGTTTGTCTAGGAAAAAGGGTTTGAACACTTAAGCAAAATTGAGAGGTTTTAGGTTACTATGCTTTTCAGCCTAAAATCTCATTTCTTATATAGAAATTTCACTAGGAGATCGATCTGCATGGTAAGAGGATCGATCTCTCCTTCTTTATCGCCTTACTTTTCAGTGCATTGGATTTCATGAGATCGATATACTCTGAGTGATGGGGTTGATCTTCTCCAGGCATAGAGCTAAACAGATCGATTTGACACAAAGATGAGATCGATCTGCTCTTGGTCGAGAGCTAAGGAAATCGATTCCTCCTACACAGAATGCTTAGCAGATCGATCTGACCCCATTGGAGATCGATCTTCCCTGTTCCATTGCTTGAATAAGAGCATTTTTGGCTCTCCTAGATCGATCTTTCCTTCAATGAGATCGATCTGACATTCATATTTTCCATATTTGACTGCAGTTTTCTACAGTAACTCATACAAAACATCTCTAGTTTTGCTGCCATAGTCATTTTCTTATCCAACCACCTTTAAGACTTGAAAATGACATCCATTCATACTTTATACACATTAAAACTTGTGTGCATTCATTGCATAACCAAAGGTATACAATGCAAAGCCAAATGGAAGTACAAAGATTTATGCAACTCATGCAACTTCATTCCATTTTGCCACACCACTCATAACTCAATATATTCACATTCATCACTTACAAAAGTCCATTTCTTCATATTCATACATAATGAAACTTGTACGTACATCACAACTCATATTACAAGTGTGTACATTGAAATTATGGACTTTACATCATTTATGCTTCACATAACATGTACATGTATATTACTTATGAATTCATAAGGTTACAACTGAAAATACGGGTCTTACATTCCTCCCCTCTTTAAAAGAATTTGGTTCTCTAAATTAGAACCAAGTTACTCTTCAAACAGTTGGGGGTATTTTTCCCGTATCAGATTCTCTAACTCCCAAGTTGTTTCTTCTGAATTATGGTGCTGCCAGAGAACCTTAACAAGCGAAATCATTTTATTTCGTAACACTTTCTCTTTCCTATCCAGTATCCAGATCGATTTCTCTAATAAGACAAATCACCTTTGAGCTCTAATGGCTTATACCGAATCATATGACTTGGATCTGGATGGTACTTCCGAAGCATCGATACGTGGAAGACATTATGTATGCTCGTCAACTCCAGTGGCAATGCAATTCTGTAAGCCTTATCTCCCACTTGCTTCGATATTTCAAACGGTCCGATATAACGAGGGCTTAACTTACCCTTCTTACCAAACCTCATAATCCCTTTCGAGGGAGAGACTTTCAAGAAAACTGAGTCACCCACAGTGAACTCTAGTGGCCTGCGTTTTATGTTAAACTTACTTTTTTGCCTATTCTGAGCTGTTCTCAATCTCTCACATATCAACTGAACAACCTCAGAGGCTTGTTATACCAAGTTAGGAGCAAACATTTTTCGCTCAGCTACTTCTTCCCAACCAATTGGGGATCAACACCTTCTACCATACAAGGCCTCATATGGTGCCATCTCGATACTCGAGTGGTAACTATTGTTGTATGCAAATTTAGCTAACGGTAGGTGATCATCCCAAGAGCCTTTAAAATCCATAACACTTGCTCTCAACATATCCTCTAACGTCTAGATGGTTCTCTCTGACTGACCATCAGTTTGAGGGTGAAAAGCAGTATTGAAACTCAATCGGGTTCTCATAGCTTCCTGAAATTGTTCCCAAAAATGAGAAGTGAAGCGGGAATCCCTATCCGATACGATGCTCACTGGTATACCATGTAGCCTTACTATCTCTCGTACATACAACTCTGCTAAGCTACTCAATGTATCTGTAGCTTTCATAGCTAAAAAGTGGGCTAATTTCGTCAATCTGTCAACCACTACCCAGATAGCATCATGGTTCCTCTTATTCCTTGGCAATCCCATGATGAAATCTATGGTGACATGATCCCATTTCCAAGTCGGTATTGGTAGAGGCTTGCAGGCTTTTGATGCTCTACCTTCACTTGCTGACATATCAGACATCTTGCCACTAACTTTGCGATATCTCTTTTCATCCTTGACCACCAATACACTTTTCGAATGTTCTGGTGCATCTTATTACCTCCCGGATGCAATGTGTATCTCGATAAATGAGCTTCTGTCAAAATCAATCTCTTTAACTCTGGGTCATCGGGAACGCAAATCCTGTCTCTAAACCTTAGTAGGCCATCATCACTCACAAAGAAATCGGTCGCCTCACCCCTCAAACTTTGACTCGCATGATCCTCACACAGTAGATCGACATGCTAAGTCTAGAGTATCTGGTCAATCAAATTCGGTTCCACTCGTAGACTAGCTATCACACAATCTCTGTCAACATCAAGAGGGTTTATATCCAATCTGAGGTGAGCAAACTGCTCGAGCAGCTCATATTCCCTGTCCATCATGTGCGATACCATTTCGAGGCTCTTTCTACTCAAGGCATCTACCACAACATTAGCCTTTCCTGGATGGTACAATATCTCATACTCATAATCTTTCAGAAGCTCTATCCATCGTCTCTGCCTTATATTCAACTCTTTTTGTGAAAACAGATATTTGAGGCTCTTATGATCTGTATACACCTGAAATTTCTCACCATATAAGTAGTGGCACCATATTTTCAATGCAAATACCACGGTTGCCAACTCTAAATCATGGGTCGGGTAGTTCCTCTCACGGTCTTTAAGTTGCCTGGATCCATAGGCTACTACCTTCATGTCCTACATCAACACACAACCCAGTTCTTATCTTGAGGCATATGTATACACTGAGTAACCTCTTGAACTAGTGGGTATGGTGAGAATAGGTACTGTGGTCAGTCTATTCTTTAGCTCACAGAAACTTTTCTCACACTTATCGTCCGACTCGAATACCACATTCTTTCGAGTAATACGAGTCAATGGAGCAGCCAGCTTAGAGAATCCCTTGATAAATCGTCTGTAATAACCTGCTAAACCTAGGAAATTATAGATTTTTGTAACCGTCTTGGGTCTATCCCACTGTATCATAGCCTCTATCTTAGACGAATCAACTGATACATCGTCTCTTGAGACTACATGACCTAGAAATAATATTTCACTCAGCAAGAAATCACACTTGTTCAGTTTAGCATACAACTCCTGATCTCGGAGGGTCTACAATATTGTTCTCAAATGCTATGCATGCTCTTCCTTGGACTTCGAGTACACCAATATGTCATCTATAAAGACAATCACGAATCTATCTAGGTATGGCTTGAATACATCATTCATTAGAGCCATAAACGCTGCAGGAGCATTCGTCAATCCAAATGGCATAACTGAAAACTCATAATGGCCATACCGGGTTTGAAATGCTATCTTGGGTACATCTCCACTCCGAGTCCTCAATTGATGATACTTAGATCTCAGATCAATCTTCGAAAAGACCTGTGCTCCGTGCAACTAATCCAGTAGATCATCTATCCGTGGAAGGGGATACTTATTCTTTGATGGTAGCCTTATTCAACAACCGGTAGTCTATACAAAGTCGAAGACTCCCATCTTTCTTCTTTACAAACAGAATTGGTGCTCCCTAAGGTGATACACTCGATCTGATGAACCCCTTGTCCAACAACTCTTGCAATTGTTTCTTTAGCTTCTCCAATTTCATTGGAGCCATTTGATACGGTGGTTTGGATATTGGTTCAGTTCCAGGCACTAAATCAATACAGAATTTCATCTCCCTATCTGGTGGTAATCCTGGTAATTCTTCTGGAAAGACATCAGGGAATTCTCTAACCACAGGGATGTCAACTACATCCCGATACACCTTATCCAAATCAACCACATAGGCTATAAGACCTTCAACACATCACAATCATATTTAATTAGTAAAATCATCCGTCCTTGGACATAATTTACTACTTCTTTCATTACGTTGCAAGGCTTACAATATACTTTTCAGGGGTAGGAAACATTACTGTCTTAGCATAACAGTCTAAGACGACTTGGTTTGCAGCTAACCAATCCATCCCTAATATTTCATCAAAATCTTTCATATTTAACAAAATCAGATTGGCTAACATCTCATTTTCCCCTACTTTTAGCTTACAACCATTACAGACATACTCTGTCATTGCATTATCTCTGAGTGGAGTGCTTATAAGTAAAATCCTACCTAGAGGTACATGTATTACATGTTCAATCAATTTACATGCAAAAGTAGGTGATATGAATAAATGAGTGGCACCAAGATCAATCAATGCTAATGCTTCAAAATTAAAGACTAAGATGGTACCTTTAATCACATCCTTAGAAGTCTCTGCATAAGCCTAGTCCAAAGCAAACACTCGACCATGACCAACGGCTTGCTTTCCTTTCTCTTCAGATGTGGCTTTCCTTTTAGGTGTAGGTGTCTCAATCGTAGCCTTCTCTGGCTCTTTACCTTTTTGTGGGATTACATCAACCAACTCTAGGCATTCACGAGCTATGTGCCCTCCTTTACAACATCTATAGCATAATCTCGTCATAAGGCGTGGTCTACCCCCATGATATCTATCACACATCCAACATTGTTCGGTGGTAGGTCTAGGTCCACCAATAACAACGCCCCTCGATGCTGGATGAACTGGAGGCTTCATAGGCCCCTCTTGTATCTCTTCAATCTTAGGCCCCTTACCAAATAACCTTCGGCCATTTCAGAACCCTCTATCATCAACCAACCTCCTTTGGTCTCTATCTCTGCCCTTACCACTCTTACTCAACTCTGAGGCATGCAACTCATAATCTTGCTCACACAGCTGAGCTCTGCGTACTGCCTCATCGTAGGTGGCAATGTCCAACGGAGCTAGTCGAGCTCTGATGGAAGGTTTCAGTCATTCAAAAAATTTTTAAACCTTTCTGTCTTCACGGCTCATCGTGACTGTATCATATATGTCCAGGGATGTGAATCCAGACTCATACTCATCTACTGTCCGATTCCCCTGAGTCAATGTCATAAATTCCAACTGCATCTTTCTCTGAGCAGTAGTTAGAATGTATTACCTCCTGAAGGCATATAGGAATATGTCCCATGTCACAACCGGGTGTTGTGCACTCAACATTGGCTGTGTAACCATCCACCAATGCTCGGCTTCATCCTTTAACATAAAAGCCGTAAAGGTGACCTTCTCTGTGTCAGAACAATGAAAAAATCGGTAGAGTTACTCTATACTGCGTATCCAATGCTCAGCTGACACTGGGTTCTTCACCCCATTAAATGAAGGTGGTCCGAACTTCTAAAATTCTCTCAGTCTACCCAAGTCAGAATCATAGATTCCCTCTCCACCAACCTATTATGAAACTACAGGATCCTAAACTAATGGGGGAATATCCTGAACTGGGGGAGGTGCAAGTATCTCTGCCTCTGTAGCCTGAGGTCTCGGTGCAGGCTGTGTTGGCTCATCTCTCTCAGCTGCAGCAGCCTGACTAATATGGTTTTCCTGTCTACCCTCAATTCTGGCCATTGCCTATGTAAACATCTCTATCACTGTGTCTACACTGCGTTGAAACTGCGCTATACGGGCCTCAGCGGCCTCACTAAGCTCTGGTGGATCGTTACGAGAACTAGACCCACTACGCCTGTCAGACTCATTTCTATGCCCTTGAGAGTGAGAACTCTCTCCTCTATGAGTACTTCATCTATCAGACATCTTGCATACTCAAAATAAGTGTTTCAGTCACAATTTTCAGCTTGGTATACACATTTGTATCCTAGTAATGCACAATACTTTAGGGATGTATAATTTCCTAATTGTGGATATGACTCACATCAGACCAACTCAGTTCTGATACCATTTTGTCGCGATCACGACCCTCTTTCCCAATCCGTGACTTTTACCATATCACTTACCACTTATAGTTGGGCTGTGAGTCAACATCCAATCCATATCTCATATACATTCATTTAATTGAAATAAAATAGAAACCAAACTTTTATAAATATGCAAAAGTGTTTTCATAAGTTCCTATTAACTATACATCCCTTTCATACATAATATTACTAGACTGTGCATTAATTTATAGGATACAAAATTTTTCTCAACACAAGAGTATACCTCTCTGTATTGTTGGAGAACTGGAGAACACCTTAGCAGGGACGACTGCAGTACTCACTACTGCGTAGTATCTGTGGAGGAGGAAATAAGGGGGTGAGCATAACACGCTCAGTAAGGAAAATGTGCAAGCAGGTAGATAACTACACTATCTACATGCTAAAATACATATATGTTCATTTTCCTTATAAAGTAATATGCATGTTCATTAAAACAACTTCCATCAATGCGAAATCATTAATTTGCTAGATGAGTATATGCATATTCACACAGTTCATCATACAAAACCACTGGGGTTTAACTTCACACAGTAGAACATAGTTTCACATAAAAAAAATCTATTCACATAGCTCATATCTAGAAAATGCTTCTTACTATGCACATAAATATATGTTGAGACATAATCATGGGTCATCCTATCCCTCGACACACAGCAAAGGAGGATATATGTCATCTCATATAGTAGTGACAATATCGTATCACTCAGATACATAGACTTATGGCCATAGTCGGATTCCAGGCTACACTGATAAGGTGTGCGGGAACCCTACGATTGGAGAGGTGGATCAACCATCCCTTCAGCTCTCACAGATATCACACAGATAGTCACGGCACATCGTACCCTATGGCTAATGCTCCCGTGGATCCTTATCACCCATTTTCGTTGTCTCAAATAACGTATGAGCTCTTGAGTGGAACACACAATATCATCGAGGCATCAAACACTCTTTTGTTTTTCTTGAAATTTCTTTGAAAATAATGTGCGAGCGAGGCTGGTCAATTTAGCGTTGCTTCTCATGCTCTAATCACGATTTCACACAGAAAAGAAATAGAATTGCTCCTTTCACTGAGTATGAGTGAGAGGGTAACTCCCTTCAATCACTCTTTATACACATTTCAAATAATTGGTGTGAGACCCCGTATATGTATAATTGTATATATGTACATAGAAATGTAAATGGAGTTATACTATGAATTCATAAGTGAAGTATGTGTGACGCAAGTCCATAAGATTATGTACACACTTGTAATAAGATTTGTGATTGTACGTACAAGTTACATTATAAATGAATATGAAGAAATGGATTTAAACATATGAAGAATGTGAGTGAAATAGAATATGAGTAGCGTGGTAAAATGGAAGGAAGATTTGCATAAGTTGTGCACTTCCATTTGGTTTATATCATGAACCATTGGCTACACAAAGATTCTACACAAGTTTTAATGTGTAAGAAGTATTAATGGATGCCATTTTCAAGTCTCAAAGATGATTGGATGAGAAAATGACCATGGCAACAAAATGTATGAAGTTTGGTATATGTTGCTGTAGAAAAACTGCAGAAAATCTGGAAATATGAATGACAGATCGATCTCATAGGATGAGAGATCGATCTGGAAGAGCCAAAATGCTCTTATTTTGAGCTATGGAACAGGACAGATAGATCTCCAAGGGAGCCAGATCGATCTCCTAAACATTTTGTAAGATGCCGATCGATCCTTAATGGAGCAGATCGATCTCCTTAGCTCTCTGTATGGGAGAAGATCGATCTCAAGCTTCGACAGATCGATTTCATGCTCGAAAATGCCGTGAAAAAGAGGAATTTAAGGGGATCAGATTGATCTCCACCTAAGGTAGATCGATCTCATCAAGCTGAATCTATAAATAGGAGCAGTTGAATTTGCAGATTTCGGGACAAAGTCATTTCCTTCAATTCTAAACCCAAAAACCCAGATTTTACTCTCTAAATTCGATCATTTTCAAGAAGATTTGAGGGAAGGCTATTAGACATAAAGTTGTTCACATCGAAGAGAAGAACAACTTAGGTTGGAGGTATTTTCCTCATTTGTTGGATTTGAGGAACAAGGTGCATTTCTATTTGGAGCAAAGAGGAAATCCAAAGAGGTGAGTTTCTAATGAAATACTTAAGTACATTGTTTTGATATTGATGTGGGTAATGATTTGGTATGCATAGAAATGGTAGAAACTACCTAGAGTAGAATGAATCCACCATGACCTAGAAATGGTCTAGTATGAGAAAGTGAAATGTATTAAGATTAATGATGAATGGGGTATTTTGAAGTGATAATAGTGTTATGAGTATGCATTTTAGAATGTGATAGTGAATAAATAGTGAGATTTACCAAAAAGGGGTAAATGTGGATTAAGGCATTTGTAAATGTATAGATGAATTATATTGAAAAGTCAAAATGCGAGTTAACAACATTAACTCAAGTGACTTGGATGAATGAATCGCAGCTCCAGAGGATACACCAGAGCAAGGTGAACCAAGAGCATAAGAGACTAAGAGAAAGAGAGAGTCGGACCTAAGTAAATTGAGGTAAGGGAATTGTGTGGACTCTTAGAGATATCTGTACGTAATTTGGGGGCTTAAATGCTTTGCTAGAATGCATGATGTATTAGGAAATGAAATTGGGTGATTGAAGGGCAAAAGTTGGGTGTTTGAGAAATGTGCATGAAAACAAAAGCATAATGCTTTGAAAATCATGTTTTATTACTTCTTAGCAAATGATTTGGTAGGTTGGCTAACATTTGAAATGATTTGCAAAAGAAATGAGTTGTTTTGGTTTGCTAACCATATTTTGCAATGATTTGAGCCACCTACATGGTTTTCGTGAGAATGAAAGCGTGCTAGAGTATGACTCGCACGAGATTTGACGTGTTTTATACACAAGAGTGGTGGAGCTTAGCTTGTACTAGTTTTCACATGGATTTTTATATTGGTTTTGGCATGGTGCTAGAGCATAACTCGTAATGCCTACCTTAATTGTTGCCGTGCTTGGAGCTTCAGGTAGACTGGGTGTCACACCGATTAAATAGGCTCGCACGTGCATTGTTTTAACATGTTGATAGCCGTGTTAGGAGCTTCGAGTAAACAAGAGGTTGTACCAATTAAATAGGCTCACACGTGCGTTTTGGGATGTGGCGTGATATGATGTGTTGATTGGGTCCACAGATTACGCTGTACCGTGTAGGTAACATGAAGTACGATGTACCATGTTGAGATTGTGATATGCCGTCCTCGGACGAGATCTGCTATGGACCTGCTGGCTGGACGTGACCCACCTCCCGTGTGGAAGCAGATAGTGGTGATAACCCGCACACCTGATCCGTGTAGCCGGTATCACAGGATATGGCCATAGTCCTAGAGGATATTTCCCTTGTTGTATTGCCTATCTCACATGTCAATTGCTTTGTGAATAAATCCATGTTTGAAATGCTTTGTGGGTCAGGATAGTCCGAGGGAGGGATTGAATCCTGACTAGTGTCGAATTATTTTGAGATGAAAGTATGTTAATGGTTTTAAAAGTGCACTGATGCATGATGTTTTATGCCATGCTTTACTTATGAAATGTGCATGATGATTAATGCCATGCCTTACTTATAAGATATGCATGATGGTTAATGCAATACTTTGAATGGGTTTTGTGCACTAAATTTAATAGCGTGAATTACTTTACATACCATTAACACAATCATACACTCATGTCTTGAGAAAAAAATGATGAACTAAATACTATTGAGCATGGCATCACGATCACGTAGATAGTGCAGTATCTACCTATTCGCGTGATTACCTTACTGAGCGTGTGGTTTGCTCACCCCCTTATTTTCCCCTCTCTACAGAGATTTGAGTATAGATTGAGAGCAACAGAGGTTTTCCCTTTTGGATATCCGCTGCATCCCATCGCGTAAGGTATACACACTTGAATTATTTTGTATCTAAACTAGACATAGCACAGTAGCATTTTGTATGTAAACATCGGGGATGTAAAGCAATGTAAACACTTGTAAGCAATAACTCTGATGTATTTATAAAAGTGTTTACTTTTGAAATTATGTTGCAAATTGAATTGTTATGAATGGATGAGGTAGACATTGACACACAGCCTAACCATTGAGTGTGTAACTGATCACGATCGAGGTAAGGTAAGAACACATAAGGAATAATGCATGAAAATGTGAAAAAAATTTACGCTGAATTTGGTATGTTGAGGGTCGTGACAATTGGTTAAAATCGAAGCCTGTCTATTATCATGTTGTCTCAAAACATTTGAAAAACCACTTTTCACAACAAACATAGAAGTCATACAACTCATACCATCGAATTATTTCCATACATAGTTTTCTTCTAGATATATATAGATATCTATATACTAACACATACATTTACACACAGCAGACAAGAAAACATACGTATAGCTATCTCTATAGCTTAAATAAGTCCCTTACCTTGACATTGCAGTGTATCTCTTAGTCTCACACTGCTTCACATGCCACCATTTACGTCTACAGCTTCGTCTATCTCTCCGGATGCTGCGGATACACATCAAACTTATCATTCATCATTTCTATTATCTCGAATCATTAAAACACCATTTTATTCTCTAATTTCCTCTTTGACCTAACATAGGTCCTTAGTGACTTTTCATGTTATAGTCACTTCTAGCTATCTTCCCGTATATCAATAGGTTCATAGCAGTAGCTATATTAACATACTAGAATTTGATAGCCTGAAAGCTTACCTAGTTTTCTTTTCTTGCCACTTTGTGAGACCTCATATATGTATAATTGTAATATGTACATAGAAATGTAAATGGAGTTATACTATGAATTCGTAAGTGAAGTATATGTGATGTAAGTCCATAAGTTAATGTACACACTTGCAATAAGAGTTGTGATTGTACATACAAGTTACATTATGTATGAATGTGAAGAAATGGACTTAAATATGTGAAGAATGTGAGTAAAATGGAAAGTGAGTAAAGTGGTAAAATGAAAGGAGGATTGCATAAGTTGTGCACTTCTATTTGGTTTATATTAAGTACCTTTGGTCATACAAAGATTCTACACAAGTTTTAATGTGTATGAAGTATTAATGGATGCCATTTTCAAGTCTCAAAGATGATTGGATGAGAAAATGACCATGGCAGTAAATTAAGGATGTTTGTGTAAACCCCACAAATTTCTTACATTAATTTAATTATATAAAAATAGAAATAATATACATTAACAGAAGCGTAAATATTCGTTGTAGGGCTCGAGGACTATAGGAACCGAGAAGCCCGTGGGATGACTGGGAACCCGAAGATACAAGAAGTAATAAGGCGAATGCAAGTATGGAAGGATTAGAAAATTTTAATTTGTTATTCGAAAAGTGTCAATGTAAACACTTGTATCGAGAACTCATGAAGAATGATGGAATCCCGATATTATTTTAATTTCGGAATAAGGAAAATCTCTTGGAAGGCATGATATTATGTCTTTGGATAAATTATATAAGAAAAAGTATATATATAGATATGTACATAGGTGAATATGTATGCATATATATATATATACACATATGTACTAACATTTAAATAAAAGGAAAGGTATATGTATATATATATATATATATATATATATATATATATATATATATGTATAATATATGTATATATATATACTAGACAATTTAAAATGGAAAAATGATGATATACATATATATATGACAAATATATATATATATATATATGTATTGTAAAGTATAATGTATAAGACACTTAATGTAATAATAATAATAATAATAATAATAATAATAATAATAATAATAATAATAATAATAATAATAATAATAAATAAATAAATAAATAAATAAATAACAATGACAATACACAAACAATATATTTATACTAATATAATGTATAAATATACATTGATACATTATATAAGAATGGGTATAAAAATATAATAACCACACAAATACATAACAATTAATACCTACATACTAATATAATATATATATATATATATTAAACTAATATTTATATATATATATATATATATATATAAATATATTATGGCATGTACGGAATTGGCTTAGAAAAGCCAATTCCGTCTGCCACTGTTGCAATTGGAAAGGAAAATCAAACAAAAAACAGAGGAGGCTCGGGCGGGAAAAAAAGAAAAGAGAAAGGAAAGGAAAGAAAGGAAAAATACGCCTGCCGGGGAAGAAGAAAAAGGAAAGGAAAGAAAGGAAAGGGAAGCAGTCCGCCGGGGAAGAAGAAAAAAGAAAGGAAAGAAAGGAAAGGGGAAGCAGTCCGCCGGGGAAGAAGAAAGGAAGGAAGAAAAGAAAATAGAGGGACTGTTGGCCGAGGAAGAGAGGGGAAGAAAAAGGGAAAGGAAGGGAGGAGAGAAAAAAAAAGAGGAGAGGACTGATCGGGAGAGTGAAATCGGGAGAAGGGAAGAAATTGCAGCAGAGCAAAACCGAGAGAAGGAGAAGAAACTGCTGCTGGAGGTGAAACCGAGAGAAGGAGAAGAAACTGTGGAGCAGACCAAACCAAGGCTGAAAAGGAGGAAGGAGCATAACTGAATCGAAGCTGGAACAGAGGCAAGGGGGGGAGGAGATTGAAACTGAAATAGGGACTGAAGAGGCAGCACCGAGAGCAGGAAATCTGGAAACAGAATCGGGCTTGAAGGGATAGCAGAACAGGGGCTGGAAATGGAGGCTGTAACCGAGACCAAGCAGGGGAAACCGTGAGGGAGGAAGGGGTTGGAACCGAAGGAGAAAGGGAGGAAGTAGGGCTGACCGAGAGGAAAAGGAGAGAAAAAAAGAAAAAAGGAAAAAGGAAAAAAAAAGGAGAAAAGAGAAAAAGAAAGGGAGGTAAGATTTATGTATATACATGCATATTTAATTTACATGGATATATATAGATTGAATTATAAGCATGATTAGTATAAATTTAAATGATTTAAAAAAAAGGGGTAGTGATGAATGATGGGTAAAGGGAGAGGTAATGCATGTATGTATATACATATATGTATATTTATGTGAGGGTGCATAAATGGAAATAAGTAAAAATGATATATATATATATATATACACATGTATCCATGTGGGTATGTATGAGTATACATATACATATATTGAGTATTTACTTAGGTGTACATATAAAGGAATGTATGAAAAATGTGTATATACTAGGAGGTATATACAAATGAAGGTATAAGATAAGAATGTGTTTTAATATATGTACATACATGGGATGGATACATGTGATGAGGAAAAAAATGAAAACAAATAATGATGCATATATAGGAATATATATACATACATACTCGCTAGTATATATATGTAGTTGTATATAATAATAGGTATATCGAGGTGTGTACGTACAAAAATAATATAGGGTAAGGAAAATATATATACGTACGTGAATAGCCTAGGTACGCACGATTAAACGTACACACAAGGAAGAACGAATAGGTTACGATTTTAACGTATTTCGAGTGACTCGTATGAATAGGAAGCTAAGTAAACTACCTTCGATGTAGGTAAAACGTAGACGAATTGATGGAGGTGTTGGAAGGCGTCACTTCGCGAACGTGAGATATCCGATACATCGAGGTAAGGGGTACCATTTAACTATGTCCTGATAATGCATATTGTTTTTACCGATGAATGACTTTATGAAAAGAGCATGTGATTTCGAAATGATTTATAGATGCTTTTATACCTGTACAATGATTATGCAACACGTTTTAAATATGTTAAATGTCCCCCGAATACTTTACACGGCATGAAATAAATTTTTCCAAGGGTATGAAGCATATGGATGTTTTACATTTATTTATGTTTTTATATCCATATCGTTAAAGAAACTTTTGACAATTTCAAAAGTATGTAAGAAAAGAAATTTGTTTTCGAAAGGGGATTGTGGGGGCCACCTCTTGAGTCCTGCGGGAACAAAGTGCCACACAGTCTTTCGGTTTGATGGAAGAGTATTTAAATTACAAGGAATTCGATTTTATTACTCGATATGAATTTATGGGTTATAAAACCCAAGAAAGATTTTGAAACTCTGTTTTGAGACTATAGGCTTCATGCATGGTTACTTCTTGTGGTGTTCCGGCTGCACCACTTAGGGTGCCGGTACGTTGGCCCTTTTAGCACTTGACTCAACCTGTGTGGAAGATGTCGTGCTACTTGTGGTTTATGATGATGATGCTTTGGTAGTATCTCGTGCCCGCGCAGCACGCAATTATGTTGCCCACACGGAGAGTGCCATTGGTGCCCGTGTCCTAGCTATGTGCTAGTGAAAGTATGTAAGATGGATACTACCCATGTTTTACGAAAGAGCTGTACGACCTTGATCCAGTCTACAGCCACTTACCATGGCCATAGGTAACATGTTTAGCTCTCTACGGAGAATGACACGTATCGCATGACTTAGTTATAGCCTGGTCTCCATGAATTAGTTATGAATGATAAATGTGGCAACGAATATGTGCCTTATGAATTTCAATGATTGGTTATGAACCAACCCGTTTATGTAATGTTTACAAAGTAATTATGAAATGTTTCATGAAAGCTTCACAAAATGTTTATGGCATGTTTACGAAAGTAAAACGAGATGATTATGCAATGTATGCGAAAAGCTTATGAAAGAATTTATAGCATGGTTGAGCATGATTCTTGCTTTGAACTTGCATGCGTTATGACTTTTACGATGAATTGCATGAAGTGATGATTTAAGTTTTTCCTTTTACTTAAAGTATGGTCTTACAAATAATTTTTACATGCTTTTCATATATATATCAGGATTAATTTAAAGGTACTATCTTACTGGGCTTTTTCCCAAAAGCTCACCTGTAAGACCCGAATTTAATTAAAATACGAAATGAATGAGTATTCGTGAAGGGAAGTCGGGTTAAATTAATCCCGAACACGTGTAAGGGCAAAATGGTCAAAAGATCGAAAGTCGGAGTAAATTTGATAAGGAAATTTAATTAAAAATATGGATTTGAGAAATCTTGGTCAATAAAGGTGAAATAAATTTATTTTGGGTTAAATTGATCAAGATATTAATTTATGAGAATTAATCGGGATTTTTAGTTTGGAAAAATAATCCCGAAAATAATCAAGAAATATACCGAAAAGTCATTCGGGACAATATCCAAAAAATACGGAGAAATTATACCCGAAAAAGGATTAAAATATAATAAATAAATTAAATAAAATTAAAGTAATTAATTTAAAATAAAATAATAATTTTTGGGAGATATTTTGGGTATTTTATAGAGTATTTTAATGAATAGTATAATAATTAAAATAAATAATAATAATAAAAATAATTAATAATAAAACAAAAAAAAACGAATCAGAAAAACGAAAAAAAAAACGCGAAGGAGCGAAACGGAAGAACGAAACTCGAGGAAGAAGACCCGACCACCGTCCGACGGCCAACGGCCAGGCCAAGGGCCGAGAAAGAAAGAGGAGAGGCCGGCGGTCTTCAGGCCACCAGTGACGCGCGCCAAGGACGCCGAAATCCGACAGAAAACGGAGGAGAAGGCCGCAGGAAAGAAAGGGTCACCGGCGGCGAACGGCGGCGAATCGGGCGGAACTGAGGTCAGATTCCGAAAGCCCAGGCGACGGTGGTGCTTTTGAGACCGGTAGCAGCCGACGAGACGGCGGGAATCGCCAGCGACGGCCAAGGGAAGAAAATGGGTCCGACGACTGGGGAGAAGAGGCCGAACCGGCGGCGTTCCGGCGAGTCCGACCGAAACCGAGGGCAGATTCGAGCTGCGGACAACCTCACGGAGCTGCTGGCGGTGGAAGCCGGCAGAGAACCGGCCGGCAAGGTGGTGAACCGGCAGTGAACCGACCAAACCGGGGTGAACCGGCGGTCTGAACCGGTCCGAACCGGACTGAACCGGTTCAGCCAAAAAGAGAAGGAAAAAGGAAGAAAAAGGGAAAAAGAAAAAGAGAAAAAAAATTGGGGAAAATTTCAGTGATGCAATCGAGCTTCGGGTAAGTCGATAAGCGGTCAAATTGACCGATTTAAATTTTGGAATATTTTATTTAATTAATTTTGGGCTGAAAACTTACCCGAAAAAATTATGAAATTATGTAGCTCGACGATTGGCATCCACCGAGAGCTCGAGATAGCCTCGATTTGCGGACTAGCATGGAATCTCGGGTAAGTAACCCTTATTTACGATAATTACCTCGTTATGCGTGATATTGATTTAATTTCCGCATAAATTGAATTAAATTATGGAAATTTAGATAAATTGTCGTAAATAATCGATTTAGCTATTCGAGAATTAGAACGAGGCCCAATAAATTATTAGTGGGCCCAATAAGCCCAATAGGCCTCGATAAAGTGAAAATTAAGTGAAAAACGGGCTTAAGGCCGATTAAGGCCCATTAAGGTGCAATCGGGCCCAATAGGGGTAAATGGGCCCAACGATTTAAATTAAGTCCAGAAAATAGGAAATACAATTAAATTGTATAATATCTGACCTGAAGAATATTAATACGCAGTTTCGGGCATTTGATTGGGAGCATATCGGACTGCGCAACGAGACGACAATGGAAAAGAAAAGGTCAGACTCGACAGGAAAATAAGGTAAGGGAATTCTACGGACTGCTAGAGGTAAACTTTACGAAATTTCAAGTTCATATGCAGTCTTTAAATTTATCTGAAGGGTCTAGAGGTCGAATAATAATTTTAGTGCCCCGAATGGGTAAATTACCAAAATACCCTTATTAAGGGTAAAATTTACAAATTTAGGAAAAATTGGGAGGAGCAAGAACAAGAGGGTTCTGCTCGTTCTGGAGACATTTTAATGCATGCATGAGTAGGCTGGCTAACCTTGAAAGAAAATGCACATCATTGCATACTTTCAACGATATAACTGTTTTAGAAACTGTTTTGAGAAAACAGAGCCGCCTACGTGTTTTTATTTACATGTGACGTGCTAGAGCTCAGCTCGCACGATGTTTGAATTGTGTGATGCATGCATTGGTGCTGGAGCGAGAGCTCGGACTAGAGTTTTACATGCATAGGTGCTAGAGTATAACTCGCACCAGATTTCACATGCTTTTTTGTGACACGGTGCTAGAGTCTAACTCGCACCAGATTTTATAAGATTTTCATGTGATTTATATACAAAGTGTTGAGCTTAGCTCGCACTAGATTTACTGGATTTGTGGAGTAGCGCTGTCTGCCCTTGGAGTCAGCCAAAAGGCCCAACAGGCTCAAAAGACCTCTTAGGTGGGGTGAGAGTGAGGGATGAGGTTGGCGGCCTTGTGGGGATGTAAAGCGGGCTCTGCCAGTTTTACTTGATTGATGAGAGTGCTGAGCATCGCTCGCACTAATTTTATGAGAACATGCGATGAGCTGTGCTTGGAGCATCGGGTAGACTGTGTGTCATCGATTAAATAGGTCCGCACGTACGTTTTGAGACATGGCATGAGTATAGAGATATTATATGGGTTCACGGAGTACGATGTACCGTGCAAGTAGCATGGAGTACGATGTACCATGTGGTATCTTCGGATACGGCATCTCCGGATGCAGCATCTTCGGATGCCTGGGATCGGATAAGACTGACGGGATGGATTGACCCACCACCCGGGCGGTTTCCGATCATGGTGAGAACCTGCACACTAGGATCCGTGTAGCTGAGGAACTCCCGAGGACACATATGGCCATAGTCCTGGTTATTGCCGTTATACAGATATTGCCTCGTCTTGCATGTTGACGATTTCGATGATTTAAACTGGGTTTTTAATTAAATGTGCATGATGGTTATTTCCATGCTTTTTAAACCCATGTGTGATGTAAACCGATTTTCATAGATTTGTGTGAGTCAGGATCACCCGAAGGAGGGGTCGAGTCCTGACTTTATTGTGAAATTTTTAAAGAGAAAGAAATGATTTAAAATAATTGCATGTTGAATTTTCCGTGCAATGTGTTTTACATAACATCATAACTCATATCATTTGTTTTAAAATGTGTGGAGAAAGGGTGGTTTATGCATGGCACCACGTTCATGTAGGTAGTATGGTTACCTACTTGTTCGTAGGATTGCCTTACTGAGCTTGATGTGCTCACCCCTTTCATTTTCTCCTGCAGATAATCTCCAATTGAAGTTAAGGCGACTCAGTACTGCATTCCGGATATCCGCTGTTGCCCATCACTTAAGGTATATACACTTGTACATATTGTATCTACATAAGCATAGCACAATAACATGTTTGTAAGTAACTTTAGGGGATGTATAAATAATGTAAACAATTATAAATGACTGGAGAAGAAATAAGTTAGATGGTAATTGAATGGTGGGACTGGCATTGACGCACAGCCCAATTATTAGTGGAGTGTGGTCACGATTCGAGGACAGGTAAGAATTTAAGTAAGAAAATAAACAAAACGCGAAAAATTAACTCTGATTTTTGGGTAGTTTGGGTCGTGACATCACCCCTCTACCTTCAGATCTTTTGCAGTGAATCTATAGACGCTACCTGCCGCGTACACGACGTAGGCTGGTGGGAAGAGCTACCCTAGGCTACATTTTGTACACGCAAGAGGTATACATTTACATTCCTGTACCAGACATAATCGTATGCACAGACACGTGTCGAAGTTATCAGTTGGGATGTAATTTTGTAAGGATGATGTAAACATTATTATTTTGGGATAATATTTGAGATGGCTAGTTTTAAATTGAAATAGATGTCTGAAGTGGTAAGGATGAATTGGAAAGTATGCTTGGTAGTTGTGGATATCTAGGATTGCCAAAAATAAATGACTTGCAGGTGGATAGGCTCACATATAAGTCGTTGTGCTGCCGAAATTTTTATCGGCCACATAAGTTAAAATATAGAAATTAAATTATAATTACGAGTAAAGTATTAGGAAAAGTGTTTTGACACTGCACAGGAATACAACCTAAATGAATAAGGGAATAAGTGGGTAAATTAAATTCAAAAAAAAAATTTATCATGATTTTCAAGGGTCAAGGGTCGTTACAGTTTGAGTATGAGTTGCTGCAGAAAAACTGCAGAAAATTTGAGAAATATAAAGGGCAGATCGATCTCTTAGGATGAGAGATCGATCTGGATGAGTCAAAATGCTTGTATTTGAGCGAAGGAATAGGGCAGATCGATCTCCAATGGGGCAAGATCGATCTCCTAAACATTCTATAATGAAAAGATCGATCCTCAAGTATACAGATCGATCTCCTTAGCTCTCTGTTTGGGAGCAGATCGATCTCAAGCCTCGACAGATCGATCTCATGCTTAAAATGCCGTGGAAAAGAGGAATTTAAGGGGACTAGATCGATCTCCTCCTTGTGCAGATCGATCTCCTCGAGCTATTTCTATAAAAAAGGGCATTGAAAATTTACAGATTTCGGGAGAAAACCATTTACTTCCCTTTCCAACCCAAACCTAGTTTTCTCTCTCTAAATCCAACCATTTTCAAGGAGATTTGAGGGAAGACTATTATAGGAAAATTTGTTCACATCAAGGATAAGAGCAACATAGTTTGGAGGCATTTCCCCATTTGTTGGATTGAAGGAACAAAAAGGGCATTTCTAATTGGAGCAAAGAGGAAATCCAAAGATGTAAGTTTCTAGTGCATAAATCTAACTACATTTGTCTAGTTGATGATTATAAAGTTGATTTGGGTGTGCACATTGTGGGTAGAACTACCTAGAATGCCATGAAATGAATATAACCTAGAAATGGGTTAGTGTGAGAAGTGAAATGTGGTCGAAAAAATGATGAATGAGATATCATGAGATGATAATGGTGTTGAGGAGATAATTTTAAGATAATAATATAGAAGGAATAGAGAGGCTTACCCAAAAAGGGTAAAATGAACATTTAAGGCATGGGTGGAATATATAGTTGAATGAGAGTTAGCAATACTAACTCGAACGTATGATGAATATATTGCAGCTTCCGAGGAAATGTCAGAGCGAGTTGAGCCAAGAGCGTGAGAAGCTAAGAGGAAAAGAGTCACACCAAGTAAATCGAGGTAAGGGAATTGTGTGGACTCTTAGAGATATCTGTGCACAATTTGGGCGCTTAATGCTTTGCTAGAATGCATGAGTTGTTAGGAAATGAAATTGGGTGATTGAAAGGAAAAAGTTGGGTGTTTGACAAATATGCATGAAAATAAAAGCATAGTGCTTTGGAAAATCATGTTTTATTGCTTTTTAGCAAATGGTTGGTAGGTTGGCTAATATTTGAAATGATTTGCAAAAAAGAAATGATGTGATTTGGCTGATAACCATACTTTGCAAATAATTAAGCCACTTACAATGTTTTCATGAGAATGAAAGCGTGTTAGAGTATGACTCGTACGAGATTTGATGTGTTTTATACACATCAGTGCTAGAGCTTAGCTCACACTGGTTTTCACATGGATTTCATACTGGTTTTGTCATGGTGCTTGAAGCTTGGTTCGCACTAGATGCCTACCTTATTTGTTACCGTGCTTGGAGCTTCGGGCAGACTGGGTGTCACACTGATTAAATAGGCTCGCACGTGCATTTGTGATGTTTTGACATGTTGATAGCCGTGTTAGGAGTTTTGGGTGGACAAGAGATCATACCGATTAAATAGGCTCACACGTGCGTTTTGAGATATGGCATGATATGATGTGTTGATTGGGTCCATGGAGTACGTTGTACCGTGCATGTAGCATGGACTACGTTGTACCGTGTTGAGATTGTGATGTGCCGTCTTCGAACGAGATCTGCTATGGACCGGTGGGTTGGATTTGACCCACCTCTCGTGTGAAAGTAGATAGTGTTGATATCCCGTACACCTGATTCGTGTAGTCGGTATCACAAGTTATGACCATAGACCTAGAGGTTATTACCTTTTATTAAATTGCCTATCTCACATGTCTAATGCTTTGTGAATAAATCCATGTTTGAAATGATTTGTGGGTCAGGACAGTCTGAGGGATGGGCTGAGACCTGACAAGTGTTGGATTGATTTGTTAATGGTTTTAAAGTGCACCGAAGCATGTTGATTAATGCCATGCTTTATTGTGAAAAATGCATGATGATTAATGCCATGCTTTATTGTGAAAAATGCATGATGGTTAATGCCATGCATCATTGTGAAATATGCATGATGATTTATACCATGCTTTGAAATGAATTGTGCACTGGATTTTAATAGCATGAATGCTTTACATACCATTAACACAAGCATGAACTCATATTTGAGAAAATGAGATGAAAAATATGCTTTGAGCATGGCATCACGTTCACGTAGATAGTGCAGTATCTACCTGTTCGCATGATTTCCTTACTAAGCGTGTGGTTTGCTCACCCCCTTAGTTTCCCCTCTCTACAGAGATTTGAGCATAGATTGAGAGCGACTGGAGGCTTTCCCTTTTGGTATCTGCTGTATCCCATCGCGTAAGGTATACACACTTGAATTATTTTGTATCTAAACTAGACATAGCACAGTAGCATTTTGCATGTATACATTGGGGATGTAAAGCAATGTAAACACTTGTAAACGGTAACTCTGATGTATTTATAAAAGTGTTTACTTCTAAAATTATATTGCAAATTAAATGGTTATGGATGGATGAGGTAGACATTGACACACAGCCCAACTGTTGAGGAGAGTAGCTGTTCATGATCGGGAAAGGATGAATAATAAATGATGCACGAAAATAGAAATTTTTTTGCACGTATTTTGGTAAGTTGAGGGTCGTGACAGAAGTTGGTATCAGAGCTTGAGTTGGTTTGACGTGTGTCGTGTCTAAAATACTTAATAAGTTGGAAAATTACATCCTCATGTTACTGTGCTTCTTTAGATACAAATTGTGTGTGTATCGATGGGTTGACTAAGTGATTGATGTGTATGTAGGGAAGTGAAACATTATGCCTAATACCAGTAGCGGTAGAGGGATGAGAGCACAAGCTCGACGCCATAGAGGTAGGCTTGGGGGTAATGTTGAATCAGAAACACACGAGGTTCAGGATGATATTGAAGTGGAGGCTGAGGTTGAGCACGTTCCACAGGGTCCAGAGGAGAGGCCCAAGGGTACTGAGGCTCGCTTCGTGAGGATTGAGCGGAGCATTGAGATGATATTGGAGTTGGTCACCCAATCCCTACCTGGAGTTAGCGGTAGACAGAGTCCCACTACACAGGGTGATGCTGAGCAGGCGGCAGCTCCTGAGGCACGGGCAAGGCAAGCCCAGAGGCCACAGACGACAGATACCTCACCCACACAAGATATGCCTACACCGGTTGCTACACCAGGTAGTAGAGGTTGGGGATATGGATGTGATTTGGATAGACTGCTGCAGTTTCAAAAGTTTGGACCGTCTTCTTTTAGTGGAGTTAAGGACCCAGTAGCTGCTGAGGATTGGATAAATGAGAAGAGCATGATTTTAATGCATAATATTTGAGAGATTGATCTTGTTTATAACATATAAATTATATGTGAGTATGTGATGATTGTGTTACTAATGGTGGGAAGAATATTGTGAAGGGTTCGTCGCTTATGTGATTGAGACGGATAAGGTACGTCCGAAATTGGGAGACATTTCGGTGGTTAGGGAATTTCCATATGTCTTTTCGGATGAGTTACCAGGGTGACCTCTAGATAGCGAAATGGAGTTTGGTATAGACTTGGCACCTGGTACAAAGCCAATATCCAAGCCACCGTACAGAATGGCTAAAGTTGAGTTGGAGGAGTTAAGGAAACAGTTACAGGAGTTGTTGGAGAAGGGGTTTATCAGGTCGAGTGTCTCACCGTGGGGAGCACCGGTTCTATTTGTAAGGAAGAAAGATGGAAGCCTCCGACTGTGTATAGATTATCGGTTGTTGAATAAGACCACCATTAAGAATAAGTATCCCCTTCCACGCATCGATGACTTGTTGGATCAACTTAGGGGAGCACAGGTCTTTTTCAAGATAGATTTGAGATCAAGGTACCATCAGTTGAAGATACGAGGTGGAGATGTACCCAAGACAGCTTTTCGTACTCGGTATGGACATTATGAGTTTATGGTTATGCCATTCGGGTTGACGAATGCTCCCATAGCTTTTATGTCGTTGATGAATGAGGTATTCCACCAGTATTTGGATCGATTTGTTATTATGTTTATTGATGATATATTAGTGTATTTAAGGTCTAGAGAGGAGCATGAGAGGCATCTAAGGATAGTGCTACAAACCCTTCGAGAGAAGAAGTTGTACGCTAAACTTAATAAGTGTGACTTTTAGTTGGAACAAATCTCTTTTCTGGGTCACATAGTATCGAAGGATGGAGTGTTAGTGGATCCATCGAAGATTGAGGCATTGATACAGTGGCAAAGACCTCAGATAGTGACAAAGATAAGAAGTTTCCTAGGTTTAGCTGGGTATTATCGAAGGTTTGTAGAAGGATTCTTAAGGTTAGCTGCTCCTTTGACACGTCTTACACGAAAGAATGTGGAGTTTATGTGGGACGATAAGTGTGACGAAAGTTTTGAGGAGTTGAAAAGGAGATTAACCACAGCTCCGATCCTCACCATTCCTACCAGCTTAGGAGGTTTCTCGGTGTATACAGATGCTTCACACCTAGGACTGGGATGTGTATTGATGTAAGATGGGAAGGTAGTAGGCTATAGATCAAGGTAGTTGAAGGATCATGAGAGGAACTACCCGACCCATGACTTGGAGTTGGCAGCGGTGGTGTTTGCGTTGAAGATATGGCGCCACTACCTTTATGGTGAGAGATTTCAATTTTACACATATCACAAGAGCCTTAAATACCTGTGCATTTGTGATGTTTTGACATGTTCATAGCCGTGTTAGGAGTTTCAGGTAGACAAGAGGTCGTACCGATTAAATAGGCTCACACATGCATTTTGAGATGTGGCATGATATGATATGCAGATTGGGTCCATGGAGTACGTTGTACCGTGCATGTACCATGGAGTACGTTGTACCGTGCATGTAGCATGGAGTACATTGTATCGTGTTGAGATTGTGATGTGCCGTCTTCGAACAAGATTTGCTATGGATCGACGGGCTGGATTTGACCCACCTCCTATATATAAGCAGATAGTGGTGATATCCCGCACACCTAATCCGTGTAGCCGATATCACAGGTTATGACCATAGACCTAGAGTTTATTACCTTTTATTGAATTACCTATCTCACATGTCTAATGCTTTGTGAATAAATCCATGTTTGAAATGATTTGTGAGTCAGGACAGTGCGAGGGATCGGCTGAGACCTGACAAGTGTTGGATTGATTTGTTAATGGTTTTAAAGTGCACTGAAGTATGATGATTAATACCATGCTTTATCGTGAAAAATGCATGATGATTAATGCCATGCTTTATTATGAAAAATGCATGATGGTTAATGCCATGCATTATTGTGAAATATGCATGATGATTTATACCATGCTTTGAAATGAATTGTGCACTGAATTTTAATAGCATGAATGCTTTGCATACCATTAACACAAGCATGAACTCATATTTGAGAAAATGAGTTGAATATTATGCTTTGAGCATGGCATCACGTTCACGTAGATAGTGCAGTATCTACCTGTTCGCATGATTGCCTAACTGAGCGTGTGGTTTGCTCACCCCCTTATTTTCCCCTCTCTACAGAGATTTGAGTATAGATTGAGAGCGACTGGAGGCTTTCCCTTTTGGTATCCGCTGCATCCTATTGCGTAAGGTATACACACTTGAATTATTTTGTATCTAAACTAGACATAGCACAGTAGCATTTTGTATGTATACATTGGGGATGTAAAGCAATGTAAACACTTGTAAACGGTAACTTTGATGTATTTATAAAAGTGTTTACTTCTAAAATTATATTGCAAATTAAATGGTTATGGATGGATGAGGTAGACATTGACACACAGCCCAACTATTGAGGAGAGTAGCTGTTCACGATCGGGAAAGGACGAATAATAAATGATGCACGAAAAAGCAAAAAAAAAAAAATTTGCACGTATTTTGGTAAGTTGAGGGTCGTGACACACTTAGTCTAAAATTTCTTTATATTGGTCAACACCTTCAATCTATAGTATCGAGGTCTCATTTCCAACTATGTTTCTCTCCTCTGGCTAACGAACAACTTTGTAGAAGGAAACGTCTCTTACTTCTGGCTAGAAAGGGTGGTTTGTCTAGGAAAAAGGGTTTGAACACTTAAGCAAAATTGAGAGGTTTTAGGTTACTGTGCTTTTCAGCCTAAAATCCACTAGGAGATTGATCTGCATGGTAAGAGGATCGATCTCTCCTTCTTTACCGCCTTATTTTTTAGTGCATTGGATTTCATGAGATCGATCTGCTCTAAGTGATGGGGTCGATCTTCTCCAGGCAAAGAGCTAAACAGATCGATCTGGCACAAGGATGAGATCGATCTGCTCTTGGTCGAGAGCTAAGGAATCGATTCCTTCTTCATAGAATGCTTAGCAGATCGATTTGGCCCCATTGGAGATCGATCTTCCCTATTCCATTGCTCGAATAAGAGCATTTTTGGCTCTTCCAGATCGATCTTTCCTTCAATGACATCGATCTGGCATTCATATTTTCCAGATTTGACTACAGTTTTCTACAGTAACTCACACAAAACATCTCTAGTTTTGCTGCCATAGTCATTTTCTCATCCAACCACCTTTAAGACTTGAAAATGACATCCATTCATACTTTATACACATTAAAACTTGTGTGCATTCATTGTATAACCAAATGTATACAATGTGACACAATCTAAACGTATTTTCGCAAGTGCACAGGTCGAACAAGTAATAATGGGATTTGAGTCCCGGATTATCGTCTCACAGAGAAGTTGATTAGCCTAATTAACTAATGGTTAATCTTACCCCAATATATCCTAGCAAATTATGAATTGATGGGTGATCTACAAGGCTAACAGTACTGAAAATAATAAAACTATAAAATAAATAAAATTAGACAAAGCTAAAATTACTTACAAAGCTCCAAGCAATTAAAAGAAAATAACCTACAAAAGAAAATTAAAACAGTTAAAATTAATTAATGCAATTAAAAATGCAAATATGAAAATAAAGAAACAAAATTAATTAAACTAAAATTAAACTATCCTAGAATAAAATATGCATGTAATTAAACTAATTAATAAAAATGTAAATTAATTAAGAAATTAACTACAAATCTAAAAGTCTAAAATATTAACTTTAAACTAATCCTAACATTATCTAATTACTAATTTAACAATAAAATCTAACTAATGCATGATAAATACTATTGGATTAATCAAATTAAAATGAAAACTTAAAATGCATAAAATGAGTTTAATCTAAATTAATTCTTATTGGAAAACCTATTACTAAAATAAAAATAAAAATGATCTAATGGCATAATTAAATCTAAATTCTAGACTAATCAATCAATTGAACTATAGCTAATCATGCAAATAAAATTAAAATTCTAACTTCTTATGCTAACAAATTAAATTGGAATTAACTATTCTAAAAATGCATGTAAATAAATTTTACAATTAAAATGCATTGGCCAAACGAGGCCTTAACAACAAATTCCAGCTGAGTGGTCCCGATTATGCGTTGGTACTGTTCATTGTCTTTCCAAATTTCATTTTCATTTCCAGGTGCTCATTACGTGCACTCGGTCTGCTTGGCCCTGCTATCTGCTGCAGGTGTTGTTGTCTTGGTGGTGTACAAATATGCTTTCTGCGTTACCACCGGTCTGTCCAGGTCTGAATCAGCTGCTGTTCTTCCTCAGCCAGTCCTGCCCAGTCTAGGTACTACTCCGCATATCTCAGCTACTGCCTGCACTGACCAACGTTCTTTCCTTCATTCTGCTAACGTCTTGCCTCAAGCATTGCCATGAGCCTCCCTAGGAACCAGTCATGCCTTGCCTCAGCTGGTCATTCCCTCACCAACAATCTTAGTTCAATCAGCAGTATAAATCATTCCCAACAGCCCAGTTTTCATGCATTGTTCATCCAGAGAACAATAAATCACCGAGACACAGATCATAAAGGAAGAACCATCTGTAGAGACCCGAAGCTTCAGCAAAAACTAAATAATCTAAACAGAAAATCATCAGAAATACAAAGGAAATCGAGCAACATGGATTAATACAAAAAACTTAAATGAACAGTATAAAAGTTAAAGAGCAGAGTAGAACAGAGGAGAATGTGTAACCCATGTATATTGTATTAGTTCATTCATCCTATGCTATGTTCCACACAGCAGCAAATTTACCCCTCATTGATACCAACAAGCAAAAGAAAAGAAGAAAACGAACATGTAAAGATAAGCAAATAAAAAAAAAATCGAGAAGAGTGAATGCAGTAGAAAGTAACGGTAGCTAGCATTAATATGCAGTAAAGAGTACCATCTGTGTATTGCAAACAAAGAAAAATGAAACAAGGAAAATTGAATAATAGTGCATTGCTAGATAAAAGCTTAAAAACTAAAAGAACTAAGTGAAGATCAACAACTGAAAAATTAACCAAAACTACCAATGTCACGCCCCGAAAACGCGAAAAATCGGGCAAATTTAAAAACTTTTTACTCATCGATTCACAATTAAGAGTGCATTCCTGTGCAGTGTCATACATCATCACACTTATCATACCTTAGGATCTTGTCATTAAATAGTATATATTATATCATATACATTACTCGATCTCAAGTTAATTAATCCTAATACATCCCATACAATGTTATACATCAAGTGTCTGCAATTACGATAATTGTCTGGGTACATGAAAAGATAAAAGATACCTCAAAATACAATATATGGCCTGGAGCTCAAGTCTTCTACTAGCCACTACTCCGTACGTCGCAGGGAAACCCTTTTCACTTGAAGAAATCTGGGGGGGGGGGGGGAAGAAAACAGGGTGAGCTTCTAAATCACTCAGTAAGGGGGTAAGGGACTCATTACATAAACCAAAATGCATATCACAAAATATTTATTTGTATGTGAAACTCATTATACTCTTTTGAAAATCATAGCATGAGAGTACTCAAAACGACATTCTCATATCTCAAATCATGTGAAAACATGAAGTAAAAAGGCTCAGTATAGAGCAGTAATCAAGCATGTGAAAATAATGCGATAATCGCTTTCTCAATTAACGTGATAAAATCACTGTAATAATAATGCACGTGGCGCAGCCACTAAACACACGTGGCATAGCCACTGATTTAAATTCACACGTGGCACAGCCACAAGATAGGGTTTCACGTGGCAACGAATACCAAATATACGTGGCACAGCCACTGATTTAGATTCACACGTGGCACAGCCACTAAACACACGTGACATAGCCACTGATTTAGATTCACACGTGGCACACCCACTAAACACACGTGGCATAGCCACCGATTTAAATTCACACGTGGCACAGCCACAGGATAGGGTTTCACGTGGCAACGACCACCAAATATACGTGGCATAGCCACTGAATGGGGGATCTCACGTGGCAACGGCCACCAATTAGGGTTTTCACGTGGCAACGACCACTAAATATACGTGGCATAGCCACAGAATGGGGAATCTCACGTGGCAACAGTCACCAAATATACGTGGCACAGCCACAGAATGGGGAATCTCACGTTACCAGAACGGAGAAGAATCGGGCTTACATGCTACCAGAGCAATGCCCGGTGTGTACTCAAAATCACACACCTAAGTCTTATCACATAAGACTGGTTTGCCTTCATGTAGAACTCATAGTGGTTTTTCTCTCATAAAACTCATTTAAAACCGTTTTGTACTTAACACAAAACATATTGAAACCGAGTCCCAACCGGCAAAACACGCACACATTTCTCAAATCTCAAGATCACCTTAACGTAGAGCCCAATTATAAACTCATAAAAACATTGGGCTCCAATCGGCTATAAAAATCGTGTGCATTCTCATCAAAACACAACACATCAAACATGCTTGTTTTATAAATCACAAATCATGCTATAATAGTTCAAAATCACAAACACAATTGGTTTAGTTTCCCTTACCTCTTTGCACCTCGTATAGTACAATCGTTTCCCCCTTGTCATGGACTAGTCTCGCATTCCACTCTGGAACTCTCGAGCTGTCCAAACGATGTTAAAACATCAATACTCATCATTACAGTAACCTCAATTCTCAAAATCGAGCATAATTGCTCATAACACCTCAAATCGCTCGATTCTCGTAACTCTACCCCAAAATACAATCTCATTCACAACATCCCCACGTTCTACATTTCTCATGTCAAATTATTTATGCTAATTCACCACATTGTCTAAATTTTCATTTATAGCTCAAAATTTCCAAAATTACCAAAATTGCTAAATATCACTATCACTCTAACTACATTGTAATTTCATCAATCCTTAATCATTTTTCAGCTATTTCAACACAATGCCAACAGCCATTATCACCAAAATCATCGCAAATATCAAGATCGAGGTTTAAAAATTACCCAAAACTTGTGAAGAGCTTATCTCTTGCCTCGATTCAATCCGTCTTACGATTTCCAAGTATGTTGTTCTCCCTTTGATGAGGAACAACTTTCCTTCTTGCCACAGCCTCTGATTTGGACGAAAATAGGTGCTTTGGATGAGTGAGAAAGCTAGGGCTCGGTGAAAATTGGGGTTAAAAAAGAGAGAAAATGAAATTGCAGGAGAAAGCAGGGGTTCCTTATATAGACTAAGGGTAGGAGATCGATCTGGTTCTTGATGAGATCGATCTGCATTTGAATTTGGGGACGATTTGAGGCAATTTTATGCCTAGGAGATCGATCTGTCGAGGGGTGAGATCGATCTCTTTATGGCTTTATGAGATCGATCTGCTCCTTGAGGAGATCGATCTTCTCCCAAACAGAAACATTTAGAGATCGATCCCTTCCTCATGAGATCGCTCTTCTCTCAAACAGAATCATAAGGAGATTGATCCTCTTCCATTGGAGATCGATCTGCTCTTTAAATTCCTCATTCTTTGTCATTTTTAACTCACCAGATCGATCTCTCATTCTCCAAGATCGATCTGACCTCTTAGTTTCACACTTATGTTAAACACTTACATATAAATCTCTAAATATAATTTTCACAATTCACTTAGCTTAATAAATTACACTTCAAGTTCTTATTACATCATTAAAATATATCTAAAATTCTCAGATCTCACAACCAATACCCGTAAATCACATGAACAGGGAACCCATCATCCTCGGTTTGCTTCATTTTCTTCTCCAACGTGATTCCACATTGCTCTTGATGTGGAACAATGCTCACCATCAATCCACATCAAGGCACCGGAACTGAAATGGAGAAGAATGAACAAAAATTGCTTGTCACCCGAATGCACAAGAGGAGCCCAAACCGAGAACTAGGAAAATAAAGATTGCTTCAACAAAAACATAAACAGTTTAGGAAAATCGAGAGTTAGAAAAAGAGAGGCAAATACTTTCCATTAACTTTCACTGAATCAAATGCAAAGGAAATAACTTTGATAAAATGAACTACAAACTGAATAGCAAATGAAATACTCTTTACAAAGCAAGTTGCCATGAACAGTAGAAAAACTTGCTAAAAACTATGCGGAAATTTTAAAATTAAAGAAGACTTAAAGTTACCCTAAAAACTATTCTACCCTAACTTACATGCCTTTTCCAATTGCCATCATTTTCTATTTATATACACACTAAGGGGTACAATGGTAATTTTCTACCCTAGATGAGTTGACATTGTTTGGCCACTTGTCTTCATTTGATTTGCTGCAGAGCAGATATTTTCACGTCACTTGTCGGTTTGTCTAGTTGGCTGTGTGATGTGGCCTGACGTGTGTCTTCCAGAATGTTCATACAGTGTCTGTCGATCTTATCGTTTCGGAGCGAATAAAATATGGACACCTGACATCACGTGTGTCCAGACGACTGGTAACTCGATCTGCAAATTAGAAGTGGTCCAGTCTCTTTTAGCCCATTTTCAGCCCAATTTCGACTGAAATGACTGAGTTTCATCCGGATTTAATTTATCTGCACATTAAAGAATTTTAATTAAATAAAGGGGATTATTAATAAAATAATATGGGGATTAAATAAATAATTAGGAAATAAAGCACAAATAATTCTATTAAAAATAGAATTATCACACCCCCAAACTTGAGTTTTTTCTTGTCCTCAAGCAAAACAAAACAAATGTAGGAATGACAAGTATGAAACACAATAATTTCTCCAATATTATCCTAAAAGAAAAAGTACAAGTTATGATCTCAAAGACTCACAATTACAAGTCTAACATTCAGAATCATTCAATCATAAGTCCTAACCCAAGTTGGACTCCTCGTGTGTGTGAAAATGTCAAAGCCACTTCACAGTACATTACCCGGATCAGATTACGCAAACATAGTGAATGCAAAGTCAATGATATGTGATCATTTCCATAAGTTTTCTTTTCACTTCTCTCTCCACTAATGTACTCACACTTAACTAAAGATCAATAGGACTTCATTAAGCTTGTAATGTAAGGCCGGGGTTAAGGTATGATAAAGTCGATTTACGTTTAATTACCCCTTAACATGCATTACTTTCTAGGATCCTTAATGTAAGAGCTCAAATTTATTTCCCCCAAACTTATTTATTTCACTAAACATTTTATTCTATTTTTATATTTTTCATCTTTCTTATTTTCTTTTTCTTTTTCTTTCAATTTTTTTTTACTATCACTAGATACCCATATGTACAAAGCTCAAAATATATCCAATGACTTCCCATGCTTTCGGGGTAAGGGATAAGAACATAGTGTTTAAGCTAAGGAAAATTATAAGCAGGCGTATTTACAGAGAAAAGCTTAGTTGGCTCAGATGGGTGACTACGGGTAAAATATGTACAGGGATGGATAGAAAGGCTCAAACGATCTAAAGATGGCCTAAATCATCTCCCTAATTAAGTGTGATCTAATATTTCACCTCGAGATTAGATCAAACAAATTCTAGAATATGATACGCAAAATCAACTGAATAAATGCAATCCTAGGTCCACATAAGCTTTCTCTAAATAAATGTATAGATTCATGACATGGCATGTGCATAAATGAGGAAATCACAATCAGAATCAAGACAAATTCAAGAATTCAACTTCATGCTTTTCCTATAATCATGCTTCTCAGTCAATCAAAATCAGACTTAATCATGGGGTCATATCATTGGAATATGGGAAAACTACATGCTAAGCACTAAATCATCCCAAAATCAAATAATATCAGCTCATATTTTTGAAAAAAAATTTGAAATTTTTTTCAATTTTGCCAAAATTTTTGAAAAATGCCCAAGTGATATCCCTCCCCCAAACTTGAAGTGCACAGTGTCCTCAGTGTGCAGATAATATAAACATTTAAGCTCAAGAACAGAGTACTCCCCTATCTGATGATGATGATGAACAACCGAAGCTTGATTGAAAAGGTAATTCTAGAAAAGAAATCTGTAAAATAAACAAAGAAAGAAAGAACAGAAAAGAAAAGAATTGTACAAAAACTGAAAAAGAAAAATGAAGCTAAGTGGCAGGATCAGAAGTAGGAGGGTCAGCTAAAGTGGTCACAAAATGCTGACGATCAAACCCTCCCCCAAAATAATTTTTCAGTCTGCCCCAATTAACCTTAAATGGTTGATTCAGGGTATCATCCATAATTTCAATGGCTCTATGAGGGAATACTTGTGTAATGGTAAAGGGACCTGACCACCTAGACTTAAGCTTTCCTGAAACAACTTCAACCGTGAATTAAACAACAGAACTTGATTGCCTGGCTCGAAGTGTCTCTCCTTAATTTTCTTATCATGCCATCGCTTAGACTTTTCCTTGTAGAGCTTAGCATTCTCATATGCCTGCAACCTGAACTTATCTAACTAATTGAGCTGTAGCAGCCTCTTCTCCCCTGCTGCCTCTAAGTTGAAATTCAGGTTCTTAAGGGCCCAGTAGGCCTTGTGCTCAAGCTCTACTGGTAGATGATAGGCTTTACCATAAACAAGCTGATAAGGGGACATTCCTAAAGGTGTTTCGAAGGCTGTCCTATAGGCCCAAAGTGCATCCTCTAACCTAATGGACCAGTCCTTCCTACTTGGGTTCATTGTCTTCTCTAATATCCCCTTAATTTCCCTATTAGATAACTCTACTTGGCCACTCGTCTGTGGGTGATAAGCGGTGGCTACCTTATGTTTGACCCCATATTTCTTTAACAGCCCATCAAAGCTTTGATTGCAAAAGTGGGATCCTTCATCACTAATGATAGCCTTAGGTGTGCCAAATCTTGTGAAAATATTCTTCTTCAAAAACCTTACCACCACCTTGGCATCATTAGTCGGTAAAGCCATCGCTTCAACCCATTTCGACACATAGTCCACAACCACTAAAATATAGAGATTGCCATATGAAGGAACAAATGGTCCCATGAAATCAATACCCCAGACATCAAAGAGTTCTACTTCTAAAATATTAGTCAGAGGCATCTCATTTCTCTTGAAAATATTACCTACCCTCTAACATCTATCACATTTCAGCACAAAGTAGTGGGCATCCTTAAATAACATGGGCCAGTAATATCCAGATTGCAAAACCTTGGCCGCTATCCTCTCTCCTCCAAAGTGCCCTCCATAATCAGAAGAATGACAATGTCTAAGTATATCCTCTACTTCTTCCATGGGAACACACCTCCTCAAAATCTGGTCTTTACATTGCTTGTATAGGAAGGGTTCATCCCAAACATAATACTTGACATCACTCAAAAACTTTTTCTTTTGCTGGGCAGTCAAATCAGGTGGCATCACGTTGCTCACCAGATAATTCACAAAATCAACATACCAAGCCAATCTGGAGTGCCCGAAAGTAAATAGCTGCTCATCAGGAAATGACTCATTAATAGCTGTACCATCTTCTTTAAGTCCACTCTCTAATCTAGATAGATGGTCAGCAACTTGATTCTCTGTATCTTTCCTGTCCCTAATCTCCAAGTCAAACTCCTGTAATAGGAGGATCCATCGAATCAGCCTCAACATCCTTCTTGGAGACTAAGTATTTAATGGCAGCATGATCAGTATATACTACTACCTTAGTACCAATGAGATAGGAGCGAAATTTATCAAAGGTAAATACCACAGCTAATAGCTCCTTCTCGGTAGTAGCATAATTCATCTGGGCCTCATTCAGTGTTTTGCTTGCGTAGTAGATAGCATAAAAGACTCTTCCTTTTCTTTGTCCTAGTACAGCCCTGACAGCATAATCACTTGCATCACACATAAGCTCAAAAGGTAAACTCCAATCCGGAGCTATGATTACAGGGGCTGTAACTAATTTTTCCTTCAAAGTCTTAAATGCTTCTAAGCATATCTCATTAAAGCAAAACACAATGTCCTTCTCAAGGAGATTACATAAAGGCTTAGATATCTGAGAAAAATCCTTACTGAACCTTCTGTAAAATCGTGCATGGCCTAGGAAACTCTGAATTCCTTTTATAGTGGTAGGGAGAGGTAACTTCTCAATAATTTCCACCTTAGCCTTATCCACTTCCATCCCCCTAGCAGAAATTTTGTGCCCTAGCACTATTCCTTCTTTCACCATAAAGTGGCATTTCTCCCAATTAAGCACTAAGTTTGTTTCTTCACACCTCTTCAGTACTAATGCCAAATTATGCAGACATAAATCGATGCTATCCCCAAATACTGAGAAATCGTCTATGAAAACTTCAAGAAAATACTCCACCATATCATGGAATATGGCCATCATGCAACACTGGAATGTAGCAGGTGCATTGCATAGGCCAAAAGGCATTCTTCTAAAAGCAAAAGTCCTATAGGGACATGTGAAGGTAGTCTTTACTTGGTCTTCTGGGGTTATAGCTATCTGATTGTACCCAGAGTATCCATCCAGGAAGCAGTTGAATTCGTGACCAGCTAATCGATCTAACATTTGGTCAATGAAGGGCAAAAGGAAGTGGTCTTTCCTGGTGGCCTTGTTGAGTTTCCTATAGTCCATACATACTCGCCAACTAGTGACAGTCCTAGTGGGGATGAGCTCATTATTTTCATTCTCGATCATTGTCATCCCTCCATTTTTAGGGATACGTTGTACTGGGCTCACCCAGGCACTGTCATAAATGGGATAGATGATCCCTGCATCTAACCACTTAATGATATCATTCTTGACAACTTCTTTCATTACAGGGTTCAATCGACGCTGGTGCTCTATGGATGACCTATACCCCTCCTCCAATAGTATCTTATGCATACAGATAGAGGGACTAATACCCTTAAGATCAGAGATCGACCAACCTATATCCTTCTGATGCTCTCTTAAAACTTGTAGTAATTTTACTTCCTGATCACTGGAGAGAGCAATTGATACTATTACTGGTCATGTGGAGGATTCCTTAAGTAAGCATACCTAAGGTGTAAGGGTAAAGTTTTGAGTTCTAATGCTGGAGGATCACTGGTGGATGGAAAGATATTTGAAGCTAGAATAGATAAAGGGTCTAGTGTCTCAAATTGGGCAATTTCCTCAAAAGGAGTGACCTCAAATAATTGTAAAGTCTCGTAGACCTCATCATCATCTTCACTGTATATTTTCTAAGATCAACAGATTTCACTAAGGAGGCTTCTAAAGGGTTTAAAGGATGTGTCTTGGAAAACTCCTCAGTGATGTCCTTATCCACTAAATCCATCCTAAAATAATCGTGAGAGTCATCAAGGAACCTTAGAGATTTAAACACATTAAACTTGACTTCCTGATCTTAAACTCTCATTGTTAACTCCCCCTTTTGTACATCTATTAAAGTTCTACCAGTCGCTAGGAATGGTCTGCCTAGTATAATGGGGACTTCCTTGTCTTCCTCCATGTCTAATACGATAAAATTCGTAGGGAAAATAAACTTATCCACCTTTACTAAGACATCCTCAATGACCCCCTTCAGATATTTAATTGATCGATTAGCCAACTGGAGGGTCACTGTAGTAGGCTTGGCATCCCCTATTCCTAACTTCTGATAGATAGACAAAGGCATCAAATTTATACTAGCTCCTAAATCGTACAAGGCTCTACCAAAGAATAAATTTCTAATAGTGCATGGTATGGTAAAACTCCCGGGATCCTTGAGCTTGGTGGGTAATCTCCTCTGGATAATTGTACTACATTCCTCAGATAAGGCCACCGTCTCATAATCTTCCAATCTTCTTTTTCTAGATAGGATGTCCTTCATAAACTTCACATAGCTTGGCATTTGCTCTAAGGCATCTGCGAAGGGAATGTTGATATGAAGTTTCTTAAAAACCTCAAGGAATTTGGTAAATTGCTGGTCCAGTTTTTGATTTTGGAACATCTGAGGAAAAGGAACTGGTGGTCTAACAAGAGGAGATGTAGTGGAAACATTTGTAGCATCGAATGACAAAGAAGGTTATGACACAGAAACAGGTAAAGGTGAAGAAATGCCTGGCTTTGTTTCCATTGTAGCTTGATCTTTTGATTCCTGCTCCTTCTGAGCTGCTTCATTAGAACCTATGGGTTTTTCAACTATGGGTTGGTCAGGTCTGGACTTAACTGGTGGATTTACTAGCTCTCTGCCACTCCTAAGGGTGATAGCTTTCACATGTTCCTTCCCCTCCCTTTGCCTAATAGGATTGGCTTCAGTGTTACTAAGAAGGGTCCCTTTAGGTTATTGACTAAGAGTGTTTACTATTTGTCCCACCTGAACCTCTAGGTTCTTTATTGAAGCTGCTTGATTTTGCAGGATCGTTGTGAACATTTCCTCAAGCGAAGGCTTCTTATCAGCATCTGGTAAGTGCTGGGGTTATGGTGGTGGTGGTGGTGGTGGTTGATGGAAGCAGGATGGATTAAAATAATTAGGTGGATGATGCGGATACTGAGGTGGTGGGTTGTGAGGAAATTGATGCTGTGGTGGTACTTAAACCGATGGAGCTTGAAAACCAAGGGGTCCTACTGGTCTAGAATTAGAAGTTTGCCTTTGGTTTTGGCTCCAAGAAAAGTTAGGATGGTTCCTCCACCCTAGATTATAGGTGTTTGAAAAAGAGTTGTTCTGTTGCTTAGGAGGGGCAACGTACTGAACCGATTCTAAGTTAAGTGGACACCTATCTAGAGAGTGGGTACCACTACACAGATCACAAGAGATAAAAGGACTTTGGACAGAAAACACAGAGTTAGGATTGGTGGAAGGATTATGTTGGGTACTGAGCGACTCTACCTTCTTTGTAAGATTGGCGATTTCAGAGGTCAAGGTAGACAGTGTGTCGAGCTCATAAATACTCGTCGACTGCTTTGGTAATTGACTTTTCGAGGACCATTGATAGTTGTTAGCAGCCATCTTGTCTAATAGCTTATAAGCTTCCTCCTCTGTTTTGCATATCAGGGCTCCACCCGCAGCAGCGTCCGATGGTCCTATTTTGGCTTGTAAGTCCGTTGTAGAAGGTCTAGACTTGCAACCACAATGGTAGACCATGGTGAGGGCACTTCCTAAGAAGCTCCTTATATCATTCCCATGCTTCGTAAAGAGATTCAGAGTCGTACTGGGCAAAGGAAGATATATCACTACGGAGTCTGGCCATTTTAGAGGGAGGGAAAAAATTTGCTAGAAATTGATGGGCTAATTCATCCCAAGTAGAAATGGATCCTGGAGGCAAGGAGGTTAACTAGCGTCTCGCCTTATCCCTAAGTGAGAAGGGGAATAATCTAAGTCTAAGCGCATCATCAGATAATCCATTGTGTTTGAACTGTTGTACAAGTCTAGGAATTGCCCAAAGTGAGCATGTAGGTCATTGTGCGGAAGCCCACTGAACTGTAAAGAGGACTGGATCATCTGGAGGATGGAAGGCTTAATTTCAAAATTGTTAGCAGGGACAGCTAGTGGCCTAATGCCGGTATAATATCCTCTAATCGTCGGCACAACATAATCTCCAACGGTCTTGATTTCCCTATTTTCTGCCATAGTTTTTTGTAGCGGAGCTATAAACTTCCTAGAATCCTTTCGAATTTTCCTAAGAGTTCGTTCAATTTCAGGATCTAGAGGAAAGCAATCAAAACTCTTGGCTCTACTCATGCAAACATTAAAGAGTCCTTAGAATTTTTTTTTTTAAGTTTTAAAATTTTTCAATTTTTTTTAATTAGATAAAGAAAATTTAACTAACCTAAACTAAGGCTCTAAATATTTACAACCTAAATATTTACAAGCTAGAATGATACCTAAGCATAATTTCACCGATATTAATTACTAACTAATTAAAACTTCCCCGACAATGGCACCAAAAACTTGACACGATCTGAAGGTATTTTCGCAAGTGCACGGGTCGTACAAGTAATAATGGGATTTGAGTTCCGGATTATCGTACCACAGAGAAGTTGATTAGCCTAATTAACTACCGGTTAATCCTACCCTAAGTATATCCTAGCAAATTATGAATTGGTGGGTGATCTATAAGGCTAACAGTACTGAAAATAATAAAACTATAAAATAAAGAAAATTAAACAAAACTAAAATTACTTACAAAGCTCCAAGGAATTAAAAGCAAATAACCTACAAAAGAAAATTAAAGCAGTTAAAATTAATTAACGCAATTAAAAATGCAAATATGAAAATAAAAAAATAAAATTAATTAAACTAAAATTAAACTATCCTAGAATAAAATATGCATGCAATTAAACTAATTAATAAAAATGCAAATTAATTAAGAAATTAACTACAAATCTAAAAGTCTAAAATATTAACTCTAAACTAATCCTAACATTATCTAATTACTAATTTAACAATAAAATCTAACTAATGCATGATAAATACTATTGGATTATTCAAATTAAAATGAAAACTTAAAATGCATAATGAGTTTAATCTAAATTATTTCTAATTGGAAAACCTATTACTAAAATAAAAATAAAAATTATCTAATGACATAATTAAATCTAAATTCTAGACTAATCAATCAATTGAATTATAGCCAATCATGCAAATAAAATTAAAATTCTAACTTCTTATGCTAACAAATTAAATTGGAATTAACTATTCTAAAAATGCATGTAAATAAATTGTACAATTAAAATGCAGTGGCCAAACGAGGCCTTAACAACAAATTCCAGCTGAGTGGTCCCGATTATGTGCTGGTACTGTTCATTGTCTTTCCAAATTTCATTTTCATTTCCAGGTGCTCATTACGTGCTCTCGGTCTGCTTGATCCTGCTATCTGCCGCAGGTGTTGTTGTCCTGGTGGTGTACAAATCTGCTTTCTACATTGCTACCAGTCTGTCCATGTCTATATCGACTGTTGTTCTTCCTCGACCAGTCCTGCCCAGTCCAAGTACTACTCCGCATATCTCAGCTACTGCCTGCACTGATGTAAACCAGAAATCGACACTATACCAACGTTCTTTCCTTCATTCTGCTAATGTCTTACCTCAAGCACTGCCGTGAGCCTCCCTTGGAATCAGTCATGCCTTGCCTCAGCTGGTCATTCCCTGCACCAATAATCTTAGTTCAATCAGCAGCACAAATCATTCCCAGCAGCCCAGTTTTTGTGTATTGTTCATCCGGAGAACAATAAATCACCGAGACACGGATCATAAAGGAAGAACCATCTGCAGTGACCCGAAGCTTCAACAAAAACTAAATAATCTAAACAGAAAATCATCAGAAATACAAAGGAAACTAAGCAACATGGATTAATACAGAAAAAATCAAATGAACAGTGCAAAAGTTAAAGAGCAGAGCAGAACAGAGGAGAATGTGTAACCCATGTATATTGTATTAGTTCATTCATCCTATGCTATGTTCCACACAGCAACAAATTTGCTCCTCATTAATACCATCAAGCAAAAGAAAAGAAGAAAACGAACATGCAAAGATAAGCAAATAAAAAAAAATTGAGAAGAGTGAATGCAGTAGAAAGTAACAGTAGCTAGCATTAATATGCAGTAAAGAGTACCATCTATGTATTACAAACAAAGAAAAATGAAACAAGGAAAATCGAATAATAGTGCATTGCTAGATAAAAGCTTAAAAACTAAAAGAACTAAGTGAAGATCAACAACTGGAAAATTAACCAAAACTACCAATACCCATAAATCACATGAACAGGGAACCCATCATCCTCGGTTTGCTTCATTTTCTTCTCCAACGTGATTCCACATTGCTCTTGATGTGGAACAATGCTCACCATCAATCCACATCAAGGCACCAAAACCGAAATGGAGAAGAATGAATAAAAATTAGTTGTCACCCGAATGCACAAGAGGAACCCAAATCGAGAACTAGGAAAATAAAGATTGCTTCAACAAAAACATAAACAGTTTAGGAAAACTGAGAGTTAGAAAAAGAGAGGCAAATACTTTCCATTAACTTTCATTGAATCAAATGCAAAGGAAATAACTTTGATAAAATGAACTACAAACTGAATAGCGAATGAAATACTCTTTACAGAGTAAGTTGCCATGAACAGTAGACAAACTTGCTAAACACTATACGAAAATTTTAAAAATAAAGAAGACTTAAAGCTACCCTTAAAACTATTCTACCCTAACTTACATGCCTTTTCCAATTACCATCATTTTCTATTTATATACACATTAAGGGGTACAATGGTAATTTTTTATGCTAGATGAGTTGGCATTGTTTGGCCACTTGTCTTCATTTGATTTGCTGCAGAGCAGATATTTCCACATCACTTATCGGTTTGTCCAGTTGGTTGTGTGATGTGGCCCGACATGTGCCTTCTAGAATGTTTGCACGGTGTCTGTTGATCTTATCGTTTCAGAGCGAATAAAATATGGACACCTGGCATCACGCGTGTCCAGACGACTGGTAACTCGATCTGTAAATTGGAAGTGGTCTAGTCTCCTTTAACCTATTTTCAGCCAATTTCGACTGAAATGATTGAGTTTCATCCGGATTTAATTTATATGCACATTAGAGAATTTTAATTAAATAAAGGGGATTATTAATAAAATAATATGAGGATTAAATAAATAATTAGGAAATTAAGCACAAATAATTCTATTAAAAATAGAATTATCACAATGCAAAGCTAAATGGAGGTACAAAGATTTATGTAACTCATACAACTTCATTCCATTTTACCACACCACTCAAAACTCAATATATTCACATTCATCAGTTACAAAAGTTCATTTCTTCATATTCATACATAATGAAACTTGTACGTTCATCACAACTCATATTACAAGTGTGTACATCGAAATTATGGACTTTACATCATTTATGCTTCACATAACATGTACATGTATATTACTTATGAATTCATAAGGTTACAACTGAAAATACGGGTCTTACACTTAAGACTAGATTGGTACCATTTTAGGATGAGCATTGTGAATGTGCTAATCTTTCCTCAGACATAGCCATACTCCCAACCCAGAACTTTGAATGTAGGCCAGTCCTTGTCCATGTTAAAACTCTTAATGGAGCTTAGGATGTGATGACCGTAAATTTTGGCTCATAGTAAATATAAATTAATACAGGGATTTGGGAATAAATGGACATTTATGGAATTTTTAGGTGAATCAAGAGAAGTTAAGTGATGAATTAAATGGAACTGTTAAGGAATTAATTTCAAGTATATGTGATAATATGTAATAATGGAATTAAAGATATAAATTAAGTAAAAAAATAAAATATATATAAGTGAATATATATACATACAAACTATATAGATATAAAAATATATAATATATATAATATATTTAAAATATAAATATTGATTTAAATAAATATATATTTAAAATATATAAAAAATAAAATAAATAATAATAATAAAAAAGTATTAAAAGCGGCTTGGTGGGAAAACCCGTCAACCCATGCCTCCTAATTGGTTTGCTTCTAAAGCATACCAATTAAGGAAAGATTATAATATATATATATATATATATATATATATATATATGATTTAAATTTTAAAGTGTTGACAAGCTTCCAAAGCAAGCTAGTTAAGCATAAGCTACGACAGATTGCTAAGGTTCTTGTTTAAAAAAATAAAAAAAGAAAAGAAAAGAACAGAAAAGAAAAGAACAAGATCTGAAAGACGAGCCGGTAAGAGAGAGATCGTCGACCATTGAGAAAATCGACGCTGAAGAGGGAGAGAGAAATAGGGAGGAGGTAGAAAAAGATAGAGGAAGAGAAGAAGGCAGTCAGTACCTTCAATGCATTACCCTTGACGTGCTGCCTTCACTCTCATTGCCTCTATTGTGCCGCCAACTCCCTTTATTGCAGTCTGACGAGCCCAAATCGGTAGGAACAATCGCTGCACCAGTCTGAACTAGTTCAGCCAAAAAGGAAGGGGTTGAACTGATCCGAACCGGTTCAATAGAAAAAGAAAAAGGAAAAAATGAAAATTAGGTTCATTTGACTAGTGTTTTTGTGTAAAGAATTGGTAAGAAAGCAACCCTCTATTTTATAAAAATATTTAGAGTTCTATTGGATTAGTACTAAACATATCGATGATATTTGACTATGTAGCGCGATAATAAGGCGACGAATGCAGGTTTAGTTAATCTTGGTGTATGTACGCTAAACTCGAAATCGGTAAATGGATTAAGTAAACTTAGCTAGCATCATCTTGTATGAGATGTGCAAGTTTTAATTAAAATTTATTTTAGCTTTTGAATTAAGTGATGCAATGCTATTGATTGGCTATTCAGGTAAGTGAAGATAAGATAAGATATGATCAAATTGATATTTTGGATAATGCTTGGGTTGAAATTGAAACCTTATTGTTTGTCTTGTGTGTTGTGGCCGACCAAGCTTGCATGATTAAATGAAGTGAAATATTCTGGCGTTAAGTGATTATGTGAACTTTGTTTGTGGTATATATGTAATTTGTATATATATATATATATTATTGAATTAAAATCATACAGTAATCGGTTGAAGATGACCTTTAGTGTTTGAAACTAATTCGATTTGATTATATATGTCAGGATGATTTATTGATATGAGGGTAATTAGTTGGCATGATCACATAATGATAAATATTGCGAAATTTAAATGCTTGAGAATGTGACCATGAAATAATATTGAAATATCGATAGGAAATAGACAAGTGTCGAGAATTGATAATATGCCACTGTGGGATGAAAATGAATATGTGATGATATACTCGTGGTTTTATGGTAAAATGAATGCTTGGAAATGAGTTGAATAATCCTCCGGTAGTTTCAATAATTAAAGAATTATGGTGCGATAGTTCTAAGGCAATACTTAAATATTGTGGATTAAAGAGAGAACATACACTGATGGTGAGTGTTTCAGTTTTGGTAATGTGATGAAAAGGCATTCATTGTAATATATTGATATATTGATGATAGTATTATGGTGAATTAATGTTAGAGTAGTGACCTTATGTTAATGAAGTGTTGATGAGTAAGAATAGAGTATTGAAATAAAGTTAGCAATTTGATGATTATACAGAAATGCAATATTTAAATATTTATGAGATACTAAGGGGACCCATGTTGATAGAAGGGGTCTTAGTATCGATATTGTGGCGTGTAAGTTATATATTTGATGTCGAGATGAATTGATATATTGATTGATTATAAAATTGGGGATAACATTAGTTATCTAGTTAAAACTGTGGTCGAGTATCGATTAGTTGAACCATTGATGGATTTGGTTAGGTAATCATTGATCTTGAGATTTTTTTTATCTCAACTATGACTTTGAAATCACGACTATGACTTTGAAATCAGTATGCAATGATGATATCTATATTTGCCTAAAAATTGTGTCATTCACACTTGGTGATGAAAACAGGTTATCAAGTAATAGTTAAATTATCAAATGTTTGATACGACTATGTATTGAGGGAGAAGTGATTATGTGACAATGGAAATGATTAAGTGCTAATGAAAATGTGAATACATGGACATTGATAGATCATTGTAGTATGTCTTGTATGAATTGTGCTGATATTAATTGAATTTGATATTACTGTGAAATATTGCTTAAAGTAATATTTAGATATTCATGTGATACTAAGAGGACTTATAATGATGGTAGGGGTTTTAGCATCAATATTTTGATGCAAAAGTGATAAAATGGTTTCATAATATTGAGGAATGATATCGATTTATGAATGTATATTTTGAGACCTCGAGGACTCATGAACAATGAAATTAAAGGACTGAGTACTGTAAATTCCATGAATTGAGTATAACTACCTAGCTAGTTGCATATATGACCTATGGGTAATATTATTGTGTAGTAAGGACATAATAGCTAAGGGGTTCATGTGGAAATGAAGTAAGAAATGATATGGTTATAACTGAATCCTTGGGATGTCCATAATACAACTTTGTATTATGATGATATATATTGTCGTTTACATTTCATTTTGGAGATTATGTTTATGCATTAGCTATAGGCTTACTTCTCATATTATGAGTGTTTCAAAACTATGCATTATTTTGAACACGCATGAATTAGAGTATTGAAATTCATTTGATCAGTTTTGAATAAGAAAGGTGCAGTTGCACCTCATTGATACATAGATGATTTTACATTTAGCATGTTTTAACTTGAGCAATTTTACGCATAAGTTTTATAATGCCTTACATTTTGCTTTAGTTCGAAAAGCTTAGGTTTTTTAACTGACTTTCTAACAAATGGCATTTATCCATATTTGGAAACCTAAAAATCATCTTGGTTTGTGTTTTGAAAACTGCACGTAAAGTAGGCATGACAGACAATGTTGTTAGTTTTTAGACTGTTGGAGCCACCTTTTGAATTCCCATGGAGTTATGTGGGACATGGGCACCTTGAATCTCGAAGACACATTAGGCTTGCTAAGCGTTGTTTTAAGAAGAAATAAGTTTTGTATACTCTATGATTTTGACAAGTCCATTACTTTCAGCTCTGTTTTCTAGTACGAGTAGATCCATTGACCTACGGTCACTCGAGCATATCGAGCTTCACTCTGGGCTTCATTACACGTCTAACGAGCTTTGTGCTCTAGACCTTTTATATCTATATCTATATCTGCGTTTAAAACTAGCAGACAAATTCTAGCTCTTAGCTGATCGCAAGACTGGAATAATTAATAGTCATATATATTATACCTTGGAGCCACCTCTAGAATCTTTAAGAAGCCACATGCTACACGGATGTGTTGCTTTTGACACTTTCTCCATGATTAGCTAGGATGGACTTCTATATATGTATATGTTATCAGGGATTCTCGCCTAAACTCTATCAATACCAGTTTCTAATGTTTTGACATTTTATGCCCATAACTTTATCAGTATCAGTTTTCTGTAATTGAGGTTTTATACCTAACTACATTGGTATCGGTTTTCAGTATTTGAGGCTTTATGCCTAACTTTATCAGTATCAATTTTTATTTTTTTAAGGATTTATTCCTAATCATATCTGTCATGACCCAAATTACCTAAAATCACTACAAATTTTTTGCTTTCGATTATTATTTAATTCTTACCTTTCTCCCATCGTGACCATCCTACAAAACAGTTGGGCTATGATTCGGTGTTAGTCATCTCTCACCTATTTACCATTCCATTTCCATAATCACATTCACATATCAGACTTTACTATCTTTTGACTTTAACTAAATGCATACACAATGGTATTTACATAACCTTCCATCCCCGACATCATATCCATTTACAGTACTGTGCATTACATGTTCAGATACAAAACTATACAAATCTGTATACCTGTCTCTCGATGGGAAGCAGCGGATACCAAGAATGCAAGTCCTCAGCCGCTCATTAACTATTGGGAGTGCTCTGAAAAGATGGGAAAATAAGGGGGTGAGCAGACCACACAATCAGTAAGACAATTATGCAAGTAAGTAGATAGCTCTACTATCTACATGCTCATAATGCCATGCCCTTAAAATCCATTTCTTTTCATTAAAATCTCAAGCACAAAATCATGCATATATCCATGACATAGTTTATCAAAACTATTTGTGCATATATAAATCATGTAATTCATGCATCAATAGCATTTTATGTGACACCATTAAATCATACTTGGCATGAATTTAATCAAAATCATGCCTTGTTTCATGCGATATAAAACAAATCATGAGATATAATCATTTCATGAATTTATCATTAAAGCATGGAAAACCCATCATGCTACTGCATTTAAATCATTTCATAAAAATGCAGAATAAAATAACCCCTTTCGGGTTAATTATCTCATAAATAAATCTCAATTTCATAAAACGATTCGTTATAAAATTCTGTTATAAAATCACCCTGCTTTTAGGGTCACATCTTATAAAATCCCCTGAATATCTATCATCATATTATAAAATCATATCACAGTGAAAATCACAAAATTGGGGGCCAAGCCCCTCCCTCGGGTCTACCTTGGTCTATCGAGACCACAAGTTATATCATGTGAGACATGTAGGTCATTATATCAGTAACATCAAGGACTATGGCCATAACCTAGTGATCCCTGGCTACACGGTACCTAGTGTGCGGGGTATCACACCTAAAACGGGAGGTGGGTCGGTCTTACCCGCCAGAACAACATAACATCAGGATTACGAGGGCAAGGCTTCCTGCCTCGTGGCTAATGCCACTCCACTCCAACAATCCCTACGGTACAACGTACTCTGCGTGACATACACGGTACAATGTACTCTGTGAACCCAAGCTTAATCAGGGGTACCTGCAATAGGTCTTATCCACCCATACCATCTCTGTCTCAGTATACACGTGTGGGCATATCATCTCACAGTGATACACAGTGTACAGGAGGCTCCAACACAGCTATATGCATGTCATATAAATCCCTGTGCGAGCGAAGCTCTAGCACGAATCCATGCAGAATCATGATATCTAAAAATCTCGTGCGAGCGAAACTCTAGCACGGTTTCATAAAAATCAGTAAAATCTGCGTACGAGTAGCACTCTAGTACGACTTAAAAATGAATTATAAATCTGTAGAAAATCACGTGTGAGCAATTCTCCAGCACGAATGAATGCTCAAGTAAATCAAAACTTCGTATGAGCAATGCTCCAGTATGGCTTTATGCATAAATACATTAAATGTCATGCCCCGCTTTCGGGAACCCTTCTATCCATACATTCTCTACTACGGTTGGGCTGTGAGAAGATGCAATTACTAAAAATTTATTCATTTACAGCGGAATATTTAAAACTTTAATTCACACTCCCAGGTGTGTGTGTAAATACACAAAATTAATTGTATAAATACCATGTGCTTACATATCATCCCCATATTACTGTTTACAATTCCAAGATGTAACTGTGCGATACAATATATTAGATACAAAATACTCGTGTATACAATTCTTATACCTTTTTACCGAATCGTGGGAGCTGTTCAACACAAAAGACTTAGAGACCACCGCTCTCTTACTTCTCAGTACCTGGAGGGGGAAAATAGTGGGATGAGCAAACCACAGCTCAGTAAGGAAATGTATGCTAGCAGGTAGATATCGTACTACCTACATAGCCCATGCATGCATAAACCAAAACCATGTTTTCGTTATAAATGGAAATATCATACGAACAATGCGTTTAAACACATATTTCTCAATAGCATTTTCGTGTAAATCAAATGTCAAACTTCCATTTAAAACATGCTCATAAATAGTGCCCTCATGGCACAAATGTGAAATCAGAGATTTATTAAAACACGAAATCTCTTTCACTTCTCAAATCATTCTTTCTCGCAAGTCTCTTTCTTTTCTGAGATTGTCTCTGTTTCTCGATTCTCTGAGACAGGCATGGAATTTTCGACAATCAAATATCCACGACTTATGGCCACAGTCAGTGATCCCAGGCCTCACTGATCGGGTGTGCATAGGGTATCACTTCGCCTGAAGGGGGATGAGTCAGTCCTACCCTCCGGCTAATTTCAATCCACCTCATCTCCTCGTATACTCACGGTGAAGATACGTCGTGTGTCATCTACGCGATACTCGTACTCACGTGCACCAGCACGGTACATAGTATACCAACGGGTGACTACACTATTCTACGTACGACCGTGGACCCAAGTCCATACTCCAACTTCGATGGACTTTTTATCCTTAAACCATGTCTCATATACCAGGCGAGCAAGCAACGTGACACATAGTCAACGCAAAGCTCCAGTGCGGTACGATCTATCGTTAAGGCCCAGCCAGTTCAATTGGCCGTCGGCTGGTATCCCCTTGGGTCCCAGACCCCCAGGTTTACCTTAACTCAACAAAACAGGTGCGAGCAAAGTTCCCGCACTTTCTCAAAACCCTCGTGCGAGTTAAAACTCCCGCACGGTACATCAAGGCATTAAAACGGGTGTGAGCTAACGCTGCAACACCAAATCTCATCTCAAAACTGATAGATGGCTATTTTCTCTTTTTAAAACTCAAAACACGTTTATTCATACAGCATGCCTCTTCATGCTAAAACATGTAAAATTAGCCAACCTATCATCAACATTTCTCAATCATAAATAACAATGTAAAATTGAGAAAATCATTGAAAACATGCATATCATGCTATTTCCTTACCCTATCCCATTTCTCAATACATATATACGTCATAGTACTTTGCATACTTCCATATCATTTCATAGAATTATCATATCGTACTAGTCTAGCAATATATCTACGAAATTGCCGTAAAATACGTACGAACATCTCTATAGCTAACACACAGTCCCTTACCTCGTTTTACTTGTGTGCAACTATCCGCCTTTATGCTTCTTGCGTTCTCATCTCGACTTGCTCCGGCGTATCATCCGAAACTAAAATTCATCCATCAACATTTGAGTTAATGTTTCTAATTCTTATCCAACTAAGCATTTATCCAATGCCTTAATTACACATTTTTACCCTTTGTGGTAAATCTCACAATTTATCCCAATATCAACATTTCCAAACCATTTCCACAACATACTCATCCACTCAAGATATCTCATTCATCATAAACACTCCCACACTCCACTTTCTCACACTTGACCATTTCTAAGTTATATTCATTTCATACCATCCTAGGTAGTTCTATCCACAATATGCACACCCAAATATCTTTATAATCATTAACTAAACCAATGTACTTGGATTTGTGCATTAGAACTTACCTCATTGGATTTTCCTCTTGCTCCAATTAGGATTGTCCTTTATTTCTTTAATCCATCAAATGGGGAAATGCCTCTAGACTATGTTGTTCTTCTTTTTGTTGTGAACAACTTTGTCTCTAATAGCCTTTCCTTAAATCTCACTGAAAATGGCTGGATTTAGGAGTGAGAAACCAGATTTCTTTGAGTTGAAGTGAAAAGGAAGTGTTTGTCCCGAAATTCTGATGATCCAACTGCTCCCATTTATAGTTTTGACTTGATGAGATCGATCTTCCTTGGGTGGAGATCGATCTGTTCCTCAAAAATCCCTATTTTCTAAGACGTTTTAAAGGTAGGAGATCGATCTGTCGAGACTGGAGATCGATCTGCTGTCAAACAGAAGCTTAAGGAGATCGATCTGGTCTTAGGGGAGATCGATCTGCTTCCAACCCGAGAGCTAAAGAGATCGATCTTCTTCCTTTCGAGATCGATCTGTTCCCTTCCATTTCTCACATAAGAGCATTCTGGCTCTCCCAGATCGATCTCTCATCCTATGAGATCGATCTAGCCTTCACAAAGTCCAGATTTCCTGTAGTTTTTCTGCAACAACCCTTACCAAACACCCTTAATTTGCTACCATGATCATTTCCTCATTCATTCATCTTTGAGACTTGAAAATGGGATCCATCCTCACTACATACACATTAAAACTTGTGTAGAATCTTTGTATGACCACACATATATACGATATTACTCGAATGGAAATATACACTTATGTAAATCTTTCCTTCCATTTTACTATACTACTCATATTCCATTTCGATCACATTCTTCTCGTATTCAAGTTCATTTCTTCCTACTCATTCGTAATGCAACTTGTACGTATAATCACAATTCTTACTACAAGTGCGTACATAATCTTATGAACTTACATTGCATACACTTCACATTACAATACATCATCTTACTTATGATTTTATTTACATTCCCATGTTCCTATATACATAGCTATACATATACGGGGTCTCACATTCTCCCCCACTTAAAGAATTTGGTCCTCTAAATTAGAACCAATTCAATCTGTGAATAACTCGGGATACTTTTCCCGCATCAAACTTTCCAGTTCCCATGTGGCCTCTTCCACAGTGTGATGTTGCCACAAAACCTTAACCAATGAAATCGTCTTGTTCCGCAACACCTTCTCTTTCCTGTCCAACACCCTGATCGGTCTCTCAACATACGACATATCTTTCTTGAGCTCCAACGGCTCATAACTAATTACATGTGTCAGATCCGGGTAGTACTTCCGAAGCATAGAAACGTGGAAGACATTGTGGACTTCTGCTAGCTCAGGTGGTAAGGCTAGCCTATATGCTCCTTCTCCCACTCTATCCAAAATCTCGAAGGGACCAATATAACGAGGACTTAATTTTCCTTTCTTCCCAAACCTCATTATTCCCTTAGAAGGAGATACTTTCAAAAATACAGACTCGCCAACATCAAACTCAAGTGGTCTCTGTCTCCTGTCAGCGTAGCTCTTTTGTCGACTTTGAGCTGTTCGCAGCCTCTCGCATATTATCTGAACATCCTCGGAGGCTTGCTTAACCAAATCGGGAGCGAGCAATTGTCTGTCACCAACTTCTTCCCAACTAATGGGCGATCGGCATCTACGACCGTATAGTGCCTCATAAGGGGCCATACCAATACTTGAGTGATGACTGTTATTGTAGGCGAACTCAATCAATGGCAAGTGATCGTCCCATGAGCCTCTAAAATCCAGCACACACGCTCTCAACATATCCTCCAGGGTTTGTATAGTCCTCTCTGACTGACCATCTGTCTGAGGATGAAAAGCGGTGCTAAGACTCAACTGGGTCCCCATCGCTTCCTGGAAATGTCCCCAAAAGTGGGAAGTGAAGCGGGCATCCCTATCAGAAACAACACTCACTGGGACTCCATGCAATCTCACTATTTCTCGCACATACAGGTTCGCCAGTGCACTCAATGTATCAGTAGATCTCATGGCTAAGAAATGCGCCGATTTCGTTAACCGATCTACTATCACCCATATCGCATCATGGTTCTTACGGGTTCTCGGTAACCCCATCACAAAATCCATGGTGACATGCTCCCACTTCCATGTTGGTATCGACAGAGGTTGTAATAATCCTCCTGGTTTCTGATGTTCGACTTTTACTTGCTGACAAATGAGGCATCTAGCGACATACTCAGCTATGTCTCTCTTCATTCCAGACCACCAATATACTTTTCGGAGATTTTGGTACATCTTACTACTCCCCGGGTGTATTGTGTATCTCGATGAGTGTGCCTCTGATAAGATCAGCTTTCTCAGCTCTAAATCCTTAGGAACACATATTCTATCTCTAAACCTTAGTATTCCATCTGGACTCAATATAAAATCGGCACCCTTCCCTTTTCGGATTTGGCTAACCATGACAATACACCATTGATCAATTTGCTGAGCTTGTCGGATTCTCTCAATCAACTCCGGTTCTAATCTCAAGCTAGCAATAATCCCATAGCTGCCAATCTCAGGTAGGGTCATATCCAGACTAAAGTTCATGAATTGTTCCAACAACTCGTGCTCTCTAACCATCATATGAGATACCAACCCGAGACTCTTCTGACTCAATGCATCGGCAACCACATTTGCCTTCCCCGGGTGGTATAAGATCTCACAATCATAGTCCTTGAGGAGTTCCAACCACCTCCTCTGTCTCATGTTTAACTCCTTTTGTGAGAATAGATATTTCAGACTCTTATGATCCTTAAAGATCTGAAATCTCTCACCATATAAGTAGTGGCGCCATATCTTCAATGTAAACACTACGGCCGCTAACTCCAAATCGTGAGTGGGGTAGTTCTTCTCATGATCCTTCAGCTGTCTAGATCCATAAGCTACTACCCTTCCATCTTGCATCAAAACACAGCCTAGTCCTTGATGCGAAGCATCTGTATACACCGAGTAATTCCCTGAACTGTTAGGGATGACAAGAACTGGCGCGGTAGTTAATCTGCGCTTAAGTTCCTGAAAACTCCTCTCACAAGCTTCATCCCATGAAAACTCCATATTCTTCCTCGTAAGACGTGTCAATGGAGCAGCTAATCTAGAGAAACCCTCAACAAATCTCCTGTAATAACTAGCCAAACCTAGAAAACTTCTGATCTTTGTGACTGTCCTAGGTTGTTCCCACTGAACAACTGCCTCAATCTTGGATGGATCTACTGACACCCCATCCTTCGATATAACATGGCCTAGAAAAGAAATCTGTTCTAGCCAAAAGTCACATTTGTTAAGCTTGGCATATAACCTTTTCTCTCGAAGGGTCTGCAAAATAATCCTTAAGTGCTACTCATGCTCTTCTCTGGACCTTGAATACACCAATATATCATCAATGAAAATAATTACGAATTGGTCCAGGTATGGCTTGAATACTTCGTTCATTAGAGCCATAAAAGCAGCCAGCGCATTGGTCAACCCAAAAGGCATCACTAAAAATTCGTAATGGCCATAGCGGGTACGAAATGATGTCTTGGGCACATCCTCCTTCCAAATCTTCAATTGATGATACCCAGACCTCAGATCTATCTTGGAGAAGATCTGTGCTCCCCGAAGTTGATCCAATAAATCGTCAATGTGTGGCAAGGGGAACTTATTCTTGATGGTAACCTTGTTTAACATCCGATAGTCAATGCACAACCTGAGGCTCCCATCTCTCTTCTTCACAAACAATACCGGGGCTCCCCATGGTGAGACGCTCGGTCTTATGAACCCCTTCTCTAACAACTCTTGCAGCTGTTTCCTTAATTCCTCTAATTCAACTGGAGCCATCCTATATGGTGACTTCGATATTGGTTCGGTTCCAGGCGTCAAGTCTATACCGAATTCCGTTTCTCTATCAGGTGGCAATCCTGGTAGATCGTTTGGAAAGACATCAGGGAATTCTCTGACCACTGAGATGTCCTCCATATCCGGATGTACTTTGTTCAAATCCACCACATAAGCAACAAAACCTTCAAAACAACACTCAAGCCATTTATACCAAAGTACTTTACTTAATACAAAATTTAAGATTTCATTTCTTCTCTTAAAATCTTACAACACATTCTTCAGGTAGAGAAAACTTAATGGACTTAGAACGACAGTCTATGACAGCATGATTGGCGGCTAACCAATCCATTCCCAAAATTACATCAATGTCATACATATTCAACAAAATCAAGTTGGCTGTCATGCACTTATCTCCCACCCTCACTTTACAATCTTTATACACTTGTTCAACTAATTGGCTAACTCTCATTGGAGTACTTATTAGTAAAGTCCTACTCAAGTATGTGGGTTCTACAAAACCTTTTAACTTAGATGCACATGCAGGTGATATGAAGGAATGCGTAGCACCAGAATCAAACAAAGCTATAACCTCTAGATTGAAAATCAAGATTGTACCTTTTATCACTTCGGAAGAGGTATCAGCCGATGCCTGGTCTATCGCATACACCCTGCCTTGACCCACAACTTGTTTTCCTTTCTCTTCAGTCGAGGCTTTCTTTCTTGCAGGAGGTGCAACTGTAGGAACCCTCTCTGGCTCTTTACCCCTCTGTGGAATTGCCTCAACTATCTCCGGGCACTCTCTGGCATAATGTCCAAATTTACCACATCTGAAGCATCGGGTACCCTGAAGATGACATGGCCTACCACCATGGTATCGACCGCATAACCTACACTGATCTGTAGTCGGTCGGGGTCCACCAATCACTATACCCCTGGCTGGTGTCTGAGTCGGAGGCATAAAAGGTCTAGCAACCTTTTTCTGGAACTCATCTACCTCTCTCCGACGTTTACTCATGAATTTTTGACCAAATTTAGCACTCTTGCCATCTCCCATCTTCCTCGGACCCTTGTCCTTTCCCTAACTAAACTCAGAAATCTGCAAGTCATGATCTTGCTCACATAACTGGGCCAGTCGCACAGCCTCTCTATATGTAGCGACATCAAATGGGGCCAACTTCGCTCGGATCGAAGGCCTCAGTCCATCTACAAATCTACGGACTCTAATAGCCTCGCTCCTAATCGAGTCCGGATCGTATCTACCCAGTGAATTGAATCGTGACTCGTACTCATCAACTGTTCGATTCCCTTGAGTCAGATTCAAAAATTCCATCTGTAGTCTCCGTCGAGCAGTATCTGGGATGTATTGCTCTCTGAAATCGTCCAAGAACATATCCCAAGTGATAACCATTCCTTGAGCTCTTAACATCGGCCTGACGGACTTCCACCAGTGCTCTGCTTCGCCTCTCAATACAAAGGCCGCAAGCGCTACTCTCTCCGTAGCTGAACATCTACAGAAGTCGAATAACTTCTCCATTTGACTGATCAGTCCTTAGCCACCGTCGGATCCTTTACCCCGCTAAACGAAGGAGGTTTAAAGTCCATAAAGTACCTCAATCTTTCCATGTTGCAATCATATCCATACCCCAATTCATCCTCATGCTGATGTGGGGCTACTGGAGGAGGTACCAGTCGAATATGAGGTTCCCGTGGCCTAGCCGGTTCAGCTTGCGCAGGTGCAACATTCTCAGGTTCAGGTGCATCTGCTGGGGGATTCGGTGCAGCCTGTCCCGCTGTACCAGGTGTACCCTCAAACCTAGCCATGATCTGACCCATCATGGTCATCATCGTGTGCATGTCTTCCTCCAATCGAGTTATTCGAGGATCAGAAGCCTCTATCTGTTCTTGGGGCTCATGACTAGAGGATGATCTACTGTGCCTCTCAGTCCTGTCATTTTTGCCCTCGAGCTCTCGAGCTCTCTCCCCTCTTACGGTGTCTCTCAGGCATAACTCACTAGCCTGATAACTTTCCTGCGTTATAACAAACATTTAATTTACTACCAGCTCCGTATACACATTTGTATCTAAATATCGCACAGTAACTTGGGGATGTATGTTTTCTTAGTCCTAAGCATCAACTCACATCAGACCAACCAAGCTCTGATACCAAGCCTGTCATGCCCCGCTTTCGGGAACCCTTCTATCCATACATTCTCTACTACGGTTGGGCTGTGAGAAGATGCAATTACTAAAAATTTATTCATTTACAGCGAAATATTTAAAACTTTAATTCACACTCCCAGGTGTGTGTGTAAATACACAAAATTAATTGTATAAATACCATGTGCTTACATATCATCCCCATATTACTGTTTACAATTCCAAGATGTAACTGTGCGATACAATATATTAGATACAAAATACTCGTGTATATAATTCTTATACCTTTTTACCGAATCGTGGGAGCTGTTCAACACAAAAGACTTAGAGAACACCGCTCTCTTACTTCTCAGCACCTGGAGGGGGAAAATAGTGGGATGAGCAAACCACAGCTCAGTAAGGAAATGTATGCTAGCAGGTAGATATCGTACTACCTACATAGCCCATGCATGCATAAACCAAAACCATGTTTTCGTTATAAATGGAAATATCATACGAACAATGCGTTTAAACACATATTTCTCAATAGCATTTTCGTGTAAATCAAATGTCAAACTTCCATTTAAAACATGCTCATAAATAGTGCCCTCATGGCACAAATGTGAAATCAGAGATTTATTAAAACACGAAATCTCTTTCACTTCTCAAATCATTCTTTCTCGCAAGTCTCTTTCTTTTCTGAGATTGTCTCTGTTTCTCGATTCTCTGAGACAGGCATGGAATTTTCGGCAATCAAATATCCACGACTTATGGCCACAGTCAGTGATCCCACGCCTCACTGATCGGGTGTGCACAGGGTATCACTTCGCCTGAAGGGGGATGGGTCAGTCCTACCCTCCGGCTCATTTCAATCCACCTCATCTCCTCGTATACTCACGGTGAAGATACGTCGTGTGTCATCTACGCGATACTCGTACTCACGTGCACCCAGCACAGTACATAGTATACTAACGGGTGACTACACTATTCTACGTACGACCGTGGACCCAAGTCCATACTCCAACTCCGATGGACTTTTTATCCTTAAACCATGTCTCATATACCAGGCGAGCAAGCAGCGTGACACACAGTCAACGCAAAGCTCCAGCGCAGTACGATCTATCATTAAGACCCAGCCCGTTCAATTGGCCGTCGACTGGTATCCCCTTGGGTCCCAGACCCCCAGGTTTACCTTAACTCAACAAAACAGGTGCGAGCAAAGTTCCCGCACTTTCTCAAAACCCTCGTGCGAGTTAAAACTCCCGCACGGTACATCAAGGCATTAAAACGGGTGTGAGCTAACGCTTCAACACCAAATCTCATCTCAAAACTGATAGATGGCTATTTTCTCTTTTTAAAACTCAAAACACGTTTATTCATACAGCATGCCTCTTCATGCTAAAACATGTAAAATTAGCCAACCTATCATCAACATTTCTCAATCACAAATAACAGTGTAAAATTGAGAAAATCATTGAAAACATGCATATCATGCTATTTCCTTACCCTATCCCATTTCTCAATACATATATACGTCATAGTACTTTGCATACTTCCATATCATTTCATAGAATTATCATATCGTACTAGTCTAGCAATATATCTACGAAATTACCGTAAAATACGTACGAACATCTCTATAGCTAACACACAGTCCCTTACCTCGTTTTACTTGTGTGCAACTATCCGCCTTTATGCTTCTTGCGTTCTCATCTCGACTTGCTCAGGCGTATCATCCGAAACTGAAATTCATCCATCAACATTTGAGTTAATGTTTCTAATTCTTATCCAACTAAGCATTTATCCAATGCCTTAATTACACATTTTTACCCTTTGTGGTAAATCTCACAATTTATCCCAATATCAACATTTCCAAACCATTTCCACAACATACTCATCCACTCAAGATATCTCATTCATCATAAACACTCTCACACTCCACTTTCTCACACTTGACCATTTCTAAGTTATATTCATTTCATACCATCCTAGGTAGTTCTATCCACAATATGCACACCCAAATATCTTTATAATCATTAACTAAACCAATGTACTTGGATTTGTGCATTATAACTTACCTCATTGGATTTTCCTCTTGCTCCAATTAGGATTGTCCTTTATTTCTTCAATCCATCAAATGGGGAAATGCCTCTAGACTATGTTGTTCTTCTTTTTGTTATGAACAACTTTGTCTCTAATAGCCTCTCCTTAAATCTCACAGAAAATGGCTGGATTTAGGAGTGAGAAACCAGATTTCTTTGAGTTGAAGTGAAAAGGAAGTGTTTGTCCCGAAATTCTGATGATCCAACTGCTCCCATTTCTAGTTTTGACTTGATGAGATCGATCTTCCTTGGGTGGAGATCGATCTGTTCCTCAAAAATCCCTCTTTTCTAAGACGTTTTAAAGGTAGGAGATCGATCTGTCGAGACTGGAGATCGATCTGCTGTCAAACAGAAGCTTAAGGAGATCGATCTGGTCTTAGGGGAGATCGATCTGCTTCCAACCCGAGAGCTAAAGAGATCGATCTTCTTCCTTTGGAGATCGATCTGTTCCCTTCCATTTCTCACATAAGAGCATTCTGGCTCTCCCAGATCGATCTCTCATCCTATGAGATCGATCTGGCCTTCACAAAGTCCAGATTTCCTGCAGTTTTTCTGCAACAACCCTTACCAAACACCCTTAATTTGCTACCATGATCATTTCCTCATTCATTCATCTTTGAGACTTGAAAATGGGATCCATCCTCACTACATACACATTAAAACTTGTGTAGAATCTTTGTATGACCACACATATATACGATATTACTCGAATGGAAATATACACTTATGTAAATCTTTCCTTCCATTTTACTATACTACTCATATTCCATTTCGATCACATTCTTCTCGTATTCAAGTTCATTTCTTCCTACTCATTCGTAATGCAACTTGTACGTATAATCACAATTCTTACTACAAGTGCGTACATAATCTTATGAACTTACATTGCATACACTTCACATTACAATACATCATCTTACTTATGATTTTATTTACATTCCCATGTTCCTATATACATAGCTATACATATACGGGGTCTCACATTAAATCTCGTGCGAGATACACTCCAGCACGACTTTTATGCAATATCGCTCCAGCACCATTTTATGCATTTCAGTTAAAATAGTCAAAACCGTCAAAACAGGGTGCGAGCTAGTCTCTAGCACCTCTCATGCATTTCACAATAATAAAAATCAGTGCGAGCAACCGCTCTAGCACATTTCATGCATATGATGTTACACAAGTCGGTGTGAGCAACTGCTCAAGCACATTTATGCACACTCACAAATGCAGATATAGTGCGAACTATATGCCAGCACTATCTGTTTCCATATAAACTTGATAGTTGGCCCATTTTCCAAAGGATTTTCATTTAAATATAAATAACACTTACGTAGTGTTATATTGTGAAATTTATGCAATTACTGGCCAATTTATCGATTTACTTTGTTTAAAAACCAAGAAAATTCCTTAAAACAGAAGATTCCTTAAATCATGCATTTCATGCATGTCATGCTTTCACCATCCTTATGCGAACTTCCCTCAATGGGGGTAAAATAGTCTTTACCTATTTCGAGTCCTTAAAATCATTAAACCATTTTTAGGACCTTTGTGAAATATCAATGTATACATACATATTCAGTGTATACAAAAGCTATTTAAAGTACGCGTAGCTACCTCTAGCTACTCACACAATTCCCTTACCTCATTTTTCTGTACAATCTGACATTTACACTGATGTCTCGTCACGCAGTCCGATTTGCTCCGAATTGAATCTCTGAAACTGCGTATAAATATACATTAGGTCAAATACAATACAATTAATTGTATTTCATATTTTCTGAACTTAATTTAAATCATTGGGTCATTTTACCCATATTGGGCCCGATTGTACCATAATGGGCCTTAATCGACCTTAAGCCCGTTTTCCATTTACTATTCACATTATCGAGGCCTATTGGCTCATTGGGCCCATTAGTATTTATTGAGCCTCATTCTAAATTTTCGGATCGCTTAATTAATTATTTACGACAATTTATCTCTAATTCCCGAATATAATTCATTTTATGCGGAATTTAAATCTGTAATTTATGCGGTAAATTTCTAACACGCATAATGATGCAATATTGTCATAAATAAAGGTTACTTATCTGAGATTCCATGATAGTACGCAAATCGAGGCTGACTCGAGCTCTCGTTTGATGTTAATCGTCGAGCTACACAATTTAATATTTTTTCAGGTAAATTTTCAGTCGAATATTAAGCAAATTAAATATTTCAAAATTTAAATCAGTCAATTCGACCGCTTACGACTTACCCGTAGCTCGATTGCATCACTGAAATTTTTCCTCTTTTTCTTTTTCCCTTTTTTCTTCTTTTTCCTTTTCTTTCTCGCTAAATCGATTCGGTCCGGTTTAACCTGGTTTAGACTGGTTCGGTCTAGCTGGTTTAGTCCGGTTCGACCAGTTCAGGGCCTCGTCAGTCGGTTCTTTGCCTGCTTCCGCCGCCAGTAGCTCTGCGGGTCGTCCGATGCACAGATCTGAGGTCATTTTCGCCATGGCTGGCTGAAAAGTGGTCGGTTCGGCTCTTCTCCCTTTCGGCGTCAGAGCCTTCCTCGTTTCTCACCGTTGTCGGCGCTGGCCACCGTTTCCCCGGCTGCTTTCGCCCCCATTCGGCTCGGTATCACGTGGGGGTCCTTCGGTGGTTAGTGGTTGGGGCCGAATCGGCGCCGGTCGCCGGGAAAATTCCCTTTCCTCTCTCGGCTTCTCTCCCTTTCGTCGTTCGCCACTATTCGTGGGTCTGTTAGGCCGGTGGTGGCTTGACTCTCGTCGGGCTTTACTCGACACCTCTTCCCGGTGGTCTTCCGGTAGTGAGGGAGGACCGACTCCCTCGGTCCCTGCTTCGTTTTTCTTTCAATTCGCGTTTTGCGAATTTTTTTTTTAAAATTTTTATTTATTTATTTATAATTTATTTTTAATATTATTTTAATCAATATTTTATTATTAAAAATCCAAAATATCTGAAAAATTGTTATTTTATTCATTTATTCGATAAATGAATTGATCGGTATTTTTTCGTCTTCCGGGATAATTTTTTTCGAATACTTTCGGGATTATTTTTCGATGTGAAAATTTTAGTTTATTCCAATAAATTCATATCTTGATCAATTTAACCCGAAATTTAATTATTTCTTTATTATTGATCAAGATTTCTCAATCCCATATTTTTAATGAAATTTTCTTGTACGAGAAATATCGAATTTCGGTCTTTTGACCGTTTTACCCTTCACGTGTTTGGGAATACCATTTCAATCCTTTTGCATTTTTCATTTCGTATGTTGAATAAAATCGGGTCTTACAATCTCCCCCACTTAAGAAATTTTATCCTCTAAATTAGAACCAAGTCAAATGGGTCTGTAAACAACTCCGGGTACGTCTATCGCATCATACCAACGTACTTAACTAGGGAAATCATATTAAACCTCAACACTTTTTCCTTCCGTCTAATACCCGAATCGATTTCATACGTTATACTTTCATTGAGCTAAGCTGTTGGAGCTCATATTCGATTACATATGCTTGGTTCGGATAATATTTTCGAAGCATCAAAAGATAGGATACATTGTGGATGCCTGCTTATTCAAGTGGTAACTCTAACCTACAGGACTTACTTCCCACTTTGTCCAATATCTCTTTCTGAATCTCGTTATGCTCTTAGGACAAGTAACTTTCATTGATAATGTTTCACTCTCGATGAATTCTAATGGTTTTTGTCTCTTGTCAGCATAGCTTTTCTGTCTGCTCTGAGGTGTTCTTAATCTCTCATAAATCAACTGAACATCCTCAATGATCATCCCAGGAGCTTATCAAATCAATGGCATGCTCTTATCATATCCTCCAGAACCTGTACAGTCCTCTCTGACTGACCATCTGTCTAAGGACGGAAAGCTGTGCTAGCACACAATCGGGTTCCCATAGCTTCCTAAAAAATATTCCCAGAAGTGGAAAGTGAAGCGGGAATCCCTATATGATATCAAGCTCCCTGGAATACTACAAAATGTTTCACAATCTTCCTTACATATAAATCTACCTACACACTCAAAGTATTTGGGGATTTCCATAGTCAGAAGGTGGGTAGACTTAGTCAATCTATCGACTATCACCTAGATAGCCTCGTGATCCATGCGGTCCGCTATAACCTATCACGAAATTCATGGCAACTTGTTCCCATTTCTGTGTCAATATAGGTAGAGGCTGCAATAACCCTGTAAACTTCTATTACTCTACCTTAATCTGCTAACATACGAGACACTTCGCTACAACTCTACAATGTTTCTTTTCAAACCTGACCACTAATACCCTTTTCAGAGATTCTGATATATTTATTACTTCTCGGATGCATTGTATATCCCGAAGAGTGAGCTTCTGACAATAACACTATCTCAGCAACTATGGTCTTGGGGAGCACTTATACTGTCTTTGAACCTCTGTAAGTCATCATCACTCACTGTGAACTCTGTCACTATACCCTTCTCAATTTGACCCACACTATCGACACCATGTCGATCATCATGCTAAGCTTGACAAATTCGGTCATACAAATTCGGTTCTAACCTCAGGCTAGTTGTTATAAAATCACCATCATCATCATAACGGATCACATCACTATTGAGGCTCATAACTGCTCTTGCAGCTCACGCTCCTTGGCCATCGTATGTGATACCATCCCGAGGCTTTTTCTGTTCAAGGCATCAGCCATTGCATTAGCTTTTCCTGGGTGGTACAATGTTCACAATCATAATCCTTAGAAGCTCTAACTCTCTTGGTTATCTCATATTCTACTGTTTTTGTGAAAACAGATACTTGGGGCTTTTACGATCAGTGCATACCCGAAATTTCTTACCATTTAAGTGGTGGCGCCATACTTTTAATGTATACGCTACGACTGTCAACTCTAAATCATGGGTCGGATAGTTTCTCTCATGGTCCTTGAACTAACTGGATCCATAAACGACTATCTTCCCATTTTACATCAATGCACAACCTACTCATTATTTTGAGGTATCCATATACATTGAGAAACCTTTTGAGCTGTTGGGTATGGTGAGAATAATTACGGTGGTCAGTTTATTCCTTCAATATACCAAAACTCACCGAAGCCATTTTCATACTTATCATCCTATTGACATACAATCTTTTTCCAACCGAGATGTGTCAACTGAGCAGCCCATTTTGAGAAACTCACAACACCTTGTCTGTAAGACAGTTTCCTGTTACTACTCATGCTTTTCCCTAGACTTCGAATACATCTAAATATCATCGCTAAAGATGACAACCAATCAGTCCAAGTAAGGTTTAAATACCTCATCTTAGTTGAGTTCCACTAAATATTTCAATCACCCATATCCTTGACCTATGTACGCATAAACGTCTAATGTCATTTTGAAGTCGCTTTTGTTCAAGATACTAACCCACGTCATTTCCTTTTTCTTATATTAACGACTTTTATAAAATTTTAATTTTTAAACCTTCATGATTACTCGAATTCTATATTTCTTTATCGTACCAGCAAAGGTACCCAAATTTTAAATGTATATATATGACTGTCGATTTCAATTTATAGGTTATGCGTGCGCTTCTAGACGTTGTCAAGTCTTCAGGTGGGGAGGTATTTTGAAATACCTTTATTAACCCTCAGACTTGACCACATGGACTGAGTGTGGATATATCCTCCCCTTATCCTTGGTCGCAATTCATATTCACTACATATTGCTTAATCCTAATTACTTTACATATCAAAGATATTCTTACCTTGCATATGCATCTTATTCCAATATATCTCGTATTCAGGATCTATCACATCTTAAAGCTTATCTCCTTTCATATATCACTTATAACAAACTCTTTCATTACTTATTAAAACTTACAATACACTTTTCAGGGGTGAAAACATCACTATCTTAGGATAGCACTCTAAACAACATAGTTTGTAGCTGAATCAATCTATTCTTAAATATTACTTCAAAATTATTCATATTCCATTGAATAAAATTGGCTGACATATCCTTTTTCCCCCGTTTTAAACTTATAATCCCTATACCGATATTCAGTTAGTGAAAATCAGCTAATTATCTTCATCTTGCCTAAGGGTACAAGCTTCACATCTTTCAATAGCTTATAAGCAACTGAAGGCGGTATGAATATATACGTGGCACCAGGATCAATTAAAATAATTACTTCATTATTCACAATCAGGGTGGTATCTTCCACCACATTAGATGAAACATCAACAGTGTCCTGGTCTAAGGCATACACTCGCTCTCATCCAATATCTTATTTCTATGGTATCTACCACACATCCTACACTGTTTACACTTGCTACACTGCTCCGTAGCAGGTTGGGGTCCTCCCAATACAATACCCCTCAAAAGTACTGAAATTGGATACACTGGGGTCTTACCAATCATCTTACCCCGTGACTCAATAGCTTTAAGCTTTTACCAAACTACCTTTTTTTCGTTCTGACATCTTTGTCATTCTCTATTCTCTTTCTGTCTCTATTTCGACCCTTGCTACCTTTCCCAATCTCAGAGGCGTGCAACTCATGATCTTTTTCACAAAACTGTAGTCTGCGCACTGCCTTGGCATAGGTAGTGATATCTAACGAGGCTAATCAGACTCTAATTAACAATCTGAGCCCTTCCATGAACTTTCAGACATCCCGACTCTCACTGTTCATAGTGTCGGAGTCATATCTGGGCAGGTATATAAACTGAGATTCATACTCGTTAATCAATCAGTTCTTCTAGGCCAGAGTAAAGAATTTTATCTGTAATTTTCTTTAAGCAGTGTCCGAGATATTCTGTCACCAGAATACATCTAAAATTATTTTCCATATACATTCTGGATGTCTAACTCTAAAGATGGGTCGAGCGGATTTCCATCAATGCTCCAACTCGCCCTAAAATCTCATGCATATTCTGAGTAATTAGCTTCATAATATTCTCCACGCTCCGCTCCAACCTCACGAAACGTGTCTCAATACTGTCTGATCTCTCTGTCGAACTCTGTCTGATCTCTTTGTCAGACTTTGTGGAGCATGCTCAACATCAGCCTCCACTTCAATCTCTTCTTAAGTCTCATGTGGCGACACAGTACGACTCTCAGGCCTACCTCTATGGCCTCGAGCTCGTGTACTCGCCCTTTTACCATAGCGGCTATCAGTTAATGAGTCTATTCTTGCATTTGAAACCAAATTCTTACCTCCAATTCCATCTCGATATGCACAATTATATCTAAACAATGCATAATACATGGGGATGTAAACTTCCTTAACCACTAACACCGACTCATATCAGGCCAACTTAAGTTTTGATACCAATAAACTGTTACGACCCAAATTACCTAAAATCACTACAAATTTTTCGCTTTTCGATTATTATTTAATTCTTACATTTCTCCCATCGTGACCATCCTACAAAACAGTTGGGCTATGATTTAGTGTTAGTCATCTCTCACCTATTTACCATTCCATTTCCATAATCACATTCACATATAAGAGTTACTATCTTTTGACTTTAACTAAATACATACACAATGGTATTTACATAACCTTACATCCCCGACATCATATCCCTTTACAGTACTGTGTGCATTACATGTTCAGATACAAAACTATACAAATGTGTATACCTGTCTCTCAATGGGAAGCAGCGGATACCAAGAATGCAAGTCCTCAGCCACTCACTAACTATTGCGAGTGCTCTGAAAAGATGGGAAAATAAGGGGGTGAGCAAACCACACGCTCAGTAAGGCAATTATGCAAGTAAGTAGATAGCTCTACTATCTACATGCTCATAATGCCATGCCCTTAAAATCCATTTCTTTTCGTTAAAATCTCAAGCACAAAATCATGCATATATCCATGACATAGTTTATCAAAACTATTTGTGCATATATAAATCATGTAATTCATGCATCAATAGCATTTTATGTGACATCATTAAATCATACTTGGCATGAATTTAATCAAAATCATGCCTTGTTTCATGCAATATAAAACAAATCATGAGATACAATCATTTTATGAATTTATCATTAAAGCATGGAAAACCCATCATGCTACTGCATTTAAATCCTTTCATAAAAAATGCAGAATAAAATAACCCCTTTCGGGTCAATTATCTCATAAATAAATCTCAATTTCATAAAACGATTCGTTATAAAATTCTGTTTTAAAATCACCCTGCTTTTACGGTCACATCTTATAAAATCCTCTGAAAATCTATCATCATATTATAAAATCATATCATAGTGAAAATCACAAAATCAGGGGCTTGACCCCTCCCTCGGGTCTACCTTGGTCTATCGAGACCACAAGGTATATCATGTGAGACATGTAGGTGATTAATCAGTAACATCGAGGACTATGGCCATAAGCTAGTGATCCCTGGCTACACGGTATCTAGTGTGTGGGGTATCACACCTGAAACGGGAGGTGGGTCGGTCTTGCCGGCCAGAACAACATAACATCACGATTGCGAGGGCAAGGCTTGCTGCCTAGTGGCTAATGCCACTCCACTCCAACAATCCCCACGGTACAGCATACTCCGCGTGACATACACGGTACAACGTACTCTGTGAACCCAAGCTCAATCAGGGGTGCCTGCAATAGGTCTTATCCACCCATACCATCTCTGTCTCAGTATACACGTGTGGGCATATCAGCTCATTGTGACACACAGTGTACAGGATGCTCCAACACTGCTATATGCATGTCATATAAATCCCTGTCCGAGCGAAGCTCTAGCATGGCTCCATGCATATTCATGATATCTAAAAATCTTGTGCGAGCGAAGCTCTAACACGGTTTCATAAAAATCAGTAAAATCTGCGTACGAGTAGCACTCCAGTATGACTTAAAACTGAATTATAAATCCATAGAAAATCACGTGCGAGCAATGCTACAGCATGAATGAATGCTCAAGTAAATCAAAACTTCGTACGAGCAACGCTCCAGTACGACTTTATGCTTAAATACATTAAATCTTGTGCGAGTTACACTCTAGCATGACTTTTATAAAATATCATATCAAAACTGGATGCGAGCTAGGCTCAGCACCTCTCATGCATGTCAAATCATTAAAACTAGTGCGAGCAATCACTCCAGCACCATTTTATGCATTTCAGTCAAAATAGTCAAAACCATCAAAACAGTCAAAACAGGGTGCGAGCTAGGCTCCAACACCTCTCATGCATTTCACAATAATAAAAATCAATGCGAGCAACCGCTCTAGCACATTTCATGCATATGATGTCACACAAGTCAGTGCGAGCAACCGCTCAAGCACATTTATGCACACTCACAAATGCAAATACAGTGCGAACTATATGCCAGCACTATCTGTTTTCATATAAACGTGATAGTTGGCCTATTTTCCAAAGGATTTTCATTTAAATATAAATAACACTTACGTAGTGTTATCTTGTGAAATTTATGCAATTACTGGCCAATCTATCGATTTACTTACTTAAAAACCAAGAAAATTCCTTAAATCAGAAGATTCCTTAAATCATGCATTTCATGCATGTCATGCTTTCACCATCTTTAGGTGAACTTCCCTCAATAGGGGTAAAATAGTCTTTACCTATTTCGAGTCCTTAAAATCGTTAAACCATTTTTAGGACCTTTGTAAAATATCAATGTATACATACATATTCAGTGTATACAAAAGCTATTTAAACTACGCGTAGCTACCTCTAGCTACTCACACAATTCCCTTACCTCATTTTTCTGTACAGTCTGACCTTTACACTGATGTCTCATCACGCAGTCCGATTTGCTCTGAATCCAATCTTCAGAACTGCGTATAAATATACATCAGGTCAAATACAATATAATTAATTTTATTTCATATTTTCAGGGCTTAATTTAAATCATTGGGCCCTTTTACCCATATTAGGCCTGATTGTACCATAATAGGTCATAATCGACCTTAAGCCCGTTTTCCACTTACTATTCACATTATCAAGGCCTATTGGGCTCATTGGGCCCATCAGTATTTATTGAGTCTCATTCTAAATTTTCAGATAGCTCAATTAATTATTTTCGACAATTTATCTCTAATTCTCGAATATAATTCATTTTATGCGAAATTTAAATCCGTAATTTATGCGGTAGATTTCTAACATGTATAACGATGCAATATTGTCGTAAATTAAGGTTACTTACTCGAGATTCCATGATAGTACATAAATCGAGGCTGACTCAAGCTCTCGTTTGACGTTAATCGTCGAGCTACACAATTTAATATTTTTTCGGGTCAATTTTCAGTCGAATATTAAGCAAATTAAATATTTCAAAATTTAAATCAATCAATTCGACCGCTTACTGACTTACTCATAGCTCAATTGCATCACTGAAATTTTTCCTCTTTTTCTTTTTCCCTTTTTTTCTTCTTTTTCCTTTTCTTTTTGGCTGAACCGGTTCGGTTCGATTCAACCCGATTTAGACTGGTTCGATCTAGCCGGTTTAGTTCGATTCGACCGGTTTAGGGCCTTGCTGGCTGGTTCTTCATCGGCTTCCGTCGCCAGTAGCTCCGCGGGGTCGTCCGATGCACGGATCTGGGGTCGGGTTCACCATGGATGGTCGAAAAGTGGCCGGTCCGGCTCTTCTCCCTTCTGGCATTGGTGCCTTCCTCGTTTCTCAACGTTGCCTGCGCTGGCCGCCGTTTCCTCAGCTGTTTCCACCCCCATTCGGATCGGCATCACATGGGGGTCCTTCAGTGGTCGGTGGCTGGGGTTGAATCGGCACCGGTCGTCGGGAAAATTCCCTTTCCTCTCTCGGCTTCTCTCCCTCTCGTCGTTCACCGCCATTCGTGGGTCTGTTAGGCCAGTGGTGGCTTGACTCTCGTCGGGCTTTACTCGGCACCTCTTCCCGGTGGTCGTCGGCGGTGAGGGAGGGCCGACTCCCTTGGTCCCTGCTTCTTTTTTCTTTCAATTCGTGTTTTGCGAATTTTTTTTAATTTTTATTTATTTATTTATAATTTATTTTTAATATTATTTTAATCAATATTTTATTATTAAAAAACCAAAATATCTGAAAAATTATTATTTTATTCATTTATTCAATAAATGAATTTATCGGTATTATTTCATCTTCCGGGATAATTTTTTTCGAATACTTTCGGGATTATTTTTCGATGTGAAAATTTCGGTTTATTCCAATAAATTCATATCTTGATCAATTTAACCCGAAATTTAATTATTTCTTCGTTATTTATCAAGATTTCTCAATCTCATATTTTTAATGAAATTTTCTTATCATGATAAATACCTAATTTTGGTCTTTTAACCGTTTTACCCTTCATGTGTTTGGGAATACCATTTCAATCCTTTTTGCATTTTTCATTTCGTATTTTAATAAAATCGGGTCTTTCAATATCAATATCAGTTCTTAGTATTTTGGGGCTTTATGCCTAAGTTCATTAGTTTTCAGTTCTGTACGATTAATGGTTTTGACCTAAATACATCAAAAATCTATTTTGTTATCAGTTCCAATTTCAGTATTTCAAGGTTTAATGCCTAACTTTTCCAGTTTTCAGTTTTATTACGATTATCTGTTTTGAATTAAATGCATCAAAGATCTCTTTTGTTATCAGTATTCGTTTCAGTATTCTAAGGTTATGCTTAACTTTATCAGTTATCGGTTTTCGTACAATTATCTGTTTTTTTCATAACCCCCCTTTTTGTCCTTTTCACTCGAAAACCACCATAATTTTTTTACTTTTTTCCTTTCTTTACCCACTCGTGAACAACACTCACTAATAACAGTTGGGTTATGAGTCAGTATTAATCATTGTTTACCATTCATCTTTCAATTAATCAAAAGCAAACACATACATTTGAAGTTTAAGATCTATACTTATACATGTTTGGTAACACTTACATCCACCACATTACAATTCAAAATGATTACTGTGCTATTACATGTTTAGATACAAAAAGAATTCCTATGTGTATACCTCTTAGCGATGGAGAGCAGTGGATATCCAAATACAACACCTCAGTCCTTTACTAGGCTAGTGTGTGCACTCTGTACAGGGGGGAAAGTGAATGAGATGAGCAACCACACGCTTAGTAAGGCAATAATGCAAGCATGGTAGATAACTACACTATCTACATGCTTATAATGTCATGCGTAAAAATCATTAATATCCAGGGTATGAGGAAATAATAAAACTATGCCACATGTATATACATATATCATGTATTGAAAGACATGAAGATAGGCATGTAAACATGGAAAAGATCATCCTGTAAAACTTCTCATGCTCATAGTAATAAAACTCATCATAAAACCATTCCTTAGAGTTTAACACCAAATCAAAACTCAGTAATATTCATTAGATCCTTCTCAAGTCATAAATTTCATGTTCATTAAAACATCATCTCTCAAAACATCCCACAAGGTTCGATCCCTCCCTCGGGTCTACCCTGAACAACACAAATCATGTTCAGTATACAAAACCATGTGATATCATGAGCGACAAATGGTCACTATATATAATCGAGGACTATGCTGGCCAACTATGTCATTATCATCCTAGACCACATGGATCCCAGTGTGCGGGGCATCATGCCAGAACGGAGGTGGGTTAGTCCTTCGCTAGACTTTCAAATCAACATCATAACCTCACGGTACAACGTACTTGTGAGAACTGTGAATTTTATGTACCCCAGTTATGAGAATTGTAATTTGATGTATGTAATTATGATATGTAGATGTACACGTAAATTTTAAATATGATGAAGTATAAGAAGATGAGGTATTTAAGTCTTGAATGTGTATGGGTTGAAATATGGACTATGGGGTAGATTATGGGAAGTTTTACACTGAGTTTTCTGCAAATTGATGCAGCAGTGCAATCCATGAAGGCTAGATCGATCTCCAAGGATGAGAGATCGATCTCATGGCTCTAGAATGCAGGAAATGTGCAAGAACTGATAAGCAGATCGATCTCATAAGCAAGCAGATCGATCTCCAAATGTTTTTGTAAAGAGTAGATCGATCTCCTATAGGAGCAGATCGATCTCAAAATGTTTCTGTAAATAGCAAATCGAGTTCCTTACAAGGAGCAGATCGATCTCCTCAAGATTATGAGATCGATCTTATCCCCTCTACAGATCGATTTGGTAAGCATAAAAAAATGCCCAAAACGTTCTCAAATTCAAAGGCAGATCGATCTCCTACAAGAGCAGATCGATCTCCTATAGGAGCAGATTGATCTCCTGCCCTCTGCCTATATAAGGACCTTTGTGTTTTTTTTGAAATTCATCCTTTCTCTCTCCAAAAAATTGAATCCCTAACTTTCTCTCTCCTCCAAAACACCCATTTCTATTCCAACATATATATATTTCACAAAACTATCTTAGAATAATCTATACATGCTTAAATCATCATCAACTCCATGCCATTTCAATTTTCTCTCACTAAACCCATTCTAGGTCATGGTTGTTTAAGCATGTAATTGAATATTTCATCCAACATTATATACTCCAATCTCATCAAAATGTTTACTTTAACATACTAGAAGATGGTGTATCGAAATCTTACCTAGCTTGGCTTCTTTCCTCTTTTGGCCAAAATGGGAAAAATACCTCCTTGCTCCTTCAATCCAACAAATGAGATATTGGCTCCAAGCTATGTTGTTCTTCTCCTCACAATGAACAACTTTGCTCTAATAGCTTTTCCTCAAATCTTTATGGAAAGGGGTGCATTCTAGAGTGAGAAAACTAGGTTGTTGTTGAAAATGGAAGAAATTTAGGTTGTCTCGTGGAAATGAAGATTCAGCTGCCCAGTTTTTATAGAAAACTCATTATGAGATCGATCTCCAATGGTAGGAGGTCGATCTGCCCTTGCTTAAACTCCTTCAAAAATTCGACATTGCAGGCCATGAGATCGATCTGCCCATTGCATGAGATCGATCTGTCAAGGGAATAGGACCAATCTTTGTTCATGAAGTGGGATCAATCTGGTTCAGGCAGAGAGTTTCAGAGATCGATCTGGCCTTAGGAGGAGATCGATCTAGCTTATCTAAAGGCTGCTAGAGATTGATCTTGTCCAAGTCGAGGCAACTTGAGATCGATCTGCTTGAGTGAGGGATCGATCTTCCTCTTGCAGAATGCCTTGGCTTCGCATTTCAAGACAATGAGATCGATCTCTCCTTGCAATGAGATCGATCTAGCCTTTATCCTGTAGCATTCTAGCTGCAAATTTTCCAAATTTTCAAATTTAAACTCATATTCAATCACTTAAACACCTAATTTGCATTTCATCCACACTTAACACTCAAAAGTATCCAATTCTTATGATTCATATATCGTGTAACTTGTCTGTACATCGTGAAAATCATAAGATTACATAGAATTTTACGGGTTTTACAGTTTTGAACCTTGTGTTTAAAGAATCTATCTTGTTATCAATACTACTTTCAATTTTTTGAGGCTTACGCCTAAAGTAATCAGTAACTCTATTTTGAACTCAGTAGTACGTAGTGAATATTTTTTGGAAATAAGTGAATAAGAAATCTATTTTAAACTGACCACATTGACCATTGTAGTGCTGTGCATTATGTTAACATTATAGTGTTGTGACGAGTGACTGTGTCTTTAATAGGATCTTGTCGAGGCTCAAGGAAATGAGGCACCTGAGGTATCCTTCCGATTAATACCCCATACAGCTTCAACCTCAGAGTGTGAGTCCATATAGTTATATTCGGCATTTAGGACATAGTATCACACATAGACATCACTTCATTTTCTATACATGCATACATGTGCATGTAGATTGACATGAGCCTATGATACGAACTACGCCCACTATAAGTGATCTAGACATGTATCCACAAGTGTACGGGTCATACAAGTAATAATGGGATGTGAGTCCAGGATTAGCGTCCCACAAAGAAGTTGAATAGCCTAATTAAGTACTGGTTAATCTTACCCTAAGTATATCATACCAAATTATGAAGTTTAAGTGGGTGATCTACAAGGCTAACAATACTGAAAATAATAAAAACTATAAACTAAAGAAAATAAAACCAAGCAAAAATTACTTACAAAGCTCCGAGCAATTAAAAGCAATAACCTACAAAAGATAATTAAAACAGTTAAAATTAATTAACGCAATTAAAAATGCAAATATGAAAATAAAGAAACAAAATTAATTCAACTAAAATTAAACAAACCTAAAATAAAATATGCATGTAATTAAACTAATTGCTAAAAATGCAAATTAAACTAAATTAAAATTTAATGCAATAAACTTCAAGAAAATAACCATAAATCTAAATGTCTAAACTATGGAATCTAAAATTAATCCTAATTATATCTAAATTCTAACTTAACAAAAAAAATCTAAAAAATGCATGAAAAGTATTTTTGGATTTTTCAATTAAAAACTAAATTATGAACTAATTCTATCTCTAAATTAATTTTAAATGCAACACATGAGTTTTCTAAAAAAAATAAAATTACCACCTTATTGTAATAAAAAATTAACTATTATCCTAATTAAAACTAATCACTAATTTAACAAGAAATAAAAATCTATTTTTCCTAACTTAACAAATAATGTAAATGACATAAAAACAAAATCCCAAACATGCTTAAACTAATTATAACAGTAGAATGAAATGGCCAAACGTGGCCTTAAACACATTTTCCAGCTAGCCTGGTGATCCCGACTTGTGCACTGGTACTGTGCACGTCTTCTCCAAATTTCATTTCCAGGTGCTCCATTGTTGGTTCGTGCTGTCTCCAGTTTTTTGCTCCAGACGTTGCTCTCGGCACCAGCCTTCTGCTCCATGCGCTGTCCAGGTTTGCTCTCTCAGCTTCTGTCACATGCACCAGCACTACGTCCTTCTTTCAATACATGCACACGTTGCCAGCCAGGTGATGTCTATTGCTGCCTCGCGTGTTGCAATGTCGTTCTGCACCCAAGCTGTTGTACATGCCACACATTCCTCGACCTTCCCTCAGCACCAGTCATCTGCCATTGAAAACAAATAACAGAAGTGTGCAACAGTCATCGAGAATGCACAACAGTTAGTGCTGCAGCAGACTGACCCAGAACTCTCGGCAACTAGAGATGAGATAGAACAAGAAGACAGGGGCTAGACCCGATTGTGGTTGCACAAACTCTGCACCCTTCAGCTGCAAACTATTAATATCTACGCAACCACTCAGTAATAGTGATGGATTTCAGTATTTAACAACTTGAAACAGAAGGCCAAAACGGGATTAAAACTGAATAACAACACATAAAGACAATGAACAGTACATTAATATTGAAACAGAGTCAAACAGAGGAAAATGAGGGATACTCCCCACTGAACCCATGGACACCGTTTTTAGCCAAACATAATAACTAAAAAGTCTAGAGAGATCAATGAGAAATTGCTAACATGAAATGTAGTAATTGAAACGGGATTACAGCAGCATAAGAAAATGCAGTAAAACAATATGGCAACTAATATTTAAATGCAGTAAGAGCTGAATCCGTACAGTGCAAACAAAGAAAAAGGAAACTGATGGTGGTCCTACTATCACTGTCCACGTGTACCAGGATCGACGAATCAGAGATCGCCACGTGGCAAACACAAGAGAAGCCACGTGGCTCCTACAGCGTCAGAGCCTCACGCGACAGAGTAGCGTGGAAGGCGACACAGTATGGCGACAGAGACTCTTTCGCACAGGTTTGTACGGCACAGTGGTCGCGACAGACCACTACCGCGCAAACCGCGGTAGACCACTACCGCACAGGCCGCGGCAGACCACTACCGCATAGACCGCGATAGACCTCTTCAGCCTGAATTGCGGCAGAGGTTCATACGTGCGCTCTGCCACCCGCTGAACTCTCCCTCAAAGTCGTCCAGCTCCGAACCGCGACAGAGTACTCCATGACTCTGTCGCGGCCCAGACACGCGCCTGGGCCTCAGCTCGAACCGACTTAGAAGACACCTATAAATATGCCGATGAGCTCTCAGAAAAAGGAACGAAACAAAAGAACAAAAAAGCAGGGAGAAATACTTCAACTCTTTGAATTAAGAAACACATTCTCTTCTTCTTACATACACAACTCCCGATTACTTACTTAATCATCAGAGTGCGCGTGCAGGGACAGATCCCTGCGCCCTCTGATTCCTGTTGTTTTTACAGAATATACGAGGAACACGTGGAACAAATCGCACCGACGTCACTTCTTTGTCGTTAGTGCAATCAGACTACGTGGAAGGTATATTCCTGTTGCTGTTCGTTAAGGCAATATCAATTGGCGCCGTCTGTGGGAAGCTGACAAAAAGTCAGGTTCTCTATCCAAATGGTGAGAACACGCTCTACAGCAGAGTTGACAGGAGGGCAAAATTTTGTGAGTCCCCCTGTCAGACCAGAACAGAGACGAAGACATAGTGGAAGGGGTGACAGAGAAGCCTTGGTTTCTCTAGAAGAATTTGAGACCCTGAAACGCAAAAATGAAGAGACTACGACAGCATTGAAAGCTATGGTGAGCTTCTTCAGAGACGCTCTCCCCCAATTCAGCTTGCCCCATGAAGTGCAGCAGTTAGTGGGGGAAAGCACGCCTAGGTAGACCTACGAGAGAGGTCAGCCCTCGACCCTGGTAAACGCTGGACAAGAGGCAGGGACACAAATTAATGCCACTGCAGATCCAGCAAGACAGAGTTCGCCCACAGCACTTGTGCGGCAGAGCTCACCTGCAGACCTCGCACGGCAGAGGTCTCCCCCAACAGGTAGGCGGCAGAGCTCAACCGCGGACCGTAGGTGACAGAGTTCGCCCACAACACCTGTGCGGCAGCGTTCACCCGCAGACCTCACGCGGCAGAGGTCTCACCCAGCAGATAGACGACGGAGCTCGCCCACAGCTCAACGACAGCAGTGTTTCCCACAAGCCGATATGCGGCAGAGGTCTCCCGCAACACGTAGGCGACGGTGCTCTCCCGCCGCCTATAGGCGGTAGAGTTCCTCTCTGGCCGATAGGCGGCAAAGTTCCCCCGCCGCTCATATGCGGCAGAATTCCCCCAGCCCGTAGGCGGCAGAGTTTCTCCACGTGCCGCAGCTCATCTCCCGTAGAGTTTGTACAGGAGTTATAAGAATATAGGGCTGGGGAGCAACGAAGACAGAGGGGTTCTAACCCACAAGAAGGTCTCAAAATGTCAAGTCCCAGAACGGGAGGTGCTGGAAGGGATGCTTATCAGTCAGACTCTTCTAAACCCGAAGGGACGCGAAAGAAAATCGTTAGGGGAACCCTTGGTTCGGGCCCTGTGAACGCAGGCTGCCAACGGGCCAGACCCAAAGCGTACATTCAGCCGAGCCGTAAGAGCCTGAGGCGCTATGCGTCACTGTGGCCAGGCGTACATTCAGAAGAGCCGTAAGAGCCTGAGGCGCTATGCATCACTGTGGCCAGGCGTACATTCAGAAGAGCCGTAAGAGCCTGAGGTGCTATGCGTCACTGTGGCCAGGCGTACATTCAGCCGAGCCGTAAGAGCCTGAGGCGCTATGCGTCACTGTGGCCAGGCGTACATTCAACCGAGCCGTAAGAGCCTGAGGCGCTATGCGTCACTGTGGCCAGGCGTACATTCAGCCGAGCCGTAAGAGCCTGAGGCGCTATGCGTCACTGTGGCCAGGCGTACATTCAGAAGAGCCGTAAGAGCATGAGGCGCTATGCGTCACTGTGGCCAGGCGTACATTCAGAAGAGCCGTAAGAGCATGAGGCGCTATGCGTCACTGTGGCCAGGCGTATACTCAGACGAGCCGTAAGAGCCTGAGGCGCTATGCGTCACTGTGGCCATGCGTGAAAGATCCGACTAGCCATAAGAGCCTGAGGCGCTATGCGTCACTGTGGCCAGGCAATGGAAATATAAAGGCCGTAAGAACTAAAGACGCGCTCTCGTCGTGATAGTCAGGCCTCAGAAAGGTATGTAAAATTCCTTCCGAAAATATATCTTTCTATTAAGAATCCTCTTTCGCAGGAAATATTCCTACCAAAGAGTGGGGAGCAATTGATGGTGGTCCTACTATCACCGTCCACGTGTACCAGGATCGACGAATCAGAGATCACCACGTGGCAAACACATGAGAAGCCACGTGGCTCCTACAGCGTCAGAGCCTCACGCGACAGAGTAGCGTGGCAGGCGAAACAGTATGGCGACAGAGACTCTTCTGCACGGGTCTGTACGGCACAGTGGTCGCGACAGACCACTACCGCGCAAACCGCGGTAGACCACTACCGCACAGGCCGCGGCAGACCACTACCGCATAGACCGCGGCAGACCTCTTCCGCCTGAATTGCGGCAGAGGTTCATACGTGCGCTTTGCCACCCGCTGACCTCTCCCGCAAAGTCGTCCAGCTCCGAACCGCGACAGAGTGCTCCATGACTCTGTCGCTGCCCAGACACGCGCCTGGGCCTCAGCTCGAACCGACTTAGAAGAAACCTATAAATATGCCGATGAGCTCTCAGAAAAAGGAACGAAACAAAAGAACAAAAAAGCAAGGAGAAATACTTTAACTCTTTGAATTAAGAAACACATTCTCTTCTTCTTACATACACAACTCCCGATTACTTACTTAATCATCGGAGTGCGCGTGCAGGGACAAATCCCTGCGCCCTCTGATTCCTGTTGTTTTTGCAGAATATACGAGGAACACGTAGAACAAATCGCACCGACGTCACTTCTTTGTCGTTAGTGCAATCAGACTATGTGGAAGGTATATTCCTGTTGCTGTTCGTTAAGGCAATATCAGAAACCAAAAAATTGAATAACAATGCATGGCTAGATATAAGCTTAAAAATGAAAAGATCTAAGTAAAGATCAACGACTAAAAATTGAGCCAACTATCAACACCCGTAAATCACATGAAAGTGGAAATCCATCATCCTCGGGTTGCTTCATTTCCTGCTCCAACCGTGATTCCACATTGCTCTTGATGTGGAAATAATGCTAGGCATCAAAACCACATCAAAGCACCAGAACCAAGTGGACAATAATGAAGGAGAATGAATCACCCGAATGAGCAATGAAGAACAAAAACAATGAACCTTAATAATGAACAAACCGAGAGCTACCAACTATAGGAAATATAAGCTTTACATTAAAACTGAAAAATAAAGGAAATAAACTTTAACAAAACCGAGAAGAAGGAAATGAAATTGATTGCCATTAATGAAATTACCAAAGACTAGAAAATGAAGAAGCTTTTCATAAAATGAAGATTGAATGAACAGTAAAATAAAATGGTGGCTTAAAAAAGCTAATCAAAAAAACTTAAAGGAAAACTAAAGCTACCCTAAACTAAAACTACTCCTAAATTACTCTACACTACTCCTACCCTAAAACTACACCAAAAACTACTCTAAAAACTGCCCTAAAAACTACACCTTTTCAATTACTCATCATGTTCTATTTATACACAAACATAGGGGTACAATGGTAATTTTTCATCCTAGATGAGTTAGCATTGTTTGGCCACTTGTCTTCATTTTATTTGCTGCAGAGTAGATATTTCCACGTCACTTGTCTTCTAGTACACTTCGTTGTGCGATGTGGCTCGACTTATGTCTTCCATAAGGTTGGCACGGTGTCCGTCGATCTTATCGTTTCAGAGCGAATAAAATACTAACACTCGACATCCCACGTATCCAGATGACTGGTGACTCAGTCTGTAATTTGAAAGTGGTCCAGTCTCCTTTAGCCCTTTTTCAGCCCATTTTTAACTGAAACGACTGAGTTTCATCTTGATTTAATTTATCTGCACATTAAAGAATTTTAATTAAATAAAGGGGATAATTAATAAAATAAATTGGGGATTTAAATAATTAATTAGGAAATTAAACACAAATAATTCTATTAAAAATAGAATTATCACACCTCCAAATTTGAGTTTTTGCTTGTCCTCAAGCAAAACAAAATTCATGCAAGAATGATAAGTACCAACATAATAATTTCCCCAATATCATCAAAGAAAAAGTACAGACTATGATCTCAAAGACTCACAATTACAAGTCTAACATTCAGAATCATTCAGTCATAAGTCCTAACCCAAATTGAACCCCTCGTGTGTGTGTGAACAATGTCAAAACCACTTTACAGTACATTATCCGGATCAAATTATGCAAACACAGAGAATACAAAGTCAATGACAAGTGATCATTCCCATAAGTTTGCTTTTCACTTATCTCTCCACTAATGCAGTCACACTTAATCAAAGATCAATTGGACTTCATTAAGCTTGTAATGTAAGGCTGTGGCTAAGGTATGATAAAGTCGATTTAGGTTTAATTACCCCTTAACATGCATTACTTCTAGGATCTTAATGTACGAGCTCAAATTATTTCCCCCAAACTTATTTATTTCACTAGACATTTTATTCTATTTTTTGGGTATTTTTCTTCTTTTTTTTTTTATCAATTTTTTTAAACTTTCACTATCACCTAATACCCATATGTACATAGCTCAAGATATATCCTAGTCACTTTTCATGCTTTTGGGGTATGGGATAGGAACAGAGTATTTAATCTAAGGAAATTTATGTAGGCGTATTTACAGAGAAAAGCTTATTTGGCCCAGATGGGTGACTAGGGGTAAAATATGTACAGGGTGGCTAGAAAGGCTCAAACGATCTAAAGATGGCCTAAATCATTTCCCTAATTAAGTGTGATCTAATATTTCACATCGAAATAAGATCAAAGAAATTCTAGAATATGATGCACAAAATCAACTGAACAAATGCAAGCCTATGTCCACATAAGGTTTCTCTAAATAATTATACAAATTCATGACATGACATGTGTATAAAATGAGGAAATCACAATCAGAATCAAGACAAATTCAAGAATTCAACTTCATGCTTTTCCTATAATCATGCTTCTCAGTCAATCAAAGTCAGGCTAAATCATGGGGTCATATCATCGGAATATGGGAAAACTACATGCTAAGAACTAAATCATCCTAAAATCAAACAGTGCAAGCTCAGATTTTCGAATTGTTTTTTCAATTTTACCCAAAATTGCTCAAGTGATATCCCCTCCCCCAAACTTAAAGTGCATAGTATCCTAAATGTGCAGATAATATAAGAATTTAAGCTCAGGAACAGAGTACTCCCCTTTGTGATGATGATGATGATGAATAACTGAAGCTTGATTGAAAACGTAATATTAGAAAAGAAATCTGTAAAATAAACAAAGAAAGAAATAACGGAAAAAAGAAGAGAACTATACAAAAAGTAAAAAGAGAGATAAAGCCACTTCAAATGTAGCTAAAGAAAACAGCACTCAGCAGTAGGGCGAAGAGTATGAGGGTCACCCAAAGTGGTGACAGCATGCTGACAGTCAAATCCTCCTGAGCCCTATCTATTTCCCTCATTCTTTCAGATTTCTTATGCTCAAGCCTTATATTCTCCTTAATCCCTATCTTAAAACACTATTGAGAGTCATCAGGGAGTGTCAAAGGTTTGAAAACATTAAACTTCACTTCCTGATCCTGAACTCTCATTGTTAACTCTCCCTTTTGTACACCAATTAAAATTTTACCAGTTGCTAGGAAAGGTTTGCCTAGTATAATGGGGACTTCCCTATCTTCTTCCATGTCCAACACGATAAAATCTGCAGGAAAAATAAATTTGTCCACCTTTACAAGCACGTCTTCAATGACCCCCTTCGGCTATTTAATGGATCTATTAGCTAGTTGAAGGGTCACTGTGGTAGGTTTGGCATCCCCTATTCCTAGCTTTTGGTAAATAGACCAGGGCATCAGATTGATACTAGCTCCAAAATCACATAGGGCTCTATCAAAGAACTGATTTTTAATAGTACAGCGTATGGTAAAACTCCCGAGATCTTTGAGCTTGGGGGGTAATTTCCTCTAGATTATTGCACTATATTCCTCAATTAAGGCCACTGTCTCATAATCTTCTAATCTTCTTTTCCTAGAGAGGATATCCTTCAAAAACTTCACATAACTTGGCATTTGCTCTAAAGCATCTGCGAAAGGAATGTTGATGTGAAGTTTCTTAAAAACCTTAAGAAATTTGGCGAATTATTGGTCAAGCTTTTGGTTTTGAAACCTTTGAGGAAAAGGTACTAGTGTTCTAACTGGAAGAGATGTAGTGGTAACATGTGTAGCATCAGAGGATGAGGAAGGCTGTGAAGAAGAAGAATGTATAGATGAAGAAGCACCTAGCTTTGTTTCCTTTGCAGCCTGATCTTTATGTTCCTGCTCTTTCTGAGCTGCTTTATTAGAATCCATGGGTTCCTTAACTCTGGGCCTTTTAGGTTGGGACTTAACTTGTTGATCATCATCTAGCTCTCTGCCGCTCCTAAGGGTGAAGGCTTTCACATATTCTTTACCCTCCCTTTGCCTAATAGGATTGACTCTAGTGTTACTAGGAAGGGTCCCTTGAGCACGCTGGCTAAAAGCATTCGCTATTTGTCCCACCTAAACCTCTAAATTCTTAATCGAAGCAGCTTGATTTTGCAAGATCGTTGTGAACATTTCCTTAAGCAAGGGCTTCTTCTCAACTGCTAGTGCATGTAAATGTTATGGCTACATAAGTTGTGGTGGTGGTGGTAGTTGATGGAAGTGAGATGGATGATGCTGAAATTGAGGTGGGGATGGATGATATGGAAATTCCTGATGTGGTGGTACATGAACCGATGGAGCTTGAAAGCCAGGGGGTCCTACAGATATGGAGTTAGAAGATTGCCCTTGATTTTGGCTCCAGAAAATATGAGGATGGTTCCTCCACCCTGAATTATAGGTGTTTGAATAAGGGTTGTTCTGTTGCTTCTGAGGTGGAGCAACATACTGAACAGATTCTAAGTTAAGCGGATACCTATCTACAGATTGTGTATCACCACACAGATTGCAAGAAAGAAAAGGACTTTGGACAGAATAAACAGGATTAGGACTGGTGGAAGGATTATGTTGGGTACTGAGCGACTCTACCTTCTTCGTAAGGTTAGCTATTTAAGAGGTTAAGGTAGACAGCGTGTCGAGCTCATAGATACCCGTCAACTTCTTAGGCAGTTGCCTCTCCGAAGATTATAGATAGTTGTTAGCAGCCATCTTGTCTAAAGAGCTCGTAAGCTTCCTCCTTTGTTTTGTACATTAGAGCTCCACCCGTAGCAGCGTCAATGATGGTCCCATTTTGGCTTGTAAGTCCATTGTAGAAAGTCTGGACTTGCAGCCATAATGGTAGACCATGATGAGGGCACTTCCTAAGAAGCTCCTTATATCATTCCCATGCTTCGTAAAGAGATTCAGAATCGAATTGGGCAAAGGAAGATATGTCACTACGAAGTCTGGCTATTTTAGAGGGAGGGAAAAACTTAGCTAAAAATTGATGGGCTAACTTGTCCCAAGTAGAGATAGATCCTGGAGGCAAGAAGGTTAACCAGTGTCGCGCCCTATCCCTAAGCGAGAAGGGAAATAATCTAAGCCTAAGCATATCATCAGATAATCCATTGTGCTTGAATGTGTTGTACCAGTCCAGAAATTGCCTGAGGTAAGCATGTGGGTCGTCATGAGGAAGCCCACTGAACTATCACGACCCAATTCCATTCTCTTTAACCGAAAATCACTGAAAATTTTTTGCGTTTTACTGTTACCTTACCCGGTCGTGAACTAAACTCACCACACACTATTGGTCTGTGAGCCAATAATAAACACCACATCTCATTCATTCTTAATTAATTAAAACGATGTCATACATGTGCATTTAATCGTATACTTATACGAATACATGTTTTACTGACATCTACATCCCCCATAATTACAACTCAAAAGAATACTGTGCTTTTACATTGTTTAGATACAAAAAGAATCACTGTGTATATACCTCTTAGCGATGGAGATTCAGCGGAGTCCAAAATACCACGCCTCAGTCCTCACTGGGCTACTATGCATACTCTGTAGGGGGGAAAATAGAGAGGGATGAGCAACCACACGCTCAGTAAGGCAATAATGCAAGCATGGTAGATAACTACTCTATCTACATGCTGATAGTATTATGCATAAATCATTTATGGTAGGGGCATGAGGAATAAAACTATGCCATATGAGTATACATATATATCATGTATCAAAGTCATGTAAAATTGGCATATAAAACATGGTAAAACATCATGTATAAATCATCTCATGCTCGATCTCATTTAAATTCATAAAAAGGGCAATTCGTTTAGAAACCTCCTTTTTAAACCCACGTCATAAAACTCTTTCTCATCACATACAATCACATCACATCAATTCACAATCACAACCTCATCTTCAATTCATAATTCAAATCCACGAGGCTCGACCCCTCCTTCGGGTCTACCTTAAACAATCACAATCACACTTAGAGATTTAAAATCATGTGGTAGTAAGTAAATCAAGCCAGGAGACAGGTTACTATATCTCAAGTGACTACGTTGGCCAATCGTCACATATCATCCTAGACCACACGGATTCCGGTGTGCGGGGTATCATGCTGGCACGAAGGTGGGTTAGTTCTCCGCCAAACTTTCTCAAATCAAGTAACCACCACGCGGTACATCGTACTCCATGTGATATACACGGTACATCGTACTCCGCGGACCCATAACATGGTTAGGGGTGCCTGCCATAGGTCTTATCTACCCCATACCAAGTGTAACCTTTATAGTCTCAAGAGCGCGTGGGAGTAACCTCAATACCAGGTCCTAGCCCCTCATGGCCTTGCTCGCCCCTATTGGGTTCCCTGATTCAGGTCCTAGCCCCTCACCCTCACCTCACCCAAGAGGTCTGTTAGGACTGTTGGGTTCCCTGAATGGATTATGTCAGGTCCTAGCCCCTCACCCTCACCTCACCCAAGAGGTCTGTTAGGCCTGTTGGGTTCCCTGAGTTAATCCGTATCTCTCGCCACGGCCTCATACATACCACAGTGTGAAAACCAGTGCGAGCTACGCTCTAGCATGAATTCATGCATCAAAACCAATCACTTCGTACGAGCAACGCTCTGGTACGGCATTTATGCATAAAATATGAAGAAACCATGTACGAGCATAGCTCCAGTACAGTTATATGCATAAGAAAAACCACTCAAATCCACGTACGAGCGTAAGCTCCAGTACGGTTTATAAACATCATCACAATTCAAATTCAAAGTGCGAGCTAAGCTCAAGCACGTTTCACACAAGTGAAAACATAGAAATCCAGCGCGAGCGAGGCTCTAGCGCAATTTATGTCATACAAATGTGATAGGCGGCTCATATACAATTTATCGATCCCGACAATTCGGGTTTAGCACTCACAAATGCTTTTCCACAACAACAATACAATACTAGCCGACCTATCTACAAGCTTGCTTAAAACCAAGCAAGTTCGTTTTGGAAAAACATCAAAACATTAGATTTATGCAATTATTAGCCTTACTATCCCATTTCATAGAATCCACTTCCAAAATCAAAAATCACACATGTATTCATTCACATTCAAGAATACCATCAATCATTTACTTTAGCAACCATGCACTTCGTAAAACACCCAATATTCGCCACAAATTTAAAGTACGAGCAGCTACCTCTATATACTCACAAAATTCCCTTACCTGGAATCGCGATGCGTGATTCCACTTCCTTAAGCTGCTTACTCGTACGGTTCGATTCGCCTTCAACGAACTCTTCAGGACTGCACAAAATCGTATCCCGCATTATATTCGATCCATATAATGCAACCCTTGTGCTTGCTATAGTCAATTTAACCTATAGCCTCTATTAACGCTTATATGGCCTCGTTTCATCACTTTACCCATAACTCGAGTCTATGGATCTTCTTTGGCTTATTAACTTATTCAAAATCGATGTTAAATCGACATTAAGCTCATAGTGTTAATATTCCATGAATTCCCTCACTATGGCATTTATCAATCATATACATACCCATTTTCACAATTCCTCCGACTCACCAAGTAATTCCATCTAACCATCTAAAATCATAACATTACCCCAATAACAACTTTAGCATGCCATAAACCATAAGCTCATTCAATCCCACATATCCTCACATTATACCCATTTTGGATTTCTAGGTCACACCAATTCCACTACATTCCTAGGTAGTTTATACATCAATACTCATATCAATCAACTCCAAAATCAATTAAATAGCTAATGCATTTGGATTGGAGTGTTAGAATCTTACCAATATGATTTCTCTTCTTGCTCCAATTGGTAATGCCCTTAACTCCTTCAAATCCAAGAATGGGAAAATGCCCTCTCACTATGTTGTTCTTCTCTTTGATAGGAACAACTTTGCCTCTAATGATCTCTCTCCAAATCTCACTGAAAATAGCTGATTTTAGAGAAGGAAAGTTAGGTTTTTGGGGTTGAGATTGTAAAGTTAAGTGTTTTTCTGAGATTTCCAGATTTTCAGCTCTCCTTATATAGAAATGACTTGAGGAGATCGATCTGGTCCAAGAGGAGATCGATCTGGTCCCTTAAAATCCCTCTTTTTCATGGCATTTTTAAGCCTGAGATCGATCTGTCGAAGCATCAGATCGATCTGTTGAAGCATGAGATCGATCTGTCTAAGCATGAGATCGATCTGGTCCCAAACAGAGAGCTAAGGAGATCGATCTGGCTCCATTGGAGATCGATCTGCTCTATTCTTTCGCCAAATAAGAGCATTCTGGCTCTTCCAGATCGATCTCTCATCCTATGAGATCGATCTGGCCCTCATGTTTTCCAGATTTCATGCAGTTTCCTTGCTGCAACTCATACCAACACATCCTTAATCTATTGCCATGGCCATTTTCTCATCCATCCACCTTTATAACTTGAAAATGGCATCCATTCATACCTTATGCACATTGAAACTTGTGTGCATTCATTATATGTCCAAAGGTATGCTACATGAAACCAAATGGAAGCATAACTCTATTCCATTTTACCACACTACTCCTCATGAGTTTCCATCATATCCATCTCTTGCCGGAACTCATTTCTTCGTATTCATACTCAATGAAACTTGTATGTATGTTACAATTTATATTACATATACGTACATTGAATCCATGGACTTACATCAATCATACTTTACATTACAAGTCCATTCATATTTATTTGATCCAATTATACACATTACCATTATACATATACTGGGTCTTACATTCTCCCCTCCTTCAAGGAATTTGGTCCTCCAAATTAGAACCAAGTCACTCTTCAAAAAGTTGGGGGTACTTCTCCCGTATCAAGTTCTCCAATTCCCACGTGGCCTCTTCCGCCGTGTGGTGTTGCCAAAGAACTTTCACCAAGGGAATTGTCTTATTCCGCAACACTTTCTCTTTTCTATCCAATATCCGAACCGGCTTCTCAACATACGTCATACTCTCATGGAGCTCCAATGGCTCATATCTTATCATGTGTGCCGGGTCTGGGTGATACTTTCGAAGCATCGAGACGTGGAAGACGTTGTGGACATTTGCCAAGTCCGGTGGCAATGCCAACCTATACGCCTTATCTTCCACTCTCTCCAAAATCTCGAAGGGTCCGATATATCTAGGGCTCAGCTTGCCCTTCTGACCAAATCTCATAATACCCTTCGATGGTGATACCCTCAGAAACACCGACTCACCCTCATCAAACTCCAGTGGTCTTCGTCTCTTGTCAGCATAACTCTTTTGTCGGCTCTGAGCTGTCCGTAATCTCTCACATATCAACTGGACGTCCTCAGATGCCTGCTGCACTAAGTCCGAAGCAAAAATCTGTTTGTCACCAACCTCTTCCCATCCAATGGGGGAACGGCATCTACGCCCGTACAATGCCTCATAGGGTGCCATCCCGATACTAGCATGATAGCTATTATTATAAGCGAACTCGGCTAACTGCAGGTGGTCATCCCAGGAGCCTCTATAATCCAGCACACACGCTCTCAACATATCCTCGAGGGTCTGTATAGTCCTCTCTGACTGCCCATCTGTCTAAGGATGAAAAGCGGTGCTAAAACTCAGTCGGGTCCCCAGCGCTTCCTGAAAATGTTCCCAGAAATGGGAAGTGAAGCGGGCATCCCTATCAGAAACAACGCTCACTGGTACACCATGTAGCCATACTATCTCTCGAATATACAGGTTCGCCAACTGACTCAGTGTATCGGTAGCTCTCATAGCCAAGAAATGGGCGGACTTAGTTAACCGGTCCACAATAACCCATATGGCATCATGACCTCTGCGGGTCCTCGGCAACCCCATCACAAAATCCATGGTGACATGCTCCCACTTCCAGGTCGGTATCGGTAGAGGCTGCAATAATCCTGCAGGCTTCTGATGCTCTACCTTCACTTGCTGACAAACGAAACACTTAGCGACATATTCAGCAATGTCTCTTTTCATTCCAGACCACCAATAAACCTTCCTAATGTTTTGATACATCTTGGTACTTCCCGGATGTATCGTATACTTCGATGAGTGAGCCTCTGATAAAATCGTTCTCCTGATCTCAGGATCCTTGGGAACGCATACTCTGCCTCTGAACCTCAATAAGCCATCAGCACTCTGCTCAAAATCAATACCCACACCTGTCTGTAACTGTCTCAGCCAATCGATACACCGTCGATCGCTCTGCTGGGCTTGTCGAATACGGCCAATCAACTCTGGCTCTAGTCTCAAACTAGCCATGATCTCAAGTCTCTCAGATCCAGGTGGGGTTACATCCAAACTGAGGTTCGCAAAGTGTTCTAACAGTTCATGTTCCCGTACCATCATAGAAGACACCAACCCAAAGTTCTTTCTACTCAAAGCATCGGCAACTACATTTGCCTTACCTGGGTGGTACATGATTTCACAGTCATAGTCTTTCAGGAGTTCGAGCCATCTCCTCTGTCTCATATTCAGCTCTTTCTGCGAGAACAGGTACTTAAGGCTCTTATGATCTGTGAAAACCTGAAATTTCTCACCATAGAGATAGTGGCGCCATATTTTCAAAGCAAATACTACAGCCGCCAACTCCAAATCATGTGTCGGGTAGTTCCTCTCATGATCTTTCAACTGTCTAGATCCATAGGCAACTACCTTCCCATCCTGCATAAGCACACAGCCCAGTCCCTGGTGTGATGCATCCGTATACACCGAGAATCCTCCTGAGCTGGTAGGAATGGTGAGAACTGGAGCAGTTGTCAATCGACGCTTAAGCTCCTCAAAACTCCTCTCACATGCCTCATCCCACACAAACTTAACATCTTTTCGCGTGAGGCGTGTCAATGGAGCAGCTAGTCTGGAGAAACCCTCTATAAATCTCCGATAATATCCTGCCAACCCCAAAAAACTTCTGATCTCAGTAACTGTCTTGGGCTGTTCCCACTGTACAACTGCCTCTATCTTGGATGGATCCACTGATACCCCATCCTTTGACACAACATGCCCCAGAAATGAGATCTGTTCCAACCAGAAGTTACACTTGCTGAGTTTGGCATACAATTCTCTCTCTCGGAGGGTCTGCAGAACTATCCTCAAGTGCTCCTCATGATCTTCCCTGGACTTAGAGTACACCAAAATATCATCTATGAAAACAATCATAAACTTGTCCAGGTATGGCTTGAATATGTCATTCATCAATGCCATAAATGCTGCGGGAGCATTCGTCAATCCGAATGGCATCACTAAAAGCTCGTAGTGGCCATAACGGGTACGAAATGCTGTCTTGGGTACATCTCCACTCCTGATCCTCAACTGATGGTACCCTGACCGCAGATCTATCTTAGAAAATACTTCGGCTCCTTGGAGCTGATCCAACAAATCATCGATTCTCGGAAGGGGGTACTTGTTCTTAATGGTGGCCTTATTCAACAACCGGTAATCTATACACAGTCGGAGGCTTCCATCCTTCTTCCTTACAAATAGAACCGGTGCTCCCCAAGGTGAGACACTCGGTCTAATAAACCCCTTCTCCAGCAGCTCTTGCAGCTGTTTCTTCAGCTCTTCCAACTCTATCGGAGCCATTCTATAGGGTGGTTTCGATATCGGCTCTGTACCAGGCACTAACTCAATGCAAAATTCCATTTCCCTTTCAGGTGGTAGCCCTGGTAATTCATCCGGAAAGACATCAGGGTAATCCGTAATTACGGGTATATCCTTCAATTCCGGGTGTGCCTCATCTATATCGACCACATAGGCAATGAACCCTTCACATTATCCTCTCCATCGTTAGTAAGATAAACCATCACTCCACATTCAACATTTATCGTAAACAATAATTTATCTCTCAAGCAATATGCATTTAAAATCATACTCCTTTATTTACAACAAACATGCTATTTTCATATCATTTCTTTTCATCAAAGTTTACAATAAGATTGTCTAATCCTGAAAACGTTAATGTCTTGGCATGACAATCCATAACAACCCGATTGGTAGCCAACCAATCCATTCCTAAAATTACATCAAAATCATTCATATTCAATAAAATTAGATTGGCTATCATTTCCTTCCCCTCTATCTTTAACTTACAATATCTACATACATGCTCAGTCAATTGACTATCATTCATGGGTGTGGAAATCATCAACATTTTATCCAACAATGTTGGTTTCACATATTTCAACAATTTATGTGCAAAGGAGGTGATATGAAAGAATGCGTGGCACCAGGATCAAATAATACCAATGATTCTAAATCAAAGATTCGGGTGGTACCTTTAATCACATCTGTCGAAGCATCTGAGGTGTCCTGATCCAGTGCATGTACTCTTCCTCTGCTCACACCCGCAGCTTGTTTCCCTTTTTCCTCAGCTGTAGCCCTCCTCCTCGGGGCCGCTGTCTCAATTGGAGCTCCCTCAGGCTCCTTGCCCTTCTGTGGGGCAACCTCAATCATCTCAGTGCAGAACCTCGATATATGTCCTGGCCTCCCACACCTAAAACATGAAACAGGGGGCGCCTGACATGGCCTAGTCCCATGGTATCTCCCACATCTCCTACACTGATCTGTGGTAGGTCGTGGTCCTTCAATAGTTATACCCCTCGGTGCAGTCAAAGTTGGGTATACTGGAGGTCTAGCAGTTCTCTCCTGCACCTCCTCGATCTTAGGCCTCTTCTCGAAAAACCTTTGGCCACCTCTCTTAGCCACTCTTCCAAACCCGGATCTCTTCCGGTCTCTGTCCTTTCTGACACTGACTCTCCCAAGCTCGGAGGCATTTCGCTCAAAGTCTTGCTCACATAACTGAGCCTTATGTACAGCCTCCTCATAGGTCAAGATGTCAAAGGGAGCTAGCTTAGTCCGGATGACTAATCTCAATCCATCCATGAACTTTTGAATCTTCCGGGTCTCACTACCCATCGTGTCCGGGTCATATCTCCCCAAGGACATAAACTTGGACTCATACTCGTCCACAGTATGGTTCCCCTGAACTAAATTCATAAATTCCATCCGCAGTTTCCTCTGTGCGGTAGCTGGGATGTACTGTCTCCTGAAGGCCTCTAAAAATATCTCCCACGAGATCTCAGAGTGTCTGGCCCTCAAAATAGCCTCGGTGGACCTCCACCAGTGCTCTGCCTCGCCTTTCAACATAAATACGGCAAAGGCTACCTTCTCAACTGAAGTGCATCGGAAAAACCTATATAGTTTCTCCATCTCATACACCCAATCCTCCGTAACCACTGGGTCCTTCACCCCTCTAAACACTGGGGGTTTCAGCGCTTGAAACTCTCGCAACCTGCTCAAGTCGTAGTCATAACCCACATCACTACCGCTCTGCTGTGGAGCGATAGGAGAATCTGTATCCTGGGCTGGAGGTGGTGTAACTATAGCTGTCTCAGCAGTCTGAGGTCTCTCCGCCTCTGTAGCTGCCTATTCCGTAGTAGGCTGTGCCGCGGGACCTCGTCTGTCACCGGCGCCCAAGGCCTGCGTGACTATCTCCACCAAACTCTCAATACTTCGCTCTAACCTAGCGAAGCGAGCTTCAGTATCCTCTGCTCTCCCAGCAGGGTTCTGTGGAGCCTGTTCTGTCTGTGGCTCCGCACGGCTCTCAGGCCTACCTCTACGGCCTCTAGCACGTGCTCTCGCCCCTCTACCTTGGCATGTAACTGGCATAGTGCCTAACTTCCTATATTATAATAATTCATTAAGCTCAATCCATCACGGTATACACAGTTATATCTAAACAAAAGCACAGTACTATGGGGATGTACTTTCCTACGTTTTATTAATGACTCATATCAGGCCAACACAGCTCTGATACCAATCTCTGTCACGACCCAATTCCATTCTCTTTAACCAAAAATCATTGAAAATTTTTCGCATTTTACTGTTACCTTACCCGGTCGTGAACTAAACTCACCACACACTGTTGGGCTGTGAGCCAATAATAAACACCACATCTCATTCATTCTCAATTAATTAAAACGATGTCATACATGTGCATTTAATCGTATACTTATACGAATACATGTTTTACTGACATCTACATCCCCCATAATTACAACTCAAAAGAATACTGTGCTTTTACATTGTTTAGATACAAAAAGAATCACTGTGTATATACCTATTAGCGATGGAGATGCAGCGGAGTCCAAAATACCACTTCTCAGTCCTCACTGGGCTACTATGCATGCTCTGTAGGGGGAAAATAGAGAGGGATGAGCAACCACATGCTCAGTAAGGCAATAATGCAAGCATGGTAGATAACTACTCTATCTACATGCTGATAGTATTATGCATAAATCATTTATGGTAGGAGCATGAGGAATAAAACTATGCCATATGAGTATACATATATATCATGTATCAAAGTCATGTAAAATTGGCATATAAAACATGGTAAAACATCATGTATAAATCATCTCATGCTCGATCTCATTTAAATTCATAAAAAGGGCAATTTGTTTAGAAACCTCCTTTTTAAACCCACGTCATAAAACTCTTTCTCATCACATACAATCACATCACATCAATTCACAATCACAACCTCATCTTCAATTCATAATTCAAATCCACGAGGCTCGACCCCTCCTTCGGGTCTACCTTAAACAATCACAATCACACTTAGAGATTTAAAATCATGTGGTAGTAAGTAAATCAAGCAAGGAGACAGGTTACTATATCTCAAGTGACTACGTTGGCCAATCGTCACATATCATCCCAGACCACACGGATTTCGGTGTGCGGGGTATCATGCTGGCACGAAGGTGGGTTAGTTCTCCGCCAGACTTTCTCAAATCAAGTAACCACCACGCGATACATCGTACTCCATGTGATATACACGGTACATCGTACTCCGCGGACCCATAACATGGTTGGGGGTGCCTGCCATAGGTCTTATCTACCCCATACCAAGTGTAACCTTTATAGTCTCAAGAGCGCGTGGGAGTAACCTCAATACCAGGTCCTAGCCCCTCACCCTCACCTCACCCAAGAGGTCTGTTAGGACTGTTGGGTTCCCTGAATGGATTATGTCAGGTCCTAGCCCCTCACCCTCACCTCACCCAAGAGGTCTGTTAGGCCTGTTGGGTTCCCTGAGTTAATCCGTATCTCTCGCCACGGCCTCATACATACCACAGTGTGAAAACCAGCGCGAGCTACGCTCTAGCGAGAATTCATGCATCAAAACCAATCACTTCGTACGAGCAACGCTCTGGTATGGCATTTATGCATAAAATATGAAGAAACCATGTACGAGCATAGCTCCAGTACAGTTATATGCATAAGAAAAACCACTCAAATCCACGTACGAGCGTAAGCTCCAGTACGATTTATAAACATCATCACAATTCAAATTCAAAGTGCGAGCTAAGCTCAAGCACGTTTCACACAAGTGAAAACATAGAAATCCAGCGCGAGCGAGGCTCTAGCGCGATTTATGTCATACAAATGTGATAGGCGGCTCCTATACAATTTATCAATCCCGGTAATTCGGGTTTAGCACTCACAAATGCTTTTCCACAACAACAATACAATACTAGCCAACCTATCTACAAGCTTGCTTAAAACCAAGCAAGTTCGTTTTGGAAAAACATCAAAACATTAGATTTATGCAATTATTAGCCTTACTATCCCATTTCATAGAATCCACTTCCAAAATCAAAAATCACACATGTATTCATTCACATTCAAGAATACCATCAATCATTTACTTTAGAAACCATGCACTTCGTAAAACACCCAATATTCGCCCACAAATTTAAAGTACGAGCAGCTACCTCTATATACTCACAAAATTCCCTTACCTGGAATCGCGATGCGTGATTCCACTTCCTTAAGCTGCTTACTCGTACGGCTCGATTCGCCTTCAACGAACTCTTCGAGACTGCACAAAATCGTATCCCGCATTATATTCGATCCATACAATGCAACCCTTGTGCTTACTATAGTCAATTTAACCTATAGCCTCTATTAACGCTTATATGGCCTCGTTTCATCACATTATCCATAACTCGAGTCTATGGATCTTCTTAGGCCTATTAACTTATTCAAAATCGATGTTAAATCGACATTAAGCTCATAGTGTTCATATTCCATGAATTCCCTCACTATGGCATTTATCAATCATATACATACCCATTTTCACAATTCCTCCAACTCACCAAGTAATTCCATCTAACCATCTAAAATCATAACATTACCCCAATAACAACTTTAGCATGCCATAAACCATAAGCTCATTCAATCCCACATATCCTCACATTATACCCATTTTGGATTTCTAGGTCACACCAATTCCACTACATTCCTAGGTAGTTTATACATCAATACTCATATCAATCAACTCCAAAATCAATTAAATAGCTAATGCATTTGGATTGGAGTGTTAGAATCTTACCAATATGATTTCTCTTCTTGCTCCAATTGGTAATGCCCTTAACTCCTTCAATTCCAAGAATGGGAAAATGCCCTCTCACTATGTTGTTCTTCTCTTTGATAGGAACAACTTTGCCTCTAATGATCTCTCTCCAAATCTCACTGAAAATGGCTGATTTTAGAGAGGGAAAGTTAGGTTTTTGGGGTTGAGATTGTAAAGTTAAGTGTTTTTCCGAGATTTCCAGATTTTCAGCTCTCCTTATATAGAAATGACTTGAGGAGATCGATCTGGTCCAAGAGGAGATCGATCTGGTCCCTTAAAATCTCTCTTTTTCATGGCATTTTTAAGCTTGAGATCGATCTGTCGAAGCATCAGATCGATCTGTTGAAGCATGAGATCGATCTGTCTAAGCATGAGATCGATCTGGTCCCAAACAGAGAGCTAAGGAGATCGATCTGGTTCCATTGGAGATCGATCTGCTCTATTCTTGCGCCCAAATAAGAGCATTCTGGCTCTTCCAGATCGATCTCTCATCCTATGAGATCGATCTGGCCCTCATGTTTTCCAGATTTCATGCAGTTTCCTTGCTGCAACTCATACCAACACATCCTTAATCTATTGCCATGGCCATTTTCTCATCCATCCACCTTTATAACTTGAAAATGGCATCCATTCATACCTTATGCACATTGAAACTTGTGTGCATTCATTATATGTCCAAAGGTATGCTACATGAAACCAAATGGAAGCATAACTCCATTCCATTTTACCACACTACTCCTCATGAGTTTCCATCATATCCATCTCTTGTCGGAACTCATTTCTTCGTATTCATACTCAATGAAACTTGTATGTACGTTACAATTTATATTACACATACGTACATTGAATCCATGGACTTACATCAATCATACTTTACATTACAAGTCCATTCATATTTATTTGATCCAATTATACACATTACCATTATACATATACGAGGTCTTACACTGAACTGTAATGAAGTCTGGATCATCTGGAGGATTGCGGGCTTAATTTCAAAATTGTTTGCAGGGACAACTAGTGGCCTAATGTCGGTATAATACCCTGTAATAGTCGGCATTGTATAATCTCCAACGGTCCTAATGTCTCTATTTTCTGCCATGATGTTTTGCAGCGGAGCTAATAATTTCCTAGAATCCTTTCTAATTTTCCTAAGAGTTCTTTCAATTTTAGGATCTAAAGGAAAGCAATCATAGCTCTTGGCTCTACGCATACAAACATCTAAAAGTCCTTAGAATTTTTTTGAAGTTTTTAATTTTTTTTTAATTTTTTAATTTTTTAATTTTTTTATGGAAGAGAAAATTAACTAATCTAGATTAAAGCTCTAAATATTTACAACCTAAGTATTTACAAGCTAAAATTACACCTAAGCATAATTTCACCGATATTAATTATTGGCTAATTATCTTCCCCGGTAACAACGCCAAAAACTTAATACGAACTACACTGACTATAAGTTACCTAGACGTGTATTCGCAAGTGCACGGGTCGTACAAGTAATAATGGGATGTGAGTCCCGGATTATCGTCTCACAGAGAAGTTGAATTGCCTAATTAAGTACCGGTTAATCTTACCTTAAGTATATCCTAGCAAATTATGAAGTTTAAGTGGGTGATCTACAAGGCTAACAATACTGAAAATAATAAAAACTATAAATTAAAGAAAATAAAACCGAGCAAAAATTACTTACAATGCTCATAGCAATTAAAAGCAATAACCTACAAAAGATAATTAAAACAGTTAAAATTAATTAACGCAATTAAAAATGCAAATATGAAAATAAAAGAAACAAAATTAATTCAACAAAAAATAAACAAACCTAAAATAAAATATGCATGTAATTAAACTAATTACTAAAATGCAAATTAAACTAAATTAAAAATTTAATGCAATAAACTCCAAGAAAATAACCATAAATCAAAATGTCTGAACTATGGAATCTAAAATTAATCCTAATTATATCTAAATTCTAACTTAACAAAAAAAAAAATCTAAATAATGCATGAAAAATATTTTTGGATTTTTCAATTAAAAACTAAATTATGAACTAATTCTATCTATAAATTAATTCTAAATGGAACACATGAGTTTTCTAAAAAAAATAAAATTACCACCCTATTGTAATAAAAAATTAACTATTATCCTAATTAAAACTAATCACTAATTTAACAAGCAATAAAAATCTATTTTTCCTAACTTAACAAATAATGTAAATGACATAAAAACAAAATCCCAAACATGCTTAAACTAATTGTAACAGTAGAATGAAATGGCCAACCGTGGCCTTAAACACATTTTCCAGCTGGCCTGTGGTCCCAACTTGTGCACTGGTACTGTACATGTTCTTCTCCAAATTTCATTTCCAAGTGCTCCACTGCTGGTTCGTGCTGTCTCCAGGTAGTGCTCCAGACGTTGCTCTCAGCATCAGCCTTCTGCTCCACGCGCTGTCCAGGTCTGCAGTCTCCGCTTCTATCACATGCACCAGCACCACGTTGTAAGACCCGATTTTAGTTAAAACACGAAATTAAAAATACAAACGGATTGAAATTGAATTCTCAAACACGTGCAAGGGTAAAATGGTCAAAAGATCGAAATTCGATATAAATTCGACAAGAAAATTTCATTAAAATTATGGATTTGAGAAATCTTAATCAATAAAGGAGAAATAATAAAATTTTGGGTTAAATTGATCAAGATATGAATTTATGGGAATTAATCAGAATTAATCGGGATTTTACTTCGAAAAATAATCTCAAAAATAATCGAAAAATATACCGAAAAGTCAAAATAATACCGATAAATTTATTTATGGGTTAAATGAATAAAATAGGATTATTTTTAGATATTTTACCAAATAATAATAAAATATTGAATATAATAATAATAAAATAAATTAATAGATAAATTAATTAAAAAAAGAAGAAGAGGAATCAGAAATTGATAGGGGAGAGAGAAAGAAGAAACGAAAAAACGAAGCCGAAATTGAGGAAGACCGACGAGCGACCACCGGTGACCCAATCGGCCAGGTGAGGGTCGAAAAAGGAAGAGGGTGTCGATGCAACCTCCCTGGTACCGACGACACGCCACACCGACAATGGAGGAGGCCGAAAATGGAAGGAGAAGCTGCGGGAAGGAATGCTCCGATCGACGACCATCGGTGTCGATTCGAGCCCCACCAAGGCTCGATTCTAGAAGCCCAGTCGACGGTGCGCCGAATGGCACCGAAAGAAACCACCGAAACCCAAGGACGACGTCGAAAACGGTAGAAAGAGGAAATGGGTACCGACGGTGGAGAGAACAGGCCGGACCGACGACTTTTCAGCGGCCTTGGATGAAACCGAGGGCAGATTCGTGGTGCGAACGGCCCAGCGGAGCCACTGGCGGCGGAAGTCGACGGAGAACCGACCGACAAGGCACTGAATCGACCGAACCGGAGTGAACCGACGGTCCGAATCGGGTTGAACTGGACTGAACCGGTTCAGCCAAGAAAGAAAGGAAAAAAAGAGAAAAAGGGAAAAAAAAGAGGAAAAATTGAGGAAAAATCCCGGCGATGTAATCGAGTTACGGGTAAGTCAGTAGCGGTCAAAATTGACCCATTTAAATTTTGAAATATTTTATTTAATTAATTTTCGATTGGAAATTTACTCGAAAATTTATGAAATTGTATAGCTCGACAATTGGCATCCAACGAGAGCTCGAGATAGCCTCGATTCACGTACTAGCATGGAATCTCGGGTAAGTAACCCTTATTTATGATAATTTACATCGTTATGCGTGCTTCAGATTTAATTATCGCATAAAATACATTAAATTATAGAAATTTAGATAAATTGTCGTAAATAATAAATAGAGCTATTCGAGAGCTAGAACGAGGCCCAAGAAATTGTTGGTGGGCCCAATGAGCCCAATAGGCCTCGATAATGTGAAAATTAGGTAGAAAACGAGCTTAAGGCCGATTATGGCCCATTAAGGTGCAATCGGGCCTAATAGGGGTAAATGGGCCCAATGATTTAAATTAAGCCCAGAAAATAGGAAATACAATTAAATTGTATGATATCTGAATTGAGGAATAATTATACGCAGTTTTAGACATTGGATTGGGAGCAGATCGGACTGCGTGACGAGACAGCAGTGGAAAAGGAAAGGTCAGACTCTACAGAAAAATGAGGTAAGGGAATTCTACGGACTGCTAGAGGTAACTTTACGAAATTTCAGAGTTCATATGCTGTCTTTTAAATTATTTGAAGGGTCTAGAAGTAAGTTAAAAATTGTAGTGCCCCGGATGGGCAAATTTCCAAAATACCATTGTTAAGGGTAAATTTTTCAATTTAAAAATTAGGAGGAGCAAGAACAAGAGGTTCCTGCTCGTTCTGAAGATGTTTTGACGCATGCATGAGTAGGCTGGCTAACATTGAAAGAAAAATGCACAACATTGCATATTTTCAATGATGAAATTGTTTTGAAAACTATTTTAAGGAAACAGAGCCGCCTACGAGTTTTTATTGACATGTGACGTGCTAGAGCTTAGCTCGCATGATATTTTGATTTGGGTGATGCACGCATTAGTGCTGGAGCGATAGCTCATACTAGAGTTTTACATGCATTGGTGCTGGAGTCGAACTCGTACCAGATTTATATATATATATGATTTTCGTGACAGGGTGCCAGAGTCTAACTCGCACCAGATTTTCCACATGATTTGATGAGAGTGCTAGAGCTTAGCTCGCACTAGTTTTACTTGAATTGACGAGAGTGCTGGAGCATCGCTCGCACCCCCACTAATTTTTATGAGAACATGCGATGAGCCATGCTTGGAGCATCAGGTAGACTATGTGTCACCGACTAAATAGGATCGCACGTGGGTTTTGAGACATGGCATGAGTATAGAGATATGATATGGGTCCACGGAGTACGATGTACCGTGCAAGTAGCATGGAGTACGATATACCGTGTGGTATCTTCGGATACGAGGTATCTTCGGATACGGCATCTTCGGATGCGTGGGATCGGATAAGACTGACGGGTTGGATTGATCCACCTCCCGGGCGGTTCCTGATTAGGGTGAGACCCCGCACCTTGCCTGATGTTATTTCCATACTTTTTAAACCCATGTGTGATGTAGATTGATTTTCATGATTTTGTGTGAGTCAGGACCGCCCGAGGGAGGGGTTGAGTCCTGACTTTATTGTGAAATTTTTAAATGAGAAAGAAATGATTTAAAAAAAGTTGCAGGTTGAATTTTCCATGTGAACGTGTTTTACATGACATCATGAATCATAGCATCAGTTTTAAAATGTGTGGAGAAAGGGTGGTTTATACATGGCACCACGTTCATGTAGGTAGTATGGTTACCTACTTGTTCGTAGGATTGCCTTACTGAGCTTGATGTGCTCACCCCTTTCATTTTCTCACACAGATAATCTCCAGTAGATGTTAAGGCGACTGAGTACTGCATTCTGGATATCCGCTGCTACCCATCATTTAAGGTATATACACTTGTACATATTGTATCTAAATAAGCATAGCATAGTAACATGTTTGTAAGTAACTTTAGGGGATGTATAAATATTGTAAACACTTATAAGTGACTGAGAAAGAATTAAGTTATATGGTAAATGAATGGTGTGACTGGCATTGACGCACAACCCAATTGTTAGTGGAGTGTGGTCACGATCAGAGGACAGGTAAGCATGAAAGAATCTAAGAAATAACAAAACGTGAAAAATTTACTCTGATTTTTGGGTAGTTTTGGGTCGTGACATACAAAGGTGGTATCAGAGCGAAATTGGTCTGATGTGCGTCAGTGTCAGAATTAGGAAATTACATCCCCGTGTTACTGTGCTTGGTTAGATACAATAGTGTATATCGAGATGGGTTTTAACTAAGAAGTAGTTGAGAATGCAGGAATACCTAATCTTAGTCGCGATAGAGAAGGTAGAGGACGAGGCAGAGGTCTTAGAGGTAGACTTGAGCCTGCTAATCGTGCTGAGTTGACCTATGAGAACCAAAATGAGACTGAAATGGAGGCTAATGTTGAGCATACTCCACAGAGTCCAACAAAGAGATCAGACAGTATTGAGACACGCTTCGCGAGGTTGGAGTGGAGTGTGGAGAATATTTGAGAGCTAATTGCTCAGAGTATGCATAAGATTTGAGGGCAAGTCGGAGCATTGATGGAAGTCCGCTCGACCTATCTTAAGAGATAGTCATCCAGAGTTGACATGAGAAATATTTTTGATGTATTCCGGTGACAGAATATCCCGGACACTATTTAAAGAAAATTTCAAGGAAAATTTCTTGCACTGCCCAAGGACATTGGTTGATTGACGAGTATGAAACTCAGTTATATTCTTGGGCAGATATTACCTCGACACTATGAACAGTGACAGTCGAGATGTCTAAAAGTTTATGGAAGGGCTTAGATTGTCGATTAGAGTTCGATTGGCCCATGAGATATTACCTATACCGAGGCAATGCGCAGAATACAGTTGTGTGAATAAGATCGAGTGTTACACGCCTCTGAGATTGGGAAAGGTAGTAAGGGCCGAAATAGAGACAGAAAGAGAATCGAGAATGATAGAGATGACAGAATGAGGAAAATGGGTAGTTTGGTAAAAGATTTGATTTGATGAGTTATGGGCTAAGATGATTGGTAAGGCCACAGTTATCCGATTGTAGCACTTTTGAGGGGTATTGTGATTAGAGAACCCCGATCTGCTACGGATCACTGTAGAATGTGTGGTAGATACCACGAAAATATGGCCTAAACCTGCATATTATTGATGGAAATGGCCGTTAAGTGTGGTAAGATGGACCATTTATTATGATTGCTTAGAGTTGGGCGAGATTGCCCCACAGAAAGGTAAAGAGATAGAGAAACCCCTGTTGAGATAGCTGCATCGAAAAGGGAGGCCACAGCCGAAGAGAAAAGGAAAGTAGGCTATTGGACGAAGGCGAGTGTATGTCTTGGACCAGGACACTACTGATGTTTCACAGGATGTGGTGAAAGATACCACACTGCTTATGAATAAAGAAGTAATTGTGTTAATTGATCCTGGTACCACGTATTTCTTCATACCACCTTCATTCGCATGTAAGTGAGTAAAAGACATGAATGTTTACACTCTTGGGCATAATGCTGATAAATGAGTACCCCAATAGAGGAAGGTTAACTAACGGAATAATTATGAAGAGATTTTAAGTTGAAAATGGGGGAAGAATTATAAGTCAGCCAATTTTATTTAATGGACTATGAATAATTTAAAGTAATATTTGAGAATAAATTAGTCGGTTACATATTATGATGTTCGAATTTCTATCCTAAGATAGTGATATGGTTACCCCTGAAAAGTATACTGTAAGTTGTGATAAGTACTAAAAAGGGGTGCAACGGTTGAAATTAAAGGAGCAAATGGTGGTACTCACGAAATGAATAATGACAGAGTTTCGTTATAATTGATATACGAAGGAGATACTCTTTAAGATATGTTTGATCCTAAATACAAGATGTACTGGAGTAAGAGGCGTATGCTAGGTAAGAATAACCTTAAAATATGAAGTAATTTGGATTAAAGCGATAAGTAGTAAATATTAATTATAACCAAGGATAAGGGTGGATATAACCATAACTAGTCCTTGTGGTTAAGTCTAAGGGTTACTAAAGGTATTTCAAAATATCTCCCTGCCTGAAGACTTGACAGCGTCTAGAAATATATATATATAATCTATAACTTGAAATCGACCGTGGTAAGATATAAATTTGAAATTTGGATACTTTTACTAGTGCGATAAAAAACTATAAAATTCGATTAATTATGAAGGCTAAAATATTAAAATTTAATAAAAGCCGTTAATATAAAAAAAAAGGAAATGACGCGGGTTAGTACCTTGAACGGGAGCAATTTTGAAGTGATATTATACGTTTATGTGTACATAGGTCAAGGATATGGGCGATTGAAATATGTAGTGGAGCTCAACTACAATGAGTTATTTAAACTTTACCTGGACCGATTTGTCATCATCCTTATTGAAGATATGTTGGGTGTAGTTAAAGTTCAAGGTAAATTATTAGCAACAATTTGAAATTTGCTTTTACAGATGGTTGTTGCTAGTTCTAAAAAGGGTATACTTTATTGACACGTTTAACTATGAAAATGTGGTATTTGAATGAGATGATAAGTGAGATGATAGATGTGACATGAATTTCAGTGTAGTGAAGTATGAACTGACCACCATGATTATTTTCACCATACCTAACAACTCAAGAGGTTTCTCAGTGTGTATGGATACCTTAAAATCATGAATAAGCTAGGTATTGATGCAAAAAGGGAAGATAGTCGATTGTGGATCCAGATAACTCAAGGATCATGAAATAACTGACCCATGATTTAAAGTTGGCAGCGGTAGTACTTGTATTGAGGATATGGTACTATTATGTACATGGTGAGAAATTTTGGGTATGCACTGATCAGAAAGCCCCAAGTATTTGTTTTCACAGAAAGAAGCGAATATGAGAATACATAGTGGGTTAGAGCTTCTGAGAGATTTTGATTATGGAAAATTGTACCACCCAGGAAAGGCTAATGTGATGGCTGATGCCTTGAATAGAAAGAGCCTCGGGATGGTATTACATATGATGGTCAGGGAGCATGAGCTGCTAGAGCAGTTGTGAGCCTCAGTAGTGATGTGATCCCTTCTGATGATGATAGTGATTGTGTGACAGCTAGCCTGAGACTAGAACCGGATGAAAGTGCCCGAATTTGATAGGCTTAGCGTGATGATCGGCATGGTGTCGATAGTTTGGGTCAGATTCAGAAGGGTACAGTGACAGAGTTCACAGAGAGTGTTGATGATTTACAGAGAGGTTCAGAGACAATATAAGTGCTCCCCAGGACCACAATTGATGAGATAGTAATATTGTCAGAAGCTTACTCTTCGGGATATACAGTGCATATGGAAAGTAACGAATATATATATGAAATCTCTGAAAAGGGTATTGGTGGTCAGATGTGAAAAGAGATATGGTAGAGATTGTGGAAAAGTGCCTAGTATGTCAGCAGAATAAGGTAGAGTATTAAAAGTCTGCAGAGTTATTGCAGCCTCTACCTATATCGACACGGCACAGAAATGGGAGCAAGTCTCCATGAATTTCATGATGGGTTATAGAGGACTCAGATGAATCACGAGGCTATTTAGATGATAGTCGCTAAATGGACTAAGTCTACCCACCTTCTGGTTATGAAATCCCCAGATACTCAGAGTGTGTGCCATTAATTTTATAAGCTCCTAGAATGATCAGTTGTTACAAAATGAAGACGCCAATAACGACAGTTGGCACTTGAGTATCGGGATAACAATTATGAGGCAGTGTATGGCTGTAGGGGTTGTTCCCTGACTCAGACAAGAAAAAGTGGGTGACAGATAGAAATTTCTTCCAAATTAGTATAATAAGTCTCTGAGGATGTTCAGTTGAATGAGAGATTAAGAACACCTCAGAGCAGACAAAAAGCATTGGAATTCACCGAGGGTGAATCAGTATTGTTGAAGTTATTTGTCCTAAGGGAATAAGGACATAACGAGACTTGAGAAGAAGGCAAATTGAGTTTTGCTGAATGGAATTTTTGAGAGATTGGACAAGTGGGAGATAAGACCTGTAGGTTGGCGTTATCACTTGAATAAACAGGCTTCCATAATGTGTCCCATCTTTTGATACTTCGACAATACTATCCAGATCCAACATAGGTGATCAGATATGAACTCTAACAGTTCAGCTCAGTGCAAATATAGGTTTATTGAAAAAGTTGATTCGGGCATTAAACATGAAAGAGAAAGTATTGAGATTTAAGACGATCTCCTTAATTAAAGTCCTTTGGTAGTAGTACACTCCAGAAAAGTCACATAAGAGTTAAGAGTATGATATGTGTGGAATATCCGGAGTGATTTACGGACTAACTTGGTTCTAATTTGGAGGACCAAATTCCTTAAGTGAGGGAGATTATGTAAGACCCGATTTTAGTTAAAACACTAAATTAAAAATGCAAAAGGATTGAAATGGAATTCTCGAACACGTGCAAGGGCAAAATGGTCAAAAGATTGAAATTCGATATAAATTCGACAAGAAAATTTCATTAAAATTATGGATTTGAGAAATCTTAATCAATAAAGGAGAAATAATAAAATTTCGGGTTAAATTGATTAAGATATGAATTTATAGGAACTAATCGAAATTAATCGGGATTTTACTTCGAAAAATAATCCCGAAAATAATCAAAAAATATACTGAAAAGTCGAAATAATACCGATAAATTTATTTATGGGTTAAATGAATAAAATAGGATTATTTTTAGATATTTTGCCAAATAATAATAAAATATTGAATATAATAATAATAAAATAAATTAATAAATAAATCAATTAAAAAAATGAAGAGGAATCAAAAATTGATCTGGGAGAGAGAAAGAAGAAATGGAAAAACGAAGCTGAAACCGAGGAAGACCGACGAGCGACCACCGGCGACCCAATCGGCCAGGTGAGGGTCGAAAAAGGAAGAGGGTGTCGGTGTGACCTCCCTGGTACCGGAGACGCGCCACACTGACGCCGGATGAGGCCGAAAAAGGAAGGATAAGCCGCGGGAAGGAATGCTCCGATCGATGGCCATCGGCGCCAATTTCGATCCCCACCAAGGCTCGATTCTGGAAGCCTAAGCGATGGTGCGTCGAATGGCACTGGAAACAACCGTCGAAACCTAAGGACGGCGCCAGAAACGACAAAAAGAGGAAATGAGTATCGATGGTGGAGAGAACAGGTCGGAACGACGACTTTTCGATGGCCTTGGACGAAACCGAGGGCAGATTCGTGCTGCAGACGGCCCAGCAGAGCCACTGGCGGTGGAAGCTGGCGGAGAACCGGCTGGCAAGGCACTGAACCGATCGTACCGGAGTAAACCGACGGTCCGAACCAGGTTGAACCGGACCGAACCGGTTCAACCATGAAAGAAAGGAAAAGAAAGAAAAAGAGAAAAGAAAAAGAGAAAAAATTGAGGAAAAATCTCGGCGATGTAATTGAGCTATGGGTAAGTCAGTAGCAGTCGAAATTGACCCATTTAAATTTTGAAATATTTTATTAAATTAATTTTCGACTGCAAATTTACCCGAAAATTTATGAAATTGTATAGCTCGACAATTGGCATCCAACGAGAGCTCGAGATAGCCTTGATTTACGTACTAGCATGGAATCTCGGGTAAGTAACCCTTATTTACGACAATTTACATTGTTATACGTGCTTCAGATTTAATTATCGCATAAAATACATTAAATTATGAAAATTTAGATAAATTGTCGTAAATAATAATAGAGCTACTCGAGAGCTAGAACGAGGACCAAGAAACTGTTGGTGGGCCCAATGAGCCCAATAGGCCTCGATAATGTGAAAATTAAGTAGAAAACGAGGTTAAGGCCGATTAAGGCCCATTAAGGTGCAATCGGGCCCAATGATTTAAATTAAGCCCAAAAAATAGGAAATACAATTAAATTGTATGATATCTGACTTGAGGAATAATTATACGCAGTTTCGGACATTGGATTGGGAGCAGATCGGACAGCGTGACGAGACAGCAGTGGAAAAGGAAAGGTCAGACTCTACAGAAAAATAAGGTAAGGGAATTCTACGGACTGTAAGAGGTAACTTTACGAAATTTCAGAGTTCATATGCAGTCTTTTAAATTATCTGAAGTGTCTAGAAGTAAGTTAAAAATTGTAGTGCCCCGGATGGGCAAATTTCCAAAATACCATTGTTAAGGGTAAAATTTTCAATTTAAAAATTGGGAGGAGCAAGAACAAGGGGTTCCTTCTCGTTTTGGAGATGTTTTGACGCATGCATGAGTAGGCTGGCTAACCTTGAAAGAAAAATGCACAACATTGCATATTTTCAATGATGAAATTGTTTTGAAAACTGTTTTGAGGAAACAGAGCTGCCTACGAGTTTTTATTAACATGTGACGTGCTAGGGCTTAGCTCGCACGATATTTTGATTTGGGTGATGCACGCATTAGTGCTGGAGCGAGAGCTCGCACTAGAGTTTTACATGCATTGGTGCTGGAGTCCAACTCGCACCAGATTTATATATATATATATATGATTTTCGTGACAAGGTTCTAGAGTCTAACTCGCACCAAATTTTCCACATGATTTGATGAGAGTGCTAGAGCTTAGCTCGCACTAGTTTTACCTGAATTGACGAGAGTGCTGGAGCATCGCTCTCACCCCCTACTGATTTTTATGAGAACATGCGATGAGCCGTGCTTGGAGCATCGGGTAGACTGTGTGTCACCGACTAAATAGGCTCGCACATGCGTTTTGAGACATGGCATGAGTATAGAGATATAATATGGGTCCACAGAGTACGATGTACCGTGCAAGTAGCATGGAGTACGATGTACCGTGTGGTATCTTTGGATACATGGTATCTTCAGATACGGCATCTTCGGATGCGTGGGATCGGATAAGACTGATGGGTTGGATTGACCCACCTCCTGGGCGGTTCCCGATCAGGGTGAGACCCCGCACACTAGGATCCGTGTAGCAGAGGGGCTCACGAGGACACACGACCATAGTCCTGGTTATTACCGATATACAGACGTTGCCTAGTCTCGCATGTTGACGATTCTAATGAGATCAAAACTGGGTTTTAAATCAGATTTGCATGATGTTATCTCCATGCTTTTTAAACCCATTTGTGATGTAAACTGATTTTCATGGTTTTGTGTGAGTCAGGACCACCCGAGGGAGGGGTTGAGTCCTGACTTTATTGTGAAATTTTTAAATGAGAAAGAAATGATTGAAAAAGAGTTACATGTTGAATTTTCCATGCGAACGTGTTTTACATGACATCATGAATCATAGCATCAGTTTTAAAATGTGTGGAGAAAGGGTGGTTTATACATGGCACCATGTTCATGTAGATAGTATGGTTACCTACTTGTTCGTAGGATTGCCTTACTGAGCTTGATGTGCTCACCCCTTTCATTTTCTCACACAGATAATCTCCAGTAGATGTTGTGGTGACTGAGTACTGCATTCTGGATATCCGCTGCTGCCCATCATTTAAGGTATATACACTTGTACATATTGTATCTAAATAAGCATAGCACAGTAACATGTTTGTAAGTAACTTTAGGGGATGTATAAATATTGTTAACACTTATAAATGACTGAGAAAGAATTAAGTTCTATGGTAAATGAATGGTGAGACTGGCATTGATGCATAGCCCAATTGTTAGTGGAGTGTGGTCACGATCAGAGGACAGGTAAACATGAAAGAATCTAAGAAATAATAAAACGCGAAAAATTTACTCTGATTTTTGGGTAATTTTGGGTCGTGACATACGTCCTGCTTCCAATACATGCACACGTTACCAGCCAGGCGATGTCCATTGCTACCTCGCGTGTTGCAGTTCCGTTCTGCACCCAAGCTGCTGTACATGCCACACATTCTCTGGTCTTCGCTCAGCACCAATCATCTACCATTGAAAGCAAACAATAGTAGTGTGCAACAGTCACCGAGAATACACAGCAGTTAGTACTGCAGCATACTGACCCAAAACTCTCGGCAACTGGAGATGAGACAGAACAAGAAGACAGAGGATAGACCTAAATGCAGTTGCACAAACTTTACACCCTTCAGCTGCAAACTATCAATATCTACATGACCACTCAGTAATGGTGATGGATTCCAACATTTAACAACTTGAAACAGAAGGCCAAAACGGGATTAAAACTGAATAACAACACATAAAGACAATGAACAGTACATTAATATTGAAACAGAGCCAAACAGAGGAAAATGAGGGATACTCCCCACTGAACCTGTGGACACCGTTTTCAGCCAAACATAATAACTAAAGATTCTAGAAAGATCAATGAGAAATTGGTAACATGAAATGTAGTAATTGAAACGGGATTACAGCAGCATAAGAAAATGCAGTAAAACAATATAGCAACTAATATTTAAATGCAGTAAGAGCTGAATTCGTGCAGTGCAAACAAAGAAAAATGAAACCAAAAAATTGAATAACAATGCATTACTAGATATAAGCTTAAAAACGAAAATATCTAAGTAAAGATCAACAACTAAAAATTAAGCCAATTATCAACACCCGTAAATCACATGAAAGTGAAAATCCATCATCCTCGAGTTGCTTCATTTCCTTCTCCAACCATGATTCCACATTTCTCTTGATGTGGAAATAATGCTAAGCATCAAAACCACATCAAAGCACCAGAACCGAGTGGACAGTAATGAAGGAGAATGAATCACCCGAATGAGCAATGAAGAACAAAAATAATGAACCTTAATAATTAGCAAACCGAGAGCTACCAACTATAGGAAATATAAGTTTTACATTAAAACTGAAAAGTGAAGGAAATGAACTTTAACAATATCGAGAAGAAGGAAATGAAATTGATTACCGTTAATGAAATTACCAAAGACTAGAAAATGAAGAAGCTTTTCATAAAATGAAGATTGAATGAACAGTAAAATAAAATGGTGGCTTGATAAAGCTAATAAAAAAAACTTAAAGGAAAACTAAAGCTACCCTAAATTAAAACTACTCCTAAATTACTCTACACTACTCCTACCCTAAAACTACACCAAAAACTACTCAAAAAACTACCCGAAAAACTACCCTAAAAACTACACCTTTTCAATTGCTCATCATGTTTTATTTATACACAAACATAGGGGTACAATGGCAATTTTTCATCCTAGATGAGTTGGCATTGTTTGGCCAGTTGTCTTTATTTTATTTGCTATAGAGTAGATATTTTCGCGTCACCCGTCTTCTAGTACACTTGGCTGTGCGATGTGGCCCGGGGTGTGTCTTCCAGAAGGTTGGCACAATGCCCGTCGATCTTATCATTTCAGAGCGAATAAAATACTAACACCCGGCATCCCACGTGTCCAGACTACTGATGACTTGGTCTGCAAATTGGAAGTGGTTCAATCTCCTTTATCCTGTTTTTAACCCATTTTTGACTGAAACGACTGAGTTTCATCTGGATTTAATTTTTCTTCACATTAAAGAATTTTAATTAAATAAAGGGGATAATTAGTAAAATAAATTGGGGATTTAAATAATTAATTAGGAAATTAAGTACAAAATAATTCTATTAAAAATAGAATTATCAACCTAGCGTCCATTTACTTTACTTACTGAGCTTCAAACTTCTCACCTTTTACTCTTTATAGACTATTTGAGCTAGCCTCAGACTTTTGAGTATTTACTTGGGTTCGCGAGGACTGTATTTAGCATTGGTACTTGCTTATGTCCTTCGAGGCTTACTTTTGTGACACTCGAGGTTTATAAAAATTGTATATCATTTGGTTACATATATAGACATATGTATTGTACAGTACATATTTATTCGTAATGTGTTTAGATGTAACTTAAAGCCGTTCTAGATTATGATGGAATTGATAGGATTATTGGGTGTGATTTTGAGCTTGAACTGAAATCTATTATGAATGAGTATTATTGGATATGAAATGATGTGAATGATTGTTGAGATTGGGATATATTAAAGGAATGTATTTTGCATGTAATTGGATTTGAAGAAATCTCTTATTATAAATGAGATATATTCAATTTGTTTTTTGGGTAGAAAAATATTGTGGACTAAAAATGATTATTACCCGCCTTAAAGAGTTAATTAAATTCACCTTCGGAATAAAGAGTAAGATAGGAAAGTTAGATTATAGTAAAAAAGATAAGTGAAATTTGATTAACGACTACATGGATCTACATGGATCTAAAAAACAAACGTTAAAGTAAAAAAGAAAAATTTAATTTACAAATTTGACAAGTGTTAAGTTCTTTAGCATTTGTCACGACCTTTGGGTCGTGACAAAGCATGTCGTTAGGATAACGACTCCATTGGGGACTTTAGAGAGTCAGTCTAATGATTAGTTTTAGGTTATAATAAGACTTTCCTAAAAGTATTAATTTGATTAAGTGTCTTAAGAAAAGAAAACAAGGATAACGTGTAAGACCCGTAAAATAATATGTACTCTTTATGATTTTGTGATGTACGAACAAGTCACATTTCATATAAATCATAAGGAATGAATGCTTTTAAGTTCCAAATGTGCAAGAAATGCAAAACGGGTAGTGAAATAAATTGGATATAAATGTAATAGTGAAATCCTAGGAAAATTGCAACCGAACTATTGCAGAAGAGGAGCAGATCGATCCCTCATTCAATGCAAATCGATCTTGAATAGGTTCTGGATAGAACAGATCGATCTCATATCAAGGCCAGATCGATCTCTATATGATTCTGTGTAAAGCAGATCGATCTCATGCTAAAGAGCAGATCGATCTCCTAAGCATAAAAAGTCGAATTCTGAAGAGATAAACATAAGGCAAATCGATCTCTCTCCATTAGGAGATCGATCTCCAAGGGCAATTCTATATATATATTGGACTTCTAAACTTCATTTTTCGGAGAGCACCCAATCCCCATTGAAACCAAAGTAAAACCTAACTTTCCTACTCCAAAAATCATAACCTTTCAAGCAGTTTTGAGTGAGATTCATTTCAGCAAAGTTGTTCATAGTGAAAAGGAGAACAACATAGTTCGAAACTAGAAGTTGAAATCAAGGATTGAAGGAGCAAGTTGAATTTTACCCCAAATTAGCAAAAATAGGAAAAATCAAGCTAGGTAAGATTCAATTCACCAACTTCAAGTATGTTAATATAGGTATCTTGGTGAGTTGATTGGTGTATGTTTGAGTTGCTGAAAACATATTGAATATGAAAAATTTCCATGACCTAGAAATTGACATGAAATTGAGAAAAATGAGAAAAAGTTGAGTAGGCATGGATTTAAGGAAGAAAGAAGCATGTATGTATGATTGTAAGATAGTTTTATGAAATACATAAATTGGAATAGATGAGAAATGAAAATAGGTATATGAGGTATATGGTGAAATACCATAGTGGGAGAAAATGATGAAATGGTGGCATAGGGAGATCATGCCGGTTTAATTTGAATCAGTAGACTTGGACGAGTCTAATAGGTTATCGAGAAATGAGTTGTAAAATCAAAAGGGACTTAAGAAAGAGTAAAATCTGAAATAAGGCCAAATGAGTATAAAAAGGCCTAAATGCATTAATTTAGATTCATGCAAGTGAAAACAAAGTATATTAAAGTATATTGATGTGAATGATTATTAACAGCTTCAGAAGTTATATTGGAAGCTGATCGGATTGCGCGAGTGAACAGAACCGAGGAAGTGAGGTTACGCGATGTGATCCAAGGTAATGGAATTTCGTGAGTAGCTAGAGGTAGCTACATGTATTTCAAATAGAATTTTGATTATTATACTGTATATGAAATTCTGTGTATAGAAAAATTTCGGTAGGAATCAATAATGGTCAAATTGTGGTTTTATCTAAATTAAAGGGTAAAAAGCTTAGGAAGCATGTTTGTGACTAGTTTTGATAGTGGCATGGGTAGAATGGCTAATGTTTAAATGTATAGGCGAAAACCTGTTAGTGCCAATTTGATGTGATTGAGTGAAATTTCAATTGAAATAAGCCATTTATCGGTTTGTGTGAAAACCATTGGTGCTAGAGTGATACTCACACTAGATTTTATGAGATATGCATCACATAGTACTTGAGTATATTCTCGTATTTGGTTTTAATACGATTTGTGCATGATAGAGTGCTGGAGCGTTACTCGTATTTAGTTTTATTAATTGATGCATGATAGAGTATTGGAGTATTGCTTGTACTCAGTTTACATGACATAGTGCTGGGAGCATTGCTCGCACTAGATTTATATGACCTTATGCATGAGTTCGTGTTGGAGTTTACTCGCATGTATCGGTTTTGAAAGAGATAGCATGAAACAGCTGTGCTGGGAGCTTGTACAGACTGTGTGTCGCACGATTATATGCTCGCATGTGCAAATTTTTGAGATATGGCCGAGGGCTATGGAAAAACTGTTATCCATGGTATGAGGGCTAAGACCTATGGCAAACACCCCGACCTTGAGATTGTTTCCATGGAGTACTTTGTACAGTGTATGTCACATGAGCTATGATGTACCGTGAGTACACGATGTGATTGAGTTGTGAGCTAACGGTAAAGGATTTAACCCACCTCCCGTTACAGCAAATGTGAGACCTCGCACTTCGAGTACTGTGTAGTCTGGGATCACGAAAAATGAGTTATGATCATAATCTCGGAACATGTAGTCGCCTATCTCGTTTTATTCACTTGAGATTTCTAGAATGAATTATCACATGATTTTATAATTTGAACATGTGACTTTGTGAATTGTGAAAGGGTGACCCGAGGGATGGGTGAGGCCCGAATTTTCATGTTTTAACATGAAGATATGCCATTATTGTTTTGATTTAATTGAAACGGCATGATAAAAATGTGATTTATATTAATTACATGAGAAATGTAATGTTTTGCATAAACTGTTGAGATTATTAAACCAACATGTTTTTAGTTTCATAACTGATGATTTATATCTATATGTATATATTGCATAAATGTTTCAAGAAAGTCATATGCTTTAGATATGAATCGAAAAGGAAATGATTTAGTGGCATAAGCATTGTATTTTGTAGATGGTGTAGTTATCTACTTGCTTGCCTTATTTCTTTACTGAGTTATGAGCTCACCCCCTTTTTATTTCCCTCTCTACAGAGCGTTCACAGTAGTTGAGCACGGCTGAGGGCCAGAATTCCTTGATCCGCTACATATCTATCTTTCGAAAGGTATACACATTCGAACGTTTTGTACTGAACAATGTAAAAGCACAATTATGTAAACGAATGTACAGTCGGGGATGTATATGTACAAGTATTTGTATTAATGTATATGAGTTTACTTTTAAGAAGAGAGTACTTATAGTTAATAGATAATTGTATTGACATGTATGCATGTTGTGAAATGAATGTGGTTGAGGTGACTAATATCGAATCACAGCCCAATGGTTTAGTGTTGAGTTATGATAGAAGGAAAGGTAAGTAAAATACGAAAAATTTGTGGTGGGTTTTTGTAGGTCACGGGAAGGGAGGTCGTGACATAACATATATTTGTTCCTTCGCATACATTTCACTTGTAAAAGTATGCATGAGCCTCAAACCTAAACCTATCACTCTGGTGAGGTAATAACTCCACATGGGTTAACGAAATACTCTCACTCAAGTTGAATCCTTTTCATTCGTAGCTGTTAAATGAGGTTAGAGTGCCTTGTCATTCGTGTGGACGATCATAAGAACAATTTGAGAATCTTTTAACATCTTTCAATGATGCGTCTTAGACATTTACACCGCAAGCGCTTGGGTTGCATAAGTAAAAAAAGGATTTGAGTCCCAGATTGTTGTCCCATAGAGAATACATTAAGCCTAACTAAGTACCAGTTAATTTTACTCTAAATATATCTTAGCATGATTAATTTTTAAGTGTGATCTACCAGGTTTATAATAAAAATGCCAAAAAATAAAAAAGTAACGTAGAGCAAAAGTACTTAAGAGCTCCAAGTAATATAACAAAATAATCTGCAAAAGAAAAATAATAAAATCAGATTTAGGAATGAAAATGGGTTAAAAATACAAATATAAGAAAATATGAGCCTAAAAGGTAAATAAAGAAAATAAATCTAGAAAATCCTAATATGAAATTAAAAATGAATGAATATATTCTAATTAAATGAAATAAAATGCAAATAGCCTAACTTATGCATGAGAGGAAAAATACTAAATAAAAATACTAAAAATTCTAGATGGAAACCCAAACACTAAAATGCCCTAAATTGTAACCATAAATTATGCCTAATCCTAAATATATACTAAACTAATGGAATGCAAAAGTAAATAATAAAATTTATTCTAGATGATACAAGGGAATTAAAATATTTTTGGATTTTGGAAATTAAAATGAAAAAAAACAAAAAAATACATGAAATGTTTTTTAACCCTAAACTAACCCTAAAAACATATCTTCAACCCTAAACTAATGTATTACTACCACTAAATTTAGCAACTAATACTACCACTAATTTAGCAACTAATATGCACCTAAAATAGTCCACCAAAAAAAAAAGTAAACACTAACTGCAATAAAGCCTAAATAATGCATGGAATGATGTTAAAGCAAATTGAATCCTAAATACAATCAAACCTTAACCTAAACTAATCTTATATTAGCGCAACCTAAAAAGACCTACATAAGCCTTAAAACAGTAACTAATACAAGCTAAAATAGTGTACATTATGGCTGGATAGAATTAAAACCAAATGAAAATTAAGAGCCTATATGTTATGAAACTTGCTTTAAACATTATCAAAACCTAGATCACTAAATGCATGAATTTACTATTACCTAGAACTAATTAAAAACATCTCTAAATTACTAAAACATGAAGAAAAAATGTAAACTTATCAAGATGTATATCAGTAAAAAAGTAGTAATAATGGAATGAAAGGATTACACCAACTAGAATGGATGAAGTAATACCACGTAAGTTTATATATATGTATAAAGCAATGTTAAGCTACTAATGCAACCTCACTAAAGGCTTGACACATGACTCACACACCACAGCTTAGCACTGGACACAACCACTGTAATTTGCCATGAATCACGTGAAACGAACACTCAATAAAACAATACTGCAAAGCTGGGCCAAACCAACTACTTGCACCGATTAATTCATCTATTATTTACACATGCTTGATTCCATCGATTATATACAATGACCACTATGCTAAATATACGTAAAAACAAATATAACAACAAAAAGAAAAAAATCGAAGAACATCGCTCACATTTGAATCAAAGAAATGAAACATAATGAAACTGCAAATCACATAATTGAATCTAGTATATATAATTTTTTTTTTCTTTTGAAAATGTAATACTAATATATACTTCTAAAATAGTAGAGAGAACTTTATAAACAATAAAAACTAACTTGAAAATAAAAAATAAAATCGGTAAAAGAAAATGTGGACCAAGCTCAAGAGCAAGAGTTATGGAGGTAATTTTGTAACCTCTCAAGGTCCCATCCTCATAGTGCTCAATCAAGGTTAAAACGAGAAGAATATGATGATGAGAATGAGTATCAACATGCTAGAAACAAAAGTAGACATTAGAACTAAAAAAAGAAAAAAAATCATTAAAATAGCTTAAAGTCAAAGAGAAAATGAAAGAAACTTTCTATGGAAAAATGAAGGCTTCTCTTCAAGCTTTAGAAAACATTAAAAGAACATAAAATAAAACTTAAGAATACCATGGTAGCTGCCGCTCTCATAGCCTTCATAGTGTTTTTTAAATAGTCACTTAATACAAGGTTAAAATGAGTATTTCCTATCCTAACTGAGTTGGCAATGCTTGGCCACTTATCTTCATGTCCTTGGCTCCTTAGAATAGATAATTTCATGCTATCAAAGCTTCCTACTAGCCATGGACACCTTTTCATCTTCTAGCACATTCCTTTGTCTTCTTGTCTACCTATATATGCAAGATGGCAAGGGCATGTGTCCTCTATGTGTTGGCCAAGGTGTCCCTTATTCTTATCCTTTTAGAATGAAAAAAAATGGACACTTGGAATCTTAAGCATCAAAAGAAGAGAGAGATGATGATTCATGCTATAAGATGAAATTTCACCTCTCTTTTGTCTTGGTCCAGTCTCATTTTTAGCCCATTTTCAGTATGTTTTCTACCAAAATGACTGAAAATCATCTAAAATTTATTTATCTGCAAAATATGAGGAATTTAATTAAGATGAGAGGATAAATAATAAAATAATAAGAGGATTAATTAATTAATTATGAAAATTAATCACAAAATAACTTTATTTTCATAGAGTTATCATACCACCAAACGTGAGCTTTTGCTTGTCCTCAAACAAAACAAAACATATGTACGAGATTACAAGTACAAAACAAATTTATCTTCTCAATATTTTCCTCAAAGATAAAGTACAAACTCTGATTTCAAAGACTCATAACCATATGTCAAACATTCAGAATCATTCAATCATAAATCTCAACCCAATGAGGACACCTTGTGTGTGTGAGAATGTCAAAATCACTTCAAAGTAAACCACTCGGATTAGATTATGCAAACATAGAGATGTAAAGTCAATGACTAGTGAACACTCCCATAAATTTCTTTTTCATTTCTCTCTCCATTAATATAGTCACACTTAATCAAAGATCAATAGGACTTCATTAAGCTTGTAATGTAAGGCTAGGGTTAAGGTATGATAAAGTCGATATAAGCTAAAATACCCTTAATCATGCATTATTTCAAGGATCTTTAAAGTTTAGTGCTTTTAATTATTTCTCCCAAACTTATTTATTTTGCTAAAATTTTTTATTCTATTTTTGTATTTTTCTCTTTTTCATTTTTTTTACTTTTCTTTTATTTTTTACATTTATTTATTTACTTTTATTTTTATTTTTATTTTTTTTAATATCACCTAAAACCCATATGTGCATAGCTCTGAATATATCTTAGTGAAATCACATGCTTTCGAGGTAAGGGATAGGAAAAAGTGTTTAGGTTAAGGAAAATTATGCAGATGTATATACAAAGAAAAGCTTATTTGACTTAGAGGGGTGACTAGGGATAAAATATGTACAAGGTTGGATAGAAAGGCTCAAAGGATCCAAAGATGGCCTAAATCTCTTCCCTAATCAAGTGTGATATAATATTTCTCCTCGAGAGAAGATCAAACAAATTCTAAAATATGATGCACAAAATCAGATGAACAAATACAATCCTATATCCACTTAAGCGTTCTCTAAATGAGCATACAAATTTATGCAATGGCATGTGCATAAAGTGAGGAAATTGTATTCAGAATTAAGACAAATTCAAGAATTTAACTTTATACTTTTAATTTAATCATACTTTTTTAGCAATCAAAGTCAGAATAAATCATGGGATTTATATCATTAGATTATGGGAAAACAACATGCTAAGTACTAAATCACCTCAAAACAAAACGGTATAAGCTCATATTTTCAAAAAGTTTGAAAATTTACAATTTTGCTCAAAAGTTTTTGAAAACGTTCAAGTGAATCCCCTCCCCCAAACTTAAAGTGCACAGTGTCCTTAGTGTACAGATAATATAAGAAATGAAGCTTACAATTAGAATACTCCCTTATGTGATGATGATGAACATTGTGAAGTTCAATGAAGAAGTGCTGCTATGAAGGCTATTTACAGAAGAAACAAAGAAAGAAGCAACATAATAGAGAAAAATAATTGTACAAAAAGTGAAAAGAAAAGAAAAATAAAGTAAAAATAATGAAGCTGATTGCAGAAAGATGAAGCTGTGCCAAGAGCATAAACCATGAAACTGAGTTGAGTTTATAGTCCTCAGTAGGACTATCACTGAAGTGAAGTCATAGGGTCTAAAGCTGGAGGGTTAGCTAAGATGGTAACTGTGAGAACTGCGAATTTTATGTACCCCAGTTATGAGAATTGTAATTTGGTGCATGAAATTATGATATGTTGATGTACATTCAAGTTTTAAATGTAATGAAGTATAAGAAGATGAGATTTTTAAGTCTTGAATGTGTATGGATTGAAATTTGGACTATGAGGTAGATTATGGGAAGTTTTACATTGAGTTTTCTGCAAATTGATACAGCAGCAGTGCAATCTGTGAAGGCCAGATCGATCTCCAAGGATGAGAGATTAATCTCATGGCTCCATAATGTAGGAAATGCGCAAGAACTGATAGGCAGATCGATCTCATAAGCAAGCAGATCGATCTCCAAATGTTTCTATAAAGAGTAGATCGATCTCTTATATGAGCAGATTGATATCAAAATGTTTCTGTAAGAAGTAGATCAATCTCCTCACAAGGAGCAGATCGATCTCCTCAAGATTATGATATCGATCTTACCCCCTCGACAGATCGATCTGGTAGGCATAAAAAGTGCCCAGAACGTTCCTAAAATTCAAATTCAGATCGATCTCCTACAGGAGCAGATTGATCTCCTGCCCTTCGCCTATATAAAGACCCCTGTATTTTTTTGGATTTCATCATTTCTCTCTTCAAAAAATTGAAATTCCTAGCTTTCTCTCTCCTTTAAAACACCCATTTTCGTTGGAATCAGAGGTTGTGGCAAGAAGAAAAGTTGTTCCTCATCAAAAGGAGAACAACATACATGAAAATTGAAGGACGATTTGAGCTGAGGCGTGAATTGAGCACTCCATAAGTTTTGGGTAAATTTTTAAGCTTTAATCTTTGATTTGGAAGTAGATTTCTACGATTGTGACTGTATATGTTGTGATAAATGGGCTGAAATGATTAGGGTTGATAGAAATATTAAGAAATTATGAGAAATTGATTTGGTGAGCATTTTGAGGTGTTAAATGAGAATGTGAGCAATTATGCTCGATGTTGAGATTAGAGACAATGTGATGACGTGTTGATGTTTTTACATTATTGGGATAACTGAGGAGTTCTAGAGGGGAATGTGAGGCTAATCCATCGTTAGGGGGAAACGATTGCACTATACAAGGTGCAACAAGGTAAGGGAAAACTTAAACCCATTTGTGTATGTGATTTTGTGATGATAATTGTAGGATGAAACGTGTTGAGAAAACAAGCATGTTTTATGAGTTGTGATTGAGTTATTGCACAGTTTTATAGCCGATTGGGGCCCAATTTTTTTGAGATGTAAACAAAGTGTGAAATTGTTTTACAAACCATTTGAGTTTAAAATGTGAAATGGGATTTGGGCTCTACATTAAGGCGTACTGAGATTTGAGAAATGTGTGCATGGTTTTGCTGGTTTGAGCTCGGTTTTGACAAGTTTTGTAAATGAGTACAAAATAATTTTTAGATGCGTTTTATGAGAAAAACCATTATGAGCTTTACGTGAAGGCAAAAGGGTATTATATGATAATGGCTGTTATTGAGACTTAGGCGTGTCATGTGAATACACATCGGACCTTGCTCTGGTAGCATGTAAGTTCGAGCCTTGCTTTGGTAGCATGTAAGTCCGATATTCCCCCGTTTTGGTAACGAGAGATGCCTCCGTTCTGATAACGTGAGATGACCCCTGCTCTAGTAGCGCTGGGTGGCCTTGCTTTGGTATCATGTAAGGCCGATAGTGTACATGAGGAGAGGCGTTGCTCTGGTAGCATGTAAGTCTAGGCCTTGTTCTGGTAACACGTAAGACCAATACACCATGCATACAACCATATTGTCGACGTTCCCTCTTTGAGGATGCCTAGGATGCCCACCTAAAGGAGATTATATTGATGTGCCATGTCGAATGTTTTATCTGTGTTTATTTTCCTAGTCTCCATTTTACGCATGAGATTGTGTTTTAGTGGCTGCGCCACGTGCATTACTACTGAGGTGATTTTTATCACGTTTTATGAGAAAAGCCATTATCGCATCCTTATTTTCATATGCTTGTGACTATGGTTTTCATACTGAACCATTTACTATCATGTTTCTACATGATTTTAGAGAAATGAGATGAGAATGATGTTTAATGATTTCATGCTACGTTTTCTACTAAGTTTATTAAGTTTCACATGCAAAACAAAATGATTGTGTTGTGTGATTAATCATTTTTGTTAACAAGTCCCTTACCCCCTTACTGAGTGATTTAGAAGCTCACTCTATTTTTATATCCCCCCAAATTTTTTCAAGTGAGGAGAGTTTTTCCTGCGACGTACGTAGTAGTGGCTAGTGGAGGACTTGAGCTCCATACCATATATTGTATTTGAGGTATACTTTAACATTTCATGTACCCAGACTAAAGTTGTATTTACAGACACTTAATGAACAATGATGTATGGGATGTATTAGGATTAATTAAATCTGTATTGAGGATTGTATTTGGTATGATATACGAATATTAGATGATGAGATCCTATGGTAAAAGTTTTATAGTATATATATGATGATGCATGACACTGCACAAGAATACACCTAGAATTATGTATTGATGTAAATAAGTTTTAAATTTACCCTGTTTTTCTATGCTTTTAGGGCGTCACAGAGTTTTCTTGGTATCAAAGCATAGGGTGTTTAGTACTGTCAGTGTCGGTTAAGTGAAATAGAATACATCCCCAGTGTCTGTATAAGTCTGGTCATGAACTGAAATTGAGGATTGAGATTTCAATCAAGTTTGATGTGTACGCGCAGGAACGTATTGAGATTGAGAATGAGTGGACGACGAGGTCGTTCGAGGAGACAGGCAGAGCCACCTCCGCCACCTGTCGCATAATCGAAGAGTCCTAACTCTCAATTTAACCGAATTGAGACAGATATACGGTAGGGTTTTGAGTAGATGGCTACACTATTCACGTAACATTTTGGAGTTAATACCATGGGTACCACTCCTACACCACCACAAGGACCTCCCGTGCCCCTAATACAGATAGGCCTAGTGCCTCCTGCTACTCAGCTCGATGACAGAAATATGGTCCGACTGAGGGACTTTTTAAAAATGAATCCACCCGCGTTCAAGGGGAGAAAGGATCCCGTAAAGGCTGAGGAGTGGCTGACTGAGTTGAGAGTCATATTTGACTATTTAGGATGCACTGATGTTGAGAGGGTCAGTATGGGTGCCTATATGTTGAAAGGGAGAGCTCGAGATTGGTGGGATACTACATAGAGTATTCTGATGTCCTGACAGGATGTGATTAGCTGAGAAGAGTGTCAGAAGGTCTTTAGAGCCCAATATGTACCACGAACTGCCCAGAGAATGATGCAGGCTAAGTTTTCGAGTCTGGTACAGGGCGATATGTCTGTGGATGACTATGAGAGTCGATTTACCACTCTGATGAAATATGATCAAGAGACCTTTGAAGATGAAGAGCTCCGCACTGACAGATTTGTCTATGGATTAAAACCCATCATCAGGGATCGATTGATAGGGCTGTGTATTTTTTAGTTTGGACTGCTCTAAGACGAGCACAAGAGATTGAGAGGGGAATCAAAATGGTAGAATCCCAGAATGAGTTCAGAGTAGTGACTAGAGATAAGGGCAAGAGGCCAGCAATTTCCCATACAGATATTTGGAGAGGTTCCTTCAGAAGAGGAAGGATTAAGGTACAAAAGGGCAGATTGGAGAGACTTAGAGCTTACCCTATCATTAAGAAGACCCCTCGAGATGTCTGACCTGAGATAAGGGTTTGTAGAGATTGTGGCCGACCGTATAAAGGAAATTCTAATGGGTTGATCTGTGGATGTTTTAGATGTGGAGACATGGGTCACAGAGTGAAATACTGTCCTCAACCTCAGAGACCACATCCTCCGGAGCCTACCAGACAGCAGCCTCAGAGAGTGAATCCTCCGAGATGGGCCACTGTTGCAGAGAAAGGAAAGAAGCCCGTCATAGTGGGATGTGTGTTTGCTTTAGATAAGGAAACAACAGACACTTCTGCAAAAACTATAAGAGGTATACTCTCTATCTGTAATCATAAGGCTCATGTGTTGATTGATTCGGGATCCACGCATTCGTTTATTTCTGAGCATTTTGCATGTAGTTCAAATTTGAAGTATGAACCTCTAGAGTATATCCTACATGTAAATACCCCTATGTGTGAGTCCCAGAGAACAGATATGATATGTAGAGGATGTAAAATAAAGGTGCGAGATAGGGTAATGTTAACAAATCTAATGATGTTAAATATACATGGGTTCGATGTGATTTTGGGAATGGATTGGTTGGCAACCAATCGAGTGAGTTTAGACTGCTACACTAAGATAATAACTTTCTCCCTACCTGAACCTTACAGTGTACATTTGAAATATTGAGGCAATAAATTTGTGTAATTTTTGTAAGCAGTTTGAAATTTATGATGTTACCTTTTGAGAGTATTAAATTTGTTTTTAATGTGAAGGTTATGAAGTATTCATTTTATATGATAACCGGGAACATTCGAGGATTGAGGATATACCTGTGGTGTGTGAATTTCTAGATGTTTTCCCAGATGAGTTGCTCGGTTTACCACCAGATAGAGAGAGAGAGAGAGTTGGAGTTTATCATTGATTTAGTATCGAATACTCAGCCTATCTCTAGACCTCCATATAGAATGGCATTGTGAAACTAGAGGAATTGAAGAAACAATTACAGGAGTTATTGAATCAAGGATTTATTAGACCCAGTGTCTCACCGTGGGGAGCACCAATGTTATTTGTAAGAAAGAAGGAGGGTAGTCTTAGATTATGCATAGACTACTGACTACTAAATGAATAAAGCCACGGTGAAGAATAAATACCCATTGCTGAGGATTGACGATTTGCTTGATCAGCTAAGAGGGGTCTCAGTCTTTTCTAAGATTCATTTAAGATCGGGCTATCACCAATTGAGGATTAAGGAGAAAGATATTCCGAAGATGGTTTTAGGACGAGGTATGGCCATTATGAATTTCTAGTGATGCCCTTTGGATTGATGAACGCCTCTGCAACCTTTATGAGATTAATGAACGAGGTGTTCAGAGACTATCTAGATAAGTTTGTTATAGTCTTTATTAATGATATCTTGGTGTACTCTCAGTCTTATGAGGAGCACGCACAACAATTGTAGTTAGTACTTCAGATACTCCGAGATAAGCAATTATATGGAAAGCTTAGTAAGTGTGAGTTTTGGCTGGATCATATATCTTTCCTTGGTCATATAGTTTTAGAGGAGGGAGTATCAGTTGACCTAGTTAAAGTACAGGCTATGCTTAATTGGGAAAGACCGAGAATAATTATAAAGGTAACAAGTTTTCTTGGTTTGGCAAGGTATTATAGAAGACTTATGGAGGGATTTTCCAGGATTACCGCTCCTTTGACCAAGCTCACGCGCAAGGAGACTCCGTTCAAATGGACTTATCAATGTGAGCTTAACTTTTAAGAATTAAAGAGGAGATTAACAGCAGCACCTGTGTTAACAATCCCTGAGGGATTGGAGGATTTTTAGTGTATAGTGATGCTTCCCATCAAGGATTGGGGTGTGTGCTCATGCAGTATGGAAGAGTTGTCGCCTATGGATCACGACAGTTGAAAGATCATGAACGGACTTCCCCACACATGATTTAGAGTTAGCCATTGTCGTATTTGCCTTGAAGATCTGGCGGCACTACTTATATGGGGAAAGATTCCAGATCTTCACTGACCACAAGAGTTTGTGTCACGACCCAAACTACCCAAAAATCAGAGTTAATTTTTTTTTTTTGCGTTTTATTATTTCCTTACTTAAATTCTTACCTGTCCTCGAATCGTGACCAACACTCCACTAATAATTGGGCTGTGCGTCAATGCCAGTCCCACCATTCAATTTCCATCTAACTTATTTATTCTCCAGTCATTTATAATTGTTTATATTATTTATACATCCCCTAAAGTTACTTACAAACATGTTACTGTGCTATGCTTATGTAGATACAATATGTACAAGTGTATATATACCTTATGTCGATGGGTAGCAGCGGATATCCGGAATGCAGTACTGAGTCGTCGCGACTTCAACTGGAGATTATCTGTGGGAGAAAATGAAAGGGGTGAGCACATCAAGCTCAGTAAGGCAATCCTACGAACAAGTAGGTAACCATACTACCTACATGAACGTGGTGCCATGCATAAACCACCCTTTCTCCACACATTTTAAAACAAATGATATGCGTCATGATGTTATGTAAATCAAGTTGCACGGAAAATTCAACATGCAATTCATTTTAAATCATTTCGTTACGTAAATCAAGTTGCACGGAAAATTCAACATGCAATTCATTTTAAATCATTTCTTTTCCATTTAAAATTTCACAATGAAATCAGGACTCGACCTCTCCTTCGGGTGATCCTGACTCACACAAAACCATGGAAATTGAGTCTCTCAAAAGCATCGATATCGAAAACATACGTATATATATATACAAGATACGAGACTAGGCAATACTGTATATCGGTAATAACCAGGACTGGCCAATATGTCCTCGTGAGTCCCTCTAGCTTCACGGATCCCAGTGTGCGAGGTCTCACCCTGATCGGGAACTGCCCGGGAGGTGGGTCAATCCAACCCGTCAGTCTTATCCGATCTCACGCATCCGAAGATGCCGTATCCGAAGATACCCCGTATCACAAAGATACCGTATCACAAAGATACCCCGTATCACAAAGATACCGTATCCGAAGATACCCTGTATCACAAAGATACCGTATCCGAAGATACCCTGTATCACAAAGATACCGTATCCGAAGATACCCCACGGTACATCGTACTCCATGTTACTTGCACGGTACATCGTACTCCATGGACCCATATCACTCTAGGTACTCCAGCCCAAATGGCCTGCTTCCCACAGAGGTTTTCATAACTCAATACTCGTTGCCATGTCTCAAAACGCACGTGCGAGCCTATTAAATCGGTGACACACAGTCTACCCGATGCTCCAAGCACGGCTCATCGTATGTTCTCATAAAAATCAGTGCGAGCGATACTCAGCACTCTCATCAAATCAAGTAAACTTGGCAGAGCCCGCTTTACATCTCCACAAGGCCGCCAACCTCATCCCTCACTCTCACCCTACTTAAGAGGTCTTTTGAGCCTGTTGGGCCTTTTGGCTGACTCCAAGGGCAGACAGCGCTACTCCACAAATCCAGTAAAACTAGTGCGAGCTATGCTCAGCACTCTGTATATAAATTGTATGAAAATCTTATAAAATCTGGTGCGAGTTAGACTCTAGCACCGTGTCACGCAAAAGCATGTAAAACTCTAGTGCGAGCTCTCGCTCCAGCACTAATGCATGTAAAACTCTAGTGCGAGCTCTCGCTCCAGCACTAATGCATGCATCACACAAATCAAACATCGTGCGAGCTGAGCTCTAGCACGTCACATGTAAATAAAAACATGTAGGCGGCTCGGTTATTTCCAAATAGTTTTCACAGAAATCACATCAATTAAGATATGCAATGCTATGCATTTTTCTTTAAAAGTGAGCCAGCCTACTCATGCATGTGTTGAAATACCTCCAGAACGAGCAGGAACCTCTTGTCCTTGCTCCTCCCAATTTTTCCTAACTTTGTAAATTTTTACCCTTAACAAGGGTATTTTAGTAATTTTGCCCATACGGGGCACTAAAATTATTCTTCGACCTCTAGACCCTCCAGAACATTTTTAAGGACTGCATATGAATTTAAAATTGCGTAAAGTTTACCTCTAGCAGTCCGTAGAATTCCCTTACCTTATTTTCCCGTAGAGTTTGACCTTTTCTTTTCCAATGTAGTCCCGTCGCGCAGTCCGATATGCTTCCAATCCAATGCCCGAAACTGCGTATTAACATTCCTCAGGTCAGTTGACATATAATTTAATTGTACTTAATCTTTTCTGGGCTTAATTTAAATCGTTGGGCCCATTTACCCCTATTGGGCCCGATTGCACCTTAATGGGCCTTAATCGGCCTTAAGCTCGTTTTCCACTTAATTTTCACTTTATCGAGGCCTATTGGGCTCATTGGGCCCACCAATAATTTATCGGGCCTCGTTCTAATTCTTGAATAGCTAAATTTAATATTTACGACAATTTATCTAAATTTCCATAATTCAATTCAATTTATGAGGAAATTAAATCAATATCACGCATAACGAGGTAATTGTTGTAAATAGGGGTCACTTACCCGAGATTCCATGCTAGTCCATAAATCGAGGCTGTCTCAAGCCCTCGGTGGATGCCAATCGTCGAGCTACACAATTAAATATATTTTTCGGGTAAACTTTCAGTCGATAATTAATTAAATAAAATATTCCAAATTTAAATCGGGTCAATTTGACCGCTTATCAACTTACCCGAAGCTCGATTGCATCATAGGAATTTTCCCCAATTTTTTCTCTTTTTCTTTTTCCCTTTTTCTTCCTTTTTTCCTCCTCTTTTTGGCTGAACCGATTCAGTCTGGTTCGGACCGGTTCAGACCGCCGGTTTTCTCCGGTTCGGCCGGTTCACCATCGGTTCACTGCCTTGCCGGCCGGTTCTCCGTTGGCTTCCACCGCCAATCGCTCCGCTGGGTCGTCCGCATCACGAATCTGGGCTTGGTTCGCCTCAAGCTCGCCAGAAAATGGTCGGTCCGGCCTGTTCTCCTCGGCGTCGGAACCCATTTTCTTTCTCTTCGTCGTCGCCGGCGTTTCCCGCCGTTTCGTCCGCTGCTACCGGTCTCAAAACGATCGGCTCTTCTTCTCAATCACGCCGGTGCCTGCCGTTCGTGCCCAGCTGCCGTGGATCGCCGGGACCGACGACGTTTTTCCCGCGGTCTTCTCCTCCTCCGTTCGGCGATCTTCGACCTCCTGACGGCGCGTCACCGGTGCCCAAAGCTTCGCCGGCCTATCCTCTTCCTCATCGGCTCGTCGGTGTCGGTCAAGGATCGCCGGTGGTGGCTCGTCGGTTGGCTACGCGCGATCTCCCTCGGTTTCTCTCTTCTCTTTCTCTCTCCCCGATAGTTTTCGTTTTCAGTTCTCTTTTTTTTTCTTTTATTAATTATTTTTATTATTATTATTATTTATTTTAATTTTTACACTATTCCTTAAAATACATTAAAATACCCAAAATATCTCTTAAAATTATTATTTTATTCTAATCTAATTCATTTAATTTTTATTTAATTAATTTATTATATTTTAACCTCTTTTTCGGGTATAATTTCCCCGTATTTTCGGGATATTGTCCCGGGTGACTTTTTGATATATTTTTCGATTATTTTCGAGATTATTTTTCCAAACTAAAAATTCCAATTGATCCCGATTAATTCCAATAAATTAATATCTTGATAAATTTAACCCGAAATAAATTTGTTTCACTTTTATTGACCAAGATTTCTTAAATCCACATTTTAATTAAATTTTTCTTATCGAAATTATACCGACCTTTGGTCTTTTGACCATTTTGCCCTTACACATATTCGGGATTAATTTAACCCGACTTCCTTTCACGAAAACTCATTCATTTCATATTTTAATTAAATTCGGGTCTTACAACTCTCCCCCACTTAAGGGATTTGGTCCTCCAAATTAGAACCAAGTCATAAGAGTCCATATACAACTCCGGGTACATCGATCATATCATACTCTTAAATTCTTACGTGACCTTCTCCGGAGTGTATTACTACCAAAGGATTTTAATTAGGGAGATCGTCTTAAACCCCAATACTTTCTCTTTCCTGTTTAATGCCCAAATCAACTTCTTTAATATATATATATATTCATTAAATTGAACCTTTGGAATTCATATTCGATCACCTATGCTGGATCTGGACAGTATTGCCGAAACATCAAAAGCTGAGACACATTGTGGGTGCCTGTTAATTCAAGTGATAACACCAACCTACAGGTCTTATCTCCCACTTGTCCAACCTCTCAAAATATTTCATCCAGCACAACTCAATTTACTTTCTTCCAAAAGTTCGCTATGTCCTTATTCTCTTAGGACAAGAAATATTTCAATCATACTTAATTCACCAAGGGTGAATTCCAATACTTGTCTATCTGCTCTGAGGTGTTCTTAATCTCCCAGCCTTAACTAAACATCCTCAGAGACTTATTATCCAAGGTCGAAAATAATTATATCTGTCACCCACTTTTTTTTATCCAAATTTGGGGAACAGCCCCTACAGCCATACACTGCCTCATAACTTGTTATCCCGATACTCAACTGCCAACTGTAGTTATTGGCAACTTCAATTAGAAATCAACTGATCATTCCAGGAGCTTATAAAATTAACGGCACACGCTTTCATCGGATCCTCCAGAACTTGTACAGTCTTCTCTGACTGACCATCTGTCTGAGGATGGAAAGCTGTGCTAATACTCAGTCGGGTTCCCATAGCTTCCTAAAAATATTCCCTGAAGTAAGAAGTGAAGCGGGAATCCCTATATGATACCATGCTCACTGGAACGCTACATAATGTTTCACAATCTTCCTTATACCTAAATCCTCATACACACTCCAAGTATCTGGGGAGTTCATAACCAGAAAGTGGGTAGACTTAGTCACTCTATCGACTATCATCCTAATAGTCTCCTAATTTATCCGAGTCCTCTATAACCCATCACGACATTCATGGAGACTTGCTCTCATTTTCCGTGCCGTGTCAATATATGTAGGTGCTGCAATAACTCTGCAGACTTTTAATACTCTACCTTATTCTGTTGACATACTAGGCACTTTTCCACAATCTCTACCATATCTCTTTTCACATCTGACCACCAATACCCTTTTCGAGATTTCAATGTATAATCATTACTTTTCGTATGCACTGTATATCCCGAAAAGTGAGCTTCTGACAATATTACTATCTCATCCACTGTGGTCCTGGGGAGCACCCATACTGTCTCTGAACCTCTCTGTAAATCATTATCACCCACTGTGAACTCTATCACTGTACCCTTCCGAATCAGACCCAAACTATCTACATCCGGTCGATCATCACGCTAAGCCTGGCAAATCCGGGCACTCTCATCCGGTTCTAATCATCAGGCTAGCCATCACACAATCACTGTCATCATCAGAAGGTATCACATCTATACTGAGGCTCACAACTGCATCTAGCAGCTCACGCTCCCTGACCGTCATATGTAATACCATCCCAAGGCTCTTTATGTTCAGGCATCAGTCATCACATTAGCCCTTCTTGGGTGGTACAATTTTTCACAAATCAAAACCTCTCAGAAGCTCTAACCCACTATGTATTCTCATGTTCGCCTCTTTCTGTAAAAACAGATACTCGGGGCTTTATGATCAGTGCATATCCACAATTTCTCGCCATGTACATAATAGTACCATATCCTCGGTACAAATACTGTTGCCAACTTTAAATCATGGGTCAGATAGTTTATTTCGTGATCAAGGAGTTGTCTGACTCCAAAATTGACTATCTTCCCATTATATATTAATACACAGCTCCTTCATAACTTTGAGGTATCCATGCTCACTGAGAACCTCTTGAGCTGTTGGGTATAGTGAAATTAATCACGGTGGTCCATTCATACTTCATTACACCAAGATTCACGTCACATCTATCATCTTATTCCAAGACCACGTTTTCTTAGTTAAACGTGTCGACAAGGCATATCCTTTTAGAACTCGCAACAATCCATCTGTAAAAGCCATCTTCAATTATTGCTTATAAATCGCCCTGGACTTTAACTACACCCAATACATCATCGAAAATGATGATTACAACTCGATCTAATCCTTGACTTATTTACGCATAAGCGTATAAGATCCTTCTCAACCGCTTACGTTTTCAGGTACTAGCCTGCGTCATTTCCTTTTCTTATCTCAACGGTTCTTATTAAATTTTTACTATGATAATCTTTATGATTTGTCGAATTTTAATATTCTTATCATCTTAGTAAATGTATCCTAATGCTAAAGACATTTATTATGACGATCGACTTCTCGTTATAGGTTATATATATATATATATATCTAGACGCTGTCAAGTCTTCAGGCGGGGAGGTATTTTGAAATACCTTTATTGACCTTCAGACTTAACCACAACTACGTAATATCTTTAGTCTATGCGGTCACAATTTATATTCGTTACTAATCGCTTAACCTCAATTACTTCGCATAATAAGGGTATTCCTTACCTAGCATATATCTCTTACTCCAATACATCTTATATTTAGGATCTATCTTATCTTAAAGATTATCTCCTTAGTGTATCAATTATAATGAAACTCTCGTCATCATTCATTCAGTGAGTACAATCCTCTATATCCATATTCCGTTTTCTTAATTAAACGTGTCAACCAAGTATATCCTTTTTGAACTCGCAGCAACCCATTTGTAGAAGCCATTTCCCAATTGTTGCTTATAAACCGCCCTAGACTTTAACTACACCCAGCATATCACCGATACTGCTGATTACAATTCGGTCCAATCCTTGACTTATTTACGCATAAGCGTATAAAATCCTTCTCAACCGCTTACGTTTTCAGGTACTAACCTGCGTCATTTCCTTTTCCTTACCTTAACGGCACCTATTAAATTTACTATGTTAACCTTTAGGATTTGTCGAATTTTAATATTCTTATCGTCTTAGTAAATGTATCCTAATGCTAAAGATATTTATTACGATAATCGATTTCCCGTTATAGGTTTTATATATATATATATATATATATCTAGACGCTGTCAAGTCTTCAGGTGGGGAGGTATTTTGAAATACCTTTATTAGCCTTCAGACTTAACCACAACTACGTAATATCTCAGTCTATGCGGACACAATTTATATTCGTTACTAATCGCTTAACCTCAATTACTTCGCATAATAAGGGTATTCCTTACCTAGCATATATCTCTTACTCCAATACATCTTATATTTAGGATCTATCTTATCTTAAAGATTATCTCCTTAGTGTATCAATTATAATGAAACTCTCGTCATCATTCATTCAGTGAGTACAATCCTCTATATCCATATTCCGTTTATTAATCCTCCTCTATTGGGGTACTCATTTATCAGTATTGTGCCCAATGATGTAGGCATTCATGCCTTTTACTCACTTATATGCGAATGAAGGCGGTATGAATAAATGTGTGGTACCAGGATCAATAAACATATGTACTTTATTATTCATAACAAGTGTGGTATCTCACACCACATCCATGAAACATCAATAGTGTCCTGGTCCAAGACATCCTCTCGCCTTCGTCCAACAACCTACTTTCCTTTTTCTTTTCGGCTATGGCCTCCCTTTTCGTTACAGCTACACCAACGAAGTTGTTCTGTCTCTTTACTTTTCTGTGGGGCGATCTCGCCCAACTCTATGCAATCAAAATCAATGGTCCGTCTTATCACACTTAACGGCCATTTTCATCAATACAGTGTGGGTATAGACCCTCCTTCCGTGGTATCCACCACGCATCCTACACCGCTTACAGTACTTACACTGATACTCTGTTTCGTAGCAGGTCAGGGTCCTCCAAATCACAATGCCCTCAAGAGTGTCAAAATTGGGTGCACTGAGGCCTTACCAATTATCTTAGTCTATGACTCATCAAATTAACTGTTTTACCAATTACCATTTTCCCAATTTAACATCTCTATCATTTCTCGATTCTCTTTTCTGTCTCTGTTTCAGCCCTCACTACCTTTACGAATCTCAGAGGCGTGCAATTCATGTTCTTATTTACCCAATTGTAAATCTGCGCACTGCCTTGGTATAGGTAATATCTTACGGGCCAATCAGACTCTAACTGAAAGTCGAGTCATTTCGTGGACTTTTAGACATCTCTACTATCACTGTTCATAGTGTCGAGGTAATATATGTCCAAGAATATAACTGAGTTTTCCATATTCGTCAATAAATCAATTCCTTTTGGGTCAGAGTAAGGACCTTTATCTATAATTTCCTTTAAATCATGTCCGGGATATCCTGTCACCGGAATACATCCATAATCATTTCTCATATCAGCTCTTAAGATGGGTCGAGCGGGTTTCCACCAATGCTCCGCTGCGCCCTCTGATCTCATACATAATCTAAGCAATTAGCTCCTCAAAATAATACCCAGCTCCGCTTCAATCTCGTGAAGCGTCTCTCAATACTGTCCGATCACTCTGTCGGACTCTGTGGGGCATACTCAACATTAGCCTCCATTTCAATTTCATCATGATTCTCATAGTCAAACTTAGCACGACTTAGCAGATTCAGGTCTACCTCTACGACCTCTGCCTCGTGCACTATCTCATCTAACGCGACTCATATTAAGCATTCCTGCATTCTCAACCATTTCTTAGTCAAGCCCATCTCGATATACACTATTGTATCTAACTAAGCACAGTAACACGGGGATGTAATTTCCTAATTACTGACACTGACACACATCAAACCAATTGAGCTCTGATACCACCTTTATATGTCACGACCCAAACTACCCAAAAATCAGAGTTAATTTTTTTTTTTTTGCGTTTTATTATTTCCTTACTTAAATTCTTACCTGTCCTCGAATTGTGACCAACACTCCACTAATAATTGGGCTGTGCGTCAATGCCAGTCCCACCATTCAATTTCCATCTAACTTATTTATTCTCCAGTCATTTATAATTGTTTATATTATTTATACATCCCCTAAAGTTACTTACAAACATGTTACTGTGCTATGCTTATGTAGATACAATATGTACAAGTGTATATATACCTTATGTCGATGGGTAGCAGCGGATATCCGGAATGCAGTACTGAGTCGTCGCGACTTCAACTGGAGATTATCTGTGGGAGAAAATGAAAGGGGTGAGCACATCAAGCTCAGTAAGGCAATCCTACGAAAAAGTAGGTAACCATACTACCTACATGAACGTGGTGCCATGCATAAACCGCCCTTTCTCCACACATTTTAAAACAAATGATATGCGTCATGATGTTATGTAAATCAAGTTGCACGGAAAATTCAACATGCAATTCATTTTAAATCATTTCGTTACGTAAATCAAGTTGCACGGAAAATTCAACATGCAATTCATTTTAAATCATTTCTTTTCCATTTAAAATTTCACAATGAAGTCAGGACTCGACCCCTCCTTCGGGTGATCCTGACTCACACAAAACTATGGAAATTGAGTCTCTCAAAAGCATCGATATCGAAAACATACGTATATATATACAAGATACGAGACTAGGCAATACTGTATATCGGTAATAACCAGGACTGGCCAATATGTCCTCGTGAGTCCCTCTAGCTTCACGGATCCCAGTGTGCGAGGTCTCACCCTGATCGGGAACTGCCCGGGAGGTGGGTCAATCCAACCCGTCAGTCTTATCCGATCACACGCATCCGAAGATGCCGTATCCGAAGATACCCCGTATCACAAAGATACCGTATCACAAAGATACCCCGTATCACAAAGATACCGTATCCGAAGATACCCTGTATCACAAAGATACCGTATCCGAAGATACCCCACGGTACATCGTACTCCATGCTACTTGCACGGTACATCGTACCCCATGGACCCATATCACTCTAGGTACTCCAGCCCAAATGGCCTGCTTCCCACAGAGGTTTTCATAACTCAATACTCGTTGCCATGTCTCAAAACGCACGTGCGAGCCTATTAAATCGGTGACACACAGTCTACCCGATGCTCCAAGCACGGCTCATCGTATGTTCTCATAAAAATCAGTGCGAGCGATGCTCAGTACTCTCATCAAATCAAGTAAACTTGGCAGAGCCCGCTTTACATCTCCACAAGGCCGCCAACCTCATCCCTCACTCTCACCCTACTTAAGAGGTCTTTTGAGCCTGTTGGGCCTTTTGGCTGACTCCAAGGGCAAACAGCGCTACTCCACAAATCCAGTAAAACTAGTGCGAGCTATGCTCAGCACTCTGTATATAAATTGTATGAAAATCTTATAAAATCTGGTGCGAGTTAGACTCTAGCACCGTGTCACGCAAAAGCATGTGAAATCTGGTGCGAGTTATACTCTAGCACCTATGCATGTAAAACTCTAGTGCGAGCTCTCGCTCCAGCACTAATGCATGCATCACACAAATCAAACATCGTGCGAGCTGAGCTCTAGCACGTCACATGTAAATAAAAACATGTAGGCGGCTCGGTTATTTCCAAATAGTTTTCACAGAAATCACATCAATTAAGATATGCAATGCTATGCATTTTTCTTTAAAAGTGAGCCAGCCTACTCATGCATGTGTTGAAATACCTTCAGAACGAGCAGGAACCTCTTGTCCTTGCTCCTCCCAATTTTTCCTAACTTTGTAAATTTTTACCCTAAACAAGGGTATTTTAGTAATTTTGCCCATACGGGGCACTAAAATTATTCTTCGACCTCTAGACCTTCCAGAACATTTTGAAGGACTGCATATGAATTTAAAATTGCGTAAAGTTTACCTCTAGCAGTCCGTAGAACTCCCTTACCTTATTTTCCCGTAGAGTCTGACCTTTTCTTTTCCAATGTAGTCCCGTCGCGCAGTCCGATATGCTTCCAATCCAATGCCCGAAACTGCGTATTAACATTCCTCCGGTCAGATGACATATAATTTAATTGTACTTAATCTTTTCTGGGCTTAATTTAAATCGTTGGGCCTATTTACCCCTATTTGGCCCGATTGCACCTTAATGGGCCTTAATCGGCCTTAAGCCCGTTTTCCACTTAATTTTCACTTTATCGAGGTCTATTGGGCTCATTGGGCCCACCAATAATTTATCGGGCCTCGTTCTAATTCTTGAATAGCTAAATTTAATATTTACGACAATTTATCTAAATTTTCATAATTCAATTCAATTTATGCGGAAATTAAATCAATATCACGCATAACGAGGTAATTGTCGTAAATAGGGGTCACTTACCCGAGATTCCATGCTAGTCCGTAAATCGAGGCTGTCTCGAGCCCTCGGTGGATGCCAATCGTCGAGCTACACAATTAAATATATTTTCCGGGTAAACTTTCAGTCGATAATTAATTAAATAAAATATTCCAAATTTAAATCGGGTCAATTTGACCGCTTATCGACTTACCCGAAGCTCGATTGCATCATAGGAATTTTTCCCAATTTTTTCTCTTTTTCTTTTTCCCTTTTTCTTCCTTTTTTCCTCCTCTTTTTGGCTGAACCGGTTCAGTCCGGTTCGGACCGGTTCAGACATCCGGTTTTCTTCGGTTCGGCCGGTTCACCATCGGTTCACTGCCTTGCCGGCCGGTTCTCCGCCGGCTTCCACCGCCAATCGCTCCGCTGGGTCGTCCGCATCACGAATCTGGGCTTGGTTCGCCTCAAGCTCGCCGAAAAATGGCCGGTCCGGCCTGTTCTCCTCGGCGTCGGAACCCATTTTCTTTCTCTTCGTCGTCACCGGCGTTTCCCGCCGTTTCGTCCGCTGCTACCGGTCTCAAAATGACCTGCTCTTCTTCCCGATCACGCCGGTGCCTGCCGTTCGTGCCCAGCTGCCGTGGATCGCCGGGACCGACGACGTTTTTCCCGCGGTCTTCTCCTCCTCCGTTCGGCGATCTCCGACCTCCTGACGGCGCGTCACCGGTGCCCAAAGCTTCGCCGGCCTCTCCTCTTCCTCATCGGCTCGTCGGTGTCGGTCAAGGATCGCCGGTGGTGGCTCGTCGGTCGGCCACGCGCGATCTCCCTCGGTTTCTCTCTTCTCTTTCTCTCTCCCCGATAGTTTTCGTTTTCAGTTCTCTTTTTTTTTTCTTTTATTAATTATTTTTATTATTATTATTATTTATTTTAATTTTTACACTATTCCTTAAAATACATTAAAATACCCAAAATATCTCTTAAAATTATTATTTTATTCTAATCTAATTAATTTAATTTTTATTTAATTAATTTATTATATTTTAACCTCTTTTTCGGGTATAATTTCCCCGTATTTTCGGGATATTATCCCGGGTGACTTTTCGATATATTTTTTGATTATTTTCGGGATTATTTTTCCGAACTAAAAATTCCAATTGATCCCGATTAATTCCAATAAATTAATATCTTGATCAATTTAACCCGAAATAAATTTGTTTCACTTTTATTGACCAAGATTTCTTAAATCCATATTTTAATTAAATTTTTCTTATCGAAATTATACCGACCTTTGGTCTTTTGACCATTTTGCCCTTACACATATTCGGGATTAATTTAACCCGATTTCCTTTACGAAAACTCATTCATTTCATATTTTAATTAAATTCGGGTCTTACAGTTTGAGGTATCTGTTTGATTAGAAAGAGTTAAATATGAGACAAAGGAGATTGATGGAACTCCTTAAGGATTATAACTGCGAGATTCTGTACCATCTAGGGAAGGCGAACGTAGTTGCTGATGCCCTAAGTAGGAAGAGTATGATATCTGCTATGATGATCAGGGAATGGGATTTATTGGAGTAGTTCGTCGAACTTCGGATCAGAGTTAAAGAGGTAGAGACTGAATTTTTGGCTATCCTATAAATAGAGCCCAAGATCATGGATCGAATTAGAACTGGGCAATGTGATGATCAGAGGTTGATTGATATGGTTAGCCAAACTGAGCGGACTTTGCAGTCTAATCTCATAGTTAATGAGGATGGATTGTTGAGATTTAGAGGACAAATTTGTGTATCGGATGATGATACCCTGAAGAAACAGATACTGAGGGAATCCCACTGCTTGTGATACACCATGCACCTAGGGAGTACTAAGATGTACTGAGATTTGAGAAAGGTGTATTGGTGGAGTGGCATGAAGCGAGATGTGGCAGATTTTGTAGCTAGATGTTTAGTATGCCAGCAAGTGAAAACTGAGTATCAGAAGCCCAGAGGATTATTACAGCCTTCACATGTGCTTACATGAAAATGGGAACATGTCACCATGGACTTTATCATGGGTTTACCGAGGACTCGAAAAGGTCGTGATGCGATATGGGTCATAGTGGATAGATTGACAAAAAGTGCCCACTTCCTTTCTGTCAAGAGCATAGATACTGTGGATGCCTTAGCTGAGTTATATGTCAGTGAGATAGCAAGATTACATGGGGCTCCAGTGGGTATTACTTCTGACAGAGATTCTCGATTTACCTCCAGATTTTGGACCTATTTTCAGGAGTCCATAGGATCTCGATTAAGTTTTAGTACCGCCTATCATCCTCAGACAGATGGTCAGTCATAGAGGACTATTCAAACCCTGGAGGGTATGTTGAGGGCATGTACGATGGATTTTAAGGGATCATGGGATGATCACCTACCCCTAGTAGAGTTTGCATACAATAATAGCTATCATGCGATTTTTGGAATGACACCTTTTGAGGATTTATATGGTAGGAGGTGTAGATCCCCTGTAGCTTGGGAAGAAGTGGGTGACAGAAAGATAAATGCTCTCAAGCTTGTTGAATAGGCTGGACAGAATGTGAAACTCATATGTGAGAGATTACGGGCTGCACAGAGTAGACAGAAAAGCTACACGGATGTACGTAGATGGTAACTCAAGTTTAATGTTGGTGACGCAGTATTTCTAAAGATATCACCAAATAAGGGTATCTTGAGATTTAGAAAGAAAAAGAAATTGAGTCTTCGATACATCAAACCATTCGAGATTCTTGAGAAAGTGGGAGGGGTAGCCTACAGGTTGGCGTTACCCCCACAGATGTCTGGGATACACAACGTCTTTCATGTATCTATGCTGAGGAAGTACCACCCGGACCCTTCTCATGTCATAGATTATGAAGAGATGGACATATAAGAGGACATGAGTTACACTGAAGAGCTCGTTCGAATCCTTGATAGGAAAGAGAAGGTGATTCGGACTAAAAGCATCCTATTAGTGAAAGTTTTATGGAAACATCACTCAATGGAAAAGGCAACTTGGGAATTGGAAAGCCTCATGAGGGAGAAGTACCCCCATCTATTTGACGAGTCGAGTTGAATTTGGAGGACCAAATTCTTTAAAGGTGGAGAGGATGTGAGAACTGCGAATTTTATGTACCCCAGTTATGAGAATTGTAATTTGATGCATGTAATTATCATATGTTGATGTACACTCAAGTTTTAAATGTAATGAAGTATAAGAAGATGAGATTTTTAAGTCTTAAATGTGTATGGATTGAAATTTGGACTATGGGGTAGATTATGAAAAGTTTTACATTGAGTTTTCTGTAAATTAATGCAGCAGTAGTGTAATCTGTGAAGGCCAGATCGATCTCCAAGGATGAGAGATTGATCTCATGGCTCCAGAATGCAAGAAATACGTAAGAACTGATAGGCAGATTGATCTCATAAGCAAACAGATCGATCTCCAAATGTTTCTGTAAAGAGTAGATCGATCTCCTATATGAGCAGATCGATATCAAAATGTTTTTGTAAAATGTAGATCGATCTCCTCACAACGAGTAGATCGATCTCCTCAAGATTATGAGATCGATCTTACCCCCTCGATAGATCAATCAGGTAGGCATAAAAGGTGCCCAGAACGTTCCCAAAATTCAAATGCAGATCGATCTCCTACAAGAGAAGATCGATCTCTTGCCCTTCGCCTATATAAGGACCCCTATATTTTTTTGGAGTTCATCCTTTCTCTCTCCAAAAAATTAAAATCTCTAGCTTTCTCTCTCCTCCAAAACACCCATTTCCATTCGAATCAGAGGTTGTGGCAAGAAGGAAAGTTGTTCCTCATCAAATGGAGAACAACATACTTAGAAATCGAAGGACGATTTGAGTTGAGGCGTGAATTGAGCACTCCACAAGTTTTGGGTAAATTTCTAATCTTTAATCTTTGATTTGGAAGTAGATTTCTGCGATTGTGGCTATAGATGTTGTGATAAATGGGCTGAAAATGATTAGGGTTGATAGAAATATTGAGAAATTGGTTTGGTGAGGATTTTGAGATGTTAAATGACAAGGTGAGCAATTATGCTCGATGTTGAGATTAGAGATAATGTGATGACATGCTGATGTTTTTACATCGTTAAGACAGCTCGGGAGTTCCAGAGAGGAATGCGAGGCTAGTCCATCGTTCGGGGGAAACGATTGCACTATACGAGGTACAACTAGGAAAGGGAAAACTTAAACCCATTTGTGTATGTGATTTTGTGATGATAATTGTAGCATGAAACGTTTTGAGAAAACAAGGATGTCTTATGAGTTGTGATTGAGTTATTGCACACGTTTTATAGTCGGTTGGGGCTCAATTTATGAGATGTAGACAAAGTGAGAAATTGTTTTACAAACCGTTTGAGTTTAAAATGTGAAACAGGATTTGGACTCTACGTTAAGGCGTACTGAGATTTGAGAAATGTGTACATGGTTTTACCGGTTTGAACTCGATTTTGACAAGTTTTGTAAATGAGTACAAAACGATTTTTAGATGAGTTTTATGATAAAAACCATTATGAGCTTTACGTGAAGGCAAAAAGGTTTTATATGATAATGGTTGTTATTGAGACTTAGGCGTGTTATGTGAATACACATCGGGCCTTGCTCTGGTAGCATGTAAGTCTGAATTCCTCTGTTTTGATAACGAGAGATGCCTCTGTTCTAGTAATGTTAGATGACTCCCGCTCTGGTAGCACTGGGTGGCCTTGCTTTGGTAGCATGTAAGTTCGGGCCTTGCTTTGGTAGCATGTGAGACCGATAGTGTGCATGAGGAGAGGCCTTGCTCTAGTAACACGTAAGTCCGACCCTTGTTCTGGTAACACGTAAGACCAATACACCATACATACGACCATATTGTCGACGTTCCCTCTTTGAGGATGCCTGAGATGCGCACCCAGAGGAGATTATATTGATATGCCGTGACGAATGTTTTATCTGAGTTTATTTGCCTAGTCTCCATTTTACACATGAGATTGTGTTTTGGTGGCTGCGCCACGTGCATTACTACTGAGGTGATTTTTATCACGTTTTACGAGAAAAGCCATTATCGCATCCTTATTTCCATATGCTTGTGACTATGGTTTTCATGTTGAACCATTTACTATCATGTTTCTACATGATTTTAGAGAAATGAGATGAGAATGATGTTTAATGATTTCATGGTACGTTTTCTACTGAGTTTATTGAGTTTCACATACAAAACAAAATGATTCTGTTGTGTGATTAATCTTTTTTGTTAACGAGTCCCTTACCCCCTTTTTGAGCGATTTAGAAGCTCACCATGTTTTTATATCCCCCCAGATTTCTTCAAGTGAAGAGAGTTTTCCCTGCGACGTACGGAGTAGTGGCTAGTGGAGGACTTGAATTCCAAGCCATATATTGTATTTGAGGTATACTTTAACATTTCATGTACCCAGACTAAAGTTGTATTTACAGACAATTGATGTACAATGATGTATGAGATGTATTAGGATTAATTAAATCTGTATTTAGGATTGTATTTGGTATGATATACGAATATTAGATGATGAGATCTTATGGTAAAAGTTTTATAATATATATAATGATGCACGACACTGCACAAGAATACACCCAGAATTGTGTATTGATGTAAATAAGTTTTAAATTTGCCCTGTTTTTTTGCACTTCCGGGGCATCACAGTAACAGAATGCTGATGATCAAACCCTCATCTAAAGCAATTCTTAAGCTGATTCCCATTAACCTTAAAGGGCTGCTTCAGTGTCTCATTCATGATCTCAATGGCTCTATAAGGGAAACTTGTGTAATGGTAAAGGGTCTTGTCCATCTGGACTTAAGCTTATTGGAAACAACTTCGAGTAGGAATTAAAAAGGAAAACTTGTTATCCCGGCTCAAAGTGTCTCTCTTTATTCTTCATATCATGCCAGTGCTTAGCCTTTTCCTTGTAGAGTTTGGCATTCTTATATGCTTGTAACATGAACTTATTTAGCTAATTAAGTTGTAGCAACCACTTCTACTAAGCTACATCTAAATTGAAGTTTAAGTTCTTAAGGGCCCGGTAGGCCTTATGCTCATGCTCCACAGGGAAATACAGGCCTTTCCATACATAAGCTAATAAAAAGGACATTACTATAGGTGTTTTGAAGGCTGTCCTATTAGGCCTAGAGTGCAGCATTTAACCTAATGGATTTGTCTTCCTATTTAGGTTCAGTGTCTTCTCCAATATCACCTTAGTCTCTCTATTAGATAACTCTACCTGGCCACTAGTTTGTGGGTTTAGGGTATATACCTTGAATTTTAAGGGTTCAAGGGATGATCAATTGCAATTGATCGAGTTCATGTACCATAATAGTTTTCATGCTAGCATTAGGATGACACCATATAAGGCTCTTTGTGGAAGAATGTGCCAATCTCTAATGGCTTGGGAGAAAGTGGGTGACAAAAAACTTTTGGCTCCCATACTAGATGAGTAGGCTTCTGAGGGATTTAAGTTATATGTGAGTGGTTATGAATAACTTAGAGTTGGTAAAAAAGTTATGCTAATGCACGTAGAAGGCCACTCGAGTCCCAAATTAAGGATTTTGTCAAGGTTCTCTGGCAACACTGTTTGACGGAAAAAATAACTTGCGAGCTGAAGAATCTTATGAAAAAGAAGTACCCCTATTTGTTTTGGTAAGCTTAAGTGAACTTGGAGGACCAAATTTCTTAAGGTGGGTAGGATGTGAAAACCCACACTTTTTATGTACTATTTTTTCACTCCTTAAGTATAATAAGGCAAGGTTTATGCATTGATGAATGAAAAAGGCATTTGTAGAGGCAAAATGTTGATGCTCGCACTAAGGTTGCATATTATGATAAATAAGGCTTTAAAAGGGTTAATAAATGGGAAATTGAGGAAATGAATGAATGGTGTGACAACCCGGAAGCGCGGAAAATAGGGCTAATTTAAAATTTTCTTAAATTAAACTTCCTACTCGAGGTGCATTCCTGTATAGTGTCAGTTATATTATGATATCAAAAGAAATCCACTTATCATACATATATTATACTGATTACATCCCAACGTTACTTAAATATAAGTGTCTGTGTTACATAATTGTCTAGGTACAAAATGAATTGAATTATACCTCTCGTGTGTACAAGCAATAGCCTGGGGAGAGTCTCATCCACCAGCTTATGTCATGTATGCAGCAAGTACTATCACCTGTTGTAAACAATCTGTAGGGGAGGAAAATGAGGGGGTGAGGTTTCAACTCGCTCAGTAAGGAGTGCATATGAGATTTCACAATCATTATCAAAGCATAAGTGTAATAGTGGCATAATTTCACATAATTATAAACACATGAAAAAATCACAATTCATCAAAACATCATTATCTCAAAACAGTTATAGAAACTAGGTATATCATAGTTGTCATGAAAACAATCATCACATCACATCATCCTCAATGAGGGCATCCTTAAACGAGGGAAATCATCTCACGTTACCAAAACGGAGGCATCTCACACTACCAGAGCGGAGGCATCTCTCGTTACCAAAATGAAGGCATCTCTCATTACCAAAATAGAGGCATCTCACACTACCAAAGTGGAGGCATCGATGTGCAAATATCATGATGAGTCCTTAGTCTAAAGAACATGCCATTATTATGCTGCAAAATAGTTTCGCCTTCACGTAGAGCTCATATTAGTTTTGCTTTATAAATCTCATTCAATCATAAAGTATATTTGTTCATAACAATTCAAATCGCAAAACTGAGCTTAAACTGGCAGAACATGCACTAAAGTAATAAATCTTAGGTTAAACGCTTTTCTGAAAATACATGTTCATTAATAAAATATTTTCATGCTACCAAAGCATTTTAATCCGTAAGGAATACATATGCACAAAAAGGTTGCATCCCTTACCTCGAATCACACGTGAATCACTTTCCTTCGTTTTCAAATGCTTGTGATCCGACTTTATCGGCTCCAATTCAATCTTTAGTAGCTGAAAGCATTCACTACTCAGATTAGTATACTTTAATATACTTAATCCTCATTTGCATGAATTTTCAATTCAATGCATGAGGCCATTTTACACCAAATTTAGCATTATTACATCTTTTGGACCTTATATCCTCTTAAGTCCATTGCGATTGTTCTATTCATTTCTCGAGAGTCCTTTAGACTCATCAAGTATACTGATTCATATTAAATCGACATTAGCCTCTCAATGCCTTAAATTCATCATTTAAACCAACATTAACCTCTCAATGCCTCAAATTCATCATTTTCTTTCTTTATGGCCTTTTATCAAACACTTCTTAAGCACATTTTCAATCATCATCCATTCCAACGTATGGACTTCACAAAGTAATCTTAGAATCCTCTATACATGCTTAATAACAGCTCTACATGTTTAAATAATCATTAACTCCATGCCATTTTAACTTTCTCTCAATAAACCCATTCTAGGTCATGGGTGTTTAAGCATGTACATTGATATTTCAGCCAACATTATATACACCAATCAACTCATCAAAATGTCTACACTAACATACTAGAAGGTGGTGTATAGAAATCATACCTAGCTTGACTTTTTCCTCTTTTTGTCAAATCGAGGAAAAACTTATTTTCTCCTTCAATCTAAGGTTTGAGCTTCCAATCTTTGACTATGTTATTCACTCCCTCATTAGGAACAACTTTGCTCAAATAGCTTTTTTCTCAAATCTTTTTGGAAGGTAAGGATATCTTAGAGTGACAAAACTAGGTTGTTTTTGGTTAAAATGGAAGATTTTGGGGTTTCTGCGGAAGAAGGCTCGACAGTCAGGTCCCTTTTATAGTAATCGCGTTATGAGATCAATTTCCAAGGGTGGAGATCGATCTCCTTTTGCTTAAATTCCTTCAAAATTTGACAACTGCAGGCTAGGAGATCGATCTGCCTATTGTATGAGATTGATCTGCTCAAAGGGAATAAGATCGATCTGTTTTAGGCAGAAGACTTTAGAGATCGATCTGTGATACGATCTACGCTCACTCTAAGTGACCTAGACGTGTATCTGCAAGTGCATAGGTTGTACAAGTAATAATGGGATTTGAGTCCCGGATTATCGTCCCACAGAGAAGTTGATTAGCCTAATTAACTACCGGTTAATCTTACCCTAAATATATCCTAGCAAATTATGAATTTTTAGAGAGTGATCTACAAGGCTAATAATACTGAAATAATAAAAACTATAAACTAAAGAAAATAAAACCAAGCTAAAATTACTTACAGAGCTCCAAGCAATTAAAAGCATTAACCTACAAAAGATAACTAAAACAATTAAAAATGCAAATATGAAAATAAGAAACAAAATTAATTAAACTAAAATTAAACAATCCTAAAAATAAAATATGCATGTAATTAAACTAATTAATAAAAATTCAAATTAAACTAACCTAAAGACTAATAAAATAAAATTCTATTAACCTAAAGAAATTCTTAAATCTAACTAAGAAATTAATGACCTACAAAATGAACCTAAATTAAATCTAACTCTAACTAATCTCTACAATGAAACAAAATCTAAATAATGCATGAGAACTAGTATTTTTTGACTTTTAAATTTTAAGCTGAAAACTAAATGAAAATTTCATGAAACAAATTAAATCTAAATTAATTCTAATTACAACTCATCAAGTCTACACTAAAATTAAGTCCTAAAACCTATGATATAAAATCAACAATTAACATAAATTAAAACTAAAACTAAATTAACAAACAAAACACTAGAACTAACCTACAATTTTCATTTAACAATTAACTTAACTTAACAACTAATAAAAGGAATGAAAACAATAATCAAAATGCATTAAACTTTAAATAGCAAAAATGAAATGTGGCCGAACATGGCTTTAATTGAATGTCCAGCCAAATGGTCATGTGTGCACTGGTACAGTACTGTTCTTCGTTTTGGTTCTGCCTCTAGGTGCTCCAGGTGCTCTAGCTGCTGCTACAGGCGCGTTCTGCTTCTGGTTCTGTTGTCCTGCGTTGTTGGCACCAACGCCACGTACTGCTTCGGCTCCAAACAATATCCACTGCTGTCCTGCTCCTGTCGTGCTTCTGCTGATGGTACAATGTCACTGCAGTACGATGAATGCTTCAGTTTTGCTCCATGCACACGTTGCCAGCTCTGTTCTGGTGTGCAACTCTTCCTCTTCCCAGCTTCATTCCCTGCATCAACAGGCACACCGCAAACACAACGTACATCAGCAAGCCCAGTTAATAGTAACACTTGTCAAGTTCTCCCGTTTGATAGCAGCCTGGGAGGAAACAACAACGTCCCAACAACAACGCCTCAACTCGGCACTTGTGTATACCTAATCGGCAACCACTGCCTCATATCAACACACTATTAAATCATCTAAACATCCATCAACAACAGCCTAACATCAAACAACAACAAGATTAATACATATAAAGAAAAAACAGCTAATGAACAGTAAAAAAAAAAAAGGAACAGAGTAGAACAGAGGAGGATTGTTTGCTATGATTGCTGCCGAGCCTATCAAATCAACCTCCTCATCGATACTGCTACCACACTACACCGTGAGGTAGCTTCTGTACTGCCTGACTGGAAGCAAACCTACCAACGCTGCCACACATCAGCTCCTCGATATCCAACAGCCACACTAGTGAGCACTCTGCCACACATCAGCTCCTCGATATCCAACAGCCACACTAGTGAGCACTTAGAAACCGAAAAAGAAATGTAGAAGATGCTCTTAAAATGCAAGAAATATGATGGGTAAAAAAAAAAAAAAGCAAAAATGCTAAACCAGAATTTCGGACATGTAAGCTTAACTAAGTGTAAAATAAATTTTTTTTCTAAAGAAAATGTAAATGGAACAGTGACAATGGGTTGAGCATTATGGCTTCTGTCACAAGCCCCTCACACCTCATTGTAACAAAAATACCATGAAAAGAAAAACAGTGAAATGAAAAGGCGAAGAAGAAAAAGAAATAAAGCTTTTCATAAAAATCAAAATGGTTATGAATAGTAACTAACAATGGTGGCTAAAACAACTAACGAAAAATAAAAAAAGCACTAGAGAAAATACTTCATAAAACTTAAATTTCAAAGCTATTCTAAAACTACTATAAATTACTCTAAAAACTACTCCTACCCTAAAAGTACCCTAAATTCTACCTTAGGCTACCTTCTTTTTCAATTGCTCATCATGCTTTATTTATACACAAACATAGGGGTACAGTGGTAATTTATCCTAGATGAGTTGGTATTGTTTGGCCACTTGTCTTCATTTGATTTGCTGCAGAGTAGATATTTCCATGTCACTTGTCAGTTTGTCTAGTTAGTTGTGTGATGTGGCCCGATGTGTGTCTTCCAAAGGTTGGCATGGTGTCCGTCGATCTTATCGTTTCGAAGCGAATAAAATACTAACACCCAGCATCCCACGTGTCCAGACGACTGGTGACTTGGTCTGCAAATTGGAAGTGGTCCAGTCTCATTTAGCTCGTTTTCAGCCCATTTATGACTGCAATGATTGAGTTTCATCTGGATTTAATTTACCCGCACATTAAAGAATTTTAATTAAATAAAGGTGATAATTAATAAAATAAATTGGGGATTTAAATAATTAATTAAGAAATTAAGCACAAATAATTCTATTAAAAATAGAATTATCATACCCCCAAATTTGAGCTTTTGCTTGTTCTCAAGCAAAACAAAACAAATGTAGGAATGACAAGTACTCGACATAATAATTTCCCCAATATTATTCTCAAAGAAAAAGTACAAACTGTGATCTCAAAGACACACAATTACAAGTCCAACATTCGGAATCATTCAATCATAAGTCCTAACCCAAATTGGACTCCTTGTGTATGTGTAAAAATGTCAAAGCCACTTCACCGTACATTACCCAGATCAGATTATGCAAACACAGTGAATGCAAAGTCAATAACATGTGATCATTCCCATAAGTTTGCTTTTCACTTCTCTCTCCACTAATGTAGTCACACTTAATCAAAAATCAATAGGACTTCATTAAGCTTGTAATGTAATGCTGGGGCTTAGGTATGATAAAGTTGATTTAGGTTTAATTGCCCCTTAACATGCATTACTTCTAGGATCTTAATGTAAGAGCTCAAATTATTTCCCCCAAACATATTTATTTTACTAAACATTTTATTCTATTTTTGTATTGTTCTTCTTCTTCTTCTTCTTCTTTTTTTCATTTAATTTCTTTTTTTTTAATAAATACTCCTCCACTATCACTTAATACCCATATGTACATAGCTCACAAAATATCCTAATGACTTTTCATACTTTCGGGGTACGGGATAGGAACAGAGTGTTTAAGCTAAGGAGAATTATGCAGGTGTATTTACAGAGAAAAGCTTATTTGGCCCAGATGGGTGACTAGGGGTAAAATATGTACATGGTTGGCTAGAAAGGCTCAAACGATCTAAAGATGGCCTAAATCATCTCTCTAATTAAGTGTGATCTAATATTTCACCTCAAGATAAGATCAAACAAATTCTAGAATATGATGCACAAAATCAACTGAACAAATGCAATCCTATGTCCACATAAGCTTTCTCTAAATAAATATATAGATTCATGACATGACATGTGCATAAGATGAGGAAATCATAATTAGAATCACGAAAAATTCAAGAATTCAACTTCATGCCTTTCTTATAATCATACTTCTTAGTCAATCAAATTCAGACTAAATCGTGGGTTATATCATCGGAATATGCGAAAACTGCATGCTAAGTACTAAATCATCCTAACATCAAACAATGAAAGCTCATATTTTTGAAAAAAATTTGAAATTCTTTTCAATTTTGCCCAAAATTGCTCAAGTGATATCCCCTCTCCCAAACTTAAAGTGCACAGTGTCCTTAGTGTGCAGATAATATAAGATTTTAAGATCAAGAACAGAGTACTCCCCTTTATGATGATGATGAAGAACAACCGAAGCTTGATTGAAAACATAAAACTAGAAAAGAAATTTGCAAAATAAACAAAGAAAGAAAAAGCAAAAAAAAAGAAAAAAGAAAAAAAAAACTATACAAAGAGTGAGAAGAAAAACACAACCACTTCAAATGCAACTGAAGAACACAACACTCAGCAGCAGGTCGAAGAGTAGGAGGGTCAGCCAAAGTGCTGACAGAGTGCTGACAGTCAATTCCTCCTGAGCTTTATCTACTTCCATCCTTCGTTCAGCTTTCTTATGCTCGAGCCTTATATCCTCTTTAACCTCCATCTTAAAACACTCTTGAGAGTCATCAGGGAGCTTCAAAGGTTTGAAAACATTAAACTTCACTTCCTGATCTTACACTCTTATAGTTAACTCCCTATTTTGTACATAAATTAAAGTTCTACCAGTCGCTAGGAAAAGTCTACCTAGTATAATGGGGACTTCCCTATCTTCTTCCATGTCCAACAGGATAAAATTCGCAGGAAAAATAAATTTATCCACCTTTACTAAGACATCCTCAATGACCCCCTTCAAATATTTAATGGATCGATCAGCCAGCTGAAGGGTCACTATAGTGGGCTTTGCATCCCCTATTCCTAACTTCTTATAAGTAGAGAAAGGCATTAGATTGATACTGGCTCCTAAATCACATAGGGCTCTACCAAAGAACAGATTTCCAATAGTGCAGGGTATGGTAAAACTCCAGGGATCTTTGAGCTTGGGGGGTAATTTCCTTTGAATAATTGCACTACATTCCTCAGTTAAGGCCACTGTCTCATAATCTTCTAGTCGTCTCTTCCTCGAAAGGATATCCTTTAGAAACTTCACATAACTCGACATTTGCTCTAAGGCATCTGCAAAAGGAATGTTGATGTGAAGTTTCTTAAAAACCTCAAGAAATTTAATGAATTACTGATCCAGTTTTTGATTTTGAAACCTCTGAGAAAAAGGTACTGGTAGTCTAACCAGGGGGGATGTAGTGGTAACATGTGCAGCATCAGAGGACGAGAAAGGCTGTGAAGAAGAAGAAGAAGGTAAAGATGAAGAAGTGCCTATATTTGATTCCTTTGCAGCATGGTTTTCATTTTGTTCCTGCTCTTTCTGAGCTACCTCTTTAAAACCTAAGGATTTTTCAACTATGGGCTTTTCAAGTCTGGACTCAATTTGTAGATCATCTAGCTCTCTGTCACTCCTAAGGGTGATGGATTTCACATGTTCTTTACCCTCCCTTTGCCTAATAGGATTAGCTTCAGTGTTACTAGGAAGGGTCCCTTGAGGAAGCTATCTAAGGGCATTTGCTATTTGTCCCATCTGAACTTCTAAATTCTTAATTAAAGCAGCTTGATTTTGTAGGATAGTTGTGAACATCGTCTCTTCTCAGCTGCTGGTGCTGGTGCAAGTACATGCTGTGGCTGCATAGGTTGTGGTGGTGGAAGATAAAATTGATGTGGGGATAGGTGATGAGGCGGATCATTAGGTGGATGATGGGGATAGTGAGGTGGTGGATGGTGTGGAAATTACTGATGTGGTGGTACATGAACCGATGGAGCTTGAAAACCAGAGGGTCCTACATATATGGTGTTAGAAGATTGCCCTTGATTTTGGCTCCAGGAAAAATTAGGATGGCTCCTCCACCCTGGATTGTAGGTGTTTGAAAAGGGGTTCTGTTGCTTCTGAGTTGGGGTAACGTACTGAACCGATTCTAAATTAAGTAGAAACCTATCTACAGAGTGTGTATCACCACACAGATCACATAAAAGAAAAGGACGTTGGACATAATAAACAGAGTTAGGACTGGTGGAAGGATTATGCTAGGTACTGAGCGACTCTACCGTCTTCGTAAGGTTAGCTATTTAAGAGGTCAAGGTAGATAGTGTGTCGAGCTCATAGATACCTGCTGACTTCTTAGGCAGTTGCCTTTTTGAGGACCATAGATAATTGTTAGCGGCCATCTTGTCTAACAAATAGTAAGCTTCATCCTCTGTTTTGCACATTAGAGCTCCGCCCGCAGCAGCGTCAACGATGGTCCTATTTTGGCTTGTAAGTCTGTTGTAGAAAGTCTGGACTTACAGCTAAAAAGTTAGGCCATGATGAGGGCACTTCCTAAGAAGCTCCTTATATCGTTCCCATGCTTCGTAAAGAGATTCCGAATCGAATTGGGCAAAGGAAGATATGTCACTACGGAGTTTGGCCATTTTAGAGGAAGGGAAAAACTTAGCTAGAAATTGATGGGCTAACTCGTCCCAAGTAGAGATGGATCCTGGAGGCAAGGAGGTTAACCAGTGTCGTGCCCTATCCCGAAGCGAGAAGGGAAATAATCTAAGCCTAAGCGCATCATCATATAATCTATTATGCTTGAATGTGTTTGCACAGGTTCAGAAATTGCTCGAGGTGAGCATGTGGGTCGTCATGAGAAAGCCCACTAAACTGTAAAGAAATTTGGATCATCTGAAGGATTGCAGGCTTAATTTCGAAATTATTTGCAAGGACAGCTGGTGGCCTAATGCCGGTATAATATCCTCCAATCGTCGACACTGCATAATCTCCAATGGTCCTAATTTCTCTATTATCTGCCATGGTGTTTTGCAATGGAGCTATAAATTTCCTAGAATCCTTTCGAATTTTCCTAAGAGTTCATTCAATTTCAGGATCTAAAGGAAATCAATCAAAACTCTTGACTCTACGCATGCAAACATCAAAAAGTCCTTAGGAATTTATTTTTTAAAGTTTTTAATTTTTCAATTTTTTTAATTTTTTTTTAATTTTTATGATAGAGAAAATTAACTAATCTAGATTAAACCTCTAAATATTTAAAACCTAAGTATTTACATGCTAGAATTACACCTAAGCATAATTTCACCGATATTAATTAATAGCTAATTAGCTTCCCTGGCAACGGCGCCAAAAACTTGATACGATCTACGCTCACTCTAAGTGACCTAGACGTGTATCCGCAAGTGCATGGGTCGTACAAGTAATAATGGGATTTGAGTCCCGAATTATCATCTCACAGAGAAGTTGATTAGTCTAATAAACTACCGGCTAATCTTACCCTAAGTATATCCTAGCAAATTATGAATTTTTAGAGAGTGATCTACAAGGCTAATAGTATTGAAAATAATAAAAACTATAAAATAAATAAAATAAAACCGAGCTAAAATTATTTACAGAGCTCCGAGTAATTAAAAGTATTAACCTACAAAAGATAATTAAAACAGTTAAAATTAATTAACACAATTAAAAATGCAAATATGAAAATAAGAAACAAAATTAATTAAACTAAAACTAAACAATCCTAAAAATAAAATATGCATGTAATTAAACTAATTAATAGAAATGCAAATTAAACTAACCTAAAGACTAATAAAATAAAATTCTATTAACCTAAAGAAATTATTAAATCTAACTAAGAAATTAATTACCTACAAAATGAACCTAAATTAAATCTAACTCTAACTAATCTCTACAATAAAACAAAATCTAAATAATGCATGAGATCTAGTATTTTTAGACTTTTAAATTTTAAGCTGAACTAAATTAAAATTTCATGAAACAAATTAAATCTAAATTAATTCTAATTGCAACTCATAAAGTCTACACTAAAATTAAGTCCTAAAACCTATGATATAAAATCAACAATTAACATAAATTAAAACTAAAATTTAACTTAACAAACAAAACACTAGAACTAACCTAAAATTTTCATTTAACAATTAACCTAACTTAACACCTAATAAAGGGAATGAAAACAATAATAAAAATGCATTAAACTTTAAATAGCAAAAATGAAATGTTGCTAAACATGGCCTTAACCGAATGTCCAGCCGAGTGGTCCCGTGTGCACTGGTACACTACTGTTCTTCATTTTGGTTCTGCCTCCAAGTGCTCCAGGTGCTCCAGCTGCTGCTATAGGTTTGTTCTGCTTCTGGTTCTGTTGTCCTACGTTGTTGGCACCAGCGCCACGTACTGCCTCGGCTCCAGACGATATCCATTGCTGTCCTGCTCCTGCTGTGCTTCTGCTGATGGTACAGTGTCACTGCAGTACACGGTGAATGCTTCAGTTTTGCTCCCTGCACACGTTGCCAGCTCTATTCTGCTATGCAACTCGTCCTCTTCCCAGCTTCATTCCTTGCATCAACAGGCACACCGCAGACACAACGCACATCAGCACGCCCAGTTAGTAGTAACACTCGTCAACTTCTCCCGTTTGACAGCAGCCCGCGAGTAAACAGCAACGTCCCAGCAACAACGCCTCAGCTCGGCACTTGTGTATACCCAATCGGCAACCATTGCCTCATATCAACACACAATTAAATCATCTAAACATCCATCAACAACAGCCTAACATCAAGCAACAACAACATTAATACATATAAAGAAAAAATAGCTAATGAATAGTAAAAAAAATATAGGAACATAGTAGAACAGAGGAGGATTGTTTGTTATGATTGCTGCCAAGCCTAGCAAATCAACCTCCTTATCCGATACTGCTACCACACTACACCGTGAGGCAGCTTCTGTACAGCCCGATTGAAAGCAAACTTGCAAACGTTGCCACACATTAGCTCTTCGGTATCCAACAGCCACGCTAGTGAGCACTTAGAAACTGAAAAAAGAAATGTAGAAGATGCTCTTAAAATGCAAGAAATATGATGGGTAAAAAAAATGCAAAAATGCTAAACTAGAATTTCGGACATGTAAGCTTAACTAAGTGTAAAATAAATTTTTTTTCTAAAGAAAATGTAAATGGAACAGTGACAATGGGTTGAGCATTATGGCTTTTGTCACAAGCCCCTGACACCTCATTGCAACAAAAATACCATGAAAAGCAAAACAATGAAATGAAATGGTGAAGAATAAAAAGAAATGAAGTTTTTCATAAAAATCAAAATGGTTATGAACAGTAACTTAACAATGGTGGCTAAAACAACTAATGGAAAATAAAAAAAGTACTAGAGAAAATACTTCATAAAACTTAAATTTCAAAGCTATTCTAAAACTACTCAAAATTACTCAAAAAACTATTCTTAAATTACTTTACACTACTCCTACCCTAAAAGTACCCTAAATTCTACCTTAGGCTACCTTCTTTTTCAATTGCTCATCATGTTCTATTTATACACAAACATAGGGTACAATGGTAATTTATCCTCAATGAGTTGGCATTGTTTGGCTACTTGTCTTCATTTGATTTGCTGCAAAGTAGATATTTTCACGTCACTTGTCAGTTTGTCCAGTTAGTTGTGCGATGTGGCCCGACGTGTGTCTTCCCGAAGGTTAGCACAGTGTTCGTCGATCTTATCATTTTCGAGCGAATAAAATACTAACCCCCGGCATCCCATGTGTCCAGACGACTGGTGACTTGGTCTACAAATTGGAAGTGGTCCAATCTCCTTTAGCTCGTTTTTAGCCCATTTATGATTGAAATGACTGAGTTTCATCTGGATTTAATTTACCTGCACATTAAAGAATTTTAATTAAATAAAGGGGATAATTAATAAAATAAATTAGCTATTTAAATAATTAATTAAGAAATTAAGCACAAATAATTCTATTAAAAATAGAATTATCAATCTGGCCTTAAGAAGAGATCGATCTGGCTTATTCAGAGACAACTAGAGATCGAGATGGGTTATGGGAGGAGATCGATCTGGTCCATACAGAAACAACTTGAGATCGATTTGCTTAAGTAAGGGATCGATCTCTCTCTTGCAGAATGTCTTGGCATGGCATTTCAAGCAGATGAGATCGATCTCCCATTGTGTGAGATCTGAGAATTTCAGACATATTTTGTTGATGTAATAATAATTTGAAGTGTAATTTATTGAGCTAAGTGAATTGTGGGAATGATAATTGGAGATTTATATGTTAAGTGTTAAAATAGATGTGAAACTATGAGGACAGATCGATCTGGGAGAAGGAGAGATCGATCTGGTGAGTTATAAACGACAAAGAAGGAGGAATTTAAGGAGCAGATCGATCTCCAATGGAAGAGGATCGATCTCCTTATAAATCTGTTTGAGAGAAGATCGATCTCATGAGGAAGAGATCGATCTCCAAATGATTCTGTTTGGGAGAAGATCGATCTCCTTAGGAGCAGATCGATCTCATGAAGCCATAAAGAGATCGATCTCACCCCTCAACAGATCGATCTCCTAGGCATAAAATTGCCCAGATCGTCCCCAAATTTCAAACGCAGATCGACCTCACCCCTCGATAGATCGATCTCCTACCTCCAGTCTATATAAGGAACCCGTGTTTTTCTCCTGTAAACTCACTTTCTCTCTCTTCCAAACCCATTTCCACCGAAAACCTAACTTTCTCACTCATCCAAAACACCCATTTCCGGCCGAATCAGAGGTTGTGGCAAGAAGGAAAGTTGTTCCTCATCAAAGGGAGAACAACATACTTGGAAATCGAAGGACGAATCGGATCGAGGCGTGGGTTGTGCGTCTCACAAGCTTTGGGTAATTTCTAAACCTCGATCTTGATATTTGAGATGATTTTGATGATATTGGTGGTTGTCATTGCGTTGAAATAGTTGAGAAATGATTAGGGATTGATGAAATTGCAATGTAGTTGGAGTAATGTTGATATTTGGAAATTTTGGCAATTTTGAGAATTTGTGCTATAAATGGAAATTTAGACAATGTGGAGAATTAGCCTAGATAATTGGCATGAGAAATGTAGGACGTTGAGATATTGTGAATGAGGTTGTAGTTTAGGGTTGAGTTACGAGAATCAAGAGATTTGAGGAGTTATGAGAAATTATGCTCGATTTTGAGAATTGAGGTTTATGAGATAATTGAGTATTGATGTTTTAACATCGTTTGGACAGCTCGGGAGTTCCAGAGTGGAATGCGAGACTAGTCCATGATACGGGGGAAACGATTGCACTATACGAGGTGCAAAGAGGTAAGGGAAATCTAAACCATTTGTGCATGTGAATTGTAAACTATTTTAGCATGAATTGTGGTTTATAAAACAAGCATGTTGGGTTTTGTGTTGAGATTTAATTGCACACGATTTTTATAGCCGGTTGGAGCCCAATGTTTTCATGAGTTATAACTGGGCTCTACGTTAAGGCAATATTGAGATTTGAGAAATGTGTGCGTGTGCTTTGCCGGTTGGAACTCGATTTTATTATGTTTTGTGTTGAGTACAAAACGATTTTCAAATGAGATTTATGAGAGAAAAACCATTATGAGTTCTACGTGAAGGCAAACCAGTCTTATGTGATAAGACTTAGGTGTGTAGTTGTGAGTACACACCGGGCATTGCTCTGCTAGCATGTAAGCCCGATTTCTTCTCCGTTCTGGTAACGTGAGAATAACCTATTCTGTGGCTATGCCACGTATACTTGGTGGCCGTTGCCACGTTGAGAAACCCCATTGGTGGCTGTGCCACGTTATACCCCATTGGTGGCCGTTGCCACGTTGAGAAACCCCATTAGTGGCTGTGCCACGTTACACCCCATTGGTGGCTGTGCCACGTTATACCCCATTGGTGGCCGTTGCCACGTTATACCCCATTGGTGGCTGTGCCACGTTATACCCCATTGGTGGCCGTTGCCACGTTGAGAAACCCTATTCTGTGGCTATGCCACGCGAGAAATTAAATCAGTGGCTATGCCACGTGTGTTTAGTGGCTGTGCCACGTGAGAATTTAAATCAGTGGCTATGCCACGTGTGTTTAGTGGCTGTGCCACGTGCATTATTTTTACTGTGATTTTATCACGTTATTTGAGAAAGCGTTTAACGCGTTATTTTCACATGCTTTGTTATTGCTCTAGAGTGAGCCTTTTTACTTCATGTTTTCACATGACTTGAGACATGAGAATGTCGTTTTGAGTACTTTCATGCTATGGTTTTCAAATAAGTTTCACATACAAATAAATATTTTGTGATGTGCATTTTGGTTTATGAAATGAGTTCCTTACCCCCCCTTACTGAGCGATTTAGAAACTCACCCTGTTTTCTTTTCCCCCCAGAGTTCTTCAAGTGAAAAAAAAAAGATCTCCCTGCGACGTACGGAGTAGTGGCTAGTGGAGGATTCGAGCTCCAGGCCATATACATTGTATCTTGAGGTATATTTTATCTTTTCATGTACCCAGACTATTATTGTAATTACAGACACTTGATGTATAACATTATATGGGATGTATTAGGATTTATTAACTTGGAATTGAGTATTTGTATACTGTACAATATACGCTATATTATGATGAGATCCTGAGGCATAATAATTATGATGATGTATGACACTGCACAGGAATGCACCTTTAATTGTGAATTAATGAGTAAAAAGTTTTAAATTTGCCCTATTTTCCGCACTTCCGGGGCGTGACAGAGTTTTCTTGGTATCAGAGCTTAGGGTGTCTAGTACTGTCAGTGTCGGTTAAGTGAAATAGAATACATCCCAAGTGTCTGTAATAGTCTGGTCATGAACTGAAATTGAGGATTGAGATTTCAATCAATTTTGATATGTACGCGCAGGAGGCGAGTTGAGATAGAGAATGAGTAAACGACGAGGTCGTTCGAGGAGGCAGGCAGAGTCCCCTCCGCCACCTGTCCCACAACCAGAGAGTCCTAACTCTTGATTTAATCAGATTGAGACCAATGTGAGGCAAGGTTTTGAGCAGATGGCAGCGTTGTTCGCGCAACACTTTGGAGTTAATGCCTCGGATACTACCCCTACACCACCACAAGGACCTCCCATACCCCCAGTACCTCCCGTCACCCAGCCTGAGGATAGAAGTATGGTCCGACTAAGGGATTTTCTGAAGATGAATCCACCCGCATTTAGGGGAAAGAAGGATCCTACAGAGGCTGAGGAGTGGTTGACGGAATTAAGAATTATATTTGATTTCCTGGGGTGCACCGATGCTGAGAGGGTCAGTATGAGTGCCTATATGCTGAAGGGGAGAGCTCGAGATTGGTGGGGTACTACCCAGGGTATTTTGATGTCCCACCATGGTGTGATTGGTTGGGAAGAGTTCCAGACAGCCTTTAGGACCCAATATGTACCACGAGCCGCCCAGAGAAAGAAACAAGCTGAGTTTTTGAGTTTGGTACAGGGTGACATGTCTGTGGATGACTATGAGAGCCAATTCACAGCGCTATTGAGATATGACCCAGAGACCTTCAAGAGTGAAGAGCTCCGCACAGAGAAGTTTGTGTATGGGTTGAAGCCCGTCATCAGAGATAGATTGATAGGGCTATGTATTACTGAGTTTGGAGATGCTCTGAGACGAGCGCAAGAGATTGAAAGAGGAATTGAGATGGTACAATCCCAGAATGAGCTCAGAGCGGTGAATAGAGATAAGGGCAAGAGGCCAGCACTTTTCCAAACAGAGGCTCGGAGAGGTTCCTTCAGAAGAGGAAGGATGGAGGTGCAGAAGGACAGATTGGAGAGACCCAGAGCCTATCCTATTATCAAGGAGACCCCTCGATATGTCAGGCTGGAGATAAGGGTTTGTAGAGATTGTGGCCGATCGCATGAGGGAAGTTGTACTGGGTCGATCCGTGGATATTTTAGATGTGGTGACATGGGTCACAGAGTGAAGGACTGTCCCCAACCTCAGATACCACATGCTCCGGAGCCCATTAGACAACAGCCTCAGAGGGTGGATCCCCGGAGACGGGCCACTGCGGCAGAGAAAGGGAAGAAGCCTGTGGCACAGGGACGTGTGTTTGCCCTGGATAAGGAGACCGCAGACACTTCGGCAGAAACTATAAGAGGTACACTCTCTGTCTGTAATTATGAGGCTCATGTGTTGATCGATTCAGGATCCACGCATTCGTTTATTTCTGAGCATTTTGCATGTAGATTAAACTTGAAGTTTGAACCTCTAGAATATATACTACATGTAAATACCCCTATGCGTGAATCTCAGAGAACTGAGTTAATCTGTAGAGGATGTGAGGTAAAGGTGGGAGATAGAGTGATGTTAGCAGATCTAATCATGTTGAATATACATGGGTTTGATGTAATTCTGGGAATGGATTGGTTGGCAACCAATCGAGTGAGTTTAGACTGCTACACTAAGATTGTAACTTTCTCCCTACCTGAACCTTACAGTGTACGGTTGAGATGTTGAGGAAATGTATATGTGGAATTCTAGTAAGTAATTTGAGAATTTTGATATTATTTTGGAGAATATTAAATATGATTGTTCATGTGAAGGTTATGAGACACTCATCTCAGACGATGAGCGGGAACATCCGAGGATTGAGGATATACCTGTGGTGTGTGAATTTATGAATGTTTTCCCAGATGAATTGCCAGGTTTACCACCAGAGAGAGAGCTGGAGTTTACCATTGATTTGGTACCAGATACTCAGCTGATCTCTAAACCTCCTTACAGGATGGCATTAGTGGAACTTGAGGAATTGAAGAGACAACTACATGAGTTATTGGATCAAGGGTTTATTAGACCCAGTGTTTCGCCGTGGGGAGCACCAGTACTATTTGTTAAGAAGAAGGATGGTAGTATCAGATTATGTGTAGACTACCGGTTGTTGAATAAAGCCACGGTGAAGAATAAATACCCACTACCCAGGATTGATGATCTACTTGATCAGCTGGGAGGGGCATCAGTCTTTTCTAAGATTGATTTGAGATCGGGCTATCACCAATTGAGGATCAAGGAAGAAGATATTCCAAAGACGGCCTTCAGGATAAGGTATGGCCATTACGAATTTCTGGTGATGTCCTTTGGATTGACGAACGCCCCTGCAGCATTTATGAGATTGATGAATGAGGTGTTCAGAGACTATCTGGATAAATTTGTGATAGTCTTTATTGATGATATCCTGGTGTACTCTCGGTCGTATGAGGAGCATGCACAGCATTTGTGGTTAGTACTTCAGATACTCCGAGATAAGCAATTATACGGAAAGCTTAGTAAGTGTGAGTTTTGGCTGAACCGGATAGCTTTCCTTGGTCATATAGTCTCAGAGGAAGGAGTATCAGTGGACCCAAGCAAGGTGGAGGCTGTGCTTAATTGGGAAAGGCCGAGGACAGTTACTGAGGTTCGAAGCTTCCTTGGTTTGGCAGGGTATTACAGAAGATTTGTGAAAGGATTTTCAAGGATTGCCGCCCCTTTGACTAAGCTCACGCGCAAAGAGACTCCATTTATATGGACTGATCAATGTGAGCTCAGTTTTTAGGAATTAAAAAGGAGATTGACAGCGGCACCTGTGTTAACCATTCCTGAGGGATCAGGAGGATTTTCGGTGTATAGTGATGCATCTCACCAAGGATTGGGGTGTGTGCTTATGCAGCACGGAAGAGTGGTCGCATATGGATCGCGACAGCTGAAAGACCATGAGCGGAATTACCCCACGCATGATTTGGAGTTAGCTACTGTGGTGTTTGCTTTGAAGATCTGGCGACATTACTTATATGGGGAAAGATTCCAGATCTTCACTGATCACAAGAGTTTGAGATACCTCTTTGATCAGAAAGAGTTAAACATGAGACAAAGAAGATGGATGGAACTCCTTAAGGATTATGACTGCGAGATTCTTTATCATCCGGGTAAGGCGAATGTGGTTGCTGATGCCCTGAGCAGGAAGAGTATGATATCTGCTATGATGATCAGGGAATGGGATTTGTTAGAGCAGTTCGCCGAACTTCGGATCAGAGTTAAAGAGGTAGAGACTGGATTTTTGGCTAGCTTACGGATAGAGCCCAGGATCATGGATCAGATTAGAACTGGGCAGCGCAGTGATCAGAGATTGATAGATATGGTTAGCCAAGCTGAGCAGAGTTCGCAGTCGGATCTCACCATCAGTAAGGATGGATTGTTGAGATTCAGAGGACGGATTTGTGTACCGGACAATGATACCCTGAAGGCACAGATACTGAGAGAATCCCACTGCTCGCGATACACCATGCACCCAGGGAGTACTAAGATGTACCGAGACTTGAGAAAGGTGTATTGGTGGAGTGGTATGAAGCGAGACGTGGCAGAGTATGTGGCCAGGTGTTTAGTATGCCAGCAAGTGAAAGCTGAGCATCGGAAGCCCGGAGGACTACTACAGCCCTTACCTGTACCTACATGGAAATGGGAGCATGTCACTATGGACTTTATTATGGGTTTATCGAGGACCCGAAGAGGTCGTGACGCGATATGGGTCATTGTGGATAGATTGACCAAGAGTGCCCACTTCCTTGCCATCAAGAGCACAGATACTGTGGATGCCTTAGCTGAGCTGTATGTCAGTGAGATAGCTAGATTACATGGGGCTCCAGTGAGTATTACTTCTGATAGAGATTCCCGGTTTACTTCCAGATTTTGGACCCAGTTTCAGGAGTCCATGGGATCTCGATTGAGTTTTAGTACCGCCTATCACCTTCAGACAGATGGTCAGTCAGAGAGGACTATTCAGACCCTGGAGGATATGTTGAGGGCGTGTACGATGGATTTTAAGGGATCATGGGATGATCACATACCCCTAGCAGAGTTTGCATACAATAACAGCTATCATGCGAGTATTGAAATGGCACCCTTTGAGGCTCTATATGGTAGGAGGTGTAGATCCCCTGTAGCTTGGGAAGAAGTCGGTGACAGAAAGATAAATGCTCTCGAGCTTGTTGAGCAAGCCGTACAGAGTGTGAAACTCATATGTGAGAGGTTACGGGCTGCACAAAGTAGACAGAAAAGCTACGCGGATGTGCGTAGACGGCCACTCGAGTTTGACGTTGGTGATGCAGTATTTCTGAGAGTATCACCGAGCAAGGGTATCATGCGATTTGGGAAGAAAGGGAAATTGAGTCCTCGATACGTGGGACCATTCGAGATTCTTGAGAGAGTGGGAGAGGTAGCTTACAGATTAGCATTACCCCCATAGATGTCTGGAATACACAACGTTTTTCATGTGTTTATGTTGAGAAAGTACCACCCGGACCCTTCTCATGTTATAGAGTATGATGAGATGGACATACAGGAGGACATGAGCTACACTGAGGAACCCGTCCGGATTCTTGATAGAAGGGAGAAGGTACTGAGAACTAAGAGCATCCCATTAGTGAAAGTTTTGTGGAAACATCACTCAATGGAAGAGGCAACGTGGGAACTAGAGAGTCTCATGAAGGAGAAATACCCCCATCTCTTTAACTAGTTGAGTTGAATTTGGAGGACCAAATTCTTTTAAGGTGGGGAGGATGTGAGATCTGAGAATTTCAGACATATTTTGTTGATGTAATAATAATTTGAAGTGTAATTTATTGAGCTAAGTGAATTGTGGGAATGATAATTGGAGATTTATATGTTAAGTGTTAAAATAGATGTGAAACTATGAGGACAGATCGATCTGGGAGAAGGAGAGATCGATCTGGTGAGTTATAAACGACAAAGAAGGAGGAATTTAAGGAGCAGATCGATCTCCAATGGAAGAGGATCGATCTCCTTATGAATCTGTTTGAGAGAAGATCGATCTCATGAGGAAGAGATCGATCTCCAAATGATTCTGTTTGGGAGAAGATCGATCTCCTTAAGAGCAGATCGATCTCATGAAGCCATAAAGAGATCGATCTCACCCCTCGACAGATCGATCTCCTAGGCATAAAATTACCCAGATCGTCCCCAAATTTCAAACGCAGATCGATCTCACCCCTCGACAGATCGATCTCCTACCTCCAGTCTATATAAGGAACCCGTGTTTTTCTCCTGCAAACTCACTTTCTCTCTCTTCCAAACCTATTTCCACCGAAAACCTAACTTTCTCACTCATCTAAAACACTCATTTCCGGCCGAATCAGAGGTTGTGGCAAGAAGGAAATTTGTTCCTCATCAAAGGGAGAACAACATACTTGGAAATCGAAGGACGAATCGGATCGAGGCGTGGGTTGTGCATCTCACAAGCTTTGGGTAATTTCTAAACCTCGATCTTGATATTTGAGATGATTTTGATGATATTGGTGGTTGTCATTGCGTTGAAATAGTTGAGAAATGATTAGGGATTGATGAAATTGCAATGTAGTTGGAGTAATGTTGATATTTGGAAATTTTGGCAATTTTGAGAATTTGTGCTATAAATGGAAATTTAGACAATGTGGAGAATTAGCCTAGATAATTGGCATGAGAAATGTAGGACGTTGAGATATTGTGAATGAGTTCTTAAACTCCTTAATGGGCTTTCTACATTTAGGTTAGGCCCATTGAACCATTCGGCCATGGCATGGTGGTCGAATGCCATCCAAGCCAACCATGGCCGAATGCCATGGCAATTCATGCCAACATGCCTAGTTTCCTAGCCAACCTTCTTTCAAGCATTTTATCAAACACTTAGCATACTCAATTTAGCTTAGTTTTATCCTTCACTCACACATTTCATCAAACACCTTGCTGCCCTAACTTAATTCATCCATCAATTCATCAATTTGATTGAAATTAACCATATTAACATCATGTACACATGTTACCTAACCTATCCATGCATCTAATTTAACCATACATACATGAATCATCAAATACCCATTTTCGGCCATGATCAATTCATCATGAAATCAGCTGTTTCAGCCCATAATTAATATACCAATCATCTTAGAAAAATACCTAGATGCATATATTAGAAGTTGGAATCTTGTAAACATGCCTAGCTTGCTTACCTTGCCAAAACTGTGACTTTACCATAATTTTGGGAGGTCCAAATCAGCTCATTAGGTGCTTAATTGTGGATATGTTGTTCCTCATTCAATTTGGAGTAACTTTTCTGAATGTCACTTGTTCCAATTTTGCCTCTAGGGTAGTGATTTTTCTAGAGAGAGAAAGCTTGCTCAAGTTGGCCCTTATTGGGGTAATTCTCGGTTTGGTGAAGATGATAATGTCCAGCCAGTTTTTCCTTAGTCTCTAAGGCTTATAGTTGACTAATTACACATTAAATGTTCAGCCAATAAAATGGGTTAATGGGTTTGGGTCATGATCCATGGGTTTTGGGCCTGGTTTACCTAAATGGGCTTAAGACATCACTTGAAATGGGCTTGTCTAATGGGCTCTCAGTTTGGGCCTTCCCTTGGGATTCTTGGGCTGTAATTTTAAGAAAACTTAGGGCCTTAAGTTTAATTCAGATTGGACTCATAAAATGGCCCACTCATTTGGCCAAATAGGTTTAGACATTTCGGCCCAATTCAACTTACCCAAAATGGGCTTTAAAATTCATCTCTTGGCCCATTATCGTTTTCTCCTTGATTTTAGCCTTTTAAATCTACCAAATGATTTGTATTAGTCCCTTAGACATATCGTCACCTAAATACCAAACATAAATGTCCCAATTGGTCATTTTCCAAGTTCGATCCATCAATTATTCACTTTACCTGATTTAATTCTTAACTTTCAAGGTAATTTTTCTAATCTTTACTTTTCCTTGAACTTGCCCTCTTAGTTTTTGTCCATTTTTCATATCTTACTCATTTATATGAGTTCTTATCATTGTAACATTTATCTCTAGGGTTTTTGTGCACTTCTAACCCCAAAAATACTACAATCGCTTAACCACTAAATTAGGGCTTATCTGGGCCTTTTGGCACTTTACACTACACCAATGAGTTCGGGACCAAATCAAACCGACTTCCCTTCTTCAACCCTCTATCTTTTATTATTTTAAGTTCTTCTCTATAGTCAAGATGACTTGATCACCTTTAGTTCAACATCTGGTCCCTTTAGACCCTATTTACCCTTTACGCGATTTTACGTACGTATAACTATCTCATTCTCATTTTCATGATGCAAAATCTTCCGCCTTATGATTCCATTAACATATAATAATGTCCTAGAATGAGTGAACCATAAGGAATGTCATGTATACATGGGGTCTCATAAATCTCCCCCTCTAAAGAAATATGGCCCTCCAAATTAGAACCAAATCAGTCTATGAACAACTTCGAGTACTTCTCTTAGATCGTACTCTCCAACTCCCATGTAGCTTCCTTCGGAGTGTGGTAATGCCAAAGAACTTTCATGAGGGAGATCGACTTGGACCGTAATACTTTCTCTTTCCTATCCAATATCCGAATCGGTCTCTCAACATACGACATGCTCTCACTAAACTCCAACGGCTTATAGCTAAGAACATGTGTCGGATCCGAATGGTACTTCCAAAGCATCGAGACGTGGAAGACATTATGGACGCCTGCTAGTTCTGGTGGCAACGCCAACCTATAGGCCTTATCTCCCACTCGCTCCAGAATCTCAAAGGTTCTAATGTAACGAGAACTCAGGTTACCCTTTTTCCTGAACCTTGTAATACCCTTGGAAGGAGAAACCTTCAAAATTCTGACTCACCCACAGTAAACTCCAATGGTCTTCGTCTTCTATCAGCATAACTCTTCTATCGGCTCTGAGCAGTCTGTAATCTCTTACATATCACCTGAACATCCTTAGAGGCTTGTCTTACTAAATAAGGAGCAAAGATTTATCTATCACCAATATCCTCCCATCTAATAGGGGAACGACATCTACGACCATAGAATGCCTCACATGGTGCCGTCTCAATACTCGAATGATAACTGTTATTATAGGCAAACTCAGCTAATGGTTAATGATCATCCTATGAGCCTCTAAAATCCAGTACACACGCTCTCAACATATCCTCCAAAGTCTGTATGGTCCTCTCTAACTGACCATCTGTCTGAGGATGGAAAGCAGTGCTAAAACTCATTTGGGTCCCCATCGCTTCCTGAAAAAATGTTTTCAGAAGTAAGAAGTGAAGCAAGCATCCCTATTAGAAACAATGCTCACTGGAACACCATGTAACCAGACTATCTCTTGAACATACAAGTTCGCCAACTGACTTAGAGTATCGATAGCTCTCATAGCTAAGAAGTGGGCTGACTTCGTCAATCTACCCATAATCACCCAGATGGCATCATGACCTCTGCGGGTCCTCGGTAAACCCATCACAAAATCCATGGTGACATGCTCCCACTTCCATGTCGGTATCGGTAGGGGCTACAATAATCCTGCAGGCTTCTGATGCTCTACCTTCACCTGTTGACAGACGGGACATCTAGCAACATACTTAGCAATGTCTCTCTTCATCTCGGACCACTAATAAACCTTTTGAAGGTTCTGATACATCATGGTACTCCCCGGATGTATCATATATCTCGATAAGTGAGCCTCGGATAAAATCGATCTCATGACCTTTGAATCCTCAAAAACCCATATCTTGCCCCTAAACCTCAGTAATCCATCTGTACTCATCTCAAAATCAGTACCCGCATCTATTTGCATCTGACTCCTCTGGTCAATACACTACTGATCATTCTGCTGAGCTTGTCGGATTCGGCCAATCAACTCCGGTTCCAATCTTAGGCTAGATACAACCTCAAATCTATCTGAATCAGGTGAGGATATTTTTGAACTGAGGTTCGTGAACTGCTCTAACAACTCATGTTCTCGAACCATCATATACAATACAAACTCGATATTCTTCCTGCTCAAGGCATCGATAACTACTTTCACCTTACTCGGGTGGTATAGGATCTCATAATCGTAATCTTTCAAAAGCTCGAGCCATCTCCTCTATCTCATGTTCAGCTCCTTCTACGAGAATAGATACTTAAGGCTCTTATGGTCTGTAAATACTTGAAACTTCTCACCATAAAGATAGTGGCGCCATATCTTAAACGCAAACACTACAGCTACAAACTCTAAATCGTGAGTCAGATAGTTCCTCTCATGATCCTTTAGTTGTCTGGATCTATAGGCAACTACCCTCCTATCCTATATAAGTACGCAACCTAGTCCATGGTATGATGCATCTGTATACACAGAGAAATCTCATGAGCTGGTAGGAATAATGAGAATCAGAGCAGTGGTCAACCGACCTTTAAAATCTTAAAAACTCTTCTCACATGCCTCGTCTCACACAAACTCAACATCTTTCCACGTGAGACGTGTTAACAGAGCAGCTAGTCTAGAGAAACCTGCTACGTTTCTCCGATAATAACTTGCCAATCCCAGAAAACTTCTAATCTCAGTGACTGTTCTAGGCTGTTACCACTAAACAACTGCCTCAATCTTGGATGGATCTATTGATACCCTATCCCTCGATACAACATGACCTAGAAATGAAATCTGCTCCAACCAAAAGTCATACTTATTGAGTTTGGCATATAACTCCTTCTCTCGGAGGGTCTGCCAAACTTTCCTCAAGTGCTACTCATGATCTTCCCTGGACTTGGAATAAACCAATATATCATAGATAAACAAAATCAAAAACTTTTTCCAGGTATGGCTTGAACACATTGTTCATCAAAGCCATAAATGCTGCGGGGCATTCGTTAATCTGAATGGCATAACTAAAAACTTGTAGTAATCATATTAGGTACGAAATGCTGTCTTGGATACATCTCCACTCCGTATCCTCAACTGATGGTACCCAGACCGAAGATCTATCTTAAAAAAGACATGTGCTCCCTGGAGGTGAGCCAACAGATTATTAATGCGTGGAAGGGGATACTTGTTCTTAATTGTAGCCTTATTCAACAACCGATAATCTATGCATAGTCGGAGGCTCCCATCCTTTTTCCTCACAAAGAAGATCGGAGTTCCCCAGGGTGAGATGCTCGATCTAATAAACCACTTCTCTAACAACTCCTGCAACTGGTTCTTCAGCTCTTCCAACTCACTTGGAGACATTCTATACGATGGTCGAGATATTGGTTCAGTACCAGGTACCAACTCTATTCAAAATTCCATCTCTCAGTCTGGTGGTAACCCTGGTAGATCATCCGAAAAGACATAAGGAAAATCAGTAACCACTGGAATGTCTTTCAATTTCGGATGGACCTTATCTATGTCAACCACGTATGCAATGAACCCTTCACATTATTATTTCCACCGTTAGTAACATAACTCATCATGTAGATATTCATCATTAATAATTTATTTTTATCTAAAAAATACGATGAATTTAAAATTATACTTTTTCCATTGGTAATAATCATATTCTGTCACGCCCCGAAAATGCGGAAAATAGGGCTAATTTAAAACTTTTTACTCGTTAATTCACAAATAAAGAGTGCATTCCTGTGCAGTGTCATACATCATCATAATTATCATGCCTCAGGATCTCATCATGATATAATAAATATTGTATTATACCCATTACTCGATTACAAGTCAATTAATCCTAATACATCCCATATAATGTCATACATCAAGTGTCTGCAATTACATTAATAGTCTGGATACATGAAAAGATAAATATACCTCAAAGTACAAATTATATAGCCTGGAGCTCGAATCCTCCACTAGCCACTACTCCGTACGTCGCAGGGAAGTCCTTATTCACTTGAAGAACTCTGGGGGGAAAGAAAAACAGGGTGAGCTTCTAAATCGCTCAGTAAGGGGGGTAGGGGACTCATTTCATAAACCAAAATGCACATCACAAAGCATTTATTTGTATGTGAAACTCATTTGAAAACCATAGCATGAAAATACTCAAAACGACACTCTCATGTGTCAAATCATGTGAAAACATGAAGTAAAAAGGCTCACTCTAGAGCAAAACAAAGCATGTGAAAATACGCGTTAAACGCTTTCTCAAATAACGTGGCATAGCCACTGATTTAAAATCACACGTGGCATAGCCACAATACACACGTGGCAAAGCCACTGAATTATTTTCTCACGTGGCATAGCCACAAAACACACGTGGCAAAGCCACTGAATTATTTTCTCACGTGGCATAGCCACAAAACACACGTGGCAAAGCCACTGAATTATTTTCTCACGTGGCATAGCCACTGAATAGGGTTTCTCAACGTGGCACTGCCACCAATGGGGTTTCTCAACGTGGCACAGCCACCAATGGGGTATACGTGGCACAGCCACCGATGGGGTATACGTGGCACAGCCACCAATGGGTTTCTCAACGTGGCACAGCCACCAATGGGGTTTCTCAACGTGGCACAGCCACCAATGGGGTATACGTGGCACAGCCACCAATGGGTTTCTCAACGTGGCACAGCCACCAATGGGGTTTCTCAACGTGGCACAGCCACCAATGGGGTATACGTGGCACAGCCACCAATGGGTTTCTCAACGTTACCAGAACGGAGAAGAATTCGGGCTTACATGCTACCAGAGCAATGCCCGGTGTGTACTCACAACTACACACCCAAGTCTTATCACATAAGACAGGTTTGCCTTCACGTAGAACTCGTAATGGTTTTCTCTCTTAAAACTCATTTGAAATCGTTTTGTACTCAACACAAAACGTAATAAAATCGAGTTCCAACTGGCAAAGCACACGCACGCATTTCTCAAATCTTAATGTTGCCTTAACGTAGAGCCCAGTTATAAACTCATAAAACATTAGGCTCCAACCGGCTATAAAATCGTGTGCAGTTCAAATCTCAACACAAAACACTCAACATGCTTGTTTATAAATCGTAAATCATGCTAAAACAGTTTGCAATTCACATACACAAATGGTTTAGATTTCCCTTACTTCTTTGCACCTCGTATAGTGCAATCGTTCCCCCGTATCACGGACTAGCCTCGCATTCCACTCTGGAACTCCCGAGCTGTCCAAACGATGTTAAAAACATCAATACTCAACATCACATAAACCTCAATTCTCAAAATCGAGCATAATTGCTCATAACACCTCAATTCTCTTGATTTCTCGTAACTCAACCCTAAACTACAACTCTATTCACAATATCCCAATGTTCGATATCTCTAATACCAATTATCTACGCTAATTCTCCACATTGTCCAATTTTCCATTTATAGCTCACAATTTCCTAAATTCACCAAAATTCTCAATATGCATATCACTCCTACCACATTGAAATTTAATCAATCCCTAGTCATCTTTCAGCCATTTCAACACAAATTCAACCACCAATAACATCAAAATCAACTCAAATATCAAGATCGAGGTTTAGAAATTACCCAAAGCTTGTGAGACGCACAACTCACGCCTCGATCCGATTCGTCCTTCGATTTCCAAGTATGTTGTTCTCCCTTTGATGAGGAACAACTTTCCTTCTTACCACAATAGCTGATTCGACCGGAAATGGGGGATTTGAAGGAGTGAGAAACTAGGTTTTCAGAAAAATGGAGGTTTGGAAGAGAGAGAAAGTAAGATTTCAGGAGAAAACACGGGTCCCTTATATAGACTGGAGGTAGGAGATCGATCTGTCTCCTAGGGAGATCGATCTGCATTTGAATTTTGGGGACGATCTAGGTAATTTTATGCCTAGGAGATCGATCTGTCGAGGGGTGAGATCGATCTCTTTATGGCTTTATGAGATCGATCTGTGCCTTGAGGAGATCGATCTTCTCCCAAACAGAAGCATTTGGAGATCGATCTCCTCCTCATGAGATCGATCTTCTCTCAAACAGATTCATTTGGAGATCGATCTCTTCCATTGGAGATCGATCTGCTCCTCAAATTTCCCCTTCCTCGTCATTTTTTTTAATTCACCAGATCGATCTCTCCTTCTCCCAGATCGATCTGTGCTCATGGATCAAGCTTATTTTACACACTTAACACATAAATCTCCAATTATAATTCCCACAATTCACTTAGCTCAATAAATTACACTTCAATTTATTATTACATCATTAAATATGTCTGAAATTCTCAGATCTCACATCCTCCCCACCTTAAAAGAATTTGGTCCTCCAAATTCAACTCAACTAATCAAAATAGATGGGGGTATTTCTCCTTCATGAGACTCTCTAGTTCCCACGTTGCCTCTTCCCTTGAGTGATGCTTCCACAAAACTTTCACTAATGGGATGCTCTTGGTTCTCAGTACCTTCTCCTTTCTATCGAGAATCCAGACGGGTTCGTCAGTATAGCTCATGTCCTCCTGTATGTCCATCTCATCATACTCTATAACATGAGAAGGGTCCGGGTGGTACTTCCTCAACATAGACACATGAAAAACATTGTGTATTCCGGACATCTGTGGGGGTAATGCCAATCTGTAGGCTACCTCTCCCACTCTCTCAAGAATCTCAAATGGTCCTATGTATCGAGGACTCAATTTCCCTTTCTTCCCAAATCGCAGCCCGTAACCTCTCACATATGAGTTTCACACTCTGTACGGCTTGCTCAACAAGCTCGGGAGCATTTATCTTTCTGTCACCGACTTCTTCCCAAGCTACAGGGGATCTACACCTCCTACCATATAGAGCCTCAAAAGGTGCCATTCCAATACTCGCATGATAGCTGTTATTGTACGCAAACTCTGCTAGGGGCAGGTGATCATCCCATGATCCCTTAAAATCCATCGTACACGCCCTCAACATATCCTCCAGGGTCTGAATAGTCCTCTCTGACTGACCATCTATCTGACGATGATAGGCGGTACTAAAACTCAATCGAGATCCCATGGACTCCTGAAACTGGGTCCAAAATCTGGAAGTAAACCGGGAATCTCTATCAGAAGTAATACTCACTGGAGCCCCATGTAATCTAGCTATCTCGCTGACATACAGTTCAGCTAAGGCATCCACAGTATCTGTGCTCTTGATGGTAAGGAAGTGGGCACTCTTGGTCAATCTATCCACAATGACCCATATCGCATCACGACCTCTTCGGGTCCTCGGTAAACCCATAATAAAGTCCATAGTGACATGCTCCCATTTCCATGTAGGTACAGGTAAGGGCTGTAGCAGTCCTCCGGGCTTCCGATGCTCAGCTTTCACTTGCTGTCATACTAAACACCTGGCCACATACTCTGCCACATCTCGCTTCATACCACTCCACCAATACACCTTTCTCAAGTCTTGGTACATCTTAGTACTCCCTGGGTGCATGGTGTAACGCGAGCAATGAGATTCTCTCAGTATCTGTCTCTTCAGGGTATCATCGTCCGGTACACAAATCCGTCCTCTGAACCTCAATAATCCATCCTCACTGATGGTGAGATCCGACTGCGAACTCTGCTCAGCTTGGCTAACCATGTCTATCAATCTCTGATCACTGCGCTGCCAAGTTCTAATCTGATCCATGATCCTGGGCTCTATCCGCAGGCTAGCCAAAAATCCAGTCTCTGCCTCTTTAACTCTGATCCGAAGTTCGGCGAACTGCTCTAACAAATCCCATTCCCTGATCATCATAGCAGATATCATACTCTTCCTGCTCAGGGCATCAGCAACCACATTCGCCTTACCCGGATGATAAAGAATCTCGCAGTCATAATCCTTAAGGAGTTCCATCCATCTCCTTTGTCTCATGTTTAACTCTTTCTGATCAAAGAGATATCTCAAACTCTTGTGATCAGTGAAGATCTGGAATCTTTCCCCATATAAGTAGTGTCGCCAGATCTTCAAAGCAAATACCACAGCGGCTAACTCCAAATCATGCGTGGGGTAATTCCGCTCATGGTCCTTCAGCTGTCGCGATCCATATGCGACCACTCTTCCGTGCTGCATAAGCACACACCCCAATCCTTGATGAGATGCATCACTATACACCGAGAATCCTCCTGATCCCTCAGGGATAGTTAACACAGGTGCCGCCGTCAATCTCCTCTTTAACTCTTGAAAACTGAGCTCACATTGATCAGTCCATATGAACGGAGTCTCCTTACGCGTGAGCTTAGTCAAAGGAGCGGCAATCCTTGAGAATCCTTCCACAAATCTCCTGTAATACCCTGCCAAACCAAGGAAACTTCGTATCTCAGTCACTGTCCTCGGTCTTTCCCAATTAAACACAGCTGCTATTTTACTCGGATCCACTGATACTCCTTCCTCTGAGACTACATGCCCAAGGAAAGCTATCCGGTTCAGCCAAAATTCACACTTACTAAGCTTTCCGTATAATTGCTTATCTCGGAGTATCTGAAGTACTAACCACAAATGCTGTGCATGCTCCTCATACGACCGAGAATACACCAGGATATCATCGATAAAGACTATCACAAACTTATCCAGATAGTCTCTGAACACCTCATTCATCAATCTCATGAATGCTGCAGGGGCGTTCGTCAATCCAAAGGACATCACCAGAAATTCGTAATGGCCATACCTTGTCCTGAAGGCCGTCTTTGGAATATCTTCTTCCTTGATCCTCAATTGGTGATAGCCCGATCTCAAATCAATCTTAGAAAAGACTGTTGCCCCTCTTAGCTGATCAAGTAGATCGTCAATCCTGGGCAGTGGGTATTTATTCTTCACCGTGGCTTTATTCAACAACCAGTAGTCTACACATAATCTGAGACTACCGTCCTTCTTCTTAACAAACAGTACTGGCGCTCCCCACGGCGAAACACTGGGTCTAATAAACCCTTGATCCAATAACTCCTGTAGTTGTTTCTTCAATTCCTCAAGTTCCACTAATGCCATCCTGTAGGGAGGTTTAGAGATCGGCTGAGTATCCGGTACCAAATCAATGGTAAACTCCAGCTCTCTCTGTGGTGGTAAGCCTGGCAATTCATCTGGGAAAACATCCAGAAATTCGCAAACCACGGGTATATCCTCAATCCTCGGGTATTCCCGCTCATCGTCTGAGATGAGTGTCTCATAACCTTCACATAAATAATCATATTTAATATTTTTCCAAAATAATGTTAAAATTCTCAAATGACTTACTAGAATTCCACATAATCATTTCATCAATATCTCAACCGTACACTGTAAGGTTCAGGTAGGGAGAAAGTTACAATCTTAGTGTAGCAGTCTAAACTCACTCGATTGGTCGCCAACCAATCCATTCCTAGAATTACATCAAACCCATGTATACTCAACATGATTAGATCTGCTAACATCACTCTATCTCCCACCTTAATTTCACATTCTCTACAGATTAACTCAGTTCTCTGGGATTCACGCATAGGGGTATTTACATGTAGTATATATTCTAGAGGTTCAAACTTCAAGTTTAATCTACATGCAAAATGCTCAGAAATAAACGAATGCGTGGATCCTGAATCAATCAACACATGAGCCTCATAATTACAGACAGAGAGTGTACCTCTTATAGTTTCTGCCGAAGTGTCTGCGGTCTCCTTATCCAGGGCGAACACACGTCCCTGTGCCACAGGTTTCTTCCCTTTCTCTGCCGCAGTGGCCCGTCTCCGGGGATCCACTCTCTGAGGCTGTTGTCTAGTGGGCTTCGAAGCATGTGGTATCTGAGGTTGGGGACAGTCCTTCACTCTGTGGCCCATGTCACCACATCTGAAACATCCATGGATCGACCCAGTACAACTTCCCTCATGCGATCGGCCACAGTCTCTACAAATCCTCATCTCCGGCCTGACATATCGTGGGGTCTCCTTGATAATAGGATAGGCTCTGGGTCACTCCAATCTGTCCCTCTGCACCTCAATCCTTCCTCTTCCTAAGGAACCTCTCCTAGCCTCTGACTGGAAAAGTGCTGGCCTCTTGCCCTTATCTCTATTCACCGCTCTGAGCTCATTCTGGGATTGTACCATCTCAATCCCTCTTTCAACCTCTTGTGCTCGTCTTAGAGCATCTCCAAACTCGGTAATACATAGCCCCATCAGTCTATCTCTAATAACGGGCTTCAACCCATACACAAACTTCTCTGTGCGGAGCTCTTCACTCTTGAAGGTCTCTGGGTCATATCTCAATAGTGCGGTGAACTGGCTCTCATAGTCATCCACCGACATGTCACCCTATACCAAACTCAAAAATTCGGCCTGTTTCCTTCTCTGAGCGGCTCGTGGTACATATTGGGTTCTAAAAGCTGTCTGAAACTCTTCCCAACCAATCTCATCCTGGCGGGACATCAAGATACCCTGGGTAGTACCCCACCAATCTCGAGCTCTCCCCTTCAGCATATAGGCACTCATACTGACTCTCTCAGCATCGGTGCACCCCAGTAAATCAAATATAACTCTCAACTCCATCAACCACTCCTCAGCCTCTGTAGGATCCTTCTTTCCCCTAAATGCGGGTGGATTCATCTTCAGAAATTCCTTTAGTCGGACCTTACTTCTGTCCTCAGGCTGAGTGACGGGAGGCACTGGGGGTATGGGAGGTCCTGGTGGTGGTGTAGGGGTAGTATCCGAGGCATTAACTCCAAAGTGTTGCGCGAATAGCGCCGCCATCTGCTCAAAACCTTGCCTCACATCGGTCTCAATCCGATTAAATCGAGAGTTAGGACTCTCTGGTTGTGGGACAGGTGGTGGAGGGGACTCTGCCTGCCTCCTCGAACGACCTCGTCGTTTACTCATTCTCAATCTCAACTCGTCTCCTGCGCGTACATATCACAATTGATTGAAATCTCAATCCTCAGTTTTAGTTCATGACCAGACTATTACAGACACTTGGGATGCATTCTATTTCACTTAATCGACACTGACAGTACTAGACACCCTAAGCTCTGATACCAAGAAAACTCTGTCACGCCCCGAAAATGCGAAAAATAGGGCTAATTTAAAACTTTTTACTCGTTAATTCACAAATAAAGAGTGCATTCCTGTGCAGTGTCATACATCATCATAATTATCATGCCTCAGGATCTCATCATGATATAATAAATATTGTATTATACCCATTACTCGATTACAAGTCAATTAATCCTAATACATCCCATATATTGTCATACATCAAGTGTCTGCAATTACATTAATAGTCTGGATACATGAAAAGATAAATATACCTCAAAGTACAAATTATATAGCCTGGAGCTCGAATCCTCCACTAGCCACTACTCCGTACGTCGCAGGGAAGTCCTTATTCACTTGAAGAACTCTGGGGGGAAAGAAAAACAGGGTGAGCTTCTAAATCGCTCAGTAAGGGGGGTAGGGGACTCATTTCATAAACCAAAATGCACATCACAAAGCATTTATTTGTATGTGAAACTCATTTGAAAACCATAGCATGAAAATACTCAAAACGACACTCTCATGTGTCAAATCATGTGAAAACATGAAGTAAAAAGGCTCACTCTAGAGCAAAACAAAGCATGTGAAAATACGCGTTAAACGCTTTCTCAAATAACGTGGCATAGCCACTGATTTAAAATCACACGTGGCAAAGCCACTGAATTATTTTCTCACGTGGTATAGCCACAAAACACACGTGGCAAAGCCACTGAATTATTTTCTCACGTGGCATAGCCACAAAACACACGTGGCAAAGCCACTGAATTATTTTCTCACGTGGCATAGCCACTGAATAGGGTTTCTCAACGTGGCACTGCCACCAATGGGGTTTCTCAACGTGGCACAGCCACCAATGGGGTATACGTGGCACAGCCACCGATGGGGTATACGTGGCACAGCCACCAATGGGTTTCTCAACGTGGCACAGCCACCAATGGGGTTTCTCAACGTGGCACAGCCACCAATGGGGTATACGTGGCACAGCCACCAATGGGTTTCTCAACGTGGCACAGCCACCAATGGGGTTTCTCAACGTGGCACAGCCACCAATGGGGTATACGTGGCACAGCCACCAATGGGTTTCTCAACGTTACCAGAACGGAGAAGAATTCGGGCTTACATGCTACCAGAGCAATGCCCGGTGTGTACTCACAACTACACACCCAAGTCTTATCACATAAGACAGGTTTGCCTTCACGTAGAACTCGTAATGATTTTCTCTCTTAAAACTCATTTAAAATCGTTTTGTACTCAACACAAAACGTAATAAAACCGAGTTCCAACCGGCAAAGCACACGCACACATTTCTCAAATCTCAATGTTGCCTTAACGTAGAGCCCAGTTATAAACTCATAAAACATTGGGCTCCAACCGGCTATAAAATCGTGTGCAGTTCAAATCTCAACACAAAACACTCAACATGCTTGTTTATAAATCGTAAATCATGCTAAAACAGTTTGCAATTCACATACACAAATGGTTTAGATTTCCCTTACTTCTTTGCACCTCGTATAGTGCAATCGTTCCCCCGTATCACGGACTAGCCTCGCATTCCACTCTGGAACTCCCGAGCTGTCCAAACGATGTTAAAAACATCAATACTCAACATCACATAAACCTCAATTCTCAAAATCGAGCATAATTGCTCATAACACCTCAATTCTCTTGATTTCTCGTAACTCAACCCTAAACTACAACTCTATTCACAATATCCCAATGTTCGATATCTCTAATACCAATTATCTACGCTAATTCTCCACATTGTCCAATTTTCCATTTATAGCTCACAATTTCCTAAATTCACCAAAATTCTCAATATGCATATCACTCCTACCACATTGAAATTTAATCAATCCCTAGTCATCTTTCAGCCATTTCAACACAAATTCAACCACCAATAACATTAAAATCAACTCAAATATCAAGATCGAGGTTTAGAAATTACCCAAAGCTTGTGAGACGCACAACTCACGCCTCGATCCGATTCGTCCTTCGATTTCCAAGTATGTTGTTCTCCCTTTGATGAGGAACAACTTTCCTTCTTACCACAATAGCTGATTCGGCCGAAAATGGGGGATTTGGAGGAGTGAGAAACTAGGTTTTCGGAAAAATGAAGGTTTGAAAGAGAGAGAAAGTAAGATTTCAGGAGAAAACATGGGTCCCTTATATAGACTGGAGGTAGGAGATCGATCTGTCTCCTGGGGAGATCGATCTGCATTTGAATTTTGGGGACGATCTAGGCAATTTTATGCCTAGGAGATCGATCTGTCGAGGGGTGAGATCGATCTCTTTATTACTTTATGAGATCGATCTGTGCCTTGAGGAGATCGATCTTCTCCCAAACAGAAGCATTTGGAGATCGATCTCCTCCTCATGAGATCGATCTTCTCTCAAACAGATTCATTTGGAGATCGATCTCTTCCATTGGAGATCGATCTGCTCCTCAAATTTCCCCTTCCTCGTCATTTTTTTTAATTCACCAGATCGATCTCTCCTTCTCCCAGATCGATTTGTCCTCATGGATCAAGCTTATTTTACACACTTAACACATAAATCTCCAATTATAATTCCCACAATTCAATTAGCTCAATAAATTACACTTCAATTTATTATTACATCATTAAATATGTCTGAAATTCTCAGATCTCACATATTCCTTCATTTCTTTTCAACAAAACTTATAGTAAAGCTATCTATCCCTGAAAATATTACTGTTTTAGCATAACAATCTAAAACAACATGGTTCGTAGACAACCAGTCCTTTCCTAAAATTACATCAAAATCACTCATATTCAATAGAATAAGATCAGTTATCATATCTTTTCCCTTATTTTAAGTCTACAATCCCTATATACATGTTTTGTCAATTGACTGTCGTTCATGGGTGTAGAAATTAACAACATTCTATTAATGATGTAGGGTTGACATATTTCAGCAACATACATGCAAATGAAGGCAATATGAAGGAATGCGTGTGTCAGACCTAGATTTTATGTATCTTATTCCTTATGATTCCTATATGTATGAACACTCTATTATTATAGTTGAATCATAAGAAGAGTATTTACTAGATTTAAAGTGTTAGTAAAATGATTTAAAACGCAAAAGCTACATAAAAAGCCCAATGTGAGCTATAAGAGTCACAGGTTAACCAAGTAGATCTAAATCATTTTGACTGAAAATAAGAACTTAAAATGAGAAAGTATAGAGACCTCATGAAGGAAAGTCAGCTTGATTTAGTCCCAAACATAGAAAACAAGAGTAAAAGCTAAAAAGGGTAAAATGGACCTTTTTGGCAAGTTAAGGTGTTTCGGGTGTAATTACCTACCGGGAACGGTTGAAACATAAAGACGAGAGTGTAAGACATAAGATATGACACTTTTGGAATTTTAAGAAAAAGTCAACTTGGTCAATGGTTAAGAAAAAAGTCAACTATAGTTAAGAAAGTGGACTTTTACCATAGTTGACTAATCATGGTTAAAAAAATTAACCTAAGTATGGAGAAAAAATTGGGGAAAAATATTCTTGGTCAGAATACAAGATAATGATCCCCGAAAGTAAGGAAAATTTATTCGAAAGGATTCCAGATTAAATTTAATGGTTAAAAACGTAATGGGCCTAAGGTGACAATTTTAAAGCCCATTAAGGTATACTAAACGTATATCGAAATTCTTAGGCCCCTTATACCGAATTGTTGGACCAATTGATTGGCCAAATATTGAGACAATTAAAGGCCCAAGGTATAGTAAAAATTTCATCCCAAAAGCCCATTAAGAAAGCCCAAATCGAGAAGCCCACATGGAAAGCCCATGAGATAAATATCTAACCATAGTTAAAGCTAACCATGACTCATAAGGTGACTCATTAGGTGGCTCATGGCTAAGGCTTAGAAAGTCCAGCTTAATGGCTTGAAAGTAAAGCTTAATGGCTAAGTAAGTGGCTTATAAAATCAGCCACACCATTGTCATCTGCATCACACCAAATTCGGCTAGAAGAAGAAACCATTGAAACAAATTATCCAAGCTTTCTCTCCCTAGAAATCACTAGGAATTAAGCATAATTGGAACTTGCATCCTTCATAGAAGTTGTTCCAAATTGAAAGGAGAGTGACGTATGTTGGAATTGGCTATCAAGGAGCCATAGAGTGCAAACCGTGAGCCTCCAAAGTATTCGGCCAAGTGTGAACACAACAATTGGTATATTTTCAAGTTTTCAATTTCATATATGTTAATGTATGAATGATTTTAAGTATATTAGTATATGTTTTAAGCATTGAAACATATTAAATCTCTATTATCTTGGTTAGGCCGAGAGTGAATAGTGAAATGTTGATGAATGTCCATATGATTTTAAGGCATAAATAGGTTAACATACATGTGTTAATGATTATGGTATAATTAGAATTAATCAAATTGATTAATTAATACATGTAATTAGTTGGCAATGAAGGTGTTTGATAAAATGCCTAAATGTCCTATATGATGTTAAGAAAGTTGCCAACCAAGTGTTTGTGAAAATGCCTAAGTGAATTGGCTAGACAAATAGGCATGGATGGCATGCCATGGTGTAACCGATGGCATGGATAGCTCTCGACCATGGCATGTGGCCGAGAGGCCCAATGGGTCGAGCCCAAATATTTTAGGCCCAATATGAGGTAATGGGTCTAGGACAAGCCCAATAAAAATTGGTGGGCCCCACAAGCCCAATAGGCCCAACAAAAATGAATAGTAAAATAAAAATGGGCTTAAGGCATAATTAGGCCCATTAAAGATTATTAAAGCCCATTAAGGGAAATAGACTGTATTTAATGTGAAATACAGCAGGAAAAGTGTAATTAACCAGATAAATGGTTATATGCAGCTCCATAGATTATTGGAGGAGCAAATCGGATTGCTAAAACGAGCAGCACAGAGAAAGTGAAATTTCTTGAGTGATTGCAGGTAAGGGACTTTTGTGAGTAGTTAGAGATACCTGCACATATTTTCATCTGCTTTTACATTCACTTAAAACTCTGAGGGTCAGAGAAAGTGAATAATAATTATTGTGACTCGATAGGGGCAAATTCTGATTTTACCCCTAGTTAGTCAAAAAGTTAACTTTTGTGAAAAGTTGTAAAAAGCATGGAAACCACTATTTTGACTGTTTACCTACTGTTTATCAGGAGAATAAATAGATGGGCTAATGATTTTAAGGTTGATGTGAATTAAGCACATTTTATAGTGCTGATTTTGATATTTTGTAAATCATCCTTTTTTAAAGAGCCATCTATCATATTTTGTGAGAATGAATCGTGCTGGAGCACAACTCGCACTGGATTTCATATATTTTCCACATACATTAGTGTTGGATTATGATTCGCACTAGATTTCCATGACATGCATGATAGAGTACTGGAGTTATTACTCGTACTCAGTTTTATATGATATATGCATGAGAGAGTACTGGAGCGATTAGCTCGTACTCGAGTTTTTCATGAGATGCACGATAGAGTGCTGAAGCGTTGCTCGTACTCGATTCTTCATGATTTATACATGACATAGTACTGGAGCTATTTCTCGTACTTGATTTGATGATATTGTGCATAGCATGGTACTGGAGCTATTGCTCGTACTTGATTTAATACATGAACTATGCATTGACCTTGTTGCTGGAGGTTTACTCACACTAGCGTTAAGTTTGTGATGTGAAATAGTATTTGAGTGGAGTATCGACTGTGAGTCGCGCTCAAAGGCGCGCACTATATGTGATATATAATACATGTTAAAACCCATGCTTGATTCCTTTTGTGGAATGAGTGTCACATTATGTGAGAGGATATCCGCATAAGGGTACTAGAGACGTGGTATGATATTCCATGGTCTGAGGGCTAAGACCTATGGCAGGCACCCTGACTGTGATGTAGGGTCGACGGAGTACGTTGTATCGTGCATGTGGCATGGGGTACACTGTACCGTGTGGTGTTGTCGAGTTGAGGAGGATATAGCTGGCGGTTGTGATGGATTGACCCCCCTCTCGTTGCAGCAGTGATGCCTCGCACACTAGGATTACGTGTAGCTTGGGATCACAGGTCGGATATGATCATAGTCCAGGATACTATTTACATTTTCACCACAGAATCTCACATGATATATCACCTGATTGACTGATTTAATTACGGATAGACCTGAGGGATGGGTCGGACTCCGATTTTGTGTTGTGAATGATTTAAATGCCATATTTACTGTGATTTAAACACACATGGCATGATTTATCTAAAGGCATTGTGATATTATAAAGATGCATTGTTTTGCACTACATGCCTACATTTGAGAAAGAAAGCACGATTTCTATATATGGGATTTAATCTGTACAAGTATATATATATATATATATATTTAAAGACATGCTTTTAAAGTGAGTAAAGGAAATGATGTTTTCAAGGCATAGCATTATTTTGAGTAGATAGTGTAGATATCTACTTGCTTGCCTGATTTCCTTACTGAGCGCGTTGTATGCTCACCCCTCTTTCTTTACATCTCTCTGCAGAGCATCAGTAGTAGAGTGAGAGTTATTGAGGGATAGTATTCCTGAGTCCACTGCTATTTCCTATCAATCGACAGGTATACATATTTTGTACGGTTATGAATCTAAACATAGAAACAGCACAGTGATGTATACGATATATGTTATGGGGAATGTAATTGTAGTAGACTTTATGTAATCTCACATGTATTATAAAGGAAGCTACAGTTAGTAACAGTATATTGACATGTATGTATGATAATGGATGATATGGTATGCGAGGAAGCTAATATCGAATCATAGCTCAACCATTGATGAGAGGAAAGGTAAGTTAAAATGCGAAAAATTTGTAGTGATTTTGGTTAAAGTCATGAATTGAGATGAGGTCCTGACAGCGTGGCACTAGGATCAAATAGTACAAATGCTTCTAAATAAAAAATTAGAATGGTACCTTTAATCACATTTACTGATGAGTCTGCAGTGTCCAGGTCCAGTGCATGTACTCACCCTTTGCCAATAACCTGTTTCCCCTTCTCCTTGGCTGTGGCTCTCCTCCTCAGAGCAGAAGTCTCAACAGGAGATCTCTCTGACTCCTTGCCCTTTTGTGGGGCAATCTTTATCATCTTTGGGCAAATCCTTACGATATGCCTTGGCTTCCCACAGCAAAAGTACACTATCGTAGTCATCAGACAAGGCCTGTTACCATGATATCTGTCACATCTCCTACACGGCTCGGTAGTCGATCGTGTCCCTCCAATAATTATACCCCTCGGTGGCGCTAAAGTCGGATATACAAGAGACTTAACCATCCTCTCCTATTCATCCTCAATCCAAGGTCTTTTCTTAAACAGTCTCCGACCTCCCCTCTTGACTACTCTATCAATTTTAGATCTCTTTCAGTCTCTGTCTCTACCTCTACTGACCTTCCCAAACTTAGAGGCATTCCGCTCAATGTCCTGCTCTCATAACTGCACCTTGCGCACAACTTTCTTATATGTCAGGATATCCAATGGGACCAATTTAGATCTGATGGCTGGTATTAATCCATCAATGTACTTCCTAACCTTCTTTGTGTCACTGCTCATCGTATCCAGGTCGTATCTTCCAGGGATATAAATCTCGTCTCATACTCGTCTACAGATCTGCTCCCCTAAGCAAACCTTATAAACTCCATCTGCAACTTCTTCTGAGCAGTATCTGAAACATATTGCCTCCAAAAAGCCTCTAAAAATACCTTTCAACGGATCTTAGTGTGTCAGGCTCTTAGAATCGATCTGGTGGACTTTCACCAATGTTCTGCCACTCCCTTGAGCATGAATGCGATAAAAGTGACCACCTCTATCATCGTATACTCAAAGAACCCATACAACTTCTCGATCTCACTCACCCAGTCCTTAGTAACTACTAGGTCATTTATCTCACTGAAAGACGACGGTCTAAACTTCTGAAATTGTTATAATCTGTCCAAGTCACAACCATATCCCAAAACTCTGTTACCCTATTGTGCAGCATCGAGTGATGCTGTATCCTGAATTAGTGGGGGTGTAGGTGTATCTGAAGCAAATGCATGTCCAGCATTGGTAACCTAGGCAGCTGGGCCCTGTCTCTCCCCAGCTCCAAGCATAGACTGAGCGACTAACTCCATAATAATCTCTATACTTTGCTCAAACCTAGCAAAGCGTGCCTCAGTGTCCCTTGGCCTCTTGATAGGCTCCTGTGGGATTTGATCAGTCTGCTGCTTTCCATCGCTCTCAGGCCTCCCTTTACGGCCCCTAGCACGTGCACTCGCCCCTCTACCACTACGTGTGACAGGCCTATCTGATATACACATTTACATCTAAATTTTTCGCTTTATAGCTTAATGTTTCTTGTCGTGAACAGTTTCCAACACCAACTAGTTAAGCTATGACTCAGTGTTAGTTACCTCTTATCATACACTACATCATTCAATATTTATATTAAAATAGTTGTAAGCATATTAACTGTCAGACCCAGATTTTTGTAGCTTGTACCTTATGATTCCTATGTGTATGAACACTATGTAATTATAGTTGAATTATAAGAAGAGTATTTACTAGACTTAAAGTGTTAGTGAAATGATTTAACACGCAAAAGCTACATAAAATGCCTAATGTAAGCGATGAGTATCACAGGCTAAACTGAGTTATTCTAAATCATTCTGACTGAAAATAAGAACTTAAAATGAAAGAGCATAGAGAGCTCATGAAGGAAAGTCAGCTTGATTTAGTCTCGAACATAGAAAACGAGAGTAAAAGCTGCAAAGGGTAAAATGGACCTTTTTAGCGAGAAAAGGTGTTTCGGGTATAATTATCCACCGGAAGCAGTTGGAATATAAAGACGAGAGTGTAAGACATAAGATATCACACTTTCAGAATTTTAAGAAAAAGTCAACTTAGTCAATGGTTAAGGAAAAAGTCAACTATAGTTAAGAAAGTGGACTTTTACCATAGTTGACTAATCATGGTAAGAAATTAACCTAAGTGTGGAGGAAAATTTGGGGAAAAATATTCTTAGCCAGAATATAAGATAAGCATCCCCGAAAGTAAGGAAAATTTATTCGGAAGGATTTCAGAATAAATTTAATGGTTAAAAACGTAATGGGCCTAAGGTGAAAATTTTAAAGCCCATTAAGGTATACTAAACTTATATCAAAATTTTTAGGTCCTTAAGACCGAATTATTGGACCAATTGATTGGACAAATTTTGAGACAATTAAGGGCCCGAGACATAGTAAAAATTTCAGCCTGAAAGCCCATTAAGAAAGCCCAAACCGAGAAGCCCAAATGAAAAAGCCCATGAGATAAACATCTAACCATAGTTAAAGTTAACTATGACTCAAAAGGTGACTCATAAGATGACTCATGGCTAAGGTTTGGAAAGTCAAGTATAATGGCTGAAAAGTAAGGCTTAATGGCTAAGTAAGTGACTTATAAATTCAGCCACACCATTGTCATCTTCATCACACCAAATCCGGCTAGAAGAAGAAACCATTGAAACATATTTTCCAAACTTTCTCTCACTAGAAATCACTAGGAATTAGGCATATTTGGAACTTGCATCCTTCATGGAAGTTGTTCCAAATTGAAAGGAGAGTGACATATGTTGGAATTGGCTATCAAGGAGCCATAGAGTGCAAACCGAGAGCCTCCAAAGTTTCGGCCAAACGGTGAACACAACAATTGGTATATTTTCTAATTTCCAATTTCATATATGTTAATGTATGAATGATTTTAAGTATGTTGATATATGTTTTAAGCATTAAAACATATTAAATCACCATGAAGTGGGTTAGGCCGAGAGTGAGTAATGGGATATTAATTTATGTTAATATGATTTTAAGACATAAATGGATTAGTGTACATGTATTAATGTTAATGGTGTAATTAGAATTAATCAAATTGATTAATTAATACATGTAATTTGTTGGCAATCAAGGTGTTTGATAAAATGCCTAAATGAACTATATGATGATTGGTAATGTTGCCTACCAAGTGTTAGTGAAAATGCCTAAGTGAAATTGGCTAAATAATAGGCATGGATGGCATGCCATGGTAAAACCGAAGCCTGGGTAGCTCTCGGCCATGGCATGTGGCCGAGAGGCCCAATGGGCCAAGCCCAAATATTTTAGGCCCAATAAGGTGTAATGGGCCTAAAACAAGCCCAATAAGAGTTGGTGGGCCCCACAAGCCCAATAGGCCCAACGAAAATGAATAGTAAAATGAAAATGGGCTTAAGGTATAGTTAGGCCCATTAAGGATTTTTAAGGCCCATTAAGGGAAAATAGACTGTATTAATGTGTAATATAGTAGGAAAATTATAATTAACTTGAGGAATGGTTATTTACAGCTCCGGAGTTTACATTGAGAGCTGATCAGATGGCGAGATTGAGCAGCACCTAGGAAGTGAGGTCACTTGACGTGATCCGAGGTAAGGGACTTTTGCAAGTAGATAGAGATACCTGCACGTATTTTCGTCTGCTTTTACATTCACTTAAAAACTCTGAGGGTCAGAGAAAGTGAATAATAATTATTGAGACTCGATAGTGGCAAATTACGATTTTACCACTAGTTAGTCAAAAGGTCAACTTTTGTGAAAAGTTGCAAAAAGCATGGAAACTATTATTGTGAGTGTTTAACTGCTGTTTAGCATGAAAATAAATAGATGAGCTAATGATTTTAAGGTTGATGTGACCTAAGCACACTTTATAGTGCTGATTTTAATATTTTGTAAACAATCCCTTTTAAAGAGTCATCTATCATATTATGTGAGAATGAACCGTGCTAGAGCACAGCTCGCACTGGATTTCATATGTTTTCCACATACATTAGTGCTGGATTTTGATACGCACTAGATTTCCATGACATGCATGATAGAGTATTGGAGTTCTACTCGTACTCAGCTTTAAATGATATATGCATACAAAGTGCTGGAGCGATTAGCTCGTACTCGAGTTTTACATGAGATACATGACAGAGTACTGGAGTGTTGCTCGTACTCAATTCTTCATGGTTTATACATGACATAGTACTGGAGCTATTGCTCGTACTTGATTTGATATTGTGCATAGCATGGTACTGGAGCTATTGCTTGTACTTGATTTAATACATGAACTATGCATTGACCTAGTTGCTGGAGGTTTACTCGCACTAGAGTTGAGTTTGTGATGTGAAACAGTGTTTGAGCGGAGTGTCGACTGTGGGTTGCACTCAAGACGCACACTGTATGTGATATATAGTACATGTTAAACCCCATGCCCGAGTCCTTGTGTGATTGTGTGTCACATCTTGTGAGAGGATATCCGCATGAGGGTAATATAGACGTGGTATGATATTCCATGGTTACGAGGGCTAAGACCTATGGCAGGCACCCTGGCTGTGATGTAGGGTCCACGAGTGTACTTTGTACCGTGCCTGGGGGCACGAGGAGTACGATGTACCGTGTGTTACGTATAGCTGACGGCTGTAGTGGACTGACCATCCTCCCGTTGCAGCAGTGATGCCCCGCACACCAAGTACTGTGTTGCTTGGGATCACATATCGGATATAATCATAGTCCAGGATACTATTTGCATTTAACCACAGAGTCTCACATGATATATCACATTGATTGACTGATTTAAATTGCGGACAGACCTGAGGGATGGGTCAGACTCCGATTTTGTTATGTGAATTATTTAATGCCATATTTATTGTGATTTAAATATACATGGCATGATTTACATAAAGGCATGACTTATATTAAGATGCATTGTTTTGCACTACATGCCTACATTTGAGAAAGAAAGCATGGTTTCTGTACATGGGATTAAATCTGTACAAGTATATATATTTATATATTATATTTCAAGACATGCTTTTGAAATGAGTTAAGGAAATAATGTTTTCAAGGCATAGCATTATCTTGAGTAGATAGTGTAGATATCTACTTGCTTGCCTGATTTCCTTACTGAGCGCGTTGTATGCTTACCCCGTTTTCTTTACATCTCTCTACAGAGCGCTTGTAGAGCGAGAGCTATCGAGGGATAGTATTCCTAAGTCCACAGCTAGTTCCTATCGATCGCCAGGTATACAGATTTTGTACAGTTGTGTATCTAAACATAGAAACAACATAGTGATGTATACGATATATATTATGGGGAATGTATTTGTATTAGATTTTATATAATCTTACATGTATGATAAAAGCAAGTACAGTCAGTAATAGTATGTTGACATGTATGTATGATATTGGATGATGTGGTAAGTAAGGACTCTGACATCGAATCATAGCCCAACCATTGAAAAGAGGAAAGGTAAGTTAAAAATGCAAAAAAATTTGTAGTGATTTTGGATAAAGTCATGGATTGAGAATGGGGTCCTGACAGAATGGTATCAGAGCAGAGGTTGGTCTGATGTGAGTCGGTGTTAGAAAATAGGAAAGTGTACATCCCCATAGTACTGTGCTGTGCTTAGATATAACTGTGTATACCAGATAGGAGACGGACTAATTCATTATTATGAATGCAGGAACCTTGCCTATATGGCAAATACGAGTAGTGTGTTGAGACGCGCTTCACGAGATTAGAGCGTAGTCTCGACACGATTGTAGATATACTGGTACAGACGATGCCAAGTAGGCAGGGACAGGAGGCAGGAGCCGTGACAGGAGAGGCAGTTGCCCCTGATACCCCTACGCAGACAGCTGATGCACAGAGGACTGTAGATACTCCTACACCCCCACCGATTTTGGGTGGTATTAGATTAGGGTATGGATGTGATCTACATCGGTTGAGAGAATTCCAGAAGTTTAGACGTCCATCATTTAGTGGGGTCAAGGACCCCGTGGCTGTTGAGGAGTGGTTAGCAGAGCTGGAGAAGCTTTATGGATTCTTCGAGTGTACGACCTCGGAGATGGTTGCGTTTGCTACGTTCCTACTGAAGGGAGCTGCAGAGCATTGGTGGAAGTCCACCCAACCTATATTGAGATCCCGACACACAGATATCAGTTGGGATATATTTCGAGAGGCCTTCAGGAGGCAGTTTGTTCCCGACACCGCACAGCGGAAATTACAGGCAGAGTTTTTGGGACAAAACTAGGGGAGCTTATCTGTGGACGAGTATGAGACTCGATTCCTATCCCTAGGAAGATATGACCCTGATACCATGTACAGTGAGACCAGGAAGGTTCACCGGTTTATCGACGGGTTGAGGCCGGTGCTACGGTCCAGGTTGGTCCCATTAGACATAGTGACCTATGAGGAAGCAGTGCGCAGGGCGCAACTGTGTGAGCAAGATTACGAGAGGAATGCTTTCGAGTTTGGGAAGTTTAGCTGTAGCCGAGATATACAGAAGAAGAGGCCGACTAGAGATTTCAGTTATCGAGGAGGGAAGAGACTCTTCGGTAAGAGATCACGGGTAGAGGAGGCGCGAGAGAGGTGTGCTAGACCTCCTGCTTATCCGACTGTAGACCCAAAAAAGGGCATTATCACAGGAGGACAGAGACCTGCTATTGATCAGTGTAGAAGATGCGGTAAACAACATGGAAGTAGACCGTGTCCGCTAACTCCTATTGTGTGTTTTCGATGTGGGAAACAAGGGCACATTGCTAGAGAGTGCCCAGAGACATTTGTTACTGCACCACTGAGGGGCAGGGAGCCTGATAGAACTCCAGCTGGTACGTCGCCTAAGAGAGGTAGAGCGACGGCAGAGGAGAAGGGGAAACAAGTGATGGGTCAAGGGCGAGTACATGCTTTGGACCAGGGGACAGCTGATGCTTCATCAGATGTGATTCGAGGTAACATCCTGATTTATGATATTGAAGCATATGTTTTAATTGATCCTGGTGCCACGCATTCTTTTGTATCGCCTTCATTTGCATGTAAATTAGCAAGACATGTAGAGCGTACACCTTTATGTATGATGATGTTCATTAGTACGCCTATGAATATTAGTCAAGTTGTAGAATATGTATTTAATGACTGCAAGTTAAGAGTAGGGAATAAGGAGATGACAGCCAATCTAATATTACTAAGTATGAGTGACTTTGATATAATATTAGGAATGGATTGGCTATCTACAAACCATGCTGTTTTAGATTGTTATGCTAAGACAGTTATGTTTCCTAACCTTACTAGATATGTTGTAAAGTTTAATAAGAATAAATGAAAGGAGTAGTTATGGTTATTACATGATTTCTGATTTAGAAAACCTTTAACATATCAAGGTTTATTGCGTACGTGGTAGATATGGATAAGGCACATTCGGAGTTGTCAGACATTACTGTGGTCAATGAGTACCCAGATCTTTTTTCGGATGAATTGCCAGGGTTACCACCAGACAGAGAGATGGAGTTCTGCATAGATCTGGTACCTAGTACGGAGCCTATTTCGAGACCACCATATCGCATGGCCTTAGTTGAGCTGGAAGAGCTCAAGAGACAGTTACAGGAGCTGTTGGATAGGGGTTTCGTTCGATCGAGTGTTTCACCTTGGGGAGCACCGGTTCTATTTGTGAGGAAGAAGGATGGGAGCCTCCGATTGTGTATAGACTACCGATTGTTGAATAAGGCCACCACCAAGAATAGATACCCCCTTGCACGCATTGACGATTTGTTAGATCAGCTTCAGGGAGCACAGGTCTTTTCCAAGATTGACCTGAGGTCTGGGTATCATCAGCTGAAGGTTCGGAGTGGAGATGTACCCAAGACAGCATTTTGTACCCGATATGGCCACTATGAGTTCTTGGTCATGCCATTCGGATTGACGAATGCTCCAGCTGCTTTCATGGCTTTGATGAACGATGTGTTCAAGCCATACTTAGACCAGTTTGTTATCGTCTTCATCGATGACATATTGGTGCATTCGAGATCCAAGGAGGAGCATGAGGAGCACCTCAGGATCGTGTTGCAAACGCTACGGGAGCATGAGTTATATGCTAAGCTCAGTAAGTGTGACTTTTAGTTGTCATAGATCTTGTTTTTGGGATATGTTGTATCGAGAGATGGTGTATCAATTGATCCATCTAAGACAGAGGCTATAGTTCAGTGGGAACAGCCGAGGACAGTCACCGATATCAGGTGTTTTCTGGGTTTAGCTGGATACTATCGAAGATTCGTTGAGGGATTTTCGAAGTTGGCTGCTCTGTTGACATGTCTTACTCGAAAGAGTGCACCGTTCATATGGAACAAGGATTATGAGAAGAGTTTTGAGGAGTTGAAGCGTCGATTGACCACCGCTCCGATTCTCACTATCCCTACCAGCTCAGGAGGATTTGCAGTGTATACCGATGCTTCGCATCAAGGACTAGGCTGTGTATTGATGTAGGATGGGAAGGTAGTTGCTTATGGATACCGACAGCTGAAGGATCATGAGAAGAATTATCCGACCCACGATTTGGAACTAGCAGCAGTAGTGTTTGCGTTGAAGGTATGGCGCCACTACTTGTATGGCGAGAAGTTCCAAATATTTATCGACCACAAGAGCCTCAAGTATCTATTCTCACAGAAAGAACTGAACATGAGATAGAGAAGATGGCTAGAGCTTCTGAAGGACTATGATTGTGAGATACCTTATCATCCGGGTAAGGCTAACGTTCTAGCCGATGCCTTGAGTAGGAAGAGCCTAGGGATGGTATCGTATATGATGGTTAGGGAACATGATTTGCTAGAGCAGTTTGCTAGCCTCAGTTTGGGAGTCGTGCCTTCTAACATTGATACAGGCTATGTGATAGCTAGTCTACGCTTGGAGCCGGACCTATTGGATAGGATCAGAGTGGCTCAGCAGACTGATCCATTTTGTATGGATGTGAGTAGTCAAATGCAGAAGGGCACAGTGACTGATTTTGAGTTGAGTTCAGACGGACTACTGAGGTTCAGAGGCAGATTATGTGTTCCCGAGGATCCAGGATTCAAGAGATTGATATTGACAGAAGCTCATTCGTCGAGGTATACGTTACATCCGGGGAGTAACAAGATGTATCAGAACCTCCGGAAGGTATACTGGTGGTCGGGTATGAAGAGAGATGTAGCAGACTTCGTGGCAAAGTGTCTCGTATGTCAGCAGGTGAAGGTAGAGCATCAGAAACCTGCAGGGTTATTGCAGACTCTACCTATACCGACATGGAAATGGGAGCATATCACCATGGATTTCGTGATGGTTTACCGAGAACCCGCAGGAATCACGATGCTATATGGGTGATCGTCGACAGACTAACGAAGTCAGCCCACTTCTTAGCTATGAGAGCGATCGATACTTTGAGTTCATTAGTAGAACTATATGTACGCGAGGTAGTGAGGTTACACAGTGTACTAGTGAGCATAGTCTCTGATAGGGATTCCCGCTTCACATCCCACTTTTGGGGGCACTTTCAGGAAGCCATGGGAACCCAGTTGAGTTTGAGCACCGCTTTCCATCCTCAGATAGATGGTCAGTCAGAGAGGACTATACAAACTCTGGAGGATATGTTGAGAGCATGTGTGCTAGACTATCGAGGCTCATGGGATGACCACCTGCCACTAGCCGAGTTCGCCTACAACAACAGTTATCATTCGAGTATCGGGATGGCACTGTATGAGGCTTTGTATGGCCGTTGATGTCGTTCCCCTATTAGATGGGAAGAAGTGGGTGACCGTAAGATTTTCGCTCCTGACATGGTTACACAAGCATCTGAGGATGTCCACTTGATTGTAGAGAGGCTGAGGACAGCTCAGAGCAGACATAAGAGTTACGCTGACAGGAGACGTAGGCCACTAGAGTTTGCAGTTGGTGAATCTGTGTTTTTGAGAGTTTCTCCTTCTAAGGGCATAGCGAGATTTGGGAAGAGAGGGAAACTAAATCCTCGCTATATTGGACCATTTGAGATACTTGATCGAGTGGGAGATAAGGCGTACAGGTTGGCATTACCACCAGACTTATCAGGTGTCCATAACGTCTTCCACATATCGATGCTTCGGAAGTATCACCTGGATCCGACACATGTGATTAGTTATGAGCCTCTGGAGCTCCGAGAGGACTTGTCATATGTAGAGAGATCGATTCGAATATTGGATAGGAAGGAGAAGGTATTAACATCGAAGACCATCAAATTAGTGAAGATTCTCTGGCAGCATTATACTTCAGAAGAAGCTACTTGGGAGCTAGAGAGTCTGATGCGAGAGAAGTACCCTCACCTATTTGAGGAATGACTTGGTTCTAATTTGGAGGACCAATTTTTTCGAGTGGGGGAGGATTGTCAAACCCGGATGTTTGTAGCTTGTACCTTATGATTCCTATGTGTATGAACACTATGTAATTATAGTTGAATCATAAGAAGAGTATTTACTAGACTTAAAGTGTTAGTGAAATGATTTAACACGCAAAAGCTACATAAAATGCCTAATGTGAGCGATGAGTATCACATGCTAAACCGAGTTATTCTAAATCATTCTAACTGAAAATAAGAACTTAAAATGAAAGAGTATAGAGAGCTCATGAAGGAAAGTCAGCTTGATTTAGTCCCGAACATAGAAAACGAGAGTAAAAGCTACAAAGGGTAAAATGGACCTTTTTAGCGAGAAAAGGAGTTTCGGGTATAATTATCCACCGGAAGCGGTTGGAATATAAAGATGAGAGTGTAAGACATAAGATATCACACTTTCGAAATTTTAAGAAAAAGTCAACTATAGTTAAGAAAGTGGACTTTTACCATAGTTGACTAATCATGGTTAAAAAGTAACCTAAGTGTGGAGAAAAATTTAGGGAAAACTATTCTTGGCCAAAATACAAGATAAGCATACCCAGAAGTAAGGAAAATTTATTCGGAAGGATTCCAGAATAAATTTAATGGTTAAAAACGTAATGGGCCAAAGGTGAAAGCCCATTAAGGTATACTAAACGTATATCAAATTTTTAGGTCCTTAAGACCGAATTGTTGGACCAATTTATTGGCCAAATTGTGAGACAATTAAGGGCCCGAGACATAGTAAAAATTTCAGCCCGAAAGGCCATTAAGAAAGCCCAAACCGAGAAGCCCAAATGGAAAAGCCCATGAGATAAATATCTAACCATAGTTAAAGTTAACTATGACTCATAAGGTGACTCATAAGATGACTCATGGCTAAGGTTTGGAAAGTCAAGTATAATGGCTGAAAAGTAAGGCCTAATGGCTAAGTAAGTGGCTTATAAATTCAGCCACACCATTGTCATCTTCATCACACCAAATCCGGCTAGAAGAAGAAACCATTGAAACATATTTTCCAAGCTTTCTCTCATTAGAAACCACTAGGAATTAGGCATATTTGGAACTTGCATCCTTCATGGAAGTTGTTCCAAATTGAAAGGAGAGTGACATATGTTGGAATTGGCTATCAAGGAGCCATAGAGTGCAAACCGAGAGCCTCCAAAGTTTCGGCCAAAGGGTAAACACAACAATTGGTATATTTTCTAATTTCCAATTTCATATATGTTAATGTATGAATGATTTTAAGTATGGTGATATATGTTTTAAGCATTGAAACATATTAAATCACCATGAAGTGGGTTAGGCCGAGAGTGAGTAATGGGATATTGATTTATGTCAATATGATTTTAAGACATAAATGGATTAGTGTACATGTATTAATGTTAATGGTGTAATTTGAATTAATCAAATTGATTAATTAATACATGTAATTTGTTGGCAATCAAGGTGTTTGATAAAATGCCTAAATGAACTATATGATGATTGGTAATGTTGCCTACCAAGTGTTAGTGAAAATGCCTAAGTGAAATTGGTTAAATAATAGGCATGGATGGCATACCATGGTAAAACCGAGGCATGGGTAGCTCTCGGCCATGGCATGTGGCCGAGAGGCCCAATGGGTCAAGCCCAAATATTTTAGGCCCAATAAGGTGTAATGGGCCTAGAACAAGCCCAATAAGAGTTGGTGGGCCCCACAAGCCCAATAGGCCCAACGAAAATGAATAGTAAAATGAAAATGGGCTTAAGGTATAGTTAGGTCCATTGAGGGAAAATAGACTGTATTAATGTGTAATATAGTAGGAAAATTTTAATTAACCTGAGGAATGGTTATTTATAGCTTCGGAGCTTACATTAAGAGCTGATCAGACAGCGAGATTGAGCAGCACCGAGGAAGTGAGGTCACTTGACGTGATCCGAGGTAAGGGACTTTTGCAAGTAGATAGAGATACCTGCACGTATTTTCTTCTGCTTTTACGTTCACTTAAAAACTCTGAGGGTCAGAGAAAGTGAATAATAATTATTGAGACCCGATAGTGGTAAATTATGATTTTACCCCTAGTTAGTCAAGAAGTCAACTTTTGTGAAAAGTTGCAAAAAGCATGGAAACTATTATTGTGAGTGTTTAACTGCTGTTTAGCATGAAAATAAATAGATGAGCTAATGATTTTAAGGTTGATGTGACTTAAGCACACTTTGTAGTGCTGATTTTAATATTTTGTAAACAATCCCTTTTAAAGAGCCATCTATCATATTATGTGAGAATGAACCGTGCTAGAGCACAGCTCGCACTGGATTTCATATGTTTTCCACATACATTAGTGCTGGATTTTGATACGCACTAGATTTCCATGACATGCATGATAGAGTATTAGAGTTTTACTCGTACTCAGCTTTAAATGATATATGCATGACAAAGTGCTGGAGCGATTAGCTCGTACTCGAGTTTTACATGAGATACATGACAGAGTACTGGAGTGTTGCTCGTACTCAATTCTTCATGGTTTATACATGACATAGTACTGGAGCTATTGCTCGTACTTGATTTGATATTGTGCATAGCATGGTACTGGAGCTATTGCTCGTACTTGATTTAATACATGAACTATGCATTGACCTAGTTGCTGGAGGTTTACTCGTACTAGAGTTGAGTTTGTGATGTGAAATAGTGTTTGAGCGTAGTGTCGACTGTGGGTCGCACTCAAGACGCACACTGTATGTGATATATAGTACATGTTAAACCCCATGCCCGAGTCCTTGTGTGACTGTGTGTCACATCTTGTGAGAGGATATCCGCATGAGGGTAATATAGACGTGGTATGATATTCCATGGTTACGAGGGCTAAGACCTATGGCAGGCACCCTGTCTGTGATGTAGGGTCCACGGGTGTACTTTGTACTGTGCCTGGGGGCGCGAGGAGTACGCTGTACCGTGTGTTACGTATAGCTGACGGCTGTAGTGGACTAACCATCCTCCCGTTGCAGCAGTGATGCCCCGCACACCGAGTACTGTGTTGCTTGGGATCACATATCGGATATAATCATAGTCCAGGATACTATTTGCATTTAACCACAGAGTCTCACATGATAAATCACATTGATTGACTGATTTAAATTGCGGATAGACCTGAGGGATGGGTCGGACTCTGATTTTGTTATGTGAATTATTTAATGCCATATTTATTGTGATTTAAATATACATGGCATGATTTACATAAAGGCTTGACTTATATTAAGATGCATTGTTTTGCACTACATGCCTACATTTGAGAAAGAAAGCATGGTTTCTGTACATGGGATTAAATCTGTACAAGTATATATATATATATTATATTTCAAGACATGCTTTTGAAATGAGTTAAGGAAATAATGTTTTCTAGGCATAGCATTATCTTGAGTAGATAGTGTAGATATCTACTTGCTTGCCTGATTTCCTTACTGAGCGCGTTGTATGCTTACCCCCTTTTCTTTACATCTCTCTACAAAGCGCTAGTAGAGCGAGAGCTATTGAGGGATAGTATTCCTAAGTCCACAACTAGTTCCTATCGATCGCCAGGTATACAGATTTTGTGCAGTTGTGTATCTAAACATAGAAACAACATAATGATGTATACGATATATATTATGGGGAATGTATTTGTATTAGATTTTATATAATCTTACATGCATGATAAAAGCAAGTACAGTCAGTAATAGTATGTTGACATGTATGTATGATATTGGATGATGTGGTAAGTAAGGACTCGGACATCGAATCACAGCCCAACCATTGAAAAGAGGAAAGGTAAGTTAAAAATGCGAAAAAATTTGTAGTGATTTTGGATAAAGTCATGGATTGAGAATGGGGTCCTGACAGAATGGTATCAGAGCAGAGGTTAGTTTGATGTGAATCGGTGTTAGAAAATAGGAAAGTGTATATCCCCAAAGTACTGTGCTGTGTTTAGATATAACTATGTATACCAGATAGGAGACAGACTAATTCATTATTATGAATGCAGGAACCTTGCCTATATGGCAAATACGAGTAGTGGTAGAGTTACGAGAGGTAGGGCTCGAGGCCAAGGAGATAGACCTGTGGGACGAGCCGCTACTGAGCCATTACCTACGCATGAGACTCTAGGTGCTACTGAGGCACCCAAGTTTGTTGAGACGCGCTTCACGAGATTAGAGCGTAGTCTCGAGATGATTGTAGAGATACTGGTACAGACGATGCCAGGTAGGCAGGGACAGGAGGCAGGAGCCGCGACAGGAGAGGCAGTTGCCCCTGATACCCCTACGCAGACAGCTGATGCACAAAGGACTGTAGATACTCCTAGACCCCCACCGATTTCGGGTGGTATTAGATTAGGGTATGGATGTGATCTGCATCGGTTAAGAGAATTCTAGAAGTTTAGACCTCCAACATTTACTGGGGTCAAGGACCCCGTGGCTGCTGAGGAGTGGTTAGCAGAGCTGGAGAAGCTTTATGGATTCTTCGAGTGTACGACCTCGGAGATGGTCGCGTTTGCTACGTTCCTACTGAAGAGAGCTGCAGAGCATTGGTGGAAGTCCACCCAACCTATATTGAGATCCCGACACACAGATATCAGTTGGGATATATTTCGGGAGGCCTTCAGGAGGCAGTTTGTTCCCGACACCGCATAGCGGAAATTACAGGCAGAGTTTTTGGGACTAAACTAGGGGAGCTTATCTGTGGATGAGTATGAGACTCGATTCCTATCCCTAGGAAGATATGACCCTGATACCATGTACAGTGAGACCAGGAAGGTTCACCGATTTATCGACGGGTTGATGCCGGTGCTACGGTCCAGGTTGGTCCCATTAGACATAATGACCTATGAGGAAGCAGTGCGCAGGGTGCAACTGTGTAAGCAAGATTACGAGAGGAATGCTTCCGAGTTTGGGAAGTTTAGCCGTAGCCGAGATATACAGAAGAAGAGGCCGGCTAGAGATTTCAGTTGTCGAGGAGGGAAGAGACTCTTCGGTAAGAGATCACGGTAGAGGAGGCACAAGAGAGGTATACTAGACCTCCTGCTTATCCGACTGTAGCCCCAGAAAAGGGCATTGTCATAGGAGGACAGAGACCTGCTATTGATCAGTGCAGAAGATGCGGTAAACAACATGGAAGTAGACCGTGTCCGCTAACTCCTATTGTGTGTTTTCGATGTGGGAAACAAGGGCACATTGCTAGAGAGTGCCCAGAGACATTTGTTACTGCACCACTGAGGGGCAGGGAGCCTGATAGAACTCCAGCTGGTACGCCGACTAAGAGAGGTAGACCGACGGTAGAGGAGAAGGGGAAACAAGTGATGGGTCAAGGGCGAGTACATGCTTTGGACCAGGGGACAGCTGATGCTTCATCAGATGTGATTCGAGGTAACATCCTGATTTATGATATTGAAGCATATGTTTTAATTGATCCTGCTGCCACGCATTCTTTTGTATCACCTTCATTTGCATGTAAATTAGCAAGACAGGTAGAGCCCATTAAGAAAGCACAATTGGAAAAGCCCATGAGATAAATATCTAACCATAGTTAAAGTTAACTATGACTCATAAGGTGACTCATAAGATGACTCATGGCTAAGGTTTGGAAAGTCAAGTATAATGGCTGAAAAGTAAGGCTTAATGGCTAAGTAAGTGGCTTATGAATTCAGCCACACCATTGTCATCTTCATCACACCAAATCCGGCTAGAAGAAGAAACCATTGAAACATATTTTCCAAGCTTTCTCTCACTAGAAATCACTAGGAATTAGTCATATTTGGAACTTGCATCCTTCATGGAAGTTGTTCCAAATTGAAAGGAGAGTGACATATGTTGGAATTGGCTATTAAGGAGCCATAGAGTGCAAACCGAGAGCCTCCAAAGTTTCGGCCAAAGGGTGAACACAACAATTGGTATATTTTCTAATTTCCAATTTCATATATGTTAATGTATGAATGATTTTAAGTATGTTGATATATGTTTTAAGCATTGAAACATATTAAATCACCATGAAGTGGGTTAGGTCGAGAGTGAGTAATGGGATATTAATTTATGTCAATATGATTTTAAGACATAAATGGATTAGTGTACATGTATTAATGTTAATGATGTAATTAGAATTAATCAAATTGATTAATTAATACATGTAATTTGTTGGCAATCAAGGTGTTTGATAAAATTCCTAAATGAACTATATGATGATTGGTAATGTTGCCTACCAAGTGTTTGTGAAAATGCCAAAGTGAAATTGGCTAAACAATAGGCATGGATGGCATGCCATGGTAAAATCGAGGCATGGGTGGCTCTCGGCCATGGCATGTGGACGAGAGGCCCAATGGGCCAAGCCCAAATATTTTAGGCCCAATAAGGTGTAATGGGCCTAGAACAAGCCCAATAAGAGTTGGTGGGCCCCACAAGCCCAATAGGCCCAACGAAAATAAATAGTAAAATGAAAATGGGCTTAAGGTATAGTTAGGCCCATTAAGGATTTTTAAGGCCCATTAAGGGAAAATAGACTGTATTAATGTGTAATACAGTACGCAAATTATAATTAACCTGAGAAATGGTTATTTACAGCTCCGGAGTTTACATTGAGAGCTGATCAGACTGCGAGATTGAGCAGCACCGAGGAAGTGAGGTCACTTGACGTGATCCGAGGTAAGGGACTTTTGCAAGTAGATAGAGATACCTGCACGTATTTTCGTCTGCTTTTACATTCACTTAAAAACTCTGAGGGTCAGAGAAAGTGAATAATAATTATTGAGACCCGATAGTGGCAAATTACGATTTTGCATCTAGTTAGTCAAAAAGTCAACTTTTGTGAAAAGTTGCAAAAAGCATGGAAACTATTATTGTGAGTGTTTAACTGCTGTTTAGCATGAAAATAAATAGATGGGCTAATGATTTTAAGGTTGATGTGACTTAAGCACACTTTGTAGTGCTGATTTTAATATTTTGTAAACAATCCCTTTTAAAGAGCCATATATCATATTATGTGAGAATGAACCGTGCTAGAGCACAGCTCGCACTGGATTTCATATGTTTTCCACATACATTAGTGCTGGATTTTGATACGCACTAGATTTCCATGACATGCATGATAGAGTACTGGAGTTTTACTCGTACTCAGCTTTAAATGATATATGCATGACAGAGTGTTGGAGTGATTAGCTCGTACTTGAGTTTTACATGAGATACATGACAGAGTACTGGAGCGTTGCTCGTACTCGATTCTTCATGGTTTATACATGACATAGTACTAGAGCTATTGCTCGTACTTGATTTGATATTGTGCATAGCATGGTACTGAAGCTATTGCTCATACTTGATTTAATACATAAACTATGCATTGACCTAGTTGCTGGAGGTTTACTCGTACTAGAGTTGAGTTTGTGATGTGAAACAGTGTTTGAGCAGAGTTTTGACTGTGGGTCGCACTCAAGATGCACACTGTATGTGATATATAGTACATGTTAAACCCCATGCCCGAGTCCTTGTGTGACTGTGTGTCACATCTTGTGAGAGGATATCCGCATGAGGGTAATATAGACGTGGTATGATATTCCATGGTTACGAGGGCTAAGACCTATGGCAGGCACCCTGGCTGTGAAGTAGGGTCCACGGGTGTACTTTGTACCGTGCCTGGGGGTGCGGGGAGTACGTTGTACCGTGTTTTACGTATAGCTGACGGCTGTAGTGGACTGACCATCCTCCCGTTGCAGCGGTGATGCCCCACACACTGAGTACTGTGTTGCTTGGGATCACATATCGGATATGATCATAGTCCAGGATACTATTTGCATTTAACCACAGAGTCTCACATGATATATCACATTGATTGACTGATTTAAATTGTGGACAGACCTGAGGGATGGGTCGGACTCCGATTTTGTGATGTGAATTATTTAATGCCATATTTATTGTGATTTAAATATACATGGCATGATTTACATAAAGGCATGACTTTATTAAGATGCATTGTTTTGCACTACATGCCTACATTTGAGAAAGAAATCATGATTTCTGTACATGGGATTAAATCTGTACAAGTATATATATATATATTATATTTCAAGACATGCTTTTGAAATGAGTTAAGGAAATAATGTTTTCATGGCATAGCATTATTTGAGTAGATAGTGTAAATATCTACTTGCTTGCATGATTTCCTTACTGAGCGCGTTGTATGCTCACCCCCTTTCTTTACATCTCTCTACAGAGCGCCAGTAGAGCGAGAGCTATCGAGGGATAGTATTCCTAAGTCCACAGCTAGTTCCTATCGACCGCCAGGTATACAGATTTTGTACAGTTGTGTATCTAAACATAGAAACAGCACAGTGATGTATACGATATATATTATGGGGAATGTATTTGTATTAGATTTTATATAATCTTACATGTATGATAAAAGCAAGTACAGTCAGTAATAGTATGTTGACATGTCTGTATGATATTGGATGATGTGGTAAGTAAGGACTCTGACATCGAATCACAGCCCAACCATTAAAAAGAGGAAAGGTAAGTTAAAAATGCGAAAAAATTTGTAGTGATTTTGGATAAAGTCATGGATTGAGAATGGGGTCCTGACATTAACTACTTAAACTATAATTTTATTATTTCGTACTTGTCTACAAATATTCACTTTCCTTAGATTACATTCAAAAAGTATTATTGTGTTGTACTTGTTTAGATACAAGCAATGTGTATACCTCACAACGATGGGCAACATCGGACACTGGGAGTGCAAGTCTCCACTCGCTCTCAACCTCTATGGAAGTTCTGTAGAGATGGAAAGTGAAAGGGTGAGCACCACTTGCTCAGTAATGAAAGAATGTAAGTAGGTAGATAGATACACTATCTACGTGCTTATAATGCCATGATATAAAAATCATTTACATCGGGAGCATGGGGTAAAATAAAATATGCCACATGAATATGTATAGAAATATATGAAAAAATCATAAAATCAGTCATGACAATACATGAGAAACCATCATGTAAAACATCTAATGCTCATCATATCAAAACTCATAAATTTCATCACAAAACAGACTAAATCAAGGCTAAACCCGCCCTCTGAGAATACCCTGATGTATAAAACCACATTTCTTATAAGATATAAGTATGGGCGTAACCCCTCCTTCGGGGCTACCCTGATATATCAATATAGTGTTATATCATGTGAGGCATGTAGGTAACTGTATGGAAACAATTTGGGAACTATGGCCATATATAAATCACTGTGATCCCAGGCTACGCGGATCCCGACGTGCAAGCCATAACAACTGGAACGGGAGGTGAGGTCAATCCTGCCCGTGCAAATAGCAACTCAACTAGCTAGTCATTAAGACTACACGGTAGAGCGTACTCTGTGTGATATACACGGTACAACGTACTCCGTGAATCCACATGGTCTGGGGTGCCTGCCATTGGTCTTATCCCATATCATGGTCTGGGGGTGCCTGCCATAGGTCTTATCTACCCTACACCACATTGGTAACCAATCCATGACTCAAAATACACGTGCTAATATATAATCTCACTATGACACACAGTCTACAAGAGGCTACGACATAACTTAAGAATGTCATGATATCTAATATCTCGTGTGAGCAAAGATCAACATATAGATCCTTGTATGAGCATCACTCCAGTATGGTTTTCGTATATAGTAAATCAATGTAAAATCACGTACGAGCAAAGCTCTAGTGCGGCTTTCATGCGTATCCTCAAAAAGATAGTGTGAGCAGGGCTCCAACACTATCTATATGAGTCAAAACATCAAGATTCAGTGCGAGCGAGGCTCCAGAACTAATTGTATTCGTACAATTACGATAGGTGGCTCCATTTCAAATAAATTTTCTCAAAAATAATTCTTAGCACCTAATCTCTGCCGTTTCATGCAATAATTAAAAGCAATAGCTAGCCTATCCTCATTTTATTCACATCATGACATTGTATCATGACAAAAACACCAGAAACATGAAATTCATCCATTTTAGGATCCTTACTACCCATTTCATAAATTTCTCTACCAAGGGCAAATTCGTCATTTTTCCTTAATTTTGGCATTTTTCTTAAAGAATTATTATTTTATTTCTAGATAGCTTAGAGAATTTTAGGCTCTGTAAATCCCCTCGAAAATACGTATAGCTACCTCTAAGCACTTACAAAACCCCTTTACCTTGAATCACGTCGGGCGTAGTACAAGTTCCACCGCTGAAAGCTCGTCCAGTTCTATTCGCTCTTAATCCAGTCTCTAGAGCTGCATTTAACCATTATCAGGTTAATTATTGTATTTCTATCTCAATGAACTTAGATAAAAATATTGGGCCCAATTATATTATAACAATCTTTACAAAGTTCCCGAGCCCCTTTTCATTCGAATTTTTGTTCTTTGGAGTCTATCGAGTTTATTGGGTCTATTAACCTTTATTGGGCCTCGTACTGAGTTCTTAAACTCCTTAATATTCTTTATACATTTAGGTTAGGCTCATTGAACCATTCGGCCATGGCATGGTGGCCGAATGGAATCTAAGCCAACCATGGCAATTCATGCCAACATGCTTAGTTTCCTAGCCAACCTTCTTTCAAGCATTTTATCAAACATTTAGCATACTCAATTTAGCTTAGTTTTATCTGTGACTCACACATTTCATCAAACACCTTGCTTCCTTAACTCAATTCATCCACCAATTCATCAATTTGATTGAAATTAACCACATTAACATCATGTACACATGTTACCTAACCTATCCATGCATCTAATTTAACCATACATACATGAATCATCAAATACCCATTTTTGGCCATGATCAATTCATCATGAAATTAGCTTTTCAGCCCTTAATTAATATACCAATCATTTTAGAAAAATCCCTAGATGCATATACTAGAAGTTGGAATCTTGTAAACATGCCTAGCTTGCTTACCTTGTCAAAATTGTGACTTTGCCTTAATTTTGGGAGGTCCAAATCAGTTCATCAGGTTCTGAATTTTGGACATGTTGTTCCTCATTCAATTTGGAGTAACTTTTCTTAAGATCACTTTTTTCGATTTTGCCTCTAGGGTAGTGATTTTTCTAGAGAGAGAAAGCTTGCTCAAGTTGGCCTTTAATGGGGTAATTCTCAGTTTGGTGAAGATGATAGTGCCTAGCCAGTTTTTCCTTAGTCTCTGAGGTTTATAGTTGACTAATTACACATTAAATGTTCAGCCAATAAAATGGTTTAATGGGTTTGGGTCATGATCCATGGGTTTTGGGCTTGGTTTACCTAAATGGGCTTAAGACATCACTTGAAATGGGCTTGTCTAATGGGCTCTCAGTTTGGGCCTTCCCTTGGGATTCTTGGGCTGTAAGTTTCAGTACACTTAGGGCCTTAAGTTTACTTCAGATTGGAGTCATAAAATGGCCCACTCATTTGGCCTAATGGGCTTACACAATTCGGCCCAATTCAACTTACCTGATATGGGCTTTAAAATTCATCTCTTGGCCCATTATGGTTTTTTCCTTGATTTCAGCCTTTTAAATCCTACCAAATGATTTGTATTAGTCCCTTAGACATATCTTGACCTAAACCCCAAACATCAATGTCCCAACTGGTCATTTTCTAAGTTTGATCCATCAATTATTCACTTTACCCCATTTAATTCTTAACTTTTAAGGTAATTTTTCCTATCTTTACTTTTCCTTGAACTTGCCTTCATATGTTTTGTCCATTTTTCATATGGTACCAGGGGTGTCGAATCAGGTATGATATCCTGAGTTCGAACCCTTGGGGATACGAAAGAAAACTGTGATGGGCTAGAGATGGGCTTGCCCCCCAGAACCAAAAACGGACAATACGGTTGAGGGACGATGTCACAGCAGTCGGACCAGAGGCCCATGAGGGGTTGCGCCTGTGTAGGCTGGGCTGGGCCGTCACAATAAAAATTCGACACCCCTGGTACCATTGAGCTCCTTTTCTGTCACGACCCAAATTACCTAAAAATTAGAGTAAATTTTTTGCTTTTTCGTTTCCTTACCCGTCGTGAACAGTTACACTACTAAACAGTTGGGCTATGATTCGATGTTAGTTACCTCTAACCTATTTACCATTTCATTTTCATATTCCATTTACATATCAATTTATTTTAAATAAATACATCCCCAATATTACATCCATGTACAGTACTGTGCCTCTATATGTTCAGATACAAAAATTATACAAATGTATATACCTGGTCTTGATAGGAAGCAGCGGATATGACTATTGTCGTTCTCTTCTACTCAATATACCCTGTGGGGTGGAAAATAAAAGGGTGAGCATAAACAGCTCTGTAAGGCAATAATGTAAGCAGGGAGATAACTATACTATCTACATGCTGATAATGTCATGATATAAAATCGTTTACATTGGAAGCATGAGGTATAACTAAAACGATGCCAAATGTATGTGTATATCGTATAAGAGAAATCATGAAATCGACATATAAAACAGACATGGAAAATCATCATGTATGACATCTCATGCTCGTCACATTAAAACTTATTTGTTTCATCATAAATTCATCACTTTAAAACTTATTTGTTTAATCATAAACTCATCACGTTAAAACTTATTTGTTTTATCATAAAACCACTACATCAAGGCTTAACCCACCTCTCGAGAATACCTTGATTTATTAAATCGCATCACGTTTAAAAACATAAATCGGGACGTTACCCATCCTTTGGGTTTATCCTGGTCTATCCAGACCGTATGATATCATGTGAGGCATGTAGGTTACTGTATGAAAAATCAAGGACTATGGTCATACTTTGTCCCTGTGATCCCAGGCTACACGGATCCCGGTGTGCGGGGTATCACAACTGCAACGGGAGGTGGGGTCAAGTGCTACCCGCCAAAATATCAAGTAACATCATCGAGTCATCATGACTGCACGGTACAGCGTACTCCGTGTGACATACAGGGTACATCGTACTTCGTGGACCCATATCATAGTTTCGGGGTGCCTGCCGTAGGTCTTATCCACCCCAATACTATGTCGATAACCAACCCATGTCTCAAAGTATACGTGCGAGCATCTCAACTCTCTGGGACACACAGTCTACAAGAGGCTTTCGCACGACTATATGCATGTCAACTCACGTCTAGTACGAGCAAAGCTCTAACACCACGCTATGCATGCATATCATGATATCTAAAATCTCGTGCGAGCGAAGTTTCAGCACGGTTTTGTGCACACACAATTTTCTCGTACGAGCAATGCTCCAGTACGACTTTTCATGAGTATTAAATCAGTAAACTTTGAGTGCGAGAAAGACTCTAGCACTCTTTTTATTCATGTAAGTACGATAGGTGGCTCAATCTTGATAAAACATCTTTTAAAATAGTAACCGGTACAAACCGGTACCCTTTCGTATAATTCATGAAATCAATAGCCAACCTATGTGTATATTTACTTAAATAAAAGCAATACATTTATATAAAACATTAAAACAGGATAATCATGCAATTTATCTGCCTTACTACCCTTTTTATAAATTTTACTCCAAGGGAAATATCATCTTTTTCCTTTATTCACCTATGCCCCGATTTTTGTAAAAATTATTATTTTGTTTTCTAGATACTTAAAGAAATTCTAGGCCCTTTAAATCCCCTCAATAAATATGTATAGAAATCTCTATGCACCTATAAAATTCTCTTACCTCGATTCTCGTCGAGCGCCTATGTAAATTCCACTGTCGGAGGCTCGTCCGATCCGATTTGCTGCTAATCTAGTCTCTGGGGCTGCAGATAATTATTTATCATGTCAATTTAACCTAATAAATATAACTCTCCTGTTTACTATAGTCGATTTAACTAATTGGGCCAATTTACTCTTATTGGGCCCAATCGCAACTTAATGGACCTCGACCCATTTTCAGCCTGTTTTTACTATTTAAATCCCTTTTCGGGTTTACTGGGCTCATTCAGCTTACCAATAATCATCGGGCTTCGTTCCAAACTCATTGGATAGCCCGTATACTATTACGGTAATTACGTTGCAATTCCAATAAATATTTCTTTTTATACAGAATTAATCTATAAATTTCGTAAAATAATCGAAACTCTGTATTAAAGGACTCTAATTGTCAGAATTAAAATGTACTTACCCAATATGATGCAGGATACGAAAAATTGAAGCTCAATCGGCTCTCGTTCGGGTTTTGTTGTAAAACTGCACAATTAATATTTAATTTCGGGTTACTTTTCTGATTAAATATAATTTAAATAAATTTCCCAAAAATCAAATTGGTCACTTTTGACCCCATACCGACTTACCCAAAGTCTGGTGTATCCCTAAAAATTCTTCCCCTTTTTCCTTTCTCTTTTTCTCCCTTTTTCCCTTCTTTCTTGGCTGAACCGGTTCAGTCCGGTTCAACCCGGTTCAGACTGCCGGTTCACTCCGGTTCGACCGGTTCAGTGCCTTGCCGGCCGGTTCTTTGCCGGCTTTCGCCGCCAGTGGTTCCACTGGGTTGTCCGATTCTCGGATCTAGCCTCGTTTTCGTCCAAGGCCGTCAGAAAGTGGCCGGTCCGGCTGTTCTCCTTTCGCCGTCGGTGGTTCTCCCTCTTTCCGTCGATTCCGGCGCCGTTCGTGGGTTTCGCAAGCCGTGACCACCACCGATTGCGTCGTCTGGGCCTGGGGAAGCCTCGACTGGGGTCGGTTGGGGCTAGATCGGCGTCGGTTGCCGCCGATATCCTCTTCTCCCTCGGGTTCTCTCTCCTTCGATTTCGTCGAATTTCGACGTCGATAGGCTGCACCGCCGGTACCAAGGAGGTCGCCGGCCTCTCCTCTTCCTTTTCCTACCCTCACTTGGCCGATTGGTCGTCGAACGATCGACGGTGGTCCGGGTCTTCCTCAGTTCCGTTTTTTCGTTTCTCTCTTCTTTCTTTCTCCCCGAAAACATTTTCTGATTCTTCTCTTTTTTTTTGAATTAATTTAGTTTTATTTATTATTTAATTTTATTAATATTTTAATCAGTAAAATATATTAACGAATCAAAAATATCTACCAAAATTATTATTTTATTCAAATTTATTTATTAAATTTTATTAAATTTATTTATTATATTTTTAACCCTTTTTTGGGTATAATTTCTCCGTATTTTCGAGATATTGTCTCGAACGAAAATTTCGATTAATTCCAGTAAATTCATATCTTGATCAATTTAATCCAAAATTTAATTATTTCTTCGTTATTGATCAAGATTTCTCAATCCCATATTTTTAATTAAATTTTCTTATCGAATTTATACCGAGTTTCGATCTTTTGACCGTTTTACCTTTGTACGTGTTCAGGATTAATTTAGACCGAGTTCCCTTCACGAACACCCACTCATTTTGCATTTTAAATCATTATCTTCAATCTAAATCCTGTTCGTTTAATTTATGACCATTTCAATCCTTCCTTTCACGAAAATACTAATTTCTTGTTTTAACTAAATTCGGGTCTTACATAATCTCCCCCACTTAAGAAATTTAGTCCTCCAAATTAGAATCAAGTTAGTCTGTAAATCACTCCGGATATTTCACACATATCATACTCTTTAACTCCCTTGTGACTTTTTTCGGAGTGTACTACTACCAACGGACTTTAATTAGGGAGATCATCTTAAATCTCCACACTTTCTCCTTCCCGTTTTAATACCCGAATCAAGTTTTCCAATCATACGTTATACTTCCATTGAGCTTCAATAGCTCATATCTGTTCACATATATCAGGTCCGGATAATATTTTTGAAACATCATAAGATAGGACACATTGTGGATGCCTGTTTATTTAGGTAGTAACGGCAACCTACAGGTCTTATCTCCCACTTTGTCCAATCTCTTTCCGAATCTCGTTATGTCCTTATGTTATGTCCTAAGAACATGTAACTTCCAACAATACTAATTCACCCTTGGTGAATTCCAATGGTTTCTGTCTCTTGTCAGCATAGCTTGTCTATCTGCTCTGAGGTGTTCTTAATCCTTCACAATTAATTGAACATACTCAGAGGTTTGTCTTACAAATTCGGGAATAATTTTCAATCATCACCCACTTCTTCTCATCCAAATCAGGGAAACAACCCTTACGACCATACAATGCCTCATCTGAAGTGATCCCGATACTCAAGTGACAACTGTCATTATTGGCGAATTCGAGTAGTAACAACTGATCATCCCAGGAGCTTATCAGATAATTGGCACATGCTCTCATCATATCCTCCAGAACCTGTACAGTCCTCTCTGACTGATCATCTGTCTGAGGATGGAAAGTTGTGCTAACACTCAATCGGGTTCCTATAGCTTCCTGAAAAATATTCTCAGAAGTGAGAAGTGAAGCGGGAATCCCTATATGATACAATGCTCACTGGAAAGATACTTGGTGATCACAATTTTTCATACACATAAATCCGCCTACGTACTTAGAGTATCTGGGGACTTTATAACCAGAAGGTGGGTAGACTTAGCCAATCTATCGACTATCACCCAGATAGCCTTGTGATTCATTCGGGTCCTCTGTAACCCATCACGAAATTCATGGTAACTTGTTCCCATTTTCGTGTCGTGTCGATATAGGTAGAAACTCCAATAACCCTGCAACTTCTTTTGCTCTACCTTACACTGCTGACATACGAGACACTTTTCCACAATCTCTACCATGTCTCTTTTCATATCTGACCACCAATTCCCTTTTCTAAGATTTCGATATATTTATTACTTCTCGGATGCACTGTATCTCCCGAAGAGTGATCTTTTGACAATATCACTACCTCATCAACTATGGTCCTGGAGAGCACTTATACTGTCTCTGAACCTCAGTAAGTCATCATCACTCTCTGTGAACTCTGTCACTGTACCCATCTGAATCTGACCCACATTATCGACACCCTGTCGTTCATCATGCTAAGCCTGTCAAATCCGATCACTCAAATCCGGTTCTAATCTCAGGCTAGCTGTCACACAATCACTGTTATCATCAGAGGGAATTACATCACTACTGAGGCTTACAACTGCTCGAGTAGCTCACGCTCCCTGACCATCATATGTGGTACCATCCCGAGGCTCTTTCTACTCAAGGCATTATCCATTACATTAGCCTTTCCTGGGTGGTACAATTTTCCACAATAAAAATCTCTCAGAAGCTCTAACCCACTATGTATTCTCATATTCGCCTCTTTTTGTGAAAACAGATACTTGAGGCTTTATGATTAGTGCATATCCAAAATTTCTCACCATGTACATAATAGTACCATATCCTCAGTACAAGTACTACCGCTGCCAACTTTTAAATCATGAGTCAGATAGTTTTCTTTCATGATCCTTGAGTTATCTGGATCCATAATCGACTATCTTCCCCTTTTTGCATCAATACACAGCTCATTCATTATTTTGAGGTATCCATAGATTCATGAGAAACCTCTTAATCTGTTGGGTATGGTGAGAATAAATGCAGTGTTCAGTTCATTACTTCAGTATACCAAAACTCTTGTCACGTCTATCATCTCATTCAAATACAACTTTTTTCTAAGTTAAACGTGTCAATAAAGTAGTCCATTCCGAGAACTCTCAACAAATCATTTGTAAAAACAATCTCCAATTGTTGCTTATAATTTCCCTGGACTTAAATACACCCAAAATATCATCAATATGGATGATAACAAATCGGTCCCGGTAAAGTTTAAATACCTCATCACAGTTGAATTCCATTAAATATTTCAATCACTCATATCTTTGACCTATGTATGCATAATCGTATAATGTCATTTCGAAATCGCTTCCTTTGAAGCTACTAACCCGTGTCATTTCCTTTTTCTTATATTAACGAATTTTTATAAAATTTTAAATTTTTAAACCTTCCTGATTAATCGAATTCTATATTTCTTATTGTACCAGTAAAGGTACCCTAATTTTCAAATTTATATATTACGACTGTTGATTTCAATTTATAGGTTATGTGTATACTTTTTGACGCTATCAAGTCTTCAGGTGGGGAGGTATTTTGAAATACCTTTATTAACCCTCAGACTTGACCACAATTACATTACATATCAGTCCATGTGGTCACAATTCATACTCGCTACTAATGGCTTTGATCCTAATTACTTCACGTATCATAGATATTCTTACCTTGCATACGCCTCTTATTTCAGTCTATCTCTTTTCGTATATCACTTATAACAAAACTCTGTCATTACTCATTCTGTGATTACAATCATTTGCTTCTTTAATTTCAATCGCTACTCCCCTTTTAGTACTTATCAAGACTTACAGTATACTTTTCAGGAGTAACCATATCACTATCTTAGGATAGAACTCTGGACATCATAATTTGCAGCCGACCAATTTTATTCTCAAATATTACTTCAAATTATTCATAGTTTACTGAATAAAATCGACTGACTTATCCTTCTTCCCCCCGTTTCCAACATATAATTTCTTCATAATTATTTCGTTAGTTAACCCTCATTCATTGGGGTACTAACTATCAGCATTGTGCCCATAGGTGTAGGCATTCACGTCTTTCACTAACTTATATACAAATGAAGGCGGTATGACTAAATACGTGGCACCAGGATTAATTAAAATAATTACTTCACTATTCATAACTAGTGTTGTATCTTTCACCACATCATATGAAACATCAGTAGTGTCCTGGTCCAAGGCACACACACTTGCCCTCATCTAACAACCTACTTTCCCTTTTTCTTTGGCTGTGGCCTCTCTTTTCGGTGCAGAGATACCAACAAGGTTTTCTCTATCTCTTTGCTCTTCTGTGGGGCAGTCTTACCCAACTTTGAGCAATCATTAAATAATTGGCTTGTCTTACCACACTTAACGCCTATTTTAGTCAATAAAGTGTAGGTGTATGCCCTACTTCCGTGGTATCTACCACACATCCTACACTGCTTACACTGCTACACTGCTCACCCTGCTAACATTGTTCCACTGCTCCATAGCAGGTCGGGGTTTTCCAATCACAATACCCCTCAAAAGTGTTGAAATTGGATACACTGGGGCCTTACCAATCATCTTACCCCATAACTCATCAATTCTAATCTCTTACCAACTGGTCTCTTTCCCGCTTTGACATCTCTGTCATTCTCTATTCTCTTCTGTCTCTATTTTGGCTCTTACTACCTTTCCCAATCTCAAAGGCGTGCAACACATGATCTTCTTTATGCAACTGTAATCTACGCACTGCCTCGACATAGGTAATGAACCAATAGGACTCTAATCGACAATTTGAGCATTCCATGAACTTGTGGGCTTTTCGACTCTCACTGCCTATAGTGTCAGATTCACACCTACCCAGAGATATAAATTGAGTTTCATACTCATCAATCACTAGTGTCTCTGGGTCAGTATAAGAAATTTTACTGGTAATTTCCCTTAAGTAGTGTCTGAAATATTTTATCACCGGAATACATCCAGAAATATTTCTCATGTCAGCTCTGGACGTCTAACTCTTCAGATAGATCGAGCGGACTTCCACCAATGCTTCGCCTCGCCCTCCAACATAAACGTATTTAAAAGTCACATTCTTGGTCGACATACACCGAAAGATTCATACAACTTTGCTATATACCGGAGGGGTGTGAAAATCTCTATAGTCTGAGGCACCTGTTTAGGCTTTACCCTGCCTATCCTCAACTACCAGCATAGATTGAGTAAACAACTCTGAAATATTTTCTACACTTCACTCCATCCTCTCGGAGCGTGTCTTAATACTGTTTGGTCTCTTTATAGGACCTTGTGGAGTATGCTCAACATTAGCCTCCACCTCACTCTCACTTGAGTCTCATGTGATGACTCATTCGACTCTCAGGCCGATCTCTATGGCCTCGAGCATGTGTACTCGCACCTCTACCATAGCGGCGATTAGTTATAAAAACTATATTATTGTATTCGAAACTAAATTCTTAGTTGCTGTTCCATCTTGATATACACAATTGTATCTAAACAATGCACAGTACATGGGGATGTAAATTTACTTAACCACTAACACCGACTCATATCAGGCCAACTCTGCTCTGACACCATCTTTTCTGTCACGACCCAAATTACCTAAAAATCAAAGTAAATTTTTCACTTTTTCATTTACTTACCCATCGTGAACAGTTACACTACTAAACAGTTAAGCTATGATTCGATGTTTGTTACCTCTCACCTATTTACCATTTCATTTTCATATTCCATTTACATATCAATTTATTTTAAATAAATACATCCCCAATATTACATCCATGAACAGTATTGTGCCTCTATATGTTCATATACAAAAATTATACAAATGTGTATACCTGGTCTTGATAGGAAGCAGCGGATATGACTACTGTCGTTCTCTTCTACTGAATATACCCTGTGGGGTGGAAAATAAAACGGTGAGCATAAACAGCTGAGTAAGGCAATGATGTAAGGAGGTAGATAACTATACTATCTACGTACTGATAATGTCATGATATAAAATCGTTTACATTGGGAGTATGAGGTATAACTAAAACGATGCCAAATGTATGTGTATATGGTATAAGAGAAATCATGAAATCGACATATAAAACAGACATGGACAATCATCATGTATGACATCTCAAGCTCGTCACATTAAAACTTATTTGTTTCATCATAAATTCATCACTTTAAAACTTATTTGTTTAATCATAAACTCATCACGTTAAAGCTTATTTGTTTTATCATAAAACCACTGCATCAAGGCTAAAACCACCTCTCGGGAATACCTTGATTTATTAAATCGCATCTCGTTTAAAAACATAAATCGGGACGTTACCCATCCTTCGGGTTTATCCTGGTCTATCCAGACCATATGATATCATGTAAGGCATGTAGGTTACTGTATGAAAAATCGAGGAATATGACCATACTTTATCCCTGTGATCCCAAGCTACACGGATCCTGGTGTGCGAGGCATCACAACTACAACGGGAGGTGGGGTCAAGTCCTACCTGCCAGAATATCAAGTAGTATCATCGAGTCATCATGACTGCACGGTACAGCGTACTCCGTGTGACATACACGGTATATCGTACTCCGTGGACCCATATCATAGTCTGGGGGTGCCTGCCGTAGGTCTTATCCACCCTAATACTATGTTGATAACCAACCCATGTCTCAAAGTATACGTGTGAGCATCTCAACTCTCTGGGACACACAGTCTACAGGAGGCTTCCGCACGACTATATGCATGTCAACTCACGTCTAGTGCGAGCAAAGCTCCAGCACCACGCTATGCATATCATGATATCTAAAATCTCGTGCGAGCAAAGCTCCAACACGGTTTTGTGCACACGCAATTTTCTCGTACGAGCAATGCTCTAGTACGACTTTTCATGAGTAATAAATCTGTAAACTTTGAGTGCGAGAAAGACTCTAGCACTCTTTTTATTCGTGGAACTACGATAGGTGGCTCAATCTTGATAAAACATCTTTTAAAATAGTAACCGGTACAAACTGGTACCCTTTCGTATAATTCATGAAATCAATAGCCAACCTATGTGTATATTTGCTTAAATCAAAGCAATACATTTATATAAAACATTAAAACAGGATAATCAGGCAATTTATCTACCTTACTACCCTTTTTATAAATTTAACTCCCAGGGGCAATATCGTCTTTTTCCTTTATTCACCTATGCACCGATTTTTGTAAAAATTATTATTTTGTTTTCTAGATACTTAAAGAAATTCTAGGCCCTTTAAATCCCCTCAATAAATACGTATAGACATCTCTATGCACCTACAAAATTCCTTTACCTCGAGTCTCGTCGAGCGCGTATCTAAATTCCACTGTCGGAGGCTCGTTCGATCAAATTTGTTGCTAATCCAGTCTCTGGGGCTGCAGATAATTATTTATCATGTCAATTTAACCCAATAAATATAACTCTCCTGTTTACTATAGTCGATTTAACTAATTGGGCCAATTTACTCTTATTGGGCCCAATCGCACCTTAATGGACCTCGACCCATTTTCAGCCCATTTTTAATATTTAAATCCCTTCTTTGGGTTTACTGGGCTCATTCAGCTTAGCAATAATCATCGGGCTTCGTTCCAAATTCATTGGATAGCCCGTATACTATTTACGGTAATTACGTTACAATTCCGATAAATATTTCTTTTTATACAGAATTAATCCATAAATTTCATAAAATAATCGAAACTCTGTATTAAAGGACTCTAATTGTCCGGATTAAAATGTACTGACCCAATATGATACAGGATACAAAAAATCGGAGCTCAATCGGCTCTCGTTCGGGCTTTGTCGTAAAACTTCACAATTAATATTTAATTCCGGGTTACTTTTCTGATTAAATATAATTTAAATAAATTTCTCGAAAATCAAATCGGTAACTTTTGACCTCTTACCGACTTACCCGAAGTCCGGTGTATCCCCGAAAATTCTTCCCCTTTTTCTTTTCTCTTTTTCTCCTTTTTTCCCTTCTTTCTTGGCTGAACCGGTTCAGTCTGGTTCAACCTGGTTCAGACCGTCGGTTCACTCCGGTTCGGCCGGTTCAGTGCCTTGCCGGCCGGTTCTCCGTCAGCTTCCACCGCCAGTGGTTCCGCTGGGTTGTCTGATTCTCGGATCTGGCCTCGTTTTTGTCCAAGGCCGCCAGAAAGTGGTCGGTCCGGCTGTTCTCCTTTCACCGTTGGTGGTTCTCCCTCTTTCTGTCGATTCCGGCACCGTCCGTCGGTTTCGCCAGCTGTGACCACCACCGATCGCGTCGTCTGGGCCTGGGGAAGCCTCGGCTGGGGTCGGTTGGGGCTAGATCGGCGTCAGTTGTCGCCGATCTCCTCTTCTCCCTCGTGTTCTCTCTCCTTCGATTTCGTTGGATTTCGACGTCGATGGGCTGCACCGCCGGTACCAAGGAGGTCGCCGGCCTCTCCTCTTCCTTTTTCGACCCTCACTTGGCCGATTGGTCACCGGACGATAGACGGTGGTCCGGGTCTTCCTCGGTTCCGTTTTTTCGTTTCTCTCTTCTTTCTCTCTCCCTGATAACATTTTCTGATTCTTCTCTTTTCTTTTTGAATTAATTTAGTTTTATTTATTATTTAATTTTATTAATATTTTAATCAATAAAATATATTAAAGAATAAAAAAATCTACCAAAATTACTATTTTATTCAAATTAATTTATTAAATTTTATTTAATTAATTTATTATATTTTTAACCCTTTTTCGGGTAGAATTTCTTCGTATTTTTGAGATATTGTCCCGAACGAAAATTTCGATTAATTCTAGTAAATTCATATCTTGAACAATTTAATCCGAAATTTAATTATTTCTTCGTTATTGATCAAGATTTCTCAATCCCATATTTTTAATTAAATTTTCTTATCGAATTTATACCGAGTTTTGGTCTTTTGACCATTTTGCCCTTGTACGTGTTCGAGATTAATTTTGACCGAGTTCCCTTCACGAACACTCACTCATTTTGCATTTTAAATCCTTATCTTTAGTCTGAATCCCGTTCGTTTAATTTATGATCATTTCAATCCTTCATTTCACGAAAATACTCATTTCGTGTTTTAACTAAATTCAGGTCTTACATATAGCCTCTCTTTTGTATAGTTTATTTCTCAGACATTGAAGGCATAATCATGTATTCTTTTGGCAATTGGATGGTTAGGTGAGATGGAAATGATATTGGTATAGTTTTGTTCTAGCAATGTCTACCATGACCCATTTTTACCAAAAATCACTACAAATTTTTCATTTTTTCATCTCATTTCCTAGTCGTAAACATTCTCACCAATAGCAGTTGGGCTATGAGTTAGTATTAGTCATCCATTACCATCCATCTTTTACTTGTTCAAGGGTAAAAACATACATCTGGAAATTTAAGTTCTATAATTATACATGTTTGCTAACATTTACATCCCCCATATTACATTTCAAAATGATTACTGTGCTATTACATGTTTAGATACAAAAGGATTCCTGTGTGTATACCTCTTGGCAATGGAGGACATCATATATCCAGATACAACTCCTCAATCTCTCACTAGACTATTGTGTGCGCTCTGTAGAGGAGGAGAAATGAAGGGGATGAGCAACCACATGCTCAGCAAGGTAATAATGTAAGCATGGTAGATAACTATACTATCTACATGCTTATAATGTCATGACATAAAATCATTTATATCCGGAGCATGAGGAAATGTTAAAACTATGCCACAAGTATATACATATATCATGTACTAAAAACATGAAAATAGGCATGCAAACATGGAAAATCCTCATGTAAAACCTCTCATGCTCATCATAATAAACTCATCATTTTCATCTCAAATCATATATTTCATACTCATCATAAAACCATCCCTCAGGGTTTAGCACATTCTTAAAACATAGTAAAACTCTTCACAAAACAACATATCATCTTTTAAAAACATCCCATAAGGCTCGACCCCTTCCTCGTGTCTACCCTGGATAACACACAACGTGTTTAGTATACAAAACCATGTGATATCATGTGAGACAGGTGGTCACTATATAAAATCGAGGACTCTGTTGGCCAACTATATCACTATTATCCCAGACCACACAGATCCCGGTGTACGGTGCATCATGCTGTAACGGGAGGTGGGTTAATCCTACTCGCTAGACTTTAAATCAAACATCATCACTACACAGTACAACATACCCCATGCCATGTATAACCGACTCAGTCTCAAGTGCACGTGCGAGCATCTCATCCGTGTGACTATCAGTCTACACGAGGCATCCAGCACGGCTCATCCAAGCATCTCATCATGTGACACACAGTCTACACGAGGCATCTGGCACGACTCATTACATATCACAGTGTGAAAAACCCAGTGCGAGCAAAGCTCCAACACGATTTCGTGCATAATCGGTAAAATCCTCGTACGAGCAACGCTCCAGTACGACTTTATGCAAAATAGACAATGATCAAATCATGTACGAGCATAGCTCCAGTACGGTTATATACATAAGAAATAAATGTAAACCCACGTATGAGCAAAAGCTCTAGTACGGCTTGCATGCATCTCAACTCAAAACATGGTGCGAGCTAGGCTCTAACACTTTTCATGCATGTCAAAATATCGAAAACCAATGCGAGCAAAGCTCCAGCATGATTAAACTCATATAAATCTGATAGGCGATTCTATTTCAACCAAACACGCTTAAAACAAAAGTTAGCACCTAATTCGTGCTATTTCATGAAACTATGGAAATCAAATAGCCAGCCTATCCGTCAATTTTACTTAAATCGACGCAATGTGTTTCATAAAAACATCAAAACATGATATTTATACAATTATTAGTCTTACTACCCTTTTTGTAAGATTTACTTCCACGACAAAATCCTCCATTTCATCTATATCCGAAATCATTCGCATAAATCATTATTTCTTTTCTAGATAATCAAGCAATCATAATTCTTGATAAACACCCTCAAAATACATGCAGCTACCTTTAGATACTCACTAAATTCCTTTCTTTGGAATTACGTCGAGTAATTCCACTTCCTCAGAGCTGCTCGATTGCGTAGTCCAATTTGCTCCCAATGAAATCTCTAGGAATGCACAAAATTAGTCATAACATTAATTTAACCAAATGTAATACAATTCTTTCGTTTTCTATAATCGATTCGATTTATTGGTTTCATTAACACTTATAAGGCCTCACTTACTCTTAAGTCCATTTCGATTTGTATTATTCCTATCTCGAAAATCCATTGGACTCATCAAGCCTTATGATTCATATTAGGCCGGCCTTAAGCCTAAAATGCTCATCACTTTCCCTTACTAAGGCATTTCATCATACACCTCTTATGCACATTTCCTAACTCCATCGAATCCTATTAATTAATTACCCAAAATCATCTCAAAATCATGCATTTAACATTAATATCTCCATAGTATAATCAATTCATCAGTAAATCAACTATAGCTCACTTTCTCACACTAACCCATTTTTAGGTTATAAAGGATTCTTCATACTCCAGTTAGTTTCAACCAATAATACATACACCAAATAACCCATATCAATGCATAGATAAACATACTTGAAGTTGGTGTATTGAAAACTTACTTAACTTGACTTTTCTCTTGTCCAAAATTGGAAGCCCCTTTGCTTATTCAATCTAACAAGTTGAATGTTGATTCCAAGCTATGTTGTTCTCATCCTTATAATGAATAACTTTGCTCAAATAACTTTTTCTCCTATCTTTCTTGAAGAGGATGGTATTCTAGAGTGATAACACTAGGTTGTTTTGGCTAAAATGGAGGGGTTTTGGGATTTTTGGGGAAGAAGGCTTGACTGACGCCCCTTTTTATACAAATCGCATTATGAGATCGATCTCCATGGTAAGAGATCAATCTTCCCTTGCTTTAAACTCTCTCGGCATTCAGTTTGCAGGCTGCATGATCGATCTACTAATGGGAGGGATAGATCCTTGCCTGGCAAAAGGCTTTAGAGATTGATCTGGCTCTGGAAAGAGATTGATCTTTGCTAACCATAAATAACTGGAGATCGATCTGCTCATGGGGAGAGATCGATCTGCTCTTTGCAGAACCAAGTGGGGATCAATCCTCTATAGGTAGAATTAAATGGAGATCGATCTGCTTTAGATAGGAGATCGATCTGACCTTCATCTGCAGTTGTCCAACTACAGATTTTCCAGAATTTCAAGGGAAAAACTTACCTTTGATTGCTTCACTAGTCATTTTACATCCTATTCACACTTAGAGTATGAAAAGATTCATTTCTTATGATTCTCGTGTTAAGGAACTTGTGTGTACAGCTCTAAATCAAAAAGAGTACACAGAATTCATAGTTCTTGCATTACTATTTCATGTTTTAAGTCCTTATATTTTGTCCGAATGTCTTGAGTTCCTTTTGATTAGTTTATGGCCTCTTCAGGCCTTATTTTTCCATTACATGTATTTACGAATATTCATGCATTCTCTTTGCAATCTCATTCACACACACACACATATGATCAAAATCATCCATCTTATTATTCCATCAATATATAAAAAAGTCATACATACATGGGGTCTCACAATGTCTAACTATTAAAGTTAATGCAACCTTTATGTGAATTATTATGGATGTAAATGGTTTTATGTATGATTAAGAGTAAGACATCGCTAGAGAATTAACTAGGACCACGAACTAAAAGAAAACAAAAAACGAATGGCTAACGATTAGCTAACTAAGTTAATTGGATTCTACATTGAGAATTGACATCTAAAAGAACGAAAGGAAAAAGTTAGTCCAAATTTTCATTTTCAGGATGTTACACTTTTGGAGGCAACATTTTCTTCCTTAGTGGTGGATTGAACACACTATTTTGGATTTTTGGAAAGCAAACAAATCAACATATTCCCGTAACAATCGATAATACCTAAGGTGCTTTTTCAATCCACTTTGGGTCCTCTAAAAATTGCATCTGAATATGCATAGAGGCTCAAAGATAAACATTTAGAATATCATAGTCATCGATTAGGTGTATCCTTAAGGTGCCTACAAATTCTTTTTATTGCGACTAAATGTGGTTATTAAGGGAGGATTGAAACCTAAAACATTGAGATACACTTAAAATTATATCTCGTCTACTAACAATGAGGTAAAAGAGTGATCCTATCATATACCTACGTAACTTAGTTTCTACAGGTAAGTTTCTTAGGTTATGCATAGGTGGAACATATATGAACATATAGGGTTTAAATGTAGCGTAAATAAAAATTTTACCCTAAGAAATCGATCCCAATAAATCTTGTTGATCAAGAAAAATTCAAATCATGCAGCTAAAACATAAAGAATCATAAAATGGGTTTCAAAAAATACACCAAATATTTAGATATCGTAATCAATGCTTTATCCTTATTGAACATGCTTGATCTTCTTATCTTGAATCACAAAACCACTCTATGTGATGGTCTCTTACGTAAGTCCACGCCTTCGGTAAGATTAGATGTATCATGATTGTCACCGTGCTAATGGCTTGAGTTTCATAAACTTATCATAAATTCTTCTAATCTCTTAAAGCTCACGATTATGAGGAAACAACTTTTCTTAAAGCAAGCAAGAGAGAGAAAATAAAGGACAAAGATGTAGGCAACGAAGACTTTGTAAGGTCTTACTGCTCTAACTTGGAAAAACCTTCTCCCTTTTCCTCAACTTATGTGGCTAACCATGATATTCTATTTATAGGCTAGGGTAAATGTGTTTCATTAATTGGTATTTTTACCTTTTAGTCCTTGAACTATTTTAATTGTATTTGGATCTACTACTTCATTAAACTATTTAATAAAAAGTAAGGCCCAAATTCTAATTAAGGGTAGTGAATCTCAAGTTAAATAAACTCTTTAAATTAAGTCCAATAATCGTTTTTAATTATAATTTGGCCAAATAACATAATTAAAACTGTTTTTGTTAAACTCATTTAATTAAGATCATTTTAAATTTTATCCCATAAGTCTAATTAGAAATTCCAAATTTCCTTAAATCAATCAATTTTCATCCATTAGCTACTTTTTGTGTATAACTCATTAGGCTCCTAGCATCATAGCAATGAACTTGAATGACAATTCAAATTCATCGATCAAATTGGGCATCTAGCAAAAGCATATAACCACCCAAATGTTAGAGAGTTTCAGTGATAGCCTCTTAGTGTAATTAATATCCTTCTTTCAACAATGTCTTAAGGAATAGATAAGCATGGTGCAATGTCTACTTAATTACTTCCTCATTTTATTTCTTATAACTTCAAGATTTGACTTTAATGAATTTAAGTAAAATCACTAGTAAACTTAATTCATTGTATCATGATTATGGATTTAATCAAGTCAATTCCAAGTTAAGAACAAGAGGTATATCCCTGAATTCACTTGGGGTGATGGATCTTCTTATGACCACTCATCCACCTTCATATGCTTACGACCATAGTTAAAAACACCATTTTTAGGCATTTGGTTGAAAAAACCTGTAGATGTGAAAAACAAAGTGTGACATTCCACATATAAGATGACATAGTGCACAAGTCATGGGACCTCTTACATGGTTATCTCATGAGAATGTTTCCATAGAAACTTGAGTGAAACTACCAAATGGAATTCTCATGTCGGATCATGTTCAATGCACTTGTTCCCTAACAAGCACCCATATGTTATCCCTAAGTGTCTTGCATACTTCAATTTCTGAGAGCAATTGCTTACTTAACAAGTAAGAGGTTTAACATGTGCTACTATTTAGTGCATTTTCAATGCTCATTCTTGACAATACGTTGACTATAAATGGTTTTGTAATAATTGCAAATTTTATAAATACCTTATAGGTTATTCCGTACCTAAGGTATAATTAGTATTAGGATAACAATACCTTGAATGTTTATATAAGGAAGATTAAGCTTTAAAATGTGAGCTTTTGTATGAACAAGTATGTGGGCCCTATAAGAGTGCCCATCCATCAAAAAATTATGAAATTACCCTATTATGAGTAAAAATGACCTCATATAAGACATTCTTTCTTTTTGGTGTAAACCATGAGGTGTCCCCGTACAATATTGGGTATGAGTTTAATCCCCGCTAGCGCTACGTGGTTGGTGTTGGTCCAAGGAAATTTGACCTAGCGAGGATTCGAACATGGGATCTTTTGTTCTGGATCGTCCTCACTTAAGAACTCAGTGAAGGTCTTGCACCATTGAGCTAGCCTTTTGGGTTCTCAAAATAGACATTCTATCTCAAATAGCTACGGTTTCGGTATATCTTGGAAATTATGACAACAAACTAAAAAATGGAAGTTCTATCCATAGGTCGATGAATCACTATGGCTAAATGCATAATGCAAATTGACTTTAGAGTTTCAAATAGGGTTAGTAAAACATTCAAAAGGAGAAGTCATACCCTATATTGAGGTTAACAAAGTTAAACCCTAAATGACTAGTAAAACCATATATACATGAATTAAAGCATGAAAACCCTAAAGCCTAATATATTCCGGTCACACCCTTGGAAAAGTCAAATAATCTTTTCTTCCATGTGTGAAATGGAAAATTAAATAATGGCCATGTAAATTAAATTAATTATCAACCATGCAAATTAGTGGATTTAATGAAATAAGTAAAAAAATATGAGAATCAAGTGATGAATATCTAAAGGATATTTACTGTAAACCCCACGAAATTTCCTTGTATTTGGATAGTAAAACAAACAAGTGGAATTTTTATTGTATGTGTCGATATTATATTTCTTAAATGGGAGACTTAGAGGAAATAATCAAATAAATCATATTAATGCTAAGAACAAATGACTATGGAAATATATATATGGGTGTGTATTATGTTCAATGTTTAAATTAAGTGTATGAGTATATATATATATATACTTGATTATACACATACATATATATATATATATATATATATATAAATATTCAAATATACCTACATATCTATTTGGAGCTGAGATATTTACATTGTGGAATATACATATAAGAAAGTATGTATATATATATATATATATGGGATGCAAATTAGGGAGACAATGATCGATAAAAGGGAAAACATAAACAATACACTAATATACACAAGAGATAACACAATGGATGGAGATGGGTGTTGGCTGGATTCATTAAGAAGAGGAAATGTGGGAGCAAATTTTCTGGTGACTGAAACAAGGAAATGTGAAGGGCAGGTATGAGAATCAAGTGATGAATATCTAAAGGATATTTACTGTAAACCCCACGAAATTTCCTTGTATTTGGATAGTAAAACAAACAAGTGGAATTTTTATTGTATGTGTCGATATTATATTTCTTAAATGGGAGACTTGGAGGAAATAATCAAATAAATCATATTAATGCTAAGAACAAATGACTATCGAAATATATATATATGGGTGTGTATTATGTTCAATGTTTAAATTAAGTGTATGAGTATATATATATATAAATATATATACTTGATTATACACGTACATATATATATATAAATATACAAATATACATACATATCTATTTGGAGCTGAGATCTTTGCATTGTGGAATATACATATAAGAAAGTATGTATATATATGGGATGCAAATTAGGGAGACAATGATCGATAAAAGGGAAAACATAAACAATACACTAATATACACAAGAGATAACACAATGGATGGAGATAGGTGCTGGCTAGATTCATTAAGAAGAGGAAACGTGGGCGCAAATTTTCTGGTGACTGAAATAAGGAAGGAAATGTGAAGGCCAGGTGGAAGTGGTTTGTTCTGCAGCTCCTCGGGAAGAAAAGCCTAATAATACATATATTTATATATACATATATATATATATATAAGATATATAAGTTGGTACAAAAGACTGAACATGGTAGGAAACCTAGGTAAGGGATGGAAAACCTACAGCACAATTGAGAAGGAATGATGAAAACGGGAACCAAAACGGATGGAGAAAGGAACTAAACACCGAAGATAGGATAGAAATCGAGAGGTAAGGCTAAGGACTAAGGGCAATTGTAGTGGTTTGTAAACTAAACCCATAAAGCAGAAAAATATACATATATATAATGCCACACAAACTGGAATGCGAAAGAGAGACACGAGAAAGGAAGCTGCCATTTTTTATGGAATAGAAGAGAAAAAGAAAGTAAACGAGAAAGAGAGAGTAAATACCGAAACTAGTGGAATTGAGCCTTGTGTGTGTTAGCCATTGGAATAGGGGGTGTACTGAAATGGAAATATGCAAAGGCAAATCATAATTCAAGCTAAAGTAGTGCAGGTGATAAGGGAGCTACTCGTTCGATGTTGTCCAAGGCTAAGACCTTAAACCAACCGAGAGCTGAGATAGAAAGGAAAGTTGAGACAGGGGAGAAAATCAAGAGTTACAGGTGTTGGAGACAGAACAGGGGAAACTCCTTCTCGGGCAACAGTAACCATAGTGGAAGATTAAATCGGAGCAGTGGCGAAAAAGGCTAAGGACCTCTCGGTCCAAGAAGTCGAACAACACGAGATAAGGGTGAGACAAAATGTTTTCCTTTGGTTATCGATGAAGAAGACGATGAACAGGGGATGGGCATCGGAGGTTGGTAGTGATTGAAGGGATGATGACCGAGATGTGAGGGTGATGTTAATGGTGGCAGAAACGCCGACAGTGAAGGGTGGTGAAAACCGAGAAGGAATGGTGCAAGAGGTAGCCGCACCGAGGGAAGGAAGGATGTGATGAACAATGTCATTGGGTGATCAGCAAGAAAGGATAGGAAAGAAAGTAAAAAAAGAAAGAAAGAAAGAAATGAAGAAGAAGAAAAAAAGGCGAGAAGGAAATTGTAAGACCCGTATTTTATGTAGCTTGTTCCTTATGATTCCTACATGTAAGAACACTTTATTTGGTTAGTTGAATCATAAGAAGAGTATTTACTTGAATAAAAGTGTAAGTAAAATGATTTAACACTTATAAGCTACATAAAAGTCGAATAAGAGCTATGAGAGCCATAAGTTAAACCGAGTGGATTTGAATCATTCCGAATGAAGAGAAGAACTTAAAATGAGAAAATATAGAGAGTTCACGTAGAAAATTCCGTTTGATTTGGTCCTGAACATAGAGAATTAGAGTAAAAGCCAAAAAGAGCTAAACGAGTCCCAAATGGTCCATTTGAGGTGTTTTAGGCATATTCACCTCCCGAAAACTACCAAAACGTAAAGAAGAGAGTGTAACCCATGGAATATGACACATTTAAAATTCTGAAAAAAAGTCAAACATGGTCAATGGTCAAGGAAAGTCAATGGTAGTTAAGAAAAGTGGACTTTGACCATAGTTGACTAACCAATGTTAAAATTTAACCTAAGTATGGTTAAAAAGTGGGGAAGAAATATTTTTGGTTAAAATACAAGATATTCATCCCTTTAAGTATGGAAAATTAATTTAATCAAATTTCAAATTAAATTAAACGAGTAAAACACAATGGGCCAAAGTTGAGATTTCTTAAAGCCCATTAAGGTGTAACAAATGTGGGCCGAATTTTTGAGGCCCATTAGGTCAAATTGTTGGGTTAGTTTTTGGGCCCAATATTTAGAAAATTGAAGGCCCAATAGGTAGTAAAAATTTCAGCCCAAAAACCCATTAGGAATACCCAAATTGAGAGGCCCAAAGTGAAGCCCAAATAGTTAGATTTCAAGCCTATTAGTAAATGGTTACAAAAGTCCAAATTGGTAACTATAACCTAAACTAATTCAAGTCAAATAAGATGGCCGAATTTCATGACTTAATAACTAAGTCTTTAGTTAATAAAATCAGCCAACAAAACATCAACTTCTTCCTTAAGCTTTCGGCAAAGAGAGGAAACCATTAATAAACACATAGTCAAGCTTTCTCTCACTAGAAATCACTAAGATAAAGACATATTAGGAACTTATAATTTTTAAGAAAGTTGTTCCAAATTGAGAGAGGAATAACATATTTTGGAATTGGCTATCAAGGATCCATATTGAGCAACCTGAGAATCCCCCAAAGTTTCGGCCAAGAGTGAATCAACAAGCTAGGTATAATTTTAAGCTTCCAAAATCATATATGTTAATCTATGAATTATTCTAAGTTGATTGGTATATTAATTATGTATTGTAACACATGAAATCACTATGAACATGTGATGGCTGAAAATGGGTATTTACATTTCTTGCATGGATAGGATGGTAAGCATGTATACATGATTATGGCATGCTTAGTTTTAATCAATTTGGAGTAATAGGTGGTGAATTGAAGTTGACAATCAAGGTATTTGATGAAATGCCTAAATGAACTAAGTTAAAGTTTAAAAACATTGCCAACCAAGTGTATGACATAATGCCTAAGTGAATTGGCTAGCAATTGGCCATGAAATGGCATGTGCTCGGCCATGGGCGACATGATTGCTCTTGGCCATATGCCATGGCCGAGAGGTCCAATAGACCCAACCCAATTGGTTCTGGCCCAATGTGATGTTGTGGGCCTTGGATAAGCCCAATAAGAGTTGGTAGGCCCGACAAGCCCAATATATCAGACAGAAATGAATAGTAAAATGAAATTGGGCTTAAGATAGTGTTAGGCCCATTAAGGTTTATTAAGGCCCAATAAGTGTAAAAGGTCCCATTAAGTGAAATAGACTATATTAAAAGTGTAATATAGTAGGAAAAGTATAATTAACTTGATAAATGGTTAAATGCAGCTCCTGAGTTTATATTAAGAGCAGATCGGACTACAGGACCGAGCAGTGCTGAGAAAGAAATTTAGCTCGAAGTTATTTCAGGTAAGGGACTTTTACAAGTAGTTAGAGATATCTGCGCGTCGTTTAGTCTGCTTATACATTCACTTAAAAAGTCTAAGGAGAAAGTGAATAATAATTATAGTGACCTGTTAATGGCAAATTACAATTTTACCCCTAGTTAGGTAAAAAGTCAACTTTTGAGAAAAGTTGTAAAAAGCATGGAAACCACAATTTTGAATGTTTTTATTACTGATTAGCAGAACAATAGATAGATTGGCCAATGATTTTGTGAAATACACAAAATAGCCCAATGATGGTGCTGATTTTAATGTTTTGTAACAACCCTATTTAAAGGAGCCATCTATCAAGTTATGTGAAAACGAATCATGCTGGAGCACTGCTCGTACTTGATTTTATATATTTTCTACATGAAAAGTGTTGGAGTGATTACTCATACTTGATTTCCCATGACATACATTGCATGCTTAGTTTTAATCAATTTGGAGTAATGGGTGGTGAATTAAAGTTGGCAATCAAGGTGTTTGATGAAATGCCTAAATGCACTAAGTTAAGTTTAAGAACATTGCCAACCAAGTGTATGCCAAAATGCCTAAGTGAATTGGCTAGCAATTGGCCATGAAATGACGTGGTGCTCGGCCATAGGCGATATGATGGCTCTCGGCCACATGCCACGATCGAGAGGTCCAATGGGCCCAACCCAATTGGTTTCAGCCTAATGTGATGTTATGGGTCTCGGATAAGCCTAATAAGAGTTGGTGGGCCCCACAAGCCTAATAGGGCCGATAGTAAAAAATAGTAAAATGAAATTAGGCTTAAGATAGTGTTAGGCCCATTAAGGTTTATTAAGGTCCTATAAGTGTAAACGGGCCCATTAAGTAAAATAGATTGTATTAAATGTGTAATACAGTAGGAAAAGTATAATTAACTTGATAAATGGTTAAATGCAACTCCTGAGTTTATATTGGGAGCAGATCGGACCGCAGGACCGAGCAGTGCTGAGAAATAAATTTAGCTCCGAGTGATTTCAGATAAGAGACTTTTGCAAGTAGTTAGAGATATCTGCACGTAGTTTTGTCTGCTTTTACATTCACTTAAGAAGTTTGAGGGTCAGAGAAAGTGAATAATAATTATAGTGACTCGTTAATGGTAAATTACGATTTCCCCCCTAGTTAGGCAAAAAGTCAACTTTTGAAAAAAGTTGTAAAAAGCATGGAAACCACAATTTTGAATGTTTTTATTGCTAGTTAGTAGAAGAATAGATAGATTAGCCAATGATTTTGTGAAATACACAAAATAGCACAATTATGGTGTTGATTTTAATGTTTTGAAACATCTATGTTTACAGGAGCCATCTATCGAGTTATGTGTAAACAAATCGTGTTAGAGCACTGCTCGCACTTGACTTTATATGTTTTCTACATGAAAAATGTTGGAGTGATTACTCACACTTGATTTCCCATGACATACATGGCATAGTACTGGAGCATTGTTCGTACTTGATTTGATGAGTTTTGTGCATAACATGGTACTGGAGCGATTGGTCATACTAGATTTGAAACATGAACTATGCATGACCTAGTGCTAGAGGTTTACTCTCACTAGTGTTCATTATTTTGAGATGCATAAACAGTGTTTGAGCGGGGTGTTGACTGTGAGTCACACTCAAGGGTAGTTTTACTGTGTTATATAAGACATGTTTCAAAACCGTGACGATTTCCTTATGTAGACTAAGTGTCATAGTGTTGAGATGTTCATACGTGGATTTAGAGACGTGGTATTATCCATTGAGATAGGGCCCACAAGTAGGGCCCACAGGTGTACGTTGTATGTAACTATCACGGAGTACGCTGTACCGTGTGTTATTGTGATGTGTATAAGGAGTTGAGGAGTTGATAGCTGGCGGTTATGAGGATTTGACCCACCTCCCATTTCAGTAGTGATTGCCCCGCAAACCGAGACCTGTGTAGCCTAAGATCACCTTATAGGATATGGCCATAGTCCAAGATATTATTGCATATAGCCACCGAGTCTCACATGATGTATCACATGATTTTAATTGATTTTATGATACGGGTAGACCTGAGGGATCGGTCGAAACTCGGGTTGATGTGTTGTGAATGATTGAAATGCCATATTTGCTGTGATTTGAATATAAATGGCATGATTTATCTAAAGGCATTATGAAATTATAATGATGTAGTATTTTGCATGAAATGCCTATGTTTTTAAGAACTCAGCATGATTTCTGTACATGAGATTTAATCTGTATAACTATATATATATATGTTTTAAAATTTATGGTTGTGAAGTGAGTAAAGGAAATACTATTTACAAGGCATAGCATTATTTTCAGTAGATAGTGTGGATGTCTACTTGCTTGTCTGATTTCCTTACTGAGCTAGTGAGCTCACCCCTTTCATTTTCCACCTCTCTACAGAGCATCCGCAGTATAGCGAGTAAGATTGAGGGTTAGCATTCCTTTTGTTCGCTGCACTCCATCGAGTAAAAGGTATACACATTCGCAATATTTTGTATCTGAACGATATAAAAGCACATTGATATAAACATATTAATATGGGGGATGTATTTGTATTTGTTATATGCTTATGAGTTATTGTATAAGAAAAGAGTACTCACAGTAAATAAATAATTATGCTGACATGTATGCATAATATGAAATTAATGGTAAGTTAAATGTGGAGGAGATGACTAATACCGAATCACAACCTAAATGTTGGTAAGGAGAAAGGTAAGTAAAAAACGAAAAATTAGTTGTGGTTTTTGGTAAGTCATGGTCGTGAAAGAATGGTATCAGAGTGGACTTCATCTGATGTGAGTCGGTATTAGTATTTAGGAAAGTTTACATCCCCATATTGCTATGCCTTTGTGAGATTCCATGTATGTATGACCTTATTATATGTTGATGAAATCATAAGATGGATGGTTTTGATCATATAAATGTGAATGGAATTATAAAGAGAATGAATGAATATTCATGAATTCACGTAATGGCAAAATAAGGGTTGAAGTGGCTACAAACTGACCAAATGGAACTTAAGACATCTAAACTGAATATAAGGACTCAAACATAAATTCTAAGTATCTTTTATGATTCCAAGCAGTACATACAAGTCACATAGTATGTGAATCATAAGAAATGAACCTTTCCACACTCTAAGTGGGATTAGAATGCAAAATGTGTATTTGAAGTAATGAAATATGAGTTTATCGTTGAAAATCTGGGAAAAATTACAGTAGGATTGCTCTAAATAAAGGCCAGATCGATCTCTTATTCAAAGCATATCGATCTCTCATTCAAGCAAATCGACCCCGATATGATTCTGTAAGGGAGCAGATCGATCCCTATTTGAATCTGCCAAGAGCAGATTGATCCTTCACTAAACCAGATCGATCTCATTATGCTCAAAATACAGAGACAAAGCATTCAGTAAAGGGGAGATCGATCCCTCATTTAAGCAGATCGATCTCGGTATGCTTCTGCCTAGCAAAGATCGATCTCATCCCTAAAGACAGATCGATCTCTAAAGGATTCTGGCTATCTGTAAGACCCAAATTATATCGTAATTTCTTATAAAGAATTGAAAATGGTCACAAATTTAAACAAATGGGATTCAGACTGAAAATAAAGATTTAAAATACGAAATGAGTAAGTATTCATCAAGGGAAGTTGTGTTAAAGTGATCCCGAACACGTGCAAGGGTAAAACGGTCAAAAGATCGAGAGCCGATATAAATTTTATAAGAAAATTTAATTAAAAATATGAAATTAAGAAATCTTGATCAATAACAAGGAAAATATTGAATTTTTAGTCCAATTGATCAAGATTTAAATTTATTGGAATTTATGAGAATTAATCGAAATTAATTGGAATTTTTAATTCGAATAATTATCCCGAAAATAATCAAAAAATATACCGGGAGAGACGAAATAAGACTGATAAATTCAATTATAGATTAAATGAATTAAATAATATTTTTGGAGATATTTTAATTATTTTAATGATTAAAATATAATAAAATAAATAAATTAATTAATTAATTAAATAGAAAAAATAATTAAAAAAAGAATCAGAAATTGGTTGGGGAGAGAGAAGAAGAAAGAAACTGAAAACCGTAGGAGACACGGGACCAAACCACCAACGGCCACGGGCGCTCGATGGCTCGAGGGTAGACCCGATGAGAAAGAGGGGAAGCCAGCGAGCAAGTTGGCACCGGCGACGCGCGCCAAGGACGGTCGAATCCGGTGAACGGAGGAGGAGAAACCGACGGGAGAAAGGAGCTCGATCCCGACGATCCACGGCAGCTAGGCGCGAACGATGGGCACCGGTGCGATCGGGAGGAGGAGCCGGTCATTTTGAGACCGATAGCAGTCAGCGAAACGGCCGACGATGACCAAGACTAGAAATGGGTACCGACGACGAGGGGAGAACACATCGGATCGGCCACTTTGGGTTGAACCCTGCGGAGCTGCTAGCGACGAAAACCGACGGAGAACCGACCGGCGAGGCACCGAACCGGACAGAACCAGTGGTCTGAACTGGGTTGAACCGGACCAAACCGGTTCAGCCAAGAAAGAGAGGAAAAAGGGAGAAAAAGAGAAAAAGGAAAAAGGAGAAGAATTTTTGAGGATACACCGGACTTCGAGTAAGTCGGTAAACGATCGAAATTGACCGATTTAATTTTCGAGAAATTTATTTAAATTATATTCGATCAGAAAATAACCCAAAATTAAATATAAATTGTGCAGTTCGACGATAAATTCCGAACGTGAGCTGATCAAGCTTCGATTTGCGCACCATCGAATAATCTCGGGTAAGTACAGCTCATTTACGACAATTTATATAATCATTCGCGTATTATAAATTTATTTTACACATTTTTGGATTTAATTTCCGCTTTTAGTGAATAATATTAGGAATTCTGAGTAAACTGTCGTAAATGATATACGGGCTATCCAAAGAGTTTGGAACGAAGCCCAATGGGTATTGAGAGCCCAATAGACCTGATGAAGGGATTAAATAAATGGAAACGAGCTGAAAACAGGCTCGAGGCCCATTAAGACGCAATCGGGCCCAATAAAGTAAAATAGGCCCAGTGTTTTAGATTCGATCAGTATAAGTGAAATACTGACAAAGATAATTGAATTGACCCCAATTATGTGGTTATATGCAGTTCTGTAGATTTGGTTTGGAGCAAATTGGACTAAGACCTGGTACGGGCGGAACGGGATAAGCTCGCGCGTAATTCCAGGTAAGGGAATTTTATGGACTGCTAGAGGTAACTTTACGAAATTTCAACTTTATTTGCAGTCTTTTAAATGGTCTGAAGGGTCTAGATTTCAGATAAAATTTTTACTGCCCCGAATGGGTAAATTACAAAAATGCCCTTGTTAAGGGTAAAATTTCCAACTTAGGAAAAATGTGAGAGGAGCAAGGACAAGAGGTTCCTGCTCGTTTCTTTAGATGTTTGAACACATGCATGAGTAGGCTGGCTAACTTTTAAATAAAAATGCACAGCATTGTATATTTTCAATAGATATTGATTTTCTCTGAAAATGATTTGAGAAATGTAGCCACCTACGTGATTTTTAGAAATGTAACGTGCTAGAGCTCAGCTCGCACGAGTTTTGAATTGTGTGATGCATACCTTAGTGCTGGAGCGAGAGCTCGCACTAGAGTTTTATATGTATTGGTGCTGGAGTCTAACTCGCACCAGATTTTTATATGATTTTCGTGACACGGTGCCGAAGTCTAACTCGCACCAGATTTTTATATAATTTTCATAATACGGTGCTGGAGTCTAACTCGCACCAGATTTCAAATGAAATGTGTACAGAGTGCTAGAGCTTAGCTCGCACAAGTTTTACTTGATTTTTATGAGAGTGCTGGAGCATTGCTCGCACTGGTTTTCTGAGAACATATGATGAGCCGTGCTTGGAGCGTCGGCTAGACTGTGTGTCACACCGATTAAATAGGCTCGCACGTGTGTTTTGAGACAGGGCATGAGTATGGAGATATGATATGGGTCCACGGAGTATGTTGTACTGTACAAGTAGCATGGAGTACGTTGTACCATGTGGCATCTTCAGATGCGTGGTATCTTCAGATACGTGGTATCTTCGGATACGAGTGGTATCTTCAGATGCATGTGATCGGATAAGACTAACGGATTGGACTGACCCACCTCCCGGGCGGTTCCCGATTGTGGTGAGACCTCACACACTAGGATCCGTGTAGCAGAGGGCTCACGAGGACACATGGCCATAGTCCTGGTTATTTCCCTGAGATATACATATATTGCCTAGTCTCGCCTGTTGATGTTTTGAGAAACTCATTTATGGATTTTTTATGTGAGTCTGGACCACCTGAGGGAGGGGTTGGATCTTGACTGAGACATGGTTTTGATGGAAATTAAACTGGGTTTTAAATAGAAACTTGCATGATGTTATTTTCCATGCTATTTAAACCCATGAATGATGTCAACTGGTTTTACATGACATTCAGTATATCGCATGGTACTATTGCTTTAAAAAGCATTTGATTTCATGGTTTTGTGTGAGTCAGAAACACCCGAGGGAAGGGTTGAGTCCTGACTATGTTGTAAAATTTTAACGATGATGAAATGTTTTAATTGGATATGCATGTCGAGTTTTCCATGCTTTTGAATCCATATATGAACTTGTTTTATATGACATCAAGACATCACGAATTATAACATCTGTTTTGAAATGTGTGGAGAAAGGGTGGTTTATGCATGGCACCACGTTCATGTAGTTAGTATAGTTACCTACTTGTTCGTAAGATTGCCTTACTGAGCTTGATGTGCTCACCCCTTTCATTTTCCAACACAGATTCCCTCCAGTAGACATTGAGGCGACTGAGTACTGCATTCCTGATATCCGCTGCTACCCATCATGTTAAGGTATATACACTTATACATATTGTATCTAAATAAGTATAGCACAGTAACATGTTTATAAGTAACTGTCAGGGATGTATAGATAATGTAAACACTTGTAAATAAATGGGAAAGAATAAATGAAAAACAAATGTGTTTACCTTTTTTTTTGTAATAAGAAATTAAGTTATATGATGATTAAATGGTAGGACTGGCATTGACGCACAGCCCAATTATTAGTGGAGTGTGGTCACGATTCGGAGGATAGATAAGTATGAAATAAAAATGAAAAATTTACTCTGATTTTTGGGTAGTTTTGGGTCGTGACACTATCAAAGATCATTCTCTTCTTAAAGCTAGATCGATCTCTAAAGCCTTCTGCCAGGCAAAGATCGATCCCAACCCATGACCAAATTGATCCTACAACATGCAAACTGAATGCCGAGGGAGTTCAAAGCAAGGGAAGATCGATCTCATAATGCGATTTCTATTTAAAGGGGCATCAGTCGAGTCTTCTTCCCCAGAAATCCCAAAACTCCTTAATTTTTACCCAAAAGAGCAAGTTTTCTCACTCTGGGATATCCTTACCTTCCCACCAGATTTGAGAAAAAAGCTATTTAAGCAAAGTTGTTCCTTGTGATGAGGAGAACAACATAGTTTGGAATCAACATTCGACTTGTTGGATTGAAGGAGTGAAAGGGTCTTCCAATTTCGAACAAGAGAAAAGTCAAGCTAGGTGAGTTTTCGATACACCATCTCTAATTATATGTCACGACCCAAACTACCTAAAAATCAGAGTTAATTTTTCGCGTTTTATTATTTACTTAAATTCTTACCTGTCCTCGAATCGTGACCAACACTCCACTAATAATTGGGCTGTGCGTCAATGCCAGTCCCACCATTCAGTTACCATCTAACTTATTTCTTCTCCAGTCATTTATAATTGTTTACATTATTTATACATCCCCTAGAGACACTTACAAACATGTTACTGTGCTATACTTATGTAGATACAATATGTACAAGTGTATATACCTTATGTTGATGGGCAGCAGCGGATATCCAGAATGCAGTACTGAGTCGCTTCAACTTCAACTGGAGATCATCTGTGGGAGAAAATGAAAGGGGTGAGCACATCAAGCTCAGTAAGGCAATCCTACGAACAAGTAGGTAACCATACTACCTACATGAACGTGGTGCCATGCTTAAACCACCCTTTCTCCACACATTTTAAAACAAATGATATGCGTTATGATGTTATGTAAAACACATTTGCACGTAAAATTCAACATGCAAGTATATTCAAAATCATATCTTTCTCGTTTAAAATTTCACAGTAAAGTCAGGACTCGACCCCTCCTTCGGGTGATCCTGACTCACTCAAAATCATGAAAATCGTTAACATCACATATGAGTTTTAAAAGCATGGAATATAACCATCATGCATATTTAATTTAAATCCCAGTTTAAATCATCGAAATCGTCGACATGCGAGACGAGGCAATATTTGTATAACGGTAATAACCAGGACTGGCCAATATGTCCTCGTGAGTCCCTCTAGCTACACGGATCCCAGTGTGCGAGGTCTCACCCTGATCGGGAACCGCCCGGGAGGTGGGTCAATCCAACCCGTCAGTCTTATCCGATCTCACACATCCGAAGATGCCGTATCCGAAGATACCCCGTATCACAAAGATACCGTATCACAAAGATACCCCGTATCACAAAGATACCGTATCCGAAGATACCCCACGGTACATCGTACTCCATGCTACTTGCACGGTACATTGTACTCCATGGACCCACAGCCTTATCCCTCGTTCGGGCTCATCAGCTGGATCTCCAACCCTTATCCCTCGTTCGGGCTCATCAGGTGGATCTCTAACCCTTATCCCTCGTTCGGGCTCATCAGGTTATTTTAACATGCCATGTCTCAAAACGCACGTGCAAGCCTATTTAATCGGTGACACACAGTCTACCCGATGCTCCAAGCACGGCTTATCGTATGATCTCTAAAAATTAGTGCGAGCGGTGCTCTAACACTGTCAGTAATTCAGATAAAACTAGTGCGAGCTAAGCTCTAGCACTCTGTATGCAAACCATATGAAAAGCTGGTGCGAGCGAAGCTCCAACACCCTGTCTCAAAAATCACATAAAAATATGGTGCGAGTTAGACTCTAGCACCCTGTCACTAAAATCGTATATATATATGTATACAAATCTGGTGCGAGTTGGACTCCAGCACCTATGCATGTAAAACTCTAGTGCGAGCTCTCGCTCCAGCACTAATGCATGCATCACACAATTCAAACATCGTGCGAGCTCTCGCTCCAGCACTAATGCATGCATCACACAATTCAAACATCGTGCGAGCTGAGCTCTAGCACGTCACATGTAAATAAAAACACGTAGGCGGCTCTGTTTCCTCAAAACAGTTTTCACAAAACAATATCACGTTGAAAGTATGCAATGCTGTGCATTTTCTTTAAAAGTGAGCCAGCCTACTCATGCATGCGTTGAAATACCTCCAGAACGAGCAGGAACCTCTTGTCCTTGCTCCTCCTAATTTTTCCTAAATTTTTAGATTTTACCCTTAACAAGGGTATTTTAGTAATTTGCCCATTCGGGCACTAAAATTATTAATTGACCTCTAGACCCTTCAGGTAATTTTAAATGACTGCCAATGAATTTAAAATTGCGTACTGTTACCTCTAGCAGTCCGCAGAATTCCCTTACCTCGATTCTCGTCGAGTCTGACCTTTTTTCTTTTCCAATGTAGTCTCGTCGCGCAGTCCGATATGCTTCCAATCCAATGCCCGAAACTGCGTATTAACATTCCTCAGGTCAGATGACATATAATTTAATTGTACTTAATCTTTTCTGGGCTTAATTTAAATCGCTGGGCCCATTTACCCCTATTGGGCCCGATTGCACCTTAATGGGCCTTAATCGGCCTTAAGCCCGTTTTCCACTTAATTTTCACTTTATCGAGGCCTATTGGGCTCATTGGGCCCACCAATAATTTATCGAGCCTCGTTCTAATTCTTGAATAGCTAAATTTAATATTTACGACAATTAATCTAAATTTCCATAATTTAATTCAATTTATGCGGAAATTAAATCAATATCAATCATAACGAGGTAATTGTCGTAAATAGGGGTCACTTACCCGAGATTCCATGCTAGTCCGTAAATCGAGACTGTCTCGAGCCCTCGGTGGATGCCAATCGTCGAGCTACACAATTAATTACATTTTCAGGTAAACTTTTCGGTCGAAATTTAATTAAATAAAATATTCCAAATTTAAATCGGGTCAATTTGACCGCTTATCGACTTACCCGAAGCTCGATTGCATCATAGGAATTTTCCCCAATTTTTTCGCTTTTTCTTTTTCGCTTTTTCTTCCTTTTTTCCTCCTTTTTTTGGCTGAACCGGTTCAGTCCGGTTCGGACCGGTTCAGACCGCCGGTTTTCTCCGGTTCGGCCGGTTCACCGCCGGTTCACTGCCTTGCCGGCCGGTTCTCCGCCGGCTTCCACCGTCAATCGCTCCGCTGGGTCGTCCGCAGCCCGAATCTGGCCTCGGCTTCGCCCAAGGCCGCCGGAACGCCGCCGGTTCGGCCTCTTCTCCCCGGCGTCGGAAACCCATTTTCTCCTCTTGCTGTTTTCGGCGTCGTCCGCCGGTTTCGGTGGCTGCCACCGCCACCAATCGCATCGTCTGGGCCTGGGGAGTCCTCGGCTGGGGGTGGCCGGCCCCAGATCGGCGCCGGTCGCCGGGAATCTCTTCTTCTTTCTCGGTTTCAATTTCTCGGTTTTCCTCTCGCCGTTCGCCACCGTTCACGTCGGCGTTGGGTCGGTGATGGTCGGGACCCGTCGGGCTTCCTTCGCCTGGGCCTTGCCTGGTCGCTGGCCGCCGGCAGGGCTCGGCCCTGCTTCCGTTCGGTTTCCGTTTCTTTTTCTGTTTCTGTTTCTTTCTTTCTCTCTCCCCGACCCTTTCTTTTTTTTTTTTCAGCTTCTTTCTTTCTCTTTTTTTTTGGTTTATTTTATCAATTATTATTATTATTATAATCATTAAAATACATTAAAAATACCCAAATATCCCTTAAAATATCCTTAAAATTATTATTTAATTCTAAATTTATCAATTTAATTTTATTTAATTTATTTATTATATTTTAACCTCTTTTTCGGGTATAATTTCCCCGTATTTTCGAGATATTGTCCCGGGTGACTTTTCGATATATTTTTCGATTATTTTCGGGATTATTTTTCCAAACTAAAAATCCCGATTAATCCCGATTAATTCCAATAATTTAATATCTTGATCAATTTAACCCAAAATAAATTTATTTCATCTTTATTGACCAAGATTTCTCAAATCCATATTTTTAATTAAATTTCCTTATCGAAATTATACCAGCCTTTGGTCTTTTGACCATTTTACCCTTGCACATGTTCGGGATTAATTTAACCCGACTTCCTTCATACTTTCCCCATCTTTTCTTATTTAATTTTCGTATTTTAATTAAATTCGGGTCTTACAACTCTCCCCCACTTAAGGAATTTGGTCCTCCAAATTAGAACCAATTCACATGAGTCCATATACAACTCCGGGTACATCGATTGTATCATACTCTTAATTTCTTATGTGACCTTCTCCGGAGTGTGTTACTACCAAAGGACTTTAATTAGGGAGATTATCTTAAACCTCAATATTTTCTCTTTCCTGTTTAATGCCCGAATCAACTTCTTCAATATACTTGTATTTTCATTAAATTGAACTTTTGGAGTTCATATCCAATCACCTGTGCTGGATCTGAATAGTATTCCCGAAGCATCAAAAGCTGAGACACATTGTGGGTGCCTGTTAACTCAGGTGATAACACCAACCTACAGGTCTTATCTCCCACTTGTCCAATCTCTCAGAATATTCCATCCAGCGCAACTCAATTTACCTTCTTCCAAAAGCTCGCTATGTCCTTATTCTCTTAGGACAATAAACATTCTAATCATATTAATTCACCAAGGGTGAATTCCAATACTTGCCTATCTGCTCTGAGGTGTTCTTAATCTCTCATCCTTAACTAACCATTCTCAGAGACTTATTATCCAAAGTCGAAAGTGATCATATCTGTCACCCACTTTTTCTTATCAAATTTGGGGAACAACCCCTACAGCCATACTTTGCCTCATATCTTGTTATCCCGATACTCAACTGCCAACTGTCGTTATTGGCAACTTTAATTAGAAATCAACTGATCATTCCAGGAGCTTATAAAATCAATGGCACACGCTTTCATCGGATCCTCCAGAACTCGTACAGTCCTCTCTGACTGACCATCTGTCTGAGGATGGAAAGCTGTGCTTAATACTCAGTCGGGTTCCCATAGCTTCCTGAAAATATTCCCTGAAGTAAGAAGTGAAGCGGGAATCCCTATATGATACCATGCTCACTGGAACGCTACATAATGTTTCACAATCTTCCTTATACCTGAATCCTCATACACACTCTGAGTATCTGGGGAGTTCATAACCAGAAAGTGGGTAGACTTAGTCACTCTATCGACTATCATCCAAATAGTCTCGTAATATCACCTGGGTCCTGTAACCCATCATGACATTCATGGAGACTTGCTCTCATTTTTCGTGCCGTGTCGATATAGGTAGGTGCTGCAATAACTCTGCAGACTTTTAATACTCTACCTTATTCTGCTGACATACTAGGCACTTTTCACAACCTCTACCATGTGTCTTTCCACATCTGACCACCAATACCCTTATCGAGATTTCGATATATAATCATTACTTTTCGTATGCACTGTATATCCCGAAGAGTGAGCTTCTGACAACATTACTATCTCATCATCTGTGGTCCTGGGGAGCACTTATACTGTCTCTGAATCCTCAGTAACTCATCATCACCCACTGTGAACTCTATCACTGTACCCTTCTGAATCAGACCCAAACTATCGACATCCGGTCGATCATCACGCTAAGCCTGGCAAATCCGGGCACTCTCATCGGGTTCTAATCATCAGGCTAGCTGTCACACAATCACTGTCATCATCAGAAGGGATCACATCAATACTGAGGTCCACAACTACTCTAGCAGCTCACGCTCCCTGACCATCATATGCAATACCATCCCGAGGCTTTTTCTACTCAAAGCATCAGCCTTTCCTGGGTGGTACAATTTCCACAATCAAAATCTCTCAGAAGCTCTAACCCAATATGTATATTCTCATGTTCGCCTCTTTCTGTAAAAACAGATACTCGGGCTTTATGATCAGTGCATATCTACAATTTCTCACCATGTACATAATATTACCATATCCTCGGTACAACTACTGTTACCAACTTTAAATCATGGGTCAGATAGTTTATTTTATGATCAAGGAGTTGTCTGACTCCAAAATTGACTATCTTCCCATTATACATCAATACACAGCTCCTTCATAATTTTGAGGTATCCATACTCACTGAGAACCTCTTGAGCTGTTGGGTATGGTGAAATTAATCACGGTGGTCAGTTCATACTTCATTACACCAAATTCATGTCACATCTATCATCTCATTCCAAGATCACGTTTTCTTAATTAAACGTGTCAACCAAGTATATCCTTTTTGAACTCGCAGCAACCCATTTGTAGAAGCCATTTCCCAATTGTTGCTTATAAACCGCCCTAGACTTTAACTACACCCAGCATATCACCGATACTGCTGATTACAATTCGGTCCAATCCTTGACTTATTTACGCATAAGCGTATAAAATCCTTCTCAACCGCTTACGTTTTCAGGTACTAACCTGCGTCATTTCCTTTTCCTTACCTTAACGGCACCTATTAAATTTACTATGTTAACCTTTAGGATTTGTCGAATTTTAATATTCTTATCGTCTTAGTAAATGTATCCTAATGTTAAAGATATTTATTACGATAATCGATTTCCCGTTATAGGTTTTATATATATATATATATATATATATCTAGACGCTGTCAAGTCTTCAGGTGGGGAGGTATTTTGAAATACCTTTATTAGCCTTCAGACTTAACCACAACTACGTAATATCTCAGTCTATGCGGTCACAATTTATATTCGTTACTAATCGCTTAACCTCAATTACTTCGCATAATAAGGGTATTCCTTACCTAGCATATATCTCTTACTCCAATACATCTTATATTTAGGATCTATCTTATCTTAAAGATTATCTCCTTAGTGTATCAATTATAATGAAACTCTCGTCATTATTTATTTCGTGAGTACAATCCTTTACTCCTTTAATTTCAACTGTTGCACCCCTTTTTATCACTTGTCAACACTTCCAGTATACTTTTCAGTACTGTTTTCACCCATGTTTTCAACTTAAAATCTCTATATCCTTATTCCGATAATTAATCCTCCTCTATTGGGGTACTCATTTATCAGAATTGTCCCCAATGATGTAGGCATTCATGCCTTTTTACTCACTTATATGCGAATGAAGGCGGTATAAATAAATATGTGGCACCAGGATTAATGATCATATGTGCTTCATTATTCATAACAAGTGTGGTATCTTACACCACATCCATGAAACATCAATAGCGTCCTGGTCCAAGACATCCTTTCGCCTTCGTCCAACAACCTACTTTCCTTTTTTCTTTTCGGCTATGGCCTCCCTTTTCGTTGCAGCTATACCAACGAAATTTTTTTTTCTCTCTGTCTCTTTACTTTCCTGTGGAAAAATCTCGCTCAACTCTGAGCAATCAAAATTAATGGTCCGTCTTACCACACTTAACGGCCATTTTCATCAATACCGTGTAGACCCTCCTTCTGTGGTATCCACCACAACTCTCACACTGCTTACAGTGCTCATACTGCTACACTGCTTCGTAGCAGGTCGGGCTCCTCCAATCACAATGCCCCTCAACAGTGCCAAAATTGGATGCACTAGGGCCTTACCAATTATCTCAGCCCATAACTCATCAAATCGAGTCTTTTACCAATTTCCATTTTCCCATTCTGACATTTCTGTCATTTCTCGACTCTCTTTTCTGTCTCTATTTCAGCTCTCATTACCTTTCCCAATCTCAGAGGCGTGCAATTTATATTCTTATTTACCCAACTGTAAATCTGTGCACTGCCTCGGTATAGGTAATATCTCACGGGCCAATCGGACTCTAATTGAAAAGTTGAGTCATTTCATGAACCTTTAAACATCTCGATTGTCACTTGTTCATAGTGTCGAGGTAATATCTACCCAGAATAAAATCGAGTTTCATACTCATAATTAAATCAAATCCTCTGGGTCAAAGCAAGGACTTTAATCCGAAATTTCCTTTAAATAATGTCCGAGATGTTCTGTCACCGGAATACATCCATAAATAATTCTCATCTTAGCTCTGAACGTTTAACACTTAAGATGGGTCGAGCGGGTTTCCACCAATGCTCCGCTGCGCCCTCTGATCTCATACATAATCTGAGCAATTAGCTCCTCAAAATGATACCCATGCTCCACTTCAATCTCGCGAAGCGTCTCTCAATACTGTCCGATCACTCTGTCGGACTCTGTGGGGCATACTCAACATTAGCCTCCATTTCAATTTCATCATAATTCTCATAGTCAAACTCAGCACGACTTAGCAGATTCAGGTCTATCTCTACGACCTCTGCCTCGTGCACTATCTCATCTAACGCGACTCATATTAAGCATTCCTACATTCTCAACCATTTTTTTTTGTCAAGCCCATCTCGATATACACTATTGTATCTAACTAAGCACAGTAACACGGGGATGTAATTTCCTAATTACTGACACTGACACACATCAGACCAATTGTTGCTCTGATACCACCTTTATATGTCACGACCCAAACTACCCAAAAATCAGAGTTAATTTTTCGCGTTTTATTATTTACTTAAATTCTTACCTGTCCTCGAATCGTGACCAACACTCCACTAATAATTGGGCTGTGCGTCAATGCCAGTCCCACCATTCAATTACCATCTAACTTATTTCTTCTCCAGTCATTTATAATTGTTTACATTATTTATACATCCCCTAGAGACACTTACAAACATGTTACTGTGCTATACTTATGTAGATACAATATGTACAAGTGTATATACCTTATGTTGATGAGCAGCAGCGGATATCCAGAATGCAGTACTGAGTCGCTTCAACTTCAACTGGAGATCATCTGTGGGAGAAAATGAAAGGGGTGAGCACATCAAGCTCAGTAAGGCAATCCTACGAACAAGTAGGTAACCATACTACCTACATGAACGTGGTGCCTGCATAAACCACCCTTTCTCCACACATTTTAAAACAAATGATATGCGTTATGATGTTATGTAAAACACATTTGCACGGAAAATTCAACATGCAAGTATATTCAAAATCATATCTTTCTCGTTTAAAATTTCACAGTAAAGTCAGGACTCGACCCCTCCTTCGGGTGATCCTGACTCACTCAAAATCATGAAAATCGTTAACATCACATATGAGTTTTAAAAGCATGGAATATAACCATCATGCATATTTAATTTAAATCCCAGTTTAAATCATCGAAATCGTCGACATGCGAGACGAGGCAATATTTGTATAACGGTAATACCCAGGACTGGCCAATATGTCCTCGTGAGTCCCTCTAGCTACACGGATCCCAGTGTGCGAGGTCTCACCCTGATCGGGAACCGCCCGGGAGGTGGGTCAATCCAACCCGTCAGTCTTATCCGATCTCACGCATCCGAAGATGCCGTATCCGAAGATACCCCGTATCACAAAGATACCGTATCACAAAGATACCCCGTATCACAAAGATACCGTATCCGAAGATACCCCACGGTACATCGTACTCCATGCTACTTGCACGGTACATCGTACTCCATGGACCCACAGCCTTATCCCTCGTTCGGGCTCATCAGCTGGATCTCCAACCCTTATCCCTCGTTCGGGCTCATCAGGTGGATCTCTGACCTTTATCCCTCGTTTGGGCTCATCAGGTTATTTTAACATGCCATGTCTCAAAACGCACGTGCGAGCCTATTTAATCGGTGACACACAGTCTACCCGATGCTCCAAGCACGGCTTATCGTATGATCTCTGAAAATTAGTACGAGCGGTGCTCTAACACTGTCAGTAATTCAGATAAAACTAGTGCGAGCTAAGCTCTAGCACTCTGTATGCAAACCATATGAAAAGCTGGTGCGAGCGAAGCTCCAACACCCTGTCTCAAAAATCACATAAAAATATGGTGCGAGTTAGACTCTAGCACCCTGTCACTAAAATCGTATATATATATATATATATGTATACAAATCTGGTGCGAGTTGGACTCCAGCACCTATGCATGTAAAACTCTAGTGCGAGCTCTCGCTCCAGCACTAATGCATGCATCACACAATTCAAACATCGTGCGAGCTGAGCTCTAGCACGTCACATGTAAATAAAAACACGTAGGCGGCTCTGTTTCCTCAAAACAGTTTTCACAAAACAATATCACGTTGAAAGTATGCAATGCTGTGCATTTTCTTTAAAAGTGAGCCAGCCTACTCATGCATGCGTTGAAATACCTCCAGAACGAGCAGGAACCTCTTGTCCTTGCTCCTCCCAATTTTTCCTAAATTTTTAGATTTTACCCTTAACAAGGGTATTTTAGTAATTTGCCCATTCGGGCACTAAAATTATTAATTGACCTCTAGACCCTTCAGGTAATTTTAAATGACTGCCAACGAATTTAAAATTGCGTACTGTTACCTCTAGCAGTCCGCAGAATTCCCTTACCTCGATTCTCGTCGAGTCTGACCTTTTTTCTTTTCCAATGTAGTCCCGTCGCGCAGTCCGATATGCTTCCAATCCAATGCCCGGAACTGCGTATTAACATTCCTCAGGTCAGATGACATATAATTTAATTGTACTTAATCTTTTCTGGGCTTAATTTAGATCGCTGGGCCCATTTACCCCTATTGGGCCCGATTGCACCTTAATGGGCCTTAATCGGCCTTAAGCCCGTTTTCCACTTAATTTTCACTTTATCGAGGCCTATTGGGCTCATTGGGCCCACCAATAATTTATCGGGCCTCGTTCTAATTCTTGAATAGCTAAATTTAATATTTACGACAATTAATCTAAATTTCCATAATTTAATTCAATTTATGCGGAAATTAAATCAATATCACGCATAATAAGGTAATTGTCGTAAATAGGGGTCACTTACCCGAGATTCCATACTAGTCCGCAAATCGAGACTGTCTCGAGCCCTCGGTGGATTCCAATCGTCGAGCTACACAATTAATTACATTTTCGGGTAAACTTTTGGGTCGAAATTTAATTAAATAAAATATTCCAAATTTAAATCGGGTCAATTTGACCGCTTATCGACTTACCCGAAGCTCGATTGCATCATAGGAATTTTCCCCAATTTTTCTCTTTTTCTTTTTCCCTTTTTCTTCCTTTTTTCCTCCTCTTTTTGGCTGAACCGGTTCAGTCCGGTTCGGACCGGTTTAGACCGCCGGTTTTCTCCGGTTCGGCCGGTTCACCGCCGGTTCACTGCCTTGCCGGCCGGTTCTCCGTCGGCTTCCACCGTCAATCACTCCGCTGGGTCGTCCGCAGCCCGAATCTGGCCTCGGCTTCGCCCAAGGCCGCCGGAACGCCGCCGGTTCGGCCTCTTCTCCCCGGCGTCGAAAACCCATTTTCTCCTCTTGCTGTTTTCGACGCCGTCCGCCGATTTCGGTGGCTGCCACCGCCACCAATCGCATCGTCTGGGCCTGGGGAGTCCTCGGCTGGGGGTGGCCGACCCCAGATCGGCGCCGGTCGCCGGGAATCTCTTCTTCTTTCTCGGTTTCAATTTCTCGATTTTCCTCTCGCCGTTCGCCGCCGTTCACGTCGGCGTTGGGTCGGTGATGGTCGGGACCCGTCGGGCTTCCTTCGCCTGGGCCTTGCCTGGTCGTTGGCCGCCGGCAGGGCTCGGCCCTGCTTCCGTTCGGTTTCCGTTTCTTTTTCTGTTTCTGTTTCTTTCTTTCTCTCTCCCCGACCCTTTTTTTTTCAGCTTCTTTCTTTCTCTTTTTTTTTGTTTATTTTATGAATTATTATTATTATTATAATCATTAAAATACATTAAAAATAGCCAAATATCCCTTAAAATATCCTTAAAATTATTATTTAATTCTAAATTTATCAATTTAATTTTATTTAATTTATTTATTATATTTTAACCTCTTTTTCGGGTATAATTTCCCCGTATTTTTGGGATATTGTCCCGGGTGACTTTTCGATATATTTTTCGATTATTTTCGGGATTATTTTTCCAAACTAAAAATCCCGATTAATCCCGATTAATTCCAATAATTTAATATCTTGATCAATTTAACCCAAAATAAATTTATTTCATCTTTATTGACCAAGATTTCTCAAATCCATATTTTTAATTAAATTTCCTTATCGAAATTATACCAGCCTTTGGTCTTTTGACCATTTTACCCTTGCACATGTTCGGGATTAATTTAACCCGACTTCCTTCATACTTCCCCATCTTTTCTTATTTAATTTCCGTATTTTAATTAAATTCGGGTCTTACATATGTTTATCTAGATGTTGTTATGAGTTGATATGTTTATCTAGATGTTGTTATGAGTTGATTGGTGTATTTATTATGGGTTGAAAACTACCTAGAGCATGTTGAATCAACCATAACCTAGAAATGGGTTTTGTGTGAGAAAGTGAGATATGGTGGATTTTATGATAAATGGACTATACCAAGGTGTTAATATTATAGAGCTAGTTGCTCAGTCTATGCAGGGAGCTGGGGAGTGTCATGACCCTCGAACCACTGAAATCTACTATAAATTTTGGCCATTTCTAAATTTAATATTCGACGAGTTATTTATTGATTAATCCTTACCTTTACTTTACCTGATCCTGAACAGCTGCACCACCAACAGTTGGGCTGTGTATCGATGTCAATCTCATCCAACCAAATCATTTACTATTTCAATTCGTTTAAAAGTAAACAGTTGTATTTCTTAATCAGAGTTATCATTTACAGGTGTTTACAAACTCTACATCCCCAAAATTACTTTAAAAGATATTACTGTGCTTGTACATATCTAGTTATAAAAACTACACAAATGTGTATACCTTGTGTGATGGGATGCAGCGGACACCCAAAGCCAGTCCTTAGTCACCCACTATCTACTATAAGTTCTCTGTAGAGGGAAAATAAGGGGGTGGGCAAACCACGCGCTCAATAAGGCAATCATGCGAACATGTAGATAATTGAACTATCTACGTGATCGTGATGCCATGCTTAAACCACATATTTATTGTCATACTTCAAAACATGTGCTCATGCTTGTGTCTATGCCATGTAAAACAAATCATACATTATAAATCAGTACACAGTTATTAAAGCATAGCATTGAAAAATTATCATGCGAAATCAAGGTCAAAGCATGGTAAATCATCATGCAACATGCACTTAAAAACATTTCCAATTCATAACACAAGCCAATACAAAATCATTTACTCGTCAGGACTCAGCCCCTCCCATGGACTATCCTGACCCATAAAACACATTTCAAAAACATGGATTTATCATTCATCAATAGACATGTGAGATAGGCATACATTATAATAAGGGAAATATCCTCTAGAACTATGGCCATATCCTCTGTGATCCCAGGCTACACGGATCCTAGTGTGGGGGGTATCACCTATATCTGCTTTCACACGGGCGGTGGTTTACGTCCAACCTACCGATCCTTAATAGAATCCATCGTCCGGAGATGGCACATGTACTACACATGGTACAACGTACCCCATGCAACTTGAACGGTACAACATACTCCGTGGACCCATATTAACATAGTATATCCTGCCACATCTCAATATGCACGTGCGAGCCTATTTAATCAGCGTGGCACGCAACCTACTTAAAACTCCTAGCACGGTTCTCAATATGTCACAAAACCACGTGCGAGTAGTCTTAAGCACGAAAGCAAATAGGGTGGATATCTAGTGCGAGCTATGCTCCAGCACCATGTCAAATCTCGTGTGAAAATAAGTGTGAGCTAGGCTCCAGCACCATGTCATAAAATCCATGTAAAACTAGTGCGAGTTAAGCTCCAGCACTCATGCATATAAAACTCTAGTGCGAGCATTTGCTCCAGCACTAATGCACGTATAAAACACACCAAATCTAGAGCGAGCCATGCTCTAGCACGCTTCATTTTCCACAAAACTCATGTAGGTGGCTCATTCTTTGCAAAGCATGGTTATTAAAACCAACTCAGCTATTTTCAAGCAAATCATTTAAAAATGCTACCCAACCTACCAATGCACATGCTAAAAAGCACCAAAATACTCAAGAACATCATATTCTTATTTTTCATGAACTTTTTCTCAAAATCCCAATTACATTACCCTCCAAATCATTCATTTCATTCCTATCACCTCAACATTCTAGAAAATCAAATGCACCCAAAATGCGCATAGGTATCTATAAGAGTCCACACAATTCCCTCACCTTGATTTACTTGGAAGCAATTCTTCTTTCCTTTCCCGTTTTTCATGATTTAGCTCAATTTGCTCTGGATGTCCCCCCGGGAGCTGCAAATATACATCAATCATATGAGTTAATACCAATAACTCATATTTCAACTTCAGCGAGTTCGATATATCTTATCGAGCCTATATCATCGAGTTTGGCTCATTATTGTATTTGGCCATTGTTATGCCATTTCTAGCCAATTTATCTACTAACTCCCTTAGTTACTTATTAGGCACTTGGGAGTGCATATTCTACCCTTAATTCTCTCATTCATTCATACACTTCACCAATGCCATACATGTACATTTTACCATTTGGTCAATCTTACAATTCATTTCACACCACCATCTTAAGATCATACTTACAACACCATTATCACTTTAAGATATCACATTCATCATTAACTCCACCATATTTCATTTCTTACAACATCCTATTTCTAAGTCATTATTGGTTCATTATATCCTAGGTAGTTTTAACCATTGAGATGTATACCAATCTATCCATAACAACATTTAGGTAAACATATTTAGAGTTGGTGCATTGGAAACTTACCTAGCTTGCTGTTCCTCTTATCTAAATTTGGAATACTCTTCTGCTCCTTCAATCCAATGAGTTGGATGTTTGCTTTAAAATATGTTGTTCTTCTCCCCAAGGTGAACAACTTTGCTTTAATGTCTTCTTCTCAAATTCTTATGGGAAATGTGGATATTATAGAGAGAGAAAGCTTAGTATTTGGGGAAAATGGAGAGAGATTAAGTTTCCTACAGATTGAAGCCTTTTATCATCGGGTTTATATAGAAAAAGGGTATCGAGATCGATCTGGTTAGGTAAGAGATCGATCTACCTTTGGTTTTTACTCTTGAAATGTTCAGGCATTACAGGGTGAGATCGATCTGTTCAATGGGGAAGAGATCGATCTCTCTTTGGTAGAAGATTAAGGAGATCGATCTTCTCATGGGGAGAGATCGATCTTCGCTTCACATAATTCAATGGGGATCGATCTGCACTTAAGGGAGGATCGATCTGGGGTTGGCAAAGGCTAATATAGATCGATCTGGTCATTGAAGAGATCGATCTACTTGATAGGGAGATCGATCTGCCTTAGCAATTTCACTTGAAATGACTGTGTTAGGCATAAGAGATCGATCTGCCTTGAATGGGAGATCGATCTGGCCTTCATCTACAGCCCCTTTGCTATAATTTTTCTAGATTTTTCAATGGCAAGTTCCTGTTCCGTTTCTCTAATACTCATTTTGTGTTTCAATTCCACTTCGAGCATGGAAAGGCTTATTTCTTAAGAATTTCATGTTTTGGAACTTGTGTGTATTGCTTGGAACTCCAAATGGATACTCAATCTCACAATCCATGCGTTACCATTCTGTGTTTTAAGTCTTTATCTCCAGTCCGGATGTTTTAAGTTCTATTCTTTTAGTTTGTTGCCACTTCAGCCCTTGTTTGACCCTTACATGCATCCATGATACTCATTCATTCTCATTTGCAATCATTTGTCTTTTAATTCCATTACATATATTACAAAGTTATACATATATGGGGTCTTACAGGGAGAGACAAGGCCCAGCTACCTAGGCTGCTGATGCTGGACAGGCAGTTGCTTCTGATACGCCTACACAGCTAGCACAAAAGCCACATGTGGGAGATACACCCCTACAAGTTCAGGATACAGCATCACTCGTTGCTCCATAGCAGAGTAGCAGAGTTTGGGGTTATGGTTATGATTTGGAAAGATTACGACAATTTAAAAAGTTTAGACCACTATTATTCAGTGGGGTGAAGAACCCAGTAGTTGCTGAGGACTAGGTGAGTGAAATCAAAAAGTTGTACGGGTTCTTCGAGTGCACAACTATAGAGATGGTCGCTTTTTTTCGCGTTCATGTTGAAAGGAGCGACTGAGCATTGGTGGAAGCCCACCAGATCGATTTTGAGAGCCCAGCACAATGAGATCACTTGAGAGGTATTTTTGGAGTTCTTCCAAAGGCAGTATGTTTCAGACACTGCTCAGAGGAAGTTACAGATGGAGTTTATAGGGTTGGCTCAAGGGAATAGATCTGTAGACGAGTATGAGATGAGATTTATATCCCTATCGAGGTACGACCTGGATACAATGAGCAATGAGACGAGGAAGGTTAGGAAGTCCATTGATGGATTGAGGCCACTCATCATATCCAGATTGGTTCCATTTGATATCCCGATATATGAGGAGGCTGTGCACATGGTGTAGTTATGTGAGTAGGACATTAAGCAGAATGCCTCTGAGTTAAAGAAGATCAGTAAAGGTAAAGATAAAGATCAAAAGAGATCCTGTAATGATAGAGTGATCAGGAGAGGAGGTCAGAGACTGTCTGATAAGAGACCTCGGATTGAGGAGGTAGAGGAGAGGACTATAAAACCTCTGATATATCCAGCTTCAGCACCACCGATGGGGTACAGTTATTGGAGGGACACGATCGACTACTGAGCAATGTAGGAGATGTGGTAGATATCATGGCAACAGGCCTTGTCTGATGTCTATGGTAGTGTGATATCATTGTGGGAAGCCAAGGCATATTATACGGGATTGCCCCTAGATGATTGAGACTGCCTCACAGAAGGGCAAAGAGTCGAAAAGAGCTCGTGTTGAGACTTCTGCTTCGAATAGGAGAGCCACAGCCATGGAGAAGGGGAAGCAGGTTATTGGCAGAGGGTGAGTTTATACATAGGACTAGGACACCGCAGATGCATCAGCGGATGTGATTAAAGGTACCACCCTAATTTTTGACTTTGAAGCATTTGTACTATTTGATCTTGGTGCAACGCATTCTTTCATATTGCCTTCATTTGCATGTAAGTTGTCAAAATATGTTTAGCCCACATTGTTAAATAAAATGTTATTGATTTCGACGTCCATGAATAACAGTCAATCGACTGAATATGTGAATTAGGATTGTAGGCTGAAGATAGGGGAAAAGATATGACAGCTGATCTTATTCTATTAAATATGAGTGACTTTGATGTAATTTTAGGAATGGATTGGTTGGCTGCAAATCTGTTGTTTTAGATTGCTTTTCCAAGACGGTAACGCTTTCAGGGGTAGATAGTGTTACCGTAAGTTTCCCCAAAAAATGTATTGTAAAGTTCCCTTGAAAAGTAATGAAAGCAGTAGTTGTTAAAAATGGAAGGAATGAAATTATATACTAACTAAATGATTAATAATGTGAAGGGTTCATTGCATACGTGGTTGACACAGATAAGGACCGTCCAGAATTGAGAGACATTCCAATGGTTGTGGAGTTTCCTGATAACTTTCCGAATGATCTACCAGGATTACCACCGAACCGTGAAATGAAGTTTTGTATAGAGTTGGTACTTGGTACTAAACTGATATCTCGACCATCGTATAGGATGGCTCCTATTGAGTTGGAGTAACTGAAGAACCAGTTGCAGGAATTGCTAGAGAAAGAGTTTATTAGACCGAGCATCTCACCCTGGGGAGTTCCGATTCTGTTTTTGAGGAAGAATGATGGAAGCCTCCGATTGTGCATAGATTATCAATTGTTGAATAAGGCTACCATTAAGAACAAGTATCCCCTTCCCCGCATTGATGATCTGTTGGATCAGCTTCGGGGAGCCCAGGTCTTTTCTAAGATAGATCTATGGTCTTAGTACCATCAGTTGAGGATACGGAGTGGAGATGTACCTAAGACGACATTTCGTACCCATTATGGCCACTACGAGTTTTGGTTATACCATTCGGATTGACGAATGCCCCCGCAACGTTTATAGCATTGATGAATGATGTGTTTAAGTCATACCTGGACTAGTTTGTGATTGTGTTTATCGATGATATAGTGGTTTATTCCAAATCCAGGGAAGATCATGAGTAGCACTTGAGGATTGTTTGACAAACCCTCCGAGAAAAGGAGTTATATGCCAAACTTAGAAAGTGTAACTTTTAGTTGGAACAAATCTCATTTTTGGTCCATGTTGTATTGAGGGATGAGGTATAAGTAGATCTATCCAAGGTTGAGACAATTATTCATTGGGAATAACCCAGGACAGTCACTGAGATTAGAGGTTTTCTAGGATTGGAAGGTTATGATCTGATATTTGTAGAGGGTTTCTCCAGACTAGCCACTCCGTTGATAAGTCTCACACCGAAGGATGTTGAGTTTGTGTGGGATGAGGCATGTGATAGGAGTTTTCAGGAACTTAAGCATTGGTTAACCACTGCTCTGATTCCCACCATTTCTACCAGCCTAGGAGGTTTCTTTGTGTATACGGATATATCACACTAGGGACTAGGTTGCATACTTATACAGGATGGGAAGGTAGTTGCCTATGGATCCAGACAGTTGAAATATCACGAGAGAAACTACCCAACTCATGATTTAGTGTTGGCGGTCGTGGTATTTGCGTTGAAGAAATGGCGACACTATCTTTATAGTGAGAAGTTTCAGGTGTTTATGGATCATAAGAGCCTTAAGTATCTATTCTCATAGAAAGAACTGAATATGAGATAGAGAAGATGACTCGAGCTCCTGAAAGATTATGATTGTGAAATACTGTACCACCTGGGTAAGGCGAATGTAGTAGCTGATGCACTGAGTATGAAATATCTCGGGTTGGTATCATACATGATGATCAGGGAACATGAGCTATTGGAAAAGTTCACGAGCCTCAGCTTAGATGTGACTCCGCCTGATACTGATAGTGGTTGTATAGTAGCTAGCCTGCGTTGGAACCGGATGTGATAAATCGTATCCGGCAGGCTCAGCAGATTGATCAGCAGTGCAGTGATGTTATCGGCCAGATACAGAGGGGTACAAAGATTGATTTTAATTTGAGTTCAGATGGATTGCTAAGGTTTAAGGGTAGAATATGTGTTCCCGATGATCTAGAGATCTGAAGGTTGATCTTGACAGAGGCTCACTCTTCAAGGTATACAATACATCCGGGGATTACTATGATGTATTAGAATCTTTGAAAGGTTTATTGGTGGTCTGGAATGAAGAGAGACATTATTGAGTATGTCGCTAGATGTCTTCTCTGTTAGCAGGTGAAGGTAGAGCATCAGAAGCTTGTAGGGTTATTGCAGCCTCTACTGATACTGACATGGAAGTGGGAGCACGTCACCATGGATTTTGTGATCGATTTACCGATGACCCGCAGAGGTCATGATGCCATCTGGGTAATTGTGGATCGGTTGACAAAGTCAGCCTATTTCTTAGCTATGAGAGGTACTGATAGTCTGAGTCAGTTGGCGAACTTGTATGTTCGAGAGATAGTTCGGTTACATGGTGTTCCAGTGAGCATTGTTTCTGATCGGGATACCCGCTTCACTTCCCACTTTTGGGAATATTTTCAAGAAGCGATTGGGACCCAGTTGAGTTTTAGAACCGCTTTCCATCCTCAGACAGATGGTTAGTTGGAGAGGATAATAAAGACCGTGGAGGATATGTTGAGAGTGTATGTGCTGGATTTTAGAGGCTTATAGGATGATCATTTACCATTAGCTGAGTTCGCCTATAATAACAGTTCTCATGCGAGTATCGGGATGGCACCGTATGAGACACTGTATAGACACAGATGTCGATCCCCTATTGAATGGGGAGAAGGTTGGTGATAGATAACTCTTTGCTCCTGGCTTAGTGAGACAGGACTTTGAGGACATCCAGTTGATTTGTGAAATGTCACACCCCACTTTCGGGTGCCCTTTTATCCATACATATACTGCTAATGGTTGGACTGTGAGTCAATGTAATTACTAAATTCCTTACACTTATAGCAAAAAATTTAAAACTTTACTTCACACACTCCTAGACGCTTGTAAATATTCAAAATCAATTGTATAATAATTTATCTTTACATAATATCCCCATACAACTATTTACATTTTTGATTCATGACTGTGCGATACATTACAATCGATACAAAATGCTTTTGTGTATATAATTTTTATATCTTTGCAACGGGTGGGAGCTATCCAATACAAAAGAAAGACCACAGCACCGTCCTACTTCTCAGTATCTGGAGGGGGAAAAATAGTGGGATGAGCAAACCACAGCTTAGTAAGGAAAAGAATGCTAACATGTAGATATTGTACTATCTACATAGCCCATGCATGCATAAACAAAACCATATTTCAATATAAATGGAAATATCACTAGTAAATGCATTTAAACATGCTTCTCACATAAGTATTTTCATAAAAAATAATATCCAATACTTCTATTTAAAAACGTGACATAAAACAATGCTATCATAACACAAGATTTCAAATCACAATATCTCTTTGATTTTCTTAAATCATTTCTTTTCATTAAATCTCCTTCTTTTCTGAGTTTCTCAATTTCTCTTATCTCTAAGACAGGCATTGAACTCTTGGAACTCTTGGCAATCTAATATCCATGACATATGGCCATAGTCAGTGACCCCAAGCCTCACTAATCAAGTGTGCACAGGTCATTACTTGCCTGAAGGGGGGATGGGTCAGTCTTACCCTCTGAATCATCTCAATCAACATCATCTCCCTCATCATATCACTTATACTCATAGTACAATGTACGCCATGTGTCATCTATGCGATACTCGTACTCACTTGCACCCAGCACGGTACATAGTATACCTACGGACAACTACACAGTTCAACATACGACCTGGGACCTGGTCCATCCACCCAACTCTGATGGACTCATCATCCTGAACCATGTCTCATATACCAGGTGAGCAAATCAGCGTGACACACAATCATCGTAAGGCTCCAGCGCGGTATCTCTCAGTGCGAGCAGCTGCTTCTAGCACTGTGTTATATCAAACTCAGTAAAACTAGTGCGAGCAATGCTCCAACACTTTTCTCAAAATCACCGTGCGAGATAGACTCCAACACAACATACTAAAACCATAGAAACATGTACGAGCTAAAACTCTAGCACATTATCATCGTCACAAAACCATAAAACTTGTGCGAGCTAAACTCCAGCACAAAATCATCACCGTAAAACCATGTGCGAGCTGCGCTTCAGCAAGGTTTATCAAAATATAAAAACATATACGAGTAAAACTCCAGCATAGTCAAAATCATTGAAACAGGTGTGAGCTCATGCTTCAAACGCCAATCCACATCTCAAATCCGATAGGTGGCTATTTTCTCTTTTAAAACTCAAAACATGTTTATTTACGTAGCATGTTGTCCCATGCTAAACACGTAAAGCTAGCCAACCTATCCATCATCATTTCTCAATTACAAAATCAGCACATAGTTGAGAAAACATATAAAACATCGTATAGATGTAAAAGCATTAAACACATGCATGTCAAGTTATTTTCCTTGCCACATCCCATTTTCATAATATATATATACCATGCTACATTTCATGATCTCATATCATCTCATAGCTCAATAGCTAAATGTACTATTACTAGCATCATATCTACTAAAATTGTGTAAAATACGTACAAATACCTCTATCGCTAACATATAGTCCCTTACCTCGAATCGCGCTGGTATTTCCTTCATTTCGTTTGCTCCGTTTGCGATCTGGGTTAATCATATTCCACGTATTTCAATCTACACGTGTAAATCATTAAGTTATTTTCTTTTCCTTCTTCTAAACATACACATTGCCATTTACTTCTCTATTCATACTACTCAAACATTTAAATCACATTTCACCTTTCCCTCTAGTATCATTATATCCTCTCTTAAGTCTTTCATCACTTTTCCATGGATTTCCCTTCATAATTTCCGCTTAATATTACTCACTCATCACTACAATCATCATTCCTACCAATATTTCACATACCATTCAACCCAATAAATGACTAGTAATCTTATAGTTTAGGCTTGAAGGTTGAAGAGCTTACCTAGCTTAGCCTTTCCCTTATCCCAAACTTGTGGTAGCCAAACTCCTTCTCTTGGTCAAACCAATGTGTGCTTTTTGGGTATGTTGTTCTCCTTACTTCAAGGAACAACTTTTCCTTCTTCAGCTTCTTCAGATTTTAGCTGGAATGTAGTGATTTTTAGAGTGAGAAAGCTTTGTTTCTTAGAGAGAAAATGGCAGGTGAGTGTTTGGTGGGAGGAAATCTAATTTTTCAACTCAATCCCGCACTTCTTTTATAGATGTAGAGACATGAGATCAATCTGGCCCTTGTAGAGATCGATCTCTGCATGGTTTGGTATTCCCTTTTACCAAATGTAACCGCTACTAGATTGATCTGTTTTGTAAAGGGGAGATCGATCTGTCGCTTAGAGGAGATCGATCTCTTCCAGGCTGAGAGTTAAGGAGATCGATATGTGCCTTGTGAAAGATCGATTCCTTCTAGACAGATGCTTAAGGAGCTCAATCTGCCTTCCCATGAGATCGATCTACCCTGTTCCATTTAACAAATTCTTAGCATTTCATGAGGGGAGATCGATCTCTCCTTCATATGAGATCGATCTCTCATCCATCGCACCCCTATTTCTGCATTTTTCTGTAGATTTCCAACTGCATACTCACCCTTATTTGGTTCATACCTCAATTTGCATTTCGTGCACAATTAATGTATATTGGTATCCATTCCATATTGTTCATAGGTAATAAAACTTGTGCACACAACTTAAAATCATGGATGTTTCATTAAATCTAATGATTCCTTACATCCTTTTATCACTTATACACATGTAACAAATCTACATATATATTATCTCTTCATAAAAACCAATACATGGGAAATTACGGGTATTACATTTCTCCCCTCCTTAGAAAATTAGGTCCTCTAAATTGAACCAAGTCTATTCCTCAAAAAGTTGGGGATATTTTTCCTTCATTAGACCCTCTAACTCCCATGTGGCTTCCTCTGGTGTATGATGCTGCCACAAGACCTTAACCAATGAAATCGTTTTGTTCCGCAACACCTTCTCTTTTCTATTTAATATGCAGATCGATTTCTCCACATACGACATGTCCTCCTTGAGCTCCAATGGCTCATAGCTAATTACATGTGCCGGATCCGGGTAGTACTTCCGAAGCATAGAAACATGTAAGACATTATGGACCTCTGCTAGCTCAGGTGGTAAGGCTAGCCTAATGCACTATCTCTCACTCTATCCAAAACCTCGAAGGGACCAATGTAACAAGGACTTAGTTTTCCTTTCTTCCCGAACCTCGTTATTCCCTTAGAAGCTCTAAAAAATACAAACTCACCCATATTAAACTCAAGTGGTCTCTCTCTCCTGTCAGCATAGCTCTTTTGTTGACTTTGAGCTGTTCACAGCCTCTCACATATTATTTGAACATTCTCAGAGGCTTGTCTAACCAAATCGGGAGCAAGCAATTGTCTGTCACCAAATTCTTCCCAACCAATGGGTGATCAGTATCTATGACCATATAGTGCCTCATATGGGGCCATACCAATACTTGAGTGATAACTGTTATTATAAGCGAACTCAATCAATAGCAAGTGATCATCCCAGGAGCCTCTAAAATCTAGCACACACGCTCTCAGCATATCCTTCAGGGTATGTATAGTCCTCTCTGACTGACCATCTGTCTGATGATGAAAAACGATGCTAAAGCTCAATTGGGTCCCCATTGCTTCCTAAAAATGTTCCCAAAAGTGAGAAGTGAAGCGGGCATCCCTATCAGAAACAACACTCACTAGGACTCCATGCAATCTCACTATCTCTCGTACATACAAGTTTGCCAGTGCACTCAAAGTATCTTTAGATCTCATGGCTAAAATGTGTTCCAATTTCGTTAACCGATCTACTATAACCCATATAGCATCATGGTTCTTACGGGTTCTCGGTACCCCCATCACAAAATTCATGGTGACGTGCTCCCACTTTCATGTTAATATCGGTAAAGGTTATAATAATCCTCCAGGTTTTTGATGATCTACCTTAACCTACTGACAAACTAGACATCTCGTAACATACTCAGCTATATCTCTTTTCATCCCAGACCACCAGTAAACTTTTCGAAGATTTTGATACATTTTGCTACTCCTTGGGTGTATTGTGTATCTCGTTAAGTGAACCTCTGATAAAATCAACTTTCGGAGCTCTGAATCCTTAGGAACACATATTCTATTTCTGAACCTTAGTATTTTATCTGAACTTAATACAAATTTCGTACCATTACTCTTCTGAATTTGGCTAATCATATCATTACACCATTGATCATTTTACTGAGCTTGCCGAACTCTCTTAATTAACTCCGATTCTAATCTCAAGCTAGCTATAATCCTATAACTGCCAATCTTAGGTAGGGTCATGTCCAAGCTAAGGTTCGTGAATTGTTCCAATAGCTCGTGCTCCCTAACCATCATATATGATACCAACTCAAGACTCTTTCTACTCAATGCATCGACAACCACATTTGCCTTTCTCGTGTGGTATAAAATCTCACAATCATAGTACTTGAGGAGTTCTAACCACCTTCTCTATCTCATATTTAACTCATTCTATGAGAACAGATACTTAAGATTCTTGTGATCCGTAAATATCTGAAAATCTCTCACTATACAAATAGTGGCATTATATCTTCAATGCAAATACTACGGTCGCCAACTCCAAATCCTGAGTAGGATAGTTCCTTTCATGATTTTTTAGCTGTCTTGACCCATACGCAACTACCCTTCCATTCTGCATAAAGATACAACCCAGTCCTTGGTGTGAAGCATCTGTATAAACAGAGTAGTTATCTGAGCTGTTAGGGATGGTGAGAACTGGTGCGGTGGTTAATCTACGCTTAAGTTCTTGAAAACTCCTCTCACACGCTTCATCCCACGTAAACTCTACATTCTTCCTCGTAAGACGTGTTAACGGAGCAGCCAATCTAGAGAAACCCTCAACAAATCTCTTGTAGTAACATGCCGAACCCAGAAAACTTTTGATCTCAGTGACTGTCTTGGGTCGTTCCCACTGAACAATAGCCTCAATCTTAGATGGATCCACTAACACCTCATCCTTGAATACCACATGGCCCAGAAAAGAAATCTCCTTCAGCCAAAAGTCACATTTTGCAAGTTTGACATATAACCTTCTCTCTCAGAGGGTTTGCAGTACAATCCTTAAGTGATGCTCATGGTCTTTCCTAGACCTTGAATACACCAATATATCATCAATGAAAATGATCACGAACTGGTCCAGGTATGGATTGAATAACTCATTCATTAGAGCCATAAAAGCTGTTAGCACATTCGTTAACCCGAAAGGCATCACCAGGAATTCGTAATGGCCATAGCGGGTATGGAAAGCTGTCTTAGGCACATCTTCCTTCCAGATCTTTAATTGATGGTACCCAGACCTCAAATCTACCTTAGAAAAGATTTGTGCTCCTCGAAGTTGATCCAATAGATCATCGATGTGTGTCAAGGGGTACTTATTCTTGATGGTAGCCTTGTTCAATATCCGATAATCGATACATAACTTGAGTCTCCCATCTCTCTTCTTCACAAACATTACCGGGGCTCCCCATGGTGAGACGTTTGGTCTTATAAACCTCTTATCTAGCATATATTGCAACTACTTTCTTAATTCCTCTAGTTCAACTAGAGCTATTCTATATGGTGACTTGGATATTAGCTTTGTTCCAAGTGTCAAGTCTATACCAAATTCCATTTCCCTATCTGGTGGCAAACCTAGTAGGTCGTTTAGAAAGACATCAGGAAATTCTCTAACCACTAGAATGTCATCCATATCTGGATGTGTTTTATTTAAATCCACCACATAAGCAATAAAGCCTTCAAAACAACATTCATGTCATGTATATACCAATGCAGTTTACTTGTCACAAATTTCAAGATTTCATTACTTCTCTTAAAATCTTATAACACATTCTTCAGGTAGAGAAAATGTAATGGACTTAGAATGACAGTCTAAGACAGCATGATTGGTAGCTAATCAATCCATTCCCAAGATTACATCAATGTCATACATATTCAACAAAATCAGATAGGTTGTCATACACTTATCTCCTACCCTCACCTTACAATCTTTATACACTTGTTCAACTAATTGACTAACTCTCATTGGAGTATTTATTAATAAAGTCCCACTTAAGTATGTGGGTTCTACAAAATCAGTTAACCTTGATGCACATGCAGGTGATATGAAAGAATGCGTAGCACCAAAATTAAACAAAGCTATAGCTTCCAAGTTAAAAATCAAGATTGTACCTTTTATCGCCTCAAAAGAGGTATTTGCTGATGCATGGTCTATCGCAAACACACTGCCTTGACCCATAACTTGTTTCCCTTTTTCTTCAGCTGTGGCTCTCTTTCTTGTAGGAGGTGTAACTGTAGAAACTTTCTCTGGCTCCTTACCCCTCAGTGGGACTACCTCAATTGCTTCTGGCCAGTCTCTTGCATAGTGCCCAAGCCTACCACATCTGTGAGATTTGAGAATTTTACACATCTAATTATGTAATGTGAATATGAAGTGTAATTTATTGAGCTGAATATAATGTACACATACATTGAGGTGGAGTGGAATGAATTTATAAGTGATGAATGAGTCATGAATGAGATTTTATGTTAAGTATTTAACCAAAGTGTGAAACTATGAGGCCAGATCGATCTTGGAGAAGAGAGGATCGATCTGGTAGGCTAAAATGACAAGGAAGGAGGAAATTAAGTAAGCAGATTGATCTCCAATAGAAGGGGATCGATCTCCTTATGATTCTGTAATGAAGAGATCGATCTCATGAGGAAGAAATCGATCTCATGAAGCATTCTGTAAGGAGAAGACTGATCTCCTGAAGTGTTCTGTAAATAGAACATCGATCTCATCAAGGAGAAGATCGATCTCATTAAGCCATTAAGAGATCGATCTCACCCCACGACAGATAGATCTCTTAGGCATAAAATTACCCTAAAACATTCTCAAATTCAAATGCAGATCGATCTCATTAAGGACCAGATCAATCTCTTACCCTCCATCTATAAAAGAACCCCTATGTTTTCCTGCATTTCATCTTTTCTCTCTCTTCCAAACCTCCATATCAGTCAAGCCCTAGCTTTTTCTCTCTTCCAAAGTCCCCATTTTCGTTCAAATCGAAGGTTGTAGCAAGAAGGAAAGTTCTTCCTTATCCAAAGGAGAACAACATACTTGGAAATCGAAAGACAGATTGAATCGAGGCAAAAGTTGAGCACTCCACAAGTTGGGTAAATTTCTAAACTTCGATCTTGGATTTTTAAAGTGATTTTGGTGAGTATGGCTATGGGCATTGTGATGAAATAGCTAGGAAATGGTTAGGGATTGATGAAACTATGTTTTATTGGAGTAAAGATGAGAATGTGGATTGTGATAAAATTATGAGGGTTGGGTTGTTTGAGTATTTAACGAGAATAAGAGCAAATATGTGCTCAATGATGCAATTGAGTTGGGTTATTGATGTTTTAACATCATTTAGACAGCTCGAGAGTTCTTGAGAGGAATGCGAAGCTAGTTTGTGATACGGAGGAATGATTGCACTATACAAGGTGCAACGAGGTAAGGGAAAACTTAAACTCGTTTGTGTGTGGGTTTTGTGATGTAGCATGAATTGTGATTTGAGAAAACAAGCATGTTTTATGAGTTGTGAATGAGTATTGCACATGGTTTTATAGCCAATTGGGGCTCAACTTTTATGAGTTGTAAACTAAGTGTGAAAATGTTTTGCAACTGTTTGGTGTTTAAAACGTGAAAAGAGATTTGGGCTCTACGTTAAGGCGTACTGAGATTGAGAAATGTGTACGTGGTTTTGCCTGTTGGAACTCGATTTTAACATGTTTTGTGTTGAGTACATAAATGTTTTTAAATGAGATTTATGAGAGAAAACCATTATGAGTTCTACGTGAAGGTAAAACATTTTATATGATAATGGCTAATGATTGAGACTTAGGCGTGTCATGTTGAATAGACATCAGGCAATACTTTGGTAGCATGTAAGTTTGGGTCTTGCTTTGGTAGGATGTAAGTCTGATATTCCTCCGTTTTGGTAACAAGAGATGCCTCTGTTTTGGTAGCGAGAGATGTCTCTGTTTTAGTAACGCGAGATGACCTCGTTCTGGTAAGGCTTGGTGGCCTTGCTTTGGTAGTATGTAAGATCGATAGTGTACATGAGGAGAGGCATTGCTTGGTAGCATGTAAGGTCGGGCCTTGTTTTGGTAACGTGTAAGTCCAATATGCCATGTACACGACCATATTGTCGACATTCCCTCTTTTGAGGATGCCTGGGATGCACACCCAGAGGATATTTATTATGATATGCCATGACGAGTTTTATATGAGTTTTCTTGCCTAGTCTCCTTTCTATACACATGAGTTTGTTTTTTGTGGTTGTGCCACGTGCATTCTATTGAGGTGATTTTTATCACGTTTTAATGAGAAAAGCCATTATCGCATACTTATTTCCACATGCTTGCAATTATACTTTGTACTGAGTTATGTACTCTCATGTTTTAAATGATTTTAGAGAATGAAACGACAATGATGTTTTATTGAGTCATGCTACACTTTTATTGAGTTTTCAACTACAAAACAAATCATTGTGCTATGCAAATCATTAATTGTAAAGAGTCCCTTACCTCCTTATTAAGCGATTTAGAAGCTCACCTTATTTTATCTTTTCCCCCAGATTTCTTCAAGTGAAGAGAGTTTCCCTGCGACGTACGGATTAGTGGCTAGTCGAGGATTTGAGCTCCAGGCTACATATTATACTTGAGGTATAATTTAAATTCATGTACCTAGACTTATGTTGTATTTATAGACACTTGATGTAAAATAATGTATGGGATGCATTATGATTAATTAACCTTGAATTGAGAAATGTATATTGTATGAAATATAAATATGAGATCCTGAGGTATGATATGTATGGTTAAATATGACACTGGACAGGAATGCACCCTTAATTGTGAATGGATGAATAAAAAGTTTTAAATTTGCCCTATTTTCTACGCTTCCGGGGCGTCACAACATCTGAAACATCATGCACCTTAAAAATGATAGGGCCTACCACCATGATATCGACTACCTACTATGCACTAATTAGTAGTCGACCAGGGTCCACCGATCACTATACCCCTAGTTGGTTTGAGTCAGAGGCATAAAAATCTAGCAGCCTTCTTCTGTGACTCATATGCCTCTCTCTGACGCTTACTCATAGTTTTTCATCCAAATCTGGCGCTCTTGCCATCTCTTAGTTTCCTCGAACCCTTGTCCTTACCCCAACTGCACTAAAAAAATTGTAGGTTATAGTCTTGCTCATACAACTGGGCCCATCGCACAACCTCTCTATATGTAGCAACATCAAACGAGGCCAACTTAGCTCTGATCGAAGGCCTCAGTCCGTCAACAAACCTACAGACCCTAATAGCTTCACTCTTTATAGAGTCTGGATCATACCGACCCAATGAGGTGAATCGTGACTCGTACACATCAACGGTTAGATTCCCTTGAGTCAGATTTAGAAATTCCATCTGTAACCTACGACGAGTGATATTTGGGATGTATTGGTCTTTAAAAGCACCCAAAAACATATCCCATGTGATAGGCATACCCTGAGCTCTCAACATAGGCCTGGTGGACTTCCACCAGTGCTCTGCTTCGCCTTTCAGTACAAAGGCCACAAGCGCTACCCCCTCTGTAGTCGAACATCTATAAAAATCAACCAGTTTCTCCATCTGACTTATCTAGTTCTCAGCCACTGCTGGATCCTTTACCCCTTAAAAGAAGGAGGTTTGAACTCCATAAAATGCCTCTACCTCTCCATATCATAATCATAGTCATGCCCCAAATCATCATCATCATACTGCTGTGGGGCTACTGGAGGAGGTACTAGTAGAATATAGGGATCTCGTGGCCTAACCGGTTCAGGTCATGTAGGTGCAACATCCTCAGGTCCTTGTGTAGCTATTGGGGGATTCAGTGTAGCCTGTCCCGCTATACCAGGCACACCCTCAAACCTAGCCATAATCTAACCCATCATAGTCATCATCGTACGCATATCTTCCTCTAATCGGGCTACCCGAGGATCGAAGCCTCTATCTGTTCCTAGGGCTCATGACTAGAGGACGATCTACAATGCCTCTCAGTCCTATCGTTCCGCCCCTGAGCTCTCAAGCTCTCTCCCCTCATGCGATGTCTCTCAGGTATAACTCACAAGCCCCTGCTAACTTTCTTGCATTTATAACAAACCTTTTAATTCACTATCAGCTCCATATACACATTTGTATCTAAATATCACACAGTAACTTGGGGATGTATGTTTCTTAGTCCTAAACATCGACTCACATCAGACCAACCAAGCTCTGATACCAAATCTGTCACACCCCATTTTTGGGTGTCCTTTTATCCATACATGTACTACTAACGGTTGGGCTGTGAGTCAATGTAATTACTAAATTCCTTGCACTTATAGCGAAAAATTTAAAACTTTAATTCACACACTCCTAGGCGCGTGTAAATATTCAAAATCAATTGTATAATAATTTATCTTTACATAACATCCCCATACAACTGTTTACATTTTTTATTTATGACTATACGATACATTACAATAAATACAAAATGTTTTTGTGTATACAATTCTTATGCCTTTGCAATAGGTGGGAGTTGTCCAATACAAAATGGGATCTAGAGACCACCGCATTGTCATACTTCTCAGTATCTGGAGGGGAAAAATAGTGGGATGAGCAAACCATAGCTTAGTAAGGAAAAGAACGCTAACAAGTAGATACTGTACTATCTACATAGCCCATGCATGCATAAACAAAACCATGTTTCAATATAAATGGAAATATCACTAGTAAATGCATTTAAACATGCTTCTCACATAAGCATTTTCATAAAAACTAATATCCAATACTTCCATTAAAAAACGTGACATAAAACAATGCTATCACAGCACAAGCATTTAAATCACAATATCTCTTTGATTTTCTCAAGTCATTTCTTTTCATCAAATCTCTTTCTTTTTAGAGTTTCTTAATTTCTCTTATCTCTGAGACAGGCATGGAATCCTCGACAATCTAATATCCATGACATATGGCCATAGTCAGTGATCCTAGGCCTCAGTGATCCCAAGCCTCACTGATCAGGTGTGCACAGGGAATCACTTACTTGAAGGGGGATGGGTCAGTCCTACCCTCCAGCTCATCTCAATCAACATCATCTCCCTCATCATATCACATATACTGATGGTACAATATACGCCATGTGTCATCTACGCGATACTCGTACTCACATGCACCTAGCACGATAGATAGTATACCAACGGACAACTACACAGTTTAACGTACGACCGAGGACTCGGTCCATCCACCCAACTCCAATGGACTCATCATCCTAAACCATGTCTCATATACCAAGCGAGCAAATCAGCGTGACACATAGTCATCGTAAGGCTCCAGCACGGTATCTCTCAGTGTGAGCAACTGCTTCTAGCATTGTGTCATATCAAACTCAGCAAAATTAGTGCGGGCAATGCTCCAGCACGTTTCTCAAAATCATCGTGCGAGATAGACTCCAGCACGGCATACCAAAACCATAGAAATATGTACGAGCTAAAACTCCAACACATTATCATCTCGTAAAACCATAAAACTTGTGCGAGCTAAACTCCAGCACAAAATCATCATCCTAAAATCACATGTGAGTTGCGCTCCAGCATGGTTTATCAAAATATGAAAACGTATGCGAGTAAAACTCCATCATAGTCAAAATCATTGAAACAGATGTGAGCTCATGCTCTAAACACCAATTCACATCTCAAATCTGATAGTGGCTATTTTCTCTTTTAAAAACTTAAAATATGTTTATTTACGTAGCATGCCGTTTCATGCTAAACATGTAAAGCTAGCTAACATATCCATCATCATTTCTCAACTACAAAATCAGCACATAGTTGAGAAAACATCAAAAACATCTTATAGATGTAAAAGCATTAAAAACATGCATGTCGGGTTGTTTTCCTTCCCACATCCCATTTACACAATATATATACCATAATACATTTCATGATCTCATATCATCTCATAGCTCAATAGCTAATTATACTATTACTAGCATCATATCTACTAAAATTGCTATAAAATACGTACAAATACCTCAATCGCTAACATACAGTCCCTTACCTCAAATCGTGTTAGTATTTCCTTCGTCTCGTTCGCTCCGTTCGCGATTCGGGTTAATCATATTCCACGTATTTCAATCTACACGTATAAATCATTAAGTTATTTTCTTTTCCTTTTTCTAAATATACACATTGTCATTTACTTATCTATTCATACTCCTCAAACCTTTAAATTACATTTCACCTTTCCCTCTAGTATCATTATATCCTCTCTTAAGTCTTTCATCACTTTTTCATGGATTTTCCTTCATAATTTTCTCTTAATATTACTCACTCATCACTACAATTATCATTCTTACCAATATTTCACATACCATTCAACCCAATAAATGTCTAGTAATCGTATATTTTAGGCTTGATGGTTGAAGAGCTTACCTAGCTTAGTCTTTCCCTTATCCCAAACTTGTGGTAGCTAAACTCCTTCTCTTGGTCAAACCAATGTATGCTTTTTGGGTATGTTGTTCTCCTTACTTCAAGGAACAACTTTCCCTTCTTGAGTTTCTTCATATTCTAGCTAGAATGTAGTGATTTTTAGAGTGAGAAAGCTTGGTTTCTTAGAGAGAAAATGGTAGGTGCGGGTTTAGTAGGAGGAAATATGATTTTTCAGCTCAATCCTATGCTCCTTTTATAGATGTAGAGACATGAGATCGATCTGGCCCTTGTGGAGATGATCTCTGCATGGTTTGGTATTCTTTTTTACCAAACGTAACCACTGCCAGATCGATCCATTTTCTTAATGAGATCAATCTGTTTTGTGAAGGGGAGATCGATCTGTCGTTTAGAGGGGATCGATCTCTTCTAGGCCGAGGGTTAAGGAGATCGATCTGTGCCTTGTGAAAGATCGATTCCTTCCAGACAGAGACTTAAGGAGATCGATATGTCTTTCCATGAGATCGATCTGCCTTGTTCCATTTAACAAATTCTTAGTATTTCATGAGGGGAGATCGATCTCTCCTTTATATGAGATCGATCTCTCATTCCCTGCACCCTTATTTATGTATTTTTCTACAGATTTCCAACTGCATACTTACCCTTATTCGGTTCATACCTCAATTCGCATTTCATGCACAATTAACGTATATTGGCATCCATTCCATATAGTTCATAGGTAATAAAACTTGTGCACATAATGGATGTTTCATTAAACTTCATGATTCCTTACATCCTTTTATCACTTATACACTTATAACAAATGTACATATACATTATCTCTTCATAAAAACAAATACATGGGAAATTACGGGTATTACATGAAAGGTTACAGACAGCTCAGAGTAGACAAAAGAGTTATGCTGATAGGAGATGAAAACCACTGGAGTTTACTGTGGGTGAGTTGGTATTCTTAAGAGTTTCTCCCTCGAAAGGTATGAGGTTCGGTAAGAAGGGTAAGTTGGGCCATTAGTATATCAGACCCTTTGAGATTCTGGAATGAGTGAGAGATAAGGCTTATAGGTTGGCATTGTTGCCAGAGTTAGCAGGTGCACATAATGTCTTCCACATCTCTATGCTTCGAAAGTACCACCCGGATCCGGCACATGTAATAAGATATGAGCCATTAGAGCTCAACGAGAGCATGTTGTATGTTGAGAAGCCGATTTGGATATTGGATAGGAAAGAGAAGGTGTTGAGGTCGAAGACGATTCCCTTAGTGAAAGTTCTTTGGCAATATCACACTCCGGGGGAAGCTACTTGAGAGTTGGAGAGTATGATGCAAGAGAAGCACCTAGAGTTATTTTCAGACAAATTTGATTCTAATTTGGAGGACTAAATTTCTTTAGAGGGGGAGATTGTGAGACCTCATGTATGTATGACCTTATTATATGTTGATGAAACATAAGATGGATGGTTTTGATCATATAAATGTGAATGGAATTGCAAAGAGAATGAATGAATATTCATGAATTCACGTAATGGAAAAATAAGGGTTGAAGTGGCCACAGATTAAACAAATGGAACTCAAGACATCCAAACTGAATATAAGGACTTCAACATGAATTCTAAGTATCTTTATGATTCCAAGCAGTACAAACAAGTCACATAGCATGTGACTCATAAGAAATAAACCATTCCATGCTCTAAGTGGGATTATAATGTAAAATCAGTATTGAAGTAATGAAATATGAGTTTACCTTTGAAAATTTGGGAAAAATTGTAGCAGGAATGCTCTATAAATAAAGGCCAGATCGATCTCTTATTCAAAGTAGATCGATCTCTAATTCAAGCAAATTGACCCTCATATGATTCTGTAAGGGAGCAGATCGATCCCCATTTGAATCTACCAAGAGCAAATCGATCTATCACTAGAGTAGATCGATCTCATTGTGCTCAAAATGCAGAAACAAAGCATTCAATAAAAGGGAGATCAATCCATCATTTAAGCAGATCAATCTCAGTATCCTTCTGCCTAGCAAGGATCGATCTCATCCCCAAAGACAGATCGATCTCTAATGGATTCTAGCTAGCAAAGATCGATCTCTTCCCAAAGCCAGATCTCTCTCTAAAGCCTTCTGTCAGGTAAAGATTAATCCCAACCTATGAACAGATCGAGCCTACAACCTGTAAATTGAATGTCGAGAGAGTTTAAAGCAAGGGAAGATCGATCTCTTACCTTGGAGATCGATCTCATAATGCAATTTCTATATAAATAGGCATTAGTCGAGTCTTCTTCCCCAGAAATCCCAAAACCCTTCCATTTTTACCCAAAAGAGCAAGCTTTCTCACTCTAGGATATCTTTACCTTCCCACCAGATTTGAGAAAAAAAACTATTTAAGCAAAGTTGTTCCTTGTGATGAGGAGAACAACATAGTTTGGAATCAACATTCAACCTATTGGATTGAAGGAGCAAAAGGGTCTTCCAATTTCGGACAAAAGAAAAGTCAAGCTAGGTGAGTTTCCTATACACCAACTCTAAGTATGTTTATCTAGATGTTGTTATGAGTTGATTGGTGTATGTATTATGGGTTGAAAACGACCTAGAGCATGTTGAATCAACCATAACCTAAAAATGACTTTAGTGTGAGAAAGTGAGATATGGTGGATTTAATTATAAATGGACTATACCAAGGTGTTAATAATGTTATATGCATGATTTTGAGATGGTTATGTGAAATCAATTTATGAGATTGGTTAAAGTGATGAAATGTGCATATATGGTGTTTGTAAGAATGCATGAATGAATGGAAGAACTAAGGTTAGAGCATGCAAGCCAAGTGCTTGATAAGAAACTAAGTGAGTTGTTAGTCGAATTAGCAGGGAATGGCTGGATGGGTGTTCATCCACCAAGCCATGATCGAATGTAATCATTGGCCAAGTTTGATACAATAAGGTCCAACAGGTTATATCGATTTTGATGAAGTTGTAAAACGAGTTATCAGTGCTGATTGAAGTGATTGATGAATGTTTGCAGCTTTAAAGACTGTATTAGGAGTAAATTGGATCGGACAAACTTCCAGCGGTGGAATTGCACTACACTCAAAATGAATAGAGGTAAGGGAGTTTTGTAAGTGCCTAGAGGTAGCTTTAGTATTTTGAGGGGAATTATAGGGCATGAATTTCTCTAGCTATCTAATAACGCATTAAGAATTTTTTTAAAAAGGTTTCAAAAATAAGGAAAGAGAAGATGAGTTTACCTTGGTATGAATTTTATGGAAGGGGTAGTAAGGATCCTAAAATGCATGGATTTTCATGACTTTGATGTTTTCATGATGAAATGCTTTAATAAGAATGAAATGAGGATAGGTTGGTTATTGCTTTATGTGGTTGCATGAAATAGCACAGATTATGTGCTAAGATGTATTTATGAAAATACTTGATTTTAACTGGAGCCACCTATCATATTTGTGTGAGTACAAATGGTGTTGGAGCCTAGCTCGCACTAGATTTCGATGTTTTGACTCATGCTGATAGTGCTGGAGCCCTATTGGCACTAGTTTTTACTGATTTACTATGCATGAAAAGTCGTACTGGAGCTTTGCTCATATGTGAATTTGTAATGATTTATTATGCATGAAAGTCGTACTGGAGCGTTGCTCATTCGAGGATTTTATATGCTTTACAGAAAATCATGCTGATGTATTGCTCGCACGAGATGTTGGATATCATGACATGCATAAACTGTGCTAAAGCCTCTTGTAGACTGTGTGTTACCATGAGATGATATATCGCACGCGTATTTTGAGACATGAGATGGTTACCGGCATGGTACAGGGCGGCTAAGACCTATGGCAGGCACCCCCGAACCATGATATGGGTTAAGTCCTATGGTAGGCACCCTTAATAGTCATATGGGCTAAGTTCTATGGCAGGCACCCCAGACAATGATGTGGGCTAAGACCTATGGTAGGCACCCTAGGATAGTGTGGGTCCACGGAGTACATTGTACCATGTATATCACATGGAGTATGTTGTACCGTGTACTCTTGATGACTAGTTGGTTGAGTTATTGCACGAGTAGGGTTGACCTCACCTCTCGTTGCAGTTGTGATACCCCGTACGCCGGTATCCACGTAGCATGCGATCACAGGGATTTATACATGGCCATTATTCCCAATTTGTTTCCAAAATGTAACCTACATGTCTCACGTGATATCATAATTTAATGATGGAGCTGGGTAGACCTGAAGGAGGGGTGACACCCATGATTGTGTTTTATAGAAATGTGGTTTTTGCATAAGATGTTTTCGCTGGATGGGATTAGCTTTTATTTAAATGATTTATGATGAGTTTTGTTATGATGAGCATAAGATGTTTTTACATAATGATTTTCCATGTGTTATCATGCCTGATTTTATGAGTTTACATATATTCTGTACATCCCCATGTGGCATGTTTTATTTTACCTCATGCTCTGAATGTAAATGATTTTATATCATGTTATTATCAGCACGTAGATAGCGTAGCTGTCTACTTGCTTGCATTATTTTCTTACTGAGCAAGTTGTGCTCACCTTTCACTTTCTATCTCTACAGAGCATCCATGGTGGTTGAAAGCGAGTAGAGACTTGCACTCCCAATGTCCGCTGCTGCCCATCGCTGAGAGGTATACACATTAACATTGTTTTGTATCCAAACAAGTACAGCACAATAGCACTTTTAGAATGTAAATTTGGGGGATGTTAATATTTGTAAAGACGTATGAATGTATAAAGTTCAATGTAAGCAATTTAAGTGTTTACAGTTATTGTATATAAATGTTAAGTGATATGATTTATGGTAAGAGGTAACTAACTCCGAATCATAGCTCAACTATTTGGTGTTTGAAATTGTTCTCGACAGGGAAAGTTAACAAATAAAGCGAAAAATTTATGGTGATTTTAAATGAAAGAGGGTCGTGATAGAGATTGGTATCAAAGCTGAGTTGACCTTATATGTGTCGGAGTTAGATATAAATGTGTATATCAGATAGGTTGGACTAATGAATAATTTTGGATGTAGGAATTTGGCATTATGCCTGTCACACGCAGTGGTAGAGGGGGCGAGTGCACATGCTAGGGGTCGTAGATGGAGGCTTGAGAGCCGTGTAGAGCCACAGACGGGTCAGATCCCGCAATAGCCTACTGAGAAGCCAAGGGATATTAAGGCACACTTCGTTAGGTTGGATCAGAGTTTGGAGACTATTATAGAGCTAGTCACTTAGTCTATGCAGGGAGCTGGGGAGAGACAAGTCCCAGCTACCCAGACTGCTGATGCTGGACAAACAGTTGCTCCTAATACGCCTACACAACCAGCACAGATGCCAGAGGTGGTAGATACACCCCAACTAGTTTAGGATACAGTATCAGTCGTTGCTCCATAGTAGAGTAGCAGAGTTTGGGGTTATGGTTGTGATTTAAAAAGATTACAGCAATTTCAGAAGTTTATACCGTCGTCATTCAGTGGGGTAAAGGCCCAGTAGTTGCTGAGGACTAGGTGAGTGAAATCGAAAAGTTGTAAGGGTTCTTCACGTGCACAGCTACAGAGATGGTCGCTTTTGTCGCGTTCATGCTGAAGGGAGTGACAGAGCGTTGGTGGAAGTCCACCAGACCAATTTTGAGGGCTCGACACACTGAGATCAGTTGTGAGGTATTTTTGGAGGCCTTCCGAAGGCAGTATGTTTCGAGCACTGCTCAGAGGAAGTTACAGATGGAGTTTATAAGGTTGGCTCAGGGGAACAGTTCTGTAGACGAGTATGTTACGAGGTTTACATCCTCGGAGAGGTACGACCCAGATACGATGAGCAGTGAGATGAGAAAGGTTAGGAAGTTCATTGATGGATTTAGGCCAGTCATCAGATCCAGATTAGTTCCATTTGATATCTAGACGTATGAGGAGGCTGTGGATAAGGTGTAATTATGTGAGCAGGACATTGAACGAAATGCCTCTGAGTTTAGGAATATCAATAGAGGTAAAGACAGAGACCGAAAAAGATCCAGAATTGATAGAGTGATCAGGAGAGGAGGTTAGAGACTATTTGATAAGAGACCTCAGATTAAGGAGGTACAGTAGAGGATGATAAACCCTCCGATATATCCAGCTTTAACACCACCGAGAAGTATAGTTAGTAGAAGGACACGGCCGACTACGGAGTAGTGTAGGTGATGTGGCTGATATCATGGTAACAGGGCTTGTCCGATGTCTATGATAGTGTACTATCGTTGTGGGAACCCAGGGCATATTTTATGGGATTACCCCGAGATGATTTAGACAGTGTCACAGAAGGACAAGGAGTTGGAAAGAGCTCCTGTTAAGACTTTTACTCCGAAGAGGAGAGCCACAGCTGTGGAGAAGGGGAAGGAGGTTGTTGGCAGAGGGCGAGTTTACTCACTGGACAAGGATACCGCAGATGCATCAACGGATACGATTAAAGGTGCCATCTTAATTTTTGACTTAGTTGCATTTGTACTATTTGATCCTGGTGCCATGCATTCCTTCATATCTCCTTCATTTGCATGTAAGTCGTCAATGTCTGTTGAGCCTACATCGTTAAATAAAATGTTATTGATTTTGATGCGAAGACTGCAGGCTGAGTTTCTGGGGTTGAGCCAGGGGAGTCTATCAGTGGATGAGTATGAGACTAGATTTATATCCTTGGAGAGGTATGACCCCGTGTATAGTGAGACTAGAAAGGTTTGTAGATTTGTTGATGGGCTAAGATCGGTACTACGATCTAGATTGGTCCCGTTGGATATAACTATATATGAGGAGGTAGTGCGTAAGGTGCAACTTTACGAGCAGGACTATGAGAGGAATGCCTCTGAGTTCGGGAAGGTTAGTTGGAGCCGAGATAGAGAGAGGAAGAGGTTGGCTAGAGATAGAGGTTTTAATTATCGAGGTTGGAGGAGACTCTTTGGTAAGAGACCACAGATTGAGTAGGGGCGAGAGAGATCTGCTAGACCCCTTGGTTATCCAACCATAGCTCTAGCCAGAGGTATTGTCATTGGAGGATAGATGCCTACTACTGAGTAGTGCAGTAGATGCGACAGACATCATAGCGGTAGACCTTGTCCGATGACTCCTATTGTATGTTTCCAATGTAGGAAACTAGGGTATATTGCTAGAGCTTGCCCAAGGATGATTTAGACTGCCCCACAGAAGGGCAGGGAGCTAGAGAGTCCTCCAGTTGATATGTCTGCTCCAAGGAGGAGAGCGATAGCAGAGGAGAAGGGGAAACAAGTGATTGGTCGAGGTCGCGTACATGCTTTGGACCAGGGCACAACTGATGCTTCATTGGATGTGATTAGAGGTAACATTCTGATTTAGGATTTTGAAGCATATGTTTTATTTGATCCTGGTGCCACACATTCATTTGTATCGCCTTCATTTGCATGTAAGTTAGCGAGATATGTAGAGCGTACACCTTTAAGTAGGATGATGTTGATTAGTACGCCTATGGATAATAGTCAGCTAGTTGAGAATGTATTTAACAATTGCAAGTTAAGAGTAGGGAAAAAAGATATGATAACCAATCTAATATTGCTAAGTATGAGCAATTTTGATGTAATATTAGGAATGGATTGGTTTATATTGTTATGCTAAGACAACTATGTTTCCTAACCCTGAAAAATATATTATAAAGTTTGTTGAAAAGAAATAAAAGTAGTAGTTACAGTTCACAATAAATAATATATTATGCTAACTAATAAATCGATATGTTGAAGGTTTCATTGCATAGGTGGTTGATACGGATAAGGCATATCTAGAGTTGGCAGATATTCCTATAGTTAGTGAGTTCCCAAATGTCTTTCCGGATGAACTACCAGGGTTACCACTAGATAGAGAGATGGAGTTCTGTATAGGTTTGGTGCCCGGTATTGAGCCTATTTTGAAACCACCGTATTGCATGACCTTAGTTGAGCTTGAGGAGATCAAGAGACAGTTGCAAGAGCTGTTGGATAGGAGGTTTATCAGACCAAGTGTTTCACCTTGGGGAACACTGATTTTTTTTATGAAGAAGAATGATGGAAGCCTCCGATTATGTATAGATTACAGATTGTTGAATAAGGCTACCATTGTCATGTCCTTCTCTCACACGCGACCTACCAAAATAACCACAAAATTTTCACAATTTATTTACCTTTCTTTCTGTGATCTCTCCACACCATTTAGTTAGGCTGTGATTCGATATGAGTCACCCATTCATACTCATTTACAATATACATAAAATTTAATATTCTTTTCGAAAATGTAAACTCTTATACATTAAAACAATTATTTATACATATACATCTCGATCATACAATCGTTACATAACTGTGCTTTTACAATGTTTAGTACAAAATGTCAAGTGTGTATACCTCTTGTAAGATGGATATGCAGCGGATCAAAGTCTACAAATCTCTGGCCGTGTCCAACTACTGTGGATGCTCTGAAAATAGGGAAATAATAAGGGTTGAGCTCACAGCTCAGTAAGGAAATCAAGCAAGTAAGTAGATAACCGTACTATCTACAAAATACAATACTTATGCCTTGAAATCATTTCCTTAACTTATCTGTATCTATAGCATGCATCTCTCTCAATGCTCTATGTAATATATATATATATATATAAATAGATACAAAACATCAGTTATAAAACTGGAAATATGCTGGTTTAACAACCTCATCATTTTATGCATAATCTTCCATTTCTAATGTTATTTCATAAATCTCATGTAATTTCACACAAATCACATTTTCTTATGACATTCATTTAAATCAAATCATATGGTATTCATCATGTTTAAAAACATGGAAATCTGGGTCTCACTCCTCCTTTGGGTTACCCTTTTCACAATTCACAAACTCACTTGTTTATATCATAAAACCATGTGATAGTTCAATCAAGAAATACTAATTCACATAGCATGAAAAGAAAATTGAGATAGGCGACTACATGTTCCGAGTTTATGATCATAACTCATTTTTCATGATCACAGGCTACACAGTACTCGGTGTGCGGGGTCTCACAATTGCTGTAACAGGAGGTGGGTCAAATCTCTACCGTCAGCTCTCAATTTGAGGACATGATCTCGGAGCACACTAGATCCCACTGGATCCTGCTCCCACCGCTAACCAGTCCTATCCAAGTACATCAAGTACTCACGGTACAACATACTCCATGTGACATACACGATACATAGTACTCTATGAACCCTATCTCAATGTAGGATGCTCGCCATGAATCTTAGTCCTCATACCTTAGATTTACCTTATAGTCGGGATGCTCGCTATGAGTCTTAGTCCTCATACCATGGGTTATTTCGATAGCCCTCGACCTTATCTCAAAATATTGCACATGTGAGCATATATATACATCAGTGCAACACACAGTCAGCACAGGCTCCCAACAGACTGTTTCATGCTCTTTTCAAATCCGGTACGTGAGTAAAACTCCCAACACGACCATATCAAATAATGTAACTCTAGTACGAGCAATGCTTCCAACACTATGTCATATAAAACTCGAGTATAAGCAAAGCTCCCAATACTCTATGATGTATAATATATGAAAACTGAGTACGAGCTAAGGTCCCAGTACTCTATCATGTAAAACTGAGTATGAACATAGCTCTCAATACTCTATAATGCATCAATCACAATCCTGAGTACGAGCAATGCTCCCAGTACTGTAATATGCATAAATCGCATTAAAATCTAGTACGAGTAAACACTCAAGTACTATCTGATGCATATCTCAAAATATAGTGCGAGTATACTCTAGCACTTATGGTTTTCACACAAAACCAGATAGATGGCATATTCAAATCACAATTCACCCAAGTAAATCAAATCCGTACTAACATGTGCTGTTTTCGGATATTCATGAAAGCAATTGTCATTCGATCATGCAACCATGCATTTTAGTCACAACATGCTTCTAAGGTATTTTCACCATATTTTCGGATAAAACACACTTATCCTCATTGGTTTCTATCACACATCATGCCTATTCATGGGAATTCATATAGCATATAATATCAAAATGCTATTCAAAATACGTAGAGCCATCTCTAGCTACTCACGAAATTCCCTTACCTTGAATCACGTCAAGTGACCTCTCTTCCTCAGTGCTGCTCACTCTCGCAGTCCGATCAGCTTCCAATGTGATTTTCTGAAGCTGTTATAATTATCTGCGTTAGTATATCATAATATCCTCATTTCATTTACCAAATCTCAAATCAATACATCAATTTCATGATTTTCTCCCATTATGGTATTATACCATATTTTTCCATTTAGCTATATTTATTTCTCTTTATTTCCAATATATTCATTTCATAAGATTCATTTATAATCTTCCCTACATGCATATTCCATCATCAAATTCATGTTAACACAATTTCCTCATCATTTTCCCATTTTCACACCAAAGGCTAAGTCATGCTCATTTTTCATGATTCTTTCATTTCCAACAATTTATACATATACCAATAAACTCATCAATACACCTAGTTTAACATATATTAACTTGGTGCATTAAATCTTACCTAGCTAAGATTTCCTTCCTTTTTCACCAAATTGGTACAAATCCTTCTTGCTCTTGAAATCCTTGATTTTAATCTCTTGTTTCCAAGTATGTTGTTCTCCTCTTTGCCAAGAACAACTTTGCTCAACTATATCTCACTCAAAACTGGTTACAAACTGAAGTTTCCTAGTGTTTATGGGTTAGGTTTAGCTTTTGTTCTTGAATGAAATAGTGAATCTCGTGAAAACTGAAGTGCAGAACCCAGTATTTATAGAATTGTCTCTATGAGATCGATTTGCTCTCCAAATGAGATCGATCTGCCCTGCATTTTTCCTCTCAAAATTGACCTTTCAGACTTAATGAGATCAATCTGCCTCTAATAATGAGATCGATCTGTCCTAGGCAGTAGCTTAAGGAGATCGATCTGCTCCAAGGGTGAGATCAATCTCTCCAAGTCAGTAGCATTTGGAGATCGATCTGGCCCTTCAGGGGATCGATTCCTTCTACACAGAATGCTTAGCAAATCGATCTAGCCCCATTGGAGATCAATCTGCCATGTTCCATTGCTCAAATAAGAGCATTTTTTACTTTTCCATATCGATCTTTACTTCAATGAGATCGATCTGGCATTCATATTTTCCATATTTTACTGTAATTTTCTACAGTAACTCATTCCAAACATTATAAATTTTGTTGGCATAGTCATTTTCTCATCCAACTACCTTTAAAGCTTAAAAATGACATCCATTCATATTTTATATACATTAAAACTTGTGTGCATTCATTGTATAACCAAAGGTATTCAATACATAACCAAATGTAAGTACAAAGATTTACACAACTCATGCAACTTCCTTCCATTTTGCCACACTACTCAAAACTTAATATACTTACATTCCACTAATGGAAATATTCTTCTTACACTCGCTATACACTTTAAAATTTGCGTGTATTCATTTCACAATCCATATACACCTTACACAATGGAAATGGGAGTTTACCAAACGTTAAGGGTATTACATATGAATTTAAGGGTCTTACAATCCTCCCTACCTTAAGAAATTTGGTCCTCCAAATTAGAACCAAATTACTCTACAAATAATTGGGGATATCTCTCTCGCATCAGACTCTCTAGCTCCGAAGTAGCTTCCTCTAAAGTGTGATGCTGCCAGAGAATCTTCAGTAACCCGATGGTCTTGTTTCTTAAGACTTTCTCCTTTCTATCCAGTATTCGTATCAATTTCTCTACATATGTCATATCATCCTTGAGCTCCAATGGCTCATACCGAATCACATGAGTTGGATCTGGATGATACTTCCTCAACATCGAAATGTGGAAGACATTGTGCACTCCCGATAAATTTGGTGGCAAAGCTAATCTATATGCCTTATCTCTCACTCAATCCAGTATCTCAAAGGGTCCAATGTAGAGAGGACTCAACTTACCTCTCTTCCCAAATCTCGTTACACCCTTGGATGGAGAAACCTTTAGAAATACTGATTCACCAACTACGAATTCAAGTGGTCTCTGTCTCTTGTCAGCATAGCTTTTCTGTCTACTCTGAGCTGTCATCAATCTCTCAACTATCATCCGGACATCCTCAGAGGCTTGTGTAACTAAATCAGGAGCAAAACTCTTTCTATCACCCACTTCTTCCCAACCGATAGGGGAACGACATCTACAACCATACAAAGCCTCAGATGGTGCCATCCCAATACTCGCATGATAACTGTTGTTGTAGGCGAATTCGTCTAGTGGCAAATGATCATCCCAAAAGCCTCCAAAATCCAGCACACATGCTCTTAACATATCCTCCAGAGTCTGTATAGTCCTCTCTAACTGACGATCTGTCTGAGAATGAAAAGCGGTGCTTAAACTCAACTCGGTTCTGATGACTTCCTGAAAATGTTCCCAAAAGTGGGAAGTGAAGCGGGAATCCCTATCCAAAGCAATGCTCACTGGAATACCATGTAACCTCACTAGCTCGTGTACATACAGTTCTACTAATGAACTTAGAGTATCAGTAGCTCTCATAGCTAGAAAGTGGACTGACTTCATCAGTCTATTAACTATCACCCATATAGCATCGTGATTCCTCCGGGTCCTTGGTAAACCCATCATGAAATCCATGGTGATATACTCCTATTTCCATATTGGTATAGGTAGAGGCTGTAATAACCCTGCAGGCTTCTGATGCTCTACCTTCACTTGCTAACATATGAGACATCTAGCCACAAATTCACCACATCTCTCTACATACCTGACCACTAGTACACCTTTCGGAGATTCTGATACATCTTGTTACTCCCCGGATGCAGCGTATATCTAGACGAATGAGCTTCCATCAATATCAATCTCCTGATCTCTGGGTCCTTGGGAACACACAATCTACCTCTAAACCTCAGAAGTCTATCGAAACTTAACTCAAAATCAGTCTTTGTGCCCTTCCATATCTGACCAGTCACATCAATGTAATATGGATCAGTCTACTAAGCCTGTCTGATCCTATCCAACAAATCCAGCTCTAAGCATAGACTAACAATCACACAGTCTGTATCCATGTCAGAAGGGATAACTCTCAAACTGAGGCTAGCAAACTACTCTAACAACTCATATTCCCTAACCATCATATATGACATCATCCTAATGCTTTTCCTGCTCAAAGCATAGGCCACAACATTAGCCTTACCTGGATGATACAATATTTCACAATCATAGTCCTTTAGAATCTCTAGCCATCTTCTCTGTCTCATGTTCAATTCTTTCTTTGAGAATAGATACTTGAGGCTCTTGTGGTCGAAAAAAATCTAGAATTTCTCTCCATACAAGTAGTGGCGTCATACCTTCAAACACTACTACTGCTAACTCCAAATCATGGGTCGGATAGTTCTTCTCATGGTCCTTCAGCTGTCTAGATCCATAAGCAACTACCTTTCCATCCTGCATCAATACACAGCCTAGTCCCTGATACGATGCGTCAGTATACACTGAAAATCCTCCTGAGCTGGTAGGGATAGTGAGAATCGGAGCAGTAGTCAATCGACTCTTCAACTCTTGAACACTCTTCTCACAATCCTCATCCCATACAAAAGCTACACTCTTCTGAGTGAGACATGTCAACGGAGTAGCTAACTTCAAAAATCCTTCGACGAATCTCCGATAGTACCCTACTAAACCCAAAAAACTCCTGATCTCGATGACTGACCTCGGCTGTTCCCATTAAACTACAGCCTCAATCTTTGATGGATCTGCTGATACACTATCTTTTAACACAGTGTTTCCCAAAAATGAGATCTGTGACAACCACAAATCACACTTATTGAGTTTAGCATATAACTTATGCTATCGTAGGGTATGCAATACAATCCTGAGGTGTTTCTCATGCTCTTCCTCGGATTTAGAATATACTAAGATATCATCTATGAAGACGATAACAAATTGATCCAAATATGGCTTGAATACATCGTTCATCAAAGCCATGAAAGTTGCTGGAGCATTCGTCAATTTGAATGGCATAACCAAAAACTCATAATGGCCATATCGGGTCCTAAATACTGTCTTGGGCACATCTCCACTCCTTACTCTCAACTAATGACACCCAAACCTCAGATCAATCTTAGAAAAGACCTACGCTCCCTGGAGCTGATCCAACAGATCATCAATGCATGGAAGGCGATATCTATTCTTAATGGTTGCCTTATTCAACAATTTGTAATCTATACATAATCGGAGGCTTCCATCATTCTTCTTTACAAATAAAACTGGGGCTTCTCACAGTGAAACACTCGGTCTGATAAAACGCCTATCCAACACCTCTTGTAACTATTTCTTGAGCTCTTCCAATTCAACTAAGGCCATCTGATACGGTGATTTCGATATAGGTTCAGTACCAGGCACCAAGTCTATACAGAACTCTATCTCTTTGTCTAGTGGTAACCCTGGCAATTCATCTGAAAAGACATCTGGAAATTTACTAACCACAGGAATATCTACAAACTTCGAATGTACCTTATCCATATTAACCATGTACACAATAAAACCTTCAATATGTTCATTTCTCAGTCAGCATAGTACATTATCAATCACAATCATAACTACTACTTTTATTTCTTTGCATTAAGCTTTACAACATATTTCTCAGGGTTAGGAAACATAACTGTCTTAGCATAACAATCTAAAACAGCATGGTTTGACAATAACCAATCCATTCCTAAGATTACATCAAACTCACTCATGCTTAACGGTATTAGATTGGCTGTCATATCCTTTTCTCCTACTTTTAGCTTACAATCATTTAACACATACTCCACTAACTCACTATTATCCATAGGCGTACTAATCAACATCATCCTACTCAGAGGTTTATGCTCTACATGCTTTTCTATCTTACATGCAAATGAAGGTGATACAAATGAATGCATGACACCTGGATCAATCAATACATGTTCTTTTAAATCATATATCAGGATGTTACCTCTAATCACATCAGAAGAAGCATCAGCTGTCCCTTGGTCCAAGGCATGCACTTACCCTCATCCAATGACTTGTTTCCCCTTCTACTCTACCGTCGCTCTCCTTCTCGGAGCAAACGTATCAGCTGGAGCTCTCTCAGGCTCTCTACCCTTCTGTAGGGCCATCTCTATAACCTCTTGGCAAACTTTGGCCATGTGTCTTGGCTTCCCACATCTGAAGCATAAACCACTAGAAATAGGACAAGGTCTACCTCTATGGAAACTACTACATTTACTGCACTACTCAGTGGTAAGCTTCTATCCTCCAATCATAACTCCTCTAGCCGAAGCTGTAGCCGGGTATGCAGTGGATCTAAGAATCTTCTCCTGTACTTCCTCGATCATTGGTTTCTTACCGAAGAGTCTCTTCCCTCCTCGATATCTGAAAGCTCGAGTACTATCACTCATCGGCCTCTTTCTATCTCTATCTATACCTTTTCTAACTGTTCTGAACTCTGAGACATTTCTCTCATAATCTTGTTCACAGACTTGCACCCTGCGCGCTACCTCATCGTAGGTAGAAATGTCGAATGGAACTAGTTTAGACCGCAATATTGGTCTTAGTCTATCGATAAATCTATAGACCTTCCTGTTCTCGCTACTCATGGTGTCAAGGTCATGCCTCCCCAGGGATAGAAATTTGGTCGCATACTCATCTACCGAATAACTTCGCTGGCTTAACCCTAAAAATTTGGCCTGCAGCCTCCGTTGAGCCGTATCTGGAACAAATTGCCTCCTGAAGGCATCCAAAAATATCTCCCAACTGATCTCTCTATCTCGGGCTCCCAAAATTGGTAGAGTGGACTTCCACTAATGCTCTGCTGTCCCCTTCAGTAGGAATGCAGCAGATGTGACCATCTCTGAAGTCGCACACTCAAAGAATCCGTACAACTTCTCTACCTCTCATATCCATTCCTCTTCCAAAACTGGGTCCTTAATCCTACGAAAAGTTGGAGGTCCAAGTTTTTAGAATTATCGGAGTCTGTCCAAATCACAACCATACCCCAAAACATTACCGCTCTGTCGTGGAGTAACTTGAGACGACGCATCTTGAACTGGTAGGGATGTAGGTGTATCAGGTGCAGTTGCCTCTCCCGGCATAGTCTCTACATCCTGTCCCTGTCCTCCTAGCATCGTCTGTGCCGGTATCTCCACTATGGTCTCTAGGCAACGTTCTAGTCTCTTGAAACGTGCCTCGATACTCTCTGGTACCTTAGTAAGACCAATAGTCTCATCTCGGGTCTCTGGCCTACCCCTACGGCCTCGAGCCCTATCTCTAGCCCCTCTACCATGGCGAGTAATAACCATAATGGCTAAATCCTTGCTTTTATAATCATTAATTAGTCTGATTTCCATCTAGTATACACAATTGTAACTGAACAAAGCATAGTACTATTGGGATGTATATTTTCCTAATTACTAATATCGATTCACATCAGACCAACATTGCTCTAATATCATTCTGTCACAGCCTTCTCTCACACGTGACCTACCAAAATCACCACAAAGTTTTCACAATTTACTTACCTTCTGTCATCTCTTCACACCATTTAGTTGGGTTGTGATCGATATTAGTCACCCATTCATACTCATTCACAACATACATAGACTTTAATATTCTTTTCAAAAATGTAAACTCTTATACATTAACGCAATTATTTATACATATACACCCCAACAGTACAATCGTTACATAACTGTGCTTTTACAATATTCAGTACAAAATGTCAAGTGTGTATACCTCTTGTAAGATGGATATGCAGCGGATAAAAGTCTACAAATCTCCAGCCGTGTCCACCTACTGTGGATGCTCTAAAAAGAGGGAAATAATAAGGGGGTGAGCTCACAGCTCAGTAAGGAAATCAAGCAAGCAAGTAGATAACGACACTATCTACAAAAGACAATGCTTATGCCTTGAAATCATTTTCTTAACTTATCTGTGTCTACAACATGCATCTCTCTCAAAGCTTTATGCAATATATATATATATAAATACAAAACATCATTTATAAAACTGGAAATATGCTGGTTTAAAACCCCAGCATTTTATGCACAATCTTGCATTTCTCATGGCATTTCATAAATCTAATGTAATTTCACATAAATCACATTTTCTCATGGCATTCATTTAAATCAAATCATATGGCATTCATCATGTTTAAGAACATGGAAATCTGGGCCTCACCTATCCCTCGGGTTACCCTTTTTCACAACTCACAAACTCACATGTTTATATCATAAAACCATGTGATAGTTCAATCAAGAAATACTAAGTCATATAGCATGAAAAGAAAATCGAGATAGGCGACTACATGTTCTAAGTGTATGATCATAACTCATTTTCCATTATCCCAGGCTACACAATACTCGGTGTACGGGGTCTCACAATTGCTGTAATGGGAGGTGGATCAAATCTCTACCGTCAGCTCTCAATCTGAGGATAAAAAATCCTTGATTTCCTTCGTTTTTCACCAAATTGGTATAAATCCTCCTTGCTCTTGAAATCCTTGATTTCAATCTCTTGTTTCCAAGTATGTTGTTCTCCTTTTTCCCAAGAACAACTTTGCTCAACTATATCTCACTCAAAACTGGTTACAAACTGAAGTTTCCTAGTGTTTATGGGTTAGGATTAGCTTTTGTTCTTGAATGAAATAGTGAATCTCGTGAAAACTGAAGTGCATAACCTAGTATTTATAGAATTGTCTCTATGAGATCGATCTGCTCTCCAAATGAGATCGATCTGCCCTGTATTTTTCCTCTCAAAATCGACCTTTCAGACTTAATGAGATCAATCTGCCTCTAATCATGAGATCGATCTGTTCCAGGCAGTAGTTTAAGGAGATCGATCAGCTCCAAGGGTGAGATCTATCTCTCTAAGTCGGTAGCATTTGGAGATCGATCTGGCCCTTCAGGGGATCGATTCCTTCTACATAGAATGCTTAGCAGATCGATCTAGCCCCATTGGAGATCGATCTGCCCTGTTCTATTACTCAAATAAGAGCATTTTTTACTCCTCCAGATTGATCTTTACTTCAATGAGATCGATCTGGCATTCATATTTTCCAGATGCTGTAATTTTCTATAGTAACTCATTCCAAACATCATAAATTTTACTGCCATAGTCATTTTCTCATCCAACTACCTTTAAGGCTTAAAACTGACATCCATTCATACTTTATATACATTAAATCTTATGTGCATTCATTGTATAACCAAAGGTATATAGTACATAACCAAATGGAAGTACAAAGATTTACAGAACTCATGCAACTTCCTTCCATTTTACCACACCAGTCAAAACTCAATATATTCACATTCCATTCATGGAAATATTCTTCTTACACTCTTTATACACTTGAAAATTTACATGTATTCGTTTCAAAATCCATATACACCTTACACAATGGAAATAGGAGTTTACCAAAAGTTAATGGTACTACATATGAATTTAAGGGTCTTACAACTATCAAGAATATGTATCCCCTTCCATGTATTAATGATTTATTGGATCAGCTTTGAGGAGCGCAGGTCCTTTCCAAGATTGATCTGAGGTTTGGGTATCATTAGTTGAGAGTTCAGGGTGGAGATATACCTAAAACAACATTTCAGACCCGATATGTCCATTATGAGTTCTTGGTTATGCCATTTGGATTGATGAATGCTCCCGCGGCTTTTATGGCTTTTATGAACAATGTATTCAAGCCATACTTGGATCAATTTTTTATCATCTTTATCGATGGCATTTTGGTATATTCGAAGTCTCGGGAGGAGCATGAGCAGCACCTGAGGACAGTACTATAGACCTTCCAAGAGAAGGAGTTGTATACCAAACTCAGTAAGTGTGACTTCTGGTTGACAGAGATCTCATTTTTTAGAAATATTGTGTCGAAGGATGGTGTATTAGTAGATCCATCTAAGATTGAGGCTGTAGTTCAGTAGGAACAGTCGAGGACAGTTACCAAGATCAGGAGTTTTTTGGGTTTAACAAGATATTATTGAAGATTCGTCAAGGGATTTTCAAAGTTAGCTACTTCGTTGACACGTCTCACTTAGAAGTGTGTACCATTTGTGTGGGACGAGGATTGTGAGAGGAGTTTTGAGGAGCTGAAGCGTCGATTGACCATCACTCCAATTCTCACTATTCCTACCTGTAAGGCTCGTATTTCAATATGTACTCTTTATGATTTTATGATGTACGAACAAGTCACAATTGATGTAAATCATAAGGAATGTATGTTTTTACATTAGAAATGAGTATGAAATGCAAAACGGGTAGTTAAGCAAATCAGAAATGAATGTTACAGTGATTATTGGGAAAAATTGCAGCAGAAATTGCAGTTGAGGAAGAGCATATCGACCTCATTAGCAAGGAAGAGCATATCGAAATTGCACTTGGTACTATATATATATATATCTCAGGAAAATAACTAGGAGTATTGGCCATATACTCATGATCCCACTGCTACCCGAATCCTGTGTGCGGGGTCTCACCACTATTGGGAATCGTCCTCAGAGGTGGGTCAGTCCATCCCGTCGGTCATGTCCGATATCTCGCATCCGAAGATGCCACTCGCTTTCGAAGATGCCACATAATCAATCCCAGCACGGTATAGCGTACTCGATGCTACTTGCACGATACAATGTACTTCGTGGACCCATATATCATATCCATAATCGTGCCTGTCTCAAAACTCACGTGTGAGCATATTTAATCGATGTGCCACACAGTCTACTCGACGTTCCAAGGACGGCTCGTCGCATGTCTCATAAAATCAGTACGAGCGATACTCCAGCACTCTTATAAAATCAAGGAAAATCTCGTGAGAGCAAAGCTCCAGAACGCGTTTCATAAAATCTCATAAGATCTAGTGCGAGCTAAGCTCCAGGACTCTGTCAAAATCATGTAAAACTAGTGTGAGATAGGCTCCAACACTGTGTCATTAATAATCAAGTGAAAATCTGGTGCGAGTTAGGCTTCAGTACCCTGTCACGAAAATAATATGAAAATCTGGTGCGAGTTAGACTCCAGCACCTATGCATGTAAAACTCTAGTGCGAGCTTTTGCTCAAGCACTAATGCATGCATCACATAAATCAAAACTCGTGTGAGCTAAGCTCTAGCACGTCACATTTCTATAAAATCACGTAGGCGGCTACATTTCTCAAATCAATTTCAAAGAAAATCAACATTGATTAAAATTGTGCAATGCTGTGCATTTTATTTAAAAGTTAGCCAGCCTACGTATGCATGTGTCAAACCACATCAAAAACAAGGAAGAAACCTTCATTCTTGCTTCTTGTAACTTTTTCTAATTTTGGAAATTTTACCCTTCACAGAGGTATTTTGTTCATTTGCCCATCCGGGCACTAAAAATTTCTTATTTAACATCTAGACCCTTCAGACAATTTTAAGAGACTGCAAATGAAGTTGAAATTACGTAAAGCTACCTCTAGCAGTCCGTAAAATTCCCTTACCTCATTTTACTCTGTACAGTCTGACCTTCCCACTAATGTCTCATCACGCAGTCCGATTTTCTCCTAATCCAATATCTAAAACTACGTATAAATATTTATCGGGTTAAATTCAAACATATTAATTCATATTTCACATTTACTGGGCTTAATTTAAATCATTGGGCCTGTTTACCCCTATTGAGCCCGGTTGCACCTTAATGGGCCTTAATCGACCTTAAGCCCATTTTTCACTTACTATTCACATTATCAAGGCCTATTAGGCTCATTGGGCCCATCAGTATTTATTTGACCTCGTTCTAAACTCTCGGACAGCTCAATTAATTATTTACGACAATTTATCTCAAATTCCATAATTTAATTCATTTTATAAAAAATTACTCCGTAATGTATGCGGTACAATTTTTAACACAGATAACGATGTAAATTATAGTAAATAAGGGTTACTTACCCGAGATTCCATGATGATACGTAAATCGAGGCTATCTCGAGCTCTCGTTTGACGTCAATTGTTGAGCTACACAATTGCATATTTTTTCGATCAATTTTTAGTTGAATATTAATCATATTAAATATTCCAAAATTTAAATCGATCAATTTTGACCGCTTACCGGCTTACCCGTAGCTCGATTGCATCACTGGAATTTTCCTCAACTTTTTCTTCTTTTCTTTTTCCCTTTTTCTCTTTCCTTTTCTTCTTTTCTAGCTGAAATAGTTCGGTCCGATTCAGCCCGGTTCAGACCGATCCGGTTCAGCCGGTTCAATCCGGTTCAGATTTCTTCTTCATCGTTCGGAGATCTTTCGGTCAGTTTTTCATCGGCTTCCACCTCCAACAGCTCCGCGGGGTAGTTCGATTCATGAATCTGGCCTCGGTTTCACCAACGGTGGCCAAAAAGTGGTCGGTCCGGCCTGTTCTCTCCTCGATTTCATCGCCTTTTTTTTCCATTCACCGTTTCCAGTGTCGTTCATCATTTTCTTGGACTATTTTTGGCACCAATCGGAGTACCATTGAATGGGGGAGCTTCGGTGGGCGGTGGCTGTGGCCGAATCTGTGCCGGTGGTCGTCGGTTCTCTTTTCCCTCTTCGGTTTCTCTCTTTTCTTCTTCCTCCTTCGCCGGTCGCGTTTCCTGGTCGGATTTCACTTGGGCCAAGGTCGGCATCGACGTGAGGCTCTCCCTTTCAGCCTCTCGTTCTCTTCCCGATGGCCTCCGTCGGTGGAGGCAGAAGGCATCGGCTTTCTTCAGAAATCGCAAAATCGCGATTTCTTTTTTTTTATATATAATTTATTATATTATTATTTTATTCAATAAAATATTATATTTTACCAAAATATCTAATAATTATATATATTTTTATATAATTTATTTATTTAATCTATTTTTCCATTTTCTCGATATATATTCTCTGTATTTTCGGGATATTATCCCGAGTGAATTTTTGGTAAACCTTAATAATTTTGGATCTTGATCAATTGGACTCAGAATTCGATAATTTCTCCTTCATTGATTAAGATGTCCTAAAACCCTATTTTTAATTAAAAGTTTCTTACCGAATTTACACCAAATTTTGATCTTTTGACCGTTTTACCCTTCTACAAGTTCGAAACCAATTTAGGCCGACTTTCCTTCGTGGACCCACTATAATTTCTCATTCAAAATTTGTATCTCTGCCCAGACAATTTAAATCTCATAAAATTTAATTTAAAATTCCTTAATTGTATGTTTTCGGATTTAACGTATATTCAACTACTTCATTCATATTTATATGATCATAATCATTCATCTTATGATTCCATTAACATATAAAAATATCCATAAAATGTGTGAATCATAAGGAAATATGATAAAATCGGGTCTTACAGAACCAAAGTGAAACCTAACCTTTCTACACTAGAAATCTTCATCTTTCAAGTAGTTTTGAGTAAGATTCATTTCAGTAAAGTTGTTCTTAGTAAAGAGTAGAACAACATAGTTGGAAACTAGAAGTTGGAATCAACGATTGAAGGAGCAAGGTGGATTTTACCAAATTTGGAAAAAAGAGGAAAAGTTCAAGCTATGTAAGATTCAATACACCAATTTCATATATGTTAATCTAGGTGACTTGGTGAGTTGATTAGTGTATGTTTAAATTATTGAAAACACCTTGATCATGTTAAATATCCATGACCTAGATATAGGTATGAAATTGAGAAAATGATGTGAAAGTTGAGTAAACATGGATTTAAGGATGAAATAAGCATGTATGTAAGATTGTAAGGTAGTTTTATGAAATACATGAATTGGAATAGATGAGAAATGAAAATAGTTATATGAGAATTATGGTGAAATACCATAATGGGAGAAAGTGATGAGATTGAGGCATTGAGGGAGTTAAATGCATTGATTTAAGGTCATGCAAGTGAAAACAAGTATATTAAGGTATACTAATGTGAATGATTATTAACAGCTTCGAAAGTTGATATTGAAAGCTGATCAGACTACGAGAGTGAAATGCACTAAGGAAGTGAGGTCACGCGACGTGATCTGAGGTAAGAATTTCGTGAGTAGCTAGAGGTAGCTACACGTATTTCGAATAAAATTTTGATTATTATTCTATATATGAAATCCCGTGTATAGAAATGTCGTGATAGGAACCAATAAGATAAATAGTAGTTTTATCCAAATTAAGGGTAAAAAGCCTTAGAAGCATGTTTGTGACTAAAATTAATAGTTGCATGATAGAATGGCTAATAGTTTCATGAATATGTGAAAATCTCACATTTGAGTGCCTATTTGATTTAATTGAGTGAAATTCAATTTGAATAAGCCATCTATTGGGTTTGTGTGAAAACCATGAGTGCTAGAGAATACTCGTACTTGATTTTATAAAATATGCATCCATAGTACTTGAGTATATTCTCGTACTTGATTTTAAATGCAATTTAGGTAGCATTTCTCGTACTCAGTTTTATTGATTGATGCATGATAGAGTATTGGGAGCATCAGTCATACTCAGTTTTACATGACATAGTGCTGAGAGCATTGCTCACATTAGATTTACATAACTTGTGTATGTGGTCATGTTGGGAGTTTACTCTCACGTACCAGTTTTGAAAAAGAGAGCATGAAACAATCGTGTTAGGAGCCTGTACTGACTGTGTGTCGCACTGATTATATGCTCACCCATGCAAGATTTTAAGATATAGCCGAGGGCTATGGAAAAATTTTCTCCATAGTATGAGGGCTAAGACTTATGGCAAGCACCCCGACTATGAGGTATATCCATGGTATCAGGGCTAAGACTTATGTCAAGCACCCCGACTATTGAGATTGGGTCCATGGAGTACTTTGTACCGTGTATGTCACATGTAGTACGTTGTACTGTGAGTACACGATGTTATTGAGTTGAGAGCTGACGGTAGAGATTTGACCCACCTCCTGTTATAGCAATTGTGAGATCCCGCACACCGTGTACTGTGTAGCCTGGGGTCACGAAAAATGAGTTATGATCATAATCTCAAAACATGTAATCGCCTATCTCCTTTCATTCAATTGAGTTTTCTTGAATGAATCATCAGATGATTTTATAATCAAAACATGTGACTTTGTGTGTAAAAAGAGTAACCTGAGGGATGTGTGAGGCCCAGATTTCCATGTTGTTAACATGATGATATGCCATATTGTTTTGATTTAATTGAGATGGCATGATAAAATGTGATTTATAGGAAATTACATGAGAAATGCAATGTTTTGCATAAACTGGTGAGATTGTTAAACCAGCAAGTTTTCAGTTTTATAACTGATGATTTATATCTATATGTATATACTGCATAAATGTTTAAATAAAGACACATGCTTTAGATATGAATCGATAAGGAAATGATTTCAAGGCATGAGCATTATATTTTGTAGATAGTGTGGTTATCTACTTGCTTGCCTGATTTCCTTACTAAGCTATGAGCTTACCCCTTTTTTTCCCCTCTCTACAGAGCGTTCACAGTAGTCGAGCACGGCTGAGTACTAGTATTCCTTGATCTGCTACATATCCATCTTACGAGAGATATACACATTCGAACATTTTGTACTAAACAATGTAAAAGTACAGTTATGTAAAAGAATGTACGATCGGGGATATATATGTACAAGTAATTGTATTTAAAGTATACGAGTTTACTTTTAAGAAAAGAATACTTATAGTCAATAGAATATCTGTATTGACATGTATGTATGTTGTGGAATGAATATGATCAAGGTGACTAATATTGAATTACAACCCAACAGTTTAGTGTTAAGTATTGACAGAAGGAGAGATAATTAAAATGCAAAAAATTTGTGGTAATTTTGGTAGGTCACGGGAGGAGAAGTCGTGACACTACTAGCTCAGGAGGATTTTCAGTATATACCGATGCTTCACATCAGGGACTGGGCTGTGTATTGATGCAAGATGGGAGGGTAGTTGCTTATGGATCCAGATAGCTGAAGGACCATGAAAAGAACTATCCGACCCATGATTTGGAGTTAGCAGCAATACTGTTTGAGTTAAAGGTATGGCGCCACTACTTATAATGTGAGAAATTCCAAATTTTTACCGATCACAAGAGCCTTAAGAATCTGTTCTCACAGAATGAGCTGAACATGAGATGAGGAGATGGCTAGAGCTTCTGAAGATTACGATTGTGAAATACTTTATCATCCGAGTAAGGCTAACATTGTGGCTGAGGTTTTGAGTAGGAAGAGCCTGGAGATGTTATCATATATAATGGTTAGGGAACACAAGCTGTTGGAGCAGTTTGTTAGCCTCAATTTTGGTGTTATGCCTTCTGACATGGATACGGACTATGTGATAGCTAGCCTACGATTGGAACCGGATCTATTGGACAGGATCAGACAAGCTCAGCAGATTGATCCGTATTGTTTTGAGACGACTAGTCAGATACAGAAGGACACGGTTATTGATCTTGAGTTGAGTCTTGATGGACTACTGAGGTTCAGAGGTAGATTGTGTGTTCTCAATGACCCAGAGCTCAGGAGATTGATAATTGTAAAAGCTCATTCTTCGAGGTACACGTTACATCCAAGGAGTAACAAGATGTATCAGAAGCTCCAAAATGTGTACTAGTGGTCGGGCATGAAGAAGGATGTGGTAGATTTTGTGGTGAGATGTCTCATTTGTCAACAGGTGCAGGTCGAGCATCAGAAGCCTACAGGATTGTTGCAACCTCTACCTATACTGACATGAAAATGAGAGCATATCACCATGGATTTTGTGATGGGTTTACTGAGGACCGTGGGAATCACGATTCAATATGGATAATTGTCAATAGACTGACGAAGTCAGCCCACTTCTTAGCTATGAGAGCTACTAATACTCTGAGTTCATTGGAAGAGTTGTATGTACGCGAGGTAGTGAGGTTACATGGTGTTCCAGTGAGCATTGTCTCTGATAGGGATTCCCACTTCACTTCTCACTTTTGGGAACATTTTCAGGAAACCATGGGAACCCAGTTAAGTTTGAGCACCGCTTTCCATCCTCAAATAGATGGTCAGTCATAGAGGACTACACAGACTCTAGAAGACATGTTAAGAGCATGTGTGCTGGATTTTAAAGGCTCTTGGGTTTATCATTTGCCACTAGCCGAATTCGCCTACAACAACAGTTATCATTCAAGTATCAAGATGGCACCGTATGAGGCTTTGTATGGTCGTAGATGTCGTTCCCCTATTAGTTGGGAAGAAGTGGGTGATCGAAAGATTTTTGCTCCTGATTTGGTTACACAGGCCTCTGAGGATGTTCTTATGATTGTTGAGAGATTGAGGACAGCTCAGAGTAGATAGAAGCGTTATACTGACAAGTGATGGAGACAACTTGAGTTTACAGTTGGTGAATCAGTATTTTTGAAGGTTTCTCCTTCCAAGGGTATAGCGAGATTCGAGAAGAAAGGTAAGCTGAGTCCTCGCTACATTGGACCCTTTGAGATACTTGATCGAGTGGGAGATAAGGCCTATAGGTTGGCGTTGCCACCGGACTTATCAGGTGTCCATAACATCTTCCACATTTCGATGCTTCGGAAGTATCCCCCGGATCCGGAACATGTGATTAGTTATGAACTATTGGAGCTTAGAGAGGACATGTCATATGTTGAGAGGCTGATTCGAATATTAGATAGGATGGATAAGGTCTTGAGGTCGAAGACCATCGGGTTAGTAAAGGTTCTCTAGTAGCATCATACTTCAGAGGAGGCTACTTAAGAGTTAGAGAGCCTGATGCGAAAGAAACACCCCCAGCTGTTTGATAACTAATTTGGTTCTAATTTGAAGGATAAAATTTTCTTAGTTGGGGAGGATTGTAAGACCCGTATTTTATGTAGATTATTCCTTATGATTCCTATATGTACGAACACTTTATTTGGTTAGTTGAATAATAAGAAGAGTATTTACTTGAATAAAAGTGTAAGTAAAATAATATAACACTTATAAGCTACATAAAAGTCGAATAAGGGCTATGAGAGCCACATATTAAACCGAGCGGATCTAAATCATTCTGACTGAAGCGAAGAACTTGTGTCACGCCCCGAAAATGCGAAAAATAGGGCAAATTTAAAACTTTTTACTCATTAATTCACAATTAAGGGTGCATTCCTGTGCAGTGTCATACATCATCATAATTATTATGTCTCAGGATCTCATCATAATATAGCGTATATTGTACCATATACAAATACTCAATTCCAAGTTAATTAATCATAATACATCCCATATAATGTTATACATCAAGTGTCTGTAATTACAATAATAGTCTGGGTACATGAAAAGATAAAATATACCTCAAGATACAATATATATGGCCTGGAGCTCGAGTCCTCCACTAGCCACTACTCCGTACGTCGCAGGGAGATCCTTTTTCACTTGAAGAACTCTGGGGGGAAAAGAAAACAGGGTGAGCTTCTAAATCGCTCAGTAAAGGGGGTAAGGAACTCATTTCATAAACCAAAATGCACATCACAAAATGTTTATTTGTATGTGAAACTCATTTGAAAACCATAGCATGAAAGTACTCAAAACGACATTCTCATGTCTCAAATCATGTGAAAACATGAAGTAAAAAGGCTCACTCTAGAGCAATAACAAAGCATGTGAAAACAATGCGATAAACGCTTTCTCAAATACGTGATAAAATCACTGAAATAGTAATGCACGTGGCACAGCCACTAAACACACGTGGCATAGCCACTGATTTAAATTCTCACGTGGCATAGCCACTAAATACACGTGGCATAGCCACTGATTTAATTTCACACGTGGCATAGCCACTGGATAGGGTTTCACGTGGCAACGGCCACTAATTAGGGGTTCTCACGTGGCAACGGCCACCAATAGGGTTTCTCACGTGGCAACGGCCACCAAATGGGGTTTCTCACGTGGCAACGGCCACCAATGGGGTATCACGTGGCAACGGCCACCAATGGGGTTTCTCACGTGGCAACGGCCACCAAATAGGGTTTCACACGTGGCAACGGCCACTAAGTATACGTGGCATAGCCACAGAATGGGTTATTCTCACGTTACCAGAACGGAGAAGAAATCGGGCTTACATGCTACCAGAGCAATGCCTGGTGTGTACTCACAATTACACACCTAAGTCTTATCACACAAGACTGGTTTGCCTTCACGTAGAACTCATAGTGGTTTTTCTCTCATAAAACTCATTTGAAAATCGTTTTGTACTCAACACAAAACGTAATAAAACCGAGTTCCAACCGGCAAGCACACGCACACATTTCTCAAATCTCGATATTGCCTTAACGTAGAGCCCAATTCATTACTCACACAAATTCGACGGTTTATAAAGCAATTTCACACTCAGCTTATAAACGTATAAAACAATGGGCTCCAACCGGCTATAAAAACCGTGTGCAATTATAACTCAGCACAACACTCAACATGCTTGTTTTATAAACCACAAATCATGCTATAATAGTTTACAAATCACATACACAAATGGTTTAGATTTCCCTTACCTCTTTGCACCTCGTATAGTGCAATCGTTTCCCCCGTATCACAGACTAGCCTCGCATTCCACTCTGGAACTCCCGAGCTGTCCAAACGATGTTAAAACATCAATACTCAATTATCTCATAAACCTCAATTCTTAAAACCGAGCATAATTGCTCATAACTCCTCAAATCTCTTGATTCTCGTAACTATACCCTAAACTACACTCTCATTCACAACATCTCAACGTTCTACATTTCTCATGTTAAATCATCTACGCTAATTCACCACATTGTCTATATTTCCATTTATAGCACAAATTCTCAAAATTACCAAAATTACCAAATATCAACATTACTCCAACTACATTGCAATTTCATCAATCCCTAATCATTTCTCAACTATTTCAACGCAATGACAACCACCAATATCATCAAAATCATCTCAAATATCAAGATCGAGGTTTAGAAATTACCCAAAGCTTGTGAGACGCACAACCCATGCCTCGATCTGATTCATCCTTCGATTTCCAAGTATGTTGTTCTCCCTTTGATGAGGAACAACTTTCCTTCTTACCACAACTCTTGATTTGGCCAGAAATGGGTGTTTTGGATGAGTGAAAAAGTTAGGTTTTCGGTGGAAATGGGGTTGGGAGAGAGAGAAAGTGAAATTGCAGGAGAAAAATAGGGGTTCCTTATATAGACTGGAGGTAGGAGATCGATCTGGCTCTTGAGGAGATCGATCTGCGTTTGAATTTTTGGGACGATTTGGGGCAATTTATGCCTAGGAGATCGATCTGTCGAGGGGTGAGATCGATCTCTTTATGGCTTTATGAGATCGATCTGCTCCTTGAGGAGATCGATCTTCTCCCAAACAGAATCATTTGGAGATCGATCTCTTCCTCATGAGATTGATCTTCTCTCAAACAGATTCATAAGGAGATCGATCCTCTTCCATTGCAGATCGATCTGCTCCTTAAATTCCTCCTTCCTTGTCATTTTTAACTCACTAGATCGATCTCTCCTTCTCCCAGATCGATCTGCTCCTTAAATTTCTCCTTCTTTGTCGTTTATAACTCACCAGATCGATCTCTCCTTCTCCCAGATCGATCTGTCCTCATAGTTTCACATTTATTTTAACACTTAACATATAAATCTCCAATTATCATTCCCCAATTCACTTAACTCAATAAATTACACTTCAAGTTCATATTACATAAATAAAATATGTCTGAAATTCTCAGATCTCATAACTTAAAATGAAAAAATATAGAGAGCTCACGAAGGAAAGTCGGTTGATTTGGTCCCAAACACAAAGAATCAAAGTAAAAGCCAAAAAAGGGCTAAACGAGTCCGAAATGGTCTGTTCGATGTGTTTTAGGCATATTCACTTGTTGAAAGCTGCCAAAATGTAAAGACGAGATTGTAAACCATGGAATATGAAACTTTCAAAATTTTTAGAAATAGTCAAACGTGGTCAATGGTCAACAAAAGTCAATGGTAGTTAAGAAAAGTGGACTTTGACCATAGTTGACTAACCATGGTTAAAATTTAACCTAAGTATGGTTAAAAAGTAGGGAAGAAATATTTTTTATTAAAATACAAGATATTCATCCCCTTAAGTATGGAAAATTAATTTAATCGAATTTCAAATTAAATTAAACGGGTAAAACGCAATGGGCTAAAGTTGAGATTTCTTAAAGCCCATTAAGGTGTAACAAATGTGGGCCGAATATCTTAGGCCCATTAGGTCTAATTCTTGGCTGATTTATAGGCCCAATATTTAGACAATTGAAGGCCCATTAGGTAGTAAATATTTTAGCCCAAAAACCCATTAGGAAGGCCCAAACTGAGAGGCCCAAAGTGAAGCCCAAAGAGTTAGATTTCAAGCCCATTAGTAAATGGTTACAAAAGTCCAAATTGGTAACTATAACCTAAACCAATTCAAGTCAAATAAGATGGCTAAATTTCATGACTTAATAACTAAGTCATTAGTTAATAAAATCAGCCAATACAACATGGGTCGGAATCAACAAGCTATATTAAGCCATATTGAGCAACTCGAGAATCCCCCAAAGTTTTGGCTAAGAGTGAATCAATAAGCTAGGTATAATTTCGAGCTTCCAAATTCATATATGTTAATCTATGAATTATTCTAAGTTGATCGGTATATCAATTATGCATTGAAACACATGAAATCACTATGAACATGTGATGGCCAAAAATGAGTATTTACATTTCTATGCACATGGATGTAATTTTAATGCATGGATAGGTTGGTAAGCATGTATACATGATTATGACATGCTTAGTTTTAATCAATTTAGAGTAATGGGTTGTGAATTGAAGTTGGCAATCAAGGTGTTTGTTGAAATGCCTAAATGAACTAAGTTAAGGTTTAAAAACATTGCCAACCAAGTGTATGGCAAAATGCCTAAGTGAATTGGCTAGCAATTGGCCATGAAATTGTGTGGTGCTCGGCTATGGGCAGCATCATGGCTCTCGGCCACATGCCATGGTCGAGAGGTCCAATAGGCCCAACCCAATTGGTTTCGGCTCAATGTGATGTTATGGGCCTTGGATAAGCCCAATAAGAGTTTGTAGGCCCCACAAGCCCAATAGGCCCAACAAAAAAATAGTAAAATGAAATTGGGCTTAAGATAGTGTTAGGCCCATTAAGGTTTATTAAGGCCCAATAAGTGTAAACGTGCCCATTAAGTGAAATAGATTATATTAAATGAGTAATACAGTCGAAAAAGTATAATTAACCTAATAAATGGTTAAATGCAGCTCCTGAGTTTATATTAGGAGCAGATCGGACTGTAGGATTGAGTAGTGCTGAGAAAGAAATTTAGCTTGGAGTGATTTCAGGTAAGGGAATTTTACGAGTAGTTAGAGATATCTGCACGTAGTTTCATCTACTTTTACATTCACTTAAAATTCTGAGGGTTAGAGAAAGTTAATAATAATTATAGTGACCCAATAATGAAAAATTATGATTTTGCCCCTAGTTAGGCAAAAAGTCAACTTTTGGGAAAAGTTGTAAATAGCATGGAAACCATAATTTTGAATGTTTTTACTGCTGGTTTGTGAGACCTGAGAATTTTATACACATCTAATTATGTAATGTGAACATGAGTGTAATTGACTGAGCTAAATGTGATGTGCTCTTATCTTGAGGTAGTAATGAATGAAATTTCTATGTATTAAATGAGAAATAGTCAATGGAGTAAATTATGGCAATTATGTAATGAGAGTTTATGTCAAATGTGCAACCATAGTGTGAAGCTATGAACCAGATCAATCTTGGAGAAGAGGGGATCGATCTGGTAGGCCAAAGTGACTAGGAATGGAAAATCTAAACGAGCAGATCGATCTCCTTATGATTTTACCTTAAAGGAATCAATCTCCTACAATAGCAGATCAATCTCCAAATGTTTATGTAAAATGTAGATCGATCTCCTCACAAGAAGCAAATCGATCTCCTTAAGATTATGAGATCGATCTTGCCCCCACGACAAATCAATCTAGAAGGCATAAAAAGTTCCCAAAACGTTCTCAAATTCAAAGACAGATCGATCTCCTACAGGAGCAGATCGATCTCCTTCCCTCCGTCTATATAAGGACCCCTGTGTTTTTATTGGAACTCGTCTTCTCTCTCTCTCCAAAAAATCAAATCCCTAGCTTTCTCTCTCTTCCAAAACACCCATTTTTGTTCGAATCAGAGGTCGTGGCTAGAGGGAAAGTTGTTCCTCATCAAAAGGAGAACAACATACTTGAAAATTGAAGGACGATTTGAGCTGAGGTGTGAATTGAACACTCCATAAGTTTTGGGTAAATTTCTAAACTTCAATCCTTGATTTTGAAGTAGATTTCTACAATTGTGGCTGTAGATTTATGATGAGTAGGCTAAAAATGGTTAGGGTTGTTAGAATCATCGAGGTATTGAGAAAGTATGGGAATGTGAGTAATTATGCTTGATTTTGAGATTAGAGACAATGTGATGACGTGTTGATAATGTTTTTACATCGTTTGAACAGCCTGGGAGTTCCGGAGAGGAATGCGAGGCTAGTCCATCGTTCGGGGGAAAATGTTTGCACTATACTAGGTACAACGAGGTAAAGGAAAACTTAAACTCGATTGTGTATGTGATTTTGTGATGATAATTGTAGCATGAAACGTTTTGAGAAACAAACATGTTTTATGAGTTGTGATTGAGTTATTGCACACAGTTTTATAGTCGGTTGGGGACCAATTTTTATGAGTTGTAAACAAAGTGTAAAATTGTTTTACAAACCGTTTGAGTTTAAAATGTGAGACGAAATTTGGGCTCTACATTAAGGCATACTGAGATTTGAGAAATGTGTGTGTGGTTTTGCCGGTTTGAACTCAATTTTTTGACATGTTTTGTGATGAGTACAAAAATGTTTTTAGATGAATTTTATGAGAAAAACCATTATGAGTTTTACGTGAAGGCAAAACGGTTTTATATGATAATGGTTGTTATTGAGACTTAGGCGTGTCATGTGATAACACATCGGGCCTTGCTCTGGTAGCATGTAAGTCTGATATTCCACTTTGGTAGTGAGAGATGCCTCCGTTCTGGTAAGGTGAGATAACCCCCACTCTGGTAGTGCTGGGTGGCCTTGCTTTGGTAGCATGTAATTTCGGGCCTTGCTTTGGTAGCATGTAAGACCGATAGTGTGCATGAGGAGAGGCCTTGCTCTGGTAGCATGTAAATCCGAGCCTTGTTCTGGTAACACGTAAGACTAATACACCATGTATACGACCATATTGTCGACGTTCCCTCTTTTGAGGATGCTTGGGATGCACACCCAGAGCAGATTATTTTGATGTGCCATGACGAATGTTTTTATCTGAGTTTTATTTGCCTAGTCTCTGTTTTACACATGAGATTGTGTTTTATGGCTGTGCCACATGCATTACTACTGAGGTGATTTTATCACGTTTTATGAGAAAAGCCATTATCGCATCCTAATTTCCATATGCTTGTAACTATGGTTTTTATGCTGAACCATTTACTCTCATGTTTCTACATGATTTTTGAGAAATGAGATGAGAATGATGTTTGAATGATTTCATGGTACGTTTTCTATTGAGTTTACTGAGTTTCACTCACTGATCAAAATGATTGTGCTGTGTAATTGAGGATTTTATAAATGAGCCCCTTACCCCCTTACTGAGCGATTTAGAAGCTCACCTTATTTCCATAACCCCCCAGATTTCTTCAAGTGAAGAGAGTTTGCTTCGACGTATGGAGTAGTGGCTAGTGGAGGACTTGTGCTCCAGGCCATATATTATATTTAAGGTATACTTTAACATTTCATGTACCCAGACTAAAGTTATATTTACATACACTTGATGTACAATTATGTATGGGATGTATTAGGATTAATTAACTCTGAATTAAGGAATGTATATGGTATGATATATCAATATTAGATGATGAGATCCTGAGGTGAAAGTTTTATAATATGTATATGATGATGTATGACACTGCATAGGAATGGACCCAGAATTGTGTATTAATGTAAATAAGTTTTAAATTTACCCTATTTTTCGTGTTTTCGGGGTGTCACATGGTTAGCAGAAGAATAGATAGATTGGCCAATGATTTTGTGAAATACACAAAATAGCCCAATTATGGTGCTGATTTTAATGTTTTGAAATATCCTTGTTTAAAGGAGCCATCTATCGAGTTATGTGAAAACGAATCATGCTGGAGCACTGCTAGCACTTGATCTTATATGTTTTCTACATGAAAAGTGTTAGAGTGATTACTCACACTTGATTTCTCATGACATACATGGCATAGTACTGGAGCATTGCTCGTACTTGAGTTGATAAGTTTTGTGCATAGCATGGTACTGGAGCGATTGCTCATACTAGATTTGAAACATGAACTATACATGACCTAGTGCTGGAGGTTTACTCGCACTAGTGTTCGATATTTTGAGATGCATAAACAGTGTTTGAATAGGGTATTGACTGTGAGTAACACTCAAGGCGCGCACTGTAGTTTTAGTATGATTTCCTCGTGTAGACTGAGTGTCGCACTGTAGTAAAAATCGTGACGATTTCCTCATGTAGATTGAGTGTCACACTGTTGAGATGTTCACACATGGATTTAGAGATGTGGTATTGATTATCCATTGAGATAGGGTCCACGGGTGTACGTTGTACCGTGTATGTGTCACGGAGTATGCTGTATTGTGTGTTGTTGTGATGTGCATGAGGAGTTAAGGAGTTGATAGCTGGCAATTGTGAGGATTTGACCTACCTCCCATTACAACAATGATTGTCCTGTACACCGAGATTTGTGTAGCCTAAGATCACCTTCTAGGATATGGCCACAGTCCAGGAGATTATTGCATATACCCACCGAGTCTCACATGGTATATCACATGATTTTAATTGATTTTATGATATGGGTAGACCTGAGGGATGGGTCGAAGCCTGAGTTGATGTGTTGTGAATGATTGAAATGCCATATTTGCTGTGATTTGAATATAAATGGCATGATTTATCTAAAGGCATTATGAAATTATAAAGATGCAGTATTTTGCATGAAATGTCTATGTTTTTAAGAACTCAGCGTGATTTCTGTACATGAGATTTAATTTGTATAACTATATCTATTTATATATATATATATATGTTTTAAAATTCATGCTTGTGAAGCGAGTTATGGAAATACTATTTACACGGCATAGCATTATTTTCAGTAGATAGTGTGGGTGTCTACTTGCTTGCCTGATTTCCTTACTAAGCTAGTGAGCTCACCTCTTTCATTTTCCACCTCTCTAGAGAACATCCGTAGTAGAGCGAGTACGGTTGAGGATTAGCATTCCTTTTCTCCGCTGCACTTCCATCTAGCGAAAGGTATACACATTTGCAATGTTTTGTATTTGAATGATGTAAAAGCACAGTGATGTAAACATATTTAATATGAGGGATGTATTTGTATTTGATATATACTTATGAGTTAATGTATAAGAAAAGAGTACTCACAGTAAATAAATAATTATGTTGACATGTATGCATAATATGAAATGAATGGTAAGTTAAATGTGGATGAGATGACTAATACCGAATCACAGCCCAAATGTTGTTAAGAAGAAAGGTAAGTAAAAAGCGAAAAATTAGTTGTGGTTTTTGGTAAGTCACGGTCGTGAAAGAAAGTCAAAAAAAAAAAGAAAAAGGAAAGAAATATATTTATATATATATATGTATAAAGGATTATATATATATATTTAAATACATAAATAGAAATATTGAAGATATAATAGAGGCACAGAGAACATTGGGAAAACCGAGGGAAAGTGCTCCAGAGAAATAAACCGAATAGAGTGGACCCACTGACTCGTAATGTTGAGGCATTGAGGATTACTGACAGATACCGAGGTAAGGAAAATTCTATGTATTGCTAGAGATAATTGCATGTATTTCCTGCTGAACTATAGATAAAAATACTAGGCCGATTGTATAACTCTGAAATTTATAAATTTTTAGCAGCCTAACCTTACCGTTATGAATTTAATTTATTTACATAGATACTGAAAAAGCTTGAATTATTGTTTTAAATCGAAAATCTCGAATTTAATTTCCATAGATTGCTTACTAGGATTTCAACTGGAAAAGGATAAGTAAACTCCTTTTAAATCGTTTTATGTACTGAACCAAGTTTTAGAACTATTTGATTAGCTGCTTATAAATTGGTATTGATAGACACGTGCTTAAGCACATGCGGACTGTGTGTCGTACGGCCTGACTCGCACTAGTTTTGAGGCAAAAGCGACGATTAATCATGTTACATTGTTACTATTACCATTACTGAAACTAATATAGTTACTGTGGTCCATGGAGTATGATGTACCGTACAACACGTATGTGAGTACGCTATACCGTGTTACTAGTCTTCGGACATACTATACTATAAGTCGTTAGGGTAGCTGACCACTCCCATAGCGATTGACATCCTGGCACACCTTATCATTAATGCTCGGAGTCACCAAAATTAGCCAATTGTCATACTGATTACTGTTTATAGCATGTTCTGCCTTGTCTCGTCTATTTGATTTACTGAATTGACCCTATGAACTATTTTATCATATGAGACCATATTATTTTACTGTATAAAAGGACTGTAAGGACACCTCTTGAATCCTGCTAGAATAAAGTGCCACACAATTGTCATTATAAAACACTTTATAAAGTATTAAAAATCCTATATTTAATTGCAGTAAAAGGTTTATCTATTGATATTTATACCGTAATTGATTTTTGATTCTGAATTTTACTGAACTGCCAATAACTCTTTATATTTTTATGAATAGATTATTTTACGGATATATGTAGATAGTGTAGTTATCTACCTGCCACATAGTTTTTCTTACTGAGCACGTTGAGCTCACCCTTTTACTTTCCTCCAAAGAGCCTCGTCAGTAGCTGGGACCGTTTATATAAGTTGAATTCTTTTGTACAGCCATATGTCAGAGAAGCATTCTTCCACATTAAAGGTATACCCAATACAAGCATTTATTTTATATCTAAATTTTGTAAGTATAGTAATGTATATGAAAATGTGTCTGGGGAATGTGAACATGAAAATTTTGTAAAAGAACTATTGTGATGATTTATTTGGAAAGCAGTTCCCTTGGTTTTTAATTAAATTGGTTACCATAAAAACATAGTTATATAGACGAATTCACTGTATTGATCTAGTATCGACTCGTAGCCCAATCATATTGTACCTTAAATTGGGGTGTTACATTTACAAGGCTTATGAAAGAAGCCAAATTGTCTTCCATTTATGTATTAAAAATATTAAATATGAGCCATGCAAAATAAAGCAATTTGGAAGCATATAAAAAATAAACCTTTTTACAAGCTAGGAAAACTAAGTTTGAGTGTTGATTTTTTTAGTTTTTGCAAGAAGCTAAAGTTGTGAGTAAAGGATACAACTTTCGATTTTAGCTTGATCAAGGGGTAAAAAGTTGTTTCAAGCCTTAATCTTCATTTATGATGCTCATATGATGACATTAACGTGTTGTGTGGTGTTTATTTGCAGCAAAAACTTGGGATTAATGAAGGGTCAGGTTCGACCAAGTGAAGAATAAAGGTAAGAAAGTGTTATCTTGCCTTAATATGAAGATACATGATATGTATGATGATGGTAAGATGATACATGGTGTTATTTTGAAGCAAAAACTTGAAGAGATGGATGTGTAGTTTTAACCATGATGAAGGGTAAGTATGAAATGGAGTTATTTTGCTTTGATTTCAATATATGTAAGATATAAGATTATTTTCTAAGATGTTTGGTGATATTGGTTTGTAGCGAAAACCTAAGGAGGAAGGTTTGATAATTTTGGCATAAGCTTAACCTAGAAAAAGCATAAGGAATTCATAACGAAGCTCACGGTCAAGGGTGTGTATATTAACATATTACTAAATCTTGGTGTATTGATAAGTGATGGATATAAATGTTGGTTAATATCATATTGTCTAGAATGAAAGTGACACGATAAACCTATTAAATTTGCATTTGGGGATAATGATGATATGGTGATGGAATTGTGAGATTATAGTGTCGTGAGGATTTATATGATTGAATTGTAAAATTATGATACCTTGAGGATTATAAGATTAAATTGTGGAATTTTGTTACTTTGAGGATTTATATGCTTCGGTTGTGGAATATTTTTGTGATGCAAATGATTTTCTGTTTTGGTAGTTTTTCGGCAGAATATCTATTATGATGCAAACTAGATACATTAATGTTCAGAATATGAATGTCAGCTATTTGAGATCAAAATAAATTAATTCTACCGAATATGTCCTTACCGATAAATAAATTAGTGATTTATGCCAGGAAAATATTTTGGTCAAGTGTACGATTTTATTTTTAGGTAGTTTTTTCTACAGTAAGTAAATAAATATTGCTACATACGTATTACCAATATAATATTGAAGATATACGTGATTTGATTGCTATTGATAAATTAATTGGGAAATTGAGGCTATGATAGGCATATCTTTATGCAATAAGCCTAAGCATTTTACAATATAAGTCAAAACACATGAAGAAACCTAGATGCAGAATGGCATATTCATGAATGGCGTGAATTTTAGGGCATCTCGAATTATACATTGATTTAAAATTAATGCATAGAAATCTTTTATTTATGTGTAAATTGTTCAAAAATGATTTGACAGCCATGAGCTTAATGTTTTAACATATGTCTTGATGTTGTTTCATGAACATGTTTATTATGAGCCTTTGGCTACTGTTCATGCATTGATTTAAAAGTTTAATGCATTTGAAGTGTTTTAAAGTAGGATGTCTTTCATGATTTTGAAAAGATAATGCATTATGCATAAGACGCTTTTTCAAAATAGGATTTATGTTGTGAAAGCATGATTTCAAATTGAGAGTATCCAATCTTGGAATGTTTAAGCTACAAGCTTTTAAAACCACCTGGTTTTGGTAATCATGTAAAGTTTTCACGAATGTTTTACATAAATGGTTTCTAGGCAATAAGCACCCTCATGACTTCTGCTCTGCACTATATATACATGATTACACCTATTTTGCTTTGTGTTACTCTACAGGCATTCATGTTTTGGTTCGTTTGTCCGACAATTGTAAGACCCGATTTTATCGTAAGAGCAAAGCGAATGAATAAAAATTTTCGAATGCATTTAAAAAATGAAAAAGGACTGAAATGAAATTCTCGAACACGTTAAAGGGCAAAATGGTCAAAAGACCGAAAGTCAATATTAATTTGACAAGAAAATTTAATTAAAAATATAGGATTGAAAAATCTTGATCAATAACGAAGAAATAATTAAATTTCGGGTTAAATTGATCAAGATATGAATTTATTGGAATTAATCAGAATTTTCACTAGGGACAATATCCCGAAAACACAGAGAAAATATACCGAGAAAATGGAAAAATATAATAAATTAATTAAATTAATTAATTTGAATAAAATATAATTTTTTAGGATATTTTGGGATTTTTAGAATATTTTAATGATTAAAATAATATTAAAATAAATTATAAATATAAATATATAAAAAAATGAAAGAAATGAAAAAAAAAGAAGAAATTGCGAAATCCGATTTCTGCAAAAGGGGAAGGAGAAGACCGAAACCAAGGGAAACGAATTCCCTTGGCTCCAACGAGACCACCGGCAGAAGACGCGAGGAGGCGGATGGCGAAGGTCGATCGACACCCTAGGAAGCCGACCCGCACACCCACGCGTGGTGAGATCGTCGGAGAACGCTGGATTGAGAGGTGACTGCCGCTGGGGAGAAGGGAAGATTCGCTGGCGATGGTGCCGTTTCGACCCACACCGAGGCTCGATTATGAACGCCAAGGTGATGGCACGCCGAACGGTGCCTTAATCATGTCGGGAACCGACAGGAAACGCCGTGAACGGCGACGGGGAGGCCTGAACCGGTATGGATTGGTTCAGTAAGAAGTGAACCGGGGTGAACCGGACCGAACCGGTTCAGCCAAGAAAGAGAGGAAAAAGGGAGAAAAAGAGAAAAAAGAAAAAGGGAAAGAATTTTTGGGGATACACCGAACTTCAGGTAAGTCGGTAAGAGGTCAAAAGTGATCGATTTGATTTTCGAGAAATTTATTTAAATTATAATTGATAGAAAATTAACTCGAAATTAAATATAAAATTGTACAGTTCGATGATAAATCGTATACGTGAGATGATCGAACTTCAATTTGCACACCATCGCATAATCTCGAGTAAGTAAAGCTCATTTACGACAATTTATTTAATTATTCGCGCATTAAAGATTTATTTTACGAATTTCAGATTTAATTCCACAATTAGTGAATTACAATGGGATTTTTGAATTAATTATCGTAAATGATATACGGGCTATCCAAAGAGTTGGGAACGAAGCCCAATGGGTATTGAGAGTCCAATAGACCCGAAGAAAGGATTTAATAAGTGGAAACGAGCTGGAAATGGGTCGAGGCCCGTTAAGATGAAATCGGGCCCAATAAAGTAACGGGCCCAATGATTTAAATTAAGCCTAGTAAAAGTGAAATATGAATAATTATGCTTGGATTTAACCCGATAAATGATTATCTGCAGCTCTGAAGTACATATTGGGAGCAAATCGGACTGCGTGATGAGACATCAGTGGAAAAGTCAAACCGAACAAAAAAATGAGGTAAGGGAATTTTGTAAGCGCTTAGAGATACCTGCGTATATTTTTGGGGTTATTTATATTACGTAGAATTCATAAGGTAACTAGAAATAAAATAATAATTTTTACGAAAATCGAAGTATGTGTGAAAATTACGATTTTACCCCTAGTTAAGAAAATTTCACAAAGGGTAGTAAGGCTATGAAATCACATGATTTTCATGTTTTTGATATTCCTATGATTATATTGCTTTAATTTAAGCAAATTATGGATAGGCTGACTGTTTATTTCATGTTTTTACATGAAAGGGCACAAATTAGGTGCCAATTGTGATTTTTGAATTGTTTTAGTGAAATTAAGCAGCCTATCATATTTTTATGAGTTTTAAATCGTGCTAGAACACTGCTCGCAGTGGATTTTATATTTTAACTCATATATAGAGTGCTGGAGCACTACCCGCACTGAGTTTTACAAACTTGCTTTATATGACTACCGTACTAGAGCTATGCTCATACGTGGATTTTACTTGGTTTTATGCATCCGTACTAGAGCATTACTCATATGTGAATTTAAATTGGATTTATAATTATTTTAAGTCGTACTGGAGCGCTGCTCGTACGCAGATTTCATTGATTTTTATGAAACTGTGCTGGAGCTTCGCTCGCACGAGAGTTTTTATGATATCATGAACATGTATGGAGCTGTGCTGGAGCTTCACTCGCACATGAATTTTATGACATGCATATGACCATGCTGGAGCCTTCGGTAGACTGTGTGTCACAGTGAGAAGATATGGTCACACATGTAGATTGAGACATGGGTTGGTTATCGACATGGTTTGGAGTGGGATAAGACCTATGGCAGGCACCCCCAGACTGTGATATTGGGTTCATGGACTACGTTGTACCGTGTATGTCACATGGAGTACACTATACTATGTAGTCATGACTATTGTATTCACGTTACTTGATATTCTGGTGGGTAGGATTTGACCCACCTCCTGTTGCAGTTGTGATACCCTACACTCCGGGATCCGTGTAGCTTGGGATCACAGGGACATAGTCCTAGATTGTTTCCATACAATAACCTACATGTCTCATATGATCTATTTTTGATTGGTCTTGTTAGACCAGGGTAGACCCGAAGGAGGGGTCGAGCCCTGATTTGTGACGATTTTCATGAAATGTGGTATTAAACGAGAAATTGATGGTTTTTATGAGGATATTAATTATTTTAAAAATGTGTTGAATCCTTCTGGGATTGTTTTGAAGAGTTTTACTGTACCAAGCATGAGAGGTTTTACATGAGATGCTTTTCATGTTTTACATGTCGATTCATGTTTTACAATATATGATATACTCATACATGGCATGGTTTTAATTGCCTCATGCTCAAAATATAAATGTTATACATGTCACGTCTTTACCAGTATGTAGATAGTGTAGTTATCTACCTGCTTGCATTATTGCCTTACTGAGCAAGTTTTGCTCACCCTTTCATTTTTCACCCTACAAGGTACATTTAGTAGAAGAGAGTAATAGTAGACTTGCATTTCGATTATCCGCTGCTACCTATTAAGACTAGGTATACACATTCATATAATTTTGTATCTGAACATATAGAGGCATAGTACTGTACACAGATGTAATATTGGGGATGTATTTAGTTAAAATGAATTGATATGTAAATGGAATATGGAAAATAGATGTTAAGGTAAGTAACATGATAGGGGGGACTAACATCGACTCATAGCCCAACTGTTAGTAGTGAAACTGTTCACAATGGGTAAGAAAATGAAAAAAATGAAAATTTTGTAGGGGTTTTTAGGAAAAATGGGTCGTGACAAGAGGTGTTATCAGAGCCGAGTTGGCCTGATATGAGTCGGTGTTAGTGGTTAAGTAAATTTACATCCCCATGTACTGTGCATTGTTTAAATACAATTGTGTATATCAAGGTGGAAGTGCAGCTAAGAATTTAGTTTCAGATGCAAGAATATAGTTTTTATAACTGATAGCCGCTATGATAGAGGGGCGAGAATACATGCTCAAGGCCGTAAAGGTAGGCCTGAGAGTCGAATGAGTCGTCATACAAGATTTAAGATGAGAGTGAGATGGAGGCTGATGTTGAGCATACTCCACAGGGTACTATAAAGAGACCAAACAATATTGAGACACGCTCCAAGAGGATAGAGTGGAGTGTAGAAAATATTTTGGAGTTGTTTACTCAGTCTATGCAGGTAGTTGAGGATAGGCAGGGTAAAGCCTAAACAGATGCCCCAGACTATAGAGATTCCCACACCCCTCCGGTATTTAGTGAAGTAAAGAAACTAATAGTTACTGAGGACTGGGTGAATCAGATAGCGAAGTTGCATGGATTCTTTCAGTGTATGTCGACTGAGAAAGTGACTTTTAAAATACATTTATGGTGGAGGGTGAGGTGGAGCATTGGTGGAAGTCCGCTCGACCCATCTGAAAAGTTAGACGTCCAGAGCCGACATGAGAAATATTTTTGGATGTATTCCGGTGACAGAATATCCCGAACACTGCTTGAAGGAAATTACAAGTAAAATTTCTTACACTGACCCAAAGGCACTAGTTGATCGACGAGTATGAAACTCAATTTATATACCTGCCCAGGTATTACCCCGATACTATGGGCAATAAGAGTCGAAAAGCCCAAAAAGTTCATGAAAGGGCTTAAATTGTCGATTAGAGTCCGATTGGCTCACTACCTATGTCGAGACAGTGCATAGAATATAGTTGTGTGAATAAGATCATATGTTGCACACCTTAGAGATTGGGAAAGGTAGTAAGGGATGAAATAGAGACAGAAGAGAATAGAGAATGATAGAGCTGCCAGAGCGGGAAAAAGACCAGTTGGTAAGAGATTAGAGTTGATGAGTCAGGGGGTAAGATGATTAGTAATGCCCTAGTGTATCCAATTTCAGCACTTTTGAAGGGTATTGTGATTGGAGGACCCCGACCTGCTCGTAGTAGTGTGAACAGTGTGAACAGTGTAGCAGTGTAAGCAGTGTAAGCAGTGTAACAGTGTAGTAGTGTAAGTAGTGTAACAGTGTAGCAGTGTAAGCAGTGTACGATTTGTGGTAGATACCACGAAAGTATGGCCTACACCTACACTTTATTGACTAAAATAGGCGTTAAGTGTGGTAAGACGGGCCAATTATTTAATGATTGCTCAGAGTTGGGTGAGACTGCCCCACAGAAGGGTAAAAAGAAAGAGTTTGTTATAAGTGATATACGAAATGTGATAGATCCTGAATACAGGATCTATTGGAATAAGAGGCGTATGCAAGGTATGAATATCTCTAATATGTGAAGTAATTTGGATTAAGCGATATGTAGTGAATATGGATTGCGACTAAGGATAAGGGGTGGATATATCCATAACCAGTCCATGTGGTCAAGTCTGAGGGTTAGTAAAGATATTTCAAAATACCTCCCCGCCTGAAGACTTGACAGCGTCTAAAAATATACACAACCTATAAATCGAAATCGACAGTCGTAATATATACATTGAAAATTAGAGTACCTTTACTTGTACGATAAAGAAATATAGAATTTGATTAATCATGAAGGTTTAAAAATTAAAATTTTATAAAAGCCGTTAATATAAGAAAAAGGAAATGACATGATTTCGTACCTTGAACGGAAGTGATTTCGAAATGACATTATACGTTTGTGCGTACATAGGTCAAGGATATGGGTGATTGAAATATTTAGTGGAACTCAACTACAATGAGGTATTTAAACTTTACCTGGACCGATTTGTTATCATCCTTATTGATGATATTTTAGGTGTATTTAAAGTCCAGGAAAAATCATAAACAATAATTGGAAATTATTTTTACAGAAGAGTTGTTGAGAGTTCTCGAAATGGACTACTTTGTTGACACGTTTAACTTAGAAAAAGTTGTATTTAAATGGGATGATAGACGTGACAAGAGTTTTGGTGTACTGAAGTATGAACTGACCATCGCATTTATTCTCACCATATCCAACAGATTAATAGGTTTCTCAGAGTATATGGATGTCTTGAAACCAAGATTGGGCTGTGTGTTGATCCAAAAGGGGAAGATAGTCGAGTATAGATCCAGACAGTTCAAGGACCATGAAAGGACTATCCAGCCCATGATTTAAAGTTGACAACGATAGTGGTTGTACTGAGAGTATGATACTACTATGTACACGGTGAGAAATTCCAGGTATGCACTGATCATAAACGCCCCGAGTATCTGTTTTCACATAAAGAGTCGAATATGAAATAACAAAGAGGGTTAGAGCTTTTGAGGGATTATGATTATGGAAATCATACCATCCAGGAAAGGCTAATGTGATGGCTAATACCTTGAGCAGAAAGAACCTCGGGATGGTATTACATATGATGGTCAGGGAGCATGAGTTGTTAGAGCAGTTGTAAGCCTCAGTAGTGATGTGATCCCCTTTGATGATGACAGTGATTGTGTGACAGCTAGCCTGAGATTAGAACCAGATTTGAGTGATCGGATTTGACGGGCTTAGCATGATGATCAGCATGGTATCGATAGTATGGGTCAGATTCATATGGGTACAGTGACAGAGTTCACAGAGAGTGAAGATGGCTTACTGACGTTCAAAGACAGTATAAGTGCTCCCTAGGACCACAGTGATGAGATAGCTATTGTCAGAAGCTCACTCTTCGGGATATACAGTGCATCCGAGAAGTAATAAATATATCAAAATCTTAGAAAAATGTATTGGTGGTCAGATGTGAAAAGAGACATTGGAGAGATTGTGGAAACGTGTCTCGTATGTCAGCAGATTAAGGTAGAGTACTAGAAGTCTGCAAGGTTAATGTAGCCTCTACCTATATCGACACGAAAATGGGAGCAAGTTACCATGGATATTGTGATGTGTTACAGAGGACCCAGATGAATCACGAGGCTATCTTGGTGATAGTCGATAGATTGACTAAGTCTACCCACCTTCTAGTTATGAAATCTCCAGATACTCTAAGTGTGTAGGTGGATTTATATATAAGGAAGATTGTGGAACATTTTGTAGCGTTCCAGTGAGCATGGTATCAGATAGGGATTTTCGCTTCACTTCCCACTTCTGGGAACGTTTTCATGAAGCTATGGGAACCTGACTGAGTGTTAGCACAGCTTTCCGTCCTCAGACAGATGGTCAGTCAGAGAGGACTGTACAGGTTCTGGACGATATGATGAGAGCATGTGCCACTGATTTTATAAGCTCCTGGGATGATCAATTGTTACTAATCGAATTCGCCAATAATGACAGTTGTCACTTGAGTATCGGGATGACTTTATATATGAGGCATTGTATGGCCTTAGGGTTTGTTCCCGATTTGGATAAGAAGAAGTGGGTAACATATATAGAAAATTGTTCCCGAATTGGTAAAACAAACCTCTGAGGATGTTCAGTTGATTTGTGAGAGATTAAGAACACCTCAGAGCATACAGAAAAGCTATGCTGACAAGAGACAAAAAAACATTGGAATTCACCGAGGGTGAATCAGTATTGTCAAAAATTACTTGTCCTAAGGACATAACGTATGATTGGAAAAATCAATTCGGGTATTAGATGGAAGGAGAAAGTGTTGAGGTTTAAGATGATCTCCCTAGTTAAGTATGTTGGTAGTATTACACTCCGAAAAAAGTCACTTGAGAATGACAATATATGATACAATAGACGTAACCGGAGTTGTTTATGGATCCATTTGACTTGGTTCTAATTTGTAGGACCAAATTTCTTAAGTGGGGGAGATTATGTAAGACCCGATTTTATTGTCAGAGCAAAGCGAATGAATAAAAATTTTTGAATGCATTTAAAAAAATGTAAAAGAACTGAAATGAAATTCTCGAACATGTGAAGGGTAAAACGGTCAAAAAATGAAAGTCAGTATAAATTCGACAAGAAAATTTAATTAAAAATATGGGATTGAGAAATCTTGATCAATAACAAAGAAATAATTAAATTTCGGGTTAAATTGATTAAGATATGAATTTATTGGAATTAATCAGAATTTTCACTCGGGACAATATCCCGAAAACACGGAGAAAATATACCGAGAAAATGGAAAAATATAATAAATAAATTAAATAAATTAATTTGAATAAAATATAATTTTTTAGGATATTTTGGGATTTTAGAATATTTTAATGATTAAAATAATATTAAAATAAATTATAAATATAAATATATAAAAAAAAGAAATGAAAGAAATGAAAAAAAAAAAGAAGAAAGCGCAAAATACGATTTCTACAAAAGGGGGAGGAGAAGACCGAAACCAAGGGAAACGAATTCCCTTGGCTCCGACGAGACCACCGACGGAAGACGCAAGGAGGTAGACAGCGAAGGTTGATCGGCACCCCAGGAAGCCGACCCGCACACCCACACGAGGTGAGATTGTCGGAGAATGTCGGATCGAGAGGTGACTGCCGCTGGGGAGAAGGGAAGATTCGTTGGCGATGGTGCCGTATCGACCCATACCGAGGCCCGATTATGAACGTCCAAGTGATGGCGCGCCGAATGGTGCCGGAATCATGTCGGGAACCGGTCGAAAACGTCGTGAACGGCGGCGGGGAGGCCTGAACCAATATGGATCGGTTCAGTAAGAAGTGAATCGGGCTGAATCGGACCGGTCTGAACCGGACCGTACCGGTTTAGCCAAGAAACAGAGGAAAAAGGGAGAAAAAGAGAAAAAAGAAAAAGGGGAAGAATTTTCGGGGATACACCGGACTTCGGGTAAATCAGTAAGAGGTCAAAAGTGACCGATTTGATTTTTGAGAAATTTATTTAATTTATAATTGATAGAAAATTAACCTGGAATTAAATATAAAATTGTTCAGTTCAATAATAAATCGTATACGTGAGATGATCGAACTTCGATTTGCACACCATCGCATAATTTGGAGTAAGTAAAGCTCATTTACAACAATTTATGTAATTATTCACGTATTAAAGATTTATTTTACGAATTTCAGATTTAATTCTGCAATTAGTGAATTATATTGGGATTTTTGAATTAATTATCGTAAATGATATACGGGCTATCCAAAGAGTTGGGAATGAAGCCCAATGGGTATTGAGAGCTCAATAGACCTGAAGAAAGGATTTAATAAGTGGAAACGAGTTGGAAATGGGTCTTGGCCCATTAAGATGAAATCAGGCCCAATAAAGTAAAACGGGCCCAATGATTTAAATTAAGCCCAATAAAAGTGAAATATGAATAATTATACTTGGATTTAACCCGATAAATGATTATCTGCAGCTCCGGAGTACATATTGGGAGCAAATCAGACTGCGTGATGAGACATCAGTGAAAAAGTCAAACTGTACAGAAAAATGAGGTAAGGGAATTTTGTAAGCGCTTAGAGATACCTGCACATAGTTTTGGGATTATTTACATTATGTAGAATTCATAAGTTATCTAGAAATAGAATAATAATTTTTACGAAAATTGTAGTATATGTGAAAATTACGATTTTACCCCTAGTTAGGAAAATTTCAAAAAGGGTAGTAAGGCTATGAAATTGCATGATTTTCATGTTTTTGATATTCCTATGATTATATTGCTTTAATTTCAGCAAATTATGGATAGGCTGACTGTTTATTTCATGTTTTTACATGAAAGGGCACAAATTAGGTGCCAGTTGTGATTTTTGAATTGTTTTAGTGAAATTGAGCAGCCTATCATGTTTTTATGAGTTTTAAATCGTTCTGGAGCACTGCTCGCAGTGGATTTTATATTTTAACTCATATACAGAGTGCTGGAGCACTACCCGCACTGAGTTTTACAAACTTGCTTTACATGACTACCGTATTGGAGCTGTGCTTGTACGTGGATTTTACTTGGTTTTATGCATCCGTACTAGAGCATTACTCATATGTGAATTTAAATTGGATTTATAATTATTTTAAGTCGTACTGGAGCACTGCTCGTACGTAGATTTCATTGATTTTTATGAAACTGTGCTGGAGCTTCGCTCGCATGAGAGTTTTTATGATATCATGAACATGTATGGAGCCGCGCTGGAGCTTTGCTCGCACAGGAATTTTATGACATGCATATGACCATGCTGGAGCCTCCGGTTGTAAGAACTGATATTTTCGAGTGCATTTAAAAATGCCAAAGGACTTAAATGGTATTCTCGAACACGTGCAAGGGTAAAAGGATCAAAAGATCGAAATTCAGTATTAATCAGGACAAGAAAATTTAATTAAAATATGAGATTTGAGAATCTTGATCAATAACGAAGAAATAATTAAATTTCGGGTTAAATTGATCAAGATATGAATTTATTGGAATAAATCGAAATTTTCGTATCGAAAAATAATCTCGAAAATAATCGAAAAATATACCAAAAAGGTAAAATCGGACTGATAAATTTATTTACAGATTAAATGAATAAAATATAAATTTTTTTAGATATTTTGGAATTTTAATATTATTTTAATGATTAAAATAATATTAAAATTAATAATAATAAAAATATAATAAAAATAAATTATAAAAAATGAAATGAAATGAAAAAAAAAAACAGAAACGAAATTTGGAAAACGAAACAGAGAAGAAACAAGGGAAATGCAAAGCAGGAAACCGAGGGAGTCGGTTTCCCTCCGATCCAACACCACCAGCGGGGCTGAGGGGCCGACGAGGGTCGGCGAAGGTAGCTCGACCTCGGGCTAGCCACCAGCGGCCGCGACGCACGGCGAGGTGGCCAAAAAATTCCAAAAAATGGGGGGAGAAGCCACAGGAGAGAACCTCGATTCGTCGGTGATGGCTATGTTTTGACTCCAGCCGAGGGTCGATTTTGGAAGCCCAGGCCGTGGCGCACCGATTGGTGCCTGAATCGTGCCGAGAACCGACCGGACGACGTTAAAATGACCAAATGCTGATTGAACCGACCGAACCGGATTGAACTAGCCAAACCGAATCGAGCTAAACCGACGGTCTGAACCGGGTTGAACCGGATCGGACCGGTTCAGCCAAAAAGAAGAGGAAAAAAGGAAGAAAAAGGGAAAAAGAAAAAGAGAAAAAATTGGAAAAAATTTCAGTGATGCAATCGAGTTTCAGGTAAGTCGGTAAGCAGTCGAATTGACCGATTTAATTTTTGGAATATTTAATTTGATAAATAATCGACTGAAAGTTTACCCGAAAATATATTTAATTGTGTAGCTCGACAAATGGCATCAACCGAGAGCTCGAGACAGCCTCGATTTGAGTACTATCTTGGAACCACGGGTAAGTAACCCTTATTTACGACAATTTACATCGTTATGCGTGTTGATGAATTTCGAATTTAATTTTCGCATAAATGAATTAAATTTTGGAAAATTGGGATAAATTGTCGTAAATAATTCATAAGCTGTCTGAGAGTTTAGAACGAGGCTAAAGAAATACTGATGGGCCCAGTGAGCCCAATAGGCCTCGATAGAGTGTGGTAAACGGGCTTAAGGCCGATTAAGGCCCATTAAGGTGTAATCGGGCCCAATATGAGTAAACGGGCCCAATGATTTAAATTAAGCCCAGAAAGTATGGAATACAATTAAATTGTATTGTAATTGGCCTGATGAATGTGTATCCGCAGTTCCGAAGATTGGATTGAGAGCAAATCGGACTGCGTGATGAGTCATCAGTGGAAAGGTCAGACTGTACAGAAAAATGAGGTAAGGGAATTATGTGAATAGCTAGAGGTAGCTACGTGTATTTTAATAGCTTTTCTGTACACTGAATATGTATGTATACGCTGATATTGTATAAAGGTCCTAAAAGTGGTTTAAATAATTTTGAGGATTGAAATAGGTGAAAAGACTATTTTACCCCTATTGAGGGAAGTTCACATAAGGATGGTGAAAGCATGACATGCATGAAATGCATGATTTAAGGAATTTTCCAAATCAAAGATTTGATTTGGTTTTAATCAAAGCAAAATCGATAGATTGGCCAGTAATTGCATAAATTTCACAAGATAACACTACGTAGGTGTTATTTATATTTAAAAGGAAATCTCTTTGGAAAATAGGCCAACTATCAAGTTTATATGGAAACAGATAGTGCCAACACGTAGTTCGCACTATATCTGCGTTTGTGATTGTGCATAAATGTGCTTGAGCGGTTGCTTGCACTGAGTTGTGTGACATCATATGCATGAAATGTGATAGAGCGGTTGCTCGCACTGATTTTTATTATTGTGAAATGCATGAGAAGTGCTGGAGCCTAGCTTGCACTCTGTTTTGACATGTTTTGATTTGTTTTGATGTGGTATGCATAAAATGGTGCTGGAGCGATTGCTCGCACTAATTTTAATGATTTGACATGCATGAGAGATGCTGGAGCTTAGCTCGCATCCTATTTTGATTTGATATTGTATAAAAGCCGTGCTAGAGTGCAACTCGTACGAGATTTGATTTAATTTGCATAAAGCTGTGCTGGAGTGTAACTCGCACGAGATTTGATTTACTTGAGCATTCATTTGTGCTGGAGCGTTGCTCGCACAAAGTTTTAAATGGTTTTATAACTCATTTTAAAGTCGTATTGGAGTTTTTCTCGTACGAGATTTTCACTGAGTTTTTATACAAATCCGTACTAGAGCATTGCTCGTACGTGGATTTTACTTGAATTTATAATCAGTTTAAGTCGTACCAGAGCGTTGCTCGTACGCAGATTTCATTGATTTCTATAACACCATGCTAGAGCTTCACTCGCACGAGGTTTTTCTGATATCATAAATATGCATGGAGCCGTGCTTGAGCTTTGCTCGTACAGGGAATTGTATTACATGCATATAGCCGTGTTGGAGCCTCCTGTAGACTGTGTGTCACAGTGAGATGATATGCTCACACGTGCATTCTGAGACAGAGATGATATGGGTGGATAAGACCTATTACAGGCACCCCTGATTGAGCTGGATTCACGGAGTACGTTGTACCGTGTATGTCACGCGGAGTACGCTGTACCGTGGGGATTGTTGGAGTGGAGTGGCATTAGCCACGAGGCAGCAAGCCTTGCCCTCGCAATCCTGGTGTTATGCTGTTCTGGCGGGTAGGACGACCCACATCCCGTTTCAGGTGTGATACCCCGCACACTAGGTACCGTGTTGCCAGGGATCACTAGGATATGGCCATAGTCCTCGATGTTACTGATATAATCAGCTGCTTATCTCACATGATATAATTATTGGTTGATAGACCAGGGTAGACCCGAGGGAGGGGTCAGGCCCCCGATTTTATGATTTTATATTGTGATACGAGATTTCAGATGATTTTATGATTTGTGACCCTGAAAGAAGGGTGGTTTTATAACTGAAGTTTTATAAAGCATTTGATTGAATTGTTTTATGAAATGATTGACCCGGGAGGGTTTGTTTATGCTGCAGTTTTAAATGAATTGATTTAAATGCAGAAGCATGATGTTGTTTTCCGTGGTTTTAATTCAAATTCATGATTTGTCTTACATGACAAAAACGAATGCATGATCTTGTTTTACTTCATGCTTATTATGATTTAATGATGTCACATAAAATACTTGGAATGCATGAATTACATGATTTATATATGCACAAATAGTTTTGGATAAACTATGGCATTGAATATGCATGACTTTGTGCGTGAAATTTTAAATGAAAAGAAATGGATTTAAGGGCATGGCATTATGAGCATGTAGATAGTGGAGCTATCTACTTACTTGCATAATTGCCTTACTGAGCGTGAGGTTTGCTCACCCCCCTTATTTTCCCATCTTTTCAGAGCACTCATAGAAATTAGTAAGCGGCTGAGTACTTGCATGCTTGATGTCCACTGCTTCCCATCGAGAGACAGGTATACACATTTGTATAGTTTTGTATCTAAATATGTAATGCACAGTACTGTAAATGGATATGATGTCGGGGATGTAGTGTTATAAATACCATTGGGTATGTATTTATTTAAAGTCAAAGAATAGTAAACTCTGATATATGAATATGATTATGGAAATGGAATGGTAATAGGTAAGAGGTGACTAACACCGAATCATAGCCCAACTGTGTTGTAGGATGGTCACGATGAGAGAAAGGTAAGAATTAAATAATAAATGAAAAAGCAAAAAATTTACTCTGATTTTTAGGTAATTTGGGTCGTGACAGGTTTAATGGTATCAGAGCTGAGTTGGCCTGATATGAGTCGGTGTTAGTGGTTAAGGAAGTTTACATCCCCATGTACTGTGCATTGTTTAGATACAATTGTGTATATCGAGATGGAAGTGCAGCTAAGAATTTGGTTTGAATGCAAGAATAGACTTATTAACTGATAGTCGCTATGGTTGAGAGGCGAGTACATGAGCTTAAGGCCGTTGAGGTAGGCCCGAGAGTTGTACTGAGTCACCACATGAGACTCGAGATGAGATTGACGTGGAGGGTGTTATTGAGCATGCCCTACAGAGTCTGACAGAGTCTGACAGAGAGATCAAACAGTATTAAGACACGATTCACGAGGTTAGAGCGGAGTGTGGAGACTATTTTGAGAGCAAATTACTCAGAGCATGTATGAGATTTAAGGGCGAGTTGAAACATTGGTGGAAGTCCGCTCGACCCATCTTAAGAGTTAAACGTCCAGAATGGACATGGAAATAATTCTAGAGGTATTCCAGTGACATATTATCCCAGACATTGCTTAAAGGAAACTAAAGATTAAATTCTTTACTTTGACCCAGAGGAACATGTTGATTGACGAGTATGATACTCAGTTTATATTCGTGGGCAGATATGACTCGGACACGATGAACAGTGAGAGTCGAGATGTCTGAAAGTTCATGAAGGGCTCAGATTGTCAATTAGAGTCCGATTAGCCCGTTAGATATCACTTCCTATGCCGAGGCAGTACGCAGACTACAATTGTGTGAATAAGATCATGAGTTGCATGCCTCTGAGTTTGGAAAAGGTAGTAAGGGCCGAAAAAGAGACGAAAGAGAATAGAGAATGACAGAGATGTCAGAACGGAGAAAAGGTAGTTTGGTAAAAGATTAAAGTTGATAAATCACAGGGTAAGTTGATTGATAAACCCCAGTATATCTAATTTCAATACTTATGAGGGGTATTGTGATTTGAAGACCCCGACCTGCTACTGAAAGAGAGTAGCAGTGTGAACAGTGTAAGATGTGTGGTAGTTACCACGAAAATAAGATGTTGGACGAGGGCGAATGTATGCCTTGGACCAGGACACTATTGATGTTTCATTGAATGTGGTGGAAGATACCACACTGGTCGTGAATAATGAAATAATTATTTAATTGATCCTGGTGCCACGCATTTATTCATACCGCATTCAGTTGCTTATAAGTTAGTGAAAAATGTAAAGCATGTACCCTTAGGCATGAGGATGATGGTTAGCTGATTTTCACTAACTGAATATGGGTATAGAGATTGTAAGTTTGACAAGTAATGAAAGAGTTGGTTATAAATGATATATGAAAGGAGATAAGCTTTGAGATGTGATAGATCCTGAATATGAGGTATATTGGAATAAGAGACGTACACAAGGCAAGAATATCTATGATACGTGAAGTAATTTGGATAAAGCAATTAGTAGCGAACATGAATTGTGACCACATGGACTGATATGTAAAGTAAATGTAGTCAAGTCAAAAGGCTTAATAAAGGTATTTTAAAATACTTCCCTGCCTAAAGATTTGACAGTGTCTGGAAGCGCACGCATAATCTATAAATTGAAATCGACAATCGTAATATATGCATTTAAAATTTGGATACCTTTATTGGTACGATAAAAAGATATAGAAATTTGATTAATCATAAAGGTTTAAAAATTTAAAATTTTATAAAAGCCTTCAATATAAGAAAAAGGAAACGACGTGGGTTAGTAGCTTGACCAGAAGCTATTTCGAAATGACGATATTGTACGTTTATGCGTACATGGGTCAAGAATATGGGTGATTGAAATATTGAGTGGAACTCAATTACGATGAGGTATTTAAACCTTACCTGGACCGATTGGTTATCATCTTTAGCGATGATATTTTGATATATTCGTAGTCCAGGGAAGAGAATGAGTAGCAACAGGAAACTGTCTTACAGACAAGTGTTATGAGTTTCTTGAAATGGGCTACTCAGTTGACACATTTGTTCGGAAAAAGGATTGAATACGAGTGCTATGATAAGTATGAAAGTAGCTTCGGTAAGTTTTAGTATACTGAAGCAATAAACTGACCACCGTAAGTATTCTCACCATAACAAACAGCTCAAGAGGTTTCAGTGTATATGGATACCTCAAAATTATGAGTGAGCTATGTATTGATGTACAATGGGAAGATAGTTATTTATGGATCCAGATAGTTCAAGGATCATGAGAGAAAATATCCGACCCATGATTTAGAGTTGGCAGCCGTAGCGTTTATATTGAAAGGATGGTGCCACCACTTAAATGGTAAGAAATTTCGAGTATGCATTGATAGTAAAAGCCCCGAGTAATCGTTTTCACAGAAAGATTAGACTATGAGATAACCAAGAGGGTTAGAGCTTCTAAGGATTATGATTGTGAACATTATACCACCTAGGAAAGGCTAATGTAAAGGCTGATGCCTTGAATAGAAAGAGCCGCGGGATGGTATCACATATGATGGTTAGGGAACGAGAGCTGCTAGAGCAATTGTGAGCCTCAGTAGTGATGTGATCCCTTCTGATAATGACGGTGATTTTATGACAGCTAGCCTAAGATTAGAATCGGATTTGTGTGACTGGATTTGCCAGGCTTAGTGTGATAATCGGCATGGTGTCGATAGTGTGGGTCAGATTCAGAAGGGTATAGTGACAGAATTCATAGTGAGTGAAGGTGATTTACAGAGGTTCAGAGATAGTATAAGTGCTCCCCAGCACCATATTGATGAGATAGTAGTAATTGTTAGAAGCTCACTCCTCGGGATATACAGTGCATCCAGGAAATAATAAATATATGTTGGAATCTCTAAAAAGGGTATTGGTGGCCAGGTATGAAAAAAAAAGATATTGTAGAGATTGTAGAGAAGTGTCTCGTATGTCAGCAGAGTAAGGTAGAGTACGAGGAGTCTACAGAGTCATTGCAGCCTCTACCTATAGTGACACAGAAATGAGAACAAGTTACCATGAATTTTGTGATGGGTTACAGAGGACCCGAATGAATCACGAGGCTATCTGGTGATAGTCGATGGATTGATTTAGTCTACCCACCTTTTGACTATGGAAAATCCCTAGATACTTTGAGTGTGTAGGCGGATTTATGTGTAAGGAATATTGTGAAACATTGTGTAGCGTTCCAGTGAGCAAGGTATCAGATAGGGATTCTCGCTTCACTTCCCACTTTTGGGAACGTTTTCAGGAAGCTAGAGGAACCCGATTGTGTGTTAGCACAGCTACCGTCCTCAGACAGATGGTCAGTCAAAGAGGACTGTACAGGTTCTGGAGGATGTGATGAAAGCGTGTGCCATTGATTTTATGAGCTCCTGGGATGATCAGTTGCTACTAATCAAATTCGCCAGTGATGACAGTTGTCACTTGAGTAACGGGATAACATTTTATATGAGGCAGTGGATGGCCGTAGGGAGTTGTTCCCTGACTTGGATAAGAAGTGGGTGACAGATAGAAAATTGTTCCCGAATTGGTAAGACAAACCTCTGAGGATGTTCAGTTGATTTATGACAGATTAAGAACACCTCAGAGCAGATAGAAAAGTTATGCTGACAAGAGATAGGAAATCATTGGAATTCACCGAGGGTGAATCAGTATTGTTGGAAGTTACATGGCATAAGGACGTAACGAGATTCGAAAAGAGATACTGGGCAAAGTTGGAGGTAAGACCTGTAGGTTGGCGTTACCACTTGAATAAACAGGCATCTACAATGTGTCCCATCTGTTGATGCTTCAGAAATATTATCCAAACCCGACATGTGTGATCGGATATGAGCTTCAACAGTTTAGCTCAATAAAGTGTAACGTATTTTTGGAAAATCGATTCGGGCATTAGACGGAAGAAGAAAGTGTTAAGGTTTAAGATGATCTCCCTAATTAAATATGATGGTAGTATTACACTCCAGAGAAAGTCACTTGAGGATGACAGTATATGTTACGATAGATGTACCCAGAGTTATTTATGGACCCATTTGCCTTGGTTCTAATTTGGAGGACCAAATTTCTTAAGTGGGGGAGATTGTAAGAACTGATATTTTCGAGTGCATTTAAAAATGCAAAAGGACTTAAATGGTATTCTCGAACACGTGCAAGGGTAAAATGATCAAAAGATCAAAATTCGGTATTAATCGGGACAAGAAAGTTTAATTAAAAATATGAGATTTGAGAATCTTGATCAATAACGAAGAAATAATTAAATTTCGGGTTAAATTGATCAAGATATGAATTTATTGGAATAAATCAAAATTTTTGTATCGGAAAATAATCCCGAAAATAATCGAAAAATATACTGAAAAGGTAAAATCGGACTGATAAATTTATTTACAGATTAAATGAATAAAATATAATTTTTTTTAGATATTTTGGAATTTTAATATTATTTTAATGATTAAAATAATATTAAAATTAAATAATAATAATAAAAAAATAATAAAAATAAATTATAAAAAAAATGAAATGAAATGAAAAAAATAAACAGAAACGAAATATGGAAAACGAAACAGAGAAGAAAAAAGGGAAATGCGAAGCAGGAAATCGAGGGAGTCGGTTTCCCTTCGATCCGACACCACCGATGGGGTTGAGGGGCCAACGAGGGTCGGCGAAGGTGGCTCAACCTCGGGCGAGCCACCAGCGGTCGCGACGCCCTGCGAGGTGGCCGAAAAATGCCAGAAAACGGGGGGAGAAGCCGCGGGAGAGAACCTCGATTCGCCGGCGATGTTTGTGTTTTCACTCCAGCCGAGGGTCGATTTTGAAAGCCCAGGCCGTGGCACACCGATTGGTACCGAAATTATGCCGGGAACCGGCTGGACGGCGCCGGAATGACTAAATGGTGATTGAACCAGCCGAACCGGATTGAATCGGCCGAATCGGACTGAGCTGAACCGGTGGTCTGAATTGGGTTGAACCAGACCGGACCGGTTCAGCCAAAAAGAATAGAAAAAAAGGAAGAAAAAGGGAAAAAGAAAAAAAGAAAAAATTGGGGAAAATTTCAGTGATGCAATCGAGCTTCAGGTAAGTCGGTAAGCGGTCGAATTGATCGATGTAATTTTTGGAATATTTAATTTGATAAATAATCGACTGAAAGTTTACCCGAAAATATATTTAATTGTGTAGCTCGACAGTTGGCATCAACCGAGAGCTCGAGACAGCCTCGATTTGAGTACTATCATGGAACCACGGGTAAGCAACCCTTATTTACGACAATTTACATCGTTATGCGTGTTGATGAATTTTGAATTTAATTTCCGCATAAATGAATTAAATTTTGGAAAATTGGGATAAATTGTCGTAAATAATTCATAAGCTATCTGAGAGTTTAGAACGAGGCTAAAGAAATACTGATGGGCCCAATGAGCCCAATAGGCCTCGATAGAGTGTGGTAAACAGGCTTAAGGCCGATTAAGGCCCATTAAGGTGCAATCGGGCCCAATATGAGGAAACGGGCCCAATGATTTAAATTAAGCCCAGAAAGTATGAAATACAATTAAATTGTTTTGTAATTGACCTGATGAATGTGTATTCGTAGTTCCGGAGATTGGATTGAGAGCAAATTGGACTGCGTGACGAGTCATCAGTGGAAAGGTCAGATTGTACAGAAAAATGAGGTAAGGGAATTATGTGAGTAGCTAGAGGTAGCTACGCGTATTTTAATAGCTTTTCTGTACTCTGAATATGTATGTATACACTGATATTGTATAAAGGTCCTAAAAGTGGTTTAAATAATTTTGAGGATCGAAATAGGTGAAAAGACTATTTTACCTCTATTGAGGGAAGTTCACCTAAGGATGGTGAAAGCATGACATGCATGAAATGCATGATTTAAGGAATTTTCCGAATTAAAGATTTGATTTGGTTTTAATCAAAGCAAAATCGATAGATTTGCCAATAATTGCATAAATTTCACAAGATAACACTACGTAGGTGTTATTTATATTTAAAAGGAAATCTCCTTGGAAAATAGGCCAACTATCAAGTTTATATGGAAACAGATAGTGCCGACATGTAGTTCGCACTATATCTGTGTTTGTGATTGTGCATAAATGTGCTTGAGTGGTTGCTCGCACTGACTTGTGTGACATCATATGCATGAAATGTGCTAGAGCGGTTGCTAGCACTGATTTTTATTATTGTGAAATGCATGAGAAGTGCTGGAGCCTAGCTCGCACTCTGTTTTCACATGTTTTGATTTGTTTTGACGTGGAATGCATAAAATGGTGCTGGAGCAATTGCTCGCACTAGTTTTAATGATTTGACATGCATGAGAGATGCTGGAGCTTAGCTCGCATCCTATTTTGATTTGATATTGCATAAAAGTCGTGCTGATGTGTAACTCGCACGAGATTTGATTTACTTGAGCATTCATTTGTGCTGGAGCGTTACTCGCACAAAGTTTTAAATGGTTTTATAACTCATTTTAAAGTCATACTGGAGTTTTTCTCGTACGAGATTTTCACTGAGTTTTTATACATATCCGTACTAGAGCATTGCTCGTACGTGGATTTTACTTGAATTTATAATCAGTTTAAGTCGTACTAGAGCGTTGCTCGTAAGTAGATTTCATTGATTTCTATAACACCGTGCTAGAGCTTCGCTCGCACGAGGTTTTTCTGATATCATGATTATGCATGGAGCCGTGCTTTAGCTTCGCTCGCACAGGGAATTGTATTACATGCAAATAGCCGTGTTGGAGCCTCCTGTAGACTGTGTGTCACAGTGAGATGATATGCTCACATGTGCATTCTGAGACAGAGATGATATGGGTGGATAAGACCTATTACAGGCACCCTTGATTGAGCTTGGGTTCACGGCGTACGTTGTACCGTGTATGTCACGTGGAGTACGCTGTACCATGGGGATTGTTGGAGTGGAGTGGAGTGGCATTAGCCACAAGGCAGCAAGCCTTGCCCTTGCAATCCTGGTGTTATGCTATTCTGGCGGGTAGGACGACCCACCTCCCGTTTCAGGTGTGATACCCTACACACTAGGTACCGTGTTGCCAGGGATAACTAGGATATGGCTATAGTCCTCGATGTTACTGATATAATCAGCTGCTTGTCTCACATGATATAATTATTGGTTGATAGACGAGGGTAGACCCGAGGGAGGGGTCAGGTCCCCGATTTTATGATTTTATACTGTGATACAAGATTTCAGATGATTTTATGATTTGTGACCCTGAAAGAATGGTGGTTTTATAACTGAAGTTCTATAAAGCATTTTATTGAATTGTTTTATGAAATGATTGACCCGGGAGGGTTAGTTTATACTGCAGTTTTAAATGAATTGATTTAAATGTAGAAGCATGATGTTGTTTTCCGTGCTTTTAATTCAAATTCATGATTTGTCTTACATGACAAAAACGAATGCATGATCTTGTTTTACTTCATGCTTATTATGATTTAATGATGTCACATAAAATGCTTGGAATGCATGAATTACATGATTTATATATGCACAAATAGTTTTGGATAAACTATGGCATTGAATATGCATGACTTTGAGCGTGAAATTTTAAATGAAAAGAAATGGATTTAAGGGCATGGCATTATGAGCATGTAGATAGTGGAGCTATCTACTTACTGGCATAATTGCCTTACTGAGTGTGTGGTTTGCTCACCCCCTTATTTTCCTATCTTTTCAGAGCACTCACAGAAATTAGTAAGCGACTGAGTACTTGCATGCTTGATATCCGCTGCTTCCCATCGAGAGACAGGTATACACATTTGTATAGTTTTGTATCTAAATATGTAATGCACAGTACTGTAAACGGATATGATGTCGGGGATGTAGTGTTATAAATACCATTGGGTATGTATATATTTAAAGTCAAAGAATAGTAAACTCTGATATGTGAATATGATTATGGAAATGGAATGGTAATAGGTAAGAGGTGACTAACACCGAATCATAGCCCAACTGTGTTGTAGGATGGTCACGATGAGAGAAATGTAAGAATTAAATAATAAATGAAAAAGTGAAAAATTTACTCTGATTTTTAAGTAATTTGGGTCGTGACACCGGTAGACTGTGTGTCACAGTGAGAAGATATGGTCGCACATGTAGATTGAGACATGGGTTGGTTATCGACATGGTTTGGAGTGGGATAAGACCTATGGCAGGCACCCCCAGACTGTGATATTGGGTTCACGGACTACGTTGTACCGTGTATGTCACACGGAGTACGCTGTACCATGTAGTCATGACTATTGTATTCACGTTACTTGATATTCTGGCTGGTAGGAATTGACCCACCTCCCGTTGCAGTTGTGATACCCCGCACACCGGGATCCGTGTAGCCTGGGATCACAGGGATATAGTCCTCGATTGTTTCCATACAGTAACCTACATGTCTCACGTGATATATATTTGATTGGTCTTGTTAGACCAGGGTAAACCCGTAGGAGAGGTTCCTTAAGAAGAAGAAGGATTGAGATGCAGAAAGGGCAGATTAGTGAGACCTAGAGGTTATCCCATCATTAGGGAGACCCATCGAGGTGTCAGGCCTGAGATAAGGGTTTGCAAAAATTGTGGCCGAATGCATGAGGGAAGTTATACTGGGTTGATCCATGGATGTTTTAGATGTGGTGACATGGGTCACATGGTGAAAGACTGCCCTCAACCTCAGAGACGCATGCTCCGAAGCCTACTAGAAAACAGCCTCAAAGAGTGAATCCCCAGAGACGAGCCACTGCTGTAAAGAAAGGGAATAAGCATATTACATAGGGACGTGTGTTTACCCTGGATAAGGAAATCGCACACTTCTGCAAAAACTATAAGAGGTACTCTCTCTGTTTGTGATCATAAGGCTCATGTGTTGATTGATTCAGGGTCCACGTATTCATTTATTTTTGAGTATTTTGCATGTAGATTAAATTTGAAGTTTGAACCTCTAAAGTATATACTAAATGTAAATACCCCTATGTGTGAATCCCAGATAACTGATTTGATCTGTAGAAGATGTGAAATAAAGGTGGGAGATAGAGTAATGTTAGCTGATCTAATAATATTAAACATGCATGGGTTTGATGTAATTTTAGGAATGGATTGGCTGGCAACCAATCGAGTGAGTTTAGACTGCTATACTAAGATTGTAATTTTCTCCCTACCTGAACCTTACAGTGTACGTTTGAAATATTGAGTAAATAGACGTATGGAATCTTGTAAGCAAATTGAAATTTTGATGTTGCTCTTGAGAGTACTAAATATGATTGTTTATGTGAAGGTTATGAAACACTCATCTCAGATGATGATCGGGAGCATCCGAGGATTGAGTATATATCTATGGTGTGTGAATTTTTGGATGTTTTCCCAGATGAGTTACCAGGTTTACCACTAGAGAGAGAGTTGGAGTTTACCATTGATTTAGTATCAGATACTCAGCCGATCTCTAGACCTCCAAACAGGATGGCATTAGTGGAACTTGAGGAATTGAAGAAACAACTACAGGAGTTATTGGATCAAGGGTTACATTAGACCTAGTGCTTCACCGTGGGGAACACTAGTTTTATTTGTTAAGAAGAAGGATGGTAGTCTCAGATTATGCATAGACTACCGATTATTAAATAAAGCCACGGTGAAGAATAAATACCCATTGCCCAAGATTGATGATCTACTTGATCAGTTTAGAGGGGCCTCAGTCTTTTCTAAGATTGATTTGAGATTGGGCTATCACCAATTGAGGATTAAGGAAAAAGATATTTCGAAGGTTGCTTTCAGGATAGGGTATGGCCGTTATGAATTTCTAGTGATGTCCTTTGGATTGACAAACGCCCCGGCAGTGTAAGACCCGAAATTAAATCGTAAATTTTATGAGGTAGAAAAATGCTCACAAATTTAAAGGAATGGGATTCGGACTGAAAATAAGGATTCAAATCATAAAATGAATGAATATTCGTGAAGGGAAGTCGGGCTAAATAAATCCCGAACACGTGTAAGGGCAAAACGGTCAAAAGATCAAAAGCTGGGATAAATTCGATAAGAAAATTTAATTAAAAATAAGGATTTAGGATATCTTGATCAATAATGAGGAATTATACAATTTCGAGTCCAATTGATCAAGATCCGGAATTTTTAGAAATACCGAAAAGTCACCCGGGACAATATCCCGAAAATACGGAGGAATTATACCAAAAAAATAATTTAAAAACTAAATAAATTAAATATGAATTAAATTAAATTAAATTGGTGGAATAAAATAATAATATTGTAGATTTTTTCAGATTATTTAGACTATTTTAATGAATATTTTAATAATAAAATAAATGGTTAAATAATAATGATAATTCAAAAAAAAAAGAGGCTGAAATCGAAAAACCCGAAAAGAAGAGAAATGAAACCCGTCTGCCACCCGAGAGAACCCACTACCGATCCCCACGCACCGACGACCGTCCGCGTCCGACGAAGGTACCAGGAGGAAGAGGAGAGTCCGGCGAACACGTGGGCACCGGAATCGCGTCGCAAGGTGGCCGGAGCAGACCGATCGGAGCTTCAAAAATTCGAGGGAGAAACGGGGTGATTACCGGCGAACCGCAGTGACTGGGCCGGAAAGGAGACCACCGACGCACTAAGGGAAGAAGCCGGTTCTTTTGAGACCGGTCTCGGCCGGTGAGACCGCCGGAAACGCCGACGACGGCAAGTGGCAGTGAACGGTGTCGTTCAGCCAAAAAGAGAGGAAAAAAGGAAGAAAAGGGAAAAAGAAAAAGAGAAAAAATTGGGGAAAATTCATGTGGTGTAATCGAGCTTCGGATAAGTCAGTGAGCGGTCGAATTGACCCGATTTAAATTTTGGAGTATTTAATTTAATTAATTTTGGGCTGAAAACTTACCCGAAAAAATTATGGAATTGTGTAGCTCGACGATTGGCATCCACCGAGGGCTCGAGACAGCCTCGAATTTCGTACTAGCATGGAGTCTCGGGTAAGTGACCCTTATTTATGATAATTACCTCGTTATGCGTGATATTGATTTGATTTCCTCATAAATTGAATTAAATTATGGAAATTTAGATAAATTGTCGTAAATAATCGATTTAGTTATTCAAGAATTAGAACAAGGCCCAATAAATTATTAGTGGGCCCAATGAGCCCAATAGGCCTCGATAAAGTGAAAATTAAGTGGAAAACGGGCTTAAGGCCGATTAAGGCCCATTAAGGTGCAATCGGGCCCAATAGGGGTAAACGGGCCCAATGATTTAAATTAAGCCCAGAAAATATTAAATACAATTAAATTGTATAATATCTGACCTGAGAAATATTAATACGTAGTTTCGGGCATTTGATTGGGAGCATATCGGACTGCGCGACGAGACAACAATGGAAAAGAAAAGGTCAGACTCGACAGGAAAATAAGGTAAGGGAATTCTGCGGACTGCTAGAGGTAACTTTACGCAATTTTAAGTTCATTTGTAGTCTTTAAAAATTACCTGAAGGGTCTAGAGGTCAATTAATAATTTTAGTGCCCCGAATGGGCAAATTACTAAAATACCCTTGTTAAGGGTAAAATCTATAAATTTAGGAAAATTTGGGAGGAGCAAGAACAAAAGGTTCCTGCTCATTCTGGAGGTATTTTAACACATGCATGAGTAGGCTGGCTCACTTGGAAAGAAAATGTACAGCATTGCTTACTTTCAACAATATAATTATTTTGAAAACTGTTTTGAGGAAACAGAGCCGCCTACGTGTTTTTATTGACATGTGACGTGCTAGAGCTCAGCTCGCACGATGTTGTCGATTTGTGTGATGCACGCATTAGTGCTGGAGCGAGAGCTCGCACTAGAGTTTTACATGCATAGGTGCTGGAGTCCAACTCGCACCAGATTCTTATATATATATGATTTTCGTGACAGGGTGCTAGAGTCTAACTCGCACCATATTTTTATATGATTTTGAGACAGGGTGTTAGAGCTTCGCTCGCACCAGATTTTTATACGATTTGCATATAGAGTGCTAGAGCTTAGCTCGCACTAGATTTACTTGATTTGATGAGAGTGCTGAGTATTGCTCGCACTGATTTTATGAGAACATGCGATGAGCTGTGCTTGGAGCATCGGGTAGACTGTGTGTCACCGATTAAATAGGCTCGCACGTGCGTTTTGAGACATGGCATGAGTATTGAGAAACAAAACCTCTGTGGGAAGCAGGCCAATTGGGCTGGAGTACCTAGAGATATTATATGGGTTCACGGAGTACGATGTACCGTGCAAGTAGCATGGAGTACGATGTACCGTGTGGTATCTTCGGATACGGCATCTCCGGATGCAGCATCTTCGGATGCCTGGGATCGGATAAGACTGACGGGATGGATTGACCCACCTCCTGGGCGGTTCCCGATCATGGTGAGAACCCGCACACTAGGATCCGTGTAGCTGAGGAACTCCCGAGGACACATATGGCCATAGTCCTAGTTATTGCCGTTATACAGATATTGCCTCGTCTTGCATGTCGACGATTTCGATGATTTAAACTGGGTTTTTAAACTAAATTTGCATGATGGTATTTCCATGCTTTTCAAACCCACGTGTGATGTAAACCGTCTTCATGGTTTTGTGTGAGTCAGGATCACCAGCAGGAGGGGTCGAGTCCTGACTTTATTGTGAAAATTTTAATTGAGAAAGAAATGATTTGTAATAATTGCATGTTGATTTTTCGTGCAAATGTGTTTTACATAACATCATAACGCATATCATTGTTTTAAAATGTGTGGAGAAAGGGTGGTTTATGCATGGCACCACGTTCATGTAGGTAGTACGGTTACCTACTTGTTCGTAGGATTGCCTTACTGAGTTTGATGTGCTCACCCCTTTCATTTTCTCCCACAGATAATCTCCAGTTGAAGTTGCGACGACTCAGTACTACATTTCGGATATCCGCTGCTGCCCATCAACATAAGGTATATACACTTGTACATATTGTATCTACATAAGCATAGCACAGTAACATGTTTGTAAGTAACTTTAGGGGATGTATAAATAATGTAAACAATTATAAATGACTGGAGAAGAAATAAGTTAGATGGTAATTGAATGGTGGGACTGGCATTGACGTACAGCCCAATTATTAGTGGAGTGTTGGTCACGATTCGAGGACAGGTAAGAATTTAAGTAAATAATAAAACGCGAAAAATTAACTCTGATTTTTGGGTAGTTTGGGTCGTGACATGCAGCCTTTATGAGATTAATGAATTAGGTGTTCAGAGACTATCTAGATAAATTTGTATAGTTTTTATTGATGATATCCTGGTATACTCTTGGTCATATGAGGAACATGCACAACATTTGTGGTTAGTACTTCAAATACTTCGAGATAAACAATTATATGGAAAGCTTAGTAAGTGTGAGTTTTGGCTAGATCAGATAGCTTTCCTTGGTCATATAGTCTCGAAGGAAGGAGTATCAGTAGATCCAAGTAAAGTAGAGGCTGTGCTTAATTGGGAAAGACCGAGGACAGTTACAGAAGTACAAAACTTTGTTTGTTTGACAGGGTATTACAGAAGATTTGTGGAAGGATTTTTCAGGATTACCGCTCCTTTGACTAAGCTAACACATAAGGAGACTCCGTTCATATGGACTGATCAGTGTGAGTTTGATTTTCAGGAATTAAAGAGGAGACTATTCCTAAGGGATTAGGAGGATTTTCAATTTATAGTGATGCATCCCATCAAGGATTGGGGTGTGTGCTCATGCAGCACGGAAGAGTGGTCACATATGGATCGCGACAGTTGAAAGACCATGAGCGGAGTTACCCTACACATGATTTGGAGTTAGCTGTTGTGGTGTTTGCCTTGAAGATCTGGCAGCACTACTTATATGGGGAAAGATTCTTGATCTTCACTGACCACAAGAGTTTGAGGTATTTATTTGATCAAAAGGAGTTAAACATGAGACAAAGGAGATGGATGAAACTCCTTAAGGATTATGACTGCGAGATTTTGAACCATCCGGGTAAGGCGAACGTAGTTACTGATGCCTTAAGCAGAAAGAGTATGATATCTGCTATGATGATCAGGGAATGGGATTTGTTGGAGCAGTTCGCTGAACTCCGGATCAGAGTTAAAGAAGTAGAGACTGTATTTTTAGCTAGCCTGCGAATAGAGCCCAAGATCATGGATCAGGTTAGAACTGGGCAGCGTAATGATCAGAGGTTGATAGATATGGTTAGCCAGCTGAGCAGACTTCGTAGTCGAATCTCACAATCAGTGAGGATGGACTATTGAGGTTCAAATGATGAATTTGTGTATCGGATGATGATACCCTAAAGAGACAGATACTGAGAGAATCCTACAGCTCGCGATATACCATGCACCCAGGGACTACTAAGATGTATCGAGATTTGAGAAAGGTGTACTGGTGAGGTGGTATGAAGCGAGACGTGGCAAAGTATGTCGCTAGATGTTTAGTATGCCAGCAAGTGAAAGCTGAGCATCGGAAGCTCGGAGGACTACTACAGCCTTTACTTGTACCTATATGGAAATGAGAGCTTGTCACCATAGACCTTATTATGGGTTTACCGAGGACTCGAAAGGGTCGTGATGCGATATGGGTCATAGTGGATAGACTGACCAAGAGTGCCCACTTCCTTGCCATCAAGAGCACAGATACTATGGATGCCTTAGCTGAGTTATATGTCAGCGAGATAGTTAGATTACATGGGGCTTTAGTGAGTATTACTTCTAACAGAGATTCTCGATTTACTTCCAGATTTTAGACCCAGTTTCAAGAGTCCATGAGATCTCGATTGAGTTTTAGTATCACCTATCATCCTCAAACAGATGGTCAATCAGAGAGGTCTATTCAAACCCTGGAGGATATGTTGAGGGTGTGTACGATGGATTTTAAGGGATCATGGGACGATCACCTGCCCCTAGCAGAGTTTGCGTACAATAACAGCTATCATGCGAGTATTGGAATCGCACCTTTTGAGGCTCTATATGGTAAGAGGTGTAGATCCCCTGTAGCTTGGGAAAAAGTGGGTGACAGAAAGATAAATGATCTCAAACTTGTTGAATAGGCTGTACAGAGTGTGAAGCTCACATGTGAGAGATTACGGGCTGCATAAAGTAGACAAAAAGCTACGCGGATGTGTGTAGACGGCCACTTAAGTTTGATGTTGGTGATGCAGTATTTCTGAGGATATCTCCGAGTAAGGGTATCATGAGATTTGGAAGGAAAGGGAAATTGAGTCCTTGATACATAGGACCATTCGAGATTCTTGAGATAGTGGGAGAGGTAGCCTACAAATTGACGTTACCCCCATAGATGTTCGAAATACGCAACGTCTTTCACGTATCTATGTTGAGGAAGTACCACTGGGACCCTTCTCATGTCATAAAGTATGGAGAGATGGACATACAAGAGGACATAAGATACATTGAAGAACCTATCTGGATCCTTGATAAGAAAGAGAAGGTGCTTCGGACTAAGAGCATCCCATTAGTGAAAGTTTTATGGAAACATCACTCAATGGAAGAGGCAACATGGGAATTGGAGAGTCTCATGAAGGAGAAGTACCCACATCTGTTTGACGAATTGAGTTAAATTTGGAGGACCAAATTCTTTTTAAGGTGGGGAGGATATAAGATCTGAGAATTTTGCACATATCAAATTATGTAATGAGAACATAAAATGTAATTGATTGAACTAAATATGATGTACTTATATATTGAGGTGGTATGGAATGAAATTTTAAGTGATAAATGAGTTATAAATGAGATGTTATGTTAAAGTGTGAAACTATGGGGCTAGATCTATCTTGTAGAAGAGAGGATCGATTTGGTAGGTCAAAAATGACAAGGAATGAGGAATTTAAGCGAGCGGATCTATCTCCAATGGAAGAGGATTGATCTCCTTATGATTCTGTAATGAAGAGATGGATCTCATGAAGAAGGAATCGTTCTCAAAATGTTTCTATTAAGGAGAAGATCGATCTCTCCAAGGAGCAGATCGATCTCATGAAGCATTCTGTAAACTAGAGATCTATCTCATAATTGGAGCAGATCGATCTCATAGAAGCCCTTAAGAGATCGATCTTACCCCACGACAGATCGATCTCCTAGGCATAAAATTACCCTAAATCGTCCCCAAATTCAAATGTAGATCTATCTCATCAAGAGCCAGATCGATCTCCTACCCTCAGTCTATATAAAGACCCGTTTGTTTTCCTGGAAATCAATCTCTCTCTCCCCCAAATCGCCATTTTCAAATCCTAGCTTTTTCTCCCCTCTAAAACACCCATTGTCGTCCAAATCAAGGGTTGTGGCAAGAAGGAAAGTTGTTCCTCATCAAAAGGAGAACAACATACTTGGAAATCGAAGGACGGATTGAATCGAGGCAAGAGTTAAGCACTCCACAAGTTTTAGGTAATTTTCTAAACCTTGATCTTTGATTTTGAAGTAATTTTTGGTGATTGTGAGCATGGGCATTGTGATGAAATAGTTGGGAAATGATTAGGGATTGATGAAACTATGATTTTGTTGGTGTAGAGATGTTATTATGCAATTGTGGTAATTTTAGGAATTATGGTCATAAAATGGGATTTGAGACAATGTGGTGAATTTAGCATGGAATATGGTATGAGAAACGTAGAATTTTGAGGTGTAGTGAATGAGTATGTGAATTGTGATAGAGTTATGAGAATTGAGTTAATTGAGGTGTTGATGAAAGTATGAGCAAATGTGTGCTCAATAATCCGATTTAGTTGGGTTATTGATGTTTTTGCATTGTTTGGACAGCTCGAGAGTTCCAAAGAGGAATACGAGACTAGTCCGTGATACGAGGGAATGATTGCACTATACGAGGTGCAAAGAGGTAAGGGAAAACTAAACTCATTTGTGTATGTGTTTTGTGATAATATTGTAGCATGATTTTCAATTGAGAAAACAAGCATGTTTTATGTGTTGTGAATGAGAATTGCCCACGATTTTATAGCCGATTGGGGCCCAACATTTATGAGTTGTAAACTATACGTGAAAACATTTTATAACCATTTTGTGTTTAAAATGTGAAAAGTGTTTTGGGCCATACGTTAAGGCGTACTGAGATTTGAGGAATGTGTGCGTGGTTTTGCCAGTTAAAGCTTGGTTTTAACATGTTTTGTGTTGAGTACAAAATGGTTTGAAATGAGTTTTATGAGAGAAAACCATTATGAGCTTTACGTGAAGGCAAAACGATTTTTGTGATAATGGCTATTGATTGAGACTTAGGTGTGTCATTTTGAATACACATCGGGCATTACTCTAGTAGCATGTAAGCCCGATATTCCTCCGTTCTGGTAGCGTGAGATGACCCCTACTATGTTAGCGTTGGTTACCTACCACGTGTATTTGACGGCTATGCCACGTGCGAATCTTAATCACTAGCTGTGCCACGTGTATTTGGTGGTTGTGCCATGTGCGAATCTAAATCAGTGGTTATGCCACGTGTGTTTGGTGGCTGTGCCACGTGTGGATTTTAATCAGGCTGTGCCACGTGTATTTGGTGGCTGTGCCACGTGTGAATCCTAATAAGTGGTTGTGCCACGTGTATTTGGTGGTTGTGCCACATGCGAATCTAAATCAGTGGATGTGCCACGTGTGTTTGGTGGCTGTGCCACGTGTGGATTTTAATTAGTGGCTGTGCCACGTGCATTTCTATTGCAGTGATTTTTTCACGTTTTAAAGAGAAAAGCCATTATCGCATCTTGATTTCTATATGCTTGTAACCCTGAATTGAGCCATTTATTACCATGTTTTTACATGGGCTTTGAGATGATGTATTCACTATTCATGCTACCTTTTCCACTGAGTTTATTGAGTTTATCATTGTAAGACCCGATTTTATTTAAAACATGAAATGAAAAATGAAAAAGGATTGAAATGGTAGTCCTGAACACGTGCAAGGGTAAAACGGTCAAAAGATCAAAATTCAGATTAATCGTGACAAAAAAATTTTATTAAAGATATGGGATTGAGAAATCTTGATCAATAACGAAGAAATAATTAAATTTCAGGTTAAATTGATAAAGATATGAATTTACTGGAATAAATCGAAAATTTCACATCAAAAAATTATCCCGAAAGTATTCGAAAAATATATCGGAAAGCCAAAATAAGATCGATAAATTCATTTATTGAATAAATGAATAAAATATAATTTTTTAGATATTTTGGATTATTATTGAATATAATATTGATTAAAATAATATTAAAAATAAATTATAAAAAAAATTGAAACTGAATTGAAAAATCGCAGAGAGAGAAACCCACACGAAACCAAAACGTGAAATGAAGCCACCGAGGAAGAGAGCATCGACGAGCCACCATCAGTGCCGGACGAGGCACCACGACCACCGAAAAAGGAAGAGGACGTCGGCACGAACCACCAGTGGCAAGGACGCGCTCCACTGCCGCCAGAATCTGGCAGATCGAAGGGAGGAAGTCGTAGAGGAAAAGAGAGCATTTGGCAGCCACCAGCGGGAGTTGGCTCTGATCGAGGCAAGCCGAGAGGCCCCTTGGTCGAGACACGTCAAACGACGACAGTAGCACGTTGGGAACCTACCGGATGACGCCGGCATAACCAAAAAGAGCTGAACCGATCGGCGGTTCAGTGAGGACAATTCTGTTCTGAACCGGACCAGACCGGTTCAGCCAAAAAGAAAAGGAAAAAGAAGAAAAAAAGGAAAGAAAAAGAGAAAAAAATTGGGAAAAATTTCAGTGATGCAATCGAGCTACGGGTAAGTCGGTAAGTGGTTGAAATTGACCGATTTAAATTTTAGAATATTTAATTGGATTAATATTCGACTGAAAGTTTACCCAGAAAAATATTTAATTGTGTAACTCGACAATTGACATCAAACGAGGACTCGAGTTAGCCTCGATTTGCGAACTGCCATGGAATCTTGGGTAACCCTTATTTACGATAATTTGCATCGTTATACGTTTTAGATAAATTAGGGATTTAATTTTCGCATAAAATGAATTATATTATGGAAAAATGAGATAAATTGTTGTAAATAATTAAATAAGCTATCTGAGAGTGTAGAACAAGGCTCAATAAATATTGATGGGCCCAATGAGCCCAATAGGCCTCGATAATGTGAATAATAAGTGGAAAACGGGCTCAAGGCCGATTAAGGCCTATTATGGTGCAATCGGGCCCAACATGGGTAAACGAGCCCAATGATTTAAATTAAGCCCAGAAAATATGAATTACAATTAATTGTAATGTATTTGACCTGATGAATATTTATCCGAAGTTTCGGAGATTGGATTCGGAGCAAATCGGACTGCTTGACGAGTAGTCAGTGGAAAGGTCAGACTGTACAAAAAAAATGAGGTAAGAGAATTGTGTGAGTAGCTAGAGGTAACTACGCGTATTTTAATTGTTTTTGTATACACTGAATATGTATAAAGGTCCTAAAAATGGATTAAAGATTAGGGACTCAAAAATAGGAAAAGACTATTCTACCCCTATTGAGGGAATTCACCAAAGGATGGTGAAAGCATGACATGCATGAAATGCATGATTTTAGAATTTTTTGATTTAATGGATTTCCGTGGTTTTAAGCAAAGCAAAACGGTAGTTTGGCCAGTAATTGCATAAATTTCACAAGATAACACCACGTAAGTGTTATTTATATTTAAATGAAATTTCTTTGGAAAATAGACCAACTATCAAGTTTATATGGAAACAAATAGTGCTAGCGTATAGCTCGCACTACATCTACGTTTGTGAGTGTGCATAAAATGTGCTAGAGCGGTTGCTCACACCGACTTGTGTGACATCATATGCATGAAATGTGCTAGAGTGATTGCTCGTATTGATTTTTATTATTGTGAAATGCATGAGAGGTGCTAGAGTTTAGCTCGTACTCTGTTTTAAATGTTTTGACTTGTTTTGACTTGATATGTATAAAAGGTGCTAGAGCGATTGCTCGCACTAGTTTTAATGATTTGACATGCATGAGAGGTGCTGGAGCTTAGCTCGCATCCTGTTTTGATATGATAATTTCATAAAAGCCGTGTTGGAGTGTAACTCACACGAGATTTGATTTATTTATGCATAATGTAAGACCCGAAATTAAATCGTAAATTTTATGAGGTAGAAAAAAGTTCACAAATTTAAAGGAATGGGATTCGGACTGAAAATAAGGATTCAAATCATAAAATGAATGAATATTCGTGAAGGGAAGTCGGGTTAAATTAATCTCGAACACGCGCAAGGGCAAAACGGTCAAAAGACCGAAAGTCGGGATAAATTCGATAAGAAATTTAATTAAAAATAAGGATTTAGAATATCTTGATCTATAATGAGGAATTATACAATTTCGAGTCCAATTGATCAAGATCCGAAATTTTTAGAAATACCGAAAAGTCACCCGGGACAATGTCCCGAAAATACAGAGAAATTATACCCGAAAAAGGAAAAAAAATATAACAAAGAAATTAAATTAAATTAAATAAATCTATTTTGAATAAAATATTAATTTTGGTAGATATTTTGATTCTTTAATATAATTTATTGATTAAAATAATAATAAAACAAATTGTTAAATAAAATAATAATTGTAAAAAAAAAAAAGAAGAAATCTGTAAAAGTCGGGGAGAGAGAAAGAAAAGGGAAAACGGAGAGGGGGACTGCGCGTGGCCGACCGACGAGCCACCACCGGCGACCTTTGACCTCCGACGAAGGGCCGAGCAGCAAGAGGAGAGGCCGACGAAGCTATTGGCGCCGGCGACGCGCGCTAAGGAGGCCGAAAATCGCCGAACGGAGGGAGAGAAGCCCGCGGGGAAAACGGAGTCGGTACCGGCGATCCATGGCAGCTGGGGGCGAACGGCGGGTACCGGCGTGATCGGGAGGAGGAGCCGGTCCTTTTGAGACCAGTATCGGCCGGCGAAACCGCCGAAATCCGCCGGATCGGGAGGAGACAGCCGCGGGGGAGAAGGAGGAATTCGTTGGCGATGGTCGCGTTTCGACCCCAACCGAGGCCCGATTCTGAATGCCCAGGTGTAGCCGAGCCGAACGGCACCGGAATCGCACCGGGAACCGGCCGGACGGCTCCGAAATGAGCAAATGGGGATTGAACCGGTTGAACCGGCCTGAACAGGCCAAAACTGAACCGAACCGGACCGAGCTGAACCGGCGGTCTGAACCGGTCTGAACAGGACTGAACCGGTTCAGCCAAAAAGAGAGGAAAAAAGGAGAAAAAGAGGAAAAGGAAAAAGGGAAAGGATTTTCGGGGATACACCGGACTTCGGGTAAGTCAATACGAGGTCAAAAGTGACCGAATTGATTTTCAGGAAATTTATTTAAATTATATTTAATCGAAAAGTAACCCGAGATTAAATATAATAATTGTGCAGTTCGACGATAAAGCCCGAACGAGAGCCAATTGAGCTCCAATTTTCATATTCCGCATCATATCAGGTAAGTATAGTTTAATTTCGGCAATTAGAGTCCTTTAATACAGAGTTTCAATTATTTTACAGAATTTACGGATTTATTCTGTATAAAAGAAATATTAATCGGAATTACAACGTAATTACCGTAAATGGTATACGGGCTATCCAATGAGTTTGGAACGAAGCCCGATAATTATTGGTAAGCTGAATGAGCCCAGTAAACCCGAAGAAGGGATTTAAACAGTATAAACGGGCTGAAAATGAGTCGAGGCCCATTAAAGTGCAATCGGGTCCAATAGGGATAAATGGGCCCAATGATTTAAATTAAGCCCAGAAATTATTAAATACAATTAAGTTGTATAATATCTGACCTGAGGAATATTATTACGCAGTTTCGGAGGTTTGATTGGGAGCAGATCGGACTGCGCGACGTGACAACAGTGGAAAAGGAAAGGTCAGACTCGACGAGAATCGAGGTAAGGGAATTTTGTAAGTGCATAGAGATGCCTATACATATTTTGAGGGTATTTACAGGGCTTAGAATTTATCTAAGTATCTAGTAAACGAAATAATAATTTTTACGAAAACCGGGGCTTAGATAAATAAAGGAAAAAGATGATTTTGACCCTAGGAGTAAAATTTACAAAAAGGGTAGTAAGGCAGGTAAATTGCATGATTTCATGATTTTAATGCTTTATATGAATATATTGCTTTGATTTAAGCAAATATACACATAGGTGGACTGTTGATTTCGTGAATTTTACGAAAAGGTACCGGTTTGTACCGGTTACTATTTAAAAAGATGTTTTATTAAGATTAAGCCACCTATGGTATTTACATGAATAAAAAGAGTGTTAGAGTTTTACTCGCACTCAAGTTTACTGATTTATTCTCATGAAAAGCCGTACTGGAGCATTGCTCGTACGAGAAATTTGTGTGTGCACAAAACCGTGCTGAAGCTTCGCTCGCACGAGATTTTAGATATCATGATATGCATAGCGTGGTGCTGGAGCTTCGTAAGCCTGTGACCTGGTGTGGGGCGGGCAGCAGGATGCTCACATAAACGCACTAGACGCTAGTTGACATGCATATAGTCGTGCGGAAGCCTCCTGTAGACTGTGTGTCACAGAGAGTTGAGATGCTCACACATATACTTTGAGACATGGGTTGGTTATCGACATAGTATTGGGCTGGATAAGACCTACGGCAGGCACCCCCAGACTATGATATGGGTCCACGGAGTACGATGTACCGTGTATGTCACACGGAGTACGCTGTACCGTGCAGTCATGATGACTCTACGATGTTGCTCGATATTCTGGCGGGTAGGACTTGACCCCACCTCCCGTTACAGTTGTGATACCCCGCACACCGGGATCCGTGTGCCTAGGATCACAGGGACAAAGTATGGCCATAGTCCTCGATTTTTCATACAGTAACCTACATGCCTCACATGATATCATACGGTCTAGATAGACCAGGACAAACCCGATGGAGGGGTAGTCCTGATTTATGTTTTTAAAAGAGATTTGATTTGATGAATCAAGGTATTCCCGAGAGATGGGTTTGACCTTGATGAAGTTGTTTTATAATGAAACAAATGAGTTTTAAAGTGAGAGTTTATGATGAAATAAATGAGTTTTAAATGAGATGAATTTATGATGAAACAAATAAGTTTCAAAGTGATGAGTTGGTGATTAAACAAATGAGTTTTAATGTGACGAGCATGAGATGTCATACATGATGATTTTCCATGTGTGCTTTACATGTCGATTTCATGATTTCTTGTATATGATATATACATTCATGTGGCATTGTTTTAATCTTATCTCATGCTCCGAAAGTAAACGATTTTTATATCATGACATTATCAGCACGTAGATAGTATAGTTATCTACCTGCTTACATTATTGCCTTACTGAGCTGTTTATGCTCACCCTTTCATTTTCCACCCCACAGGGTATACTCAGTAGAAGAGAGCGATAATAGCTTCGCAATTCCGTTATCCGTTGCTTCTTATCAATATCAGGTATACACATTTATATAATTTTGTATCTGAACATATAGATGCACAGTACTGTATATGATGTAATATTGGGGATGTATTCAGTTTAAATAAATTGAATGGTAAATAGGGGAGAGGTGACTAACACCGAATCATAGCCCAACTGTTTAGTAGTGTAAAGGTTCACGACGAGTAAGGAAATGAAAAAAATGAAAAATTTGTAGGGATTTTTAGGTAATTTGGGTCGTGACAAATTTAATGGTATCAGAGCAAAGTTGGCCTGATATGAGACGGTGTTAGTGGTTAAGTAAATTTACATCCCCATGTACTGTGCATTGTTTAGATACAATTGTGTATATCAAGATGGAATTGCAGCTAAGAATGTTGTTTCGAATGCAAGAATATAGTTTTTACAACTGATAGCCGCTATGGTAGAGTGGCGAGTACACATGCTCGAGGCCGTATAGATCGGCCTGAAAATCGAATGAGTCATGATATGAGACTCAAGATGAGATAGTGCATGAGGCAGAGGTCGTAGAGGTAGACCTGAGTCTGCTAAGTCGTGCTGAGTTGACCCATGAGAATCGGGATGAGATTGAAATAGAGGCTAATGTTGAGCATACCTCTCAGAGTCCGACAGAGTGATCGGATAGTATTGAGACACGCTTCGTGAGGTTGGAGTGGAGTGTGGAGATTATTTTGAGGAGCAAATTGCTCAGAGTAGACATAAGATCAGAGGGCGCAGCGGAGCCTTGATTGAAACCCGCTCGACCCATCTTAAGTGTTAAACATCCAGAGCTAAGATGAGAAATATTTTGGATGTATTCCGGTGATAGGATATCCTGGACATGATTTAAAGGAAATTATGGATAAAAGTCCGTACTCTGACCCAGAGGATCTGATTTATTGATGAGTATGATTTATCAGTATGAAACTTGGTTATATTCCTGGGCAGATATTACCTCGACACTATGAACAGGTGACAGTCGAGATGTCTAAAAGTTCATGAAATGGCTCAACTTTTCAATTTGAGTCCGATTAGCTGTGAGATATTACTTTTATCAAGGCAGTGCGCAGATTTACAGTTGGGTAGATAAGAACATGAATTGCACGCCTCTGAGATTGGGAAAGGTAGTGAGGGCTGAAATAGAGACAGAAGAAATTAGAGAATGACAGAGATGTCAGAGCAGGAAAGAGACCAGTTGGTAAGAGATTAGAGTTGACGAGTTATGGGCTAAGATAATTGGTAAGACCCCAGTGTGTTCAATTTCAAACACTCATAAGGGGTATTGTGATTGGAGGACCCTGACCTGCTACGAAGCAGTGTAACACTGTAGGATGTATGGTAGATACCACGCAAGGAGGGTCTATACCTACACTGTATTGATGAAAATGGTCGTTAAGTGTGGTAAGACGGACCATTGATTTTGATAGCACAGAGTTGGGCGAGATCGCCCAACAGAAAAGTAAAGAGACAGAGGAAAACTTTGTTGGTATAGCTGCAACGAAAAGGGAGGCCACAGCCGAAGAGAAAAAGGAAAGTAGGTTGTTGGATGAAGGCGAGAGGATGTCTTGGACCAGGACGCTATTGATGTCTCATGGATGTGGTGTAAGATACCACACTTGTTACGAATAATGAAGTACATATGTTCATTGATCCTGGTACCACACACTTATTCGTACAGCCTTCATTCGCATATAAGTGAGTAAAAGGCATGAATGCCTACATAATTGGGCATAATACTGATAAAGGAGTACCCCAATAGAGGAGGATTAAATAAACGGAATATGGCTATAGAGATTTTAAGTGATAAAAAGGGGTGCAACAGTTGAAATTAAAGGAGTAAAGGATTGTACTCACGGAATGAATAATGAAAGAGTTTTGTCATGAGAGATATACGAAAGGAGATAGTCTTTAAGATAAGATATACTTGATTATGAATACAAGATGTACTGGAGTAAGAGGCGTATGCAAGGTAAGAATATATGTGATACGTGAAGTAAATTGGGATTAAAGCAATTAGTAGCGAATATGAATTGTGACCACATGGACCGATATGTAAAGTAATTGTGGTCAAGTCTGAGGGTTAATAAAGGTATTTCAAAATACCTCCCCACCTGAAGACTTGACAGCGTCTAAAAGTATATATATAACCTATAACGTGAAATCGATCGTCGTAATAGATAACTTTAGCGTTAAGATACCTTTACTAAGATGATAAGAATATTAAAATTCGACAAATCATAAATGTTAACATGGCAAAATTTAATAAGAGCCGTTAAGATAAGAAAAGGAAATGACGCAGGTTAGTACCTGAAAACGTAAGCGATTTTGAAGGATCTTATACGCTTATGCGTAAATAAGTCAAGGATTAGACCGATTTGTAGTCATCATTATCGATGATATGTTGGGTGTATTTAAAGTCCAGGGTAAATTATAAGCAATAATTGGAAAATGGCTTTTACAAATGGGTTGTTGCGAGTTCTCAATATGGTCTACTTGGTTGACACGTTTAATTATGAAAACGTGGTCTTAGAATGAGATGATAAATGAGATGATAGATGTGACATAAATTTTGGTATAATGAAGTATGAACTGACCACCGTGATTAATTTCACCATACCCAACAACTTAAGAGGTTCCCAGTGAGTATAGATACCTCGAAATTATGATGGAGCTGTGTATTGATGTATAATGGGAAGATAGTCAAGTATGGAGTCAGACAACTCCTTGATCGCGAAATAAACTATCTGACCCATGATTTAAAGTTGGCAACAGTATTTGTACCGAGGATATTGTACTATTAGGTACACGATGAGAAATTGTGGATATGCACTGATCATAAAGCCCGAGTATCTGTTTTTCACAGAAAGAGGCGAATATGAGATTACATAGTGGGCTAAAGCTTCTGAGAAATTTTGATTGTGAAAATTGTACCACCCAGGAAAGGCTGATGCTTTGAGTAGAAAGAGCCTTGGGATGATATTGCATATGATGGTCAGGGAGCGTGAGCTGCTAGAGCAGTTATGAGCCTCAGTATTGATGTAATCCCTTCTGATGATGACAGTGATTATGTGACAGCTAGCCTGAGACTAGAACCGGATGAGAGTGCCCGGATTTGACAGGCTTAGCATGATGATCGGCAGGATGTCGATAGTTTGGGTCAGATTCAGAAGGGTACAGTGACAGAGATCACAAAGAGTGTGATAATGATTTACAGAGAGGGTCAGAGACAGTATAAGTGCTCCCCAGGACCACAGTTGATGAGATAGTGATGTTGTCAGAAGCTCACTCTTCGGGATATACAGTGCATACGGAAAGTAATGAATATATATATTGAATTCTCTGAAAAGGGGTATGGGTGGTCAGATGTGAAAAGAGACATGGTAGAGATTGTAGAAAAGTGCCTAGTGTGTCAGCAGAGTAAGGTAGAGTATTAAAAGTCTGCAGAGTTATTGCAGCACCTACCTATATCGACACGGCACGAAAAATGTGAGCAAGTTTTCATGAATGTCGTGATGGGTTACAGAGGACCCAGGTGAATTACGAGGCTATTCGGATGATAGTCGATAGAGTGACTAAGTCTACCCACCTTCTGATTATGAAATCCCCAGATACTCGGAGTGTATATGAGGATTTATGTATAAGGAAGATTGTGGAACATTATGTAGCGTTCCAGTGAGCATTGTATTATATAGGGATTCCCGCCTCACTTTCTACTTCAGGGAATATTTTTAAGGAAGCTATGGGAACCCGATTGAGTATTAGCACAGCTTTTCGTCCTCAGACAAATGGTCAGTCAGAGAGGACTGTACAGGTTCTGGAGGATTCGATGAAAGCTTGTGCCCTTGATTTTTATGCTCCTAGGATGATCAGTTATTACAAATTGAATTCGTCAATAGTGACAGTTGTCACTTGAGTATCGGGATAACAAGATATGAGACAGTGTATGGCTGTAGGGGTTGTTCCTCAAATTTGGATAAGAAAAAGCGGGTGACAGAACAGAATTAATTTCGACTTTAGATAATAAGTCTCTGAGGGTGTTTTAATTAAGAGTGAGAGATTAAGAATACCTCAGAGCAGATAGACAAGTATTGGAATTCACCCTTGGTGAATTAGTATGGTTGAAATGTTTCTTGTCCTAAGAGAATAAGGACGTAGCGAACTTTTGAAAGAAGGTAAATTGAGTTTCGCTGGATTAAATCTTTTGAGAGATTGGACAAGTGGGAGATAAGACCTGTAGGTTTGCGTTATCACCTGAATTAACAGGCACCCACAATGTGTCTCAACTTTTTGATGCTTCGGGAATACTATCCAGATCCTGCATAGGTGATAGGATATGAGATCCAACAGTTCAGCGTAATACAAATATAAGTATATTGAAGAAGTTGATTCGGGCATTAAACAGGAAAGAGAAAGTATTAAGGTTTAAGAGGATCTCCCTAATTAAAGCCCTTTGGTAGTAATACACTCCGGAGAAGTCACTTGAGGATGACAGTATATTATACGATAGATGTACCCGGAGTTGTACATGGACTCATATGACTTGGTTCTAATTTGGAGGACCAAATTTCTTAAGTGGGGGAGATTTGTAAGACCCGAAATTAAATCGTAAATTTTATGAGGTAGAAAAAAGTTCACAAATTTAAAGGAATGGGATTCGGACTGAAAATAAGGATTCAAATCATAAAATGAATGAATATTCGTGAAGGGAAGTCGGGTTAAATTAATCCCGAACACGCGTAAGGGCAAAACGGTCAAAAGATCGAAAGTCGGGATAAATTCGATAAGAAATTTAATTAAAAATAAGGATTTAGAATATCTTGATCTATAATGAGGAATTATACAATTTCGAGTCCAATTGATCAAGATCCGAAATTTTTAGAAATACCAAAAAGTCACCCGGGACAATGTCCCGAAAATACAGAGAAATTATACCCGAAAAAGGAAAAAAAAATATAATAAAGAAATTAAATTAAATTAAATAAATCTATTTTGAATAAAATATTAATTTTGGTAGATATTTTGATTCTTTAATATAATTTATTGATTAAAATAATAATAAAACAAATTGTTAAATAAAATAATAATTGTAAAAAAAAAAAAAGAAGAAATCTGTAAAAGTCGGGGAGAGAGAAAGAAAAGGGAAAACGGAGAGGGGGACTGCGCGTGGCCGACCGACGAGCCACCACCGGGGACCTTTGACCTCCGACGAAGGGCCGAGCAGCAAGAGGAGAGGCCGGCGAAGCTATTGGCGCCGGCGACGCGCGCTAAGGAGGCCGAAAATCGCCGAACGGAGGGAGAGAAGCTCGCGGGGAAAACGGAGTCGGTACCGGCGATCCACGGCAGCTGGGGGCGAACGGCGGGTACCGGCGTGATCGGGAGGAGGAGCCAGTCCTTTTGAGACCAGTATCGGCCGGCGAAACCGCCGAAATCCGTCGGATCGGGAGGAGACAGCCGCGGGGGAGAAGGAGGAATTCGCCGGCGATGGTTGCGTTTCGACCCTAACCGAGGCCCGATTCTGAATGCCCAGGTGTAGCCGAGCCGAACGGCACCGAAATCGCACCGGGAACCGGCCGGACGACGCCGGAATGAGCAAATGGGGATTGAACAAGTTGAACCGGCCTGAACCGGCCAAAACTGAACCGAACCGGACCGAGCTGAACCGGCGGTCTGAACCGGTCTAAACCGGACTGAACCGGTTCAGCCAAAAAGAGAGGAAAAAAGGAGAAAAAGAGGAAAAGGAAAAAGGGAAAGGATTTTCGGGGATACACCGGACTTCGGGTAAGTCAATACGAGGTCAAAAGTGACCGAATTGATTTTCAGGAAATTTATTTAAATTATATTTAATCGAAAAGTAACCCGAGATTAAATATAATAATTGTGCAGTTCGACGATAAAGCCCGAACGAGAGCCAATTGAGCTCCAATTTTCGTATTCCGCATCGTATCGGGTAAGTATAGTTTAATTTCGGCAATTAGAGTCCTTTAATACAGAGTTTCAATTATTTTACAGAATTTACGGATTTATTCTGTATAAAAGAAATATTAATCAGAATTACAACGTAATTACCGTAAATAGTACACGGGCTATCCAATGAGTTTGGAACGAAGCCCGATAATTATTGGTAAGCTGAATGAGCCCAGTAAACCCGAAGAAGGGATTTAAACAGTATAAACAGGCTGAAAATGGGTCGAGGCCCATTAAAGTGCAATCGGGTCCAATAGGGATAAATGGGCCCAATGATTTAAATTAAGCCCAGAAAGTATTAAATACAATTAAGTTGTATAATATCTGACCTGAGGAATATTATTACGCAGTTCCGGAGGTTTGATTGGGAGCAGATCGGACTGCGCGACGTGACAACAGTGGAAAAGGAAAGGTCAGACTTGACGAGAATCGAGGTAAGGGAATTTTGTAAGTGCATAGAGATGCCTATACATATTTTGAGGGTATTTACAGGGCTTAGAATTTATCTAAGTATCTAGTAAACGAAATAATAATTTTTACGAAAATCGGGGCTTAGATAAATAAAGGAAAAAGACGATTTTACCCCTAGGAGTAAAATTTACAAAATGGGTAGTAAGGCAGGTAAATTGCATGATTTCATGTTTTTAATGCTTTATATGAATATATTGCTTTGATTTAAGCAAATATACACATAGGTGGGCTGTTGATTTCATGAATTTTACGAAAAGGTACCGGTTTGTACCGGTTACTATTTAAAAAGATGTTTTATTAAGATTAAGCCACCTATGGTATTTACATGAATAAAAAGAGTGTTAGAGTCTTACTCGCACTCAAGTTTACTGATTTATTCTCATGAAAAGCTGTACTGGAGCATTGCTCGTACGAGAAATTTGTGTGTGCACAAAACCGTGCTGAAGCTTCGCTCGCACGAGATTTTAGATATCATGATATGCATAGCGTGGTGCTGGAGCTCCGTAAGCCTGTGACCTGGTGTGGGGCGGGCAGCAGGATGCTCACATAAACGCACTAGACGCGAGTTGACATGCATATAGTCGTGCGGAAGCCTCCTATAGACTGTGTGTCACAGAGAGTTGAGATGCTCGCACATATACTTTGAGACATGGGTTGGTTATCGACATAGTATTGGGCTGGATAAGACCTACGGCAGGCACCCCCAGACTATGATATGGGTCCACGGAGTACGATGTACCGTGTATGTCACACGGAGTACGCTGTACCGTGCAGTCATGATGACTCTACGATGTTGCTCGATATTCTGGCGGGTAGGACTTGACCCCACCTCCCGTTACAGTTGTGATACCCCGCACACCGGGATCCGTGTGCCTGGGATCACAGGGACAAAGTATGGCCATAGTCCTCGATTTTTCATACAGTAACCTACATGCCTCACATGATATCATACGGTCTAGATAGACCAGGACAAACCCGATGGAGGGGTAGTCCCGATTTATGCTTTTAAAAGAGATTTGATTTGATGAATCAAGGTATTCCCGAGAGATGGGTTTGACCTTGATGAAGTTGTTTTATAATGAAGCAAATGAGTTCTAAAGTGAGAGTTTATGATGAAATAAATGAGTTTTAAATGAGATGAATTTATGATGAAACAAATAAGTTTCAAAGTGATGAGTTGGTGATTAAACAAATGAGTTTTAATGTGACGAGCATGAGATGTCATACATGATGATTTTCCATGTGTGCTTTACATGTCGATTTCATGATTTCTTGTATATGATATATACATTCATGTGGCATTGTTTTAATCTTATCTCATGCTCCGAAAGTAAACGATTTTTATATCATGACATTATCAGCACGTAGATAGTATAGTTATCTACCTGCTTACATTATTGCCTTACTGAGCTGTTTATGCTCACCCTTTCATTTTCCACCCCACAGGGTATACTCAGTAGAAGAGAGCGACAATAGCTTCGCAATTCGGTTATCCGCTGCTTCTTACCAATATCAGGTATACACATTTGTATAATTTTGTATCTGAACATATAGATGCACAGTACTGTATATGATGTAATATTGGGGATGTATTCAGTTTAAATAAATTGAATGGTAAATAGGGGAGAGGTGACTAACACCGAATCATAGCCCAACTGTTTAGTAGTGTAAAGGTTCACGACGAGTAAGGAAATGAAAAAAATGAAAAATTTGTAGGGATTTTTAGGTAATTTGGGTCGTGACACATAAAGCCGTGCTGGAGTGCAACTTGCATGAGATTTGATTTATTAATGCATAACACCGTGCTGGAGCTTGCTCGTATGAAGTTTTATATGGATTTATAACTCATTTATTTTTAAGTCGTACTGGAGTGCTACTCGTACGTAGATTTTACAGATTTTTATGAAACCGTGCTAGAGTTTCGCTCGCACGAGATTTTTTGATATCATGAATATGCATGGAGCCATGCCATAGCTTCGTTTGCACAGGGATTTATATGACATGCATATAGCCGTGTTGGAACCTCCTGTAGACTATGTGTCACAGTGAGATGATATGTCCACACGTGCATACTGAGACAGAGATGGTATGGGTGGATAAGACCTATTGCAGGCACCCCAGACTGAGCTTGGGTTCACGGAGTACGTTGTACCGTGTATGTCACGTAGAGTACGTTGTACCATGGGCATTGTTGGACTGGAGTGGTATTAGCCACGAGGCAGCAAGCCTTGCCCTCACAATCCTGATGTTATGCTGTTCTGGCGGGTAGGACCGACCCACCTCCCGTTTCAGGTGTGATACCCCACACACTAGGTACCGTGTTGCCAGGGATCACTAGGTTATGGCCATAGTCCTCGATGTTACTGATATGCTCACCTACATGTCCCACATGATAAAACGTGTGGTCTCGATAGACTAGGGTAGACCCGAGGGAGGGGTCAGGCCCCCGATTTTATGATTTTCTACTGTGTCGCTAGATTTCAGATGATTTTATGACATGTGACCCTAAAAGAAGGGTGATTTTGTGACAGAGTTTTATAACAAGTTGTTTTATGAGTTTTGAGATGTATTTATGATATGATTGACCTAGAGGGGTTATTTTATATTATAGATTTAATGAAATGATTTAAATGCAGTAGCTTGATGAGTTTTCCATGCTTTAAAGGATAAGATTCATGAAAAGAATTGTTTCTCATGATTTGATTTACATGGCATGAACTAATTTATGATCCTGATTTAATTCATGCTAATTATGATTTAATGATGTCACATAAAATGCCTTTGATACATGAATTACATGATTTCTATATGCACAAATAGTTTTGATAAACTATGTCATTGATGTATGCATGGTTTTGTGCTTCAGATTTTAATGAAAAGAAATGGATTTTAAGGGCATGGCATTATGAGCATGTAGATAGTGGAGCTATCTACTTACTTGGATAATTTCCTTACTGAGCGTGTAGTTTGCTCACTCCCTTATTTTCCCATCTTTTCAGAGCACTCGCAATAGTTAGTGAGTGGCTGAGGATTTGCATTCTTGGTATCCGCTGCTTCCCATCGAGAGACAGGTATACACATTTGTATAGTATTGTATCTAAATATGTAATGCACAGTACTGTAAACGGATATGATGTCAAGGACGTAGAGTTATGTAAATACCATTATGTATGTATTTAGTTAAAGTTAAAAGATAGTAAACTCTGATATGTGAATGTGATTATGGAAATGGAATGGTAAATAGGTGAGAGGTGAGAGGTGACTAACACCGAATCATAGCCCAACTATTTGGTAAGATGGTCACAATGAGACAAAGGTAAGAATTAAATAATAATCGAAAAATGAAAAATTTGTTGTGTTTCTAGGTAATTTGGGTCGTGACAATCATGTAAAACAAAATGATTGTACGATGTAAATCATTTTCTTATTAATGAATCCCTTATCCTCTTACTGAGCGATTTAGAAGCTCACCCTGTTTTATCTTTTCCCTAGACTTCTTCAAGTGAATAGAATTTTCCTGCGACGTACGGATTAGTGGCCAGTGGAGGACTCGAGCTCCATGCCATATATTGTACTTGAGGTACATTTTATTATTTCATGTAACCAGACTATAATTGTATTTACAGACACTTGATGTACTATGATGTATGGGATGTATTAGGATAATTCAATCTGAGTTGAGGAATGTATCTAATTTGATATATTTAATTATGTGATGATTAGACCCTGAGGTGTGGTTTTATGATATATATACAAATATTGATGCATGACACTGTACAAGAATGCACCCATAAATGTGTATTGATGTAAAGAAAAGTTTAAATTTGCCATGTTTTCCGCGCTTTCGGGGCGTGACACTAAATGATGTTTTCTTTTGTGCTGTAACTAAAGTGGAGGTTACTATAAAGTTAGAACTATGGAGACAGACATTCGAGCCAAGAGGATTTAGACTAAGCAGAGTAAAGATTGAATATATGGAATGCAAATTCAGTTCAAACAAAGAGGAAGATAGAATCATAGTGATGCTAGATAAGGTGGCGATCCTTAGCCATGGTCATTTTAGATATTTAGGGTCGATTGTACAGATGGATAAAGAAATTGATGATGATATGACCCATAAAATACATGTTGGTTAGAACTAATGGAGAAGCGCTACATGTATGTAGTGTGACAAAGGAATTCCTATTGGGTTGAAAGGCAAGTTTTACATGACAGTTGTTAAAACAACATTACTCTATGGAAGTGAATATTGGGCAACTAAAAGATTTCATATACAGAAGATAAAAGTAGCAAAAATAAAATTGTTGCGATAGATGTATGGATATATGAGAAAAGATTGAATAAGAAATGAGAACATTCACAAAAAGGTTGGAGTGACAATTATTAAAGATAAGAAGAGTAAAAGTTATTTACATTGGTCTGGGCACATATGATGTAAACCTTTGGACACTCCACTTAAAAAAGTGGAGGTTATGAAGATTAAGAGGGGTCAAGGCTAGAGGAATATTGAAAATGACGTAGAAGGAAGTAATCTAGAAAGATATGTCAGAACAGGAGTTAGAAGAACACATCGCTTTAGATAGGAATAAGTGAAGGAAGAGACTCTATGCTAATAACTTAACCTTAGGTCATATATTGGTTTATTTAGCCTATCCTAATATTGGGATAAAGGCTCTGATGATGATTATGATGATGATGATGATGTAGATAGGTAAGTAGAGGTCAATCCCATAGAGATTGAGAATAATTAATTTGTTATTAATTTAAATCCTTATAAAATAAAGAAAAAAATAGTTTTTTGATTATTTCTAAAATTAAAATTAAAATTAAAATAGAATTATGAATTATTATATTTGAAGAAGCTTTTAGTTAGCAAGATATTTTCCAACCCTTAGAATTGAATATTGATCATTGACTTCAAATTATCAATTTTATTTTTGAATATTTGATCCTAACTTAAGAACAAGCTATGTTACACTAATTTTTCTCTACTTAGTCATCAATTGAAATAAACTCTTCAATTAATCTATAATTACTAGACTACCTAGAATGAGCTCTCTAGATACAAGTTGCAACAGTTTTAAGAATTAGAAAGATACGTTGAAGTTAAATAACAAACTCATACGCTTGGTTCATTCAATTTAGTTTCGTTTCATTAGTCCTTATTTACTACTGATTGTTAGAAACATTAAGCGATTACGAATTTAAGTTCGACACTAGCATTACATTATAAAGTTCAATTACATAGTGTGCACCCTATCAATTAAATAAAACAATCATATTGACATAATATTAAGCTTAAATAAGTCTCATAATAATCATCCAAGGGTTTTAAATTCCCTTTAACCGAAAATTAAAATACTAGTAAGCCATAACATAAAAACTGATTGCAATATAAGAAAGAAGAAGAGAAATGCATTAGCTACTACCTTGTTCTGCCTTTAATAAGTCTATTTATAAGCCTAGAATAACAAGAATTAAACTTCAAATAGAACTTTCTTTGTAATTATAAGAGTTTATCTTTAAGTAGAATTTATTCTTTGCTATGATTTCTCTTTTATAAAACTCGCTTACCTAACTCTTTCTTTATCTTGAAGTCTTTTCTTCAAACTCTTCTTCTTAAGAAGTTGTCTTCTGTTAAAGCTCTCATATTTTTATATTATCACAACCAGAAATCTTTTATAAGCTTTTATGCATAATTGGTCCTTAATACTAATTGGAAATCCAAATACCACTTGGATTAGTATTTCTGATTTCTATTATGACTTTTAAAAAAGCTTTGACTATTTAAAGAAACTTGGATTTATGCGATCAAATACAATTTGGTAAGCTTAAAACGTTCACTTTAACTCACATGCAAACTTCATTTTTGTCTAGCAACTTATAGGTGGTGAAATTACCAAAGTACCCTTGACTGGAAAGAAAATTTTGAAACCACCATTTTAACTTAATTTGCTCCAATAGCTCAATTTACTACTGTTACAGTGTGGTGAACAGTGTAAGTAAAGAGATGGACAAAAGGATTTACGTGGTTCAGCAATGTTCCTACGTCCACGAAGGTAGCTATAAGTTTGCCTCTAAGTATAAGGTATGAATCAGACTGTTCACTAAGTACAATGCTCTTCATAAGAGTGGTTGCGTATTTGAGCGTGTCCAGTGTATAATTATATAAGAAGGGAAATAAGACGTAAAGTAAATGTATCAGAGTCTAGGCAGGAATGAGAACTAAAAATCACTTTCTTTGGGAAAGAATAGCTTATTACTATGCAAGTGGAGGGCACAAGATCATGCCACCGTCATCGTCTATTGAAGTTTGACTATCTGAATAGGATCAGTCTGTCTTAAATCCATGAGATTAAGGAGGCCAGGAAACTAAGCAGGACCTGGACTGAACCTATTGGGCTAAGTACGATGTGTAATCTTCTAGGTCGCATCTATCCCTAACACTAATTCCCTCATTAGACCGAAATTGAGCATCAATAGTGTTTATCTTGTTGAAATGGCTTGAGGGGACTTTTTTTTGCGTTTCCATTGCCATTCTACTCTTGTCTTGTTGCCATGTAAAGACTACTTCATGTTACTATGTCGACTAAGTTAGCTTCTCTACCTTTGAGATTGTGATGCCTTCAATAGGCTAAGATGGTGTTTTTGGCATGAACGCCTTTCCTTTCTTACTTTTGACTGTCTTACTTTAGCATGGATTCTAGCTTTGTATTCTAGTGTGGCAAACTTCTAATGTAGCTTCATTATTTTAGTGATACTTAATGTTTCTTGTGTGCTTTTAGCCCTAACTTAGTAGCTTCCACTCTTTTAAGGACTTAATTTCTTTATATGCCTTGACCCCTAGCTTGATGACTTTCACTCTTTGAGGACTTAACTTCTATAGTTATTGGTGCCTCGAGCTCTGGCATATTCACCAATACTCCTTAAGACTTAGATGATTTCTTTGTGCTTTGAGCTCTAGCATAGTCCCTTATGCTCCTTAATGATATAGGTATATTTAGGTCAAGGGAATGTTATGTCCTTATCTTTTTTCACACTCAAGCTTTATCATGTTGAACTTGATGTATTATAGATAGGCTGAGGGAATGCTCCATCCTCACCATCCGTAATCTAGCATTTCAATTTTCTTTGAAGAAGATTGACTAATGGAATGTTGCCTCCTAGCAATCTGTAATCCAGCATAATGACGTGCTTTGAAGAAGACTGACCTTGGCAACGTTACCTCATCACTATACATAATTTGGCACTCAACGCGCCTTGAAGATTAGCTGAAAAAATGTTACCTCTTCGTCTTGCATAGTCTAGTACTCAGTCTGTTTTGAGGATTGGCCGAGGGAATGTTACCTCTTCACATTTGATATATTAATAGCTTAAGTGTTGTGAAATCAATTAAGTGAATGATACATCCTTACCTTTCATATTAAACATGTATAAGAAATCAGTTAAGGGAATAATACATCCTTACCTCCTACTAACTTGCATCAATCGTTTATAATAAATCGACTAAGGGAATTTTACATCCTTGCCTCCCGTAAAATCATATCAATCATGCATAAGAAATTGTCTAAGGGAATGTTACATCCTTGCCTGTAATGAACTCAAGCTCATCAAGCTCAATCATAGTTAAGGGATATACTTCACCTTTCCATCTGCAAACTTGAGCTCAATATGCTTAATCATGTTTAAGGAGATACTTCATCTGCGTCATCCATAAACTTGGGCTAATCATGCTCAACCATGGCTAAGAGGATAGTTTATCCTTGCCTTCCATGGCCTAACTTTATAGTCTCACTTGTATATAAGGGAATGTTCATCCGTGGTCATAATGACACCAAGTCTTGGCTCATTTGCTCTTGGTCTATTGCTAAGTTTTTCATGTTAACTTATGGCTAAAGGTATATTAATTCTCATCTTGTCACGAATTCTCGCCCATTCTTGCTTTTCGTAACCTTAAGCTTTTACTTCACTCATTAGAGTGCTTACTTTTTGTATTTTACAAGCTTGAATTTTGACCTAGGGAATATCTCATCTTTGAAACTTCATTTTTTTTCATATGTGGCCTTGAGCTTGTAAGCTCACTTGCATATAGGAAAGCCTTTCTTTGGTGTGCTTGTTCTCATTGATGAGGCTTTACTTCTTTCTTACCCGTTTTTTGAGATATTAAAATAATTAACGATCTTTAAGGTTACCTTGATACTTAGTTTGCAGAAAAAAAATGTTCATGCGCTTTATTGTGCTACCTTTTGTGTTTCTTGTTGTGTTGCTGTATGCTAATTCCATGTTTCCTTGTATTGTGCACTTAATCACTCATCATCTTTAAAATGGCCTTTGGCTGTGTTCTTTATTTTTCTAGTTGATTTCTTTGTTGCATGCTTATACATTCTCTTGTGCTTTGCATATTCAACACTTGGCATTCTTTAGTACATACTTTTGGTTGAATCTTTTGTTGAACTCTTGAGCATTGGAGTTTTATTTCCTTGGCAAGCCAAGATAAACTTCATTTGTCATGCTATTTATTTTTTATCTCCCCATATGCGAGGATGCGCACCATTGTGCATTTCTTGGCTAGTCCTGCTATGTTTGACATGTTGTTTTATACCTTGCTTTGGTAAGCTCGTTGATGGATGCTCATGCCCTTAGTTCATTTCTTCTCAATGGCACTTAACATATCATTCTGAGTTTTTTGCACTTTCTTCCTCTTATTTAGGCCAATGCATGTGTATGCGTACTCTCTTTTTTGTCGTAATATGCTCAACATGTTGTTAGATGACAAGTTTTGACAGGCCATGCACACTTGTGTTTCCTTTTCATATATGTTCAATTGATATTAGTGATTTTGCTTGTTGATAAGTGGCATCATCTACTCTTGGATATTCTTGTTCATTTCTTCTTTTTCTTGTGACTCTTTGTAGGATGTTAAGTATATGAACTTGAGTGCTTTGTCCTTAGGTAGAAGGCCTTATATATTGTATCCATGTTTTAAAATATGTCTCACGTAACATGTTGTACACTTAGCTATTTTAGGACTTGGTAGAGCTATTTTAGCTATCTTTAAAGTGGTGAATGCGTCCCTTTTTTACAACTGTAGAGATTATATCCATGTCATTTGTTGAGTATGTTTCTTTGGTTAAAGTCTCATTTTATACTTAGAAATTTTCTTCTCCACCTTTTGGGTAATACACTACCTCATATCGACTAAGGCGTTTCTTAGGATGGCGTCATACACTCAAAACTTCTTGCTAGGATGACATCCAACACTTAAAATTTTCTGCTCCACCTTTTGAACAATGCATTGCCTCATACGGACAAAGGCCTGTGTTGAGATGACATCTAGCACTTAGAAATTTTAACCAAGATATCGTCTAACACTTGGAAATTTTCCATTATAGTTTTTAAGCAATGCGCAATAGTATACAGACAAAGTCTTTGTTAAGATGGCGTCCAACATATAGAATTTTTTGATAAGAAGTCTTCTAATACTTAGAAAATTTTTTGCCCATCTTTTAAGCAATGTGTGACCTTATACGAACGAAACCTTTTGTTGAGATGGCATCCAATAATTAGAATTTTTGCTAAAATGTCTTCCAACACATAGAAATTTTTTGCTCCACCATTTGAGCAATATGCGTCCTCATATGAACAAACTGTTCTATCGAGATGGGGTTCAAGACTTAGAATTTTTTACTAAAACATCTTCCAACACTTAGAAATTTTATGCTCTACCTTTTAGGCAATACATGACCTCATACGAGCTAAGCCTTTTGTTGAGATGGCATTTAACACTTAGTAATTTTTGCTACAATGTCTTCCAACACTTAGAAATTTTCTAGGTTCATTGGTGCCACTTTCATAGTTAGCCAATTTTTTGACTCGTTTAGTGAACTTCCATTCTTAGCTAATTTTTCTAGTCATCTAGGGTGGCTCTATTGTCACGACCGACTTTTACAAAAATCCACTACAAAGTTTTCATTTTTTCTTACCTTTCTTTCTATCATAACTCAATAACTAACAGTTGGACTATGATTCGGTATTAGTATCATCACCTTTACTTACCATATCATCCATTCAATACGATATATACATGTTAATATAAGCTATCTACAGACTATAAATACTTTTATACCATGAGTGAGCTCACATATATTTAAATACAAATACATCCCCCATTATTACATCATTGTGCTATCATATGTTCAGATACAAAATCGTACATGATGTGTATACCTTTCGCTATATGGGAAATGGAGCGGACAAAAGAAATACTAGTCCTCAGCCATACTCTATCTATTGCTGATGCTTAGTAGAGAGGTGGAAAATGAAAGGGGTGACCTCACTAGCTGAGTAAGGAAATAAGGCAAACGAGTAGATAACTACACACTATCCACTGAAAATAATGCCATGCCTTGAAATATTTTTTCCTTAACTTCAATAAAGCATGAATTGGAAAACTGATGCAGTACGTACATATATTATTTCACATTTGCTGAAATCATGCTTTGCTTCATAAATGCAAGCATTTCATGTAAAACACTACATCTTTGTAAACTCATAATGCCTTTAAATAAATCATGACATTTAAATTCAAACATAGTAACTATGGCATTTTAGCAATTAAAACATATCAATCAGGTTCTGACCCATCCCTCATGGTCTACCTAAAAATCATAAAAAATCATGTGATATAATCATGTGAGACTCGGTGGCTAAATGCAATAATATCTTGAACTATGGCCATATCCTATACCATGATCCCAGGCTACTCAATACTCGATGTACGGGGCAATCACTGCTGCAACGAGAGGTGGGTCAAATCCTCACAACCACCAGCTATCCACTCCTCAACTCCACATATCACTCTAAATAACACACGGTACAGCGTACTCCGTGACACATACACAATACAACGTACACTCGTGGACCCTATCTCAATGGATAATCAATGTCACGTCTCTAAATCCACATGCAAACATCTCATCAGTGTGACACTCAGTCACACTAGAAACTCAGTACGGTTTTTAACATATCATGTAATCACATCAAAGTTACAGTGCGAGCCTTGAGTGTGACTCATAGTCAACACCCCGCTAAAATCACTGAGGTTACAGTGCGAGCCTTGAGGGGGACTCATAGTCGACACCCCGCTCAAATCAATGTTTCACACATATCATAAACTCGAACACTAGTGTGAGTAACACTCCAACACTAGGTCATGCATATTTCACATTTCAAATCAAGTACGAGCAATGCTCAAGTGCTATGCCATGCGCAAAACTCATTAAAATCAAGTATGAGCACTGCTCCAGTACTCTGCCATGCATGTCATGGGAAATGAAGTGTAAGCAATGACTGCAACACTTTTCATGTATAAAACATATAAAATCCAGTGCGAGTAGTGCTCCAGCATGATTTGTTTTCACATAACTCGATAGATGGCTCCTTTAAACAGAGATATTTTAAAACATTAAAATCAGCACCATTATTGGGCTATTTTGTTTATTTCATAAAATCACTTGCCAATCTATCTATTCTTCTGCTAAACAGCAATAAAAACATTCAAATATGTTGTTTCCATGCTTTTCAGGACTTTTCCTAAACCTTGACTGTTTACTCTTAGTAGGGGTAAAATCATAATTTACCCATATCTGGTCTCAATAATTATTATTCACTTTCTCTGACCCTCAGACTTTTTAAGTAAATGTAAAAGAAGACTAAACTACATGCATATATCTCTACCTACCCCCAAAATCCCCTTACCTCAATTGCTCTGTACGGTCTGACTTTTCCACGGTGAAATTTCATTTAGTCCAATTTACTCCCAATAAAATCTTCGAAGCTGCATATAACAATTTATCAGGTTAATTTCAATACATTTTTCAGTATTTTCAATTTATTGGGCTTAATTTAAAGAATTGGGCCCATTTACTCCTATTAGGCCCAATTGTACCTTAATGGGTCTTAATCCGTTTTAAGCTCATTTTCACTTCACTATTTATTCCTTTAAAGCCCATTGGGCTCATTAGGCCCATTAATACTTATTGGGTCGTCTTAAGCATTTTCTAGTCTCTTTGTACAACTTATACAATTATTTACGACCGCTGATTCTCAATTCTAACATTAAGCATTTTATACGGAATTAATCCGTAACTTATTCGATTAATTTCCAACGCGTATAACTATACAAGTTATAGTAAGTGAGATTTACTTACCCGAGATTCCGTGATGACTTGCAAAATGAGACTCGATCGAGCTCACGTTCGTCACCTATTGTCGCGCTACACATTTACATATTTAAATCGGGTTAATTATGATAAGAATATAAATTCAGATAATTTTTTTGAAAATTAAATCGATCAATTTCGACTGCTTATCGGCTTACCCGTAGCCCGGTGCATCATCAAATTTTTCTCCTCTTTTTTTTCATTTTTTCTTTTTTTGGCTGAACTGATTCAGACCGATTCAGTCCCACTTATCCCCGTTTGGAGCTCTGTCGGTCGGCTTCTTGCCGGCTTCAACTTCCAGTAGATCCGCGGGTGCTTGCGGTGCATGGATCTAGTGGTGATCAAGCCGCAGCTGGCTAAAAAGTGGCTGGTTCGGCACTTTCTCTCTTCGACTTCGCTGCCGATTTTCTCCCTTTCACCGTTATTGATGCTGTCGACCGGTTCTCGAGTCGATTCCGCCACCCCTCGATTTGTCTTCGCCTAGGGATTATTCGGTTGTCGGTCGTGCAGGTTAAATCAGTATCGGTGCCGCCAATTTCTATTCTCCCACTTTCAGCTCCTCTCCCATAGATCTCCTTATCGCCGGTGGATCCCGGTGAGTGGTAGCGGTAAGGCATTCTCCTAATGACGTTAGTCCTTCGCACTCTGTCCTTCAACGTCGTTCGTCGCCGGTGATTGAGAAATCAGAGTGGTTAGTTTCGTCCGATCCCTCCCTTCCTATGGGTCGCGCGATCCTGTTTCTATTTTTTAAAATTCTTTTATTATTTTATTTATATATGTATAATATAATGTATTATATTTATTTACTTTATCATAATATAATATATTATTACCCAAAAATATCTTATATATATTATTTAAATCAAATATTTTTATTTACTTTATTTTGTTTTATTTCACTTTATTTATCGTGGGAATATTTTTCCATATTCCCGAAATAAATTCCAGATTTGGAAAATTTTGGGTTATCACCATAAATTTGTATCTTGATCAATCGAATTAAGAATTCAATTATTTCTTCTTTATTGATCAAGATTACATGAATCCATGTTTATAATGTCAACTTCTTAAAAAAATGACACCGAATTTTGGGTCTTACATCTATATTTAGTCAATTTTTATCTCGTTACGCACAACTCCATACTTAGCCAATTTTTCATCTCATTAGGTGCAACTCAATATAGCCAATTTTCATATCTCATTTGGTGAAGCTCTATGCTTAGCCAATTTTTATTCTCGTTAGGCACGACTCCTTATTTAGCCAATTTTTAATCTTGTTAGACATGGCTTCATATTTAGCTAAGTTTTCATCTCATTTAGCTTGGCTCCATATTTAGCCAATTTTTCATCTTGTTAGGTATGGCTCCATACTTAGCCACTTTTTCATCTCTTTTGGCGTGACTCAATACTTAGTCAATTTTACATCTTATTTGAAGCGACTCCACACTTGGCCAATTTTTCATCTTATTAAGCTCAACTCCATACAACCAACTTTTAATGTTTTTAAGCATGGCTCCATGTTTAGCCAATTTTTTGTTTTGTTAGACATGGCTCCGTACTTAGCCAATTTTTCATCTTGTTAGGCGCAGCTTCTGTAGTTAGCCAATTTTTCATCTCATTAGGCACGACTCCATACTTAGTCATTTTTCAAGCTTTTTGGTGCGACTACCATACTTGGTCATTTTTTCAAGCTCATTAGATCGACTTTTGTACTTAGTTATTTTTTCCAAGCGCTTTAGCACAACTTGCATACTTAATCAATTTTTAAGCTTTATTGGTGTGGCTTCCATACTAAGCCATTTTTTAAGTTTGTCAATACGACTTCCACACTTAATCGTTTTTCCAAGCTCGATGGTGTAGCTTCCATAATTGTTTTTCAAGCTCGTTGACACTACTTCCATACTTAGCTATTTTTCAAGGCTTACTGGTGCGGTCTCCATTGTCATAATGTGTTAAGACCTAGATCCTAACATGCTATACTTAAACAGGAGTTGCCACCAACTATTCTAACCTAAGGTGTAACTGGTCACCTATTCAAACTATGGATAAGGCTTAGTCTAAGTTCAAAGATCCAAGGGTTCGAGAGTGCAATTACGTCTGAGGAAGGATTAACACTTTCATAACACCCATCCTAAAGTGGTACCACTTACTCTCAAGTTATCTTCTAAATTTGCCTATGTTGATCTTCAATTTCAATATGATTAATATTGGAAAATCTTTCTAAGTGTTCTCTATTGAGTTAATGAGATAACTTATCCTTACTTGAAAAGTATTCAAGTAGTACTATGTGACTTGCTTAAAGAGGTTCTATCATCGGATTCATTTCAGTGTTTTACAAAAAATCCTAACTTTAATTCCTCTACCTAATTCATTCTCGTTATTTTTATTTTATTTTTATCATTTCCCCAATTTTTATTTATTTCCTTCTTTTTTTATTTTTTATTACTTATTTATTTTTAGAAAATGAATATAAATTATTTTTATCAAAAATTTCTTTTAGATCCTCTATTAAGCTGGTCGAATCTTGAAAGAAATTTTGTTACCTAAAGATCACCAAAGTGTTACATAACCCGCTTTGGAATCTTTTGATCATAATAATCCATATTCATCTTCATAATTTATGGATAATAAATATTATTTTCTTATATAAGTTTTGTTATTTTATTTTTATTTATCTTTACTTTTATTACTTTATATTATTATTTTTGTTATAATGAACATGAATTATTTTATTGTCCAAAACTTCTTTTAGTTCATCCATTAAGCTGGTCAGGTCATGAAGAAGATTTTATCGCCTAGAGATTTTCAAAGCATTACTTAAGCGTAACCCTTATTGTAATCTCATCATCAGAATATGTTTTATTCATTCTTGATAGTTTTTAACTTACTTTGTTTTTAATCTTAAAGATTTTTTATTACAATTTCCTAACGAATCATGACTCTAAGCTACTTAAATAAATTTAACAAGTTAAGCATATCACACTATATAATCATACAATTTCATTCATTAATTCACATCATACAAATTCTATCATAACAAATTATATCAATCCTAATAAATTAAACAATATCATAGAAAAATCATACCAATCATCATGCAAGTTTTCTTATCATGTTGTAAAATCAATCATATATATATGATATTAGGGTTTTCTCTCTAAAATGAGAGATTCTCTCTCTAGATATGAGAGTTTTTTTCCTTCCTGCTAAGAATTTTCTTCTTCACTTCTTCGTTTTTTAGTCTTTCTATGTTTTCTTTGTTCTTTCTTGATTCATAGATTGTCTACTAGTTTAGTTCTCTGGTTAGTCATTCATGGGATCACACAAGATTTAGTTAATACATTCTTTCATAGTTTCATTAGGGGTTTTCTTGAGTGATAGTTTTAGCGCTATTAGAATAATTTAACTTATTCATCTCAATTTCGTCTTAGTTATTTCTTCTTGAATTCTACTAAAGATTTAGGTCGTAATGATAAAGGATCCAGAGATTAGTTTGGAAGGAGGTGATGATAAAAAGTCTCGCATTGTCTATATTCATGGTTATGGGGAAGATTGCTACTTATAGGATTCTGAATAAAAATGGAGTGTTGAATACTTCTTGTGGAATATGGTCTGAAGAAATCACCTCTTTCATTGTAGAGGTTGGATCAAACAAATATGGTATATCTGTTAAAAATGAGGAGTGTAGAAATAGGCACTCGAGGAGAGTCTGTGGTTAGTAATGGGATATTGCTTAGTATTAAAGAATTGGCTGGCGGGGGAAATGACAAAAGAGGTGAATGTTACAGAAGTTACTTCTAGATTCAGGTTAGTAATATGATGATAGATATTTGTGACACCCCGGAAGCGCGAAAAATAGGGCAAATTTAAAACTTATTTACATCAACACACAATTCTAGGTGCATTCTTGTACAGTGTTATGCATCATTATATTTATACATTATAAAACTTTCATCTCAGGATCTCATCATCTAACATTCATATATCATACCATATACATTCCTAAATTTGGAGTTAATTAATCCTAATACATCTTATACATGATTGTTCATCAAGTGTATGTAAATACTACTTTAGTCTGGGTACATGAAATGTTAAAGTATACCTCAAATACAATATACGGCTTGGAGCTCAAGTTCTCCACTAGCCACTACTCCGTACGTCGCAGCAAACTCTCTTCACTTGATGAAATCTAGGGGGATAAAAAAATATGATGAGCTTCTAAATCGCTTAGTAAGGGGGTAAGGGACTCGTTAACAAAATGATTAATCACACAACACAATCATTTTGATTAGTGAGTGAAACTCAATAAACTCAATAGAAAACATAGCATGAAATCATTAAAACATCATTCTCATCTCATTTCTCTAAGATCATGTAGAAACATGAGATTAAATAGCTCAGTATGAAAACTATAAATACAAGCATATGGAAATAATGATGCGATAATGGTTTTTCTCATAAAAACGTGATAAAAATCACCTCAGTAGTAATGCACGTGGAAAGGCCACAATCTCATGTATAAAATGGAGACTAGGCAATAAATACTCTGATAAAAACATTCATCATGACACATCGAAATAATCTCCTCTCGGTGCGCATCTCAGGCATCCTCAAAAGAGGGAACGCCGACAATATGGTCGTGTACATGGTGTATTGGTCTTACGTGTTACCATAACAAGGCTATGACTTACATGCTACTAGAGTAAGGCCTCTCCTCATGCACACTATCGGTCTTACAGGCAACCAAAGCAAGGCCACCCAACTCTACCAGAGCGAGGGTCATCTCACATTACCAGAACGAAGGGATCTCTCGCTACCAAAGCGAAGGAATATCAGACTGACATGCTACCAAAGCAAGGCCCGGACTTATATGCTACCAAAGCAAGGCCCGATGTGTGATCACATGACATGCCTAAGTCTCAATAACAGCCATTATCATATAAAACCATTTGCCTTTACGTAGAGCTCATAATGGTTTTTTCTCATAAAACTCATCTGAAAACCTTTTTGTACTCATTACAAAACATGTCAAAACTAAGCTCAAACTGGCAAAACCATGCTCACATTTCTCAAATCTCAGTATGCCTTAACATAGAGCCCAAATCCTGTTTCACTTTTTAAACTCAAACGATTTGTAAAACAATTTCACGCTTTGTTTACAACTCATAAAAATTGGGCCCCAACCGGCTATAAAATCGTATGCAATAAATCAATCACAACTCATAAAACATACTAGTTTCTCAAAACATTCCATGCTACAATTATCATCACAAATCACATACACAAATGAGTTTAAGTTTCCCTTTACCTCGTTGCACCTCGTATAGTGCAATCGTTCCCCCGAATGAGGGATTAACCTTGTATTCCTCTCTGGAACTCTCAAGTTGTCCAAACGTTGTAAAAACATCATCAACACATCATCACATTGTCTCTAATCTCAAAATCGAGCATAATTGCTCACATTCTAATAATTCTCAATACCTCAATGAGTCTAACAACCCTAACCATTTTTAGCCTACTTATCACAATATCTACAACCACAATCGAAGAAATCTACTTCAAAATCAAGGATTAAAGCTTAGAATTTTACCCAAAACTTATGGAGTGCTCAATTTATGCCCCGGCTCAAATCATCCTTCGATTTCTAAGTATGTTGTTCTCCTTTTGATGAGAAACAACTTTCCCTCTTGCCACAACCTCTGATTCGAACAAAAATGGGTGTTTTGGAAGAGAGAGAAAGCTAGGGATTCGACCAAAATGGGGGTTTTCGGTTTTTGGATAGAGAAAAGATGAATTCCAGCAAAAATACAGGGGTCCTTATATAGGCAAAGGGTAGGAGATCGATTGCTCCTGTAGGAGATCGATCTGGCTTTGAATTTAGGAACGTTTTAGGTAATTTTTATGCCTACCAGATCAACCTGTCGTGGGGGCAAGATCGATCTCATAATCTTGTGGAGATCGATCTGCTCCTTGTAAGGAGATCAATCTGCTTTTTACAGAAACATTTGGAGATTAATCTGCTCATGTAGGAGACTGATCTCTTTAAGGCAGAATCATAAGGAGATCGATTTGCTTCCATTGAAGATCGATCTTCTCATTTAAATTCTTCATTCCTGGCCACTTTAGCCTACCAGATCGATCCCCTCTTCTCCAAGATCGATCTGGCCTCATAGTTTCACACTATGGTTGTACACTTGGCATAAAATCTCCATATATAATTATCGTAGTTTGCTCCATTGATTATTTCCCATTCACTACTCATTCATTATTTAGAAATTTCATTCCTTACCGTCTTAATTCATGAGTACATCACATTTAGCTCAATCAATTACACTCATGTTCACATTACATAATTAGATGTATATAAAATTCTCAGGTCTCACATCCTTCCCCGACCTTAAAAGAATTTTATCCTCCAAATTCAACTCGACTCGTCAAACAGATAGGGGTACTTCTCCTTCATGAGGCTTTCCAATTCCTAAGTTGCCTCTTCCATTGAGTGATGTTTCCATAAAAGCTTCACTAATGGGATGCTTTTAGCCTGAAGTACCTTCTATTTCCTATCAAGGATTCAGATGGTTCTTCAATGTAGCTCATGTCCTCTTATATGTTTATCTCTTCATACTCTATGACATGAGAAGGGTCTGGGTGGTACTTCCTCAACATAGATACATGGAAGATATTGTGTATCCCAGACATCTGAAGGGGTAACGCCAACCTGTAGGCTACCTCTCCCACTTTCTCAAGAATCTTGAATGGCCCAATGTATCGAGGACTCAATTTCCCTTTCTTTCCAAATCTCATGATACCCTCACTCGGTGATATCTTCAGAAATACTGCATCACCAACATTAAACTCAAGTGACCATCTACGCACATCCATGTAGCTTTTCTGTCTACTCTGTGCAGCCTGCAATCTCTCACATATGAGTTTCACACTCTATACAACCTGTTCAACAAGCTCGGGAGTATTTATTTTTGTGTCACCTACTTCTTCCCAAGCTATAGGGGATCTACACCTCCTACCATATAGAGCCTCAAAAGGTGCCATTCCAATAGTTGCATGATAGCTATTATTGTACGCAAACTCTGTTAGGGGTAGGTGATCATCCCATGATCCCTTAAAATCCATTGTACACGGCCTCAACAAATCCTCTAAGGTTTGAATAGTCCTATCTGACTGACCATCTGTCTGAGGATGAGAGATCCCATAGACTCTTGAAACTGGGTCCAAACTCTGGAGGTAAATCGAAAATCTCTGTCAAAAGTAATACTCACTTGAGTCCCATGTGGTCTAGCTATCTCACTGACATATAACTTTTCTAAGGCATCCACAGTATCTGTGCTCTTGATGGCAAGGAAGTAGGCACTTTTTATCAGTCTATCCACTATGACCCATATAGCGTCATGACCTCTTCGGGTCCTCGATAAACCTATAATAAAGTCCATGGTGACATCCTCCTATTTCCATGTAGGCACAAGTAAAGGCTGCAATAATCCTCTGGGCTTCTGATGTTCAGATTTCACTCACTAGCACACTAGCCATTTAGCCACAAAATCTGCCACGTCTCACTTCATGCCACTCCACCAATATACCTTTCTCAAATCTCGGTACATCTTAGTACTTCCTGGGTGCATGGTGTATCGTAAGAATTGGGATTCTCTCAATATCTGTTTCTTCAGGGTATCATCGTCTGGTACATAAATTCGTCCTTTAAATATCAATAACCCATCCTCACTGACTATGACATCCGACTGCGAAGTCTGCTCAGCTTAGCTAACCATATCAATCAACCTCTGATCATCACCCTGCCCAGTTCTAATTCGATCCATGATCCTGGGCTTTATTCGTAGGTCAGCCAAAAATCCAGTTTTTACCTCTTTAACTCTGATCCAGAGTTCGGTGAACTTCTCTAATAACTCCCATTCCCTGACTATCATAGCAGATATCATACTTTTCCCCCTCAGGGCATCAGTAATTACGTTCGCCTTTCGTGGATGGTACAGAATTTGGTAGTCATAATCCTTAAGGAGTTCCATCCATCTCCATTGTCTCATATTTAACTCTTTCTGATCAAACAGATACCTCAAACTTTTGTAGTCAGTGAAGATCTGGAATCTTTCCCCATATAAGTAGTGCCACCAAATATTCAATGCAAATACCACAGCGACTAACTCCAAATCATGGGTAGGGTAATTCAACTCATGATCTTTCAACTATCGTGATCCATAGGCGAACACTCTTCCATACTGCATGAGCACACACCCCAATCCTTGATGGGAAGCATCACTATACACTAAAAATCCTCCTAATCCCTTAGGGATAGTCAACACAGGTGCCGCTGTTAATCTCCTCTTTAATTCCTGAAAATTGAGCTCACATTGATCAGTCCATATGAATGGAGTCTCCTTACTCATGAGCTTGGTCAAAGGAGCGGCAGTCCTAGAAAATCATTCAAAAAATCTTCTGTAATACCTCGCCAACCATAGAAAACTTCATACCTTTATAACTGTCATGGGTCTTTCCCAATTAAGCACAGACTCCACTTTAACTGGATCAATTAATACTCCCTCATCTAAAACTATATGACCAAGGAAAGCTATCTGATCCAGCCAAAACTCACACTTACTAAGCTTTTCATATAATTACTTATCTCGGAGTATCTAAAGTATTAACCACAATTGCTGCGCGTGCTCCTCAGAAGGCCGAGAGTACACCAAGATATCATCAATAAAGACTATTACAAACTTTTCTAGATAGTCTCCGAACACCTTATTCATTAACCTCATAAAGGCTGCAGGGCCATTTGTCAATCCAAAAGGCATCACTAGAAATTTCTAATGGCCATACCTTATCCTGAAGGCCGTCTTTGAAATATCTTCCTCTTTAATCCTCAATTGGTGTTAGCCCGATCTTAAATTAATCTTAGAGAAGACTAAGGCCCCTCTCAGCTAATCAAGCAGATCGTCAATCCTTGGCAATGGGTATTTATTATTCACCGTGGCTTTATTTAATAGTTGGTAGTCTCTGCATAATCTGAGACTACCATCCTTCTTCCGTACAAATAACACTGGTGCTCCCACGATGAGACAATGGGTCTAATAAATCCTTGACTTAATAACTCTTGTAGTTGTTTCTTCAATTCCTTTAGTTCCACTAATGCCATCCTATACGGAGGTATAGAGATAGGCTGAGTATCTGGTACCAAATCAGTGGTAAACTCCAGCTCTCTCTCTGGTGGTAATCCAGGCAACTCATCTGGGAAAACATTCAAAAATTCACACACCACAAGTATATCCTCAATCCTCGGATGTTCCCGGTTATCATCTGAGATAAACGCTTCATAACCTTCACATTAATAATTAAATTTAGTACTCTCAAAAGGTAACATCATGAATTTCAAATTGCTTACAAAAATTCCATACATTTATTTTCTCAATATTTCAAACGTACATTGTAAGGTTCAGGTAGGGAGAAAGTTATTATCTTAGTGTAGCAGTCAAAACTCAATTGATTGGTTGCTAGTCAATCCATTCCCAAAATTACATAAAACCCATGTATATTTAACATCATTAGATCTGCTAGCATTACTCTATCTCCCACCATTATTCACATTCTCTACATATCATATCCATTCTCTGGGACTCACGCATAAGGGTATTTACATGTAGGATACACTCTAGAGGTTCAAACTTCAAATTTAACTTACATACAAAATGCTCAAAAAGAAACAAATGCGTGACTCCCAGATCAATCAACACATGAGCCTTATGATTACCAATAGAGAGTGTACCTCTTATAGTTTCTGCATAAGTGTCTGCCATTTCCTTATCCAGAGCGAACACACATCCCACACTGACGAGCTTCTTTCTTTTCTCTGCAGCCGTGGCCCGTCTCGGAGGATTCACTCTCTGAAGCTGCTATCTGGTAGGCTCCGGAGCATGTGGTCTCTGAGGTTGAGGACAATCTTTTACTCTGTGACCCATGTCTCCACATCTAAAACATCCACGGATCAACCCAGTACAACTTCCCTCATGCGGTTGGCCACTATCTCTACAAACCCTTATCTCAATTCTGACATCTCGAGGGGTCTCCCTAATGATGGGATAAGCTCTGGGTCTCTCTAATCTGCCCTTCTACACCTCAATCCTTCCTCTTTTGAAGGAACCTCTCCGAATATCTGTCTGGGAAATCGCTGACCTCTTGCCCTTATCTCTAGTCACCGCTCTAAACTCATTCTGGGATTTTAAAATTTTGATTCCTCTCTCAATCTCTTGTGCTCGTCTCAGAGCATCTCCAAACTCAATAATACATAGCCATATCAATCGATCTCTGATGATGGGCTTTAGTCTATATACAAATCTCTCGGTGCAGAGCTCTTCATCTTTAAAGTCTCTGGATCATATTTTAATAGAGTGGTAAATTGACTCTCATAATCATCCATAGATATATCGCCCTGTACCAAGCTTGAAAACTCAGCCTGCATTCTTCTCTGGGCAGCTCGTGGTACATATTGAGCTCTAAAGACCTTCTGAAACTTTTCCTAACTAATCACATCCTGGCGAGACATCAGAATACTCTAGGTAGTATCCCACCGATCTCGAGCTCTCCCTTCCAACATGTAAGCACCCAACTGACCCTCTCAGCATCAGTGCACCCCAAATAGTTAAATATGACTCTCAACTCAGTGAGTCACTCCTCAGCCTCTACGAGATCCTTTCTCCGTTTGAATGTGGGTGGATTCATTTTTAAAAAGTCCCTCAGTCGGATCATACTTCTATCATCGGGCTGAGTGGCGAGAGGCACCGGGTCCATATGTACTGGAGGCACGAGAGGTCATTGCGGTGGTGTAAGAGTAGTACCTGAGGTATTAACTCCAAAATGTTACGCGAACAGCGCTACCGTCTGTTTAAAACCCTGCCGCAAATCTTGCTTAATTCGGTTAAATCGAGAGTTAGGACTCTCTGGTTATGGGGCAGATGGTGGAGGTGGCTCTGCCTGCCTCTACGAACGACCTCGTCATCCACTCATTTTCAATCTCAATACGTTTCCTGCGCGTACACATCAAACTCGATTAAAATCTCAATCCTCAAATTCAGTTCATGACCAGACTTATACAGACACTTGGGATGTATCCTATTTTACCTAACTGACACTGACAGTACTAAACACACTAAGCTCTGATACCAAATAAAACTCTGTGACGCCTCGGAAGTGCGAGAAACAAGGCAAATTTAAAACTTATTTACATCAACACACAATTCTAGGTGCATTCCTATACAGTGTCATACATCATTATATATATACATTATAAAACTTTCACCTCAGGATCTCATCATCTAACATTCATATATCATACCATATACATTCCTCAATTTGGAGTTAATTAATCCTAATACATCCTATACATCATTTTTCATCAAGTGTCTGTAAATACAACTTTAGTTTGGGTACATGAAATGTTAAAGTATACCTCAAATACAATGTATGGCTTGGAGCTCAAGTCCTCCACTAGCCACTACTCTGTACGTCGTAGCAAACTCTCTTCACTTGAAGAAATCTGGGGGGATATAAAAATAAGGTGAGCTTTTAAATCGCTCAGTAAGGGGGTAAGGGACTCATTAACAAATTGATTAATCACACAGCACAAGCATTTTGATTAGTAAGTGAAACTCAATAAACTTAATAGAAAACGTAGCATGAAATCATTAAAACATCATTCTCATCTCATTTCTCTAAGATCATGCAGAAACATGAGAGTAAATGGCTCAGTATGAAAACCATAATTACAAGCATATGGAAATAAGGATACGATAATGGCTTTTCTCGAAAAAAGGTGATAAAAATCACCTCAGTAGTAATGCATGTGGCAAGGCGACAATCTCATGTATAAAATGGAGACTAGGCAATAAAAACTCAGATAAAAACATCTATAATGGCACATCAAAATAATCTCCTTTAGGTGCACATCCCAGACATCCTCAAAAGAGGGAACGTCGACAATATGGTCGTGTACATGGTGTATTGTTCTTACGTGTTACTAGAACAAGGCTCGGACTTACATGCTACTAGGGCAAGGCCTCTCCTCATGCACACTATCAGTCTTACATGCTACCAAAGCAAGGTCACCCAGCACTACCAGAGCGGGGGTCATCACACGTTACCAGAATGGAGGCATCTCTCGCTACCAAAGCAGAGGAATATCAGACTTACGTGCTATTAGAGCAAAGCCTGGACTTATATGCTACCAAAGCAAGGCTCGATGTACGATCACATGACATGCCTAAGTCTCAATAACAACCATTATCATATAAAATCATTTTCCCTTCACGTAGAGCTCATAATGGTTTTTTCTCATAAAACTCATTCGAAAACCTTTTTGTACTCATTACAGAACATGTCAAAATTGAGCTCAAACCTGTAAAACCATGCACACATTTGTCAAATCTCAATACGCCTTAACGTAGAGCCCAAATCCTGTTTCATTTTTAAACTCAAACGGTTTGTAAAACAATTTCACGCTTTGTTTACAACCCATAAAAATTGGGCCCCAACCGGCTGTAAAATCGTGTGCAATAAATTAAGCACAACTCGTAAAACATGCTTGTTTCTCAAAACATTTCTTGCTACAATTATCATCACAAATCACATACACAAATGAATTTACGTTTTCCCTTACCTCGTTTGTGACGACCCGTGACCTATAAAAATTCAGGGTAAATTTTTTTTCTGAAACTTTGACTTACAACTTAATCCTTTATTCACTTAGGTTGTATTCCTGTTTAGTGTCAATCCTTGAAAATATTCCATTTCATTTATTCTTATATAGGTTTCATCCCGACACATTACTTTCAATAGATGTTTGTGCATACAAATGGTCTGGTAAAGATATAAGAATATTTACCTCACTCATGTACAAAAGGTAGTCTGGGGAAGCTCGTATCCGCCAGCCTATGTCGTCGACGCAGGTATTATCAATGGTAGCTCACTGCAACAATCTGAGAGGTGAAGGGGTGAGCTTTCGGGAAAAAGCTCAGTAAAAAAGTGCATTTAAGACGGTCTTAGTAATCCAAATATGTAGAAAACACGATTGTATGTATAATGATTTCTTTCTGAAACTAATATAAAGGACGTTCAAAATTAAGGAAAATCAAAACATCATGATTCAGGCGCCACCAAGGCGAAGTTCAGGTACCACATAGGGCGAAGTTTAGGCGCCACAAGGGCAAAGTTCAGGCGCCACAAAGGGCGAAGTTCAGGTGCCACAAAGGGTGAAGTTCGGTGCCACACAGGGCAAAGTTCAGGCGCCACATAGGGCGTAGTTCAGGCGCCACAAAGGACGAAGTTCAAGTGCCACACAGGGCAAAGTTCAGGCGCCACAAAGGGTGAAGTTCTGGTGCCACACAAGCGAGTTCAGACGCCACAAAGGCGAGTTCAAACGCTACATAGGCGAAGTTGGCATGCTAAGCATACAACATAAATGGCCCTTAGTCTCAAAACGTACTATAGTTTTCATATGCGTAAACATCGAAATAAAACCATCTTATTCGAAAGATCATTTCAAGAGACGTACTCTTATTCAGAAGTCAAATTCAAAAATATGCAAATATTTCAAAAACACAAATACAGAAAGCATATTCTTGATCAGAAATATAAATTTAGAAACATGCATGAAAATCATACTTCATGTCTTTGTAAGCTTTCCTTAATCATGGTTCAGAAAGTGACTATTACCATTTTAAATTATATCCCCTTACCTCGATTTATCGAAAATTTCAGTTCGAGTAGTGACGGCTGCAAGTATCTCCCTTAAATCCTTCTACGATTCCCCTACAATGAAATTTGCATTCTCAGTATCCTATTTATCGAATTAACTACGATGCGTCAAAATCATAACCTTTCTTACCTAGGGAAAATACACTCGAAATCATAAAATACGTAAAATTATCTCTAAAACTTGTATAAATTTATTACCTCGGTGTCTGTCCGTAATCCTTGATTATTTCGATTTAGCGAGTCAACGAGTTCGCGAGTCCGATCCACTCAATAAATTTTTCGGAGTCCTTTCTCGAGATTTCTCAAATTTTCAGCACACTAATCTATTTTCCATGGGGTTCTATTTATATATATATATATCTTAAAATAACCTCATTATCATTTTTTCTTCTCTTCTTTGCTTTTTTTTTTTACTCTTCATCCCTTTTTTTGAATTGTTTTCCTTTTTCCCGCCCTTTCTTTTTTTTTCTTCTCTTCTCCTTCGCGGTTACCAGCAAGGTTACTGTTCATCATCATCAACTTCTCCAGAGGCTCACGTTGCCATCACCTCATCATTCTACTTCACTTGGCCATCATCTCATAACCTTGCCATCTCCGATGCCATTCCTCTCCTGTCTCGGTTCACTCTCCCTCATCTCCCTCTCTTCTCACTTTCTGCTCTAACTTCTCTCTATAGTCATCTTTCGGTTCTGGCCTCTCTCTTAGCTCCAACCGTTTTCTTTTCATCATCCAATTCAGTCTTAAATAGTAAGGTAGTGAATGACTTAAATCGCCCAAATCGATCCCTGAAACAGCCACAGTACAGCTCTGCTTTAGCACCTCGTTGCCGGTCCCTGCTTCGATTTCTTCTCGGTACTGCCTCCTTCATTCTTTCAATTAAGATCTAACCATTTCCCTTCTCTCTTCTTACCTCAGCTTTTCCACTTTATACCGGCGGCACCGTGATCATCCATAAAACTCAAAAGGTTTCAGTGGTGGTTTTCGCTTCTCTGCTTTCTAGCTGAGTTTCTGCCTCTTGATCATGCCCCTGTGTACTCTCGGTCCCCTTTCTACATACTCTCAGTCTCCTCCCTACTTACTCAGTTTCCTTCCTCTCTTGTTTTCGCTCTTCTTCTTTTTATTTCTAGTAGAAATTTCTTTCAATCTTATTTTTTTGGTTTCCAGGTTCTCGGTTTGTCCCTTTTTTATGTCAATCGTTTCTCTTAGTTTTTAGCTAACCCCCACTCACATTCAGTCTGCCCCATGCACTGCAGTCCCTACAACAGACTGCTATAGTTCCAACTATGCCTGACTTGGTGCTGTGCTGCAATATTATTTCCCGCTCTCATTTCCTTCTTACACTTTCTTTCTCAGTCAGGCCTCAACAACCCTATTTTCTATTCTTTTCGGTTGATTTAGACCCATCACTGCCAGTCTCATATATTTTATTACACCATTCAGTCTAACTCTCCATCTTTACAGTAGGCATTAGTCCAATGGCAAAATAAATATATATATACCTATATATTTCTCCTGAACGCCTCCCTCAATTGTCACTTCTTAGACTGCTAAAGCCTTCCCCATCCATTTCCCTTTTATATCATTTATTCCTATCATATTTTATTTTGCTTTATAGCTCTCGGTCTGTGCATATGTATGTATATATTTACAATCATATATGTAATATATATATAAATATCTATACATCAATAATTATACACGTGTACTTTTATTCCTACATATATACATACAAATATATGTATATTTGTATACTTTGTACATAGATATATATCTATACATCAATTTTGAGGAATAATTGAAATATTACACGCATACGTATATTTGTATGTCTATGTATTTGATCAAACTCTCTGGTTAGTCTAATGTTTATATTCAAATTAATTCACCCATATTCACACGTTTAACCTTAATTGTCTAAATTATTATTAATAGACAACTCCAAGTGCATTGAAAATTTTACGGTGTTTACATTCTCTCCACCTTGGGAAATTTGGTCCCCAAATTTAGAATTACATCAGTTCTCGAACATGTGTGGGTATCTTTCTCGCATTAAACTTTCTAATTCCCACATGGCTGCTTCCAAAGTGTAATATTGCCACCAAATCTTAACCAAATGAATTGTTTTAGACCGCAATACCTTCTCCTTCCTATCTAATATCCGAACCGATATCTCCACATACATCATATCCTCTTATCATATAATTCCTGTAATTACTTTTTCAACACTTCAAATTCAATCGAAACTGTTCAATACAGTATTTTGAATAATAAATTCGATATCAAGTAATAAATCAATTTCAGAACCTCATCTTTCAATCTTGTGGTAACTTTGATAGATCATCCGAATATGCCTTGACTTTATCAATCATGAAAGCAGTGTGACGTTCACTTATACTTTTAATTTTGTAATTCATCTTTTTAGTTACAGTGACTTTACTTTATCACTCTCACTGCTTCCTTAGTACATCACTTTTCGGTCATTCTCTATACCTTGTCATTTTCTTAGTAATCTCGAGAGTATATATCTCATATTCTCATAGTTGCGCCTTACGTACTGCTCTCTCAAAATAACATCAAGTTGAACTACCTTAGCTCAATTGAGGATCTCAGTACCTCCTATGAGTTTCCTGGATTTCCTCCGTTTCACATCTGTACTTATCCGGATTATTCTTCTTCCAAAGCTATAAATTTAATTTCATAATCATCCATAGACTTGTTACTTCATGTTCGATTGTAATCATTTCATTCATAATTGCCACTTTATTTCATCTGGAATGTGCTGCCGCCTAAGGTCCTTCGGAATATATCCCATGTAATTTTCTGATGTCGGCTCTTAGATTAAATCGGGGAACTTCCCTTCGAGTTCAACTTTCCATTTCGATACTGGTGCTACAAGGGCTACTTCCTTTATAGTAGCACACTCTGAAAATCCGTGTAGCTTCTCCAATCCTTTAACACAAAAGTTGCAAAAGCAACTTTCTCGGTAGAGTTACTTCTAAAATCATCAAACTTTTCTATCTCATACATTCAACACTCTGAATCACTGAGTTCTTAACCTTGTTGAAAAATGAAGGCTTAAACTCTTGAAATTGCCCCCAATCTATTAAGCTCACAGTCATACTCTAAGAATCCATGCAACTTTTCCCATTTAATTTTCCAGTTATCCATTACAATTGGATTTCTCAAATCTAGTATGTAATAGCATACTATCTTTCCAAATCAGCTCGGTCTCTATCTGTTAGTAAACTTACAGACATTTCTTGACTTCACTGCCTATAACATTGGGTCATACATTTTCAGGGATATAATTCATAATTCACACTTATTGAGGGATCAATTTCCTTGTGCTAGACCCATAAATTCCATTCGTAGTTTCCTTAATCTTATTTATTCAGTTCTCTATAACTACTGGGTCTTTTATCCCATTTAACAATGCCGACCTGCAGTTCTTAAACTGTCTCATCTAGTGTAGCTCCTACTCCTACTCAATTCATCATCATTCTGCTGTGGGGCTACAAGAGCATGCATATTTGTAGTTCTGAAACATCTCTACAGGATGTGTGGGCGTATCGGAAGTAATCTACCTGTCTATTCTTTCGTCTACCCCATTACCTAACATAGCCTGTATCTCAATTTTTCCATAGTATGTTTAATACTCTGCTCAATCTTAGCAAAGTGTATCTCAATACCATCTGTCCTTTCCACAGGACCTGATGGAGCACGCTCAACATCAGTTTCAATCTCGATAACATTATGAGTGTCATATGATGACTCTGCATGATTCTCAGGCCTATCTCTACGGCCTCTAGCTCGTGATCTAATTCCTCACGTAGACTAAACATTAAATCTTAACTTCATTAGATATACTTAGTCTACAACCAGACAAGCACAGACATTTGGGATGTAATCTTATCCTTATTATTAACACTGATAGTACTAGACAACCTTTGCTCTGATACCACTTAAACTGTAACGACCCGTGACCTATAAAATTCAAGGTAAATTTTTTTTGAGACTTCGACTTACAACTTAATCCTTTATTCACTTAGACTGTATTCCTGTTCAGTGTCAATCTTTAAAAATATTCCATTTCATTTATTCTTATACAGGTTTCATCCCGACACATTACTTTCAATAGATGTCTGTGCATACAAATGGTCTGGTAAAGAAATAAGAATATATACCTCACTCATGTACAAAAGGTAGTCTAGGGAAGCTCATATCCGCCAGCCTACGTCGTCTACGCAGCTATTATCAACGGTAGTTCACTGCAACAATCTGAGAGGTGAAGGGGTGAGCTTTCGAGAAAAAGCCCAGTAAGAAAGTGCATTTAAAATGGTTTTAGTAATCCAAATATGAAGAAAACACGATTGTACGTATAATGATTTCTTTCTGAAACTAATATAAAGGACATTCAAAATTAAGAAAAATCGAAACATCATGATTCAAAACGTAATTCTTTAAGTATGTGAACTTAATAGATATTACGTAAACTTTTCGTATTTTTAGAATTCCAAAACATGATTACATGCAAAATCACATATCACAACTCAAATTCTGAATACAGAATGTAATTCAAATAGAGACTACATTGGCCTATATAATTATCATGCGGCAATAACCAAATCATCCTTCAGAGAGGGAATTCAGAACCTATGGCCATGGTAAGGCTGTAGACAGGATCAAGGTCGTACAACGTTCAGACACCCAAATGTGAAGTTCAGACGTCACAAAGGCGAAGTTCAAGCACCACATAGGGCGAAGTTCAGTGTCACGACCCAAAACTAGTCAAAAATCAGAGTAAATTTTTTACGTTTTGTTACTTTCTTTCATGCTTACCTGTCATCTGATCGTGGCCACACTCCACTAGAAAATTGGGCTTTGCGTAAATACCAGTCTCACAATTAATTTACCATATAACTTAATTCTTTCTCAGTCATTTATAAGTGTTTACAATATTTATACATCCCCTAAAGTTACATACAAACATGTTACTGTACTATGCTTATTTAGATACAATATGTATAAGTGTATATACCTTAAATGATGGGCAGCAGTGGATATCTGGAATGCAATATTCAGTCGCCTCAACATCTACTGGAGATTATCTGTGTGAGAAAATGAAAGGGGTGAGCACATCAAGCTCAATAAGGCAATCCTATGAACAAGTAGGTAACCATACTACCTACATGAACGTGGTACCATGCATAAACCACCCTTTCTCCACACATTTCAAAACTGATGCTATGATTCATGATGTCATGTAAAACAAGTTTGCATGGAAAATTGAACATGCAACTATTTAAAATCATTTCTTTCTCATTTAAAATTTCACAACAAATCCAGGGCTCAACCCATCCCTCGGGTGGTCCTGACTCACACAAAACCATGAAAATCAGTTTACATCACACATGGGTTTAAAAAGCATGGAAATAGCATCATGCAAATTTAGTTTAAAACCCAGTTTCAATCATCATCAAGATCATCAACATGCGAGACTTGGCAGCATCTGTAAATCGGTAATAACCATGACTATGGCCGTGTGTCCTCGTGAGCCCCTCTACTACACGGATCCTAGTGTGCGGGGTCTCACCCTGATCAGAAACCGTCCGGGAGGTGGGTCACTCCATCCCGTCGGTCTTATCCGATCCTACGCATCCGTAGATGCCACACGTATCTGAAGATACCACGCATACGAAGATGCCACGCGTATCCGAAGATACCACCTCGTCCGAAGATGCCACACGTATCCGAAGATACCACGCATCTGAAGATGCCACACGTATCCGAAGATACCACGCATCTGAAGATGCCACACGGTACAACGTACTCCATGCTACTTACACGGTACATCGTACTCCGTGGACCCATATAACATACCCTATCTCAGAACGCACGTGCAAGCCTATTTAATTGGTGACACACAGTCTACCCGATGCTCCAAGCACGGCTCATCGCATGTTCTCATAAAATCAGTGCGAGCGATGCTCAGCACTCTCATCAAATCAAGTAAAACTAGTGCGAGCTATGCTCTATCACTCTCATCAAATCATGTGGAAAATCTGGTGCGAGTTAGACTCTAGCACCCTGTCACAAAAATCATGTAAAATCTAGTGCGAGTTAGACTCTAGCACCGTGTCACGAAAATCATATATATATATATATAAAGAATCTGGTGCGAGTCGGACTCCAGCACCAATGCATGTAAAACTCTAGTGCGAGCACTCGCTCCAGCACTAATGCATGCATCACACAAATCAAAACATCGTGCGAGCTGAGCTCTAGCACGTCACATGTCAATAAAAATACGTAGGCGGCTCTGTTTCCTTAAAACAGTTTTCACAACAATTTCATCATTGAAAATATGTGATGCTGTGCATTTTTCTTTCAAGGTTAGCCAGCCTACTCATGCATGCATCAAAACACCTCCAGAATGAGCAGGAACCTCTTGTTCTTGCTCCTCCCAATTTTTCCTAAAATTGTAAATTTTACCCTTAACAAGGGTATTTTGGTAAATTTGCCCATTTGGGGCACTAAAATTATTTATTTACTTCTATACCCTATAGATAATTTAAAAGACTGCATATGACTTTAAAATTTCGTAAAGTTACCTCTAGCAGTCTGTAGAATTCCCTTACCTTATTTTTTTGTAGAGTCTGACCTTTCCTTTTCCACGGCTGTCTCGTCACGCAATCCGATCTGCTCCTAATCCAATGTTCGAAACTGCGCATAAATATTCCTCAGGTTAGATATCATATAATTTAATTATATTTCCTATTTTTTGGGCTTAATTTAAATCATTGGGCCCATTTACCCCTATTGGGCCCGATTACATCTTAATGGGCCTTAATGGGCCTTAAGCCCATTTTTCGCTTAATTTTCACATTATCGAGGCTTATTGGGCTTATTGGGCTCACCAACAATTTATTGGGCCTCGTTCTAACTCTCGAATAGCTCAATTTATTATTTACGATAATTTATCCGACTTTTCAAAATTTAATTTAATTAATGCGGAAATTAAATTCGAAGTACGCATAACGATGCAAATTATCATAAATAAGGGTTACTTACCTGAGATTCCATGCTAGTACGTAAATCGAGGCTATCTCGAGCTCTCGTTGGATGCCAATTATCGAGCTACACAATTTCATAAATTTTTGGTTAAATTTCTAGTCGAAAATTAATTAAATAAAATATTCCAAAATTTAAATCGGTCAATTTTGACCGCTACTGACTTACCCGTAGCTCGATTACATCGTCGAGATTTTTCCCCAATTTTTCCTCTTTTTCTTTTTCGCTTTTTTCTCCTTTTTTCCCTCTTTCTTGACTGAACCTGTTCGGTCCGGTTCAGACCCGGTTCGGACCCGTCGGTGCGACCGGTTCAGGGCCTTGCCGGCTGGTTCTCCGTCGACTTTCGCCGCCAGTGGCTCCGTTGGGCCGTCTGCAGTACGAATCTGCCCTCGGTTTCGTCCAAGGCCGCCGGAAGGTAGCCGGTCCGGCCTCTTCTCTCCTGCCGTCGAAACCCATTTCCTCTTTCTGCCGTTTCCGATGTTTACCGGCAGTTTCGCTGGTCGTGGCTGCCACCAATCACGTTGTCTAGGCCTTGGGAACGTTCGGCTGGGGTGGGGTCAGCCAAATCAGCGCCGGTCGCCGAGAATCTCCCTCCTTCTCTCGATTTCGTTTCTTACCGTTCCTCTCACCGGTGGCCGCCGTTCGTGGCTCCTTTAGGTCGGTGGTGGTCCGGGCCTTGTCAGGCTTCCTTCCTCGGCCTCCATCGGCCATCGATCGCCGGCGAGGGGCTCGGCCTCCATTTCGTTTTTCGTTTTCGCTCTTCCTTCTCTCTCCCCGATTTTCCATTCCCTTTTTTTTCAATTCTTCTCTTCTTTATTTATTTATTTATTATTTTTATTAATAAAATACATTAAAAATACCCAAATATCTCTTAAAATATCCTAAAAATTATTATTTAATTCCTTTATTCAATAAATGAATTTATCAGTCTATTTTCGTCTTTTCGGTATATTTTTCAATTATTTTCGAAATGATTTTTCTAATTAAAAATTCCAATTAATCCCGATTAATTCCAATAAATTGATATCTTGATCAATTTAACCCATAATAAATTTATTTCACCTTTATTGACCAAGATTTCTCAATCCATTATTTTTAATAAATTTTTTTCTTCTCGAATTGATACCGACTTTCGGTCTTTTGACCATTTTGCTCTTGCACGTGTTCGAGAATTCCATTCTAATCCTTTTGCATATTAAATTTCGTGTTTTAACTAAAATCGGGTCTTACATAATCTCCCCCACTTAAGAAATTTGGTCCTCCAAATTAGAACCAAATCATATGGGTCCATATATAACTCCGGGTACGTTTTCTCATATCATACTCTTTAATTCTTCTGTGACCTTTTTGGAGTGTATTTCTTCTCAAGAACTTTAACTAGGGAGATCGTCTTAAACCTCAATACTTTCTCTTTCCTGTTTAATGCCCAAATCAACTTTTTCAATATACTTATATTTGCATTGAGCTGAACTATTGGAGTTCATATCCGATCACCTATGCTGGATCTGGATAGTATTGCCGAAGTATCAAAAGAGTCTTATCTCCCACTTGTCCAATCTTTCAAAAATTCCATTCAGCAAAACTCAATTTGCCTTCTTCCCGAGTCTTGTTATGTCCTTATTCCTTAGGACAAATAACTTCAACAATACAGACTCACCCTCGGTGAATTCCAATGTTTTTTGTCTGCTCTGAGGTGTTCTTAATCTCTCACTCAACTGAACATCCTCAAAGACTTATTATACTAATTCAGAAGAAATTTCTATCTGTCACCCACTTTTTCTTGTCTGAGTCGGGGAACAACCCCTACAGCCATACACTGCCTCGTGATTCATCTGAGTCCTCTATAACCCATCACGAAATTCATGGAGACTTGCTCCCATTTTCGTACCGTGTCGATATAGGTAGAGGCTGCAATAACTCTGTAGACTTTTAATACTCTACCTTATCCTGCTGACATGCTAGGAACTTTTCCACAATCTCTACCATATCTCTTTTCACATCTGACCACCAATACCCTTTTTTTTTAGATTTTATATATATATATTTGTTACTTTTCGTATGCACTGTATATCCCGAAGAGTAAGCTTCTGACAATATTACTATCTCATCAACTGTGGTACTGGGGAGCACTTATACTGTCTCTGAACCTGTCTGTAAATCATCGACACTCTGTGAACTCTGTCACTGTACCCTTCTGAATCTGACCCAAACTATCGACACCATGTCGATCATCACGCTAAGCCTATCAAATCCGGGCACTCTCATCCAGTTCTAGTCTCAAGCTAGCTATCACACAATCACTGTCATCATCAGAAAGGATTACATCACTACTGACGTGCACAACTACTCAAGTAGCTCATGCTCCCTGACCATTATATGTAATACCATCTCGAGGCTCTTTCTGCTCAAGGTATCAGCCATCACATTAGCCTTTCCTGGGTGGTACAATTTTCCATAATCCAAATCTCTCAAAAGCTCTAACCCACTATGTATTCTCATATTCGCCTCTTTCTGTGAAAACAGATACTTGGGGCTTTATGATCAGTACCATATCCTCAGTACAAGTACTACCGCTGCCAACTTTAAATCATGGGTTAGATAGTTTATTTCTTGATCCTTGAGTTGTCTGGATCCACAATCGACTATCTTCCCTTTTTGCATCAATACCTAGCTCATTCATGATTTTGAGGTATCCATACACACTGAGAAACCTCTTGAGCTGTTGGATATGGTGAAAATAATCACGGTGGTCAGTTCATACTTCACTACACCGAAATTCCTATCACGTCTATCATCCCATTCAAATACCATGCTTCTTAGTTAAACGTGCCAACAAAATATACCCTTTTTAGGACTCGTAGTAACCATTCGTAAAAGCAATTTTCCAATTGTATAATTTGCCCTGGACTTTAACTACACCCAACATATCATCAATAAGGATGATGACAAATCGGTCCAAGTAAAGTTTAAATAACTCATTGTAGTTGAGCTCCACTACATATTTCAATCGTCCATATTCTTGACCTATGTACGCATAAGCGTACAATATCACTTCAAAATTGCTTCTGTTTCCAGGTACTAACCCGCGTCATTTCCTTTTTCTTATATTAACGGCTTTTATTAAATTTTAATATTTTAACCTTCATAATTAATCGAATTTTTTTATCGTACTAGTAAAAGTATCCAAATTTTAAATTTATACTTCACCGCGATCGATTTCAAGTTTAGATTATATATATTTCTAGACGCTGTCAAGTCTTCAGGCGGGGAGGTATTTTGAAATACCTTTATTAACCCTTAGACTTAACCACAATTACTTTACATATCAGTCCCTGTGGTCACAATTTATATTCACGACTTATCGCTTAATCCTAATTTACTTCATATTTTAAGGGTATTCTTACCTAGCATATGCCTCTTACTCCAGTACATCTTGTATTTAGGATCAATATATCTTAAAGAGTATATCCTTCGTATATCAATTATAACGAAACTCTGTCATTATTCATTTCGTGAGTACAATCATTTTTTCCTTTACTTTCAACCGTTGCACCCCTTTTTATTACTTGTCAAAACTTACAGTATACTTTTCAGGGGTAACCATATCACTATCTTAGGGTAGAATTCCAAACATCATGATATGCAACCGACTACTTTATTCTCAAACATTACTTTAAATTATTCATAGTCCATTAAATAAAATCGGCTGACTTATACTTCTTCCCCCGTTTTCAACTTAAAATCTCTTCATAATTATTCCGTTAGTTAACCTTCCTCTATTAGGGTACTCATTTATCAGCATTGTGCCCAAGAGTGTAAGCATTCATGTCTTTACTCACTTGCATGCGAATGAAGGCGGTATGAAGAAATACGTGGTACCAGGATCAATTAACATAATTACTTCTTTATTCATAAGCAGTGTGGTATCTTTCACCACATCCTGTGAAACATCAGTAGTGTTCTGGTCCAAGACATACACTCGCCTTCGTCTAACAGCCTACTTTCCTTTTCTCTTTGGTTGTGGCCTCCCTTTTCGATGCAGCTATCTCAGCAGGGTTTTCTCTATCTTTTTACCTTTCTGTGGGGTATTCTCGCCGAACTGTGAGCAATCATAATAAATGGTCCGTCTTACCACATTTAACGGTCATTTTCACTAACAATATGTAAGTGTAAGCCCTACTTTCGTGATATTTACCACACATTCTACAATGATCCGTAACAGATCGGGGTTCTCCAATCACAATAACCCTTGAAAGTGCTACAATCGGATAACTATGGCCTTACCAATCATCTTAGCCAATATCTCATCAAATCAAATCTTTTACCAAACTACCCCTTTTTCTCATTCTACCATCTCTATCATTCTCGATTCTCTTTTTGTCTCTATTTTGGCCCCTACTACCTTTCCCAATCTCAGAGGCGTGCAACTCATAATTTTATTCACACCACTGTAGTTTACGCATTGCCTCGACATAGGTAATATCTCATGGGCCAATCGGACTCTAATTGACAATTTGAGCCCTTCCATGAACTTTTGGGCTTTCCGACGCTCATTGCCCATAATGTTGAAGTAATACCTGCCCAAGGATATAAACTGAGTTCCATACTCGTCAATAAATCAATTCCTTTGGGTCAGAGTAAGGATTTTATCTATCATTCCCTTTAAACAGTGTCTGAGATATTCTATCACCAGAATACATCCAAAAATATTTCGCATGTCAGTTCTGGATGTCTAACTCTTAAGTTAGGTCGAGCGGACTTCCATCAATGCTCTGACTCACCCTCAAATCTTATGCATACTCTGAGCAATTAGCTCCCAAAATATTCTCCACACTCTGCTCCAACCTCGCGAAGCGTGTCTCAATATTGTCCTATCACTCTGTCGGACTCTGTGAGGCATGCTCAACATTAGCCTCTATTTCAATCTCATACTGATTCTCCTAGGTCAACACAGCACGACTAGCAAGCTCAGGCCTACCTCTACGGCCTTTACCTCGTGCTCTACCTCCTCTATCACGACTAATATTATGCATTCCTGCATTCTCAACCATTTCTTAGTTAAAACCCATCTCAATATACACTATTGTATCTAACCAAGCACAGTAACACGGGGATGTAAATTCCTAATTACTGACACTGACACACATCAGACCAATTTCTGCTCTGATACCACCTTTATATGTCACGACCCAAAACTAGTCAAAAATCAGAGTAAATTTTTCGCGTTTTGTTATTTTCTTTCATGCTTACCTGTCATCTGATCGTGACCACACTCCACTAACAAATTGGGTTGTGCGTCAATGCCAGTCCCACCATTAATTTACCATATAACTTAATTCTTTCTCAGTCATTTATAAGTGTTTACAATATTTATACATCCCCTAAAGTTACTTACAAACATGTTACTGTGCTATGCTTATTTAGATAAAATATGTACAAGTGTATATACCTTAAATGATGGGTAGCAGCGGATATCTAGAATACAGTACTCAGTCGCCTCAACATCTACTGGAGATTATCTGTGTGAGAAAATGAAAGGGGTGAGCACATCAAGCTCAGTAAGGCAATCCTACGAACAAGTAGGTAACCATACTACCTACATGAACGTGATGCCATGCATAAACCACCCTTTCTCCACACATTTCAAAACTGATGCTATGATTCATGATGTCATGAAAAACAAGTTTGCATGGAAAATTCAACATGAAACTATTTCAAATCATTTCTTTCTCATTTAAAATTTCACAACAAATCCAGGGCTCAACCCATCCCTTGGGTGGTCCTGACTCACACAAAACCATGAAAATCAGTTTACATCACACATGGGTTTAAAAAGCATGGAAATAACATCATGCAAATTTAGTTTAAAACCCAGTTTCAATCATCGTCAAATCATCAACATGCGAGACTAGGCAACATCTGTATATAGGTAATAACCAGGACTATGGCCGTGTGTCCTCGTGAGCCATTCTGCTACACAGATCCTAGTGTGCGGGGTCTCACCCTGATCGGGAACCACCCGGGAAATGGGTCACTCCATCCCATCTGTCTTATCCGACCCTACGCATCCGTAGATGCCACACGTATCCGAAGATACCACGCATCCGAAGATGCCACACGTATTCGAAGATACCACGTATCCGAAGATGCCACACGTATCCGAAGATACCACGCATCCGAAGATGGCACACGGTACAACGTACTCCATGCTACTTACACGGTACATCGTACTCCGTGGACCCATATAACATACCCTGTCTCAGAACGCACGTGCGAGCCTATTTAATTGGTGACACACAGTCTACCCGATGCTCCAAGCACGGCTCATCGCATGTTCTTATAAAATTAGTGCGAGCGATGCTCAGCACTCTCATCAAATCAAGTAAAACTAGTGCGAGCTAAGCTCTAGCACTCTCATCAAATTATGTGGAAAATCTGGTGCGAGTTAGACTCTAGCACCCTATCACGAAAATCTTATAAAATCTGGTGCGAGTTAGACTCTAGCACCGTGTCACGAAAATCATATATATATATATATAAAGAATCTGGTACGAGTCGGACTCCAGCACTAATGCATGTAAAACTCTATTGCGAGCTAGACGTCACATGTCAATAAAAACACGTATGCGGCTCTGTTTCCTTAAAACAATTTTCACAACAATTTCATCATTGAAAATATGCAATGCTGTGCATTTTTATTTCAAGGTTAGTCAGCCTACTCATGCATGCATCAAAACAGCTCCAGAACGAGCAGGAACCTCTTGTTCTTGCTCCTCCCAATTTTTCCTAAAATTGTAAATTTTACCCTTAACAAGGGTATTTTGGTAAATTTGCCCATTCGAGGCACTAAAATTATTTATTTACTTCTATACCCTACAGATAATTTAAAAGACTGCATATGACTTTGAAATTTCGTAAAGTTACCTCTACCAGTCCGTAGAATTCCCTTACCTTATTTTTCTGTAGAGTCTGACCTTTCCTTTTCCACTGCTGTCTCGTCACGCAATCCGATCTGCTCTAAATCCAATGTTCGAAACTGCGTATAAATATTTCTCAGGTCAGATATCATACAATTTAATTGTATTTCCTATTTTCTGGGCTTAATTTAAATCATTGGGCCCATTTACCCCTATTGGGCCCGATTGCACCTTAATGGGCCTTAATCGGCCTTAAGCCCATTTTCCACTTAATTTTCACATTATCGAGCCCTATTGGGCTCATTGGGCCCACCAACAATTTATTGGGCCTTGTTCTAACTCTCGAATAGCTCAATTTATTATTTACGATAATTTATCCGACTTTCCAAAATTTAATTTAATTAATGCTGAAATTAAATTTGAAGCATGCATAACGATGCAAATTGTCGTAAATAAGGGTTACTTACCCGAGATTCCATGCTAGTACATAAATCGAGGCTATCTCGAGCTCTCATTGGATGCCAATTGTCGAGCTGCACAATTTCATAAATTTTCTGTTAAATTTCCAATCGAAAATTAATTAAATAAAATATTCCAAAATTTATATCAATCAATTTCGACCGCTACTGACTTACCCGTAGCTCGATTACATCGCCGAGATTTTTCTCCAATTTTTCCTCTTTTTCTTTTTTCCTTTTTTCTCCTTTTTTCCCTCTTTCTTGGCTGAACCGGTTCGGTCCGGTTCAGACCCGGTTCGGACCCGCCGGTTCACTCCAGTTCGACCGGTTCAGGGCCTTGCCGGCCGGTTCTCCACCGGCTTCCGTCGCCAGTGGCTCCGTTGGGCTGTCCGCAGCACGAATCTGCCCTCGGTTTCGTCCAATGCCGCTGAAAAGTCGTTGGTCCGGCCTCTTCTCTCCTGCCGTCGAAACCCATTTCCTCTTTCCGTCGTTTTCGACGTTTGCCGGCAGTTTCGCCGGTCGTGGCCGCCACCAATCACGTCGTCTGGGCCTCGGGAACGTTCGGCTGGGGTGGGGTCAGCCAGATCGGCGCCGGTCATCGGGAATCTCCTTCTCTTCTCTCGATTTCGTTTCTCACCGTTCCTCTCACCGGTGGCCGCCGTTCGTGGCTCCTTTAGGCCGGTAGTGGTCCGAGCCTCGTCGGGCTTCCTTCCTCGGCCTCCGTCGGCCATTGATCGCCGGCGAGGTGCTCAGCCTCATTTTTGTTTTCCGTTTTCGCTCTTCCTTCTCTCTCCCCGATTTTCCATTCCTTTTTTTTTCAATTCTTCTCTTCTTTTTATTTATTTATTATTTTTATTAATAAAATACATTAAAAATAACCAAATATCTCTTAAAATATCCTAAAAATTATTATTTAATTCCTTTATTCAATAAATAAATTTATCTGTCTATTTTTGTCTTTTCGGTATATTTTTTGATTATTTTCGAAATGATTTTTCTAATTAAAAATTCCAATTAATCCCGATTAATTCCAATAAATTGATATCTTCATCAATTTAACCCAGAATAAATTTATTTCACCTTTATTGACCAAGTTTTCTCAATCCATTATTTTTAATAAATTTTTTTCTTCTCGAATTGATACCGACTTTCGAGCTTTTGATCATTTTGCCCTTGCACGTGTTCGAGAATTCCATTGCAATCCTTTTGCATTTTTAATTTCGTGTTTTAACTAAAATCGGGTCTTACATTCAAGCGTCACATAGGGCGAAGTTCAGGCGCCACGAGGGCGAAGTTCAGGCGCCACACAGGGCGAAGTTCAGGCACCACATAGGGCGAAGTTCAGGCGCCACACAGGGCAAAGTTCAGGCACCACACAGGGCGAAGTTCAGGCGCCACAAAGGGCAAAGTTCAGGCGCCACACAGGCGAGTTCAGACGCCACACAGGCGAGTTCAAACGCCACTCTAGCGAAGTTGGCATGCGTAAGCAAACAACATAAATGACCCTTAGTCTCAAAACATACTATGGTTTTCATATGCGTAAACATCGAAATAAAACCATCTTATTCGAAAGATCATTTCAGTAGACGTACTCTTATTCAGAAGTCAAATTCAGAAATATGTAAATATTTCAAAAACACAAATACAGAAACCATATTCTTGATCAGAAATATAAATTTAGAACCATGCATGAAAATCATACTTCATGTCTTTGTAAGCTTTCCTTAATCATGGTTCAGAAAGTAACTATTACCATTTTAAATTATATCCCCTTACCTAGATTTATCGAAAATTTCAGTTCGAGTAGTGACGCCTCCAAGTATCTCCCTTAAATCCTTCTACGATTCTCCTACACCGAAATTTGTATTCTTAGTATCCTATTTATCGAATTAAGTACGATGCGTCAAAATCGTAACCTTGCTTACCTAGGGAAAATACACTCGAAATCATAAAATACGTATAATTATCTCTAAAACTTGTATAAATTTATTACCTCGGTGTCTGTCCGTACTTGATTACTTCGACTTAGCGAGTCAACGAGTTTACGAGTTCGATCCACTCGATAAATTTTCCAAAGTTCTTTCCCGAGATTTCTCAAATTTTTAGTACACTAATCTATTTTCCATCTGGTTCTATTTATATATATATCTTAAAATAACCTCATCATCATTTTTTTTCTTCTCTTCTTTCCTTTATTTTTTTTACTGTTCATCCCTTTTTTTGAATTGTTTTCCTTTTTCCTGCCCTTTTTTTTTCTTCTCTTCTCTTTCAGGGTTACCAGCAAGGTTACTGTTCATCATCATCAACTTCTCTAGAGGCTCACGTTGCCATCACCTCATCATTCTACTTCACTCGGCCATCATCTCACAACCTTGCTAGCTCCGGTGCCATTCCTCTCCTGTCTCTGTTCACTCTCCCTCGTCTCCCTCTCTGCTCACTTTCTGCTCTAACTTCTCTTTATAGTCATCTTTCGATTCTAGCCTCTCTCTCAGCTCCAACCATTTTCTTTTCATCATCCAATTCAGTCTTAAATAGTAAGGTAGTGATTGACTTAAATTGCCCAAATCGATCCCTGAAACAGCCACAGTATAGCTCTGCTTCAGCACCTCGTTGTCGGTCCCTGCTTCGATTTCTTCTCGGTACTGCCTCCTTCATTCTTTCAATTCAGATCTAATCGTTTCCTTTCTCTCTTCTTGCCTTAGCTTTTCCACTTTATACCGGCAGGACCGTGATCATCCATAAAACCGAAAGGTTTCAACGGTGGTTTTCACTTCTCTGCTTTCCAGCTGAGTTTCTGCCTCTTGATCACGCCTTTGTGTACTCTCGGTCTCCTCTCTACATACTCTCGGTCTCCTCCCTGCTTACTAAGTTCCCTTCCTCTCCTGTTTTCACTCTTCTTCTTCTTATTTCCAGTAGAAATTTCTTTCAATCTTTTTTTTTGGTTTCCAGGTTCTCGGTTTGCCCTTTTTTTATGTCGATCGCTTCTCTTAGTTTTTAGTTAACCCCCACTCACATTCAGTCTACCTCATGCACTGCAGTCCCTACAACAAACTGCTATAGTTCCAACTATGCATGACTTGGTGCTATACTGCAGTATTATTTCCCGCTCCGGTTTCCTTCTTTCACTTTCTTTCTCAGTCAGGCCTCAATAACCCCACTTTCTATTCTTTTCGGTTGATTTAGACCCATCACTGCCAGTCTCATATATTTTATTACACCCTTCAGTCTAACTCTATATCTTTACAGTACGCATCAGTTCAATGGCAAAATAAATATATATATATACCAACATATTTCTCCTGAACGCCTCCCTCAATTGTCACTTCTTAGACTGCTAAAGCCTTCCCCATCCATTTCCCTTTTATATCATTTATTCCTATCATTTTTTATTTTGCTTCATAGCTCTCGGTCTGTACATATGTATGTATATATTTACACTCATATATGTAATATATATATATAAATATCTATACATCAATAATTATACATGTGTACTTTTATTCCTACATATATACATACAAATATGTGTATAGTTGTATACTTTGTACATAGATATATATCTATACATCAATTTTGAGGAATAATTGAAATATTACACGCATACGTATATTTGTATGTCTATGTATTTTATCAAATTCTCCGGTTAGTCTAATGTTTATATTCAAATTAATTCACCCATATTCACACGTTTAACCTTAATTATCTAAATTATTATTTATAGACAACTCCAAGTACATTGAAAATTTTACGGTGTTTACATCGTTGTAACTCGTATAATGCAATCGTTCCCCCGAACGATGGACTAGCCTCGCATTCCTCTCTGAAACTCTCGGGCTATCCAAACGATGTAAAAACATCATCAACACATCATCACATTGTCTATAATCTCAACATCGAGGATAATTGCTCACATTCTCATAATTCTCAATACCTCAATGATTCTAACAACCATAACTATTTTCAGCCTACTCATCATAACATCTACTACCACATTCGTAGAAATCTACTTCAAAATCAAGGATTAAAGCTTAGAATTTTTCCCAACACTTGTGGAGTGCTCAATTTACACCTCGTCCTTCGATTTCCAAGTATGTTGTTCTCCTTTTGATGAGAAACAACTTTCCCTCTTACCACAACCTCTGATTCTAACGAAAATGGGCATTTTGGAAGAGAGAGAAAGCTAGGGATTCGGCCAAAATGGGGGGTTTTTAGTTTTTGGAGAGAGAAAAGATGAATTCCAACAAAAACACAAGGGTCCTTATATAGGCAGAGGGCAGGAGATCGATCTGCTCCTGTAGGAGATCGATCTGGCTTTGAATTTGGGAACGTTTTGGGTAATTTTTATGCCTACTAGATAGATCTGTCGTGGGGGCAAGATTGATCTCATAATCTTGAGGAGATCGATCTGCTCCTGTAGGAAACCGATCTGTTTAAGGCAGAATCATAAGGAGATCAATCTGCTTCCATTGGAGATCGATCTTCTCGTTTAAATTCTTCATTCCTAGTCACTTTGGCCTACTAGATCGATCCCCTCTTCTCCAAGATCGATTTGGCCTCATAGTTTCACACTATGGTTGTACACTTGGCGTAAAATCTCCATATATAATTGCCATACTTTGCTCCATTGATTATTTCTCATTCTCTACTCATTCATCATTTAGAAATTTCATTCCTTACCGCCTCAATTTACGAGTACATCACATCTAGCTCAATCAAATACACTCATATTCACATTACATAATTAGATGTGTATAAAATTTTTAGGTCTCACAATATGTTAACTTTGAGAAATGCTATGTTGATTGGTAATAAGATTGGAAAGTTTCTTGAAGTTGACAAAAATCTAACGAATGAGGGTTTCAGTAGGGGCTTCTTGAGAATCATAGTGGACTTCGATGTTCATAGTTCACTGGTGGAGGATTTTGGGATCTCAGGCAAGGTAAAGAGAAGATCTTGTCACGCCCTCCTCCCACACGCGACTTTACCAAAAACCACAATAAATTTTTCGCTTTTTACTTACCTTTATCTCCTCAACAGTTGGGCTGTGAATAGGCATTAGTCTCCTCATCCATACATACCTTACCATTCTTTTTTCGTATCATACATACATGACATTTATATCATAAGTAAATTCGTATTCTTAAATATAATTACATCATTACATCCTCCATATTAAAACGTGTACATCACTGTGTTTATACATTGTTCAGATACAAAAGAGTACGCGTGTGTATACCTTTCGCTAGATGGGGAGTGGCAGCGGATCAAAGGAATGCAATACCCTGGCCGACTCGATCTACTGATGAGAATCTGTAGAGATGGGGGGAAAATGAATGGGATGAGCTATCAACGCGCTCAGTAAGGAAATCAGGCAAGCAAGTAGACATCCATACTATCTACTTGAAAATAGTGCTTTGCCTTTTCTTCTCTCATTTCAAAAGCATGTTTAAAATACATATAATATAGTACAGATTTAAAATCCCATGTACTAAACACATGCTGGTTTATCAATCAGAGGCATTCATGCAAAACAGTGCATATTAAATCATTTAAGAATGCCCTTATATAATTTATGCCATTTACATTCAAAACACAGTAAATATGGCATTTCTCATCACAACACAAATAAACTGGGTTTTGACCCATCCCTTAGGTCTACCCGTATCATAAAATACATGTGATATACCTTGCGAGACTCAGTGGCTAAATGCAATCTCTCTAGACTATGTAAGAGAGCCTTCCCGCCGAACAGAGCCTCCCCGCCTATTCTGGCTTAAGGATGTTAGGCTTAAGGATCTTACTGTTAGAGAGTATCTCCGGACTATGTACATATCCTAACATGTGGTGAAATCCCAAGCAACACAGTACTCGGTGTGCGGGTTATCACTGCTGTAACGGGAGGGGGGTCAGTCCATCACAACCGTCAGCTATCAACCACTCTCCTCCACAACTCCACAACATAAAACACGGTACAAGGTACTCCATGCCACACGCACGGTACATCGTACACTCGTGGACCCATACATCATGGTCGGGGTGCCTGCCATAGGTCTTAGCCGCTCATACCATGGAAATACATCATAGTAGGGTGCCTGCCATAGGTCTTAGCCCTCATACTATGGAATAAATGCCACGTCTCTAAATTCACGTGAGAACATCTCAACAATGTGACACTCAGTCTACACGGAGGAAATCGTCACGGTTTTCTAACATGTGTGTATATCACGAAAAACTACAGTGCGCGTCTTGAGTGTGACACACAGTCAACACTCCGCCTTAAAACACTGTATATGCATGTCAAAATATCAACACTAGTGCGAGTGAACCTCCAACACCAGGTCATGCATCTCATGTAAAACTCGAGTACGAGCTAATCGCTCCAGCACTCTATCATGCACAAATCACATAAAAACTGAGTACGAGCAATGCTCCAATACTCTATCATGCATGTCAAATAAATGTAGTGGGAGTCAACCTCCAGCACTAATGTATGTGAAAAACATTTGAAATCTAGTGCGAGTTATGCTCTAGCACGATTGTTTCCACATAATTCGGTAGATGGCTCTTTAAAAATAGGGATCTTAAAAATCACCAAAATCAGCACTATAAAGTGTGCTTAATTTACATCGACCTCAAAACATTAGCCCATCCACCTACTCTTCTGCTACACAGCAGTAAAAACCACTCAACATCATTTCCATGCTTTTTACCACTTTTCCCAAAATTTCACTTTTTTCCTAACTAGGGGCAAAATCGTAATTTACCCATATCGGGTCCCTATAATTATTATAGATTTTCTCTGACCCTCAAACAATTTCAGTGAATGTAAAATCCAACGAAAATATGCACAGATATCTCTAGCTACTTGCAAGAGTCCCCTACCTCGGATCACGTCGTGTGACCTCTCTTCCTCTGTGCTGTCTATCTCGCAGTCCGGTCAACTCTCAATATGACTCTGGAACTGCATTTAATCATTCACTGAGTTAATTACACTTTTCCTACTATATTACACATTTAATACAGTTTATTTCACTTAAATTGGCCCTTTTACGCTTAATGGGCCTTAATCACGTTAATCGGGCCTTAATCCGTATTAAGCCCGTTCATCAAGGTCTATCGACTCATTGGGCCTATCAATACCCATTAGGATTTATTCCAAGCTCTTTGGATAGCCCGTATATCATTTACGACATTTTATTCAATTTTCTGAATATAATTCACTAAATCTGAAATTTAATCCGAAATGCGTAAATTAAATCTTAAATACGCATAAATCACATAAATTGTCGTAAATGAGCTTTACTTACCCGAGATTGTGCGATGGTGCGCGAATCGAAGTTCGATCGGGCTTCCGTTCGGAATTAATCGTCGAACTGTACAATTTCGTATATTTAACTCCGGGTCAATTTCTGATTAAATATAATTTAAATAAATTTATCAGAAATTAAATTGGTCACTTTTGACCTCGTATCGACTTACCCGAAGTCCGGTGAAATCCCGATGTGTCTTGGACAGCAGACCTCTCGGTTGGCCTCGATCGGAGCCAACTCCCGTCGGTTGCCGCCGAATGCCCTTTTTTCCTCCGCGGCTTTCTCCCTTCGATTCGTCGGATTCCGGCGCCGGTGGCGCGCGTCGTGGTGGCTGGGAGGTCGCGGGCTTCCCCTCTTCCTTTTCAGACGTTCGCTGGTCACTGGGTCGCCGGATTGGTGGCCGTCCGGTGAGCTCTTCTCCCTCGGTTTGCGTCGGCTTCGTTTCCTTCTCTCTCCCCGTGGTTTCAGAATTTCGTTCGTTTTTTTTTTCAATTTCTTTATAATATATTTTTAATATTATTTTAATCCTTAAAATAATATTAAAAATCCTAAAATATCCCAATAATATCCCAAAAATTCTTATTAAATTCATTTAGTCCGTAAATGAATTTATCAGTCCGATTTTACCTTTTTGGTATTTTTTCCACTATTTTTGGGCTCATTTTTCGAGACAAAAATTCCAAAAATATTAATTAAATTCATATCTTGATAATTGGACTCAAAAATAAATATTTGCCCCGTTATTGATCAAGATTTCTCGATTTCATATTTTTAATGAAATTTTCTCATCGGATTTATACCGAATTTTGGTCAATTAACTTGCTCGAAAATTAATTTAACCCTTATCTTGCTATTATGTAGCTTACATGCATTTTTAATTCTCAATAAATCAATTGCATGATAGTAAATACTCTTCTTATGATTCAACTATGAAATATAACGTTCGTACGCATAGGAATCATAAGGTACAAGCTACATACGTAAATCGAAAACTCGGGTCTGATAGATCTAGACTCAGATTAAGTACGAAAAACTATCAGGTTTTTGTTTTACTTGTGGAAAGCCTGGTTATCTACCTACGAGTTGTGGTGAGGAATTGATAATGTCGGACATGATCAGTCAAAGTCATGGTATGGTCCATTCTCGAGGCTGATTCCTAATAATAAGGGAATTGAAATTTTTCCATCTCAGTTTGAGAGAAAATCCAAGAAAAGCCTTACGGTAGCAAGTATGAAGGAAGTAGAAGAATCTAACGAAAAATCTAGAGAGGTGGAGTGATGGAAAGAGGCGCGTGAAGATGATGGGAATCTCAAAGAGCAAGGAGGAAAGGAGTTTGTTATAACTCAAGAGAGTAGTAACGAGAATTATGGTTATTTGGCTAAAACAATGTAGTTGCAAAGGATATGTATCACGACCTTCCGTGACTTAACAAATCCACTAAAAAGTTTTCACTTTTTACTTACCTTTTTTTCTCATCTATAGTTGGGCTGTGATTCGATGTCAGTATCCTCCCTTACCATATCATTCATTATCATACATACATGTTAATATACTATCTATTGACTGTAATTTCTTTTATAACATAAGTGAGCTCGCATATAATCTAATACAAATATATTCCCCATAATTTAAATCAAATACATCACTGTGCTGTCTATATGTTTAGATACAGAACAGTACAAATATGTATACCTGTCGATCGATAGGAAATGGCAGCGGATAATAGGAACACTATCCTTCACTCGTACTCACTCTACTGCTGATGCTCTGTAGAGATGTGTAAAAAAAGGGGTGAGCTCACAACTCAGTAAGGAAATTTGGTAAGCAAGTGGACATCTACACTTTCTACTCAAAATAATGCTATTCCTCGATAATATCATTTCCTTAGCTCACTTTAAAAGCATGTCTTTAAATAAATATATACTTTTACAGATTAAATCCCATGTATAGAAATCATTCTTAGTTCTCAAATGTAGGCATTTAGTGCAAAACAATGCATTTTTATAAATTCAAAATGCCATTAGATAAATCATGTCATTTATATTTAAATCACAGTAAATATGACATTTAAATCATTCACAACACAATAATCAAATTTTGATCCATCCCTCAGGTCTATCCGTATAAAATCAATCAATCAAGTGATATATCATGTGAGACTCAGTGGTGAAATGTAATAATATCCTAGACTATAGCCATATCCTATAATGGGGACCCTAGGCTACATAGATCTCGGTGTGCGGGGCAATCACTGCTGCAACGGGAGAGGGGTCAGTCCATCACAACCACCAGCTTTCAACTCCTCAACTCCATAACAGCATAATAACACCTGGTACAATGTACTCTATGCCACTCGCACGATACAACGTACACTCGTGGACCTTATCTCAATGGAGATTAGCTGGTCATGAGTTGTATTGCTTGCTAATGGGCATTCTGGGTATAATTAGATAGTTATAGTCTTAAAAGACTAAAAACAAATGACCTTCACCTATCCTAATGGGACATTTCCATTTAGGAGGATGCCTTTCGATTTTGCAATGCACCTGCTACCTTTCAGGTTGCATATGGCCATCTTTCATGATATGGTGAAGGATTTTCTAGAGGTCTTCATGAGTGATTTTTTCGTATTTAGGGATAGTTTTGTCCTCTATTTACATAACTTAAAATTAGTGCCGAAGAGATGTGATAAAACGAACTTGGTACTTAATTAGGAGAAGTGCCACTTTATGGTTAGGGAAGGTATCATGCTTGGGCATAAGATCTCATCGAAGTGGATAAAAACGGATAGAGCTAAGGTGTAAATCATTCAGAAGTTACCTCACCTACCTTTGTGAAAAGAATCAAGACTTTTTTGGGCCATAAAGGCTTTTATAGATAGTTGATAAAGGACTTTTCCTAGATATCAAAGCTATTGTGTAAGCTTCTTGAAAAGGACATTGTATTCTATTTTGATGAGCATTGAATGGATGCATTTAAGACGTTAAAGGAAAAGTTAGTTACAGTCATCGCGATCACAACTCCAGATTAGACTTTACTTTTTTAGCTGATGTGTGATGCGAGTGATTATGTACTTGGGGTTTTACTTGGTCAAAGGAAATAAAAGTTTTTTACGCTACCAACTATGAAAGTAAGACTCTCAATGAAGCTTAGTTAAAAAATGCTACCACCGAGAAGGAGATGTTAGCTATAGTATTGCGTTTTTTAAGTTTCGCTCCTATCTCATTGGTATTAGGGTGGTAATATACACTGATCATGCTACCATTAAGTATTTATTCTCTAAGAAGGATGCAAAACCTAAACTGATTAGATGGATCCTCTTGCTTCAGGAGTTTGACTTAGAGATTAGGGATAAAAAAGAGACTAAGAATTCATGTAGCTAACCATCTATCTAGATTGGATAGTAGACTTAAACAAGATGGAATAACAATTAATGAATCTTTTACTGATGAGTAGTTATTTACTTATGAGCACTCCAGTTTGCCTTGGTATGCTAACTTTGTTAACTATTTAGTAAGTAACGTGTTACCACCTGATGTGACTCCTTAACAGAAGATGAAATTTTTACGTGATGTCAAGTACTATATGGATGAACCTTTCATGTATAAGCAGTGTAAGGATCGAATATTGATGAGGTGTGTCTCTATGAATAACATAGAAGATATACTTTGATATTTCCATTCTTCTGATCATGGAGGGAATTTTGGAGGAGAGAGGACTGATGCCAAGGTTTTGCAATCTAGATACTTCTAACCTACTTTGTTTAAGGGTGCTCATTACTTTGTATCTAGATGTGATAGGTGTCAAAGTGTAGGCAATATTTCCAAAAGAAATAAGATGCCTCTGACCAACATTTTTGAAGTTGAGATCTTTGATGTTTAGGGTATAGACATTATGGGACATGTTGTCCACTCATATGCAATCTTTGTATGTTGTTGGCTATGGACTAAGCATTTCAAAGGGTTGAAGCAATGGTTTTACCAACTAATGATGCCAAGCTGGTGATTAAGTTTTTGAAGAAAAATATTTTTACCAGATTTGGCACCCCTAGAGCTATCACTAGTGATGAGGGATCCCACTTTTGTAACAAGAGTTTTGATAGACTTTTAGGGAAATTTGGGGTCAAGCATAAGGTAGCCATTGCTTATCACTCTCAGACTAGTCGCCAGGAATAGATATCCAATAAGGAGATTAAAGGGATATTGGAGAAGTCAGTGAACCCAAATAAGAACTATTATCCATTAGGTTAGATTATGTACTCTAGGCTTATAGGATAGCCTTAAAAACACTTATAGGATTATCTTCTTATCAAATTATGTATGGGAAGGCTAATCATTTACCTTTGGAGCTTGAGAATAAGGCCTATTGAGCCCTTAAGAACCTGAACTTCAACTTAGATACAACTAGGGAGAAGAGGCTGGTGCAGCTTAATCCGTTGCATGAGTTCTAGTTACAAGTATAAAAAAAAAAAAGCCAAACTCTACATGGAGAAGACTAAACACTGGCATGATAGGAAGATTAAAGAGAGACACCTTGAGCTAGGACAACAAGTTTTGCTTTTTAATTCTTGGTTGAAGTTCTTTCTAGGAAAGCTTAAGTCTAGATAGACAAGACCCTTTACCATTACCTAAGTTTTCCCTTATAGAGCCATTGAGATCATGGATGAGCCTTGGAAGCAGCCCTCTACGGTTAATGGGTATCGGCTTAAGCATTCCTTTAAGGGAGGGTTTAATTGTCAGCATTTTATTACCATCTTAGTTGACCCTCCATCTTCTGACCTTGTGACTTCGCTTCAGTGAGAGTCCTGCTGAGGACTATAAAATCAGCTCAGCTTCATGGTTTATGCTCTTAGCATAGATTCATCTTCATGCAATCAGCTTCATTGATTTTACTTTGTTTTTATTTTCTTTTCACTTTTTGTACAATTCTTTTTCTTTGTTAAGCTGCTTCTTTCGTTGTCTCTTTTGTAAATAGTCTTTACAGTAACACTTCCTCATCAAATTTCACAATGTTTATCATCATCAGAAAGAAGAGTATTCTAATCCTAAACTTTATTTCTTATATTATCTGCCCAATAAGGACACTCTGCACTTTAAGTTTGAGGGAAGGGATTCAATTGAGCATTTTTAAAAATTTCTTAGCAAAATTGTAAATTTTTTCAAAATTTTTGAAAATAAGAGCTTACACTGTTTTATTTTAAGGTGATTTAGTATTTAGCATGTTATTTTCCCATAATCTATGATATAACTCGATGATTTAGTCTGACTTTGATTGACTAAGAAGCATGATTTTAGTGAAAGTATGAAGTTGAATTTTTGAATCTGTCTTGATTCTGATTGCGAGCCTCACTTTATGCGCATGTCATGTCATAGATTTGTATGCTCATTTACAGAAAGCTTATGTATATATAGGATTGCATTTGTTCATTTGATTTTGTGCATCATATTCTAGAATTTGTTTGATCGTCTTTCGAGACAAATATTATATTACACTTGAATAGGGAAGTGATTTAGGCTATCTTTCTATCGTTTGAGCCTTTCTATCTAACTTTGTACATATTTTATCCCTAGTCACCCCTCTAGGCCTAATAAGCTTTTCTCTGTATATACACCTACATAGTTTTCCTTAACCTAAATACATTTTCCTATCCTTTACCCTGAAAGCATGTGATTTCACTAGGATATATTCATAGCTATGCATATATGAGTTGTGGATGATAGTAAAAAAAAAAGTAAAAAATAAAAATAAAAAAGAAGAAATGTAAATCTAAATAAAAAAGAGGTAAAACAAAGGAAAAAGAGAAAAATATAAAAATAGAATAAATGAATTAAGCAAAATAAATAAGTTTGGGAGAAATAATTAAGAGCTCTTACATCATTGATCCTTGTAGGTAATGCAAGCTTAAGAGTATTTGAGCTTAAATCGACTTTATCATACCTTAACCCTAGCATTACATTACAATCTTAATGAAATCCTATTGATCTTTGATTAAGTGTGACTACATTAGTGGAGAGAGAAGTGAAAAGCAAACTTATGAGAGGGATCACTTGTCATTGACTTTGCATCTTTGTGTTTACATAATCTAATCCGAGTGGCATACTCTAAAGTGGCTTCGACATTATCACACACAAGGTGTTCAATTTAGGTTAAGACTTATAATTAAAATATGTTGAGTGTTTAACTTATAATTGTGAGTTTTTTATATTAGAGTCTGCACTTTTTCTTTAAGGATAATATTGGGACAATTAATTTATTTTGTACTTGCCATTTCCTACATATGTTTCATTTTGCTTGCGAATAAGCAAAAACTCAAGTTTGGGGGTATAATAACTCTAAGAAAATGAAGTTATTTTTGTACTTAATTTCTTAATTAATTAATTAAGAAAATCATCTTATTATTTTATTAATTATCCCCTATTTTAATTAAATTTCTCATATATTGCAGATAAATAAATTTTGGATGATTTTTATGGAAAATGGACTAAAAATAGGCTTAAAAGGATATTGGGCCACTAACCTTTCGTCTTATAGCATGAGTCATCATTCTTCTCTCTCCTTAACACCTAGGATGCCAACTATCTATTTCTTATTCATCCTTAAAGAATAAGAACAAAGGACATCTTGGCTAATATATGGAGGACACATGCCCTTGCCAGCTTGCATGTTTATGTGGATAAAAAGATAAAAGAACGTTCTAAAAGGGAGATATGTAACACCCTGAATTATTTCTAATAACTACAGAAGGTTAAAATCTTCAGCCAACTATATACATATATATTGACCTTAATTTTCACAACAGTTTGCATGTATAGTGTAAATTTTACTGTTCATGGCAATCAATTTAATTTTTTTTTGCTCTCGGTTTGTTCATCCGTTTTATTCTTCAATGTTTGTTCGAGCTAATCGATTTCATCCATCATTGCCTTTGATTTTGATGTTTTGATGTGGGTTGGGTGCTGGGTATTATTTCCACATCAATGGTAATGTGGAATCATAGCAGTAGGAGGAGGAATCAAAATAACCCGAGATCATTAGAGTTTCTTATTTTTCTATTCTTGATTTCTTTTGTTTCGATTTTAGCTTTAAAAGGATTCCAATCTTCCTCTTTGTTGCACTTTAAGTTGCCTTTCACATTCTATTTGCAGCTCTATGCTTTTATTAGATGTATGTTTTATGGATATAACATAGGTAGCATGATATTGCAAGGAACCGAGAGCTACAAATCCCAAAAAATTCATTCCTCTGTTTCATTTTCTACTTACTGTTCACCTATGATTTTTTGTATTTGGTTGTTTGTTGGTTCATTACTTCATGCTGTGATGCTCGGCTGATTGAAGAATATATGCTGGATGGTGGTACACTGGTCTAGACCTGGCAATGACAGTAGCAAAAACTCTACCCTCTATTTGGCTCTGTTTGAAACTCACTTGACTGTTCATTTTAGTTCTTCATTTATTATTGTGCTATTCTATTTGCTGCTGAATGCTTTGGTCTTTTGCTAGTCTTCATTTTCTGCATAGTTGCTGAAGGTGTGGACGTGGATGGCAGTAGCTGGTGATTGGTTTGGGTTGCACTGAACAGAGGAGAAGGACGCATAACTAGCTGCTATAGTTACTGGGAAACAGGCTATGGCCAGTTGATGGCTAAGTACAAAGCCAGTCGTTCCTGTTGAAGCTCGATGTGGTGACTGATTAGCGGCAGGATAGTGCAGTAGATGCAGTAACAACACCTAGGTACAGGAGCAGACTTAAAAAACAGACCAGCAGCCGAGAACAGCATGGACAGCAGCTAGAGTATCTGTTCTTTAGCTGGCCAGAGGTCGAAAACCACAGTAAATTGCAGGACCAGACTTGCAGGAAGAGCAGTAACGCCAGAAGTAAGCCACATTTGGACAGCAGCTGATGAAGACAGCAAGCCTGAAACTGAGACATACCTGGACCAACAAGAAAGAAGACACACCTGGAAACTGAGACCACGCCTGGAAACCGAGACCACACCTGGAAACTAGAAAATGAAATGAAACATGAACAGTGTTTGGAGGGATTTATTGGTTGATTTAAATCTAAGGCTTTGTGTGGCAATCATGTCACGACCCAAACTACCCAAAAATCAGAGTTAATTTTTTGCATTTTATTATTTTCTTAAATTCTTACCTGTCCTCGAATCGTGACCAACACTCCACTAATAATTGGGCTGTGCGTCAATGCCAGTCCCACCACACATTTACCATGTAACTTATTTTTTTCTCCAGTCATTTATAAAATGTCTACAATATTTATACATCCCCTAGAGACACTTACAAACATGTTACTGTGCTATGCTTATGTAGATACAATATGTACAAGTGTATATACCTTATGTTGATGGGCAGCAGCGGATATCCGGAATGCAGTACTGAGTCGTCGCAACTTCAACTGGAGATTATCTGTGGGAGAAAATGAAAGGGGTGAGCACATCAAGCTCAGTAAGGCAATCCTACGAACAAGTAGGTAACCATACTACCTACATGAACGTGGTGCCATCCATAAACCACCCTTTCTCCACACATTTTAAAACAATGATATGCGTTATGATGTTATGTAAAACACATTTGCACGGAAAATCAACATGCAATTATTACAAATCATTTCTTTCTCAATTAAAATTTTCACAATAAAGTCAGGACTCGACCCCTCCTTCGGGTGATCCTGACTCACACAAAACCATGGAAATTGAGTTTCTCAAAAGCATCGATATCGAAAACATACGTATATATATACAAGATACGAGACTAGGCAATACTGTATATCGGTAATAACCAGGACTGGCCAATATGTCCTCGTGAGTCCCTCTAGCTTCACGGATCCCAGTGTGCGAGGTCTCACCCTAATCGTGAACTGCCCGGGAGGTGGGTCAATCCAATCCGTCAGTCTTATCCGATCTCACGCATCCGAATATGCCGTATCCGAAGATACCCCATATCACAAAGATACCGTATCACAAAGATACCCCGTATCACAAAGATACCGTATCACAAAGATACCCCGTATCACAAAGATACCGTATCCGAAGATACCCTGTATCACAAAGATACCGTATCGGAAGATACCCCACGGTACATGGTACTCCATGCTACTTGCACGGTACATCGTACTCCATGGACCCATATCACTCTAGGTACTCCAGCCCAAATGGCCTGCTTCCCACAGAGGTTTTCATAACTCAATACTCGTTGCCATGTCTCAAAACGCACGTGCGAGCCTATTAAGTCGGTGACACACAGTCTACCCGATGCTCCAAGCACGGCTCATCGTATGTTCTCATAAAAATCAGTGCGAGCGATGCTCAGCACTCTCATCAAATCAAGTAAACTTGGCAGAGCCCGCTTTACATCTCCACAAGGTCGCCAACCTCATCCCTCACTCTCTCCCTACTTAAGAGGTCTTTTGAGCCTGTTGGGCCTTTTGGCTGACTCCAAGGGCAGACAGCGCTACTCCACAAATTCAGTAAAACTAGTGCGAGCTAGGCTCAGCACTCTGTATATAAATCGTATGAAAATCTTAAAAAATCTGGTGCGAGTTAGACTCTAGCACCGTGTCACGCAAAAGCATGTGAAATCTGGTGCGAGTTATACTCTAGCACCTATGCATGTAAAACTCTAGTGCGAGCTCTCGCTCCAGCACTAATGCATGCATCACACAAATCAAACATCGTGCGAGCTGAGCTCTAGCACGTCACATGTAAATAAAAACATGTAGGTGGCTCGGTTATTTCCAAATAGTTTTCACAGAAATCACATCAATTAAGATATGCAATGCAATGCATTTTTCTTTAAAAGTGAGCCAGCCTACTCATGCATGTGTTGAAATACCTCCAGAACGAGCAGGAACCTCTTGTCCTTGCTCCTCCCAATTTTTCCTAAATTTTTAGATTTTACCCTTAACAAGGGTATTTTAGTAATTTGCCCATTCGGGGCACTAAAATTATTAATTGACCTCTAGACCCTTCAGATAAATTTTAAGGACTGCAAATGAACTTGAAATTGCGTAAAGTTACCTCTAGCAGTCCGCAGAATTCCCTTACCTTATTTTCCTGTCGAGTCTGACCTTTTCTTTTCCAATGTTGTCTCGTCGCGCAGTCCGATATGCTCCCAATCAATTGCCTGGAACTGTGTATTAACATTGCTCAGGTCAGATAACATATAATTTAATTGTACTTAATATTTTCTGGGCTTAATTTAAATCGATGGGCCCATTTACCCCTATTGGGCCCGATTGCACCTTAATGGGCCTTAATCGGCCTTAAGCCCGTTTTCCACTTAATTTTTACTTTATCGAGGCCTATTGGGCTCATTGGGCCCACCAATAATTTATTGGGCGTCGTTCTAGCTCTTGAATAACTAAATTCATTATTTACGACAATTTATCTAAATTTTTCATAATTTAATTCAATTTATGCGAAAATTAAATCAATATCACGCATAACGAGAAAATTGTCGTAAATAGGGGTCACTTACCCGAGAATCCATGCTAGTCCATAAATCGAGGCTATCTCGAGCCCTCGGTGGATGTCAATTCTCGAGCTACAAAGTTCCACAATTTTCCGGGTAAATTTTCAATCGATAATTAATTAAATAAAATATTCCAAATTTAAATCGGGTCAATTTGACCGCTTATCGACTTACCCGAAGCTCGATTGCATCACCGAAATTTTTCCCAATTTTTTTCTCTTTTTCCTTTTCCCTTTTTCTCCCTTTTTCTCCTCTTTTTGGCTGAACCGGTTCAGTCCGGTTCGGACCGGTTCAGACCGCCGGTTCACCCCGGTTTGGCCAGTTCACCGCCGGTTCACCCCTTTTCCGGCCGATTCTCCGCCGGCTTCCACCGCCAGTAGCTCCGCAAGGCTGTCCGCGTCTCGAATCTGGCCTCGACTTCACTCAACGTCGCCGGAAAGTGGCCGGTCCGGCTGTTCTCCCTCGGCCGTCGGACCCATTTCCTTTCCTCCGTCGTCTCCGGCGTTTGCTGGCAGTTTTACCGGTCGGGGCTGCCACCAATCGACTCACCGGTGCCTGGGGAAGCTTCGGTGGTGGTCGATCGGGCCTGAATCGACGCCGTTCGCCGCCGGTGGCCTTCTCTTTCTCCGCGGCTTCTCCTCCCGATTTCGGCCTCCTCCGGCGTCGGTTGGCTGCACCGCCGGTACCATCGTGCTCACCGGCGTCCCCTCTTCCATTTTTGACCCTTGGCCCGGTCAACGGCCGCCGGACAGCTCGTCGGGCTTTTCGGTCAATTGCCTCCGTTTTTCTTTCTCTCTCCCCGACCACTCTCTCTCTCTCTTCCCTTTTTTTTGTTTCAGATTCATTTCATTTTTTTGTTTATTTTATCAATTATTATTATTATTATTATAATCATTAAAATACATTAAAAATACCCAAATATCCCCTAAAATATCCTTAAAATTATAATTTTATTCTAATTTAATTAATTTAATTTAATTTAATTTATTTATTATATTTCAACCTCTTTTTCGGGTATAATTTCTCGATTATTTTCAGGATTATTTTTTCAAACTAAAAATCTCGATTAATTCCCATAAATTAATATCTTGATCAATTTAACCCAAAATAAATTTATTTCATCTTTATTGACCAAGATTTCTCAAATCCATATTTTAATTAAATTTTTCTTATCGAAATTATACCGACCTTTGGTCTTTTGACCATTTTGCCCTTACACGTGTTCGGGATTAATTTAACCCGACTTCCCTTCACAATTACTCCTTTATTTCATATTTACTTTTCATATTTTAATTAAATTTGGGTCTTACAACTCTCCCCCACTTAAGGAATTTGGTCCTCCAAATTAGAACCAATTCATATGAGTCCATATACAACTCCGGGTACATCGATCGTGTCATACTCTTAAATTCTTATGTGACCTTCTCCGGAGTGTATTACTACCAAAGGACTTAATTGGGGAGATCATCTTAAACCTCAATACTTTCTCTTTCCTGTTTAATGCCCGAATCAACTTCTTCAATATACTTATATTTTTATTAAATTGAACTTTTGGAGTTCATATCCAATCACCTATGCTGGATCTGAATAGTATTGCCGAAGCATCAAAAGTGGGACACATTGTGGGTGCCTGCTTATTCAAGTGGAAATGTCACCTACAGGTCTTATCTCCCACTTGTCCAATCTCTCAAAATATTCCATCCAGCGCAACTCAATTTACTTTCTTCCAAAAGTTCGCTACGTCCTTATTCTCTTAGGACAAGAAATATTTCAATCATACTAATTCACCAAGGGAAATTTCAATACTTGTCTATCTGCTCTGAGGTGTCTCCATCTCTCATCCTTAACTAAAACATCCCCAGAGACTTATTATCCAAGGTCGAAAATGATCATATCTGTCACCCACTTTTTCTTATCCAATTTGAGAAACAACCCCCACAGCCATACACTGCCTCATATCTTGTTATCCCGATACTCAATTGCCAATTGTCGTTATTGGAAACTTCAATTAGAAATCAACTGATCATTCCAGGAGCTTATAAAATTAACGGCACACGCTTTCATCGGATCCTCCAGAACTTGTACAGTCTTCTCTGACTGACCATCTGTCTGAGGATGAAAAGCTGTGCTAATACTCAGTCGGGTTCCCATAGCTTCCTTAAATATCCACAGAGGTAGGAAGTGGAGCGGGAATCCCTATATGATACTATGCTCACTGGAACGCTACTTAATGTTCCACAAACTGCCTTACACATAAATCCTCATACACACTCTGAGTATCTGGGGAGTTCATAACCAGAAGGTAGGTGAACTTAGTCACTCTATCTACTATCATCCAAATAGTCTCGTAATATCACCTGGGTCCTCTGTAACCCATCATGACATTCATGGAGACTTGCTCTATTTTTTCGTGCCGTGTCGATATAGGTAGGTGCTGCAATAACTCTGCAGACTTTTAACACTCTACCTTACTCTGCTGACACACTAGGCACTTTTCCATAATCTCCACCAATATCTCTTTCCACATCTGACCACCCATACCCTTTTCAGATATTTCATATATATATTCATTACTTTCCGTATGCACTGTATATCCCGAAGAGTGAGCTTCTGACAATATTACTATCTCATCAACTGTGGTCCTGGGGAGCACTCATATTGTCTCTGAACCTCTCTGTAAATCATTATCATACTCTGTGAACTCTATCACTGTACCCTTCTGAATCAGACCCAAACTATCGACATCTGGTCGATCATCACGCTAAGCCTGGCAAATCCGGGCACTCTCATCCGGTTCTAATCATCAGGCTAGCTGTCACACAATCACTGTCATCATCAGAAGGGATCACATCTATACTGAGGCTCACAACTGCCCTAGCAGCTCACGCTCCCTGACCATCATATGCAATACCATCCCAAGGCTCTTTCTACTCAGAGCATCAGCCTTTCCTGGGTGGTACAATTTTCCACAATCAAAATCTCTCAGAAGCTCTAACCTACTATGTATTCTCATGTTCGCCTCTTTCTGTGAAAACAGATACTCGGGCTTTATGATCAGTGCATATCCACAATTTCTCACCATGTACTTAATAGTACTATATTATCGGTACAACTACTGTTGCCAACTTTAAATCATGGGTCAGATAGTTTATTTCATGATCAAGGAGTTGTCTAACTCCATACTTGACTATCTTCCCATTATACATCAATACACAGCTCCATCATAATTTTGAGGTATCCATACTCACTGAGAACCTCTTGAGCTGTTGGGTATGGTGAAATTAATCACGGTGGTCAGTTCATACTTCATCATGCCAAATTCATGTCACATCAATCATCTTATTTATCATCTTATTCAATTACCACGTTTTCATAGTTAAACGTGTCAACCAAGTAGTCCACATTGAGAACTCGCAACAACCTATCTGTAATAGCAATTTTCCAACTCTTGCTTATAAATCGTCCTAGACTTTAACTACACCCAATATCACTGATACTGCTGATTACAATTCGGTCCAATCCTTGACTTATTTACGCATAAGCGTATAAGATCCTTCTCAACCACTTACGTTTTCAGGTACTAACCTGCGTCATTTCCTTTCCTTATCTTAACGGCTCCTATTAAATTTACTATGTTAGTCTTTATGATTTGTCGAATTTTAATATTCTTATCGTCTTAGTAAATGTATCCTAATGCTAAAGATATTTATTACGATGATCGATTTTTCGTTATAGGTTATATATATATCTAGACGCTGTCAAGTCTTCAGGTGGGGAGGTATTTTGAAATACCTTTATTAGCCTTCAGACTTAACCACAACTACGTTATATCTCAGTCTCTGTGGTCACAATTTATATTCGTTACTACTTGCCTTAATCCTAATGACTTCATATCGTAAGGGTGCTCTTACCTAGCATACCTCTCTTACTCCAATACCTCATGTATCCAGAATCAAGCATATCTCAAGGATTATCTCCTTAGTGTGTCAATTATAACGAAACTCTTGTCATTATTCATTTCATGAGTACAATCCTTTACTCCTTTAATTTCAATTGTTGCACCCCTTTTTATTACTTAAAATCTCTATATCCATATTCCGTTAATTAATCTTCCTCCATTGGGGTACTCATCTATCAGTATTGTGCCCAATGATGTAGGCATTCATGCCTTTTACTCACTTATATGCGAATGAAGGCGGTATGAATAAATGTGTGGCACCAGGATTTATGAACATATGTACTTCATTATTCATAACAAGTGTGGTATCTTACACCACATCTATGAAACATCAATAGTGTCCTGGTCCAAGACATCCTCTCGCCTTCGTCCAACAACCTACTTTCCTTTTTCTTTTCGGCTAGGGCCTCTCTTTTCGTTGCGGCTATACCAACGAAGTTATTCTGTCTCTTTACTTTTCTGTGGGACGATCTCGCCCAATTCTGTGCAATCAAATCAATGGTCCGTCTTATCACACTTAACGGCCATTTTCATCTATACCGTGTAGGTATAAACCTTCCTTCCGTGGTATCCACCACACATCTCACACTGCTTACAGTGCTCACACTGCTACACTGCTTCGCAGCAGGTCGGGGTCCGCCAATCACAATGCCCCTCAACAGTGCCAAAATTGGATGCACTAGGGCCTTACCAATTATCTCAGCCCATAACTCATCAAATCTAATCTTTAACCAATTTCCATTTTTCCCATTTTGACATCTCTGTCATTTCTCGATTCTCTTTCTATCTCTATTTCGGCCCTCATTACCTTTCTCAATCACAGAGGCGTGCAATTCGTGTTCTTATTTACCCAACTGTAAATCTGTGCACTGCCTCGGTATAGGCAATATCTCACGGTCAATTGGACTCTAATCGAAAAGTTGAGTCATTTCATGAACCTTTAAACATCTCGATTGTCACTTGTTCATAGTGTCGAGGAATTATCTGCCCAGAATATAACCGAGTTTCCATACTCGTCAATAAATTAAATCCTCTGGGTCAGAGTAAGGACTTTAATTCAAAATTTTCTTTAAATAATGTCCGGGATGTTCTGTCACCGGAATACATCCATAAACAATTCTCATCTTAGCTCTGAATGTTTAACACTTAAGATGGGTCGAGCGGGTTTCCACCAATGCTCCGCTGCGCTCTCTGATCTCATACATAATCTGAGCAATTAGCTCCTCAAAATGATACCCATGCTCCGCTTCAATCTCGCGAAGCGTCTCTCAATACTGTCCGATCACTCTGTCGGACTCTGTGGGGCATACTCAACATTAGCCTCCATTTCAATTTCATCATGATTCTCATAGTCAAACTCAGCACGACTTAGCAGATTCAGGTCTACCTCTACGACCTCTGCCTCGTGCACTATCTCATCTAACGCGACTCATATTAGGCATTCCTGCATTCTCAACCATTTTCTTAGTCAAAACCCATCTCGATATACACTATTGTATCTAACCAAGCACAGTAACACGGGGATGTAATTTCCTAATTACTGACACTGATACACATCAGACCAATTATGCTCTGATACCACCTTTATATGTCACGACCCAAACTATCCAAAAATCAGAGTTAATTTTTCGCATTTTATTATTTTCTTAAATTCTTACCTGTCCTCGAATCGTGACCAACACTCCACTAATAATTGGGCTGTGCGTCAATGCCAGTCCCACCACACATTTACCATGTAACTTATTTTTTTCTCCAGTCATTTATAAAATGTCTACAATATTTATACATCCCCTAGAGACACTTACAAACATGTTACTGTGCTATGCTTATGTAGATACAATATGTACAAGTGTATATACCTTATGTTGATGGGCAGCAGCGGATATCCGGAATGCAGTACTGAGTCGTCGCAACTTCAACTGGAGATTATCTGTGGGAAAAAATGAAAGGGGTGAGCACATCAAGCTCAGTAAGGCAATCCTACGAACAAGTAGGTAACCATACTACCTACATGAACGTGGTGCCATGCATAAACCACCCTTTCTCCACACATTTTAAAACAATGATATGCGTTATGATGTTATGTAAAACACATTTGCACGAAAAATCAACATGCAATTATTACAAATCATTTCTTTCTCAATTAAAATTTTCACAATAAAGTCAAGACTCGACCCCTCCTTCGGGTGATCCTGACTCACACAAAACCATGGAAATTGAGTTTCTCAAAAGCATCGATATTGAAAACATACGTATATATATACAAGATACGAGACTAGGCAATACTGTATATCGATAATAACCAGGACTGGCCAATATGTCCTCGTGAGTCCCTCTAGCTTCACGGATCCCAGTGTGCGAGGTCTCACCCTGATCGGGAACTGCCCGGGAGGTGGGTCAATCAACCCGTCAGTCTTATCCGATCTCACGCATCCGAAGATGCCGTATCCAAAGATACCCCATATCACAAAGATACCGTATCACAAAGATACCCCGTATCACAAAGATACCGTATCACAAAGATACCCCGTATCACAAAGATACCGTATCCAAAGATACCCTGTATCACAAAGATACCGTATCCGAAGATACCCCACGGTACATCGTACTCCATGCTACTTGCACGGTACATCGTACTCCATGGACCCATATCACTCTAGGTACTCCAGCCCAAATGGCCTGCTTCCCACAGAGGTTTTCATAACTCAATACTCGTTGCCATGTCTCAAAACGCACGTGCGAGCCTATTAAGTCGGTGACACACAGTCTACCCGATGCTCCAAGCACGGCTCATCGTATGTTCTCATAAAAATCAGTGCGATCGATGCTCAGCACTCTCATCAAATCAAGTAAACTTGGCAGAACCCGCTTTACATCTCCACAAGGTCGCCAACCTCATCCCTCACTCTCACCCTACTTAAGAGGTCTTTTGAGCCTGTTGGGCCTTTTGGCTGACTCTAAGGGCAGACAGCGCTACTCCACAAATTCAGTAAAACTAGTGCTAGCTAGGCTCAGCACTCTGTATATAAATCGTATGAAAATCTTAAAAAATATGGTGCGAGTTAGACTCTAGCACCGTGTCACGCAAAAGCATGTGAAATCTGGTGCGAGTTATACTCTAGCACCTATGCATGTAAAACTCTAGTGCGAGCTCTCGCTCCAGCACTAATGCATGCATCACACAAATCAAACATCGTGCGAGCTGAGCTCTAGCACGTCACATGTAAATAAAAACATGTAGGCGGCTCGGTTATTTCCACATAGTTTTCACAGAAATCACATCAATTAAGATATGCAATGCTATGCATTTTTCTTTAAAAGTGAGCCAGCCTACTCATGCATGTGTTGAAATACCTCCAGAACGAGCAGGAACCTCTTGTCCTTGCTCCTCCCAATTTTTCCTAAATTTTTAGATTTTACCCTTAACAAGGGTATTTTAGTAATTTGCCCATTCGGGGCACTAAAATTATTAATTGACCTCTAGACCCTTCAGATAAATTTTAAGGAATGTAAATGAACTTGAAATTGCGTAAAGTTACCTCTAGCAGTCCGCAGAATTCCCTTACCTTATTTTCCTGTCGAGTCTGACCTTTTCTTTTCCAATGTTGTCTCGTCGCGCAGTCCGATATGCTCCCAATCAATTGCCCGGAACTGCGTATTAACATTCCTCAGGTCAGATAACATATAATTTAATTGTACTTAATATTTTCTGGGCTTAATTTAAATCGCTGGGCCCATTTACCCCTATTGGGCCCGATTGCACCTTAATGGGCCTTAATATGCCTTAAGCCTGTTTTCCACTTAATTTTTACTTTATTGAGGCCTATTGGGCTCATTGGGCCCACCAATAATTTATTGGGCCTCGTTCTAGCTCTTGAATAACTAAATTCATTATTTACGACAATTTATCTAAATTTTTCATAATTTAATTCAATTTATGCGAAAATTAAATCAATATCACGCATAACGAGAAAATTGTCGTAAATAGGGGTCACTTACCCGAGATTCCATGCTAGTCCGTAAATCGAGGCTATCTCGAGCCCTCGGTGGATGTCAATTGTCGAGCTACAAAGTTCCACAATTTTTCGGGTAAATTTTCAGTCGATAATTAATTAAATAAAATATTCCAAATTTAAATCGGGTCAATTTGACCGCTTATCGACTTACCCGAAGCTCGATTGCATCACCGAAATTTTCCCCAATTTTTTTCTCTTTTTTCTTTTCCCTTTTTCTCCCTTTTTCTCCTCTTTTTGGCTGAACCGGTTCAGTCCAGTTCGGACCGGTTCAGATCGCCGGTTCACCCCGGTTTGGCCGGTTCACCGCCGGTTCACCCCTTTTCTGGCCGATTCTCCGCCGGCTTCCACCGCCAGTAGCTCCGCAAGGCTGTCCGCGTCTCGAATCTGGCCTCGGCTTCACTCAACGTCGCCGGAAAGTGGCCGGTTCGGCTGTTCTCCCTCGGCTGTCGGACCCATTTCCTCTCCTCCGTCGTCTCCGACGTTTGCCGGCAGTTTCGCCGGTCGGGGCTGCCACCAATCGACTCACCGGTGCCTGGGGAAGCTTCGGTGGTGGTCGATCGGGCCTGAATCTGCGCCGTTCGCCGCAGGTAGCCTTCTCTTTCCCCGCGGCTTCTCCTCCCGATTTCGGCCTCCTCCGGCGTCGGTTGGCTGCACCGCCGGTACCATCGTGCTCACCGGCGTCCCCTCTTCCATTTCCGACCCTTGGCCCGGTCATCAGCCGCCGGACAGCTCGTCGGGCTTTTCGGTCAATTGCCTCCGTTTTTCTTTCTCTCTCCCCGACCACTCTCTCTCTCTCTTCCCTTTTTTTTTGTTTCAGATTCATTTCATTTTTTTTGTTTATTTTATCAATTATTATTATTATTATAATCATTAAAATACATTAAAAATACCCAAATATCCCCTAAAATATCCTTAAAATTATAATTTTATTCTAATTTAATTAATTTAATTTAATTTAATTTATTTATTATATTTCAACCTCTTTTTCGGGTATAATTTCTCGATTATTTTCGGGATTATTTTTCCAAAATAAAAATCCCGATTAATTCTCATAAATTAATATCTTGATCAATTTAACCCAAAATAAATTTATTTCATCTTTATTGACCAAGATTTCTCAAATCCATATTTTAATTAAATTTTTCTTATCGAAATTATACCGACCTTTGGTCTTTTGACCATTTTGCCCTTACACGTGTTCGGGATTAATTTAACCCGACTTCCCTTCACAATTACTCCTTTATTTCATATTTACTTTTCATATTTTAATTAAATTCGGGTCTTACAAATCAACTCTTGCATTAATCCATTTTTCTTGCATTTTTAGTATAGTTTAATTAGTTGTTAGTTTAGGATAGTTGTTAGTTGTCAATTTAGATTTGTTCTAGTTTTTTTTATTTGTTAATTTAATTTTCAGTCTTAATTTTTAGTTATAGTTAATTTTATATTTTATGTTTTAGGATTTAATTTTAGTTTAGCATTTTACAAGTTACTTAATCTAGATTAATCTTTAATTTCATTATGTTTTAGTTTAGTTTAAATTGCATTTTGATTAAGTAGTTTAAATTGCATTTTAGGTTAGTTTAATTATAGTTTAATTAATCTTGTTTTGCTATTTTCATTTTTGCTTTTTATTTTAGTTGCGTTAATTCATTTTGATTGTTTTAATTTTCTTTCGTAGGTATTTTCTTTAATTGCTCGGAGTTCAGTAAGCAAATCTTAGTTCAGTTTTATTTTCTTTATTTCTAATGTTTATTGTTTTCAGTACGTTTAATTAGCCTTAAGAGATCACCAACTTAAATTTCATAATTTTCTAGGATATATTTAGGGTAAGATTAACCGGTAGTTAATTAGGCTAATCAACTTCTCTGTGGGACGATAACTCGGGACTCAAATCTCATTATTACTTGTACGATCCATGCAGTTGCGGTAATACCTTTAGGGCGTGTTAAGTTTTGGAGTCATTGCCGGAGAAGTCTTAATTAGTCATTAGTTAATATCGGTGAAATTATGCTTAGGTGTAATTCTAGCTTGTAAATATTTATGTTGTAAATATTTAATCTAGATTAGTTAATAAAAAAATTAAAAAAAAAAACCTGGAAAAAAAAATTTTAAGGACTTTCTGATGTTTGCATGCGTAGAGCCAGGAGTTTTGATTGCTTTTCTCTAGATCGAGAAATTGAAAGCACTCTTAGAAAAATTCGAAAGGACTATTAAAAATTTATAGCTCCATTGCAAAACACGATGTCAGAAAATAGGGAAATTAGGACCGTTGGAGATTATGCAATGCCGACGATTGGAGGATATTATTCCGGCATTAGGCCACCAACTGTCCCTGCTAACAATTTTGAAATTAAGCCCGCAATCCTCCAGATGATCCAGACTTCATTGCAGTTCAGTGGGTTTCCGCACGTTGACCCACATGCTCACCTTGGGCAATTCCTGGACTTGTGTAACACGTTCAAAAACAATGGGTTATCTGATGATGCGCTTAGGCTTAGATTATTCCCCTTCTCACTTAGGGATAGGGCGAGACACTGGTTAACCTCCCTACCTCCAGGATTCATTTCTACATGGGACAAGCTAGCCCATCAATTTCTAGCTAAGTTTTTCCCTCCCTCTAAAATGGCCAGACTCCGTAGTGACATATCTTCCTTTGCTCAGTACGACTCTAAAATTCTTTACAAAGCATGAGAACGATATAAAGAGCTTCTTAGGAAGTGCCCTCACCATGGCCTACCTCTGTGGTTACAAGTCCAGACCTTCTACAACGGACTTACAAGCCCAAATAGGACTATTGTTGACGCTACTGCGGGTGGAGCGCTAATGTGTAAAACAGAGGAGGAAGCTTACGAGTTGTTAGAAAAGATGGCGGCTAACAACTATATATGGTCCTCAGAGAGGCAAATGCCAAAGAAGTCGATGGGTATTTATGAGCTCGACACACTGTCTACCTTGACCTCTCAAATCGCTAATCTTACAAAGAAGGTAGAGTCGCTCAGTACCCAACATAATCCTCCCACCAGTCCTAATCCGATTTATTCTGTCCAAAGTATTTTTCTTTCCGGCGAGCTATGTAGTGGTACCCACTCTGTAGATAGGTGTCCGCTCAACTTAGAATCGGTTCAGTATGTTGCCCCTTCTCAAATGTAACAGAACAACCCTTTTTCAAACACCTATAATCCAAGGTGGAGGAACCATCCTAACTTCTCCTGGAGCCAAAACCAAGGGCAAACTTCTAGCTCTAGACCTGTAGGGCTCCCTGGTTTTCAAGCTCCACCGGTTCAGGCACCACCACAGTCGCAATTTCTATACCATCCACCACATCATCCATCTACACCTCAATTTCAATATCATCCATCACCACCACCACCACCACCACAACCCGTGTAGCCCCAACATTACCATGTACCAGCAGCTGAGAAGAAGCCCTCGCTTGAGGAAATGATCATGACTATCCTGCAAAATCAAGCTGCCTCAATTAAGAACTTAGAAGTTCAGGTTGGACAAATAGCTAGTGCTCTTAGCCAATGTCCTTAAGGGACCCTTCCTAGTAACACTGAAGTTAATCCTGTTAAGCAAAGGAAGGGTAAGGAACATGTTAGATCCATCACCCTTAGGAGTGGCAGAGAGCTAGATGAGCCACAAGTTAAGTTTGGACCTGAACAGCCCATAGTTGATAAACCCATAGGTTCTAATGAAGCAGCTCAGAAGGAGCAGGAACCTCAAGATCGGGCTGTAAAGGAAACAAAGCTAGGCACTTCTTCATCTTTACCCTTTTTCTACTTCAATGCCTTCTTCGTCCTCTGATTCTATAATGCTTCCATTACATCCCCTCCGATTAGACCACCAGTACCTTTTCCTCAGAGGTTCCAGAATCAAAAACTAGATCTACAATTTGCCAAATTTCTTGAGGTTTTTAAGAAACTTCACATCAACATTCCTTTCGCAGATGCCTTAGAGCAAATGCCATGTTATGTGTAGTTTCTAAAGGATATCCTCTCTAGGAAAAGAAGATTGGAAGATTATGAGATGGTGGCCTTAACTGAGGAATGTAGTGCAATTATCCAGAGAAAATTACCCCCCAAGCTCAAGGATTCCGGGAGTTTTACCATACCCTGCACTATTAGAAATATGTTCTTTAGTGGAGCCCTGTGTGATTTAAGAGCTACTATCAATCAATGCCTTTCTCTATCTATCAGAAGTTAGGAATAAGGGATGTCAAGCCCACTACAGTGACCCTTCAGCTAGCAGATCGATCCATTAAATATCCAAAGGGGGTCATTGAAGATGTCTTAGTAAAGGTGGACAAGTTTATTTTCCCTGCAGATTTTATTGTACTAGATATGGAGGAAGAGAGGGAAGTCCCCATTATTTTAGGCAGACCTTTCCTAGGTACTGGTAGGACGATAATTGATGTGCAAAAGTGGGAGTTCACGATGAGAGTCCTAGATCAGGAAGTGAAATTTAATGTTTTCAAACCTTTGAAGCTCTCTGATGACTCTCAAGAGTGTTTTAAGATTGATATTGAGGATATAAGGCTTGAGCACAAGAAATCTCAAAGAAGGAGGGAAGTAGCTAGAGCTAAGAAGGAGTTAACTATTGACATTTTATCACCACTCTGGTTGATCCTCCTACTTTTCGCCCTGCTGCTGAGTGTTGTTTTCTTCAGCTGCATTTGAAGTGGTTGTGTTTTTCTTTTCACATTGTATATAGTTCTTTTTCTTTTTCCTTTCTGTTGTTTCTTTCTTTATTTATTTTGCAGGTTTATTTTCTAGTTTTACGCTTTCAATAAAAGCTTCAGTTGTTCATCATCATCAGAAAAGAGAGTACTTTGTTCCTGAACTTCAATTCTTATATTATCTGCACACTGAGGACACTGTGCACTTTAAGTTTGGGGGAGGGGATATCACTTGAGTATTTTTTGAAAATTTGAGCAAAACTGAAAATGTTTTAAAATTTTTTGAAAATAGGAGTTGAAATTGTTTGATTTTGGGATGATTTAGTGCTTAGTAAGTAGTTTTCTCATATTCCGATGATATGACCCCATGATTTAGTCTAACTTTGATTGAATGAGAAGCATGATTATAGGAAAAGCATGAAGTTGAGTTCTTGAATAGGTCTAGATTCTGATTGTGATTTCCTCATTTTATGCACATGTCATGTCATGAATCTGTATATTTATTTAGAGAAAGCTTATGTGGACATAGGATTGCATTTGTTCAGTTGATTTTGTGCATCATATTCTAGAATTTGTTTGATCTGATCTCGAGGTAAAATATTAGATCACATTTAATTGGGGAGATGATTTAGGCCATCTTTGGATCATTTAAGCCTTTCTAGCCGACCCTGTACATATTTTACCCCTAGTCACCCATCTGGGCTAAATAAGCTTTTCTCTGTAAATGCACATGCAAAATTTTCTTAGCTTAAATACTCTTTTCCTATCCCTTACCCCGAAAGCATGAAAGTCATTGGGATATATTGTGAGCTTTGTACATTTGGGTATCTGGTGATAGTAAAAATTCAAAAAAAAAAAAAGAAAGAAAAGAAAATGAAAGAAAAAGAAGAAAGAAGAAAAATACAAAAATAGAATAAAATGTCTAGTGAAAGAAATAAGTTTGGGGGGAGTGATTTGAGCTCTTACATTAAAGATCCTAGAAGTAATGCATGTTAAGGGGTAATTAAACCTAAATCGACTTTATCTTACCTTAGCCCCAGCCTTACATTACAAGCTTAATGAAGTCCTATTGATCTTTAGTTAAGTGTGACTACATTAGTGGAGAGAGAAGTGAAAAGCAAACTTATGAGAATGATCACATGTCTTTGACTTTGCATTCACTATGTTTGCATAATCTGATTCGGGTAATGTACTGTGAAGTGACTTTGACATTTTCACACACACACGAGGGATCCAATTTGGGTTAGGACTTATGATTGAATGATTCTGAGTGTTGGACTTATAATTGTGATTCTTTGATTTCATAGTCTATACTTTTTCTTTGAGGATAATATTGAGGAAATTATTGTGTTTTGTACGTGTCATTCCTACAATTATTTTTTTTTGCTTGAGGACAAGCAAAAACTCAAGTTTGGGGGTGTGATAATTCTATATTTTTAGAATTATTTATGCTTAATTTCCTAATTAATTATTTAAATCCCAATTTATTTTGTTAATTATCCCCTTTATTTAATTAAATTTCTCATGTTTGCAGATAAATTAAATCCAGATGTATTTTAAATATTTCGGTAGAAAATGGACTGAAATTGAGCTGAAATCGAGATTGAACCACGCAGACAACACGAGCCTAGCACATCTAATTGGACAAAAAGACAGATGACATGGAAATATTATTTTTCAAGGAGCCAATGCTTTGAAGACAAGTGGCCAAACAATTATACCCCTAAGTGTGTATATAAATAGAAAAAGATGGCAATTGAAAAAGGGGGTAGCCTAAGTTAGGAGTAGTGTAGAGAAATTTAGGAGTAGTTTTAATTTAGGGTAGAATAGCTTTAGGTTAATTTTAAAGCTTTCCTTGTTTTAATTTTCAAATGTTTTCTTTTTCCAACAAATAATTTATTTTTACTATTCATGGCAATCAATTTAATTTTTTTTTTGCTCTCGGTTTGTTCATCTGTTTTGTTCTTCAATGTTTATTCGAGCTAATCGATTACATCCATCACTGCCTTTGATTTTGATGTTTTGATGTGGGTTGGGTGTTGGGTATTATTTCCACATCAATGGTAATGTGGGATCACAACAGTGGGAGGAGGAATCGAAATAACCCGAGATCATTGGAGTTTCTTATTTTCTGTTCTTGATTTCTTTTGTTTTGGTTTTAGCTTTAAAAGGATTCCAATCTTCCTCTCTGTTGCACTTTAAGTTACCTTTCACATTCTGTTTGCAGCTCTAAGCTTTTATTAGATGTATGTTTTATGGATATAGCATAGGTAGCGTGATATTGCAAGGAACCGAGAGCCACAAATCCCAGAAAATTCATTCCACTGTTTCATTTTCTACTTACTGTTCACCTATGATTTTCTGTATTTGGTTATTTGTTGGTTCATTGCTTCATGTTGTGATGCTCGGGTGATTGAAGAATGTATGCTGGATGGTGGTACATTGGTCTAGACCGGGCAATGACAGTAGCAATAACTCTACCCTCTGTTCGGCTCTGTTTGAAACTCACTTGACTATTCATTTTAGTTCTTCATTTATTATTGTGCTATTACATTTGCTGCTGAATGCTTTAGCTTTTGCAAGTCTTCATTTGCTGCATAGTTGTTAAAGGTGTAGACGTGGATGGCAGTAGCTGGTGATTGGTTTGGGTTGCACTGAATAGAGGAGAAGGATGCATAACTAGCTGCTGTAGTTGCTGGGAAACAGGCTATGGCCAGTTGATGGCTAAGTGCAAAGCTAGTCGTTGCTGCTGAAGCTTGATGTGGTGACTGATTAGCAGCAGGACAGTGTAGCAGAGGCAGTAGTAGCACCTGGGTGCAGGAGCAGACAGAAAAAAAAATAGACCAGCAGCCGAGAGCAGCATGGACAGCAACTGGAGTATCTGTGCTTTAGCTGGGCAGAGGTCGAGAACAGCAGTAGATTGCAGGACCAGACTTGCAGGACGAGCAGCAACGGCAGAAGCAAGGCACGTCTAGACAGCAGCTGATGAAGACAGTAGGCCCGGAACCGAGACATACCTAGACAAACCAGAAAGAAGACACGCCTGGAAAATGAGACCACACCTGGAAACCAGAAAATGAAATGAAGCATGAACATTGTTTGGAGGGATTTATTGGTTGATTTAAATCTAAGGCTTTGTTTGGCAATCAACTCTTACATTAATCCATTTTTCTTGCATTTTTAGTATAGTTTAATTAGTTATTAGTTTAGGATAGTTGTTAGTTGTCAATTTAGATTAGTTCTAGTTTTTTTTATTAGTTAATTTAATTTTCAGTCTTAATTTTTGGTTAATAGTTAATTTTATATTTTATGTTTTAGGATTTAATTTTAGTTTAGCATTTAACAAGTTACTTAATCTAGATTAATCTTTATTTTCATTAAGTTTTAGTTTAGTTTAAATTGCATTTTGATTAAGTAGTTTAAATTGCATTTTAGGTTAGTTTAATTGTAGTTTAATTAATCTTGCTTTGCTATTTTCATTTTTGCTTTTTATTTTAGTTGCGTTAATTCATTTTGATTGTTTAAATTTTCTTTTGTAGGTATTTTCTTTATTTGCTCGGAGTTCAGTAAGCAAATCTTAGTTCAGTTTTATTTTCTTTATTTTTAATGTTTATTGTTTTCAGTACGTTTAATTAGCCTTAGGAGATCACCAACTTAAATTTCATATTTTGCTAGGATATATTTAGGGTAAGATTAACCAGTAGTTAATTAGGCTAATCAACTTCTCTGTGGGATGATAACTCGGGACTCAAATCCCTTTATTACTTGTACGACCCGTGCACTTGCGGTAATACCCTTAGGGCGTGTCAAGTTTTAGGGTTTGTTAGACCCTAACTACTTGACCAGGCGCCCAACTCGTAAGGGATCGACTGGGGCGCTGTGATGAGTGCGGAGCGTGGGAAAGCTTTACACGGGGCGCGCTCCAAAACAGGCAAGACAGGCATTTGGCTTAGGCGGATTGCCAAGCATGAAACGGAAATGCTAACGGATGATGATCGTAGTTTGTAGGTAGTGAGCTAACCTGCCGACACTTTAGAAACGTGAACCAGGTGGTTGACAACAGCCATAGCAAAGATCGTGCAGTCATGGGAGACGGGCTCGAGAGCTAAGGCGAATCCTTAAAAATTGGGATAAGGATAAATGCGGGTCATAAGCCGGGATAAGCAGAAAAGTCTTAGTAGATCGAATCTCTGGAGATTATCACAGATATAAACTTTGAAGTGCATTGAGGTGGCGATCATCCGGAGAGTCCTTAGTTTAGTAAGAATTAATCTTATAGAGTTTCTGTTGTAATCAAACTCAGTTGCCTACGTGAGGGAGATGTCCTCACTTGCCTATATAAACCCTAGGGGAGGGGGTAGAATGTATTCATTCATCATTCATCGAGAGAATCATTCAGGGAGAAAAAGAGTGATAGCTAAGAGCGGTCATCTGTGTGAACTTCAAACGGTAGCTTGAAATCTGGCACACGCCCTAAGGGTATTACCGCAAGTTCATGGGTCGTACAAGTAATAATGAGATTTGAGTCCCGAGTTACTGTCCCACAGAGAAGTTGATTAGCTTAATTAACTACCGGTTAATCTTACCCTAAATATATCCTAGCAAATTATGAAATTTAAGTTGGTGATCTACTAAGGCTAATTAAACGTACTACAAACAATAAACATTAAAAATAAAGAAAATAAAACTGAACTAAGATTTGCTTACTGAACTCCAAGCAATTAAAGAAAATACCTACAAAAGAAAATTAAAACAATCAAAATGAATTAACGCAACTAAAATAAAAAGCAAAAATGAAAATAGCAAAGCAAGATTAATTAAACTACAATTAAACTAACCTAAAATGCAATTTAAACTACTGAATAAAAATGCAATTTAAACTAAACTAAAACTTTATGAAAATAAAGATTAATCTAGATTAAGTAACTTGTAAAATGCTAAACTAAAATTAAATCCTAAAACATAAAATATAAAATTAACTATTAACTAAAAATTAAAACTGAAAATTAAATTAACAAATAAAAAAAAAAAACTAGAACTAATCTAAATTGACAACTAACAACTATCCTAAACTAACAACTAATTAAACTATACTAAAAATGCAAGAAAAATGGATTAATGCAAGAGTTGATTGCCAAACAAAGCCTTAGATTTAAATCAACCAATAAATCCCTCCAAACACCGTTCATGCTTCATTTCATTTTCTAGTTTCCAGGTGTGGTCTTGGTTTCCAGGCATGTCTTCTTTCTGGTTTGTCCAGGTATGTCTCAATTCCAGGCCTGTTGTCTTCATCAGTTGCTATCCAAACATGGCTTGCTTCTACCGTTGTTGCTAGTCCTGTAAGTCTGGTCCTGCAATCTACTGCTGTTCTCAACCTCTGCCTAGCTAAAGCACAGATACTCCAGCTACTGTCCATGCTGCTCTCGACTGCTGGTCTATTTTTTTTCCGTCTACTCCTGCACCCAGGTGCTACTACTACCTCTGCTACACTATCCTACCGCTAATCAATCACCACATCGAGCTTCAGCAGGAACAACTGGCTTTGTACTTAGCCATCAACTGGCCATAGTCTGTTTCCCAGCAACTACAGCAGGTAGTGATGTGTCTTTCTCCTCTGTTCAGTGCAACCCAAACCAATCACCAACTACTGCCATCCACGTCCACACCTTCAGCAACTATGCAACAAATAAAGACTAGCAAAAGACCAAAGCATTCAGCAACAAATGGAATAGTACAATAATAAATGAAGAACTAAAATAAACAGTTAAGTGAGTTTCAAACAGAGCCGAACAGAGGGTAGAGTTATTGCTACTGTCATTGCTAGATCTAGACCAGTGTACCACTATCCAGCATACATTCTTTAATCACCCGAGCATCACAGCATGAAGCAATGAACCAACAAACAACCAAATACAGAAAATCATAGTTGAACAGTAAGTAGAAAATGAAACAGAGGAATGAATTTTTTGGGATTTGTGGCTCTCGGTTCCTTGCAATATCACGCTACCTATGCTATATCCATAAAACATACATCTAATAAAAGCTTAGAGCTGCAAACAGAATGTGAAAGGCAACTTAAAGTGTAACAGAGAGGAAGATAGAATCCTTTTAAAGCTAAAATCGAAACAAAAGAAATCAAGAACAAAAAAATAAGAAACTCCAATGATCTCGGGTTATTTCGATTCCTCCTCCTACTGCTGTGATCCCACATTACCATTGATGTGGAAATAATACCCAGCACCCAACCCACATCAAAACATCAAAATCAATGGCAGTGATGGATGAAATCGATTAGCTCGAATAAACATTGAAGAACAAAACAGATGAACAAACCGAGAGCAAAAAAATTTAAATTGATTGCCATGAACAGTAAAAACAAATTATTTGTTGGGAAAAGTAAACATTCGAAAATTTAAAACAAGGAAAGGTTTAAAATTAACCTAAAACAATTCTACCCTAAATTAAAACTACTCCTAAATTTCTCTACACTACTCCTAACCTAGGCTACCCCCTTTTTCAATTGCCATCTTTTTCTATTTATATACACACTTATGGGTACAATTGTAATATTTTTTTTATCCTAGATGAGTTGGCATTGTTTGGCCACTTGTCTTCTCAGCATTGGCTCCTTGAAAAATAATATTTTCATGTCATCTGTCTTTTTGTCCAATTGGATGTGCTAGGCTCGTGTTGTCCGCGTGGTCCAATCTCGATTTTAGCTCAATTTCGATCCATTTTCTATCGAAATATTCAAAATTCATCTGGATTTAATTTATCTGCAAACATGAGAATTTTAATTAAATAAAGAGGATAATTAACAAAATAAATTGGGGATTTAAATAATTAATTAGGAAATTAAGCACAAAAAATTCTAAAAATATAGAATTATCATGTAAACAGCAACCAACAACTATCAACTACTTAAAATTTTCTATCAAAATAAACCAAATAATTTATCCAACAACAACCATATGGTGGAATAATTTTAAATGGTCTCTGTGACCATCAATGTAAAATATTACCAACAAGTCATAACACAATCTCACATTTACATCCCAACAGATATCCTTAACCACTGTATCAAATAACAGTGTCTATAGACTTAACTATCAAGTAATACCTTAATTGGCAACTGCAAAATACTCTGGGAGACGAGAACTTACCACAGCTACAATTCACTCAGAAGACTTATCTGTGAGGTGGAAAAAGAAGGGATGAGCTTGGCCTAGTAAGTGAATAAGAGAACACAGCGAAAGCAAATAAAGTTCAAAAACTTTCATGTCAAGTATAAAAGATTATCATATACGATTTAAAGAGAAAATACAACTAAACAATGATAATTAAATTTCAAAATGCATATCGAAAAGCATGCAAGTGCTATATAATCATAATATCACAAAGTGAGCCATTTTCAAAAGTTCGCTATGTCGAACTAAGGTATCACCAAAAGCACTGTAGCTATCGGTTCGTCACACTCCCCGCTTGGGGCACTAAAGATGATCATAGACTCACAACCAATCCCATTGACCAGATGAGATAGGTACCTATCTAAACTATTCAAGACAGACCAAAATGCTTCTATCGAATTTAAAGCATAATAAGGTGAACCTGATTAAATATATGTATCATGTAGCTCACAATTTTCACAACCAACTGCATGACATTAATTTAAATCCAAGAGTCAACTAAATCACACAATTCAAAATCACATCGTATAGCTGGGAGGTTCTGTCACGACCTAAAAATCAGAGTAAATTTTTCATTTTTCTTTCATACTTACCTGTCCTCTGATCGTGACCACACTCCACTAACAATTGGGCTGTGCGTCAATGCCAGTCCCACCATTCATTCACCATATAACTTATTTCCTTATTAAAGGAAAGGTAAACACATGAGTTTTTCACTAATTCTTTCCCATTCATTTACAAGTGTTCACAGTGTCATACATCCCCGAAAGTTAGTTACAAACATGTTATTGTGCTATTCTTATTTAGATACCATATGTACACGTTTATATACCTCAAGTGATGGGCAGCAACGGATATCAAGAATGCAGTACTCAGTCGCCTTAAAGTCTACTGGAAGAAATCTGTGTAGGAAAATGAAAGGGTGTGAGCACATCAAGCTCAGTATGGCAATCCTACGAACAAGTAGGTAACCATACTACCTACATGAACATGGTGCTGTGCATAAACCACCTTTTCTCCACACATTTCAAAATAGATACTAAATGCTACAATTCATGATGTCATGTAAAACAAGTTAACATATGGATTGCAAAGAGCATGAAAAATTCAACATGCAAATCCATTTAAATCATTTCATTCTAGTTAAAATTTCACAACACAGCCAGGACTCCTCCCTTCCATCGAGTGTTCTTGACTCACCCAAAATCATGAAATTAGATGCTTTTCAAAGCAATAATAACATGCGAGCATACCCATATGCCACACGAACGAATGTCATGTAAAACCAGTTTACATCACGCATGGGTTTAAATAACATGGAAAATAACTTCATGCAAGTTTCAGTTTGAACCTCGGTTTTATTCTTATCAAAATCACATCTCAGTCAGGATCTAACCCCTCCCTCGAGTGATCCAGACTCACACAAAAGTCCACAAAACATGTCTCTCAAAACATCAATTTATAACATGAAAGATTAGGCAATATATATATATATATATCTTAGGCAAATAACCAGGACTATGGCCATATCCTCATGATCCCACTGCTACACGGATCCCATGTACGGGGTCTCACCACTATCGAGAATCGCCCCGGGTGGTGGGTCAGTCCATCCCGTTGGTCTTGCCCGATCAATTGCATCCGAAGCTGCCACTCGTATTCGAAGATGCTACTCGCATCCAAAGATGCCACATAATCAATCCCAGCACGGTACAGCGTACTCCATGCTACTTGCACGATACAGCATACTTCGTGGATCCACATCTCATATCAATAATCGTGCTTGTCTCAAAACGCATGTACGAGCATATTTAATCGGTGTGACACACAGTCTACTTGACGCTTCAAGCACGGCTCATTGCATGTCTCATAAAATCAGTGCAAGCGATGCTCCAACACTCTCATAAAATTAAGGAAAATCTCGTGCGAGCAAAGCTCTAACACGCGTTTCATAAAATCTAATAGGATCTAGTGCGAGCTAAGGTCCAGCACTCTGTCAAAATCATGTAAAACTAGTGCGAGCTAGGCTCCAACACTGTGTCATAAAAATCAAGTGAAAATATGGTGCGAGTTAGACTCCAGTACCCTGACACGAAAATCATATGAAAATTTAGTGCGAGTTAGACTCCAGCACCTATGCATGTAAAACTCTAGTGCGAGCCCTTGCTCTAACACTAATGCATGCATTACTGATAATTCTATGAAAATAGAATTATTTGTGCTTAATTTTCTAATTAATTATTTAAATCCCCAATTTATTTTGTTAATTATCCCCTTTATTTAATTAAAATTCTCATGCTTGCAGATAAATTAAAGCCGGATGAATTTTGACAATTTCGGTAGAAAATGGACTGGACTTGGGCTAAATCGAGATTGGACCACGCGGACAACACGAGCGATGCCACCTAGCACATCCAATTAGACAAGAAGACAGATGACATGGAAATATCTTTTCAAGGAGCCAATGGTGTGAAGACAAATGGCTAAATAATGCCAACTCATCTAGGATGAAAAAATTACCATTGTACCTCTAAGTGTGTGTATAAATAGAATATGATGGCAATTGAAAAGGAGGAGTAGTTTAGGGTGGGAGTAGTGTAGAGTAATTTAGGAGTAATGTGATTTTACGGTAGAATAGCTTTTAGGTTAATTTTAAAAAGTTGTCTTTAAAATTTCCGCATAGTTTTTTTTTACAAGTTTTGCTACTGCTCATTCCATTTTCTTTATGTTCTTCAATTGTCTTGGATAATTTTATTTTCAATGAAAAAAGTAATTTCATTCATGTTCTCGGTTTGTAAAAATGCATTCCTTGATGTTTCTTATTTTGTGAGTTTTAAATGAAAGTATATAGTTTTCATTAGCAAGCTCTCGATTTGTTCAGTCGTTAGAGTCACTTTTTATTCTTCAATGTGCATTCAAGTGAATCGGTTTCATCCATTACTGTTTTTGATTTTGATGCTTTGATGTGGTCTTAATGCCTAGTATTATTTCCACATCAATGGTAATGTGGGATCACAGCAGTAGGAAGAGGATTTGAAGCAAATTGAGGATGCTAGTTTTTCATGTTTAGGTGCTTTACAAGTGTTGATTGTTTGTTCTTAAATTTCAGTTGCTAATGTTACTTAGTTCCTTTCAGTTTTAAGTGTGATTACCTTGTTATTTTTTTGTTGTTTATTTTATCTCTCTTTGTCTGCACTTCATGCATTAAACTCTTCACTGGATTTTAATATTATCTTTCATAACTCACTTCTGCTTATGGCTTCTCGGTTTTGAATGCTTAATGTGCCAAGAACTGCTGCTTTGGTTCCATGATCATGTTTTGTTGCCATATTCTGCTTATATTTACTTATTAGTTTCTATTAAGTTCATATTGTCATTTTTTGTGTAAAGATTTTTTTCAACCCGTATGTTTCTTCCACTTCAGTTTTAATCCTCTGTTTATCTCTGTTTTTATGTTCTGCACTGTTCACTATAGTTTAGTTGTTTTCTTTTCTGCAATATTCGTTAGTTGATGTTGTTGGTGTTGGGTTGTTCCTATGTTGATCATTGACACCAAAGCTGCTTCCAAGTTACTGTCGGTTACAAGAAGTTGCAAGGTGAAGTGAGCATCATGTTGCTCTCGGTAGTATGCTGTTATCGGGCATGATTTTGTAGAGTATTAAGTTGATGAGCAAAGCTAGGTATGATGAAACAAGTGGTAATAGCGGTGATGGACATTGTACGGAGTAGCAGGACACATGCAATGAACAGAGAGCATGTATGGAGCACCTGCAGCACCTGGAAATGCAGCAGATAGCAGCTGGAATGAAGCTGGAATGAAGCTGGAGCAAACCTGAGACCAGCATAGCAAGCACCAGGCTGGTAATACGTTGGCATTAGTGTTATTGATCACACCGACTGCAGGGATACTACCACCAGCTGAGGCACGAGAGGTCAGAAGCAGTGCTTGGAGCAGAGGATTGACCAGAACCGAGAGCTAGCAAGGTGCGGTTTTTACCAGACGAACATGCAGAAAACATACAGGGACAGTAGCCGAAACCGTGAAAGCCTGGAAATGAACATGAAATTAGAAAGACAATGAACAGTACCAACATGCTCGGGTCCATTTAATTGCCAAATATGTTTAAGGCCTTGTTTGGCCACCCCCCTTTTGTTTAGCTTAATGTTTATTGTATTTTTTTTATTTTTTATTATGGTCATTAGTTGTTCGTTTAGGATAGCTTTTATTAGGTTAAATCTAATGTGTTAGTTTGTGAATTTAATTTTTAGTTTTAATTTTTTTAGTTAGTGGTTAATTTTATATTATATGTTTAAGGACTATATTTTAGTTTAGTGTTTTATTAGTTGCATTTAGGGTTAATTTAGATTAAATTTGATTCATGCATTTTTAATTTAGTCTTTATCTTTATTAAATTTTAGGTTAGTTTAATTTGCAATTTTTAATTACATGCATTTTTATTTTAAGTTTGTTTAAATTTTAGTTTAATTAATCTTGTTCTTTATTCTCATTTTTTGCTTTTTATTGCAGTAATTAATTTTAGTTGTTTTAATTATTTTCATAGGTATTTGCTTTTAATTGCGTGGAGCTCGGTAAGTAAATCTTAGCTCGTTTTTATTTAGTTTTTATTATTTTATTGTTTTATTGTTTTTCAGTAATTTTTAATTAGCCTTAGTAGATCACAACTAAACTTCATAATTTGCTGGAATATACTTATGGTAAGATTAACCGGTAGTTAATTAGGCTAGTCAACTTCTCTATGGGACGATAACTTGAGACTCAAATCCCATTATTACTTATACGACCCGTGCACTTGCAGATGATACCCTTTGGGCGTGTCAATCACACAAGTCAAAACTTGTGCGACCTGAGCTCTAGCACGTCACACTTTCATAAAATCACGTAGGTGGCTCTGTTATCTCAAAACAATTTCTAAAAGAAATTACATTGTTGAAAATATGCAATGCTGTGCTTTTTTATTTAAAAGTTAGCCAGCCTACCAAGGCATGTGTCAAAACACCTCAAAAACAAGCAGGAACCTCTTGTTCTTACTCCTCCCAACTTTTCCTAATTTTGAAAATTTTACCCTTCACAGGGGTATTTTGGTCATTTGCCCATCTGACCACCCAAAATTCTAATTTTAAATCTAAACCCTTCAGACAATTTTAGGAAATGAAAATGATGTCGAAATTGCGTAAAGTTACCTCTAGCAGTCTGTAAAATTCCCTTACCTGGAATCACGTGCGAGCTTATCCTGTCTCGATCGTACCGGGTCTCTCAGTCCAATTCGCTCCAAACCAAGTCTATGGAGCTGCATATAACCACGTATTTGGGTCAGTTCTAATATACTTATCAGTATTTCACTCTTGCTGATCGAATCTAAAATGCTAGGCCTGATTTACTTTATTAGGCCCGATTGCACCATAATGGGCCTTGACCCCCTTTTTAGCTCGTTTCCACTTATTAAATCCCTTCTTCGGGTCTATTGGGCTCATTGGGCCTATCAATACCCATTGGGCTTCATTCCAAATTCTTTGGATAGCCCGTATATCATTTGCGACAATTAATTCAAAACTCCAAATATAATTTATTTTATGTAGAAATTAATCTGAAATCCGCAAAATAAATTTCAATTGCACAATAATCATACTGTTGTCGTAAATGAGCTTTACTTACCCGAAATTATGCGGTGGTGAGCAAATCAAAGTTCGATCGGGCTCACGTCCACAATTTATCGTCGAACTGCACAATTTTATATTTAATTTCGGGTTATTTTCGATCAAATATATTTTTAAATAAATTTCTCGGAAATCAATTCAGCCAATCTGACCGCGTATCGGCTTACTCGAATTTTCGAGGCATTCCCGGGGATTTTTCTCCCTTTTTTCCCTTTTTTTTCTTTTCTTTTTTTTTCCCTTTCTTTTCTTCCCTTTCCTCTCGGCCAAAACTTTGCTGTTTCGGGGTCCTCACCATCACCGGCATTCCCGGTCGTTTCGCTAGCTGCTTACGGTACCAATAGGACCGGCTCGTCCTCCCGATCATGTCGGTACCCTTTGATCACACCCAGCTGCCGTAGATCGCCAGAATCGAGCCCCATTTTCCCGTCGGCTTCTCCTCCTTCGTTCGCTTGACTCCGACGTCGGTGGCGCGCGTCACCGGTACCAATAGGTTCGCCAAGTTGTCCTCTCTCTTTTGCGGCCCTCGCTTGGCCTCGTCGGTCGTCGGTGATCCTCGGACGCGCCAAGCTTCGATTTTTGTTTCAGTTTCCTTTTGTCGCGTTTTCAGATTTCTGTTTTTCAGTTATTATTATTATTATTATTTATAATTTATTTTATTATTATTATAATCATTAAAATATTATTAAATCAAAATATCTAATAAATTATATATTTTATTATATAATTAATTTATTCAATTTATTTAATTTATTTATTTTATTTTAACTTTTTTTCTGATATATTTTCTTTGTATTTTCGAAATATTGTCCCGAGTGAATTTTCAGTAAATCTTAATAATTCTTGATCTTGATCAATTGGACTCGAAATTCAAAAATTTCTCATTTATTGATCAAGATTTCCTAAATCCCTAATTTTAATTAAAATTTTCTTATCGAATTTATACCGAATTTTAGTCTTTTGACTGTTTTACCCTTCTACACGTTCGGGACCAATTTAAGCCGACTTTCCTTCTTGGATCCACTATAATTTCTCATTTAAAATTCGTATCTCTATCTGGAGAATTCAAATTTCATAAATTTAATTTAAAATTCCTTAACTGTCATTTTTCAGATTTTACGTACGTTCGACTACTTCATTCATATTTATATGATCAAAATCATCCATCTTATGATTCCATTAACATATAACAATATCCATACAATGTGTGAATCATAAGGAAATACGATAAAAATCAAGTCTTACAGGTTTCGAAAGCATGCTATTTTTTACAATAATATTCTTTTCCAAATATAAATATTAAAAAAAAATATCTATTTAAACTTGTAAACATTTCGTAGCATGGAGAATTTCTTATTTGAATACATAATTAAATCAGGAAAATATAAAACAAATATGAAGCATGCTTGAAAATATGAAAGTGTCAAAAACAAAGGTCATGGGTTAATGAGAACCTAAATGGCTGCTAGCTATATTATAGGCAAGCATATAATTTAATTAAATAACAAAACAAACTAAAATCATAAGATCGATAATAAGAGAAAAGTGCAGCATTCTCAAAATTCACTTACTGTCACGCGAGAAGTGCAACAATTTAAAATGCTCCTTTAACGAGAGGGTGTCCCTCTAAGATCAACTCAACGAAAAATCAGCCACTGCATAATACATTAATAGCCAAATTAAATTTCTAGAACCAATTTATTGTATATAAAACTATATCAAATAACAAACTTCTTTTAATCCCTTACCAAGAGCCTATATGGAAGGTTGAGGGCTTCAATTGTTTGAATCTTTCCAATCTCGTTCCTTACTTTTCCTTAAAATTGAATGCTACCAAGCTTATTTTAATTTTCTTTTTCTTTTCCAATTTTGTAATAATTTCTATAATCAATAAATACGTATACCCATTAACTACCAAATCTCATAAACTCCATAACTATAACTAAAAGAAGAGAAATTTTATTTTATTTTACCAATTCACATGACCAACCCGAGAGCTTCTAAGCTCATCTGCTCTTGATTTCTTCTCAATCTTCTTCACTTAAATGTTTTCACCATAAACTTTAATTTCATTTTTTTCTTAACTCTCAGTTTTAGCCAACTCTAAAGTCGAGCCTCCACCAACACCAAATTCTTCTCCCTCATCGTCTCAGCTCATGCAAAAACCTTCAAGATAAACACATGCATGTTAGATTTGTAATGCCCATTCACATTTTTTTTAACCAAACTGGAAGGAATTATCATCCTTACCTTTATTTCCTCTTGACTAAAGCTTTCAACACCTCCATAGTGCTTGGCTTCCTCAAGAAAACCATATGTAAATGGTGATTACTTCCATTACGTCTCACTCTCTCAAATTCCTTTTTAAAGTTTTATGATATTTCTTAAATTTTTTCTAAGCTACCTGTGAATTCTCCTTGGATTTCCTTAAACCATGGCTGAAAGGAAGAAATGTTTAGCTTCTGGCTTGTTTTCACCAAGCAAAAAAGTAGATGAAAGAGTAAAGTACAATTCATTTTTCATTATTAATATAAACCTAATTCCATCATTGATGAAGGGCCCCACTTACGTTTGGTCATTAATGCGCTTTTTCTTTTTTTTCTTTTTTTTTTTCAAGATTAAGATATTACATCCTCCTCACCTAATGAAATTTAAACCTCTAAATTTGATTACAACTATGAAAAGAGATGCGGGTGCTTCTCTTGTATCACATCCTCTAACTCCCAAGTGGCTTCATCCTCTGAGTGTTGCTGCCACTGCACCTTAATCATTGGAATAGTTTTGGACCTCAGCACTCTCTACTATCTATTTGAATTCTTAACAGGCCTCATGACTTAAGTCATATCCTTCTAAATATCTAAAGTGTCATACTCAATCATGTTAGAAGGGTCAGGATGATACTTTCAGAGCATCGAAACATGAAGTACATCTTGCACATCGACCAACCGTGGAGGTAATGCTAACTGATATGCAACCTTTCCTACTCTCTAAAATCTCAAAAGGCCCGATAAATCTTGGGCTAAGCTTGCCCTTCCTGCCAAACCTCATAATACCTTTTGAAGGAGACACCTTTAAAAATATAAAATCTCCAACATCAAACTCCAATTGCCTCCTACGATGATCGACATAAGATTTCTGTCTATCCCCGACAGTCTTTAATCTATCAAATATCAACTTGACACTTTCGGAAGCTTCCTTAACTAACTCAGGAGCATATATAAATTTATCACTGACCTCTTCCTAACCAAACGGAGACCTACGCCATGCCAATGCTCCCATGATAACTGTTGTAGTAGGCAAATTCAGCGAGTGGTTGATGGTCATCCCAAAAGCCTTGAAACTCAAGTACACTTGCCCTTAACATGTCCTCAAGAGTCTGGATAGTTCTCTTAGACTGTCTATCGGTCTGAGGGTGATAAGATGTATTGAATCTCAAATGAGTTCCCATAGCTTCCTGAAACTGCTTCAAAAAATAGAATGTGCAGCTGGAATCTCTATCAGACACAATGCTCACTGGGGTACCATGCAATCTAACTATCTCATGAACAAAAAAATATGCCAACGTACTGAGGGCATCAGTAGTCCTAATGCTTAAGAAATGAGCTGACTTGGTAAGTCGATCGACTATCACCCAAATTGCATCATCCTTCTTTCGGGTCCTCGAAAGTCCCATGATAAAGTTTATTGTGATATGCTCCTATTTCTAAGTCGGTATTGGCAAAGGTTGGAGTAATCATGCAGGCTTCTGATGCTCGACCTTTACCTGCTGACAAATCATACATTTAGCAACAAAATCGACGATGTCTTTCTTCATACCAGCCCAGTGATACAACCTACGCATATTCTGGTACATCTTCATACTACCTGGGTGCATGGTATATCTTGAGCTGTGAGCCTCGTCAAATATCAATTTCTTCAAATCCTTGTCATCTGGAACACAAATTCGACCTCGAAACCTCAAAATGCCATCACTGTCCACTTTGTAATCTAAATTATCACTACCATCTTTCTCATTATTACAGACAATTTTAGCTAATCTATGGTCCTCTCTTTGTGCCCTCCTAATCCGATCAAGCAAATCTGGTTCAACTCTCGTACTGGCAATCAAACAGCCCTTAGCTGATTGATCCTGATCCATTGAAATATTTAGATCCATAAATTGCTCCAACAAATCCCATTGTCTAACCATTAAGTAAGAGACCGTCATTAAGCTTTTTCAACTCAGAGCATCCGCTACCACATTAGCTTTACCTGAGTGGTAGAGAATCTTGCAATCATAATCCTTCAGTAACTTCATCTAGCGATGCTAATGTATATTTAACTCCTTTTGAGAGTAGAGATATTTCAAACTCTTATGATTAGTAAAAATCTGAAATGTCTCTCCGTACAAATAATGTTGCTAAATCTTCAAAGCGAAGACTACCACAGCTAATTCTAAACCATGAGTCGGGTAGTTCTTCTCATAGTCTTTCAACTACCTCGAAGCATAAGCCACTAACATACCATGTTGCATCAAAACACATCCCAAACCCTGGTGTGAAGCATCACTATAGATAGTAAAGCCCCCAGGACCACTAAGAATAGTTAGGATAAGTGTCGAGGTCAATCGTCGCTTGAGCTCTTGAAAGCTATTCTCACAAGCTTCATTCCAGACAAACTTCACTCATTGGCAAGTGAGACGAGTCAACGATGCAACCAATCGAGGAAACCCCTCCACAAATCTCTTGTAATAACCTACTAAACCCAAAAAGCCGCATACCTCTATCGTTGATTTTGGTTTTTCCCACTTTAAAATGGCCTCTATCTTGAACGGATCAAAAGACACGTCATCCTTAGATACCACATACCCTAAGAAGGCAATCTGATCAAGCCAGAAGTCACACTTACTGAACTTTGCATACAGTTGTTTTTCTTCGAGGGTCTAGCGGACTGTACATAAGTGTTGTTTATGTTCTTGATGAGATACCGAGTACATCGGAATATCATTAATGAAGACTATTACAAACTTAACCAAATATTGCCTGAAAACTTCATTCATCAGACTCATGAAGGTCGGTGGTGCATTTGTCAATCCAAACAGCATCACCAAAAACTCGAAATGCACATATCTAGTCGAGACTTGATCGAACTCTCATTCGTCACCTATTATCGCTCTACACATTTATATAATTAAACCGGTCAATTTTAGACAATTATAAATTCAAAGAAAATTTTCAAAATTTAAAACGATCAAATTCAACTGTTTACCAGTTTATCGTTAAACTGAGGCATCACCGAATTTTTCTCCTTTTTTTTCCTCATTCCTAGCTAAACCAGTCGGTTCAGCCCATTTTCATCAGCTGAACGGGTCCGAACTGGTTCAGCGCAATCTCATCATTTGATGACTTTTTCGGTTGGCTATTCACTGGCTTCCACTTCCAACTGGTTCGTCTAGCCGCGCGACAAGTGGATTTGGTGGTGGTTACGCTTAGGCTGGCTGAAAAGTGGCCGGTTCAGCCCTTTCTTTCCTCGACATTGGTGCCACTCTCTCCCTTCTCCATTTTTTGCCCTTTCTCCCACACCGTCGGCACCAATTTCTTCACCCCACGGCCGCTGCTTCCTCTTATTCCCTTTCTCTCTTCCTCTCTCAACCTCTCGCCTCCTTTCCCTCTCTCGATCGGCTTCCTCTGTTAACAGAGAACCCTCTCGACTGTCGGTGGGATATTTTCCCACTGACTTCAGGTCCTTTCTTTTTTTTTTTTTTAACAATATATATATATAAATATAATATTTTATTTATAAAAATCAACAAATATAATATAATATATTATTTTAACATATTATAAATTGTACGTAATTATCTTTATATATATATATATTAATATATATATATATATTTATCTAACATATTATTTTAAATTACTTTTACAAATATATATATATATAATATAGATAGACATTATTATTTATTTATATTTTATTTTTATTTTCTTGGAAATATTTTTCTCATATTTTCGGGATAAATTTTCGAGGTGAGAAAATTTTTTGTTATCATATCCCACCCCTTTAAAAAAATTCAGTCCTCTGAATTCTTCCAATCCAAATGGGTTAGCTAAACTTATATCGAATACATTTTAGGGAGAATGATGCCTTCTGAGTACTTTTACTCACTTAAATTCTTTCGAAAGTTTGCAACTATTGAGGAGGCGAAGAAATGACAACATTAATGTCAATCTTTCTTGAGACTTCTTATACGTCCTTACCTCACTGTCAGATTCACTATTTTCATACGGATAACATTACATGCATTAGAACAGTATCATTAAATCGCAGCTCAAAATCAAACAGATACAATGCATGAGATGTGATTAATTCTTTGAACCTTTCTTAACTGACTCAACAAGATAAACTTGCTTTGATACATCGAAATCTGTAACGACCCGAAACTGCTTATTTTATGTAATTTATTGTACAAATATGAAAATTTTGAGCTAAATTTTTCAAATTTTCTTTCCATACAAGTTTGTCACGTGAGTATAGTCGTAACTATTTCTATGTCTCAAATTACCTAGTTTAGTTTAAGGTTATGAATTGAAGGTCCCAGCCTAACTTCTTATTAGCTTTTGTAATCATTTCTTTATTTAATACACATCCCGACACATGCACTGAAAAGTAATTGTCTGAAAATTAAATCAATATAAACAATTATACCGCTATAAGTTACGAGATCTCAAAGCGCTTACTTCGAAGTCGATACTGATAATGATGCCAGTGTACCTCTAGTCTGAACCTATGATGGAAAGAAGAAAGGGGTGAGCTTTGGGAAGCTCAGTAAGCAACCCACACAAGTACTAAGTAATTAACTTACATCATACTGAATTTCTAATGCACTTCTAATTTATTTTCATTCTATCATTATTTCTTATCATTTATCTGAACTTATCACTTTTTGAAACATGTCTTGTTCCACAACATACTTTACAATTGAAGCTTATCGAAATGTCATACTTCTCTTGGGTTTATAGACTAAGGTATATTCTAGACGCTATCAAGGTTTTCAGGTGGGGAGGCATTTTGAAATACCTTAATTAGCCATTAAACCTGACCACTCGTACTAACATAGTCATAAGAATTCAAAATTTTAAACCATAGTCAAAAGCATAAACCAAAATTTATTGTCATCCTCATTCATCCTTCAGACACAACCATTCTCGAAATTATATCATACCTCAAAAACATTCATATACCGAAAATAATCCTACTTCAAAAACATCTTTTATTCATACATCACTTGTATTCGAATCTTATCATACTTTAACACTTATCATATTTCGAACATCACCTATATCAAAACATTTACCTTATTTATAATTGATGTTACATAAAAAAACATATTCACATTTGTAATGTAATCCTTATATTCGAAACATATTTCATATTCCAAACTCTCTTCACATTTTGAAACGTAGTTCTTATTCAGAAACATATATCAAAATTCGAAGTGCATCTCAAACTATCTTTTGCTAACTATTTTAACCCGTTAGCAGTGACACCGCTGACTATTATATTCATTTAGTTGCGACTCCAGTGCTAACTATTTCTTCCTTGTTAGCGGAGGTAGTGTCACGACCCAATTCCATTCTTTTTAACAGAAAATCACTGAAAATTTTTCGCGTTTTACTGTTACCTTAACCGGTCATGAACTAAACTCACCACACACTGTTGGGCTGTGAGTCAATAATAAACACCACATCTCATTCATTCTCAATTAATTAAAACGATGTCATACATTTGCATTTAATCGTGTACTTATACGAATACATGTTTTACTGACATCTACATCCCCCGTAATTACAATTCAACGAATACTGTGCTTTTACATTGTTTAGATACAAAAAGAATCACTGTGTATATACCTCTTAGCAATGGAGATGCAGCGGAGTCCAAAATACCACGCCTCAGTCCTTACTGGGCTACTATGCACGCTCTGTAGGGGGGAAAATAGAGTGGGATGAGCAACCACACGCTCAGTAAGGCAATAATGCAAGCATGGTAGATAACTACTCTATCTACATGCTGATAGTGTTATGCATAAATCATTTGTGGTAGGAGCATGAGGAATAAGACTATGCCATGTGGATATACATATATATCATGTATCAAAATCATGTGCATTGGCATATAAAACATGGTAGAAACATCATGTATAAATCATCTCATGCTCAATTTCATTTAAATTCATAAAAAGGGCAATTTATTAAGAAACCTCCTTTTTAAACCAACATCCTAAACTCTTTCTCAACACATAATTTTCACCAAATCAATTCACAATCCACACATATGTATAAAAACTAGGTCACTATATCAAAAGTGCCTATGTGGACCAACTACACCATAAATCATCCCAGACCACATGCATCCAGGTGTGCGGGGTATCACGCTGGCACGAAGATGGATTATCCCTCGCCAGACTTTCTCACCACATAACCATCATGCGGTACATCGTACTCCATGTGATATACACGGTACAGCGTACTCCGCAGACTCATATCGGGATTGGGGATGCCATTCCTAGGTCTTACCTACCCCATACCAAGAGTTTTTCGTATCCGTGAAGGAGAGCCTCCCTGCCGAACAGAGCCTCCCCGCTTAACAGAGCCTCCCTGCCTCCTCGGGCTTAAGGATGTTAGCTTAAGGATCCTTCCGTAAGAGAGCCTCCCCACCGAACAGAGCCTCCCCGCCTAACAGAGCCTCCCCGCCTCTTTGGGCTTAAGGATGTTGGCTTAAGGATGTTGGGCTTAAGGATCTTACCGTACCCATGTAGGAGAGCCTCCCTGCCTAACAGAGCCTCCCCGCCCCTCCAAGGCTTAAGGATGTTGGCTTAAGGATCCCACCGTAAGAGAGCCTCCCCACCGAACAGAGCCTCCCCGCCTAACAGAGCCTCCTCGCCTCTTTGGGCTTAAGGATATTGGCTTAAGGATGTTGGGCTTAAGGATCTTACCATACCCATGTAGGAGAGCCTCCCTACCTAACAGAGCCTCCCCGCCCCTCCAGGGCTTAAGGATGTTGGCTTAAGGATCCCACCGTAAGAGAGCCTCCCCACCGAACAGAGCCTCCCCGCCTAACAGAGCCTCCCCGCCTCTTTGGGCTTAAGGATGTTGGCTTAAGGATGTAAGGCTTAAGGATCTTACCATCTTTAACAACCTTATACGTATCACAATGTGCAAACTTGTGCGAGCAAAGCTCTAGCACGACTCATGCATCCTCTCATAGAGAGGCGCGTACGAGCATAGCTCTAGTACGGTTATACTCATAAGCATCATCATAGTTTCCAATCAAGGTGCGAGCTAAGCTCTAGCACGCTTCATACAAATGAAAACATAGAAATCCAGCGCGAGCGAGGCTCTAGCGCGATTTATATCATACAAATGTGATAGGCGGCTCATATACAATTTATCAATCCCGGCAATCGGGTTTAGCACTCACAAATGCTTTTCCACAACAACAATACAATACTAGCCAACCTATCTACAAGCTTGCTTAAAACCAAGCAATTTCGTTTTTAAAAGCATCAAAACATTAGATTTATGCAATTATTAGCCTTACTATCCCATTTCATAAAATCCACTTCAAAACCAAAATCACGCATATACTCATCATCATTCACGAATACCATCAATCATTTATTTGAGCAACCATGCATTTCATACAACACCCAATATTCACCCACAAGTTCAAAGTACGAGCAGCTACCTCTATATACTCACAAAATTCCCTTACCTGGAATCGCGATGCGTGATTCCAATTCCTTAAGCTGCATACTCGTACGGTTCGATTCGTCTTCAACGAACTCTTCGGCACTGCACAAAATCGTATCCCGCATTATATTCGATCCATATAATATGACATTGTGCGTTCACTATAGTCAATTTGACCTATAGTTTTCTATTAATGCTTGTGAGGCCTCGTTTCATCACTTTATCCATAACTCGAGTCTATGGATCTTCTTAGGCCTATTAACTTATTCAAAATCGATATTAAATCGACATTAAGCTCATAGTGTTCATATTCCATGAATTCCCTCACTATGGCATTTATCAAGCATACACATACCCATTTTCACAATTCCTCCAACTCACAATGTAATCTCATTTAACCATCTAAAATCATAAACATTACCTCAATAACAACTTTAGCAATGCCCATAAATCATAAACTCATTCAACCCATATATTCTCACATCATACCCATTCTAGGTTACACCAATTCCACCACATCCCTAGAGAATTTATCCATCAATAGTCATGCCAAACAACTCCAAAATCAATTAAATAGACAATGTATTTGGATTGGAGTGTTAGAATCTTACCAAATATGATTTTTCTTCTTGCTCCAAATGGCAATGCCCTTAACTCCTTCAATACCAACAATGGAAAAATGCCTTCACACTATGTTGTTCTTCTCTTTAATAGGAACAACTTTGCCTCTAATGGTCTCTCTTTAATTCTTGCTGGAAATGGCTGATTTTAGAGAGGGAAAGTTAGGTTTTTGGGTTAGAATTGGAAGATAAGTGTTTTTCCCAAGATTTCTTGATTTTCAGCCCTCCTTATATAGAATTAGCTTGAGGAGATCGATCTGGTCCAAGAGGAGATCGATCTGGTCCCTTAAAATCCCTCTTTTTTCACGGCATTTTTAAGCCTGAGATCGATTTGTCGAAGCATGAGATCGATCTGTCTAGGCATGAGATCGATCTGCTCCCAAACAGAGAGCTAAGGAGATCGATCTGGGTGCTTGGGGATTGATCTTTTCACTACAAAATGCTTGGGAGATCGATCTGGCTCCATTGGAGATCGATCTGCTCTATTCTTTCGCCCAAATAAGAGCATTCTGGCTCTTCCAGATCGATCTCTCATCCTATGAGATCGATCTGGCCCTCATGTTTTCCAGATTTCCTGCAGTTTCCTTGCTACAACTCATACCAACACATCCTTAATCTATTGCCATGGCCATTTTCTCATCCATCCACCCTTATAACTTGAAAATGGCATCCATTCATACCTTATGCACATTGAAACTTGTGTGCATTCATTGTATGTCCAAAGGTATGCTACATGAAACCAAATGGAAGCATAACTCCATTCCATTTTACCACACTACTCATCTTGAGTTTCAATCACATCCATCTCTTGCCAGAACTCATTTCTTCATATTCATACTCAATGAAACTTGTATGTACGTTACAATTCATATTACACATACATACATTGAATCCATGGACTTACATCAATCATACTTTACATTACAAGTCCATTCATATTATTTGATCCAATTATACACATTACCATTATACATATACGGGGTCTTACAGGTAGCAACATACTTCACATCGTTAGGATATGTTCTGTGAACCATGCTTATGTTCATAAAAACATTTTTGAAAATATACTTCATACTTCAAAACATTCTTCAAGTTTCAAAATACTTTTCATATTTCAAAACACTTTTCAAAACATAGTTCGAAATTTGAAACATCTTTCATCAAGTTACTTGCTTATCGAAGCAAAACTTAAAAATAATATTTACTTATGTATTTTGATATGGAACATTCGTACATACTTACTTAAATCAAACTTGCATACTTACTTTGAAATAAAATATTCATATTTCCTTTATCAACGTATACATACATACATACATACATACATACATACATACATACATACATACATACATACATACATACTTACATACTTACATACATACTTACATACATACATACTTACATACATACATACATACTTACATACTTACATACATACTTACTTACAAACTTACATACATACTTACATACATACTTACTTACATACTTACTTACTTACTTACTTACATACATACATTACTTACTTACATACTTACTTACTTACTTACTTACTTACTTACATACTTACATACTTACTTACTTACATACTTACTTACATACTTACTTACTTACTTACATACTTACTTACTTACTTATTTACTTACTTACATGCTTACTTACATACATACTTACTTACATACATACTTATACTTACATACATACTTACATACATACATACTTACATACATACATACTTACATACATACTTACTTACATACATACATACTTACTTACTTACATACATACTTACTTACATACATACATACTTACTTACATACATACATACTTACATACATACATACTTACATACATACATACTTACTTACTTACTTACTTACTTACTTACTTACTTACCTACCTACCTACCTACTTACTTACCTACCTACCTACCTACTTACTTACCTACTTACCTACCTACCTACCTGCCTACTTACTTACTTACTTACTTACTTACCTACTTACTTACTTACCTACTTACCTACTTACCTACTTACTTACTTACCTACTTACCTACTTACTTACTTACCTACTTACCTACTTACCTACTTACCTACTTACCTACTTACTTACTTGCTTACTTACCTACCTACCTACCTACCTACCTACCTACTTACTTACTTACTTACTTACTTACTTATCTTACTTACTTACTTACTTACTTACTTACTTACTTACTTACTTACTTAAACATAGTATACTTACTTTAACTCAAATCACGCATATACTGAAACATGGAGACTAGGCGACATCCGAATAGTTATCATGTAAACATACTTCATCTTGAAAAGAGGGCATCCTATGAAGAGGGAACATCATACCCCTAGCCATGGGGACTGTAGACTGGGCCCAAGTCATACAATAATTTTAACATAGTATCCGATCATTTAACTAGCACACCATCAGGGAACGAGCACCAGTGGCACTCGCTGTGCATGTGACGTACATGCGTGTTGTGCGAGTATGACATACTACGAAATCGACACCACAAATGCGAAAACGGACACTACATACGTGAATCTAAACTAACACTACGTGTGGTGGAGCAGGCACCACAAGTAACAGGCATGATTATGCACTCAACATACACTATTGGTAGTTTGTCGTTTCAGAAAATCTTGCTTCCTTATCATATTGAAATCATTTTCAAATGTTTTTGTACAAAAGCTGACAAAATAATTTTTCAGAAAACACACATATACATAAACCTCGTTTCATAAACTTTCATTTTAGCATAGCAAATTACATTTCAAAACATTTTACAAAAGCCATGAATTCGTAGGTAACCAAACATTGGCTACCTATCATTCTGAAATTCATGCTAATCATGATGTGGATAAAAACAGAGTTGGCTTAAATCAAAAATACAGAGCGTATGTCTCACATACTCTCAAAACATGTTGTAAGTGAGATTTTAAAGCTTCTTTAGTGTAGATATAAATCAATACAAACTTTTTAAATCTCACAAAATCATAATATACATTAAGATGTAAATTGTAATGTAAAACAAGGTTCACATAAGAACATATCCTTTTCGATAATCTTATCGTCGATGTTTCCACATATTTGTAACATTTAGGATCCTTGAACATCATTTGGTTCTTACTCTAGGACTTGATAATCAGTATGATACTTCCTCGCATCAACGAAAATTAATTTATACCTTAAGATGCTACTTTGTAGCCCAAGGATCACTTATCCATCGCTCATACCAATTACACCTAGTCCTTGAAACATTCTTCAATTTATGTTTTAGGACTAATTTCATTCCATATGATGTTATCACGAATCTACGAAATTAGCTTGTACTTCATGGTGCTACTTCGAAACTAAATGAACACTGATCGATTTTATATTCTTATCAATTTTCCAATCACATATTCTTTCACACTTATAATTCTCAACAATTATCTAATTTCTGTTCGAGAGCTCAAATTTACTTTATAGAATGCTGCCTTGCAGCTATGGATTTAACATAGAATTTTTTAAGTTCAGAACTATCCCATATGATGCTTCTTGCATCTTAAAAGGGAACTATTAACCCGATATCTCATTCGTAAAGTTTGATAATTCGATCTTACAAATATAAGCGGCATCTGCAATTATATTCTGATAAAGGCTTTCTCGTTGTAGCTATCAGTGAGCTAAAATTACCCCGTGAATAGGGTATTACCTTTGATTACAGATCCAAAGGTCTATATATACTCTATCAGAATTAACATAACTAAAACGTCCGTAAACGAAGAATGTCTAACAATCATGTTCCCAAAATCCATATCACGATCGAGACAAAAAGTCTGATAATTTACAAAATTGTTAAATTTTTGCAATAAGACCAGGTTTCATTTGCTCATTATCCAGTCTACAAAGCAGAAAGTAATTTGTATTTCCAATCTAGTTGATTCATCACTTAACATATTTCAAATCGATTAGACGGTTAACATATGTCTTCGAGAACTCCAAATAATTATTTACTATAGCAATTGTTTGATTCTAAAGCATAATGTAATTTATATGAAATTAAATTGTAACTTATACGATTAAATCTAACCAGTATAATAATATAGGTGGTCGTAAGTGGGGTTCACTTACTTGTAACGACCTGAATTTTACACAATTTTGTTGGGCTACAAGTCGATATTATGTCAAAACAATACTCAGTCTGATTAATTTTCTTCTTTCTTAGTAACAAATTTTAACGAAATATGTTCACAGTCCCCATACACATCTCGTATGCATTACTGTACTTATAAAAAAATTTAGATACAAAAGAATTTCTTACAACTGGGTATACCTTCAACGTAAAAAAAAAATATTTCGTGGAACCATAGTTATGCGACATGTCTTACTAATGGAAGTGTCCAAGTTATTGATGGGACTCTGTGAAGGAAAGTAGGGAGTGAGCTTAACACTCTCAGTAAGAAACTTATGTAAGCAGTAGACAACCAAACTATCTACATGCTTATTATGTATACCATAATCAGTTATAAAACATGTAAAAACACTTGAATATAATTTAATTCGTTAATACTGAAAATGATTCACAATCGATGCACATTCTTTGAAAAAAACTTTCAGCTACACTCCATTTCTGGTAATATACTTTACCATATGTAAAACATATGCATTGAATATAGTCAGTATGCTGAAACCATTTACTGTTCAATCAATACAGTAAAATACTTGAATTCGTTTCTTTAAAACGATTCATTTAATCAGTAAACAGTTCAATTCACTTTTCTTTCTATTAGTAAGCAATTCAGTTTGTTAAGACTAGGCTGGGATTCAATCAATAACAGTAGGATTCAATTAATAGTATAGTCGACATATGACCATAATCAGTGGCATCGCGTCTCACAGGCCAGGTGTGCGTGAGTGTCATACACCTCTGGGGGGATGGGTCAGTCCAGCCCGTCAGCTAATCAATACAGTACAGTTCAATTCCATTCAGTTCAGTTCAGTAGTCTGAAGACTCAATACACGGTGCAACGTACTCCATGTGCGTCCACACGGTACAGCGTGCTCCATGGACCCCGATACAGTACAATACGACTGAGGGTACCAAGTAGTCTTAAGGATTTACCCCACAACATCAATATCAACCAACACCTTAGTCTCAAAATGTAAGACCCGAATTTAATTAAAATACGAAAAATTACATAAGAAAAGATGGGGGAAGTATGAAGGAAGTCTGGGTTAAATAAATCCCGAACACGTGCAAGGGCAAAATGGTCAAAATACCAAAGGTCGGTATAATTTCGATAAGAAAATTTAATTAAAAATATGAATTTAAGAAATCTTAGTCAATAAAAGTGAAATAAATTCCTTTATATGTCACAACCCAAACTACCCAAAAATCAGAGTTAATTTTTTTTTTTTTTTGCGTTTTATTATTTCCTTACTTAAATTCTTACCTGTCCTCGAATCGTGACCAACACTCCACTAATAATTGGGCTGTGCGTCAATGCCAGTACCACCATTCAATTACCATCTAACTTATTTATTCTCCAGTCATTTATAATTGTTTATATTATTTATACATCCCCTAAAGTTACTTACAAACATGTTACTGTGCTATGCTTATGTAGATACAATATGTACAAGTGTATATACCTTATGTTGATGGGCAGCAGCGGATATCCGGAATGCAGCACTGAGTCGTCGCGACTTCAACTGGAGATTATCTGTGGGAGAAAATGAAAGGGGTGAGCACATCAAGCTCAGTAAGGCAATCCTACGAACAAGTAGGTAACCATACTACCTACATGAACGTGGTGCCATGCATAAACCACCCTTTCTCCACACATTTTAAAACAATGATATGCGTTATGATGTTATGTAAAACACATTTGCACGGAAAATCAACATGCAATTATTACAAATCATTTCTTTCTCAATTAAAATTTTCACAATAAAGTCAGGACTCGACCCCTCCTTCGGGTGATCCCGACTCACACAAAACCATGGAAATTGAGTTTCTCAAAAGCATCGATATCGAAAACATACGTATATATATATACAAGATACGAGACTAGGCAATACTGTATATCGGTAATAACCAGGACTGGCCAATATGTCCTCGTGAGTCCCTCTAGCTTCACGGATCCCAGTGTACGAGGTCTCACCCTGATCGGGAACTGCCCGGGAGGTGGGTCAATCCAACCCGTCAGTCTTATCCGATCTCACGCATCCGAAGATACCGTATCCGAAGATACCCCGTATCACAAAGATATCGTATCACAAAGATACCCCGTATCACAAAGATACCGTATCCGAAGATACCCTGTATCACAAAGATACCGTATCCGAAGATACCCCACGGTACATCGTACTCCATGCTACTTGCACGGTACATCATACTCCATGGACCCATATCACTCTAGGTACTCTAGCCCAAATGGCCTGCTTCCCACAGAGGTTTTCATAACTCAATACTCGTTGCCATGTCTCAAAACGCACGTGCGAGCCTATTAAATCGGTGACACACAGTCTACCCGATGCTCCAAGCACGGCTCATCGTATGTTCTCATAAAAATCAGTGCGAGCGATGCTCAGCACTCTCATCAGATCAAGTAAACTTGGCAGAGCCCGATTTACATCTCCACAAGGCCGCCAACCTCCTCCCTCACTCTCACCTTACTTAAGAGGTCTTTTGAGCCTGTTGGGCTTTTTGGCTGACTCCAAGGGCAGACAGCGCTACTCCACAAATCCAGTAAAACTAGTGCGAGCTAGGCTCAGCACTCTGTATATAAATCGTATGAAAATCTTATAAAATCTGGTGCGAGTTAGACTCTAGCACCGTGTCACGCAAAAGCATGTGAAATCTGGTGCGAGTTATACTCTAGCACCTATGCATGTAAAACTCTAGTGCGAGCTCTCGCTCCAGCACTAATGCATGCATCACACAAATCAAACATCGTGCGAGCTGAGCTCTAGCACGTCACATGTAAATAAAAACATGTAGGCGGCTCGGTTATTTCCAAATAGTTTTCACAGAAATCACAACAATTAAGATATGCAATGCTATGCATTTTTCTTTAAAAGTGAGCCAGCCTACTCATGCATGCGTTGAAATACCTCCAGAACGAGCAGGAACCTCTTGTCCTTGCTCCTCCCAATTTTTCCTAAATTTTTAGATTCTACCCTTAACAAGGGTATTTTAGTAATTTTGCCCATTCGGGGCACTAAAATTATTCTTCGACCTCTAGACCCTTCAGTTAATTTTAAAGGACTGCGTATGAATTTAAAATTGCGTAAAGTTACCTCTAGCAGTCCGCAGAATTCCCTTACCTCGATTCTCGTCGAGTCTGACCTTTTCTTTTCCAATGTTGTCTCGTCGCGCAGTCCGATATGCTTCCAATCCAATGCCCGAAACTGCGTATTAATATTCCTCAGGTCAGATAACATACAATTTAATTGTATTTAATACTTTCTGGGCTTAATTTAAATCATTGGGCCCGTTTACCCCTATTGGGCCCGATTGCACCTTAATGGGCCTTAATCGGCCTTAAGCCCGTTTTCCATTTAATTCTCACTTTATCGAGGCCTATTGGGCTCACTGGGCCCACCAATAATTTATCGGGCCTCGTTCTAATTCTCGAATAGCTAAATTTAATATTTACGACAATTAATCTAAATTTCCATAATTTAATTCAATTTATGCGGAAATTAAATCAATATCACGCATAACGAGAAAATTGTCGTAAATAGGGGTCACTTACCTGAGATTCCATGCTAGTCCACAAATCGAGACTGTCTCGAGCCCTCGGTGGATGCCAATCGTCGAGCTACACAATTAATTACATTTTCGGGTAAACTTTTCGATCGAAATTTAATTAAATAAAATATTCCAAATTTTAATCGGGTCAATTTGACCGCTTATCGACTTACCCGAAGCTCGATTGCATCACCAAAATTTTCCCCAATTTTTTCTCTTTTTCCTTTTCCCTTTTTCTCCCTTTTTCTCCTCTTTTTGGCTGAACCGGTTCAGTCCGGTTCGGACCGGTTCAGACCGCCGGTTCAACCCGATTTGGCCGGTTCACCGCCGGTTCGCCACCTTTCCGACCGGTTCTCCGTCGGCTTCCACCGCCAGTGGCTCCGCAAGGTCGTCCGCATCTCAAATCTGCCCTCGGTTCGCCTCGAGCTCGCCGAAAAATGGCCGGTCCGGCTGTTCTCCTCTTCGCCGTCGGACCCATTTCCTTCTCCTGCCGTTTTCGACGCCGTCCGCCGGTTTCAGTGGCTGCCACCACCGCCAATCTGCTCACCGTCGCTTGGGGAAGCTTCGGCTGGGGTCGGGGTCGGCCAGATCGGCGCCGTTCGCCGCCGATCGAAACTTTTTCCCCCGCGGCTTCTCTCCCCAATTTCGGCCTCCTCCGGTGTCGGTTGGCCTTGCTGCCGGTGCCAGGGAGGTCACCGGCCTCCCCTCTTCCTTTTCGGCCCTTGGTCGAGCCGTTGGCCGCCGGACGGTGGTCGGCCTTCTTCGGTCTTCTCGGCTCCGTTTTCTTCTCTTTTTCTATTTCTGTTTCTTTCTTTCTCTCTCCCCGACCCCTTTTTTTTTTCATTTCATTAGTTTATTTTTATATTTATTATTATTATTATTTATTTTAATCATTAAAATACATTAAAAATACCCAAATATCCCTTAAAATATCCTTAAAATTATTATTTAATTCTAATTTAATTTATTTATTATATTTTAACCTCTTTTTCGAGTATAATTTCCCCGTATTTTCGGGATATTGTCCCGAGTGACTTTTCGGTATATTTTTTTTCGATTATTTTCGGGATTATTCTTCCGAACTAAAAATTCCAATTAATCCCGATTATTTCCCATAAATTAATATCTTGATCAATTTAACCCGAAATAAATTTATTTCACTTTTATTGACCAAGATTTCTTAAATTCATATTTTTAATTAAATTTCCTTATCGAAATTATACCGACCTTTGGTCTTTTGACCATTTTGCCCTTGCACGTGTTCAGGATTTATTTAACCCAGACTTCCTTCATACTTCCCCCATCTTTTCTTATGTAATTTTTCGTATTTTAATTAAATTCGGGTCTTACACAAAATCCAGTGCGCGCAGGTTAGTACAAGATCACACAATAATACCCGACAACACCAGCACGGTTTTTCTCATAAGTTATATGAAAATTCAGTGCGAGCAATTTCATGTGACACACAGTCTACACGTGGGCTCTAGCACTGTTTTGTATCGAAAATTGGATAGGTGGTTCAATTCTTTCAAAAATGATATAAAAATCAGTATTCAGTACAAAAACAGTGCATAAACAATATGTGAGTGGAGACTTCTCGAGAGGTGACCCATCATGGAAATTTCTCCCACTTAAGCACACTTAACTTCGTAAAACATGCTATTTTATGCAGACAGTAAAAACAATAGCCGACCTATCTATATACCATGGGAAACAGTATTCAACGATGAAAACACTGAAAACATGCAATTTATGCAATTATGAAATTTTTTTAAAAACTTTTCAATTCAGTTCAGTCTATACGTAGGGGTAATATCGAGTTTTCAATCTCTACGGTATCTATTTAGCTACTCGAAATCATAAAATACGTATAGTTATCTCTAAAACTTACATAAATTCCTTACCTTGGTGTCTGTCCGTAGTCCTCGATCATCTCAACGTAGCGAGATTCGTGGGTCCGATCCACTAGGTTCATTCCTCCAAATTTTTGAATATATATTTTCGAATTTTCTTTCCGTCAAGTTTTCTCAAATTCTCTGGGCCTCGTTCCGTATTCCAAATGTACATATATATATATATAACTAATCTTTTATAGATATATATATATAATTACTCTCTCTCTTTTTTTTTTTAATTGGCCTTTGGTGCCAAATTTCTTTTCTTTTCTTCTTTCTTTTTGTTTCTTGATTTATTGTTCATCCTTCCTTTTCTTCTCTATTTTCGATTTTCAACACTGTTCCTTAGCATCATCGGCGCTGCTGTCTCCTTCCTTCATCACCATCCACACTCCACCTTTCACAGTTCACGTCCCTACTACCATCAACTCTTTTCTCCCTCGGTTCCCAGTTTCCCTCGGCTTCAACCCCCTGTTTCATTCTTTTTCTTTCCGAACGACTTCCTCTTGAAGACTTAAAAACTTGAGACAAAGCATGTTGTTTCATGTTGTTGGGTTCACTTACTTATTTAGCCGAGCATGAGCCTCCACCTTCTCCACATTCTCTACCTTTAGCTTTCTCAATTCTCATTTGTGTCTCTCTCTTTTCTCATCTTTCTCAGTTTCCTTCTCTCTTTCCAATATCTGTTGCTTTAATTTTTCAAGGATGAAAGTCCTCTGTTTCCAGTTCTCTCCTTTGTTTTCGAGTTGCCCTTACCGACTCTCCTCTGCTGTCATCGTTCAGCTCGCCATTTCCAACATCCACTGATTACTTTTTTCCTTCAATCCATCTCCCCCGTGTTCTAGCAACTGCACGCATCTGCTGTTTCAATCCTTATTGCTGCTCTGGTTTTATTTTTATATTAGCTCACATAGTCAGTTTTGCTTCTTAGCTCATTGGCTCAATTTCAAGTTTTCTTTGATGTTTCTCGCTTTTGCTTCCATTCCGATTTTTAGACTTCTCACTCTCCCTCGCTCGTTTTTTGTTGTTGTCCACTACTGCAACTTTTTGTCCTTCTCCTGATTTTTTTCTTTTTTTTCCTTTCTTTGTTGCAGCTTCCGTATATGATGTATATATATTGTCTTCTTTCCTTCAACAACCGACTACTAGCATTAATTGTCTTATAGTAAACTTTACTCCACTACTTGCTGCTACTATTTTCCTGTCGCAACTTGGTGAAGATTTTAGGTCTTGAACCCCATTATCTGCTGTTGTTTCCAGTAGCAATTTGGTGGATAGTTTGGACATTCACGTGGACTGCCTATCCCCCTATTCTTCTCTTCCCCTTCGGTTATTTCAGATTCATCACTACTTAAATCAACATAATTTTACTTGTTTTATTTTCAATTGTACCTTCATTCAGTCCATGTTAGCCCCATTATGGTTTCGTTTCTCTTCTCTTTCTCTCTTTCAATCTAGCCTGCACATGTAGCTTCAGTTTGCTTCGATTTTTCCTTTCCTATTTCTTTCTTTGTTTCTCTACCATAACCATCCTGCTTCATATTTCCTTCACACGTTTTCTATCTTTTTCTTTTCTTTTCTTTCGGTTAGTCACCACAATTATCCAGATATATATATATATACATGTATTCTCATCCATGTACTCAAATAAATTCTCATTTATTTACTAACCAATTTTAGGTAATTATTTAATATTCCATCATGTATATATATATATACATGTAAAAGAAAATTTTGTAAATCAACCTCATCTAAGTCCGAGTCTCTTGTATTAACATTAAGATATAAGGTGTAATTAAATTCCAATGGTATTAATTAAAATCAAGTACCGAAAATGTCACGGGGTTTACATTCTCCCCACCTTAGGGAAATTTGGTCCCCAAATTTAAAATTACATCTGTCTTCAAATAAATGTGGGTATTTTTCTCGTGTTAAACTTTCTAATTCCTACGTGGCCTCCTCTGGGGTGTGATAATGCCACAAAACTTTAACCAATGAATTTATCTTGGATCGTAATGTCTTTTCCTTCTTGTCCAAGATCTGGATTCAGTTTTTTTTAGGTCATATCCTTCTTCAATTCCAGTGGTTCCTACTTAGTCACATATGTTGGATCTGGATGATACTTGCGTAGTATCGAGACATGGAAAACATTATAAATACTTGATAATTTCGACGGTAATACCAAGTCTGTGAGCTTGGTCTTCCACTTGGTTTAAGATCTCGAAGGGTCCATTGTATCGAGAACTCAGTTTTTCATTCTTTCAAAGTCTTCTTACACTATTGGGAGGAGAAGCTTCCAGAACTCCAAATCTCCTGCTGATATTCTAAGGTCCTTCGTTTTTGGTTAGCATAACTATTTTGCTTTCTCTGAGCTATCCTTAACCTCTCATAAATTAATTAAATATACTCAAAACTTGCTTTACCTAATCAGAAACAATTTTCTTACTTTCAGCCACTGCTTCCATCTAATTAGTGAAGGCACCTTTGACCCTACAAAGTCTCGTACGTGCCATTCCGATACTTGAGTGGTAATTGATATTATATGTAACTTTGCTAAGGGCAAATGGTCCTTTTAGAAGCCTTTAAAATCTTAGACTCACACTCTCAATTCCATATTGGCATGGGTAATTGTTCTAATAATCTCATTAGCTTCAAGTACTCTACCTTAACCTGCTGACATATAAGACATTTAATCTCAAATTTGGTTAATTCTCTTATCGTACCCGATTATCAATATACCTTCAGGAGATTTTGATAAATCTTACTATTCTCCGGATACAGAGTATATCTCTATAAATGAGCTTTTGACTACATCAATTTCTTTAATTATAGATCATTTGGTACACAATTTTGTTTTTAAATCTCAATAAATTATCAGTACCAATACTCAAGTAAGTTGCAGCACCCATCTGGGTCTAATTAGCTAAATCAATACAATGCTTATCAATATGCTGAGCCTGCTCGATTTGATCAATCAAATCCAGTTTTTCACTCTCAGGCTCGCTACCATGAAATAAATGTCAGTATCAGAAAGGAACCACATCTAGTTGAGGTTTAGTAAATATTTCAATAACTCATGTCCTTGACCAATATACATAACGCCATCTCGTAATCATTTCTGCTCAAAGCACTAACTCACGTCATTCCTTTTTTTCTTGTATTAAATTACTTTTCTGGAATTTAATATTTAACTTTCTTGATCAGTAGAATTCCATAATTCTCTGTAGCACAAGTAATGGTATCCTGACTTCAAACGCTAATATTTCGACTGTCAAATTTCAATTTATGAGTTATGGGTACTCCTAGCTGCTGTCAAGTCTCTCAGGCAGGGAGGTATTTTAAAATACCTTTATTAGCCATCAGACTTGACCACATAAACTGGTTATGGATATAAGGATTCAAGGTTCGTCCCAATTAAGAAGTAGGATACCAAAACTTATCGCAATTTCACATTTATCCTTCGAACATAATCCATTCTCAATCCATATCACTTAATCCAAATTCAATTCACATACCAAAGATATTCTTACCTTGTATACACCTCTTATTCCAATATAACTTGCATTTAGAATTTATCACACTTCAACGCTTGTCTCATTTCGTTTATCTATTATAACAAAATCATTTTCTTACTCAAATTGAGTCTCGCATTCAAAACGTAAGCATATACAATTTATAATCCTTAAATTCGATACGTAATTCATATTCTAAAGCCTCTTTATATTCTTATAATTTTGAATCCTCTTAACAGCTTGGGTCTTTCCCGCTGACCTATAACCTATGTTTTGGGAGAATCCAGTTAACTCCCGTTTTTAATACAAAGTAACCCAAAAGACTCTGAGTCTCCTTAAAAATTAACGCGAGTACACTCCAAAGTGGATCACCTGGTACAATAATCTCCTTTTCATGTAATCCTTGTAATTGTTTTTTTTCAACATTTCTAATTCAATCAAAGCCACAGAGTACCATGATCTGAATAATTAATTTGATACTCGGTGTTAAATTTGTGAGACCTCATGTATGTATGCCTCTATGATATGTTAATGGAATTATAAGACAGATAATTTTTGGATTATATAAATGTGAATGAATTGCAATTGAGATAAATGAGTATCATGATACAAGTAAAGGTTAAATAAGGGCTAAAGTTGCTCTATGTTAAACTAATGGAACTTAAAGCATTCGGACTGAAGATAAGGATTTAAAACATGAAATAATAATGTATGGACTGTGAATTTTATGTATCCTCTCTGATTTTAAGCAATACACAAAAGTTCCATAACATGAAACTAATAAGAAATGAACCTTTCCATGCTCAAAGTCCAAATAGATTACAAAATGACCAGTGAAGCAATTGAATGCAAGTTTTCCCTTGGAAATTTTGCAAAAATTACAGTAAAAAGCCTACAAATGAAGGCCAAATCAATCTCCTACTCAAAGCAGATCGATCCCTTGGTCAAGGAAAATAATTTTTGAGTTGATTCTTCTAAGAGCAAATCGATATCCCTAATGAGCAGATCGATTTGCATTTACTTCTGTCTAGCAGAGATCGATCCTTTCCTAAGTGCAGATTGATCTCCATTTGCTTCAGCTTGGAGCAGATCGATCTCTCCCCATGAGCAGATCGATCTCCAGTGTTTGGTAAGGATCGATCTCTCCCCCGAAGAGCAGATCGATCCCACTTTTCATGCCTGAACATCTCGGTAAAGGAAGATCGATCGTCACCCTAGTAGATTGATCTTCTCAGTCTTATCCTATAAAAACCCGACAGCCAAACCTCTTTCTTTAGCAAATCAAACCATCCCCCTCCATTTTTACCTAAAAAGTAAGCTTTCTCTCTCTAGAATACCTCCCCTTCCAAAAAGATTTGTGAAAAAAGCTATTAGAGCAAAGTTCTTCATTGTGAGGAAGAGAACAACATACCTTGGAATCAAAACTTAACTTGTTGTATTAAAAGAGCTTAAGGATCTTCCAATTTCGAATAAGAGAAAAGTCAAGTTAGGTGAGTTTTCGATATACCAACTCTAAGGATACATATTAAGAAATTGTTATGAGTAGATTGGTGTATGTATCATTGGTTGAAACAACCTAGAATGTGATGAATCAACAAAGACCTAAAAATAGGTTAGTGTGAGAAAATAGGATATGGTGGAATTCTATGATGAATAGGTTATATCAAGGTGTTAGAAATGTCATATGCATGATTTTAAGATTGTGTTGTGAAAGCAAATTATGGGATTGGACAAAGTGATGAAATGTGCATATATGATAATTGTGAAATACATGAATGAGTGGAGGAACTAAGGTTCAAGCATGCAAATCAAATGCTTGATTTGATAACTAAGTGAGTTACTAGCCAAATTGATTAGGAACGGCATAATGCTGGCCAAATGTGAAAATGGGCCAAGCTTAATACTATAAGGTCTGAGAAGATATATCGATTGTGATGAAGTGATTGATGAATGTTTGCAGCTCTAGAGACAGGACTAGAGCAAAGTGGATTGGACGAGCTTCCAGTGGTGGAACTTGTACTACGCTCGACAGGATTCGAGGTAAGTGGTTTTGTAATTGCCTAGAGGTAGCTATACGTATTTTGAGGGAATTATAGGGTGTGAATTTCTCTAGCTATCTAATAATGCATTAAGAATTTTTTAGAAAGGTTCCAAAAATAAGGAAAGAAAAGATGAGTTTACCTTGGTTGGAATTCTATGAAAGGGGTAGTAAGGATCCTAAATTTCATGGATTTTTCATGAATTTGATTTTTTCAAGGTGAAATACTTTGATTCGAATGAAATGAGGATAGATTGGCTATTGCTTTGTGTGTTTGCATGAAAAAGTACGAATCATGTGCTAAGTTGTATCTTTGAAAATACTTTATTTTTAATTTGGAGTCGCCTATCATATATGTGTGACTGTAAATAGTGCTGGAGCTTAGCTCTCACTAGATTTTTGTGTTTTGATTCATGCTGATAGTGGGCCCTGCTCGCACTAGGTTTTACTAATTTATTGTGCATGAAAGTCATACTCGAGCATTGCTCGTACAAAGATTTGACATGTTTTATAGAAATCGTGCTGATGCCTCCTATAGATTGCGTGTCAAGGTGAGATGATACATCGTACGCATGGTTTGATACATGAAATGGTTATCGACATGGTATAGGGTGGTTAAAACTTATGGCAGGCACCCCCGAACCATGATGCAGGCTTAGTACTATGGCAGGCACCTCAGACAAATAGTTAAGTGGGCTAAGTCCTATTGCAGGCACCCCTGACAATGATGTGGACTAAGACCTATGGCAAGCACCCTTAAACCGTGTGGGTCCATGGCGTACATTGTACCGTGTATGTCACATGAAGTATACTATACCCTGTAGTCTGTATGATTAGCTGGTTGAGTTATTGCACGACTAGGGTTTACCTCACATCTCATCGCAGTTGTGATGCCTCGCACGCCATGTTTTGTTTAACCTAGGATCACAGGGACTTATACATGGCTATTATTCCCAATTTGTTAGGAAATGTAACCTACATGCCTCAAGTGATATCCTATTTTATGATAGATTTTGGTAGACCCGAAGGAGGGGTGACACCTGCGACTTTGTTTTAAAAAGGAAATGTGATTTTATGCACAGGATATTCCCGAAGGGCGGGATTAGATTTGATTTAAATGATTTGTGATGAGTTTTGATATGATGAGCATGAGATGTCTTACATGATGATTTTCCATGTGATATTATACCTGTTTTTATGAGTTTTCTTGTTCTATATACATATTCATGTTGCATGGTTTTGATCTACCTCATGCCCAAGATGTAAATGATTTTGATATCATGGTATTATATGCACGTAGATAGTGTAGCTGTCTACTTGCTTAAATTATTTCCTTACTGAGTGTGTGGTTGCTCACCCTTTCACTTTCTATCTACACAGAGCATCCATAGTGGTTGAGAGTGAGCAGAGACTTGCACTCCCAGTATCCGCTGTTGCCCATCGTCGAGAGGTATACACATTAATATCATTTGTATCTGAACAAGTACAACACAACAATACTTTTGAAATGTAAATTTGGGGGATGTAAATATTTGTAAACACATACGAATTAATAAAGTTTAATGTTGGTAATTTAAGTGTTTACAGTTATTGTATATAAATGTTAAGTGATATGGTTTATGCTAAGAGGTAACTAACTCCGAATCATGGCTCAACTATTTGGTGTTGGAAACTGTTCATGACATGGAAAGTTAATGTATAAAGCAAAAATTTTATAGTGATTTTAGATGTAAGAGGGTCGTGACAGAGGTGGTATCAGAGCTGAGTTGACTTGATATAAGTCGGAGTTAGTAAAAAGAGAATTTACATCCCCATATTTTTGTACTTTATTTAGATATAAATGTGTATATCTGATAGGTTAGACTAATGAATAATTATGGATGTAGGAATTTAGGCATCATGCCTGTCACACGTAGTGGTAGAGGGGCAAGGGCACATGCTAAGGGCCACAGAAGGAGGCCTGAAAGCCATACAAAGCCACAGACTGGTCATATTCCATGAGAGCCTACTGAGAGGCCCGGGGATATTGAGCCACGCTTTCACTTGGTTGGAGCAGAGTTTAGAGACTATTATGGTGCTAGTCGCTCAGTCTATGCATGGAGCTGAGGAGAGACAGGGCTTAACTACCCAGGCCGCTGATGTTGGATCGATAACTATTTTTGATATGCCTACACAGCAAGTACAGATGCCACAGGTGGCAGATACACCCATATCAGTTCAAGGTATAACATCACCTGTTGCTCCACAGCAGAGTAACAGAGTTTGGGGTTATGGTTATGATTTGGAAAGATTACGACAGTTTCATAAATTTAGACTGCCGTCATTTAGTGGGGTAAAGGACCTAGTAGTTGCTGAGCATTGGGTGAGTGAAATTAAGAAGTTGCACTGGTTCTTTAAGTGTACAACTACAGAAATGGTCGCTTTTACCGCGTTCATGCTTAAGGGAGCGGTAGAACTATAAACCCCACGAATTTTCATGTATCCGATTTAAATAATAATGGAGAATGCGCTTATTGGTGGATAATTAAGTTGAATTATAATATGAGAAACTTGGATGAGGCTAAATCACTAAGATATTTTAATTTGAAGAATAAATAATTTTGAGATGTAAAAATAAAATTTCTAAGCTAGATTTAATACGTGTATATTACTCCGTACTAGATAAGTACTAATAATAGGCTGGTTATGCTTTAGGAAATAATACATGGTGAAGTATAAAATAACTATCTAAAATTTATTAATAAAATAAATTAAATGAATAAATAAATAAATTAATAATGATAATAGTAGTATGAAAAGAAAGGACGTGATGGAAGCAGAGAAAACGTGAGCAGTATGAAAATATGATCATGCCAGGAAATTGGGCATAGCAGTGCTGTAGCTACAAGAGAAGGGAGGTCTCGGGAAGGGTCATGGAAAAGGGCTGCAGCAGCTTGAAATCATGTAGTCTGCAGCTAGAGATGGGACAAAGAAAAAAAAATGAGATAGAAGATAGCCTGCAAGGAGATCTGAACCGAGAGAGGGAAGCAGGAAACAGAAGCAATGAGAAAATTGGAAACTTAACCAAGAACCGGAGAAGCAAAACCACGCGAACTATAGCAAAAAAAAAAAAATAATGCAAGCAGTAGAGGCTGGAAGGAAGTGACGATGGTGATGATAGAATGAAGAAAAGAAATCTAACTGAAGAATGCGTGATAGGGATTTGTCTCCTTTGGGTCCTTGAAGCTGAGAGTTGTGAATAAAAGTCATGGGCTGGGTTTTAGTTTCGTTTGGAAAACAGAACACAGCAGGGAGCTCTCGGGCATTGCTGGAGTCTTATCATTATTGGAGATGGAAAGAAAACATGAGGGGAATAAGGGAAAGGCCGAATTTGGCCTGGAGAAGCAATAAAAAGGAAACTGATGTAAAAACCGAGAAAGAGAGAAAGATGCAGTGAAAGAAAGTGGAAGAAGAAACCGAGAGGCTGACTCTGTTAGCCTCGAAACTGGAACAAAAAAAAAGGAAGCAGTAAAGGGAAGACCCGAGCCGTGAGTCGAAGAGATGAAGCAGAGGAATGTTGATGACCGTGTCCTGGAGTGTGAGGAAACTGAAGACTCAGCTAAAGCAGTAGACGGACAGGGGAATCTTGTCCTCTGAAACTGAAGCCAGAAAAATGAGAGAGAGGCCGGCTGTTGAAGGACCGAGAACTAGGGCCGAAGAGGAAGGTGTGTAGTGACAGAAGAATAGGATTGAGACAGAAACCAAAGAACTTGAAGCAGAGGCAAGATCGGGAAGGCAGTAAACGAAACAGTGGGACTAAAGCTCAGCAGAGGGGGACAGGGGAGACTCCTCGGCTATGGTGGTTTCGGTGAAAGCTTAGAACGGAGCCGGTTGTGAGGAGGAAGACGAGGGAGACACGATGAGGGTGACTACAGAGGGTTGCAACACCGGGAAGGACAGAAGCACACGGAGGAAGATGATGAATAGTGATCGGCGTGGAAAAGAAAAGAAAGAAGATGGAGTTGGCGGGAAAGGAGAGATTGATAAACAAAAAAAAAAAAGAAAAAAAAAGAAGTGGATGAATAGTAAAAAAAAGGGTTAATATTTTATATTTATTTATATATATATAATTATATATATATATATATGTGTGTATATTTGGAGGATGCAACGAATATACCGAGAATATAAGAAAAGCCCGGGGAAGAAAATTCAGAAATATTTATTCGAAACTATCGGTGCGAAATTTCGAGGAAATAATCCGAGTGATCCGGACCCGTCAACTCGCTACGTCGAGACAATCGAGGACTACGGAAAAACATCGAGGTAAGGAATTTATGCAAGTTTTAAAGATAACTGTACGTTTTATGATTTTAAGTATATTTTCCTAGGTAAGCATGATTTCGATTTTGACGCATCGTAGCTAATCCGATAAAATAGGATACTAAGAATACAAATTTCGGTATAGGAGAATCGTAGAAGGATTTAAGGGAGATACTTGGAGGCGTCCTTACTCGAACTCAAAATTTCGATAAATCGAGGTAAGGGGTATTATTTAACTTAGTTTTGATAATGCATATTTGTTTCACCGATAAATGATCTTACGAAAGAGCATATGATTCGAAATTATTTATCATTGCTTTCATACTTGCGAAGAATGTTTTAAATTGTCGAAATGTTCCCCTAGTATTTTTCATGTTGTGAAATGAATTTCCTAAAGTATGAAGTGTATGGATGTTTTACATTTATTTATGTTGTTATATCCATATTGTTAAAGAAACTTTTGACAATTTCAAAAGTATTTAAGAAAAGAAATTTGTTTTCGAAGGGGGATTGTGGGGGCCACCTCTTGAGTCCTACGGGAACAAAGTGCCACACAGTCTTTCTGTTTTATGAAAGAGTTTTCAGATTTCAAGAAATTCGATTTTATTACTCGATATGAGTTAATGAGCTATAAAAACCCAAGTGAGATTTTGAAAACTCTGTTTTAAGACAAAAAGGGCATTGTATAGTGGAATTGTGGGGGTTACCTCTTGAGTCCGACAGGAGCAAAGTGCCACACAGTCTATGTTACTGTGGGGGTTACCTCTTGAGTTCTGTGGGAGCAAAGTGCCATGCAATTTCCACAATGATGTGAACGTGGGGGTTACCTCTTGAGTCCGACGGGAGCAAAGTGCCACACAGTCTATGTTACTGTGGGGGTTACCTCTTGAGTTCTGTGGGAGCAAAGTACCACACGATTCACAAAGACATGCGAACGTGGGGGTCACCTCTTGAGTTCTGTGGGAGCAAAGTGCCACGCAGTCTATGTTACTGTAGGGGTTACCTCTTGAGTCCGACGGGAGCAAAGTGCCACGCGGTTCACAAAGACATACGATCGTGAGGGCCACCTCTTGAGATCTGTGAGAACAAAGTGCCACACAGTCTATGTGATTGTGGGGGGGCCACCTCTTGAGTCCTACAGATGCAAAGTGCCATACGGTCAATGCATTTTTATCGTGCGCGCCTTTGTGGTGTATGAATGTATATGAATCCAGCTTTTGGGCATATTTATGACTTCCCTCTATAAGTTATCCAAGCCTCCATCCGATATGAACTATGCTATATGATTTTAATCCTCCGATATATGTTTTTGCATCAGTTATGCTTTTGAAGTTCTATTGGTTCTGAAATATTCATGAAATGTTTACGAAATGACTATAAAATATTCATGAAATGTTTACGAAATGATTTATGAAATGTTTATGAAAGGTTTATGAAAAGTTGTAAAAGGGTTAAGTATGTGATTTGTTTTAAAGACACGCATGCTTTATGACGATTATGCTTAAAATTAAAATTTATGTATTGCATTAAGTTTTATTCTATGAACAACTTCAAATGTTTTTATATATCAGAACTACTTTAAGAGCATTACCTTACTGGGCTTTTCCCCAAAAGCTCACCCCTCTACCTCTCAGATTTTTACAGTGAATTACAGCTAATAAATGCTGCGTAGACGACGTAGGCTGGCGGATATGAGCTTCCCCAGACTACCTTTTGTATATGCGTGAGGTATACATTCTTATCTCTTTACCAGACTATTTGTATGCACAGACATCTATTGAAAATAATGTGTCGGGATGAAATATGTTTAAGGATAAATTAAATGAGATATTTTTAAGGATTGACACTGAACAGGAATACAGCCTAAGAGAATGAGAGAATAAGTGGGTAAATTAAATTCAAAAAAAAAAATCTCTCGATTTTCAAGGGTTAAGGGTCATTACAAGAACATTGGTGGAAGTCCACCAGATCGATTTTGAGAGCCCGACACACTGAGATCACATAAGAGGTATTCTTAGAGGCCTTCCGGAGATAGTATGTTTCAGACTTTGCTCAGAGGAAGTTACAGATGAAGTTTATTTGGTTGACTCAGGGGAACAAATTCGTATATAAGTTTGAGACGAGGTTTATATCCTTGAGAAGGTATGATTCGGATACGATGAGCAGTGAGATGAGAAAGGCGAGGAAGTTCATTGATGGGTTGAGACTAATCATTAGGTCTAGATTGGTTCCATTTGATATCCCGACATATGAAGAGGCTGTGCATAGGGGCAGGATATTGAGCGAAATGCCTCTGAGTTTGGAAAGATCACTAGAGGTACAGAAAGAGACCAGAAGAGATCCAGAATTGATAGACTGATTAGGAGAGGAGGTCAAAGACTGTCTGATAAGAGACCTCGAATTGAGGAGGTACAAGAGAGGACGGTAAAGCCTCTGGTATATCCATCCTTAGTACTATCGAGGGGTATAGTTATTGGAGGGATAGGATCGACTACCGAACAATGTAGAAGATGTGGCAAATATCATGGTAACAGGCCTTGTCCGCTGTCTTCAGTAGTGTGCTATCGATGTGGGAAGCCATGGCATATCGTAGGGGATTGCCCCAAGATGGTTGAGACTGCCCCACAGAAAGGCAAGGAGATAGAGAGAGCTTCTGTTAAGACTTCTACTCCGAAAAGGAAAGCCACAGCCGCGGAGAAGGGGAAACAGGTTGTTGGTAGAGGGCGAGTTCATGCATTGGACCAGGACACCGCAAACGCATCAGCGGATGTGATTAAAGGTACCATCCTAATTTTTGATTTAGAAGCATTTGTACTATTTGATCCTAATGCCATGCATTCCTTCATATCGCCTTCGTTTGCATGTAAGTTGTCAAAGTGTGTTGAGACTACATTATTAGATAGAATGTTATTGATTTCTACACCCATGAATGACAATCAGTTGCTGAGTATGTGTATAAGGATTGTAGGTTGAAGATAAGGGGGAAAGAGATGGCAGCCGATCTTATTCTATTAAATATGAATGATTTTGATGTAATATTTGGAATGGATTGGTTGGCTGCAAATCATGTTGTTTTGGACTATTTTTTAAAGACGATAACGTTTTCATGGGTAGATAGTGTTACCGTAAGTTTCCCAAAAAATGTATTGTAAAATTCCCTTCAAAAGTAATGAAAGTAGCATTTATTGTAAGTGAAATGGATAAATTCTATGATTGGAATTGATGAGTCTTATTATAATGATAAATTATGTTATTGACAATGGAAATAATAATGCGAAGGGTTCATTACATACCTGGTTGACACAGATAAGGTCGGTCCGAAATTGAGAGACATTTCAGTGGTTGGAGAGTTTCCTGAGGTCTTTCTAGATGATCTACCAAGATTACCATCGGATCATGAAATGGAGTTTTGTATAGAGTTGGTAACTGCTACTAAATCGATATCTCGACCACTGTATAGGATTGCTCCGATTGAATTCTAGAGCTAAAGAACCAGTTGTAGGAATTGCTATAGATAGGGTTCATTAGACCGAGCGTCTCACCCTGGGGAACTTCAGTTTTGTTTGTAAAGAAGAAGATGGAAGCCTCTGACTGTGCATAGATTACTGGTTGTTGAATAAAGCTACCATTAAGAATAAGTATCTTGTTCCACACATTGATGATCTATTGGATCAGCTCCTGGCAGCCCAAGCTTTTTCTAAGATGATTTGTGGTCTGGGTACCATCAGTTGAGGATATGAAATGGAGATGTACCCAAGACAACATTTTGTACCCGTTATGGCCACTACGAGTTCTTAGTTATGCCATTCAGATTGACGAATGCCCCCGTAACATTTATGGTGTTGATGAACGATATGCTTAACCATACCTGGACCAATTTGTGATTTTGTTTATCGACGATATATTGGTTTATCCAAAGTCCAAGGAAGATCATGAGTAGTACTTGAGGATAGTTCTGTAGGCCCTCCGAGAAAAGAAGTTATATGCCAAACTCAGTAAGTGTAACTTTTGGTTGGAACTGTGAGACCCCGTATATGTAAAGTTGTAATGTGTAATGAATGTGAATGGACTTGTAATGTAAAGTATGATCGATGTAAGTCCATGGATTCGATGTATGTATGTGTAATATGATTTGTAACGTACATACATGTTTCATTGAGTATGAATATGAAGAAATGAGTTCTGGCAAGTGATGGATGTGATTGAAACTCAAAATGAGTAGTGTGGTAAAATGGAATGAAGTTATGCTTCCATTTGGTTTTATATAGCATACCTTTGGACATATAATGAATGCACACAAGTTTCAATGTGCATAAGGTATGAATGGGTGCCATTTTCAAGTTATAAAGGTGGATGGATGAGAAAATGGCCATGGCAACAGATTAAGGATGTGTTGGTATGAGTTGTAGCAAGGAAACTGCAAGAAATCTGGAAAACATGAAGGCCAGATCGATCTCATAGGATGAGAGATCGATCTGGAAGAGCCAGAATGCTCTTATTTGGGCAATGGAATAGAGCAGATCGATCTCCAATTGGGCCAGATCGATCTTTTAAGCATTCTGTAATGAAAAGATCGATCCTCAAGCACCCAGATCGATCTCCTTAGCTCTCTGTTTGGGACCAGATCGATCTCATGCTTCGACAGATCGATCTCATGCTTAAAATTTCGTGAAAATGAGAGATTTAAGGGGACCAGATCGATCTCCTCTTGGACCAGATCGATCTCCCCAAGCTATTTCTATATAAGGAGGGCTGAAAATCTGAAAATTTCGGGAAAAACACCAATCTTCCATTTCTAACCCAAAAACCTAACTTTCTCCCTCTAAAATCAGCCATTTCCAACAAGAATTGAGGGGAGACCATTAGACATTAAGTTGTTCATCTTGAGGAAGAGAACAACATAGTTGGAACCCAAAATCCCATTGTGGGTATTGAAGGAGATAAGGGCATTGACATTTGGAGCAAGAAGAAAAATCATATTTGGTAAGATTCTAACACTCCAATCTAAGTACATTGTCTATTTAATTGACTTTGGAGTTGTTTGGCATGAGTATGTATGGATGGAAACACCTAGGTTGTGTTAGAAACTAATGTAACCTAGAAAATGGAATGCCTCTAGTGTGAGAAAGTATGATTTGGGGAATTGGTGGTTTATGGGTTATGATAAGTTGTTAAATGAGTAATGTGGGTGATTTGGAATGGTTATGTGGAGTTATAATATGGGTTTAAGTGAAATTGTGAAAATGAGTATGTATATGCTTGATAAAATGCCATAGTGAGGGAATTCATGAAATATGAACACTATGAGCTTAATGTCGGTTTAATATCGATTCAGAATAAGTTAATAGGCCTAAGAAGATCCATATACTCGAGTTATGGGTAAAGTAATGAAACGAGGCCTTATAAGCGTTAATAGAGGCTATAGATTAAATTGACTATAGCAAGCACAAGGGTTGCATTATATGGATCGAATATAATGCGGGATACGATTTTGTGCAGTCCCAAAAAGTTCGTTGAAGACGAATTGAACCGTACGAGTAAGCAGCTTAAGGAAGTGGAATCATGCATCGCGATTCCAGGTAAGGGAATTTTGTGAGTATATAGAGGTAGCTGCTCGTACTTTAAATTTGTGGGTGAATATTGGGTGTTTTATGAAGTGCATGGTTGCTAAAGTAAATGATTGATGGTATTCATGAATGAGAAAGAGTATATGTGTGATTTTTGGTTTTGGAAGTGGATTCTATGAAATGGGATAGTAAGGCTAATAAATTTAATGTCTTGATGTCTTTCAAAATGAAATTGCTTTGTTTTAAGCAAGCTTGTAGGTGGGTCGGCTAATGTTTATTAATGTTGTGGAAAAAGGCATTTGTGAAGTGCTAAACCCGATTGTCGGGATTGTTTGATTTTGTATGAGCCGCCTATCGTATTTGTATGACATAAATCGCGCTAGAGCCTCACTCGCGCTGGATTTCTATGTTTTCACTTGTGTGATACATGCTTGAGCTTAGCTCGCACTTTGATTTGAATTGTGATGATGTTTTATAAACCGTACTGGAGCTTACGCTCGTACTTGGATTTGAGTGGTTTTTCTTATGCATATAACCGTACTGGAGCTATGCTCGTACCTGGTTTCTTCATATTTTATGCATAAATGCCGTACTAGAGCGTTGCTCGTACGAAGTGATTGGTTTTGATGCATGAATTCGCGCTAGAGCATAGCTCGCGCCAGTTTTCACACTGTGGTATGTATGAGGCCGTGGTGAGAGATACGTATTAACTCAGGGAACCCAACAAGCCTGACAGACCTCTTGAGTGGGGTGAGGGTGAGGGGCTAGGACCTGACATAATCCATTCAGGGAACCCAACAGACCTAACAGACCTCTTGAGTGGGGTGAGGGTGAGGGGCTAGGACCTGACATAATCCATTCAGGGAACCCAACAGACCTAACAGACCTCTTGAGTGGGGTGAGGGTGAGGGGCTAGGACCTGAATCAGGGAACCCAACAGGGGCGAGCAAGGCCATGAGAGGCTAGGACCTGGTATTGAGGTTACTCCTACGCGCTCTTGAGACTATAAAGGTTACACTTGGCATGGGGTAGATAAGACCTATGGCAGGCACCCCCAACCTTGTTATGGGTCTGCGGAGTACGATGTACCGTGTATATCACATGGAGTACGATGTACCGCATGGTGGTTACTTGATTTGAGAAAGTTTGGCAGAGAACTAACCCACCTTCGTACCAGTATCATACCCCGCACACCGGGATCCATGTGGTCTGGGATGATATGTGACAATTGGCAAACGTAGTCACTTGAGATATAGTAACCTGTCTCCTTGCTTGATTTACTTACTACCACATGATTTTAAATCTCTAAGTGTGATTTGCGATTGTTTAAGGTAGTCCCGAAGGAGGGGTCGAGCCTCGTGGAATTGATTTATGAAATGAAAATGAGGTTGTGATTGTGAATTGATGTGATGAGATTGTATGTGCTTGAGAAAGAGTTTTATGACGTGGGTTTAAAAAGGGGGTTTCTTAATGAATTGCCCTTTTTATGAATTTAAATGAGATTGAGCATGAGATGATTTATACATGATGTTTTTACCATGTTTTATATGCCAATGTACATGATTTTGATACATGATATATATGTATACTCATATGGCATAGTTTTACTTCCTCATGCTCTTACCATAAATGATTTATGCATAACACTATCAGCATGTAGATAGAGTAGTTATCTACCATGCTTGCATTATTGCCTTACTGAGCGTGTGGTTGCTCATCCCTCTCTATTTTTCCCCCTACAGAGCGTGCATAGTAGCCCAGTGAGGACTGAGGCGTAGTATTTTGGACTCCGCTGCATCTCCATCGCTTAGAGGTATATACACAGTGATTCTTTTTGTATCTAAACAATGTAAAAGCACAGTATTCTTTTGAGTTGTAATTATGGGGGATGTAGATGTCAGTAAAACATGCTTTTGTATAAGTACAAGATTAAATGCAAATGTATGACATCGTTTTATTTAACTGAGAATGAATGAGATGTGGAGTTTATTATTGACTCACAGCCCAACAGTGTGTGGTGAGTTAGTTCACGATCGGGTAAGGTAACAGTAAAACACAAAAAAAAAATTTAGTGATTTTCGGTTAAAGAGAATGGAATTGGGTTGTGACAGAGATTGGTATCAGAGCTGTGTTGGCCTGATGTGAGTCATTAATAAAACGTAGGAAAGTACACCCCCATAGTACTGTGCTTTTGTTTAGATATAACTGTGTATACCGTGATGGATTGAGCTTGATAAATGATTTTAAATACAGGAAGTTAGGCACTATGCCAGTTACACGCAAAGGTAGAGGGGCGAGAGCACGTGCTAGAGGCCGTAGAGGTAGGCCTGAGAGCCGTGCGGAGCCACAGACTGAACAGGCTCAACAGAACCCTGCTGGGAGAGTAGAGGATACTGAGGCTCGCTTCGCTAGGTTAGAGCAGAGTATTGAGAATTTGGTGGAGATAGTCACGCAGGCCTTGGGCGCCGGTGACAGACGAGGTCCCGCGGCACAGCCTACTACTGAACAGGCAGCTGTAGAGGCGGAGAGACCTCAGACTGCTGAGACAGCTACAGTTACACCACCTCCAGCCCAGGATATAGCTTCTCCTATCGCTCCACAGCAGAGCGGTAGTGATTTGGGTTATGACTGCGACTTGAGCAGGTTGCGAGAGTTTCAAGCGCTGAAACCCCCAGTGTTTAGAGGGGTGAAGGACCCAGTGGTTACGGAGGATTGGGTTTATGAGATGGAGAAACTATATAGGTTTTTTCGATACACTTCAGCTGAGAAGGTTGCCTTTGCCGTGTTTATTCTGAAAAGCGAGGCAGAGCACTGGTGGAGATCCATCGAAGCTATTTTGAGGGCTAGACACTCTGAGATTTCATGGGAGATATTCTTAGAGGCCTTTAGAAGACAGTATATTCCAGCTACCGCACAGAGGAAATTGCGGATGGAATTTATGAACTTGGTTCAAGGGAACTGAACTGTGGACGAGTATGAGTCCAAGTTTATGTCCTTGGGGAGATATGACCCGGACACGATGGGTAGTGAGACCCGAAAGATTCAGAAGTTCATGGATGGATTGAGATTGGCCATCCGGACTAAGCTAGCTCCCTTTGACATCTTGACCTATGAGGAGGCTGTACATAAGGCTCAGTTATGTGAGCAAGACTTTGAGCGAAATGCCTCCGAGCTTGGGAGAGTCAGCGTTAGAAAGGACAGAGATCGGAAGAGATCCGGGTTTGGAAGAGTGGCCAAGAGAGGTGTCCAAAGATTTTTCGAGAAGAGGCCTAAGATTGAGAAGGTGCAGGAGAGAGCTGCTAGACCTCCCATATACCCAGCATTGACTGCGCCGAGGGGTATGACTATTGGAGGACTACGGCCTACTACTGATCAGTGTAGGAGATGTGGGAGATTTCATGGGAATAGGCCCTGTCTGATGACCCCTATGGTGTGTTTTAGATGCGAGAGACCAGGACATATGGCTAAGTATTGTCCCGAGAAGATAGAGATTGCCCCACAGAAGGGCAAGGAGCCTGAGGGAGCTCCAATTGAGACAGCAGCCCCGAGGAGGAGGGCTACAGCTGAGGAAAAAGGGAAACAGGTTGTGGGTGTGAGCAGAGGAAGGGTGCATGCGCTGGACCAGGACACTGCAGACGCATCGACGGATGTGATTAAAGGTACCATCCGAATCTTTGATTTAGAAGCATTGGTATTATTTGATCTTGGTGCCATGCATTCTTTCATATCACCTTCCTTCACACATAAATTATTGAAGCATGTGAAACCAACATTGTTGGATAAGATGTTAATGATTTCCACACCCATGAATGATAGTCAATTGACTGAGTATGTATGTAGAGATTGTAAGTTAAAGATAGAGGGGAAGGAAATGATAGCCAATCTGATTTTATTGAATATGAATGATTTTTGATGTAATTTTGGGAATGGATTGGTTGGCTACCAATCGTGTTGTGATGGATTGTCATGCCAAAACATTGATGTTTTCAGGATTGGACAATCTTATTGTAAATTTTGATGAAAAGAAATGATATGAAAATAGCATGTTTGTCGTAAATAAAGGAGTATGATTTTTAAATGCATATTGCTTGAGAGATAAATTATTGTTTATGATAAATGTTGAATGTGGAGTGATGGTTTATGTTACTAATGATGGAGAGGATAATATGAAGGGTTCATTGCATACGTGGTTGATATAGATGAGGCACACCCGGAATTGAGGGACATAGCCGTAATTACGGATTACCCTGATATCTTTTCGGATGAATTACCAGGACTACCACCTGAAAGGGAAATGGAATTTTGCATTGAGCTAGTGCCTGGTACAGAGCCGATATCGAAACCACCCTATAGAATGGCTCCGATAGAATTGGAAGAGCTGAAGAAACAGCTGCAAGAGTTACTGGAGAAGGGGTTTATTAGACCGAGTGTCTCACCTTGGGGAGCACCAGTTCTATTTGTAAGGAAGAAGGATGGAAGCCTCCGACTATGTATAGATTACCGGTTGTTGAATAAGGCCACCATTAAGAACAAGTACCCCCTTCCAAGAATCGATGATTTGTTGGATCAGCTCCAAGGAGCCGAAGTATTTTCTAAGATAGATCTGCGATCAGGGTATCATCAGTTGAGGAACAGGAGTGGAGATATACCCAAGACAGCATTTCGTACCCGTTATGGCCACTATGAGTTTTTGGTGATGCCATTCGGATTGACGAATGCTCCGGCAGCATTTATGGCGTTGATGAATGATATATTCAAGCCATACCTGGATAAGTTTGTAATAGTGTTCATTGATGACATTTTGGTGTATTCCAAGTCCAGGGAAGATCATAAGGAGCACTGCAGACCCTCCGAGAGAGAGAATTGTATGCCAAACTCAGCAAGTGTAACTTTTGGTTAGAACAGATCTCATTTCTGGGGCATGTTGTGTCAAAGGATGGGGTATCGGTGGATCCATCTAAGATAGAGGCAGTTATACAGTGGGAACAGCCCAAAACAGTTACTGAGATCAGAAGTTTCTTGGGATTGGCAGGATATTATCAGAGATTTGTAGAGGGTTTCTCCAGACTAGCTGCTCCATTGACACGCCTCATGCGAAAAGATGTTAAGTTTGTGTGGGATGAGGCATGTGAGAGGAGTTTTGAGGAGCTTAAGCGTCGATTGACGACTGCTCTAGTTCTCACCATTCCTACCAGCTCAGGAGGATTCTCGGTGTATATGGATGCATCACACCAGGGACTGGGCTGTGTGCTTATGCATGATGGGAAGGTAGTTGCCTATGGATCGAGACAGTTGAAAGATCATGAGAGGAACTACCCGACACATGATTGGAGTTGGCGGCTGTAGTATTTGCTTTGAAAATATGGCGCCACTATCTCTATGGTGAGAAATTTTAGGTGTTCACAGACCATAAGAGCCTTAAGTACCTGTTCTCGCAGAAAGAGCTGAATATGAGACAGAAGAGATGGCTCGAACTCCTGAAAGACTATGATTGTGAAATCATGTACCACCCGGGTAAGGCAAATGTAGTTGCCGATGCTTTGAGTAGAAAGAACCTTGGGTTGGTGTCTTATATGATGGTACGGGAACATGAATTGTTAGAACACTTTACGAACCTCAGTTTGGATGTAACCCCACCTGGATCTGAGAGACTTGAGATCATGGCTAGTTTGAGACTAGAGCCAGAGTTGATTGGCCGTATTCAGCGATCCCAGCAGAGAGATCGACGATGCATCGATTGGCTGAGGCAGATATAGACAGGTGTGGGTATTGATTTTGAGCAGAGTGCTGATGGGTTATTGAGGTTCAGAGGCAGAGTATGCGTTCCCAGGGATCCTGAGATCAGGAGAACGATTTTATCAGAGGCTCACTCATCGAAGTATACGATACATCCAGGAAGTACCAAGATGTATCAAAACCTTCGGAAGGTTTATTGGTGGTCTGGAATGAAGAGAGACATTGCTGAATATGTCGCTAAGTGTCTCGTTTGTCAGCAAGTGAAGGTAGAGCATCAGAAGCCTGCAGGATTATTACAGCCTCTACCGATACTGCGTGGAAGTGGGAGCATGTCACCATGGATTTTGTGATGGGTTGCCGAGGACCCGTAGAGGTCATGATGCCATATGGGTTATTGTGGACCGATTGACTAAGTCCGCCCATTTCTTGGCTATGAGAGCTACCGATACACTGAGTCAGTTGGTGAACCTGTATATTCGAGAGATAGTACGGCTACATGGTGTACCAGTGAGCGTTGTTTCTGATAGGGATGCCCGCTTCACTTCCCATTTTTGGGAACATTTTCAGGAAGCGCTGGGGACCCGACTGAGTTTTAGCACCGCTTTTCATCCTCAGACAGATGGGCAATCAGAGAGGACTATACAGACCCTCGAGGATATGTTGAGAGCGTGTGTGCTGGATTTTAGAGGCTTCTGGGATGACCACCTGCAGTTAGCCGAGTTCGCTTATAATAATAGCTATCATGCGAGTATCGGGATGGCACCCTATGAGGCATTGTATGGACGTAGATGCCGTTCCCCCATTGGATCGGAAGAGGTTGGTGACAGACAGATTTTTGCTCCGGACTTAGTGCAGCAGGCATCTAAGGACGTCCAGTTGATATGTGAGAGATTACGGACAGCTCAGAGCAGGCAAAAGAGTTATGCTGACAAGAGACGAAGACCACTGGAGTTTGATGAGGGTGAGTCGGTGTTTCTGAGGGTATCACCATCGAAGGGTATTATGAGATTTGGTAAAAAGGGCAAGCTGAGCCCTAGATATATCGGACCCTTCGAGATTTTGGAGAGAGTGGGAGATAAGGCGTATAGGTTGGCATTGCCACCGGACTTGGCAAATGTCCACAACGTCTTCCACGTCTCGATGCTTCTGAAGTATCACCCGGAGCCGGCACACGTGATAAGATATGAGCCGTTGGAGCTCCATGAGAGTATGGCGTATGTTGAGAAGCCGGTTCGGATATTGGACAGAAAAGAGAAAGTGTTACGAAATAAGACAATTCCCTTGGTGAAAGTTCTTTGGCAATATCACACGGCAGAAGAGGCCACATGGGAATTGGAGAACTTGATACGGGAGAAGTACCCCCAACTTTTTGAAGAGTGACTTGGTTCTAATTTGGAGGACTAAATTCCTTGAAGGAGGGGAGAATGTGAGACCCCATATATGTAAAGTTGTAATGTGTAATGAATGTGAATGGACTTGTAATGTAAAGTATGATCGATGTAAGTCCATGGATTCGATGTATGCATGTGTAATATGATTTGTAACGTACATACAAGTTTCATTGAGTATGAATATGAAGTTATGCTTCCATTTGGTTTTATATAGCATACCTTTGGACATACAATGAATGCACACAAGTTTCAATGTGCATAAGGTATGAATGGGTTCCATTTTCAAGTTATAAAGGTGGATGGATGAGAAAATGGCCATGGCAACAGATTAAGGATCTATTGGTGTGAGTTGCAGCAAGGAAACTGCAGGAAATCTGGAAAACATGAAGGCCAGATCGATCTCATAGGATGAGAGATCGATCTGGAAGAGCCAGAATGCTCTTATTTGGGCAATGGAATAGAGCAGATCGATCTCCAATTGGGCCAGATCGATCTTCTAAGCATTCTGTAATGAAAAGATCAATCCTCAAGCACCCAGATCGATGTCCTTAGCTCTCTGTTTCGGACCAGATCGATCTCATGCTTCGACAGATCGATCTCATGCTTAAAATTTCATGAAAATGAGAGATTTAAGGGGACCAGATTGAACTCCTCTTGGACCAGATCGATCTCCCCAAGCTATTTCTATATAAGGAGGGCTGAAAATCTGAAAATTTTGGGAAAAACACCAATCTTCCATTTCTAACCCAAAAACCTAACTTTCTCCCTCTAAAATCAGCCATTTCCAACAAGAATTGAGGGGAGACCATTAGACATTAAGTTGTTCATCTTGAGGAAGAGAACAACATAGTTGGAAACCAAAATCCCATTGTGGGTATTGAAGGAGATAAGGGCATTGACATTTGGAGCAAGAAGAAAAATCATATTTGGTAAGATTCTAACACTCCAATCCAAGTACATTGTCTATTTAATTGACTTTGGAGTTGCTTGGCATGAGTATGTATGGATGGAAACACCTAGGTTGTGTTAGAAACTAATGTAACCTAGAAAATGGAATGCCTCTAGTGTGAGAAAGTATGATTTGGGGAATTGGTGGTTTATGGGTTATGATAAGTTGTTAAATGAGTAATGTGGGTGATTTGGAATGGTTATGTGGAGTTATAATATGGGTTTAAGTCAAATTGTAAAAATGAGTATGTATATGCTTGATAAAATGCCATAGTGAGGGAATTCATGAAATATGAACACTATGAGCTTAATGTCGGTTTAATATCGATTCGGAATAAGTTAATAGGCCTAAGAAGATCCACAGACTCGAGTTATGGGTAAAGTAATGAAACAAGGCCATATAAGCGTTAATAGAGGCTATAGATTAAATTGACTATAGCAAGCACAAGGGTTGCATTATATGGATCGAATATAATGCGGGATACAATTTTGTGCAGTCCCGAAGAGTTCGTTGAAGACGAATCAAACCGTACGAGTAAGCAGCTTAACGAAGTGGAATCACGCATCGCGATTCCAGGTAAGGGAATTTTGTGAGTATATAGAGGTAGCTGCTCGTACTTTAAATTTGTTGGTGAATATTGGGTGTTTTACGAAGTGCATGGTTGCTAAAGTAAATGATTGATGGTATTCATGAATGAGAAAGAGTATATGTGTGATTTTTGGTTTTGGAAGTGGATTCTATGAAATGGGATAGTAAGGCTAATAATTGTATAAATTTAATGTCTTGATGTCTTTCAAAACGAAATTGCTTTGTTTTAAGCAAGCTTGTAGATGGGTCGGCTAATGTTTATTAATGTTGTGGAAAAAGGCATTTGTGAAGTGCTAAACCCGGTTGTCGGGATTATTTGATTTTGTATGAGCCGCCTATCGTATTTGTATGACATAAATCGCGCTAGAGCCTCGCTCGCGCTGGATTTCTATGTTTTCACTTGTCTGATACATGCTTGAGCTTAGCTCGCACTTTGATTTGAATTGTGATGATGTTTTATAAATCGTACTGGAGCTTACTCTCGTACTTGGATTTGAGTGGTTTTTCTTATGCATATAACTGTACTGGAGCTATGCTCGTACCTGGTTTCTTCATATTTTATGAATAAATGCCGTACTAGAGCGTTGCTCGTACGAAGTGATTGGTTTTGATGCATGAATTCGCGCTAGAGCATAGCTTGCGCCAGTTTTCACACTGTGGTATGTATGAGGCCGTGGTGAGAGATACAGATTAACTCAGGGAACCCAACAGGCCTGACAGACCTCTTGAGTGGGGTGAGGGTGAGGGCTAGGACCTGACATGATCCATTCAGGGAACCCAACAGGCCTAACAGACCTCTTGAGTGGGGTGAGGGTGAGGGGCTAGGACCTGAATCAGGGAACCCAACAGGGGCGAGCAAGGCCATGAGGGGCTAAGACCTGGTATTGAGGTTACTCCCACGCGCTCTTGAGACTATAAAGGTTACACTTGGCATGGGGTAGATAAGACCTATGGCAGGCACCCCCATCCTTGTTATGGGTTCGCGGAGTACGATGTACCATGTATATCACATGGAGTACGATGTACCGCGTGGTGGTTACTTGATTTGAGAAAGTCTGGCAGAGAACTAACCCACCTTCGTACCAGCATGATACCCCGCACACCGGGATCCGTGTGGTCTAGGATGATATGTGACAATTGGCCAACGTAGTCACTTGAGATATAGTAACCTGTCTCCTTGCTTGATTTACTTACTACCACATGATTTTAAATCTCTAAGTGTGATTTGCGATTGTTTAAGGTAGATCCGAAGGAGGGGTCGAGCCTCGTGGAATTGATTTATGAAATGAAAATGAGGTTGTGATTTTGAATTGATGTGATGAGATTGTATGTGCTTGAGAAAGAGTTTTATAACGTGGGTTTAAAAAGGAGGTTTCTTAATGAATTGCCCTTTTTATGAATTTAAATGAGATTGAGCATGAGATGATTTATACATGATGTTTTTACCATGTTTTATATGCCAATGTACATGATTTTGATACGTGATATATATGTATACTCATATGGCATAGTTTTACTTCCTCATGCTCTTACCATAAATGATTTATACATAACACTATCAGCATGTAGATAGAGTAGTTATCTACCATGCTTGCATTATTGCCTTACTGAGCGTGTGGTTGCTCATCCCTCTCTATTTTTCCCCCTACAGAGTGTGCATAGTAGCCCAGTGAGGACTGAGGCGTAGTATTTTGGACTCCGCTGCATCTCCATCGCTTAGAGGTATATACACACTGATTCTTTTTGTATCTAAACAATGTAAAAGCATAGTATTCTTTTGAGTTGTAATTATGGGGGATGTAGATGTCAGTAAAACATGCTTTTGTATAAGTACAAGATTAAATGCAAATGTATGACATCGTTTTATTTAACTGAGAATGAATGAGATGTGGAGTTTATTATTGACTCACAGCCCAACAGTGTGTGGTGAGTTAGTTCACGACCGGGTAAGATAACAGTAAAACGCGAAAAAAAAAATTTTAGTGATTTTCGATTAAAAAGAATGGAATTGGGTCGTGACAGGAACAAATCTCATTTCTGGGCCATGTTGTATCGAGAGATGTGGTGTGAGTAGATCCATCCAAGATTTAGGCAGTTATTCAATGGGAACAGCCCAGAACAGTTACAAAGATCAGAAGTTTTATGGGATTGGTAGGTTATTATCTGAGATTCATAAAGGGTTTCTCCAGACTAACTGCCCCGTTGACATGGCTCACGCAGAAGGATGTTGAGTTTGTGTTGGACGAGGCATGTGAGAGGAGTTTTTAGGAGCTTAAGTGTCGATTGACGACAGCGCTGATTCTCACCATTCCTACCAGCTCAGGAGGTTTCTCTGTGTATACGGATGTAGCACACCAAGGACTGAGCTGTGTACTGATGCAAGATGGGAAGGTAGTTGCCTATGGATCTAGACAGCTAAAGGATCATGAATGGAACTACCCGACCCACGATTTAGAATTGATAGTCATGGTATTCGCTCTGAAAATATGGTGCCACTACCTCTATGGTGAGAAATTTCATGTATTTACGGATCATAAGAGCCTTAAGTATTTGTTCTCATAGAAGGAGCTGAACATTAGACAGAGAAGATGGCTCGAGATCCTAAAGGACTATGATTGTGAAATCATGTACCACCCGGTTAAGGCAAATGTAGTTATCGACGCCTTAAGTAGGAAGAACCTCGGGTTGGTGTCGTATATGATGATCAGGGAACACGAGCTGTTGGAACAGTTTGTGAGCCTCAGTTTGGATGTAACCCCGCCTGATAGTGAGAGTGGCTTTATGGTAGCTAGCCTGCGGTTTGAACCAGATTTGGTGGATCGTATCCGGCAGGTTCAGTAGATTGATCAGCAATAAAGTGATATTATCGAACAGATACAGAGAGGCATAAAGACTGATTTTGAGCTAAGTTCAGTTGGTTTGCTGAGGTTCTGGGGTAGGATATGTGTTCTCAATGATCCAGAGATCAGGGGTTGAATTTATCAGAGGCTCATTCGATGAAGTATACACTGTATCTGAGAAGTAACAAGATGTACCACGACCTCCGGAGAGTGTATTGGTAGTCAGAGATGAAGAGAAATGTGGTAGAATATGTTGCAAAGTGTCTCACCTGTCAGCAGGTGAAGGTAGAGCATTAGAAGCCTGCAGGGTTATTGCAACCTCTACCTATATCGACTTAGAAATGAGAGCATGTCACTATAGACTTAGTGATGGGTTTACCAAGGACCTGCAGGAATCACCAAGTGATTTGGGTGATAGTGAATAGATTGAGAAAGTCGGCATACTTCCTAGCTACGAGAGCCACTGATACTCTGAGTACACTGGCAGAACTATAGGTGTACAAGATAGTGAGGTTGCATGGTGTTCTAGTGAGCGTTATTTCTTATGGGGATGCCCACTTCACTTCTTTGGGAACACTTTCAGGAAGCGATGGGGACTTGATTGAGTTTTAGCACAACGTTCCATCCTCAGACAAATGGTCAGTCAGAGAGGACAATACAAGTACTAGAGGATATCTTAAGGGCATGTGCATTAGATGTTAGAGGCTTCTGGGATCTCTATTTACCACTCGCAGAGTTTACCTATAATAATAGTTATCATTCGAGTATCGGGATGGTACCGTATGAGGCTTTGTATGGCCAAAGATGTTGTTCCCCTATTGGATGAGAAGAGGTAGGTGACCGATTGATATTTGCTCCCAACTTTGTGAGACAAGCCTCTGAGGACGTCCAATTGATTTGTGAAAGGTTATGGTCATCTCATAATAGACAAACGAGTTATGCTAATAGGAGATAGAGACCATTGGAGTTTGCAGTGGGTGAATCAGTATTTCTGTGAGTTTCTCCTTCCAAGGGTATAATGAGGTTCGGAAAGAAAGGAAAGGTAAGTCCTCGTTACATTGGACCCTTTGAGATACTTGATAGAGTGGGAGATAAGGCCTACAGGCTAGCGTTGCCACCTGAGCTATCAGGTGTTCATAACGTCGTCCACATCTCTATGTTACGAAAGTACCACCCAGATCCGGCACATGTAATTAGATATGAGCCATTGGAGCTCAATGAGAACATGTCGTATGTTGAGAAGCCAGTTCAGATATTAGATAGAAAGGAGAAGGTGCTAAGATCGAAGATGACATCCTTAGCGAAAGTCCTTTGGCAACATCACACTACAGAAGAAGCTACATGGGAGTTCGAAAGTTTGATGCGAGGGATGTATCTCGAGTTGTTCACGAACTGATTTTGTTCCAATTTGGAGGACTAAATTTTCTTAGTGGGGGAGATTGTGAGACCCCATGTATGTATGACTCTATGATATGTTAATAGAATTATAAGACAGATGATTTTTGGATAATATAAATGTGAATGAATTGCAAATGGGATAAATGAATATCATGGTACAAGTAAAGGTTAAATAAGGGTTGAAGTGGCCCCAAGTTACACTAATGGAACTTAAAGCATTCAGACTGAAGATAAAGATTTAAAACACGAAATGATAATGCATGGATTGTGAATTTTGTGTATCCTTTCCGATTTCAACTAGTACACAAAAGTTCCATAACATGAAACTAATAAGAAATAAATCTTTCCATGCTTAAAGTGCGAATAGATTGCAAAATGACCAGTGAAGTAATTGAATGCAAGTTTTTTGTTAGAAATTTTGGAACAATTACACCAAAAAGCCTGCAAATGAAGGCTAGATCGATCTCTTATTCAAAGCAAATCGATCCCTTGGTCAAGCAGAATAGTTTTTGAGTTAATTCTGTCAAGAGCAAATCAATCCTTATTGAGCAGATCGATCTGTATTTGCTTCTGTCTAGCAGAGATCGATCCCTTCCTAAGTGCAGATCGATCTCCATTTGCTTCTACTTAGAGCATATCGATCTTTCCCCATGAGCAAATGGATCTCCAATGCCTGGCAAGGATCGATCTTTCCCCCAAAGAGCAGATCGATCGCCCCTTTCATGCCTGAACATCTCGTAGTTCAAAAACCAAAGGAAGATTGATCTTCACCCTAGCAGATCGATCTCCTCACTCTTATCCTATAAAATCCCGATGGCCAAACCTCATTCTTTAGCAAATCAAACCATCCCCCTCCATTTTACCCAAAAAGTAAGCTTTCTCTCTTTGGAATACCTCCCCTTCCAAAAAGATTTGAGGAAAAAGCTATTATAGCAAAGTTGTTCATTGTGAGGAGGAGAACAACATACCTTGGAATCAAAATACAACTCATTGTATTGAAGGAGCTAAAGGATCTTCCAATTTCGGACAAGAGAGAAGTCAAGTTAGGTGAGTTTTCGATACACTAACTCTAAGTATGTATATTAAGATATTGTTAGGAGTGGATTGGTGTATGTATCATTGGTTGAAACTACCTAGAATGTGATGAATCAACAAAGACCTAAAAATAGGTTAGTGTGAGAAAATGGGGTATGGTGGAATTCTATGATGAGTGGGTTATATTAAGGTGTTAGAAATGTTATATGCATGATTTTGAGATTGTGCTGTGAAAATAAATTTTGGGATTGGACAAAGTGATGAAATGTGCATATATGATAATTGTGAAATGCATGAATGAATGGAGGAACTAAGGTTTAAGCATGCAAATCAAGTGCTTGATTTGATAACTAAGTGAGTTACTAGCCAAATTAATTAGGAACGGCTCAATGATGGCCAAATGTGAAAATGGGCCAAGCTTAATACTATAAGGTCCGATAAGATATATCGATTGTGATGAAGTGATTGATGAATGTTTGCAGCTCCTGAGACGAGATTAGGAGTAAATTTGACTGGACGAGCTTCCAACGGTGGAACTTGTACTACGCTCGACGGGATTCGAGGTAAGGGGGTTTTGTAAGTGCCTAGAGGTAGCTATACGTTTTTTGAGGGAATTATAGGGCGTGAATTTCTCTAACTATCGAATAATGCATTAAGAATATTTGAGAAAGGTTCCAAAAATAAGGAAAGAAAAGATGAGTTTACCTTGGTAGGAATTCTATGAAAGGGGTAGTAAGGATCCTAAAATGCTGGGATTTTTCATGACTTTGATGTTTTCATGGTGAAATTCTTTGATACGAATGAAATGAGGATAGTTTGGCTATTACTTTGTATGTTTGCATGAAAAAACACGAATCATGTGCTAAGTTGTATTTTTGAAAATATTTGATTTTTAAACTAGAGCCACTTATCATATCTGTGTGAGTGCAAACAGTGTTGGAGCTTAGCTCGCACTAGAGTTTGATGTTTTGATTCATGCTGATAGTGCTGGAGCCCTGCTCGTACTAGGTTTTACTAATTTACTGTGCATTAAAGTTGGACTGGATCATTGCTCGTACGATGATTTGACATGTTTTATAGAAAGTCTTGCTGATACCTCCTATAGACTGTGTGTCACGGTGAGATGATACATCGTACGCATGGTTTGAGACATGAAATGGTTACTGACATGGTATAAGGCAGCTAAGTCCTATGGCAGGCACCTTCGAACCATGATGTGGGCTAAGTCCTATGGCAGGCACCTCAGACAAACAGTTAAGTGGGCTAAGTCTTATGACAGGCACACCTGACAATGATGTGGGGTAATACATATGGGAGACACCCTTAGACCGTGTGGGTCTATGGAGTATGTTGTACCGTGTATGTCACATGGAGTACGTTGTACTGTATTATCTTGATGACTAGCTAGTTGAGTTATTGCACGAGTAAGGTTGACATCACCTCTTGTTGCAGTTGTGATGCCCCGTACACCGGGATCCGTGTAGCTTGGGATCACAAGGACTTATACATAGCCATTATTCCCAATTTGTTTCCGAAATGTAACCTACATGCCTAAAGTGATATCATATTTTAATGATAGATTTAGGTAGACTTGAAGGAGGGGTGACACCTGTGACTTTGTTTTAAAAATGAAATGTGATTTTATACACAGGGTATTCCCGAAGGGTGAGATTAGATTTGATTTAAATGATTTGTGATGAGTTTTGATATGATAAGCATGAGATGTTCTACATGATGATTTTTCATGTAATATTATGCTCGTTTTTATGAGTTTTCATTTACTATATACATATTCATGTGGCATGGTTTTGATCTACCTGATGCTCAAGATGTAAATGATTTTGATATCATGTCATTATATGCACGTAGATAGTCTAGCTGTCTACCTGCTTACATTATTTTCTTACTGAGTGTGTGGTTGCTCACCCTTTCACTTTCTATCTCCACAGAGCCTCCATAGTGGTTGAAAGCGAGCAGAGACTTGCATTCTCAGTGTCCACTGCTGCCCATCGTCGAGAGGTATACACATTAATATCATTTTGTATCTGAACAAGTGCAACACAACAATACTTTTGAAATGTAAATTTGGGGGATGTAAATATTTGTAGACACGTACGAATTAATAAAGTTCAATGTAAGTAATTTAAATGCTTACAGTTATTGTATATAAATTCTAAGTGATATGGTTTATGGTAAGAGGTAACTAACTCCGAATCACAGCTCAACTATTTAGTGTTGGAAACTGTTCATGATAGGGAAAGTTAACGAATAAAGCGAAAAATTTATAGTGATTTTAGTGTAAAAAGGTCGTGACAAAATCAATTTCAGAACTTCACATTTCAATTTAGTGGTAACTCTGATAGATGATACGAATGTGTGTCGAAAATCCCTCTGTCTACTGGGGTGTCTTTTTAATCCGAACACGCCTTAATTTTATCAATCATGTAAGCAGTGTAACCTTCACTTATACTTTTAGTTCAATAATTCATCTTTTCAGTTGCAGTGACTTTACTCTATCACTCTCACTACTTCTTAGTACATCACTTTTTTGTCACGCTCTTTACCATTTCATTTTCTTAGTAACCTCGAAATATACATTTCATATCATCACAGTTGCGCCTTGCACACTGCTTCCTTAAAATAACATCAAATAGAGCTAATTTTGCTCGATTGAGTTAGTACCTCCTACGTGTTTCCTAGACTTTCTCCATTTCACATCTCCACTTATCCAGATTATTCTTCTTCCAAGGCTATAAATTTAATTTCATATTCATCCACAAACTTGTTACTTTATGTCTGATTGCAATCATTTCACCTATAATTGCAACTTTGTTTCATCTGGAATGTGTTGCCATTTCAGGGCTTCCAGAAACATATTCATGAAATTTTCTAATGTCGACTCTCAGATTAAATCGGGGGACTTCCCTCCGAGCTCGACTTTTCATTTCGATACTGGTGCTTCAAAAGCTACTTCTTTATAGTAGTGCACTCTAAAATCCGTGTAGCTTTTCCAATTCTTAACACAAAAGTTGTAAAATCAACTTTCTCGGTAAAGTTACTTCTAAAATCATCAAGCTTTTCTTATCTCATTTATCCAACCCTCTGAATCACTGAATTTTTAACCTTATTGAAAAACGGAGGCTTAAACTTCTGAAGTTGCCTCTATTAGGTTTACAGTCGTACCCAACGAATCCATATAAATTATTCCAATTCATTTATTCTAGTTTTCCATCACATTTGAATTTTGACTCCAATATATAATAGTGTACTATTTTTCGAAGTTGTCTCAGTCTTTCCCTCAGTCACACCTCAATCATTATCTTTATCACAGGCCACTATCACTTGACCCGACAATATCATCATCGTTTCCATGTCCCACACAAATTTTACGAAGCGAACTCCAAAAATTTTCAGCGAAACTATAAGGTGTACACCGAGATGAGGGTTCACTACACTTCTTGGGCCTATCTCTACAGCCTCGAGGAATGGTTCATTTCCATCTGCCAATATGGCTATAATACCAATCAGCCATATCTATCCGTTTTCCTTTATTCAAAGACACAATTTCTCAATAAAGCACGACTAGGTATACCTGTTTGTATCTAAATAATGTACAATAATGCTAGGGATGTGAACTTTCTAAGTCTTTTTCACTTTTAATATCGACTCATATCAGGCCAACCTTGCTTTGATACCAACTTTGTAACGACTTGTGATGCCCCAGAAATGCGAAAAATAGGGCAAGTTTAAACTTTTATTTCACATCCATTCACAATTAAGGGTGCATTCATGTACAGTGTCATACATCATCATACATAATTTATAACTTTCGCCTCTGGATCTCATAATTATATATCATACCATATACATTACTTAATTCAAGGTTAATTAATCCTAATACATCTCATACATCATTGTACATCAAGTGTCTGTAAATACAACATAAGTCTGGGTACATGAAATGTAAATTATACCTCGATACAATATATATGGCCTAGAGCTCAAGTCCTTCAGTAGCCACCACTCGTAGGAAAACTCTTTTCACTTGAAGAAATCTGAGAGAAAGATAAAATAGGGTGAGCTTCTAAATCGCTCAGTAAGGAGGTAAGGGATTCATTAATAGAAAATGATTTGCACAGCACAATCATTTTGTTTTACGTGTTAAACTCAATAAACTTAGTGGAAAATGTAGCATGAATAATTAGAACACTATCTCAACTCATTCTCAAAGCTCATGTAAAAACATGATAATAAATGGGTCAAACCACGGTTACAAGCATGTAGAAAACATGATGTGATAATGGCTTTTCTCATAACACGTGATAAAGATCACCTCAATAGTAATGCATGTGGCATAGCCACCAAACACAAACTCATGTGTAAAACGAGACTAGGTAAATAAAACTCATATAAAAATTTGTCATGGCACATCAAAATAATCTCCTTTGGGTGCGCATCCCAGGCATCTTCAAAAGAGGGAACATCAACTATATGATTGTGTACATGGTATATTGGACATACGCGTTACCAAAACAAGGCCCGACCTTACATACTAGAAAAGGAATGCCTCTCCTCATGTACACTATCGGTCTTACATGCTACCAAAGCAAGGCCCGGACTTACATGCTACCAAAGCAAGGCCTCTCAGAGCTACCAAAGCGGAGAAAAATATCGGTCTTACATGCTACCAAAGCAATGCCTCCCAGCGTTACCAAAGCGGGGAAAATATCGGCCTTACATGCTACCAAAGCAATGCCTCATGTGCATTCAGCATGAAACGCCTAGGTCTCTCTAATAGCCATTATCGTATAAAACCATTTTGCCTTCACGTAGCGCTTATATGGTTTCCCCGTAAAACTCATCTCAAAAATCGTTTTGTACTCAACACAAAACATGTCAAAACCGAGCTCAAACCAGCAAAACAACGCATACATTTCTCAAATCTCAATACGCCTTAACATAGAGCCCAAATCACATTTTCACTTTTAAACTCAAAATGGTTGTAAAACAATTTCACATTTAGTTTACAACTTAAAACAATTGGGCCCCAACCGGCTATAAAGTCGTGTGCAAACAACTCATTCTCAACTCATAAAAACATGCTTGTTTTCTCAAATCACTATTCATGCTACAACATCATCACAAAACACATGCACAAATGAGTTTAAGTTTTTTTCCTTACCTCGTTGAATCTCGTATAGTGAATTTGTTTCCCCGTATCACGGACTAGCCTCGCATTCCTTGCTGGAACTCCCGGGCTATCCAAACGATGTAAGAACATCAAAATTCACCTCAATCACATCACCGAGCACATATTTGCTCAAATGCTCATTAAATATTCAAATAACCCAATTCTCATAATTTATCACAATCCACATTCTCATCTGCTACTTTTCAAATCCTACATTTTTCATGTACAATATCCATGCCCAATTCATCTCATTGCCTCAATCCCAATTTATAGTCATAAGTCCCCAAAATTACCACAATTGCATAATATCATCTTTACTCCAACAACATTACAATTTCATTAATATCTAATCCTTTCCTAGCTATTTCATTACAATGCCTATAGCCATAATCACCAAAATCGCTTAAAAATCCAAGATCGAAGTTTAGAAATTTACCCAAAACTTATGGAGTGCTCTATTCACACATCGATTAAATGCATCATTTGATTTACAAGTATGTTGTTCTCCTTTGGATGAGGAACAACTTTACTTCTTGCTATAACCTCTGATTCGAATGAAAATGGGCAATTTGGAAGAGAGAGAAAGCTAGGGCTCGATAAAAAGGGAGGTTTCTGGAGAGAGAAAATTCGAGATGCAGGAAAAAACGCAGGGGTCCTTTTATAAATGACGGTAGGAAATATATCTGACCCTTAATGAGATCGATCTGCATTTAAATTTGTAAATGTTTTAGGGTAATTTTATGCCTAGGAGATCGATCTGTCGTGGGGTGAGATCGATCTCATAATGGCTTCATGAGATCGATCTGCTCCTTGAGGAGATCAATCTTTTGTTTACAGAATACTTCATGAGATCGATCTGCTCTTATAGGAGATCGATCTGCATTTTACATAATCGTTTTGGAGATCTGTTCCCTTATATGATTGGTCTTCCCATCAGTTCTTGCACATTTCCTGCATTTTGGAGCCATGAGATCGATTTGGCCTTTATAGATTACACTGCTGCTGCACTAGATTACAGAAAACTCAAAGTATAACTTCCCATAATCCTCCCCATAGTCCATATTTCAATCCATACACATTCAAGACTTAAAAACCTCATCTTCTTATACTTCATCATAATTAAAACTTGTGTGTACATTAACATGTCATAATTACATACACCAAATTATAATTCTCATAAATGGGGTATAGAAAATTCACAGTTCTCACATCCTCCCCACTTTTAAAGAATTTGATCCTCTAAATTCAACTCAACTTATCAAATAGATGGGGGTACTTCTGCTTCATGAGGCTTTCCAATTCCCAAGTCGCTTCTTCCATTGAGTGATGTTTCCACAAAACTTTCACTAATGGGATGCTTTTGGTTCTATGTACCTTCTCTTTTCTATCGAGAATCCGGACGGGTTCCTCAGTGTAGCTCATATCCTCTTGTATGTCTATCTCTTCATACTCTATGACATGAGAAGGGTTCGGGTGGTACTTCCTCAACATAGATACATGGAAGACATTGTGTATTTCGGACATCTATGGGGCTAATGTCAACCTGTAGGCTACCTCTCCCACTTTCTCAAGAATCTTGAATGGTCCAATGTATCGAGGACTTAATTTCCCTTTCTTTCCAAATCTCATGATACCCTTACTCGATGATATCTTTAGAAATACTACATCACCAACATCCAACTCGAGTGGCCGTCTACGCACATCTGCGTAGCTTTTTTGTCTACTCTGTACAGCCCGTAATCTCTCACATATGAGTTTTACACTCTGTACAACCTGTTCAAGAAGTTCAGGAGCATTTATCTTTCTCTCACCCACTTCTTCCCATGCTACAGGGGATCTACACCTCCTACCATATAGAGCCTCAAAAGGTGTCATTCCAATATTTGCATGATAGTTATTATTGTACGCAAACACTGCTAGGGGTAGGTGATCATCCCATGATCCCTTAAAATCCATCGTACTCGCCCTCAACATATCCTACAGGGTTTGAATAGTCTTCTCTGACTGACCATCTATCCGAGGATGATAGGCGATACTAAAACTCAATCGAGATCCCATGGACTCCTGAAACTGGGTCTAAAATCTAGAAGTAAATCGAGAATCTCTGTCAGAAGTAATACTCAGTGGAGCCCCATGTAATCTAGCTATCTCGCTGACATATAACTCAGCTAAGGCATCCATAGTATCTGTGGTATTGATAGCAAGGAAGTGGAAACTTTTCATCAGTCAATCCACTATGACCCATATCGCATCATGACCTCTTCGGGTCCTTGGTAAACTAATAATAAAATCCATGGTGACATGCTCCCATTTCCATGTCGGCACAGGTAAAGGCTCCAATAATCCTCAGGGCTTTCGATGCTCAGTTTTCACTTGCTGGCACACTAAACATCTGGCCACATAATCTGCCACGTCTCGCTTCATGCCACTCTATCAGTACACCTTTTTCAAATCTCGGTACATCTTAGTACTTCCTGGGTACATGGTGTATTGCGAGCAGTGGGATTCTCAGTATTTATCTCTTTAGGGTATCATCATCCGTTACACAAATTTGTCCTTTGAATCTCAATAATCCATCCTCACTGACTATGAGATCCGAATATGAAGTTTGCTCAGCCTGGCTAACCATACTAATCAGCCTCTGATCATCATGCTGCCCAGTTCTAATTTGATCCATGATCTTGGGCTCTATTCGTAGGCTAGCCAAAAATCCAGTCTCTACCTCTTTAACTTTGATTTGGAGTTCGGTGAACTGCTCCAACAAATCCCATTCCCTCACCATCATAGCTGATATCATACTCTTCCTGATCAGGGCATTAGCAACTACGTTCGCCTTTCCCAGATGAGACAGAATCTTACAGTCATAATCCTTAAGGAGTTTCATCCATCTCCTTTGCCTCATGTTTAACTCTTTCTGATCAAACAAATACCTCAAACTCTTATGATCGGTCAAGATCTAGAATCTTTCCCCATATAAGTAGTGCCGCCAGATCTTCAAGGCAAACACCACAACAGCTAACTCTAAATCATGCGTGGGGTAATTCCGTTCATGATCTTTCAATTTTCGTGATCCATATGCGACTACTCTTTCGTGCTGCATGAGCACACACCCCAATCCTTGATTCGAGGCATCACTATACACTGAAAATCCTTCTGATCCCTCAGGAATAGTCAACACAGGTGCCGTTGTTAATCTCCTCTTTAATTCTTGAAAATTGAGCTCACATTGATTAGTCCATATGAATGGAGTCTCCTTACGCGTGAGCTTGGTCAAAAGAGCAAAAATCCTGGAAAATCCTTCTACAAATCTTTTATAATACCCTGCCAAACCAAGAAAACTTCGTACCTCGGTAACTGTCTTCGATCTTTCCCAATTAAGCACAGCCTCCACTTTAGTTGGATCAACTGAAACTCCTTCCTCTGAAACTATGTGACCAAGGAAAGCTATCCAATCTAGCCAAAACTCACACTTACTAAACTTTCCATATAATTGCTTATCTCGAAGTATCTGAAGTACTAACCATAAGGGTTGTGTGTGCTCCTCATAAGATCGAGAGTACACCAAGATATCATCAATAAAGACTATCACAAATTTATCTAGATAGTCTCTGAACACCTTGTTCATTAACCTCATAAAGGCTACAGGGGCATTCGTCAATCCGAAGGGCATCACTAGAAATTCAAAATGGTCATACCTTATCCTGAAGGTCGTCTTCGAAATATCTTCCTCCTTAATCCTCAATTGGTGATAGCCCAATCTTAAATCAATCTTAGAGAAGACTGAGGCCCCTCTTAGCTGATCAAGCAGATCATCAATCCTGGGCAATGGGTACTTATTCTTCACCGTGGCTTTATTCAACAATCGGTAGTCTATGCATAATCTGAGACTACCATCTTTCTTCCTCACGAATAACACTGGTGCTCCCCACGGTGAGACACTGGGTCTAATAAATCCTTGATCCAATAACCCCTGTAGTTGTTTCTTCAATTCCTTAAGTTCCACTAATGCCATCCTATATGGAGGTCTAAAGATAGGCTGAGTATCTGGTACCAAATCAACGGTAAACTTCAGCTCTCTCTTTGGTGGTAAACCTGGCAACTTATTTGAAAAAACATCCAAAAATCCACACACCACAGGTATATCCTCAATCCTCGGATGTTCCCGATTATCATCTGAGATGAGTGTTTCATAACCTTCACATGAACAATCATATTTAGTACTCTCAAAAGCAACATCAAAATTTCAATTTGTTTACTAAAATTCCACACATTTACTTACTCAATATTTCAAACGTATACTGTAAGGTTCAGGTAGGGAGAAAGTTACAATCTTAATGTAGCAGTCTAAACTCACTCTATTGGTTGCCAGCCAATCCATTCCCAAAATTACATCAAACTCATGCATATTTAACATTATTAGATCTGCTAACATTACTCTATCTCCCACCTTTATTTCATATCCTCTACAAATGAAATCGGTTCTCTGGGATTCACGCATAAGGGTATTTACATGTAGTATATACTCTAGAGGTTCAAACTTCAAATTTAATCTACATGCAAAATACTCAAAAATAAACGAATGCGTAGACCCTGAATCAATTAACACACGAGCCTTATGATTACAGATAGAGATTATACCTCTTATAGTTTCTGCTGAAGTGTTTGTTGTTTCCTTGTCGAGAGCAAACACTCATCCCACTGTAATGGGCTTCTTTCCTTTCTCTGCAGCAGTGGCCCGTCTTGGGGGATTCGCTCTCTAAGGCTATCGTTTGGTAGGCTTCAGAGCATGTGATCTCTGAGGTTGAGGGCAATATTTTAGTCTGTGATCCATGTCTCCACATCTGAAACATCCATGGATCAACCTAGTACAACTTCCCTCATGCGATCGGCCACAGTCTCTACAAACCCTTATCTCAGGCCCGACATCTCGAGGGGTCTCTCTGATGATGGGATAAGCTCTGGGTCTCTCGAGTCACCTTTCTGTACCACAATCCTTCTTCTTCTGAAGGAACCTCTCCGAACATCTACTTGGGAAATCGCTGGCCTCTTGCTTTTATCCCTAATCATAGCACTAAACTCAATCTAAGATTGCACAATTTCGATTCCCCCTCTCTATCTCTTGTGCTCGTCTTAGAGTATCTCTAAACTCAGTAATACATAGCCCTATCAATCGATCTCTGATGATGGGCTTTAATCCATAAACAAATCTCTCTGTACGGAGCTCTTCATTTTTTAAGGTCTCTAGATCATACCTCAATAGAGCGGTAAATTGGCTCTCATAATCATCCACAGACATATCACCTTGTACCAGATTCAAAAACTCTGCTGGCTTCCTTCTCTGAGCAGCTCGTGGTATAAATTGGGTTCTAAAGGCCGCTTGAAATTCTTCCCAGCTAATCACATCCTGCTTGGACATCAGAATACCTTGGGTAGTACCCCACCAATCTCGAGCTCTTCCTTTTAACATATAGGCACCCATACTGACCCTCTCAGCATCAGTGCATCCTAAATAGTCAATATAACTCTCAACTCAGTCAGCCACTCCTCAGCCTCTGCAGGATCCTTTTTCTCTCTGAATGCGGGCGGATTCATTTTCAAAAAGTCCTTCAGTCAGAACATACTCCTATCATTGGGCTGAGTAACGGGAGGTACCGGGTCCATCTATATTGGGAGCCCAAGAGGTCCTTGTGGTGGTGTCGGAGTAGTACCCAAAGCATTAATTACAAAATGTTGCGCGAATAGCGCTGCCATTTACTCAAAACCTTACCGCATATCATGCTCAATCCGGTTAAATCGAGAGTTAGGACTCTCCAGTTGTGGGTTAGGTGGTGGAGGTGGCTCTGCTTGCCTCCTCGAACGACCTCATAGTCCATTCATTCTTAATCTCAATACGTTTCCAACGCATACACTTTAAATTCGATTGAAATCTCAACCCTCAATTTCAATTCATGACCAGACTTATACAAACACTTGGGATGTATTTTATTCCACTTGATCGATACTGACAGTACTAAACACACTAAGCTTTGATACTAAGAAAACTCTGTGATGCCCCGAAAATGCGAAAAACATGGCAAATTTAAACTTTTATTTCACATCCATTCACAATTAAGGATGCATTCCTCTACAGTGTCATGCATCATCATTCATAATTTCTAACTTTCGCCTCAGGATCTCATAATTATATATCATACCATATACATTACTTAATTCAAGCTTAATTAATCCTAATACATCCCATAAATCATTGTGCATTAAGTGTCTGTAAATACAACATAAGTTTGGGTACATGAAATGTAAATTATAACTCAATACAATATATATGGCCTGGAGCTCAAGTCCTCCACTGGCCACTACTCCACACGTCGTAGGAAAACTCTTTTCAATTGAAGAAATCTAGGGGAAAGATAAAACAGGGTGAGCTTCTAAATCGCTCAGTAAGGAGGTAAGGGATTCATTAATAGAAAATGATTTGCACAACACAATCATTTTGTTTTACATGTTAAACTCAATAAACTCAGTGGAAAATGTAGCATGAATAATTAGAACATTATCTCAAGTCATTCTCAAAGCTCATGTAAAAACATGATAATAAATGGGTCAAACTATGGTTACAAGCATGTAGAAAACAGGATGTGATAATGACTTTTCTCATAACACGTGATAAAGACCACCTCAATAGTAATGCATGTGGCGCAGCCACCAAACACAAACTCATCTGTAAAACGAGACTAGGCAAATAAAACTCATATAAAAATTCGTCATGGCACATCAAAATAATCTCCTCTGGGTGGGAATCTCAGGCATCCTTAAAAAAGAGAACATCGACTATATGGTTGTGTACATGGTATATTGGACTTACGCGTTACCAAAATAAGGCCCGACCTTACATGCTACTAAAGCAATGCCTCTCCTCATGTACATTACCGATCTTAAATGCTACCAAAGCAAGCCTGGACTTACATGCTACCAAAACAAGGCCTCCCAACGCTACCAAAGCGAGGAAAAATATCGATCTTACATGCTACCAAAGCAATACCTCCCAGCACTACCAAAGCGGGGAAAAATATCGGCCTTACATGCTACCAAAGCAATGCCTCCCAGAGCTACCAAAGCGGGGAAAATATTAGCCTTACATGCTACCAAAGCAATGCTTGATGTGTATTCAACATGACACGCCTAAGTCTTTGTGATGCCATTATCTTATAAAATCGTTTTGCCTTCATGTAGCGCTCATATGGTGTTCTCATAAAACCCATCTCAAAAATCATTTTGTACTCAACACAAAACATGTCAAAACCGAGCTCAAACCGGTAAAACAACGCACACATTTCTCAAATCTCAATGCACCTTAACGTAGAGCCCAATCACATTTTCACTTTTAAACTCAAAACGGTTGTAAAACAATTTCACATTTAGTTTACAACTCAAAACAATTGGGCCCCAACTGATAAAATCATGTGTAAACAACTCATTCTCAACTCATAAAAACTTGCTTGTTTTCTCAAATCACTTTTCATGCTAGAACATCATCACAAAACACATACACAAATGAGTTTAAGTTTCCTTTTCCTTACCTCGTTACACCTCGTATAATGCAATCGTTCCATGTATCACGAACTAGCCTCGCATTCCTATCTGGAACTCCCGGGCTGTCTAAACGATGTAAAAACATCAAAATTCACCTCAATCACATCACCGAGCACATATTTGCTCACATGCTCGTTAAATATTCAAATAACCCAATTCTCATAATTTTATCACAATCCACATTCTCATCTGCTACATTTCAAATCCTACATTTTTTATGTACAATATCCATGCACAATTCATCTCATTGCCTCAATCCAAACTTATAGTCATAAGTCCCCAAAATTACCACAATTGCATAATATCATCTTTACTCCAACAACATTACAATTTCATTAATCTCTAATCCTTTCCTAGCTATTTCATCACAATGCCTACAACCATAATCACCAAAATATCCTAAAAATCCAAGATCGAAGATTAGAAATTTACCTAAAACTTATGGAGTGCTCTATTCACACATCGATTCAATGCGTCCTTTGATTTACAAGTATGTTGTTCTCCTTTGGATGAGGAATAACTTTCCTTCTTGCTACAACCTCTAAATCGAACAAAAAAGGGCGATTCGAAAGAGAGAGAAAGCTAGGGCTCGGTAAAATGGGAGGTTTCTAGAGAGAAACTTTGAGATGCAGGAAAAATGTAGGGGTCCTTTTATAGACGGAGGTAGGAGATCGATCTGGTCCTTGATGAGATCGATCTGCATTTTAATTTGGGAACATTTTAGGGCAATTTTATGCCTAGGAGATCGATCTGTTGTGGGGTGAGATCAATCTAATAATGGCTTCATGAGATCGATCTGCTCCTTGAGGAGATCGATCTTTTGGTTACAGAATACTTTATGAGATCGATCTGCTCTTGTAGGAGATCGATCTGCATTTTACAGAATCGTTTTAGAGATCGATCTGCTCTCTTATAAGATCGGTCTTCCTATCAGTTCTTGCACATTTCATGTATTATAGAGCCATGAGATCGATCTCTCATCCTTGAAGATCGATTTGGCACTGCTGCTGCACTAGATTACAGAAAACTCAAAGTATAACTTCCCATAATCCACCCCATAGTCCATATTTCAATCCATACACATTCAAGACTTAAAAACCTCTTCTTCTTATATTTCATCATAATTAAAACTTGTGTATACATTAACATGTCATAATTACATACACCAAATTATAATTCTCGTAAATAGGGTATACAAAATTCACAGTTCTCACACGACCTGAATTTTACACAATTTGGTTGGGCTACAAGTCGATATTACGTCAAAACGATACTCAGTCTGATTAATTTTCTTCTTTCTTAGTAACAAATTTTAACAAAATATGTTCACATTCACCATACACATCTTGTATGCATTATTGTACTTATAAAAATTTTTAGATACAAAAGAATTTCTTATAACTGGGTATACTTTTAACGCACAAAAATACTCAGCGGAACCATAGTTTTGTGACATGCCTTACTAACGGAAGCATCTAAGTTATTGATGGGACTCTATGGAGGAAAGTAGGGAGTGAGCTTAACGTGCTCAGTAAGAAACTTATGTAAGCAGCAGACAACCATACTATCTACATATTTATTATGTATGCCATGATCAGTTATAAAACACTATAAAACACTTGAAAATAATTCAATTCGTTAATATTGAAAACGATTCACAATCGATGTACATGATTTGAAAAACACTTTCAGTCACACTCCATTTTCAATAATATACTTTATCATATGTAAAACATATGCATTGAATATAGTCAGTATAATGAAACCATTTACTGTTCAATCAATGCAGTAAAACACTTGAATTCGTTTCTTTAAAACGATTCATTCAATCAATAAACAGTTTAATTCACTTTTCTTTCTATCAGTAAACAATTCAATTTTCTTAAACTAGATTGGGATTCAATCAATAACAGTACAGTTGACATATGGCCATAGTTAGTGACCCTATGCCTCACGGGCCAGGTGTGCGTGAGTGTCATACGCCTCAAGGGGTATGGGTCAGTCAGCCTATCGACCAATCAATACAGTACAGTTCAGTTCAGTAGTTCAAAGACTCAATACACGATACAACGTACTCCATGTCCGTCCACATGGTACATCGTGCTCTGTGGACCCCGATATAGTACAATACGACTGAGGGTACCGAGTAGTCTTAAGGATTTACCCCCAACATTAATATCAACCGACACCTTAGTCTCAAAATCCAGTGCGAGCAGGTCAGTGTAAGATCACACAGTAATACACGACGGCACCAGCATGATTTTTCTCATAAATTGTATGAAAATTCAGTACGAGCAATTTAGTGTGACACACAGTCTACATGTGGGCTTTAGCACTGTTTCGTATCGAAAATTGAATAGGTGGTTCAATTCTTTCAAAAATGATATAAAAATCAGCATTCAGTACAAAAATAGTGCATAAACAATATGGGAGTGGAGACTTCCCGAGAGGTCACCCATCATGGAAATTTCTCCCACTCGAGCATACTTAATTTCGTACATGTTATTTTATGCAGACAGTAAAAGCAATAGCCGACCTATCTATATACCGTGGGAAGTGATATTCAACGATGAAAACATTGAAAACATGCAATTTATGCAATTATGAATTTTTTTAACACTTTTCAGTTCAGTTCAGTCTATACGTAGGGGTAATATCGGGTTTTCTATCTCTACGGTATCTATTTAGATGCGCAAAATCATAAAATATGTACAGTTATCTCTAAAACTTGCATATATTCCTTACCTTGATGTCTGTTCGTAGTCTTCAATTGTCTCAACATAGCAAGATTCGTGGGTCCTGTCCACTCATTTCATTCCTCCAAATTTTCGAATAAATATTTTCGAAGTTTCTTTCCGTCAGGTTTTCTCGAATTCTTTGAGCTTTCTTCCTTATTCCAAATGTACATATATATATATATATCTAATCTTTTACAAATATATATATATATATAATTCTCTCACTCTTCTCTTTTTTCTGAATTGGCCTTTGGCACCAAATTTCTTTTATTTTCTTCTTCATTCTTTTTATTTCTCGATTTACTATTCGTCCTTCCTTTTCTTCACTATTTTTTATTTTCAACACTATTTGCTAGTACCCTTTTTATCCATTTCATCTAAAAATCACCATAAATCTTTCACTTTATTCATTGGCTTACCCTATCGTGAACAACCCTTACAATTACAATTGGGCTGTGAGTCAGTAATAATCATCATTTACCATCCATTTTCCAATTAATCAAAAACAATTTCAAAATTTTGAAAGTTAAGTCACATACTTATACATTACCTGTTTGCTAACATTTACATCCCCCATATTACAATTCAGAATTATTACTGTGCTATTACATGTTTAGATACGAAAAAGAATTCCTGTGTGCATACCTTTGGGCAATGGAGAGCAACGGATATCCGAATATAATGCCTCAGTCCTTCACTAGGCTATTGTGCCCACTCTGTAGAAGGGGAAAATGAAGGGATGAGCAACCGCACGTTCTGTGACACCCCATATAAGTATAACTTTGTATATATATGTAAATGGTGATGTACTTGTAATGTGCAGTATAAGTGATGTAAAGTCCATAAATCAAATGTACACACTTGTAATAAGAGATTGTGATGTACACACAAGTTTCATTAAGTATGAATATGAAGAAATGGACTTTTGCATGTGATGAATGTAAGTGGAATGGAATATGAGTAGTGTGGTAAATGGAATGAAGATTTGCATGAGTTATGCATTTCCATTTAGTTTATATTATATACCTTTGGTTATACAAAGATTCTACACAAGTTTTAAATTGTATGAAGTATTAATGGATGCCATTTTCAAGTCTCAAAGTTGATCGGATGAGAAAATGACTATGGCAGCAAATTAAGGATGTTTTGGTGTAAGTGTCTGTAGAAAACTGCAGTAAAATCTGGAAAATATGAAGTTTAGATCAATATCATAGTATGAAAGATCGATCTGAAAGAGCAAAAAATGCTCTTATTCGAGCAATGGAATATGGCAGATCGATCTCCAATGGAGCCAGATCGATCTCCTAAACATTCTGTAAAATGCGGATAGATTCTTAAGGCAAACATATCGATTTCCTTAGCTTCGGGTTGGAGCAGATCGATCTCCTCCCTAGCCAGATCGATCTCCTTAAGCTACTCTGTGACGCCCCGGAAGCGCAGAAAATAGGGCTAATTTAAAACTTTTTTACTCATTAATTCACAATTAAGGGTGCATTCCTGTGCAGTGTCATACATCATCATAATTATCATGCCTCAGGATCTAATCATAATATAGTATATATTGTATTATATACATTACTCAATTCCAAGTTAATTAATCATAATAGATCCCGTACATCGTTATACAATGAATGTCTGTAAATATAACTCTAGTCTGGGCAGATGAATATTAAATATCTACCTCAATACACAAAATACGGCCTGGAGCTCAAGACCTCCACTAGCCTCTAACCCGTACGTTGCAGGGAACTCACTTCACTTGAAGCGATCTGGGGGGAAGATAAAACAGGGTGAGCTTCCAAATCGCTCAGTAAGGGGGGTAAGGTAACTCAGTTATATAAACCATATCACACATCACAAATATGTATTTGTTTATGAAGCTCTTTTGAAACCGTAGCATGAAAGATTCTCAAAACATCATCATCTCATAACTCATAAATCATGTGAAAACATGAAGGTAAAAAGGCTCAATATCGAGCACTCACAAGCATGTGTAAATATATGCAATAATGGCTGTTCTCAAAATACGTGATAAAAATCACCTCAATAAATAGCACGTGACAAGGTCACAAAACACAACTCATGTGTAAAACGAGACTAGGCAATAAAACTCAATTAAAACTCATCATGGCACATCAAATATGTAATCTCCTCTGGGTACACATCCCAGGCATCCTCGTATAGAGGGAACGTCGACAATATGGTCGTATGCGTGGTATATTAGACTTATATGTTACAAGAACAAGGCCCGGCCTTACATGCTACCAGAGTAATGCCTCTCCTCATGCACACTATCACGTGGTCCCTGGGTCGGTTCCCAGGCGGCCCACTCTCTCGGTCTTACATGCTACCAAAGCAAGGCCACCCAGCGTTACTAGAACGGGGGTCATCTCACGTTACCAAAACGGAGGCATCTTTCGTTACCAAAACAGAGGCATCTCTCGTTACCAAAATGGAGGAATATCAGACTTACATGCTACCAGAGCAAGGCCTCCCAACGCTACCAAATCGGAGGAATAATCGGACTTACATGTTACCAGAACAAGGCCTGTGGTCCTTGGGTCGGTTCCCAGGCATCCCACTATATCGGTCTTACATGCTACCAGAGCAAGGCCCGATGTGTATTCAACATGACATGCCTAAGTCTCAATCATTAGCCATTATCTTATAAAACGTTATGCCTTCACGTAGAACTCATAATGGTTTCCTCTCGTAAAACTCATTTAAAACATTTGTGTACTCAACACAAAACATATTAAAACCGAGTTCCAACCGGTAAAACACGCAAACATTTTCTTAAATCTCAATATCGCCTTAACGTAGAGCCCAATATACTTTTCACGCAAACTCAAAGGCTTATAAAGCAATTTCACACTCAGCTTATAAATTCATAAAATAATGGGCTCCAATCGGCTATAAAAACAGTGTGCAATTATATCACAACACAACACCAAACATGCTTGTATTCTCAAATCGTGGTTCATGCTGCAAACAGTTCATCAAAACACATACACAAATGGTTTAGTTTTCCATTGCCTCTTTGCACCTCGTATAGTGCAATCGTTTCCCCCGTATCACGGACTAGGCTTGCATTCAACTCTGGAACTCCCGCTGTCCAAACGATGTTAAAACATCAATACTCATTATCACATCAACCTCAATTCTCAAAATCGAGCATAAATGCTCATAACTCCTCAAATTTCTCAATTCTCATAACTCCATCACAAACCACAATCTCGCTCACAACACCGCAACATTCTATACTTCCTATGCCACAATATCTATGCTAATACACCACATTGTCTAAATCTCCATTTATAGCTCAAAAATTCCTAAATTTACCAAAGTTGACAAATATCATCATCACTCCAACTACATTGTAATTCTATCAATCCCTAATCATTTTTCAGCTATTTCAACACAATGCGAACAACTACCATCACCAAAATCATCTTAAATATAAGGATCGAAGTTTAGAAATTACCCAAAACTTGTGGAGAGCTTATCTCTTGCCTCGATTCGATCTATCTTTCGATTTCCAAGTATGTTGTTCTCCCTTGGGTGAGGAACAACTTTCCTTCTTGCCACAACTTCTGATTGGATGGAAATGAGTGCTTTGGATGAGTGAGAAAGCTAGGGCTCGGTGAAAATGGGGGTTGGAAGAGAGAGAAAGTGAAATTACAGGAGAAAGCAGGGATTCCTTATATAGACTGAGGGTAGGAGATCGATCTAACTCTTGATGAGATCGATCTGCATTTGAATTTGGGGACGATTTGGGGTAATTTATGCCTAGGAGATCGATTTGTCGAGGGGTGAGATCGATCTCTTTATGGCTTTATGAGATCGATCTGCTCCTAGAGGAGATCGATCTTCTCCTAAACAGAAACATTTGGAGATCAATCTCTTCCTCATGAGATCGATCTTCTCTCAAACAGAATCATAATGAGATCGATCGTCTTCCATTGGAGATCGATCTGCTCCTTAAATTCTTCCTTCCTTGTCATTTTTAACTCACCAGATCGATCTCTCCTTCTCCTAGATCGATCTGTCCTCATAACTTCATACTTATTTTAAACACTTAACATATAAATCTCCAATTATCATTCCCCAATTCACTTAGCTCAATAAATTATACTTCAAGTTCATATTACATAATTAAAATATGTCTGAAATCCTCAGATCTCACATCCTCCCCACCTTAAAAGAATTTGGTCCTCCAAATTCAACTCAACTAGTCAAAGAGATAGGGGTATTTCTCCTTCATGAGGTTCTCTAGTTCCCACGTTGCCTCTTCCCTTGAGTGATGTTTCCACAAAACTTTCACTAATGGGATGCTCTTGGTTCTCAGTACCTTCTCCTTTCTATCGAGAATCTGGACGGGTTCCTCAGTGTAGCTCATGTCCTCCTGTATGTCCATCTCGTCATACTCTATAACATGAGAAGGGTCCGGGTGGTACTTCCTCAACATAGACACATGAAAGACGTTGTGTATTTCGGACATCTGTGGGGGTAATGCCAATCTGTAGGCTACCTCTCCCACTCTCTCGAGAATCCCGAATGGTCCTATGTATCGAAGACTCAATTTTCCTTTCTTCCCAAATCGCACGATACCCTTACTCGGTGATACTTTCAGAAATACTGCATCACTAACATCAAACTCGAGTGGCCATCTACGCACATCCACGTAGCTTTTATGTCTACCCTGTGCAGCCCGTAGCCTCTCACATATGAGTTTCACACTCTGTATAGCTTGCTCAACAAGCTCGGGAGCATTTATCTTTCTGTCACCAACTTCTTCCCAAGCTACAGGGGATCTACACCTCCTACCATATAGAGCCTCAAAGGGTGCCATTCCAATACTTGCATGATAGCTGTTATTGTACACAAATTCTGCTAGGGGCAGGTGATCATCCCATGATCTATTAAAATCCATCGTACACACCCTCAACATATCCTCCAAGGTCTGAATAGTCCTCTCTGACTGACCATCTGTCTGAGGATGATAGGCGGTACTAAAACTCAATTGAGATCCCATGGACTCCTGAAACTGGGTCCAAAATCTGAAAATAAATCGAGAATCTCTATCAGAAGTAATACTCACTGGAGCCCCATGTAATATAGCTATCTCGTTGACATACAGCTCAGCTAAGGCATCCACAGTATCTGTGCTCTTGATGGTAAGGAAGTGGGCACTCTTGGTCAATCTATCCACAATGACCCATATCGCATCATAACCTCTTCGGGTCCTTAGTAAACCCATAATAAAATCCATGGTGACATGCTCGCATTTCCATGTATGTATAGGTAAGGGCTGTAGTAACCCTCCAGGCTTCCGATGCTCAGCTTTCACTTGCTGGCATATTAAACATCGGGCCACATACTCTGCCACGTCTCGCTTCATACCACTCCACCAATACACCTTTCTCAAGTCTCGGTACATCTTAGTACTCCCTGGGTGCATGGTGTATCACGAGCAGTGAGATTCACTCAGTATCAGTCTCTTTAGGGTATCATCGTCCGGTACACAAATCCGTCCTCTGAATCTCAACAATCCATCCTCACTGACTGTGAGATCCGACTGCGAACTCTGTTCAGCTTGGCTAACCATATCTATCAACCTCTGATCACTGCACTGCCCAGTTCTAATCTGATCCACGATCCTGGGCTCTATCCACAAGATAGCCAAAAATCCAGTCTCTACCTCTTTAACTCTGATCCGAAGTTCGATGAACTGCTCTAACAAATCCCATTCCCTGATCATCATAGCAAATATTATACTCTTCCAGCTCAGGGCATCAGCAACTACATTCGCCTTACTCGGATGATATAGAATCTCGCAGTCATAATCCTTAAGGAGTTCCATCCATCTCCTTTGTCTCATGTTTAACTCTTTCTGATCAAAGAGATATCTTAAACTCTTGTGATCAGTGAAGATCTGGAATCTTTCCCCATATAAGTAGTGTCGCCAGACCTTCAAAGCAAATACCACAGTGGCTAACTCCAAATCATGCGTGGGGTAATTCCACTCATGGTCTTTCAGCTGTCGTGATCCATATGCGACCACTCTTCCGTGCTGCATAAGCACACACCCCAATCCTTGATGAGATGCATCACTATACACCAAAAATCCTCCTGATCCCTCAGGAATAGTTAACACAGGTGCCGCTGTCAATCTCCTTTTTAACTCCTGAAAACTGAGCTCACATTGATCAGTCCATATGAACGGAGTCTCCTTACGCGTGAGTTTAGTCAAAGAAGCGGCAATCTTTGAAAATCCTTCCACAAATCTTCTGTAATACCCTGCCAAACCAAGGAAGCTTCGCACCTCTGTAACCGTCCTCGGTCTCTCCCAACTAAGCACAGCTGCTACTTTACTTGGATCCACTGATACTCCTTCCTCTGAGACTATATGACCAAGAAAAGCTATCCGGTTCAACCAAAACTCACACTTACTAAGCTTTCCATATAATTGCTTATCTCGGAGTATCTGAAGTACTAACCACAAATACTGTGCATGCTCCTCATACGACCGAGAGTATACCAGGATATCATTAATAAAGACTATCACAAATTTATCTAGATAGTCTCTGAACACTTTATTCATCAACCTCATAAATGTAGCAGGGGCGTTCGTCAATCCAAAGGACATCACCTGAAATTCATAATGGCCATACCTTGTCTTGAAGGCCGTCTTGGAAATATCTTCTTCCTTGATCCTCAATTGGTGATAGCCCAATCTCAAATCAATCTTAGAAAAGACTGAGGCCCCTCTTAGTTGATCAAGTAGATCATCAATCCTGGGCAGTAGGTATTTATTCTTCACCGTGGCATTATTCAACAGCCGGTAGTGTACGCATAATCTGAGACTACCATCCTTCTTCTTGACAAATAAAACCGGTGCTCCCCACGGTGAAACACTGGGCCTAATGAACCCTTGATCCAATAACTCCTGTAGTTGTTTCTTCAATTCCTCAAGTTCCACTAATGCCATCCTGTAGGGAGGTTTAGAGATCGGCTGAGTATCTGGTACTAAATCAATGGTTAACTCCAGCTCTCTCTCTGGTGGCAAACCTGGCAGCTCATCTGGGAAAACATCCAGGAATTCACACACCACAGGTATATCCTCAATCCTCGGATGTTCTCGCTCAACGTCTGAGATGAGTGTTTCGTAACCTTCACATGAACAATCATATTTAATACTCTCAAAAATAAATATTAAAATTCTCAAATTACTTACTAGAATTCCACATATTCATTTCCTCAATATCTCAACCGTACACTGTAAGGTTCAGATAGGGAGAAAGTTACAATCTTAGTGTAGCAGTCTAAACTCACTCGATTGGTTGCCAACCAATCCATTCCCAGAATTACATCAAACCCATGTATATTCAACATGATTAGATCTGCTAACATCACTCTATCTCCCACCTTTATTTCACATCATCTACAAATTAACTCAGTTCTCTGGGATTCACGCATAGGGGTATTTACATGTAGTACATACTCTGGAGGTTCAAACTTCAAATTTAAACTACATGCAAAATGCTCTAAATAAACGAATGCGTGGATCCTGGATCTATCAACACATGAGCCTTATGATTACAGACAGAAAGTGTACCTCTTATAGTTTCTGCTGAAGTGTCCGTAATTTCCTTATCCAAGGCAAACACACGTCCCTGTGTCACAGGTTTCTTCCATTTCTCTGCAGCAGTGGCCCGTCTCTGGGGATTCACTCTCTGAGGCTGTTGTCTAGTAGGCTCCGGAGCACGAGGTATCTGAGGTTGAGGGCAGTCCTTCACTCTGTGACCCATGTCACCACATCTAAAACATCCATGGATCGACCCAGTACAACTTCCTTCATGCGATCGGCCACAGTCTCTACAAACCCTTATCTCCGGCCTGCCATATCGAGGGGTCTCCTTGATGATAGGATAAGCTCTGGGTCTCTCCAATCTACCCTTCTGTACCTCAATCCTTCCTCTCCTGAAGGAACCTCTCTGAACATCTGCTTGAGACATCGCTGGCCTCTTGCCTTTGTCCCTAATCACTACTCCAAACTCATTCTGGGACTGTACAATTTCAATTCCCCTCTCAATCTCTTGTGCTCGTCTCAGAGCATCTCCAAACTCAGTAATACACAACCCAATCAATTGATCTCTGATGATGGGCTTCAATCCATACACAAATCTCTATGTGCAGAGCTCTTCATTCTTGAAAGTCTCTGGATCATATCTCAGCAGAGCGGTAAATCGGCTCTCGTAATCATCTACAGACATGTCACCCTGTACCAAACTTAAAAACTCTGCTTGCCTCCTTCTCTGGGCAGCTCGTGGTACATATTGGGCTCTAAAGGCTGTCTGAAACTCTTCCCAACCAATCACATCCTGGTGGGACATCAAAATACCCTGGGTAGTACCCCACCAATCTCGAGCTCTCCTTTCAACATATAGGCACTCATACTGACCCTCTCAGCATCGGTGCACCCCAGATAGTCGAATATAACTCTCAACTCCGTCAACCACTCCTCAGCCTCTGTAGGATCCTTCTTTCCCCTAAATGCAGGTGGATTCATTTTCAAAAAGTCCTTTAGTCGGACCATACTTCTGTCATCAGGCTGAGTGACGGGAGGCATTGGGGGTATGGGAGGTCCTTGTGGTGGTGTAGGAGTAGTACCCGAGGCATTAACTCCAAAGTGTTGCACAAATAACGCTACCATCTGCTCAAAACCTTGCCTCACATCGGTCTCAATCCGATTAAATCGAGAGTTAAGACTCTCTGGTTGTGGGAGAGGTGGCGGAGGGGACTCTGCTTGCCTCCTTGAACGACCTCATCGTTTACTCATTCTCTATCTCAACTCGTCTCCTGCGCGTACATATCAAAATCGATTGAAATCTCAATCCTCAGATTCAGTCCATGACCAGACTATTACAGACACTTGGGATGTATTCTACTTCACTTAACCGACACTGACAGTACTAAACACCCTAGGCTCCGATACTGAGAAAACTCTGTGACGCCCCAGAAGCGCAGAAAATAGGGCTAATTTAAAACTTTTTTACTCATTAATTCACAATTAAGGGTGCATTCCTGTGCAGTGTCATACATCATCATAATTATCATGCCTCAGGATCTCATCATAATATAGTATGTATTGTATTATATACATTACTCAATTCCAAGTTAATTAATCCTAATACATCCCGTACATCATTATACAATGAATGTCTGTAAATATAACTCTAGTCTGGGTACATGAATATTAAATATCTACCTCAATACACAAAATACGGCCTGGAGCTCAAGTCCTCCACTAGCCTCTAACCCGTACGTCGCAGGGAACTCACTTCACTTGAAGCGATCTGGGGGGAAGAGAAAACAAGGTGAGCTTCCAAATCGCTCAGTAAGGGGGGTAAGGGAACTCAGTTATATAAACCATATCACACATCACAAATATGTATTTGTTTATGAAGCGCTTTTGAAATCGTAGCATGAAAGATTCTCAAAACATCATCATCTCATAACTCATAAATCATGTGAAAACATGAAGGTAAAATGGCTCAATATCGAGCACTCACAAGCATGTGTAAATATATGCGATAATGGCTGTTCTCAAAATACATGATAAAAATCCCCTCAGTAAATAGCACGTGACAAAGTCACAAAACACAACTCATGTGTAAAATGAGACTAGGCAATAGAACTCAATTAAAACTCGTCATGGCACATCAAATATGTAATCTCCTCTGGGTGCGCATCCCAGGCATCCTCGTATAGAGGGAACGTCGATAATATGGTCGTATGCATGGTATATTGGACTTATATGTTACCAGAACAAGGCCCGACCTTACATGCTATCAGAGCAATGCCTCGCCTCATGCACACTATCACGTGGTCCCTGGGTCGGTTCCAGGCAGCCCACTCTCTCAGTCTTACATGCTACCAAAGCAAGGCCACCCAGCGTTACCAGAACGGGGGTCATCTCACGTTACCAAAATGGAGGCATCTCTCGTTACCAAAACGGAGGCATCTCTTGTTACCAAAACGGAGGAATATCGGACTTACATGCTACCAGAGCAAAGCCTCCCAACGCTACCAAAGCGGAGGAATAATCAGACTTACATGTTACCAGAACAAGGCCTGTGGTCCCTGGGTCGGTTCCCAGGCGTCCCACTATATCGGTCTTACATGCTACCAAAGCAAGGCCCGATGTGTATTCAACATGACACGCCTAAGTCTCAATCATTAGCCATTATCTTATAAAACGTTATGCCTTCACGTAGAACTCATAATGGTTTTCTCTCGTAAAACTCATTTAAAACATTTGTGTACTCAACACAAAACATATTAAAATCGAGTTCCAATCGGTAAAACACGCACACATTTTCTTAAATCTCAATATCGCCTTAACGTAGAGCCCAATTTACTTTTCACGCAAACTCAAAGGTTTATAAAGCAATTTCACACTCAGCTTATAAACTCATAAAATAATGGGCTCTAACCGACTATAAAAATCGTGTGCAATTATATCACAACACAACACCAAACATGTTTGTATTCTCAAATCGTGGTTCATGCTGCAAACAGTTCATCAAAATACATACTCAAATGGTTTAGTTTTCCCTTACCTCTTTGCACCTCGTATAGTGCAATCGTTTCCCCCATATCACGGACTAGCCTCGTATTCCACTCTGGAACTCCCGAGCTATCCAAACGATGTTAAAACATCAATACTCATTGTCACATCAACCTCAATTCTCAAAATCGAGCATAATTGCTCATAACTCCTCAAATTTCTCAATTCTCATAACTCCATCACAAACCACAATCTCGCTCACAACACCTCAACATTCTATACTTCCTATGCCACAATATCTATGCTAATACACCACGTTGTCTAAATCTCCATTTATAGCTCAAAAATTCCTAAATTTACCAAAGTTGCCAAATATCATCATCACTCTAACTACATTGTAATTCCATCAATCCCTAATCATTTTTCAGCTATTTCAACACAATGCCAACAACTACCATCACCAAAATCATCTCAAATATAAGGATCGAAGTTTAGCAATTACCCAAAACTTGTGGAGAGCTTATCTCTTGCCTCGATTCGATCCATCTTTCGATTTCCAAGTACGTTGTTCTCCCTTGGGTGAGGAGCAACTTTCTTTCTTGTCACAACTTCTGATTTGGAAGAAAATGAGTGCTTTGGATGAGTGAGAAAGCTAGGGCTCGGTGAAAATGGGGGTTGGAAGAGAGAGAAAGTGAAACTACAGGAGAAAGCAGGGATTCCTTATATAGACTGAGGGTAGGAGATCGATCTGGCTCTTGATGAGATCGATCTGCATTTGAATTTGGGGACGATTTGGGGTAATTTATGCCTAAGAGATCGATCTGTCGAGGGGTGAGATCGATCTCTTTATGGCTTTATGAGATCGATCTGCTCCTTGAGGAGATCGATCTTCTCCCAAACAGAAACATTTGGAGATCGATCTCTTCCTCATGAGATCGATCTTCTCTCAAACAGAATCATAAGGAGATCGATCCTCTTCCATTGGAGATCGATCTGCTCCTTAAATTCCTCCTTCCTTGTCATTTTTAACTCACCAGATCGATCTCTCCTTCTCCCGGATCGATCTGTCCTCATAACTTCATACTTATTTTAAACACTTAACATATAAATCTCCAATTATCATTCCCCAATTCACTTAGCTCAATAAATTATACTTCAAGTTCATATTACATAATTAAAATATGTTAGAAATATTCAGATCTCACATACTGTCTGAGACAGATCGATCTCAAGGTTTTGACAGATCGATCTCATACCTTCAAATTGTTATGAAAAGAGGGATTTTAAGGGGACCTGATCGATCTCATGTCTCGAAAGATCGATCTCATCAAGCAGTTTCTATAAATAGGAGCAGTTAAAATCTTCATTTCATAAGAACAACCATTCCCTATCCATTTTTCCCCAAAAACCTAATTTTTTCTCTCTAAATCCACCCATTTTTAGGAGGATTTGAGGGAAGGCTATTAGACGCAAAGTTGTTCACATCAAGGACAAGAACAACATAGCTTAAAGGCATTCCCCCCATTTGTGAGATTGCAGGAGTAAAGGTGCATTTCCATTTGGAGCAAGGGGAAATAAATTTAGGTGAGTTTCTAAAGCACCAACTTAAGTACATTATTTAAGTTATTGATTTTAGAGTTGATTGGTGTGCTTAGTAATGGTAGAAACAATCTAGAATGAAATGGAATGATTATAACCTAGAAATGGGATAGTGTAAGAAAGTGAAATGTGGTGAAATAAATGATTAATAGGATATCTTTAAGTGATAAGGGTGTTGTGGGTATGGATTTAAGATGGTGTTATGACCCAATAGGGGCAAAATAAACATTTAAGGCATTGGGTAGAATGCATAGTTAAAGGAGAGCTAGCAACACTAACTCGAGCATTTGATGAATGAATTGTAGCTCCCGAGGATACACCAGAGCAAGTTGAGTCAAGAGCATGGTAAGCGTAAAAGAAAAGAGTTACACCCCTAGTAAATCGAGCTAAGGGAATTGTATAGACTCTTAGAGATATCTGTGCGCAATTTGGGCAGTTCAATGTTTTGTTAGAATGCATGTGATACTAGGAAATGATATTGGGTGATTTAAGGGCAAAGAATTGGGTTTTGAAAAATGTGCATGAAAACAAAAAGCATGATGCTTTAAAAAACTAGTTTTGTTGCTTTTAGCAAATGATTGGTAGGTTGGCTAACATTTGAAATGATTTGCAAAAGAAATGATTTGATTTGGTGGATAACCATGTTTTACAAAGAATTGAGCCACCTACATGGATTTTGTGAGAATGAAAGAGTGCTAGAGTATGACTCGCATGAGATTTGATGTGTTTTCATACGCATGAGTGCTAGAGCATAGCTCGCACTAGTTTTCACATGGATTTTTTTGATGTTGTGCTAGAGTTGAGCTCGTACAGACTTTACACTGGTTTTGGCATGGTGCTGGAGTATAGCTCGCATTAGATGCCCATCATACTTGTTGTCGTGCTAGGAGCTCTGGGTAGACTGGGTGTCGCACCGATTAAATAGACTCGCACATGCATTTTTAAGAATTGACATGTTGATAGCTATGCTGGGAGGTTCGGGTCATACCGATTAAATAGGCTCACATGTGCATTTTTTAGATGTGGCGTGATATGATGTGTTGATATGGGTCCACAGAGTACGCTATACCGTGCAGGTAGAATGGAGTACGTTGTACCATGTTAAGATTGCGATATGCCATCTTCGGACGAGATCTGCTATGGACCGATGGGCTGGACGTGACCCACCTCCCTTGTGGAAGCAGATAGTGGTGATACCCCACACACCTGATCAGTGTAGCCTGGGATCATAGGATATGACCATAGTCCTGGAGGAGATTTCTCTTATATATTGCCTACCTCACATGTCTATTGCTTTATAAATAAATCCATGTTTGAAATTCTTTGTGAGTCAGGATAGTCCGAGGGAGGGGCTGAATCTTGACCATTGTTGAATTGTTTGGTATGAGAAAGAATGTTTATGGTTTTAAAGTGCACTAATACATGATGATTTTCCATGCTCTATTTATGAAATATGCGTGATGACTAATGCCATGCTTTAAATTTGATTTGTGCACTGATTTAAATAGCATGAATTACTTTACATGCCATTAACACAAGCATGAACTAAGGGTTTTGAGATGTGAATGAGAATTGTGTGGTTTTGAGCATGGCATCACGATCACGTAGATAGTGCAGTATCTACATGTTCGCATGATTGCCTTACTAAGTCTGGGGTTTGCTCACCCCCTTATTTTCCCTTCTCTACAGAGATTTGAGTATAGACTAAGAGCGACTGGAGGCTTTCCCTTTTGGTATCTGCTGCATCTCATCGCTTAAGGTATACACACTGATGTAATTTTGTATCTAAACTTTCGATAGCACAGTAGCATTTTGTATGTAACTATTAGGGATGTAAAGCAATGTAAACACATGTAAACAACACTCTAATTTATTTATACAAGTGGTTACTTATAAATTATATTGCAAATTAAATTATATGGTTAGATGAGATAGACATTGACACACAGCCCAACGGTTTGAGAGTGTAGCTGATCACGATCAAAGTAAGGTAAGGATGAATAATAAATAATGCATGAAAATTAAAAACTTTGCACTGATTTTTGGTAAGTTAAGGGTCGTGACAGAAGTTGGTATCAGAGCTGAGTTGGTCTGACGTGTGTAGATGTCTAAAATACTTGATAAGTTGGAAAATTACATCCTCATGTTACTATGATTCTTTATATACAAATTGTGTGTGAGTCAATGGGTTGACTAAGAAAGTTATATGTATGTAGGGAATTGAGCATTATGCCTAATACCAGTCGCGGTAGAAGGGCGAGAGCGCAAGCTAGAGGCCGTAGAGGTAGTCCTGCGGGTAGTGTTGAGCCAGAAACACACGAGACTCAGGATAATATTGAGGTGGAGCAAGCTTCGTAGGGTCCAGAGGAGAGACCTAAGCGTATTGAGGCACGTTTCGCGAGGATTAAACGAAGTATAGTGATGATCTTGGAGTTGGTCACTCAATCATTGCCTGGAGCTGGGGTAGATAGAGTCCCGCTATAGAGGGTGATGTCGAGCAGGCGGCAGCTGTCGAGGCACCGGCGCGACTAGTCCAGAGACCTCAGATGACAGATACACTTACACCCCCATCTGCACAGGATATGCCTACACCTGTTACTATACCACAGGGCAGTAGAGGCTAGGGTTATGGATGTGATTTGGATAGACTACGATAGTTCCATAAGTTTGGACCCTCGTCTTTCAGTAGAGTTAAGGACCAGTAGCTGTAGAGGATTGGATAAATAAAATTGAGAGGTTATATGGGTTCTTCGAGTGCACTACTAAATAAGATGGTAGCGTTTGCCGCATTCATGTTGAAGGCATCAACAGAACATTGGTGGAAATCCACCAGGCCTATTGTGAGAGCCCAACATATAGAGATCGGTTGGGATATGTTTTTAGTGGCTTTTCAAAGACAGTGTGTACTGGATACTGCACAGCGAAAGATGAAGATGACATTTTTGGGACTGACCCAAGGGAGTAGAATGGTGGATGAGTATGAAACAACTTTTATCTCTCTGGGCATATATGATCCCAACACGATGAGTATTGAGGTTGAGAAGATCCAAAAGTTTATGGATGGATTGAGACCAACCATTAGGTCCAGATTAGTTCCCTTGGATATACCGACCTATGAAGAGGCAATACGCAGGGCTCAATTATGTGAGTAAGACATTGATAGAATCGTCTTAGAGTTTGGAAAGGTTGGTAAAGTGAGGGATAAAGATAAGAAGAGATCAGTGATGGATAGAGGCTTTAGTTACAAGGGAAGCAAGAGGTTTTCTGGAAAGAGATCGAGGATCGAGGAGATTCAGGAGAAGACAGTTAATCCTCTCATGTATCCGACCATAGCTCCAGCTAAGGGAATCATAATTGAAGGGCCACGGCCTACTACGGATCAGTGCGACAAGTGTGACAGATATCATGGTACTCAACCATGTTATGGACCTCCTTTAGTATGCTTTAGATATGGGAAACCAGGGCACATAATCAGGGATTGCCCAGAGATGACAGAGAGAGCCCCATAGAGGGACAGAGAGCCAGAGAGAGCTCTAGTTGGGACAGCTGCTCCGAGAAGAAGGGCTACAGCTGAGGAAAAGGAGAAGCAGGTAGTGGGTGTGAGCAGAGGACGAGTGCACGCACTGAAACAGGACACTGCAGATCAGTCTTTGGATGTTGTTAAAAGTACCATCTAAATCTTTGATTTAGAAGCATATGTATTGTTTGATCATGGTGCCGCGTATTCCTTTCTATTTCCATCATTTGCATGTAAATTGTTGAAGCATGTAAAACCCATACTGCTAGATAAGATGCTGATGATAACTACTCCTATGAGTGATTGTTAGTTGACTGAACATGTATATAAAAATTGTAAGATGAGGATAGGAGGTAAAGAAATAGCAGCTGGTTTAATTTTATTAAGTATGAGTGATTTTGATGTAATCCTAGGAATGGATTGGCTAGTTGCAAACCATGTTATTATGGATTGTTGTGCTAGAACATTGACTTTTTCAGGATTATACAATCTTATTATAAACTTTGATAAAAAGAAATGAAATGACATAATCTTTGTAAATGAGAAGAGTATGATTTTAATTTATAATCCTTGAGAAATGAATCTGTTTATCAATTGTGTATGTGGTGTGGTGATTTGTGTTACTAATGGTGGAAAAGATGATGTGACGGGTTCATTGCTTATGTGGTTGAGACAAATAAGGCACGCTCGGAGTTGATAGACATCCTAATGGTCAAGGAATTTCCAAATGTCTTCCTAGTTAAATTACCAGGGTTACCTCCAGATAGGGAGATGGAATTTGGTATAGACTTGGCACCTGGTACAGAGCCGATATCTATGCCACCGTACAGAATGGCTCAAGTTGAGTTAGAAGAATTAAGGAAGCAGTTGCAAGAGTTGCTAGAGAAGAGGTTCATCAGACCGAGCATCTCATCTTGGGGAGCATCGGTTCTGTTTGTAAGGAAGAAGGATGGAAGCCTCTGACTGTGTATAAATTATCAGTTGTTGAATAAGGCCACCATCAAGAATAAATATCCCCTTCCACGCATCGACGACTTGTTGGATCAGCTTAAGGGAGCGCAGGTCTTTTTGAAGATAGATATGAGATCTAGGTACCATCAGCTAAAGATACGGAGTGAAAATATACCCAAGGCAGCTTTTCATACCCGGTATGGACATTATGAATTCATGGTTATGCCATTCGGGTTGACGAATGGAACCAGATCTGGTAGCTAGCCTACAGTTGGAACCAGATCTAGTAGATCGAATCCAACAAGCTCAGCGAGTTGATCAGCAGTGCAGGGATATTGTTGGTCAGATATAGAGGGGTACAGAGACGGACTTTGAATTGAATTTTGATGGATTGTTAAGGTTCAGGGGTAGGATATGTGTTCTCGATGATCCAGAGATCAGGAAGTTGATCTTAAGAAAGGCTCACTCATCGAGGTATACGATACATCCAGGGAGTACTAAGATGTATCAAAACCTTCAAAAAGTTTATTGGCGGTCTGGGATGATGAAGGACATTGCTGAATATGTCGCTAAGTATCTCGTTTGTCAGCAGATTAAAGTAGAGCTTCAGAAGCCTGCAGGGTTATTGCAGCCTCTATCGATACCGACTTGGAAGTAGGAGCATGTCACCATGGATTTTGTGATAGGATTACCGAGGACCCGCAGAGGTCATGATGCCATATGGGTGATTGTGGACCGGTTAATAAAATCAGCCTATTTTCCAGCTATGAGAGCTACTAATACTCTGAGCCAGTTAGTGAACTTGTATGTGCACGAGATAGTGAGGCTACATAGAATTCCAGCGAGCGTTGTTTCTAATAGTGATGCCCGCTTCACTTCCCAGTTCTGGGAACGTTTTCAGGAAACGATGGGGACCCAGTTGAGTTTTAGCACCTCGTTTCATCCTCAGACAAATGGTCAATCAGAGAGGACTATACAAACCCTGGAGGATATGTTGAGGGCATGTGCATTGGATTTTGGAGGCTCTTGGGATGGCCATTTACCACTTGCAGAGTTCGCCTATAATAACAGTTTTCATACGAGTATCGGGATGGCAGCATATGATGCATTGTATGGGTGTAGATGTTGTTCTTCTATTGGATGGGAAGAGGTTGGTGACAGATAGATCTTTGCTCCTGACTTGGTTAGACAAGCATCTAAGGATGTTCAGTTGATTTGCGAGAGGTTACGAAAAACTCAAAGCAGACAAAAGAGTTATGCTGACAGGAAACGCAGACCACTAGAGTTTAATGTGGGTGAGTTAGTGTTTTTGAAGGTTTCTCCCTCGAAGGGGATTATGAGATTCGGGAAGAAGGGGAAGTTGAGCCTTCGATACGTAGGGCCTTTTGAGATACTTGATACAGTGGGAGATAAGGCTTATAGGCTAGCATTGCCACCAGAGCTGGCAAGTGTTCATAACGTCTTCCACATATGCATGTTAAGGAAGTATCACCCTGACCCGACGCATGTAATAAGGTATGAACCTTTGTAGCTCAATGAAAGCATGATATGTGTTGAGAAGTCGATTCGGATATTGGACAGAAAAGCGAAGGTGTTGAGGACAAAGCCAATTCCCTTAGTGAAAATTCTTTGGCAAAATCACAAGTGGAAGAGGCCACATGGGAATTGTAGAGTTTGATACGAGAGAGGTATCCCGAGTTGTTCACGGAATGATTGGTTCCAATTTGGAGGACTAAATTTTCTAAGTAGGGGAGAATATGAAACCCCATATAAGTATAACTTTGTATATATATGTAAATGGTGATGTACTTGTAATGTGCAGTATATGTGATGTAAAGTCCATAAATTAAATGTACACACTTGTAATAAGAGATTGTGATGTACATACGTGTTTCATTAAGTATGAATATGAAGAAATTGTCTTTTACATGTGATGAATGTGAGTGGAATGGAATATAATGGAATGAAGATTTGCATGAGTTATACACTTCCATTTAGTTTATATTATATGCTTTTTGTTATACAAAGATTCTACACAAGTTTTAAACTGTATGAAGTATTAATGGATGCCATTTTCAAGTCTCAAAGGTGATCAGATGAGAAAATGACTATGGCAGCAAATTAAGGATGTTTTGGAGTAAGTTTATATAGAAAACTGCAGTAAAATCTGAAAAATATGAAGGTCAGATCGATCTCATAGTATGAGATATCAATCTGGAAGAGCCAAAATGCTCTTATTCGAGCAATGAAATAGGGCAGATCGATCTCCAATGAAGCCAGATCGATCTCCTAGCATTCTGTAAAATGCGGATCGATTCTTAAGGCAAACAAATCGATTTCCTTAGCTCTCTGGTTGGAGCAGATCAATCTCCTCTCTAGCCAGATCGATCACCTTAAGCTACTGTCTAAGACAGATCGATCTCAAGGTTTTGACAGATCGATCTCATACCTTCAAATTGTCATGAAAAGAGGGATTTTAAGGGGACCAAATCTATCCTATGTCTCGACACATCGATCTCATCAAGCAGTTTCTATAAATAAGAACAGTTAAAATCTGCATTTCATGATAACAACCATTCTCTTTCCATTTTTCCCAAAAAATCTAATTTTCTCTCTCTAAATCCACCCATTTTTCAGAGGATTTGAGGGAAGACTATTAGACGCAAAGTTATTCACATCAAGGAGAAGAACAACATAGCTTAGAGGCATTCCCCCATTTGTGGGATTAAAGGAGCAAAGGTGCATTTCCATTTGGAGCAAGGGGGAAATCAACTTAGGTGAGTTTCTAAAGCACCAACTTAAGTACATTGTTTAAGTTATTGATTTTGGAGTTGATTGGTGTGCTTAGTAATGGTAGAAACAATCTAGAATGAAATGATTATAACCTAGAAATGGGTTAGTGTGAGAAAGTGAAATGTGGTGAAATAAATGATTAATTGGATATCTTTAAGTGATAAGGGTGTTGTGGGTATGGATTTAAGATGGTGTTATGGAATGGATTGTGAGACTTACCCAAAAAGGGGTAAAATGAACATTTAAGGCATTGGGTAGAATGCATAGTTAATTGAGAGTTAGCAACACTAACTCGAGTGTTTGATGAATGAATTGCAGCTCCCGAGGATACACCGAAGCAATTTGAGTCAAGAGTGCGGTAAGCGTTAAGGAAAAGAGTTGAACCCCAAGTAAATCGAGGTAAGGGTATTGTGTGGACTCTTAGAGGTATCTGTGCGTAATTTGGGCAGTTAAATGTTTTGCTAGAATGCATGTGATACTAGGAAATGATATTGGGTGATTGAAGGGCAAAGAGTTGGGTTTTGAGAAATGTGCATGAAAACAAAAGCATGATGCTTTGAAAACCATGTTTTGTTGCTTTTACCAAATGATTGGTAGGTTGGGTAACATTTTAAATGATTTGCAAAAAAAAAATGATTTGATTTGGTTGATAACCATGTTTTACAAAGAATTGAGCCACCTACATGGATTTCGTGAGAATGAAAGCGTGCTAGAGTATGACTCGCATGAGATTTGATGTGTTTTCATACGCATGAGTGCTAGAGCGTAGCTCGCACCAGTTTTCACATGGATTTTTATGATGTTGTGCTAGAGTTGAGCTCGTACAGACTTTAGACTGGTTTTGGCATGGTGCTGGAGCATAGCTCACATTAGATGCCCACCATACTTGTTGCCCTACTGGGAGCTTCGGGTAGACTGGGTGTCGCACCGATTAAATAGGCTCGCACGTGCATTTTTTAGAATTGACATGTTGATAGCCGTGCTAGGAGCTTCGGGTAGATAAGAGGTCGTACCGATTAAATAGGCTCGTACGTGCATTTTTGAGATGTGGCGTAATTTGATGTGTTGATATGGGTCCACGGAGTACGTTGTACCGTGCAGGTAGGATGAAGTACGTTATATTGTGTTGAGATTGGGATATGCCATCTTGGGACGAGATCTGCTATGGACCGGTGGGCTAGACGTGACCCACCTCTTGTGTAGAAGCAGATAGTGGTGATACCCCACACACCTAATCAGTGTAGCCTGGGATCATAGGATATAGCCATAGTCCTAGAGGAGATTTCCCTTATTATATTGGCTATCTCACATGTCTATTGTTTTATGGATAAATCAATGTTTGAAATGCTTTGTGAGTCAGGATAGTCCGAGGGAGGGGCTGAATCCTGACTAGTGTTGAATTTATTTGAGATGAGAAAGAATGTCAATGGTTTTAAAGTGCACTGATGCATGATGATTTTCCATGCTCTATTTATGAAATATGCATGATGATTAATGTCATGCTTTAAATTTGATTTGTGCACTGATTTAAACAGCATGAATTGCTTTACATGCCATTAACACCAGCATGAACTAAGGCTTTTCAGATGTGAATGAGAATTGTGTGGTTTTGAGCATGGCATCACGATCACGTAGATAATGCAGTATCTACCTGTTTGCATGATTGCCTTACTGAGCGTGTGCTTTGCTCACCCCCCTTATTTTCCCCTCTCTACAAAGATTTGAGTATAGACTGAGAGCGACTGGAGGCTTTCCCTTTTGGTATCTATTGCATCCCATCGCTTAAGGTATACATACTGATGTAATTTTGTATCTAAACTCTTGATAGCACAGTAGCATTTTGTATGTAACTATTGGGGATGTAAAGCACTGTAAACACATGTAAAAAACACTCTGATTTATTTATACAAGTGCTTACTTATAAATTTTATTGCAAATTAAATTATTATGGTTGGATGAGGTAGGCATTGACACACAGCCCAACGGTTTGAGAGTGTAGCTGATCACGATCGAAGTAAGGTAAGGATGAATAATAAATAATGTATGAAAAGCAAAAAATTAGAGCTGATTTTTGGTACGTTGAGGGTCGTGACACGCTCAGTAAGGCAATAATGCAAGCATGGTAGATAACTACACTATCTACATTCTTATAATGTCACAGTATAAATCATTTATATTCAGAGCATGAGAAAATAATAAAACTATGCCACATGTATATACATATATCAAGTACTGAAAACATGGAAATAGGCATGTAAACATGGAAAATCGTTATGTGAAAATGTGAAACCCACATTTTTCCCACTATGTTCATTAATTGGAATCATAAGACGGATGAATTGAGTTTATGAATGTGAATGATGTAGTAGAGATATGAAAATACGAAATTTAAATGAGAAAAGATAGTGAGTCTGAGAAGGAAAATCAGTCTAAATTGGTTCCGAACGTGTAAAATGGTAAAATGGTCAAAAGATCCTAATTTCGGTGTAAATTCGATAAGGAAATTTTATTAAAAATATGGATTTAGGAAATCTTGATCGATAAAGAAGAAATTATGGAATTTCGAGTCCAATTGGTCAAGATACGAAGATATTACGAATATTCGTAATTTTCTCCCGGACATTATCCCAAAAATATGTGAAAAATACACTGAAAAAAGTTAAAATTAATTAAATTAATTAAATTAATTAATTAATAAAATAAAATATGATTTTTGAGATATTTTGTGATTTTATTATATTTTATTTGATTTGATTATAATAAAATATAATAAAGTAAAAAAAATGAAATGAAAACTGAAGATTTCGAAATTGAAGAATGAAAGAAAGCAAAACGTGAGAGGAAAAAAAAAGAAATAGAGGCACCGAGAGACTGAGTGCCGGTGAGCCACCACCTGCGCCAGACAGGGCCAGCCAACCACCGAAGAAAGTAGCCCACAACCACCAGACCCTCTTGCCACCGACGGCGTGCACCGAAAACGTCAAAATCTGGAGGATCGAGGGAGAGAAGGCTGAAAGATGAGAAGACAATTCCAGCTGCTCCACCGGCGATTGACCCTAGCCGAACATTGCCCTGCTCTAGGCTCACTGAACCACGCCAGAAATGGCCCGAGAACCGGTTGAAAAAGTGGTGAACAGCGACGAGAAAGCTTGAACCGGTACGGACCGGTTCAGCAAGAAGAGAACTGGGCCGGTCTGAACCGGTCTGGATCGGACCGAACCGGTTCAGCCAAGAAAGAGGGAAAAAAAGAGAAAAAAAGGAAGAAAAAGAGAAAAAGGAAAAAGGAAAAAATTTTCGGGGATACACCGGACTTCGGGTATGTCGGTAAGAGGTTAAAAGTGACCGATTTAATTTTTGAAAAATTTAGTTAAATTATATTTGATAGAAAATTTACCCGAAATTAAATATATATAATTATGCAGTTCGACGATAAATCGCTTACGTGAGCCCGATCGAACTTCGATTTGCGCACTATCATAAGATCTCGGGTAAGTAAAGCTCATTTACGACAATTTATGTAATTATCACGCATTAAAAGTTTATTTTACGAGTTACGGATTAAATTGCGCATTTAGTGGATTAAAGTGAGATTTTTAATTAAATTGTCGTATATGATATACGAGCTATTCAAAGAGTCTAGAAAAAGGCCCAATAAGTACTAATGGGCCTAGTGAGCCCAATAGGCCTCGATGAAAGAATTAATAAATGGAAACGGGCTTAAAACGGATTAAGGCCCATTAAGGTGCAATCGGGCCCAATAAGAGAGAAATTGGCCCAATTAACTAAATCGACCGTAGTAAATATGAGAAAATTATTTATTGAGTTAAATACGATTAAAACGAGGTTTATACCAATAAAATCGAGCAAAAAGAGTAAAATCGATTAAAAGACAACTTTTGGTCAAAGCTTCGATATAATCACATATTTGGATATGTTGAAATGAATTTAAGCCATATGTGATAAGTTGAACTTGTTTTGCACCAGCTCGATCTATTGATACGTTTTACGAGGTAAATCTGAGCATCGAGAAAAATGCTCTACATCAATCGCTAAGAGGTAAGGGATATAATTTAGAGTAGCATTAGTACTCCTCAACCTTACAAAATGTTTATGTGGATAGTTAGTTTTTTTTCCATGAAAAAGGGCTTTCTCGAAAATTGGAAAGACTGGGTTTCACTCAAAACCGGAATAAACTTATCCTAACTTTTCAAAATGACTTTTATTTCATGAGATACATTTTAGTATTTATGTTTTGTATAAAAAAGTGATTTTCACATGTGAAATGAAAGCATAGTGTTTTCATCTGAGATTACGGGTTAAAGTCCCTATATATTTTATGAAACCATGTTTTCATGATACGAGTTAAAATCCCGAAACAGCTTTTAAGCTATATTTTCACGGTACGGGTATGAGTCCCAAGATTTGAATTTGATAACTATGCTTTCCATATTTATGAAAACTATGTTTTCTATGAGAAACGAGCTAGAGTCTCGTAATGATTTATGAAAATCGGGTTAGAGTCCCGTAATGATTTTTAATACACGGGTATGAGTCCCGAAATGATTTTCATAAAATGGGTAAGAGGCCCAAAATGCATATTTGTGGGGTAATAAGGCATGACATGATGATAGTCAGAGGATCTGGGGTCGATCTCGCATACATAGAGTAGCGTATGGAGACCATCGAGGATCTACCTAGCCAACAGCTAGAGAACTGGCAGGCTCTGACTAGATATGGGAAACGTGCGCATAGTCCACACTTGGTGATGCACGTGAGTTCGTGCGTATAGTCCCCATTTAGTGGTGCACGAGAGATAGGGTAGCGTACGACCCTGATCCAGTCCTACGACTCCCCTGTACAATGGCCATATGTACCTATGATGAATGTCTTACGGGACCAGATGTATGATGTCCTTCGGGACTAGTATATGAGACGATTACTTGACCCTACACGATGAATTGGCGGAATGATATATATATATATATGTGTGTGTGTGTGTGTGTGTGTGTTTTTGCACATTTCATGCTACCTGTTTTATGATTTGCTATTGAGCACAAATTTTCTATGATGAGATTTTAAAGGTAGCCATGAGTATGTCTTACGAAATGTGCATATGACAATACGATTTCATTTTCAAAGTGATAAGCATGTTATGATATGCATGATTAAGTTTTGAGATGCTTTTTACTTGTTTACACGATGTGATCTGCATACTATATATGAGTTTTACTAAAAGGATACATGATGTGTAAACTTATGATTTAAGCATGTTTTTACTGCTTTTATGAAATGTAAGCATCTCTACTCCAGTACATATTTATGTTGATTTGTAAAACCATGAGTTTTACCATGTTTTGAGTATTTAAAGCTATTTTAAATGCATCTCTTACTGAGTCTGAAAAACTCACCCCCTCCTCTCTATCTCCCAGATTATCTATAGCGAGTCTACTGCACATATGAGACTGTGGTCATTGACAAGTGCCACGACCCAAACTACCCAAAAATCAGAGTTAATTTTTCGCGTTTTGTTTATTTACTTAAATTCTTACCTGTTCTCGAATCGTGACCACACTCCATTAACAAATTGGGCTGTGCGTCAATGCCAGTCCCACCATTCAATTACCATCTAACTTATTTCTTCTCCAGTCATTTATAATTGTTTACATTAATTATACATCCCCTAAAGTTACTTACAAACATGTTACTGTGTTATGCTTATGTAGATAGAATATGTACAAGTGTATATACCTTATGTTGATGGGCAGCAGAGGATATCCAGAATGCGGTACTGAGTCGCCTCAACTTCAACTGGAGATTATCTGTTGGAGAAAATGAAAGGGGTGAGCACATCAAGCTCAGTAAGGCAATCCTACGAACAAGTAGGTAACCATACTACCTACATGAACGTGGTGCCATGCATAAACCACCCTTTCTCCACACATTTAAAACAGATGATATGAAAGTTATGATGTTATGTAAATCGAGTTTGCACAGAAAATTCAACATGCAATTATTTCAAATCATTTCTTTCTCAATTAAAATTTTCACAATAAAGTCAGGACTCGACCCCTCCTTCGGGTGATCCTGACTCCCACAAAACCATGAAAATCGGTATACATCACACATGGGTTTAAAAAGCATGGAAATAACCATCATGCACATTTAATTAAAAAACCCAGTTTAAATCATCAAAATTGTCGACATGCGAGACGAGGCAATATCTGTATAACGTCAATAACCAGGACTGGCCATATGTGTCCTCGTGAGTCCCTCTAGCTTCACGGATCCCAGTGTGCGAGGTCTCACCCTGATCGGGAACCACCCGGGAGGTGGGTCAATCCAACCCGTCAGTCTTAAAGGCCTCTAAAAATATCTCCCATGTCATCTCGGAGTGTCGGGCCCTCAAAATAGATTCGGTGGATCTCCACTAGTGCTCTACCTCGCCTTTCAGCATAAACACATCAAAGCCCACTTTCTCAGCCGATGTACATCTGAAGAACCTATACAATTCTCCATCTCACAAACCCAATCCTCAGTAAAAACCGGGTCCTTCACTCCTATGAATACTAGAGGTTTCAACTCCTAGAACGGCCTTAACCTACTCAACTCGAAGTCATAACCCAGGTCACTCTCACTTGGCTTTGAAGCGATAAGAGAAGCGGTATCCTAGACTGGGGGTGTAATTGTAATAGTCTCTGCTGTCTGAGGTCTCTCCACCTTTGCAGCTACCTGTCCAGTAGTAGTAGGCTACGCTGCGGGACCTCGTCTATCACCCATACCCAATGCCTATGTGACTATCTTAACGAGGCTCTCGATACTTCGTTCTATCCTAGTGAAGCGTGCCTCTGTATCCCCTAGTCTCTCAGTAGGGTCTTGTGGAGCCTGGTCAGTCTGTGGCTCTGCACGACCTTCGGGCCTACCCCTACGGCCTCTAGCGCGAACACCCGCCCCTTTACCTCGACATGTAACAGGCATAATGTCTAACTTCCTGCATTCATAACCATTTATTAGTCTCATTCCATCTCAGTATACACAGTTATATCTAAACAAAAGTACAATAATATGGGGATGAAATTTTTCTACTTATTATTAATAACTCACATCAGGCCAACTCAGTCCTGATACCAATCTTTGTTACAACCTTATTTATCCATTTCATCTAAAAATCACCATAAATTTTTCTCTTTATTCGTTGGCTTACCCTGTCGTGAACAACCCTCACAATTACAGTTGGGCTGTGAGTCAGTAATAATCATCATTTACCATCCATTTTCCAATTAATAAAAAATAATTTCATACATTTGAAAGTTAAGTCGCATACTTATACGTGACCTGTTTGCTAACATTTACATCCCCCATATTACAATTTAGAATGATTACTATGCTATTACATGTTTAGATACAAAAAGAATTCTTGTGTGTATACCTCTAGGCGATGGAGAGCAACAGATATCCGAATATAATGCCTCAGTCCTTCACTAAGCTACTGTGCGCGCTCTGTAGAGGGGGAAAATGAAGGGATGGGCAACAACACGCTTAGTAAGGCAATAATGCGAGCATGGTAGATAACTACACTATCTACATGCTTATAATGTCATGGCATAAATCATTTATTTTAAGAGCATGAGGAAATAATAAAACTATGCCACAGGTATATATATATATCATGTACTGAAAACATGGAAATAGGCATGTAAACATGGAAAATCATCAAGTGAAAACCTCTCATGCTCAACATAATAATATTTATCGGTTTCACCTCAAATCACAAGGTTCATCATAAAACATTCCCTCAAAGCATAACACCTTGTCAAAACATTAGCAAAACCCATCAAAACAATGCATCATTCCTTTAAAACATACCACAAGGTTTGACCCCTCACTCGAGTCTACCCTGGACAACATAAATCAACATCGGTATCTAAAACCATGTGATATCATGTGAGATAGGTGGTCACGATAAACTAACCACTATGTTGGCCAACTATGTCATAATCATCCCAAACCACACGGATCCTGTTGTGTGGAACGTCATGCTAGAACGAAGGTGGGTTAGTCCTACACCAGACTTTTAAATCAACATCATAACCACGCGGTACAACATACTCCATGTGATCTACACGGTACAATGTACTCCACGGACCCATATCATAGTTGGGGGAGCCTATCATAGGTCTTATCTACCCCATACCGTGCATAACCTACTAAGTCTCAAGTGCACATACGAGCATCTCATCCGTGTGAGTAGCAGTCCACACAAGGCATCCAGCATGGTTCGTGCGAGCATCTCATCCATGTGACACAAAGTCTACGCGAGGCACCCAACACGACTCATTACATATCACAGTGTGAAAACGCATTGCGAGTAAAGCTCTAGCACAATTTGATGCATCATCAACAAATACCCTCGAACGAACAACGCTCCAATACAGCTTTATGCATAACAAATAATGAAGAAATCACGTACGAGCATATCCTAGTACGGTTATATGCATAAGTAAGTCAAGGAAAACCCACGTACGAGCTATCAGCTCCAGCACAGCTTATAAAACATCACAAATCAAAATATGGTGTGAGCTAGTCTCCGGCACGATTTAACTCATATAAGTATGATAGGCGGCTCTATTTCAACAAAACACTCTCAAAACCAAATTTAGCACCTCACTTATGCTATTTCACAAATCATGAAATCACTAGCCAGCCTATCCGTCAATTTTGCTTAAACCAAAGCAATGTATTTCGTAAAAATATCAAAACATGTGATTTATGCAATTATTAGCCTTACTATCCCCTCTGTAAGATTCACTTCAAAACTAAATCATATATATATACTCGTAGTAATTCACATATACCATCAATCACTTTTCTAGATAACCGTGCATTTACAAAGCCTTATATTCACCCATAAAATACGAGTAGTTATCTCTAAGTACTTACAGAACTCCCTTAACTGGTAATCACATCGAATGATTCCACTTCCTTAGAGCTGCCCATTTGTGCAGTTCGATTCACCTCCAACGAAATCTCTAGGACTGCACGAAATCATATATCACATCAATTCATTCCAATATAACATAATTCTCGCGTTTACTATAGTCAATTCGACTTATAGTTTTCATTAACACTTATAAGGCCTCACTTCCTCTTAAGTCCATTTTGATCACTTTATTAAGTTCTCAAGAGTTTATCGAACTCTTTTAGGCTTATTGATTCACACTAAATCGATATTAAGCTTATAGTGTCTCTAATCCATCATTTACTTCACTATAGCAATTTATCAAACACCACATATACTTATTTTAATCATTTGACTAATCTCACAATATAGCTTCATTCAATCATCTCAAAACCTTGCATATTACTTCACTAACACCTTAGCACAATCCATTTATCATCAACTCACCCCTATCACATTTTTTCACACAGACTCATTCTAGGTTATACTTGTTCCCTTACATTTCAGGTAGTTTCTATCACCAATACATACTCTCATCTACTCACAACAATAACGAGATAAATGTACTTTGAGTTGGTGTATTAGAAACTCACCTAGGTTGATTTTCTTCTTGCTCCAAATAAGAACACTCCTTTGCTCCTTCAACCTAACCAATGAAGTGTTGATTCCAAGCTATGTTGTTCTTCTCTTTATAATGAATAACTTTGCTCTAATAGCTTTTTCTCAAATCTTTTTGGAAATAAGATGGTTTTAGAGAAAGAAAGCTAGGTTTAATGTTGAAAATGGAAGAAATGGATTTGTTCTCGTGTAATGCAGATCCAACTACCCTGTTTTTGTAGAAATAACATTAGGAAATAGATTTGTATAGGGTAGAGATCGATATGGCCTTGCTTGAATCATTCAGTTTATCAACATTTTTTAGGCAGGGGATCGGTCTGCTGAATGTATGAGATCGATCTGCCATGTTGCATAAGACTGATCTGCTCAATGGAAATAGGATCGATTTGTTTCAGGTAGAAAGCTTAGAAGATCGATCTAACCTTAAGAGGAGATCAATCTAGTCTAGCCCGAGACCAATGGAGATCAATCTGCTTGAGTGAGGGATCAATATCACTCTTATAGAATGCTTGGCATTGTGTTCTCTAGGCCATGAGATCGATCTCTCCTTGCATGGGATCGATCTTGCCTTCATCATGCAGTGTTTCAGCTGTAATTTCCAAGTTAAACTCTCATTTAATCCATTCGATATCCATTTTACGATTTATTCACACTTAGAACTTACAAACATCAATTTCTTATAATTCATATCTAATGTAATTTGTCCATACATTCAATAATCATAAACATTACATAGGAATTTATGGGTCTTACATTGTTCCTCAGCATCACCGACGCTACCACCTCCTTCCTTCATCACCATCCTCACTCCACCCTTCACAGTTCACATCTCTGCCACTATCAACTCTTTTCTCCCTCGGTTCCCAGTTTCCCTCGGCGTACTCGGTCCCCTCTACTTTAGCCCTCGATTTCATTCTTTTTCTCACCGAACGGCTTCCTCTTGAAGACTCAAAAACTCGAGACCAAGCTTGCTATTTCCAGTTGTTGGGTTCACTTACTTCTTTAGCTAATTATGAGCCTCCACCTTCAGCTATCTCAGTTCTCATTCGCGCTTCTCTCTTTTCTCATCTTTCTTGGTTTCCTTCTCTCTTTCCCATATCTTTTGCTTCAGTTTTTCAAGGATAAAAGTCCTCTGTTTCCAGTTCTCTCCATTGTTTTCGAGCTGCCCTTACCAACTCTCCTTTGCTGTCATTGTTCAGCTCACCATTTCTAGCATCCTCTGCTTGCATTTTTCTTCGATCCATCTCCCCTGTGTTCTAGAAACTGCACACATCTATTGTTTCTATCCTCATTGTTACTCTGGTTTCATTTTTGCAATAGCTCACATAGCCAGTTTTGCTTCTTGGCTACTTGGCTCAATTTCTAGTTTTCTTATTGCTTATATTTCCTATTTTTGCTTCCATTCCGATTTCTGGAATTCTCACTCTCCCTTTATCGATTTTTGTTGTTGTCTACTATTGTAGCTTCTTATCCTTCTCCTGATTTTTTTCTTTTTTTTTCCTTGTCGTAACTTCCGTATTTGGTGTATATATATTGTCTTCTTTCCTTCACCAACCGACTACTAGCATTAATTGTCTTAGAGTAAACTTTACTCCACTACCTGCTGCTACTATTTTCCAATCGTAACTTAGTGAAGATTTTCATGTCTTGAACCCCATTATCTGTTGTTGTTTCCAACAACAATTTGGTGGATAGTTTGGACATTCACGAGGACTATCTGTCCCCCTATTCTTCTCTTCCTCTTCGATTATTTCAGATTCATCACTACTTAAATCAACATAACTTTACTTGTTTTATTTTCAATTATACCTTCATTAAGTCCATGACAGCCCCATTATGGTTCGGTTTCTCTTCTCTTTCTCTCTTTCAATCCAGCCCGCACATGTAGCTTCAGTTTGCTTCTATTTTTCCTTTCCTATTTCTTTCTTTGTTTCTCTACCGTAGCCATCCTGCTTCATATTTCCTTCACACATTTTCTATCTTTTTCTTTTCTTTTCTTTCAGTCAGTCACCACAATTCTCCATATATATATATACATGTATTCTCATCCATGCACTAAAATAAATTCTCATTTATTTACTAACCAATTCTAGGTAATTATTTAATATTTCATCATGTATATATATATATATATACATGTAAAAGAAAAATTTGTAAATCAACCTCGTCTAAGTATGACCCTCTCGTATTAACATTAAGATATAAGGCGTAATTAAATTCCAATAGTATTACTTCAAATTAAGTACCAAAAACTTCGTGGGGTTTACATTACCCTAGTTTTGTATTGGCACGCAAATCGAGACTTGATCGAACTCTCGTTCGTCACCTATTTTTGCGCTAAACATTTATATAATTAAACTTGTCGATTTCGATCAGTTATAAATTCCAATAAATTTTTTTAAAATTTAAAATGGTCAAATTTGACCTGTTACCGATCTATCGTTAAATCAAGGCATCACCAAATTTTTCTCATTTTTTTCCTCTTTCCTAGCTGAACTAGTTCGAACCAGTTTAACCATTTTTCTTCAACTAAACTAGTTAGAACCGATTCAGCACAATCTCGTCGTTCGGTGACTTTTTCGGTCGGTTCTTCATTGACTTCCACTTCCAATAGGTTCGTCTGGCCCTGTGATGTGAAACTCAATATTTTTCCATATTATGATGCTTATGAGAAGTAAATTATAGCTCAATGTAACGTTTTACAGGCCCGTAGACGATTAAAGCACTCGGTTGTAGCATGGGACCCAATTGCATGCAAACCGAGGTAAGATCCTAGACTCGATAATTTCTTAAAAATGTCATGTTCATGCATGGAATGATGTGTTGAAGGGAAAACTAAGTGATTGGAAATGCAAAAGTTAGTTAAACTCGGGTTTTAAATTAAATCAAGAAAACGAACCTAATAAGGGAAATAAATCCGAATAAAATTTTAGAAATTCGTGAAAATTATTCTGAGGATATAGAAAATTATTATAAGGTGAAATTGACATTGGAACTAAAAATCATGAAGAAATATGAAAATTTAGGGGTTCAAATAAATTTTTAAAGCTAACCGAAAGCATATTTCCATTTTGCTCGGTATTGGCCAAATCGTGCAAAATTAGCTCATTCGTGAACTTTTTCTTAAACAAGTGATCCATAAATTTTTATGGGAGATACTATATACATAGTATAACAATTGAGAAGTGGAATTCTGAAGAAATCTGATCAGGATTAATTTTGGTCTCACACATGTAAATGGTGATTACTTCCTTCACGTCTCACACTCTCAAATTCCTGTTTAAGTCTTATGATATTTCTTAAATTTTTTCTAAGCTACCTATGAATTCTCCTTGGATTTCCTTAAACCATGGCTGAAAGGAAGAAATGTTTAGCTTCTGACTTGTTTTCACTGAACAGAAAATGAGAAGAAAGAGTAGAGTACAATTCCCTTGTTTTAATTAATATAAACCTACTTCCATCATTAATGAAGGGCCCCACTTAAGTTTGACTTTGTTTTAGGTGTTTTTATGTTTCATTTCATGCTTTCTTATGTGTAAAAGGTAGCCACCATTTTTCTCTTCAAAGCTTTGTTACATTTTCTCTTATTTTTCAACATTTTAGCCACTTTAATGTAAGAATTTATTTTGTTTCTTTAACTTTCATGTTCTTTATTTTTTCCAACACTTTAATAATCTTTCCATTTTTTTGTTTTTCATTTTGATAGAGATTGAGCTCTATGTGAATGGGAGCTTGAGAAGTTGCAAAACTACCTCTATAGCTCATCTTCTTGAGCCTGGTCTACACTTTCTTTTTCTTGATTTTTTTTTTTGTTTTAACATCTTACTTTTTCTGTTTATAATTTTTTTATTTACTAATTTATAAGTCCTGCTTATTGTTATATTTTTCTAAGTTTTATTAAAAAATAGTTGAAGTTAACATTTTATAAGATAAATATTATGTCTTTGCAAATATTTCCTTTATTTCCTTTGTTTGAATAATTTTTAGTTCAGTTTTGCATTAGGTTATTGCATCTTAGGGTATTGCAAATCCGAGTGAATGTTTAGCTAATCATTTTGGCTTTTAGCTAATTATTTTAGCTTTGTCATTTTCTTGGTGTGTAGTCAGATTAGGCACCATTTCTTTTCTGTATTTATGGTGTTATTTGTGTCATGGTAATGGTTAGTTGGTTAGGTATGAGTCATCATAGTTGTAAATATTAGAGAGGTAAATATTATAAATCAATTAGATTAAATTTCGAGGCATTTAAGTGGCATTTTCATCATAAACTTTCACTGCATGTAGGCATACATTCTGTTCTGTTTAGGCTTGCTGTTTGGGATAATCTATTGTGTCATTTAGGTAGTTTTACAAGTAAAAAAAGTCATTCATGCATTATACTAATTTTAGGTAATTGTAGATTAATTTTCTTAAGGTTTATTTTTTATTGCATTTTTCTTTACTAGTTTTAGACGTCATTCATAGTTCCTGTTCTGATTTTCAATAACTGTTGTGTTAGGCTTTATTAAGGGTCATTTAATTAGTATTTAGATTATATGTAGGTCATATAATTAATGCTTAAAGTTTAGATAATTTTTTAATTAATTAACATGACATCTACATTGTATTTCAGAATTATTTAGCACTATTTTTCATTCAGTCCAAGTTTAATTTTAATTCTGTTTGGGCATAGTTTAGGTACATTTTAAGGTATTTTAGAGTCCATATAGGTCATATACATAATCATTTACGGTTAGGATAAAATTGGGCTTTATTTTCTTTTCAATTATTTTCATGCATATATTTAGGATTTTGTTGCATTTTCACATTAGAAAATTATTTTTTGTTTTAGGTACATATTAGTTGATGGTTTAGTGATAGTACTGCATTAGTTAAGTGTTTAAGTTGTGCATTTAGGTTAGTTTAGAGTTATAGTCCTTTCCATGCATATTTAGATTAGTTATCATTTTAATTTCAAAAAAATTCCAAAAATATTTAACTCTCAAGCTTCTTTTAAAATAAATTTTATTATTTATTTATGCAGTTTGTTAGTTTAGTATTCATTTAGGATTAGGTAGAATTTAGGGTTATAATTAGGGTTAGGGTTTTCAATCAAGATTTTTAGCATTTGTATTTATTATTTTTCTTCACTTATGCATTAGTTTAGGATATTTTGCATCTTATTTCATTTAATAAAAATTTATCATGCATTTAAAATATCATATTAGAATTTTTTTATAATTATTTTTATTTACATATTAAGCCCATATTTTCTATTATTTTCATTTTTAATCCATTTGTATTTCTTAATCTAATTTTATTAATTTTTTTGTAGATTATTTTTTTTTATTTTGCTTGGAGCACTGTAAGTTTTTTGTACTCTACTTTATTTTATTTTATTTTTTTAGTATTTTTAACATACGCCTAATAGATCACACTAAAAAAATTTCTATAATTGGCTATGTAAATCCCCGAAATTTTCCTGTAAATTGGTTCGTAAAAAACGTACAAGTGGAAATAAAATTGTAAGTCTGATATAAAATAATAAAATACCCGAGAAATAAATAAGATAAATATATATATTTAATTGATTTAAATATATATATATTTAAATATTTGGGTATATAAAATATTATATTATATTTTGATAAAATATAATATAATATAATATAAAAAAACAGAAAAGTCAATAGTCAATGGTAAAAAAAAAAAAGGAAAGTCACGAATCACAACTGCAAAATGCAAGGGAAAACAAGAGAAGAAGCAGAAGGGAGAAACCGAGGGAGCCGAGCCCTCTACTCTCCGATCGGAGGCTGCCACCGGCGAGAGGAAGTAGCGGAGCCATCACCAGCGTCGGAAGAGGAAGAAGAAGACGCGACCGGTAAGGGAAAAAGGGGAGAGAGAGATCGAGAGAGAAAGAGAGAAAAGAGAGGAGAGAGAGAGAAAGAAACGGCGACCGAGGAAGGTGCGAGCGCTTGCCACCGGCAAGATGGGATACCCACGCCATCGATCCAGGCTCAGATCGGCCAGAAATGGCGCCGATCGAAAGGAAAAGAAATGGGTGCCGACACCGGAGGAGAGAAGAGGCCGGACCGGCCACTTTCCGGTGAGCTCTGGCGAAGCCGACCCCAGATCCATGCACCGGACTACCCCGCGGACAAGCTGGAGGTGGAAGCCGACGGAGAACCGGCTGAAAATGCTCCGAACGGCGAGGGAGAAAGTTAGACCGGGACTGAACCGGGTTGAACTGGACCGGTTTGAACCGGGTTGAACCGGACCGAACCGGTTCAGCCATAAAAAGAAGAAAAAAAGAAAAAAAGAAAAAGGAAAAATGAGAAAAATTCGGTGATGCAATCGAACTTCGGGTAAGTCGGTAAGTGGTCAAATAAACCAATTTAATTTTTGAAATAATTATTTAAATATATATATGTATATTTATTTATTTATGTACATGTACAAATAGGTGTATATAATGAATTGGGTATGATAGTATTTGTACAAAAAAAAATGTATGCATAGGTGATAAGGAAAAATGGAAAACAATGATAATATATATATAAAGGAGTATATATATATATATATATATATATATTTATTTAGGTGCATATACATGTGGGGGGTATGAAAGGTGAATGTGTGCATGTATATGTATATACAAAGAATGTATATATATGAGATAGGAAAACATGAAAACAATAAAAGTATATATATATATATACATATAGGAGTGTATATATATAAATATATATTTATGCATGTATACATGTGGATGTATATAATAAAGGTATATGTTAATACTTGTAGGAGCAAATATATAAATAGTGAATAAATATATAAACGTGCGTGTTGGCCTAAGGATATACAATAATACGTACACACGTAGTAGCAACGATAAATTACGATTTTAACGCAATTCGCATGAATAGGGTGCTAAGTCTACAATTTCGGTGTAGGTGATTGTAGAAGGGATTAAAGGAGGTACTAGGAGACGTCATCGTTCGAATTCGAGATACCCGATAAATCGAGGTAAGGGGTATTACTTAACTTAGTTCTGATATTGCATTCTTGTTTCACTGAGAAATGATTTTATGAAAGAGCATATGATTTGAAATGATTTATCAATGCTTCCATACTTGCGAAACTGTTTACAAAACATGATTTCGTTTTACAAAATGTTCGCTAGAACATCTATGTTTATGAAATAGACTTTCGAATTATGAAAATGCATGGGAGTTTTATGATGGCTTGAAAACCCATATTTATGCTTTGAAATGGAACTTTTGACATTTTCAAAAGTATTTACGAAAAGAGAAAAGATGTTTTGAAACTATAGGCTTCATGCATGGTTACTTCTTGTGGTTTTTCGGCTCCACCACTTAGGTACAGGTACGTAGGCCCCTTTAGCACTTGACTCGACCTGTGTGGAAGATGTCATGCTACTGGTGGTTTATGATAATGTTTCGGTAGTATCTCGTGCCCACGCAGCACGCAATTATGTTGCCCACACGGAGAGTGCCTATGGTGCTTGTGTCCTAGCTAGGTGCTAGTGAAAGTAAGTAAGATGGATACTACCCATATTTTACGAAAGGGCTGTACGAACCTGATCCAGTCTACAGCCCACTTACCATGGCCATAGGTATGATGACTCTCTACGGAGAATGACACGCAACACATGACTTAGTTATAGCCTAGTCTCCTCGATTTTAATTATAAAATCGACTATGATGAGAGTTTACGAAATGATTATGAATTATTCATGAAAAGTTTACGAAATGATTATAAAATATGCTTGAAATGTTTATGAACTGATTATGAAATATTCATGAGATGTTTACAGAATGACTATAAAATATTCAAGAAATGTTTACGAAATGATTTATGAAACGTTCATGAAAGGTTTATGAAAAGTTGTAAAATGGTTAAGCATGTGATTTGTTTTAAAGACACGCATGCTTTATGACGATTATGCATGAAAGGAAAATTTATGTATTGCATTAAGTTTCATTCTGTGAACAACTTTAAATGTTTTTATATATCAGAACTACTTTAAGAGCATTACCTTACTAGGCTTTTCCCCAAAAGCTCACCCCTCTACCTCTCAGATTTTTGCAGTGAATTACAGTTAATAAAATGTTGCGTAGATGACGTAGGTTGGCGGATATGAGCCTCCCCAAACTACCTTTTGTATATGCGTGAGGTATACATTCTTATCACTTTACCAGACTATTTGTATGCACAGACATCTATCAAAAATAATGTGTCGGGATGTAATCTGTATAAAGATAAATTAAATGACATATTTTTTAGGATTGACACTGAACAGGAATACAGCCTAAGTGAATAAAGGAATAAGTGGGTAAATTAAGTTTAAATAAAAAATCCCCTGATTTTCAAGGGTCAAGGGTCGTTACAGTTAAAGGTGGTATCAGAGCGAAGGTTGTCTAGTACTGTCAGTGTTAATAATAAGGAATAGATTACATCCCAAATGTCTGTGCTTGTCTGGTTGTAGATTAAGTATACATAATGAAGTTAAGATTTAATGTTTGGTTTACGAGAGGAATTAGATCACGGGCTAGAGGCCGCAGAGATAGGCCTAAGAATCATGCAGATTCATCATATGAGACTCATAAATGATACCGAGATTGAAACTGATGATGAGCGTGCTCCATCAGGTCCTGTGAAAAGGACAGATGGTATTGAGATACACTTTGCTAAGATTATGTGGAGTATTAAACATATTATGGAAAATTAGGACACAGGTTATGTTAGGTGATGGGGTAGACGAAAGAATTGATAAGTAGATTACTTTCGATACGCCTACACCGCCTGTAGAGATGTTTCATAACTACAAATATACCTGCTGCTATAGCCCCACAATGGAATGATGATGACTTGGGCTAGGAGAAGGAGCTACATGAGATGAGGCAGTTTTCAAGAGTTTAAGCCTCCATTTTTCAACAAGGTTAAGAATTCAGCGATTCGGAGCGTTGAATGAATGAGACAGAAAGACTTGATGATTTTAGAAGTAACTCTACCGAGAAAGTTACTTTTGCAATTTCTACGTTAAAGGATTGGAGAAGCTACACGGATTTTCAGAGTGTGATACTATAAAGAAAGTAGCCCTTGCAGCATCAATATCGAGATAGAAAATTGAACTCGGAGGGAAGTTTCCCGATTTAATCCGAGAGGTGATATCAAAAAAAAATTAATTAATTACATGGGATATATTTTGAAGGCCCTTAGGCGACAGCACATTCTGGATGAAATAAAGTGACAATTATGAATGAAATGATTGCAATCGAACATGAAGTAACAAGTCTATGGATGATTATGAAATTAAATTTATAGCTTTGGAAAAAGAATGATCTGGATAAGTAGAGATGTGAAATTGAGAAAGTCCAGGAAACTCATAGGAGGTACTGAGATCCTCAATCCAGCTAAGTTAGCTCGATTAGATGTTATTTTGAGAGAGCAGTGCGTAAGGCGCAACTATGAGAATATGAGATATATACTCTCAAGATTTCTAAGAAAATGACAAGGTATAGAGAATGAGCGAAAAGTGATGTACTGAGGAAGCAGTGAGAATGATAGAGTTAAGTCCATGTAACTGAAAAGATGAATCACATAATTAAAAGTATGCTTACAGGATTGAATTAAAATGTTGAGGAAATAATTATAAGGATTACATGAAAAGGAGATTATCGGACTAGGTGATTCACTTTGATGTGTACTAGCATTAATTGTTAAGGAGACCCGAAGTCTTCTTGGTCACGATATGTTAAGAACGAGAGTTAATTGGATTCTTTCGAAGCAAAAATTATAGATCAATGGGGAAGACCCAAAATTCTTAAAGATGATACAGAGTTTGAGATATAGGGACACTTTGGAATATGAATTACGTATCGACCCTAAAGATTGTAAATTGATAGTGCTTATGTTTCGAATGCAAGACTTAATTGGAATAATAAAAGAGTTTTGATAAAATTGAGGTACGAAATGAGAGAAGTTTGAAATATAATAGATTTTGAATAGAAGTTACATTGGAATAAGAAGTGTATGCAAAGTAAGAATATCTTTGTATGTGAAGTGATTTGGAACCAAGTGGTATGAATTAAGAATAAGTTCTAACTAAAGGATAGATGTGAAACTGTGATAAGTTATGGTATCCTACTTTCTATTGGGACCAAACCTAGAATCTTTAAATCCATAACCAGTTTGTGTGGTCAAGTCTGATGGCTAACAAAGGTATTTCAAAATACCTCCCTGCCTGAGAGACTTGGTAGCGTCTAAAAGTACCCTAATCCATAACCTATAAATTGAAATTGACGGTCGTTATATTCGTGTTGGAAGTCAGGATACCATTACTTGTGAAGATGAAGAAATGAATTTCATTCTAACGAAATCGTATGAACTATGGAATAGGGATTAATTATTCAATATCAAGTGTAAAGGAATGCTATGTGGGAACGTAGATTTTAGGCAGTAATTGGAGATCATCAGCAGAAAATTTATTATTGTATAATGTAGGATTTTCTATTAGCTGGAATCAACCTTGCATTTAAAGAGGATAATTACTTAATTTAAAGTGATTTTGGTTAGTAAACGAAAGAGAAAAGTATCTCAACTTGAGGATATGAATTGATAAATTATTCAAATCGTTGCAGGACAATCTCTAAACTTCTACATGGAGTGCTATTAATTAGTTAATGATAAAAGTGATTAAATTGTGATAACGGTTCCAAAGATTGAGGAATCAATGAGATTATGTGATGTATATGATTGGTGTTTAGAGTTGTGATCTTAATATGGATTTTATTATTTAGAGTTATAATGATTGAAATTATCGATTGATCTTTCCTATTGTTCCTAGGCTCTAACTTTTAGTTGGAGTTAATAGTGTATTTGGCTAATAGAAAATTTTAGATTATGATATTATAAGCTCTACGAAGAGTTTCATCGTCATCCATAATTGATTTATGAGACTTGAAAGCTATTAATGTTTGAGATTAGAGATGAGTTGGATACTTATAGATTTATGTTTGAAATTGTTTGGGGTGAAAAACTTATGTCTATTACAAATTTCAGTTATATTGATTTCATCTTTATTGTAGTGTGTGATGGTCAATTGATAATAAATATTCTGATACAGTGAAAAAAGAAAAGAAAATCAATATCCAATAGTTTAAAAGTGACTGGAAAATTTATCGATATGATTATTCAAATTTAAAGTTTTATGAGGATATAATTACTTAACATGATTTGAAAATTTTGTTCTAAGAAATTTGATGAACAAGAAATTATGTTGATCCCAGACAATGTGATGAACAATAACTTTGAGGTTTTCATGATTATATTCGAATGACATATTAGAGGGAACAGTCGAAGTGTGATTGGATTTAAGTTACAACTTTGGGATCATTGTTAATTTGACAAGTGGTTGATCTTTCATATGGAAGTTAATTTTGACTGAAGCTCATAATAGTAAGTACATTCTACACCCTGGTAGTACCAAAATATACCAAAAAAATCGACGAAGGGTGTTTCGATGGCCTGAAATGAAAAAGGGATTTTGCAGAGTTTGCTTATAACAATAGCTAATATGCTAGCATCGGAATGGCACCATATGAGACCTTGTATGATAGAAGATGTAGGTCTCTAGTGGCATGGGAAGAGGTAGGTGACAAAGAGATTTTGGCTCTCGATTTGGTCAAATAGGCAGCAGAAGGTGTTTGGATAATCTGTGATAGACGTAAGGCCGCACATAGTAGGCAGAAGAGTTATGCGGATAAGCATAAGCGGCCACTTGAGTTTCAGATTGGGGATTCCGTGTTTCTGAAAGTATACCAAGCAAGGGTATCATGAGCTATGGAAAGAAAGGGAAACTGAGTCCTCGCTTCATTTGGTCCATTTGCGATTCTAGAGAGAGTGGGAGACGTAGCCTATGGACTTGTCTTACCACCGCAGCTTTTGGGGTACATAATGTCTTCCACGTCTCGATGCTAAGGAAGTATAATCCGGATCCCTCACATATCATTGAGTATGAACCTTTGAGCATTCAAGGGGAAATGAGCTACATTAAGCAACCTATCCGGATTTTGGACAGAAAGGAAAAAGGTACTTCGATTGAAAACTATTCCTCTGGTAAGGGTTCTCTGGCAACACCACTTGGTTGAAGAAGCTACAGGGTAGCTAGAGAGCCTCATGAAGGAGAAGTACCCTCATCTATTCTAAAGGACCAAGATGAATTTGGAGGACCAAATTCTTTAAAGGTGGGGAGAATGTAAATCCCCGAAATTTCCCTGTAAATTGGTTCATAAAAAATGTACAAGTGAAAATAAAATTGTAAGTCTAATATAAAATAAATAAAATAATAAAATACCCGAGAAATAAATAAGATAAATATATATATATTTAATTGATTTAAATATATATATATATTTAAATATTTGGGTATATAAAATACTATATTATATTTTGATAAAATATAATATAATATAATATAATATAAAAAAAACAGAAAAGTCAATAGTCAATGGTAAAAAAAAAAAAAAAGGAAAGTCGCGAATCACGACTGTAAAATGCAAGGGAAAACAAGAGAAGAAGCAGAAGGGATAAACCGAGGGAGCTGAGCCCTCCGCTCTCCGATCAGAGGCTGCCACCGGCAAGAGGAAGCAGAGAGGCCATCACTGGTGCCGGAAAAGGGAGAAGAAGACGCGATCGATGAGGGAAAAAGGGGAGAGAGAGATCGAGAGAGAAAGAGAGAAAAGAGAGGAGAGAGAGAAAGAAACGACGACCGAGGAAGGTGGGAGCACTTGCCACCGGCCAGATGGGATACCCACGCCATCGATCCAGGCGTAGATCGGCCAGAAACAGCACCGATCGGATTGAAAAGAAATGGGTGCCGACGCCAGAGGAGAGAAAAGGTCGGACTGGCCACTTTTCGACGAGCTTTGGCGAAGCGGACCCCAGATCCATGCACCGGACTACCCCGCGGACAAGCTAGAGGTGGAAGCCGGTGGAGAACCGATCAGAAAAGCTCCGAACGGCGAGGGAGAAAGTTGGACCGGGACTAAACCGGGCTAAATCAGACTGGTTTGAACCGGACCGAACCGGTTTAGCCAGAAAAAGAAGAAAAAAAAAAGAAAAAAAGAAAAAAAAGAAAAAGGAAAAATGGGAAAAATTCGGTGATACAATCTAGCTCCGAGTAAGTCGGTAAGTGGTCAAATGAACCAATTTAATTTTTGAAATAATTATTTAAATATATATATATATGTATATTTATTTATTTAGGTACATGTACAAATAGGTGTATATAATGAATTGGGTATGCTAGTATTTGTACAAAAAAAATGTATGCATAGGTGATAAGGAAAAATGGAAAACAATGATAATATATATATAAAGGAGTGTATATACTTATATATATATATTTATTTATTTATTTTGGTGCATGTACATGTGGGGGGTATGAAAGGTGAATGTGTGCAAGTATATGTATTTACAAAGAATGTATATATATGAGATAGGAAAACATGAAAACAATAAAAGTGTATATATATATATATATATATATACATATAGGAGTGTATATATATATAAATATATATTTATACGTGTATACATGTGGATGTATATAATAAAGGTATATGTTAATACTTGTAGGAGCAAATATATAAATAGTGAAGAAATATATAAACGTGCTTGTTGGCCTAAGGATATACAATAATCCGTACACACGCAGTAGCAACGATAAATTATGATTTTAACGCAATTCGCATGAATAGGGTGCTAAGTCTACAATTTCGGTGTAGGTGATTGTAGAAGGGATTAAAGGAGGTACTAGGAGACATCACCGTTCGAATTCGAGATACCCGATAAATCGAGGTAAAGGGTATTACTTAACTTAGTTCTGATATTGCATTCTTGTGTCACTGAGAAATGATTTTATGAAAGAGCATATGATTTGAAATGATTTATCAATGCTTCCATACTTGCGAAACTGTTTACAAAACATGATTTCGTTTTACAAAATGTTCGCTAGAACATCTATGTGTATGAAATAAACTTTCGAATTATGAAAATGCATGGGAGTTTTATGATGGCTTGAAAACCCATATTTATGCTTTGAAATGGAACTTTTGACGTTTTCAAAAGTATTTATGAAAAGAGAAAAGATGTTTTGAGACTATAGGCTTCATGCATGGTTACTTCTTGTGGTGTTCCGACTCCACCACTTGGGTGCCGGTACGTAGGCCCCTTTAGCACTTGACTCGACCTGTGTGGAAGATGTCGTGCTACTGGTGGTTTATGATGATGTTTCGATAGTATCTCGTACCCGCGCAGCACACAATTATGTTGCCCACATGGAGAGTGCCTTTGGTGCCCGTGTACTAGCTAGGTGCTAGTGAAAGTAAGTAAGATGGATACTACCCATATTTTACGAAAGGGCTGTACGACCCTGATCCAGTCTATAGCCCACTTACCATGGCCATAGGTATGATGACTCTCTACGGAGAATGACACGTATCGCATGACTTAGTTATAGCCTAGTCTCCTCGATTTTAATTATAAAATCGACTATGATGAGAGTTTACGAAATGATTATGAATTATTCATGAAAAGTTTACGAAATGAATATGAAATATGCATGAAATGTTTATGAAGTGATTATGAAATATTCATGAGATGTTTACGAAATGACTATAAAATATTCAAGAAATGTTTACGAAATGATTTATGAAATGTTCATGAAAGGTTTATGAAAAGTTGTAAAATGGTTAAGCGTGTGATTTGTTTTAAAGACACGCATGCTTTATGACTATTTTGCATGAAATGGAAATTTATGTACTGCATTAAGTTTCGTTCTGTGAACAACTTCAAATGTTTTTGTATATCAGAACTACTTTAAGAGCATTACTTTACTGGGTGTTTCCCCAAAAGCTCGCCCCTCTACCTCTCAGATTTTAGCAGTGAATTACAATTAATAAAATGCTGCGTAGATGACATAGGTTGGCGGATATGAGCCTCCCCAGACTACCTTTTGTATATGCGTGAGGTATACATTCTTATCTCTTTACCAGACTATTTGTATACACAGACATCTATCAAAAATAATGTGTCGGGATGAAATCTATATAAGGATAAATTAAATGAGATATTTTTAAGGATTGACACTGAACAAGAATACAGCCTAAGTGAATAAGGGAATAAGTGGGTAAATTAAGTTTAAAAAAAGAAAGAAAGAAAAATCCCCCGATTTTCAAGGGTCAAGGGTCGTTACAGGCTAGGATATATTTAGGATAAAATTAACTGGTACTTAGTTAAAGTTCGTGTCTCTTCTGTGGGACGATATTTTGGGACTCAATCTTTTTATTACTTGTATGACCCGTGTTCTTGCTATGTAAACATCTAGAAGTAGCAACATAAAAAAATTCACATACTTGTATATATTTCTAGCTTGTACATACTTATAGCTTTAGTTTAGATTAGGATTATTTTAATTAAATTCACATAAAAAAATTAGTGCTTTTGAATGTCTACATGCATAAAGCTAAGAGCTTTGATTGCTTTCCTATAGATCCAAAGATAGAGACAACACTTAGGAAAATCATAAAGGACTCTAGAAAAATAGTAGCTCAGCTACAAGACACAATGGTTGATCACATAGAGCTAAAGACTATTGGAGATTAAGCTATCCCTACCTTTGGAGGGTACTAAACTACCATTAATATACCAGCAATTCCAGCCACCAACTTTGAAATCAAGCCTGCAATCATCTAGATGATCCAAACATCCCTACAGTTCAATAGACTGCCCCATGATGACCGACAGGCTCACTTGGGTAGCTTCCTAGAGTTTTGTAATACCTTCAACCATAATGGGCTTTCGAATGATGCAATAAAGCTTAGACTATTCCCTTTTCACTTAGGGATAGAGCTAAACACTGGCTGACTTCTTTAACTCTTGGGTCCATCTTCGCATGGGATGAGTTGGCCTAACAGCTCTTAGCCAAATTCTTTTTCCCTACCAAATGGCCAGGCTATGGGGATTTATAAGCTTGATGCCACATCTACTGTGAGATCTGAGAATTTTAGATATATTTGAATTATGTAATATGAACTTGAAGTGTAATTTATTGAGCTAAGTGAATTGGGGAATGATAATTGGAGATTTATATTGTAAGTGTTTAAAATAAGTATGAAGTTATGAGGACAGATCAATCTGGGAGAAGGAGAGATCGATCTGGTAAGTTAAAAATGACAAGGAAGGAGGAATTTGAGGAGCAGATCGATCTCCAATGGAAGAGGATCGATCTCCTTATGATTCTGTTTGAGAGAAGATCGATCTCATGAGGAAGAGATCGATCTCCGAATGATTCCGTTTGGGAGAAGATCGATCTCCTCAAGGAGCAGATCGATCTCATAAAGCCATAAAGAGATCGATCTCACCCCTCGACAGATCGATCTCCTAGGCATAAATTGCCCTAAATTATCCCAAAAATTCAAATGCAGATCGATCTCATCAAGAGCCAGATCGATCTCCTACCCTCAGTCTATGTAAGGAACTCCTGTTTTTCTCCTGCAATCTCACTTTCTCTCTCTTCAAACCCCCATTCACCGAAACCTAGCTTTCTCACTCATCCAAAGCACCCATTTTCGGCCAAATCAGAAGTTGTGGCAAGAAGGAAAGTTGTTCCTCATCAAAGGGAGAACAACATACTTGGAAATCGTAAGACGGATCGAATCGAGGCAAGAGATAAGCTCTCCACAAGTTTTGGGTAATTTCTAAACCTCGATCTTGATATCTGAGATGATTTTGATGATAATGGTTGTTGGCATTGTGTTGAAATAGCTGAAAAATGATTAGGGATTGATGAAATTGCAATGTGGTTGGAGTGATAATGATATTTAGCAATTTTGGGAATTTGAGCTATAAATAGAAATTTAGACAATGTGGTGAATTAGCATAGATAATTGGCATGAGAAATGTAGAACGTTGAGATGTTGTGAATGAGAGTGTAGTTTGGGGTAGAGTTACGAGAATCAAGAGATTTGAGGTGTTATGAACAATTATGCTCGATTTTGAGAATTGAGGTTGATGAGATAATTGAGTATTGATGTTTTAACATCGTTTGGACAGCTCAGGAGTTCCAGAGTGGAATGCGAGGCTAGTCCGTGATACGGGGGAAACGATTGCACTATACGAGGTGTAAAGAGGTAAGGGAAACTAAATCATTTGTGTATGTGATTTGCGAACTATTATAGAATGATTTGTGATTTATAAAACAAGCATGTTGAGTGTTGTGTTGTGATACAATTGCACATGATTTTTATAGCCGGTTGGAGCCCATTATTTTATATGTTTATAAGCTGAGTGTGAAATTGCTTTATAAACCGTTGAATTTTTTGTGTGAGTAATGAATTGGGCTCTACGTTAAGGCAATATCGAGATTTGAGAAATGTGTACGTGTTTTGTCGGTTGGGACTCGGTTTCAATATGTTTTGTGTTGAGTACAAAACGGTTTTAAATGAGTTTTACGAGAGAAAAAACCACTATGAGTTCTACGTGAAGGCAAACTAGTCTTATGTGATAAGACTTAGGTGTGTAATTTTGAGTACACACCGAGCATTGCTCTGGTAGCATGTAAGCCTGATTCTTCTCCGTTCTGGTAACGTGAGAATAACCCATTTTGTGGCTATGCCACGTATACTTGGTGGCCGTTGCCACATGAGAAACCCTATTTGGTGGCCGTTGCCACGTGAGAAACCCCATTTGGTGGCCATTGCCACGTGAGAACTGTAAGACCCGAATTTAATTAAAATACGAAAATTAAATAAGAAAAGATGAGGGATGTATGAAGGAAGGTCGGGTTAAATTAATCCCGAATACGTGTAAGGGCAAAATGGTCAAAAGACCGAAAGCTGGAGTAAATTCGATGAGAAAAATTAATTAAAAATATGGATTTAAGAAATCTTGGTCAATAAAGATGAAATATAATTATTCTGGATTAAATTGATCAAGATTCAAAAATTTTAAAAATACCGAAAAATTATCGGAACGGTATCTCGAAAAGCCCGAAGAAATAATAACGAAAATTTAGAGAAAAATATATTTAATAAATTTAATTTAAATTAAATAAATTAAATTGAAATAAAAATAATAATTTTTGTAGATATTTGGGTATTTTAATATATTTTAATGAATAGTAAAATAATTAAAATAAATAAAAATAATAAAAAAAAGAAGCTGAAAAAAAAAAACAGGGAGAATTCGAGAAAATCGCGAAACAAAGAGGAAACGGAAACGGAAGCAGGACCGAGCCCCTGCCGGCGGCCAGGCGACCAGGCGAGGCCGGCGAAGGCAAGACCGACGAGGGCCGACCCACTACCGGCCCCATGGAGGCCCGAACGGTGGCGATAGGCGACGGACGGAGCAGAAAACCGAGACCGAGGGGGGAGAAGAAAAATCCGGTGGCCGACGCCGATTTAGGCCCGACCACCGATAGCCGAAGGTAGCCCACGCAGAGACCGGCAGAACGGCGGCTGGATCGACCTCCGAAACCGACCGACGGCGCCGGAAACAGCAAGAGAGGAAAGTGGGTACCGACAGAGGAGGAGAACGGTCGGGCCGGCTACTTTCCAGCGGCCTTAGGCGAAGCCTAGCCCAGATCTGAGATGCGGACGACCCAGCGGAGCGACTGGCGGTGGAAGCCGGCGGAGAACCGGCCGGAAAGGGGGTGAACCGGCGGTGAACCTGCCAAACCGGGGTGAACCGACGGGTCTGAACCGGTCCGAACCGGACTGAACCGGTTCAGCCAAAAAGAGAGGAAAAAAGGAGAAAAAAAGGAAAAAGAAAAAGAGAAAAAAATTGGAAAAATTCCAGCGATGCAATCGAGTTTCGGGTAAGTCAATAAGCGGTCAAATTGACCCGATTTAAATTTCGGAATATTATATTTAATTAAATTTCGACTGAAAAGTTTACCCAAAAATATAATTAATTGTGTAGCTCGACGATTGACATCCACCGAGGGCTCGAGACAGCCTCGATTTACGGACTAGCATGGAATCTCGGGTAAGTGACCTTATTTATGATAATTACCTCGTTATGCGTGATATTGATTTAATTTCCGCATAAATTGAATTAAATTATGGAAATTTAGATTAATTGTCGTAAATAATCGATTTAGCTATTCGAGAATTAGAACGAGGCCCAATAAATTATTGGTGGGCCCAATGAGCCCAATAGGCCTCGATAAAGTGAGAATTAAGTGGTAAATCGGGCTTAAGGCCGATTAAGGCCCATTAAGGTGCAATCGGGCCCAATAGGGGTAAATGGGCCCAACGATTTAAATTAAGCCCAGAAAATATTAAATACGATTAAATTATATGTTATCTGACATGAGGAATATTAATACGCAGTTTCGGGCATTTGATTGGGAGCATAACGGACTGCGCGACGAGATAACATTGGAAAAGAAAAGGTCAGACTCTATAGGAAAATAAGGTAAGGGAATTCTACGGACTGCTAGAGGTAAACTTTACGAAGTTTTAAATTCATTGGCAGTCATTTAAAATTATCTGAAGGGTCTAGAGGTCAATTAATAATTTTAGTGCCCGAATGGGTAAATTACTAAAATACCCTTGTTAAGGGTAAAATCTAAAAGTTTAGGAAAAATTGGGAGGAGCAAGGACAAGAGGTTCCTGCTCGTTCTGGAGGTATTTCAACACATGCATGAGTAGGCTGGCTCACTTTTAAAGAAAAATGCATAGCATTGCATATCTTAAACGATGTGATTTCTGTGAAAACTATTTGGAGATAACTGAGCCGCCTACGTGTTTTTATTTACATGTGATGTGCTAGAGCTCAGCTCGCACGATGTTTGATTTGTATGATGCATGCACCAGTGCTGGAGCGAGAGCTCGCACTAGAGTTTACATGCATAGGTGCTAGAGTATAACTCGCACCAGGTTTCACATTTGCTTTTTCATGACACAGTGCTAGAGTCTAACTCGTACAAAATTTTACATGATTTTCGTGACAGGGTGCTAGAGTCTAACTCGCACCCGATTTTCACATGATTTACATACAGAGTGTTAGAGCTTAGCTCGCACTAGTTTTATTTGATTTACTGACAGTGTTAGAGCACCGCTCGCACTACTTTTCAGAGATCATACGATAAGCCGAGCTTGGAGCATCGGGTTGACTGTGTGTCACCGATTAAATAGGCTCGCACGTGCGTTTTGAGACATGGCAAGTTAAAACAACCTGATGAGCCCGAACGAGGGATAAGGGTTAGAGATCCACCTGATGAGCCCGAACGAGGGATAAGGGTTGGAGATCCAGCTGATGAGCCCGAACGAGGGATAAGGCTGAGGGTCCATGGAGTACGATGTACCGTGCAAGTAGCATGGAGTACGATGTACCCTGTAGTATCTTTGTGATACGGGGTATCTTCGGATACGGTATCGTTGTGATACGGGGTATCTTCGGATACGGCATCTTCGGATGCGTGAGATCGGATAAGACTGACGGGTTGGATTGACCCACCTCCCAGGCGGTTCCCGATCAGGGTGAGACCTCGCACACTGGGATCCGTGAAGCTAGAGGGACTCACGAGGACACATTGGCCAGTCTTGGTTATTGCCGTTATACAAATATTGCCTCGTCTCTCATGTCGACGATTTCGATGATTTAAACTGGGTTTGTAATTAAATGTGCATGATGGGTATTTCCATGCTTTTCAAAACGCACGTGTGATGTAAACCGTTTTCATGGTTTTGTGTGAGTCAGGATCACCCGCAGAAGGGGTTGAGTCCTGACTTTATTGTGAAAATTTTAATTGAGAAAGAAATGATTTGTAGTAATTGCATGTTGATTTTCCGTGCAAATGCGTTTTACATAACATCATAACACATATCATTGTTTTAAAATGTGTGGAGAAAGGGTGGTTTATGCATGGCACCACGTTCATGTAGGTAGTATGGTTACCTACTTGTTCGTAGGATTGCTTTACTGAGCTTGATGTGCTCACCCCTTTCATTTTCTCCCACAGATAATCTCCAGTTGAAGTTGAGGCGACTCAGTACTGCATTCCGGATATCCGCTGCTGCCCATCAACATAAGGTATATACACTTGTACATATTGTATCTACATAAGCGTAGCACAGTAACATGTTTGTAAGTGTCTCTAGGGGATGTATATATATTGTAGATTTTTTATAAATGACTGGAGAAGAAATAAGTCACATGGTAAATGTGTGGTGGGGCTGGCATTGACGCACAGCCCAATTTGTTAGTGGAGTCTGGTCACGATCAGAGGACAAATAAGAATTTAATAAAGAAAATAACAAAATGCGAAAAATTAACTCTGATTTTTGGGTAGTTTGGGTCGTGACATATAAAGGTGGTATCAGAGCAACAATTGGTCTGATGTGTGTCAGTGTCAGTAATTAGGAAATTACATCCCCGTGTTACTGTGCTTGGTTAGATACAATAGTGTATATCGAGATGAGTTTTGACTAAGAAATGGTTGAGAATGCAGGAATGCCTAATATGAGTCGCGTTAGATGAGATAGTGCACAAGACAGAGGTCATAGAGGTAGACCTGAGTCTGCTAAATCGTGCTGAGTTGACCTATGAGAACCAGGATGAAATTGAAATAGAGGCTAATGTTAAGCATGCCCCACTGAGTCCGACAGAGAGATCGGACAGTATTGAGACATGCTTCGCGAGGTTGGAGCGGAGTGTGGAGATTATTTTGAGGAGAAAATTGCTCAGAGTAGACATAAGATCAGAGGGCGCAGAGGAGCATTGGTGGAAACCCGCTCGACCCATCTTAAGAGTTGATATGAGAAATGTTTATGGATGTATTCCGGTGATAGAATATTTCGGACATGATTTAAAGGAAAATTTTTTTACACTGTCCAGGAATACTAAATTGATTATGAGTATGAAACTCAGTTATATTCTTTGGCAGATATTACCTCGACACTATAAACAAGTGACAGTCGAGATGTTTAAAAGTTCATGAAATGGCTTGACTTTTCATTTAGAGTCTGATTAGCCCGTGAGATATTACCTATATCGAGGCAGTGCGCAGGTTTACAGTTGGGTAAATAAGAACATGAATTGCACGCCTCTGAGATTGGGAAAGGTAGTGAGGGCTGAAATAGAGACAGAAAAGAGAATCGAGAAATGACAGAGATGTTGAAATGGGAAAATGGTAATTGGTAAGAGATTTAATTTGATGAGTTATGGGCTAAGATAATTGGTAAGGCCTCAGTGCATCTAATTTTGGCACTCTTGAGGGGCATTGTGATTGGAGGACCCCGACCTGCTACGAAGCAGTGTAGTAGTGTAAGCAGTGTATGATGTGTGGTAAATACCACGGAAGTAGGACCTACAACTACATATTATTGATGAAAATGGCCGTTAAGTGTGATAAGACGGAATATTGATTTTGATTGCACAGAGTTGGGCGAGATCGCCCCACAGAAAGGTAAAGAGACAGAGAAAGAACTTTGTTGGTATAGCTGCAACGTAAAGGGAGGCAATAGCCGAAAAGAAAAAGGAAAGTAGGTTATTGGACGAAGGCGAGAGGATGTCTTGGACCAGGACACTATTGATGTTTCATGGATGTGGTGTAAGATACCACATTGTTATGAATAATGAAGTACATATGTTTATTGATCCTGGTACCACACACTTATTCATACCGCCTTCATTCGCGTATAAGTGAGTAAAAGGCATGAATGCCTACATCATTGGGCATAATACTGATAAATGAGTACCCCAAAAGAGGATGATTAATTAACGGAATATGGATATAGTGATTTAAAGTTGAAAACAGGAGTGAAAACATCACTGAAAAGTATACTGTAAGTGTTGACAAGTGATAAAAAGGGGTGCAACAGTTGAAATTAAAGGAGTAAAGGATTGTACTCACGAAATGAATAATGAAAGAGTTTCGTTATAATTGATACACTAAAGAGATAATTTTTAAGATAAGATATGCTTGATCCAAATACCAGATGTACTGGAGTAAGAGGCGTATGCTAGGTAAGAACATCCTTACGATATGAAGTCATTAGGATTAAAGCAATTAGTAGCGAATACAAATTGTGACCACAAGGACATATATGTAAAGTAATTGTGGTTAAGTCTAAGGGTTAATAAAGGTATTTCAAAATACCTCCCCGCCTGAAGACTTGACAGCGTCTAAAAGTATATATATATAACCTATAACGTGAAATCGATCGTCGTAATAAATACCTTTAGCATTAGGATACCTTTACTAAGACGATAAGAATATTAAAATTCGATAAATCATTAAAGTTAACATAGTAAAAAAAAAATTTAATAAGAGCCGTTAAGATAAGAAAAGGAAATGACGCAGGTTAGTACCTAAAAACGTAAGCGATTTTGAAGGATCTTATACGCTTATGCGTAAATAAGTCAAGGATATATACGACTGAAATAAGTAGTGGAGCTCGACTACGATAAAGTATTTAAACTTTACCTGGACCGATTTGTAATCATCATTATTGATGATATGATGGGTGAATTTAAAGTCCAGGGCAAATTGTAAGCAATAATTGGAAATTGCTCTTACAATTGGATTGTTGTGAATTCTCAAAAATGGTATACCTTGTGACACGTTGAACTAAGAAAACGTGGTCTGTGAATGAGATGATAAATAAGATGATAGATGTGACGTGAATTCGGTGTAGTGAAGTATGAACTGACCACTGTGATTAATTTCAACATACCCAACAGCTCAAGAGGTTCTCAGTGAGTATGGATACCTCAAAATTATGAAGGAGCTGTGTATTGATGTATAATGGGAAGATAGTCAATTTTGGAGTCAGACAACTCCTTGATCACGAAATAAACTATCTGACCCATGATCTCAAGTTGGCAACAGTATTTGTACCGAGGATATGGTACTATTATGTACACGGTGAGAAATTGTGGATATGCACTGATCATAAAGCCCGAGTATCTGTTTTCATAGAAAGAGGCGAATATGAGAATACATAGTGGGTTAGAGCTTCTGAGAGATTTTGATTTGTGAAAATTGTACCACCCAGGAAAGGCTAATGTGATGATTGATGCCTTGAGCAGAAAGAGTCTCGGGATGGTACCGCATATGATGGTCAGGGAGCGTGAGCTGCTAGAGCAGTTATGAGCCCCAATATTGATGTGATCCCTTCTGATGATGACAGTGATTGTGTGACAGCTAGCCTGAGATTAGAACCGGATGAGAGTGCCCGGATTTGACAGGCTTAGCGTGATGATCGGCACGATGTCGATAGTTTGGGTCAGATTCAGAAGGGTACAGTGACAGAGTTCACAGAGTATGATAATGATTTACAGAGAGGTTCGGAGACAGTATGAGTGCTCCCCAGGACCACAGTTGATGAGATAGTAATATTGTCAGAAGCTCACTCTTCGGGATATACAGTGCATACGGAAGTAATAAAAATATATATGAAAATCTCTGAAAAGGGTATGGGTGGTCAGATGTGAAAGGAGATATGGTAGAGATTGTGGAAAAATGCCTAGTATGTCAGCAAATAAGGTAGAGTATTAAAAGTCTGCAGAGTTATTGCAGCACCTACCTATATAGACACGACACGAAAAATGAGAGCAAGTCTCCATGAATTTTATGATGGGTTACAGAGAACCCAGGTGATGTTACGAGACTATTTGAATGATAGTTGATAGAGTGACTAATCTACCCACCTTCTGGTTATGAAATCCCCAAATACTCAGAGCGTATATGAGGATTTATGTGTAAGGAAGATTGTGGAACATTAAGTAACGTTCCAGTGAGCATGGTATCATATAGGGATTCCCGCTTCACTTCCCACCTCTGAGGATATTTTTAGGAAGCTATGGGAACCCGACTAAGTATTAGCACAGCTTTCCATCCCCAGACAGATGGTCAGTCAGAGAGGACTGTACATGTTTTGGAGGAGAGGATGAAAGCGTGTGCCATTGATTTTATAAGCTCCTGGAATGATCAGTTGATTTCTAAATTGAAGTTGTCAATAGTGACAGTTGGGAGTTGAGTATCGAGATAACAAGATATGAGGCAGTGTATGGCTGTTGGGTTGTTGTTCCCCAAATTGGATAAGAAAAAGTGGGTGATAAATAGAGTTATTTTCGACCTTGGATAATAAGTCTCTGAGGATGTTTAGTTAAGGATGAGAGATTAAGACACCTCAGAGCAGATAGACAAGTATTGGAATTCACCTTTGGTGAATTAGTATGGTTGAGATGTTTCTTGTCCTAAGAGAATAAGGACATAGCGAGCTTTTGGAAGAAGGTAAATAGAATTGTGCTGGATGGAATATTTTGAGAGATTGGACAAGTGGGAGATAAGACCTGTAGGTTGGTGTTATCACCTGAATTAACAGGCACCCACAATGTGTCTCAGTTTTTGATGCTTCGGCAATACTATCCAGATCCAGCATAAGTGATCGAATATGAACTCCAAAAGTTCAGTTTAATGAAAATACAAGTATATTGAAGAAGTTGATTCGGGCATTAAACAGGAAAGAGAAAGTATTGGGGTTTAAGATGATCTCCCTAATTAAAGTCTTTTGGTAGTAATACACTCCGGAGAAGGTCACATAAGAATTTAAGAGTATGATACGATCGATGTACCCAGAGTTGTATATGGACTCTTATGACTTGGTTCTAATTTGGAGGACCAAATTTCTTAAGTGGGGGAGAGTTGTAAGACCCGAATTTAATTAAAATACGAAAATTAAATAACAAAAGATGAGGGATGTATGAAGGAAGGTCGGGTTAAATTAATCCCGAACACGTGTAAGGGCAAAATGGTCAAAAGACCGAAAGCCGGAGTAAATTCGATGAGAAAAATTAATTAAAAATATGGATTTGAGAAATCTTGGTCAATAAAGATGAAATATAATTATTCTGGATTAAATTGATCAAGATTCGGAAATTTTAAAAATACCAAAAAATTATTGGAACGGTATCTCGAAAAGGGCGAAGAAATAATATCGAAAATTTAGAGAAAAATATATTTAATAAATTTAATTTAAATTAAATAAATTAAATTGAAATAAAATAATAATTTTTGTAGATATTTGGGTATTTTAATATATTTTAATGAATAGTAAAATAATTAAAATAAATAAAAATAATAATAATAAAAATAATAAAAAAAAGAAGCTGAAAAAAAAAACAGGGAGAATTCGCGAAAATCGCGAAACAAAGAGGAAACGAAAACGGAAGCAGGACCGAGCCCCTGCCGGCGGCCAGGCGACCAGGCGAGGCCCGCGAAGGCAAGCCCGACGAGGGCCGACCCACTACCGGCCCCATGGAGGCCCGAACGGTGGCGATAGGCGACGGACGGAGTAGAAAACCGAGACCAAGGGGGGAGAAGAAAAATTCGGCGCGGAGACCGGCAGAACGGCGGCTGGATCGACCTCCGAAACCGATGGACGGCGCCGAAAACAGCAAGAGAGGAAAGTGGGTACCGACGGAGGAGGAGAACGGCCGGACCTGCGACTTTTCGGCGGCCTTAGGCGAAGCCGAGCCCAGATCTGAGATGCGGACGACCCAGCGGAGCGATTGGCGGTGGAAGCCGACGGAGAACCGGCCGGAAAGGGGGTGAACCGGCGGTGAACCCGCCAAACCGGGGTGAACCAGCGGGTCTGAACCGGTCCGAACCGGACTGAACCGGTTCAGCCAAAAAGAGGGGAAAAAAGGAGAAAAAAAGGAAAAAGAAAAAAAGAAAAAATTTGGAAAAAATTCCAGCGATGCAATCGAGCTTCGGGTAAGTCGATAAGCGGTCAAATTGACCCGATTTAAATTTCAGAATATTATATTTAATTAAATTTCGACTGAAAAGTTTACCCGAAAATATAATTAATTGTGTAGCTCGACGATTGGCATCCACCGAGGGCTCGAGACAGCCTCGATTTACGGACTAGCATGGAATCTCGGGTAAGTGACCCTTATTTACGACAATTACCTCGTTATGCGTGATATTGATTTAATTTCCGCATAAATTGAATTAAATTATGGAAATTTAGATTAATTGTCGTAAATAATCGATTTAGCTATTCGAGAATTAGAACGAGGCCCAATAAATTATTGGTGGGCCCAATGAGCCCAATAGGCCTCGATAAAGTGAGAATTAAGTGGTAAATCGGGCTTAAGGTCGATTAAGGCCCATTAAGGTGCAATCGGGCCCAATAGGGGTAAATGGGCCCAACGATTTAAATTAAGCCCAGAAAATATTAAATACGATTAAATTATATGTTATCTGACCTGAGGAATATTAATACGCAGTTCCGGGCATTTGATTGGGAGCATAACGGACTGCGCGACGAGATAACATTGGAAAAGAAAAGGTCAGACTCTACAGGAAAATAAGGTAAGGGAATTCTACGGACTGCTAGAGGTAAACTTTACGAAGTTTTAAATTCATTGGCAGTCATTTAAAATTATCTGAAGGGTCTAGAGGTCAATTAATAATTTTAGTGCCCGAATGGGCAAATTACTAAAATACCCTTGTTAAGGGTAAAATCTAAAAATTTAGGAAAAATTGGGAGGAGCAAGGACAAGAGGTTCCTGCTCGTTCTGGAGGTATTTCAACACATGCATGAGTAGGCTGGCTCACTTTTAAAGAAAAATGCATAGCATTGCATATCTTAAACGATGTGATTTCTGTGAAAACTATTTGGAGATAACTGAGCCGCCTACGTGTTTTTATTTACATGTGACGTGCTAGAGCTCATCTCGCACGATGTTTGATTTGTATTATGCATGCACCAGTGCTGGAGCGAGAACTCGCACTAGAGTTTACATGCATAGGTGCTAGAGTATAACTCGCACCAGGTTTCACATTTGCTTTTTCATGACACGGTGCTAGAGTCTAACTCGCACAAAATTTTACATGATTTTCGTGACAGGGTGCTAGAGTCTAACTCGCACCCGATTTTCACATGATTTACATACAGAGTGCTAGAGCTTAGCTCACACTAGTTTTATTTGATTTACTGATAGTGTTAGAGCACCGCTCGCACTACTTTTCAGAGATCATACGATAAGCCGTGCTTGGAGCATCGGGTTGACTGTGTGTCACCGATTAAATAGGCTCGCACGTGCGTTTTGAGACATGGTAAGTTAAAACAACCTGATGAGCCCGAACGAGGGATAAGGGTTAGAGATCCACCTGATGAGCCCGAACGAGGGATAAGGGTTGGAGATCCAGCTGATGAGCCCAAACGAGGGATAAGGCTGAGGGTCCACGGAGTACGATGTACCGTGCAAGTAGCATGGAGTACGATGTACCGTGTAGTATCTTTGTGATACGGGGTATCTTCGGATACGGTATCTTTGTGATACAGGGTATCTTCGGATACGGCATCTTCGGATGCGTGAGATCGGATAAGACTGACGGGTTGGATTGACCCACCTCCCGGGCGGTTCCCGATCAGGGTGAGACCTCGCACATTGGGATCCGTGAAGCTAGAGGGACTCACGAGGACACATTGGCCAGTCCTGGTTATTGCCGTTATACAAATATTGCCTCGTCTCTCATGTCAACGATTTCGATGATTTAAACTGGGTTTGTAATTAAATGTGCATGATGGGTATTTCCATGCTTTTCAAAACCCACGTGTGATGTAAACCGTTTTCATGGTTTTGTGTGAGTCAGGATCACCCACAGGAGGGGTTGAGTCCTGACTTTATTGTGAAAATTTTAATTGAGAAAGAAATGATTTGTAATAATTGCATGTTGATTTTTCGTGCAAATGCATTTTACATAACATCATAACACATATCATTGTTTTAAAATGTGTGGAGAAAGGGTGGTTTATGCATGGCACCATGTTCATGTAGGTAGTATGGTTACCTACTTGTTCGTAGGATTGCCTTACTGAGCTTGATGTGCTCACCCCTTTCATTTTCTCCCACAGATAATCTCCAGTTGAAGTTGAGGCGACTCAGTACTGCATTCCGGATATCCGCTGCTGCCCATCAACATAAGGTATATACACTTGTACATATTGTATCTACATAAGCATAGCACAGTAACATGTTTGTAAGTGTCTCTAGGGGATGTATAAATATTGTAGACATTTTATAAATGTCTGGAGAAGAAATAAGTCACATGGTAAATGTGTGGTGGGACTGGCATTGACGCACAGCCCAATTTGTTAATGGAATGTGGTCACGATCAGAGGACAGATAAGAATTTAATAAAGAAAATAACAAAATGCGAAAAATTAACTTTGATTTTTGGGTAGTTTGGGTCGTGACAAGCACCCCGTTTGGTGGTCGTTGCCACGTGAGAACCCTATTTGGTGAGAACCCTATTTGGTGGCCGTTGCCACGTGAGAACCCTATTTGGTGGCCGTTGCCACGTGAGAAACCCTAATTGGTGGCCGTTGCCACGCGAGAAACCCTATTCTGTGGCTGTGCCACACGTGAATTTAAATCAGTGGCTATGCCACGTGTGCTTAGTGGCTGTGCCACGTGTGAATTTAAATCAGTGGCTATGCCACGTGTGTTTAGTGGCTGTGCCACGTGCATTATTATTACAGTGATTTTATCACTTTAATTGAGAAAGCGTTTATCGCATTATTTTCACATGCTTTGTTATTGCTCTATACTGAGCATTTTACTTCATGTTTTCACATGATTTGAGATACGAGAATGTCGTTTTGAGTACTTTCATGCTATGGTTTTCAAATGAGATTAATGAGTTTCACATATAAATAAATATTTTGTAATGTGCATTTTGGTTTATGAAATGAGTCCCTTACCCCCTTTACTGAGCAATTTAGAAGCTCACCCTGTTTTCTTTCCCCCCAGATCTCTTCAAGTGCAAAAGGGTATTCCTGCGACGTACGGAGTAGTGGCTAGTGGAGGACTTGAGCTCCAGGCCATATATTGTATTTTGAGGTATCTTTTATCTTTTCATGTACCCAGACAATTGTCATAATTGCAGACACTTGATGTATAACATTGTGTAGGATGTATTAGGATTAATTAACTTGGAATTGAGTAATGTGTATAATACAATATATATTATATTACGATGAGATCGTGAGGAATGATAATTATGATGATGTATGACACTGCACAGGAATGCACCCTTAATTGTGAATTAATGAGTAAAAAGTTTTAAATTAGCCCCATTTTCCGCGCTTCCAGGGCGTGACATCTACCTTGACTTCCTCAATTGCTACTCTTACTAAGAAGGTAAAATCTCTCAATACTCAGCCTAGTTCTACCATTGGGCTTAGCCCTATCTTAGCTGCCAATGCCCTTTCACTTCATGTAATCTATGTGGTGGTACACACTCAATTGATAAGTGTTTGTTGAACTCAGAGTTTATTCAATACGTTACCCACCTCAAAGGTAACAGAATAATCCATTTTCCAGTACCTACAATCCAAGGTGCAGGAATCACCTTAATTTTTTTTAGAGCTAAAATTAGGGGCAATCCTCCACTTCGAGACCAATTCCCTGGTTTTCAGCCTCTACCTTCACATGTACTACCACCTCACGGTTCCTATATCATCAGTCTCGTTATTCCTATTAGTCACATCAGTTTCAACATCATTCACCACCGCCACTTATGTAGCTTCAGTACATGACTACACTTGCAACTAAAAGAAAGTCTTTACTTAAGGAGATGTTAATGACTATCTTGCAAAATCAAGTTGTTTCCATTAAGAACCTGGAATTTCAGTTGACGTATAGCTATTGCTCTTAGCCAGCATCCATATAAGACCATTCCTAGAAATATTGAAGCTAATCATGCTAGACAAAGAAAGTGTAAGGAGCATGTTAAAGCTATTACCCTTATGAGCGACAATTGGTTAGAAAACCCACATGCTAGATCCAGTTCTATTAAGCCCAATGTGGTAGAGCCCCTAGGTTATAAAGAGGCAGCCAGAAAGGAGTAGGTATAGGATGATAAGACTGCAAAAAAACTAAGTCAGGCACTTTTCCATCATCTTCACATACTTATTATTCTAGCCCACATCTATTAACACTACACCTCTTCTAATTAGGCCACCAATACCTTTTCTCTTAAGGTTCCAAAACTAGAAGCTTGATGAGCAATTCTTTAGATTTCTTAAGGTGTTCAAGAAGCTTTATATTAACATTCCTTTTACTGATACTATAGAACAAATGCTAATTTAGGTGAAGTTTATGAAGGATAACCTCTCAAGAAAGAGGAGATTAAAGGATTATGAGACAGTGGTAATAACTAAGGAGTGCAGTGCCATCGTTCAAAGAAGATTACATGCTAAGCTTGTGGATCTAAGAAACTTTATAATACCTTACACCATAGGAGATCAGTTCTTTGGTAGAGCTTTATCTGATCAAAGAGCTAGTATTAACCTGATCCCCTGCTCTATGTACCAGAAGCTAGGATTAAGAGCTGCGAAACCCACCACAGTAACCTTTAGTTGGTTGACAGATCCATTAAGTTTTTTAAAAAAGTTATTGACGATATGTTACTTAAGGTTGATAGATTCATATTCCTTATTGATTTTATAGTGCTTGATATGGAGGAAGACAGGGAAGTCTTTATCATTTTACGTAGGCCATTTCTAGCTACTAGTAAGTCCTTTATATATTTGTAGAATGGGGAATTAACGATGAGAGTTTATGATCAAAAGGTGACTTTTAATTTGTCTAAATCTTTAAGGTTTTTGACGACTCTCATGATTGTTTTAGGATAAACATTGTAGATAAAGACATTACTGAAGAGTTCTCTAAAACACATCTAATAAACCCTTTAGAAGCCTCCTTATTGAAATCTATGGATCATAAGGAGTACGAGTAGGATGATGATGATATATATGAAGCACTTCAGTTGTTAGAAGTTTCTCCCTCGATGAAGATCACCCAGTTTGAGACTTTAGACACCTCATATGCTCTAACATTTTATGTCTCTCCATCCACAGGTAACTCTCAAGCATTGAAGCTTAAGCATTTACCCTCAGACCTTAAATATGCTTGTCTAGTGAATCCTTCAATAGGCCAGTTATTATGTTTACTATTCTCTCCATTGATAAGGAGGAGAAGTTATTACAGGTTTTAAGAGAGCACCAAAAGGCCATAGGCTAGTCTATATCTGATCTTATGGAATTAGTCCCTCGATTTGTATGTAAAGGATACTTTTGAAGGAGGGGTATAGGTCATCAGTAGAGCATCAACGTAAGTGAAATCTTTTGATAAAAGAAATGGTCAAAAAGATGATCATTAAGTGGTTAGATGCTGAGATCATATATTCCTTCTTAGACAGTGCCTAGGTGAGCCCAATTTATTGTGTCCCCATAAAGGGAAGGATGATTGTGATTAAGAATGAGAATAATGACCTGATCCCCATTAGAATTGTCATCAGTTGGTAAGTATGCATGGATAAGTTAAACAAAGCAACCAAGAAATATCACTACTTTTTACCCTTTATTGATGTCACGACCCCCAACTTACCAAAATACGTACAAATATTTCGCATTTTCATGCATTGTTTATTATTCGTCCTTACCTCGATCGTGAACAACCACATTCTCACCAGTTGGGCTGTGTGTCGATGTCTATCTCATTCCACCATACCAATTTAAATTGCATACTATTTATAAGTAAACACTTGTATAAATAAACTAGAGTTGTTGTTTACATGTGTTTACATTCTTTTACATCCCCAATAGTTACATATAAAAGGCTACTGTGCTATGGAAAGTTTAGATACAAAAATCTCATCAGTGTGTATACCTTATGCGATGGGATGCAGCAGATACCAAAAAGGGAACGCCTCTAGTCGCTCTCAATCTATACTCAAATCTCTGTAGAGGGGGAAAATAAAGGGGGTGAGCAAACCACATGCTCAGTGAGGCAATCATGTGAACAGGTAGATACTGCACTATCTATGTGATCGTGATGCCATGCTCAAAGTATACATTTCATCATTTTCTCAAAATATGAGTTCATGCTAGTGTTAATGGTATGTAAAGCATTCATGCTATTAAAATTTAGTAGACAATTCAATTCAAAGCATGGAATATCCATCATGCATATTTCACAATTAAAGCATGGAAAACACATCATGCGTACGAGCACTTTAAAACCATTAACAAACTGATATGTCAAAACAACTCATCACTTGTTAGGACTCAGCCCCTCCCTCGGACTATCCTAACCCACAAATCATTTCAAACATGGATTTATTCACAAAGCAATAGACATGTGAGATAGTCAACACAATAAGGCAAATAACCTCTAAGACTATGGCCATATCTTGTGATATCGACTACACAGATCAGGTGTGCGGGATATCACCACTATCTGCTTCCACATGGGAGGTAGGTCAAGTCTAACCCTCCGATCCATAGCAGATCTCGTCCGAAGACAGCATATCACAATCTCAACACGGTATAACGTACTCCATACTACATGCACGGTACAATGTACTCCGTGGACCCATATCAACACATCATATCACACCACATCTCATAATGCATGTGTGAGCCTATTTAATCAGTACGACCTCTTGTCTACCCGAAGCTTCTAACACGGCTATCAACATGTCAAATATAAAAAATGCATGTGCGAGTCTATTTAATCGGTATGACACCCAGTCTACCTGAAGCTCCAAGCATGACAATAAATAATGTGGGCATCTAATGCGAGCTACGCTCCAGCACCATGCCAAAACCATTATAAAATCCATGTGAAAACTAGTGCGAGCTAAGCTCCAGCAGTCATGTGTATAAAACACATCAAATCTCGTGCGAGTCATGATCTAGCACGCTTTCATTCTCACGAAAATAATGTAGGTGGCTCAATTCTTTGCAAAGTATGGTTAACAAACCCAACAACTCATTTCTTTTGCAAATCATTTCAAAAGTTAGCCAACCTACCAATCATTTGCTAAAAAGCAATAAAACATGATTTTCCAAAGCATTATGCCTTTGTTTTCATGCACATTTCTCAAAAACCCATCTCTTTACCCTTCAATCACCCAATATCATTTCCTAGTATCACATACACTCTAGTAAAACATTTAAGCGCCCAAATTGTGCACAGATATCTCTAAGAGTCCACAGAATTCCCTTACCTCGATTTACTTTAGTGTGACTCTCTTCCTCTTAGTTTCTTGCGCTCTTGGCTCGCCTTGCTCCGGTGTATCCTCGGGAGCTGCGATTCATTCATCCAAACCACTCGAGTTAATGTTGTTAACTCACGTTTTGACCTCACTAGTTAATATAACTTATTCATGCATTTTACAAATGCTTTAATCCATATTTTACCCCTTTTTGGTAAACCTCACAATTTATTCACTTACAACATCTTAAAATCATATTCATAACACTATTATCACTTCAAGATACCCCATTCATCATTAATCTCAATACATTTCACCTTCTCACACTAGACCATTTCTAGGTCATGGTGGATTCATTCTACTCTAGGTAGTTTCTACCATTTCTATGCATACCAAATCATTCCCCACATCAATATCCAAACAATGTACTTTAGTATTTGCATTAGAAACTCACCTAGCTTGTTTTCCTCTTTGCTCCAATGGAAATGTACCTTGTTCCTTAAATCCACAAATGAGGAAAATGCCTCCAAACTTAGTTGTTCTTCTCTTCGATGAGAACAACTTTGTGTCTAATAGTCTTCCTTATAATCTTCTTGAAAATGGCTAGATTTACAGAGTGAAATCTAGGTTTTTAGGTTGGAAATGGAAAAGATTAGTTGTTCCCGAAATCTACAGACCCAACTGCTCCTATTTATAGATTTAGCTTGATGAAATCGATTTGCCTTAGGTGGAGATCGATCTGGTCCTCTTAAAATCCCTTTTTTTCACGACATTTGAAGGCAAGAGATCGATCTGTCGAGGCTTGAGATCGATCTGCTTCAAATAGAAGGTTAAGGAGATCGATCTAGTCTTGGGGAAGATCGATCTGCATTTTACAGAAGGTTCAGAAGATCGATATGGTCTTAGGGGAGATCGATCTGTATTTTATAGAATATTTTGGAGATCGATCTGGCTCCATTGGAGATCGATCTATCCTGTTCCATAGCTCAAAATAAGAGCATTTTGGCTCTTCCAAATCGATCTCTCATCCTATGAGATCGATCTGGCCTTCATATTTCTAGATTTTACTGCAGTTTTTTGCAGGTACTCATACCAACACAACTTTAATTTGCTACCTTAGTCATTTTCTCATCTGATCATCTTTGAGACTTGAAAATGGCATCCATTCCTACTTTGTACCAATTAAAACTTGTGTGGAATCCTTGTATAACCAAAGGTATATGATATAAACCAAATAGAAGTGCATAACTTATGCAATCTTCCTTCCATTTTACCACACTACTCATTTTCCATTCTACTCACATTCTTCTCATGTTTAAGTCCATTTTCTTCATATTCATATATAATGTAACTTGTACGTACAATCACAACTCTTATTACGTGTGTGTACATTAAACTTATGGACTTACATTACATATACTTCACATTACAAGTATATCACCATACTTATGAATTCATTTACATATATATATAAGGTTAAACCTATACGGGGTCTCACATTCTCCCCCACTTAGAAAATTTGGTCCTCCAAATTGGAATAAATCATTTGGTGAATAACTCAGGTTACTTCTTTCGCATCAAACTCTCCAATTCACATGTAGCCTCTTCTACAGTGTGATGTTGCCAAAGAACCTTCACCAAGGGAATTATCATTATCCTTAACACTTTCTCTCTTCTATCCAATATCCGAACCGGCTTCTCAACATATGTCATACCCTCATCGAGCTATAATGGCTCATATCTTATCCCATGCGCCGGGTCTGGATGATACTTCCTTAACATGGATACGTGAAAGACGTTATGAACACTTGCCAACTCTGGTGGCAATGCCAACCTGTATGCCTTATCTCCCACCTTATCAAGTATCTCAAATGGCCCTATATAACGAGGGCACAACTTTCCCTTCTTCCCAAATCTCATAATTCCATTCGAAGGAGAAACCTTCAAAAACATTGACTCACCCACATCAAACTCTAGTGGTTTTCGTCTCTTGTCAACGTAACTCTTTTGTCTGCTCTAAGCTATTCGTAACCTCTCACAAATCAACTGGACATTCTCAGAGGCTTGTCTAACCAAGTCCGGAGCAAAGATCTGTTTGTCACCAACCTCTTCCCATCCAATAAGGGAACGACATCTACGCCCATAAAATGCCTTATATGGTACCATCCTGATACTTGCATGAAAACTATTATTATAAGCGAACTCTGTGAGTGGCAAATGTTCATCTCAAGAGCCTCCAAAATCCAATGCACACGCTCTCAACATATCCTCCAGGGTTTGTATAGTCCTCTATGACTGACCATCTGTCTGAGGATGAAACGCGGTGCTAAAACTCAATTGGGTCCCCATCGCTTCCTGAAAATGTTTCCAAAATTGGGAAGTGAAGTGGGCATCTCTATCAGAAACAATACACACTGGAATTCCATGTAACCTCACTATCTCGCGCACATATAGGTTCACTAACTAGCTTAGAGTATCGGTAGCTCTCATAGCTAGAAAATGGGCTGATTTCGTCAACTGATCCACAATCACCCATATGGCATCATGACCTCTCCGGGTTCTTGGTAATCCCATCACAAAATCCATGGTGACGTGCTCCCACTTCTAAGTCGGTATCGGTAGAGGCTGCAATAACCCTGCAGGCTTTTGATGCTCTAACTTCATGTCAGGTCCCGTTCTGAATCCATGACTTTAACCAAAATCACTACAAATTTTTCGCATTTTTAACTTACCTTTCCTCTCTTCAATGGTTGGGCTGTGATTCGATGTCAAAATCCTCGCTTACCACACTATCCATTATCATACATACATGTTAATATATTGTTACTGACTGTAACTGCTTTTATAATACATATGAGATTATATAAAATCTAACACAAATACATATCCCATAATATATATCGTTTACATCACTGTGTTGTTTCTATGTTTAGATATATAACCGTACAAGATCTGTATACCTCGTGGTCGATAGGAACTAGCGATGGACTTAGGAATACTATCCCTCAATAGCTCTCGCTCTACTGCTGATGCTTTGTAGAGAGATGTAAAGAAAGGGGGGTGAGCATACAATGCGCTCAGTAAGGAAATCAGGCAAGCAAGTAGATATCTACACTATCTACTTAAAATAATGCTATGCCTTGAAAACATTATTTCCTTAACTCACTTTAAAAGCATGTCTTTAAATATATATATATATATATGTATACTTGTACAGATTTAAATCCCATGTACAGAAATATGCTTTCTTTCTCAAATGTAGGCATGTAGTACAAAACAATGCATCTTTATATAAATCATGCCTTTATGTAAATCATGCCATGTATATTTAAATCACAATAAATATGGCATTAAATAATTCACATCAGAAAATTGGAGTCCGACCCATCCCTCAGGTCTATCCGCAATTTAATTCAGTCAATCAATGTGATATATCATGTGAGACTCAGTGGTGAAATGTTAATAGCATCCTGGACTATAATCATATCCGACATGTGATCCCAAGCAACACATTACTCGGTGTGCGGGGCATCACTGCTGCAACGGGAGGGGGGTCAGTCCATCACAACCGCCAGCTATATCCTCCTCAACTCCACAAAACCACACGGTACAGTGTACTCCCATGCCACATGCACGATACAACGTACTCCGTGGACCCTACATCATAATCGAGGTGCCTGCCATAGGTCTTAGCCCTCAAACCATGAAATATCATACCACGTCTTTATTACCCTCATGCGAATATCCTCTCACAAGATATGACACTCAGTCACACAAGGACTCAGGTATAGGCTTTAACATGTATTATATATCACATACAGTGCGTGCCTTTGAGTGTGACTCACAGTTGACACCCCGCTCAAACACTGTTTCACATCACAAACTCAACTCTAGTGTGAGTAAACCTCTAGCAACTAGGTCAATGCATAGTTCATGTATTAAATCAAGTGCGAGCAATAGCTCCAGTACCATGCTATGCACAATATCATCAAATCAAGTACGAGCAATAGCTCCAGTACTATGTCATGTATAAATCATGAAGAATCGAGTACTAGCAACGCTCCAGCACTCTGTCATGTATCTCATGTAAAACTCAAGTACGAGCTAATCGCTCCAGCACTTTGTCATGCATATATCATATAAAACTGAGTACGAGTCATAACTCCAGTACTCTATCATGCATGTTATGAAAATCTAGTGCGAATCAAAATCCAACAATAATGTATGTCGAAAATATATGAAATCCAGTGCGAGCTGTGCTCCAGCACGATTCATTCTCACATAATATGATAGATGGCTCTTTAAAAAGGGATGATTTACAAAACATCAAAATCAGCACTATAAAGTGTGCTTAATTCGTATCAACCTTAAAATCATTAGCCCATCTATTTATTCTCCTGCTAAACAGCAGTTAAACTCTCAAAATAGTGGTTTCCATGCTTTTTACAACTTTTTACAACTTTTCACAAAAGTTGACTTTTTGACTAACTAGGGGTAAAATCGTAATTTGTCACTATCGGGTCTCAATAATTATTATTCACTTTCTCTGACCCTCAGAGTTTTTAAGTGAATGTAAAAGCAGACGAAAATACGTGCAGGTATCTCTAACTACCACAAAAGTCCCTTACCTGCAATTACTCGAGAAATTTCACTTTCTCTGCGCTGCTCGTTCCAGCAGCCCGATTTGCTTCTCTAATATTCTCTAGAGCTGCATATAACCATTTATCAGGGTAATTACACTTTTCCTACTGTATTTCACATTAAATACAGTCTATTTCCCTTAATGGGCTTTAATAATCCTTAATGGGCCTAACTATGCCTTAAGCCCATTTTCATTTTACTATTCATTTTTGTTGGGCCTATTGGGCTTGTTGGGCCCACCAACTCTTATTGGGCTTGTCCTAGACCCATTACATCACATTGGGCCTAAAATATTTGGGCTTGACCCATTGGGCCTCTCGGCCACATGCCATGATCGAGAGCCATCCATGCCATCGGTTACACCATGGTATGCCATCCATGCCTATTTGTCTAGCCAATTCACTTAGGCATTTTCACAAACACTTGGTTGGAAACATTCCTAAACATCATATAGTTTATTTAGGCATTTTATCAAACACCTTGATTCCCAACTAATTACATGTATTAATTAATCAAATTGATTAATTCTAATTACACCATTATCTTTAACACATGTACATTAATCCATTTATGCCTTAAAATCATATAGACATAATTCAATATCCCACTACTCACTCTCGGCCTAACCAACATCATAGTGATTTACTATGTTTCAATACTTAAAACATATATCAATATACTTAAAATCATTCATACATTAACATATATGAAATTGAAAATTAGAAAATATACCAATTGTTGTGTTCACCCTTTGGCCAAATCTTTGAAGGCTCTCGGTTTGCACTCTATGGCTCCTTGATAGCCAATTCCAACATATGTCACTCTCCTTTCAATTTGGAACAACTTCCATGAAGGATGCAAGTTTCAAATATGCCTAATTCCTAGTAATTTCTAGTGAGAGAAAGCTTGGATAATATGTTTCAATGGTTTCTTCTTCTAGCCGAATTTGGTGTGATGAAGATGACAATGGTGTGGCTGATTTTATAAGCCACTTACTTAGCCATTAAGCTTTACATTCCAGCCATTAAGCTTGACTTTCCAAGCCTTAGCCATGAGTCACCTAATGAGTCACCTTATGAGTTATGGTTAGCTTTAACTATGGTTGGATATTTATCTCATGGGCTTTCCATTTGGGCTTCTCGGTTTGGGCTTTCGAAATGGCCTTTTGGGCTGAAATTTTTACTATGTCTCGGGCCTTTAATTGTCTAAATATTTGGCCAATCAATTGGTCCAACGATTCGGTCTAAAGGACCTAAGAATTTCGATATACGTTTAGTATACCTTAATGGGCTTTAAAATTTTCACCTTAGGCCCATTACGTTTTTAACCATTAAATTTAATCCTTAACCATTGACCAAGTTGACTTTTTCTAAAAATTTCGAAAGTGTCATATCTTATGTCTTACACTCTCGTCTTTATGTTTCAACCATTCCTGGTGGATAATTTCACCCAAAACACCTTGTCTCACCATAAAGGTCCATTTTACCCTTTTTAGCTTTTACTCTCGTTTTCTATGTGTTGAGTTAATATATTTTGAAATGACAAAACAAGTTAATACAATAATGTTAAGATGGTATACAAACATGTTTAGAAGATATCAGGACCAGAACTTAGAGTTCTGCTGATGAGAGATCGATCTAAGGTGTGAGAGATCGATCTCCTGGGTTTATATTTGATGAGAGATCGATCTCATGATGGAAGAGATCGATTTGGCAAGCCTTAAAACGGTGTAAAGGGTTTAAGGTAAAAAGAGATCGATCTGCAAGGGTTAAGAGATCGATCTGCTCTAAGTCAGAGAACTTAGGAGATCGATCTGGTAAGGAAGAGATCGATCTGCTCAAAGTCAGAGAGCTTAAGAGATCGATCTGGTGTATTGAGAGATCGATCTTGCCTCAAACAGAGAGGATAGGAGATCGATCTGCCTATTCGACAGATCGATCTGCCTCTGCCTATTTAAACTAACAGATCGATCTGGTAATGTATGAGATCGATCTCCCTGTGTATTTGTGCTTTGTCATTGCAGGATTTAAAACTAGGAGATCGATCTGGCCAAGATAGGAGATCGATCTGTCTGACCACTGGAGGTTCCCAACGGCTATTTTCTTCAAATCTCAACGGGAAAAACTGTATTAAATGCTCCAACTACCCAACCTTCAGTATATAACCAAGCATTGAAGACAAAGCAAAAATGAGAGAGACTATCACTGAATATTCCAAACATTCTCAAGCTTTAATTCTTTCATTCCTTGTATCTCTACTGCTCATTAATTGAGATTGATTGTACAAGCTTAAGCACTACAAGCTGTGTTAGTCCTACCCACTGAAAAGCCTTATTCTGTATTCATCCTCACCTTAAAAGAAAAGAGGATTGTTCCTCAGTGAGTGTTATTGTAAAAGGGTGAATACATTTTCTGTATTGTTAAGGGTAGAGAGGTTATTCCTTAACCTGTAAAAGGAACTTTGTAAACTCTATTGAAAGAGAGAAAGAAACCACTTGACAAGAAGGTCAAGGAGAGAGGACGTAGGCAAGAGTTGGCCGAACCTCTATAAGTTGCTGTGTTTGTTTCTCTTTCCCTCTCTTTGCATTAAATTGTTATATTGCACTGTTTTATTCATTATCACTTGTGTTTAAATTGCGATTAATTTAAAATCGGTCATAATTGTTAGAAAACCGATTCACCCCCCCTCTCGGTAGAGCCAACACTATGTTTGGGACTAAATCAAGCTGACTTTCCTTCATGAGCTCTCTATGCTCTCTCATTTTAAGTTCCTATTTTCAGTCAGAATGATTTAGATTCACTCGGTTTATCCTGTGACACCTATGGCTCACATTAGGCTTTTTTGTAGCTTTTGGTGTTAAATCATTTCACTAACACTTTAAATCTAGTAAATACTCTTCTTATGATTCAACTATAATAACGGAGTGTTCATACACATAGGAATCATAAGGAATAAGCTACATAAAAATTCAGGTCTAACAATCCTCCCCTACTCAGAAAATTTGGTCCTCCAAATTAGAACCAAGTCAGTCATCAAATAGGTGAGGGTACTTCTCTCGCATCAGACTCTGTAGCTCCCAAGTAGCTTCCTCTGAAGTATGATGCTCCCAGAGAATCTTCACTAACCCGATGGTCTTCGATCTCAATACCTTCTCCTTCCTATCCAATATCCGAATCAGTCTCTCTACATAAACAAGTCCTCTCGTAGCTCCAAAGGCTCGTAACTAATCACATGTGCCGGATCCGGATGATACTTCCGAAACATTGATATGTGGAAGACATTATGGACACCTAATAAGTCTGGTGGCAATGCCAACCTATAAGCCTTATCTCCCACTCAATCAAGTATCTCAAAGGGTCCAATATAGCGAGGATTTAGTTTCCCTCTCTTCCCAAATCTCGCTATGCCCTTGGAAGGAGAAACTCTCAAAAACACGGATTCACCAACTGCAAACTCTAGTGGTCTACGTCTCCTGTCAGCATAACTCTTCTGTCTACTCTGAGCCGTCCACAGTCTCTCTACTATCAAGTGGATATCCTCAGATGCTTGTGTAAACATGTCAGGAGCAAAAATCTTACGGTCACCCACTTCTTCCCATCCAATAGGGGAACGACATCTACGGCCATATAAAGCCTCATATGGTGCCATCCCGATACTCGAATGATAACTGTTGTTATAGGCAAACTCGGCTAGTGGCAGGTGGTCATCCCAAGAGCCTCTAAAATCTAGCACACATGCTCTCAACATATCCTCCAAAGTCTGTATAGTCTTCTCTGACTGACCATCTGTTTGAGGATGGAAAGCGGTGCTCAAACTCAACTGGGTTCCCATAGCTTCCTGAAAATGTCCCCAAAAAGGGGAAGTGAAGTGAGAATCCCTATCAGAGACTATGCTCACTGGTACACTGTGTAACCTCACTATCTCGGGTACATACAGTTCTGCCAATGAACTCAGAGTATCAGTCGCTCTCATAGCTAGGAAGTGGGCTGACTTCGTCAATCTGTCGACGATCACCCATATAGCATCGTGATTCCTACGGGTTCTCGATAAACCCATCACGAAATCCATGGTGATATGCTCCCATTTTCTTGTCGGTATAGGTAGAGGCTGCAATGACCCTGCAGGTTTCTGATGCTCTGCCTTCACTTGCTGAAATATGAGACACTTAGCCATAAAGTTCGCTACATCTCTCTTCATACCCGACCACCAGTATACCTTCCGAATGTTCTGATACATTTTGTTACTCCCCGGATGTAACGTATTCCTCGACGAATGAGCTTCTGCCAATATCAATCTCCTGAGTCCTAGATCCTCAGGAACACATAATCTACCTCTGAACCTCAGTAGTCCGTCCGAACTCAACTCAAAATCAGTCACTGTGCCCTTCTGCATCTGACTACTCACATCCATACAAAATGGATCAGTCTGCTGAGCCACTCTGATCCTGTCTAACAGGTTCGGCTCCAAGCGTAGATAAGCTATCACAAAGCCTGTATCCATGTCAGAAGCACGACTCCCAAACTGAGGCTAGCAAACTGCTCTAGCAAATCATGTTCCCTAACCATCATGTATGATACCATCTCTAGGCTCTTCCTGCTCAAGGCATCGGCTACAACGTTAGCCTTACCCGGATGATAAAGTATCTCAATATCGTAGTCCTTCAGAAGCTCTAGCCATCTTCTCTGTCTCATGTTCAGCTCTTTCTGTGAGAACAGATAATTGAGGCTCTTGTGGTCGGTAAATATCTGGAACTTCTCGCCATACAAGTAGTGGCACCATACTTTCAACGCAAACACTACTGCTGCTAGCTCCAAATCATGAGTCGGATAGTTCTTCTCATGATCCTTCAACTGTCGGGATCCATAAGCAACTACCTTCCCATCCTGCATCAATACACAGCCCAGTCCCTGATGCGAAGCATCGATATACACTGCAAATCCTCCTGAGCTGGTAGGGATAGTGAGAATCGGAGCGGTGGTCAATCGATGCTTCAACTCCTCAAAACTCTTCTCACAATTCTCGTTCCATACGAACTGTACACTCTTTCGAGTAAGAGTGTCAACAGAGTAGCCAACTTCGAAAATCCCTCAACAAATCTCTGATAGTATCCAGCTAAACCCAAAAAACTCTTGATCTCAGTGACTGTCCTCGGCTGTTCCCACTGAACTACAGCCTCTATCTTATATGGATCAACTAATACACCATCTCTCGATACAACATGTCCCAAAAATGAGATCTGTGAAAACCAAATGTCACACTTACTGAGCTTAGCATACAACTCCTGCTGTCATAGAGTGTGCAACACAATCCTAAGGTGCTCCTCATGCTCCTTCTTGGATCTCGAATACACCAATATGTCATCGATAAAGACGGTAACAAACTGGTCTAAATATGGCTTGAACACATCGTTCATCAAAGCTATGAAAGCAGCTGGAGCATTCGTCAATCCAAATGGCATGACTAAGAACTCATAATGGCCATATCGGGTACGAAATGTTGTCTTGGGTACATCTCCACTCTGAACTTTCAGCTGATGATACGCAGACCTCAGGTCAATCTTGCAAAAGACCTGTGCTCCCTGAAGCTGATATAACAAGTCGTCAATGCGTGGAAGGGGGTATCTATTCTTGATGGTGGCCTTATTCAACAATGGGTAATCTATACACAATCGGAGGCTCCCATCCTTCTTCCTTACAAACAAAACCAGTGCTCCCCAAGGTTAAACACTCGGTCGAACAAAACCCCTATCCAACAACTCTTGTAACTGTCTCTTGAGCTCCTCCAACCCAACCAAGGCCATGCAATATGGTGGTCTCGAAATAGGCTCCGTACCAGGCACCAAATCTATACAGAATTCCATCTCTCTGTCTGGTGGTAACCCTGGCAATTCATCCGAAAAAACATCTGGGTATTCACTGACCACTGTAATATCTGACAACTCCGGATGTGCCTTATCCATATCTACCACGTACGCAATGAAACCTTGATATGTTAAAGGTTTTCTTAATCAGTAATCATGTAATAATCATAATTACTCCTTTTATTTATTTTTATTAAACTTTACAACATATCTAGTAGGGTTAGGAAACATAACTGTCTTAGCATAACAATCTAAAACAGCATGGTTTGCAGATAGCCAATCCATTCCTAATATTATATCAAAGTCACTCATACTTAGTAATATTAGATTGGCTGTCATCTCCTTATCCCCTACTCTCAACTTGCAGTCATTAAATACATATTCTATAACTTGACTACTATTTATAGGCGTACTAATCAACATCATCATACATAATGGTGTACGCTCTACATGTCTTGCAAATTTACATGCAAATGAAGGCGATACAAAAGAATGCGTGGCTCCAGGATCAATTAAAACGTATGCTTCAATATCATAAATCAGGATGTTACCTCGTATCACATCCGATGAAGCATCAGCTGTCCCCTGGTCCAAAGCATGCACTCGCCCTTGACCCATCACTTGTTTCCCCTTCTCTTCTGTCGTCGCTCTGCCTCTTTGAGCAGACGAACCAGCTGGAGTTCTATCAGGCTCCCTGCCCTTCTGTGCGGCAATCACAAATGTCTCTGGGTAGTCTCTAGCAATGTGCCCCTGTTTCCCACATCGAAAACACACAATAGGAGTCAGCAGACACGGTCTGCTTCCATGTTGTTTACGGCATCTTCTGCACTGATCAACAGCAGGTCTCAGTCCTCTTATGACAATGCCCTTTGCTGGGGCTACAGTCGGATAAGCAGAAGGTCTAGCATATCTCTCTCGTGCCTCCTCCACCCGTGATCTCTTACCGAAGAGTTTCTTCCCTCCTCGATAACCAAAATCTCTAGCCCGCCTCTTCTTCTGTATATCTCGGCTACGGCTAAGCTTTCTAAACTCGGAAGCATTCCTTTCGTAATCTTGCTCACACAGTTGCGCCCTGTGCACTACTTCCTCATAGGTTGCTCTGTCTAATGGAACCAACCTAGACTACAGAACCGGTCTCAACCCATCGATAAACCTGTGGACCTTTCTAACCTCACTATACATGGTATCTAGGTCATATCTTTCTAGGGATAGGAATCAAGTCTCATACTCGTCCACAGATAAACTCCCCTGGTTTAGTCCTAAAAACTCTGCTTGTAGCTTCCGCTGTGCGGTGTCAAGTACAAACTGCCTCCTCAAGGCCTCCCAAAATATCTCCCAACTAATGTCTGTGTGTCGAGCTCTCAATATAGGTCGGGTGGACTTCCACCAATGCTCTGCAGCTCCCTTAAGTAGGAACGCAGCAAATGCGACCATCTCCGAGGTCGTACACTCGAAGAATCTATAAAGCTTCTCCATCTCCGCTACCCACTCCTCAGCAGCTACAAGGTCCTTGACCCCACTAAAAGATAGAGGTCAAAACTTTTGGAATTCTCGTAACCGATGTAGATCACATCCGTACCCTAATCCACTACCACCCGAAACCGGTGGGGGTGTAGGAGTATCTACTATCCTCGGTGCATGAGCTGTCTGTGTAGGTGTATCAGGGGCAACTGCCTCTCCTGTCGCAGCTCCTGCCTCCTGTCTCAAGACTACGCTCTAATCTCGTAAAGCGCATATCAGCACACTCGGGTGCCTTAGTAGCACCTGGAGTCTCAAGCGTAGGTAATGGTTCGGCAGTAGCTCGTCCCTTGGGTCTATCTCCCCGACCTCGAGCCCTACCTCTCGTAACTCTACCACTACGTGTATTTACCATATAGGCAAAGTCCCTGCATTCATAATAATGAATTAGTTCGTTTCCTATCTGGTATACACAGTTATATCTAAACACAACACAGTACTATGGGGATGTACACTGTCCTATTTTCAAACACCGACTCACATCAGACCAACCTCTGGTCTGATACCATTCTGTCAGGACTCGTTTTCAATCCATGACTTTAACCAAAATCACTACAAATTTTTTGCATTTTTAACTTACCTTTCCTCTCTTCAATGGTTGGGCTGTGATTCGATGTCAGAATCCTCGCTTACCACATTATCCATTATCATACGTACATGTCAATATACTGTTACTAACTGTAACTGCTTTTATAATACATATGAGATTATATAAAATCTAACACAAATACATTCCCCATAATATATATCGTATACATCACTATGCTGTTTCTATGTTTAGATATATAACCGTACAAGATCTGTATACCTGGCGGTTGATAGGAAATAGCGGTGGACTCAGGAATACTATCCCTTTATAGCTCTCGCTCTACTGCTGATCCTCTGTAGAGATATGTAAAAAAAAGGGGGTGAGCATACAACGCGCTCAGTAAGGAAATCAGGCAAGCAAGTAGATATCTACACTATCTACTTAAAATAATGCTATGCCTTGAAAACATTATTTCTTTAACTCACTTTAAAAGCATGTCTTTAAATATATATATATATATATATGTATACTTGTACAGATTTAAATCCTATGTATAGAAATCATGCTTTCTTTCTCAAATGTAGGCATGTAGTGCAAAACAATGCATCTTTATATAAATCATGCCTTTATGTAAATCATGCCATGTATATTTAAATCACAATAAATATAGCATTAAATAATTCACATCACAAAATCAGACTCCTACCCATCCCTCAGGTCTGTCTGCAATTTAAATCAGTCAATCAATGTGATATATCATGTGAGACTCAGAGGTGAAATGTAAATAGTATCCTGGACTCTGATCATATCCGACATGTAATCCCAAGCAACACAGTACTCGGTGTGCGGGGCATCACTGCTACAACGAGAGGGGGGTCAGTCCATCACAACCTCCAACTATATCCTCCTCAACTCCACAACAACACATGGTACAGTGTACTACCATGCCACATGTACGGTACAACATACTCTGTGGACCCTATATCACAGTCGGGGTGCCAAACATAGGTCCTAGCCCTCAAACCATGGAATATCATACCACGTTTTTATTACCCTCATGCGGATATCCTCTCACAAGATGTGACACTCAGTCACACAAGGACTCGGGCATGGGTTTTAACATGTATTATATATCACATACAGTGCGCGCCTTTAAGTACGACTCACAGTCGACACTCCGCTCAAACACTGTTTCACATCATAAACTCAACTCTAGTGCGAGTAAACCTCTAGCAACTAGGTCAATGCATAGTTCATGTATTAAATCAAGTACAAGCAATAGCTCCAGTACCATGCTATGCACAATATCATCAAATCAAGTACGAGCAATAGCTCCAGTACTATGTCATGTATAAATCATGAAGAATCGAGTACGAGTAACGCTCCAGCACTCTGTCATGTATCTCATGTAAAACTCGAGTACGAGCTAATCGCTCCAGCACTATGCATACATATATCATATAAAATTGAGTACGAGTCATAACTCTAGTACTCTATCATGCATGTCATGTATGTGGAAAATATATGAAATCCAGTGTGAGCTATGCTCCAGCACGATTCATTCTCACATAATATGATAGATGGCTTTTTAAAAAGGGATGATTTAAAAAACATCAAAATCAGTACTATAAAGTGTGCTTAATTCACATCAACCTTAAAATCATTAGCCCATCTATTTATTCTCCTGCTAAACAGCAGTTAAACTCTCAAAATAGTCGTTTCCATGCCTTTTACAACTTTTTACAACTTTTCACAAAAGTTGACTTTTTGACTAACTAGGGGCAAAATCATAATTTGCCACTATCGGGTCGCAATAATTATTATTCACTTTCTCTGACCCTTAGAGTTTTTAAGTGAATGTAAAAGCAGACGAAAATGCGTGCAGCTATCTCTAACTACTCACAAAAGTCCCTTACCTGCAATTACTTGAGAAATTTCACTTTCTCTGCGCTGCTCGTTTCAGTAGTCCGATTTGCTTCTCCAATACTCTCTGGAGCTGCATATAACCATTTATCAGGTTAATTACACTTTTCCTACTGTATTTCACATTAAATACAGCCTATTTCCCTTAATGGGCTTTAATAATCCTTAATGGGCCTAATATGTCTTAAGCCCATTTTCATTTTATTATTCATTTTCGTTGGGCCTATTGGGCTTGTAGGGCCCACCAACTCTTATTGGGCTTGTCTTAGACCCATTACATCACATTGGGCCTAAAATAGTTGGGCTTGGCCCATTGGGCCTCTCGACCACATGCCATGGCCGAGAGCTATCCATGCCATCGGTTACACCTGGCATGCCATCCACGCCTATTTGTCTTGCCAATTCACTTAGGCATTTTCACAAACACTTGGTTGGCAACATTCCTAAACATCATATAGTTTATTTAGGCATTTTATCAAACACCTTGATTGCCAACTAATTACATGTATTAATTAATCAAATTGATTAATTCTAATTACACCATCATCATTAACACATGTACATTAATCCATTTATGCCTTAAAATCATATGGACATAATTCAATATCCCACTACTCACTTGTCACGCTCCGAAAATGCGAAAAATAGTGCAAATTTAAAACTTTTTACTCATTAATTCACAATTAAGGGTGCATTCCTGTGTAGTGTCATACATCATCATAATTATCATGCCTCAGGATCTCATCATAATATAGTGTATATTGAATCATATACATTACTCAATTCCAAGTTAATTAATCCTAATACATCCCATACAATGATATACATCAAGTGTCTGCAATTACAATAATAGTCTGGGTACATGAAAAGATAAAATATACCTCAAATACAATATATATATGGCCTGGAGCTCGAATCCTCCACTAGCCACTACTTCGTAAGTCGCAGGGAGATCCTTTTTCACTTGAAGAACTCTGGGGGGAAAGAAAACAGGGTGAGCTTCTAAATCGCTCAGTAAAGGGGGTAAGGAACTCATTTCATAAACCAAAACACACATCACAAAATGTTTATTTGTATGTGAAACTCATTTGAAAACCATAGCATGAAAGTACTCAAAATGACATTCTCATGTCTCAAGTCATGTGAAAACATAAAGTAAAAAGGCTCACTCTAGAGCAATAACAAAGCATGTGAAAATATGCGATAAACGCTTTCTCAAATACGTGATAAAATCACTGAAATAGTAATGCACGTGGCACAGCCACTAAACACACGTGGCATGGCCACTGATTTAAATTCACACGTGGCATAGCCACTAAACACGCGTGGCATAGCCACTGATTTAAATTCACACGTGGCACAGCCACAGTATAGGGTTTCTCACGTGGCAACGGCCACCAATGGGGTATAACGTGGCAACGGCCACCAATGGGGTTTCTCACGTGGTAACGGCCACCAAGTATACGTGGCATAGCCACAGAATGGGTTATTCTCACGTTACCAGAACGGAGAAGAAATTGGGCTTACATGCTACCAGAGCAATGCCCGATGTGTACTCACAATTACACACCTAAGTTTTATCACATAAGACTGATTCGCCTTCACGTAGAACTCATAGTGGTTTTTTTTCTCTCATAAATCTCATTTGAAAACTGTTCTGTACTCAACACAAAACATAATAAAACCGAGTTCCAACCGGCAAAGCACGTACACATTTCTCAAATCTCGATATTGCCTTAACGTAGAGCCCAATTCATTACTCACACAAAATTCAACGGTTTATAAAGCAATTTCACACTCAGCTTATAAACTCATAAAATTATGGGCTCCAACCGGCTATAAAAAAAAAACCGTGTGCAATTAAATCTCAACACAACACTCAACATGCTTGTTTTATAAACCACAAATCATGCTATAATAGTTTACAAATTACATACACAAATGGTTTAGATTTCCCTTACCTCTTTGCACCTCGTATAGTGCAATCGTTTCCCCTGTATCACGGGCTAGCCTCGCATTCCACTCTGGAACTCCTGAGCTGTCCAAATGATGTTAAAACATCAATACTCAATTATCTCATAAACCTCAATTCTCAAAACCGAGCATAATCGCTCATAACTCCTCAAATCTCTTGATTCTCGTAACTATACCCCAAACTACACTCTCATTCACAACATCTCAACGTTCTACATTTCTCATGTTAAATCATCTACGCTAATTCACCACATCGTCTATATTTCCATTTATAGCACAAATTCTCAAAATTACCAAAATTACCAAATATCTATATTACTCCAACTACATTGCAATTTCATCAATCCCTAATCCTTTCTCAACTATTTCAACGCAATGACAACCACCAATATCATCAAAATCATCTCAAATATCAAGATCGAGGTTTAGAAATTACCCAAAGCTTGTGAGACGCACAACCCCGATTCGTCCTTCGATTTCCAAGTATGTTGTTCTCCCTTTGATGAGGAACAACTTTCCTTCTTGCCAGAACTCTTGATTTGGCCGGAAATGGGTGTTTTGGATGAGTGAGAAAGTTAGGTTTTTGGTGGAAATGGGGTTGGAAGAGAGAGAAAGTGAAATTGCAGGAGAAAAATAGGGGTTCCTTATATAGACTGGAGGTAGGAGATCGATCTGTCGAGGGGTGAGATCGATCTGCGTTTGAATTTTGGGGACGATCTGGGCAATTTTATGCCTAGGAGATCGATTTGTCGAGGGGTGAGATCGATCTCTTTATGGCTTTATGAGATCGATCTGCTCATTGAGGAGATCGATCTTCTCCCAAACAGAATCATTTGGAGATCGATCTCTTCCTCATGAGATCGATCTTCTCTCAAACAGATTCATAAGGAGATCAATCCTCTTCCATTGGAGATCGATCTGCTCCTTAAATTCCTCCTTCCTTGTCAATTTTAACTCACCAGATCGATCTCTCTTTCTCCCAGATCGATCTGCTCCTCAAATTTCTCCTTCTTTGTCGTTTATAACTCACCAGATCGATCTCTCCTTCTCCCAGATCGATCTGTCCTCATAGTTTCACATTTATTTTAACACTTAACATATAAATCTCCAATTATCATTCCCATAATTCACTTAGCTCAATAAATTACACTTCAAATTATTATTACATCAATAAAATATGTCTGAAATTCTCAGATCTCACATCCTCCCCACCTTAAATAGAATTTGGTCCTCCAAATTCAACTCAACTAGTTAAAGAGATGGGGGTATTTCTCCTTCATGAGACTCTCTAGTTCCCACATTGTCTCTTCCCTTGAGTGATGTTTCCACAAAACTTTCACTAATGGGATGCTCTTAGTTCTCAGTACCTTATCCTTTCTATCGAGAATCTGGACGGATTCCTCAGTGTAGCTCATGTGCTCCTGTATGTCCATCTCCTCATACTCTATAACATGGGAAGGGTCCGGGTGGTACTTCCTCAACATAGACACATGAAAAACATTGTGTATTCCGGACATCTGTGGGGGTAATGCTAATCTGTAAGCTACCTCTCCCACTCTCTCAAGAATCTCGAATGGTCCTACGTATCGAGGACTCAATTTTCCTTTCTTCCCAAATCGCACGATACCCTTACTCGGTGATATTTTTAGAAATACTGCATCACCAACCTCAAACTCGAGTGGCCGTCTACGCACATCCGCGTAGCTTTTCTGTCTACTTTGTGCAGCACGTAACCTCTCACATATGAGTTTTACACTCTGTACGGCTTGCTCAACAAGCTCGAGAGCATTTATCTTTCTGTCACTGACTTCTTCCCAAGCTACAGGGGATCTACACCTCCTACCATATAGAGCCTCAAAAGGTGCCATTCCAATACTCGCATGATAGCTGTTGTTGTATGCAAACTCTGCTAGGGGCAGGTGATCATCCCATGATCCCTTAAAATCCATCGTACACGCCCTCAACATATCCTCCAGGGTCTGAATAGTCCTCTCTGACTGACCATCTGTCTGAGGATGATAGGCGGTACTAAAACTCAATCGAGATCCCATGGACTCCTGAAACTGGGTCCAAAATTTGGAAGTAAACCGGGAATCTCTATCAGAAGTAATACTCACTGGAGCCCCATGTAATCTAGCTATCTCGCTGACATACAGCTCAGCTAAGGCATCCACAGTATCTGTGCTCTTGATGGCAAGGAAGTGGGCACTTTTGGTCAATCTATCCACTATAACCCATATAGCGTCGTGACCTCTTCGGGTCCTCGGTAAACCCATAATAAAGTCCATAGTGACATGCTCCCATTTCCATGTAGGCACGGGTAAGGGCTGTAGTAGTCCTCCGGGCTTTCGATGCTCAGCTTTCACTTGCTGGCATACTAAACACCTGGCCACATACTCTGCCACATCTCACTTCATACCACTCCACCAGTACACCTTTCTCAAGTCTCGGTACATCTTAGTACTCCCTAGGTGCATGGTGTATCGCGAGCAGTGGGATTCTCTCAGTATCTGTGTCTTCAGGGTATCATCGTCCGGTACACAAATCCGTCCTCTGAATCTCAACAATCCATCCTCACTGATGGTGAGATCCGACTGCGAGCTCTGCTCAGCTTGGCTAACCATATCTATCAATCTCTGATCACTGCGCTGCCCAGTTCTAATCTGATCCATGATCCTGGGCTCTATCCGCAGGCTAGCCAAAAATCCAGTCTCTACCTCTTTAACTCTGATCCGAAGTTCGACGAACTGCTCTAACAAATCCCATTCCCTGATCATCATAGCAGATATCATACTCTTCCTGCTCAGGGCATCAGCAACCACATTCGCCTTACCCGGATGATAAAGAATCTCACAGTCGTAATCCTTAAGGAGTTCCATCCATCTCCTTTGTCTCATGTTTAACTCTTTCTGATCAAAGAGATATCTCAAACTCTTGTGATCAGTGAAGATCTGGAATCTTTCCCCATATAAGTAGTGTCGCCAGATCTTCAAAGCAAATACCACAGCGGCTAACTCCAAATCATGCGTGGGGTAATTCCGCTCATGGTCTTTCAGCTGTCGCGATCCATATGCGACCACTCTTCCGTGCTGCATAAGTACACACCCTAATCCTTGATGAGATGCATCACTATACACCGAGAATCCTCCTGATCCCTCAAGAATAGTTAATACAGGTGCCGCTGTCAACCTCCTCTTTAATTCCTGAAAACTGAGCTCACATCGATCAGTCCATATGAACGGGGTTTCCTTGCGCGTGAGCTTAGTTAAAGGAGCGGCAATCCTTGAAAATCCTTCCACAAATCTTCTGTAATACCCTGCCAAACCAAGGAAGCTTCGTACCTCAATAACTGTCCTCAGTCTCTCCCAATTAAGCACAGCCTCCACCTTGCTTGGGTCCACTGATACTCCTTCCTCTGAGACTATATGACCAAGGAAAGCTATCCGGTTCAGCCAAAACTCACACTTACTAAGCTTTCCGTACAATTGCTTATCTCGGAGTATCTGAAGTACTAACCACAAATGCTATGCATGCTCCTCATACGACAGAGAGTACACCAGGATATCATCAATAAAGACTATCACAAACTTATCCAGATAGTCTCTGAACACCTCGTTCATCAATCTCATGAATGCTGCAGGGGCGTTCGTCAATCCAAAGGACATCACTAGAAATTCGTAATGGCCATACCTTGTCCTGAAGGCCGTCTTTGGAATATCTTCTTCCTTGATCCTCAATTGGTGATAGCCCGATCTTATATCAATCTTAGAAAAGACTGATGCCCCTCTTAGCTGATCAAGTAGATCATCAATCCTGGGTAGTGGGTATTTATTCTTTACCTTGGCTTTATTCAACAGCCGGTAGTCTACGCATAATCTGAGACTACCATCCTTCTTCTTAACAAATAGTACTGGTGCTCCCCATGATGAAATATTGGGTCTAATAAACCCTTGATCCAATAACTCCTGTAGTTGTCTCTTCAATTCCTCAAGTTCCACTAATGCCATCCTGTAAGGAGGTCTAGAGATCGCATGAGTATTTGGTACCAAATCAATGGTAAACTCCAGCTCTCTCTTTGGTGGTAAACCTGGCAATTCATCTGGGAAAACATCCAGAAATTCACACACCACAGGTATATCCTCAATCCTCGGATGTTCCCGCTCATCGTCTGAGATGAGTGTCTCATAACCTTCACATGAATAATCATATTTAATATTCTCCAAAATAATATTAAAATTCTCAAATTACTTACTAGAAATCCACATAATCATTTCCTCAATATCTCAACCGTACACTGTAAGCTTCAGGTAGGGGGAAAGTTACAATCTTAGTGTAGCAGTCTAAACTCACTCGATTGGTTGCCAACCAATCTATCCCCAAAATTACATCAAACCCATGTATATTCAACACGATTAGATCTGCTAACATCACTCTATCTCCCACCTTTATCTCACATCCTCTACAGATTAACTCAGTTCTCTGGGATTCACGCATAGGGGTATTTACATGTAGTATGTATTCTAGAGGTTCAAACTTCAAGTTTAATCTACATGCAAAATGCTCAGAAATAAAGGAATGCGTCGATCCTGAATCAATCAACACATGAGCCTTATGATTACAGACAGAGAGTGTACCTCTTATAGTTTCTACCGAAGTGGCTGCGGTCTCCTTATCCAGGGCAAACACACGTCCCTGTGCCACAGGTTTCTTCCCTTTCTCTGCCGTAGTAGCCCGTCTCCGGGGA